>JAIUSX010000084.1:22535197-25272895 GCA_026573805.1 Hesperophylax magnus | reverse complement strand
GTAATACGGTGAATGGAATTAAAATTAAGATAAAACATCTTCCTCTTTTACTATAGATTAAGGCGCATCCTCTTTCGTCTCACACTTGACTGAATTTAACGTTTATGCTTGAAACTTCTATCTTCCATATTTTTTTTCGTTCTGGTTAAACTTAATTACACAACAGTTGCTGCGCTTCCTCTTCCTTCTTTAATCAAACATCAAGACAAATGTGCAAAGCATAAAAATGGAACATTTGCCGAAAAGTTGACTGTAAAAGACGTACGAAGCACAACTTTACTAAAACCCCGTCAAAGTCATAAAAACAACTGAAAGTAATTTTATTCTCTACGAGACCGGTTTGAAGCCGAGGGGGCAAATGCTTCTAATTAGCAGTACACGTTAATTAGCCGAGTCCCCCATCATTGCACAAGCATCATTGTCCGCTCAGTGATGATGGAAGGAGAAATTAAATGTTATTCGTAACGCGGGATTTTCAATTTTGTTTTCTCGATTATTCATTCAAAAGTGAACGAATGAAGTGAAATCTTAGAAGTAGAAATAACCCACTTCGCGACATCCGATCGACCTGAAACTCAGCAGATAGACTCGTTGGCGATGACAATGCATTCTATCAACTAGTGGCACTCATGCACACACGCATTTTTCTAAAATTATGTGCCATTATGTTAATTAAAATTTACACCAGTTTATTTACGAAATAAACTTCGGTACTATCAAATTAGAATTTGGCTTAGGTGTTGTTGACTGAATTTTGTTCAGGTAGATGTGAATACGTCCTACAGTTACATCGATGTTTTGATCTCTGTAAACCTTTAAACGTTAAATTACCTATAAATACACGAACAAGCAGTCAACAGCCTGTGTCAGACCGCAAGACTTCTGTTCTTTGCCATGTAATAACGCGTATTAATAGAATAAATGGGTACACAAATCAACCGGTAAATGACGAGTACTTGTCTCTCCCAAAGAAATAACATTATCAGAAATGTCAGTCAACTGATAAATGCGTAAAATCTAATGGCTCGCAGTGCCACGTGTTTCACTAATATCTGATTTACTTATCGGTTTCGCTTGTGTTTCAACACTCTTTAAAAATTATTTTTTTAAATGCTCCATAATTCGCGAAGGAAATGACGTAGTGAGCTTTAATTTCATACAGCAATATCTCTGCGAATTTAATGACACCAGAGCATACCGTTTGAAGCGGTTGAACTGCTTCAAACTTAAACAAAGAGAATTTCTGCCTTATGGTTACGTTAATTGAAATGAAATATCCTTTTAACGGTCAGTGCTTTTATTTATGGTCGTATAAAGTGATGACGACGTGGGAGGAAGACTTACATAGTAAAAAGGTGTTGTGGGAGATAATAAAGCATTATTTATATTTGACCGAATTTCAAGCAGCACCGTGGGTCGCAGTTAATAAGCCAAGAATAAAGCGCCCAAAAAAATATTGTCTTATCTCTCCCACTACAAAATGTAAAATACAACTGTGCAACGTCTTTTCAACGATTTAAAGAAAGGACTCGTCAACAATCACGTATCGATCTAACCTAACCTTACCAAAACCGTACTCTTTATATGCCTAGACACTAAGAGCGCCTCAGCGCCAGTAGGTATTAAAAGTAATACAAAATGTATTATAAATTACATTTTAAAGCGATATCACACCCTAATAATGGGAGCTTTCTCTTTGCTCACATTTCAATTAAATTCCGATGAATTCGTAACTATAATACATTTTGTTAGACCGATGCCCATGGATGTAAGTTTTTTATGTTTAAAATTATTAAAAGCAGTAACTTTCCGTTAAAATATTTTACATCCAATGGTGTGAAAATTTAGTCAGTGTCCAGGCATACGAGCACTGAACGGTTTTGATCGAAACACACCACGATATATTTACAGCTTTACATATATCTATTTATAGTATTTTAAACTCGATAATTTTCGCATTCCTACTTGGTTATTCATTTGTTATTCTTTGTTATCCACTTTGTTATTCTTTGACGTGCCCACTTGTTTTATTGTATTATTCGACTCTGCAATTTGAGATTTGATAGGGCAAATTCAACCGCGGGTCTGTCCAATACATCAGGGCCGCGCGTCGCATGTTTTTGTGCACGGCTGCTTCACTTACGTCGTTAAGATTCTGGCTTTATTTTAGGTTATTACCTGGACGGGTCCGAAGAACCGTTGGCCGGAGTTGCCATATCGGCAAAACAGAATACTTCACCAAAGACAGTGAGCGGCAGTTACTGGCACACGTTCACGATGCCTGGCGATGCATGAAAGTGCTGGAATCTAAGTGTTTCGACTGTTCCAGGGAATTGAATAACTTTATGATGCGTGAAAACACATTTTTTCGTCTTAATTTCTGAAGTTAATTCATTTGTGTAACTGCGTAACTGGTTCGAGTGCAGAACCACTGTTGTTACTGGCTGCAGCCTGTGTTTTGATAGCTAACCTCCGATAGATTTAAAAAATATTATTATTTGTTTTTTTTTCTTACAGAATTTATTTTCTGATTAATCCAAGCAACACCAGTTTTTTCTCATGTCTCTATCAATGATTTGCTGATAATATCATTAATTTATTCCGTTCGGCGCTTCGCAACCGTGACTAATTGCACTATCCACATGTCATTGCGATAGAGGAGAATCAAGTTAATTGGAGATGACTGACCCTGGTTGCCGGCACCAGCCACAAGGAGTTGTGTGATATAATGATCATTTCATCAACTTCATTCACTCTCTCGATCTCTTTTCGCGTATTATCGTCGTTGTTGATTCTCAAAACTCGGACTTTATAACATTTAATTGCGACGAGTTCACTGACACGTAATTAAGGGTTTTTATTTTATAGAAATTCCTTTGCGGTATGGATTTTTATTGGCAAAATACTGACGCACCATTTTTTGTACGATCTTAAATATAAGGTAAAAATGTACTAGCAACAACTCTCGAGTGGTGAGCTTTGGCGTCATGCAATTTGTGCAGATTTTCCCTCTAGAATTCATTTATTTTTAGCTCACAATGTCCATGATTTATGGAGCGTTGAAATGTCGATTAGATAATACAATACGTCATATTTTGTTCTTCACCAATTTTCGGTTGCTCGTTATGAATAAATGCATTGTTAGGTCTCAAGGTAAGCCCGCTAGTAATGAAGCTGGTTAGTTGTTTATTATTTATTTATTGATTTAATAACGCCCTTAATTTACTCGGTATAATTATTTCTCTTTGTAAGTATTCTAGGCAATGAGGAATACATATGGTAGTTAGTAACAGAATTTCTTCACTTAAATAAATCCCGACTTCTAGTATTACGTAGTGGAGTCATAAATCTTATCTTATCTATGCAAGCAATTCTGGACTATCAAATGTATCATTTATAATTTTATATAGAAAAATAATTCATCGAAAATCCTTTTAAGCACATTAATTTCATTCAAGGCGAATCTTAGTGCCAAATCACTATTTTGATTAATCTTTATAACGAATTGGTGAACATTATGAATACCAAAAAATATGCTTTAGATAAATTGAAGGTTTTCCTATCGTTTCGCTTGAGTAGAATACAAATAAAAAAATGAATTTCTCAATAAAAAATATAAATGTTTCAATAGAAAGGTGTGAACGCCAAGATTATCTGTGACAGTTTCATTAGATTAACTTTTTTGCTTTCTTATAAAATTATTTACAAAATAAATAAAAACTAATTTTGTGCTTGAAAACGTTTCTAGACTCCGTTTTTCAAGCGATTTTAATGCCTATTACCTACTATATAAGGTATACCAAGAACATACACATTTTTGGCTTGTAGATTCCTCTTAAAAGAGTGTTTTTTTTATTTTTTTTTTATTTAACAATTTTTTTATATAAGATAATGTGTCCTTACTGGGGTACCCCGTTCTAAGGACACATTGTACATGGTTGTGTGTTTGAAATAGTATAAGTACATATGTTAAAATACTATATAGAAAATTAAAAAAACAATATTTAGAGAAAAATAAAACATAATACAAGCTTTAGTCTTTGTTGGCTTGCAAAATTATATCTATATTCATCCTTCCCTTATCCATAATCCATTTCTTAATGTTTCTTTTGAAGTCAGTTATTTTTTTAATGTTTTTTATTTCAATAGGGAGGACATTAAATAATTTTATAGAATAATATTGCATATTTCTTTGTCCAAAAGTTGTTTTAGTTGTAGGTTGGTGTAACATATGTTGTAATGTGGATCTTGTGAGTCTGTCTGAGTTTGTCTGTGTAAAGTTGTCCTGGTTTTTGAATGCGTAAATTAGTATATCTTTTGCGTATAATTGTTTTGGTGTCATTACAATCAGGGTTTTAAAAACATAGTCGGTAGGAGTTCTGATGGGGATCCTAAGTATAATTTTTAGAATTGCCTTTTGTGTTATGAGGACTGGTTTTATAGTGGAATTGCAGTTCAACATTGAATTATAAATCATGCTTTCAATGATATCTTCTCTCTTCACTGAATTTCACATTTATTTTTATAAAACTTTGCCTATTCCATGTGATGTGTTGTATGTGTATTAAAATCCATATTATCTGTTTTCGCGTTTATTTTTTTTTCTATTCTCGTGTTTAAATCCATTGCATGTTTATTAATGTTCATAATACCGCAGAAAACTTACTTGATTTTATTTCGTGCAGTTTTTTTGTGTATCTCGGTCTTTATAATATTTTTTAGCTATGTATGTAGTTTGTACTTGTATAAATACAGACCTAATGGTTTTAAATTATTTCCGAGAGTAATCTTATGAACCCGGAGCTCCATTTTGTGAAATAGGATAAGTGCTTTGTAATTATTACTCCATAACTACTAAGTAAAATAGTGGCAACATTTCAAAGAATCTCGGTACAATATGTATTATCTAATAGACTAGCTAAAAAAATGTGTTAATTTAGATACTCCGGAACGGTGAACTCTCACATCATAAAATTCGCACAGCTTTTTGTGTCAAATTCATCATGAGTTATAAAGCTTCGACATTTAAAAATCGCTCTAAAGAAAGACAGTAGTAAGACATCGATGCACTATTGGTCAGTTCTTTTAGGTGCAGTAAAATCTATTGGTTTTCTGAGCTTTTGAGATGATTGAGAATGGATTCGGAAAATTGTATTTATACTTGTATTTGACACTATAAAGCAATGTAAATCTATGAATAAGGTTAAATATATGGTGAAAAATTGGCCATCGGAAAAAAAATATTTACTTTAATATGTATGAAAAATTGTATGAAAAAATTGTTGATTCTGTAGATATAAGATGTAAATTATAACTTATAAAAATGTATATGAAACTAAACTTTAAGCACCTGTTGACAAGCCAATTCAATTGGCTTAGCAGGACTTGTTTGTTGATATGTATTAACTATTTATTCAATAAAAAAATAAAAATAAAAGTACTCAACGACCCAACAATAACAAACATTACTCATATCAGAAGTTTTTTTATTTAACAAAACCTCCCTGTCTTTTATGCTGGAATTCCTTAGAGGCGGTTGAAAAATTTGCGAGGCGTGTTAAGGATGAAGGCTGTAGTTATTGATCTGTTTATGCTGGTCTTGAACAAACCCGTGTTTAGTTTATTGTTTATGGCGAAATTACCATCACTACATTTACAGGATTCGCAAAGTGTTGGCATAGAACTGCAGAAAACATTACCTAGGTATATCAGCAACAATTGAAAATGTTCGACGTAATGTGTGCTTAATAACAGAAGAAGAAGTAAACAATAGAATGCAATCAAGATAGTATTGCATTGTTGTTGAAGCATACTGTCAAATCTCATACTTAAATCGTAACTTTTTTTACATTTTTAACCACCTGAACAGTGTAAATAGAGGCGTAAGAGTAACAACTCTTCTTAACTTTATCTGCCTTCGCACAAACCAACTAATAAGGGTTGATCTTTGCGTAGTTAGTAATAAGAAAGATCATTATATTTGTACAGTGGTCTTGAGGTGATTTAGTACATAAACGGCGCAACACAAATCATCCAAAAGTTATTTTTGTTATTTGCACTTCGGTTTTACATAATTTGTTTTCATTCTAAGCCCAGCACCTTGATCGTTAATTTTACCACATTTCTAAAGTTATTTTTTTTGTTCTTTGGCATTGTTTCTAAGAAAGCTCTCCAAATCAAGCTAGCAGTCCACAATGGAGTGCTGGTACCTACCCTGATGTATGGAAGTGAGGCATGGAACTGAAAGAGAACGGACGAACGTCGACTGAATGCTATAGAAATGAGACGTATGTGTGGTAAAACCGTGTATGATCGTATGATAAATGTGGAGTGCAAGGGTGATGTAAGGGTAATGAGTACGATCAAGTTAGAGATGCTTAGATGTTTTGGACATGTGGATAGAATGAGCGAAGAAAGGAGAATATATGACGCAAATGTGAATGGTAGCAGAAGTCGGGACGCCCGAGGAAGACATGTCACGATCAAGTGAATCAGATACTTGAGTTGCGCTATATCATAGTCTGAATAATTGAAAAGTATGTATGAGACAATTTATGAATGTGAATGGGGCGAGGAGTGTGTGCCAAGACCGAGTAGTTTGGCGGTCCGTCCTCTGCAAGGGAAACGGCGTGATGATTAGTTAGTTAGTCTCTCCAAATCAAAAATAAATAAAAACAAATCATTTGACTAATTGTACTAATCATTAACATGTAGGTACATAATATGTGGAATAATGCGGTGGTCATAAGTATTCAGCAGAGCTGTTGCCTGGTTAGCGCCTGCTTAGCGCCGTTAGCGGAACCTTGAACTTCATATTTTTTTCCACATTTAACTGTCTGAATTTCTTGAATGTGCGATTTCGACAAATCGAACAACTGAATCTCGTACATTTGCGCTTCGCGTAGTAATGTTTGTTATTTAATTGTGTGGTTATTTCTAGCCACAAGGTAGAAACGACCATAGCTATAAATATAAAAGCAGGAATGCTAATTATTCCAAGCATTTGCGCTCTTTCTGCTCGGTCCCTCGAGCTGGATATTCTAATTGCCAGACCGCATGTGACGCTATCCATGGGAGAATGAATAATTACTCAAGTTCATTGCGGATGCCTCAGTCTGTGTCTATTGTCTCGAGGTTTTTACCACGGTATTACACAACTGCATGGCATCGGCCGGGCTTTACCGAACAGTTACATTGAATGCCAAGCAGTCTTCCAAGTTCCGTACGGAGTTCATTTGACCAAAAAATTACTGCCTCTTAAGAAATGTATCGTTCTGTTGTACCTATGTTTTGTTTGCATAAGTTTTTCCTTGATCTAATCTGTAGATACTTTAAATTATGCTCTGTCCGAATACTTTTTTTCGATTTATTATTATTTAGTCATGTTTACAATTTGTATTATTATAACTTTGTCTATTGATCACTTTATTAATTAATTATTTTACCACTGTTAAGAAGTAAGTGCACAGTGTTAATCTGATTATGTTTTATGTGCTGGCTTTCGTTGATATGTTTATTAGACGTATAATATTGCAGGTAGATGCTATTATTGATTCCGGGCGTTTTAACACCTGCCCTGATCGAGTCGTTCGGCTTTGCCTCCAGGCTTTTTAAGACTCATTCATTCTGTGATGCATACTATTAATCAGATAGTACTTGCTTCGGTGCGTATTTATAGTTTCAAGCGGCTATTAAACTCGGAGAGGCCCGATTGAAACAGCTTTAAGATTATTGCTTAATTTTAGTAAGACTTTCTGCTTAACCGGCCTGCTAGCAAAATACTAATTGAGACCATAATTACCTTTCGTGTGTTGGGTTCATTTTTAAAGTAAATCTGCGTGGAGATGTATGTAACAGAGTCAATGAACGGACGTATAGAACGCCGATTACCAACAGCTCACCTTGATATCAGTGTGGAACTCATTCCATCTCCATCATTGAAGATGATGTCACTATTGAAGATAAACCCACAGCACAAGTCTAAAATTAAAGCAGCATATCAAATGAATGCTATTTTAACTATCAGTAATGAATCACTTGTTGTAATCGCTTAACGTAACGTTTTTGTACGTGCATTTATAAGTTTTTTCTATTGCATCTAATGATCATCCATGAATGTATAGTGGATCTAATAAGTACCATAAAAATACAAAATTGTGAATTGTGTACATTATCAAAGCATTTATTAACTTATTCATATAGCGTGTGAGTTTTTTATCATCTAACAGAAACCCCACTTCAGAAATCATCATGTAACCAATACCACTGCATTAGCTTTGGTACTTAGAGTTATGCATAGTTAAATCCCTGAATATAGTAGACACTTTCTGCAAAGTGGTTCAGAGCTGGTGTTACTGACACTATGGGGAGAATAATCAGATAAATCCACTTAACGATCCATTGAGGTTGAAAAGGACTGCGGTAATTTAATTGCACGCGTGTTTCATGAACCTTGGTGACAGAAACACGCTTGAGATGATGTATAACATAATAAGTATGCTGTTTGCGTGTACGTGTCAAGTACTTACAACAAACAATGTCTAGATATGCCAAAACCCTTTATCTTAAATATGTAGGTAAATTTATTCATAATAGGTGTTGCTTGTGTTTTTGGGCGTGTGTTATGTGTCTATATTTTTGATGTATTGAATTGTCAAGTTCATACAATAAATTCAGTTAATTATTCCGTAGTAGCTAATAGCTACCTAACTACTTGGAACCATTATTTTATTTCTGGTAATACATACCAAAAATTATTTTCTCATCATAGCGACTTGGAGGTGATTTTAGTAATAATATTGTTATTAAATACCGAACCTTAGTACCTTATTTATTTAATGTAACAATTTCAGGTAGGTTCAGGTTTCAGGTAGTGACATAATATTACTTCTTGAATTGATTTTGTTTTAAATAAAGTTTTTTTTGCTTTTTATGTTTGCGCTATCGGCTGAGATTAATTAAGTACCTACTGCCAAAGTTGCCCGATAAATTATTTAATGAATTAGGTTGATCTGTCTCGCAGATAAGTTAACTCTTCAGAAATATCGTTAAACAATGGTTTTCTACAGAAATTATGAGAACACGATTTAGTGCTCTGGTTCCCATATAAATCCGAAACGATCTGAAATACTGTGTTTGGCCCAGGCAATAACTGTTCTCGTATAAAACCCCATAGCGGCTGCTCATTGTTCTACGGCGAGTCCGCGATTGTCACACGTAACAATGTCTCTGAAAAATATCTTCTGAGATCTTTTCAACAATTCTTCAATGAGGAAGTTTAATAGCCACGTAATATTTAACATGCTGTTTTCGCAATTAAAAAAAATAATACTATGTTAAAACTCCGCACAGGATCATAAACTATGAGGATGCTGTGCTGAAGGCTAGTAATAGCATTGGCTCAGGAAAAGATAATGTTATATATAGGAAGGATGAAATACATACGCCGTCAAATTAATCAATAACGGCCTCCGTAGTCGAGGGGTAAGGCTCTCGACTAACAATTCGGAGGTCGCGGGTTTAAATCCCGGCATGCGCAAGTAAATTTTATTTGTTTTATTTGTGCAACATTTCGCAACTTATTCATTTAAAATAATACATAGCCACACGTTCCAGGGTGTAAGATACTCTCAGTGTGTAAGACCACCATTCAGAATTGAAAAGTTGCTTCAAATAGCTTTAGCCGTGTTTGGTGACCATATCTGATTTGCCAGGCACTCCTCACCTTCACCTTCCATATGTGCTTCCCCTCGCCTCTACCTTCAGCCTTACAACATATCCCAATTGGGGATGTAATAGGCTCATTGGCTCCAGAAGATTGGGTGTAGCTGGGGCGCTTGTGCGGTATTCACATAAAAAAATTATATATAAATAATCGTGAAAATGATCGGTGACAGAAAATGTCGACGAACGCAACAATTTTCAGCAAAAACGTATTTTTCGTTAAGAACTTTGCACAAATCTTACAAAAAAATAACACAATATAACTTATTACTAAAACCGTGCTTTTAGTTGTTAATTAACAGAAAAGTTTTAATAAAATTAAAATATGTATCGTTATTAACTACCAACATAAAAGAGGCTGACATTTAGTAGTGTTTCGCGGAATAATTAAAGTGATAGTATGCTACATTAAAAGTCCGGTGAACAAGTACCGCCATACGGGGTAAAGCTATCAACTCTCGCTCGGTATAGCTAATGTAAGATGTTCGACATGATGGCCAAGTGGTGATAATCCTTCAGCTTCCCCTATTAATGCATCGTACTAATTGACAAATCCCACTTTTCCATATCGGCCTTGGATCGTGGAATTATGACCGAAGAAATGCTCAATATCTCTCGCGTGTCACTTCTACTCATCTGATGGAACTGGTTTCGCGAGTTTCTTTGAGTGGTTACAAATTGTTTTTTTTTTTGCCATTTACAAAAAAGACTTTTGTTATCAGAGTAGTTTTGATTGATGTTTTGACGTTTGGAGATGATCCTCAAACCCGCGTGTTAAATTCAATAACAGGACTCTTCACTTTTGAAGATTAAGTGAAGTAGTTTTTACAGTGTAGTGCGTGGAGAATGCCAAATATTGGTTGCCTGTCTTTATGAGAACTAAATTTTCCGATTATGGAATCAAAACAAACTAAAACCTAGATATTGTAACTACAAAACGTAAAATTTTGTGAGATTGAAAACAAAACAACACGCTTTTTAAATAACTTCAACCTTTTTGAGATTGTTTAAACCCTTCTATATTGGACACTTGTTTATGATACAAATACTTTGTTTCAACTGTAAAATTTATATAAACTGTTGATCATTTTCAAAAGAATCTTTCTTCATCAGGAATTTAAGACTTCAAACATTTAATTTTCCGCAAATGATCAGTGTTCCTACAACACACCGCGTGCTACTAAGAATCGACACCAGGATTTAGTTCCGAATCGATCTTATATCACTCTAATCACCACAACTCGGGTTGGCTAATAGCTCCCTGGGCTTGCATGTGAACAGTCAATATCCACGCTCCATCCCTCATTACTGGGGGTGCTGTGTGATGCGGGATGAAGGCTGTAACTCTCATACCAGACACCAATTATATAATACATTGCCCAGTTCGATGGATCGTCGTGATCCGCAGATTAATTTTTCCACCAGGTTTCTCTTTCTCGCCAGACTATCGGAAGACCATCCCATTATTTATATCCTGAGCATCCGATGTAATTATTGACTATGGGAATTCCAGAAGATCTCAAAGTGATACGGCCAATCGCTTAGAGATTGAGGAAGATTGGTGAGAAGGATTTGAAAAATTCTTTTTTTTTTCGCTGGTTACACTGGTCCTGCTCTTTCTTAATCGCCCAATCAAATTATTGTAAAAACACCCGACTTAATAATACTAATTTGGCATTGGGAGTTCAGATCAGTAATCCTTGATTGCATCCATCCTAAAAAATCTACCGAATGGTCGTTTGAAATTGGATAACAAGATTTCTATATTAATTTTCTGTTATTGTATCGTGGTTTACATCGGCTGTAAAATCTTTATATTAGACACTGCTGCGCTCTTTTAATTTTACACATCTAATAAGACTAAACTATCGATACATTTTAGATTAATTGTAATAGACGTGTTTCCAAAAGCATGTTGTTTCAATCTTGGCAAAACCTAGTTAACAATATAACAAGAGTTAGTGATTTAAAACTAATTGTTTGAACTTTTATTTAACTTATAATTCAATTACCTAGTGTTTTCACATAGCTGGTTAGAGATTCTATTGACAAGTTTGCATTTATTCAAATATTTAGTCACCCGTTCAAAAAGTTGGATGACCCTTGAAAAAAACTACAATCCTGATCTATTTCATCGCTTATGAAGTCACCGAGACGTTAGTGACATAATACGAGAAGAATGGCCTTAAACATTAGTATTATTACTCGCTTAGAATTAAATGTCGTTGACACTTCTTCTAGCCTGAATAACGGTTTGTTTAAAGACCTTGAGAGTTCTGGTTTCGGCATTAGGTGATATTTTGACGCTCATTAGAATTTATTGACTTGGCGATTTTCAAGAACTATATTAAATTAGCATTATTTATTCGGTTTATTGATTTACTTACGGTTTGTGGGTAACCTCGCTCGAGGTTATAATATTTATTGGTATAGCGGTATCATCGTACTTCACATTATTGTCATCATCATCGTACAACTATAATAACTATATACAACTATAGGTAATAAATTCAATGGAAAATAGCACATTTTTAGATGGTTGCATCATGTGTTAAATATTGAACACGGATTTTTTTTTTACAGCTGTTACTGAAACATTCTTTCTCGTTTACATTACTTGCAAATGTGTTACTTTCAAATAGATATTTAGATCATGATTTTTTTTCCACACCCAATACGTTATATGATTTGAATATCCGAAGCATTATTATGTTGATTATTAAGTTCACCAAAGTATGATGTCAGGGTCCAATTTTTTTACCTATTTTACTTTACTTAAATTAATCCGCGTTTTTTTTTCAAAAGCCCCTTTTGGCATGTTAATTTACATATTAAATGTTTCTCGTCTTTTCTCCGCTGGATATTTATGATGTAATCTAAAATCTTTTCTTTAATTATTATTAATCTCTTAGCGCGATTATAGTGCTATCCTAACCTCTAACACTATTTCAAAGGTTGTCAATATCAACTCATAACCCCAAATTCTTTGTAGCCGCATTTGACACTCTAACTTTTAAGAAGTTTTTTATCGCATGGAATAACTGTCACCCCATTGTGTGTGATATAATGGCGGATATCTTGTCGCTGAATCTTTGTTATATAATTGCTACTAATAGGCGTTTACCCTCGCCTTTGTGAATCAACTAGCTGCCCCGGTACGGGAACCTGCATCTCGGCCACGTCTTGGGATCCGATAATGTCTGGTATTTAGAAATATTGGATGTTTTTTATAATATCGTATTATCCAAGGTTGATATTTTCAGTTGCGAACTTACCAAATACAAGAGGTCCATAAAATAATATTTCTCTGATGGTTTGTGAATAATTTTTATGTCTCTACTGTTTATATCTCTATTATCTACAACCTCTTTCCATGGCTATAGATGTATTGTTTTGTAAATTATTCGTTTTATATAATCTTTTGTTTTGTATAAATTTTTTAATTCATATTCCTTTCTCACAAATTTAAATAACTTATTCCATATTATGCTGTCTCAGTTAAAGTCACAAGGAGGAAATCCATAATTGGTTTTATTTTACTATATAATACTTATGTACAAACTGATTAAATGTAAAGTGTCGATTGCCCGAAAATAAATAAATAAATCACGAACTGAAAATGAACATACACACTTTAATTTTGTATTTAAAAATAATAAGTCGGTAATTGAACTAGGTTTTGTAGGTGCAAGCTAGGGGGATATACGGAATTTATCTTACCTACCCCTTTTTTATGTTATTGCTGCACGGAGTAAATGAGTATGGCTGATTTGTTAAAATCTTGTTAAAAACTTTTTTTTTTATATTAACTCCACACAGGAGGCCCTGAAGAAAATAATTTCCCTCAGGGCCTATGTCATCTTTGGGGATGCTGTGTGGAGGGTCTTTTTGTGGAGAGGAAGGAGTGAACATGGGTCTTGAAGAGTCCCATGTTGTAGGAGGGAGGAAACACAGAGGCCGGCAGTTCGTTCCACAGCCGAGCTGTTGAACTTAAGAACGAATCGTAGAAGCGACCCGTTCCCATGTGACAAATTTCAACCGTGTACAAATGTTGGGCGCGCGTTTGGCGTGTATCCCGACAACGCACCGGTGCCGAAGGGATCAATGACGCTAGTTCCTCAGAGCATCTTCCATTGTAATACCGATAGAACAAGGACAGCATACCTACAAGTTGTTTCATAATATATCGGAACACGTATTCGTTCATGCAGGCGATGTTATTACATAATGACGAATTGCGAAAAAAATTGCATTTTTATCCTACATCCTCATAACACATTCGAGTTTTACTGATACTTTGTTAGAAAAACTGTCATTCATTCGTTTAAGGCCTACAGTCCCGATTTTTCTCCGTGTGCATATTCGCCAGATCGTGCACTGTCTCTTTTATATCTTTCTTTCAAAGAAGAGGCATCTGCTAAATCAAATAATTAGTTAGTGGCCTGATGGTTGAAATTATCGCTCCTAAATAAGTGCTCCATCACGGCATAAGCAACGTTTTCTGCTTTTAGTAGGGAGAATTCAAATACCGTTAGATTATACGGAACCGAAGATCGATGTTAGTTTGATTTTTTAAATTATTAAAATAAACATATTTTATATATCAAAATGTGGGTGATAATTATGCATTTTTCTCTAGAAAATTCTTCAAAGAGTTTCCAGAAACATGTTTCAAATCCTCTTATCGTGATGCTACTCTTTTTTAGGATAAATTGTTCTACGAACTGAGCCATCATCGCTATAAAAACACAACCACGTGCGACTAATTTCAAGAACAAAAAACACACATTAGCTTCCGATTTGTTTCTTTCGCCTCGTCGTGTATTACGTCCATGTGTACATAGGCGCAAGACCGCAATCAATCAAGCTCTGTTTGCAGCAGAAGATAATGTAAGGTGGTAGCAATCATTAGCGAATATTGTGTAAACACATTGAAGACCGCTGCCTCGGCTGATCGACCTGACTCGCTGTTGTTTTTGTTATCGTTTCCTCGCCTTGCTCGAAGATGGATGATTCGAATAAAGTTTTCGTACTTGCTTACTTGCGCTTGGATGAACTCAAATATCTGATACGCTGAGTTATAAAAAAATGTTTGCTAATCTCCATAAATGGATCTTCAATGACATATTATTATCGTTCAATGCAGATGTCAAGTGGATGTCATTTATTTTTCTTAACAGTGGGTTTTCATCATCAACGAAAAATCGCCATCGAATTAATGGTATACTTAGGACGGGTTGTTTCGGAAAATTTGAACAATTCATCAAATTTCAACGTTCATTTACGGGATCTGTGAAAATCCAATTCAATTTCTGTTATTATATCAGTATAGGCTAGTTGCTTGACAGAACTGAAATAAAAACAGAACTTGAAAAAAACTTTCACAGAACTTCGTAATTTGAAGAATTGTTAAAATTCTCCGAAACAACCCGTGCTTAGGTACTATGAAATTATAAATAAATAAAAATTCAGTCTGTGCATGTTTACGCTCGCAAAACTCGAAAAGTAGTCGACCGATATCGCTGAAAGTTTCACAATTTGTTCTTATTAGTGCCAAGAGTGTTTAGAGAGTGTTTTGAGTGGTAAAAGAAGTCGGGGACGCCTAAGGAATACTTAACGAAATATCTCTGCGCTGGAATGAAATACGGAGTCGAATTAAAGTCGATGTAATGTAGCTTTTTAACAGTAACATTGTGGTATACAGTAGTGAATGATGGAAGAAGTCGGAGACGCCCGAGAATGACATTAGCAATAGCGAACCATTGCGGGATCCAGTAGTTATTTATAATGTAATACTTACTAAACTAAAATTTTTGTTACCGAAATAATACAGATTTTATTATTTTATTTTATTTTCACTATGGTCACCTTATTTTTTTGTGTCCTATAAAAATAATTACCAATAAAATTCACGATGTTTCATGTTTTTTTCTCAAATTACGGTCGTAACCCTTAGTTTCGTCCAAGTGTAATAACCGGTTGTGTGCCTTAAGCGCGTTTACGCGCTCTAGGTAGCCGTGCTCACAAGGCCGGCCATACAAAATGAGCGCGTTAACACGCTGTTCTATGTGACGATTTTGCTTGTCAAACTCAAGTAATTTGAAAAATCTAAAATATGGAACCCACGGTGACATCTATTGGGATGATGAAGAAATAATTATAAAATAACAGTTCACAGATTATATCGACTTCAGAGTAATCTAAATGAAGCTTCTTTTAAAGCTAAAAAATTCGCGGCCTGTCGGTACATCCAAGCAAAATACCTTCCGGCATTTTAAGGGTTAACTATTTTATGGTTAACGTCTAGATTTTAATATAAAGCGTGATGTTTTCTTTTTCTAACACGGTTTAGGTCTTATTTCCAACCATGACACTAAGGGAGACACAACCATTTCTATTAGTCCATTTGAGCTGTTTCCAAAAGCGAACAAATTAGCCTAAAACATTAAGCTGACTTTTATAAGTAATTTATAATTTTATTGAAGATTTTCCGGAAACATTCACCTGTGTGAACTTCACCATTCAGCGTGAGACTTTCATCAGCTTAATAATAACTGAATAATTAATTCGACTTTATTTTCTATCGACCGTGTACATATATGTATAATATGATATTTTTATTAGCATGTCTTCTATGAGTTGAAGGCATTAAGACAGGATTGATGTTAAATATTGTGCATAATAGTTGTTGTTAACTTATTCAGACTAGCGCAAGACTAATTAGCGGCATTATGTATATACACAAACGTGTGTAAATGTTCGTATAAAATTTTTATTGTACACTGTGCTGGAATTAGTGTTTAAATATTGATCAACCTCTCGGTCAATTAAAGTGATTCATTATTTGAAATCTTTTTTTAGTAGTATATTCTATTTAATTGTTAAATTCTACTTTTTTGAATTTCCTGACTGAATTGTGTTTCAAACCAATTTCTTCGTTGTTTTTTTTTCTACATTTTTTAGCTGAATTTTTAAAGCCATTTAAAGGTTTTTGACAGTCAAGAAACAATCACAAACTCTGTTTGAAGAGTCGTAAATTACAAGTTTTGCAGCTCCTCTGGGAAGGTCATGAAGAGAGGATGGACTTAACGAAGCTTACCAACAAATAGGCTTCAACGATGGATAGCAAATTTATTATATTTTCTTGAGTTAATAAACTTGCACCACTGGTTGGACTTATCCTGTGATCCTAATTTGAATCAATCTAGTTCTCTTAAGTGGCTGAAAACCGGCAAGCACCGCCTTCAAAGAAGTTGAAAGGCTTTATTTTTTTCCTGATCCTACATTCCGATTCAATTTAAATTTAAGAATACATTAATTTATTTGATTCATCCATAGATTTGATTGTATTCTAACCGCCTCGTATAAGATGTAGATGGTATATGCTTCACCTTTCAAGATGGACAAAAAATCACCTCCCTTCATAGCTACTGTACTGTACTACAATACGCAAGTCATCTTCTCAACATCATCGTAGTTTTTATATCTTGATTCAAGTTGATCTGTAATCCTTCTATTGGTATCACATCGTGCCAATAAAATATATGACTGATGCATTACAAGCTTATTTACATCAAAAGCTGGAAGCATTGTATATTATTCATCTAACGATTTATGAAGAAATCCGGAGCGATCGGTGCTGTTTTTTACCGTTGGAAAATGACAATTCGAAGACCTCCCTTAAACGTTTACCTTAAGTCTATGTAGATCTTTGGGATTGTCAGGACGAAAAAGTAGAATAAAGCCTTGCGCTTCCTTAAAGGGAAGATTGCACAAGTAGTTCTCCGTTTACGTCAACTGTTTAACTTGCGATTTCGCTTAGTTATAACATGTCATAACCTGATAAGGCACTCACATGACATAGAACATAATGTAGTCTCGTGCGGCTGAGAACATTGTGCCGCCTAACTCAAAGAATAACATTTTCATATGGCGGATTTTTCTCGCTAGTACCTGAAAGGTGGCTTCCATTCTGCAGGCTTCTTCTTGTTACTTTCCTTGGGCGATGCAATGATCATGATCATGCGTAATGATGAAAAGCTTGATATTATCTAATACCGTCAGCAACTATTGTTACGCCTGATAACTATCACCCGATCCCATTGTTCATTCTAAAGTATGTACAAACTAAAAACAGTCCTTTTGTTCTTTCTACCGCGGGCAGTTGTGTGTTTCCTATACGCCATATACCCAATATACATTTATTGCCTTCTCACCTCCATCCAACTATCCTTATCTGCCAAGCTATTTGTTTTTCTTATTTTCTTCGAGTCATCCGCACTAGTATTTCTAGATAAAGTCCTTTTAAATTGTACCTAAACATTTTAGTTTTTCCTTGATTATGCCGGCAAGAGCTGCGGGCTATAGGTAATCTGCAAGGCGAGCATTTGCAAAGTGGCTATATCTCTTAATGATGCTGATAAATCATCTGGGTTATTTTACAACCCGCTTATTAAAATGCATATATCTTAATGCTAAGATCTCGGGGTGTTTTCTAGTACGGCCTTCCACATCAATGACTTCTTCTTTTTCAGATATCATCTAACACCTTCTCCTACAATTACAGCACCTGATAGCGATCTCGTGTTTCCTTTGTGCCCTTGGAACTTGGTAGAGAAGTGTATGGCATAATTCTTCGCCATCTCTTATTAAAACACATAAATCGAGCTCATATTCGACAAGTGACTTGCAGTGCATTTAATATTTGCGATACTGGTAGCACATACTCTATTTTATGGTCATACTATCCAATTGAAACAATAATGATTCAAGCGTTATTTTTTATATCTAATCGTTCTGACGTTCCTCTGTTTTTAATCCTACAATTAGTTCTCATTTTCTCATCCACACGCAAAAACCCTTCATCATTTCATGACTTTGAAATGATATAAATACTCAAAAAAAATTAATGTGTTCAAGCGTGAAAAGTTATTTGAGGCAGCCCGCCTCTGTGATGTGATTATAGTATTTATGTCTTAAATTGTGATCCCCGTAAACGAATGACTGAAAGGCTATCATTAAACTGTTACAGATATTATGTCATAAGCATCTCAAGCAACTTTTTTTATGACTGAATCATCATAAGACATGTGGTTTTAAATTGGCGTAAAAATGGCCACGGCTATCAGCATTATTTAGTTTTCCTAAACGTTTTGTTTTTACATGGATCTATTCATTATATGTTTTGGATCTCTTTTTTGTTATTGAAGGTTCGTTTACTGCAAGTTCCTTATTTGTATTTTATTATGGTACTCTCTCATCAAAGATTAAAATCCGCAATCAGTTAATAAACCGTACTTAAAACTAATTACGTACATTAAGCGATTAATGCAATCGCTCTATGATGTAATAAGGTAGTTAACTCTATGAATCTACGATAGGCAATAAAACACCCATCTCTTTAATAGTATATTCGCCATTTTGTATTTTCTATTTGTTTTCTGCTTATTAAAAAATGACAACAATTACTAGATTTTTTTTAAAAGATTATAATTTTAATAAAATAAAATAGTATACTTTTTGTTTTAAAACCACGAGTTTTTAATATTTTTTATAACCGACCGGTTTCGCTTTACTTAAGCATCTTCAGGGTACAAATTATTTGTACTTCACATGCCAATGATACCAATTATTTTATATCATTTTTTTTTTTCTTTAACGCATGTTAATCGTGGTACGTACTTATCTGGAAATGTACCTATTTACGGTACCTACTTATCTCAAATTTAACAGCAAGTAATGGTAACTTGAGATACTAATGATCTGATGGGCATGATACTTCGGGTGAGAGGTCAGATAAAATGTGAATATGTTGACCCACGCCTAACGTAATAAGTCTTTAATAAATTATTACCTTGGATTTTAAGCTCCTTTAAAATTCCGTTTATTATTTCAACATCCGAATGATAAATATGAAAGCTTCCGTGGTAGAGGGATTTTCTTACACACAATACACGTTCGTCAAAACATTTTAAGCATAATGTTTATCAATTTAATATAATGATATCTAATATATTTTATTGGGTAATACTCGTCGTTGCTGAATTAATGCACCGATCTCACGGCGGCCAAATGCAACCGTTGATTTCGCCGTGATGTTGAATCTATCGAAAATACAGACGTTCGAAATGTTTTTACTGCGTACATGTGTGTTTACTTCAATGGGAATCAAACATGAATCCCTTGATATTTGCATTCTTCGACTATTCTCAATGTGGCCCATAAAAATGATGATGAATCTCTCGAAAATACAGACTATCGAAGTTTTGACTGCGTACATGTGTGTTTACTTCAATGGGAATCAAACATGAATCCCTTGATATTTGCATTCTTTAACTTTTCTCACTGTTGCCTATAAAAAAATTTCACCATTGGTACTGCTACCTACAAGTAATATTCGGACCATAAAATGAACTCTATCGTTAATATTGGTAACATTAAGGAAGTGAGGACGTTCCCAGTCGGAGGCTTTTATTTTAACCCCGAGAACCTTTCTTGGAACTGCCTTATTTGTGGTCCATCTTGTAACGGTACCGGACACCTTACATGACCGAGTAGAAAATATTCCATTAATCAAATACTTTTGGAACAAGTGAGCTTAACAAACAAGGTTTGCAATAATTTTTTTTATTTTCGAAGGAATATCGTTTTCCGACGATGATCTCGAAACAAAATTATTTGTATGCGATATTATTTTATTTACGAGATTTGAATTCGAGTAGGTTTTTTCTATTGGGGAGAAAAAATCGCCTTAATTAATATTCTTATATTTTTCTACACAACAAACCTTAACGTGTTTCTAGAATTATTCTGAAAAAAATAACTCTAGCCATGAGATTTCTGTCAAATTTCTTTCACACAGACCAAAAATGTTAAATCACATCTTCTGTCTTATAAAAATAACCTCTTAAAACTGGCCTCCGTGGTCGAGGGGTAAGGCTCTAGTAAATTAATAAAGCACGTAAATTTATTTAATTTACTTTTGTTATTTCACAAAAATGAGTCATTTAAAATAATATACAGTATATTTGCGGCTCGTTTCAGAGTCGAAGATACTGTCAGTAATAATATTATTCGCTTTAAGTGAGTTTTACCCAAAACAAATATGTATTTTTGCTCTTCTCAACATTATCGAAATTGATCTCGTCGATCCTTTTGCCATATGACTGCCGAAATGTTTAAAAATCTCACGCATCATAGCTAATCATAACCAGAGTTTCACGATTTCACAACGTTTAGCTTATCTCTCATATTTATTTAGATTATTTGAGAACATCTCATAGATTTTCTAAAGGGTGGGTCCTGTTTCGGGACTGCCCTGCAATGTGATCGGTCAGCAAAGCCTATTAGGGTACTGCACACAGCCAAGTAACGGGAGGTTTTTATGTGGTCAATTAACTCCGCGTCGTTGCGGTGCTGGAACCTGGGAGATTATACGGGTAACATGCATCATTCTTATTATATCAACTATTTTATTTCACATTTCCTGAATTAAAATACCTGCATCTCTCAGACCGTTGTCGATTATAAATTGAAGTCCTTTTCAGTGAGGTTAAAATATAAATTTCGTAATGGGCCTAAATATAATTTGGTATCATTTCGGTTGCGTTAACCATCTACCTTTGTGTTTCGCGGTTGTAACAAAATTAAATCTCAGTTTCCAATATTAGCTAGCTTATTTAATACGTTATTTATTTTTTTCCGTTATTCATTCAGCTAGCTTATTTATTTCGTTGTTCATCATCATAAGAGATGAAGCAGGAGGATGCGCCAACGACTTAATATCAAATAAAACAACATTATTTTTAATAGCATTACTTATAGCCATGTTATTATATTACCACGTCAAAGTTTCTTGTAATGCTGGAATTCGCACAAGCTGTGATTTCTTTATTTATGCCAGTGACTTTCTTCAACCTGCATTTATAATTGCAAGGGTGTCTGCGGGTGTAAAGCATATTTATTGAGATAAACAGTGTGTAAAGGTGCCTAATGCAGTGCTTAGTTCCTGCGAACCGCATAATACTGTTTGTTCGTTGCACCATCGTGGGGATACTTTGCATACGGGTGTACGTGAAGGCCCTCGGCTTGTTGACAGGTCCCTTGACATGGGGTTACAATGTTATCGCCGGTAATGGACTTCTGTACTCCCTAGTATCTTTCTGACAACCACCGGCACTGTAGTGCGGAGCCGCGGCGGTAGGCTCGGCTTGTTAAGCTCGCAAGCTCATGTCAAACACTGTGCATACAAGCACACTACAGTGGTTGCTATTTAAATCTTCTAATAGTCGATTCCATTATCTGAAAGTGGTCTTTTGGAAAACCTTTTCTTAAATCTCTTTAGCATTGTGAAATTAAGAAAAGAATTATAGAAGACTAAATCAGTTACCTCGTTAGCGCTCAATATAAGAATACCGCAGGGATCACTATTTAGACCTTTATTAATCGAAAGTGCTCACACTTTTTCAAAACTACAACGATCTCAATCAAGCATATCTCGATTGATCAATGTGAATGGATTAAATATCATACTCATAATGTATTAACTATTTAGCCTCAAGAGTCAAGCCATTGCCTACTTACCGTTGTACTCAAACAACTTTCGTTCTAACAGTGGCGGTTTTCGGTGGCGGAGCCCCCATTAAATAAATAAATAAAATTGCTTTAAACAAAAAAAAACAACCCCCCTATCGGTGATATCTTAAAATCTACGCCTAAACAAAAATATCTTTGTGCGCCGCGATAGAGAATGTTTGATGCCACGGGACCTCCAGAGTGTCACCGAGATGTCACCGGCCGAGCTAGAGATTAGAGTATTGTTATAAAACTTTGAACGTTTTTATTTTCTTGTTCCTGCTGTTCTTCAACCGTTTGCTTTTAATGGCATTTGTAAATCTACTAATCAGATTTTGTCAATTCACTAGTAATGCAATATTGTGTTACGCTTTCTCTAGTGTGGTTTCGACTTTCTACTAGAAAGTTGTTATTTATTGATGTATCGCAGTTATTCTTGTAAGTTATACCTAATATTGTGCGTGGGGAAATATTGGTTTTTTGTAAAATTAATATATAATTTGATGATATGGGTATACAAATATAATTATAAAAATAAAATGTATATAAACATATAATACCTTCTCTTGATATTCTGACTACATTCTTATATACGTGAGCAAAGCTTAATGTGAAAATCACATGTTTCAGCACCTGAAAAGCGCGAGCAAACTTTCATGTTTCGTATAAGAATATATTTTTTCACCAGGTCACACATCACATTTCATGTAACAGGCAAAAATTCACATCTGTTTTGTTTCCCCAAAATAATTCGACCTTCTTGTCTTCTTTCATTCATCATTTCCTTCTCGTTCGTTTTATTTCCCGTTTGGTTCGGTTTAAAGCGCCGCAAATAACGGGAGAACAGGCCCCTAATAAGTGGTAACGAAATAAATTCGTCAGAATTTTTTTCCAATTCCGCCCAGCGCCGATACTGCACAGTGGAACGATGATTGAACAACGTGCCTAATGAGCTTTTTATGACTGTCAGTCACAGTTTTTTATACAAGTTTGTTTCTGAATAAATCGAAGGTAAAAGGAGTTTTTTTTTAACCTCAAAATCCAAATTTTAACGCGATTCGCATCTTGAATCGGTCTATATCTCATTTTTTTATTACGGCCTTTGGTTCGACATTCTTTTAAACTGACCTTCAATATGATTATGAATGCTTTTAGAGAATTTTATTGAAATGAATCGGTGAGGAAATCGCTTTTTTGTAATAGTTATCACAATATAAACATGACCTTCTAATTGAAGTCGGGGTGACCTAATATGACAATGACAATTGTTTCGCTTGCCTTCCGAAATCATCTTCTGACTGGGTGATGCCACTGACAAAAGATCTATCGTTTCATTATAAGTGGATGAAACCCATTAAAACCTATGGATGCAAGCGGCTGCAAAAACTGGCAGTGATTCAAATACACGGGCCTGGTCATTTAATGAGTCGAAATAGCATAAGACAGGGTAGATCTACCATAGATCTATGCATGGGATTATAGCTAGGAATGTTTGCTTCATATTAATAGATCTCTTGATTAGTTCGATTTGACAGTTTTTGTGTTCGATTTCACTATTGAATGCAGACTATTCGTAGTATATTTTTTTATATAACTAGCTATTGAAATATAAATATCTCTATATAGATGTTCAATCAAATGTGACATTACCTCGGATAATCTAGGTTATTCTTCAATCTCCTTACTACAGTTCCTTCATTTGACATTGGGAGGAACGTTAGTCCACATGCCCGGTGCCCACGCAGTCCTGAGCAAACGGAATAACTGCGCAACCTGCGACTGTTATTATCCCGCAACCGGTTATGTGCTTTTGGTCATTGAGATCACAACACTACTTGATTATTCCTTTGGTAATTATTATTATTATTATCGGCGCTCTTTCCTGAGCAGTTTTTGCTCTCCTTTACCGTTCGTCGATCTTGAATCTGGTAAATTGAATGAATTATTTTGTTTGTTTCTTACCGTTTGCTGAAACGTGCCTTTTCCGGATTTTGAGGAGTTCTGTAAAAAATAAGAAAAATGTGTTAATAAAATGTTACTTAATATGTTTTTATTTAATTTAATATGTGTATTGTACCAAATATCAACCGGTTTTATCATTTCCGAGTTTCAACACTATTTTAGAGACATTTTTTTCTTATTAAACATTTGGTAAATTTGTATAAGACCACATTAAGGGATATTATGGCACATTTCAATTTATGAGGCGGGTTTGGGTACCGTCGCACCGGAAACCATTTATTGGATAACAAACACCTCTGCCATAGGTCACCCCTAGTGGTTCGCTACGTTTGGCGATTTAGCAGGGATGTCCGGGTTCATCTGGTGAGGTATGTTTAGCATGCGCCTGTTCACCAGTTGGTTGGCGTGCCAGATCGAGAGAAGCTGGTTTGGGGAGACCCTTTGACCTCTCCAACTGGTCTCTCGACCCATCACCTCGCACCAGAGTGGGAGGGATATATTCATATGTCCGTCATTCCTGGACACGCTGATCCCTTGATTCCTACCCAACCCTCATACCTTTTACCTTACCATTACTTCCTATCCTTCCTTTCCTTAAAAGGGCCCTCACAAAGTATCCCAAAAGATGACACCATCAAAAAAACTGATCAAATTGTTCGACAGTTTTTAGTTTTCTGCTTATAATATTTAAAAATTTCTTGTATAATAAATAATAAATATGATTTTATGAATCACTTCTTGGGTCCCCGTTATTTGACACTTATGATAATGCATTGTAAGCTGTTTCATTGCAATTTGGTTGGAGGTAAGAATATATAACTAATAAAGTGTAACAATTATTTTATAAGCAATAATTATTAGCCTGAAACACTCAACCACATTGAAAAATCTCCTGATAAAAGATACATGACGCCAACGGGACTTGAACCCGTGTCCTTTCGATTTCCGGTCGACAGCTCTGACCACTGAGCTATGGCGGCTTATCTCTTATCCGCGAAATAATTCAATATATACTAGTGTTTCATTCAACAATTACTGCTTGTTACATTTTTTCACCTGAAACAACCAACTTTATTTTATATGAGAAAGGCATTGTAAGTGCTAACTCTCTCACTAGATGGCGTCGAGACAAATTGTCTACATTTTTTGGTGAAGATACTAGAACTTCAGGTGAAAAAATGTAACAAGCAGTAATTGTTGAATGAAACACTAGTAGATATTGAATTATTTCGCGGTTAAGAGATAAGCCCCCATAGCTCAGTGGTCAGAGCTGTCGACCGGAAATCGAAAGGACACGGGTTCAAGTCCCGTTGGCGTCATTTATCTTTTATCAGGAGATTTTTCAATGTGGATGAGTGTTTCAGGCTAATAATTATTGCTTTTAAAATAATTGTTACCCTTTGTGCTATGCATAAAAAATCTTGTCTTAAACGTTAGTTTACAAAAAATATAATAATTAATAAAGTATTTATCATCGGATCATCGAAACATAATCATATGCTTCTAAATATTTCTTGTGATGTCATTACTTTGTCGATGTGTGGAGGAACCTTATATTTGCCCGACAATACTTTAGTATATCAACGGCGGTTTAGTAAAACTTTTCAAGCCACAAAATAAAAACTTTTCAGGGGACGATAAAACAAATATTTTCAAAAAAAAAATACAAATCCGCAAAATTATCTTGATTTTTTTATGTAAGTGGTTATTTGTGTTTTCCAAATTTTGATGTAAAATATTGCAATTTTAATTATAATTATGAGATATTTGAGGGTTTAGTAATTTCACCTTCCTACGATTTTTTCAAAATAACCTTAAAAATGTATGTATAATTTTTGTTTTTAACCGGCAGACCCGCTATGTGTCAGCTTTGCTGGAATAATTTGTTCTAAACAAAACGCTGTTTTATACACCATGTATTTATAAATAAACAAACTCGAAAAAAAGTATTAAAAATGCTCTAACCAGCAAAAATCATTTTACAATGTTAACGTACTTTGAAAAGAAAAAATTAACGTTCCGAAAAAATGTAGCTTGAAGGTTTTTTCCAAAACACAATCGATATTATTATCTAAGTAGTATTATTGCATTCGTCATTCAAACGTTCAATGATCTTGAGTGAATCATCGGAAGAGAATAAATTATATATACTGGTTTGTCGAGATGTGGAAATGCCATAATTATTATTATGCAATGAGATTTTTATGTCACCGGTTTTATGTATTATTTTAAGATAACGATAGCATCTGGTCCCAAGCATCACACAAATGTAGCTAAATTCGTATAAATTTATTGTACGATTGGTAATGTTGTAATTGTAAATAACTGCTTTTACGGGAACACGTGTTATATGTATTGATTAACCATAGACAGTGAATTAATTAATTTTGCTCGAAATTCTGCCTCAAAACGGGTTCCCCTAGGGAGGCACGTTATGTCCAACTTAAATATATCTGCTGTTATTGTCTCTTGATTACTGTACCATTTAACTTATATTTTCCTATGATAATAATGATTTTTATATATATAATGTTACCTTAAATAGTATATGTATGTTTTTTTCAATGAAAAATTAAAAAATAACAGATGTTCACGTATTTTATTTGTAAATGTCTGGAGTTTTTAATTTAGAGTTGAGATAAAGAAATTATTGTGAATATTAACTGCCAATAATTTTATCTTTGGCCATATTACAACACTTGGCTTTAGAGAGTTGCTCCATTTGTTTTCTCCATTAGGTACTATTTTATTTGAACTGTTGTTTAAGTTGTGTTGGAAATAGTTGATTTGTAGATAGTAGTTTTATTTCACAATCCACAAAAGTAGGTACTCAATTAGTCTAATCCCACATGAAAGTTTATAATTTTAAACCGTACGAAATTGACGTACCGACCACATATTTCTGCTTTTTAGCATACTGATGCGCATATAAAAAAAATATTTTTCTGAATAATGATGCTACGCTGAAGAAGTACCTATGTGATGCTAATATACACCCATGCTACACTAAACGTATAAGGATGGATTGTTTCACAGAATTTTAACAATACATCAAATTTCTACATTGTATTTCAAGTTCTGTTATTTTTTTTTATTTTTTTTTTATTCAGTGAATTTTATGAATTACAATTTTTGTGTACTTAATAACTCCCACACTAGGCTTATGCCCGTGTTGTGGTAGTCATAATGCTATAAATTACAATAAAACCATATGTTGTAGTAAGAAAAAATAAAACATAATATGGAAGAAAAAAAAAATAAACATATTTAAGGAAAATATAAAACAAAATATATGTTTTCACAGAACTAAAAAAATAATATTGAAATTTGATGAATTGTTCAAATTCTGTGAAATAACCCGTCATACGTGTTAAAAAAAAATAAACAAGTGTGTAATATATTTATTTTAAATATTTTTTGTTGCGTTGCAATATGAAAACTGTGTACTTATTCAATACATTCAGAAGATTATAACAGTTCAATAAAATCTAACGGAATTAAACAAGATAATAATAATATATTACCTCACAACTAAACGGAAAACAAGAAGTTCCTACGCAAATGCTTTATGCTTAAAATTCCTCGTCTTGAGAAAATTCATCTTACTAATAAAATAACCGTGTTTTGTGAATAGTCTCAGTGGACTGACTACTGGGATTACTGAGGTTTAATTTCACTCATCTTTACGATCTTAATTTATGTATCTCGTGTTACCAAATACCTTTTAGATTTAACTGCATTTGAAAAATTGCCATCGTGAATATTTAACCTCTGAATAATATGTTATTTGTCTGACCGGTCAATATATCACATTGTCAGTATCTTATGTTTAATAGCTGCGACACTAAAGGTATAATGTTGATGAATTATTCAATAAAGTCAGCATGAAGATTTTTAATCTTTTAATAATTATGCAAGACTTTTTTCAATGTTCTGACATAATGAAAAATACACGGATTTTATCTTATGTAAACATACATGAGAAAATTCCGGTAAAATGGCTAATCTCTGCATTACTTTGCATTACACTGCATTTTAAACATCTTTTAAATTTAATAATCAATTTGTGTGATATTAAGGACTTTTCAAGTTCTGTTATTATTTCAGTTCTGTCAAGCAACTAGACTATAACGATATAATAACAGAACTTGAATCGGACTTTCACAGAATCCGAGAAGAACGTTGAAATTTGATGAATTGTCAAAATTTTCTGAAACAACACGTCCTTAGTGTAGGTTTCAATGAATGGCTGATAATATAATTTATGTCTTTTAAAATTCTGTTTCCAATTATTAAATTATTTATTATTTCCAATCATTTTTTCTTTTCAATTCTGCCTGCTAAAAAGAGTGACTTACAAAGCTGTTTTCTTTAAATTTATGTAGTTTTTTTTAAATACTCTAAAAATACACACATTGGAAGACAGGCGTAAAATAAACGACATTTTTTTCAAAATTCTAAACTCTAAATTCGACTGTTGCGAACTTCTGCAACTCATAAATTTACGAATACCTACAATAACAACACGACAAAATACACTATTCCACTGCAACACACATAAGCGCAATTACATTGCGAACTCCCCAATACAACGGTTTCACACTATGGGAAACCAATTCTTAGGTTATGTCGATATATTTAATAATAACTTTGCGAATTTTGTGGATCACGTAAAAGACTTATTTCAACACTATTCCTAAAAGTTGTATTTTTGTAAACCAGTCAAATCGCTGTATTTTTTTTAATTTTGTTCTTGTTCTTTTTATTTTTGTTTTTTTCCATATATTATTTTTAAATAAACTCGATAAAGCTCCGTCTACATACTCAACCTTTTTAAATAAACTCGATAAAGCTCCGTATACATACGCAATCTTTTAAAATAAAATCGATAAAACTCCGTCTAGATACTCATTCTTTTAAAATAAACTCGATTAAGCTCCGTCTACATACTCAATCTTTTTTGCACAATCTCTAATTTTTCACAAGTAAGCAAGTGCGTTATGACGGCAAAACGATAACCGCGCAATCGTCTGGCACAAACGTTAGTTTGAGCAAACTGAATTTGCCCCAAATTACACAAGTAAGCATTCAGCATTGAATGTTTTCAAGTCGATCGAAGTAATACTATTTCAGAGTAAATTGACGATTTCATGTTATATTTTCTTTTTAAATAATCCCTGCAACAATAATACGTTTCATTAAAAGGCATGTTTATATATTTTTTTATTTTATTATTGGTGAGAAAGTTTCACATTCCACAGATTATCATATAAAAGTAACATTCTTACCGCCCATGAATACAGAAAATGAAACAGTGCAATTAATCATTGATTCAAAAAATAATACTACAATTCGACGCATTTTTCATTTACTCAATGTTCGTTTAATTTGATTTGTGCGTTTTCTTTTGTTGCAGGTAAGCGGAACCGATAACAGTTGTAGGGAGCAGCCAGCGATTCCCGTTACTTTACGCAACAGGTTATTCGGCGCGTCCCCGTATGCGCGATGTCCGATGTCACCGGTCACCGTGGGATGTGAGCCGTGGGCCCACACGCGGATAGTGGTGTCACCGGACGAGGATAGGTAAATGCCTTCACCGTAACTGTGACGCAATTACTGCACCTATAAGCGGGTGATTTGACCTACTTATATTTACGCTTTTTTTAAGCAGAAATTCAACAAAATATTATGAAACGTATATACAATCAAAGAGTTGCAATCGGTTCGGCCCGATGTCCGATGTCACAGTAACTATGAGGTAAATTTAGCACTTTTGAGTGCATGATTGACCTACTTTTATTTTTTAAGTATTTTTCAAGAATTTATAAAAACATACTTTTAGTGATATAATGTTGTTTTAGTTGGTACCTTCCTACCTATAATAACCCTCTGCAGGAGATTCACTACGTTTAGCTTCCTTTAGGAGGGCCTTTTCTTATGTTATCTTTGGGGATGCTGTTTGGAGGGACTGTTAAGGAAATCAAGGAGAGGAGGTTTTGGGAAGGAAAAAGTTATTTGGGGTGGATAGGAATCTGGGTTCAGTGTTTCCAGGAGTGACAGACGTATGAATCCATCACTTCTACTGCGGTGCACGGCAATAGTTCGAGAGTATCTGACTGGAGAGGGGAATGGTATCCCTCAACCTCTCCCAACCGCTATCGCCACGTAATCCACATACCTCACCCCATGAACCCGAGCACTCCTGCTAAGTCACCAAATAGCGAACCACTTGGGATGACTTAAGGCAGAGGTTAATATTATAATGTACGAATATTTGTGCAAGATACTTAATTCAACAGTTAGATATAGTCACAAAATTACCCAAATAAAAATATTCCATAAATAAGTTTCCAAAATACGTTCACTTAAAATTTTCAATTCATAAAGCCCAAATTGATTTAGGACGGGTTGTTTCACGGAATTTGGATAATTCATCAAATTTCAAAAGTTGATTATCAAGTTCTGTGCTGGTTCTATTCAAATTCTATTATTATATCATGATTGTCCAAGGCCTTCACAAAACTGAAATAGTAACAGAACTTGAATGAGAACCTTCACAGAATTTGAAAATCATCTTTGAAATTTGATGAATCGTTCAAATTCCGTCCTAGTGTCAGTGAAATTATTTTATAAAAGTGCAGCCGAGAGTACCAAGATAGTTTAGTTTAAATCACATGAACTGTTTGTAAATTGATTTTTTAATTCCAATTTCATACAATAACGGAATAATAATAACAAAATTCAAAATTGTGTGAATTATGTTAAAAGTGCGATAAACCGCAAGGTGTTGGAATGGTACCATTATAATTTAGCAATAATAACGGAATTGAAAAAATACCAGAATTCTTCAAAATTCCCTTTTGTTTGTGTACCACTGAATGTTGGTATCACCGTAAGGAATGACTAACTTGACCTACTGACAAGCTGTCTTGCGTCCAATCACCGTATGTGCAAGTTTTTTTCTGAAACCGCTTATGGTATCCGATGATTTATTTATTAACATATTTTTTATGTGACCCCTACGCAGTTATATCTTTTGACCAGACATAAACCGGGGTCAAATTCGGTATATCAACATATATTGTACGTACAGATAAACCAACTGTACCCAGATATATTTATGTTAATAGTATTCAAATTTGCTACCCAACTTTAACGTTCTTTTTTCTAATTGAACAATGAAAAATCAACCCGTAAGTTATTTTACTGTAATAATATTAAAAAAAAATTATAATCAAAATGATTTGACTGAGGACATTTATTTTGTATATTAACTGCTGTAATGTCCTCCGATTTCAGAGAAATGCGTTTATGTCCGATTGTGTGTACTTGATTGCCGCCTATAGTTCCTAGATTGCATTGCCATCGGCAACGAGTCTATATGTCGAGTTTCAGCACGGTTGGAAGTCGGGAAGTGGGTTAATTTCCGCTACCAAGATTTGCATTCATTCTTTACAGAAAAGTGAACTTTTAAAAAATATTTAAAAAAAATACGTCTTGTAATATTGTTTGTCAGTTAAGTCCATACATATTCTACGCTCCATAATAGCTAATGATATAAATGGCATTGCAAGCTAAAAAGTTTACATTGATTTATAAATTTCAGACTGAAAAGGCTGAACATATTTCATGACGCCAGAACTCACCGCTACAGAAACAAATTTTCGATTCTTGTTATTTTTTGTACGGCACTGGACAACAAGCTACTTGTCATCGTGCACACAGTTTAAAAAAACGCTTTCTTGAAATCTGACACTGAGGTGTTTTAATTTTGTCTGTGTGACTTCTCGATGTTATAAAAACTGACGCACAATTTCACACACATTTGAACTCAGCAGCAAGCAATATAATTAATAAGTTCGATAAAAAAATCACATAATGTGTTGTTTTTGCTTCGTACGGCATCTCCCAATAAGGATTGCCGCTACAATATGACAAGTCACCTTTTCGAAGTTAACCGTTCTGTTTGTGGATACGTTTTTTGGCTTTGCCGACCGTCTCCCGAACTTCTACGAGAGCTATTTGTATTTCTTTTTTTATGGATTCCATCAATCATTACGTGGAAGATATATCATGTGGTTGTCAGTAATCGACTTCGCACTTGCGTTGCGTACTTTTTTTTACAAACAACACTTATAGGCAACAATATCAAACACATGTTTGTTTGTTTTAGATGTACCTATTTAATAATAGATTATTTTGAAAAGCGCTTTGGGGCGCTGTGTTCTATGTTTAATTTGTATTCTAAAAAAAGTGGTAAAAAAATTATAAATTTATTTTTAAATATTTCTAAAAACTACTTTTGATTCAACTCTTGTTAAAAAATTGATCCACTTTTAAGTAGGATTCTAATTTTTTTTTAAATAGAAGGTTGGTACCTATCGATTAAAACGTATTAAAAAATCAGGCTGTACCTAATTCCATCATATAAAAATTGAGGCTTTCTAGTATCTCTGTTAATACCGTTAGGTTAGGTCAGACTTGATTATGCTATGGCGTCAATTATTTTATTATGTACATAGTTTATATTAATTGGCTTGTTTTAAATTGGTTGAATAATCAAGTTCATTTTATTTTAAAAACTAGTTTTAGATCGAAAGATTACTACCTGCCGCTAAATATAAACATTTTAAGCCTTTAACCAGTTATTGGCTCTCAAAGAAGCGTCACGCCCCCAACGGCTTCATTAAACCAACTATTTAGGATAACGAATGTGACGTTGAATGCACCCCTTGAAGGAATGGTGGATGCCACCTACCAACATGCAAGTAATAATAGGCCATAATTCATTACGTGATAGCAGATATAATTATTTGTTGTTTGAAGGGTCGTTTAATCGTTTGGGACCCCACAGATACTAAACTTCTTATTTTATTTAATTGATTTGCTTTTATATAACTTACTCAGTAAAGATACTGTATTGGTAGAGTTTTTGTTTACAATAGCTCTTTACAGGAGACCGTTTCCCACATGGCCTAGAATATTATCATCTCTGTGATGTTTACAGACTGTGCACTGTTTTTTTTACATCAACCCTACACAGAAGTGTATGTCATCTTTTGGGATGTTGTGTGGAAGGTCTGTTTTTAAAGAAAGGAAGGAGAGAAAGTTCTGAGAAGGTAAAGGGTATGAGGGTAGAGTAGGAATCTAGCGATCATTGTGTCCAGGACTGACGGACATATTAATACATCCCTCTCACTGCGGCGTGAGGCGATTGCTCAAGAGACCAGTGGAGAGGTGAAACGGTCTCCCCAAACCAGCCTCTCCCGATCTGGCACGCCACGGAGCTGGTGAGCGGCAGGCGCATCCGGAACAAACCTCACCCGATGAACCCGGGCACCCCTGCTAATCAGCAAACGTAACGAACTACATGGTGTGACCGATGGCAGAGGTGTTGGTTCTCTGGTGGTCTGTTGCCGAAATGATCAATGAAGTTTTTTCTTACATCACCTTATTTTAATTTACTTGAACCATAAATAAATTAAAACCGATAAAACGGTCCCATCGTCAAATACTAATGATTGTAATCAGAATAATAATCTCATTATGCTTTCAAGCACACTGCACATTTTCGATTTTTACAAACTTAAAGTTCCATTTTGGAAAAAAAAAAAAATATTTTACTGATCATTTTTGAATCTCAGACTTTTGACTATCAATATATTATTTATTCTTGTATTTATCTTTTTTTTTAAACTTTACGTTATTTTTTTTCATATTAATTTCTTGTCCACAAGGGTAAACGTTCAGGTTCAGAACCCCCAGGTTGCATTATTTATAGTTATTGATGGCCGTTTTGAATGTATAATTAATTTGACGTCATAATCGGTAAACCTCGATTAGGTCTTACGGGTAATAGATCTAATTTGTTCCATAGTCTTAGTTAAATGCTTTTCTTGCCACCCGGCGCGTTTCCCTGTTCCCATATTATTTAATAAATTGAGGTTGCTTCAAGCTAATGGTGACCTTCAACAAAACTCTTAGTCTTTATTAAGTTTTTAAATATATATATTTTTTTTGCTTTACTATCGTCCTTATTACGAATCTGTCACCTTTATTTTGAAAATAGTTATATTATCTGTAAATAGTTTTAACGATTTTTTTACAATGTTATTATAAATTAATGCTGTTGTTTTTTTTTATACATCTGAACTCTAATGAACAATCAATATTTTAAAAATGCCACAAGCCAAAAAAAGTATTTACTTTCATAAAAAAATATTTAATCGCACCATAAATTATATAAGGCCTAGAGGGATATTTGATCAGGCTATTTAATTTGAACAAATAACCATTTTCGTGCAACTTTTAAGCCGAAAAAATACCCTAAAATAATGTCAGAATATTAACGACGAAGTGAAGAAGCCGTGCACAAAAATATGCGATGCGCGTCTCTGGTGTATTGAAGTCGTGTAAAAACAATATTCGGCGCGCGGCTCGGCGTAATGGATGGACCCACGGTCGATTTTGCCCTAGCAAATCGATCTTTCCGTTGGTTTATTTTAATTATTACTGATGAACGTATTTCTAAAATCTCAAATGTTTCCAGAGGGATTCCTCGCAAAGTTACTAATTCATCGACTAGAAAAATAAAATCTGGTGCTTACCGCTAATTTTATAGTTGAAAAACTTTTTATAAATTTTTAAACCGTTGTACTTAAAAAAATATAATGGTAAGGTCCTGTTTTTATTAATCTTAAATATAAATAAGATACAAACGCAGGGATCCCTCTAGAAACATTTGTGATTTTAGTAATATGTTATTAGAGTCTTATATCGCCTTAAAGATTTTTCGACATAACACAACTAAACAACTCATTTTTATTTAAGCGAGTCAACAATTTCAGCTTTTACAAAATTTGCTTATTTTAAGGTTTCAATCATTTTTAAATTATGTCTAGTAACTATACTTTTTAAGAAACCTAATATGTCGCATAGTTTGTCGTTCATCTTAGATCCCATATCTATTTTAATAACCAGGAAGGAATTCTCAACAGGTTCTTCAATACATTGTAGCTCATGCATACGTATTACTCCTTCACGTTTAGTTACCAATTTATTTATGACATATTTATTACGCTCTATTTCTATCGGTCTTTGAATATCCCTTTCACGCTCGATACATTTCGCATTGCACGAGTCAAATTTGAGAGATATAGCGCGCCAATTATGCACATCTATTCGTTGGAAATTGAATTGTCCAATATAATTTAACTTATTGACTGCATTGAATTTATCAGTTCATTTCTACTGTTGCTGTTCATATTGTCTGTTATTTATTTAGTATTATTTACATTTCAATATCAGTAACGGCTATTAGATTTGTTTATTAGCTTAGCTTTTTATGAGATAAATTATGCATAACCAGTTTTTAGGAGCGGTTTATCAGGCTTTAAAAAGTCCTGCATTTATTTAATATTATGATAAAATTATTGCCGCTTTTAGAGGCGTATTTTATGCAAATAAGCATTAATTAATTTATTAGACAGATCAATCGAAAATTTATGACCTTAGTCCAAAAACATTTTGTTTCTGCCATGCAGATCGCGTTTTGTTTTTATATTCAAAACTGGATGTCAAATAGACTATTTGAGGAACCTTTTTTTATGCCTATATCAAAATAAATGTCTTGCATGTATTTCAAGCTCGTGTAAAGTGGATAGATTACTATTTCTGTGGTGGTCTTCTCTTTAGCATATCTTGGGTGAAATGGCATACTTGTTTGCCTATGTATACGAGGTCTTGCAAAAGCACTGTCACCAGCGCTACTTTCGGCATTCCACCTTACAATGTGTTATCTAGTATCTGGATGGTCAGAGATCCCAGCGGCGCGGCAGGTTGGTGGCACCACTATTGGACCTACTCGGGGGAGTAATCGCCAGTCCGCTATATAAACGTGTTCTCCCGTTAATACACCAGCAATACCAGTGTACAGCTACCAACTCAGCTATCAGCCATGGGGCATCATCGAATAGTCGGAGCCACTTCAAATATCATTTTATTATGTTTATACCTTTGAGTATATAAACACATCTTGCATTTCGCATATTGTAACAATCCACTGTGTAATTACAACTGTTAGCTAGAGCAAATGCCCATGTAACTGGAGTTGATTACCAGTTTCTGCGTTAAAATTAAAGGGTATCTGTTTACCAATGTGCAATAATGATCATTATTATGCTAGTTCGCTTTGGTACGGTATCAAAATAATGGCGCAGCCATATTGAGACTCGACACAGTGGATTACATTAAGATTGTTGTCCCTCCATTATGCTTTAATATGTAATTATTATTGCAAGTATTTTGTGCTCCCACTCATTGATCGACATTATTTTAATGTCCTTAAGAAAGTACTGTCTTTTTTAATGGAGTCATCTTTATTAATGAGATATTTATAAAGTAAATCAGCCTAATAGCTTTATGCAATTTGTAAGTTAAGCTATCAAAGGCTATCTTGTAAAATATCTGCGCTGATGTCAATTTAAAATATCTGAATCTAAATTTATTTCGAATTGTGAGGGTTTTTTTTTCGATAGCTTCCTTTTGTCGTTGTTTTTAATTTTTTTTTTAATATTGAAATCTATTTTCTTATGTTGAATGAAGTTATTATTTCAAATTGTGAATAATTTTTCGATTGTATTATTTGTATCCATTAGGAATGGTGCAATACTTTTTGTATTATGGCTTGTCGGTGTCTATGGAGTCTATTGACTATCGAGCGCCGTAGAAACCGCTAATTTCACACGATACGCTCCATTAGCTAGGCCCTGCCTAGGAATGTATTTTTTCTCCCATTATTATGTCATTTCACAGAATTTCTGAAGCAAATTAAAGCATTTTGTTCAAAACGGCGTGTTCCACCGTTGACCAACGGTTTTTCGATCAATTGGGATTTATAAAACCACATATATTAAATAATATTATTTTTTTGCATTCTTCACACGGGAGGCCCTGAGGAACATAATTCCTCTCAGGGCTTATATTATTGTAGGGGATGCTGTGTGGTGGGTATTTTTAGGAAAGGAAGGAAATTCTGGGAAGGTAAAAGGTTTGAGGGGTGGGTAGGAATCTGGAGGTCAGTGTGTTCAGGAGTGATGGATGTATGAAACCAATCCTCCCACTGCGGTTTTCCGAGAGAGTCCTGCTGGAGAGGTCAAGAGATCTCACTCAACTATTCTCTCCCGATCCGCCCTGTCGCGCAATCGATGGGCAGACTCATCCGCCGCCAAAACCACCCCTGCTAAGTCACCACAGACCTATGGCAGGGGTGTTGGTGATCCAATAAATGGTTGCCGGTGCGGCGGTAACCAAACCCGCCTCTGAAATTGTAACGCAAAAAAAATCGTAATTATTAACCAAGCCTAGGAAAGTTCTGTTTTAACCCGACAGTTTGGCATTTCGTCCGTCTGTAATTTTGTTTGCACGTTCCATTTCCCTATAAATACCTACATAATAACAAATCTTATGATTTGAAGGTTTTTGTTTTGATTTATTACGTAAGTGAAAATTAGACTAATGCTTCTTTTGACATGAGGTCTGCTATTAATAGAACTATTACTTGTAAAAACACAAGAGTAAATAAGTTATTACCACGACTGAAATAAAACTCGAGACATTTCACTATCCATATGCCTTGCCTTACCTTTGAGCTATTACGTCATTTACGTCATCAACGTTATTTAGATTCACCTGGTGTTTATATGAGCTCTGCCAATAAATCCATCCATTAACCCTCGTTTTATTGTTTATTTATGTTATTTACTCCCTTTTACAGAGTTTTTCATTATTTTACGACTCTCAATAAACTGTTCACTGTACATCAGCGCTACGCAAAATAAACTTAGCATAAAACTTCTGCTTTTTGCACTAATCAAAGAAAATCTCGTTTAATTTTGATGGTCAATAAGCTTGTATTGATTACTTTAGTCCCGTTACGTGTTGCATTACTGTTATGCTCTGACAGATATTTTAATTAAGGGCCCATATCCAGGAGACGAGATCGGCTTGATTATAGCTTTTAGTTCGATCTTCCTATTTTTATAGTTTGACGGTGTTATCCATTCGACTTATTGCTCATATGTTAGATGCTTGGAGTACCTAAGTATCCCAGACCGATCGAATATCGGGGCTTCAGAAATGGGGGGTCTTGTATAATAGGGCTAGCACATTCTTCAATGATGACCAGCTGCTAACCCTGTAAAAATCTCAAGTACGTTCAACAATTTAATTTAGGAACCACCTCTTCAAAATACTTGATAAACCTACTTGATTCTGTCCAAAGGGGGGCGGTCTGTCTGATTGACAATCCGTTGTTAACAGACCGATTACCATATCTTATGCACAGACCCAATGTAGGCATTCTGAGTCTGTTCTTCAGGTATTTCAATGAAACGAGCTCTATGGAGCTTGCAGCATTGATCCCCGGTGCACCGGTGCACGTGTGCGAAACTCGACGATACTAGCGGAACACCCGTTCACAGTGCTTCTGTTTTCCTCCTTCGTATAATAAATCCCTTCCTACAGCTCTTCCCTTAGTCCATTTAATTTAAAGTATGAAAAAACATATAACACGAAAGTGGTAAGGATTTTGGAGATGACGATAAAAAGTAGCAGTAAGTTGATTCTGCTCACCCATTAGTTTTTTTTATTTGTATTTGCCGTTCTATCTTGTTATTTATTTTTTTATATTCCGTGACTTCATAAAGTTGTTTATTATAACCCAAAGTCGTAGATACATAAATACAGTTTATCGTTGTTCCGTTCTGTAGCTCCTAGTGCGCAGTGTGGAGAAAAGTAAAGTTAATTAATGGTGACGGGTAATTTATCGATGGTGGTTTCAGTATTATCTCATGTTGCGGAGTTCGCAAAAAAGAATAAGTTCGCCGACCTCATGAAGAGACACGGAAGCATCCGTTGAAGAGGTTTCGAATGCGAACGTGGCTTCCTTCCAATTCAATCTCCTCCATTCACTCGTTCTCCATCACGAATTCTAATCTTCCTCTGTTGTCTCCTGTTTCATCTCGTCTCGTGTCACGCTTTCCTTGTCCAGCCCACAATGGCAGCGTGATTGTCATTTGATTTCCATTTTACCACCTTACTGGAATTCCGCGCATGAAAAAATTAATTGGACAGATTCGTGAAACCGGTCCGGTGTCCGATTTTCGTCACAAAACTGTGGATGACATAATAGGACACGTTCTCCAGTACATCACATCGGCTCTTTCGCTTTATTACATTTATTTCCTGGCAAATTAACGATTCCACGGTCGCTACGTGGGGGGTCAAAAGCCCGCTAGTCCAGAAACCGAACTGTCGACTTACAGCCTTCGAATTAGTCTTTTTTGTTCCTGTTTTTTGCTGCCAAACTTTTGAATTGACAATCTTTCAATCTCATTTTTCTTAATGTACAACGGTAGTTGAGTAATTCTTAAATTGATTTCCCATAAGAAGCTTGGAGCAGCACACATTATGGACGCAGAGGAAATGTTTCCAAATAAAATGCTCTCACGTCTTCGTAGCTGTCCTGATTAGTTCCAGGCGGCCATTATTCGTTATGAAGGTCATTCTAACGTATTCCGAATTTGCTCAATTAGACATGATACCAACAGCTAATCTTCCCCGTAGATTCAATCGTTATAATACGAGTATAATGTGTACCCGGTAATTTTCAGCAGTGGTCAAATCATTAGTGCAATACATGAACGCTGTACTGGGTCCCATTGTTTACAATCTAGAAACTACCTCCAAAGGCCGCTGGCCGAGGTTGAAACCAAATACCGATCATTCCGCATGCCCAATCATTTGGATCGAATAATAAAATGAATTGATAGTCGCTCGTTAAAACCCATTAACTTTTTGTCAGCTCTATCAAAAATTATGACAAATAAAGAAAGTTAATTATTCCTCGAAAATAACGAAATTCCGCGTTATAGGTAATTATCTTTATAGGTAAGCATATCCTTCATATAAGGAGTTATTTTTATAACTGTAATAGATTGTTTAACGAATTCTACATAAAAGAGACTAACGCTTCTTGCTAACTTGTCATATTTCCGCGTTTCCTCGTTATTATAACAAACAGATTTGAATCTTTAGAGCACAGCAGTCAGATGTGAATGCAGTTCTCATTTTACCGGTATTTAAATGGGAGATGTTCCCAAGAATTAGTGACATTGATCCCTGCAGCACCCGTGCATAGTAAACACGCCAAACGCACGCCATCTGTCACATTTGAACAGTCATTTCCACGACACGGTTCAACAGCTCGGCTGTGCAACGATTTGCCGGTCTCTGCGTTTCATCCCTCCTACAACATGCATTTCTTCAAGACCCGTGTTCACTCCTTCCTCTCCTAAAAAAATCCCGCACAACATCCCCAAAATGGGCCCTGTGGGAAATGTAAAAATAGTACCACCTCTCACGAAACGCATTTACCCTTCAATGTATTCAAGAATTCACTCTTAACCGTGAGCTAAATTTTCAAAACACCTGCTAGATATGTACGTACGAGGGCTGTCTTAAAAAATCCTATTAGTTTTCTCATAGATCAACAATCTGACTGTTCCATCGGAGTTACCGACAACGCCTCCAGCGCGTATGATTTTTTCCCTCGAAGCTCGGTGGTGTACCGTTATCGCCTACCAGAATAGATTCGGCGGTGTGTTTTTCAAGAGACCTTGAAACCGATGTAAGTGCTAATGAATATTTATCAAACAATCGTGATATCATAATTACCGTAAGAGTATTTTCCTCGACTAAATTCTTGAATTTAGATGAGTTCGTCACTGCCTGGAGGTTGACGTATCATTATGCTAATGTGATACGGGCGTATTTGCGCTGGGCTTCTTGTGACTCAACTCTACGCACATTAAATAAATTATTTAATAATTAACTGTCCACATAGTTCCAATCCTAGGAACCACATCCATGTGATATAATTTAATGCCTGCAGTTCTGTGTTTTTTACCTCCGCGCAGACTCGTGAAAAATCACAAGGTACTGTAATTATTGCAGGATTTGTGAAGCTGAAAGTATTTATAAAATATTAACCTTAATATCATTTGCATTTCAAAAACAAATATTGACAATTGTATTTGTAATATATTTAAATTGTTAATCAGTGTTGACAAATCAGAGAAATTAAAATTGAAAACTGCCACAAATTAAAAAAAGGAAACATGGTTTCAAACATCAATTATGAATTTATTATATAAATTTAAACAATTTTCTGATTATATGTACATAGGTACTCTATCGCTTGTTTGAATTATTCTTATCACAATCAGTTCCAATTTTGAAAATGACTTAAATTCCAAGCAAATTTGAATTCATTTAACCAGATTTCACGCTGGAATAACTAACGCACCGAAAACAGAAATTTTTATTTTGATATTTATCAGTGGTTTGACTTTTGTTATTATTATATACCTATGATACCAATATCATAACTTTATAATTAGATTTAGAAAGGGTCGATAATATAATACAGTATTAAAAATATTTTTTTTGTGTTGGTTAGCTTAACGTTTGGTCAAGAATATCATATTATATTACAAAGATCTTCTTCTGTTACTATTCCTATCGCAGTCTCTCTTGCAAAGCTTCTATTTTGTTTTATTTAATATTTTCTACACCGACATTCGTATTGTCACTTGTCGCATTTCTGTGTTGCAGTTGCAATCAATCCGATGGATTTAATCGTCTCCCTTATAGGGCATTACTCGTTACTTCATTATTATTCCGCTCACGTGCTTTCCAATGTGTCATCTCCAACACTATCCCTCTTCGTTTCCCTTTCTCTAGCAACTTTACTATATTAAATACGTGCATTTACTTTAATCGTAATTTATTCCATACCGTTGCCGCCGCCATCGCCAAATGGAAGGACAATTCGTACCCCTGGACTACCGTCTACTGCCAATAGCGTGGGTGAAATATTTTTCTATTGAATATAACCCGAGTTTTAAATGGCCATTGGATATTTATATACCTACATTCGTGTCATGTTGAAGAAACCTGGATAGAATAAAATACCAGATTGCTTTTAAATTTAACAAAAGACTTTCGCCTTACTCGATTATTTAATATTGGTTTCGATGATTTTTTGTACCCTCGCGGATCTTGTCGTACGTCTTATAATCTTATGTTTGTTATTATAAAAACGTGTCACGGACTGACGTTCTTTACAATTATGATTAAATTTTCTGTATCTGTTCGTATGACAAATAATCATTTTTAATACAAATTCCTTCTATAGGCCTCTTCCCGTTCATCCATTACTTTCTCTGGATGGGTCTGGGTCTGCCATTTAAGCCCCGCAACTTTTGATATCATCGTAACACCTCTACTGTGATTCTCATCGTGACTTATTTTCTTGTAGATGCCAATTAAACACAAATTCATCAAGAATCTTTTTACCATTTAAGTATTGCCATTATTTTAGCTATGTCTGTGACGTGGAAACGATTTCTAAACCATTTATCTTATAATAATTATAATAAAAACTAATATCTCATTGAAGTTTTTTTAGTACTCTCTTCTGTTTCCTATCTGAATACGTGTTCTAAGGCTTCTATTCACTAGGCGCCACTATTTTTTGTTCTTCTCCTGGCCGATGCCATTACAGATGTTAAATCCTCAGATTTAATCCGTGATGCTTCGTGTAATTTAAAGTCCATCAATGATAACCATTTTCTACATCTATCACAAGTCATTGATCTCAATCTGACTAGCTTGTTCATCACGTAACCAAATCAAAATCTGTAAAAAATACCTTTTAGGAACTGGTTTCGTTCTTTGTTTTGCTGCATTCATGTTTTGATATATCGTATCTGAAGATCATTCTGTAATCAAAACCTCTCATTTAACAGTTTTTTTATAACAGTAAACAACGGGTCAAAGTTCTTATAGCCCATTTGACATTTTTCACAACCACCTATTATAATAACATAATACCAGAGAAAGAGTTTGCATCATAACATTCACTCAGTAAGATTGATCTCTGTTAGATATCACACATGCATCGTGAAATATTTACACCTGTTCGCCGTTCTAACTATCAAGTAGAGCAAGGCAGGTTGTCTACAACAGAGCACTGATACCAACCCCGAGTATGAAAGTGAAATTTTTTAGACATGTAGAGAGGGTAGATGGAAGAAGAGTTTGTGGACGGACAAGTGAATCAGGTAATGATTTCGATCACTTCTAGAGACGAAGCATTGGTATGAATGAAGCAATGAGTGTATGCCAAAATAGAGTTACGCAGCGTTCCATCACACTGCCTACCATTTAGGGAAATAGCGTAATGGTCAGTTGGTTCGTTATTTACTTAGCCACCATTCTAATTGATCAGAGCATCTTAAATAATCAATCTGAAAAATCCGGTGGCAATACTGGTTACGCTCCGAATAATTCGCATTTAATACTGTTCTGTGCATTTGAATAATAAGTCTTCTTCTAGAACTGGACATCGTGACTGGGCTTTTGAGGTCGCCGGGAGATAGACTCTGCGGTGAGTGTTTCCGTCTCTGCAGAATTATAATTCGGAGACTTTGCCGGATGACTAACTGTTGTTAATCTGGCTTATCCCAGACAATGCAGCGGCGGCACAGATTAACAGTGGATTTGTAACGTGCGTTGCAGTTGTCTTTTTGCGATACGCGTTGAGCCATATTTCACGGGTCAGGCCATTTTAACAGAGAATTCGATTGATACTGGCTTACATTTTTTTATCGTTGCAACGGTTTTCGGACATCGCGGTATTTTCTTCTTTAAAATAAGTTTTACAAACTCGTTCTATTCATCCAAACAATAATTCTGTTCATGCAACGTGATCCAATTAAGTTTGCTTTTCAATATTAAATACGTCTTACGTGCCTTTTATTATGCCATTTTTAAAGATACGAATTTATCTCTTTATACGGCTTCATCCACGCTCACGTGTTTGTAAAGAATTTTCTGTATTTCGCGACTGAAAAAAGGTGTGAATATTCTGTGTAAATCTTGGGATACTTCAATTTAGACCACTGGCTCTTTAAAATTGTAAAATAAGCTTACGAGTATTAATTATTTCAAGAGTCGAACATTGAAATGCCTCCCGTCCAAGGAAAGGCTAATATCATGGAACTACAGTTCTTGACTCATATTACTGTGTATCTAGACTAAGTCTAACACTTAGCGTTCCCATCATACGGGAGAAGTAATGGAAGTATATTTATTCATTAAAAACTGTTCATAAATCAGTCATCGTGTATTTCCTATTTTTTTTTCTTCCCTCTTGAGATCTTCAACCAGAAATGGTCGTATACATTCCTTCCCGATCTCACTCAGCCCGGCTCACGTCCTACTTAGTATTCAACGCTAAAGGAAGATTCATTACAAACGCCCATCGATCGCCTTGAGTACCTCTATCGATCCGCTGTGGCTTTACAAAAAGGTATTTGCATTTTACACCGACAATGCCATAGTCACCAAACGTTCCATTCATTGCATCCTGAATTACGGTAGTCACATTGCTTGGCAAATTGATATTTGCAGCTTTGTATGTTTATGTTAGTGCGACATTGAATAGTATTCATTATTGTTTTGTTGTGACCTTCTCTAAATATCTAACTGTGCAACTATCTTGAAATCAATACTACATAACTCTTTTCATTGTGTTTGAAAACTTTTTGCTGTGAATAACATGTTTGGTATAACATATTCCCACGGTGCATTATTTTCAGATTCATAAGTTTTCTTAGTATATATTTTATCTCATCTTTTACTATTAACTATCAATATATTTTACTTTATATGATTCTTGTTTAATCAGTTGAGTTTGTTGTTCATTCTGATAATACGATTATTGTCTTCTGCTAATTGTCCATAATCCAATAAATTCCTTTGCCTGTAAGAAATTATTTCCCATCGCATTCCTACAGCCCGTCTGCAATAGTTTAAGCTATCAGTATAATTCTTGGTATATTTTATTGAATGATGTTATGAGCGTTCTCAATATTTGATCACATTTATTTGTAATTTAATTGATATTACTACTGTTGTGCATTATTATCCTAATGAGTAGACCATGTTAACCAATTTAGCTTGTAAAGTTTATTACTTCTCGTTTTATAGTATTGGTTCTTTTCAATCTTGGAAGATGAAAGGTAGGATCTTTCACGGCATCCCGTTCGTAGACACCACTTGTCAGTTTACTCGAACATGTCATCTCCCACACGCCAGCCAAGACAAGCACTGCTCGTAGCTGGCAGAATGCAAATTATTTTGCAGTGCAAGGGAAGTGCAGCACTTATCCACTATACAGATTGTTTTCTCACACCGTTAATAAAGTGCTCAGGAAAACATTTAAACATTTTAGTTCAATGTTTTCCCATCTTCTTCGAGGGGTCTGTACATAGGTTCGTGTTCCTTTGTTTACAGCGAATAACGTTATTTATAGCTGCTTTTACAGTCCGTGTTGTTTTCAATTGCCCTGATTTTCGATGTTTTATAGTTGGTGGGATTATTTTTTGCTGCCTGGAGCCAGTGGAGATATGGCTTTTCCATTTGGGAAATATTGTGAAGCTGATGAAAGCAAATGTTGTGAAATAGAAGTGGAAGGTGGAGTTAGAAATTGTTGGATATTTGGATCTGACTACAAAAGATTCTGAATTTGTATTTACAATATCTTCCACGCTGGAACAAACTACAAAAATGCTGTGTATTTTATATTTCTGAAAATCCGAAGCCTAAAGAGTCGCCATGACTTTTAATATACTTTTCGTTTCCTTTGAAATGGGCTAATGTTTTATTCCATCGTTGTATAATGAGTTAACTTCAGCAGTCGTGATACTAATCATCTTCCTAACTTTTAAACAGATCTTCTTCCAATGAGGTAACATCACCGCTTTTTAATCTATTAATGCCTTCTTATCTCCCAGCTTAGATGGTTCTTATGCAATATTACAGTCTGGCCGGTGAGACCAGTGCCCCTTCCCCGCCTCCCGTAACCTGTGATGTATGTAATATATGCAGTACCGTTGCGCAAGAACTAAGTACGCATGTGCAATGTGCATGCCGGCGCATCTATGGGGCAATTCGTTCCGCAAGTTTGGTTTGGCTATCACCCAAGAGCGGATTGCTTCCTGGACTTGACCAATAAATAGGCGAACACGTGGAGCGTTACTTCCGGAAGGGAATACATGCCGCCTTTTTTCGTTTCAGATCCGAGCAAAGTTCTCGCGGACTATAATCACCGGTGGAATTCAAAGATCCATCGATGTTTTTTTATTGTAGTATTTCTCCCGTTTAATTGCAAGAAATTAGTAACGAACACACTCACCGTCCACTCAATTATGTTTTTTTGTTTCTACTAATTAATTCCATGGAAGAGTGCCAATTACTGGGAGTCTTCGGAATGGTGGTTTTCCCAATTAGAGTAATATTGAGTTTCTGAAGAAACTCATGAGAAATGAATGGAGATGATGTTTAGACATCGACCGACAATTCATATCTGGTTACTACATATAATCAAACCATTTCAAAGCTGTTCACTTATAAATTGTTATGTAATCTTTACAGCGATTATGAGAGTATTTTGAACTCTGGTTTAACTCCGGCGGTAGGTAGATTTGACGAAAAGCCAAACAACTCAATTTTGGCAAACACTCTTTGTTGCATCAACATTCTTACGTCGTCTTACACATACTCTTCCATTTCACTGACTCTTGACATAACCCGACTAGTGTATCTGATTAATTTCATCGTGGTATCTCTTCCTGAAGCGTCTCCGGCTTCTTCTCCGATTCGCTTGCGTTCTTATTCTGGCTCATCGTTCTAAGTCCATCCAATCAACTTGTCCAAGCTATGAAAGCTCCCTTTTTAAAATTATTAAGCTTACATCATCCTTGTATTATTTACGAATCTCCATATTTATTTTACTGTTGTACATGCTCTAACCACACACACGTTTTATAATATATCATTTCTTCTGCATTAAGTCTCCTCTGTGATATTAACTATTTGGAAAGCCACGTTAGTTCCACTTACATTAACGTATGTAAAGCATCTGAGGTTGTTGCTCCCGTCGAGAAATTCGTAGGTCAGGTTCGCATTCACTCGAGCAAATTAACTCATGTTTCGTTTTCATTGTATGGCTTCCTTTCGTGCATTGCACTACTACTTGTTTCATTAATATTTATGGTTGTTTAATATTGTAATATTATGGTCGCTGAATCTCCGCGGTTCACTTTGCGTTCCTCGGGTCACGTAATTGATAAATCATAATGTTATTGCTGCATTGTCAGCACGATTGTCAGCAGGTATCTCAAACACAACACAATAAAGCAATACGTCAACCAGTTCGATATCCAACGTCATTATTGTATACTTACACCGAAAAAGAAACTTACACTGTTTCCCAAAGTTAGTGGTCGTGGCCGTAAGGGCAACAGGGAATTTTAGAAGATGAAAAAATCTGATCATCTTAAATATTTAAATCTTTGACTGGGCAAATGATTAATAATGCATCTTTGCGAGAAACCTATAATCCGTTTTTTGTATGTTCTACGTGCTTTATATCCCAAGTAACCGTACAAAAGTTATATTACAACCACCAATCCCGACAGTTTTAAGAAATGTGCTTTCCACGAATTGTGTTTATATTTTTGTGTTTAGTATTGCTTTTAAAAAAATGTATTTCAAGGTGTTCTCCTCGTAGCCCTCCCATCGAACATTAGCTAACATCGGGGCAATCTTTACTCTGCAGGCTACAGTTTGAATCAACTCAAAATTAAATGTTTTATTAGTAAACAAAAAACGATAAAACAAATATTATTGGAAAATTGGCGGTGTGTCAAATAAGTTTGTTTAACTCTGGTTTACACAATCGAACCCATAAATATTGTTTCACGTCACGTATTTATCAAGGCATCGCGGACATTTCCAGGCTGCAGTTTGTTCGTGTTCCGCGCTCGCTACTTTTGTGGGCCGTCCGATGGGTATCTTTCGCATAGTGTCTCGGATATTTGCATTGTTCACAGTTTATTTCGCAGAAGCGGACAATTTTCATGTTACTGTGTCAACGGAGCGATCTGACCGTTTGCGATGCAATTGACTCCGTTTCTGGTTCACAGCCTGATTATGCAGATTATCTGCTTTCTGATTACCTCCTCCGCTATTGGTTGCATCTTGCTTCTTCTATCTGCCTTTTTTCTCCTACTGCTTACTACTTACAACCCAGTGGGAGGAGTGCTACCCACTACCCACAAGAATTGTGTGGAGGGTTCTCTCTATGGAGAGTTCTTACTCAATGAAGTGATTGCATGAAGAAAGAGCCACGATATACGCAAAGAATGAGTGCAAATAGTATTTAGTAAAAAAAACTGCATAAATGCATACCAACATTAACACGATCTCTGAACACTAACAAGAAAGTTGTGACGAAAATGAAAATCATGTGAAATGAAAATGCATCACAAAAAGAGCCATGCTATCAGTAGATAGAAATACTATTGAGCGGATTAGTTTGCTGACGTTAAACATAAATAACTGCCGCTTTGGATGGGTGAGATCCGCCTGGTATTGAAAAACTGTAGTTATTTAAAGAAGACGTATGTCCAAAGCAGCGCGTATGAAGAAACATACCACCAATGGTTCAATAATGTATATATCAAAGCACTTGTCCGCAGCATCCTGGAATACAGCTCCATTATTTGGGCCCCTTCTGAACAAAACCATATCTTAGAAATAGAAAAAGTTCAAAAAAGGTTTATGCGTTACCTGTATATGAGGGAATATACATACTATCCATTCCTGTATCCATCCTTGTTCTTAACAGGAATGCTCGATTTCAATACATTAGAAGCCCGCAGAAAAATATTTTTAGGCAAACACTTTTTTAAGTTAATCTCTGGTACAATACACAATCCACCTATGTTGAAAGAGGTTAACTTTTATGTCCCTAACAATTATACTCGAGGGAGATCCCATGCACTCTTATATGCTCCGAAAGCGAGGACTTCTGCCTATCAGAACGCGCCAATAAACAGAGCGACTCAACTGCTTAACGATTCTGCATTAGCCATCGACATTTTGAATGTCACCTACAGACAATTCAGTAACTATCTTTTAACACATGTCGCAAAATAGTAAAACTGCCTCTGTAAACTTTTTAATTTGTAATCTTCTCCATGATATATTGGTGTATAACCGTTTTATGGAGAACATGAAAAAATAAATAAATAAATATCATATCAAAATTATAGTCATGAGTTATTAATCTAAAATCTCCTTTGTTATCCCTAAAAGGTACAGTAAACCTTTACTTATCTTGAACATTCTTTGTATTCTTAATATACAAATTTATTTCAATTGTTTTAATTCAATTCATGTGGTTACAGCGGCGGGAGGCATTTTTATTGGTTTTTATCATCTTAATTAAAATCGTGTTATTCTATCTAACGAACCCTTTCTTCACGAGACAGTAAATAAATCAATTGGACTCTCCGTATATGGTTATTATTTGATTTATTATCAATAGTCGATCTGCATCCCGAAACCGTTCCTATAAATTGGAATGTCCCCCCACAGTCGCCGACTTTACTACGGTTTGCCTTATTTATTGTTAGTTTTGTTTTTGAGATGGCGATTTAACGGTTGTCGTGCCGCTTGTCGGCATCGATCACCTGGTTCCCAGAGTGCGACAACATTATTCCTTAATAACTTTACCTACCTTGGATCATTTCATCTTGGTGGACATTCAAATTTATCTCAAAATCGTGATCTTAAATTTTGCAGGAGCAAATTGTGAAGTCATCTCTCCTTATATCAATTTACATTTCACACGGTTTGGTACCATGTACCATGAAATGTGTTTCGGCAAGCCAATAAAATTATCAATTTCATCGTATCTTTAAATCAATTTTAACGTTTTCTCAGTTGTGCTTTTTGCGAACAGTGGCAAATTATAAATACGCCATGAAAACAATCATGTTTTAAGCATAGTTTATTGTCGCACGGGTATGTTTTACCCATTTGGTTCCTGGCAAGACTCGTTGTACTCGAACAATCCAATTATTTAAAACTTTGTGTGTTCTTACTTACAATTATTGTACATAGCATTTCATAGGAAGATACAAAAGAGCCTTATAAGAGTATTTCACTTCGCATAATACCACCTTCTGCCAATTAACATATACTCGAGCAGCAACACAGAGTGACTCCGCGAAAAGCAATTTGCCGATCGTAATAGACTAAGCATCGGATACTACAAACTTTTGTAGTTAAACTTCTTATTTGTTTTAATCACTATCCAATCATTTGGTCTATTAGGTAGCTTCCTTCGGTATCGGTGTAATTTCCTCGTATACCAATTCCACTCGCCTACCCTTCTTTAATCAATTACTATTGAAATGTTGAAAAGCACTCGTGCATCGGGAACAGCTGGCCGGTGAGTATTATTGCTTAGTTGAACTATGAAATGATTTAAATCAACGGAAATAATTTCTTCTTCTGAAGCAATCATCGATTAAGTGAAGTTAAATACTCGAGATAAACGATAATTGGTTTCTCCGGTTTCTTTACTTGCACGCCTAACAACCAGAACTAATAATTAATATAAACACTCCTTGGGACTTTATCAGCCAATGCGCACTCGCTTAGAACAAACATTGTTTTTAGCACCACACTATACTAAGTAATCTGCATCTTCACCTTTTTGGTTTCGTATCTCTAATTTTATAATTGCTTATGCTGGGATTGCTTTGTAGTAATATTCCTATGGATTTCTGTTCCGGATCGATTCGTTTCATTTTACTTATTTGTATCGAGTTACATGAACATTTAAATAAATCGACGGAAAATCGATTAATTTTTGGTCCAAATCTATCGATTCGCACGTCAGACAACGAAATTTTAATATTCTATATCAAAAGATTAATGTCTGATGCTTTTAGCCATCAGTTGTAACGAATTACTTATAGATTTTAAAATTACTTTTTTTGCTTTTTTTAACACCCATTTTGAAAATCAATGATTGAAGATATTTTATACACCTCTGGCACCTTTTGGAATATTATAAAGTATGTATAAAAATTTGTTGCTAACATTCTAGTAAACTACCTACGAAGTTGTTGTTGCAATATATGTGTGTTGTGCTTTCAACTAAATAATCTTTTTATGTTAGTTCTGAATTTGGAATTAATTTTGGTGTTTTACGAGCTCGATGGTCATGAATGTAAAATTATTGCGAGATTGACTATTCCCGACAAAGAATACCAGAGGATATAATTTTTGTATTTAAAATCTGACGCGTATCATTGGCTCATTATCTTCAACACATGTTACTTAATACGGCCTAATTTGACTTAAAAGCCCCCGTACGCTATTTACTACATTCGTATTATTTCTTCGTGTCATTTGATTGATTCAACTGATAATTACGATGTGTACCAACTTACTTTGATGAGAATTACGATTAAAATCTATTTTTTCCCACATTTTTGTATTTTTCTTTTCTACTTTCTATGATCACTTTTTGATCCCAATCGCAATTCTCGAAAAAAGCTCCGGACTGGTGAGTTCTGAAGTCATAAAACTAAAACAAGTTTTTAAATATTCATTTTCATTTGGCGCGTTGTCAAAAAAATAAAAGTGTTTTTTTTTTTAGTTTTAAAAACGTGGTTCAGAAATTCCAAAGAGAAGCCGGACTGTATCTAATACCTTATTTTAAATTTCGTTTGTTAAATGATTTATTTTTTTATTATTGTCTTTTTATATGTTCCTGATTTGTCTATTCACAATCGTGCGTACGCTTTCATTTCGTGTAGGTACTTCTCAGTTCGGCTTAACAAGGTTCAATTATCTCCTTGCTTATCGTGTTCAATTCACATTGAAAGCTATTACTAAGCAACATTGGTAACATTGTTAGCGTTCCTTGCCAAAGGGCCGAGGTATCGAATCCGATCATTGGCAGCCTCCTAAACGCGCCCGGGGTGACTTATGCTTTATTTGATTTGTGATTGCGTTACTGTGATCGTGCTAACCATCATTCACCTTCGGCCGTACTTCTTCCTCGGTCGATACGACTGCTCTGAGCATTAATATTCCTACTTAGTCTGAAGACATATCATTTACTGTTCTGGTAACATTGAAATGGTTCGCGTTCCATCCAGGTTCATTTGTCACTAAATATCTTCTGACACATCAATGTGTGCTCGCTGGATTTACAGCCAAGAAAGGCGCAAAAGCATCTTATTCTCGGTTCTAACGGAGGAAAGACATTACATTTCTAATCGATGCATAAACAATGGAAAAGGGCAAATCACACGCCCAGGATATACGGTGGAATATATGGCTTAATGTAGTAACAATATAACATTTCAAAATCATTTTCGTAATGAGTACTTGATTTCATTACTATGGCGTTCCTCAAGGTTTTCAATGAAGTCCTTTTATGATGTTAAATACATCTACATACAGTACTATATTTTTTTTGTTTGGTTTTTGTTATGAGACGTTTTGTTATAAGTTTTTGTTATAAGACGCATTTAACCCACCCAAAGATCGCCACCTCTCTTATATTCAATGAAGGTTGGTGATAAAAACGCCGTATGTATTGGAGGAATATGTCAGGTTTCAAATCTGACGCGATAGCTCAGAACTAATAACCCCTTTCTCAGGTGTTTTCTGATGCTTGTAAATTAATGCACATTATCGAAATAGTTTCAGTGATAAATAAATTAATGAATTTTATTATAAAATAATGAATTCTTTACCATGGCATACCACAAGGATTCCAAAACAGACCTTTTACGTTCAGCCACTGAATTTATTTTCTCGGATTTAACATCAATAGCATGAGTAATGTACCGAACCGATACATGTATCCATTAATACATCAAATGTTCCTTCATTCCTTACCGGTTGCACCTTGCATTTTGCACCAGTATACCTGTTTGAACCGCAACTGAATGCAGCTGTTATCCAGCCCAAAGTAGTTGGTATGCAGCCAGCCAGCGGATCCTATAGACTAAGATGAATCTTGCGGTATCATGTTATACTTAACGCCATAACAATTAGCATCCACCCCGCGGCTGGCTGCAGCTTTACGTTGCACGTTGTACATGTCGCTAAACTGTCCCTATAATAATGGAACTTTAAAGTATCAATTACAATTCTTCGCTTAATTGCCAGGGAGTAATTGTCAGGATACGAAATCAAGTAATTAGCTCTAAACGTACATATAACATGGGACTTCTGTCTGCAATGATATGCCTTATTTGTACTTCAACTTGTCCATTATTTATTAATGGGACGAATATTAGAAATTGTAAAAAAAATATCTGCAACCTAATGAAGTGTAAATACCAATTGCATCTTTGGATATGATTTAAGATTCTCACGGTCAATGTTGTTAGACTTTTGAGTAAACCGTGCTGTCCTCCTTGTCAAACGTTTCGAATTCCTTTACAGTTTCCACTTCGTGGTCAAGTTACTCAAAAATAACGCCCTGTCCGAAACGTTGGATCATGAAGTATGAGAAAATGCAACGCAGTTCAATACCCCAAAAATCAATCTAAATTATTGATTTTATTATCTTTACCTTTTTCACTGCAAGAATTCAGCGTGCATTCGATAAGAGATCAGGGATCATATTTTGCTGCATAATAATTCCCTTGTTTTCCTTGAACAAGCGAGGGTTCTTATTAAGACCGATTTGAAGTTCACGAAAATGGGAAGTTCTTAACCCTTTTGCAAATTAATAGCCCCTCCCTCCCTGCCTTTCCTTATGATTACATGTTATAGATCACGTACGTTCGTTTTTGAAAAACAGGGATCCTTTTCTGCAACCGCAATTATTAAAAATATCTCATAAATGGAGATGGAAAGTATTCTGCGTAAATGCAAATTATTGACGCTGAGGGTGCAATAACCTCTCGGCGCTGTTAAGTAATTTAAAACTAAACAGAGCACATCTTTCCTGGCTGCATATAAAATATTTTCGTTTTCAATGTTGTATGGTTCGCTTAGCAGACAGCACACGTGTTTTTTCTCACCTGGCAGAAGTTGTATGTGTATATGACGGCAAATTTCGTAACATGATATTGGCTAGTTGGGCTGCCAGATCAAGAACCTGTTGCCGATTGAAGAGTATGAAAGGGCTAGAATGCCCAACTGTCGTTGATTAGCTTAGCTAGATCAAAAGCTAACTACCCGAGGCTGGATGCGTAAATGTGAGAAAAGCATTGAAATGCCTCTTCAACATTCTCATCTCCTTTTTACGCTCATAAAGTACATGGGTTGATCGCTTCAGCCGCGAATCATGATTTTCGACGCCTTTTCCAATCTATCTTAATGATGCGATACGATCTGTTCTTGTGCAAAAGTGGCGCTATCTCTGAATTGAAATTACACGGGTTTGCCTCTAAATACCTTCCGTGCGGAATGTTTATCATGATATAAAGGCAGAATGTCACCGTGACGGGATACCCGAAGCACATTGTGGGTCGCTGGTCGCGGTCGTGACGGACTAAACTAACGGCTAATGATTTGTAAATTAGCATTACCGCAGTTAAGTACTGTGTTTAGTGTGGTTCCACACATCACGATTGGGTTGATTCTCGTGTACCTGTGTGCTTTTTGGCCGGGCATAAATATTCACCCTATTTCCCCGTGCGCATTATTGCTATTCAATTAGAGTCATTACATATTCTACAGGTCTTGTGGAAACTAGATTAGCTCGACATATCCATTTCATTATGTTGTTTGAACTTGTTCAACTGCGTGCGGTAATATTTTAGGGCAACTCTGCTCTCGTTGCGATGTATTGAGTCCCACTGAATCAAACTGCGATGCTAATTATTCATATTTATGTACATTTTATTGCTTTTAAGCAATGTGCGCTATTTTGCGGTAGATTCGATGGATTTCAGGTTTAAAACCCGGCGTAGCAACAACACTTTTATATTTATTTAAAAAATAATCAAATAATTAAACAAAATTTTGTATATTTGCACAAGTGGTTTCAAATTCAATTTTAATCAATTCAGAATCGAAATATTAGCGTTGTTCGTATGTAGGTTAGTTATGTAAATAGCCAATACTCTATCTAAGTTTTCTTTTTCCCATCTCGTACACCCCTCACTCACTTTCTTCAACCTCAAAATGTTCCCAAATTTATTAATTGTGAGCAATAAGTGTAACTCTTAAAAAAATACATTATTAAATATGTCCTGTAGTTGCTGTAAGTTATCTTGAATTTCCCTAATTGCCGCGTTATTTTTATGGTCTGCAGTTTTTTGAAAGCTTTGTGTATCTTAGAATAATGTCTAAGCATGACTAGGTAGTCCTCTTGGTGTATCCATTCGCGAATCTGCTCACATTCCTGCGGCCGCAGTCTCTAGTCCCTAGCGGGGCACGGGCACGGGCACGGGCCGGCGCGCCACCTGATGCCGTGCGCTGATGCACTGCCCTCAGCAATTACCCCACGGATGGCCGTTGTCGGAAGTGCTGGCCAGTTCACGGTCTGGCACCAAACAATGGCCGTTTCCGTCAACAATCTCTGGGGGGAATCTTCAGCGGTCGCTTCGGGTAACGCCATGACCTGAGCCAATAAACAAACCCGACCAAGAACCATCGGATCGGATACAGAGCTTAGGACGAACTAAACCGAGCACTAAACGCAGGTACTATTGACTAACCCCGTCAAAGATGCGATGTTGTCCCTCTTGGAAACATCGCGAGACTTTGTCACAATAATTTGTCTCTTCTTATTATGCAGCAAGAATTAATCTGTTGAACAATCTGTTGGGCATTCTAGATTCCTATGAATTCTTGCAAAGGTTTCGTCTACTTTATCTGCGTTTATTATGTATGACCAGTCGCATCTCTATTTCTATCCCTCCATTTGTTTGTACAAGAATAATAATTCAAAACCTGGTGATTGTATCAGCGTCATAAATAAATGCGCTCTCATTACGTTTAGTTCATACACTGTGCCATTTGCTAGTTATCTCTCGCATTTCAGAGCACTACACTCGACCCCAACATCTCTATCTTCAACAATAATAGTCCGACACTCAAGTATTAAATTTTGTTCTTCCAATAAAGGATTGTTTACTTTTGCTAACAACGAGGGTTTCCGATCTCCATTTAGATACTCCTTACACTGTGATTATACCTGCGTAATTTCCTATATATTTATCCGCTTCCCTTACATTTCATTTATTGTAAGCGAGAACTGCAGCTCAATAACCCGAGGGAAACTACATCTTGGAAGAGTGCTGTTTATTAAAATTGTGTTGTACTTTTTTTTCTAAATATTCTTGTTAGATAGGTGCACAGAACCTAGAGGATATTTCGACGGCTCTAAACATGGATTGTCCCCTGCGGGCATTGGTTCTGTGGTCCGTGTACCGTATCACACTATTCCCATCTGATATTATACCTACATGTTACTTATTTGTTTTTTTTTATAGTGTAATTATTTGAAGAGTTCATCGTGAGAACAGAAATATTTTGCCAGGTAATAGCGGCGCTTGCAAGCTTCATATAATTTGTTTTAATGGCGATATTTAGCTATCTTTGTTTCTATTTGCGTTTGAACGCTCCGTAATGAACGCGATCAATAGTGATAAAGTATTAATATGATCAGTAAACATTGTTTTTGCTCATTTAGCAGACCTCTAGGCTTGTTTTTTCCACTACCTAATTTGTGTCTCGAATGAATTATGACAGTGTTGATATCAGGTAAATAAAAAACGGTGTCAGTAATTACGTCCACAAAAAATATTGCTAAATATTTTTCAGCGTTTTATCCACGTGAATAATAGCAAACACCGTGATTTAAATTCATCGTTTTTCTAATAAGACATGTTAATTTTCAATTCGTTCTATATATTTCATCCCGATAATCTCCAAGAAACATCTTTAAAAGTACACCTAGCTGTATGAAAACTATATATATAAAGCTTTGGGGAATCAACTGTTGTTGTCTTAATATGATTCTGTATTTAACTTGAGAATCTATTGGCAGCTATATTCTATTATCGAGATGCTGTCTCCAGAATGTAACTTTAACTACGCTTGCTTCTTGGAATGGAATACTTCAGTTATATTACGTGACTCTATAGGGGAAGCACTTGACCGCAAGAACAAGTGTCCTTGAGAAGCCCTTTGCTCTCCGCAAATATTTCTATTTCTTGAAGAGCAACTTTAGATTTGTTACTCTTTCCTTGAAATATCCATAAATTTCTGCATTTACCATTAAATTAATCCAATAAGGCTATGAAAATGCTAGACTTTTTTTTAAGAGCGGCAAAAGACTAAAAATCATTTTATATGATCTAGAAAATAGTTATCCTGTTCCCCAATAAGGGGCCAATTATAATGCATGTCCCTTAAGTATCTCAACCATTCTTCTCTTCAAAAGAATTCAAGAAAAACTCTTATTTACTACTGTACCCTAGTTGATTTAATATCTACTATAGTTTGAAATTATTGCTTCTCTAATCATTGCCATTTATCTGTAAAATAGTCTTATCGATACTACTCATTTTCGCGTAGAGTTACAGAAATAAATTTAACGATATATTTGAAACAATCATATTTACTTACAATAAAATTTTCACCATTTCTACTGAGAATTTATTAACGTAATTTTCAATCAATTATATTCTCTACATCTACAATTTTGTTTATTTTTTTTTGATTATTTGGACTACTAAGCATTGTTATTTTATTTGTATTTTTTTATTTAACTGTTCTACTGTTCAATCAATTTATCTTCATAATTTGTCTTCCTTTCCTTTTGATTTTTGATTAAATTTAAGCCCTCGCTTTTCCCTGCGGGAGATCGGCGTTGGCCAAATGAAACAATTACTATACATATAACAGTGATAGCAATATAACATGCTTATTGCATGATAAGTGATCAGGTTCATTTAAAATGTGTGAAATAATGATGCGTTACAAGAATAACGGTTCTTCAGCATGCGAAGTAAATCAAATCATTGATATATTCAGTTTGAACTCTAAGTTAAAATATTTTTTACTATTCTTATCCCCGTTACCTACGTATGTTTTTTTTTCTTCTATGAGCAAGAATTATTCAACAAGCTAGCATTGGTCTTCAAAAAACTCAATTGGGAAGCTTGATTTTTGTTTAAATTTTCTTCTGGTGCATTCGATACCAGAGCAAGTAACGAGCTGTTGGATAATAATTAAAATAAATAATAATTTCGGTGGTGTGTCTCTCTGTCTACATTCAACTCGTGTTTAATGAACTATATATAGCTCTGTGATTTGCTTTGATATTTTGGAACGATTCAGACAAGCGATATAGGAGGTACCAAAGATATTTATTTATTTTAATTCTATATTTGAAATGTGTATTTCTTTTCCTTAAATTTCTTTTTTCGTAAGCAATGATCATGAGGTCTTTTTTTTTTTTTTTTTTTTTTTTTTTTTTTTTTTTTTTTTTTTTTTTATTTAGATCTTTTTGTCACATTTGCTAACTCCATCAACCGTAAAATCTGCTTTACGGTTGAAAGAGAGTGTAATAAGAAAATTAATTTTTTAGACCTAACAATCGGTAGAGACAATAATAAACATACGTTCGAAATTTTCCGTAAGCCTACGTTTACAGATACGACCATTAATTATAAATCTTTACATCCATGGTCACATAAATTATCTGCCTACCACTCAATGGTACATAGGCTTACTAACATCCCACTCGACAAGAAAGCATACGAGAAGGAAAAAAATACAATCCTAACTATTGCTAAAAATAATGGCTTCAAGGGTAGAGACATCGAAAAAATAATTAATAATAATAAACACAAAAATAACCTTAAATCAATTTACCCAGCGACTAATAATAAGACGAATAATAAATTCGGGTGTTTAGAATTCATCGGACAGACATCTAATAAAATTGCCAAAGTCCTCAAAAAATGTGGCTTAGATATTGCCTTCCGCACAAATAACAACTTAGGATCATCTCTTAAAAACTCAAAAAGTAAGGTACTCAAATTACAAAATAGTGGCATTTATAAACTCCAGTGTGATGAATGCAACGCTGTTTATGTTGGACAAACGGGCCGGTCCTTTAACACTAGGTTCAAAGAACATATAAGATCTTTTAAAAATAATAATAAAATACAATCTCAATTTGCCAAACATCTCCTAGATGAAAATCACTCACTTAATGATAATAATAAACCAACTCCGTTACACGTACAAAATAAAGGCCGTAAACTGAATCTTTTAGAGCAGTTAGAAATTAACAAAAATTCTAATAATCCGAAAGTTATTCTAATTAATGAACAAACCAATATAATTCGTTCACCCCTACTAGATATCTTCAAACCTATTGCAAATACGAGTGCACATTAAAGTACTTAATTATACTATTAAAATAACCCTATGAGTCATCGTTTGGGAATAACTAACATTAAGACATTCAGTCAAATTTAAACATTACACTAATTGGGGAAACTTTACTAGGGTAATAACCATCAATAATTTCTAACATTTTTACACAGAAATCAATTAAGAAATCAGTAATTGAAATTAAAATACCTACCTAGAAATAATATAAATGTATCGTCTGTAAGTGGGCTACCCACAGTTTGATAATGCCTTTAGAGGGCGAAACAGCTGTCACGCGTAATAATAATTACACAGCAGAACTTGTTTAAAAATAAACTGTTTTTATAAACCCAATAATAATATTATTGTATATATAAAAAAATAAAAATAAAATGGAGTTCTACAAATTAAACTTAATAACAATAAATAAATTGAAGGTTGCTGATATAGCTACCCAAGTGATTTTTTACAGACGATTAAAATTAAAACATCGGAAAATAGTGCAAAACCTTTGGTTTAACCAAGAGTGTTTGAAGTTAAACGTGATCCCCAAGTACGTGCATATTTCTACCAAAAGCAAATCCTCGGCAGCCATAAAAACTGTGCATCGAGCGCAGAGGATATGGCTGAAGGAGGAGACTAAGGAATGTTGTCGGAAAAGGGACACAATACTTCACTACATCAAGGTATTGCATTCGGAATTAACCTTTAAACTGCATCCATGGGAATTTGATACCCTGGATTACGATACTCGTGAACACATCGGAGGAATTATATCTGATAAATTTAAAACTCAGGAAAATAAACTTAAAAAACTTGTCGAATCTAAAAATAAAAATGTAAAAGTCAATGAATATCAAATTAATACAAATACGGAGTTTTATATAAAAACTATTAACCTATCAGGCGAAACTTTTGAAGAAGATGAAATAAATTTACTAGATAAAGGCTTCAAATATAAAATAAATTCAGATATCACTAAAAAACAAATTGAATGTTTGGCAATCGACACAGAAATTTCTCTGTCTAAAATAAAAAATAACGGCTTACCTAAACAAATAACAGCGGATATCTTGAGAAAAACTTTGGAATCAACCAGTAAAAATAAAAATAAATTCAATATAAAAGAAACGGAAATTTTAAATGATATTAAAGCCAAAATTAAAAATAGCGACCTCACAATTACTAAAGCGGATAAGGGGAATTCTGTCGTTATATTAAACAAAATTGATTACTTAAATAAAGTAGAAGCATTCCTAAAACCAGAAGACTTTGAAATCTTAAAAAAGGACCCAACGGACAAAATTTCAGTAAACGTGCGCAACCTAATAAATAATTGCCAATCAATATTTCCAAATAAATACGCTAGAAGAAGTGCAATGGTGATGAATCCAAGGGCTCCTGCATTATACGGACAACCTAAAATTCACAAGGATAATATCCCCATACGTCCCGTTGTTTCTTTTATAAACGCCCCAACGACAATACTCGCCAAAAAACTTAACTTTCTTTTCAAACAACATACTAAATTCTCCCCAAAGCATAGCGTTAAAAATTCTCTCGAACTTGTAAATAAAATAAAAAACATAAATCTACCGCACAATTGCCAGTTCATATCTTTAGACGTAGTAAGCCTCTTTAGCAATATACCTATTAAAGAATGCCTTAAAATCATTGAAGATATTTTAGACGAATCTAATATAAACCCAGTTACTAAAAAAGACTTATTCGATCTATTTAAAATTTGTGTGGAAACCAACTACTTTGAGTTTAACAATAAATTCTATCAACAAAACGACGGATTACCAATGGGATCGCCCCTCAGTCCACTTCTTGCAGAAATATTCATGGATTACATTGAAAAACAAATTTTAAATTCAAGCTTTAGCAAACACATCATTTACTATGTTCGTTATGTTGACGACATTTTGGTCTGTTGGAAAGGTACCAACAGACAATTAGATCTTTTTGTCACATTTGCTAACTCCATCAACCGTAAAATCTGCTTTACGGTTGAAAGAGAGTGTAATAAGAAAATTAATTTTTTAGACCTAACAATCGGTAGAGACAATAATAAACATACGTTCGAAATTTTCCGTAAGCCTACGTTTACAGATACGACCATTAATTATAAATCTTTACATCCATGGTCACATAAATTATCTGCCTACCACTCAATGGTACATAGGCTTACTAACATCCCACTCGACAAGAAAGCATACGAGAAGGAAAAAAATACAATCCTAACTATTGCTAAAAATAATGGCTTCAAGGGTAGAGACATCGAAAAAATAATTAATAATAATAAACACAAAAATAACCTTAAATCAATTTACCCAGCGACTAATAATAAGACGAATAATAAATTCGGGTGTTTAGAATTCATCGGACAGACATCTAATAAAATTGCCAAAGTCCTCAAAAAATGTGGCTTAGATATTGCCTTCCGCACAAATAACAACTTAGGATCATCTCTTAAAAACTCAAAAAGTAAGGTACTCAAATTACAAAATAGTGGCATTTATAAACTCCAGTGTGATGAATGCAACGCTGTTTATGTTGGACAAACGGGCCGGTCCTTTAACACTAGGTTCAAAGAACATATAAGATCTTTTAAAAATAATAATAAAATACAATCTCAATTTGCCAAACATCTCCTAGATGAAAATCACTCACTTAATGATAATAATAAACCAACTCCGTTACACGTACAAAATAAAGGCCGTAAACTGAATCTTTTAGAGCAGTTAGAAATTAACAAAAATTCTAATAATCCGAAAGTTATTCTAATTAATGAACAAACCAATATAATTCGTTCACCCCTACTAGATATCTTCAAACCTATTGCAAATACGAGTGCACATTAAAGTACTTAATTATACTATTAAAATAACCCTATGAGTCATCGTTTGGGAATAACTAACATTAAGACATTCAGTCAAATTTAAACATTACACTAATTGGGGAAACTTTACTAGGGTAATAACCATCAATAATTTCTAACATTTTTACACAGAAATCAATTAAGAAATCAGTAATTGAAATTAAAATACCTACCTAGAAATAATATAAATGTATCGTCTGTAAGTGGGCTACCCACAGTTTGATAATGCCTTTAGAGGGCGAAACAGCTGTCACGCGTAATAATAATTACACAGCAGAACTTGTTTAAAAATAAACTGTTTTTATAAACCCAATAATAATATTATTGTATATATAAAAAAATAAAAATAAAATGGAGTTCTACAAATTAAACTTAATAACAATAAATAAATTGAAGGTTGCTGATATAGCTACCCAAGTGATTTTTTACAGACGATTAAAATTAAAACATCGGAAAATAGTGCAAAACCTTTGGTTTAACCAAGAGTGTTTGAAGTTAAACGTGATCCCCAAGTACGTGCATATTTCTACCAAAAGCAAATCCTCGGCAGCCATAAAAACTGTGCATCGAGCGCAGAGGATATGGCTGAAGGAGGAGACTAAGGAATGTTGTCGGAAAAGGGACACAATACTTCACTACATCAAGGTATTGCATTCGGAATTAACCTTTAAACTGCATCCATGGGAATTTGATACCCTGGATTACGATACTCGTGAACACATCGGAGGAATTATATCTGATAAATTCAAAACTCAGGAAAATAAACTTAAAAAACTTGTCGAATCTAAAAATAAAAATGTAAAAGTCAATGAATATCAAATTAATACAAATACGGAGTTTTATATAAAAACTATTAACCTATCAGGCGAAACTTTTGAAGAAGATGAAATAAATTTACTAGATAAAGGCTTCAAATATAAAATAAATTCAGATATCACTAAAAAACAAATTGAATGTTTGGCAATCGACACAGAAATTTCTCTGTCTAAAATAAAAAATAACGGCTTACCTAAACAAATAACAGCGGATATCTTGAGAAAAACTTTGGAATCAACCAGTAAAAATAAAAATAAATTCAATATAAAAGAAACGGAAATTTTAAATGATATTAAAGCCAAAATTAAAAATAGCGACCTCACAATTACTAAAGCGGATAAGGGGAATTCTGTCGTTATATTAAACAAAATTGATTACTTAAATAAAGTAGAAGCATTCCTAAAACCAGAAGACTTTGAAATCTTAAAAAAGGACCCAACGGACAAAATTTCAGTAAACGTGCGCAACCTAATAAATAATTGCCAATCAATATTTCCAAATAAATACGCTAGAAGAAGTGCAATGGTGATGAATCCAAGGGCTCCTGCATTATACGGACAACCTAAAATTCACAAGGATAATATCCCCATACGTCCCGTTGTTTCTTTTATAAACGCCCCAACGACAATACTCGCCAAAAAACTTAACTTTCTTTTCAAACAACATACTAAATTCTCCCCAAAGCATAGCGTTAAAAATTCTCTCGAACTTGTAAATAAAATAAAAAACATAAATCTACCGCTCAATTGCCAGTTCATATCTTTAGACGTAGTAAGCCTCTTTAGCAATATACCTATTAAAGAATGCCTTAAAATCATTGAAGATATTTTAGACGAATCTAATATAAACCCAGTTACTAAAAAAGACTTATTCGATCTATTTAAAATTTGTGTGGAAACCAACTACTTTGAGTTTAACAATAAATTCTATCAACAAAACGACGGATTACCAATGGGATCGCCCCTCAGTCCACTTCTTGCAGAAATATTCATGGATTACATTGAAAAACAAATTTTAAATTCAAGCTTTAGCAAACACATCATTTACTATGTTCGTTATGTTGACGACATTTTGGTCTGTTGGAAAGGTACCAACAGACAATTAGATCTTTTTGTCACATTTGCTAACTCCATCAACCGTAAAATCTGCTTTACGGTTGAAAGAGAGTGTAATAAGAAAATTAATTTTTTAGACCTAACAATCGGTAGAGACAATAATAAACATACGTTCGAAATTTTCCGTAAGCCTACGTTTACAGATACGACCATTAATTATAAATCTTTACATCCATGGTCACATAAATTATCTGCCTACCACTCAATGGTACATAGGCTTACTAACATCCCACTCGACAAGAAAGCATACGAGAAGGAAAAAAATACAATCCTAACTATTGCTAAAAATAATGGCTTCAAGGGTAGAGACATCGAAAAAATAATTAATAATAATAAACACAAAAATAACCTTAAATCAATTTACCCAGCGACTAATAATAAGACGAATAATAAATTCGGGTGTTTAGAATTCATCGGACAGACATCTAATAAAATTGCCAAAGTCCTCAAAAAATGTGGCTTAGATATTGCCTTCCGCACAAATAACAACTTAGGATCATCTCTTAAAAACTCAAAAAGTAAGGTACTCAAATTACAAAATAGTGGCATTTATAAACTCCAGTGTGATGAATGCAACGCTGTTTATGTTGGACAAACGGGCCGGTCCTTTAACACTAGGTTCAAAGAACATATAAGATCTTTTAAAAATAATAATAAAATACAATCTCAATTTGCCAAACATCTCCTAGATGAAAATCACTCACTTAATGATAATAATAAACCAACTCCGTTACACGTACAAAATAAAGGCCGTAAACTGAATCTTTTAGAGCAGTTAGAAATTAACAAAAATTCTAATAATCCGAAAGTTATTCTAATTAATGAACAAACCAATATAATTCGTTCACCCCTACTAGATATCTTCAAACCTATTGCAAATACGAGTGCACATTAAAGTACTTAATTATACTATTAAAATAACCCTATGAGTCATCGTTTGGGAATAACTAACATTAAGACATTCAGTCAAATTTAAACATTACACTAATTGGGGAAACTTTACTAGGGTAATAACCATCAATAATTTCTAACATTTTTACACAGAAATCAATTAAGAAATCAGTAATTGAAATTAAAATACCTACCTAGAAATAATATAAATGTATCGTCTGTAAGTGGGCTACCCACAGTTTGATAATGCCTTTAGAGGGCGAAACAGCTGTCACGCGTAATAATAATTACACAGCAGAACTTGTTTAAAAATAAACTGTTTTTATAAACCCAATAATAATATTATTGTATATATAAAAAAATAAAAATAAAAAAAAAAAAAAAAAAAAAATCATGAGGTCTATATGTTTTTTATAAATTCTATTAGCTTTATCAATCCTTCAATTATAATGTACCGTGATTTTTCACGGGTCTGCGCCAGTATATAATATAATAAAGTACATATTCAGAACGAAGATCATTATGGTATTTCAGTCACTGCAAGGTGGTTATCTACACCACTGCTCTGGATCCATAATCCCACATGTCGCCATACGATCAAGAAGAACAAGACGTTACACGCAAAACCTTTCGTTTTCTCGTCGGTTTAAGTTACGACAATACGTTGGTTGTTGGTTACGATACAGTCTGCTGAAACCTTGTCTCAACGTAACCGGAGACGCATCCGACATCCTCCGAAGCGTAAAGCCGCTGCGCCGTGGACGATGACACTTGACAAACTAACTTACTGATTTATTTACTCATAGTAGTGAGTCGTGTTTAACAGCACGCGATCTGCGGAGGATTGCTTTCGGTTTTGTCACCAACCACGCGTTGGTGTCTCTTTGTGGTGCGTCGCGGCTTGTAGCCTTTATTGACTGGAGAATGAAAACTAGCTTTTACTGGACTGCCTATTACTTCCACATTTAACAACTCTAATAATATTTCACTTAATAAATTAAGTGGTGTTTTGCCTGTTTATGACTGGGTAATTACTAAAGCTATTCAAGCAAAATTTCAATGTTGAATGGTTACTGAATGTCACTATTGTTTTTGATAATATATATAGTATTCATATCTTGAAAGAAATGTATTATTTTATATTTCAATATATCGATATTTGATATAAACTTAGAATTCTTAAAGATTTCTCTTTAAGAATTCTAAGTTAGCAGTATGTCGGTTTAGCGAACGTGCAAGGAAAATGTTCAAATTCCTTTCTTGGCATATAATTTTTTTCGTATAATTTTATTTTGATTATTTATAAATGCACATTTCCTTAAACCTGTCTTCTACCTGCCACAAAATTATGTTTTTTTTTAGATAATGCTTGCCACGGGGTAAGTAAGTATTTCTTTGAGGGACAAATTTTACCTTGCGGCATATTCGGGCCACACGCGTTCCTTAATATTTCCAATCTTTGGTGTTTCTGACTGATTTTTTGTAAATACCGATCATTTGCTTCGTACTTTATAATTTACTCGCGTACCAGTACATTTCTGTGTGTATTATTAATTCCTACACTAAACGCATATCTTCGTGAAGAAGACATTTTAAAATACTTACATCATTAAAAAATAAGTATTTCCTACGCACACAATATATTTAATACTTTAAGTACTTCGAGCCGGTTTTCTTTACGTTTTGGCTCCATAAAATTGTGTAAACACTATCAGCATCTATGCGTTCCTACCATCTAAAGTCGCCAGCGTAATAATAGTTCCCAACCATCGGCAATTTAAAGATTCTCTTGCCTGTGCTTGATCTATTAAAATTTCACCACGATGTTGTGATGTCAGATATTATTAACACATGCACGCACCTCGAAGTACTTATTGCTCTTGAAGAAACAAGTGTACCTCTTATTACGTACGCCCCGAGGCGGAGTGAAGGTTTTGAACCTGGAGGTGCGTTTAAGTTTTATTGCTCGCTGTTAAAAGTCCAAAAAATGGATGATACATTTCACGTATGACGTAAAATACTGTCGTTTTATTCTGCTGCGCTGAAGGTATGATTAAGCCATTCAGCGTAATTACAATTATTTGGTTTGAATTAAAAATCTGTGGAAATCGAAAGGCGCACAACAGAAGAGGTTTTTTTAAAACACGAATACCTCACAAGACTCTTCTTTTACTCTGTTTTTCACAATCTATTGAAAAATGTTGTGATGATGGTTTGGAAATATCAGTTTATTAATATCTAGTTACTTAACATTTAAGTATTTTAAAGCAAACTATTTAGTTTGGATCGAAGTGCGAATATGTTTTAGTGGATTCTATTTTAATTCTATTAGGATGATAGTTAGCCGACTTTGCAATCGGAAAACAAAGCAGGTGTCAACATACTCCCTTGTGGTACGCCTGATAATTCACGCCGACAAGTTATCAGTTACCAATGCGATATTTCTTTTCACAGTCAAATTGAAACCCAATTTCTAATACACTCGATTATGTATTTCTTCAAACCTTATTAAACCCGAGCATCGTATAGATAAATAATAATATATATGTTGTGTTACAAAATACTTGTTGGTAATAATACAGACTATCATTCGCCATTGCATCACCTTGCACTGGTTCCTATTTAACGGTCGTGTCAATCATATCACTCGAATGTTCCAATGTGTTGAGTTAAATAGATTGTTAACGTTTTATGATGGGTAATTTCGTAGATTTCGTAATCATTTAAAAAAATGGATTCTTGCTTTTGTATTTTCCAATGATGCCACAGCGTCCGGTGTGTTCTTGGTCAGCCTTTGCCTGTCGTAAATATGTAGATACATTTATGCTTAGGTACCATTTGTAGCATATTATGAAGCTTTAAATCATTCGTCATTAACACCGAAGTATTTTCTAATTTGATGTTTAATGCGTGCATGAATAAGCAATGTTACTAATAGTCTCGCATAGTAATCATCGATGGCGCACTTGCGCAATCCGTTGTAAAATAAATACGTTTTTACATGTTCATAAAATGCAGTTACAATATAGCTTTATATATGCCTAAATTTAACAAAAATAAGCGTATAAATAAAAACTAAATATACCGGCTCTAAGAGTATTGGAGCGCGCAATACGGAATCGCTTCTACTACATACCTACACACACTTCACTACAGTCTACACATCTGCCCTGATGGTTGACATAGTAACGTTGTACGAAACGTTGACTAAAGAGAGAGGAAGCGCAACACGGCAAAGTAGTCCAAAAAAAATCACTATAAAAAATACCTTGTTTAAAACAATTTCATTTATTCGTGTTTCGGAAAAGTTTATCCTTCTAGGTAGGGTGTCACGAAACCCATATTATTAATGGAAGAGCAGAAATTAATATAAATCGGATCATCAGTATTAATGCATCGATATACGAGCATTCCTCATCAAATGTCACAGTAATGACGATACGGGATTACCAGGAGAGCATGAGCTTGGGAGAGATATTTCTCATAGTGTTACTACAGAGTGCAGTGCGCGAGCTATGGGTAGGCAAGAGTGATTGTTCCCTGTGGGGCATATAATTCATCACGCGATATCTGGTGCCGCCTGACACGCGAACACCAGCCACCAACAATGGGTCCATTGAGATTCACCGACATCGCCAGATTCTGAGATGAACTCTTGAAATACCTCACAGTGATGCGAGCAGCCACGAGGCTAATAATCATCTTCAAATAATTAACTTTGCGATTGAAATTATTGTAGCTTGATTGATGGGATCGCACGTATTATCTATTTGCTGGGATTTCATAATACTACTTGGCAAAGTGTGCTGTTCTGAAAGGGCTTATGTTTAATGAAGCGGCGGAACCTTCATTCTTCATCCTTTGAGATGTCAAGAGTTTGTTCAGTTTTGTTCTTGTAAATTGAATGCCGACGTTTTTTATGGAACTCTAACGTGCAAATTATTGCATATAATATTGTAGAAATTGCTTGCATCATGACTGATGCTGTAAAATATACTCGCTTGTTATAATACCACTAGCGCAGACCCATCAAAATTCACAATTCTAAAAAAGACAATTATGATAATTTTATTTTCAAATATTATATCGTATACATATATTATTATTCATACAATCATTTTCAATTTTTTAAATGAAACTTAAATTCCGAACAAATTTGAGTTCATTGAACATGGACAATTGAAATTTGTATCTTTGATTGTTAGTTTGCTGGATTTATTAAATACTATTTTAAGAATCCGAACGGGAAACCATGTTGGTTTGGAAAGATTTTAGCTTAATAAAATGGGTGCTCAATCGTCCTAACTAACAACCATTTCATTGATGCTCGTGTATGAGTTTGTCCGTGTAAAATTAAAACAGGATTTTTTATGGAATGTATAACTTGTTGTCTAAGAAACGCATGCAAATTCAGCATGCTCCGACCTCTTGCAGTCTACATCAAAGCAGAGCCATTTGAAAGGTTCTATGGGCTGGTCAGATCTGGCTCTATTTCGCCTTGGTTAATAGTTTATTATGCATCTTGTAGCAGTCCCTTTCCTATATTCCGTATGATGTATCGTCCCACTATCCAGTAACTCGCTGACCATACTATTACAAGTTCTGAATGCAGAATGTCCTCCTAATGGTATGTGACCATTGAATTTACCTAACTACGGCCTGCAGGGTGGTCGGGTGATATATTTAATAAGGTTCTCGCTGTTAGAGTATTGTTAACCGTTGCCTAGGGGGAAGTCGATGACTTTCTGGAAAGTACCTAACATTTTCCCATTATTGAAGCCATGTGTTGTGCACAAACGCTATTGTGATTTTTCCAAATGATTTGATAGCGCTGTACATTAAAAATGATTATCTGATATAAACTGTTATCTTATACCGTAATCTTTTGATCCAGACCACTTGGCACCCAACCATACCTATGAAATTAACCCGTAGAGTTGCACTCACATCGCTTTATTGAGTTAGTATTCAATATTTTATTTATTCATCGCCTGATCGGCTGTAAAATTAACCTTAGGTTTATTTCTAGATCCCTTTTAAATCTTTTTAAATACTTTGTAACCAGTTCGTTGTTTAATGCCATTGAAATGTGGTCATTTAAACAAATGAGTGGTAATACAATTTATGTCCTAGTGAGAAACGAGAATTTCAGAATGACCGTAAAGCCATAATTCTTAGTACCGACACATGCGGGATATTGCGCCAGGAACATTTGGAGTGACAAAGAATAGTTGAAAACTGATTGGAAATACTATATTGAAATTCATTCACGTTGGCGAATAAGCAGGAATAGGTTTTACGATGTACTGCAAAATGATGTATCGGATTTAAATGTTTCAGAAAACATTCCAAGATATTTTATTATCCAAAGTAGATTACATATAATTTGAAAAGTAACTTCTTCAAAAGTTTATTAGGGTCTGGCGTATATTGGATTGGTGTCGAATTACCTCGTAATCCTAAAATACATTACGGTATACGGCCTTTCGCCCTACTTTTGAAGTAGATTAATAGATATATACTGTTTTGGTTGCAACCGTTTACAAACAGTGTTCATTTTTCGCTTTAATCGACCTAAAGCTTTGTATTGTCTGCGTAATCGAGTATTCTGTTTATTATTTAGAAATTTCCGTGAAAAATCAGCATATGATAAATGCATAACAGAACAGGTTAAAACCCAAACCTTCGCATTATTTTTTTTCGATTAAAATATAATTTGGCATCACTTGAAATCTCACACTTAGGAAAATCTATATTATTTTTTATTGTTTTTGGATCGTTACATTATAATTGTTTCCGTGCAGATTTTTTTGTTAAAATTTTCGTTTTCCTATTTCACTATTCATAGTGTCAACGTTATTTAAAAATCGGCATTAACAATCACGAATGTTTCAAGGGACAATACCTACGTCTTTTACTCATCTTGCAAAGCATACCGGACCGTTTGTGTTCTGATTGCTTTTTTTATCAGCGATAAAAAAGGCAAAACGCTCAATAGCAATATGTGTAAGAAAAAACAGTAATTGCCATCTTTAAAAACAGCTTGTTAAATAACTATGTTTAATGTTATTAATTCTGCTATTGTTGTTATGTCATAGTACAAGGTGGGGTAAAAGTAATGTCATAATGTGAATGTGCCATAATTTTGTCAAATGGCGTCAAATGTTATTGTGCTTTGACATTTATGTTTAGATACGTAGAAAATTAGTTGACAACAAGTAATGGAGCGATACACACCTGGAGAAAACGGAATTATTGTTACTGCTTATTTGACCAATTTCCGGTCTGTTGCAGCGTAAATTTTGTCGTCGTCCTGCTCCATGTGCATTTGGCTGAGCGTCTTGCGCAAACCTTCAAATAAACTTTCTGTGAAAACAGAGCCCTTTTTTATTCTTACAAAACGGGAGCCATTTCACATCATGACATTATTTTTGCCCCCCGCGTTAAAACAAGACACCGGAAATTAGTCAAATAAGCAGCAAAAATAATTCCCCATTCTTCAGGTGTGTACCGCTATATTGCTTGTAGTCAACGAATTCACTATCTGTCCACAGCATAAATGTCAAAGCACAATGACCTTTGGGCGCCATTTGAAAAAATGATGACACATTCACATTATGACATTACTTTTGCACCATCTTATACTTGTATCAAGTTTTATCAGTTAAGTGTTTTATTTTTTATTCAATTTAATTTCCGACGTTTTCGTTTCATATCGGGGATAAAATAATATAAGATGGTCGGTCATCTTTACAAAAAGAAAACTAAATGAACAGTAAATAAAACAAGCCCTTTGACAAGCCCCCAAAGGGCACACAAACTCCAACGGCTCGGAGGGCTTTGAAGCAGAGAATGGACGGTTATCTCGAGAGTATTTCCTCCTGGGGTAAAAATAATCTCGTCGAATTTAATGTTTCAAAGACCCAATCCTGTCTGATTACGTCTAAAAGGGATCCAAATGATAATCTAGTCTCCTTCAACGGAAGCAATCTTCCGAACAGGCCTTCCATTGATATGCTTGGTGTAACTATAAGTGACCAGCTCAGGTACGGGGGCTCCATCGAAGCCAGAGTAAAGTTGGCCTCTCAGAAGCTGGGCGTACTGTACAGGGCCCGCAGATACTTTAATAGTACACAACTGCTCACCCTGTACAAATCGCAAGTGCGCCCTACTGTCGAATTTGGCAGCCATCTCTGGTCTGGAGCCCCAAAATACCTGAAAAAAACCCTTGACTCTGTGCAGAAACGGGCGGTCCGTTTGATAGATTCCCCAATCTTAACAAACGGACTGCAATCTTTAGAGCACAGACGTCGGGTAGGTATGCTGTCCTTGTTCTATCGGTATTACAATGGAAGATGCTCTGAGGAACTAGCGTCATTGATCCCTTCGGCGCCGGTGCGTAGTCGGGATACACGCCAAACGCGCGCCCAACATTTGTACACAGTTGACACTTGTCACATGAGAACGGGTCGCTTCTACGATTCGTTCTTAAGTTCAACAGCTCGGCTGTGGAACGAACTGCCGGCCTCTGTGTTTCCTCCCTCCTACAACATGGGACTCTTCAAGACCCATGTTCACTCCTTCCTCTCCACAAAAAGACCCTCCACACAGCATCCCCAAAGATGACATAGGCCCTGAGGGAAATTATTTTCTTCAGGGCCTCCTGTGTGGAGTAAATATAAAAAAAAAAAAAAAAAAAAAAAAAAAAAAGCTTTTCATTGACACCTTTATCAAAAATATTTTTCTCAAAGTTTAGAAAGATATTTAATTTTTAATTAGAATTGTAACCAAATTTTGGAAAATAACTTTATTGTGAAGATAATGTTAAGAGGAACGCCTGCGCGGCCTTTTACATAGAAAGCTTAAATTTGGATTTTATACCAAAATGCCCAACCAAACTGAATAATATTTTTTTTATTCGAAAGATTTAGCAAATATCTAGTATTGATATGTGCTATTTTATTTATTACTGTTTTAAAATATAAAAATTTAAATTATGAAATAATTCAAATTTGCGTGATTTTTTAGTCAAGTTTGGCATTTTTTCGTTAATTGTAATAATTAAATATATAATCTTGCCTCACCTACTGTCTTGATGTAATGAAAAATAAGATAAAACCTTCTAAAAAAAGCGTTGTTTTGGATCTAAATTTTAATTTATATACAACAAATTTGTGTTCCCACATAAATCAATCGTTTGTAATTTTTATTTACGCAACCGAAATGCTTTTTCAATGATTCATATTTTTTTTATTTCATCGTATTCGTATAGTAAATAGAGGAAAATTATCGTTAAAATGTAAAATTTAATTCCTTAATGGCCTGTATTTTACAATTTAAAATACAAATGCGTTCTAGATATTTGCTTTACCTTTTGTTTAAAAAAAATTCAGTTTAGTTGGGTATTAACCTCAAATCCAGTTTTTATTTTAAAAAAGTCCGAGCAGCCGTTCCCCTTAATATTTACGACTTCTGTTATGTTTCAAAAATCGGTTTTACTAAAAATGTATAAAATGCAAACTTCAAGCAATAGGCTTTACGTTAAGGCGAAGCTTAATGCCAAATCACTATTTTGATCAATCTTTATAACGAATTGGTGTACATTATGAATACCAAAAAACATGCTTTAGATAAATTGAAGGTTTTCCTATCGCTTCGCTTGAGTAGAATACAAATTAAAAAATAAATTACTCAATAAAAAATATAAATGCAAACTACTAAAAAAAATATTATTTTCCACAGAAATTTATGAACGCATAAAGGAAACAACTCTAAAAATACAGTATTATAGCTAAGATTATCTGTGACAGTTTCACGTGATTAACCTTTTTGCTTTCTTACAAAATAAATAAAAACCAGTTTTGTGCTTGAAATCGAACGTTACTAGACTCCGTTTGTCGAGCGATTTTAATACCTATTAACTACGATATAAAGTATACAAAGAATATACACATTTTTGGCTTGTAGCTTCCTCTTAACCACTTTTTTTATTTCCTGCCGCCTTACAGTTTCTTTATGCAGGTAGCATACGGTTACCTCAGAAGGAATATTTCCTCATGTTAGTAATTTGTATTGTTTTTTATTGTTATTGTTATTAGAGAAACTCTGATTTATCTCTTGTTGTATAGCTGTTCACCTTTAGGTTCAGAAGGTTGTTGAAGACTGGTATATATACTGAATACTCTCACGGGGCAGGTGTAATGTTACTCCTGATTTATTTATATGTAAATATTCTCACTTACGGTAAGTCCTCCTCTACCATCTCAGATCGCAGAGATAAAATGTTTTCTTGTGGTGTTGATATCTCTGTACAGATCCAGATATTGTCTAGGGGATCTTTAACCGACGTCACCTTCTCTATATATTTTATTTTCTGTCTATTTACGACCTTGCCAGCAATGCTTTATATCTTTTCCGCGCCACAAGTCTGGTTGATTGAATTGAGTCGTCTTGTACTTGTTATATCGCCGCAGCGGTTTGGTCGTGAACTCCTCTTCACCTCCACATAAATCATTGAGATATTAAATGGATTTTGCTATCTTCAGAATAACTTATTACAAAGCTTGTAGGCGATCTTTACTCACAAAATTGGACTACGTAAAATGACTTGTTAACTTCTGAACACTTTTGTTTTTAATATTTAATCATTTATTTGTGATAAATATGCAGTTGTCTGTTTTTTTAATAAATGCAACTATTTTTAGATCTCAACTGCATGGCCACCATGAGCTTTCAAATTTATATTTAACTTGCTAAATAATTATCTATATACTCCACATAATTTATTTTAGTTATTAATTAATACTTATTTGTTCATTTCAGTTTTTAAATATCTAAAGAATTATAATTTACATAGGTACTATTGAATTATATCTTACCTATCTTACTCATTATGTGGTTCTTACTAGTTATCTTAAATTTAATATTTTTTGTAATTTTAATGATTTTCGGCAGTGCATCATAAATTTTTTTCAGCACTTGTAGTATTTTTTTTATTTATTTTTTATTTTTTATTGTTGATACATTATTTTACAATATTTCATATTTTAATTCAGTAATGTTGGCCTCACTGGGTTGTTTACCCAGTGAGGCATAATAATATTTTTATAACATAATTTCAATAATTATTGTTATATTAAATTATTAATCATAATTAATTATTCTATAGGGCAAAGATTTCGTAGAGTGTAGGGAAAAATAAAATATAGAAGGAGCAACTTGCAAAATTAAAACTACTCTAAACAATTGAAGGTTTTTTTTCTGGAATTCTTGCACAGTTTCCAAATTGTAGTTTATTTTACATTAGCTCCACACAGGAGGTCTTGACGAAAATAATTCCGCTCAGGGTATACGTCATCTTTGGGGATGCTGGGTGAATGGTATTCTTAGGAAAATAAGGATGGGACGTTCTGGGAAAGAAAAGGTTCGAGGGGTAAGTAAAAATCTTGCGTCATTGTGTCCAGAAGGGACGGACGTATGAATCCATCCCTACCACTGCGGTGCTAGGCGATGTTCTGAGAGAGTCCTGTTGGAGAGGCCAAAAGGTCTCTCACAACCAGTCTCTCCCGATCCGGCCTGTAACGCAATTGGTGGACAGACGCATCCGCCGCCAATACCCGAATATACCTCATCGCATGCACCCGGGCATCCCTGCTAAATCACCAAACGTAGCGAACCACTTGGAGTGATCTACGGCAGTGATGTTGGTTATCCAATAAATGGTTCACGGGGCGGTGTACATACCCGCCTCCCAAATTTATAATAAAAATAGCTAGAACTATTTGAATTTATTTGTTATTATTTAAGGAGCTAGTCAAAATGACCAAAGGCGACGGTCAACCCTTCATAGACGAGGCTCTGTGCACTGTGCTGCGCAGACGCGGCGAGTCTGGCGTGATTTTCGCCCCATATAAATCAGGCCGCGCCGTGTATTCATGACCTTTGTATGAGCCTTATTGTTTTCGCCATGCCATTATTCACTCCGGTACCTTGCCCGCAGTGTTCGGTCCGATGGCTATTCATCTTCGGGACGTTCGCTCCATATTCACCTTAACATCTCTCTATGGCTCGTTTTCTTTTTCACATCTTGAACTTTGCCTCCTACATGCTTATTGTCTACATTCTTAATCGTTATTGTATATTTAATATATTTTAAATGGCTCACAAACTGCTTGGTCTTCTAATTAAATTGGATATAAAATAACGGTGTGCCATAATTTTTACCCGGCGAGATTTTTTCATGGCCAATTTTGGTCTGCTTGCTTGGAATGCAACAAGTTCTTCGAAAAACATATCATTAAATTCTTTCATGAAATATATTCAACTTCAGAGTCTGAAGCTGTCATTTAAATGCAAACATTATATTGGAAGTACCTTAGTGTAGTTATTAAGCGATCTATAAAAGTATACTTTCTTGTAGAAATAATGTATCATTAAAATATTTTCGATGAGGTATTCAAACTGGAAAAGGAAAATCAAAAAATTTTTGTAATCTTAATGATCTTCCAGAAACTTCTCATTGTAACATTCCTGTAAGATCTTTAAATAGTACCCATTTCCAGTTACCATTTAAATATTCTGAAGCTGTAATTAAATGCGAAATTCTAGGTACCTAGCTAAGTAAATAGAGAGATCATCAAAAACACACATAAAATAGTATTTCGCATTAACATGTATCTCCTGTCTCTATCTCATATACTCGTACATGAGGTATGGGCCATGTTGTGTCGCATTATTATTCCTGTGTTGTAAGAGTGAAATGGTAAATTGCTGCAGATCTAGTCTCCTCGAATATATAGCAAGTCGCCCCCGTACTTTCTAAGTAGGCGCCGAACGCCATGCAGCATATCAATGGGAGTACCACAGGGATCGCATTCCTGTCCTATACTATATCCCACTAATTAGTCGAGATGAAATCTTTAATACTTGTAAATCTAATTTTTTTCTTCAATTAAATACTAAATTCCTTCATTTTATGAAGCGATTGTATCGTTTAATGTTCTACAATCAACACTTATAGTAAATAAACCATCGAAAGATTTGATCAGAGTATCCAATATTTTGTCCGGCAGGTTTGTATTGAATATCGGAATTCATAGTCGCACGCGAGGCTTTAAACTGACTTTTCTACTAAACCACGTCTCGGGACGCACTATCTATTCAGTAATCTCTCTCACGAACCATTACAAACAATATCGTGATATTGGATTATCAATATTCTTGCCCTTTCTCTGCGATTATTTTCAATATGAAAACACAACTCTTGCAGTTAATTAAATGAATCTGCATCTGGTTTTGAACTGAATAAGGATGTATCAACCAGTTTACATATTTATTTTTTCTTCTTTTAAATAATAAACTCACATACATATTTAAATCACATACCGGTACGTTTTCCGGAGCCGTGTTTGTCGTCGTAGCGATTTTTTTTTAATTTCTCTTACCTGAAACAATAAAAAAACACATGTTAAGACACACGTTATACAAATTCTTATTACAATTTAACATAAAAAGTTACTCTATTTCAAGTTCATCGCTCTTCAATAATTAATTACCACATTTATTTATAAACTGGATTGTTGACAATCTTCGCTGGTACTCGGTTGTATAAGCTTTGTGCTCGATTAACCGCACTACCTTCCACAATTGCATCACTTCACCTTATTCTGTCAAGAAATTCCTCTCTCTTTCTGTCGGAATCATTTGCACCACAGCATCTCTGGTTAATCGCGGAGGCAGCCGAGACCCTGCTGTCTATTTCTAGTCTTATTCTCACTTGACCACTTTTTCTCTTATCCTTCTTCTGATGTCCTCTTATACCCCCGCCATAGCATTGATTGGTCTAGTCTGAAAGTTATTCAATTCCAACTACCTGGTCATCCTTACTTTCATTCCTTCTTGTTTTCTTGTCATCCTAAATAAGCTCTCTGCGCATTTACGACAAAAAATATGTTTTTAAGTCATCAATATATTTTTTTTTATTTCATCAACTAGTTTTGTAATCTTTTTTACTAAACCGAAATGAAATTTTACGCCACATAAATATTCTTGATATCCTCAATAAATTATGTTAGATTTTGGTAAAATATTAAATTCTTTTCAATATTCCTCGCTTGTCTATTTGTGTTTGTTTTTTGAGGCGGTCTTAAAGCAAGCAAAGGCATCGTATTTCTTTTAATTACTGGCCGCTTGGCAGTAATTGTGAGAAACTGAATAATATTTCTATTACTTTACGAGCCACCGCTTATGGTTGAGTTTGGGAATGGAACCGGCGTTTCCAGGATCAATGACACCGCCGATTAACACTGGCAATATATTCCGCGAGGTCGTCCCATAATAATGAACCCGCATATCCTGCCGTGTTGATCGATCCCTGGTATAGGAACGTATAGAAATCTCGCGTATTGGAACCCATTCTTCGGCTCACCGCGACGCCAATTGGATATTATTTTATGTTTTACGGCCCCGCCTAATTGATTCGTATAAAAGTGATCGACGCCAGATATATAAAACTTTTTATCAGTTCAATATCCGCCCGTTAAGCTTTTCACATGTGACTAAAAGGTGATTTAGTCTGCCTTTAAATTGGATATCGGCTATTATTGATAATTACATTTCCATTACTTTGAACAAGCTTATTACTTTATATTTTTATAGGAGATTTCTCAATAACTTATATCCTCAAGTACATAATTTTTCGCAGCTCCTCTATATTGCCAACCGTTTTTGGAACTTTTTGGGGAAGGTTATGGTAGGGATTTGTTGGTCTTGAAGAGGAATGAAATGCAAGGGAAACACAAATACTGACAGCTTTTGTTCATCATGCGAACTATTTGGCAAAAAAAGTATCATGCTGCCGACATCAACTGTAAGGGGTGTTCCGCTCTTGTTCGTCGTTTTTCTCGATGGCGCACAACGCTAGCAGTAATTGCACTACCTGTAAAACAAACTTTGCATGCCTGTATTTCTTCATATACAGTCATGGCTCGGTAATACAATAAAATTAACCCTGTGAACATTTCAAAATATTTAAATAATTCAATAGATATTTTGAAATGTTACTTTGTTACAAGTGTTATATTATTTGTAGGGTTGTGGAGAAGTGCGCTTGCAACAAGTGAATGGCAACGGAAGCTATACCTGCACTCACAAGTGAAACCTTCACTAGTTCAATGGCACGATCTGAATCTATGTAATCCGTTATTAGCATCAATAGTTTCAATGAGATTTTGCTATTCCTTACGAATGATCCCATTAAGGTGTGGAATGAGATAATAAACGTTTTGCAATAATTGATTACCCAACGCACTATCTTGCATAATAAATCTGCATACTTTTACTATCCTTGTGTTCTGTCGGGAATACGCTGCAAATTATAATGACGTATAATTTTACCACGTTACAAACAAAAAATCTCCGGCGGCCTGTGTGCAATTTAGTTTTCCCTTTGAATTCGCGTATCTAATTGAATATAATCGCTTGTGATGCTGTGTCATCTCGATGTAATGTTTGACGGGAGATGCTTCGAGGGAAAAACTGGATTTATCTTAAAGTACATAATATCCACCTTGCGGCTTGACGTAATCGCTAAAATATCTCGAAGGAAGAATCTTTTGATTCAGATTATTTGCCCTTTAGTTTCATCGTCCTTTGGATGCGTTGATTTGATGATACTTCTGTCATTAGATTTATAAATAATTGCTTTTCTTTTTGATCTTATATTTTTTTTAACCATTAAATATTTTTAAAGTGTCCAATGTTATATGGAGCCTTAGGTTAAAGTACCTAAATGCGATGGTTTTGAAACTTATAAGATGTAAAAATTCTTTTTTTTTATATTTTCATAAATTTCTCGATTAATATTCAATTCAAAATGATGATTTTTCTTACGCAGCACTGCCTTAGGAATGGAAATTAGGGTCTATTATAAAAGCTATACCACTTATTCTCACCAAATTCTTTATTTACCAGTTGTTGCTTTATTGTTAGAAACCTTTCTTGATTTTTATGGTATTCACCGTGCGATATATTCCTACGGTCAATGCAATGATATATTATTAAGTACGAAATAAAATAAGTCTTCGGTTAAAGTTAGCGGAACGGCTTCTGGGTAGTTGATACCTAATTTGTTATTATTTATAACGTGAGGTTTATAGTTTTATAACGGTACTTTTTTTGTGATCAGCGGACGTGCTCAGATCTAAAAGAAGTGACCAGAACAAGGGACTAAAGATTCTGCGCCATTATACGTTGTTAAAGTCAATATCCCATCATAAAAATAAACCTCGGTCATACGTGTAATGTATAACTAATGAAATATTCTCGCCTTCTGAGCCATACGGGTATTTATACTGCATTTGTGGTTCTTTATAACCTCACTCACGCCAGACGATGTTTTCAGAAATTAACGTTCCTATCCCAAACACTCCTAGGTGTGTTTTAAAACATATATTGCACCTTTAGACGGTAAAACTAAACCGCAGCAAAGCTTGAAAAGCCGACTAAAATTCCAGAAACAAAACGGTATTTTTCAAACTGGAACAATCCCAAACTAACTGATGTGTACCTCTCATGCGTGTGGCTTTCTATTTTATTGCATATTATCACTTGGTACAACTTGGTTGAGAACGAATTCATTTTTAATAACGTGTCCATTTTATGACGTTATGATCACATTTGATGCACCGCTAAAAGAAAAAATATACCATCAACGATATGTAAGAAAGTTGTTAACAAGAATTTAACCGATATCGTTTGTAGAATATCAGTTATCAAGAAGCCAGGTGTATTCAAATTTTTAATAACTATAATTAAATAAATGCTGCTAGGAACAAGTAGCACAAGTGAAGACTAAATTTATTTTGAAAATCGTTTCCATATTGACAAATTTTAAAAAAATAAATACAAATTTGCTCTTAATGCACCGCTAGAAGAATAAATATACTTGCGCTGATATCTAAGAAAGTTTTTACCAAGAACTAAACTGATGTCATCAAAAGAATGTCGATAATCTAGATTCTAGACGACAGTTAAAACGTTTTAAAAGGAAAATTGCACAAGTACTTGTAGTAGCACACGTAAGGATCAGTAAGTCCCCGCTTCGGGAAATTCTTCCAATGCCACTGAACCCGCCTCGCATAGGGGCTGCAGTCTGCAGTAGTCTATCTTTAGGACAGAGGGTCGAGCATGGATAGCACTATCTTCAGGATGGAGCCAAGGTATGGATAGCACGTATCAGAAATTCCCTGCAAGGCTTGACACGGGTGCCAAGTATGCAGTTCCCTACAGAAAAGATATGGTTCACTATCTGATCTGAATAATTGCACGACCATACAGTTCCCAGTCACATCGCCTGTTATCACAGTCCATGCTCGTAGTTGATGCTAAGAATAGTGAACTTTATCCCTTTCGTTTAAGTGAGAACCTTTTCTAAGGGAAAATTTAAGGGCATCTACACGCTTTTAGAAGGAATACAATTATCTTTAATAAACCGGCCATTCTCTTGGAATTATGGTCCCGTGCAAAATTATGTGCAGGTTTAGATTAGTCCAGAATGTAGCGCTCCAATTTTTCGGTATGGCGATTCGATTTAAAGTTGCTTGCAACTGTTTTGAATTTTGTTTTCCGTCATCCTCTGCGATATCTTTTTAGAAACTCTTTTCAATTCTTTGCAAAACGACTCCAACTATCACATCTGTCTGCATGAGAAAATACAAACTATAATAATTAGAAAAACGCAAGAGAAGAAAAAATGTTGCCGCTATTGAGATTTGGAATCGAGACTATCTGCTTTTCCGGCTGCTGTTCTAATCATTGAGTTATCCATTTCCTTTCAAACTCTCCGTGTTCTTACATGGTTATACACATGATGTGTTTAAACACCATTATAATTCAGCAGAAACATATTTCTTTAACGATTCTTGGGTTGTCTTTCTAGGCATCTTTTTCATAAAAAATTGAACTGCTAAGTTTTACACACAGCAAATCAGTCAGTCATACTCGATCGCTCGTGCTACAAATACTGCGGTGGTAGGTCCACTACAATTTCGTAACGGCCTGGATTCCACTTTGACTTGCGGCTCTTCTATCACTCTTCTCTACCTTCTGCGACGGTCATTGAACGCTTCTGGCTTGCAGTGGGCAAAAAGCGTAAAGCATTTGGGATGTTTACATTCCGCTGTATGCAATATGTAATTATTATTATAATCGCAGATCTAAAATGCTAGCTGTACGTCTTAGTCCCGCGCCAAAATTACTGGGATTACTTCGTGTTTAAAAAGAATCCTATCCACATAATTTGTGATGTTTTTTTTTTAAGAAGGTAACCTATTGAAGTTAGCACAACGAAGGTCCACTGTCTGTCAAATGCATTGTTCGAACTAGAGTGAACTTTGAATATCTTTATTATAAACTACCTATCTTTCCTGCGTTAAATGCCTACCATTTTCTTATGCATTACTTAAATGCCATATAATTAAAAGAGACTTTATGAAACTGGTATTTACGTATGCATTGATATTGCAAGTTTTAAAAAGGTTCACATTCGTGGGAAGTTAAATATTGTAGAAACTCAGATTGTCCATAATCAGAATTTGCACAATAGTTGTTGCATGTGGGTAAATATCTATTTTATTAAATCTAAACTGTTTTTTACTGTATTTAATAATAATCCGCTAAACCTATCAAGAAGGACTTTACTCTTGGTTAAACTTCAGATTACAATCTGCTCACTTTGTAATAGTTCTCTAGCAATTGTCAGCGACATGAAATAAATCCGTTGTAGTAAATGAGTCCAGAAAGCTGTTCGTTTCTTAGTCTGTTGTATATGTAGATCCCCAAGGGCCTGGTCCCTTATCCCCGATATCGGTACGAGTGTAGAGTGTATAGTGTATAGAGAGTACAGTATGTTCCGTTCGTGTACCTGTCCACTGCGACGTCTCCGCCGCCGATGGTATTGTTAGATTTGCAACGATTTAACAATCGGCGCCAAGACTTAAAACTCTGCCTAACCTGTTATTCAATTAAGTCGCATATTGTGGTGTGAGCTTACTCTAACCGGCCTATCGCAATCTCTGCCGAGTTTAAACGTCTTGTTGATATTGGTTGCTCTAACGAGAGGAAATAACATGCTACCTAATATATTATATAACATTCGTTTCTACATTGAATTATATCGCGTGTCTAATAATTACTTCCGTTTTCTAGCGCACGCAGTGCTATTGATTTATATTACTTTAATCAACTGATGTAAGCGTAAGTATTTATAATTAATACTAAATTCCTGCTCGTTAATGCAATATTTCTATCGGGATTATTGGAGTTTTGTATTTTGTTGGTAACGCACCAGCGCAGCGCAGCGCAGCCGTTCAGTTGATTAGTGCAAGTGCTGTTTATGTAAGCTGGCTGGCGCTGCGCTGGCCAGATAGGCGTGAACCATATTGTCCGAATGCTTGTTAGCGATAGGTTAGATTTGCGGTCAGGTCTCCGCTGTAACGAGAGCGTGTGCGTTGCGTAGCGCATTCCATCTAAGGACATGTTTGTTGTCCCGATAAAGTTAATTAAATAAACATCTCCCAGATCTAGTGCCACCTAGAAGCGGGAGCAGGGTTGCAGGAGCAACGAGGAGGCGATAACACTGGCTGTACCGGGGTAATCTCGCACGGAAAGTAATGCATCCTGGCAGTGTGTGTGTTGTGGCTCGGAGTCCGACATCATTGTCGATGGTATCAGGCCAGCAGAATGTACTGCTGGTGCAGGAGATAGCCGCGGTGTAACCGGCGCTAGGTCACGGGGGTTATGAGAATCGTTAGATCGGAATATCTACCTCCGCCTTCGGATGTTCTCCCAGGAGTTAGGGATATGCAATTGCCTCATTGCTCAAATTTGTACATTTGTTTTATTTTGTACTCGCTTTCTCTGCAGTCGTGAACTCGTTCGGCGCAATTGTTGCTAACCATTCCGTGGGAATTCCCATTCATCGTCTCTCGAAATTGACGTTTTATTTTCATTTATCATTCTCCTAACGTCATAACCTAACTTTGTAAACGATTATTTCCAAGATTATGATAATACCGTTCCGAAACTAGATATTGATTCCGTTAGACATTACTTCCCCCTTATATCGCTGAAATAATGCATTACATATCATTCAAATTAATACTTAGGAAATATTAATCCTTTACCGACTTCGTTACTAGAACTAGGTGCAGAGGAAATGAAGGTAGTTAATAATAGTAATTCCGCGCGGGCTGCCGTTAGCGTTGATTTCATACAATACAATTCTACAGATTACAGATCACCTTCTTATCGATTAACTTTATTATTTATTGGTTTTCGCGGTTGTCTTCTTACTACACAATATCTAAAATGAAATCTCTCGTTCCTCTAATAAATCGTTCTTAATGATTTTCTTTCGAATTCTACACAATAATCTCAATGACTGTGAAAGTAACGTTTATATGCTTTCAGTGTTTTGTATGGATTGGGTTTCTATTACTATGAATTCCAAACAATTATTGCTGTCTTATTGTGATATTATTGTACATTTGAATAAAATGTATGCCCATAATTATATCACATATTTGAAATTAAACATTAAAAATAGTGTATTTAAGGCACTTTCTAAAGTGATGCCTACTCTCAATATCACCCTGGTGAAACGCTACCATTCAAAATCTAAGCTTTGCTTGAAAATGCTTTATCCGTGCTTAGTGACCAGTTATAAATATCGAAGTGCTTCCCAACACTCTGCTTCCCTATCTGAAAATCTTTCCAACTCTCTCAGGCTCTCAACATGCATCATCATTTGCCTCCAGACAAAATAACAAGTGACTTAATGATTACTTGATTGGAAAGCCTGAATACACTATTATAGTCACAATATTGATTTCGTGAACTTTATGTGGCCCTTTTAACTGCTTATTTATTTTTGGAAAAGCCATCGTCTTTACGGTATTCATACATTTCATGCTCTAAACAAGTGGTACAAGCGGGAAACTGGTAAATGTACATCACATTTGGAATCGATTTTGTGGTAGCTTTTTGGATTTGAGCTTTCGTTTTTGAGCTTTCGTTTTTGAGCTTTCGTTTTTTAGTAACTTCGAGTTCTAATTTGGAGTTTTTAAGGTTAAATTTGAATAAAAACGTTCATTTTCTATTAAAATGCGTCGAAGCGTAGACCCCGACTTCAAAAATCTTTTTTTAACCCTTTGGTTGCTGAAAACCGGGAAAAGGTAAAAATGATAATTAAATAAATACTGATATTAAAAAACATAAGTGTTTATTTGGGTTCTCTGAGTGATACAGTTTCACCCGTTTCTGTACACCGTGTATACATACCTACATTCAACGAATTTGTTGTTACGCTAATTCCTCCTTCATTCTCAACGTTTCGGACGCCTTTTTCCATTAAGGCAGTGTGTAAAAAGACAGTGAAAAGGGAAGCACTTGGAAAAATGTAAGTTTTATGTTCTATTTGATCACTCGCCCCGACGCACGCGTAGATAAATTTTATTTAAGTGGTGAAGTCAAAAGTGCGTATAACTTGATTACGGTGTTCGTTCAGCTATCGGCGCCGTAATTTACGTACAATCTAATAAAACCGATTTGGAAACGGTACAGGGCTCGGTCGGCGCATGCTCTCGCCCGGCACAGGCAAGTCCCGTTCTCGTATGCAAGCAAGCAAGTGCATCATACGAAACATCGCCGGTCATCGCTGCATAACACCGTTAATCAGAGCCAGTTATATTGATTCCAATTTAAAGCGTGCCAATGCAATGGCATCCACCAGTCAGTGCGCCCAGACTGCGGATATATGCAATGGATAAAACGCTTATTTTCTCTCAAATTAGAGACACCCACAAGTCCAAGCATTCCGTGGTGAATATAAGAAGTATAAGTAAAAACCAAGATGAAATTTAATTTGTTTCTATTGTAGGTATTTACTGTTGAATATTATGTAATTAATATCCAAATATGTATATTTTAATTAGCATGATTATTTATTTATAATATTTTGCTTATCCACTCGAACGATTAGTGTCATGTTAATACATTTACCTTATTATTTATTTAATATCATTCCTCAAAATATTGATATGGAATTATATGAAACTGCTTGCTGCGGTTAAGGCTAATGAATCTACCTAGAATTCGCCGTTTATCATATATTTTTAAATATGGTACGATCTCTCAACACATTTTTGTAAACTTGGCATAATATGCCAAAAATCGCTCCCACAGCTCAGCTTATGTAAGAGCTGTTTGATGACTTGCGAAAAATATATTAAACGAATTGGGTCCTATTAAATATTTATATCGTATATTCGTAAATTTTCAACTCTTAAGAGGAACGACTGCACGGCCTTTTTCATGCAAAATTTTAATTTGGATTTGAGGCCAATTCAAGGTTGCCTATAAAATTATGAAAAATTGATTTCTTTATTTATAATTTAAAACATAATTTAAAAGAGGTACATCTATCAGTACTATATATTTTTATAGCTTTTGATTTTAAAAAATATGTAATTCAGTTTGGCCAAGTATTTTTCAAGATTCTGAAAAAGATTGAATCTCTGGCGAAGCCGGGTAGTAACTAGGTGGGTGCTTGTAATATATGATACGATTATATTTTATAGTTAATGAGAATTCATGTCGAGAGAAATCTCTTTGATAACCATTGAAATCTTTCGATAGAATCAAATGTCAAATTCGAGGGAAGTTCATTTAATGCATTTGACAAGAAGTTTAACGACTTGACAATATTCATTTTCACTAACTCGTAACTGTGTCAAAAACTGCAATGCGTCCACGTACCTGATTCCGAATGGAAAGTGTCATTTGAGGGCGTACCAGCTTAGTAATGCTCATAAATATGTAATTTGCTTCGTTGCGCGTTGGCGACACTGAATCGTAATTCCGCTTACCGGGTTTATTCGATTGTTTGCATTTTTTCTTCCATTAGCCGAGAAGTGCTCATTGGGCTGCAGTTGATTTGAATTGATAAGCATGTCCAATCGACGCGAAAAATCGCTTCGGTAATTTTGTTTTGACTTGAGGTGCGATCATAATCACAATTTGATCGACCCTGCTCAGATTCGATACGAATTTGGCTGTCAAATATTTGAAATTAGCATGAAGTTCACGCACTATTGATGTTTTAACTTTGTTATTCTTCGAACCTGTTTTTATTTTTAGACTGATTTTATTGTATGCGATGAGTATATTTCTTTATTTAAGAAATGCAACTCTTCCATGGAAACGTTAGATTGTTTTCGTTTTTTTCTTTATTCATTATTGAACATTTACAATAATTTTATGTTTTCTCGGTCAGAAAACTAGGCAAAGCCCGTATTATGGTGTCCGAGAATTATTACATAAATAAAAAATAACATAAATTGCAAAATGAAAAATCAAACACGACAAATTGATACATATCTAGATACGAAAGAAATAAACAAGTGAGAAAAATTCAGTTTTTGAGTTGTTATTGCTTAAAGTTTTCGATAATTGGCTTACTATCCGGCTTCGCTCTTGACTTCTTGGGTATTAATTTAATCACCCTTATGTTATTTTTTCTTTTTTATAAAATAGATATTTTGCGTTATAGATAATTCATCTAATGCTGTACGATACAATGCAATCACTTGCCTATAAGGAGGATTGCCTATAAATTACTAAACCGTACTAATAATAATAATAAATAATAATACTTGGATGACTTGTATAGCGCCGTTTTTGTGCAAAATCACCTCAAGGGCGCTGTAAAATAAGCTGTAACTAAATTTTGTAAAATCTTTCATTGAAAGATACTTTCACATTTGATTGTTAAGCCTTTATCTGTATGGACGATGTATTTATTTCGCTTCACAAGCCTACAGTAAATTAAATTTTAATTACATTCTATTGAATGTTTTTCTTTAGCACTGATAATTCGACATAGCATACAATGTATATCATTCATGGGGCGGGCCGTGTAGTATAGATTTATAAATATACCCATGTATATTTTATAGGTACATGCATACAACTTGAATGCTTTTATTGCAATGTGGCTCAAATTGCTGCCCTGCATAAAAGCCTGCGCGTTTATAGAAATACCTGCACCACATAAATCAACAAACTTCTCCATTAAAACTTCAATCAATCGGGATTCCCTTCTTATCTACTCTTCACAGGGCGGGTACAAAGTCACTCGCTGCACATTATGCACTCCGGGCAGGATAATATTTCAATAAAACATTAATTAAAAGTGCATAGGATCTTATTTACCACATTAAGCCCAAGACAGGCTATAAATATTAATCACTCAATTGGATTTTATAAAAGAAACACAAATCATGATACCAGATTTTTAAAGGTGGAAATCCGTGTACCATAGAAAAATAGGCAGTTAAGATTTTTCACAATTTTAAATTGTCCGAAAAGAGTTGATTAAAAGAAAATTGAGACTCTAAAATGATCTACTAGCAATGTCTTATCAAAAATCTAGGAAATCTAGGGTTTTCGGTGAGGTTTTGATATTACAATGAAGCGAATATTTGACGGGTAGGAATATCTTAACATGACATTTAGACAAGTAAAACGGAATTTGCCAAATGTTAAAATAACAGTATCTAAATCAAAACCAACATTTACGAAATACTTGGTGAGAGTAGTTAATGTTTGTAGTTTCAAATATAAACAAATAAATTTTAAAAATAAGTTCTAAAAATTCACCATTTTTCAAAATTTTTTCAATTTTTCCAAATTGCACTTGAGGAAAAACAAAACTATAGAATCTCTCAAAATGATGTCGAAACCAAAATCTATCAATTGAAGAGTATTTGGTTCAAAATCAAGGACAAATAAATAATTTCAATCTAAAAATCCACATTTCCAAATTTAACCGCCCAAGAGAAAATAATTAACATTTTTACGAACACATTGGAGATTCTTGTAATAAAATCAGCAATCACGGAATACTCTATCAGATTCAGACTTATTTTGGTGCATGTGTATCGTAAATATCATTGAGAATGATTAAACAATGTGTGAATATTGAAAGGCAATTCACAGGTTCGCTTCCATTGCCCCGTAAAGGGATTTCGCTAAACCATCGTACAGTGCATAGTTTTCACCTAATGTAATTTATCAGATACAAGCTGGCAATCGGAAGTTTTATTGAGCCGGGAATGTAATGAAGTGAGATTGTTTATTGCGCCCGGCACTTCAGATAGTATTTCACCCAGTGGCTCTCACCCTCCTGCGTAATGCGCATGCGCGGGCCCCTGACACCTTCCCGGTGAATATAGGCGGAATTTATTGGACACTCAAAGGATCCTGGTGTTAATGGCGGCCTGGACACAAACGTAGCCATTTATTGCAAGTGGACTGGGAGCATGGCGTTTGGCGTGGTAGCACGCGTCGATACTGAGATATGGTCCTGCCGCTGAGAGCTCTGCTGTAGCCTCTCTTTCCGTTTCAAACGTCATTTATGGGAATGAGGTAGAGGTTATAAAGGAGCTATCAATGATGTTTGTATCCGCAGTTCTACATTTGTATTATCATCCGCCTTCTTTTCATTTAAACCACGTTCTGTTGTATTATTTATATTATTGTATTTCTGATTTTTTCCGAACTTAATTTTGGTTTTTTGATAATATTAACGAATCTGTCAACGTTTTAAAGTGGTGATGTTTGAAAGTTTAAATCGAGTTAGGATTGATCGACGGAAAATATACTTGAATTATAAAATTAAAGTATTAAATGAATGTATTAAATTTACGAAATTACTAATATAAAAATGCTTCGTGTTTTGTTACACAGATTAAGAGAATTTATCAAAAATTCTTGTTTAAATACATTATTTAGTCTTTAGTCTACGTCTTGACATTCAACTGACTTCGCTGAATCAATGACCCTATTCTCAAAAAATTTAAACCTTCTCCCTTTTTGTGCCCGTAACTCAGTCGGTATGACTACTTAACGAAGCTCCGGACCCAATTAGAGAGTATCGTAATTTATGAACAAAAGAAATGTCTGCAATTTAATGGTCCTAAAATTGCGCGTAGCGGAACAAAAAATCACGCCAAACTCGCATCTAACAAAGCATCCCAAACTGGATGTTTTCAGGTTCCGAATGTTGAGTGGTCTGGCGTTTTTACCTCTTGTGACAGTCCCAAGAATGATGGTAATGCAGTCACCCTGTTCTGCGATTCTTTTGGTAAGACGCCGCCATCCTTGAACAGAACGCAGAAGCTTTCCTGGACTAAATTTATTCTGAAAGCTCAGCTATTAAACCTGATATACTCGCCACTGAAAGCTAGCCTATAAATTATTGGGAGCAAAGTGCGGCGCGGGCAGGTACCGCAGAAATGCATCCTGAATACCATAATTTATAAGTTCACTTGTTCAATTAAATTTTATTGTACTTATGTAGCATAGAAGCCGTTTCAATAATATTGGATACTCCAGTTTCTTCGCATATCTCCGCTGTATTAATATGGCTTAGTTAATTATCAAGCGTCTCCTGCTTTAAGACACTAATTGAATTAATGGTATTTTGCATTAAAGTTTTATCTTGCTTTTCGAATGAGTTAAGGCTTAATGCTTTCAATTAAAACGCACTTGCTCTATTCCACTTATTCGTATCAGTTTTACCTTCAATCTTACCTGCAACTAATAGCTTAATACGTTGTCCAATGAACGCTTAAACTTTATTAAACTAAAGCTTTCTGTCTTTGTATTTAACATAATAATTTACTATAAATTGTTGTACATGTAAGTTGAAGTTGCCATTCTGTTTGCCTAATCAATATTAATTCCTATCTACTTCATCTCTTTAGAAACCGTTGACGTATTTCTATTAATTTTAATAAATATAACCTAATGCACAAACGAGGAAATTTGTAAAAATATTTTATTCCATAAATTGTATGGCTTGTTACTGAGGTGTTTGACCGAAGAATTATTCATCGGTTTGTTTGTAAAAAGATCTAAAAGATCAAAATCAACACATCGAATGCATTATTATTTATGGGGTTTTAATACTGTTGCACCCTTCTTGTAATATTTAATATGCTCTGGATTTTCGCTGATACATGCCGCCGTTATTTATTTCTTTAACAGCGGAGATGGCGTGCAATTAGAGCAGTTTATTTATCAAAGCCTCCCCGCGCAGGTATTTTATGCACGTGCAAAACGACCTGACGAGTGGTCATTGAATCGCATTTTTTTTTAAATACAAGGAAAATCTTGCTTCATCGGCGTTTTGTGGCAGTTTACCCTTTTTTATCCTCACATCAAAATTGATGTGCGTGTATTTTTTTTTACTTGTGAGGAAGCCCTTAAAAATATTTATGTAAGTTTTTTCCTTATTGTTATTTTCTAAAAATATAAGGAAAATGTGGTGTTGACTTCAACCCTTTTTATGTTTGCGTTAAAATTGATGGTATCCGCCTGATATTTTGTTTTAATTGATGACAAATGTTCGTTATGATTTTATTTTTAAACAAATCAACTAATATTTAAATAGTATTTTTGGGCACTTGCATTTTTATTCGATCTATCTATAAGTGTTTTTTATTTACTTTAATTTAAACAATTAAAATATTTTATAACCGTGCTGTATGAAAAAAAACCCATTTTCAATTTACCAAACTTTGTACGAATAGAATTACGTATAATTTTTTTGTCAAGAATTTGTTTTCAGTTCCATTTAATATTTTAAAATATCCCAAACTTATCTCTAAAGTTTTCTTCTTTCTAATTTTAGAACGATTATATTGTATTGAATTTTCCTTTTTTATGTATAAGTTTGTGTGTAACCTTTTGGTTCTAACATTATATATATTTTATGTTCTTTACTTAATTTTTTTTTGTTTAATTTTGAAGTAAATTTAAATTATATTTGAGTTCTTTAGTATTTATAACAATAACTTTAATAATAATAAATTTATAATTCTAACAACAAATAATTATGTATTGTCATAAATTGAACTTGTTATTTATTTTAATTATTCACAAGCCAACACCATGATTCGCTTATGTTTTGAGCAATTTCTAAATTTAATTAAACTTACTTTATTTTGGTATATTATGAAATAAAGATAAATTGGTACTTTAAAATTTTCATCTAATAACTTTTTAACCGGCTAACCCTGCTAAAAATAGTTATTTGGTTTATTGCATAGTGTTAAGAATTTATTTTATGCATTGCAGTTTTTTTAATTGTTTTATACTTATACTTCGCCAAATATTTACTGTGGCTAACCTGGGCGTACAAAGATGGACAGTTGAATTCTTTGTAACTACATATTTCCCCTTACAATTGCACATTTCATAAATCAGCTCGCCTATGTCAATCCGTGGCTAAGATATTCCTCCGTTGTTAGGTTTGTATTGTGTGTATTGTTAGGAAACATCGGCAAACGTGAATTTTCCGACCATCAAATACGTAAATAGCCATTACAACAATACAATAAGCCCGTACAATGATGTAATATTATGTACTGCGATTTTACGTGCTTGTAGTTCATAGGCGCAGTGTTGCTTGTTATTGGCGGGAAAGGAAAGGCATTCATGTATTATGGGCTTTTTGTTGCGCTCTTCGTTACATTAATTCTTTTCAACAAGTTAGGTTATATATATATATTTATTTCTTGCCTTTTACAATCATTTAAACATCTTATTTTTGTATTTTCATTTTTATCTGATAGTGGAATTTCTATGATATATTATAATTTTAATGCATAAATAAAGATTTTTCCACTTAATTATAAATGAGTCCTATAATATTATAATGGTTTTTTATCATGCTTAATTTCTTTTCGCAAATGGTATTTTTTTATGTGTTTTATTTCGTAGCCTTGAAAACGGGGCAAATATATTGTGAGCATTTAAAAGAATTGTGGTTTCACCTTACATGATTCCTTAAAATCTAAAAGAACTGTAATTTCCTTAATACATACCGTTATCACAGCAACTGCACTTTTGTAAACAATCTGCTCCCACAAAATTTACAAAATGTAAATTGTCCGTCGATGGAGTTTTAAAAAAAATATCTGACCGTTCTATACCGAATTCAGTGAACGATTCACGGCTTTTCTTCCACTAGCTAGATTTCCACAAGAAGGGATGAAATGCCTGCAGGGAGACCGTGAGAGCTACTTTCAAGAGAAATGTGAACAACCTTCGCGTACCACTGCCGTCGCGACACTGAACTTGAACGTTCCCCGTTGGTCGGTTATAACATAGTGTGCAACCTTAACCTTGCAGCGGCAAGAGGAAGAGCTATTCCGAAGGACGGCCGATGGTGCCCGAGCGGGACAGCGCTACAGGTGAGGCCGGCCCATCCCGCGCGAAAGAAAGAAACACCTGCCGAGCCGAAGACCTCCGCCGATCGGGGGAACCAAGAGAGTTGAGAACCTCCGCTAGCAATTTACCTTCTAGTAGCAAGGTGGTTTTGAGTCCGTTGCCTTAGCGATGACCCATTTGAAAGCTTTCGTCTACCTTTCTTTTTGCTGTTGTTTGGCATACTGCTTTTCCACTTGGTGTTCTTGCTCTATCTCTTCTGCGGTGCATTATAGTTCTCCAACTTGTGTCTTCATAGCAAAGGCGTTTCTTTTGCTCTCCGTTGGTTCAAGTTCATGGTTTTGCAGTGGGTGTTTTCGCTTGGCTGTTCCGCATTGCTGGCTGTTATGTTCGCGTGCTTTCATAGGTGGTGATTCGGTGCATTATAGTTCTTCGACTTGTGTGTTCGTAGCAAAGGTGTTTCTATTTCTCTATGTTGCGTCACGTTCATGTCTTTGCTGTCGGTGTTTCTGCTCATTGGTTTAGCATAGCAGCCAGTTCTGGTCGCGTGCACTCATACGATCAGATTCGCGTGTGGAAGCAGTGACACTCCGTTTGTTCCTAGCCGAGTATGGGCTAAGCGAGCCGTTGAACTTAGTTGCGTAATAGACGCGGTGGATGATTAATTCGATTTAAATGAATCGCACTCGTGCGGGTAGATTTCTCATCGCAATGGCAAGCGTTGGAGTATCTAGTCTTTCCTGGTAATCCCTGCCACGAACCCTTGGATTATCTGAACGCAGGAAATGTACTGCCAACGCCAAATGGATTACTCCATGTCCGTCACATGTGAACCTTTAATCATAATAATGATTATTATTCATAACTTGAACTTGTAAGTTGATGGTGATATTGCTAATGGACGGAAATGCTTGCTTTATACATCGCAATAAGACGGGAAGCTTTTATGATAATCTTGATTATTTTTCTGTTTCCTCACCAACTATGATAATTTTTGTTAAGTTAAATAAACGTTTTATTTGTTTATTTCGCAGCTTCTCGTCTCATAATCCAAAACGCCATTTCACTCTCAATAAAAAAACTAATTACTTGTGAATATTATCTATTTGAAATGTCTGTCTGTTTGCTGTGTAATATTACTCTGACACCTTCAAACATACCGTAACGAAAATCATTACGTTTTCTTAAATCAAAGATCAGGTTGTGTTTATGCTCTTGTTTGTATAAGTAGATTATATTCTCACATCTTCATACTATTTCGAGTAAATTCTCAACTTAGAAGTATTTACACCCAAACAATGACTCATGTGTGTCAATTTCAAGATATTCTAAACGTAAATGTATAATATATGATTGGAAAATAACTCTAAATAAAGTATGATTTTATTCTATTCCCTACATTTTATTCTACGTAGACATCACATTATAGGTATGTCAATATAACCTCGTACTTAATATAATATAATACTAACGTTCGCGTTCTAATAATTTATACTTATGGGAACTATATCAAGGTTCCTATCTTATCAGCATTAATTCATAAATTTTGTGATATATATCAAAAGAAAATTACTTTTAAAATCTTACTCCCATCGTCATTTTGTACACATCTGTCGCATATAATTTTTTTTTTGTTTTTTAGTTTATTTCCATGTTTTTTATTATTTTTTTTTTAGTTTATTTACGAAACATACAGTTTTACAAAAAGAATAATTGAACATAAAATATAGAACATGATTTAAACCAGTTAAGTTCCATTTATAAAAGCTAGAAATTAACTAAACAATACAGAAGTAATATTTTTAACTTAGGTACATAGTAAGGTTAATTTGATTTTAAACGATTTAAGGGTACAGTGTAGTATAGTACCTTTAAATTTTGATAAATATTATATAATAAAATCTGAGATGGATGTATTGTGAACATCGTAATTTTATATAATATGTATAGTACCTTTAAATTTTGATAATTATAATAGTATATAAGTTTAGAGAAAAAATTGTAAAAAAATAGTAAAAGGTGATAAGGAAAGTAGTAATGATAATTAAATAGTAAGAACAATTTTAAAAAGAATATGTGAAGAGAATTTTTTGAGATCTGCCTCGGAAGAAATACGCATCACGGGGGAACCATCATTTTTTTCTTAAAAATATGTTGCAGTTTTTTATCCATAAATATTGGAAGTGGTTTTTAGTCTTCGGATCCCTTGCTTTTTTCAGTAGAAGTTTATTAGAAGGTGTGAGGTGGTCATTGAGAAGTCATTGAGAAGACTCCTGGAAGGCCGATGTCTGCTGTGGTCAGGGTCCGGTGGCAACGGCCAGCTGTCAACAAAGCATCCTTGCAATCCCGCCGAAGAAGACGTACGATAATATTGGAAGTAGTTGTGGATGTTGATACAACTTTTGGAGTTGTAGTTGGCCATGGTCGCACTCTTTGGATAAAATCAATGTCATCTTTTTGTATTTGGAATCCAACCTTCTGGGATATATTTTCCACGATAGTTTTCACTTTTAGAAGTTGGCACTCCGTGAATCTCAATATTACTCAGTCTATCAAATTGTTCTCGTTGATTATTTTTGTTATTTACTTCCTTAATAATCTCCTTTAAATGAATAATTTCACATTCGAGAGGGTCAATTTTAGCGGTTTTACGGGTAAAAGTTAATACTTTGCCGTTTAATGTTTCAACTTGCTTAGATAAGAATTCTACTGATTTTATAATGGGTTTTAATTGTTCCGTAAATTTCTTTAATTTTGTGTCAAGTCTACACATAATGTTTTTTTCTAACTCCTTAAATTTTTCATCGATGGTTTTTGTAAGTTGGTTTACGATTTCATTTAATTGTGAAGGATCTTCAGCGCCTTTGTTTGCCCTCGTATTCTTCATTTTGGAATGTCAAGTTTATATTAAATTTATTATAATGATATGTAAATATTATTGTTATACCTCTAAGAATTATTGAAAGATGGAGCTAAATAATATTATTATTATTAGCTTTGTGTTTGTGCTAAGAGGTGTCACTTTAGAACTGTTTTTAAAAGAGTTGAAGAATTTTATTAATTTATAATTTAAATAAATTGTTCGTTTTAATTGTAGTAATTTAGCAAATTTTTGTTATTTAATTGGAGTTTTTATTTTTCTTTTTTTTCTTGATTACAGTTCACATTCAGTTCATTTGGTGTTTTGTTTTTTATGTTATGATCACTTAACCTCACAAAATGTCGCAATGTTACGGCGTGATTTAATAATTGTTATGGTTTATTATTATTTTTTTATGGTTTAGTTTAAGTTTAAATTGTTTTGATTACAGTTTACTTTCGTTGCTGTTGTTATTAATGGATTGACAACTAACATAACCTCGAAAAATATAACAGAGTATGGTGATTAGCACAAAATTATGTTTATTTTAGTTTTATCACTTTTGTTCACTGTATTGGGATAATGTATATTGTTGAATTTAACATTTTAATTCGAGTTTCACAAATATCACACTTTACATATAGTTTACTAGATTTTTGTAGGAGCGAAATTTGTGCTTGTTCACTGTTTGTCGTTTTGTTGCAATGTGTTTGTTGTTTTGCGAAGGATATTGATCTAATAGAGAGACTACCGAGACTATTTACTAAAATACCAAGAACTTTGATAGACTCAATGAACTAAGATTACCAACGTTTAAAGAAAGAAGAGAAAGGGGTTACTCGATTGAGACATTCAAAATTTTCATTTGTGCATTATGGTTGCCCTAACACCCAAGAAATCTTCACCACCAACAATAAAATTATCAAAGTACCTTTTTCGTCTAATCCTAGGAATCACTTCATTGCAAATATAGTAGTGGACGCATGGAACATACTTCCACAACATGTCATTGAATCTACAAATATAAATTTATTTAAAGCTCGATTAGATTCTTATTTAGAGAGAAGAAAGGATTATCTTATTCTAAAATTTAAAACAGCTCAATTTCTGTCAAATTGAGTTGATTGATTGCTGTTGACAAACTGCTTAATATTTTACTTTGAAGAACGATAAAAAATAAAACGTAAAAATTGTTTTCAAAATCAAAAAAATCAGATATAAGCGCATCAGCAAAATGCTGCCTGCTCAATGAATAGCAATAATAATGGAATATTAAATGGGTCTATCCTAAAAAACGTTTATAAAATGAAGACTTCTTAAAAATATACATATAAATATATTTTTTTCTTTCACTTGTAGCAAACACTTTGTTAACTTTATTAACTTCAGGGTTATTTTATTTTAATTATGTGTTGTATAATTGGTATTACACCACAATAAAGTGGTATTCAAACAAAGTTTTTTTAATAAAATAAAATAAAATACTTTTTGTTTTAAAACCACGAGTTTTTAATAATTTTTATAACCGACCGGTTTCGCTTTACTCAAGCATCTTCAGGGTACAAATTATTACTGTCGGTTATAAAAATTATTAAAAACTCGTGGTTTTAAAACAAAAAGTATTTTATTTTATTTTATATTAAATATGTCAAACCACAAAGTGATTGCTTTCTACAATAATAATGTTTTTTATATGTATATTTTTACCGAAAGTAATTTTAGTTATCAAATTGACTACGACACTATATACTGATATTTGTATGCTAAAACACGAATATTAAAAATAAATTTAACAGTCAATATTTCTAAAAACTCATATTATTTTTTTTTAAGAACCGTTGTAAAGTTTTTGAAACCTTGCTCATCTCACATATATCTTCTCTTAAAAGTTTTTTTTATTATTTTGTGTCGTTTCAAAGTCTGTCAAGTGTACATTAATTGATTCCTGAGATACGAGATCAAAGCGCAGTTTGTTGCTCAATTTATGAAATAAAGAGCTGGTGAGATTCGCACCCAAGATTTGCAGGATGGGTAGATAAATGAGCAGCTCCCTAGCAGCCTCAGTCTGCGGGAACCCTGCTTCACATTGTCTTCCATTTGACGTGTGAAGCGGTTTCATGGCATCTTGCTGATGTAATCTTTTCCTACCATTGTCTCAGGTTAACTTCTCTCACACATGACTCTCGGGTGATAATCTAGTGAAGTCTCCCATATAGCCTTCTACCTCTCCACTAATTGTTGTAGCGAATTCCCATTATGCAATAATTACAGAGCGACTCGCGGGCTCTTAAGGGTTGGAAGAAAGTGCTTGTACGTGGATTCAAAGATAACACAGAAATGTGTACCTCTGCCTCGAATTACAGAAATACAAAGGAAGTTGGACAACGTCACCCGAAGCCTGTGAAACATATTTTTATTGCCTTCAGCATTTTTCAAGTATTTAACATGAGTCTTAGAGTGTCCACTTTCCCATGGTTACACTACACATTTTGAAGACCCTCACAAATTACTTGTCATAGTTGATGCCCGATTATTTTTAACTGTACAGTTGTGAAAAAATCCAATTCGGTTAACTTCAGAGTAAAATGATCATGAGTAGCGTGACGACTTGAAAATATATCTCATATTCGCACGGAGATTTTATTAATACGTTGCAGCATGCAAGCTTTCGTAGTATGATTTGACGTGATAGGTACTTGAGATTGGTATAGCACGGAACAGGCATGCCTATTAGGATTAACTTATTAGATATTCCAGATTCGCAACTACAAGAACCAACGAGCGTGAATATAAATGCTCGCGAGTCTGAAGAGAGTTAGGAGTTAGGACTACCGACCTAGGAGTTGAAATGATCATTATTTGGATTATTCATTCCATGACTTTCTCGCACGTTTTCATATCGACTATGTTTTGATTCAACAATTATTTTTTGTGAATCCACTTGTACCCAATTTATGTCTGATATTATATAGGTATTCTATCCAAACGTTTATAAATGTAATACGTGGTTCTTGTGAAGCATTTATCCTACATTATTACCTATATGCCTACTAATGCCTTCCGGTTCAGCTCTTGCACACCTTGAAAGGTTTTATATTTCTGCTGGCAGATTAGTCTCTCACCCCGTTGACCGTTCATTTCTTCTTTATATTCTTCGTTGATATATATTTTTTTTACTTTCCCTTTTTCAGTTTACTCCCAAGTTACCGTCGATCTTTTCGCTATAATCTTTTGCTTATAATCTCTTCTTCTATTCGTTCCGCTATTCATTTAAACTCTTCATTTATATCCTTGTTACGTAGCAATCAATCTGCCTTAACCATTTCGAGCTATAAATTAAGACCGATACCCGATCCTTGCTAGACGCCTTGAACTTCGTAATCGATTCTAATCGATTTCATTTCTGCATTTACCGCATTATTAACATCGTTTCCCGCATTCACTATTCTCCTCCGCATTGCTAACACCCTTTACTTACGTTATTAACTCTTTCGCACATGCTACCGCATCATAGCAGTTTTAGACTGGAAGAAATTGCTTCAAAAAAATCTCTTACGCACTCGTAAAAAATTCCGAAATTAAAAATTTAAGATAGCAACAACAATAAACAATATTTTTTTATTCATAGCATAAAGTTCTTCTACCGTCTCTGTCGTGTCTTTTTTTTAACAAACTATGTAATTGGGTTTTGTTTATACTATTTTATAACAGTCGTTAGCAGTAAGACTAATTCCTAATTCAATTAAATACATTCTTGCACATCGTGGCTTTTCCTGTCCATTAGACCAGAAATAGAATCGACCACGGCCCCCCGATCATGCTAAGTAATCGTGAAGCTCCGGCGCATAATGGCATTAAGTGAGCATTTTTTCTGACAATTTGATAAACGCACCAGCGACACTTGCCGTGGAGAATCTACCTGAATCATCTACAAATGTAATCACGGGATTCAATAAATTTTTGACGGTCGCGAGAGGAAAAAGTGTAAAGGTCCGTTAGCGGGCACAAAGGCGATATCTCGTGGTCTGATCGCTGGAACTGTTCTGATTATTGCGGACCCCCACGTCAAGAAATTATATCAATCGATGTCCGTTACGTTCATGACGAGACATATTCATAAAAAAATATGGAGTGGCCTGCACGGAGCTTCTTCAAATTCAGCCTATGTTTGTTGGATACGCTGGCACAGTTCTGTAATCTGTCTAAACCAGTGCGTTGATATTGAAGATATTATGACTTTTTTGTTTCCTCGTTTTGACGCCTATACTGTACTACAGACATTTGTGTGCAAAATCACCCCAAGGGCGCTGTGGCATAATATTAAGTAATTATAAATAGTGTTTTATCTGAAATATATTACATTGTGTTTTTTGTTCAGTTGAGTGGTTTTAGTTTCAGTCTGTATTCGGTGTCAGTATATTATTAGTTGTAATTTCTTGTGTTTGCTGAGAGAATAATTTTCTAGCAGTCAATGGGCCAAGTAGGTAAAATGTTGCTCAAATATGGCTACATAGATAAGTTGTTTTAAGCATCATCAAGGTATCTAATAATATATCTTATATGTAGGATTTGTGAAGCTCAATATTTATTAAAAAATATATTTGTATCAGGATCATTGCCTTTCGAAAACAAACATTGTAAATTCTAGAGGTGATCGTAAATTTACTGTTCGAATGAACATTGTTAGTGAACTTGAAAAATTACTATATATGTCAAAATTTAAACACACGAAATAAATACATAATATTTATTTTATTTATTTATTAATCTTAAGTTAGCTCACATCTTCGTGTGTGCTAATAGTTTTATAAACATATAAACATGTACATTGTTTGGCAAACATAATCTTTCTTTAAATATTTCAATAAAGTCACAAAAAAAAAACATTAATAATTGAGATAGACATATTTTCTTAATTCATTTTTGAACTTATTAATATTTTCTATCACAGCAATTTCCTTCGGGATTTTGTTATAGAGTTGAACGGCCTGGTACATCAGAGATTTTTGGGTGCTTGTTTTTTTTCTTGTTGGCAATCTAATTTGCTTAGAATTTCTCGTCCCGTGTCCGTGTATCTCGTTATTGTAATTTATTTTTCTTTTCAGTTCCTTAGACATCATCCCTAATTTAATTTTATGTATAAAAATAAGTACATTCAAATACACAGTTTGCTTCACCGTCAAAATATTCAGCTCCTTTAACATGTCTCTTATCCGTGTGTATATGTTGCGCTTAAGTATTATTCGCATTGCTTTATTTTGCAGTATTTGCATTTTTTTCATTTTCTCTTTATTGCAGAGAAAAAGAATACTTGAACAGTAATTAATTAATTAAAGTAATTAATTATATTGAAACAAAAAATTATTGTCTGTTCCAAAATTAGAGATTTTTCACGGGTCTGCGCTGGGTATTTTATAAATAAACTAAACATCAACACATGAACTTATCCACGGGAACAAAATACCAGGAGCTCAGAAATATTATTGAGTATTTCCGTTTACTTATTATTATAAATATTTATTGCCCAGTATTGCCCAATGTATTGTCCAGTAACAATGGGTGTTACAAATTACATGACGAAGAACAGTTTTTTTTTTTAATTATTACGTTATTTTCCACATCAGAAGGAAATCTAAAAATTATTTTTGATACTTACTTTTGTCCCGACGAAGTGAAGAGTTCTTTGAAATCGACGGTTTTATGTTCGTGATTCGCGGTTTTATCAAAGTTTTTATTTCACTTAATATAAACCGTTTCGTTTTTCTTTGACCCGCTGAAGTCCCCTTCGTTTTCCGGGCTATACACAAAGTATTTTGAAATCTTATGTATACAATGACCTTCCTCTTGTTTTGAAGGCCAAGTGTGCAAAATATCATCACTTTCTGAACGAAAGTAGATTTGCATTAATATCAAATCCAAGCCTCCCGTCCGCCACAGACAACCTTCTTCATACAAATATAGTATAGCTTAATCTAAATTTAAATTTATTTCCAACAGTTTTGGTAATTTAACTTCGTTTCTTGTAATTTGCACTTCCTGTTCTTGTCTTACTGGTATCTTGACTACAATCATTTTTCTTGTTTTGTGTATCAAAGTGGAAAAAACGTCTGCTATCAGTTTTTTTCCGATGCGATTGTATTCCCAATCATTTCAAAAAAATATATTTTTGTTTGCGCCAAATCTGACTCGATTCGTTTGGTTTTCAAAACGTCCTATTAACATATATACCTCTTTTATATTCCATTGATGCCTTAATTCGTTTATAATTCGTATATAAACTTAGAGCAGGATTTAATCTGAAATATGATTTGTCATAGATGAAAACATGTCCGATAATGCTATCTGATGTGAAATTAGTGAAGTTTTTGCAGGCACGACTAGGATCAATGAATGTATTTTTTTATACTAATTTTCGAGACAGTCTCACGCTCGGTTTTCGAGGGTAATGGTCGCTACTGAAAGCTCATCGATTCTGTCATGACATAAACTTGATTTTAAATGTCAGTTGATCGTTAGACAGGAAAATCTTTGATTGTGATTTATTTAGACCCAGTTTGCATGGCAACAATATTGTACGAGAAATGAACTTATTTTTAAAACTGTTTTATCATTAACTGTCAGATTATAATCGCCATTTCACTAAGTATATCACGTGTTTATAAATTTTACTTTAGTATTCCCATAGAGAGGTCTTACACATGTCATTAACGATCGTCCTCTTCCTTCTAACACGTCTTACATTAAAATGTAAAAGACAGAAGATACTAGACCTCACGTACGGCCTCTCTCTGGGACTACTAACTGGTTCCATGATAAATCAAAATATCGACAATTCAACACACCTTTAAAAAGTGATATAAAGTCATTAGAAACGATGAAAAAAAATTAAACCTAACCTAACCCACTTAACCCAGTTAATAAAGTTTTTGTTTCATCACTTTCCATGACTTTATATAAATTTTTAAAGATTTGATGAATTATCATTTTGATGATTTATCCGGTCACCCTACTAACTTGCTCAAGATTTCATCGCATTTTAAGTGCTTTTTCCTTATAGAATAATAAAAATAATGTGAGAGGAACAATACAGAGTCTTAGTTTACTTGATTAAATGAAATTATTAATTTTATTAATTAAACAATTATACCAAGTCAATGGACATCTTCAATTTATGTTTAAACAAATATAAATTGTTGTTAATGAATCAATTCAGTTATGTACAATAAATAATGTGTATTTCTCAATATTCTCATGTAAAAGCCCCGAAAAAGGGCGTTAATAAATAAATAAATTAACTGTTAAATGGATCAATATTTCAGTTCTTCGTAGCCCGCTTTGAAAATGACCTCACAAACTGGAAAAAGATGCATTTAGCTAAAAAAAAAATAAAACAGAGAAGCTGTGAAGACTTCATAATGCCAGAGCTCATCATTAATCCTCTACAGAAACCAGATTTCTGCTGTATGGATAAGTTCAACAAGTTAAGGCATAGTTGCTTAATTTTTTTCTTTTCATATATTTTTTTTTCTATTTCAATCAGTCTATGCCCAATTTAATGCCACAAATTTCCTCAAGAAACCAAACAAGAAAAATAACGTAACGTGCAGCTTATTGCTGCAGTCGGCTTTCGTCAATGGACGGTAATTCCTCAATCATATTAGTACCCAATAATCATTGAAACTAGCCAAGGAATGCAGCCATGAACCATAGGAGACTGCCTCGGTGGGTACACGAATTATCTGCTTTAAAAGTTAAGTACCAACATAATTAATCTATGTGGTCTAATGAATCGTGCCTATTGTTTATATTTATAAGTAATAGTTGTATAGTGTACTTTATCTATGCAGAACAATTAAAAATAAATTATTGACTTGACTTGACTTGACCACCGGTTCTCGGGACATTCTGTAATAAAATTCCAACCGAAAATATATTGCTGCATATTGTTTTCTTAACCTTTCTAGGTTTTACTTATTTTTAAAACGAAATTCTTGTTACGAACAGTTGCCGTTTTCTCTAAAGTGAGTTTTTGCAGTTAACTCCCATTAAAAAGATAAGAAAATGAGTGAACACTTAAAACAGTGCGTTATTCAAATTTCGTGCTAAAAAATCCACCCGTTCCTTTTGATACCGCCCGAGAGAATGGTAAGCGTTCAAAAAGAAGAAGAAGATGGTTTAATAAAGAGAATTTTATAGGGAGCACGCTAATGGGTGAACATATATGACCAAGTGTTGAAGTGGGGGTGGAGGCATAACTAGGGATTAGTGACGATTGGTTTGAGGATATAGTACGGACGGTAAAAGGGAACATGTGTAAGATGGAACTGTAAGATAATTTTTTTTTTGTTCTCTTCAATCTTCAAAAATAACACATATTTCTTAAGAGCTTAAAAACTTACTGTCTTACTTATAAAGATTCCCTAATAAAAAATTTTTAGACTGGCACCACCAATCTTGAAAAACACGGTCATTTTAGCATTTCGCGTTTAGTTGCTAACTTCACTTTCTTCGTGTGACATTTGCGATGTCGTTGACCTGGTCTGCTTTGAATTGCTTCGAAATTGGGCCAATTTGATTATGCGTACCGTATTTGCTTTGATAAATCGATATTTCGATTTGAAATTTTCCTCTAAAAGTGCTGCCAATGTGCTATTATTACTTTTTTACATTTTTGTTGTGCAACCGATCGATATTTATCAAATCAAGCAAAGTCCGCGATCTCCGTTTTAATACCGTACGTCCCTAATTCTGGGGATCGGAAGGTTTAAAAATCTGTCAGCCACTAATACTGCTGAATTACGACCTGTATGCGCAGTACGCATTCTTATGATTATGTGTAACGTTTTCTACCAGTTTTTATTCCTCCGTATTATCTATTATGAGTCAGACGTTTAAAGTATTCAAGGAAATAATTATTATTGAATAAGTATATTGTTACTTTTTATATAAAAAACGAACATTTTATTGCGTGAATTGTGTTTTTCGTATTTAAAACCACTTTTTATAACCTACCACATTATTTTTATTTGTAAGAAACAAACAGATTATTTATTACAAATATAGAATGTACCATGCTAAGGTTTGCTTTTATGAATTTCATTATTTTGTCAATTAATTTAATTAATTTTACGTAAGGGGTAGAGGAAGAGGAATTTAGAATAAGGATTGGATACACCCGATACATTTCATAGTCCCGTTATAATTCATAATCTTACGCTTTATTTCTGCTTCATATTTCTTAAGATTATTGCTAAGAATGTCTGTATTGTGAAATCTTGCGTTATATTGCGCACATATTCGAGGAATTGGGGATTTTTTTCTAGTGTTGGTTCTACATGTGGGAAAATTAAATAAATTAGTTTTGTCGTATTGATCTTGGCGGTATATGAATTTTTAATTTTATGTATTATTTAGCCTTAAGGCCCCGTCGTAAACGTTCAGAGATGGTTTGAAAGGGAGATATGTAAATACGAATGTTAGAGGGAGCGCGCTAATATTGAAAAACGAAAATAATTATCGAAAACGGTGAAAATATTTAATAAAACACGACTCGTTTGAAATATAGCAAAAATCTCTCGACTGATTCTTTAGTTGCATTTAAAGATACACTGTGATTTTTGTCATGCCTATACCATTTTAAATAACAGAACAAATAAATTTTAATAGTTTTCTGAGCTTACTTTGTGATTTTTTTCTATCGAGAGAATTTATTATAATTAACGTTTCGGCATAACAAATATATAGATATTATCTTAAAAAATAAAATATATTTTTTCTGGAACTTAGAAGAAACTTAAAGAGTTAACGAGAAACTTGTTATAAGTCGGTAGAAATTGGATATTAGGAACGGTGCGCGGCCCTTTTCATACAAAACTTAAATTTAGATTTGGGGCTATAATACTCAAGCATACCGATAAATTATTTTTTTAATCCAAAGCTTTAAAAAATTTCTAGTTTGGATATGGGTTTTTTCTTTATTTGTGTTTTAAATATTGAAATGCAAATAAAAAAAAAAACATTTTTGCGTGATTTTAGAGACAACTTTGGATTTTTTTCTTGCGAGTTTTTCTACTACTTACCCTACTTGCAGAGTTAAAAAAAAAGATAAATAAAATTCAAAAAATTGTTTTTTTTTGGTATAAATTTTAATTTACATCCAACAAATTTGTGTTCTAACGTAAGTCGGTCGTTGGCTATTTGAATTTACGACCATGAAAATGTTTTTTTAAATTATCTTTAATATTTATTTTATATTTCATCGTATTGGTAGATTTAACAGAGCAAAACTATTTTAAGAAATAATCATCATTAACTCACAAATAAATGCCAAATTGTTTCTAAAGTCATGAAAAATGTAATTTTTTAAGAGCCTATATTTTATAATTTATAACACAAATAAATAAATTAGCACATATACGCTCTAGATATTTGCTATCTGTTAAGATTTTAAAATTTTTTTTTGGGTATTTTGTCCTCAAATCCAAATTTTAATTTTGTATGAAAGGGCCGCGCAGCCGTTCACCTTAATGTATCGCCAATTTTAATCATATTACTATTTCGCTAATCCCAGTTTAGTGGTTTGACTAAATTCATTTAGATCCTGGGAATATATGTAATAATTATGGAAAAGACCATATATGATCATATAAGATGAGACATTTTTCCTTTTTTTATATCCCCGATTGAACTAAAAATGAAATAACGATTAACCTCACAATGTTTGAGTTCCTCCTACTTGCATCATCATCAGCATTAATTTTATTTATGTGAATACTGCAAAAGAGTATTTGCTTGCTTGTACAATGATGGAGGATAGGATTTAACCCGCGACGTCTGGTTGGGAACCCGACGCATTTGTTTACTCAGCTACTAACCGATTAATCTAACTCTATCAAAGCATCCATGAGCTGAAGCAGTAGAACGTTTATTGACACGAAATTTGAACATCATTTATAATTGCAAAGTGTGATCAAATTTTCGTTGTTTTGTTTTTATTTTGTAGAAGTACATTATATATTTTAATTATTATCAAACCCTCAAAATAGCACGATTCGCAAAATTTTAAAAAAAAATTGCCACTACCGATAATCGAACTTCTTGGAAGGCAACTATGCTGGTCATTACTCCACCAACTATTTTAAGAAACTTCATTATATGTTCTGAAAATATTGTAAAAAAATGAATTAAATTTAGAATGTTACGTGTGCACAACAGTACCGTTACGTTCATACCACCGACATTATATTATTCTTATGTATTATCACTGAAAAATGTAGATGAAGTTTAAAAAGTAGGTGTTCGTCACATAGAGTAGGAAAATGAAAAAAAAATTATAATAACTCTTTGTGTAATGTAATTTGGCTGCTTTAATAACGAGTTCAGAGATTAGTTATTGTAGATACCTTCACTATCATTCAATAAATTTCGAGCGGTCTCCCAACCAACCAACGACTCCAAGAGCATAGTTTAAGGCACTGTACTCAGGGCAGGTGGCCCTGAGCCAAATGGCGCGAGTAAAACCTCAAGGGCTCTGTATTAGGTTTTATGTAATTATTTATCAGAGCCATGGCTCCTTGGCGCCTTGGCAAGTCGACCCCTTAGCGGACTGCTCCAATTGGGCCTGCACAGGACCGGCCCTGCTGTACAGTTCCTTGAGGATCCAAAGCGCGGCATTACCACAAAGCTCGTGACTGAGAGATTCTAACGAGACGGAAAATTAGTTCTAAATTCACAACCAGACAACACCTTTTCAATTCATAATGCTCAAGCACAAGAAAAAAATATATAATTTGTATTATTGAACATCCGGTGTTGTCTGACGACTTTACAGATTATAAATAAAATCTTTCTGAATAGGAATGTTCTTAATATTTTCCCAGCCTTTACGAAAGCTCTCATTTCACGATTAAGCGCTTTTTTGCTTCTTCTCATCAAAGCTCTATTATTTAATATCATTGTAATTATCATCCCAAACACTGACTTCCGTTTGCTTGAAACCATTTAATTGGCAGCGGAACATCTTAATCGTTAGCTCGCCTTTTTTGATAGCTGTGCTAAACATTGTCTACATCAGTGTTCTATTTAATTTTGTAACACTCATCTTTATAAAACTACGATTTCCTTTTACCAGAACCTAACCTAAAAATATTTTTTAAATATTGTGTAAGTTTTACTTGTCGTAAACCTAAACTTCTCTTTGCCCAAACATCTTAATAACTAACCTATCTCTTTAAAGATTGTGTTAATATTCTTTGAATCAATTGTTCTATTATTGTAATTATTATCTGCACACATCTACAACTTCCCTTTGCTGGAAACAACTTTATTGCTACAACTTTAACGTCGTTGCCATTAACTGGCCTCCTTTAATAATTATTGTGTTAACATTTTCTACATCTAAATCAGTATTCTATTTAAAAATGTTTTCTTATCTGTATTAAGTACTTCACATTCCGTTTGCTTCAATCCATGTAATTAATCGGAAAACATTTCTGTCATTAGCGCTCATTCCGCAGAAGAAATAAAAAGGCCATTTTAGATTGTTAACAAAATTAATCGATTTATTTTTATTGTCTCCAGCTTACTTTTGTTTTAAAGCATTTAATTACTAACACAACATCAATTACACCGTTTAGTAAATAATGCTTATCTAATTCCTTCGCTAAGATTTCAATGCGAGGAAAGCAGTAAGCGACATCCAAAGGAGTTATCGTTATATTAAAATTTAAATGAAATACTAACTTTTCTTGGATCGCTTAGTCACGTGAATTTATTGGGATGTTTCGGCTAACGCCTTCTTTTGTCGGTCGGACAAAGAAGACAGAATAACACTACTTGTAGTCCATTTATCAATCCCACATATGAACGGCCCCTGCATTGTTTAATTAATTATACGTTCTTCGTAAATCCTTTGCTACCCTGTCCCAATAAACAAAATTATTCATATTAGTATTATTTATTGCTTACCACCTTTAATAACTGATATTTTAGTTATAACCCGTTTTTTAAAGGGTTCGTAGTCTGTGTTATTTGATTTAACGCCCATTTAAGGTTTAAGTGGGGTATTGCTTTTTTCGTGTTGTTGGTTGCTGTGTCAATGGGGTGAAGGTGACATTTTGGCTATCGAAGGAGTTTGTTTTTAAATAATTCCTCTCGACCACGTACTCAGTAACCTTAGCTGATTTCATTATCCTCTGTGTGACAAGTCAAATACCCCGTCTCAGGTATTTTATTTTATGTTGTTTGTAAAATAAAAGTATCATTTATGATTTGAGATTTTCACGGCCAAAAGTATGATAGTGATTTTTTTTTGGGGTATTATGCCGTGTTGCTCTACCTCCTTCCTTAGCCAATGTTTCGTTAATAGAGACGATGGAGCTAAGCTCAGTAGTTCTTGGTATCCGGTAATTGACGGCTACACCAGAACTAAACACAGATAACTATTTTAAAATTATATGTTAATATCAGCTCTTAGAGGGTTGTAGCTGGCAACACGGTATCGCATCTTCATACATAAGCACACACTTCACCACAACCGTAGATTACACATCTGCCCAGATGATGGACGCTGCAATGCTGGTACGAAACGTCAGCTAAAGAAGAAGGTAGCACGGCATAATACCCCAAAACAAATCACTATTAAATAAAGGCTATCATTTGTAGTCAAACATTCGTCAATAAGTTTCACTGGTCAAATAGTACCGTAAAGTATAAAGCCGCTAAATCTAACGATGACGCTACGCAATTTTCGCATCGTTTTCTGTGTTAACCTCTCAAGATTCGCAAAGACATTACTAGCCACAAACTATACATTATTTTTTTTGCATTTACCCCACACAGGAGGCCTTGACAAAAATAATTTCCCTCACGGCCTATGTCATCTTAGGGAATGCTGTGTGGTGGGTCTTTTTTAAAGAATGGAAGTTCTGGGAAGGTAAAAGGTATGAGGGTTGGGTAGGAATCTAGGGATCGGTGTGTGTTTATCCCTCCCACTGCGGCGCAAGGTATTGGGTCGAAATAGGTCAAAGCGTCCAAAACAGCACCTCCCACGCAACTGGTGGGCAGGCGCATCCTGAACACACCTCACCCGATGAATCCTGCTACCCCTTACCTATATCATAGGTGTTGGTTATCCAATAAATGGTTCCCTGGCGGTGGTACGCAAACCCGCCTCCCAAATTGGATTAGAACCTCTGAAGGACAGACCTGACCTGGGCGTCCATACATTATTTATTTATTTATTTATTACACGCCCTAGTGGGCTTTTCTTTTTAAAAAAATACAAGCATTTTGTATCAGATTAAACACTTAAAAATTAATACAATAAAGAAAAATGTAAACATAATGGCAAAAATGAATCCTCATGCATATAATTGAATTTAAAAGATTCAACAAAACAAAATAGTAGAAGCGTATAGAAGTTATATGGTTACATAGGTCTGTTTGTGTCTAGAAGAATAAAAGTGATAGAATATACAACATTTATACTGATTAGTTTTCAAATTAAATATATCACCCAGATCAGAATATTTGTTTCCGAGATTGTGAAGTCTCGGAATCGGAGAATTTTGGTAAGCTAGTGTCCTGGTGTTATTGAAGTAAAAAGGTATGAAATGACGGCATGATTTTTTGGGAACATGGATATTGATACATTGAAGTAATTCGGGACAGTCAATTTTAAAATGTAGTATTCTTTGTAACAGTATTAAATCTGTGCTTATTCTTCTTTCTGAAAGTTTCGTAATTTATGTTTTGTATAGGAATATGCAATTTATAATTTATAAACCTTAGAAACAATAAAAAAATATATAATATAAAATAAACTTCGAAACAACAAAAAATGTTATCTGAATGAATATTGAAAAATGGAGACCATAACGTAGAGTTATACTCAAGTTGGCATCTGATAAGGGTTTTATATAACATAATAAATGTTCCTAAATTATTGAAATCTTTTGCAGCTATCAAAACAAAGCCAAGAGTCTTTAGGGCTTTGTTGATAATATTATTAATATGACAAACAAAGGTGAGTTTACTGTCGAACATAATGCCTAGATCAATAATTTTACTAACACAAATTAAATTTTCATCATTTAATGAGTATTGAAAAAAAATATGATTACTTATTTTGGAAAAATGAATGAACTGGCATTTATTTATGTTTAATGCTAATTTGTTGATTGACCACCATTCAAAAAGATATCTCAAGTTAGTTTGAAGTGTAATACAATCATTAATGCGGTTAATCTCTTTATAAAGTTTCATGTCATCGGCAAACAGTAGAACGTTTATATCAGTAAATACATCAACAATGTCGTTTATGAATATTATAAACAAAATGGGCCCTAGATGAGAGCCTTGCGGCACTCCACTTGTCGCCATAAATTCGTATGAATTCGTGCCATTTACTCTCACACAAAGACTTCTTTTGAACAAATAACTAGTAAACCAATTTAGTAAATTACCGTAAATTCCAAGTTTAGCTAATTTATTGATTAATATTTTGTGACACACCTTGTCAAATGCCTTTCTGAAGTCAGTGTATACTGAGTCTACTTGGCACCTGTTAAAAATTATAAAAGTATTATAATATTTTTTTCTATAATGCGGAGATATATTATTTTTTGAGTTTGTAAAGAAAAATAATAATTCATCTCGATTTGTCTCAAATAGTTATGCATGATTCCGTGGATAATTCCCTAAAAAAGTGTATGATTAGAATTTTGAAACTTATATAAATTTATCTTGTTTCTAAAAGATCATTTATTTTTAAGATAACTCCAGAAATAAGAAATGTGTGCGTACCACATTGAAAATACCTCCGAAGCATTCCGAAATTTCACCGTGTCGGTGGTAAAAATATTTTAAAAGCCTGAAGGGTTAACGTAATGTTAAAAAAGTTTCAACGACGTTTCCATTATAAATTATTGACATCTAAAATATGTGATAGATAAAAATGCATTTAAAAAATATTTTGAATTTTCGTCTCATAAATGCACGTACTTGTTCTTAAATGCGCCAGAAAAAACATTCATTTCCAGCGATTACAATATTTCAAATTATTCGGTTAGATGATTTGATCTATGTAACTCGCATAGATATTAACTTCTCTGTAATCCAAACCCGTGAGTTATCTAATATAATTTTATTTACCATCAATGTCCCTACAAGCAAATATGTATTTCAAGATTTTCAATGAAATATAACAGGATATCACATTTCATGTTTCTTAATACTGTACGAGCAGATGCGATCAAATAAACCAACAAGTCATTCAACGGCTTCTGCGGATATGGCTCCTGGCTACCACTTCTCGTTGTCAGAAGCTCATTCTTTGCTGTAAACCCGTTGCGTTTGCAACACAGTCAGTACGATGACTATTAAAATTTGACATCTCTGACACTTCCTGGTTTAAAAAACAAAGGCTTGGCTGAATATTGGAATGAAGTATCCGTGTCTATGATCCTTGCAATTTAGGTGTCAAAAGCGATCCTTTAGGTAACCCTGCAGCCGCTTGGTAGCAAGTTGATTTCTTTCCTTGCGGTGGGATCGTATATAATCAGTAGATCTCGCTGCGCTCCGGATGCTGTTTATGGATTAAAGCGATCTTATGCTGTTTCGCTCTATGCTCTATGCATTGTAATTGCTGCTTCCTGTCTGCCGCCGGCAGGCAAAGTCAGGCTACTGCTGTCTGTGGCCGAATCCTTGAACTGTAGTTACTAGGCCACCGTAAAAGATATCTTGCTTCCTTCCAATATTCTCATTAATTATTAACAGTTTACCGTACTATGATAATCTTATCATTTTCCACCTCGTTACTTTGTCATTAATTGTTATTGCTTAAACCACCAACCACTTTTTCATCAAAACTGCCTTTAAATTTTAACAGATTGGGTTTGTCATTTCCTCGAATCTGTTGTTCTTTTAAAATCAAAATTGACAAAGTTATCTTTTAAAATAAATACCCACCGGATATAAATGCACTACCGAATTTATTTTTTACAGTTTTATATATCAGGCATGTTTGCTTTACTGTGCAAATATTTGAATACTAACTGTACACCGTTTATCTGTGCAGATAGAGAAACATTAGCGCGTGATGCTTTTACGTGCAACAGAAAGTAAACTAAAAAAAAAAACATTTTTTATATGTCACAGATCTGGTGAGATCGATATGATTCGAATGCAACGTTGTGTCAAAATTGCAAATCAATTGGTGAAGAACTTTCGGAGATTTAAGGTTTTGAACAAACGAACATTTACATTTTTATTCATATATAGATGTTGGTTTCTGGTGTCTCGCATTTTGAATAATTTTATATTTGCAAATATCGTGATGCGATCTTTGATCACTTAATTCATTTTTCTAAAAAAAACAGACCTTTTTTCACATTTTAAATGGGTATATTGCTACCAATTGTCTACAAATAACAATCACGTGTATTGTGCAAATATTTTTATTTCCAGACGACCATGTCTCAAATGTACTTAATATTTTTATTGCTATCAAGACTGGTCAACGCTACCACACTCGTGACAAAATTTGACCAATTTTCCGCCTTATTCAGTGCGACTTTGTATTTATTGCCATAGACTGGTGTACAGTTGGTATATTTGCCGGACGATCGCCCATAAAATTCCTCTTGCTAAATGCTTTTAATAGTTAGCGGAACCTTATTCCGCTTGCGGCATTATGTGACTCTGAAACTAATTACATTGTCATATTTGGTACTCTCGTCCAGCATCCCAAGCCAAATACACCACAAGTAACAAAAATGTTTCAGAACCATTTCTTTATTTTTCTAAAGAAATAATTGTGTTTGCACAGATGTTCACCTAGTTCTGTTGTACAGGGTACGCTAAAACAGACAGTGCAAACCAGACTGTGCAGCTTTGAAGGCATATTAAAAAAAACGGCACCACTTACAGAAATGGAGCTTATTTGATTTTATTCGGTACATCTAATTAAGTCTTGAATATGACATCAGAAAGATGATGACCACCAGCAGCGATTCATTGATGAAGGCAATTTCTGAAGTTTTCGGCCGCATTTTGGCACATCTCAACTGGTATAGGGGTGATTTCCTCCCGAATTCCATCCTTTAGTTCTTCCAAGGTGTGAGGCCGATGTTTTAAAACATTTCTCTTCGGGTAGCCCCACAGGAAAAGTCGCAAATTACAGCCGTAAGGCCCGCTGTGTGGCGACGAAAAAATTGCAATTTTCAAGAAACGTGCGGACGTTGAAGCCCCGGGGTTGTCCGAACCTAACGTAACGACTGAAAACGGCACGACCCTTCGACACAATGAGACCCTTCCCAGGTTCCTACCCCCACCACACCGGATGTACCTGCCATTAAAAACTGCACGGTCTGTTTTGATGCACCCTGTATATATGGAATGGAATGATATTAAGTTATGGAGTTATGTTACATTATGAAAATAAAAACGCTCGTATAATATCTCTTACGCAGCTCTTAAAGAGTTAATGAGTTACCAACATTGTTAAAGCGGGTAATTAAAGATTTTTAAATAGTTTTATGACAATAATGTTTCAAGCTGAGGGGATGCGATATTATTACTCTCTCATGGGAGCTTACTTATTACGCCTTTGTATTATTCTTTAGTCACACCTTCAAACATACGTTTTTTATTGTTTTAGTGTTCTTTGTAGTCTACTTTTTCTTTAATATGTCTTGGAACACCCTTCATAATTGCTTCGCATTGGTATCGTCTATTCTTTGAAAAACCTGAAACCAAATCCTTAATAACATTCCTGTGCTTTTAATTAGAGTTATCAATATAATTTTGTAGATTTTTTTTGCAATTAGTAAAGAAACATGTTCTTCTTTCTTCTAGACGTCGGTATATAATGGGATACGGTTTTTATTTTATTTTTTTAAATCTCGTACTTCTGGATTTAAAGGTGACCGTTTTCTTTTAATTTATTTCATTTTCTGTCTTCGCTTAACGTAACAGTTTTCGCACGTTGCTCTATTTACTAAAAATTGTTTCCGTAAACTTCTCATTATTTAGACTAAACGCGTCTTGCGCTCACTCCTCGAGCTGAAATATTGACAGCTGCAACAGTGATAAAGTTATTATTTCCTATTTAACGGTCTTTTGACTGCGGCCTACGTGAAGCCATACACATTCAAGTGAAATTAGAATGATTTAACTATTATGTGCCTATAGACCAGCGCCTACTAGCTACTTGCTAGTCTAAGCCGGGCTTATGGAGTTGGCTAGTTGGCTCTGGTGAACTTGGCTCGGCTTGTTGCACTCGGCTCAGAGGGACAATGCAGTCGGCTGCGCTAATTGCTTATTACCCTCCCGTGTTCCTAATCAATCAACGCCACTGCACTCGTTGCATTCTAGATTAACAAGGTGACCGTGCGCTGTTAGATAGATTAAATACTCTTTAAAAATGATTATGTACAATTTTTTTGCTTTCCAAAATCAACGCTATCCCGGTGGGAGGAATGAAAACTAAAAGCAACAGAAGACATAAATACTCTTAAATACTGGTTTGACATAAACTTACTATCCCTAAATATCGAAAAAAACTCACGTTGTTTGCAATAAAATCAAATGACGTTCTACAAAATTTTGACATATTAAAAAAAAACATAATTAAAAAAATTGTAAAATAAATTCTTCCACATTGAAATTTTCAAATAAAATTAAATACTTGGGATTAATAATAGACAAAAACATAAACCTAGCCGTCAAAAAATAAGAACAGGAAATTCTAACATCAGTCTACCACGCTATAGTAGGTATAATCAAATCTCCAATACGCTGTTATCAGCTGGAGAGCTGCATACAAAACAAATACTCCCTGTTGAAATTTTACAACGTCTAATTATAAAAATAATATAATAATAATAATTTTTGAAGAATTTAAAGTATTCAAATTTAATGATCTTTTCCAAAAAAAAACAATGACTCAAATAATAAAAGAAAAACAAAATCACAGCTTTTTAACTGAAAGTCGTACTCGTCAAAAACATATATTTCCAACACAAAAATGTAACACCACTTTTGCTCATTAACACTCAACAACATTACATATATTTAGAGAAAAAATACTTCAACAGTCTACCCGAAAATATCAGAACAATCGAAAACGATAAGTTCAATGTAAAAATACCAAAATGATGAAACTATCTTTTTAATTAATTATAAATTTTTATATTCATATTTCCTTAAATCATAATTACAAACACTTTCTTCATCTTGATACTCACCACTCTTCTAGACACAAACGCCAGCTTCTATAGAAGAGGAACATTAAAAAATCAAAAGCAGTGAAGGCTTGACTAGAAATCTGCAGGTTCTAGTTTGAATTCCACCTTCAAGGCGTCTTATAAAATCTAAATATATAATCCAATGTTGACAGGCACCTTAAATTATCTCTAGAACAATCAGTAAAATGGTAAAATATTATTTCTGGATTCTTTTTAGTACTGAACATAATTCAATTAATTTTGCACTAATTATTTTATGGTATCAGATATTTTTTTCATTTAGGTTTCTTTGCTTTGGTTGAATTAGACGTTTATCATCTATTTCCATGCAAAATTATGATACAAATTCGAATGGTAGCAAAAGTCGGGGACGCCCGAGGAAGACATGGCACGATCAAGTGAATCAGATACTCGATTCGGGCCATGTCAAGAGTCAGAATAATAAAGTATGTATTGAGTATGTATGAATGTGAATGAGGCAAGAAGTGTATGCCAAGACCGAGTTGTTTGGCGGTCCGTCCTCTCTGCCTACCCCTGCGGGGAAACGGCGTGATGGTTAGTAAGTTCATGCATTTTGTTTAGTAAGAAATTGTATGATTTTTGTTTCGCTTGGTAAGTTATTATAAAAATACGAATTCAGGTGGCATTTTTTTAATTGGAACTGATTGTGTGAATTACCTACCCACTAAGAAACTGACGTGTCGACAATTCGGACTATATATCTACTATATACTACTGTATGCTCTATTATCTACTAAAATCAACTGTGAAAAGCCTTGCTTAAGATCAGTACCTGATTCGAATATTCTTTCGTTACACATATTTTTTGTACATAAATTTATTTTCAATATCGCATTACTCTTTTAAATAACTAAACATACGCATACTCACAAATCACCTCTGTCACAACTGACAGTAATTTACTCAGTAGAATTCATCACGTGTTACATTCTCCTTATCTCCTGCAATCATGGTCACACCGCACACCTCTCAGTTGGTACAGCGCTCACTCAGCCTCCAGTTTATCTCTTTCGCTGCGTCACCTCATTCTGCATAGTTAATTTCCCCGGAGCTGTTAATTAGACAGACCCTCAAGTGTCCCGCAAGGAATGCGCTCAAGGGCCTACCCAGGATTAAATTGTAACTGACTGTAAGGACAAATAGACACTAAACCCTGCGTGACTTTGGCGTTATACCTTAAATGGGCTCTGGGTGTTTCATTATTGATTTATTTAGCTCTTTTTTTTGATAATACATTATTATTTGTGAAAATCACGGGAATACCATTGTTGTCTAGTGATCAAATGGTAACCCGATAAATCATCACAATGATAATTCATCACATGTTTAAAAAGTTATATAAAGTCATGGAAAGTGATGAAACAAAAACTTTATTAACTGGGTTATTTAAGTTAGGTTAGGTTAGGTTAAAAAAAATTCATCGTTTCTAATGACTTTATATCACTTTTTCAAAGTGTGTTGAATTGTCACTGTGTTGAGTTATCATGGAATCGTGTGATGTGAAATATTACCTCATAATGCGTTAAAAATTTTACCTTCAATGAACTTCTAATTTTGAAAATAAAACCGATTATGGAACCAAGTGATATATAACGTACCAAAATTCTGTTTTATGTTTAAAATGTGTATTTCTTTTGTTTAAATTTTAATTAGATCGACATCTGAAACACTGATGATTTTAAATTTTACTAACGGTGTTTATTCTAAAGTTATTTCTGATCGTCTCTATAATTATTTTTTTGATAAGGCAAATATTTTATAAGTCTCAGCTTCATAATTCTTTCATTTTTATTAATATATCCCGTGATTTTTAACGGGTTTGCGTTAGTATTCAATAAATTTTATATTTATACCTTAACATTCAAACATTTTTTGATCCCTTTATACTGCTTTATACCACTTTGTCAGAGCCAAATTTCGTGTAATTTTATACATCTGCTGTGACATATCGATTTGATTCGTATTCCAGCGGTGTCTCTCTGACCCAAATTTATTTCATTGACGCAAACAGATGTTTGATGATGTATTATTAGCTATCTAACTTTTCTTGATTTTTCATTCACGGTACCAAGATCACATACAAAATCCAAATAAAAAAACAACTATTGTGTCTTTCTTGATACAAGGTTTTCCGGGTGTATTTTTTTCTAATTTTCGTTAAAGTTTTTGTGGGTGCTCGTCTATTAAAGGTATACAACTTATCCTTGGACATATTTCCCATTTAGAAACTTAAAAAAAATAATACTTTATAATTCTTTCGTGGTGAAGTGGAGTACACATTTTTTCTTTGAATCTAGAAGGTTTATTATACGTCTCTCACTGCACCGCAAAATTATATTAATAATATGTACAATCTTTTCATTCATTGTATGGATGCTGAATTGTCTGGATGTTATGTGGGATTAAACAAAACTGGCTTCGCCGTTATGGAGACTACTTTTCGAATTTTGCAAGCATGAACACAGGCTGAATTTTTATATATTAAGTTTTTCGTTACCAGACCTGTTCTGAAATACTTTGTTAAGTGCATGAGGACTTCTTTCGTATACAGGGTGTAACAACCCGTAACTGAAAAATTTTAACCAGCTACAACACATTTTGAGTAAAAAATATAGCGGTCCTATGATTTTTTTTCGATTAAAACAATAAAAAATCTATGAATCTCGTCACTGATCATACTGCTACACTGGATCGCGTGATACGCGATCTGTCTCGTCTGATATCATGCTGCTTGGAATGAGACGGAGTATGCTATATCCTATAGTGGCAGAAATTAATGCGTGGCAGTAATGGAAAAATATTTTTTTTCATTTTTAATTGAAAAAAAACTATCGGACAGAAAAATGACATCTCTGTTTGAAACTGCAAATATGCTCAGGAATCGCTGATTAAAATCCCAAACAATATATTTTGAAAAAAAAAATAAAGTATTTTATTTATATGTAATCAAAATGATGCCACAAAGTAATTTTGCAACTATTAAAGAAGCAATATTTTGGTATGGACTTTCGTTGAACATACGATACGATTGTACCACCCCAGTCAGGAGCACTCATGTCCCTGTAAACCTTTACACCGGAGGCACTGTTTTGTTAGGACTTGGAACACGTATTCTGATAATTTTATTGTAAAAGATTGTAGTTTAATCGACCAGTATACACGGCAACCTAATAGGCCAATATTGGAATTAAGGATAGGTAGGAATAAATTAATAAATTGAACGTAGATTTTTGTTTCTCGCCTCTCCCATTCTTCTTGCTTCGAGTTTCTGATTTTTTCTTCCAATTTTTCTTGCCCGTTATTTTATAAATGCAATATATTTATTTGGAGTTTCGTTTTATCTAAATGTAAATTTTTTTTTTTTTCGGGGTCTTATGCCGTGTTGCGCTAACTTCTTATTTAGCCAACGTTTCGGACAACGTTACAGTGTCCATCATCAGGGCAGATGTGTTATTGCCCTGATGATGGACATTGCAATGCTGTCCAAAACGTTGGCTAAAGAAGGAGTTAGCGCAACACGGCATAACACCCCAAAAACAAATAACAAAAATACTTTTGGCCGTGAAAATCTTAAAAAAAAATATATATATATATAAAAATATGTATATAGATAAATTATATTAGAAAAAAAAATATCTGTGCTCGTAAAATCTTTTCCTGGAGGATATACAGTATATTTTAATATGTTTATATCCTTGTGATAGTGGATTTAGGAGATACAATATTTGAACCCATAAAAATATAGGCTATATTTATTAATATTTAAAAGTAGATTATTTTTGTATAAATATTTGGTAATGTTTTAAAATGGTGGCATTAATTATCATCTACTTTTTGTTTTGTTTAATTCACTTTTCATCTTACCCTACTTCATTAAGTTCACATCATGTAGTATCCTTTCCTTTTGTTTGTATATATGAAATACTTCAACTCCTACTAACCTAAAATACAATACTGGCGCCATGTGTGGAACCACCTCCTTGAGAGTCTCAAGGAGGATACTGTGTTTTTACTTACGACAGATAACACTTTGCAAAGCATGCGTACTGAGGTGCACATGTTCTCCTAGTGAGCTGTTCACACTACCACTAACCAATTTACATACAGTAACTGATTATTAACATTTTCCCTAATACCGGAGAATAGAAATAAATAAATATTTTAACTCTGATAAGTTGTTTCACAGAATTTGAACAATTCAGTCAAAATTCAAGTTCTGTTTATGTTCTCTTATTATTTCACCGTGGGACGGTTGCTTCACAGTACTTGGATGATAACAGAACTTGAAATAAGCTCTAACAGAACTTGAACTTTAACTTTGATATTTGACGAACTGTTCAAATTCGGCGAAACAACCTTAATCCTAAGCCTGCGCTATTCTTCTTAGCTACATTAAAATATATAACGGAGGATATTAGACGGTGTATGAATGCGAATGAAGCATGTAGTGTGTTCCAAGACCGAGTTGCGTTTCGGTTCATTTTCTCGGCCTACCCCTGCTGGAGTGATGGTTAGTTAGTCTACATTAAAAAATATTTTTCACTTCAAATTTCTATCTTAAAACCTTGTCGAAAAATAATATTGTTAAAACTTAAAAAAAAAATCAAATTATTAAAATGCCTAAGGTAACATTACCAGTACCCAGTATCTTCGTAGAACGTCACAGTGGTGCTGCCAAGGTCTGGTATCTGTGAGAGGATAGTGTGTCAGCGCTTTATTAGCAGCAGACACATACCTGGACGGATGACGAACCTCATGCTGGCACTGTTGGTGGACGCGGTGGACTCTTTCGCTGCAACAGCTGGCCCAGTTTCTTCACCACCCAGGATTCTTGCTGCAGAGTCTCCATCTTCTATCTTCGTGTCACCTGTTCCTATACTTCATTTTACTTAACTTAACTTCACTCTATTTTTGTAATATTTATATTTTTTGTAATACCTGCATCAACTGTAAAGCGCCCCTGAGGTGATATCTCACAAAAGCGGCGCTATACAAATTATCCAATAAATAATAATAATAATAATAGAGTAGATATTTGAAATCTAAAATTTTACTTTAAATGTGTTTTCAGTATACAATATTATAGTAATTTGTATAATTCTCGCTTATGAGTGACGTTCATTCATCGTTTGCCTCAAAATATATTAAAGTTACCTACAAGCAATCACGTAATTTTATTTTTATTTTTGAACGTGATGCGCGGGACGGAATCCGCAATCCCTAATTTCCGTTTTTAACGAAACCTATTGCTATGTTGTTTGCCTGTATGAAGGCGCTGCATAAATATACTTCAAATAATAACTTCTTGAAAAATTTACGTGTGTTTTGAATTATTGGTTTCCTTTGAATTACTTCGAGTTACTCCGTAAATATAGATAAAAAATTATGTGTATAACTTGAACTATTGAAGCAGCCTCTATATTTACTGCAAGTATTCACAATAGTATTGAATTTTTAACTGTTAACCATTTATATATTATATTATGCATTGTGCTCAAAAATATATATTGTTGGTAGCTTTCATTAGAAGTATGATAAAGTTAATGAGAGTTGATATGTCCAAATTGTATCAGTGGCAAGGAATAGGTCCTGGGTTCATTTCTTAGATGCGACTAAATCTTTTTCCGTCTTTTGTCGTTGTCAATTATTTTTATTTGCCAACTCGTGCGCCAGAGTGCTCTGGTGGAATAAAAATATATTATTAAACACGGCTACCACCTTGACCGGATTGATTTGACCCGAAACACGTAAACAAATTTACGGACAGACGCTATAGTGGTCGAGATGAAACAGGTCTTCACTACGCTCAGTCAATTAAAGTTTCTGTTCAAGTTCCATTATTCTTGATCAGCTTTCTGATATAGTTATTATCTATCTTAAATATTTCTAAATGCGGCAGATCTCTTTGTCGTCAGCCCATCAGTTGTGGGCTAGATCTGTAATTATTAGCGTTTTTCTTCTCGTAAATAGAGATGTAGCATCGATACTTCTTCTGATGCCCTGTCCCATCAGAGTTTTCTTTCATCGGGGCATTCTTAATATCCCTTAATACTGCAGCCCGGAATAACACAAAACTGCGCTTGTTGTACCAATCCTCTTCCTCGTCTTCCATCAATCTTCCTCTGGATTATCAGTTAGGAAATCTTAATGTTGGCATCCTTTAATAAGTAATCAATTGATTTTTTCATCTGCTGCGTAAAAATTATAAATACATCAAGAGTGTAATATTTTATCAATTACCCATTAACCAACGTTCGCTTAGGAGTGAAATGAGTTTAATAAAACCACACATAATATTGTATTCCTATTGAATGCATTAATGATTACAATTTGATTATTTTGTATCACTTATTGTACGTATTTAGCAATAAGTTATATGTGTCACTTCGCTGTTGGCAACTGTCTACTTTTCAGTCTCTTAGTAATCTTGTTATCTGCTAACCTTGTTTTTCACGTTATTACATTGTAAAGCGATACATAGTAATATTTATTTTATTTAAGTATTTTTCCAATGGCTATGAAGTTATTTTTGTAATATACATCAATCTGTGTAACGCCATTTTACACCTCTAGGTATGGGTGCTTGCGAAAAGTACAAACGAAATTATGATATACGCCGGACTGTAAATCAAGATGTCACCAGTCCGTATCCGGCTCGAAGGAGCAGTGTTTGAAAAAGGACGAACTAAATTTGGAGAAATTTCTAACAATTTCTTCAGTAAAGGGTTTTCTTTCCAACTTTGTTGACTTTCACGTTTGTCCAATTCGCTTTCTTCGTAATTTTAAATACGTCAATAATTTTATAACTTTGCGGATACATTTTATAATTTTTTTTCGAAAAAACCCTTTTTTAGTCTGTGTCAATTGTTATCGTCTTGAGTGTATAAACGACATCATCTTAAACAAACTATCTCAGTCGTTTGAGTTTATAGAAAGATTTTAATCAATATTTTTGTGTTCTCGACCGGCGTACCGGCTCTATTTTTCATATTCATCCATTTTTATCCATTATTTTGTTAAAAATGTGAGTTATTACAAATGAATACAAAAAAAATCTCGACCGCGTCTAAGTAAGTTTTTTTTTATATTACGATGTGCAAAGTTCTAAGTTATTAGTTTTTATGAATTGTTTGTCACCGTAAAACATATTGATGCTGGTTTTTCACACCCCTGTAGGTCTTGTACTTGTTGTGTACGTAAGTATGTTGTAATGACAATGCAATGATGAATATATTACCCCCAACAGCCCCGATTATTGGAGTCGCCTATAAATCACAGTTATACAACATTACAATACACAATATATACATTCACGTGTTTGTATTTAAACCAGAATGGATTGTGCTGAGAACTGGTAACAGTGCGAGTTATTCTCGCCTCTGTACAATGTTTTTGTACAGAGAATGTCTTATTCATGAATTATTACTATGTTTTAGAACATCCATTTGTGCGGAAGAGGACGACGGACGATACATAATACTGCTGGGGCTGATTCTAGAAAGCCAACATTTCTATATTTATATCAGCTTTTAATATTGATAACTTACCCGATTTTCAATTTGTTTATTTGTTTGATTGTTCAATTTTGATGACCATTAAACATCAGATACCGTATCAGTGCATATGTTAGGTGACCACTGATACCAGCAATCTGAACTTCTTTCTGATATCTTTGTGGATATCTTGGTGTACAAATTAAAATCTCTTCAACTCTGATACAGCGTTTATTGTTAAATTAAAAATCGATTTTACAGTCGCAATATTTACGCGTTTACTATTTACAATACTATAAAATGCGGGCGATATCTAGATCAATGTTCCCTAGCGCGGTAGTACTTGGCTGACGGTTTGGAGACTGAATTCTGGCGAGTTCCTTCACGCTGCCGCTTTTATAAGGTGAAGAAGCTTCTCGAACATTTTGGTTGCTATGTAGATATTGCCAAAACAAAATTAAAAAGAATAAAAGAACATCCAAGAAGATGGTTTGGAAAAAGCCGAAACTTCTAGAATGCCGTTCGAATCAAGTAGTGGCGTACCACTACATCTTTAATAGTCTTCAGCCTCTTCATTTGCAGGCTGATCAATTTCTTTATCAAGCTATTTATCTGCCCTCTACTTCGTCTTATGTGTGCCTCTCCCGTTTTTTTTTCGTTTTCTTCTCCTTCGTATCTGCAAAACATTTCCACTACCATCCAATAACGTTCTGCATTGTCTTCATGTGGCTCCAGATATCTTTACCTCCCATTTTAAGTATTGTATACATATTACTTTGAACTTTTTAGGCCGTACATACTAAAACTTCTGGTCAAAGAAACTATTTTTATCAGGCACCACTTATGTTTAATATTCTTCCAAATCATATTAAGTCTACCAATTCCTTAGTTAAATTTTTAAAAGTTAGTTAAGAAGTTTGTATCGACAGACGATTGTCTTAATTTTTTTATTTAAGATTTTATATTAATAAGTCCCATTTACTAAAAACTGAATGTCACCCTAGCTGTCTTGGGAATAACTATTAATAAGGTACAAATATTGTTACAATATACTGTCAAATTACCCATCTGGTAAATCATTTAATACATTTTTTGTGTTAGAATGTAGTATTACTTTATGTTTGTGATTACTCTATGTTTACTTCACTCAAATGTAAATTGTTATCCTCGATACAGGCTTAGTCCTAGTGAGGTTGATTTTTATGAGAAAAAACATGATCTATGTATAGTGAGATGCTTTATATATAAATCGATATATGTTTTTTTTGTTATTTGTTTTTGGGGTGTTATGCCGTGTTGCGCTAACTCCTTCTTTAGCCAACGTTTCGGACAGCATTGCAGTGTTCATCATTTTTCATCAGGGCAGATGTGTTATTTTTTTGGACACTGCAATGCTGTCCGAAACGTTGGATAAAGAAGTGGTTACCGCAACACGGCATAACACCCCAAAAACAAATAGCAAAAATACTTTTGGCCGTAAAAATCTTAAATCATATTTGATCGATATATGTATTTATAATTGATTTCGTTAGGTATGTTTTTAAAAACAGTATTCATTTAACTAAGTTTTATAATTAGAATAAAATAACTTAAATTATTTTTATGCAATAAGTATCAGACTGAAACACCTATATAAATTCAAAAAATCGACGCAAATTGAAATAATTGAAAAGGCCGACGTAGCGTAATTGGTAGAGCACGGGTTCAATTCACGACGAAGATTTTTCAACTTATGTAGGTGTTTCAGGCTAATAAGTATTGCTTAAAATAATATTTTATCCTTTGTGCTCTGCATAAAAAAACTCTTCTCTTAAACATTACTTTATCATTAAAAATAAAATTACTTATATTAAATGAAAAAATACACTTTGTAAAACACCACTTTTATTTTTAATTAATATTAACAGCCAACCAGGTTTCGCTTAGCTCAAGCTTCGTCAGGGCTTATTATATCAACTAAGGTTATTTTCATACAGACAAATATATATATAGAAGAAATTAAAAACATAAAATAAAATAAAAAAATAAAAATTAGTGAAATAATTTTATTTTCTTCTATATATATGTGTCTGTATGAAAATAACCTTAGTTGATATAATAAGCCCTGACGAAGCTTGAGCTAAGCGAAACCTGGTTGGCTGTTAATATTAATTCAAAATAAAAGTGGTGTTTTACAAAGTGTATTTTTCATTTAATATATAATGTCACATCACAAAGTGTTTGCTTCCTTCGATAAAATTACTTAGTTTGAATACCACATTATTTGAGTAAAATATATAAACCAAATGGTGTCGATTCGATCTGAAACTTCATCATGGTTTTATAAATCTCGATGAGGTAAGGGGCATCATGTTGAGCCAGAGGTACCCGCGCTCACAGGCGGCGGGTCAGTTGAGGCGGTGAAGTGCACTCGGGATTTTACGCGGGAACGGGACTCCATTGAGTAAGCCCGAACCGTAATAATAAACATGATTGTAAGTTTGATGGCGAAATGCATCTAGTAGGAAACTGGCACGAGATCGCGTCTGTTTCTATTATTACGTAATTCCGCGCGCTCGAACATTGTGAGCGTTTGTGGTTCGCTCTGCGAGAAACACACTGTTGCAATGCCCGAGGTCCGCTCTCGACTGGCGGGGCTCGGCGGTGGCGGGCAGTGTTGAGCCGAGAACGCTCCCTGGGTGGTCTGTGCCATCACGCGGCGGCTAGCTGCGTTTTGTCACGTACGCCACGATCGTTTGCATGGGGAAAGCGAGGCTAAATTATGCATCTTTTTTATAGGGTGACTTGTATTACGTAACAATATAGAAGAAATTAAAAACATAAAATAAAATAAAAAAATAAAAATTAGTGAAATAATTTTATTTTCTTCTATATATATGTGTCTGTATGAAAATAACCTTAGTTGATATAATAAGCCCTGACGAAGCTTGAGCTAAGCGAAACCTGGTTGGCTGTTAATATTAATTCAAAATAAAAGTGGTGTTTTACAAAGTGTATTTTTCATTTAATATATAATGTCACATCACAAAGTGTTTGCTTCCTTCGATAAAATTACTTAGTTTGAATACCACATTATTTGAGTAAAATATATAAACCAAATGGTGTCGATTCGATCTGAAACTTCATCATGGTTTTATAAAACATAATAAATTAATTACAGAGTTACAGTTTACAGGTAACATAGAAGAGGGAGAGAAAACATCAAAATCAGTGCCAAAACAGTGTAGGTTTTCAAAATTTACATAAGTAATTGAGAGAAATCTCTTTTTCCATAAATCTTCGGGTACATATGCTTTGAATATGGCTAATATACGATAAGGCTACGTCTAAATAACCTAGAAGTTCTTGAAAGTAACATGCCTTAAAAATAAATAAAACCAATTCATAAAAGAAACAAATAGATTTATTAAATATCCCCATATTAAACGTATTCCCCTTGCCTGCACCCACTTTTAACCCCTATTTCTTAAACACCTCCCCCTCGCCCCCCACCAAAGTTTATATGCTATCTCCCTATTCTGTGTTACCTGTACACTATAACTCTGTAATTAGTTTAATATATTTTATAAAATCTTGATGAAGGTTCAAGTCGAATCGAATCCGATTGGTTTATGCATTTTACTCGAGTAAAGTGGTATTCAAAAGTTATTTTATTATTATTATAACATTACTAGCTGAAGCTTACCCGGCGTTGCCCGAATACTTTTCTCTACTTTCTTTCAATATAATGTGCATGTACTATAAGAATAGAATATATTCTCTAAATGATACAGGGTTTTCCAATAAGAGGTGTTATTTTGATATTCAATCGTAAAAGATCAATGGTTTCGTTGCTTGTGTGGCACGTAGCACCGTCTTGTTGAAAGTAAACGTTGACCAGATCAATACCATCCAATTCCAGCCATAAAAAAACATTAATCATCTCTCGATAGCGATCTATTCACCGTAACTGTGCTAAGATATGGATAAACCGGGACTCGAACCTGGTTATTAAATTGGCTAAGCTCAGATAAAATGGTAGAGCAGGCGACTCGTGTACAATCAGGGGTGGGCAGTTCTTTGATCAGCAGCTCGTCCATCGGTCAGGAGGTTGGAAAAGGACATCACAATAATAACACATAAGTAAAAGGCACAAGGTATATTAAATGTCTCGAGAAATACAGGTTAACATGGATCTCCCTACTAACTCTCTCTACTAATTTATGACGACCAGATAAAGCGTGGATTCTACATGAAATTTACGAGAATTGAACACAAGAAAAAGGGGAAGGTTGAAAGCTTACGAATCGTCTCGATGAGGTAAGGGGCATCATGTTGAGCCAGAGGTACCCGCGCTCACAGGCGGCGGGTCAGTTGAGGCGGTGAAGTGCACTCGGGATTTTACGCGGGAACGGGACTCCATTGAGTAAGCCCGAACCGTAATAATAAACATGATTGTAAGTTTGATGGCGAAATGCATCTAGTAGGAAACTGGCACGAGATCGCGTCTGTTTCTATTATTACGTAATTCCGCGCGCTCGAACATTGTGAGCGTTTGTGGTTCGCTCTGCGAGAAACACACTGTTGCAATGCCCGAGGTCCGCTCTCGACTGGCGGGGCTCGGCGGTGGCGGGCAGTGTTGAGCCGAGAACGCTCCCTGGGTGGTCTGTGCCATCACGCGGCGGCTAGCTGCGTTTTGTCACGTACGCCACGATCGTTTGCATGGGGAAAGCGAGGCTAAATTATGCATCTTTTTTATAGGGTGACTTGTATTACGTAACACATTCCCCCTCCGCCAGTAAAAGGCGACGTGGTAATGAAGCTTTAGGCGCTAAAAATCCTCTTCACCTTGTCGTGAGGGAAGTAGAGAGAGAAGAAAAAAACAGTGTTGATTTACAAAAAAAACAAAGAAAAAAAATACATGGTTATGCAATGGTGAAAAGACAACATACAAGGTTATGCAGTGATGACAAGAACAACATACAAGGTTATGCAGTGATGAAAAGAACAAACATACAAGGTTATGCAGTGATGAAAAGAACAACATACAAGGTTATGCAGTGATGAAAAGAACAAACATACAAGGTTATGCAGTGATGAAAAGAACAACATACAAGGTTATGCAGTGATGAAAAGAACAAAAAGGACTCTAAAATTTCATTGGTCTGTAAGCTAAGTTTGAAGAGCGTAGTGTTTTCGTAGAGTACCAAGTAGACGTAATTTCACTGAAGTTATAAAGTTACATTTTCACTGTAACTTGACCCATTTGAGATTGCACTCAAGTATCACTAGGGTCATAGAAATTGAACTGTGCTTCTTGGTTGTGGTTGAGGGATGGTGATGCGGAGGGCCAGAAGTATCCGGGTTTTTGTTGTTGTACCAGCGTGAATTCCATTATGCTGATGCGGTGGAGCAGTGGTTGTCAAGGTGAAATGAAGTTGGTAATAACATGGAGTAATAACAATAAGTTGATTGATGGTTGATGCGTGTAATGGTTATTATGTTGAGTTTGCGCATCGGCAAGTGGTTGGTTTGTACAAATGGCAAGTGGTTGATTTGTATGACTGCCAGTAGTTGATTTCCACAAACGGCAAGTGGTTGATTGCACAACGGCAAGTGGTTGATTGCACAACGGCAAGTGGTTGATTTGCACAAACGGCAAGTGGTTGATTTGCACAAACGGCAGGTGGTTGATTTGCACAAACGGCAAGTGGTTGATTTGCACAAACGGCAAGTGGTTGATTGCAGGAACATAATTAACCTTGAGCTGGCATGCTCTGAGGTTGGTTCTTTTGAATGTGGTTTGAATGATGAGACAACTTGATTTGCAACTGCACGCACGACTCACACCTAATTTGGGTGCGGTCGGGTGTTTTTGGTACGCAGAGATTGGAGAGATGTGAGTGATGGAAGTGAAGGCGGCAAAGAAGAGAAGCTCAGCTTGCAGGTGATGAGAAGGGCTGCTGGTCTTCTTTTTAATCCAGGGACAGGTTATTATTAGAGCCAAAATTCTTGAAGTTTACCTGCCTAGTAGACCAATGATGCAAAACGTTTGGAGAGAAACAAATTGTGTTCAAGAGAAAAGAAAAAAAGACAAAAAAAAACGTCGTTGGTTAGAGAGAGTAGAGAGAGAGTAGAGAGAGATGCAATATGCTGATTATACCATGAGTATCCCGAGATTGGGGAGACAAAAAACTATCACGACTGGCGTGAGGTTACCTATTTAATATACAAGGTATAGGTAGGTGGTTGTACAGTAGTAACACCAAGTTTCTGAAAGAAGTTGGCCTTCCATGGCCGGTGTTAGCGCTTGAGCGATAACAACTTACGACTTTCAAAATTACAAGAAATGTGTTGATTACCTAGGTATGGGGTGAAAAGGAGAGATTTGAAGCAAATTTCATGGATAAAGATTGTCTTATAGACAGACGATACGCTATGTGCGTAGGGTACACCTTCCAGATTCATGAAATTAACCTCAAGGATAATGAGGGAGAAAAAAAAATGGCGATGAGTGAGAAGGTCTGCTGGTGATGGAGCTGATTCTCCGTTCGATCTCTTTCAGAGAACGAAATGTGGTCAACCAGCAGATTTCCTAACTTTTACAAATGTACAAGAGTTTGATGGAGGGGTGAAGGATGGAGGATTGAGTAGCGAAAATTGATAGTGACTGAGCTAATTCCCAATTCGATCTCTATGTGAGGACGAAATATATCAACCAGCAAATTTCCTAACTCTTTACACAAATATGCATGAATTTGATGAAAAGGTGAAGGAGAATACACAGTAATAACAATCTAATCTTTCACGTGTATTTGGTGAAAGATTAGAGGTCGTATTTAATCTTCTACAGTTTGTGAGAACATGACAGACCCTTGCTCAAGTTTCACAAACCTGGGAGTTTTTCTTATTCGTCTCCCAGACAACGAGTTAGGTGGTTTTGTGTCACTGTCTCAATTAACTCCCACGACACGATACCTCATAACCAACAGTGAAGCTGATGGCTAGTCCATGGTCAATGGATAGTGGATGGTTCTTGGGTCCGCTGACAAGAAGTCCACAGGTATCAGTTAGCGTAAAAAATTGCTGAATGCACAGCTTCATGTTTGTTTGAAAAGAACAAAAAAAAATTCTCACTACAGTGAAAGACATTTCCCTCAGTGTCATGAGTTATACAAAAAAGGGTCCCAATTAAGGGTGACAAGTCAGGGTAAAATGATCTACGTCCGGTAGAACAAGTACAAAGTGTCAACTTATTTAAAGAAGACAACAACAAGATATTGTATCGTTCGCACGAATCATGGTAAGTATTATAACGTCTTCACGTCTCATGTAGAACAAGTATATATTGTCAACTTATTTAAAGAAGACAACAACAAGATATTGTATCGTTCGCACGAATCATGGTAAGTATTATAACGTCTTCACGTCTCATGTAGAAATTGAACGAATTACGAAAGAACCCTAGTATTGAAAGGAAAGGTACAACATAGATATTTATAACCATTTAATGGAACAAATTATCTCTTTGGCCACAGTGTATGTAAGCCAGTAAAAAGTAATTATAACGAACTTCTCGTATCATGGTAGATATTATAACATTCTCATGTATAGTGTTAGATTTTATAACGATCCCTCGTCTCATGGTGGATATTGTAACATTCTCATGTATCATGAAAATAATATATCAACGTTCAATAATAAAAAAGTACCATTTCAATACCGGAAAAAAAAGATACATACACAATGTCAAAAACAATCAAGTAGTGGCTATTGGTATTATCAAAAAATGACAACGGCATAACCTTTGGTTGGGTTTATGCGTTAAGTTGGCAATAATACAAGACATATGCCAACAAGGATGTCTTAAACAAGACACAAATATAGCAAAAGAGACCTATTTGGTTTTACTAACTCTTTGCTTACAAAATGTTGTGATGGCATAACCTTTGGTTGGGTTTATGCTTTAAGTTGGCAATAATACAAAACATATGCCTACAAGGATGTCTTAAACAAGACACACATATAGCAAAAGAGACCTAATCGGTTTTACTTACTCTTTGCTTACAAAAAAGGTTTGTAGTGGTTTATTTAAGACCTGATTGGGTTTTACTTACTTAAAATGACCAAACAAAAACAAGGAAACACACTTGGTGTTACCAAAATTGCCACAAACACGAATGTTGTGAACTTTATGTTACAAATTTGATACAGAAGGCACCTAGAGACACAGGATGACTTAATATGAGTGACCTGGCTCGGTGTATTTGACAAGGCAAATTAATGCTTATTTAAGTCAAAATATAGTACATAATATAACAAATTGGGGTCAGGAAGTTGAGATCTTAAGATTTTACATACTCAATGTGACCGAAAGGTGTTATGTATGTAACATTGTTATTGATGAGGAGGACAAATCGGTGTTTGTTCTCCTTTACAACAACCTTTTTCAGAATTGACGTGTCAATATCAAATTCTGAAAAAACAACAAATAGAGCAAATGGGAATGTTGAGCGCCATTCAATTTTTTAGAAAAAACTGAAAAAACTTTAAAACAAAGTTAATTGTAACTTTTTATTTGTTACACCTATGTAAACTTGAATCAAATGACGATACCAAACTGGAATTTACACACGCATTATGATTACAAGTTACAGGGGTAGAATATTCACCTCAATTGGGTGTATGTTGCAAAGGGGCCATTGTTTTATGTACGATGGAACCCATTGGAACAAATGTGAAGAACAAATGTGAAAGAACAATGTGAAGAACAAAGTGAAAGAACAATGTGAAGAACAAAGAACAGAAAAAATATTTACAAAACAATGTTGTACGTGACTTTTTGTGGTATTTATGACAAAAAATAGTTATGTATTTAGTGTCGTAAGTGTCAGAATGGTAACGACTAACAAATGATGTCCAGGGTCGACTCCGGGAGCATAAATTGTTCGGGAAGTGGAAAAAGTCTCTTGACTGGAATGATATCAGTTCCAGAGAAGATACGTACAAAATATTAGTACAATTTATAAACATTACACGGTGAGGTGTGACAAAGAAACAAAAATAACAAAGGGTTTATACAAAAGAGCATAATAGTACAAGTATTGGTGAGAAATGATTTAAAACCACAGTTGACACTTCTGTGTTTTAGAAAAAAAAGGTTACCTTGCAGAGGTCGAAAAAAAGCGAGTTTTTATATGAAACTAACGCATTAAGACATGCTATTTGTCTGCACGAGGGCCAAGTCTCGTGGGACAAAGGTAGAGCCAAAAGTTTGTTAGTTATGTGAGTGTGACCTAGTGAAGGTGGTGTCTGTTGTGTCCACACTTCCTAGTTTGACAATATCTTTTACGTGATAGTTGCCGATGTGTTTCCCAGAGGCATCCGATAGGGTGTACACTACATTGGAGATTTTTCTCAGGACTTTTGCTTTAACAAAGCGAGGAGCTAGTTTTGCAGAGAAATACAGAGCACCTTGTGAGAGTGTGTTGTTGCGTCTCCAAACTATGTCGTTTTCCTTAAAGGTAACATGTTTCCTGCGTAAATTGTGTCTGTTTGCGACAGAGATTATACTGCCGGGTTGAAATTGCAGCCCTTTTATGTATTTCCTGTTGTAAAATGTTGCGTGTTTGATCAGGACGTTTTTGGTTTTGTTGAAAGGAGAAATATTCCTGTCTTTCAATTCCTTTTCTAAGCTTTGAGTACTTCGAGAGCAGATGTTGGCTATTATGCCTAAGGTGTTGTTTCGAGGATTCATTTTGTGGCTAGTTGAGTTAGACATTGTGAAAAGAAAAAAGAATTGTCAGAGTGTTGTGGCTGGTTGTTTTTCAAAAAAAACAGGGGTTTACTTGTGATGGTAGGTGAAGAATTTTGTGAAATTTTTGAAGTCCCAGTATGGAAAAAAAATGGCCAGCGGTCTCCTTGTGTTTTTAATGGGAAGGTCCCTGAGATTGTGCGTTTTGAAAAAAAATTCGAAAAATTTCAAAGTCCTAGATGAGTGAAGGAAATTTTTTGAAAAATTTCCAAGTCTTTGATTTGAAAAAAAAAACGGCCAGGGGTCTCCTTGCAATTTTAGTGGAAAAGTCCCTGAGATTGTGCGTTTTGAAAAAAATTTTCGAAAAATTTCAAAGTCCTAGATGAGTGAAGGAAATTTTTGAAAAATTTCCAAGTCTTTGATTTGAAAAAAAAAAACGGCCAGGGGTCTCCTTGCAATTTTAGTGGAAAAGTCCCTGAGATTGTGCGTTTTGAAAAAAATTTTCGAAAAATTTCAAAGTCCTAGATGAGTGAAGGAAATTTTTGAAAAATTTCCAAGTCTTTGATTTGAAAAAAAAAAAAAACGGCCAGGGATTACCCTGGGATTTTGATGGAAAAGTCCCTGAGGTGTGCGTTTTGAAAAAAAAATTTCCAAAAAACAGATTTCCGAAAAAATTAAAATTTCCGAAAAATTTCGAAGTCCTTGATTTTTGAAAAAAATGGCCAGGGGTTACCCTGGGATTTTGATGGAAAAGTCCCTGAGATTGTGCGTTTTTGAAAAATTTCCGAAAAAACCAAATTTCCGAAAAAATTTTCAAAATTCCGAAAAATTTCCGAATACAGATTTCGAGGAAGTATTGTTTTTTCTTTCAACAATTAATGGAGGGTTGTTTGTGATTCGTGACCAATTGTCTGAATTTAGGCAGAACCAGCTTTTGGTTATTTACACGCAAGCATCCCTTTCCCTGGACACGACAGGCTCGAGGCGGAGAAGGGCCGAGAGTCGGGGATTTACGTCAATCGCGAATCTCAATTATATGTAAAGGGTAAGTCGGCTTTCAAGACTTTTCTTTCAAAAAGGATACTCTACCCACCTTTATTACATATAAAGCGAAATTATCAGATGACAGAAGGGCGTTAGTTTTCCTTGTCTATGAATTTTGCAGAACGATGCTGGCTTATGGCTCCACTAACAAGGAATTTATTTTGTATCATGTACAAGATTTGAAATTGTTGAATTGTAGTTTAATGTAGCTCGTTTCCTCTAATAGTTGTACTCGGAAAGTAAACCTTCATGGTTAAAGATCACTATGTGATGTTTGAGATGTCCGAAAAGAAGTAAATGTTGGTTGCGCACCTTGTGATAGAATACCGGTAATTAAATTTTGTCGAGTGACGATTCGTAGAACTTGTAATTTAACACAGAATAGTTTTAATGTGACACGGTTGTTTTAGATTTGACGCGATGGTTTGTAGAACAGCTATGATTTATTGGAAGAAAACATAGTCATTCAATTGTTAATACAAAGCAAGACATAAAACACAGTGAAAGAGTTCAAGATTATTTCCAATTTGACCTCCCGATGGACGATTAATAATCAGAGAAAAAACCACGTTTGCGCCAGTGCTAAGATAATAAACACAATACATAACACAATAGTAATAGGCACAAGGTATATTAAATGTCTCGAGAAATACAGGTTAACATGGATCTCCCTACTAACTCTCTCTACTAATTTATGACGACCAGATAAAGCGTGGATTCTACATGAAATTTACGAGAATTGAACACAAGAAAAAGGGGAAGGTTGAAAGCTTACGAATCGTCTCGATGAGGTAAGGGGCATCATGTTGAGCCAGAGGTACCCGCGCTCACAGGCGGCGGGTCAGTTGAGGCGGTGAAGTGCACTCGGGATTTTACGCGGGAACGGGACTCCATTGAGTAAGCCCGAACCGTAATAATAAACATGATTGTAAGTTTGATGGCGAAATGCATCTAGTAGGAAACTGGCACGAGATCGCGTCTGTTTCTATTATTACGTAATTCCGCGCGCTCGAACATTGTGAGCGTTTGTGGTTCGCTCTGCGAGAAACACACTGTTGCAATGCCCGAGGTCCGCTCTCGACTGGCGGGGCTCGGCGGTGGCGGGCAGTGTTGAGCCGAGAACGCTCCCTGGGTGGTCTGTGCCATCACGCGGCGGCTAGCTGCGTTTTGTCACGTACGCCACGATCGTTTGCATGGGGAAAGCGAGGCTAAATTATGCATCTTTTTTATAGGGTGACTTGTATTACGTAACAACTGTTGCTCCAGCCTCATTTTCGAAAAAGTAAGGTCCAATGACTCCGCCGGACCATAAACCGCACCAAACAGTCACACGTTAAGATAGAGAGACTTTTCAACAATAACTCTTGGGTTTTCCGAGCCCCAGATGCGATATTTTGCTTGTTGACGAAGCCACCGAGGTGGAAATGGGCCTCATCACTCAAGATGATTTGCATTTGATTCACTCAAGTGAATTTTAATACTTTCAATGCGTTGTTGAAGCATGTATCGTTACATTTTTATTAATGGCGTAGTTTCTACTTGTCAAATGTCAAAAAATGACAGCTTCAAAAGTAACATCTACCGAAACAGCGGGCTATTCAAAATAACACCTCTTATTGGAAAACCCTGTATATAAAACCCTATCAAAATCTTTTGCGTAGTTTACAAGAACTAAGCGCACAAACAGACAAACGCGGAGAGCGACTTTTTTTATACTGAGACGTACATCGTACATCCTCAAAGTGACATGCTTGCTACATGTGAAAAAAAAATCAAAAAGTTTTCATCGAATTTCATTAATTTTTGAACCCCCCAATCATTGAACTTAGTAAAGTCCTTACCGCTCGGAGCACTTTTAGTAGTAGTTTTTCTGCAGTTACTAAATCTGCAACAAGATGTTTTCTGAAAAGTGCATAGAACATATTAACTTGTAACTTACATAGAACACTATTATTTAGCCAGTGATGTAAAGTTCCCGGAAAGTTCATGAATACGGGCCCGTTGCACGGCGTTAAACAGAAGGTTCAAACAATGTTAGCATGTGCATACATAGATAGTCGTATATTATTTTATATAATGTGGAATACACCGCACTCCGCAACTCTTAATTTACATAGAAAGGTATGATTTGAGATTTTCACGGCCAAAAGTATTATAGTGATTTGTTTTTGGGGTATTATGCCGTGTTTCGCTACCTCTTTCTTTAGCCTACATTCCGGACAGCATCAGGGCAGATGTGTAATTGAACATGCAGGTTACACATCTGCCCTGATGATGGACACTGCAATGCTGTTCGAAACGTTGGCTAAAGAAGGAGGTAGCGCAGCACGGCATAATACCCCAAAAACAAATCACTACTTAGAGGGGTGTTCATATATGCTTACAAGTGTACAGATAAGTTTTAATAGAATAGCTTTGTATTTTTTCTTTAGTAGCGATTTACTCTTTTTGCTATCAATCAATGGGTAATTTATCATACTGCAAATCCTAGACTTTCCACTTGGTATTGGTTCATTTGGTGATCGTTCCGTTAACTATGCTGTATGTGGTTCCATGCTAACTCAACACAGTGACTATTCAACACACTTTTAAAAAGTGATATAAAATCATTAAACACGATGAAAAAAAAATTTTTTTTTACCTAACCTAACTTACTTAACACAGTTAATAAAGTTTTTGTTTCATCACTTTCCATGACTTTATGTAACTTTTTAAAGATTTGATGAATTATCATTTTGATGATTTATCCGGTCACCGTTGTATGTAAATATTTCAATTATTATCATGAAATCTATTTATGTAAGCCAAGCACTAATTAATATTATAGGGTATTTATTATTTACTGTAATTAATTACTTATTATTCAATGCATTTCCTACAATTATAACAAACCTGTCAACGTTGTTTTGCAGTTTTTTTTTAGTGCCGGCAACCCGGGCGTTTATTTATTTTTTTATTATTATTACTAGGTTTTCTTTACCCGCCTTACTAGACGAATTCATCAAAGACAAGATCATTTTTATACAATATGTTTTTTTATTATCAATATTGATTAAAATACAAAATGGGAAACGCAAAACACCGCCACCAAGTACTAAATAAATTCAATATTACCGACATTGAAAGGAATGTCAACCTTAATGTGCTACACTAGCGCCTTCGGCAGCCAGCGTTTTTGATATTGCCAATAGTTTACTGTAGTTCGACATATTATTAATGTTATAGGGTATTTGCCTGATGTTACTAATTCTAAGGTTGTAGTATTTTCCTGAGAGTGACAATCTTCCATAAATAATCTTTTAGAATTTTAGTTGCGCGTGAGGTTTTAAAAATTGAATAGCCTTAAAATGTGTACCCTTCACCCCCCCTTTGCCCCTTATCCCCTTTCCTTGACCCGGGCCAAAAGACAAGGAGCATTATTATCGTTGCATCTTGGTCACCGCGAACATTCGTGTCATTTTTTTGTGAATACCCGCATATGTTGAACTCGGCTGTGATTGTTTGGAGCATCACATCGTCCAGTGAAACGTTTTTACTCGCCACAGTGAATGTCACTGTTTTTTGTGTTGAGTGAGCGAGTGTTAAAGGGAATTGCCCTTAATTGTATGCAAGCTGATAAGTGTAAAGGAACCAGCGGCTACGGAGGACGAGACCAGGGTAAGTCTTTGGCCTTTCCCACTCATTTCCTCTTGCAAACACTAAGGCAAATTCAATTCGTTTTTGTTTTGTCTAAGTCTTTATCGCACTTACCGCAACCCTCCGCACAATTACGATGAAAGATTTGCCCACCACCAAATTTCCACACCCTTTTCCAGAGTGGGAGATACTTTCAGCATTGCCTTGGAAAAATGTCACCATTTATGATCTAAAATTTAACTGAAATAGGTTTAGCCATGTTTGGTGACCAAATCTGAATACATACTTCCCAACCTATCTCTTTCTCCTCTGATTCCCTTCCTCACTCCATTCAGGCTCATACTTATGTGTGAAAAATATTATGGCTTAAAAAACATATACCCGTACAGATCAACAAATGCTGATTCTGAACACATAAGTTTTATCGTTCGAAGAATTAATAAATCATCATTTAAAAGCGAATAAAATCCTAAGAGACTTAAACGCTCTGTGATTGGTCGGCGGTTTCTGGCGTGCATTCGAATGCGGACAATTTTGCGCAAATACTGCGGCAAACAAATAATTTCAAAAGAATTCACCTATTTTGAAAATCTAGCCAAATAATTAAATTGTGATTTGTTGATTTCGTACCGACCCGAATGGGATTAACCTGTTTTGACAAAACCGAGGCACAAATGACGCCACGCCGTACGTGCCAGTTTTCGATCGTTTTGGCGGCTTTGAAAAAAGCAAACATTGAAAATTAACTGTGAAATCGACATTTGTAAAAAAATACTGGTTTTATTTAAGTTGGAAGGTCGCACTTATTTTTTTATGTTTCGATTTCGTATATAATTGTTCATTCGAAAACGAAACATGTCTCGAGCATGCACATCACTAAAAAACTTATCCTAGGATTACATCAAGTTTATCTTATTTAACACATGCATACAGTTTTTTACAATGCTCAACTCAAATAACACGTATTTGAGATAAATCAGGCCCATGCCCGTACAGATTACCATTAGAGTTTTCCTGTGAGAGGATGTTCTTCCTAGTACTTTTATTATTTATGTTTAAAGTAGACTTTAAGTCATAATATTACGTTATAAATTATGTATTGCTACCCATTTATATGGTAATGGATTAAATGATTAAATTGCTCATATCCTTCATTTAGTTATAGGCAATAATTCTTCAATATAAAGCTTTCAAATTATTTGAAATTAATTTATATGTGTTTTTTGAGTGGATGGTCAATTTAAGGATCGTTAAACTTACCCTCGTAATGTTTTTTTACCCTCGTAATGTTAGGCTTTTAAATGGCTCATAATACAAATATGCAATCATTTCAACAATAACTGATCACAACACTGACGTTAAAATGTTCCTTTCTTGGAACATAACAAAGCGTTGTAATAAAAATGATCGTAGTACCTTCGTGTGGACTGTAAATAGGTAAAACGCTTCAAGTCACATAATGGAAACTATACAGGAGACGATAATAACGAATATTTACGGTTTTTTTATGTATTAATAAATTTTTGTTATATGTATAGGTACATTTTTTTAATTTCTTTATTCATTGAATTGTTTGTTACATGCATTGAGGATATTTCGACCACCATGCTAGGCACATGGTGGTCTATTTTCTATATATTAACATAAAGAATGTGAGAGAATATAAAAGAATATAAAATAACATATTATTAAAGAATATTTAAGAATATAAAATAATGTAAATGACTATATAGTAATGTAAGGAAGTATGGAAGAATACAGCAGAATATAAAAATAGTATGAAAGTATAGAACATAAATAACGTGAAAATAGTATGAAAGTAGAACATAAATAATGTAAATGACTATATAGTAATATAAGGAAGTATAGAAGAATACAGTAGAATATAAAAATAGTATGAAAGTATAGAACATAAATAACGTTTGTTATAATAGCATAATATTTTTTAGTTGTTGTAAGTAAAGTGTTTACATTTTAGATACATAATACAATAGTATATTGAGGAAATCTGTAATTGGTTTCTCAGTTAGGTAAATTACACATGGATTAATGAACCACATTGTAAACTGTTGATTTCCCTAAAGTAAAATAGATACATAAAAAAGAATATAAAAAGTATGTAGTTATAAAATCAAACATAGTACTATAGATTAAGCAAATAAGAAAGGATTATTACATATATTTATGGAATTCAAAAATAATAAAACAATCTTTCGCTTCATTCGGCAAGAAAAAGAAATAAAAGAAACATGCAACGGATTCGTAAAACTAATTAAAAGTTTTTTCGTTACACGTTTTTACATTTAAAAAAAATAATATTAACTACAAAAATAATACCACTCTGAGTGAGAATAACACGTGTTTGGGAAGAGAATAATTTCTGGAATTCTTCCATGAACATATGTGCACTAACTATTGGAAAAAAAATACTGACAAACACGGGGGATCAAACAAACTGGCCATGACCTCCCCTACGCGCCAGGTGCGCCAACTTTGAAACAAAAAAATCCCCCGACCTCTGTACCCCTTGTAACCTTACTTTCTGGATGGCCCTCGTATATAAACAACAGAAAAAATAGTGATTTGTTTATGGGGTATTATGCCGTGTTGCGCTATCTCCTTCTTTAGCCAACGTTTCGGACAGCATTGCAGTGTCGTAAACAGACATAAAAGTGAGGCATGGAACTTGCAGAGAAAGGATGAAAGTAGATTGCATGCTGTTGAAATGAGATCCCTGAGGCGTATGTGTGGTAAAATCATGTATGATTGTGTGAGAAATGTAGAGATCCGCAAAGAGTGCACGGCTGATGTAAGCGTAATGCTAATGAGTAAGATTAAGAAAGGGAAGCTTAGATGGTTTGGGCATGTAGAGCGAATGAGAGAAGAGAGGAGTGATAGGATATATGATGCAAATGCGAATGGTAGCAGAAGTCGTGGACGCCTGAGGAAGACATGGCACAATCAAATGAATCAGATACTAAGCGTGTGTCAATACCGAGTTCTTTGGCGGTCCGTCCTCTCTGCCTACCCCTGCGAGGAAACGGCGTGATGGTTAATTAATTAGTTAGTTCAGACATAAAATAAAAAAGGTGAACACAGAATCTCTAGCCTTACTGGAACTGGAGGTTACATGTCCATGTTGCCATCGTAACCGTTTTATTTTCTTTGTCTTTATTAGATTTGTCTTAGAAAAAATACTCCAGAACCTGACAGTATTTTGGCCACTCGACCGCAAACCTGTCAAACCGATATTTTGGCATTGTGTGTCGATAAATTACATAATCTTGAAAACAATCTTTGCATTTTACCTGACGAAATCACAACAAACTATTGGTTTTGCTGTCAAGCAAACAATTAATAATCAATATAATATAATCTTGATTCAGTAGACAGCGATAGCCACTATAACGATAACTTGACGATTACAATTTCTGCTGTTTCACCATTCTCACCAATCCATCATTGATTAGCCGATTAAAATTTTGTTTATCATTTTGTTAATAAACAGAGGAATTTACGTCCGTATTATCATTAGACGGATTATTTTATACAATATATCTGCTATACCCGAGTACATTCATCTGAATTGAAAGTTCTCCCAGTTAGGGTATTGTAAACAAAATTCTTGCACGCTAAGATAATGCAATACAATAATGGTGTGCTATACTAGACAAGGAAAAGTATAATAGATAAATGCATTGTGCACATATGATATTTTTCTAGCAAAACGCTGTACAAATCCATCAAATGGTTTTTTCGTCTGTTTTTTTTTAAACTGTTTAATAACTTTTATGTTAACTGTTAATTAACTTTGATGTAAACTGTTAAATAACTTTTATGTAAACTGTTAAATACCTCTATTTCATTTTCAATTTTTTTTTAGTGAATAAATGAATGAATGCAAATCTTTGTAGTAGAAATTAACCCACTTTCTGACATCCGATCGAGCTGAAGCTCTTATAGACTATTTGTTAATGACAAAGCATTCTTTTCATCAACTTTTGTTGGCACTCATGCGTACACACTCGGAGATTTACGCTGACTTTCTCTGATATTGGATGATATTACAGCACTTAATATACGAAATAAATGCCGGTCCTACCCAATCAGGATTTGACTCAGTTATTAGCGCTCGATACTCGGCGCTCTTCGGGGCTGCCGGCTGCTTTTTGGAAGCGCTCCGAGTTTATTTTTGAAATCCTGGGAAGTCCTCAATTTTCCAGGTGTAAATTTAGCATAAAATAACCGCATTAAGTTTTAGTTTACGTGTATAAAAGTAAAATAATTTTTCTGTAGCCCCTTCGGGCTTAATTCAAGTTTTAATATAAAGTTTTACATATTTTTAGTTCAAATCTGCCACGTTATCCAAAAAGTGCACAGTGAAAGGCAAAGCAACGGTCGTCGGTTTTAAATGCTTACCACATGTGCACGGTGATAGACTAGTGAACAGTTTCAAGTGCGTGTAAGTGATTTATGAGGGTATCCTTTGGGCTATGATGGTTGTAAACAATGTCGGATATGACCGGGCCACACTACTCAGACTTAATAGTGATAGTGTTTATTTGGACCCTGTAATAGCTGCAAAGATATCGCTGTATAACCTTGGACGCGTTATTACTAAAACAACTACCCGTAAAATTAGGTTTCGTGGTTGCAGAGCTGGACGCAGTAGGAAAAAACATCTGGAACACAGCATCGAAATAGTTACGTCACCGCTAACAGAAGAACAGGGAAAAGTAGCAACTCAAATTCTCCCGAATTCGGAGAGAGAATATAACACAGTTAATGCTTGTATACAACGGCATGCCAACTTTAAGAGCCGTCAACTAGGTATAGGATCCTGGAATGTTAGATCTCTCAATAACAAGATAGAGGAGGTAGGGGAGGTTTTCAACGAACAGAATCTTCATGTCCTGGCCATAACTGAGACTTGGCACGAAAATAGTGACTCTTTTTCAATAAAGAGACTCCGAGCTTTAGGTTATGTCGTGCTAGAAGAAGCCCGACCTAAAGCAACAATTTCTCGGGATGACAACATCGCTAGCGTAAATCACGGGGGTATCGTGATTTTAGGTCGCCAGGGCTTGCGTTTAACAAGGGTGTCAATTGGTGCATACCGAACCTTTGAGCACTTGGGATGCCGAGTTTCGTCTGCAGGAGCATCATTCATTTTATGTACCCTATACCGGCCTGGTTCAAAACAAATCACTTTGGACTTTTTTAATGAATTTTCGTGTTTTCTCGAGCGGGTTGTGGGACTTTCCGATAATATTTTCATAACAGGCGACATTAACATTCACTTAGAGCGTCTAGAATCACCAAATACTCTTAAATTCACTGATTTATTAGACTGCTTCGGATGCCGTCAATGGGTTAATTCCCCAACTCACGATGCTGGCGGAACTTTGGACATTTTTATCTCAAAGTCAAGCGGTCCGTTTCTGGTAGCGGATAGTGTGGATGTAGGACTATCAGACCATCGACTTATTCGCGCAGAAATCGATTTTAACCCACCGAAAATTCCTTACGTTACTATCACATCAAGAGCATGGCGCGGTTTTAACTTTGACGACTTCCTGTCAGAACTAAAAGCTTCTCCGCTCTGTACACATAGCGCATGGGAAACAGAGTCGCCAACCAAACTAGCAGCAGATTATAACACCATCCTTTCAACCCTTTTAAATACATATGCTCCAATTTCTACAAAAACTCGGCGTCTACGAAAATCTGATGCCTGGTTTGACGAAGAATGTCGGAGCCAGAAGAGATTGATGCGTAAATTGGAGAGGTCCTACAGACACTCGGGGGTTACATCACGGAACGATTGGATACAGGCTCAAAAAGAGTACATGATCTTAATCCGTTCAAAAAGGTCTGAATATTGGACAAATAGGATCACTTCAGAGCGCCAAAATCCACGTAGTCTTTGGAACTCGGTTAAGACAGTCATTGCTGATGTCCATGCACCAAATACAATCGACATAGCTCCGGAAATCTTCTCCAAGTTTTTCCTTGACAAAATTGAGTCAATACGAGCCCTAACAACCTACGCTCCACCACCGTATTTTACTAAATGCAATAGAGAAAACCTTTCTGCCTTCAAACCTACATCCCTAGAAGAAGTAAGGAAATTAATTCTTACTTCACCGAACAAGCAGTGTTCGCTCGACCCTATTCCAACGTGGCTACTGAAAAAGTGTTGCAATGAAATTGCTCCCTTTTTAGTTCATCTTTTCAATAAGTCACTTAGCACGGGTGACTTTCCAAAATCCCTTAAATCAGCTATCGTAACTCCATTATTAAAAAAACCACAACTGGACGCTAAAGATCTTTCAAATTACCGACCCGTTTCAAATCTGCCTTTTATATCAAAAATATTAGAAAAAATCGCTGCCTCACAGGTCATATGTCACTTAAATTCAAATGAATTATTAACTAAATACCAATCTGCATATAGACGGTTCCACTCCACAGAAACCGGGTTACTACGTGTTTTGTCGGACATAACTACTGCCATTGAGTCGGGTAAACTGGCACTTCTTTCAGTCTTGGACATGAGTGCTGCATTTGACACGATTGACCATGACTTTCTTATTAAACGATTAGATGAATCATTTGGTTTAAACTGTGATGTTAAGACCTGGCTGACATCGTACCTGGCCAACCGTTTACAAGCCGTAAAAGTGGGAAAAAACCAATCAAATTATGCAACCCTTTCATCTGGAGTACCCCAAGGGTCCGTTCTGGGCCCACTACTCTTCATCCTCTTCACAAATGATGTCGCTAAAATAATAGAATCATTCGGCCTTCTATCTCACTGCTACGCTGATGACCAGCAAGTTTATTTTTACTGCTTACCAGAAGAAATAAACAGTTTAAAAATTCGTATAACTGAGTGTATAGAAGCAATTACTCGCTGGATGACCTCAAATAGATTGAAACTGAATCCCACAAAGACTGAGTTTCTGTGGACTGCTACAAGCAGACGTCAGCATAACATTGAAAACTCCCCAATAACCATTTCCGGAAGTGACATCACTCCAAAAACGTGCATCAAATTACTGGGTGTCAATCTAGACGCTAATTTTTCCCTTAAAACTCAGGTGAACAGAACTGTAAGCACGGGGTTCTTTCAATTAAGGCAAATTAAAGCAGTGCGGAGAAACCTGCCAACAGAGGCGACTAAATTGCTAGTCAATTCCTATGTTGTTTCACGTCTAGATTATTGCAACGGAATATATGCAAGTCTCCCTAAATGTCAAATCAACAAATTACAATCCGTTTTCAACGCCGCGGCAAGGCTTATCACCGGAGTATCTAAATACTCCCACATTTCAGAGCATCTCAAAAATCTGCACTGGCTCAAATGTCCTGAAAGAATCCAGTTCAAGGTATGCTGGATGGTATTTAAGTCACTTAACGGAATGGCTCCGGCTTATTTATCAGAATTGTGTATTCCAGAAGATTCCAATTCCCGAGAGTCAACCCTTAGGTCAGCAACGTCATCAGCTATCGGAAGGTTGAAGGAACCAAAGCGCACACCAGATACTAAGTTCGGTGAGCGTGCTTTTGCCGTGTCAGGACCTAAAGCCTGGAATGGACTGCCACATGATTTAAGAATGATCGCAGACTCGACAGAATTTAGGTCTAAACTTAAAACGCACCTTTTCAGACAGTCGTATCCATAATTTCAGAAACCTCCACTTTCACAGTTGACGGCAATTTAAATTTAAATTTAAATTAACAAAATGTTAAAAATACTAAAAATAAAATAAAATAAATAAAAATAATAATTAAAAATAAATAAATAAAAATGATAACAAGTAACAATTTGTAGGCTTTTAAGACAGTTAAAATACATTTAAATTAAAATAAAAACTATAGCAGACTTAAGATCGTGCGACGACCAGTGTTTTTTGATATAGTGTCCTCTGCGTGCAGTTCTATCTTTTATAAGCATAAACTTTTTAATATAAGTGTGTTTGTTGGAAGTGACTTGCCAGGTAAGTATGTTTTGGTATCTTTTCTAAATAAAAAATGTAGATCCTAGGAAATAAATTGTACAGCGCCCTTGAGGTGATTTTTCACAAAAACGGCGCTCTACAAATTATCCAATTATTATTATTATTATTATTATTGTTGACTACACTCCCTGGGGAGGAAGGTTCAATCCTCATTCAAGCCAGATTTTTATTTTTTTTGTGGTAAAAACACTTTGCTTTTACCGTTTGATTTTTTTTTTGAACGTAGTACGTGATTGTGACGTAGTACGTGGTAAGTTTTTTTTCACTTTTACATTGTCTTTATAATGTCTGCAAGCTGATTATCTACTACCAATTGGCGATCCCTTAATGAGTTTGATAACTCATGGGAGTGCAACATCGTTTGTTGTATGATTAAAAAAAAAAATAAAAATAAAAAAAAAAATTAAAAAAAAAAAAAAAAAATAAAAAAAATCACTCAGTTCTCTCTTTCAATGTTTTGTCTTTCGTTTTATATATATATATACATATATATATATATATATATATATATATATATATATATATATATATATATATATATATATATATATTTAGTGTCTGTGTATTTTTTTCATGTTATGATATTATATTATAGTTTCGCACCCTCAAATGTACTATTCTTCTGTCCAAATGTTTTTTAGCAAAAATTTTTAATATCCACTTTATTTTGGCTCAGTCCTGTTTTAGTTTTTTACATTGAAAACTTGAAAGTTTTTAAATATGTCGTCTGTCGGAGTTCCAACCTACCAATAAAACAAATTTTAACGTTATTCATCTTAATTGAATTTTTCGGATTTCTATAGTTGTACCTAGGTCGTTTTATATTCATGCGCCTTATGGATCTCAAAATTTCAAAAATGTCTAAGGTTTCACCTTTTCAAAAATTCTTATTGCACTATTCCTCGTTTTAAATATAATTCGTTAACGTTCTTGTACAGCTAATGTATTAAAACCGAGAGTTTCTGCTCTAATCTATGTATTGGTCTGAAAAGCATTGCTCTATCTCTTATAACGGGCTACTTGAGAAATTGCGGCTTTTTCCATTCCGCCTTTGGGCAAAGCGTGACGCTTTTGACAGACTTTAACCGAGATCTTTTCGAAGGTATGTATATGGCTTAGCTCCTTTTACATTGCGGTAAATAATTCGGGACTTAGGATCACAGAGGCCTAGCTACAAAAACTGGTATTTTGAGTTAAGCTTGGCTTCGATAATGCCATAATCTTATTTATTAGTTGCATGAAGCTCCATCTCTTACATAGTATATATGTTTAAGAGATATTTTTGGATACACCAGTTGGGCACACAATTGGGCATATTAGCATTCCAATCTTTATTTTCGTTTATCTCCAAACTATTTTTTGAAATAGGCCCCTGTGATCCTAATCCCCCGAATTGCACCGTTAAACTGTTTCTACCGGTGAAACTAAATTTAAGCGCATTCGAATAACGAATATCCTCGTTTTAGAATTTTAAGAATAAATATTTAATCTAAGCTTTTTATGGAACTATTTCCCCATGTTCGACATTTCATATCTTCTTGTTCTAATCTACATTACATTTATTGTCCGGCGGCCGATGTTGTTTTGAAAATTGCGTCTCACCCAGTTTTCAATTGCTCAACTAGCCAAGTCCGCCATCATTGCGCCAGCAACACCCCCCGCTTTGATGGTGTTGATCATAAAGGGGATGAATTATGAATTGTGCCGAATCTTGTCTCATGTTACATCAAGTGATACCAATGCATACGTTTTATCCAAGTTCACTTCCAAAAAATCCATAGCATACGAATGAAAGCCACCAATATTTTTATTATTTAATTTCCGTATTCACCCATGATATAATAAAAAAAGTGGGTGTGTCAAGCCTACGCAAGACAGAAGTGAAACTTCTAGTTTCAGCTGATGCTTGGCGTGGCGCAGTTCGCTGGTGTCTGAGAGAGAGGAAAGAAGAGAAGAGAGAGAACGTTCGTGAGCGGCTCCCCCACCTCAACAAGGTTTCACTTCAAAAATGCCACAGCCGAGAATCGAACCTCGCTTAACTGATTGAAAGCCAACCACGCTGAGCACCAACTGTAAGCAAAGCCGCATAAATTGATTATATTATGTAGGTTCTGAAAATATGAGAGCTTGTTATGTTTTATAATGTTACCTACATCACACCCAAAATATAATATATTTTTAAAAATAATGTACAATGTACAGAAATAGAATCCCACACAAGATCGCGTAGTGCGCTCTAGCGAACGGATATTTTATCAGAGGGAGATAGTTTTAATTTTTTTTTCTGTAAATTATTACATATTATCAAAATAAATAAATTAATTAAATAAATGTAATACAATTATCATAATATACGGATTAGATAATAATTTTAATCCAACACAATAACGCAAAGCGCGCTCTAGCGGAGTAATGTTTTATCACAGTGAGATAAGTGTTTTTATTATTTTGCAATATTATTTTCTTTTAAAAAATGTTCTGACCTACTAAAAAATAAGATATTGAATGAAAAAGGCGTTAAAAACAAAAAAATAATGTGCGATGGCCGAGAATCGAACTCGGATCAACTGCTTGGAAGGCAACTATGCTGACCATTACACCACCAACGCCAGTTGTCGGGATGAGCTAAGAAGCATTTATATGTTACTTCAAAACTTTGACTAGATCAAATGAACTTTAATCGGTGGTCCCGCATTTTCGTTTCGGTCATGAGTCGGTTTTACTACGGTCCTCGAAATTGCATGACGCGCGTAAAGAAGTTTCACTTCAAAAATGCGATAATTATTAGCTATATATCTATATTTCAATATTATAAAATACAAAATAATTATTTGTAGTTTTTAAAGACATTTATAGATGTTTTATAGTAAAACAAATTTGTTTTTTACGGTTTGATATTTTTATCATGTGGATACTACTCAAGAGTTTTGTCTGAAGCCAATTGACCTAAGGTTTCCCTAATTAGGGTATTTTCTGTACCTGAAGCTAGTGAAGAAAAGAAGAAGATGGTAAGAGGAAAGTATTTACCTTGTTGTCACTAAACACCAACGATAAAGAGACCATAGTAAACTCATCAAAAATATCTTGCCTTTTGAAAATTGGGTGTTCTCATTTCGTTTCGATCTCTAGGGGGCCTAATCTGTTTTATTCGTAAATTTATGTAATACTTGCGTCATTTATTGATTTAATCATCTGCCTTGTATCAATGATTGAGATCGTGATAAGGCAATCAATAATGTTGATTTATTTATATACTATTATTAGATGATACACAATTTTGCTCTAATACCAAATCTTTATCGAAAGAATAAAATCTTACTTTGTGGTGATTGATGTTTTTCCGTAGACATTTTCTGGCTGAATTTTATTTGAATTTAAAAATAATGTTCTTTTTTTATCTGTATGATAAGGAAGGGAGCTTGGTTTTATCGCCCACAGCGCTAAGGAAGATTTCAGAACATGTGCCATTATGACAATTAGATGGAAAAAAGGGGTCAAATACATCCCAATTAGACAAATGTGGTTGACGGTTGTGGTTTGAGTGGTTACGATCCTCGACTACGAATCCGAAGGTCATGGGTTCAAAAATCCGTATAAATTTTATTTGACTAATGTTATTTCACAATTTATTCATTTAAAATATGTACATAGTATATTTGCCGAACCTTCCAGAGTGGTAGACACTTTTAGTATCGATCTCGTGAAAGACAACTGTGTAAAAACGAAACTTTGCTTGAAATGGTTTTAGCCATGTTTGGTGACCAGATCTGAACAGCCAGGTACTTCCCCACCTTCCTCTTCTCCATGTCCTTCCCCTCCCCTCTACCTTCAGCCTCACATCATACCTAATTGCGAATGATAATGTTTAGCTGCACAGACAGTTTTTCAGACAATTGGGAGCAGTTGCAATTCTTGTGCAGTTCTCACATAAAAAGGGAATGCCATAAACCTACTGGCTCTGAGCAGTTGAGACTCTTGTGCGTTGATCACATAAAACAAATTAAAATAGAGAATTTTTCAGGAATCAGACTGTGCTGGGGGTCATCATTTTTATACTAATTGCCAGCCGAGGCCGACTAGAGTACAGGCTGTGGGTGCCATCAACAACTACGGTTTATAAATGGCGGCGATTTTTTTTTAATTTCGTTTAAACTGCTGATTTGTGTGTTATTTTACTGCATACATGTTAATTAGACAGAGGGAGTAGAATATATATTTTAAGTATTGAAATTTACTTAGCGACAGCACTGACTTCTTGATTTGGCGGTCGCGCGCCCAGACCTGTCCTCTTATCGGCCTTCCTGCGAGCTATCATCTCCGAGTCGCATCTTCGTAGTACTTCCGCATAGCGAAACGAACGGCTAAAAATAATAATAGCGATGTGCGCTAATTTGTGCCAGGAAGAGACCACCAGGAACGAGACGGGCCAACTTCATGAGGCCGTGTCTCGGCGAGACCGGGACGGTGGAGCAGGATTCGCAGAACACATCAGGGTAATGGGGCTGGCGTGCTGGTGTAATAGCATGCTAACTAAGTGCTAATAGTCGTAATTAGGGGGAAAGTTGTAGTTGCTGCAGATCGGAAGATCAATTCTGTGATAAGGTGGAGTACAGAACTGTCTTCAGAAAGAAGAACGAAGAGCAATATGATAATAGAATAGAGAAGAACAGAAGGAATGCTATAAAGATGTGTGTCGTAATCCAAAAGTCTTGAGGATTTTATTTGCAGAACTGTGTTTCGCCATCATTGTGAAATTCAAATGTGATGGCAATATAAGATATCACTAGACATAGAGAAGCAGAAATGTTTATAGTTAACAAATCACAAAATGTGTACGAAGATTGAACAAAGAGGCATAAAATCCCTGAAATGTTTAACGCATTACCTGAAGACATACAAAGAGAGACATCTATATCTAAAATAAAATTAAAAATCAGGTCTTTCAACCTCCGTAGAACATGAAAACGTATTCCTAAGTATGAATGAATGTGTTAGAAAAAAAATAAATGATAATACCTTTGTAATTGAAAAAAATGTTAAAATGAGAGATTTCTTACAATCAAACTGAATACTACTTAGTTTTGTATGACACTTTGTAAAATACAAATGTAAAAAAACAACTGAATAAATAAATCATTAATAAATATATATTTGATTGATAATAAGAGCTAATTAATTAGTAGAAATATTATTTTTTCCGTACAAATAATTAATCAATTTACAGAGTATAATCATTTATGTTAACTAAAATAATTCATAAAACTAGATTTCACTGTTTTTATTTTTGTTAATGTTTCTTTTCTATAGAAGCTGGCGCTTGTGTTTAAAAGAGTGGTGAGTGGTAATGTATATGCAACAAACTGGTGTTCCAATGTAAATTGGTCGTTTGTAATTTTAATTTACGCCCATCAAAATGCTTTTTAAAATCGTTTTTATTTTATATTTCATCGTATATGCATAATAAATTTATCTATTTTTTTTATTCTATTAATAACATTAACTCACGAATAATTGTCAAAGTTGCCTCGCACATATCCGTACTAGATGTTTCATATGTCATGTTGTGTATTTTGGCCTCAAATCTAAATTTAAATTTTGTGTGAAAATTTCCCCGCAATTGTTCTTCTAACGATTTTTAACGGAAAGCTGTGGTTTGTTCCTCCGGTATATCAATGAAATGAACTAACGTCTAAAATTCTAGTGCCGAAAGTGAAAATGGTGTACAAAACATTAAATAAGGCAATCCCTTTATATGTATTAAGAAGGGTCGTAGCCAAGCTGAAACATAAATAGTAGTAATTCTTTGAAAAGTAGACCTCGCGTCCAAAAAGTATGTTTAAAAATTCTAAAACCAAATTTCCTCTGAAATCTTACGACTTGTAAGTGGGTACTTAAATACCTACCTTAATACTTAGCATAAATATATAAATATTTTTTATTCAAACAAGGAATTATACCGTCCAAAGAAATGACAATTCTTTTTTCAAACTTTCTTCAGTAGGATAGGTACCATAATATTGCTCATGGTGGGATCTAAACTCATGTGAACTCTGGCGGGATGAAAATGTAGTATCCAAAACGGCCACCATCTTTAACCAGAAACGGAACACGCAAACAAATTTATAGACAGATGAAAAGCCAAACTGTTTAGTTTAAACAGGACGCTGCGTTTACTCATTTTCTTATTTTTTTTGTCAATTGCATTTTATTTACACCCAGCTCCAGATGAGACAAACTTGGAGAATATTTACTGGTAACACATTAAAATGACATTGTTTGGATTCTTAAATCGAAGACGGCATATTTAATTATAAAAAGGAAACACCGCGGGTTTGGATTCCACGCACGGAATCGAACTTAATGGAGGCATTCGCAGTCAATGCGAGCCTCCTGCACGTGTCGATCAGATATTCCGATGTCAACTTGATGACTCACAATACTTTGTATCGGCCATGGACTAAAGTAGATCACCGGTCGATTTTATTCGATTGAACTAAAAACTTGGTCGACTTTGTTGAAGGAGGTATATCATTTATCCATTATTTTGATTTTTATTTTTAATTTTGTACTTTTAAAATATTAGAATTTTACATTATACGGGGTTCTCCAATAAGAGGTGTTATTTTGAATAGCCCGCTATTTTGGTAGATGTTACTTTTGAAGCTGTCAGTTTTTGACATTTGACAAGTAGAAACTACGCCATTAATAAAAATGGAACGATACACGCTTCAACAACGCATTGGAATTATTAAAATTCACTTGAGTGAATCAAATGCAAATCATCTTGAGTGATGAGGCCCATTTCCACATCGGTGGCTTCGTCAAGAAGCAAAATTGTCGCATCTGAGGCTCGGAAAACCCATGAGTTACTGTTGAAAAGCCTCTCTATCTTCAACGTGCGACTTTTTGGTGCGGTTTATGGTCCGGCGGAGTCATTGGACCTTACTTTTTCGAAAATGAGGCTGGAGCAACAGTTACGGTGAATGGATTGCGCTATCGAGAGATGATTAATGATTTTTTATGGCCGGAATTGGATGGTATTGATCTGGACAACGTTTACTTCCAACAAGACGTGCTACGTGCCACACAAGCAACGAAACCATTGATCTTTTACGATTGAATATCAAAATAACACCTCTTATTGGAAAACCCTGTATTAGGCGTTACAGAAAGTAATTCCCTCGGAGCCTTTGTCATCTTTGGGGATGTTGTTTTTGATGTTTTTATGAAAGTTTTAGGAAAGGAATAATAGTAAGTTGTGGGAAGGAAAAAGATATGAAGGGTTAGTAGGGATCTGAATCTATCCCTCTCACTGCGGCGCAGTGATGTTCCGGTAAAATAAAATAATGTTGACTAGGCCATAATGCAATCACGCCTGTATTGCAGCTTAACACTGTACTTTGTGCATATATCCAATATCCATGTATTCATTATTTGACCTAATATTTTTCCCAATCAAATATACCATGATAAATAAAATAAAGTCTTGCTGGAGAGGTCAAAAGGTCTCCACCAACCAGTCTCTTCCGATTCGGCCTGCCACGCAGTTGGTGGGCATACTCATCCGCCGCCAAGACAAGGTGAAGCCTCACCCCATGAACCCGGGCACCCATGCTTAGTCACCAAACGTAGCGAACGTCTCGGGGTGACTTATAGCAGAGGTGGTCATTATCCAATAAATGGTTCCCAGGCGGCGGTACCCCTATCCGCCCCTTAAATTTATTTATATCTGAATAAGTATGTATTTTATGTAGCAAAAATTTTGTTACACTTTCTTTCTCTCATCGTCATTTCCTTTATGAGCTGTGGAGCTCTAAAATACCAATTAAACTGTTTGAAAATGAGGAAATGCGCTGGGTTGTTTATTCCAGATATTTTAAATCAAAAAGCGTTCGAAAAATGTTGTTGAAATATCAGCCTAAGGGGGTATTTCACCAACTTTAAGTAAGTTTCGAATAGCAATACTCGGCAAGTAAATTACAAAATCCATCCCACCATCCTCGAAGAGCGCTGTTCGTCAAGTAAATAGCTGTATAAACTACTCGGAAGTAATCCTTGCGAATAGCTCTTACTTTAATACCTACTACCAGTGCAAAATGGCGCCAAAGCTTTTTGACAGCTCAGAAGTTAGGTTGTGTTTTTAGTTACGTTGAAGAAGTGTCGATTTTTAACGAAATATGGAGATCTCAGACATTTTAGACGATATTTATTCAGATGAAATGGCGGAGAGACGAAGAAAAAGAGTTTATAGGCAAAGAGTGAATTATTTAAATGTACTAGACGATGTCGAATTTAGATCGAGATTTCGTTTAACAAAGAAGGCTGTCATTGAAATTCACGACACGATAAAAGATAAAATATGTTCCAGGAGCAATCGGTATGTAGTGTTCTAATTTACATCTATACAATACATATTTTATGGAATATTCACAATGCATATTTTGCCTATAGATCGTAACTGGTTCACATAATGTTTTCACCATTTCAGGAATAAAGCTGTGCCAACCATCATCAAACTTTTACTGACATTAAGATATTTCGCAACCGGTTCATATCTGATGTCTGCTGGAGACTTCAGTGGTGTCAGTAGATCATCCGCGTGTCGATTTATCAAGGAAGTCTCCGAGGCAATAGCATACCTTCGCCCTGTCTTCATTTGCTTTCCTGAGGATCTAGCTCCCTTGAAACAGGGCTTTTATAATCTGGCTTGTTTTCCAAAGGTCATTGGTGCTATAGACTGCACCCATGTTGCATTGTCTCCAAGTAAGTACATAACGTTATTGTATTTGATTCTGCACTGTAAATCTAAAGAGAGTAGTGATATAAAATTATGAAGATTTTGAAAACATGAATAATGAAAAGTAATTTTACATAATAAATATGTAGGTGTGCTATTGTAATATAAAGTGTTAAATACATGTAAAAGTATATGTTTGTATACCTACCTGTATTTATATGAAAAACTATTTCAATACAAGTTTTATAAAATATATATCTTTGCGCTACATAACAACTAGTAAAGCTATATTTTTCTGTTTTAGATGGAGAAGATGCCGAGGTTTACCGTAATCGGAAAGGGATATTCTCCATGAATGTCCAAGCTATTTGCGACGCAGACCTCATCATCAGAGACATCGTTGCCCGCTGGCCTGGATCCAGCCACGACCAAACTATTTTTAACAATTCGCTGATTAAAGCAAAGTTTGAGGCTGGACATTTTAATGGCAGCATTTTGTTAGGGGACAGTGGGTATCAAAGCCAACATTATTTGTTCACACCATTACCACAGACCAACACCCCAGCCGAAAACCTATATAACGAATCACAAATTCGCAGCAGGAATGTTGTTGAAAGGTGTTTTGGTGTTCTGAAGAGCAGATTCCCTGTTCTGCGAAGACGTATTACGTTATCTATGGAGCGCACCACAGCAATTATTGTGGCATGCGCAGTGTTGCATAATATAGCAGTAAAAATGAATGATGCACCCTTTGTGGTAGAGGAAGTACAAGAAGTTGCTGTGGAATATGATGAAGAGCTAAATGATGAAAACCCAGGTACTAATGCAAGAAGAAACCTCATTCTTGGTTATTTCACCCACCTTTTAGACAATCGAGCCCGTCGCTAACAAAGTTTTCATACATTTTTCTTACTTAAACATTTATAATTTTTTAATATCTTCTCCTGTTTCCTTTTAATTGTAATAATACTACTATTGTAAATAAATCCTTACCTTTATGCACATACATTTTTAATTACTACTACTATTACATATTGGCACATAATTCTGTACTTTAATTTATAAATTTGAGTAGTAAACTATAAGGCAGGTTTGTGTAGGTGATGTGATAGTGTGAGTGGATGATCAAATGTTTTGTCAACACCTCACTAGGAAACCTTTATTAATAGTTTCATATTACGATAACTTTCTATTCTACTAGATGCTAAAAACATATCATTTTTATGAGCCTTGCGAGCCGAAGACCAGTAATAATACCTACATTATAGGTATATATGTGGGACATATTAATTTATAAAATATAATACAGTTACAGAAGGAAGCAAATAAATAGCCAAATATTGGTAAAAACCTTTAAAATTTATTTAACTCTAAATTTGGTCTTCAATAATTTAATTTTAATCTTTCTTTTGCCTTTCACGTTCCCGAAAAGCCCATTCTTTTTCCTTTTCCTTCCTTTCCCGTTCCCTAAATGCCCATTCCTTTTCAATTTCTTTTCTTTCACGTTCCCTGAACGCCCATTCCTTTTTCTTTTCCTCAAATTCCTCGATTAAAATTTTTTTTTGTATGAACATAATATCCTTCCGGATATCTACCACTTTCTTTGCCCCTTTCCGTAAGGCTGGGTGGCTTGCGGTACGGAGTTGCGGGACACTCCACCTGTCCCACTGCTGCGGCTCAGGAGGAGCAGCCACCTTGTTTGATGAGCAGGAAGGAATGGGCTCATCGGTGCTCAGCTCTTCTATGATGATTTCAGGTTCTGCATGGGCTTCTACGGCTTTGGAGGTGCTCGGCTCACACGGATCGTCCGGGTCCAGGAAGATTATCTGCCGGATTGGCTGTGACACGATTCTGCACGGTGTCGCCGGCACCTCCTCAATTGACACCTCCATTGCAGAAATTTGGTTATCTGAAATAAATGATAAAATGATATGAAACATCATAGATACTTGGTACTTAAATATGTGTAGATATTCCTACACTATATTCTTCTTACACTACTCTCTCTGTTCATTCGCTCTACATGCACAAACCACCTGAGGGTCCCTTTCTTAATTTTATTCATTACGCTTACATCAGCCTTGCATTCTTTGCGGATCTCCACATTTCTCACACGATCATACATGGTTTTACCACAGATATGCCTCTGAGATCTCATTTCAACAATTTTCAGTCTGCGTTCATCCTTCTTCTGCCACACATAATATGATTTGCAAAGATGTAACATTATAATACAGCGACTGCATCTTGTAAGATGATTTATCATTATTAGGTCCTACCTTTATGAAATAAATAATTATTATACATAAAAGTGATAGTGGTTTGAGCCAGAAGTCTGAATTTTATTAAAACAATATCGACTTACCAATGGTTCCAGCATCACTGTCGATGCTATTCATGTTTCCCTGGACGCTTAAGGTGATTAGGTCCTTAACTTTCAGCTCCATCGTGTCCAGGGGAACTGCTTTGCTGGGCCCTCCACCTGTGCTATAGTGCTCAGTCCTGATCAGCGCACTCTTTTTTCGGACAGACCTCTTGAATCCCTCGTACTTTATTTTTAAAGTCTTTGATGAACGAAAGCACGAGGACGACAAAGAGTTGAACTCCTTTTCAATTCGAAGCCAGGCGGCATCCTTCTCTCTCCACAGCGCAGTGTCACTTTGTTTATTTTCTATAATGTCTTTGTATTTGTGAATCAAGTTCACGAGACTTTCACATTCTTCCCTGCTAAAATTGATGCTACGCACCCGTTTTTCCATAATTGAATTATACTAAAATACAAAAAAACTAACAAAATAACACAAATACACGAAATATTGTTTTTATGAACAAAACTTATTATAACCTTAAACCTATGTGACCAATTATTATCTATATTAACAGCAAAAAACACTACTAGAATTTAAAAAAGAAACGTATTAACTATTTAAAACAGGAGACGAATAAAATAAACTATGTAAATAACGAATTAAAAAGTAAAAACAGTTAAACAATTATATCTCGGGCGCTTGGCGGAAGAATGTGGGTGACAGCGACGTAAACAACATTCCGGTGTTTTGAAAATATGCATAGACAAGCGGCGGGGCGATAGAGCGGCGTGAACGCAGACGGGATAAATGCAGCGTTGCCACACGAAGTATCGAATATTTGTCGGGTAGGTGCTTGCAAGATGTTTGTAGGTCGTGGGAAGTTTGTTGTTTACTTGTCATTTTAATCATTCGATTATCTTAATCAGACAAGTTGTTACTCGGAGTTTACTTGGACGTTAGTGAAATACCCCCTAAGGGGGTATTTCACCAACTTTAAGTAAGTTTCGAATAGCAATACTCGGCAAGTAAATTACAAAATCCATCCCACCATCCTCGAAGAGCGCTGTTCGTCAAGTAAATAGCTGTATAAACTACTCGGAAGTAATCCTTGCGAATAGCTCTTACTTTAATACCTACTACCAGTGCAAAATGGCGCCAAAGCTTTTTGACAGCTCAGAAGTTAGGTTGTGTTTTTAGTTACGTTGAAGAAGTGTCGATTTTTAACGAAATATGGAGATCTCAGACATTTTAGACGATATTTATTCAGATGAAATGGCGGAGAGACGAAGAAAAAGAGTTTATAGGCAAAGAGTGAATTATTTAAATGTACTAGACGATGTCGAATTTAGATCGAGATTTCGTTTAACAAAGAAGGCTGTCATTGAAATTCACGACACGATAAAAGATAAAATATGTTCCAGGAGCAATCGGTATGTAGTGTTCTAATTTACATCTATACAATACATATTTTATGGAATATTCACAATGCATATTTTGCCTATAGATCGTAACTGGTTCACATAATGTTTTCACCATTTCAGGAATAAAGCTGTGCCAACCATCATCAAACTTTTACTGACATTAAGATATTTCGCAACCGGTTCATATCTGATGTCTGCTGGAGACTTCAGTGGTGTCAGTAGATCATCCGCGTGTCGATTTATCAAGGAAGTCTCCGAGGCAATAGCATACCTTCGCCCTGTCTTCATTTGCTTTCCTGAGGATCTAGCTCCCTTGAAACAGGGCTTTTATAATCTGGCTTGTTTTCCAAAGGTCATTGGTGCTATAGACTGCACCCATGTTGCATTGTCTCCAAGTAAGTACATAACGTTATTGTATTTGATTCTGCACTGTAAATCTAAAGAGAGTAGTGATATAAAATTATGAAGATTTTGAAAACATGAATAATGAAAAGTAATTTTACATAATAAATATGTAGGTGTGCTATTGTAATATAAAGTGTTAAATACATGTAAAAGTATATGTTTGTATACCTACCTGTATTTATATGAAAAACTATTTCAATACAAGTTTTATAAAATATATATCTTTGCGCTACATAACAACTAGTAAAGCTATATTTTTCTGTTTTAGATGGAGAAGATGCCGAGGTTTACCGTAATCGGAAAGGGATATTCTCCATGAATGTCCAAGCTATTTGCGACGCAGACCTCATCATCAGAGACATCGTTGCCCGCTGGCCTGGATCCAGCCACGACCAAACTATTTTTAACAATTCGCTGATTAAAGCAAAGTTTGAGGCTGGACATTTTAATGGCAGCATTTTGTTAGGGGACAGTGGGTATCAAAGCCAACATTATTTGTTCACACCATTACCACAGACCAACACCCCAGCCGAAAACCTATATAACGAATCACAAATTCGCAGCAGGAATGTTGTTGAAAGGTGTTTTGGTGTTCTGAAGAGCAGATTCCCTGTTCTGCGAAGACGTATTACGTTATCTATGGAGCGCACCACAGCAATTATTGTGGCATGCGCAGTGTTGCATAATATAGCAGTAAAAATGAATGATGCACCCTTTGTGGTAGAGGAAGTACAAGAAGTTGCTGTGGAATATGATGAAGAGCTAAATGATGAAAACCCAGGTACTAATGCAAGAAGAAACCTCATTCTTGGTTATTTCACCCACCTTTTAGACAATCGAGCCCGTCGCTAACAAAGTTTTCATACATTTTTCTTACTTAAACATTTATAATTTTTTAATATCTTCTCCTGTTTCCTTTTAATTGTAATAATACTACTATTGTAAATAAATCCTTACCTTTATGCACATACATTTTTAATTACTACTACTATTACATATTGGCACATAATTCTGTACTTTAATTTATAAATTTGAGTAGTAAACTATAAGGCAGGTTTGTGTAGGTGATGTGATAGTGTGAGTGGATGATCAAATGTTTTGTCAACACCTCACTAGGAAACCTTTATTAATAGTTTCATATTACGATAACTTTCTATTCTACTAGATGCTAAAAACATATCATTTTTATGAGCCTTGCGAGCCGAAGACCAGTAATAATACCTACATTATAGGTATATATGTGGGACATATTAATTTATAAAATATAATACAGTTACAGAAGGAAGCAAATAAATAGCCAAATATTGGTAAAAACCTTTAAAATTTATTTAACTCTAAATTTGGTCTTCAATAATTTAATTTTAATCTTTCTTTTGCCTTTCACGTTCCCGAAAAGCCCATTCTTTTTCCTTTTCCTTCCTTTCCCGTTCCCTAAATGCCCATTCCTTTTCAATTTCTTTTCTTTCACGTTCCCTGAACGCCCATTCCTTTTTCTTTTCCTCAAATTCCTCGATTAAAATTTTTTTTTGTATGAACATAATATCCTTCCGGATATCTACCACTTTCTTTGCCCCTTTCCGTAAGGCTGGGTGGCTTGCGGTACGGAGTTGCGGGACACTCCACCTGTCCCACTGCTGCGGCTCAGGAGGAGCAGCCACCTTGTTTGATGAGCAGGAAGGAATGGGCTCATCGGTGCTCAGCTCTTCTATGATGATTTCAGGTTCTGCATGGGCTTCTACGGCTTTGGAGGTGCTCGGCTCACACGGATCGTCCGGGTCCAGGAAGATTATCTGCCGGATTGGCTGTGACACGATTCTGCACGGTGTCGCCGGCACCTCCTCAATTGACACCTCCATTGCAGAAATTTGGTTATCTGAAATAAATGATAAAATGATATGAAACATCATAGATACTTGGTACTTAAATATGTGTAGATATTCCTACACTATATTCTTCTTACACTACTCTCTCTGTTCATTCGCTCTACATGCACAAACCACCTGAGGGTCCCTTTCTTAATTTTATTCATTACGCTTACATCAGCCTTGCATTCTTTGCGGATCTCCACATTTCTCACACGATCATACATGGTTTTACCACAGATATGCCTCTGAGATCTCATTTCAACAATTTTCAGTCTGCGTTCATCCTTCTTCTGCCACACATAATATGATTTGCAAAGATGTAACATTATAATACAGCGACTGCATCTTGTAAGATGATTTATCATTATTAGGTCCTACCTTTATGAAATAAATAATTATTATACATAAAAGTGATAGTGGTTTGAGCCAGAAGTCTGAATTTTATTAAAACAATATCGACTTACCAATGGTTCCAGCATCACTGTCGATGCTATTCATGTTTCCCTGGACGCTTAAGGTGATTAGGTCCTTAACTTTCAGCTCCATCGTGTCCAGGGGAACTGCTTTGCTGGGCCCTCCACCTGTGCTATAGTGCTCAGTCCTGATCAGCGCACTCTTTTTTCGGACAGACCTCTTGAATCCCTCGTACTTTATTTTTAAAGTCTTTGATGAACGAAAGCACGAGGACGACAAAGAGTTGAACTCCTTTTCAATTCGAAGCCAGGCGGCATCCTTCTCTCTCCACAGCGCAGTGTCACTTTGTTTATTTTCTATAATGTCTTTGTATTTGTGAATCAAGTTCACGAGACTTTCACATTCTTCCCTGCTAAAATTGATGCTACGCACCCGTTTTTCCATAATTGAATTATACTAAAATACAAAAAAACTAACAAAATAACACAAATACACGAAATATTGTTTTTATGAACAAAACTTATTATAACCTTAAACCTATGTGACCAATTATTATCTATATTAACAGCAAAAAACACTACTAGAATTTAAAAAAGAAACGTATTAACTATTTAAAACAGGAGACGAATAAAATAAACTATGTAAATAACGAATTAAAAAGTAAAAACAGTTAAACAATTATATCTCGGGCGCTTGGCGGAAGAATGTGGGTGACAGCGACGTAAACAACATTCCGGTGTTTTGAAAATATGCATAGACAAGCGGCGGGGCGATAGAGCGGCGTGAACGCAGACGGGATAAATGCAGCGTTGCCACACGAAGTATCGAATATTTGTCGGGTAGGTGCTTGCAAGATGTTTGTAGGTCGTGGGAAGTTTGTTGTTTACTTGTCATTTTAATCATTCGATTATCTTAATCAGACAAGTTGTTACTCGGAGTTTACTTGGACGTTAGTGAAATACCCCCTAAGTCAGATATACGACCTCTCTTGTGAAGGGGTAAGGCTCTCGACTAGCAAGCCGAAAGTTGCGGGTTATTATTATTCTTATTTATTCATTTAAAATAATATATAGTATCCTTTCAGCACGTTTTAGAGTAGAAAATACTCTCAGTATCGCTCCGGTGTAAGACCACCATTCAGAAATGAAACGTTGCTTGAAATGGCCTAAGACGTGTTTGGCGACCAGATCTGAATAGCTAGGTACTCTCCCTCAATTTCCTCTTCCCCATCTCCATCCCCTCCCCACTACGTACAGCCTCGCAACATACCCCTTTAGGGATGCCATAGTCTCACTGGCTCCAGACGGTTGGGAGCAATTGGGACTGTTGTGCGGTATTCACATAAAAAAAATAACTGAAATTATAATAAAAGTAGTTATTATATGTATGGGCATTCAAAACAAGTAACACAACTCCGATGTTTAAACAAATGCACTAGATTTTCACATGTGTGAAAAAGTTGTCTGCTTTGTAGTTTGTATGAATTTATGAATAACAAAGTTAGATATTTGTACTGTAAAAGTTAGATATTTGTACAACCTGTAACTGTATCACCTGACATGAATCTCCTATAGAATGTCTTTAATTCTTGAAGAAAAGCAATAAATTTCAATCATCAGAATGAAATACACATATTCCTATTCTTTATATTTGGAAAAACCCGAATAGCCTACATCAATTTAATGAACCGTTACAATTCTCACAAAAGACCGTATAAGCGGAACATATTTTTTGCATTATTGTGACAACTTTTCAGTTAATAGAACTTCAAGCTCAGCTTAAGTTATGGATCAGTATTTTTTCTATTCATAAATGTTTTTTACATTTCGGCCAGGCAATTTTAACAATCAACATCACAACGTCGAAGCATGTATAATAAAGTTTTTGAAAAAAATACCAAATTATCAACTAACTATCCATGACGCCGTTTCCCCACAACTTTGTATTGGCACTCACTACTTGCCTCATGCACATTGTCTCATACATTCACTTCTGTTTGTCACTCAAGTATTTAATTCGCTTGATCGTGCCATGTCTTCCTCATGCGTCCCTGACTTTCTACCATTCACTTCCGTGTCATATATATGTTTTTTTATTATTTAAATTTATGAAGCTACGACATTTTTGACATTTTTAACGTTTGGGAAGATATGGGCACGAAAAGCTTTAAGGTTATTAATTTATCTACTATTTTAGATCGAAATTTCATAGCACCATTCCTCTTGTCGTGCTATGCTGTAATAGAACCTCTGTTCTTCCGTGTGGTACCTAGAATAATTCGTTGTGACGACTACTATATTAAAATTAAGTATTGCAAGATTTGCATAATGTCTGGTTTCGAGGGTAAATCTATTAATTGACGTCTAGTAAGTCCTGGACCAGTCCACGGACCTCGGACAAGTTACGCTTACACATAAACGCAAATACGATTTTTTTGGATTTGTTCCAGAATGTTTATGTATTTAGTTTGGTGCGGAGTTCACACACCACTAACTTTCTCCAACTTGCTTATTCGCCTTATACACCTTATCTCGATGCATCTGTTCAATAAAATTATGGATTTATCAATATGTTCGGATCCGCGACCTGCTAGCTCAATGGTTTTATCAATATGTTCGAAACCGCGACCTGCTAGCTCAATGGATTTATCAATATGTTCGAAACCGCGACCTGCTAGCTCAATGGATTTATCGATATATTCGAAACCGCGACCTGCTAGCTCAATGGATTTATCAATATGTTCGAAACCGCGACCTGCTAGCTCAATGGATTTATCGATATATTCGAAACCGCGACCTGCTAGCTCAATATTAGTTACGGACGATTTTGCAAATATAGTAAGATGAATAGTTTCCAGTATCCATACATCATTAATTTTGTTCGGGTCGAGAGAACACTGTTACCGTTCTGCCATACAAAATACTAATAATACTTAAACTTCTCACAGAATTCTTGTAAGTACATTCCGTAAAATGTGGTTGCTTTGACCAATAGTAACTGCAACTTTTGTTTTCTAAATATACAGGGAGTTAAGAGACATACCTGTGATTCCTGGGCTTATTTGGAGTAAAAAATTAGGTAATATTTTGGTCTCCGGTGACTTTTCTTAAGTATTTATTGGAAATATTTCTGTTTTGAAATTGAAAAAAATCCCAGACCTAGATTCAATTTTTAAAATACATACTATATTGTATTACATACCATTAAAACAGGGCACAATCAAATTAATTTACCTTGCTAAGTCTATAATATTATGCTATAAAAACTATTTCAATGCATTTATAGCAATGTATTTCTCCAAATTACGGATTGCGCGGAGAATAGTTTCACATTATGTTCGATTTTATGTAAATTCCCTGTATTTCAAAGCAGATGAAAGACACTTTTCGATGTTAGTATTACAAATCAAAATTATACCAATTAACATTATACCCAGTTAACATTATGCACAATTAACATTATACACAATTAACATTATGCACAATTAACATTATACACGATTAACATAATACACAATTAACATTATATACAATTGACATTATACCCACTTAAAATTACGCACAATTAACATCATACACAATTGACATTATATACAATTAACATTATACACATTTAACATTATACACATTTAACATAATACACAATTAACATTATATACAATTAACATTTTACACATTTAACATTATGCACAATTAACATTATATACAATTAACATTATACACATTTAACATTATACACAATCAAAATTATTCTAATATTTTAAATCGTTTTTCCATGATTTTTATCGTGAAAACTGTAATTACTACACGAAACTAAAAAAACGCTCTTAATTGTACACAGGCGTTATAAAAGTTATTGTCATTTCCCTTTTTTTCTAAATGTTTTATGTAATATATATATATATATAGACTACCAATTCAGAATTGAAACGTTGCTTCCATATTTGATGACCAGATCTGAATATCCAGGTACTTCCCCGCCTCCCTCTCCCCCATCTCCTTCCACTCCCCGCTACCTTCAGCCTCACATCATAGCCCAATGCTATAGATGCCATAGTCTCACTGGATCCAGATGATTGGGAGCAGTTGGGACTCTTGTGCGGTATTCACATTTAAAAAATAAATATATATATATATATATATATATGTGTGTGTTTATATGCGTATTTCAAATGGCAAATGTTGTTTCATAGTATTATTTAAAATAATTCCTTAGCTTCTATGGTAAACTTTTGTATGCAAATACAGAGCATGGTGTTCTCTCTTTCTAACACTGTTTAAATCCTATATCACAAGATAATACAAATTAAGATAGCATGACTTTTATGAGTCCGTGTCAGGCTGGTAGAAATATCTCCCAAAAAAATTCTACGAGTTTTTTACGTCTGGGAGAAATATTCCAAAATTGCTGCGGGGGTTAAATATTTACACGTGTTTTTACGAAGCGTTTTATTGAAATAAAATGCTTATGTAAAGATACATTTATTATTAAAAAATTAAAGTATCCCCGTTTGTCATTATTCTCTTGAGAATAGTAGACTGAATTTGCTCTTTGCTCCTCATTGTGTAAGACTAAGTAATTCACGTGGCAGCAGCTCTAGGTGCTTCGATTCGTATCACTCGCGCTACTAACTAAACTACGGGACCGCTGGTTAACTTCAAAACTACTTGGGTTTCGTGTCATTCGAACCATTATAACTGTTAATCTAAGGCTTCACAGTATATTACAATACAGCCTTATAGTCTTGTGTGTGAAATTCCGTACACAGATCGTATCGAATTCTTCGCGCCGAATTCTGGGAACGTGCATTAATCGGCTAAACACATACTTTGGTAATTCACGGTTTCAGTGCAATTTACAAAGTTCGCGTTGGAATTAAATATATTTCTTATGTTACTTTAATATGTTGTTAGTATTTTTTGTGCACTTAAGATTTTCTCAAAGAAATGCATAAATACTTGTAAAAACAGTTCTTTGAATAAAATTTAAAATGAGTAAGTATTGTAGTTAAAATTCTAAGTTAGTTAGAAAGGTGAAAGGTGTAGGATTAGAAAAGAATCCATAAAATATAAATATATATATTAATTGGAATATCTTAATAATGATTATGAAAAAAATCTTACGAAAAATTTTTTACTCAAATCGTCGAAATATTTCACAGAATTCGAAATTAAAAAAAAAAAACATTTAATTAAATGTAAAATCTGATTTTATCTAGATTCTAAAATGGTATTTTTTTACATCATATTCAAAAATATGTAGGACAGTTAATATACTCGTATCTTGAAAATATTCCGAAATTCGATGAGAAATTATCATTATTAACATCTTATACAACAGATAAACAACCCTCTTTGGCTGTATAAACAATGTTTATCTTTTCATGAACTAATTGAAATATCAGTTTCTCTTTTACGTTTCTGTTAGTAAGGATTTTACATTCACCGTTGAGGAACTGCAGTCCGTTTTTATTTATAAACAAAAACAACCTTCTAACTTAAATATGTATATTTTTCTTTATTTTTAGTTAGTTTTGATAGTTAAAATAATTATCAGAGTTATAATTTTCCAATGTCCGCTAAAACGCCCACGACGTCACAACGAGCCATGTGACGTCACAAGAAGCTTTCTTTTTTAACTCAGTTGGGTCAACTCAGTACTAAACTGAGACGGACTCATTATATAGTTGTTATATTATATTATATGTAATAAAATGTATATATTCGGAATCGGCGTTTGTTGACCTATATGAAAAAATATAACTAACTAACTAACTAACCATCACGCCGTTTCCCCGCAGGGGTAGGCAGAGAGAGGATGGACCGCCAAACAACTCGGTCTTGGCACACACTCCTTACCTCAATCACATTCATACATCGTCTTATACATACTCTTCTATTATTCTGGCTCTTGACATGGCCCGACTCAAGTATCTGATTCACTTGGTCGTGCCATGTCTTCCTCGGGCGTCCCCGACTTCTGCTACCATTCACATTTGCATCGTATATTCTCTTTACATTCCTTTCTTCGCTCATTCGCTCTACATGCCCAAACCATCTAAGAGTCCCTTTCTTGATCTTACTCATTATACATCTGCCTTGCACTCTTTGCGTATCTCCACATTCCTCACACGATCATACATGGTTTTACCACACGTACGCCCCAGGGATCTCATTTCTCCAGCATTCAGTCTTCTTTCATCCTTTCTCTGCCATCCATGCCTAACTTCCGTACATGAGGGTAGGTACGAGCACTCCATTGTGGACTGCTAGCTTCGCTTCCTTGGACAATTTTTTGTCAGCGCCAACTGCGTTCAGTCCTCCTTTAATGGAGTTACCTGCATTTACCCTTCTTTCAATATCTCTGTCAGCCTTACCATCTCTCGTAAATACACAAACTCATCCACCTGTTCCAAGTATTTCTCATTCACAACTATATTACACACTGTTTTCTTACTCTCTCTTGAATAAATATTTTAGCCATAATATTTTTCACTGCTGTTCCTTATTGTGTAAAAATTACTCCACTTTATTAGTAAGGCTGTGTGTATTTAGAGTACTTCAAAATAAAGAAAAATGGTCATTAATTTCATTTTAATTTGCTCGTATGCTAGCTACGAATGTATATATTCTCCTGTAACCTGTTCCGATGTAATGAATGACAACTTGTTCCGATGTAATGAAAAGTAATAGGTAATGGTTAAAAGGTCATATGTGAGCTACGAAAGTATATAAGTAATGAAAAACGCTAATTTATTTGCTCATATGCGAGCTACGAGTGTATATATTCTCCTGTAACCTGTTCCGATGTAATGAATGACAACTTGTTCCGATGTAATGAAAAGCAATAGGTAATGGTAAAATGGTCATATGTGAGCTACGAAAGTATATAAGTAATGAAAAATGCTAATTTATTTGCTCATATGCGAGCTACGAATATATGCCAAGTTATGAGGTTCTACAAAATCAAACACCCAATAATATATAAAATCGAAATACTTCACCTAGGCATAATGTTTGATCAGAAACTCTGCTTTGTATCTCACATTACTTCTATCGCTAACAGGGCTATGAAAATGTTAGGTTTTATAGTAAGAATTACCAAGGATTTTAAAAATATCAACACATTAAAATTTCTGTTCACATCTCTCGTTAGAAGTATTCTCAAATACAACTCTACAATTTGGTCACCTGTCTTTAATAATCACATTAGTACCATTGAAAGAGTCCAACTCAAATTTTTGAGGTGCATTAATTTTCGGCTTAGAATTCCTTTAGTAACATTAGATTATGTTTTTTTATTACATTCATTGAAATTGCTTAAGTTAAGTGATAGAAGAAAAATTTTTGATCTTATATTTTTATACTAAATTATAAATTATCAGTTGGATAGCCCTGACATATTAATGTTGATTCAATTTCATGTACCTACCATTAGATCAAGGTCCTCTAGTATGTATTATTGTGACAATTATACCACAGTCTCAGGATATAACTCAGTTATAAATAGATTGCACACACTTGGGAACTTTTATGCTAAATTCGCAGATACTTTTAATATTCCCCTTGTAAAGTATAAAGCTGCACTAATAACACATTTTAACGCCACTTATTTTAATGAGGTCACTATATAACAGGCTATTGTCATTGCTTCTTTCTTTACTGTTATTTTATTTGTTATGTTTTAACTAAATTTAATTATTTAATTTTTCTCATCAAAATGTATATGTAAAAAATAAAATAAAAACTTTTTATGTAAATGTCACTTGTTCCGTAAATTCTAAATAAATTAATATATATTCTTCTGTGATTTGTTCCGATGTAATGAATGACAACTTGTTCCGATGTAATGAAATTCTATAGGTAATCAAATTTAATATATAGTATACATCATCTCTCATAAAAATAATTAAAGAAAAAAATAAATATCATAAATATTTCAAAAAATTTCAAAATCCACGTGACTACCAAACGTTTTCACTCTTAAGATCTAGACAAAAACGAATTGCACAAGAACTCTACATTAATTATATACATACTGCTGAAAGTAACATGAATGGTAATCCTAAACTCTTCTGGAATCATTTCAATAATATGAAAAAAACACAATCGTCCCTTCCAAGGACGATGCATCTAGATGACAAAAAAGCTGAAAATGGCCAAGATGTATGTAATATTTTTATGGAATATTTCCAATCAGTTTACATAAAAGATAATAACCTACCAACATTTGACATACCAGAAAACACAAATAACATAAATATCACCACGGTTAAATTCACACAAGAAATAGTCTTAAAAGAAATAAAAGCTCTTGACATGAACACAAGCGCGGGGTGTGATGATATCCCGTCATACTTTATAGTTAATTGTGCTGAAACACTCGCTAAACCTCTCTGCATTATATATAATAAATCAATGAACGAAGGCACGGTACCTGAAATATGGAAAAGAGCATATGTAACACCAATCCACAAAAATGGCGAAAAAAATAATGTTAAAAATTATCGTCCGATTTCAAAACTAACAATATTCAGTAAGTTAATGGAAAAAATTGTTTACCAATACCTAAGTCCACAACTCAATCACATCATAACAACAAAACAACATGGTTTTACAAAAGGCAGAAATGTGGAAAGTAATCTCGTTCTTCTTACCGAATTCATTGTTGGTCACATGGACAATCGCACTCAAGTAGATATCATTTATACAGACTTTGCCAAAGCATTTGATAAAATTAATCAAAAATTACTACTAAGAAAACTTTGGGCATTAGGTATACGTGGTAATTTATTTCGTTGGGTTACATCTTATATACTTAACAGATCACAGGCAGTAGCAATAAAGGGCTTTGTATCAGACTTCAATCAAATTTCCTCAGGGATCCAACAGGGTTCACATCTCGGACCATTATTTTTCATTTTATATATTAATGATTTGGTCAATGTTGTAAAAAACTCTGAAATAGAATTATTTGCTGATGATGCTAAGCTATACAAGCCAATAAAAAGTCTAAACGATTGTATTAATTTACAACATGATTTAAACAATGTAGCTACCTATTGCCAACAAAATCAATTATTTCTAAATGTTTCAAAATGTCATCACATTGTCTTTTCCAGAAATAAAAATAAAACATTATTTAATTATTCTTTAAATAACATCAACATTGCAACAGTCTCAAATATTCGTGATCTTGGAATAACTCTTGATAATAAACTTCAATATAACCTTCATATACAACAAATCACAAATAAGGCTGCTAAAATGTTAGGTTTCATCATTAGAAACACAAAACTTTTTAATAACATCAATATCATTAAGCAACTCTACTTTGCCTACGTACGAAGTCATCTGGAGTTTGCATCAATTGTTTGGTCTCCATTCTATAAAATCCACATAAACAAAATCGAAGCAATTCAAAACAAATTCCTAAAATATCTCTGTTACAGGTCATTTGTAAGATTTAATAATTATGCAGAGGCAGCTTCGTACTTTAAAATTGAATCATTAAGTGTACGAAGGCATCATGCAGATGCTCTATTCCTATATAAATTAATTAATAATAATATTCAATGCCCAGAGTTGCTAAATAATATTAAATTTAATGTGCCTGCACGTTTAACACGGTCTTCTATCCTGTTTAAAATCAATCAAAGCAAAACGAACTGTAGACAAAATTCTTGCCTGAACAGAATATGTAATAATCACAATAACATATTACTCAATATCGACATCTTCAATTGCGAATTTACTAAATATAAAATGACCTTAAAAGAGTATTTCACTGATGTTTCTTGAATTGATGTTTCTGATGTTTATGTTTCTAGTATTTATATATTTATAATCCTGTTATGGTATGATTTATATGCACAACATTGTCTTCTTATGGTTATGGTTATGATATGATTTATATGCACAATATTGTTTGTATTCTTATGGTTACCAATGTATCGAAAATCTTTTATTTTATATAAATTTTAGTTTTTTTTTTTTTTCCCCTTTATTTTTGTTGTATTATTTTGTTCTATTATTTTATACAATTCTTTTATTTTATATAATTATAACTTCACATTTCTCATAAATATAATTATTTCTTCTAATGCTGTCTTACGTAAAGTCACAAGGAGGAAATCCGTAATTGGTTTTATTTTAGCTATTTTACTTATGTACAATCTGTAAAAATGTAACTGTTGATTTCCCAAAAATGAATAAATAAATAAATAAAAAATATAACCTTCATTTATTTTACTGTGATCATTAGAAAGAAAAATGATTATATTACGGTATTTATTTGCGTTCATAAGCGCCTATATTTTGTAATATGTGTTTATTAGCAGTTTAATTACATTTCTTCGTCATTTCGCGTATTAATTATTGTCAAGATTTATCTTCATTCACGGACCTTCCCATCCTGCGCTTTATACTCCATGCTTATCACACACCTCGCTGATTTTACGACCTTGCCAATGGCCTTATAAAGCCGCAGGTCAGTGTCCTTTCTGTGGCGTCCTATAAATGGGATACTCTGCAAGACAGCACTAAATAATAATAGTATTATGTAGCATTTTGCACCATTAAACGTAAAGACAGTGAGATAATCTTTCAAAATAGAGCGGGGTTCAAATAAACCAATATTTATATTTAATTTTTTTACACTTCGCTTTTATTAATAATCTATTATTAAAGAAGAATATAATACTAATAAATCTAAACAAAGCACGAAACAGAACAAGTTAGTTTTTATAATAGCTTTTTAAGTTTTAATGAGTGATTTTAGGATATTATCATTTTCACTGCTAGATTTTTTTACTAAGGATATTTCTGATTGTTTTGTTAAAATAACTTAGTTTAATATTTTATTATGTAAAAAGTTAATAAAATATGCTCAGTCTAGTACTCTGTTTATTCTAGTATTCTGTTTCTTTGTATAAATATCTACTTTTATGTTTCGTCTGAATTTTATGATGTGCGGATCTATTATTGATTGACTGTTCGTAATCGTCTTAGTGAGAATCACTACGAACTAACTAGGCTTTTTTCACCTGTTATTATTTGCATGAAAATCTCCCTTTTGACATCAGTTACCATTATTAAGTTATTAAGACTTGAATTAGCATTACCCCTACCTTATTTAGAAAAAAACTGCGGCTTATTAATGTTTGCGCTCATTCCAAGTTTTATTTTGTTCACAGCATACCCTCACCGGGCATAGCGGCAAGGTGATGGCCGCCAAGTTCCTGGGGGAGCCCTCGAAAGTTATCACAGGAAGCCACGACAGGACCCTTAAGATCTGGGACCTTAGAAGTAGAGCCTGTGAGTATCAACTTCATTCATCATTTCATTATGTTTAACATTCTAATATACCTACAGAATCTCCTAAAAGTCTTTATCCATTTGAGGACTGACAGGCCAACAGAAAAAAAAATCACGTAGGTCTAGAAATTCCAGATATAAAAAACTGTACAAGTTTTGTGATGCCAGAATTCATCGTTTGATTGTTTATGCTGCTTCATACAGATATTATATTTACGGTTCCAACATTAAATGAACCTCGTCATGGTTAGGTATTTTATTGTGTCATTGTTTTTTACTCCGAAGAACGCACCGTTGTGTCCGAAACAGTAAATCTTTTTGGCAACTCTCCCCCCCCCCCCATGGTTACAAATTTTATAGATATTTATTAATCGTCAATTAACATTTTCGCTAATTGACTAACCGGTAAAGCACTTTAATTGGTTGTCTGCACGCTTCACAATCGATGATTTATTGTTTACCAATTATAACTGCTGAACCCGTTGATTTGTTTACTGACATTCAAATCAAGTAAGTTTGCAGTTATTTGACTTTTTGATTCTCCAGTTATTTGACATACCAGCACGCACCAATTAATCATTTTACTTATCAACTTTTAAGATGCCTAATTCCGTTTTTTGGAGAGAAAAAATTACATCGTTCATGGCAATTTGTTAAACTTTTCCCATATGTATTTAATTTCCCACGTGTATCAGGTTGATTCAAGAAGAATTCGTGACGCCTCGTTTGGATATTGAACAAACAAATTATCATTAAAGGGTATTAACAATGGGAGGAAGTTGCGGCTACTTATGAACATTAGAGATTACTTTTTTTTTGAGCCTGTCAAACTTAATACTTTTCTTGTCAGATTTAACACGTGATGAGCTAGTAGGTATTTACCTAATAAATTATGGTTGAAATACCATCACTATTATGACAGCTTATTTTTGTATTTTTTAAATATTTTTATTAAGACATACACAGTACATTATTTATTTATTTAATTTATTTTTTTATTATTCATTAACGCCCTATCGGGCTCTTACTGAGTAAATTGACAGTTTATGTATGTATTTAAGTGTAACATAATACATGGATAATAGCATAACTAAATACTAAAAGATAAAAATCAAATGCTTATACTAAGATTAACGTAAAATCCAAATAAAATAATATTGTAAATAAAGAAAATTTTCAAGTATAAAGTAAGTATGTACATTGTATATTCATACCTATATGCATTTAATTATTCATGTTTGTTGCAAAACCAGTAAGACTAAGAAAGGTAAATAGAAAATAAATATATATAATGTACTGATATGTATTATAAAACAAATGTTTAAAAAAAGAAGAAAAATAATGTCTGTTGTATCTATAGAAAAAAAAACTAATAAGTAATGGCAAAATACCAACGCCGTAATTAATATCGAATTCTAATAAAAGTACTTGAAATGGTAAAGTAAATCAAAGTATAATATACATATCAAGTATGACCGTACATGCATACAGTCATTATGCGTCCAAATAAATAAATAACAAATAAACTAAGGAGTATGTGAGTTAATCGTTGGAAGGTATAGAGACAAGACTTTTTTTTATAAAAGCTAATAAATAATACAAGTTAATAATTAGCAAATAGGTCTGAAATTAGTTGCCTTTTGAAACTCACAAAATAATAATTAATGGATACAGGTTATAAGGTATATTAAATTATACATGATTAAAGTACCTATTACGTCGGTCCATCCAATATCAGTAATTTCGCCTCTTTTAATTTAATTGTAATTTTGTAATTGTAATAGACTGTTAATAAAAATAAAAATAAATTTAGTAGTTATAAAATGATTTATATCACGCTAAAAATATAATAAATTAATTTTGTATGTTGGCAAGGAATCATGAAAAAGGTGTAGTAATTTTTTGTAGTGGCTATGTGTTGTGATAGCGAGTTATTTGCTGCATTAGTGTTGGTGAGTTCTAAGCTTACAGCGGCGTGGACACAGATGGATTTGGCTTCCTCCGCAAATGTTGTTGAAAACCTTCAGCCCTCAGTCCTTCCCGTCCTGCTTCAACCCTCTTCAAATTCGCAATTCGCAATTCATTATCCCCTTCCTCGGTCTGCCTTTGGGGCGTTTCCTATCATCTGGCAGATCATCATCTATAAAATCTTACGATGGTCTCATTCTCTATTAACGATGTGTATTTTTTACTCTACGCAGACCCATGAAATTCATGAGATAGTCGTAGAGGTACTATTGCGTTCTAATATCTCATCGAAACGTGTTCAACTATTATCACGCCTGTGGCAGTTTGCAGGGACCGAATTCGGTAGTTTCCGGTCATTCGGCATAAGAACGTTGAATGTCAAACTGGACTAATTGGAGGTAAAAAAAATGGAACCAATTTTTCGCTTCGTGTCTCAATGGGGATAGTCTGAATTCCCGACAAATCATTTCCAATTTTGAAAAAGGCATAAAAAATAATTTTCTGTTAGAAATATTATATTCTAGGTATCGCTTATCTGGATTCTCCAAACACACACTTATAAATTGTTAAATTATGCTTAAATTCAAGGCGATCATTCTAGAGTTCATTGAACCGAAGTTACAGTCAGGGACACAAGGGAAATTAATAATTTTAATAATTGCATAAGCTCATCATTCTTCACTATCGTCATCATCGGTAGGTAGGTACTACAAATACTTGATTAGTTCCAGTGGCGGCTCGTGACTTTTGGGTGTACTAGAGTGCTAATACTACAAAAATGGCATTATCGATGTTGTTGTAGATGAAAACTGAAATTTCCTGAAAATCTTCATACTAAAATTCTTATTTTCCAAAAAAAATCATTTTCAGCTACAACAACATCAACAGTGCCATTTTTTGCAATATTAGCACTCTAGTACACCAAAAAGTCACGAGCCGCCACTGAATTAGTTCTTGTCTCCTCTGGGAAACCTTTCCACTCCTGCTGGTCTCCTGCTCTACCTGAAGTCCGCTTACCTCAACTACATCCATCCATCTAAATATAGGTCTCCTAAAATTCCTTCGTCTTGCTGGGTTATTACATAGAACCCTCTTCAGTGGTCGGGTTTTTCACGTCCTTGCTGCATGCCCTGCCCAATGGAACCGTCCCATTTTTATAAACCTTGCTATCGGCGGATCTTTAAAAACAATTGGTATTATACATAGCTTTTTTGGTTTGGTTGAGTAGGGTCGAGTTATTTGATAAATTACGGTAGTTAAAGGTTATTGAATCTAAAATGAATTTTGATGATTTACCTGCAATCCAATGTTCTTTCTATCAGCTTTAATTACTACATTGTCATTGTCATCAATCTTCCGATGCCTGTCATCAGCTCCCGTGTATAGTTGGCCCGATTTAAAACTTGGGCATTGGATGTGAAAAAATCCTATTTTTTAAAACATTGTCTTCATGATTCACATTTTGAATGTTTGCAGTCTACTCTATTCCTTATTTTTAACTAGCTGACATGTACCCGGCGTTGCTGGGGATTATCCTAAGGAGATAGATATATACCATCACGGACTTTTGTGTAGGCCTTTTTAAGATTTACAATTCCGTAGTATATTATTGTGATGTACGAGTATCTCATAAGGTTTAGCCAGCGTTACCAATGTGAGCGCCAGAAAATATTATTTTTACGACTTGATTACAAAACATCGACTTTTCTCTACTTTCTATAAATATAATACGCACGTATTATACATATAAAGAAGGAAGAAATTCTCTTAATCAGAGGTTCCAGAACTTTATTGCCCCGTAGACCCCCTGCCTGCCGAATATTGAATTTTCCTAAAACTATTAACGTCCCATTTGATAATCATTTATTTTTTTAGTAAAAATGCTTGCCTTGCCTGCAAAAAAAGGCCCTTGCCTGCCCAAGAACCGGGTGGCGGTATAGTTGCTCTGTCTTTACATTGTGCAGACAGGGGCACCCTTGTGAGGTATTACACCAAATGAAAATGAAGCATGATAAGCAACGGGAATTTCTTTCTTTAGCTAGCCCTACAGAACTGCCCCTTAAGCTCTTTGTCAGTTCTTATTCCGGTCAGTTCTTCTTGTCACATGATATCCGACTCTTCAACGTTTGCATAGTCAAAATGTCCTCAAACTTAGTTTTGAAGTCTGTGTTAAGTGCATTTAAATGTTGAACGTCATTATTACCCTGGACGTTTTTCAAAAACATGTTGGGGAACTAGGAAAATTCGCGGCTTCCAATGTGCAATGTTTTGCTTGAATATATTAATTCTGACGAGAAAAGGAACGTAGACTCTATTTATATACCTCAATTAACAACTTTACGAAATATAAAAATACAAATATCAAATAAGTAATTTCTCAGTATATTATATTTGTGTTAGGTCTATTGTGTCATTTACGGAACTCCTAAATGTTGACTTGAGGTAAATGATGACGGCCGGCATAGTCCAGTAGTAACGCATTGGACTGCCATTCCGAAGGTCGCGGGTTCGAACCCGGCGTGCGCAAATAAATTTTATTTGATTGATTTGTGTTATTTCACAATTAATTAATTAAAATAATATATAGTATATATGCGGCACGTTCCAGAGTGGAAGATACTACCAGTATCGCCCTGGTGTAAGACCACCATTCAGAATTGAAACGTTGCTCCAAATGGCTTTAGCCGTGTTTAGTGACTAGATCTGAATAGCCAGGTACTTCCCACCTTCCTCTTTCCCTTCCCCACTTACCTTCACCCTCACATCCCCCAATTGGTGATGCCATTGGCTTCACTGGCTCCAGACGGGAGCAGTTGGGACTCTTGTGAGGTATTCACTATAAAAAAAAATGGGGTTCCGCTCGTATGTACCCCCATTTTTTTTTTTTTTTTTTGTGTGGACTCGTGGACCCCCAAATTTTTTTCTCGCTGACATAGACCCCAGCATGCCGATATCGACCCCTGGGGGTCCATATAGACCACTTTGGGAACCTCTGCTCTAAATGATAGTGAAAACCCTTTCAAAAACAGTTGCGTAGTTTAGAAGAACAAAAAGCACGAACAGCGACTTTATTTTATACTATTTAGAGAGATACATCTTAAATTAAACTTTTTGGCGGTGGAAGTTTTTTGGAAAGAAAGACTTACTTTGACCTTCTTATATTATATTGATCTGTTCGTATCCTCAGTTGAAGACGATGCACAAACCCCATTTTGAAAAACATCTATTTGACTGATTTATTTTGATGTATTATGATGTGTTGCGCTACCTCCTTCTATAGCCAAAGTTTCAGACGAATACGCCAAAAATGAATCACTGTAAAACTTATTTTTTGGGGTACTATGCCGTGTTGCGCTGCTTCTTTCTTTAGCCAACGTTTCAGACGAATACACTAAAAATAAATCACTTAATACTTCTGACCATGAAAATCTCAAATCATATCACATCCATTTGAATTAATATTTGTTTCTTGAATGAATGAATGAAATTAAATCTTTGAAGTGGAAATTAACTCATTTCCCGACATCCGATCAAGCTGAAACTCGGCAGATATACTCGTTGTCGATGACAATGCATACATTTTTCTTAAATTGTATAACATTATAATTATAAATGTACAGCAGTTATATTATATAATATACCAAATACATGTCGGTACTATCCTATTAGAATATTGCTTAGGTGTTAGCGTTGTTGACTCTAGTCCCTAGGGAAGAAGGTTCAATCCCCAGTCAAGCCATTATTTTTTTAATTCAAAGACTTTTTTGAAGTTCACAGCAGTTTAAGGGCCAGCCCCTGGGGAAGAAGGTTCAATCCTCAGTCAAACCAAAAAAAAACTTGAGCCGGCTCAAGAAACGGCGCAACTTGGTCGAAAATTTAAAATAGATATATTATGGTATATATATGTTATGTATTATATAGATTTGTCTCACATTTCGTTTTGCAGTATTACAAATTATTAGTCCGGACTTGTTTTCTCATTCCTCATTTATGTACCATAACTTAAATTATTCTCGTTTCGCAGGCATAGAAACTAAGTTCGCCGGATCCAGCTGCAACGACCTGGTAACTTCCGACGGTTCCGGTTCCACCATCATATCCGGTCACTTTGATAAGAGCATCCGGTTCTGGGACATCCGGTCTGACGCCACGGCCAATCAAATCATGCTGCAGGGGAAGGTCACGTCACTGGATTTGTCTAGAGGTGAGTTGAGGAATTATTTTAAAGATTAATAAATCAGGGAAGTACAGGTGCAGCAAAACAGATTGTGCAGTTTTTAACGGCTGGTACAAACCGTGTGGGGGGGATAGAAACCTGGGAGGAATCTCACTGTGTCGGGAGGGTCGTGCCGTTTTCAGACGTTACAATAGTTTGGTCCAGACAACACCGGGGTTTCGCCGTCCGCACGTTTATTGAAAATGCCCGATCTTTCGTCGCCACCCAGCGGGCCTTCCGGCTGCAATTTGGGACTTCTTCCTGTGGGGCTACCGGAAGGAAATTGTTTTTAAACATCATCCCTTGGAAGAAATCAAGGATCGAATTCGGGTGGAAATCGCCGCTAAAACTTCAAAAATCGCCTTCATCAATGTATCGCTGCTGAGGGCCATCATGCATAAAACGTCATAATGTTCCGATTAAAAAACCCCATTTTTTTAAGTTGCGCCGTTTTTTTTTGATAGCCCTTCAAAACTGCACTGCCTGTTTTGCCGAAGCCTGTATTTAAGAAAACTCTTATTGCGGGCTTATTATAAGTACTCTGTTAAGTGGTATAATATTATTATTTCCAACAGGTGCGAACCGAATCGCTGCTGCTGAATCATTCGACAAATCCATCAATCATCAAATTATTTCTTTTCAAATACATCTTTTTGAATTTTACTTTTGTTTTCGGTAATGAATGTAAAATCCCGGCTGGGCGTAAAACCAAATAAAAATAATTTGAAAAAAATAATTTAAAATGAATGTATGCATATCTTGGAAGCGGAAATCAACCCACTTCCAGATATCCGATCGAGCTGAAACTCGGCAGATAGACTCGTTGCCAATGACATAAACGTTCCATAAACTTGGTGGCAATCACGTGCATTCACGCGGATATATACGCATTTCTCTGAAATCGAATGACAATACAGCAGTTAACATGCGAAATAAATGTCGGTCCTACCCGATCGGCATTTGGCGAGGTTGGTAGAGTTTTCGACTCCAGATCCTGGGTAGGAAGGTTCAATTCGAAGGTCAAACCAAAAAAAATTAAAGCCTAAAAGACATTTTAAAATAGATGTATTATAGTAAAAAAATATTGTGTTTACTGGTTTATTTTGGCAATGATGTTACTCGTAACAACAAGCGTTATTTCGGGAAACCTGAACGATTGCCATTTTTTTTATTCGGATTTTCATGTACTGTACGATTGTGATAAACAATCAGTTAGTCGTGCATTTACGTGGGGCCGAAGGTTTTTATGGATGTGATTTTTTTTATGGAAATTTGAAGTTTGCGGAGATTCAATGTTCTGTTTCCAGAACGTAGTACCTACTTGTCAACAAACTTAAGAGATTAAGGTAATTAAGTAAGTAAGTAAAGACTGGTCAATGGCTGAGTTGACATCGCATTTGGGTCCCATCCAGTCGTAGTGTGTTCAGTTCCTGGGCTGGCTAAGTCCTCCATCACAACGCAAGCAACATTTTCCGCTTACTGTGGTGGTAGTAGGAGATGTACAAATATTGTCAGGTTATTCGTAATCCGGAAATGTTTGTCTTTCTTTTTAAAGAAAATAGATACACGGTTAATACGCACTTTTAATAGAAAAACCACTGTGTATTAGTTATAACAATGAGAAAAAATTATTTCAGCTTCCGAAAATGGAAAATAATGCATTTTCATAGCCATTTCAAAAAATTATAAATTGGCATCTTTTCTTCACGCCATGTTTTGACAAAAAAACCATCAATCGAAATCAAATGTTTTTTTACGATAGTTCTTTTGTTTACTTTTTAATTGACATCTTGACAACCTATGAACCTATTTTAGGGTCATGGGTCAATATTTTGGTTTTAATGAGAGAAGAAAAAAAAATCCTAAAACATGGACATCAACAACATTGGCCGAAACGAAGAACAATATGAAATAACTATAAAATTGGATTATTTTCCATTTCCAGAAGCTGAAATACTTACTACCCACTATTATCTAAGGACAGGTTTATTAGGAGAATTTGAACAATTCTTCAAATTTCAAAGTTAATTTTCAAGTTCTGTGAAAGATTTTTTCAAGTTTTGTTATTATTTTAGTTATGTCAAGCAGCTAGCCTATAATGACATAATAACAAAACTTGAAAGGGACTTTCACAGAACCCGAAAAGGAACAATGAAATTTGAAGAATTGTTCAATTTGTCCGAAATAACCCGTTCTAACTATCACAAAGTATTTTTACTCTATTTTCTGTTTATTTATTTTTATCGTGTGTTACTTTAAATTACTTATTCCTCTCTTAGGACGGGTTGTTTCGGAGAATTTGAACAATTCATCAAATTTCAACGTTCATTTGCGGGTTCTGTGAAAGACTTATTCAAGTTCTGTTTTTATATCATTGTAGGCTAGTTGCTTGACAAAACTGAAATAAAAACAGAACTTGAAAAAAACTTTCACAGAACTTGAAAATGAACGTTGAAATTTGATGAATTGTTCAGATTCTCCGAAACAACCCGTCCTTAATATTTTGATAAAACCGTTTTTGCGAATTAAATTTATCGAGCTTTTTTTGTGAGGAGACAGAATTAGTATAATAAATAAATGGGTATGTCATACTTTATCAAATTAAGAATTGAAAGATCGACAAACCGACTTTGATTGACTTTATTTGACTAATTTGATTTTATTTTCAGATTGCAACTACCTGCTAGCGTGTGTGAGGGATGACACTATAAAACTGTTGGATCTTCGGATGAACGCGATCATTGGATCTTTCAGGTATAGTTATACTATGCAGTATTCCCACTAAACCCTTCAATATAAATAATATCTTGTTTAGAAATATCAAACAACTGAATCTTTTAACATTCCGATCTGTTTATTTGAACCCAGAGTATCGAAGATTGTGTTTTGTTGGCAAACCGGTCAATGCAGAATGGCTTTAATTATTATAATATGATAGATGGGAACCCAAAATACGTATTTAGCCCCAGGATATCTACATTATCTGCAACACCCTTTCTGCAGTGAACCTCAAATTCGCGGTGCAACAACTTTAAGGCTACATACGACTCTAATAACGGGGGTTTGCCCGACGCTCAAATTTTAATTATTTCTAATAAACGTATTACTAAAATCTCAAATGTATCTAGAGGGATCCCTATGGATGATGCATCTTATTAATATATAAGACGAATAAAAACATTCCCATTAAAATATTTTATGTAAAACGGTTTGAAAATTTTATTAAATATTTTTCAACTATAAAATATTTTTACTATAGATTTTTTTTCTAGGCTATGAATTAGTAACTTCCCAAGTATTACTAAAATCTCTAAAAATATTAGAGATTTTAGTAATGCGTTCATGAGAAATGATTAAAATAAACCCCACGGAAATATCGATTTTCTAGGCCATCTAGTGCAATATCGACGGTAGGTCCGTCCATTAGGCTGGGCCGCGCGCCGAATATTGTTTTACACGACTTCATCACTTATGTCGTTAAGATTCCCAATTTATTTAAAGAGATTTGATTCAGAGCCGCGCATCGCATATTTTAGTGCATGGCGCTTCGCTTATCCTCGTTAAGATTCTGGCTTTATTTTAGGCTATTGTCTCGTCATAACAGTTGGCACTGAAAGATGGATATATTGTTTACTAAATAGATAGCTTTAATCACATAATTTGGCAACCTTGGCACACTTATCCATAAACTAGTCGACAAAATTAGTCCCAAAAAATAGATTCCCACTTTATTCTAGAGATTTGATGGGGAAAATTCAACTGCAGGTCTGTCCAATACTCCCGGGCCCCGCGTCGCTATTTCTTGTGCATGGCTGCCTATTCTGGCTTTATTTTAGGGTATTGTCTCGTACTGGTGTGTGCATGTTGCTTGTCAAGACAAGGAAATTTTTTTCTCATTTTTTTTTTATTCCTAGAATTTATTATATCCCAAACGTTTGAACTTTTTGTACAAGCGTTTACACCATAGGCATTCAAATTAATAGACCAGTCATTCAGGGAAAGGGGGAGGCAATGTGACCGTCCACCTTTCTGTTATTTTTCAATACGTAAATCTGACACTATTTGGCCAACTCGCATTATAATATCACCATTTGGACCTCAAAGATATAATCTGCTTATGAATTACTAGGCCTTTTAACAATGGCGCGAAAATTGCTGTCTGCATAAAAAACTTAACTGCGAATCCCAAATAGTGTAAACAAAAGTTTGGACTTGTTTCCAAAATATTATATTTTGTTACACTATTTAGTTAGACACTTTTACAAATGTGTTTATTTTACCCACTGCAAACCTTTGCCTTACTTGAGCGAACTTCACTTTTCTGCGCAGGTTCTGGTTATTTCAGTGTGCGCTCTCGGTGGCCAGTGTACAAAGATATTAGAAGAACGAGATATGCTATGTTGGCCGCCGGACCGTAGGCGCAGTACTACCTAATTAGGGTACTTTGAATACTGTCGGGACGTGTACGCACAGAAATCTGTTCTATGTATTAGTGCGGATACCTTAGCGTAAGCGAAGGTGTGCAGTAGTATTGGTGAACAAAACTGGCGACACTGGGCAAAACAATTCCACACAGTATGAACTGCTCATAGCACATCTCGTTCTTCTAATATCTTTGCCAGTGTACGACTTCGTAGTTTATTCTAAGCATTCTAGAACCCCTCCTGGTGCCCGAAATATGGTCACGTGGTTTATCTCCAGCTCGTCGAAATGATACCCAGATTTCATGTTAGGGCAAGTCTATTAATTTGAATGTCTTTGGTTTTTTTTTTTGTTTGTTACCGGCGTTATTGAGCCCAGTTGTCGTGTAGTGCCGCGCAGTGCAAAACATGGTAACAGCTGATAAAGTGAGGTGTTTCATTTGAGGCACTCCATAATAGATGATCGTGTACCGGCTGTTTGCTGCTTTTCAATTGCCTGTATAATTGGCCGGACGACATGTCATGTTTTAGATGGGTGCTTATTGTACATCTGCGGTGACGGAATATTGTGAAAAAATGTCACCATCTTTGGAAACTTATACGAAGTACCTATAAGAAGTCTACTGCGGATAGACTTTCTGCGACCATTGTCGGCTGTATATAGGGCGGCCTTCTAACCTTAGAAGCAGAGATGTGCTTTATTTCAAATAAATCCATTTCAAATGGAAATGCAAAATGCAAAATGGGTATTTTCCATTTTGCATTTTAAATGCTTTTCTAAAAACCATTTTGCATTTTGCATTTTAAATGCTTTTCTCAATGCATTTTCCATTTTAAATGCTTTTTTGCAACAATCTTCCTACTATCTCATCTTTTTTTCATAAGCCCCAAATATCAGCCGGTCCTCAACCTCGCTATGAGAGATAATTTACATTTGTCAAGTTGCTCCTTGGTAGGAACCCTGGCAATTGAGTGATACCATTACAAAAAATACTGATTCAAATAGGTACTGAACATGGGGCCATGACGCTGTAATATTAAATGTTAGATAGCAGTTTCTATGTTTGTACGTTGGCAACATTAGTCCCGCGCAAATTTTTTGTGGTTTCATAATCTGTAGTCACATGAAACACCATGTTTTTGGATTTACCATCATGAAATATGTTTGTTCTACATTGATGTCCATTATCAAATGACAAAATTGTTTAAAAATTCTATAATTATTTTGATTGTTTGACATGAGAAACCATTTTGCATTTTCAATGCATTTTGAAAATAGGTATTTTGCATTTTGCATTTGAAATGCTTTTCTAAAAACCATTTTGCATTTTGCATTTTCAAATGGAAAAGTTTTGACCCATTTCCATTTTGCATTTCAAATGGTTTTGGGTACCCATTTTGCACATCTCTGCTTAGAAGTAAGATGTAACTATCAGCGCCTTTAGCGGCAGATGATGCATTCAATTTTGCAAACAATGGGTTTTTGCCACAAACAACAGATACTGTTTAAAATGTGTATAAGATTTAAAGTTTATCTTTCTGATTATGTATGACTATCGTACAAAAAATAAACTATTTTAAATTTTCATTCATAATTGTTGATTTCAAAAACTATCTAAAATCACACATTCCGAAATGGTTCCAACTGGCTACAACGTCTGGTAGTACGGCTGTCACCAACGTCGCCCAGAGTGACGTCAATGTCGCGGAATTGACGAATAAAAACGAACACGTCTTGCGGAAAATGGCACATTTTAAATAGTCATAGAAAATGTATTCGTCAACAAAAATATCTTCCTTAACGTAATTTTTTTCGAATGTTAAAAATTAGTAAAACCCTTGCATTCCAAATCTATACAACAAGTTTCCTTTTATCTCTTTAAGTTTTAAAATTCTAAAAAATATATATGTTATTTTTTAAGATAATATCTATACATTTGTTATGCCGAAACGTTAATTTTTTAAATTCCTTCGATAGGAAAAAATCGCAAATTAAGCTCCGAAAATTATTAACTACGCGTTTTGTTCTGTTACTCAATATGTTATATGCACGAAAAAATTCACAGAGTATCTTTAAGTGCATCTAACGGATTTATCGAAACATATGATTTTAGCCAACGTTTCGGACAGCATTGCAGTGTCCATCATCAGGGCAGATGTGTTATTAAATAACACATCTGCCCTGATGATGGACAAAGAAGGAGTTAGCGCAACACGGCATAACACCCCAAAAACAAACAACAACAATTATCGAAAGATGTTTGCTCTATTTTAAACGAGTCGTGTTTTATTAAATATTCTCGCTTAATTTTTATCGTTTTTCGAGCTCCTCGGTTCTCCATTATCTATAAATTATTGTATATGGTAACTATTTCTCAATATGATTTAACTGAAATCATTTTTATAGTTTATTATACTAATGTTGTGTGCCGATTTATGGCGGAAATTTATCCAATATATTAAACATTAATGTTTGTTTTCCCGCCAATTTTATTTATTTTATTATATATGACAGATTAATTATCGACTTACAATACAAGATTTCTTCTTTTATTTTAACCCTTCAAGCCTCTGCCATATTGTCTGTTATGTTTCTTAACTACTCAAATGTCAAATTGCTGGGTATTTGTGTGTATTTAAATCCAAATAATTGAACATTTCTGAAAGTATCCAAAAACTGAAATCTGTTTTTGAAAGGTGAAGAAGTAATACGCTTCCAAATCGTATTATTTTTGAAATATTACAATTTTTAATGCAAACAATAAAGTTTCAAAAATGACTTACTTTACTTATATAAAATTGAACTAAAATAACTGATAACGAAAAAAATGCATATTTTAATAATCAAATGTGGTATAAACATTATTGTCACCTCACTTTTTTACCGTTTTATGCAAAAACCATTAATAAATAATTCACATAAATTTACCACAAATTGCGGTCGGAACCTTTGATTTTATATAGGTGTTTATTTTAACTATTCTGTTTTTAGCTTCTATGTTTAAATTTGTAGCGTTGCGTTTTTTCTTTCTAAAACCGTCTAGATCATATTTTTCTCCATGATAGTAAGGGAGATACAATGATTTTCATGAGACCCATAGACATATGAATATTAGTAGACCTGCCCTAAGTGATTAAAAGCGTATTATCCCCACTCCCCATACCGGTTCCATTGAGCCGGCTGGGCTCGCATATGGCTTCAAGTGAAATTTGAAAACGTGACGTCATCATTCTTGTGCGAACTATGGTCGAGGCATCATCGGTTCATTTTACGAAATAACACGGCAAAATGTTGACTTTTGATATGAAAACTTGTAAAAATAGATGTGAAAAAGAGAATAAACCCAATTGTCGTATTACATTCCATAAGTAAGCATTATTTTACTTTATTTTAAGCTTATTCACACCGTATTATATGGATCAGTTTTAGAAACATATACTATCACATCACAATGTAGCGATTCTCAAGTGTGCTCATCGTTGTTTACTGGGGTAAGTAAATTATGAGACATTTGTAAAAGTGTCTTAACTAAATACTCTGAAACTAACTACGACTCTGAAATAGAAGCTGCCTTACTTTGCCGAATTTGGACTTCGCAAATTAGTTCATAACGTGGCGAGTAATTTGCGCTCCCATGTAAAAATGTCTATTCATTCAAACGCAGATTTTACTTTTAAGAAGTAAATGGTGATATTATAATGCGAGATGCCTATTTACTGTCAGATTGATTTATTGACGAATCACAGTCAGCCTTACTCCCCTCGTTCTTCAACAGTTGATTTTACCCCTCGCCCTTATCTTCTCGTCTATTAATTCCTATGTCTGTGATGAGACCATAGTATGAGCTGTTCAAAAAAAGCGACAACAAATAGACTCTACGGGTACTAGCTGTTTGTTCGCTATACCGAACCAGTTAGCCTGAAGGGTTTATATTCCTTGCAATTGTGAAGATAGGAAAACAAAAAAGGTTTTTTAAAGATAATGTGTTCTGTTTCAGATATTTCATTCAATGGCAACATTCCTATGATTCATCTGTTCTGCCGTGCGGTATCTTGAACATGTTGTGGTGACGACTACTGCCAAAGTTTTCAGGCAGGTCTCAAGGGCTAAAATAATGATCGTTTAAAATATTTGATGGTTTGTTTTTAGTAATGACGCCTTTAAGGTAGGGTGCGACTGGGCACGCGCCGCATTCAGCCCCGATGGGCGACACATCGCGGCGGGCGGGGCCGATGGCAGCGTCTTCCTCTGGACAGTCAGCTCTGTCAAGCTGGACTCCATCCTCAAGGGGGAGCACTCGTGAGTCATCTTCTTCTTTTATTTATTTTTTATAACTCGCACAAGAGTCCTAATTGCTCACAACCATCTGCAGCCAGTGAGACTATGTCATCCCCAATTGGGGTATGTTGTGCGGCCGAAGGTAGTTGGGAGGGGAAGGAGATGAGAAAGAGGAAGGTGGGGGGTACCTGGCTATTCTGATCTGGTTGCCAAACACGGCTAAAGCCATTTCAAGCAACTTTTTATTTCTCAATGGTAGTCTCACACCAGAGCGATACTTAGATTATATTCCACTCTGGAACATGCTGCAAGTATACTATTTATTATTTTAAATAAGTAAATTAAGTAATAACACTAATTCATCAAAAAAAAATTTGCTGCACACATTGGCATTTGAATCTCTTGAAGATATTCTCAGTATCACCCCAGTGTAAGACCACCATTCAGAATTGAATAGTTGCTTGAAATGGCTTTAGCCGTGTTTGGCGACCAGATCAGAATAGCCAGGTACCCCCCACCTTCCTCTATCCCACCTCCCTCCCCTCCCATCTACCTACAGCCTCACAGCACACCCCAATCGGGAATGTTGTGGTTAAAGGTCATCGCTAGTTTGGCTACAGATTTTCTGCTTCTCAATCGAATGCTTATTTCACTAACTCTCGCTTGTTCACTGGTTGGAAACTGAATATTGTTGTTTGTTTGTTGCAGAACTGCTGTAACGTCCGTGGCGTGGCATCCCCACGGTTCGTCCCTCATCAGTGTGGATCGCTCCAAGCGCGCAGTTCTTTGGGGGGACCAGTGTATATGAATGAGTCTGGTTAGATTATTTTTGTGTTACTTTAAACGCTTTGTTTTTTTCAAGGATATGTTTTAAGCACTGAATAGGAGTACAAAAAAATCATGCCCATACCTGTGCAATGTGAAGTTTTTGTTTTTCAATGTAAATTCATAATTTAAAATAAATTGAATAAAAAATATATTAGCAATGCAACAAGATACTTTTCTAATATTTTCATATCTCTTAGGTTTTTCTCCAAACCAAAAACCTTTGTACTAGAACATCTAAATACTCGAATGGTGAGCTCTGGCGTCTTGAAATTTGCACTGACTGTTTTTCTTGACTGGAATTCCTAAAAATCAATGTTTTTTATTATGCTCACAACTGAATTTCAGTGGTGAACTATGGAGTTTTGAAAAATTGTTTTCATTATCATTTTAGTTGAACCTGAAATCATACAAATAATCCCGTAACATTCCGTTTAACCTCTGTAATTATTTTTCTTCTCTTAATACATTAATATATATATATGTCTTTTAATCATGACTACAATTTAACCATATTAAGGCGATGCACTACGTCGTGTAATATTTTAAATTGAGCCGCTATCAATAACAACCCTTAAGTAGGTGGCGATAAGGTTTAAATTCCCGCTTAACACCATCCATTCGCCTGTTTTGATTTATGCAAGAAAAAACATGGCCAAAAAGTGCCTTTTATTTTATTTTGTGGATGTTCAGGCATAAATATTTATTTTTTTTTCGATCATTTTATAAATAACTTAATTTGCTACATTATACAATAAAATCATAACCGAAAATGGGTTTGTAAGTAGGAGATTTTGAACTTTAAAGCAGTTTTCATAGGCCTTTGCATTATTTTTTTCTGGGCTTATAAAAAGACTTATCTAAAAAATACTCGATTATTTAAAAGGCCAAGATGTATTCTACTCACAGTATTTAATTAAAGCATCTGAAACATTTCTAGGCGACCAAATTTTCAAACCAAAAACACATGATTTTGAATTACTACGTATGGCATCGCCTTAACTGTTATCACTGTTAGTGATTCCAGACATTATTTGGAGTAAAATTTTTGGAAAAAAATTCCGTGTTCATTTAAAAAAAAAAAAAACATAAACAGTCTCCGGAATAAGTCAAGTACGTCCCTTAACACCCTGTAGATACATTTGTTTTATCCTTAGTTCGCTCAGAAATGTATACTATTTCACAAGCGTATATACAGGGTGTCCGGAAACTCGTAGTACAAGCGGGAAACTGGTGAATCTACATCACATTTGAAGTCGATTTTGTAGTATATTTTTTTTTGATTTGAGCTTTCGTTATCGAGTAAATCGAGTTAGAAGTTCATTTTTTTTTTTTTTTTTTTTTTTTTTTTAATCAAATTCTTATAAATTATTACTGAAGATCAAAGTACCCAACTAATTAAAACTATTTGAAAGTAAAACAAATGAAGAAACTCGGATTTGAAGCATTATTTTGAAATCACCCTTCATTTAATCCGGTGTAATCATAAAATATTTCTGCTCTGCAGGGTTAAAACATCTGTTGTTCAACCCTAAACACCAGAAAAAACTTTAACCCAAAAATAGCCGAAAAATTTTTTTTTTTGGTTTTTTTTTTTTTTTGTGAAAAAGCTCAAATCAAAAACTTTATGTTTTTTTGGGTTCCCCATGTGGTGTAGATTCTCCAGTTTCCCGCTTGTACTACGAGTTTCCGGACACCGTGTATAATAATAAAGTTTTTTTTTTTCACATGTGTTCAATCCATAAGCCAATTCTTCAAATGAGTAGTATAAATCTTAATATCTAAAATAACCACTTATTGGAAAATCTGAATTATTTTGCATACGAAATTTTTATTAATAAATAATTAAAAATAAAAATAATTATTGTGATTTTCAAAGTTAGAATCGTTGACTCAACAAACGATTGTTTTCTATTTTCAAAACTGCCATAAAATTTGCTTTGTTTTTATCTTATTTGCATATTTATTCATATGGCAAATTAGAATTTTTTTTTAAATTACATGTTTTTTTTCTTCTTTTTTTCAGATATATTAACGCGTCTGCCTTGCAGTCTCTCAATAAGAAGATAATATTTTTTAGCCTGTTAATTAATTAAATCGTAACAAAAATGTTTTTTCATATACATTATTTATGTACCTATATAACTTTGATATTGCGAGATACAAATATAATTATATTAAGCTATTATTAGGATTATGAACTTGAGCAATGAAATATCGAACATCACATTCACTATATTAAATATTATTAATATTTTTATGATCAGCAGCTGTCCATGGTACATTGATTATATTTATTGAATGTTTCTAATTCTATTGGCAAATCTTTTGATTGAGATGTTTTTTTTATCTATTTTTAATTCATGCTGAAGAAAGAGCAAATACACATTGTGTTTAATACTAATTGGTTTGTTTTTCTTTTCAAATTGCTTGCCACCTTATTTAGTTAGTAGAATAATATGTTTTTTTGTGAATACCCTGTAGGAGTCCCACTGCTCAGAGCAGTGGCGGATCTTCACAGGGGGACGCTAGGGACAGATATACCCAAAACCTGCTAAACAAAAACAATCCAAGCGTTGTCTATACCAAAATGAATGAATGTTATAAACATTAAAGATCATGATCATGAAGATCATTTTCAGAAATATAGTATAACAATTTATTCCAGATCATTTTCAAATGATAGGTCCTCTCCACGCCACATTTTGACGCTTACTAACTAGAACTAGCGACCAGTGCGCAAAACCTTGCAGGTTGGAGAAAAGCCGAAATGTCCCCTCAGGCATTTGGGTACATTCTTTGTGTTTCTTTCTCGATCAAAAGCAATCCTCGTAACCGCGCATGCACACTTGTATGTGAATTTCAAATACCGTGAGGACAGTCCATTGAATCCCCTCGTGCCAAATAATACTGAATCGATTTTTTATTTCAAGAAAATTCGGGCGGGAATCTCACTCATCCAAATTAAGTTTTACCATAATCTTACAAGATACTGTGTTATTTTTACTATACTATGTTATAAATTGGTCTGATTATGTGTAATTTTTGTTTGAAAAGTTTTATACTATATTCTCGGTGAGATTTCAGTATACTAGATGATATAAAAAATGTCAGTCCTCACCATCATAGAAGTGCTGGAGCCGCCACTGGCTCATGGACAAAAGGACTAAGCCACTCCCAATAAGAATAAAAACCAAAATCCTGGCGATAAAGTTTAGTATAGCCCAAAGGAATTTTTACGTGGATATCCTTATAATAATAATAATAATAATGTTTATTTCAGCTGGACAGAGCGGTGTGTGCAATGCTCTGCCTGCCATAAAAGTGATGATGACTATTAATTAACAAAATTGGCTGTACATAATACTGGCGAAGATAACAACACAGATTGCATAGGTAACGCGATCATACTTCATATTTTGAACGAGACCGTTCTGTTTTTAGGGACCCTCTCCCGTTGTCCCAAAGAAAAGCGTCGGGATCCGGAAATGTCCCATTTTCAGAAAGCCGGCCACTCCCAACTTCAAACTGAGAGCAAAAGATTATTTCAAATATTAGTAAACTTCATCATACAAAACTAATAGAAATGTGATCCATAACGATTTGAAAGAGAACTGATGTCCCCAAATAGAAATTTGCATATCCGTTTAAGAAAGTCTTTATCACTGATAATCAGTGGCGGCTCGTGACTTTCGAGTGTGATAAAGTGCTAAGTTTGAAAAATTCGACATTATTGATAATCTTTAGTCCAAAACGATTTTTTATTTTTTTTCGAAAGTTCGATTTTTGAATGAAAATTTTCAGGAACTTAAGTTTGGCCGAGCACAGCACCAATTTCCTGAAAATCATCTTAAAAAAATCCGATTTTTCAAAAAAAGTTTACTTTTTCGGATATAACCTCATCAATAATGGCAATTTTTTTTAATATTAGCACCCTAGTACACCCAAGTCACGAGCCACCACTGTTGATAATATGAAGAAACCTAACCAAAATATGAAATCGGTAGAAATTTCAACTTTGACTTGATGGCTTTTGGTCAATTTAAATTTGTGACAGACCCGAGAATCCTTCTTGCCATAAAGAGTAAAATATTATTACTATTTAACCTTTCCTTATCTGTGGTGTGTATTTACTACACATTGCTTCTAATAACTTTAATAACTCTATAAATATAATAAATTCTGTGTTCAGATTTTAGGTATTCCTCTGTTATACATTTATGCATAATATTTTTCATAGTTTTCAAATTCAATTAAAAATCAGAGATTTTTGTTAAAAATCAGGAACAAATACACCAATACAATCAACCGTGTGATACTAATACGTGAAGAGTGTGCGAGGAAATGACATGCTATTGATGTCCCGCTTTAGTTCGCTATGCGGGAACATGAGAAATTCACACGTCCGCACTTGTATTTTTATTTAGACCATCGATACCTACGACCGCATAGCTGTGTGTGTGTTAGCCGCCAGCCAGTTGGTCGCGGACCGTGGTTAGATGTGGACCCCTCGCACGTTTCTTTAGCATCTGCCGATGGTTTTTTTCATGTTTTCAGCAATTAAATTACAATTATTATCACTTTTGATATAAAATATAATAAACATAATCGATTAGCTATGAATATTCATATTTGTCTGATATTAAATCGCTTATTTTGAGATGTGTATCGACTACACAGCACCGGAACCCTTGGATTTTTTTAGCACAGTAAGGGAAAGGTCAAGGAACTTGCTTACAATGTAAAATATATTGAACAAAACTAAAGTCATGTGATGAACAATAGAACCACGGAGATATGAATTGTTGATGTAAGCCTTAGGGAACTTGTGACCAACAAATTAGAGATAAATCAATGTTTTTGATGGAGAAAAGGAAATAAGTTGGCAAAGGAACCATGTCAGATGGTGCCCAAAACTCAACTGAGACCAAAAGATTGAAGAAAGAAGCCCTAAAAAAATTTGACATCAAAGCCTCAAATTAATTTATTAAAATGACAGACCGTGTAATGAAAATATTTTGTGAACAATTTGTTACTTTTAATTGAATATTGGATTGATAAAATCACTAAAATTATAAGATAAAATTGCTGCAGGTAGTTATTGGATATTTCTGGCAATGTCATGTCACTTTTTCACTTGTCACTGATAAATGATAGTGATTAGATGAATATCAGTGTCGATTTAATTGACAGTCATCTCAGTTATTGTGATAGGTAGCAATTTTGTATGATTAAAATCTCATACAGGGCAGTCATATTTATCTTAGTGCAGTGACGTTGCAAGAAAAATTAATTACATTTTTTAAAACAATTGTGCTAACATTTTTGTGTGTGTTTTTTTTAAGGACAGTGTATTATGTACAAATTACAACACATTTGATAAATGAATAATCCAATCATGAATTTGGTAGACTAAACTTGACATCATAAAGACAACAAAGTGTTTTCAACCCTTTATAGGACAAATTTTTTTTTTACGATTCGCCCTAAATATTTATATTTATGTATTCTATATTCATTTTTATGAACAGAAAAAACCTTTTTTTATTATTTAATTTCTCAGTTTTTTTGAAATTTTCGATTTTCCAGCGGGGGTTTTTTCTGACCGGTATCCATTTAGGTAAAAAAAATATGATCTAAAATTTTGGTTTTCTTTACAAAAAGTCAGGTTGGTAAGAAAAAATGTACTTTTATTTATTTGCGTTACAGGACAATAACTGCTTTGATAATTTTATAGAGAAACTTACCAGGACGCGATTTTCGTAAATTTACTCAACATGTGCGAACTTCGGGGCGGTTGGTTTGATTCAAGACCTCTGTGTGTTACCTCAGAATGATTACAACCCATAAAGGCGATTATAACGTGTAAACATAAATAACTATAGACCTTAATGTTGCAGGTCTCAAAACTATCCGTTTTTAGTTTTTACACGGACAAAACTATTTATTCCTATTTATATTTCGAAACACGGGTGCAAACAAATAATTTGTCTTAATATTAAGTCTTAATATTAATAATTTGTCTTAATACAAGCATGTTGTGCAAAAAGCATATTTTAATAAAATAATTAAACTAACGCCATATATGAACACGTAGATTATAACGAACATTTAATCTTAAGTTAACCATGCGGTCTATTCTTGAGATATTTATATAATGGTAACCGGATAAATCATCACAATGATAATTCATCACATCTTTAAAAAGTTATATAAAGTCAAGGAAAGTGATGAAACAAAAACTTTATTAACCGGGTTATGTAGGTTAGGTTAGGTTACGTTAAGTTAGGTTAAAAAACAAAAAAAATTTCATCGTTTCTAATGACTTTATATCACTTTTTAAAAGTGTGTTGAATTGTCACTGTGTTGAGTTATCATGGAACCTTATACAACAGATCATCAGAATTCTTGCCCAATGGTTTGAATGCTTGGCATTTCAAACATTCATTTGGCAAAAAGTGTCATTATCTTATTCAAATCGTGAAGGAGCGACAAATTCAACATTACTAAATAATAACACGAAGAAAGATTGATGGAAAGTTGTAAAGGAAGTCACTAGGGAGGGTCAATACACCCCCTAGCTTCGAAGCCTACATGAGTAATTATTGTTCCGGGCTGCAGTCTACAGGGTGAAGATTAGACGGATGATAGCCAATTTCCGATAGGAGAGGCCACTAGAAGAAGAAGTTAAGATTACTATTATTGTTATCGTAAGATCAATATTTTTTAAATATCAAAAAAAAATTACACGAGCAGATTAGAAATCTTTAATAAAATTTGTTTCAACTACTGCACTGTCTAATCTCTGATAAAAATTGCTTAAAATGTGATTTTTTTGCCAAGTAATTGTAGTTGTTTACGAGTATCACATCTTTTCAATCACGATGCTAGTGGAGTTCCTTCTCCTGCTCAGCGGTCTGCTGGGATCATTCTACCTGTATTTCACCGCCAATGATAACTACTGGAAGAAGCGAGGGATCCCATTCATCAAGCCAGACTTCTTATTTGGAAACTTCAAGGATGCTTTCTTGGGGAGAAGACACTTTGGACTTATGTATTCCGATCTCTACAAGTAAGTTAACAACAACTAGACCCAGATGTTTGTTTCTCAGAAATTCAAATGTAACATTCTCATCAAATGGCATCATTCAGCGCTATTATGTTTTTTTGACAGTTAAAAAGTTTACAAAATACCGATTCTAAGGATGGTGTGTTATCATATCATTATTGATCAGTTGTATCACTAAAGTGAAATAATGACAGAACTTCAATAGAACTTTCACGGAACTTGACAACTTTGAAATTTGATGAATTGTAATTTGAAATTTCAATTGAATTGAAATTCTGTGAAACTACTCGTACTAAGTCCTTTTCAGCTTTTGAACGAATTGTGATCAGCGGAAGAGGATATTTGGCAGATTATCTATTTTTGTGTTGCTTGTTTATATTTTGTGTTACCTTTATTAGATTACCACTTCCAATATTCCTTTCATTAATTCATTCATTTATTCATTCATTCCAGAAAACAAAGTCGAAATTCAAATGATGTATTTAAAAATATGTTCTTTTCTCTGTAGTAAGTTCACTGGGTCACCACTTGTGGGCATCATGAAGAGTAAAGATCCAGTTCTTCTCGCCAGGGACCCAGAAATAGCGAGGCAGATTTTGGTCACAGATTTCCGATGCTTCACCGATAATGACTTTACGGTAGGTTCATTCATTCATTAGCAACATGCGATAATTATTTATACAACTCTCTCTATATTATATTTACGTTCACTGAATTAGACGTTGGTTACATTACAAAAAAATTGTTCAATGGATAACAATCAATATAACTAGATAACAATCATTAGTAGATAATGATCTTACGGTTTAGCATAACAAAGATAAGAAATTAAACTCTCATCACGGATAAATTTTACCAATTAATAATGTTCTAAAATTCCAAATATTACTTGTTGATAATATTGTGTGTTCAGTAAATCACCTTCGAAGTATTCTGCATATATTTTTTTGTGTATGTATTTCTGATTTCACCTTAATGATTAGTTTAATTTAATTTTAGTTGTGTTAAGGTGTTCCTTTTACCAAATGGAAACTTCTTTAGACTGACCTTATTTAACCTTTGAAATTCCTATATCTCGTGACCTAATACCTCTAGATGCAGGTCGGCGACGATGTCGCGGGGTTGAGGCACAGAAGCGCAGGCCAGGGATGATATCTGGGGCCAGGATACTGATGTAATCCTGAGGAGTCCATGATAATCCGTAGCCTCTCTTTAAGGTTCGAGCAAAGCCTGGCGTAGTAGAGTAGGTCTGTAGTCTGTAGCGGGAGGGCACGACGTGGGTGGCAGCCGGGTGGCCAGCCGCCTCACTAGGCAGCGAGCAGTCACAGGGCTCGCAGGTTAGTCACTGTTGAAACTGCTGATTAATGACTGATTGACCACGTCGTGATGCGCCCTGTGAATGTTCCCGAATATTCTAGTAGCATCGCTACATATTCAAATAAAAATGTTCATTTGTTCAAAATCTTAAATCTCCGAAAGATCTTCACCGATTGCTTTCAAGTTTTGTCACAACGTTGCATTCGAATACTCGGGTCTTTTTATATACCTATATGTATTATATAGATGTCACCTGTGACAGGTAAAAACATGCATTTTTCAAAAAGCATCTCTATCTGTTGGAAGTAAAAGCAATATGCGCTATTGTTTTGTCAATAGAGACTGAGCCACACTAACGAGTGGCGGGGTACAGCTAGTATATAAATAAAAATATAAATGTTCGTTTGTTCAAAATCTTAAATCCCCGAAAGTTCTTAATCGATCGCTTTGAAATTTTGACACAATGTTGCATTCAAATACACATGTGTTTTTTATATATCTATATTATATAGACGTGACCAGTGACAGGTAAAAACATGTTTTTTTTAAACCAGCGCCATCTGTTGGATGTTAGCAAAATTCGCTATTGTTTCTCTATCTGCACAGACAGACTGAGCCACAGCAACGCGTTATGGAGTACAGCTAGTTAATAATAAAAATTAGATAATTTGTACAGCACCGTTTTGTGGAAAATCACTTTTGAGGGTGCTGAGATAACACTTCAAGTATGAAAATTATGTACTCACAATTATTTATCAATAATCTCTAATCAATAATTTCCCATTTTAGGTAAACCTGGAGCGAGACCCAATGTGGGGCACCAACCCCTTCTCCAATAAGGGTGAGGTGTGGAAGGCTCTGAGGGCGCGGTGGACTCCGCACGTGACCCCGGGCAGGATCAAGCAGTCTTACGTCAGCATGGCCAACCGCGCAGAGGTCATGGTGGCTCACATCAACAAGAGGGTCAAGGCCAATCCTAATACGGAGTTCTTGGCTAGAGATGTAAGTTTTTTTTAACCTCTATAGCAATTTCGGGAGATATTTCTCCCAGACGTCAAACACCCTTGTCTTTTTGGGGGCTATTTCTCCCAGTCAGTTACGGACTCATAAAATTGATGCTATCTCATGTTTTACGGTGGGAAATATGATTTAAACAGTCTTAGAAATAGAGATCTCCACGCTTTCAGTTTGCATACAAAAGTTTACCATAGATATTCCTCAAAATTTTTTAATAGTTCTGTGAAACAATATTTAAATATGAAACAAAAAAAAGTAAATTCGGTATAACTTTTATAACACCTTAGTCTAATTAAATATGTTTTTTAGTTTTGTGTTAAGTGCTAATTACATTTTCAGAATAAAATTCATCAGTCAGCGACTTTAAAAACTTTTTCGTTACTTGCAAGCAATATTTTAGCATTTTTAACTGTGTAAATTTGTCGGTTTATAATACTAAATTCTGAAAGAGTCTTAGAAACGTACATACATATATCTCAAATATTTCTCCATAAGCAAACTTTGCTTTTCTGCTCAGGGTCCAGATATTTTAATTTGTGCTCTTCGGCATTCGACGTTCAATTGATGTGGTAGATTATCCAAAGAATTTTCGAACACTCATGGTGTCAAAAAATGGTCACGTGGTTTGTCTCCAGCTTGCCCAAACGATACCCGGATTTCATGTTAGGGCAAGTCTATCTCTTCTGATGTCAGGTCTTGTTAATTTATTTTTTGCTGTGGCGACAATCGAGCTTACTTTCTCCAGACTCAAAGCCAAATTAGACCTTTATGCTACAGAGACTGATATACAGGTAGATGATTAATTTTTGCAATCTGAGGCCCGATTTTCCAATCGGCTCGCAATCTCTGTAGAAAGCACATACATTGGTCGACGTTCTTATTCTCATCGAAGGTAGACACTTAGACGCCAGACTTATCTTCGACGGCTGTCATAATCTAGTCCATTGTATCTTAACCTAAGATCGTTTTCCGCGCGCCCTTGGAAGAACGAGCATCGTTTATTTTTATAATATCGTTTTAAGGTCCCATTTAATGGCTGATTTACCGGTGATATTGGCTGCAATACATAAAGTAGAGCAACCTGAAGCAGCTGCTTTGAGACCAACAAGAACATTCCGCCATAGGTTCCATTATTTCGCTAATTTGACAGAAGAAAACTTCATCAGGAATTTTAGGTTTAACAAAACCTTAGTATTTCAGCTGGTAGTCATTGTGTCTCCGTTCTTCAGCTTTAAATGTCGAAACTAAGGTCAGCAAAAAAATTATGCGAGACATTTCAAACTATCACCATGTGTCAGACAGGAGTGTATGACACACAAGACTGCAAAATAGGGCCGGTGATCCCAATCCGTGGTGGCTGAAGGCGTCTTCCTTCAGTGGCGTCGGGGCGTCGAGCGGGGCGTCGAGCGGGGCGTCGAGCGGGGCGTCGAGCGGGGCGTCGAGCGGGGCGTCGAGCGGGGCGTCGAGCGGGGCGTCGAGCGGGGCGTCGAGCGGGGCGTCGAGCGGGGCGTCGAGCGGGGCGTCTCTGTGGCCGTCGTAGCTGGTCCGATGTTGATGCTGGTCCTTGTTGTAGAGTCCGGGTAGAGGCAGGAAGGTCCGGGGTGAGGCGAGGGTCAGAAGAAGAGAAGGCGAGTAGATCAGATCAGAAGTCGGAGCGAGGTAGGAGGCAGAGCAGAGAGTTGTAGAGCTGGTGGAGGTTGCTGGCTATCTGCCCTTCCAAGGGACTGTCGCCCGTTTTATAGGACCCCGGCGGCCTTCGCTGGCCGAGCGACGTTCACACGGGCCCGCTTTCTCTTTGATTCCTGGAATCGAGGCCCGTGTCTGTTACGTGCCCGCGGCCCGCCGCCGGGTTGGCTACCGCCTCTCGGCCGGTACTTTCGGGCTCTTGGTCGAACGCGACCCCGGCCTCTCTTTGTTCAGGCACGGTTCCCAGAATCGAGCTTGTGGAACGCTCGGGCAGCAAACCACGCTATGACGGCGCGCGGCCCTTTGCTTCGGGTCGCGGCCGAGCGTCCCTTCACGTATAAGCACGATTCTCATAACCGTGCCCGAATTAAATGCTATGCTCTTAATCCACCAGCTCTCTCAGTATACTTCTCTGCCCGTGCCCCCTAGCCAAGCTTCGATGTTTTATTTATTGTTTATCATTTTTACATTGTTTCATACATACATTTACATTTCTTTTACATTTAAATTTCATACATAGTTCAGTTACAGTTTATACACATTTGACATATTTCTCATAAATTCTCATTTTAATTTTAAATTTTTATTTTATAATTCTATACGTGGGTGACTGCGGCCGAGCCCGGAGCAGTACGTCCGTCACACTCCCCCCGTGGAGCTCGGCTACACCCATTTTAGCGGGAGGCGTGCTGCGACTTGGTGCGGCGTGGTCCCCGGCGTCCGGTCCCCCTGGGGTGGCGAGTTCGTCGGGCCGACGTTGGGACCGCTCCCTTGACTGTGTCCTTAGGGGCGGGATCACTGGCCGGCAGGAGGACCGCGATCTTAACTGCTGGTCTGACGTAGGTCCCCGTGCTGGTTTTGACCTTCACGGTCCTGACCTGTCCGTCCGGGGCTGGCGTGGCCTCGAGGATCCGTCCCCGTGGCCAGCTGTTGCGGGGCAGTGCCGGGTCCGCAATCAGCACCAGGTCGTCCTTCTGTAGAGGCTGCACCGGCTGCTGCCACTGCTTCCTGGCGGCGAGAGTAGGCAGATACTCGCGGACCCAACGTCTCCAAAACATGTCCGCGAGCTGCTGGCCGATCCTCCACTGCTTCCTGAGGCAGACCTCCTCCTCGGCCGCCCCGTACATTGCCAGATGGGGCCGCCTCCCCGTCGAGCCCATGAGGAAGTGATTGGGCGTCAGCGGCTCCTCGTCTCTGGGGTCGACCGATAGGTGGGTGAGTGGTCGGGAGTTGACCGTGTATTCTGCCTCGGCCAGTGCCGTCAGGAGGGTCTCCTCTCTTGGCGCTCTCGCTTTGAGCGTAGCTGAGAGCGCCCGTTTAACAGAGCGTACGAGCCGCTCCCAAGCTCCCCCCATGTGGGGACTGCGGGGCGGGATGAAGCTCCACTCCATCCCTTGCGTGGTCGCATAATTTTGGACCCTTGGGTCCCGACAGATGTCCTCCACGGCGTCTCTCAGTTCCTTGTCTGCGCCGTGGAAGTTAGTCCCGTTGTCGGACATCAGGGTCGCCGGCTGGCCTCGCCTGGCCGACATCCTTTGGATTGCCATTATGGCAGAGTCGGCACTGAGTGTGGTGGCCAACTCTAGATGCACCGCCCTCGTCGATAGGCATGTGAAGAGGGCGATGTAACGTTTTTCCTTCCGGCGCCCGATGGTTACTTCCAGGGGCCCGAAGTAATCCATCCCGCAGTTGGTGAACGGCCGCACATGCCGTGCAAGCCGTGATGCTGGTAGGGGTGCCATCATGGGGGGAGACGGTTTGCCCCGCCGCATTTTACAAGCGGGGCACAGGTGTTTGATGTGGCGGAGAACTGAGCGCAGCTTTAGGATGTAGAAGCTGGCGCGCAGTTCGGCCATCGTCGTCTCCACACTCGCATGATCGGCTCGGGTGTGGTATTGGCGCACAAGCAGCCGAGTGTAGCTGTTCCCACCGTCCAGGATGATGGGTGACTCGGGTACCCCCTTTACTCCCTTGATTCTCGAGCCCATTCTGAGCACCCCGTTGTGGAGGTGGGGTGCGAGGGAGACGAGGCGGCTACTGCTGGACACGGCCCGCCCCGAGTGGAGCTGGCGTAGTTCTGCTCCAAAGGCTGCTCCCTGGGAGTGCCTTATCCACCGCCATTCTGCGGCCCGGAGCTCCTGCAGGGCTAGGGGGCCCTCGGCTGGCCTGGCGGGTCCCTGGCGGCATCGCCGAATGAACCGCAGCATCCATGCTGTGGCCCGGATCAATCGGTTCCAGGACGAGAACCGCAGGATGGAAGGCAGCCCGTCCTCCACGGCGAGAGTGAGGCCCACAAAATTTGGCCGCCTTTCCAAACTCTCGTCACCCGGCTGCTGGTTCTGCCGTTCCTGGGGCCATTGGTTACTCGGCGCCGTCAGGAAGGAAGGGCCGCTGAACCACCTTCCGCTCTGGGTGAGGTCCGGCTCCGCCAGGTCCCTGGTTCCGATGTCAGCCGGGTTCAGCTTGGTTGGAACCCAGCGCCAGCTGGCGATGTCGCACAGCTCGTCTATCTCCCCCAACCTATTTGCCACAAAGGTTGAGTAGCTGCGGGGGTCCGTACGGAGCCAGCACAGCACCGTGGTGGAGTCCGTCCAGTATTCGGTAGAGGTTATAGGGGCCTGGCATTCCTTTCGAAGGGTGTCAGCCAGGCGGGCAGCCATGAGCGCAGCCTGCAGCTCGAGGCGGGGAATGGAGAGCGGTTTCAGCGGTGCCACCTTGCACTTGCTGGACAAAAATGTGGCGGTGCTGCTTCCCTCTCCCGTAGTCTCCACCAGGTAGGCCACGGTGCAGCAGGCTGCCTCAGACGCATCGCAGAAGAGGTGTAGAGCGAAGGAGTTTGCCTTGCTCAGCAGGCAACGCCTCGGTATGCGAATGCTGAGGCCTTGTAGCATTCTGATCCACTCGGCCCACCTTGCTGCGTGCGCCTCGTGGATGCGCTCATCCCAGCCGACGCTGGACCTCCAGACATCCTGCAGGAGAATTTTTGACCGCACCGTGAGGCAGGCCACGAAGCCCACGGGGTCAAAAACTTTCATGACAGTGCTCAGCAGCTGCCTCTTGGTCGGGTGCCGGATGAGCTCGGCCTTCTCCGTCTCCTTGAACTCATACATGAAGGTGTCGTTGGCGGGATCCCACGACAGGCCGAGCACCTTCTCGGTCTCACTGGCGCCGCTGCTGATGGCTATGGCCGCCTTGGCCTTCTTGTCTGCCGGCACGCTTTGGATTGCGGCGGGTGCGTTGGAGGCCCAGCTTGCCAGGTGGAAGCCTCCCCGGGATAGGAGGGTGCCGACGCCTCGTACCAGCGCCGCAGCCTCGCTCACGGAATCGGCGGCGTCCAGGTAGTCGTCCATGTAGAATTTATTTTGCACCGCTGCGGCGGCGGCGGGGAATTCCGCGGCGCCTTGTTCGGCCACCCTATTGCGGACATACTGCGCGCTGCTGGGGGAGCAAGTGGCCCCAAACATCATTGAGGACAGCTTGTATGTGGTCGCTGCCTCTTGTGGGCTGGCTCGCCATAGGAAATATTGCGCAATTTGGTCCTCCGCTTTTATTTTGATGCGGAGGAACATCTCCTCTATGTCGGCGGCTATGGCGATCTTGCCCTCCCGGAACCTCAACAGGTTGCCCAATAGGGATGACAGGAGGTCGGGCCCGGTTAGCAGCCGGTCGTTCAGGGAGGTCCCCCGGCAGCGGCTGGCGGCGTCAAAAACCACTCGCAATTTCCCGGGGCTGTTCGGGTTGGTGACCGCGAAGTGGGGCAGGTACCACTTCCGTCGCGACGGTACGCTAGCCTCGGCGTCGGGTACCTTTACTGCGTACCCGCGCTCTATCAGATGGTGAATTTTGGCCGCGTACGCTGTCGCCAGCTCGGGATCACTTTTCAAGCGCTTCTCGAGGGCGTTGAGGCGGTTTACGGCACACTGTCGGTTGTCGGGCAGCCACACGTCGTCCTCCCTCCACAGCAGCCCGGTCTCCCAGCGACCCGAGTCCAGCGGGCGCGTCGTTCGTTCCATGAGGCTCTCGGCGCGGCGTATGTCGGCGGACACCCGGCTCACTGCGGTCACTCCCAGCGAGTCAACTGAGAAGTGCTTTCGTATGAGCTCGCCGATTTCGCCCATTTCAGCCGTCTCGCCGATCATGTTTAATGTGGTACCGCTATCTACGTCCCGCCGGGTGCCCCCATGTTGAATCCAGCCGAGCGCCGTCCGTGACGTCATGCGGCCGCCATCTTCTTCTTGGACCTCCCGCGACACGATTAAATGAACATTGTCTTGGCCGATTAATAGCCGTGGTTTCACTTGCCGGCGGCCGGCCACTGTTTGTCGCGGGAGGTCTAGGTCGGAAACTGTGTGGGCCACCATTGTGTATTCACTGCCGTCACCGCGCACCGACAACTTGACCCGTTGCGACTTGGCATCCGACGAACACATGCCGTTGGCGCCGTGAATGCGCAGGCCGCGGATCGGTCCCGCGGCCCCGACAATGTCTGCCACTTCGGCGTCAACGAGGGTCACCGTCGAGCCCTCGTCGAGCAGCGCGTGCACGGTCACTTGGCCCCCGGGGCCGCACAATGTCACTGGTAAAACTTTAAGTAGCACTTTTTCCACTTGGTCCCAGGTGTTTGTCACTGTCTGCACCTCGGGGGCGCGAGCGTAAGCGGCATCGTGCAATAGGCGGTGGTGGGGAACCCGGCACGCTCCCACCCCACAGTTGACACGGTATTTACACGCTCTCGTTTGGTGCACACCGTCCAAGCACTTAAAACATATCCGGGCCCCTTTCACTAATTCCCACCGCGCACTCACTGTTTCACTGGCGAATTTGGGGCACCGGAATAACTTATGCGTAGCGTCTTTGCACAGTGTGCACTTCACTTCACTGCGGGGTTCCGGCCGCTCTTCGGTAACGAAGACACTGTCGCGGTGTGGGCGGGCGGCCCGCGGATGCTCGGCCATGCTCGGACGCGCTGCTCGGCCGCTATCGGTGAGGCCCGACCGCGGCACCGCGTTGGTCAGCCGCTTCAGGAACCCGGCGAGCTGCACCACGGTGGCGGCCTGGGCCTGGTCGGCCACCCTGTCCAACCATGAGAGGCGGAGGGCGAGGGGCATCTTCGAGGCGATCTCGCTGAGTAGGGCGGGGTTGGAGAGGTAGTCGCTCCTCAGGTTTCCCAGCGAAGCGACCACGTTCTGTACCGCGCCGGAAAATTCTACCAGAGCTTCGGTAGACGCATCCTCCGGCAGCCGAGTCAGCCGCCTTATTCTGTCAAACATGACAGTGGCGATAGAGTGCGCCCCCCCAAAGCGATGCTCCAGGACGTCCATAATTTCCGGCACCTGCGCCGGGTCCAGGAGGAGAGGGCTGACGGCTTCACGTGCCTTTCCCTTCAAGGCACGCTGCAGCCGCATCAAATTCTCGGCCGCCGTCATCCCGCAGGTGGCCGTCGACTGCAGGAACTGTGCCTTCCAGGCCTGCCACTCTATGGCGTCGCCGGCGTAAGGCGGCAGGTCCTTGGCGCTGGACTGCCGGGCGATGAGCGACGCCATCCGCTCATCCTCGGGGTGGGAGCGGGGTGTACCGCCGGCCTGGGACTGCCGGAGGGCGTCGGCAAACATGGCCGTCACCTGGGCGAGAGGGACACTCCCCTGGTTCACCCAGTCCCGCGTCTGCCTTGCTGCCTCGTCTGCGCGGTTGAAAGCCCCGTATCCGTCCATGGGGGGCTGCGGGGGGGAGTCTGCACTCGAGGGAAACGCTGGGAACTGGGCGGGCTCGCGGGTCACGCCGGGGTAGCTATACTGCGGCTCTGGTCCACCTCGCAGCGTCGCGACGCCTGGGGAAGCGCCGTCCGTGAGTGGATCAGCCGCCTGGTTTTCCGTCCCGGTTTGAGCCCTCACTGCGCGGCTCGAGCTCCCGATGGCATCGCTGGGCTGGGCTGTAGCTGGTGGCACAGTGGTGTGTGTAGGTACGCCCGGGGGCGCCGGCGTCGGCGCCGGCGTCGGCGTCGGTGTCGGTCCGTAGTCCAGCCGCGGCGCGGTGGCGCGCGTCTCCGCTGAGTAGCCCAGGTTTCGCCCGAAGCCGCTAGATGGCGCCGCCGTCGGTGGGTACTCCGCCAGTGGAGCTCTGGCGCGCGTCTCCGCTGAGTAGTCCAGGTTTCGCCCGAAGCCGCTAGATGGCGCCGCCGTCGGTGGGTACTCCGCCAGTGGAGCTCTGGCGCGCGTCTCCGCTGAGTAGTCCAGGTGTCGCCCGAAGCCGCTAGATGGCGCCGCCGTCGGCGGGTACTCCGCCAGTGGAGCTCTGGCGTGCGTCTCCGCTGTGTGGTCCAGGTGTCGCACGAAGCCGCTAGATGGCGCCGCCGTCGGCGGGTACTCCGCCCGTGGAGCTCTGGCGTGCGTCTCCGCTGTGTGGTCCAGGTGTCGCCCGAAGCCGCTAGATGGCGCCGCCGTCGGCGGGTACTCCGCCCGTGGAGCTGTGTCCAGTTGCCAGGCTGCAGGTGAAGTGGTCCGCGGAAGGCCCTTCAGCGTAGCGATCAACTCGGCAATCTGTCGGGCGCTGTCCTCCTGCAGCTTCTGGTTGCGCCGCCTCTCAGCTCGTAGCTCGAGCTGCACCTGCCGGAGCGTGTCCTCGCTCGAAGCTTCGCTTCTCGACGAGGCGTCGGCCGTGGCAGGGGGCGTCTGTGGCGGCGACGCGCCGGAGGGGCCAGCCAGTAGGTCCGCTCGGGGGTCAGAAGGGGCCAGGGGGGCGGTAGGCTGAAGTCCGGGGGGCGCGGCTGCGGCCGCCCCGGTTGGTGTGGGATCGTCGCTTCCTTGCGATGAGTCCCCGTCAGCGCTGTTTTTCCCGGAGCGCAGTGAAGGTGACATCTTCCACGGAGAGATCCGGCGGCGAAGGACCACTTATGTGTCAGACAGGAGTGTATGACACACAAGACTGCAAAATAGGGCCGGTGATCCCAATCCGTGGTGGCTGAAGGCGTCTTCCTTCAGTGGCGTCGGGGCGTCGAGCGGGGCGTCGAGCGGGGCGTCGAGCGGGGCGTCGAGCGGGGCGTCGAGCGGGGCGTCGAGCGGGGCGTCGAGCGGGGCGTCGAGCGGGGCGTCGAGCGGGGCGTCGAGCGGGGCGTCGAGCGGGGCGTCGAGCGGGGCGTCTCTGTGGCCGTCGTAGCTGGTCCGATGTTGATGCTGGTCCTTGTTGTAGAGTCCGGGTAGAGGCAGGAAGGTCCGGGGTGAGGCGAGGGTCAGAAGAAGAGAAGGCGAGTAGATCAGATCAGAAGTCGGAGCGAGGTAGGAGGCAGAGCAGAGAGTTGTAGAGCTGGTGGAGGTTGCTGGCTATCTGCCCTTCCAAGGGACTGTCGCCCGTTTTATAGGACCCCGGCGGCCTTCGCTGGCCGAGCGACGTTCACACGGGCCCGCTTTCTCTTTGATTCCTGGAATCGAGGCCCGTGTCTGTTACGTGCCCGCGGCCCGCCGCCGGGTTGGCTACCGCCTCTCGGCCGGTACTTTCGGGCTCTTGGTCGAACGCGACCCCGGCCTCTCTTTGTTCAGGCACGGTTCCCAGAATCGAGCTTGTGGAACGCTCGGGCAGCAAACCACGCTATGACGGCGCGCGGCCCTTTGCTTCGGGTCGCGGCCGAGCGTCCCTTCACGTATAAGCACGATTCTCATAACCGTGCCCGAATTAAATGCTATGCTCTTAATCCACCAGCTCTCTCAGTATACTTCTCTGCCCGTGCCCCCTAGCCAAGCTTCGATGTTTTATTTATTGTTTATCATTTTTACATTGTTTCATACATACATTTACATTTCTTTTACATTTAAATTTCATACATAGTTCAGTTACAGTTTATACACATTTGACATATTTCTCATAAATTCTCATTTTAATTTTAAATTTTTATTTTATAATTCTATACGTGGGTGACTGCGGCCGAGCCCGGAGCAGTACGTCCGTCACACACCATATAAACGTCATGATCATCAGAAACATAAACAATATTCACTGGGCCACCAATTTAATCATCTCTCAACCATTCGACATTCAAGAATAAATGAATCATTCGACAAATTTAATCAGACGACCGTTAAATTTTTGCGTTGATGGTGCTTGACAAATAACTCTTGATCACTAATGGAGAATCGAGCACCTGGTCTATGTAGATGTACATTGTACTTCTACCTTCTAAAAGTTAGAACATACATTTTTTATACGAATAGTCTTATAATGTAATTTTATTTTTTTTTTTACAGCTGATTGCGTCGTTTTTAACAGACTCCATCGCTCTGGGAACATTTGGAGTAAACATAGATTCATATGCCGATCCTCAAAATCCCTTCAAGGTTATCTCTAACTCCATTTTCGTATCAGATTATTGGGCTGGTCTACTTACCACCACTTTTGTGGTAGCCCCTTGGTTGGCCAAGTATTTCAGGTAAAAAAAAAGTGCACACTTCATCCCCTGCTATTAAACCACATTTCAAAAAATTATCAAATGTAAACAATATTTTAACTACTATACTATAGAGATTAGGGTCATTACTTAACTTCTTGATCACTGATGCTAAAGTTTCGTCATACACCAGCTGATTCTGTATTCGTAATAACTAACTTGTTTTTATGCAAAATTATGTTTTTGTGAATTGTACCGTGGTACCAGATAACATGTTTATATATTTATAAAAATACAGGGTTTTCCAATAAGAGGTGTTATTTTGATATTTAATCGTAAAAGATCAATGGTTTCGTTGCTTGTGTGGCACGTAGCGCCGTCTTGTTCAAAGTAAACGCTGTCCAGATCAATACCATCCAATTCCGGCCATAAAAAATCATTAACCATCTCTCGATAGCGCAATCCATTCACCGTAACTGTTGCTCCAGCCTCATTTTCGAAACAGTAAGGTCCAATGACTCCGCCGGACCATAAACCGCACCAAAAAATCACACGTTGAGGATAGAGAGGCTTTTCAACAATAAATCTTGGGTTTTCCGAGCCCCAGATGCGACAATTTTGTTTGTTGATGAAGCCACCGAGGTGGAAACGGGCCTCATCACTCAAGATGATTTGCATTTGATTCACTCAAGTGAATTTTAATAATTTCAATGCGTTGTTGAAGCGTGTATCGTTCCATTTTTATTAATGGCGTAGTTTCTACTTGTCAAATATCAAAAAATGACAGCTTCAAAAGTAACATCTACCGAAATAGCGGGCTATTCAAAATAACACCTCTTATTGGAAAACCCTGTAGTATATAATCTACTATAATTAGTTTTCCAGACTGGCTAGTTACCTATGTCAAGAGAAATGATTTTTTAATTATTATTATATAGGATACTTCCTTGGCTAACAAGGGGTTTAATGTTCTGTATGTTGTTTTTTTAAATGTTGAATTATTTTTGCAGATTCGTGTCACAAGAAATTGTTGACTTGTCATTCAGTGCTGCGAGAGATATCATGAAGTGTCAAAAAGAGACTGGATTGCCCAAGAATGACATGTACACTGCTTTAACCAATTACAGTATTGCAGATGGACATGCCAGTTAGTTTTAATCGATATTTTGAATAAATGATTATTTTACTTATTTCGCAGTACTTTTCCATACTTATATGACATATTTTCAGCCTTCAGTGAACTGGATTTGGCAGGAAGAATATTTGGAATGCTCTTGGATGCTTCTGAAACTACAAGTGGGCCCGTGTCTTTCGGACTCTTTGAAGTAAGTTAACGATTTATATAAGTTCTTATTTACTAACATTATTAGCCTTCTTATCAATTAACAATTTACAAATTCAACTACATCCGTAGATTGATTTATGTCAGTTGATTAACACATGTTAGTAATTGATATAAGTTACTTATTTGATTCCTACTTATTATTCCTACTTTTTGTTACATGTTTTTTGAAACCATAAAGTGTTTTTTTTATTTATACTACATAATATTGGAATTATTATGCAGGTTGCTTGCAATCCCGATGTACAAACAAGACTGCAGGCAGAATTAGATGATGCCGCAGCAGCTAATGGTGGAGAACTAAACTACGATATCATCAATCAACTTCCCTATCTGGATATGGTGTTACAAGGTTAGCTTGCCTCGTACTTAAAATTGATTTAATGTTGAATAATCACTATTGATTATTTCTGTAGCGTTGTTTTCATGAGAAAATGACCTTAAGGGCTCTTTACAACTTAATTTATTTCACTTATAACTTATTACTTAGACTTATACTTAGGAGTTGATTTATTACTAATGACTTACAACTCAAACTTAGAGCTAGCAACTAACTACTGAGACTTAACTATTAACGATAAACTTTTTCAATTCTGCTGCACGCTTAATGTGCAAAAAAAAATATAAATAGCACTTGGTTTCAACTTAAATACTACAAAAAATTACTATTTATGTGTTGGGAGATGGTAAAAGATCCATTAAAGTTGCATTTTTTTCTCAATCAATGTTAAGTTCTAAGTTTAGGAAATACTTATAAATTATTAAAATAACCCAAACTAAACCCTAAAAACCTATTTTGCGCATATGCGATTTAAACCCCATACTTAAATACTTGTAAAAATTAAATAGGCAAGTTAATTTTTACAAGTATTTAAGTATGAGGAACCCGTATAACCCGTAGGAGCCGACAAAAACGTTCAATAAATAAAAATAAATTTTTGTTTTATGCCACCGTGAAGATAATGCCATACTTGATAAAGTATCATTTAGATGTTTGTGTTTGACAAACCCAGTAGAAGTAATATCCAAAGGCAAAATGAATGTATAAGGTCGACACTGCAGTTGCAGTGCTTCGTGACGTGCGTGGGCACAATTCTTCAACACTGCAATTGCAGGGCTCCGGCTCCTAAGGGTTAAAGAGCCTTTGCATGCTGCAGAATTCCTCAAGTTTGCCTTAGTAACTTACATCTAAGACTTATAACTAGTGATTTACAACTAAGGCTTAGAACTAGTGACTGAGAACAAATTTGTCGGGAACCCAAAATAATCTCTATTTTATAGGATTTAAGATTTTTAATGAATTACCGACAGATGTTAAAGAAGCTAAAGCCTTGCTGCTTTTCGTGAGTTATGCCTAAATACTATAAAGATTAAGTTTTAGATGTATTGTAAAGTGTCCTTAATGTAATAGAAATAAGTTGTTAAAAGGTTTATACTAGATATAAAAATGTAACTTTTTTTATAACTAGATAAAAACACACAAAAAAAACCTATACATATTTATGACCAAGTGGGTCTTAATACATAATACTGCAATATGACCTAAAATTACTGCATAAAACTATTAATTGATAATAATTGACTTAAGGCGATGCCATACGTAGTAATGCAAAATCATGTGTTTTTGGTTTGAAACTTTGGTCGCCTAGAAATGTTTCAGATGCTTTAATTAAATACTGCGAGTAGAATACATCTTGGCCTTTGAAATAATCGAGTATTTTTTAGATAAGTCTTTTTATAATCCCAGAAATAAATAATGTATAGGCCTATGAAAACTGCTTTAAAGATCAAAATCTCCTACTTACGAACCCATTTTCGGTTATGCTTTTATTGTATAATGTGGCAAATTAAGTTATTTATAAAATGATCGAAAAAAAATTAAATATTTATGCCTGAACATCCACAAAATAAAATAAAAGGCACTTTTTGGCCATGTTTTTTTCTGCATAAATCAAAACAGGCGGATGGTGTTAAGCGGGAATTTAAACCTAATCGCCATCTACGTAAGGGTTGTTATTGATAGCGGCTCAATTTAAAATATTACACGACGTAGTGCATCGCCTTAATGAATTTTTTAGTAAAAATATAATTTCTCCTTTTTCCAGAGATCCTTCGCAATTATCCACCATTGATCCACCTTAGCCGCGTGTGCACCCAGCCCATAACCCTGAAGAAAGGTGACATCCAGGTCAAGGTCCATATTGGAATGACCGTGGCAGTTCCGGTTCTGGCTATCCACATGGACCCCCAATACTATCCCGATCCCTACAAGTTTGACCCCGAACGGTTCGCACCCGGCATGGCAGAAACACGCCCAAAGAGCACCTATATGCCGTTTGGTGATGGACCTAGAACTTGTATAGGTAAAATAACATTATACATATTATTTGTTTACACACATTGTACGAACAGTACAAACGGGAAACTGGTGAACAGTTTTAGTCCTATGCTTACTTTGCAAGTATATATGTAAATTGCTACAGTTTTTAGATAAAAAATTTGGTATTAAATAAAAATGCAAGAACTTGGTCAAATATCAACAAATTTTAATGATTCTTTTTGAAATTAAATAACTAAATAATGAAATGTTATGCTTCTAATAAAAAGAAACAACATATTTACAATTACAAAAATTTAATTATGTCGCTTCACAATCGTGTTTTTCCGTGCAAAGTTCATGTAGTCCATCTTACAGCGAATGCATATGAGGTTGGATCTTCTTATCTCATCGGAATCCCTTTTCGTGTTAGAAAAATGGTGGCTCTTCTTGTTATCCCCGTTTCTAGTAAGACGGCAAAGAATGCTTTTATTTCATTTACAGTAGTTAGTGTCCACTTTTTGGCCCGTAAATTCGATTTGTTTTTGTTGGTTTCTTTGACAATATGTTCAAGAAGTAACGAAGTGAAAAATAAATTGAAATGGGATTTTGGTTTTGCATCAAAAGAATGAGAATATCCAGGTTATCACTCTAAAATCATTAGTAGAAGAAAGTCCAATTCAGTGATTACATGGAGAAAGAATTTTATTTCTGTAGCTACAATACATAAATTGCTAAAAAATAAATAGAAGAGTAACTCAGGATAGTTTTTGCGCAACATCGCAAGTCAAAAAAATTGGACTTTTGTGATCTGGGTCAAGCTAATAAAGGATATTAAAATAAAGATAATAAATTGCACATGATCTGCCCATGTAAATATTTCTCTTGGCTATTATGTAACTAAAATTAAACCAACTGCTAACAGAAGAGCAATTTTTTGGTAAGATTCCATTGCAAAGCGATTTCAATATATGTATTTATATATTTATTTTTTGCAGGTATGAAGCTAGGCACGGTAGAGGCAAAGGTTGTGTTAGCATTCCTAGTAAAGAACTTCGTAATTCGTCCTGTGGGAGACCGCTATGCGAGGCCCATTCCAATAGACCCAAACGTGTTTGTCATGAGGCCTGCGCAGGAGTTGACCGTGACCTTCAGTCCAAGGAATCTAGGAGAAACCTATTCATAAATAAAAATTGAACTGTTTTTTTCTTTCCGTTTTTGTTGTTGTTATTTTACTTCTGTTCTTCCTACATGTTGTCTGTAACACAATCGCTCTACAATTAGAAAAAATGTAATGCCTTTTTGAAAGAAGTCAAAATTACAGAACTTATTACTGTATATAAAGCGGTAAAGATCTTCCAAGAAATACCGACCAATATAAAAAAAGAGGAACATTTGATTAAATTCAAGAAAGAAGAAACGAAATTTAATATAAATATTTTGTAAGACTGTAGTTTGTAACTTTGATTTTTTTGTATTGTGTTGTATTTATATTAGTACGTAAGTAACCATTGTACATTTTAAGTTAATAAATAATAAAAATTAAAAAAAAAAACAATAATTGGATGTGATTTGAGATTTTCACCATCAAAAGAATTATCATCGTAATTTATTGTTGGGGTATTATTGGTAATCGTTGTAAGGCCAGTATTCATGTTAACTAATTGTACTGAAATACCGGCCATGAGACGATTGACAGGCGCAACACGGTAAAGCTTCTACATACATAAACACATACTTCACCACAATCTACACATCTGCCTGATGCTGGACACTGTAATGCTGTCTGAAACTTTGGCTAAAGAAGGAAGATTTGCAGCACGGCATAATACCCAAAAAATAATTTACGATAAATCAATATTTGTATTTTGGGAGAGGGATAGATAAGGAGGGATCTGGGAAGAGAGGCAGAAAGAGAACCGTGAAGGAGTTCGAGATTTGGAATCAGGTAGGGTGACAGAAAGAGAACCATGAAGTAGAATAGAATGACGACCGGGAAGGTAACTGAAATGAGGACATGGAAAATAAACTGTAAAGGGAATCATGTTGTGAACTGAATTGGGAACTGTGAGACTGAAAGACAAGGAAACCATAAATAAGTACTGGTATGGAAACTGATACATGGTTTCCCCCCCCCCCCCCCCCCATCTTGGAAGCTGACGACCCCACTGGTCCGATTTTTGATATGATGAAAGATGACATTGTTTCTCTATCATATTTAAAAAAATCCTATTGAATCTCAAAAGAGAAATGTAAGTTTTGAGGTTAACATCTCAATTGCGCTTTTATATTGAACATTTTAAGAAAAATTTAAAATACCTAAATACACACTTGTTAAAAATCTGCCACAAGATCATCCCAAAACTAATATCGGCGGACGTTTCTTCTGACTTCTGATATCGCCCATATAGATTTACCATTTACATATCGCCATAATGCCCTAATCTTCTAATGCGCCTGCTCTCTGAACAAGGACGTTTGTACCGGCGCGGGTGATTTGAATCTAGTAGAATGAAAAATTATCCTTACCGAAGAAAACAAATATATTTACGGAACATATTTCTAGATATGTCGCTAGAGATAAGAATGCTGATTTTTTACAAACGAATTTTCGGTTGTGTAACATGTTTGTTCGCAACACAGCGAGGGCTCAAACCTATAAATGACAAGTCAGCTCCCACATGAGAGGAAAGCTCGGTGAAATGACTATTGATGCTTCCCGCAGGCAGAGAGTTAAGACGATATTATATTGGTTTTAAATGCCAAAACTATACACGCATATTGTTGCATAACCAAATTATTTGACTGTTATCATAATACATATAACATATGTTTTTATTTCTTATAAAACCCAACTCTGATAAAATAATGATTGCTTACTTTTACCTTGAACCTACTGACCTCTCAGCCTGACTGCGTAGATTTAGTACTAGTGATTCATTTTTATCCAGTGAAGGGGGATTTTTTTTATGAACACTGCACATCAATCCCAATTGCCCAGAGCCAGTGGTTAACCGCAACCCCCAATCGGGATGCGCTGTGAGCAGAATTGCCATATCGAGCTCTCTGTCCTGACAAAATCTAAAATGTCCAAAAACAAACCTACAAAAATGTTCCAATTCAAACCTGCACAATACAGCAATGCTGTTTACCATAGATTCACCACTCATACCTTTTACCTACCGTTAACATTTAGAGTGGCCGTGCTAACCATGAGTCGTATATAAGTCTAACATATATATATATCCGTGCTAACCATGTATGCGTATATAAGTCCCCAGATCACGGTGATTTTTAATGACAAAGGGAGAAAGGGAGATTTTTTTAAAAAGAAGTAAAAAATCTTGGGGGATTGAGGGTGAACTTTTGTGTAATTATGCATTTTGTTCAGACTAGTGGATACTTCCGCGCGTCAGGGATAGTCTCAAAAGGTCATGCACGGTCAATCGATAAGCCATATATGTCTGGGGATATGGTAAGGAGACGAATGAAAGAGGTTGTGATTTCACAGCGTTTATTGAGTCAGTGTAGTTTCGAGATGACTCCGGACCGATGCTCACGCAGTTAGCGGATGTAGTCGATGGTGAATTCCCCGTTTCGCAGATCGACACCGCATTAATGGATGTAGTCAGCGACGAATTCCCCAGTTCGAAGATCAACACCAGATGAAGCGGAGATGAATGGTGGTAGAGTGGTCGATGGCGATGAAGTCGGTGGCTTGACACCGCGTTAGTGAAGACCGGACGTGTACTCCAGTGTGAAGTATGATGGTGGCAAGGGAATATTTTACAAGGCCAAGGCGATGTTCTAATCCCGAATCGATGATAATTTGTAGCCTCTCCTTTATGGTCGTGTAACGCTGGGCATATTAGGTTCGTGGCCCATGGCGGTGCGGTGAGGTAAGAGTGGGATGCAGCGCGAGGGTCGGCTTCAACTTTAAGATTCTGTAGCTGCTAATTACTGACTGACTTAGATACCTCGACGTAGCTGCTTTATATAGAGCAAATGCGTACGAGAAAAAACCAGCAAATCGCGTGTAGGTAGATGCGCCGTACATTCGATGTTTCACTAGTACGTTCTAATGCGATGCGGATTGCATGTATCAACGTTCCCGAACCTTCTAGTAGCTACCGCTACATGTCAATACGATATTGATTAATTTCGTCACCTATGGTCAGTTAGCGATATTTGTGAGTACGGTCAACAATTGATAAAAATGTTCCGATGGCCCATAGACAAATTTTAGCGCGGCCTCCACAGTATCAGATAAGCTTTGGTTAAATGTCAAATACATATATGTATATACAAAATTACTGGCTTATTACCGAACGGATTTGAACTAAAGAAGCTCTTAGAATTGTAAGAAGACGTTTTCGCTGTGAGTTAAATTCGTTCGGGCCAATAATGCTACCCTTGGCTTGGAGAAACGAAAGTTGTTCACATAACATGTAGTGAATAAAGACCTCATTAACTAATTTACTCCCTTTTTACTGTTAAAAAGTAAATATCATATTTCGGAATATCATTTTATAGACCCCTCCTATTCTTAATACCTTCCGTGTTGGCAGCGTATATCGATTTCTTATTTATTTACTGCATTATCAATATCGATATAGCTATCTACGGCGCGAACGTGCTCGGGAAATCGCTGTAAAATAATCAGTAGTTACGCCTATCGATCCGATTTTCTAAATTTATCAATTTCGTTTTACATTATTCTTTTTACACAAATGTGAAATAACACTATTAATTCACAAAATTCCAAATGGCCTCATACACACAAATACTTCATTTATGAAAACATCACAAGTACATGACCACCACACAAGACAACATAATAAATTATACACAAATTCAGCAAAGACAGAGTGTGGTAAAAGAAACATAGGCCATGAGGGTGTACACATATATAATCTCCTTCCTGATAGCCTGACAACCGTAAATAGAATAAATATATATAAGAAAAAACTGTTTGCCCTCAAGATCAATGAGCAAAACCAAAATGCTCTTACTTAACCTGTTGAATGTGGGACGAAATTTCGGAAACGGCGCGAAAATTACCGCGATGTGTTCTGCTCAAATATCTTAATGAAAACTAAGTATTTGGTTTTTTTTCGATTGTTTTCTGTTTACCAGATAATGTAGCTAATTATTCATATATAGTTCATGATTATATCGTAAGACGTTTTCCCAGAATAGCTAACTTTATCTGAAAAATTAATAAATAATTCCCCCGTTCGGGAAACAATTGTCAAAAAAATTATGTATATGAATATAAACGGATTTTATTATTTCTACACAAACCTGAATAAATAGCCTATATGAAAAAAAACAAACCAAAAGTGTTTTCAAAGAAATAATGGCATTTACATTGTTTTGAAAATGTAAAATATTTTAGGCTTTTCAAAAAAAAATGTCAAGCCAAGCGTGCACTTTAGAATTTTTTTGTGTCGTATTGTATAAAGTTATGAAAGCAATTCTTTCAGTTTTTGGTAGTTCATACTATTGTTGTTACTAATAATATTTTTTTATACTAGAAACCTGTAAATAAATAATGCTAAAAATATATTTATGCACTATGATGTAAATTTTCTAACATTTTTGCTGTCACTTTACTAATCTGATTTTTGACACAATTATATTGCGAAATATTATAAAAATTACATCAAAATAAACTAGATAGAATTACCTTTCTAATGGAACCTCACACCTATTATTTCGATAATGAATTTATATCCAAAACAATGCTAATATGTACAATATTTACCTCAGACAGTTGACCAACTTCAAGTCAATTTCAATACATCGATATCCAAAATGGCCGCCATTTTTGTATACAGATATTCATCGAAATACAGAGTGGTGCAAAGAATCATGATTCAATGAGAATAAAAATAAATTTTAGTGATATTTTTTTTCATAATATTTATTTCAATTTTATATAACATAAAATGCATTTTTTTCAATTTCAAGTAACTGGGTGGTTCAATAAAAAATAAAAGTCGGAGATTTATGTTTCATCATATTTATTTCAATTTTATATTACATGAAATACATTTTTTTATTCAAGTGCTGTGGGGTTCAATAAAAAAAAGTTTAGTAAAAAAAGTTTTTTTTCATCGTATTTATTTCAGTTCCTCTTATGTTATGTTCTCTTATGTTCCTCTTATGTGGCCGATTTGAAACCTGAAACAGTAAACATTTATTGTTACACTAATGTCTTTCAATTCTGGAAAAGATGAAGCGTACAATCAACCTAATATAACTACTACTAATACAAAACATACCGTCATGGCGATCGATGCGGTGTCTTTGGTGGTTCTGCCCCCTGCATCATGTTGTATTGTGGTCTCCATTCTGCAAAGCGATAGAAGCAATCAGACATATACTTGTATTTATATAATTTTAAAAAAGATATTTATAATTGCATACTGTTTTTTATCATATATAAAAAAAAATCTTATAATTTTTTTTAGCACATCCTGTACACCTGATCTAATTTTGTGATATTTATTACGATTTTTCATAAAACAATAAATAACAAAAAAAATATTTCCGTAAATAAAACAATAGTATTACATTTTCTAGTACACCCTGTTGTGGTTGTTTCTTTTGTATGGAGATTGCAATATTCACATATCACTATAGGTGGCGACACTAGTCATTTTTCAAAGCTTTCGTAAAATTCCGTAAACAGATACATTCAAACAATTTGGAAATCTTGATTGTATTGGTGTCAATTGCTGAGATGCAAAACTTAATTTTTTATAATATTTTAACTAAATATTGACTAAACAATGATTTTGAAACACAATGCCAATAGTTTTCCCTACATAATGACATATGAATCTCTACAAATAATATAATATTACGATGTCAATATTGGTAAACAATTGCGAACTTTTTATAAGCAAGTTTTTTTTGACATTTTCGGCCAGTACTTCATTTTTCATAAAATAAACACTAAATATTGACAAAACACTTGCTTTGATATATTCTCTCAAATGGTTTTTCTACACAATAACATGTAAATCATTCCAAATAATGTAATATATGACATAAATAACTTGATTCAAACACAATAAATTTTCAGAGCGAAAACACTTCCAGTTTTTGACAGGAATTTTACGTATTTGTCTTTTGCAAAAATGAATTATATTTATGAAAAACACATGACTTGTTCAATGAACTATGCATAAAATCATGTTTACTTACGTTTCTTTGGGAAATTCGTCGTATAATACAGTCTTTACTGTAGCAGTCCGTCCACCAGCGAACGTTGAAAAAGGTGCACAAAAAAGATGACAACGGCTTTTCATAGAGAAGTCAATTTGAAAGCTACCAAAGAGGCTACACTAATAAAATAAAAGGTATCTTCTAGACTGATATTAGCGCAAGCGATTTTGACCTTGTTCTTCATACAGTTTCTCTATAGATAAGGGTTAAAATAGCACTTAAAAAAAAAAAACAAGCAAAAATATTTCTCGGATGCCGGCGTCCGACTCACAGTCGAGAGGTTAAGAAAAATATGTTATATATATATTATGTTTGTTTTAATCAATGTACATGTACACTTAAGTTAACAAAGCGAAATATGTATTTCTTTTAACTTAATAAATAACTAAAAAAAAAACACAGAATTTTTTTAATTATTTATTACCGCATACCGGGTTTTCGAACCCTCGACCTCTAGATTCGAGTTGGCGGCACGTGCTCAAATGTTCGACCCCACAATGTCTAAAAAAAAACTGAGTAGATGCGCAATACGCAAGTCAGCAAAATCGGCGTGGCAATAATTTTTGAAATGGGTAATAATCGAATTATAGGTTATTTAAGTAATCTACAAAGTGTTAAAACTCTTTCGTACGATTTTCGTTAGTTAGGAAAATTATTCATTGAAATTAGATCTCGTATAGTTTCGAATTGGAAAGCTCCATAAATAGTTTTTACAAGAAATATGCTAATAAGCTTTAAAAAATTTAACATAGTCTCTGATTGAAAACAATCCGTATCATCTCAGATGATTATTGTGCTTCTTCTCTAAAAACGCGTGATTTTAACCAACACATCAATAATTATCATGTGCCAGGCTCGTGCCATGTCGTCAAGTGTATTATAAAAGCGTATAACACACTTCATGACGTCATGATTGTGACTAGTTTGAAAGATGACGTCAGAAAATTTACTTGTCGTTAGTGAAATTCTATTAATTTCTGATATTTGTTAATGCGCTGCCTTCAATCTATCTGTAAGGTACTTATATTTTTTTTGTATTCAGATAGCTGATTACATTTTCTAAAATAAAGTCCGCGATAGGTACAATCTAAAATATTTGGAACTGGGTTATTTTTGTGATTCAAAAAATGAACTTGCCCAGTAAAGCTGACAAGCAAAATAGCTTACTCTAGACCAACAAAGGGTAAAACGCAATGCACAGTGCCCATTTCGCATTGTGACACAATGCGTGCGCCTTTTCATAAATGTGCACGTGAACCAAACCAAAATTGTATTGAGGTTATTTTTCAATGGTTATGCCTTGTCTAGTTGTATTTAGTCTAGGTACACTACCGATATGCTATTCCGGTTTCCGTACACAGCGCTACCCGAACCATACTATAATTTACTACATACCGAATCAAAATAACACACAGTAAAAGTGATCGTTAATTTCAAATAATTAATATGGCGAAATGGTGACAGTGAAATTGATATATAAGTATGCTAAATGAAGCTCTTGTGATTGGCCAATAGCATCGCCATCTTTCCCACACCAACCATACAGCTTGCATGGCTTTGCTTGACTTGCTTGCTCCCAGGAGAAACAAAATGCGCTTGCTCATTTAATATTTCTGCTGAACAAACAATCTACTGTCATGAGTTCGAGTAAAAAAACGGCTCTCAGCAGCAAGATAATCTAAACATCATAACAAAGTCCAAAAACAAAAAATATTGCACCTGAAGACATTTAACCCAGTAGAAGATGTTTTATTTTAATTTGCGTCTTACGTAGATTTCAAACTTGAGAAAATAAAAAAGAAAATATTGATAAAATAATGTTGGATTTTCAAAAGACAACAGAATTTATTTGTCAAAAATATGATATAGGTAATTACTCGCTTAGACTCCATGAATGAGGTTAAAGGAGAAGTTGAGAGCTTAAAAATGATTTGACAAATAAAGGTAACATTATTAAGCATCTGAAAACTTATAATCAAAGTCTGAAAATTAGACTGGCTTGCTTAGAACAGTCTAGCCTAGGTAGATCAACAAGTAATGGACAGCATTTATTTTTAGGTCAAGAGTGTTGATTCCGTTTCTTAGGTAAGTAAATCTGATAAGTTCGTTTACGCTTGTGTCTCCTATATTCAGAGATGTGCCAAATGGGTACCCAAAACCATTTGAAATGCAAAATGGAAATAGGTCAAAACTTTTCCATTTGAAAATGCAAAATGGTTTTTAGAAAAGCATTTCAAATGCAAAATGCAAAATACCTATTTTCAAAATGCATTGAAAATTCAAAATGGTTTCTCAGGTCAAAAAATTAAAATAATTATAGAATTTTTAAACAATTTTGTCATTTAATAATGGACATCAATGTAAAACAAACATATTACATGATTGTAAATCCAAAAACACCACGACTACAGATTATGAAACCACAAAAAATTTGCGCGGGACTAATGTTGCCAACGTAAAAACATAGAAACTGCTATCTAACATTTAATATTACAGCGTCATGGCCCCATGTTCTGTATTTGAATCAGTATTTTTTGTAATGGTATCACTCAATTGCCAGGGCTCCTACTAGGGAGCAACTTGACAAATGTAAATTATCTCTCATAGCGAGGTTGAGGACCGACTGATATTTGGGGCTTATGAAAAAAAGATGAGTGGAGATAGTAGGAAGAATGTTGCAAAAAAGCATTTAAAATGGAAAATGCATTGAGAAAAGCATTTAAAATTCAAAATGGTTTTTAGAAAAGCATTTAAAATGTAAAATACCCATTTTACATTTCCATTTGAAATGGATTTATTTGAAATAAAGCACATCTCTGCCTTTATCTCATATCGATCACCAACTCCGTGAGGTTCCACCGGGTCCGTCGAGTCTAGCGTGAGAAGAAAGCACGCAATGTGTTTCTTTCCACCGAATTTGATGAGTTCAGTGGAACTAAAGAACGAAGGATTGAATCCTTTTGACTGAACTCGAATTCGTGAAATAAGTAGAACAACTCACCTCTACTTGAAGTTCGGAGCTCCTACTAGAGAATAGGCTCCTGGCTCTGCCACACGTACACTTCGAAGCGGCAGTTCCACGCGCACGCGAAAGTAACAGTCCATTTTAAGACTGGGTGGCAGAGCCTAATAGAGATGCGAATGTCGATTTGAGATTTAATTCAATGACTGTCAAGTCAGTCCGTTGATGCTTTTCTCAGTGCGCAGAACCTAGCTTTTTAACCTTTTAACATTGGAACATTCCGGCATTTGGGTATATATTGTATTCCTTGAATTTCTTTCTCGATCCTGGGTAATCCGCAAAGCCGCGCGGCGCGCATGCTTGTTTGTTGATTTCATATAACTCTAACACCAACCAAATCTTCTCGTTACGAAAAATATTATTGGAAATATTGCGTTTTTAGTATACTATCAATTGGTGTACACCTAAATTATTATTTTATTTATTTTGAGATGTAGACATTTGATTGGGGACATAACCTTTCCATGAACATTTTTGCTTAAGAAATTTTATATAATATGTTATTTGGGTAGTAACAATTTCACAGTACAGCATCTACACATAAAAAATATCGGTCCCCACCATCGAAGAAGTTCTCGAGCCGCCACTGCCTAGTTCGTGAGAGAATTTATGACATGGGTAATAATCTTGTTATGATGCGATAATGGTAACAAATTACAACTGCATCTAGAATGCTGATAAATCCATTCAATTCGTCTAACAATAGCCAGCGCTTGACCGTGACGTTATATAAACACTGTTTTATTCCATAAAAAATTGTTAAACTGAAGTAATTTCATTCACAATTGTTTTATTTATTTAACATCTTCCCATTCAAGATGTTAGTGGAGTTTATTTTAATTATTTGCGGCCTGCTTGGCTGTGTATATTTCTATTTCACCGCCAATGATAATTACTGGAAGAAACGAAAGATCCCATTTATTAAGCCAGACTTCTTGTTTGGTAACTTTAAAGATGCATTCTTGGGGCGAAAGCATTTTGGACTTATATTTGCCGATCTCTACAAGTAAGTTACCCAAATATTGCAATTTGGATTAAAAATAAATCTTTTTTTATCGATGAACAAAAAGCATTACTAATTTTCCAGTAATGTCAAAATTTTTTCAAAAAGGTGATACAGTTGGAGCCGATATTTCAGTTGATTTTTGAGCTCGGCTTGTGAGATATTTACGTCCGAACTCCGTAACATTCCCGAATCCGACTAGTAACATTCCCGAATACACTGAAATACCGGCCCTTACAATAACAATGTTTTATTGAAGCAGCCTTACGTAAACGTTATAATATTTTATAGATAAATAATAAATTATTATACTTTGCATATTATTTTTAATGTTATCAAAACCTGTCAATACATTTCGGAAAATGTATAAATAAGTGGATATTTACCAAACAAAAATAAAATGCCAAATGTTTGAGTAAAAATAAAACAATGAATGCTAAATGTCAAGAAAACATTGTTAATTTGTTACTTTCTTAATCTCTAAATGGTATTTATTTATTTATTTTTATTTAGGAAGCAAACAGTCGTAGAGTAAAAAATTATAACAATAAACATTCATATGTTCTAGACCAAGGCTTCCCAACCTTTTTAGCAGTTGGGCCAAATTGACGATTTTGAATCACTGGCGGGCCACTGAGTACCTGACGGTTCCTATTTCCATGGGGGGGGGGGGGTTGTTAGAGAATTTCTATAAAACATTACAGAATTCCATTTCGACGCAAAGAATATTATGTCGAAAACCGGTGTATTTTTGTTTCAAAAGTAAGTTCGACAGGTTAAATTTTTTCGTCGCTGATTCTCGTTCTGAGTAGCCTAAATAGCGATAAATCGCCGTCGTTGGCAACACTGGTGACCGCGCGCAAGCTGCATTGTTTGTTTTACCGCGGGCCCGCGACACTGGCGGATTGGCGGGTTTTTTGAAAATGTTTCAGGCGGGCCACTTATAATTCGTTCGCGGGCCACATTGTGGCCCGCGGGCCTGGGGTTGGGCAGCCTTGTTCTAGACCAATTAAGTTCCATTAAATTAAATGTAGATTTAGTATTTTTTACCTACACAACATATTACGTACTATTACAGAGTTTTGCGCGTATTTGGATTTACAATGTGGTATAAAATAAAGTCGCTATCCGCGTCTTGTGCGCTTAGTTCTTCTAAACTACGCAACGGATTTCGATAGGGTTTTCAACATCATTCAGAGAATTTCTTTCGGAAGATTTATATTACATGCATATTATATTTATGGAAAGTAGATAAAAAACGATGTTTTGTCATCAAGCCGTAAAAATATTTTTGGGCGATTACATTGCTAACCTTATGCGATACATCAAAATAATGTATACAGGAAATGTATATCTTTAAAAAGCCTACAGAAAAGTAAGGGATCGTAATTATTTTTTTTTTAAATTTCTTTATTTAATATTAAATTTACAATTACATGTTATTACATTACATTAAGTTTGTTTTCTTTTTAATACATTACAGTACATCGTGATACACTTTTTTTAGAGCAAATGCTCGTGTTAAAAAGGCAGAGAAACGCGTGTAAATAATAATTAAACATATTTTTTCAGAGAGTGTAAAGATCATGAAAAGAAATTTTATTTTTTTACATACAATATATATATATTATTTTATATATAACAAAATTATATCAAATAGAAAAGGATGTAAAAGAAGGAAAGAGATAAGAATAAGAAATAAGAGAAAAGGATTTCAATATAATAATAATTGATAGATTATATTGTATTTTTAAGTATAAACGATTTTAATATGCTATATAGTGTTTTTATTGAGCTTTTGAATTTTTTATAATTCGTTTCCAATCTTAAGTTAAGAGGTAATTGGTTAAACCATTTGACACCAAAATATTTATAAAATTGTTGGGCTGTGGTGGTGTTACAGCGCGGGATAGTTATAGAGCCAAGAATACTTTGTCTATTGCTGTTCGAAAAAGTTAATAAGTTGTCATTGTTGAAACAATCTTTATGTATTTGAAAAGGAGTTATTTTTTTATAAATAATATGAAGTGAAGGGACTTTAAATTCTTGAAATTATCTAATTGCGGGGTAATCATACGGTTTTTTCAAAATTATTTTTATTAATATTCTTTGGATAATTTCTAAAGGTAAGAGAGAATGTATCCTAAGGATAACCCCCCAGCAACGCCGGGTACACCTCAGGTAGTAGGAATAAAAAAACAAGATATGAACTTCTAAACATGATGAAAAGAAATTTAATACAGTTCTAATGTAAAGTTACCATTTTTCATGTGGTTCGTTGAAAAATGGTGAAATTGAACTCATGCCGAGTTTGCAAAGTAATTTGGTACCTAGGTACGATCAGTACAAAAATATATTGTTTATTTCATTAATATTTGGTGTTTGGTTGGAGAATCTGTGATAAAATTTAACCTTTATGGACTCGACTAGGATGAACAAAACAATAATTTGCTATTTAAGTAAAGTTTGTAAGTGGTGTATCTAGTCGATATAATAGAATAATATAGGTGGTTATTTCAATGTCCTTGACCTGAGTTGCAAGGGGACTGATAATAATACCTACCACACAAGTAGTGGGTATTCTTTCAAGAGAAACTCGGTTAGTGTATTTACACCATTGATGGTATAATTTAGTCAATGATTTACACACTTTTTTAATATACTTGGTGGATGGGTATGCACAATGTTTAGTTTGTAATATTAAGGAGGGAAAGTTCTGGGACGGAAAAACGTTTGAGGTATGATGTGGATATGAATCTAGGGATCAGTCTGTCCAGGAGTGACGGACGAATGATCTATCACTCCCGCTGCGGCGCAAGGCGCATGTCTCAGGGTGGGCAGGCGCATCCTGAACACATCTCACCTGATGAACCCAGGAACCCCTGCTTAATCATCAAACATAGCGAACCACTTGGGGTGACCGGCAGAGGTGTTGGTTATCCAATAAATAGTTCCCGGGCGGTGGTACCCAAACCCGCCTCCCAAATGAGTACCTAGTACAAATAGTCAACGGATTTAGTTGTTGGGTCAGGAGACTAACACGCCACCTACGAATGTGTAGCATGAAGCATGCTCTTATTGACAAATTATTACTGTACCTTCTTATGGCAAAATCACGGTGTTACGACTTTCATGTGCCCTTCTCAAATTCAATACAAAAACAGGAAGGCGATAATTGCATCATATTGTGAGTGAGACCTTGATACCCAATAAGTGAGAAAATACCTAGGTACCTACTTAAGTGTACGTTTTAAGTGAGGCACAATTGCAAATGAGATGATTGACGTACGATTATAATTATTTTTAATATCGTCGTACACGCCATCACTAACATGCATTTCATTTCTGGGCAGTGGGGGAATCACTGTTACATGATAATATAGTCGAGAGCACCCACCACTTTCCCGAACCGTTTTAACGATTAGATGGTTCCCACGTCAAGAGAGTACTTTTGTTTTTTTTAAAACTAAGCTACTATTAAATGATTATCCCTAGATGACACAACATACATTTATACATACAAAAAACGTTTAAGTGTTCTCATCCAATGCTGCATCTTCTTGTTGTTGAAGCTAGTGAAGAGACAACATTTATAAAGAGGAACATATGTGTGTTAGAAAGGAGAAACAAATTCAAACACGTTCCCATGGCAGCGACAACACAAAAATAGCATCAGCTTCTGGCGCATCACAGGCAGTCCTGACAAGAGACAGTGAGCACTGGGACGGGAAGGTGGTCTTTCGAACCCTTCACATCGTCCCCAGCAGCCTAGTAGCCAGACGTGATCCCAATGAAGATGGTGAGGTAGTGGTGAAGAGACTTCTGAAGAACCCTGAGGACTAAGTAACTCACCCCAACCGACAGGACCTCGAGAGAACTGGAGATCAGGGTTCAGGGTCGCACTTGAAGTGAAATAAAACAAAACTCCACTATTTAAACGTTATGTTTTTATTATAATTAAGGGAACTTTTCCTTTCACTGCTACCGCTACGTCAGGGGTGGCGCAGTGAACAGTGCAGGAAGCGCTTACAAAAGACAGAAAATAAGGGCGCCACCTGTGCCAGGTACGGAAAAAGGGCTATTCCATCCCCTTATGGGGAGGCTGTAACAGTACACACGAAGAAGCAGTATAATTCTAGCCAGTAAGATAAATCAGTAAAAATATTTAAAAGATTCCAGTATCATTCCTTGAAGAACACAGAACATAAATGAAAGCAAAGAAGTTCAAAAAGTTACAATTAGACGATAAGTGATAAGTTCCTCAGTGGCACTCACAAGAAGTGTGAGTACTCAGTAGTATAGAGACTTTTACCTGATGAATTTTAAATAATGTAATGGTAATTAATTAATATAAAGTGTTTTCTCTTTAGTAAATTCAATGGCTCACCCTTTGCTGGCGTCATGATGAGTATGGAACCAATTCTTATGATCAGGGACCCAGAAATAGCAAGAACAGTAATGGTTACAGAGTTCAGATGTTTCACCGATAACGATTTTACGGTATGTAGATATTTTATTGATTATTTCCTATTCGTAATACATAATTCCAGAAGTTGTAGAATTGTCTTGGCTTGGTGGCCTGCTATTTTTTAGTTGGGGTTTGTTTTACCAAGTTTATTACGATATTCACTGAACACTTACTATTCATGGTGACCATGTCCTTCATAAAAGTGATTAAATAATAAACCTAATTAAAACAATTCTTGCATTTACCTAGTTTAAAACCCATCCGCTCCGGAGAGGGGTAATACACACCCCTCAAAAGAGAATTTTGTGCATTATCTAAGTTGTTGTTCACATCACAGAATCTATAAATTAGGTAATCCTAGAAAAACTATTAATTATTATTTACATATACGTATACATCCATACATGCATACGCAAGAAGAAAAAAAAGCAAAAAGTGTGGTTTCTTTAAATGTTGTACCATGATTTTCTAAAGAATTTAAATTGCCACACTATTCAAAAAACTATACACGAAAATGCTTTGGTCTCCTCACCCCCGGATCGCCATTCCTCGCCGCAATCTTGCTGCAAGTGCATTTTACTGGAAAAGGCAACAATAATACGTATTTGAGTTATGCTCGATGTTTACAATCTCTTTTACCATTTTGCATTACATAAACATATATGAGTGTTACTAGTAGGGCAAAATGAATATTAAGAGAGAGACGATCGCTCCGCGATGTACTGGGAACTTAGTTCTCCCCTCTATGGGCAATAAATGATTTTTACTTTCAGGTACTTACATGCAGACTAAAATCTGTGAAATTTGTTTATTTATTAATCATTATTTATCATTACGGTGCAGAGACATTGCAGTTAAGTATTCCTCGAGCGTCCCCAACTTCTTCTACCATTTAAATATATCAAAACACTCGTGGCACTAATAACAAAAAAAACTTTGAAATTTTCAGCGATATCGGTCGACTGCTATTCGAATTTTGCGAACACAAACATACGCAAGCTGAAATTTTATTATTATGATTAGAAACCAATTCGAATTTAACTCAACCATTTTAAATGAATTTTATAATATAAGACGTTGTCCTGCCACAGACCGCCTTCTATGCAGGGATGTTAAAATTTCTCCATAGTTTTAAAAAAGAAAAATTATTGAAATTTTTGAAGTGAAACTTCTTTACGCGCGTCATGCAATTTCTAGGACCGGAGTAAAACCGACTCATGACCGAAACGAAAATGCGGGACCACCGATTAAAGTTCATTTGATCTAGTCAAAGTTTTGAAGTAACATATAAATGCTTCTTAGCTCATCCCGACAACTGGCGTTGGTGGTGTAATGGTCAGCATAGTTGCCTTCCAAGCAGTGGATCCGAGTTCGATTCTCGGCCATCGCACATTATTTTTTTGTTTTTAACGCCTTTTTCATTCAATATCTTATTTTTTAGTAGGTCAGAACATTTTTTAAAAGAAAATAATATTGCAAAATAATAAAAACACTTATCTCACTGTGATAAAACATTACTCCGCTAGAGCGCGCTTTGCGTTATTGTGTTGGATTAAAATTATTATCTAATCCGTATATTATGATAATTGTATTACATTTATTTAATTAATTTATTTATTTTGATAAATATATATTTATTTTATTTATTTATTTATCAGCTGAAACTAGAAGTTTCACTTCTGTCTTGCGTAGGCTTGACACACCCACTTTTTTTTTTTTTTTTAGATTTTGACAACAGTGCCACTCATTGGGTCTAAAACTATCCTTTATTTCAAGCTGAAACCAACCATACACATTTACAAAATTTCATTGAAATCTGTTGATTGATAATTAAGCAATTGGAAATCTCAGATTCAAATATGAATATAAAACTGATTCAAAAGCGGAAACAAGTTTTTAAATTATATTTGTAATACTTTCCAGGTAGTATTATTTGTTATATACTGGCTGATATGTACCCGGCGTGGCTCCGGGTTATGAATGGTTTGGATTAAAGTTTTGAGACTGTGAATTCCAGTGTACCTGGGTCTGTTTTTGGAGAAACAACATAAGTTTTTTGTTTCAACTGATGGTGCCATGTCTTCCTCGGCGTCCCCGACTTCCACCATTCACTACTGATTATTATTATTATTCACTATTCCACATTCTTACTATTAAAAAAACTACATTATATCGACTTGTAATCAACTCGGTATTTATTCCAGTGCAGAAATAATGCTTTAAGTCTTCCTCGGGCGTCACTGGCTTTTTCTACCGTTCAAACCACTTACAACATTCCTGAAACTAATAAGAACAAACTTTGTTTGTTTTTATAATTTTCTAAATTGGTCCAGTAGTTTTTGAGTTTATAGAGGATAAAATTTTAACAAAGCAACAATCATTTATATACATATATACAGGGTGTCCGGAAACTCGTAGTACAAGCGGGAAACTGGTGAATCTACATCACATTTGGAGTCGATTTTGTAGTATTTTTTTTTTTTATTTGAGCTTTCGTTATCGAGTAAATCGAGTTTGAAGTTGATTTTTTTTTTTTTTTTTTTTTTTTTAATCAAATTCTTATAAATTATTACTGAAGATCAAAGTACCCAACTAATTAAAACTATTTGAAAGTAAAACAAATGAAGAAACTCGGATTTGAAGCATTATTTTGAAATCATCCTTCATTTAACCCGGTGTATTCATAAAATATTTCTGCTCTGCAGGGTTAAAACATCTGTTGTTCAACCCTAAACACCAGAAAAAAATTTAACCCTAAAATAGCAGAAAAATATTTTTTTTTGGTTTTTTTTTTTTTTTTTGAAAATGCTCAAATCAAAAAACTTTATGTTTTTTTGGGTTCCCCATGTGGTGTAGATTCTCCAGTTTCCCGCTTGTACTACGAGTTTCCGGACACCGTGTATAGATTATAATACTGCATAAGAATTACAACTCCTGGAGACAGTATAACTATTACATTATCATTACCCATTTTGGCAAAGTTCTGCGGTTAAAGAATGAGGGGAAGCGGAAAAAGAAGGTTGGGAAGCATCTGGTTATTCAAAATTGTTGATGGGTCGTTTCAGTTTTGGGTTTTGAAAAATTTAATTAAACTGTATAATGTTAATAGAATTGTAAATAATTGTATTAACTACTAGCTGACGTATTCCCGGCGTTGCTCTATTTTTCTCCACTTTCTATAAATATACTATGCATGTATTATATATATAAACCTTCCGGAAGACATTCTCTAAATGATTGTGAAAACCCTATCAAAACCCGTTGAGTAGTTTAGAAGATCTATGCACACAGACATACAAGGATAGCAACTCTGTTTTATACTATTTAGTGATTCCTATGCAAAAGCCTAAAAGGAACGTTAGTAAAAAAACGATAGTAAATAATCAAACCTAAAGCCACGCCAAGCAATATTTTAACTCTGAAATCAAGAGTAACTTCCTCTTAAAATTTCTAAAGCACCGTTTACTCTTAGAATCACCGCAAGGGCATTTCATATTTTGTCGTTGTTAACAGCGTGGGTATTCTAAAAAGTTCTTTTCAGTCTAATTACCTAAACACAATACTTTTTTTTTTTCAAAATAACCCATTGATAAAACAACTTTACGGTAAAATTGCCGTAATCGTAAGAAATTTGACTACAACTACATGTTGCAGGTGAACCGCGAAAAGAATCCAATGTGGGGTTCGAACCCGTTCACGAACAAGGGAGAGGTGTGGAAAGCCATCCGGGCACGATGGACACCCCACATGACCCCGGGGAGGGTCAAGCAGGCCTACTCCAGCATGGAAAACCAAGCGGGTGTCATGGTGAACTACATAAAGAGGAAAGTCGAAGCGGACCCTAAGGCGGAATTCTCTGCTAGAGATGTAACAACTTTTTTTATATACATAGTGTCACTCGTTGTACTCGCAGTGCAAACACGTAGTACACAAGGGAAACTGGTGAATCTACATCACATAAAGAACCCAAAAAAAGTCATTTTTTCTAGTAGAGCATATTGATTTTTTTCAGGTTAAAAAAACTCTTGGAACCTGGTTATTGTCGCACCTTAAAAGATATTAAATATCTGATATTTACCCCCAGTGACCGATTTCTTAAAAAACCTGAAGTAAAAATTCCAACTTCGGACTCTGTTTACTCGAAAACGAAAGCTCTAATCAAAAAAGTTATACATAACACTAAATCGCCTCCAAATGTATGTAGATTCTACAAGTTTCCCGCTTTGAGTACGAGTTTCTGAACACCATGTATTTATAAGGAAAGTGCCACTTAAGATCTGTTTGCACCCTCAATCTTACTTGCACCAACTCTAATTTTCACAAGTAAGCATGTACGTTAAGATGGCAAAACAATATACCGCGCAAACGGCTTGCCCAAATGTCAATTTGCTCTAATTTACACAAGTAAGCATATACATTAAGACGACATAACTGTATAATGCGCAAATGATTGTGACTTTTGCACACTGTTTGCGCATACAAATACTGTCGTATGGACGTCGCACAGTGTAGTCTTTTTAGCGAAAAATTTGGCTCAAACTTTGCGCATGCAAGTCGCTGCATGTGGACAGACCTTTACAGACAGACAGACATTTTGGGTACTTCATAATTTTTTTACTGTTCGGAGAGGATTTACAATACTTTCAGAATTCAAGCTGCTTCAGACGTTTTTTTGGGTTCTCTATGTGATGGTGATATTGGATTATGAGAAATGATTTGGGTTCAATGTGATGTATATATTAGATTATGAGAAATTATTAAGTAGGTAGGTACATAATATAATTATTATATTATAAATATCTATTTGTTCTCCTTTACAGATGATTGCTTCATTTCTAACAGATTCCATAGCACTGGGAACATTTGGAATTGAGGTAAATTCGTATGAAACCCCACAAAATTCCTTCAAGCGCATTGCAAATATTGTTTTCGAATCTGATTACTGGGCCAATATAATTCCCACACTGTTTCTAGTAGTTCCTTGGCTGGACAAAATAATAAGGTAAATTTCAATGGTTATTATTAATTGCATTAAGCTAAGTAGATAATTCCAGTCATGTGAATTTTTCAACAAACAAATACAAAATTTAAATTTCAAATAAAAAGCACAGGGAAAACAAAAATAGAAAATATACTGACGTCAAATACAAACTGAAACAAAACCACTCAACTGCACTAAAAAAACACCATGTAACATATTTATTATTATTTCAGAAAGAACTCTACATAATTTACATAATTAACTCTTATGATTCATACCACTAAATTTTAATAATATTTAAATTGAATCCTCAGCACGGGAGACCCTCAGTTGTACTCTCAGTATCATTCTGAATCGAAATGTTGCTGGAGATAGCTTTAAGCGTGTTTGGTGACAGATCTGAACAGGAACATCTCAACCTTCCTCTTTCTCTTCCCCACTCCCTTCAGCATCAACCTTCCCATTAAAAAGCCCTAATTATACTTAAGAAAGATAAAATTTTTTGCAGTTTTGAATCACAAGAAGTAATTGACTTGGCATTCAGTGCCGCTAGAGGCATAATGAAGTGTCAAAAAGAGACTGGACTGCCCAAAAATGAGATGTACACAGCTTTAAACAATTATAGTGTAGCTGATAGGAAAGCTGGTTTGTCTGAATCAATATTTTGCAAATCAAATGGGTTTTTGTAACTCACAAACTGTAATATTTAATTTTTTTTTTTCACGCTTGTATGTCAAAATTTCAGGTTTTAGTGAACTGGATTTGGCAACAAGGATATTTGGTTTGCTTTTGGATGGAGCCGAAACTACAAGCGGGCCCGTATCATCAGCACTATTTGAAGTGAGGACTCATAAAAATTCATTTATTTAATATAGGCACTTACTTACCGTAATTACCAATGCTTACATATGCATTAATATAAGTTTTAAATACCGTTCCATACAAGCTCTTCCTCTCCTGTAGCAATGCTCAAACTACACTTATTATTTGATTTCCACAATACTAAACCTTCAATCGATCTCAAATTTGTTTCAACAACTTTAACTTCCGCCCCTATAATCTATGTATCAAAACAATTTACTTTTGTGTAGTACCTACCTACCTTTTTTACTTAGTGCCACACAGGAGGAGGAAAATAATTTACCTCAGTCCATTGTCATTTTTGGGGAGGGTCTTTTTGAGGAGAGGAAGGAAAAAAAGGGGCTTGAAGAGACCTATGTTGTATGAGGGAGGAAATGCAGAGGCCGACAAATCGTTCCACAGCTGAGCTGTTAAACTTAAGAACGAGTCATAAAAACGACCATGTGATAAATGTCAACCGTGTACAAATGTTGGGTGCGCGTTTGGCGTGTTTACGGCTATGCACCGGTGCCAAAGGGATTAATGACGGTGGTTCCTCGGAGTATCTTCCATTCAAATACTAGTAGAACAAGGACAGCATTCCAACGTGACGCCTGTGATCTCAAGATTGCAATCCGTTTGTTAAGACAAAACGTACTCTAAAAACGGAACACTTTTAAATACTTATCTTAAAATCTGAAGGTCAGTGTGCGTATGAATCCATGCCACCCAATGCGGTGCAAGGCGATATGTTGAGAGAGTCCAGCTGGAGAGTTTAGATAGCCTCTCCCGACCACGCTCATCCACCCCACAACTTAATTGGTGGGAAGACGCATCCGCCGTCAAACAATACCTGGAAAAACCTTTCCCCATAAACCTGGGCACCTCCACTAAGTGATCAAACATAGCGAGCCACTTGGGGTGACCTATTGCAGAGGTTTTGGTAATGAAATAAATGCTACACATTTGTTTTTAAACGACCCCTTAGGACATATGTAATATATTATAGACAACTAAATTTGAATTAGGTACTAATCTTACGTAGTTAGCTTGCAATCCAGATATTCAAACAAGGCTGCAGGCAGAACTAGACGAAGCAGCTGCAGAAAACGGTGGACGACTTAATTATGAAATTATTGACCAACTGCCTTATCTGGATATGGTATTATTAGGTAAGTAGTTCTTAGTTCAGTCTTCTTACTATTTACACATCATTATGTAGGTATCTACATTATAATCGCCATAGTATTATTAACCCTAAAGCCTCAGACATTTTGCACTACTCTTGCCTCCAAAATCTCCCAAATTGCCCAAGGGGTGACAACCGATTTGACCAGTAGTTTATCTACAGTTTTAAAAAACATGTGGAACAACAAGGGATTGAACAACAGGGTCGTCTTAACGAAAAGACGGTAGGAAGGTCGAGACTTTCCACGCGATGGCTTCAGCTAGTACCTGGGCTGGCCGGCCATCTGTAGACACCTAACAGCAATATGTATCTCCCTTACACCCTGCTCATAGTCCTATTATATTTTATGTAACTCTCATATATCATCTTATTCTTATATATCTCCTGTTTCCACAATGTGGCTTGCCAAATATCTGTGCATTCTTCTCATCAACATTTGCACTATAGTGAATTAGTTTCTATGCATATTTTATACACCTATTGGTGCTTTCCATTCCCAAAAGATGTATATATCATGTATCTACTTAAATAGCAGAGACCTGTTAATAGTCAAAATATTTCCAGAAACCTTGCGCCACTACCCGCCATTAATCCACATCACCCGTGTCTGCACCGAACCCATAACCCTGAAGAAGGGCAATGCCCAAGTCAATGTTCCTGTGGGCATGACTTTGGCTATCCCGGTTCTGGCCATACACATGGATCCCCAATACTATCCCGATCCACACAAGTTCAACCCGGAACATTTCGCCCCCGGTATGGTGGAAACCCGACCTAAGATCACTTTTATGCCGTTTGGTGGTGGACCGAGAACTTGTATAGGTAAGCATATCTTATATATATATACGTATTTATTTATCTATAAGGTGTGGATAAACTGTCTTAATGCAAGAGATTAAGTGGGTTAAGGACCACATTTGTCTATTTTGTATTTTAAAGGAAAGACAAACATTAGGGCTCTTGTTGTAGCAACGGGTGACGGTCCGTTTTTTCCACAGTGTTGTATAAGTTAAGTATGGATGTTTATTCATGCAACGGACATCCACCCATTGGCAGTATCCGCACTGGCTGCTCACCCATCGTCCCTCGGTGGAATGTCGCCGGGCTGGAGCAGTGAACATCGCCAGCCAATACGAAGGTGTTAACGACGACAGTCTGACGGACGTTTTCTCCCCCAAATATTTCATTTTGCAGCTCAATTTGAAAAGAAATATGAATCAGAATGTTGATATGGTTAGTGGAAAATAGACCAGCACTATGGGACACAACCAGAGTTATAGAAATAAGCAGCTTAAATTTACGGCATGAAAGGAAATCTGCATGATTTTCCATGAAAATTTTGAGATATTATCTGTTAAATAAATTAAATTGAATTTTCTTTCTAGTAGACATGGGGAATATGTATTCTCACTCGCTTCTCATTTCAAACTGACGAGTCCGTAGACTCCCGATGTCTATGTTGTATGAACTAATAGTGAACAAGGACACCCATTTCGCACCGACCCGTTATCCAGTAAAAAAACACCTGTCAACTAGAGCCCTGGGTTTTGAATAACCTGAAAATATTTCATATACATACTCCTGCTTCCATCATTATGAGCGAAAAATGTTGCATTTGCAATGACAGGAGACTTCGCTAGCAGAGGCATGCCTGGTTAGAGCGAGACGCTTCGTTAACTTAGCCACTAACCGGTCTCTCTCGGCTCTATTTGAATAAAAGATAGAGCCATGAAATCCCAAGCCCCCGATTACTTCTCACAATATGAATTGAATAGTCAAACAGTACAAATCACAAAGAGTTTAATTTAAAAGGGGAGAAATTTAAAACAATTTGTTGTTGGAAGGTGAACAGCAAACTATCAGAGCTGTCATCTGCTGGCATTTGATAAAACTAGTCCCAATAAGTATAAAACACATTTTGATCTTAACCCCTCCAGCGTTTGAGGGTCATATATGACCGGGCGTCCATATTTTATAAAAGTATTTTTATCTTTTTTTCTATCATGCGAAAATACATAATTTTTTTGACATTAGAAAGAAAAATAATCATTCTTTCCTGTTTGCCTCAAATATTTATACTGGAATCCATGAATAAAATCCTAAAAAGAGCCAAAATAATAATTCATATTTAATGTAAAGATACAGTTTTCTTACAAATTCCCCAAACAAACTAATGTGTTTTTCGTAATATCGAGTTCTCAAAATTTTTCTATGGTTGGAGTAAAAATATAAGTAAAAATGTGGTGAGCGTTTTTGACAACACTTTTCATGTTTGATATTAAAATTTTACTATTTAAAAGTAGTTATGTTTATTTTAAATGCATACTCCAGAAAGATAATTTTATCTAGTTTCTAAAAGTGTATTTGTTTTTACGGAAAATTAAAAAATAAGATGTATATATGTAGCGCATTTGAAATACACAGAAAACATTGCAAACTGAACAAATGTGATGAATTTACTGAAGTGTTAATCAAATTAACTACAGTGGAGAGACCCAACCAAATTCCCAAAACTGCTCGACTGATTTTTTTATCAGTTCCTCTCTTTACAATGCCAACTGTTCCTTCATTTAAATCAAGAAAATTCCCCACCAGTGTCCTTGCACAGCGAAACTTAAGATTGCAAAGGGTGTACAAATATGCCTTTCTCTCAACAACCGCCCTCAGACTGTGAGAAGTATTATGGGCCAGAAACATTTGCACTTTGTCATTAAATGACAAGACTCTATTTTCCATGTCCACGGAAGTATTGGAAATCTATCTTCAGGTAGCTTCACAGCTGTCATTTTTTAATTTTCATTATTTGATGGATAAGAACTTTAATTTCCCTTCTTTTTCCAGGAATGAGGCTTGGCACCGTTGAGGCAAAAGTTGCTCTAGCAAATCTAGTCAAGAACTTTGTGATAAGGCCTGTAGGAGAGCGCTATGCGAGGCCCATTCCAGTGGACCCCAATGTGTTTGTCATGAGGCCAGTGCAGGAATTGATGGTGACCTTCAGTCTGAGGACACAAGGAGACACTTATTTATAAATATAATGACTAATCTATTAAGTCTTATTTTTCTTTGGATCTTCCCACTCTTTCGGTATGTAGGTACTGTTTCCGATTTTTCTTCCAAAATACCACAGTTCTGTCAGATACACCCCTCTTAACTTTAATATACTGGTAAAAACAAAAAAAAACTCGGAAATATATCAGATTATACCAAGGAACATAACTAAACTTAGGCCGTTCGTACACAGATACTTATAAGTGACTCGAGTTTTGTGCGCGTAGCATAAGTACCGCTAGAGAGATCCACCATACTAATTTGCTAGTTTTCATGCACGACTACGGGTTTTGCCAGTAGCCAGTGCCAGTTGCACGGGCACGCTACTGGCAGTGCTGGTATCTACTACTTGTTTGACAGAAATAGCGTCCAAACACGATGTGAATATTTAATTTGTTTAGGAGGTGGGAAAACATCAATGTTTATATAACTATTTACCAGAATATGTAAGAAAGGATTTTGCTTGTAAAGATAAAGAAGAACAATATTATTGCCACAAGTTCAGTATAATTCAGGTAGTATCGTTTACAGAAACCAGCTTTAAAGAGTAGCATATCAGTAAGTGAATTGTGGATGCATTAAAGTTACGTAGCTTGTAAGTATCTATGTGTACCGAGGGACTTACGCTTAGTTGAACAATGTATACTGCTAGTGTCCTACGATTGGCATAAGAAATAATAATATCAGTTCATTTATATAGGGCAATTTTGTGGCAGTTCACCTCAAGTGCAAGAAATGTATTATGTATGCCTTATTTAATAATTTTTTATCAGATCAATACAGAAAGGGTCTTTGTATTTTAGATTATAGATGTGTAGAAACAAAATGATTTCAAGAAGATTTTCAAGGAAATTACATATTGATAAATTATTAAGGACTTGCTCTTTGACCAAGAGTTTAAAAACAATATTTAAGATACTTGAATCTTCGACTTGCAAACCCAATCTGGAATTTTTCGGAAATCTGTAGATGTTACGTTTAGAAAAAACGCTTTTGACTGTAAAAATAATTTAATGCTAAATATCAATATAATTATCCATTATTCTATTGATAATCAGCAAAAAATATTAATAATTTATTTATTTAGCAGAAATTTCCAGAGCGGGTTTCGCAAGTCGACGACTCACTTAGCACCACTTGCTAGTAATTGTCTATGTATGACCGGTCAGTGGCTGAGTTGATATCGCATCTGGGTTCAACCCACGAATAGTGAGTTCAATTCCTCAGCTGACTAAGCCTCCATCACAACATTTTCCGATTACCGTATTGGTAGTAGGAAATTTTCAAATGTTGTCAGGTTATTCTTAACCTGGGAATGCTTGTCTTTCTTTTAAAAAAATAAATGTAATGCATAACAATAAATGGGCACAATTTAAACTGTCTTTTTCATCAATTTTACAACATTAGTCTTCCAACAAATAATTTGTGTTCAAAGAAAAACAGCAAACTTTATTCTAGCTTTTAGTTTCCCCCGTCTCATAAATAATGCAAGCAATGAATCGAAAACAATAAATTATAAGTACATATTTATTAACTGCAAATAAATAACAAAAGCAAAACTACAAACTATAGAAAATCTAAACCAATTAATAACATTCTCGATAATAAATAGCTAACAATAAAGAACACGAATTTCACATTGTGAATTGCCAATCCATCGTCGGTCGCCCAAACTCTTTATAAAATATCGCCTTGTATGTTGAAAAACTGACAACTTCACTTTGATAGCTTCCTTTATACATGTCATACATCTTTTTGAAAGTATATTCAGGCGGGAATGGACAACCTACTTTAGTATCCATCCAGTTGGGAGAAGTAGATGTGATAATGGTACTTATGTGATGTATTACTTCAATTCTTGATTCGTGAGAGATTCTGTTGTGTCCTCCGATGGCGATGCCCCTTTGATCTGCAAGTCCTTGACCATCTCTAACCTTGGTCAAGACAGTATTGACTCTGCTCGGTGAAATCTGCAGCGTTTTAACAAAGAATTCTTTACAAACTTTTATGTTGTCAAATGTGTAAATCCTTGTGTATGTTCTTTCTTGTTTCTGCTTGTTCTTGGTGTAACATCGCTTTTTGTTTATCTCTTCCACTCTTTCGAGAAGAAATAGATTTTGTGCACTATACGATCCTAAATTGTGAAATTGTTCGAACAGCATTGACTGTACATCTACGGTTATATTCTCCGCACACTTGTTATTACAGTGACAGTCAAATTCTTTGAAGATCTTTGGAAGAACTTTCTCATTTTTTGTGTTGAGATATTCGGTGTTTGAATATTTATTATTTTTCCTTTCTTCTCTAGTTTGTACTCCTAGTTTCTTACCTTTCACTTTCCTTTTAAGTTTCAAAACATTAACCTCTTGAATGGAGGGTGGTTCTATTTTCACTTCAAAAAATACCTCAGGTGGTGGAATAATATTTTCATGACATTGAGGTGTTTGTAACATTCCAGGTTCACTTGGACATTTGGACTCATTTGATTTCTTGAGATTAGTTTCACTGACAAATACATCATGAAATTGTTTGCTGGGTTTGGGATCCTTTGATTTCTGGACATTTGTTTCATCGATGGACACATTATGAAATTGTGTGCTGGGTATATTTTTGATATCATCATAATAATCGCAGCTAGAAAAACTTTGATGTTCAAATGAAGAAAAATTTGGCATTGATTTTTTGTCTGCGATAATATTTTTTATGACGGTGGGTTTTCGTTCATCATTAAAACTTTGTAAGCAATCGCTTGGTTTTGGTTCACCATTGAAACTTTGTAAACAATCGCCTGGTTTTAGATGTTTAGGTTTCGGTTCATCGTTGAAGCTATGCAAAAAATTGCCAGGTTTTATTTCAACATTGAAACTTTGTAAACAATCGCCAGGTTTTAGATGTTTAGGTTTTGGTTCATCGTTGAAGCTATGTAAAAAATTGCCAGGTTTTATTTCAACGTTGAAAGTTTGTAAACAATTGCCAGGTTTTAGATGTTTAGGTTTTGGTTCATTATTGAAACTTTGCAAAATATTGATATGTTTCAGATGTTTTGGTTCATCATTGAAACTTTGCAAAAAATCGCCAGATTTTAAATGTTTATAATACATAGCTTTATAAGTTGAAAAACTGACGATTCCTGGGGTTAGTTTATCTTTTTTATACATATCATACATGCTTTTAATGGTAGTTCTTTCAGGTTGCAGTGCTTTCCTTTTTGGCCGTTTACTTGGCAATCCTTTAGTCTTTAAAACATATTTGATGTGATTGATGACTTCGGTAACGAGTTCACTAGAAGTTCTGTTATGTCCTCCATTAGCAATTCCTCTTCTGTCGATTAATCCATCACCATTTCGGACTTTATTCAAAACAGTTGAAACTCTTCCTGGTGAAATTTTGAAGGTTTTAACAAACATTTCTTTACAAACACGAACATCTTTAATATGGTAAATTCTTGAAAACGTCCTTTGTGTTTTGGATTCCTTATTACGAGTGTAACACCTTTTCTTGAAATTTTCTTCTACCCTTTCAAGGAGATACAAATTTTGATTGCTGTAAGTTCCCAAACTGTGGAACATCTCAAATTCTTGTAACCGTTCAGCAGCTGGGATATTTTCTGGGCATTTAAGTTTGCAATTGCAGTTGAAATCTTCAAATACTTTGGGAAGGACTTGTTGGTCTTTACTGTTGATGTATGAGATGTTTGAATATTTGTTGTCTCGCTTTTCTTCTCGACTTTGGTCATGTTTTCGCTTTCTTCCTGTTTTGGCGTTCTGCTTTCCTATATCGACGTTTCTTTTTCTTCTTCCTTTTTTGATGACCACATTTGTATAATTAATTATATTTGTTATAGGATTTTGGTGGTTTAAAGTTTTTAGTTCATTCATAGTATTGTCAATTGTGGTCAATCAAGTATTATTTATGAAATGTTACTAGAATGGCTTGGGTTATCTGAAATCAAACAAAAATAAATAATTAGAATCATTAATAGAAAAAAATATCTTTGTAGTTAGTGTCTTAATGTTAGCATTGAGAGAAAAATGACAAAAGAAATTAAATAAGGTTCTTTAATTGGGTCAAAATTAAGCTCGGTGAAGGTTTAATGAATATCCGGTATTGTTGTCTGAGGCTGGAAATAATGCGAAGCGTACCATCGGTTAACTGACTATGCAGCGCTGACGAGCTGGATCGATGGTCCTCGTACGCAGCGCATAGCAAACCATGTGGCACTACAGCTCTTCATTCATTCACCTACATGTTACCGCAAGCGACCGAAGTATGCGTGCCACTATTTCCAGCCTTCGAGCAATAGTTTCGTTATGCTGGAACAGGTTGCTTCTTCAGACTTCCTATGGCTTCTGATTTGTTGAAACAGAAGCCATTGAAATTCTCACTCCTCTAAGGATTGTTGAGCGTGCTGGCTTGAATGTTATACACAAGCAACAGATCATCACGTCGCAATTAAGAGATGCAACGGATAGCGTATCTAATGTATTGGTCAAATACCCGATATTAAGTCAAATATTCTACCCAACTTAAGAATCCGCCACCAACTTGTGTGATAAGTAAAAATAAATAAAAAATTTAAAACTGTATTTCACACTACAAAATTGATGGCCTGATTCCTTCAAATACAATAAAATGACATTCATAATGTATTTTCTTAATAATATTAATTATTACACTACGTGAAAATGAAGTTACTTTTATTTTGTATAGACCCCTTCATATCATTTTGTTTTCTATTCAGCTTCGGCCAAATATAAGCTATTTTTAAACAGTTTTGGCCCTATCGCTTAAACTTTAGACAGAAAGGTGACCAGCTGTGAAATAAATTTTAATCCAACTTTATAATAAAGTTTGAAACAATATTGATACGAATTGCAATACAAATGAGTTTATTGCAATTTATTAATAATTCAAAGATAATATCTCCATTTGCTTGTTTAACCTTTCCTTATCTGTGGTGTGTATTTACTACACATTGCTTCTAATAACTTTAATAACTCTATAAATATAATAAATTCTGGGTTCAGATTTTAGGTATTCCTCCGTTATACATTTATGCACTGAATTAAAAAAAATAATATATTACATAGTTTTCAAATTCAATTAAAAATCAGAGTTTTTTGTTAAAAATCGGGAACAAATACACCAATACAATCAACCGTGTGATACTAATATGCAAAGAGTGTGCGAGGAAATGACACGCTATTGATGTTCCGCTTTTATTCGCTATGCGGGAACATGAGACATCCACACTTCTGCAGTTGTAGTTTTTGATTTAGACCATCGATACCTACGACCGCACAGCTGTGTTTGTGCCAGCCGCCAGCCGCTAGCCAGTTGGCCGCGAACCGTCGTTAGATGTGGACCCCTCGCACGTTTCTTTAGCATCTGCAGATGGTTTTTTCATGTTTTCAGCAATTAAATTACAATTATTATCACTTTTTATATAAAATATAATAAACATAATCGATTAGCTAAGAATATTCATATTTTTCCGATATAAAATCGCTTATTTTGAGATGTGTATTGACTACACAGCACCGGAACGCGTGTATTTTTTCAGCACAGTAAGGGAAAGGTTAAATTCATTGATTTGATAAGGAATAGCCCAGCTACATCGGTTGGCAATGTACATACTACATTAGGGTGAGGTATCAATTACAGGCAAAACATAAATTAATAATAAGTATCCTTCTACTTTTGATAATGTCTTGGTACGGGCTAATCCCAGCAATGGCTAATTTCTATAGCGCCATTTTAAAGGTGCTTTACAAAGTTATAAAACAACATAAAACTATCTTAAATTACCACAAATTAATATACTTCTTCTGTCATCCCATGGGTCGGTAAGGTTAAGGAAAAGTTATCGATATTAATACGCTGCGCAGAAAAGTCTTTACCAGATCGTGGGACATCAGGCTTGGCTGCTCATTTATTACATAATGATTAACAATTTTTTAAATGTAATATACCCCTTACAAATAAACGTGTTTTAAATTTTACATTACGGATACACAACCATTTAACTTACATTGATTACAACTAGTGATGCCGCCGGGTACCCGGTTCCGACCCGGTTCCCACGGGACCCGGTTCTGACAACAAGAACCGGCTCTAATTTCAAGACGTGTAATTTTTTTGAATTGTTTACGTGATGAATGCTGTTCTATTTATTTACTACCTCTGGATATTTATTTTAACTGTAGACACAATAAAACAATGGTATAACGAGCTGTCTTGTATTTATTTCGTCGAAACAGTCGTGTCTCGGTATAATAACACGATACGTTATCCCACACTATGCATCCGGCGCTGTGAGTCACTGTCATTTGTTGTGACTAGACTGCTGACTGCTGTCGACTGCGAGCTAGCCGCGTGAACCGACGGGCTGCATGTCTCCCACTACCCCAACCCTAACCAGTCACGCGCACAAACCAAAACTCGTCTACCACACGCTCGCCCAACGTGTGCTAATTAATCAGTGTGTTCTTTATAATTGTCGAGTGATTATTAAAACAGCAGCTACAATGACGAGTGCAGTAAAAAGAAAGGTGTCATTTGTTTGGGATTTTTTTAAAGAGCTACCAGAAGAACAAAAAGTGCTCTGCAGTCTTTGCAATTCGAAAATGCTTTACAGTGGATCGACAAGTGCTATGGGCAAACACCTAAAAAATATCCATCAAAAAGACGAGAACAACGAAGTTGGCTGCAAGAAGCAGCCAACACTTACTTCCTTTGGAGTAACAAGTGGCAGGACTTGTGATGCCAAAAGACAAGAAAACATCACTAAATTGACTGCTTCGATGATTGCGCGGCACCACTTGCCATTAGAAATGGTGGAGTGGCCTGTTTTCAGGGAGCTAGTAGCCTATATGGAGCCTAGCTACAAACCAGTGTATTCCGACACCATTAAAACCCACATAGAAAAGAAGGGTGCGGAAATGAAAAATAACATCGCCAAGGAGCTAGGGGCTTTAAACGCCGTGGCGCTTACTACCGACGCTTGGACGTCATGTGCCAATGATGGGTACTTGGCCGTCACGGCGTCGTATGTGAATGTTGACTTTGAAATCAAGACACCGGTGCTGGCCACAGTGAATCTAACAGAGAAACACTGCAGCCAGTACCTGGAAGACCAGCTCGACGCGGTGATAGAAGACTGGAATATTAGCGGCAAAGTCGTGGCAGTTGTTCACGACAATGCCGCTAATATTGCCAAGGTGGCGAGCCATATTGACTCTGGCGTTGACATAGGATGCGGCGCTCACACCCTACAACTGTGCATAACATAAGCAAAAGGGCATGAAGAAAGTGTCGAACCATCCGATACAAAAGACTTTTAACGCGGCCAGTCATTTGGTGGGACACTTTAGCCATAGGTGAGTGTTATTCATTAACATCTTGGCCTATTATTAAGAATATTAATATTATTTTGAAATAAACAAAATAGGCCTACATATTTGAAGTAGTGTATCTGCCGACAATGGGAATATATATGACAATTCGGCCCCTTAGGGTCAAAAAAACGTATCTCATTTTTCTCTACTTTACAGGAGAGCAAGAAAACATAGTTCTCAATCAATCAATGTTGTATACTTTTAAACAAACGAAAGATATTAATAATTTCTTCTCATTTAGTTAAAGGATGGTATTTTGTGCTTCTGAACCATCTTTAAAATATAAAATAGTAATTCATGTTCATGTGTTTTTTTAAATTTTAGTTCAGCTATATCTCAGTTACGTTTCTTTGATCCTAACCAAAGTAAAAATTGCAAACACTGAACTCAAGTTACGAAAAACTTGCATCGGTATTTGACTTATTTTTACGTCCGAACGTTAGTATAGATGATGAATAGGAGTTATGATAGTGGTGGAACAGTAATAAAAATAATTCATTTCTAGATATATTTATTGAAAAACTTATTTAAAACAGAAAAACATAGAAAATATTTAGGTAACTATTTACCAGCTGATACTATCGTCAAAAGAAAACTTAATATGCTAAATAATATTGTTACTTGCTTAAAAACTGGAATCTTGTTCCTAAATTATGAATATCGAATACCTGCCTTCTTATAAATACTTAACTCGTACCAAAACACTTAGGTTGTTTAGGCAAATCTTATAAATGAATCATATAATATAATAATCACATTTGAAAGTGACTTTTTATACAAAATGAATATAAAAGGAATAAGTACCTTTTTAAAAATCATTGGAGATTACAATGATAATATTATAATTTAAAAACAGATGACGCAAAAAATTACAACATAGTGTGAGTCAGAAGCCTCGATAATATACATGATATTAAATCATCAGATCACCTGCAGATCAGCAAAAAGCTGGCTGCCTGCCCGCATGGCAGCAGAGCATTCTGGTCGCTTGCGGGCTCAATAGGTCGGAATTTTTGCAAACCCAGTTTGCCACCTCTTACCAGACCTGACGGCTCACTAGCAAACACCGCCACCGAAAAGGCTAACCTATTAGGGAAAATGTTTGCGGAAAACTCGACCCTCGACGACGGAGGTGCTGTTCCGCCGTCGGTTCCTCACTGCGGCTTCTATATGAAAAAGCTGAGGATCCGGCATCGGGATGTACTCCATGTCATACGGGGGCTCGATGTTAACAAAGCTAGTGGACCTGATGGAATACCTGCCCTGGTATTGCAGAGGTGTGCTGCGGAAATAGTTCCAGTTTTGACAAAGCTCTTCAAAATGTCCCTGAAGTGTGGCACTGTGCCCTCTGGTTGGAAAAAAGCGGTCATTCACCCTATTCCCAAGAAAGGTGACCGCTCCAACCCGGCCAACTACCGCCCCATAGCGATCACATCAGTTCTGTCCAAAGTGATGGAACGTGTGATCAACGACAAACTGCTCACATACCTCGAGAAGAACAAAATTATCAACGACCGTCAATACGGATTCCGGCGGAACCGCTCGTGCGGTGATCTTCTCGCGTATGTGACGCATGTTTGGGGGCGGTGCCTGGAACGTCACGGTGAGACCCAAACGGTCGCACTAGACATATCCAAGGCCTTTGACCGGGTCTGGCACCGAGGACTTGTCAACAAATTGCATTCTTACGGACTTCCCGCATCCCTGTGTACGTGGATTGCTGACTTTTTGAGGGATAGGTCGATTCAGGCGGTTGCTGACGGTTTCACCTCTTCCTCGCACTCCATAAATGCTGGCGTCCCACAGGAATCGGTTCTGTCTCCGACTTTGTTTTTGTTGCACATAATGACCTTTTGACATGTGCACCGATTCATTGTTACGCGGATGACAGTACAGTTCATGATAGCTTTTTGTTTGACAAGCCCCCAAAGGGCACACAAACTCCAACGGCTCGGAGGGCTTTGAAGCAGAGAATGGACGGTTATCTCGAGAGTATTTCTTCCTGGGGTAAAAATAATCTCGTCGAATTTAATGTTTCAAAGACCCAATCCTGTCTGATTACGTCTAAAAGGGATCCAAATGATAATCTAGTCTCCTTCAACGGAAGCAATCTTCCGAACAGGCCTTCCATTAATATGCTTGGTATAACTATAAGTGACCAGCTCAGGTACGGGGGCTCCATCGAAACCAGAGTAAAGTTGGCCTCTCAGAAGCTGGGCGTACTGTACAGGGCCCGCAGATACTTTAATAATACACAACTGCTGACCCTGTACAAATCGCAAGTGCGCCCTACTGTCGAATTTGGCAGCCATCTCTGGTCCGGAGCCCCTAAATACCTGAAAAAAACCCTTGACTCTGTTCAAAAACGGGCGGTCCGTTTGATAGATTCCCCAATCTCAACGAACGGACTGCAATTTTTAGAGCACAGGCGTCAGGAAGGTATGCTGTCCTTGTTCTATCGGTATTACAATGGAAGATGCTCTGAGGAACTAGCGTCATTGATCCCTTCGGCACCGGTGCGTAGTCGGGATACACGCCAAACGCGTGCCCAACATTTGTACACAGTTGACACTTGTCACATGATAACGGGTCGCTTCTACAATTCGTTCTTAAGTTCAACAGCTCGGCTGGGGAACGAACTGCCGGCCTCTATGTTTCCTCCCTCCTACAACATGGGACTCTTCAAGACCCATGTTCACTCCTTCCTCTCCACAAAAAGACTCTCCACACAGCATCCCCAAAGATGACATAGGCCCTGAGGGAAATTATTTTCTTCAGGGCCTCCTGTGTGGAGTTAATATAAAAAAAAAAAAATATTCATTTTATAATCATTCATCAACAAACTGTTCAATGATGTCTTCCTTAACTCGATTATTAGTCATGATAATTCACTCTTTTAAAGAGTTGTAAAATATGTGATATTGAGAGGGTATAATACCTTTATCACGCAAATCTTGTAAGTCTTGCAACTTTTCAGTAGCAATTTTCACTGGGGCGTTGTAAGCTCTTTGTAATTCTGGAAGTCCTGGAGTTTACGATATTCTTGTTCATCTTTGTTATATTTGAAATAAATATGGTCAGGATCTTCTTTTTGATATTGCATCAATGTGATTTTTAACCAGTTTACATCCAAGCCATTTGTATCTGTCTTTTTGTTTTTAATTAATTGTTTCCTCAAGTTGATGAAACTGAAGAAACACACTTGTCCCATCTCAATGACATCATATTTGGATTTTCTGGAAGCTAATCTAACTGCCGTGTACCACGATGAAGGGTCAAATACTTTTATTTTCTTCGTAGACGTTTCAATATGGGCGTGAACCGAGTCGCATTCCATCATAGAATGCCCAGGTTCAAAAAAAGCATGCTCTATGTACGGAATATCCAAAGACTGAACGGCATACAGAAGCATGGCAGAGAAATTTACATTTCTATTTTGACCACCACAAGTACCACTCATCAAAATTAACTTCTTTCCGTTAGCATTAGCTGCCAAATACTTGAACATACATGAAGCGATTTCGTCTGAACCACGACCAGCTACTCCTTCATGCCACATGTAATTTCCAGCTTCATTGTTTCGAACATTAAAAATAGTTAAATTGTAAACTGCCAGGCGTCGTTTATGAAAAATTACTTTCGAGTGGACTTTAGGACAATATCGAACGGCTTCTAAATCAAACTCGATGAAGTTTACAGTGGATTCTGAAGCGAGGGTTTTCGATTGGATTTTATAATTCTGTGCAGCAATTTTGCGTTTTATATGGAGATCAGACTGTTCCGAAAGAGATATTTTGTCTTGCGTATTAGCATTATCGTATTTAACACACGAGTCGCACATATCTTTGCGTGGTTGATGGAACTTAAGGTTACATGTGTACATTAGGTGTAATGTTAAATCGGCTGCTAAATATTTAAATGAAGTCTTCGCCCTACAGTAGTGTGACGGTACTGTGGGAAAAGACATAATATGATCCCTGATGATTTTTTTGGACTCTTCTGGTCTTTTGACTCCAGGTGGGTGTTTTCCCCTTTTGCTTTGGAGAACGATTCGATTTTCCAATCTATTATTAATTATATTTCTAACAAAAGTTTCAGTAACATCCAATGTAGCCAAGAAAAATCCTTGGCATACTTGGATTCTCGAATCGCCCTTGTAGAAGAAGAACTGTCTTGACTTTTGGCGTCGCGACTCTCGATTTTCTTAATGGTAACTAAAGATGCGTTTCTTTGACTCACAAGCAAATATCTTTTTATTCAAGTATAAAAAACGCAAGTAAAGATACATCCTACTGATATTAACAACAAATGATTTTCTGCAGATACGTATCGATGTATATTTTTATCCGTTGAACCTATTGATACGTGTCTTTGTCACTTAACGTAATGTGTTATTTTGTGACTAGTACCATCCGTAACTCAAAATCGATAAAAATTGAGTTACGTTTTTTTGACTCTAAGGGGCCGAATTATACAAGTATAGATAATTACGTAGGGTACCTTATAATTTATATGCCTATAGGTACCCGCCCAAAATTCAAATACACGCTACAGAAATCGGCGGGGTTTTTGAATGTTTAAAAACCCGGGTACCCGCCCGGTTCCTCAAATGGGTAACCAGTTCCCGAAAATGAGACCCGGCGGCATCACTAATTACAACATTGATAACAATGCTCTTGAGACATTAACACGAATCAAAGACTTAGGCATCACTTTTCAATCAAATCTTTCATTTGTTAACAGAAATCTCTAATAAGGCCTTAAAAATGTTGGGATTTATAACTAGGCTAACCAGAAGTTTTAACAATATAAAGTGTATTAAATTGTTATATTTTGCCTATGTAAGAAGTCAACTTGAGTACAATTCTCCTCTCTGGAACCCACATTTTAATATACATGCACAAGCTGTTGAAAGAATACAAAACAAATTCTTACGTTCTATAAATTTTAAAATGTGTATTCCAGCAATTATGTTGAACTACAACACTCTGTTAAATTATATGAATATGCTCAAATTGTCAGACAGAAGAATTTTCACTGACTTGGTATTTCTATATAAAATTCTAAATGATTTATTTATTTATTTATTTATTTATTTATTTATTTATATATATAATTTGTACATTTATTTATAACAATTACAGGTAATAAAGCCTAAGACGTTATAATTGTACCATTTATGCAGTGTATATGCAATGCCAAAAATCTTGCAAATGCGCTATAGGACACAAAAAATAAATCTAATTTTTTATCTACCGCATTCAAAAAGCACGTAGCTCTCCCCACAGGTGAGTTCATTAATAAATTAGTGCGGCTTGCTCTACTATATAGAAGATTGTGATGACGTCCTCGAGAGTGAGACTCTGGTACAAAAAAATTTAATTGGGCCAGTATCTCATTATTAGAAAAGTGACCGTTTATTAGTTGGAAAAAATATTTAAGCAAAGCAATACCTCTACGTGTCTCTAGGGAGTGGTAATTGGTCATGCCTAATATATAAATCGATGGGTAAAGCCAAGGGTAACATCCATAGAGCCGCGAGAATAAAAACCTTAAAAAATTTTTATGGACTCTTTCAATGCGTAAAGTGTATGTTAATTCATGTGGAGCCCAGATGATCGAGTTTGATTCAAGTACACTTAGGACTAGTGTGTTATATAATAACGTCAGTGTTTTTGTGTTACGAAACGGATATGAGTTTCTAATTACGAAGCCGAGAAGCCTGTATCCTCTGCTTATTAAATCATCGATGTGTTGGTGAAAAGTTAGTTTGCTGTCATAAATAACTCCCAGATCTTTGATTTGGTTTAGGTGTTGGAGAATAATTTCGTTGATTGTATATTCAAATACATGCGGTTTCTTTGATCTTGTATACGAGACGATATTGCACTTGGGTGTACTGAAGTTCAAGCCATTTATTTTGGCCCAGTTTGAGACGCAGTCAATGTCACGTTGAAGGAGAATACAGTCAAGATGGTTTTTTATTGAGCGATATAGTTTCAAGTCATCTGCAAATAGTAAATACAGCGAATGTGTGATGACTGAACCAATATCGTTGATAAAAATCAGAAACAGAATTGGTCCAAGTTGATAGTCCGGTATTGCTAGAATTGATAAGCTTTCAAATTCCACAACGTAATACTAGAAGTCAGGATTTATTTCAGCGCAGAAATTCTGGGACTAATTACCATATGTATTCCTCTTTTCCCAGAATACTAATGGAGGGAAACAATTATATCAAGTCACTAGACATCCTCAATTTATCTTTAAACAAATATAAAATGTTGTTAATGAAGCAATTCAGTTATATACAATAAATAATGTATATTTCTTAATATTCTCATGTAAAAGCCCCGAAAATCAATTTATAATAAATAAATAAATTGATGGTTGTTTTTCAGTTGTGTAAAATATTAAACTATTTTATTAGTAAGACCCTTATACTATAAGGTGTTTATAAGTATTCACTACGATGATATACTATTTTATATTTAAATAGAATTGGATGACAATAGGTGACACGATAAACGTAAAATCAAATAGGTGACATACCCACCTACATCATTATGCATTTAAAAGAAATAATATTATTCACAGTGTACCTAGTACAAGCGGGAAAATTGTAAATCTACTCTACTTTGGAGTTGATTATGTGGTATGACTTTTTCTTTTTTCAAATAATAGGGGGTGACCGGGTTCCAAAAGTTTTTTGGATTCTCGTGTGATGTGATGTAGATTCACCAGTTTCCCACTTTACCCTGCAATGTGGAGTTCAATAGAAAAATAAAAGAAAAAATAAATTTGTGGAAGAAAATGCAGTTGAATAATTAACTTGGGAGAGGATAAAGAAGTGTTGAAAGGTACACAATCTTAGGGAAAGAAATAAATTCAATTGGATGAAATATTGTACAAGGTGGGGCAAAAGTAATCACCCTATTGGAAAACGCTATAACTTTTGCAAATGGAGCCAAATGTCAATTCGGTTTTGACATTTGTGAAGTAAACAAACGCAGAATACAAATTGACAAGACATGAATCGATTATGGATTAAATAAACAAATTTCACAAGCAGTACCAAAGTTTATCATTAAAAAAAAAAAGTTTTAATATTCTCCTGACGAAGGAAGGATGCTTCCGAAACCGGTAAAGTGGAATTAAAATTAAAGTGGTCTAAAACAAATTTATATCTTTTATTGTAAAAAAAAAGTTGTTTTTTTTTTAGAGATACTAACCTAACGTATCCTCGACAGAATGCATGTTCATTTAATGAAAGTTTTGGAACTAAAGGTTCCATTAAGAATGGATAATAAGTATAATGGTAATAATTATAGGCATCTCAACCAGAGCTGAGCTGATTACAGTACTTTCATACATACATGTGTTACATGCATAGACCTTGTTTTACACGTGTTATTTTTTGACTTTTGAAAAGAAAATGAAAAAATTTTCAAATAAATGTATAACATTTTTGAATATTCAAATTCAACGATTGTCGTTAATAAAAATAATTAGGTGGAAGTATGACAGAAGGCTGTTTCATGGGGTCATTTAGGACATCACTGTATAATGTGCATCAATACGCAGTACTAAGTTTAAGTTATCTTAGTCATTGCGGAATTTTTTTTTTTTTACATTAGCTCCACATTGGAGGCCCTGGCAAAAATAAATTATCTCAGGGCCTTTGTTATCTTTGGGGATGCTCTGGGAAGGAAAAATATAGGTGGGACTGGTTGGAATCCGGGGGTCAGTGTGTCCAGGAGTGACGGATGTTTAAATTCATCCCTCCCACTGCGGCGCAAGGCGATGGGTCGAGAGAGTCCTGCTGGAGAGGTAAAAAGATCTCTCTTAACTAGTCTCTCCAAATCGTGCACGCCACAGTAGGTGGGCAGACGCATCAGCTGCCAAGACCTAGACAATCCTTATTCCATGAGCCCAGGCACCCCTGGTAAGTCACCAAACGTAGTGAACTACTTGGAATGACCTATGGTAGAAGTGTTGGTTATCCAATGAAGGGTTCCAGGGATCTATACATGTACAAGTTTTCCAGTAGCATTCACATCCAAATCCGATAAAGGAATATTTACTTACACGCAGTTTGGAGATGGCCTCAGAATTTGTAGGTAATATTTCTCATGTATCGCGTTCACTCTTGGTTATCATGCATTTCCTTTATAGTTCAGTTCTAGAAAATAATAAATAAGTAAATTTTAAAATTTCAAATACATTTTAATTAAAAATAGGCATTTGTTACTCAATCACCCAATAGAAGTAGGTACGCACAGTCTACATAGCTAACATAATTTGAAATAGCTCTACTGAAAAGTTGTTATTTTTGACTTGTACTCTTTATTTCTAGCATGGTAGTTGTACACTAATACAGACTAGGGCATAGTATAGGGGATGTAGGATTGTAAAAATTAGAATAAATAATAATATAGAATGGTTTATAGACTTGTAAGTGCTCCCCCCCACAGAAATCTATGGTAAAGAGAGAAAAACTTATTCGTTATTGATGGAAAACCAGAGTCGGTAAAGAAAAAATTGGTAAAAGGGAAACAAATAATTTACACAAATACTGGCCCACTAGTGGTGAATTATTTTGAATGCTTTTTCATGGTTTTATGGTAATCCCAAATCATATTTAGATTTATAAATAGAGTAATTCGCATCTGCCGTTATTTTTACTAGTTAAAAGGACAACATAAAACTCTATATTCGCCGGCATTCGTGTATAAAATTCAGTAGTCCACCGCATGCCTAGGCTCACAGACATGCAGAGTTAAAATGAAAATTTAAAAAAGATTGATAACGATTTTACAAAATAAATAATAGTTTTAATTTTTGGCATATTTTTTTTATGTATGCACTAAAATCCGCCGCTTTCGCTAATTGGACACTGGCCCGCTTTTTGGGGAGGCGAATTAGTGAGAGAGTACTGTACTATCTTCACTCCTCCGACTAATTTGTTAGCTTTTGGAAACAGATTATATGGTCTCATAGAAATCGTTGTGTCTCCCTTACCTTCATGTGAAGTGAATGTGAAGTAAACGGTGTAAGAAAGAGAAAGCACCAAGCTTTATATTCAAATATAGATGTTAACCATAGAATAATTAAAATGTACACCTCTATGAAACCAAAGGTTCCGACCTAAATTTGAGTAAATTTTTTGCTACTTTGCGAATTTTTTATTAATTATGTTTATATGAAACGACAAAAAAGCGAGGTGGCAGTAATGTTTATAATACATTTGTCTATTAAAACCGTTTATTTTGTCGTTATCAGTAATTTTGGTTCAGTGTTTACATGAAGAAACTAAGGTAAGCCATTTTTAAAACTTTTTATGGTTGAATAAAAATTTTAATATTTCAAAAATTATGTTATCTATCTAGATAAATAAAAATGTAAATGTTCGTTTATTCAAAATCTTAAATCTCTGAAAGTTCTTCGTCGTTTATGCCTATATTATTATATAGATGTCACATGTGACAGGTAAAAACAAGTTTTTTTTTAAAAACAGCGCCACCTTTTGGACAAACATGTTTTTTTTTAGAAAAACAGCACCATGTGTTGGACATAAAAGCAGCATGCGCCTTGTTTCTCTACCTGCACAGAAAGACTGAGCCACAGCAACGCGTAGCGGGGTACAGCTAGTTTTTAATAATAAAATTTTAAAGCGTATTTCATCACCTTTATAAAAACAGTTTTTAGTTTTCTAATAAGTTCAGAAATATCCAATTAATTTTGATTTGATTGCAAAGCGGAAATACACACAAATTCTCTGACTTTCTAACAGCATCTTTGAGAAATATAATAGTTAATATGCCAGAAGCCTGAAGGGTTTAGTATTTATTAGTGTTTGCATGATATAATTAAAACTATTGCCATAAAAAGTTAGGTCGATTGTGTCAGTCAGAGAATTATTGTTAAAGCAGCCCTACAGAGGTTATACAAGTAAATAATTGGTATTTCTATTGCCATAAAAAGTTAGGTTGATTGTGCCAGTCAGAGAATTATTGTTGAAGCAGCCCTACAGAGGTTATACAAATAAATAATTGGTATTTCTATTGCCATAAAAAGTTAGGTTGATTGTGCCAGGAGTATTATTGTTGAAGCAGCCCAACAGAGGTTATACAAGTAAATAATTGGTATTTCTATTGCCATAAAACTTTAGGTTGATTGTGCCAGTCAGAGTATTATTGTTGAAGCAGCCCTACAGAGGTTATACAAGTAAATAATTGGTATTTCTATTGCCATAAAAAGTTAGGTTGATTGTGTCAGTCAGAGAATTATTGTTAAAGCAGCCCTACAGGGGTTATACAAGTAAATAATTGGTATTTCTATTGCCATAAAACGTTAGGTTGATTGTGCCAGTCAGAGTTATTGTTGAAGCAGCCCTAGAGAGGTTATACAAGTAAATAATTGGTATTTCTATTGCCATAAAAAGTTAGGTTGATTGTGCCAGTCAGAGTATTATTGTTGAAGCAGCCCTACAGAGGTTATACAAGTAAATAATTGGTATTTAGAGGTAAAATATCATTTAACTGCATAATAAATTTATGCTAATAATGTTGTTATGAGATATTTATTTCAATGAGTAGACGTTCTTCTAGGATATCAAGTGACAAGTCTAGGGTCAATATTATTGAGTATGAAATAATAAACCAGGATAAGAATCAAGCAGAAGTATCTGCTGTCTAACCTCCAGAGAACTTTTCCCTGATTTTTAGTACTTTATGTAGAATGGTCGATTTGACATTTTGACACAATAACGAACTTAGTGAAAAATATTATGGCTTAAAAAACATATATTCATATAGATCAATAAACAAAGATACTGAATATATAAGTTTTATGATATATAATTATACATAGAATTAATAAATCGATATTTAAAAACAATTAAAACCGTAAGAGACAAATGCCCTGTGATTGGTCGGCGGGTTCTGACAGATCTTCGCCTCATGGGTCGGTCGGCCGCTTTCATTAGAATGCGGACAATTTGGTAAAGTTGCACTGCTTAGACTCGCACATAGGTTACCAGTGTAGTATAAAAATGATTTCAAAGGACTTAATTATTGAAATAGGGATTTGTTGAACTCATACTGACCCGAGTGGGATTGGCCTTACTGTTAATCGAAAAAAACCGAGGTAGTATGATGTCATGCGTACCACGTCAGATTTGATAGTTTTGGTGGGCTAAATGAAAACTTTCAAAATTATTTTGATAAACTTGTCGAATTCCGCCTCACGCTTAAAACACAAAAAATTATAAATAGCACTTAGTTTCAACTTAATTACTACGAGAAACAACTATTTATGTCGGGGAGATGGTAAAAGGTGCTTTTTTTCTCAATCAAAGTTAAGTTTGAAGGCTGGGAAATTTGCATAAATTATTAAAATAACCCAAACTAACAACCTAAATACATTATTTACTTAAACCACTGACTTAAATAATTGTCTCCGTTGGATATTTAAGTTGAAATCAAGTGTTGTTTATTGAAGAGACTACATGAAGCGGAATTTAGTAAACATGCACAAAATAGGTTTTTAGGGACTAGTTAGGGTTATTTTAATAATTTGTGTGTATTTCCTAACCTTCAAACTTAACTTTGACAATGTACCACTAGAACTTGTACCATCTCCCTCCCGTAGTTATTTGTTGTAGTAATTAATTAAATAAAATGCTATTTATATATATTTTGCGTATTAAGCATGCAGCGGACAAGTTTATAATTTAAAAACGGATATTAGTTAAAAGGTGAACAATTATTAAAAAAAAAAAAAAAAATTGCAGGTATCTTTATTATTACGAACGTGTGTTTATTTCAAATGCGATTTTAGGCAAATAGCAACAGAATGAATAAAACAAAGAATACTTGCCTATTTCTACACTGCAGAGAAAGGTATGATCATAAATAAATCACTCACGGTATGATGATTGCCAAGATACATTATTTTCCTTTTATCTCAAAATCCGGTAAATGCTTCTGTTTCAAACAAACAATTCATATTTAAATTCGTAATACAGCTACAAACATTTTAAGCTTATTTTCAGATATTTTCCGGCTATTCGCTTGAATAAAACAAGAAATCAAACTTGACAACAGCCCGACAAAAGAATCAAGAAATAACAATATGGAGGATACGCTGGATACGTGACCTACTCCCAGAATTGCCAATGCATGTGTTCTAAAATACCCACATTAGACGTTCAAATTCCCCACTAGTACCTTTTAATAATAATAATAATTGGCTAATTTATATACCCAAAATATCCCCTCAAGGGCGCTGTACAAATATATTTATTAAATAGTTAATACTAGAACTAATGACTTCAAACTAGTGACTTACCTCTAAGACTTATATCTAGTGACTTACGACGTCCTTTAACTACTGTCTTACGACTAAGGGGGTATTTAACTGAAGTTCGAAATCCGCGGATTAGTCATTTTTTCGTTTTCACTATATCTGAATAACGCTAACGCTCGGGTTAAAGTTAGATTTGACTAATCAGTGCTCTAACCAGACGTTAGGCGCTATTCCTCGAATCAAAGATGGCGTCAAAACATTCCGAGTTTAACAGCTGAGAAGTGAGTCGAATTTTGTAGAATGAATTTGAATGCTTGTATGATCCATCCTGAATTATTTGATTGTGTTCAAAATAAGAAACAATGTATTAATTCGACACGAATCTATCTAAAATGACCTGATAATCAACATAACATAACCAAAAAAATGCACACTTCGCGGTGTGCGGACTGTGACGCATGACAGCCGTGGCAGTAGATGGAGAAACAGCAAACATTTTGCGATGTTGCCAGACTATTTCGAGTGTTATCTATCCGGCAGCTCGAAACAATGGTGAAACGGTCGCCGTTGAATAACGAAGTTATTCTGAACTTAAAAGCCAGCCAACGGATAGCTATTCAGATATTTAGCCCGACATAGTGAAATACCCCCTAAGAGCTATAGCTACTATCTTAATGACATATATGGAAACTTACTTTACACCCCAAAATGATGTGAATTCTATTGAAATTAGCATTTATTTTTTATTATCTGGTCATTTTAGGGTTTTCTCTTTCGTTTGGGTTTAAAAATTATTAAAATAACCCAAACTAACAACCAAAATATCTTATTTACTTAAACCACTGACTTAAATAGTTGTCTCCGTTGGATATTTAAGTTGAAATCGAGTGTTGTTTATTGAAGAGACTACATGAAGCGGAATTTAGTAAACATACTTCACACCCCAAAATAATGCGAATTCTATTGAAATTAGCATTTATTTTTTATTATCTGGTCTTTTTAGTGTTTTCTCTTTCGTTTGGGTTTAAAAATGTATACTTCTTTTAAATTTATTACGAAGATAACGAAATTATGGTACATTCTCACAATTTTTGTAAATATTATTTTTAAAATGGTTTGATATCAAGAAATTCCCAGAATGCCGGCATTTTCCCTACAAAAAAGTTCTCCCGCGAAATACCCAATTTTTGATAAATCTTAGAAATTCCCTGCAATTTGAGGAATTCTCCACGAATTTGGCAACCCTGCCTGATCTGCTGTCAAACTAAGTCATAAACAATAAAAAGTCAAAAGCACTTTCGTCTCGTCTACGCCACGAAATTAGAAGACGAATATTAATATTTAATCGGCGCCAAATTTTAAATATTATATTAGTGAAAAATCTTTCACATTATTTTGTAGATATAAAATGAGTAATTATAGACTTTATTTTGGATATAAATATTATTTATTTGTTATTTACTGGTGGATTATACTTCTAACACTAAAATAATAAAAAATGTTATTGCATTTTATTATTCATGACAAAAATATTAATATCACATTACTTGTTACGATTTATTTTATTTATAAAAAAACATGATGTCGTAATCCAATCGCGTTTTTCATCAAAATCTCATGTTTTATAAATTTTCTTGCTGTGTTTAAGATTAAACATGTTTATCCTATTTTGTGTTGAATATTATAAAACTATTTTATATTTGAAGTGTTGTAATATATACTTATTCGTACACAAGCAAGAACAGACGTACAATATATTGTCTGTGTAGTCGAGGACGTCGCTTCTTTAGATATTTTAAACATCTACTCTACCGACTGCAATGTTAACCTTTTCAATGCAAGCAAAAAAATAATACAGGATAAACTCGGTATTATCGTGACTCGTAACAACGCCAACAGATAACATAGTATTAAAATAAAAGAGGATGTAGATACCCGAGCTAATAATATCTTATGAACTAATGATGTCATTAATTAATAGAAAACGTGTTAAATACTGAAGTCTTTTGAGTAACTAGAAATGTAAAGTCAGGTGCACTCGACTTTTTACTCTCCACCTTTTCCCTCCCCTTCCTTGCTGTTATTTTTATCAACCATGAAGTTATTGCAACCTAGGCAACAACAAGTCTGATATTAAATACTATTATATCACTGCATTCATTATGATAATGAGGATAAAAATACACGATTTAGATCAATGATTATATTTTTTCGCGATAATAACTTTAAATGTAATTTGTGAGACATACTATACCTCATGGACCATTACATAAATAGGGTAAGTTTTTAAATTCAATATAAAATATAAATAAATCCTAATAATACAAGCATATTGCCCGCTTTGTTTAGTGTGACATTTTTGAAAATCATACCAAGATTGCGCATTTTGGAGCTGGGACAGATTATGATTTTTTTTCATTTCTTGAGAATATGACGGGGTGATACTTTGAACCATTTAAAATAACTGATTATCATTAATAATAATTTTTTTTAATATTTGTACTATACCTTTACTGTAATTCTATATATAAAACCTGTTAACCTTTATATCTTTAAACTTTATATTTAGGTTAATGGCACATATTGTGGCGTTAACATATAAATAAACACACTCACAATGAGGTAAAACATATTCAATTTGGCTATAATTCAATGTATTATATTAAGTACGGTGGTTTTACTGCATTCTTTTAATTAAAGATTTCAAAGTGATTACCTAACCGCTTTGAAATCTTTTTTAAATGCTTGAACAGAATATAAATTGTATGATTTTGCATTATTATCGTCAGTTTTTCGCGAGCAATAAAAAATGTAAAAGTAGTAACGTAGCTATAAAAAAATGTTTCCAGCCACTGGCCGCCTCTGATTGGGTAGAATTTTTCGCCTTGTGCGCAGCCGTCATCAGAATGGAAGAATCAGTGATCAGTAATCAGCTGAGCGCTGGTCGTTTGTGGAAGGAGAAATCCTCTAAACATGTTCACTGTCATACCTAGATCGTTTTTGTAAGTATTTAAACCAATATCCATAGTTTTATGAATTAAAAAAGCCACGTTTTATACCCAACCAGCGAGCTGTGCATCTTTTTTAACCAATGGAAGTGTTGTGTAAATATGTCAGCAGTGCCAAGAGCAATAGTGTGTGGTTTTTCTATTCGAGTTCGCTGGAAATAGCTTTCGACGATCGATATTATTATATGTTCCGTATGTTTTGATAATCTTGACCTCGATATGATGGGTGAGTTTGTTTTCTAATTTACCTTAAAATTTGAATGTAACGATGAGATTTTATTGGACAACAGGGCTTGCCGGCGTAATTTTGCTGTGATGTAATATTGGTAATAGTTCGCAAAATGACAGACAGTAAATAAATATACTTGCGTTTGTTTCTTGGATAAGTAATGTGTCATCTAAATGATAAGGTATCGTTACCGGAGTATCTTGTCAGATTCTTACGTCAAATAAGTATGTGACCGTTCTTTCGGGCTGCCAATTTTTGCTAGGGTGCGTTCGCCAAAACATTACATCTTTTGTTACGGCTTCGTAATGTATTACAATATAGAGTTGAAATACCATAAAATATATTCATGTTTTATTATTAGTTTTAAATTATTGTATATTATATGCAAATTAAAATGTGCTCGTATCGTTTAGTCTGCAAATTTCAATGTCTATTGAAAACACGAAATGAGACTCGCAAATTTATGATGATGCGCCTACTGGGCTGACGAATTGCCATTAGATGCCATTTCCTGCAGATGAAATTGGTCACCGAGGCAGATAGACAACCAAATTGTCCCTGAATTATTAAATAGGCGTATAAGGTCAAAATCGAGACCTTCCATTGCCTATATTATGCTATTATGCCTCACATGGCCTCTGGCTTGTATTATTATAAGAATCTAGAATCTAATGTCTAAAATCTGGTAATATAGAAACTAGTAATCTAGAATCTAATGATTAGAATCTAGTGATATAGAATCTAGTAATTTTGAATCTAGTTATCTAGTAGCCTAATTATGTAGTAGCCTAGTTATCTATAATCTAGTTATCTAGTAACCTAGTAATATATAATCTAGTTATCAGTGGCGAAACTATAGGGTGGCAGGGCTGGCAAAATGCCACGGGCCCCGCGGGGGCCGGGGCCCCGGCCGCCGCGGGGCCGCGAACTCAGAAGTCAGAAGTAACCTAACATTTTTAACAAAATTTAGTAAATTTATAAATTTTATATAAGTACATAAAATCAACTAAAGTTAGACACAACTAAAGACCATATAGGTAGGTACAAATTCAAATAAATTATTAAAATTTAAACGCATTTCTAAGAAAAGGATGTCGTTCAATTTTAGAACGCATTGCTGAATTTTTTGTCGCGGCAATTTTTTTCGCATAGTATCAAAAGATGGAATATCTTATCAAGTTTTATTGATAAAGAAGGGGAGTCTTCAGCTTCGATAACATTAAAAACATTGAACCCTACTAGATGGTCAGGACGTTATGATGATATTTTTGCTTTGAAAGTTCGGTTTGTTGAAGTCCAAAAAGCGCTAACGAAAACAATTCTGTTAAATTGCAAATCGGATGAAATAAATTAAGCTTTATCAATCAAGAATAAGATCGAGAACTACAGTTTTATTATGTTATTGGTTTTCCATTGCAAAATTCTACAAACTATCGATGCAGCCTCTAAAGCACTTCAGTCCAAAGTCGATCTGTCAAATGTTTAAAACGTTTGAAAATTTGTCTGGAAGAATTGGAAAGGTATGGACATGAATTTGAAAATTTTAAAAAGGAAGCTAGTAGTCCTTTCTCTTTGCCGTCTCCTTTTGCCGTCTCCTTCTCCTTTTAGTGTAGCAGAAAAGTGGTGCATCAACCATGAATTTTCTAAAACCCGTCAGAGGAACTTTGCGAAGATGAGCGTCTCCAAGATCCGGAAAGGTTGTTTAAATTGAACATATTTCATCGAGTATGGGACATCATTATTAATCAACTGAAATCGCGTTTCCTTCCAATGAATGAAATTGTTTCCAATTTCAGTGTTTTGCAACCTGCCACTTTGTAAAATTTAAATGACACTGAGCTCTTAAAAAAAGCTCTAGAATTTGAGGATATAAATAAAAAAGACATATCTGAATCATTTTCCAGGGAAATTCTCTGTTTTAGGTCCACCTTCAGAGACGAAATAGAAAAGGCTTCTTGTATTAGAGAACTTGCTGATTTATTAATAATAAATAATCATTTTCTGTCGTGCAGCTCTCCTGAAGTATGTACTGCATTAATGTTATTTATTACAATTCCTGTGACTACAGCTAGTGCCGAAAGGTCATTTTCGAAACTAAAATTAATAAAAACATGTTTTTGAAACTCAATAGGACAAGACAGGCTACGTAACTTGGGGTTCCATGCTAACTCAACACAGTGACTATTCAACACACATTTAAAAAGTGATATAAGATCATTAAAAACGATGAAAAAAAAAGTTTAACCTAACCTACTTAACCCAGTTAATAAAGTTTTTGTTTCGTCACTTTCCATGACTTTAAAGATGTGATGAATTATCATTTTGATGATTTATCCGGTCACCGTTAATTGGCTATTCTGTCTATTGAAAATTCAACGGCCCGATCTTTTTAAACTTTAATGACGTTGTTGATACTTTTGCGGAACAGAAAGCTCGGAGAAAATAATTTTATTAAAAAATATCTTGTAAAGACTAATTTTTTTTTCATTATACCTACATATGTAATACCTATGCTTTTGAAAATAAAAATGCACACAATATTAGTAATACTGTTGGGTAACTTCTTAAGTTATTTATAAAAAATCAATTACAACGCAACTGTGATTTTTACTAAGAGGGCCCCATCCAATGAATTTGCCACGGGTCCCCAATGGTATATAGTTTTGCCACTGTTATCTATAATATCTCGATGTCCAGAATCTAGTTGGTAATATTGAATCTGGTTATCTAGTAACCTAGTTATCCAATAACCTAGTTATATATCGTCGTTGCACATCAAATATAAGCTATGTGACGATTTTGACAAAAATGAGTTAAATATACATTTTCTTTGCATTTCTTCTCCACCTTCTACAATTTGAGATGGTAATAACAAATATTTAAGGAGATAGAAAACGAGCCATGTGTCAACAATCAAAATTTTGCATTTATATAAGAGCCATGTGATCTTACTGGCTCGATATATTTAATACGAGGCTTGTACCGTGTTTACGGTCACAAGGCTCATATTCTACATATGAACTATCTCGAATTAACTAGAGAGTTGATATCACAACTGATATGGATGATTTTTTCCATTGAATTCTGATATTGAAGTTGGTCAGGAGATTTAAAAAAAATCAGAAACGGGGGTTTTGGGAAAAGGGTATATCGGTAAAAAAAAACATTGCGGAAAATATGAACAAAGCCAATTGCCTCTGTAGTGTGATTAAGTGTAAAGATTGAGAGGAAGATTGATATTCATACCTATCACCCAAGGTGGCACAGAAACTTTTTGTTGTCGTAAGAAAATAACGGAAGAGGATCGACTGCACAAATTTAACAGTTTTTGGGTAATTGAAAACTTAGTCGGTGAAAAATGCATATTTCGTGGGCTTTAGTACAAGTGTTATGTGAACGTATCACGAAACAGAATAAAGGACATGATTATTTAATTTATTTATCAAACAGTCGTACATTTAAGCATAAACAGTAATTATTCATAATGTTCTAGACCAATAAAGTTCCATTAAGTTATTGATTTAGTATTTGTACCTACTCAATATTAAACATTATAAGGAATTAAAAAAAATTATTTAATAAGTAAAGACAGTTAGTAGGAATACAGATAAACAAAACAAAAATAAACAAATAAATACAAATAATAATGTGTGGATGATTTGTATAGCGCCGTTTTTGTGCAAAATCACCTCAAGGGCGCTGTACAAATATATAATACATTTCTACAATGATCTATGTTATAGCTAACTATATATGGATATAATGTACAGTACGATACTTAACTGGTAGGTCACTTAAGATTAACACTTAATTAACATTAACTAATTGTTAATTAGCGAAATTTAGATGGGATTTAGGACATAATTGTTAAATTGGATATAATTTGACTTTCTCTCAAGAATGGTTTATTTAATTTGAGGGTATGACAGCTTAAAATAAACTGCGATGATAGTATTATTTAACAAAATAAAAGATTACGTTATCAGTTTAGTAAGCTGCATTTAATATGTTTTCAAGTAATATTTGAAAATATGTACATCTCTAGAGACATCGTGAGTTTTACAAGAGTTTTGCGCATATTTGGATTTACAGTGTGGTGTTCAAAATAAGTCGTTCGTTTTGGTGTTATGTTCAGGGCAACGAAATGCTTGTATGTATGTATGTTTACTGATCACTCAAAAAAGCAAACACAATGACAGTGAAAATGCGCCCCCAAACACTGCAAATAAAATAATTGCCAAGCAAACTAAAACTGTGGAGAATATAAAAAGGGGCGAACAAATAGGCGATATTTCGAATCGTCTTTTTAACTTACTTAAAACACTCTTAAAAGTCTTCAACATTTGGTGCACCGAAAACTAATATCATCTTAATCTTGTTGTCTATAATTTAGTAATACAGAATCTAGTTATCTAAAATATCTCGTTATCTAGAATGTAGTCATACTTAATTTGCATGTCCTTGAGTAATATCGAATCTAGTTATCTAGAATGTAGTCATATTTAATTTGCATGTCCTTGAGTAATATCGAATCTACTTATCTAGAATCAAGTAACCTAGAATCTAATAAGAAAGTATGTTATTATTTTGGTTTGCTGTTAATGGGGTGTCACAGGGTATGTGCAATAATAGTTTTCTAGTCAATTATTCTGCCACGTCTCGTGAGCTAGAGTGGTAAGATTGAAAAATACCACATTATTGATATTGTTGTAGCTGAAAATATCTTTTTTTTCCAAAATTTTAATTTTTTAGTTGAAATTGCTTAGTTCGAACTGAAAAATCTTCGTACGAAGTTTGTACAAATTGAAGTTTTGAAAAACAAAGTATATTCAGCTACAACGATATCAATAATATTGTATTATTCAATCTTACCACTCTAGCTCACTGATAAATACCTATAATCGAAAATGGTGTTAAGTCACCGATATTCAGAAGCTATACATTATTACACGAAGGTCAATTTAGTAATGATTTTTGGCCCCAATAATTTGGGAATCCATATAGTGGGCGAATAATTTCGTGAGGTCATCAGAAAACGAGTGTTTTTGTAACGGACGTACTGCTCCGATATCAGCCGACGTCACCCCATATTAAAATCTGCCATTTACCTTAACTTTGCCTGTCCTTAAACTGAATAAACTGTCCTCTATGTATGTGAAATTGTTATGTATAATGAAAGAAATGTATAAAATGTATGTCTGAACCTCTATGTAAACAATAAATGAAACGTCGGAGCTTGGCTAGGGGACACGGGCAGAGAAGTATACTATGAGAGCTGGCAAAATCATATTCATATTTAATTCGGGCACGATTGTTAGAACCGTGCCAAAACGTAGTGGGAAGCCTTGCCGTGCGCCATGCGCCGGCATAGCGTCACAAATGACCACGGCCCGAAATTACCGGCCGAGGGGCGGTAGCCAACCCGGCGGCGGGCCGCGGGCACGTAACAAACACGGGCCTCGATTCCAGGAATCAAAGAGAAAGCGGGCCCGTGTGAACGTCGCTCGGTCAGCGAAGGCCGCCGGGGTCCTATAAAACGGGCAACAGCCCCTTGGAAAGACAGTTAGCCAGCAACCTCCACCAGCTCAACACCTCTCTCTCTGCTCTGCCTTCTACCTCGCTCCGACTTCTGCTTCTACTCGCCTTCTTTCACTCTGACCCCCGCTTCACCCTGGACCACGGACTTGCCTACCCCTTCGGACCAGACTCGGAATCAGCATCAAGGACGCGAAAACAGCATTCGGACCAGCTACAACGGCATCAGAGACGGCCCCGTTCTACCCCTCCACGCCACTGAAGGAAGACATCTTACGCCTCCACAGATTGGGATCACCGGCCCTATCTACAGTCTTATGTGTCACGATTACGTCTGATACATAAGTGGTCCTTCGCCGCCGGATCTTTCTGTGGAAATCATGTCACCTTCACTGCGCTCTGGGAAGAACAGCGCTGACGGGGATTCATCGCAGGGAAGCGATGATCCCACACCAACCGGGGCGGCCACAGCCGCGCCCCCCGGACTCCGGCCAACCGCCCCCCTGGCCCCCTCTGATCCCCGAGCGGACCCACTGCCGGGTCCCTCTGGCGCATCACCACCACAGACGCCCCCTGCCGCGGCCGACGTCTCGTCAAGAAGCGAGGCTTCCAGCGAGGACACGCTCCGGCAGGTGCAGCTCGAGCTAAGAGCTGAGAGGCGGCGCACCCAGAAGCTGCAAGACGACCACGCCCGACAGATGGCAGAACTTGTCGCCACGCTGAAAGACCTCACGCGGACCGCTTCACCTGCAGCCTGGCAACCCGACGGAGCATATCCCGGAAGCCAGCCACCTAGCGGCCCCGGGCAAAGCTGGGGCTACGCACCCGAGGCGCACACCACTGGCTTCCGGGTGGGCCTTCCACAGACTGCGGCGCCCCCGAGCGGCCCCAGTCATAGCCTTGCGTACACAGTGGGGGGAGAGCCCACTGTTCCGCACACCACTGCGCCGCGGCTGGGTTACGGACCGACGCCGACGCCGGCGCCCTCGGGCGTACCTACGCAGAGGTACGCAGCGGAGACGCACGCCTCAGCTCCACGGGCGGAGTACCCACCGACGGCGGCGCCATCTAGCGGCTTTGGTCGAAACCTGGGCTACGCAGCGGAGACACACACCACTGCTCCGCGGCTGGGTTACGGACCGACGCCGACGCCGGCGCCCCCGGGCACACCTAGTCAGGGGCACGCAGCGGAGGCGCAAACCACTGGCCCGTGGATGGGCCTGCCACAGACTGCGGCGCCCTCTAGCGGCCCCAGTCACAGCCTTGCCTACACAGTGGGGGGAGAGCCCACTGTTCCGCAAGCTACAGCACCACGGGTGGGTCTTCCACAGACTGCGGCGCCCCCGAGCGGCCCCAGTCACAGCCTTGCCTACACAGTGGGGGGAGAGCCCACTGTTTTGCAAGCTACAGAACCACGGGTGGAATACCTACCGACGCCGACGCCGGCGCCCCCGGGCGTACCTACTCAGAGCTACGCAGCAGAGGCGCAAACCACTGTCCCACGGGTGGGTCTTCCACAGACTGCGGCGCCCTCGAGCGGCCCCAGTCACAGCCTTGCCAACACAGTGGGGAGAGAGCCCACTGTTTTGCAAGCTACAGAACCACGGGTGGAATACCTACCGACGCCAACGCCGGCGCCCCCGGGCGTACCTACTCAGAGCTACGCAGCGGAGGCGCAAACCACTGTCCCACGGGTGGGTCTTCCACAGACTGCGGCGCCCTCGAGCGGCCCCAGTCACAGCCTTGCCAACACAGTGGGGAGAGAGCCCACTGTTTTGCAAGCTACAGAACCACGGGTGGAATACCTACCGACGCCGGCGCCCCCGGGCGCACCTAGTCAGGGGCACGCAGCGGAGGCGCAAACCACTGGCCCGTGGATGGGCCTGCCACAGACTGCGGCGCCCTCTAGCGGCCCCAGTCACAGCCTTGCCTACACAGTGGGGGGAGAGCCCACTGTTCCGCAAGCTACAGCACCACGGGTGGGTCTTCCACAGACTGCGGCGCCCCCGAGCGGCCCAAGTCACAGCCTTGCCTACACAGTGGGGGGAGAGCCCACTGTTTTGCAAGCTACAGAACCACGGGTGGAATACCTACCGACGCCGACGCCGGCGCCCCCGGGCGTGCCTAGTCAGGGGTACGCAGCGGAGGCGCAAACCACCGGCCCACGGGTGGGCCTGCTACAGACTGCAGCGCCCTCTAGCAGCCCCAGTCACAGCCTTGCCTACACAGTGGGGGGCCCGCCCAGTTCCCAGCATTTGCCCCGAGGGCAGACTCGCCATCGCAGCCCCACATGGACGGATACGGGGCCTTCAACCGCGCAGACGAGGCAGCGAGGCAGACGCGGGACTGGGTGAACTGGGTGGTCTGATACAGTTTTTTAAGGCTTAATTCGTTGTTTCCTACCGAGGAAACCTTACGCTTCATCCCTGAAAACTGTGATCAATGTTATCAACAAAATAAATTAACTCAGAGGAAATATAGGTATAAAATCTCAGACCATTGGTTTCTAGTATCTGGCCCGGTATATCTGTAATTTTTAGTAAGATATCACTGGGCTTATCTTGCCAGAGCACCTATCTGAGAGCAACTTGATGGACGTAAATATCTCTCTTAGCGAGCATAAAGTCAACTAAAATATCACGCCAATAAGGATGAAAAATACAAACGGAGACCTTATTCAGAATTTAAGGCAATACCATACGTAGTAATGCAAAATCATGTGTTTTTGGTTTGAAAATTTGGTCGCCTAGAAATGTTTCAGATGCTTTAATTAAATACTGCGAGTAGAATACATCTTGGCCTTTAAAATAATCGAGTATTTTTTAGATAAGTCTTTTTATAAGCCCAGAAAAAAATAATGTATAAGGCCTATGAAAACTGCTTAAAGTTCAATATCTCCTACTTATGAACCCATTTTCGGTTATGGTTTTATTGTATAATGTGGCAAATTAAGTTATTTATAAAATGATCGAAAAACATTTAAATATTTGTGCCTGAACATCGAAAAAAAAATTAAAGGCACTTTTTGGCCATGTTTTTTTCTTGCATAAATCAAAGGTGTTAAGGTGTTAAGCGGGAATTTAAACCTTATCGCCATCTACGTAAGGGTTGTTATTGATGACGGCTCAATTTAAAATATTACACGACGTAGTGCATCGCCTTAACATCAAATTTACCAAGAAAATCGTAAATCGATGGTACAATCGCGAAACCATCGTACAATTGTGTCGATCACAAGTGCTGCGATGGGCTGGCCATGAGGAAAGAATGCCAGATGACAAGACATTGCAAATAATGAGCAAGTAGATGTCCTGATGGAAGTAACTCAGAGGAAGGACGATAAAAAAAGACCATAGAAGATTGCAGCAGGATGGGAATGTTTAATGACTAAGGATCGGAGCCAGTGACGAACGTTAATTTGAGGAATATGATAAGATAAAGCCGAGTGATCAATAGCGGCTCTGCTCTGGATCAATACTCTGCTGCTAGTCGAGTCCTCAATCATTACACAAGCAACATTTCCGGCTTATAACGATCAAAAGAAGAAGAGTTCAAATATTATTAGGTTATTCCACAGACATAGGAATTAATAGACGAGAAGATAATGGCGAGGGGTAAAATCAACTGTTGAAGAACGAAGGGAGTAAGGCTGACTGTGATTCGTCAATAAATCAATCTGACAGTAAATAGGCATCTCGCATTATAATATCACCATTTACTTCTTAAAAGTAAAACCTGCTTTTGAATGAATAGACCTTTTTACATGGGAGCGCAAATTACTCGCCACGTTATGAACAAATTTGCGAAGTCCAAATTCGGCAAAAAAATTCGGTTTCATTTTCAGAGTCGAATATTACGTTTAAGTATTTAGTTAAGACACTTTTATAAATGTTCATAATTTACTTCCCAGCAACCAACCAGCTTTGTGTTTCGCGTCCAGACGTTTCTCGATGTGATAGTATAATATGTTTCTAAAACTGATCTATATTATACGATGTGAATATGCTTAAAATAAAGTAAAATAATGCTTATATATGGAATGTAATACGACAATTGGGTTTATTCTCTTTTTCACATCTATTTTTACAAGTTTTCATAGTACAAGTCAACATTTTGCCGTGTTATTTCGTAAAATGAACCGATGATGCCTCGACCATAGTTCGCACAAGAATGATGACGTCACGTTTTCAAATTTCACTTGAGGTCATACGCGAGCACAGCCGGTTCCAATGGAACCGGTATGGGGAGTGGGGATAATACGCTTTTAATCACTTAGGGCAGGTCTACTAATATTCATATGTCTATGGGTTATTCGTAACTTGGGAGCGTTCGTCCCTCTTTTTACGTGAAAACGTCTTTAAAATCGATGCCGGGTGTGGGAGGCAATCGCGCCCAAATGTGCGACAGTTTTGTCAGGGTAATTTCAAACTTTGATAACTCGGCTAAAAGTTGATGTACAGCCGCCATCTTAGTTTCGTTCTTAGCTCAATGTCCCGAACCGTGCGCGCTCCAACTAAACCCATTAATTTCCGGATTCGACACGTGTCTATAAACGGGATCATATCTCAGAGACATTTTGAAAAGGATTGTATATTATATTACAACTCATCCTGAGTTCTGAGTGTGTATCTCAAAAACTCTAAAAGATAAGAGGCTGTCAATTTGAAAAAGAAACCTCAGAACTTCAGAAGTCAAGTTCGCCAAGTTACTCTCTGGCAAGATAAGCTGAATGATATACCATTACTAAAATTACTGATATACCAGCCCCTGTGTCTTCGAAATAATAAGAATCGTGTTAACAGTTAAAAATAGCGCTAATTAGCACACGATGCTTATTTTTGTAAGTCATTTGTATTTAAAATATGCGAAATTTTTGCTTCCCAACAATACTCGTCAATATTATGTTGGGTAAAAGAGACATACTAGCCATTCAGGTGCCTAAGCCTGACCAGAAATTGGACTGTCTCCAATATGCACTGAGCGACTGAGTATGTACACATAATACATATATTTATGTAATGTAAATAAAGCATTGCGTGGTCATTGTACGATGTTTCAAAAATACACTCGACATTTCGACCATTGGCCTGGATGAGTGAAGATTATGATGAGGTGTATGAATAGTTTATAAAATAACCACTGATTTAATGGATAAAATAACACGTGTTCTTCTCAAATCTCCTCGTAGAATGTTATTTTTTCCGCTGTATTTATACGTAAACAACTTGTTTTCATGTTTTTGTAGTATTTTTTCGATGATCCGTTTTATACTCGATTTCAGTGTAGAGTGATACAGGATGTGTCAAAAATCACTGATTCAATAATCAGATTATCAGTATTGCTTTTATACCAATACCGACCATTATTTAGGAAATATTATTTTAGTTTTCATTTCGTTGATTGTTGACGATCCCTTTACATAATAGTTAATCATTAATCATCAATTTATTGACCTGTCCCATTGTTATCTTTAACGCGTGATTGTTTTTGTTCTGCTTATATTTATCGCGATTTTATGATTTCAACACAATATCATAACAAACTTATCGTAAATTGCATTTACGTGGATGGATAAATTATACATTACTCCTAACAGAAAAAGTTGTATCCAGTACGGTATTCATAGTTTTACCTGTAGTTCTATTATAATATTTTTTACAGTTTCCAATTTTGAATTTTTGTTTTGTTGTTTTGGAATATTTATTTCGATGGATGAAAAATTTCATATATATATATATATAACTTTTTCTTACATATATAGCACATACCTTGTTCACATCCTTGTTCTTAACATGAATGCTCGATTTCAATACATTAGAAGCCCGCAGAAAAATATTTTTAGGCAAACACTTTTTTAAGTTAATCTCTGGTACAATACACAATCCGCCTATGTTGAAAGAGGTTAAATTTTATGTCCCTAACAATTATACTCGAGGGAGATCCCATGCACTCCTATATGCTCCGAAAGCGAGAACTTCTGCCTATCAGAACGCGCCAATAAACAGAGCGACTCAACTGCTTAACGATTCTGCATTAGCCATCGACATTTTGAATGTCACCTACAGACAATTCAGTAACTATCTTTTAACACATGTCACAAAATAGTAAAACTGCCTCTATAAACTTTTTCATTTGTAATCTTCTCCATGATATATTGGTGTATAACCGTTTTATGGAGAACATGAAAAAATAAATAAATAAATACCCTACGAAAAGTGCCAAGACTAGTGGCTTCCTTTACGGCTTTTCGTAGATTATTATAAAGTGTTCGTCCTTTGTAAAATAATTATGTTTTATGTGCACGTAATTTCTCACCTCACAAGCACAGTCTGTTCAGTGTAAAGGCAGGGGAATTATGTCGCCACCCGGTTGGGTAGGGTTGTGAGGCGGGTTAAGGCGAAGCTTAATGCCAAATCACTATTTTGATTAATCTTTATAACTAATTGATGTACATTATGAATACCAAAAAATATGTTATAGATAAATTGAAGGTTTTCCTATCGTTTCGTTTGAGTAGAATACAAATAAAAATATAAATTACTCAATAAAAAATATAAATGCAAACTGCTAAAAAAAATATTTTTCATTAGAAATGTATGAACGCGTAAAGGAAACAACTTAAAAAAACAGTATTATAGCTAAGATTATCTGTGACAGTTTCACTTGATTAACTTTTTTGTTTTCTTATTTACAAAATAAATAAAAAACCGTTTTTTGCTTGAAATTGAACGTTTCTAGACTCCGTTTGTCAAGCGATTTTAATGCCTATTACGTCTTACCGTCTTACACAAGTACTAGTCTTCTATGTATTGTGAAAAATATACATTTGTAAAATACATTCCATTCCCATGGAATAATTGGTTGGGGCGGAACACACGACAGTCACATAAAATCCATGGAAAATTTTCAAACATCAATTATCAAGATTATGTATAATACAATCAAAACTTACCCCTCCAAAAGAATCTTCAAAGAAAGTGATATTTTGCACCTAAGACAAACCTATAGCATTCAAAGTATAAAGTTTATTAACACGCGTCCAATCAATTTCACAATCAAATAAAACTAATCAACTACATGGCGCTTGTGTATATGCAGCACATTACCACATTTCAAAACCGATTAGTCCAAAAGGGTGACCGAATAACTCATCAAAATGACAATTCAACATACCTATAAAAGTGTTATAAAGTTATGAAAAGTGATGAAACAAAAACTAGGTTAAATAGGTACATATGTAAGTATTTAATCTTGTTTTTGTTTCATCACTTTTAATGACTTTATATCATCTTTTAAAGGTGTATTGAATTGTCATATTGAGGAGTTATCATGGAACCGTCCAAAAGGCATATTAATTTTAATGCCTCTAAAACGTACTATTCACCACTTTGTGTCAAAACATTAAAATATATCAAATCTTGTCTAAAACTCACCGAAATAAATGTATTTTTCTCAGTCATCATCATCAATATACTACCCGCCTCAGAACAGAAATCTTCTAGTGAGGCGGGTTACTTACTTGTTTGTATATTATTATGTTATTGCAATAACCGCCCGGGTTGCCGGCAATTGAATTATTATTAATTAACTAATATGGTACCTAAATATGATTTAAGATTTTCACGGCCAAAAGTATTTTTGTTATTTGTTTTTGGGGTGTTATGCCGTGTTGCATAACACATAACACATCTGCCCTGATGATGGACACTGCAATGTTGTCCGAAACGTTGGCTAAAGAAGGAGTTAGCGCAACACGGCATAACACCCCAAAAACAAATAACAAAAATATGGTACCTTTTTACTTCTAGACAGAATTTTTTCTTTTTATCTAGATTTTATATCGCCTATAACCCCGTTTCATATCATTTTTCCTAGAAATCTAAGACTTTGTGTGATCTATATAAAAATCACGTGTCACTGTGTTCGTACACGATAATCTCCGAAACCGCCTAACCGATTTCAATGAAATTTTGTGAATGTTTATGGTTGGTTCCAGCTTGAAATATAGGATAGTTTTGGACTCGATAGGTGGCGCTGTTACATAAAAGGTGGTCTGTGGCAGGACAACGTCTTATATTATGCAATGCATTCTAAATGGCTGCGTTAAATTCTAACTGGTTTCTAATTTTGATATATAAAAATTCAACTTGCGTATTTTTGTGCTCGCAAAAATTGAAAAGCAGTCGACCGATATCGCTGAAAATTTCACAAAAACAAATACAGGGTTTTCAAATAAGAGGTGTTATTTTGGTATTCAATAGTAAAAGATCAATGGTTTCGTTGCTTGTCTGGCACGTAGCGCCGTCTTATTGAAAGTAAACGTTGTCCAGATCAATACCATCCAATTCCGGCCATAAAAAAATCATTAATCATCTCTCGATAGCGCAGTCCATTCACCGTAACTGTTGCTCCAGCCTCATTTGCGAAAAAGTAAGGTCCAATGACTCCGCCGGACCATAAACCGCACCAAACAGTCACACGTTGAGGATAGAGAGGCTTTTCAACAATAACTCTTGGGTTTGCGACAATTTTGCTTGTTGACGAAGCCACCGAGGTGAAAATGGGCCTCAACACTCAAGATGATTTGCATTTGATTCACTCAAGTGAATTTTAATAATTTCAATGCGTTGTTGAAGCGTGTATCGTTCCATTTTTATTAATGGCGTAGTTTCTACTTGTCAAATGTCAAAAAATGACAGCTTCAAAAGTAACATCTACCGAAATAGCGGGCTATTAAAAATAACACCTCTTATTGGAAAACCCTGTATGTATTTTAAGGTTATGTTCTTAACACCCTACTGCAGTGTTTCTCAACCTTTTTGAAATCATGGAACACTTTTGATTGTAAGAAAGATTAACGTAAAAAAAGTAAACGAAAAAGTACGAAGGTCTTGAAACTCACTAAAAAAAATTGCATATTTTTTTATGTGAATATCGCCCAAGAGTCTTAACTGTTCCCAACCGTCTGAAGCAACTGGAACTATGGCATTCCCAATTGGGGTACGTTGTGAGGCTGAAGGTGGCCGGTAGGGGAAGGAGATGGGAAGAGGAAGGTCGAGAAGTAAGTCACCAAACACGGCTAAAGCCATTTCAATTCTGAATGGTGGTGTTATACTGTATTAGTTGCGGACGTGTTTTAACCGCTCCGGTTTGTTTAATCCTTTCAGAAGGTTTCCCTTGTTAAGAGATCGCTGAAAATTGTTCAGCATCCGTGTTTTATATAGTGCTTACCTTCTTATTTCACGAAATGCGCGTAACTTCTACCGTTTAGCCGGAATTTGCAATTATTATAGCATTTTAAACCGATTAAATTTTGATAGTGAAGTTAGAACAAAGATTTCTCAATGCAGTCGAAGATTTTATACCTGACTCAAGTGTCAAGTGGTGTCGGGATTTACGGGACCTTTTCAACCGAGGATGTCTGCCTGGAGGACAGATAAGCCATATTTTGTTTAAAGTTTTTGTTTTTGTTTTTATTTTCTGTTTTTGTTTATGTATTTTGTTACAAATGACACACATAAACTTCACTTTGACTTTGGTTCAAGATTTTGCTTATGATAGCCTGCGATAAGCGAGCCCTAAGGGTCTGAGACAGAGGTGTGAAATCGTCGGATCACGACAATAGAAAGAATGTATTGGAGCCAGGAAGGAGTCTGAAAGGGTCGAGAGGATGCACTAGGTGGCATGAAAGGCTGGGAGGTGACTGGAGAGACTAAGGTAAACTAGGATGAGGTGATTTTGCACAGCGGTGCTGCCAAGGTCTGTTATCTATGTGAGGATGTTGTGTCGGCGCTCTTTATTGGCAGCAGACACATGTCAGCGCTATATTAGCGGCGGACACATGCCTGAACGGATGACGAGCCTCGTGCTGGCACAGTTGGTGGACGGGGTAGTCTCTCTCCCTGCAGCAGCTGGTACAGTTCCTTCGCTACCTAGGACTCTTGCAGCAGAGTCTCCATCTTCTGTCTTCGTCGAGCGTCACAGCGGTGCTGCCAAGGTTTGTTGTCTATGTGAGGATGTTGTGTTAGCGCTCTTTATTGGCAGCAGACACATGTCAGCGCTATATTGGCGGCAGACACATGCCTGAACGGATGACGAACCTCGTGCTGGCACAGTTGGTCTAAATAACAAATGTAGATCCTAGGAAATAAATTGTACAGCGCCCTTGAGGTGATTTTTCACAAAAACGGCGCTATACAAATTATCCAATTATTATTATTATTATTATTATTATACCAGGGCAAGACTGAAAGTATCTTCCCGCTCTGGAACGTGCCGCAAATATACTATTTATTGTTTTAAATGAATAAGTTATGAATTAACGCAAATTAATCAAAAAAAATTTACTTTCTTATACCGGAATTTAAACCCTCTTCCTCCGGGTTGCTAGTCGTGAGCCTTACCCCTCGACCAAGCAAATTTAGAAAAAAAATATCATTTTGCGAAACCTGTATGTTATATTTTCATTTTAGATATATTTATATAAATTTTCCCTTTTGACAAGGTAACCAAATGTTCAAGTTCGTTCTCCCAGTTTCACGTAACACGGAACTCTGTAAAAGATTCGCGGAACACTTGAAACCAATTCCCAGAGTATTAATGTCGCACGGAACACATGTTCAGAACATCTGTCCTACAAAATGAAGTTACATCGATGCCCGATATTTTATGCTAGAACCATTAGACATTAGATGACCCAAATTTCAGATAATATTCGCATTTTAAACGCGCCGAAAATAATTTCTGTAATTATTTCGACCGGTTTTCGCAGTGAGTGTATAATTATGCAACTTCAAATTACAAGTTATGTTACGTTCAATGACCAGTCTTGCCAAACCAATTTATTGGCCCATCCCACATATTATTATATTTTGTAAATTATAACATATAATATTGTTTGAATCTTTTGCACAAAAATAAGTTGGAAACAGTTTGTAGGGCCATTTTGAGATTAGGATGGTGCTTGAGTACACCGATATAAGTGTGTTGTGGAAGTTTCCGTGTACCCGAATTAAGGTAATTTTTTCCTTACTTCGGGTGAAGTTGCTCTAATAATAATAATAATAATATTTGGATAATTTATTTACGTTTTCGTGAGAAATCACCTCAGGGGCGCTGTACAAATATATTTCTTAAATAGTTAATACTAGAACTACTGACTTAAAACTAGTGACTTACGTCTGAGACTTATATCTAGTGACTTACGACTAAGGCCTATAACTGCTATCTTAATAAAATATATATTTACATATGTAGAAACTTATATGCATTATCAACTTTACCGCGAGCCAAGCCACGAATTATAGGAAAGGCACGAAGCAACCGGCAACGGCGCGAAATACCGCTTGCGGTTCCTTCTTTCCTTTCTTGTGGCTCGGCTCGCGGTAAATTTATCCTGTTTATACGCAGGTTAACCTTTTCAAATATCGAAATTCTTTCTTAGCCGTTAGAATGCCGGGGGTTAAGGCGAAGCTTAATGCCAAATCACTATTTTGATTAATCTTTATAACGAATTGGTGTACATTATGAATACCAAAAAATATGCTTTAGATAAATTGAAGGTTTTTCTATAGTTTCGTTTGAGTAGAATACAAATAAAAAAATAAATTACTCAATAAAAAATATAAATGTAAACTACTAAAATAAATATTTTTTCAATAGATATGTATGAACGCATAAAGGAAACAACTTTTAAAAAATACAGTATTATAGCTAAGATTATCTGTGACAGTTTCACTTGATTAACTTTTTTGCTTTCTTATAAAATTATTTACAAATTAAATAAAAACCAGTTTTGTGCTTGAAATCGAACGTTTCTAGACGCGATTTTAATGCCTATTACCTACAATATAAGGTATACCAAGAATATACACATTTTTGGCTTGTCGCTTCCTCTTAAATGCTAATCCCCCGCCGTAAAACATTCCTGTAAATAAATACAGTACTACGACTTTTGACGATCGGAATTAAGACACTTGACAAGGAATTTTGCGAAGAACTTTTCACAGATAAAATAAACATGTTTGCAAGTGACGAAACGATAAGCTAGAATAATATTAAGATACATTATTCCCTTGCTAAGCGAATAAAATATAGTTTAGTACCTCTGCTCGGAACATTTTTATTACCATAATAATATCGAAAGTGCGGTGATGTATAAAATATAAGATGGATTTCTTGGCCCACTAGGGGTTGTAGATAATAAATAAATTCCAACAGTTCGTCTGCCGCTTAGGAGTCTAAATGTATTATACAAATAAATTGGCGACAACCGTTTTCTTACAAATCGTATTTTGATTGTATGTTCAACCAATTAAATTAGGCGGTTTGATCTCTCACAGCCCATCGCATAATAAAACAAACTGTTTTGATTAACGAATTATATATTTTTCATTATTATTTTTAATGTCAGGCCAAAGTCAAATTCAAATCAACACGCAAACAAATTGAAATATAATTTTGGATTCGATTTTGATTGACTGTATGAAATTCAATGAAATTTATTGAATGATTTTCATACAGTCATTTTTATTGACTGTATGAAATTCAATGAAATTTATTGAATGAATTTCATACAGTCATTTTTATTGACTGTGTGAAATTCAATGAAATTTATTGAATGAATTTCATACAGTCATTTTTATTGACTGTATGAAATTTGAAAATAGCAATTTTACGTACATATCTAGCGCTCTAGAGGTGATTTAGTGCCCTTGAGGTATATTATATATTTTTATTTGTTTATTACTCAAAGGATTTGTAATAACAAAAACAATGGTTGCTTAATTGTATAAAATAACATTAAAAAAAATAATTATCTAAAATTTTCAAAAATATTTTTGACACAAAATATTGCTTAAGTATTTTTTAAATATGAATTCCCCGCAGGACCCTGAGAAAAATAATTTCTCTCATAGCCTATATCATCTTTGGGGATGCTGTTTGGAGGGTCTATTTGAGAAGAGGACGCAGTCAACGTGGGCTTTGAAGCCTCCCACGTCGTAGGAGAGATGTTTTAAACATTGAATTGTACGAATATCTTTTGTATTTTCGTTTACTAAACTATGTTGGCGAGGATTTCTAGTTACAATTAATAATCATTTTCAGTTAGCAACGTCGCGCGTCGTCAATATTGCTTTATTCCATACTAGTTGATGTGTAGGTACCCTGCGTTGCTGGGAGTTAGACATATACCATCACGGACTTTTTCTGTAGGCTTTATTAAGATATACAATTCAGTATTACATTATTTTGATGTATTTCATAAGGTTTAGTCAGCGTTAGCAATGTAAGCGCCATGAAATGTTTTTTTACGACTCGATTACAAAACATCGACTTTTCTCTACTTTCCATAAATATAATATGCATGTATTATACACGGTGTCCGGAAACTCGTAGTACAAGCGGGAAACTGGTGAATCTACATCACATTTGAGCTTTCGTTTTCGAGTAAATCGAGTCAGAAGTTGATTTTTTTTTTTATCAAATTCTTATAAATTATTACTGAAGATCAAAGTACCCAACTAATTAAAACTATTTAAAAGTAAAACAAATAAAGAAACCCGGATTTAAAGCATTATTTTGAAATCACCCTTCATTTAATCCGGTGTAATCATAAAATATTTCTGCTCTGCAGGGTTAAAACATCTGTTGTTCTAAAATTCATTCCTATCTCTGACATATTCGCAAAATATAGCTTTCTCTAGTATGCTGGGTTCAACTAACATATGAAGGAAAGAGACGCACGATAAGCAGATGTCACATTTCTATTAAATCGTAAGTAGGTCAGTTTTGGTTTATGGGTCGCCGCAGATGGCCGTATTTATGTGATTGTTTATACATTGTTTACATTGTATTTTGCTTTAAGAAGTTTTCTCGTTAATTTAAACATAAAAGCGAATTGTGGTCGAAATTTGTGTGTTTTAATACGCGTTATTATTGTTTCACGTAGATTCCCGCTTGTACTACGAGTTTCCGGACACCGTGTATATATATAAACCTTCCGGAAGAAATTTTCTAAATGACAACCTAAACCCTATCAAAATCCGATGGGTAGTTTATATGAACCAAGCGCACAAACAGACGCGAAAAGCGACTTTGTTTTATACTATTTAGAGAATTTTCAAAAATAAAATATGTTAAAACTCGGGCATTGTCGGGTAGTAACAACTGGTTGTAAAATCTACCATGCTAAGCATAAGAGTATAAGTCAAAAATAACAACTTTTCAGGAGTGCGATTTCAAATGTATAAACTGTGATTTCTGCTATTGGGTGATTAAGTAACAAATGTCTATATTTTATTTAAATATATTTTTGAGATTTTTTTCTAAAATTCTTTTTTTGACTTACACTCTGTATGATAGAAATATTCTTTACAATGTTAGAACGTGAACCCTGCTTTTATTAATGCCTTTCGAATGTAGTCCATATAATTTATTATTATGTAAACACATTTCTAATTTAGTCAAAAAATATGCTTCGTCACTTGACTGAATATTGTGAAGAAAAATTCTTATTTTTTACGTAACTAGACAGAATATTTAATTTTGTGTCTAGAACGGTAATTCCATACGGGTAGTGGTTGTGGCCTCGAGGGCAAATGGTGGACGGTGAAGGGCTGAAATGGGGGTCAATGGAATGAAAAAAAGTGTAATCAGTAAGTCGTAGGCACAACAAAAAATCGTTGAATAATCCGTGCGGTGCACGGACAAACTGAAATTTCCTGAAAATTTCGAACAAAAATAAAAAATCGTTTTCAGCTTCAACAACATCAATAATGTCATTTTTGTAATATTAGCACTCTAGTACACCCAAAAGTCACGAGCCGCATGTACGGTGTCCATATAAAAAAAACATCAATTGTAATCCCTTTGGATAGAATCTCTTACGACACCCGGTACTTTATAATGATTGTTTACCCGGTTTTATAGCCAAACGTGTTCATGTTCCACGGACTTTGAGGAAACGTTAATAATGGCATTGAAATGTGTGAATTGTTCCAGTTCCTGAATACCTACACACCTGCTTGTTTGGAAAACTCATGAAACATTTCCTTGTCAATTGTATTGCCTGTTGCCATCTGAGCCTAAATTGTTTACGCGAGCAATAAACTATTATCAAGTTCAATGAAACATACTCGTATTATGGTTTTTAATATATATTTATGTTGACTTCAAAATACACCGCATAATCAAGAACCTTATTGACGGCTGCTTTCTGCAAATTGATATAGAATCCATCGCAAATTATTGGGCAAAACAAACTGTTTGTTTCAGTACACCGAAATGCAATGTCGTCTCATAAAAAACATAAGATAAAAAAACATAACAATTGAAACGTATTAGAAACACTAGATCTCAGGGTCAAAAACATATCCAACAAACAACTACAAATTCAACCTTTGGGCAAAAAAGCTTCCTAAACCCCCACAGCAAAATCCCACTCTCATTCACAAAGCACAAAAATATTTTTAACATTTCTCAAATAAAAAGCTGGATACTAAATGTATGGAGATTAGAAATACATATAATAATATATATATATATATATATATATTATACTGATATCAAATACAATCTGAAACCGAAACCACCATTCTCTAGAAACGCGTAGATATTTTATTCTATGTATGACTAACTAACCATCATTCTCTAGAAACGCGTAGATATTTTATTGTAGGTATGACTCACTAACCACCATTCTCTAGAAACGCGTAGATATTTTATTCTGGGTATGACTAACTAACCACCATTCTCTATAAACGCGTAGATATTTTATTCTAGGTATGACTAACTAACCACCTTTCTCTAGAAACGCGTAGATATTTTATTCTACGTATGACTAACTAACCGTCATTCTCTAGAAACGCGTATATATTTTATTGTAGGTACGACTAACTAACCACCATTCTCTAGAAACGCGTAGATATTTTATTCTGGGTATGACTAACTAACCACCATTCTCTATAAAAGCGTAGATATTTTATTCTAGGTATGACTAACTAACCACCTTTCTCTAGAAACGCTTAGATAATTTATTATATGTATTACTAACTAACCATCATTCTCTAGAAACGCGTAGATATTTTGCTTAGTTAAAATTTAATCAAACAAAAAAATAATCAACGCCACGTCACAAGTAAGATTCTGGCACAAATCAACCTATTGCCGGAGTCTCACACTTTGGGACATCGCCATCTGTATCTGAATTTTCCCACCTATTCGACGAAACCTGCAGTGGGTTTAAAAGGTTTTTGGGGCTACATGCTAAATGCATCAACGGTACGTTTACAACCAATTAGGTAATGTGGAATGTTGTAATATTATGTACTAATAAAGCATAATACATATAATATAGATAACACCGATTATAATTATAATCGTTACTATAAAGTTATCAATTAACCTATTTATCTAAACGCTCCGGACAAGTTCTGACGTCACCGAAACCCACACCACTAACTATGACAGTGAATATGATGAATGATGAGAACTGATTTGAAAACACCCGATCAGTGGCGTAGCTGTAGCATTCGCATGGGGGTTCGACCCTAAGGAGGAGTTCGAACCTGGAGGGGGGGGGGGGGGGAGAACCACAACCTATTATTTACACCGTATTGATAAAGGAGATGGTGCAAATAATATTGTTGTATTTTCCAGGAATGTAATTTTAATCTACGAGTACTATTGTCTTTTTTCTTACGCAATACTGAGGCCGGTGGGGGGGTTGAACCCTCTAACCCCCCCCACCTTATATGCGTGATTGCCCCACTACCTACCTCTACCTCTACCTTATCGCTGTGAATTACAAGGTGGTATAAACAATGGTTTAAAAAAATTCTAACTTACGTTTTAACTTAACTATGAAAATTGAAAACATACTCTTTTCAATTTACAAGTCAAGAAAATTTCAGTGTATGCCCGGTGTCAAACAATACAATTTACAAAGTTTTGTGGAAAAAGGTTCAGCTCCCCTGACCGTTACGTAATTTTTGTTCGTTCTTTTCCCATACTTCGAGGCTCGGCTCACAAATGTATACGCAGCATAAGAGGGCGCGGATTGTCGTGTGATCTATTTCGCTTTAACTGTCGAAAATAAACATTTGTTTTTTTTTGTGAACGTATTCTAGAAAAATTCGCCTTGTCTAGGTACCCACTGATGTTATTTAAAAGAATAAATTTTAATTCGGTAATTATTTTCCTACCCGCAGCACTTTTACACAGAGATTATGAAAATTACACTTGTTTCAACAGTGCTACAAGAAAAATCTACTTACAGACACGAAATTGATAAAATTTTGCAACCAAAACAGTCTGATTGAAGTGAGACAATCTGTGTATTATAAGTATAATCAAAACAAATAATCTCGGCTTTAGGTAATTCTTTTAAGTATTGGGAAATCACACAGCACACATCCTAACTAGTGTAATATGTATTAGATTATAATTTATTATAATGTAAACGGAATAAAACAAATGAATATATGGATAATGTATTTCCCGGTAAGGAAAACATTACAAAATATAATTATGTCAATTCAAATCACACTTCTATTAGATAAATAGCTGAAGTCTCCGGTGTTGCCCGGGCTTTACGCAGTTTTTCGAAATCTCATTTAGATAATGACCTTCCACTTGTTTTGTAGGTCAAGTGTGCAAAATTTCATCAATGTGGAATAAACTGTTGCTTTGTATAAATATTAAATCAACGCCGCCCATCCGCCACAAACACACATACACTATTCTTTATATTACATAGATACGAGATTGAAGTGGCCATTGACGTACACTTCATACATTTGATATCGTCTACATAATTTATCTATCACCGTTTAAGTGTTTTATCTTTTTATTTAGAAATCAATATCAATTTTATTTCTGCTTGAAAATTTCTTGGAAAGTCCAGTATTTCAAATCGAGTAATTTTAAAAGGTGAAAACTTCGATTTTTCAACCCTGATATCAGGAATTTTTTTTCCTGTATTATGAGGAATGCCACATTTTATGGAATATTATATTATGACAACATACTATGGAGGAAAAATTCTGTATTTTACTATATTATGAGGTAAAGTTCAACATTTTGGCAACCAAACGTTTTCAAATCTCGGACAAAAACAAAAACATTGGTTCGGTCCACAAATTTTTGGTTTCCATCGGCAACGGAAAACAAAAATATTACGGCTCTGCTCCAATGTTTCACTTTTGCACAAACATTCGGTTCAATGTTTGTGGTAATATTGTCGCTGGAGACCCGGCTTTAGACTTCATTATTTTAGCCGGATCCATGATAACTCAACACATTGACAATTCAAAAGTAATATAAAGTCTTTAAAAGCGATGAAAACCCTAACCTATTTAACTTAGTTTTTGTTTCATCACTTTTCACGACTTTATACAGAGTGTCCAAGGGTAAATTGTGCTAACTTCTGAGGGTGATTCTACATGATAGAACAAGTAAAAAAGAAATATAACTTTTTTCGAAACTCCAACGTTTTAATGTAGTTTTGAGGTAAAAAAGTTGAATTGTTTGTATGGGAAAATAAATATTCTTCTATGGAAAAATATTTTTGTATGGGTACAAAAAAATTGGAATTTCGAAAAAAATTATTCTTCTTTTTTACTCATACCATCATGTAGAATCACCTCCCGAAGTTAAAGGACTTTACCCCCGGACACTCTGTATAACTTTTTAACTGTATTTTACCCACATTAGAGAGTAAAGTGAAGTGCAAATAGTGTAATAGTGTAACTTCTAGGCTCCAGGCAGGCAAACAAAATTGATAAGTCTGTTCAAGAAATTGATAATCTAATTAGCCAGGGATTTCCCCCACCTTCCTCTTCCCATCTCCTTCTCCTCCCCACTACCTTCAGTCTCACAACATACTCCAATTGGAGATGCCATAGTCACGTAGTTTAAAATGTTTGACCAATTTCACAAGAAAAGTAAGATAAAACCGACCCTATTTTGGGAACACAGATACGCCCATAACTCACTTCTCGGTGTTGTTATTGTTTGAGCCTAGCCTCTTGGGATGGAGTTCATTTAAAAATATTTTTACACTTGAAAATAATTTCAGATAAGAAGTTTTTGAGATATTTTTATAAAGCTTATAATTTGATTTTATGGTTTTTATCTTATGATGATGATAAGCTGGTATAAATGAATAAGTCAATAATTATTGTGGTGGAATGTTATAAATCACTTTAATTGTTTTATTTGACAGTTTGACACTTTTCTCTAATGTTGTTATTTTGAAGGTCAAATTGTTACTTGTTATGTTTTTTCAAGGTTGATAAGAAGTATTAGATAAGATAAAAAAAATAGTTATCTTAACCCATTATTGACGAAGGAACATATGGAATTCGAAAGAGTATAGGCACTCAATCAATCACATCATGCCTAATGTTAAAAAAGTGGCGCCAAATACAGTTTTATATAGTCTACAAGCATGTAGACTATATAAAATATCTTGGTTGCTTTCAGCTTTCAGTTCGTTTGTGTATGCCGACACGGACAGACGTGTATTTACGGTGTTAAAGTTAATCAGAAATAATAATTATTGTATCCAATTGAGTACTGTGAATTGAAGATTTTATATTTGGTTACATATGGTTTTTTCGGCAGATCTCACTATGCATGAAATGGAATTTTTCACAGATTCCATTGTTAATTTCGTATTTGACTGTTCAAACAAAAACAATCGGATACGAATTTGAATGATGATGAGGTAGTGGGTGTGCATTTGTCTGGAGCAGATGTCAGCTGATGAATATGACTTCGGAATAATTGCCAATATTTCTCGAACGCAATTTTTTTTTAATTCTGAAAAGTTTTCGTTTTCTACCTCCAAAAGCAACCACCCTGTGAAATTTTAGCACAAAATTCGGAAAAAAGTAGTTCGTCACGAGTGGGTTAAAAAAATTATAGTAAGAAGTATAATTTCTGCAGACACATGCAGATATTTTTGGGTCACAGCAATACCGAATTTACATTTTCAAATCTTATTTTTTATTTACCTTGTGGTGCCTCCCCTAGCAGAATTTTTCAGCAAAATAGAGAGTTCCTTGAGATTATGATTTGTTTTCCAGAGCCAGTGAGATTATGACGTGCCCAATTTGGGGTATGTTGCGAGGCTTAAGGAATTGAGGAAAATCTTTTTGTACTCTGAGAGTATTTTTTTTGTTGATAGATTCTTTGGCACTATTTGGTCATTTTTTTTTTTTAAGATTTTTTAGCACCCTTGCTTGTTATTGTCTATTCAAAATTTTTATTTATTTTTTAATTCAGAAAATTACCTTTCAGATGACCTTTGGACTTTGAAATTTTGCACTCAAAGTGTTTAAATAATACCTCTCTATAGAAAGTCTTGCGCACTTCGTTAGGTTGGGTTAGGTTATTATGTTGTTTAGCGTAAACAATAAAACACATAGGTACATAATATTATTATTAATCTCTATTTGTTGTTTTGTGTAGGGTTCGAGGGCCCTGCGGGGCCCTTGCCCTGGTGCCCTGGGCTGGCCCTGCCTGCTCTGTCAGGCCCCACGCGCCCCTAGCCCCTGCCCAGGTGTCCCGAGCCTACCATGAGGTCACGGGGGACATTATCTGCCCCTCCATGGTAATGGGCATCGACCATCTGAGAGACCCCCGACTTAACAAGGTCAGTAGGACAGATTCTCACTTTGAAATGTTCCTGATATTTTCTAATGAAGGGTGAACTTTGAATTATTTATAAACTGCTCATTCATAGATGGCGCTAATTTAATTATTTTAGGAAAAAACACTTTTTGCAGGTTATGCTTCAAAATATTAAGATGAATTTTTTGTTTGCGCTTGTGTTATGTGTTATGCTACGTATACATCCGCGAGCCGAACTGCCGAACTGAACCACAACTTATGGGAAAGAAACGAAGCAACCGCAAATGGCGCGAAACGCCGCTTGCAGTTGATTCGTTCCTTTCCCGTAATTTGTGGTACGGTTCGCGTTTCGGTTCGCAAATGTATACGTACCCTAAGGTCAAGTGTGTAAAATTTCATCAATCTCGGAATAAAACTAGATTTGTGTAAAAAAACAAACCAACAGACACACTTCTTTATGTATATATACAGATAGTTGGCTTGGTTCTTTATCCCTCATTGCTTCACCTTCATGACTATAGGGTCTGGCCTTCACGCTGGAGGAGAGGCAGGCGCTGGGCATCCACGGACTGCAGCCGGCTCGTTTCAAGACACAAGAGGAACAGCTGGAGATCTGCCGGATATCACTGGAGCGCTACCAGGACGACCTCAACAAGTATCTCTACCTAGTTGAACTACAGGTAAATAAAATTTTACTATATCTTAAGTATTGAATTATTGTTGTAACAATCTATATACCTGTAGTTTAACCGCTTGTGCGCCGGAATGGCTTATCGGCAACATAAAAATTTATCCGTTGAGGAATGTTGTACTGTAAAAATTGCTCCTAGCATACTAAAATGTATATTTAATGGCTACAAAGGAAATAATACATTCTGATATTATTCTATCCTGTTGTTTTGTCTTGCAAACATATTTATTTTCTCTCTGAACAAGTTCACGGCCATTATGGAAGCATCATTGACCTTGCAACAGTCTTCAATGTCATATTATTATATTTATTTAGATTCTTTGCGAAGGACACTTATTTAGCTTTATGTAAGTATAATAAAACCTTAAAAAATTCTCTAGATTTCTTTATTTAACTTTGGCATATCGTCGTTCTAGTTCGTTTTTGACCAACAGACCATTTGTGTCGAAATTAAGTTAAGTATGCAGTTGTTCTCAGAAATCATTTATTTATACGATACAAGTGAAAAAAAAATATTTAAAAATATTTTTAATGTTTTTTTCAGGACGCAGTTTGTCTTAAGTCCACCAAAATTAAACAACATTCCGAGCGTGTTTATCCAACACTTTGTCCTACATCCAAATTAAAAACATTTTTTCTGCGTAATTTTAAACATTTGGAACGAATTTTACTTAAAAATAATAATTTCTATAACTTTAAATCATTTTAGTAAGCTTAGAATGAGCTAATTTCGTTCTATATTCGTTTTTCGTAAAAAAACTTTGAAGCGCTATTTCTCTGGATTTACGTTTTGGTCTGTTGGATAAAAACGAACTAGAGCGACGATATGAGTAGCTATTTGTTTGAAAATATATAACACAATATCTGAGAAGATAGTACAATTTATAAAAACATAATTTTGTAAAAAAATTCAAAATAAGTGTTTTTACTACTACAAATCTTTCTAAAACTTAAATAATTTTTTTTATGGTGTACTGTGTATTCTACCCAGGAACTAAAGTCGACAACCTTACCGACCTTACTTACTAAATGCCGGTCAAGTTAGGTCTGACATTTATTTCGTATTTTTACTGCTGTAATATCATCCGATAATGCGGTAATTCGAGAAATGCGTTTATGTCTGTGTGTTTGTGTATGTGATTGCCACTAAAAGTTGATAGAATGCATTGTCATTGACAACAAGTCTATCTGCCTAGTTTCAGATTAAGTTGGGAAGTGGGTTAATTTCCGCTTCCAAGATTTGCATTCATTCATTCCTAAAAACGAAAGAGAAATTCAAATAGATGTATTTAAAAAGAAGTAAGTTATTACGAAAGTAGTGTCAGCCGATGAACGGTAGGCGATTGGCATTTCCCTGGCAGTAAGGAGTACTAGATCGAGGGAGCATGGCATTCCAAGGGTTAATGGTTCCATGAAAAAACAAAACAGTGAAATGCAATTTTTTTTGCTCTCTAACTTGTATAACTTTATGTACAGAGATATGCTTTTTTTGCCACTTATTTTTTACTTTCTTCGATCGTTAAGAATAGATAAGATTGTAATTTAATCTGATTCTAATCAAATCAAAAGATGTCTCGAAACCTTGAAACCTCAAGACCTCTGGCATGAAATTAATCAGTAAAAAAGAATCATGTTTCCGATAACCTGATATTCGCAATTCTATCCCCTATGCCTGCTTTGTAATATTAAGTGTGTTGGTATTTAATATACAAGTATTTTCTACATTTCTCACAAGCCTTAAGCAAGTACTTAAGTAAAGCTAGGGATCTTATCTTAATATGTGAATTATGCGTACAATCGACAAACAACTCTTAGATTAGGCAAACACAGTATAAAAGCGGTTGTTTTTACGACATATTATTTTCATGCATAATTTTCCCGTTGTATTAAATTAAAGACCAATTTATTTATCTGACTGGCTAAAAATTTTGTATAATAGTCGCAAGGTAATTTTTTTTTTATTTTTAATTTTTATTCCAGATCTCTGGGAGGGTGGTGCAATCCCACGAGCTTTATATTATACATAGAATATGTATAAAGTAAATATAAAAAATATTGTAAGATAATACATACACAATAAATGAAAACAAAAGATAATAATAATTATAATAATAATACAAAAAACATAATAATTTTCTTATTTTTAAAAAAATAAGAAAATACACAGATTTAGGAAATGAAATAAAAAGAATTTGGCGTTCTCAGACTATAAAAATATTACCATTCGTTATTTCGGCTACTGGCATTATACCTAGCTCTCTCATTAAAAATTTAGGCGTATTAGATCTATCAAAAAATTTATATATAAAGATTCAAAAGTCGGTCATTTTGAATACATGTAGGATAATGAAAGATTTTTTAAATATTTATGTTGAGGGATCAGTAGGATTTATAGGCCCTGTTAGAAGTTCTACCGAGCCGAACCCTCTGATATGAAAATATTTGGAGTCGGTGAATTATTTTCCCATTTGATCTCTGGTAAGTTGACGTGTTGTTCTTGTATTGTTTTGTATTTATTTTGCTTATATAATGCACTTGCATAATGTTGATTGACTAGATGATCATTTGTGGAAAAGTGTGTGGAAGGGTTCAGTTTTTCCTATGGGGAAGATTTAACCCGGACAATAAAATCGGAAGTTAAAAAAAAAAAAAAATGTTTCAAAAAAAATATACATATATATAATTTTTTTTTATCTATGAGGATTTGGCTCCATCGCTTGTAAATAGGTCCCTGCCAGAAGTGCAGTGCTGCCATCACAAGACCGTTTTCGCTCGTGGCTAGTCGTGTTCGAAAGCTGGTGATCCGTTTTTTCATTAGTGCTCGGAATTCGGGAGCACGCCCTTCTACAAACATCTCAGTGGCACTGCAGTACCAGGACAGCCCAAAAAGTATTCGGTAGGAATTGTTGTACTGTACTTCCATTATTTTTAGAGATGCTTTGTTGAAGTTGGTCCACAGCTCCGAGGTATATAGGCTCGTGCAGTAGGTGTTAAAAAGTTGCCTTTTTGCTTTTGGGCCACACTTGTTAAATCGTCGAGAAATCATATTTGCTCTGATGCACAGTGATCTTCTCTGTCGCTCAATATCCATATCATCATTGAGCTCCGCTGTTACGATGTGTCCTAAGTATTTGACCTCCGGTTTTACAGTTATTTATGTAATGCCAACCTTGTAAATGGCAAATGAAAATCGTTGGAGCGTAATAAATTCACTTTAACAATGTCGGCATAATAGGCTAAATGACATTTGCAAATTAATTTATTATGTCAGAGTTTATACAACTTTGACAACACCTTGACTGTTGATTATTCAACAGTTGGTGGTAAGTATTTTAAATAAACGTGGTAGAAACTCTCAGTAACGTCCTGGTGAAATCACTATTTAGAATCGAAACGTTGATTAAAATGATTTTAGCAATGTTTAGTGACTAGATCTGAATACCAGGTACTTATAATTACTTACACAATCTTCCGCTTTTCCATTTCCTTCCCCCCCCTAATTCTTCAGCGAATTTTAAATTGGGGATACCATAGTGTCACTGGCTCTGGGCAGTGAGTACTTACAAGAAACAAAAAAATGAATTAATAATATGTGAATGAATTAATAAACTGCTTGACTGTGAGGAAGCGTTATGTAATCTGCTGATTAGATGATTTTGGGGTGGATCCCATTAAAAAAATATTAATAAAAAGTTGGGTCATTTCAGATTACTGCTGCTTGTTATATTATCTGTTACTTGAGTGTGTCACATTTTAAAATTATCAAATAACACATAATAAATACTATGTCATTCTCTTTACTACTCTCCATAAATGAATTTGATAATGAAAATATTATGGCTTTGACCATATTGCAAACAGATGTGGAATGTCCTTGAAAAATTAACATTTTTATGTACTTGCCTAGCTCATAATGTAATGTTTTGTAAAATGTAGCAGACAATGTTTGTGTGCTGTATTTACGAACTGGACATTTTTATGAATGGCTAAAACGGAATATTATTGACTGTCGAATTAAGAACTGAGCAATTTGTTTTGTTTCTTGTTTTAATTGTTACCTACTAATTATTTGAGTTCGTAGATTTTTCACTTCGAGAATTTTAAAATAAAAGTGTTTGTCAACCTAAATTAACTAACCTAATTTATTTACGATTTAATATCACGATTCTATATAACTTAATCTGATTGATCTTTGAATATCAATATTTTCACCTTCTTAAGCCTCAACGCATTGGGCCAACGTTGGCGCCAACCCGCCAAAGTGTGAACGCTGTTGGTTGTTGGCATCAAGATCCTTTGATTTGTGCATGAAAACTGACATTAATCAATAGTTACGGCCAAAGTTGGCGGCCAACGCGTGTAACGGACAAGTGGTCCTGTACACGTTGGGCCAACGTGTACTAGGGGCATTATATAATATGAATTTAGTTTTCGATTCAATGCATTTACAAAGAAAATTATTGCTAAACCAATTGTATCAGACGTAATCGTGACACACAAGACTGTAAGGGGCCGGTGATCCCAATCTGTGGAGGCGGAAGGCGTCGTCCTTCAGTGGCGTGGAGGGGTAGAACGGGGCCGTCTCTGAAGCCGCTGTAGAGCTGGTCCGAATGCTGTTTTCTTGTTCTTGAGCTGATTCCGAGTCTGGTCCGAAGGGGTAGGCAAGTCCGTGGTCCTGGGTGAGGCGGGGGTCAGAGTGAAAGAAGGCGAGTAGAAGCAGAAGTCGGAGCGAGGTAGAGGGCAGAGCAGAGAGAGAGGTGTTGAGCTGGTGGAGGTTGCTGGCTATCTGACGTTTTCAAGGGACTGTTCCCTGTTTTATAGGCCACCGGCGGCAGGCGCTGGCCGAGCGACGTTCACACGGGCCAACTTTCTCTTTGATTCCGGGAATCGAAGCCCGTGTTTGTGACGCGCTTGCGGCCCCGCCGCCGGTCTGGTTACCGCCTCTCGGCCGGTAATTTTGGGCCCGTGGCCGAACGCGACCACGGCCTCTCTTTGTTCAGGCACGGTCCTCAGAATCGCGCTTGTGGAACGTTCGGGCGGCAAACCACCTCGCCCGCTATGACGGCGCACGGCCCTTTGCTTCGGGTCGCGGCCGAACGTTCCCTCTCGTATAAGCGCGATTCTCATAACCGTGCCCGAATTAAATGCTATGCTAGTTAAATGCTCTTAATCCACCAGCTCTCTCAGTATACTTCTCTGCCCGTGCCCCCTAGCCAAGCTCCGACGTTTCATTTATTGTTTACATTTTGCATTACATTTTCATACATTTACATTTTTCGGCAGTATATTTTACTTTAATAACAGGGCAAATAGCAAATTAATAATATGGGGCGACGTCGGCTGATATTGAAGCAGTACGTCCGTTACACCAATATAAAAGTCAAAATATATTATTTTTGACAGTCTGGTCTACGGATTGTCGAAAATTACAGACATTTTCTGCATCTTGTAAATGCCAATCTACTAAATTTCATTCATAAGAAATCTTTCAAAAACAGTTTTAATTTCAATCGCTATAAATACTTTTAGTAAAGCTACATAACTCAATAGCTTATTATTTAATCCTAAGCCATCAATTACATTATACAGGGTGTCCGGTGGTAAAGTGCAGTAACTTCGGGAGGTGATTCTACGTGATCGTAGGAGTAAAAAAGATAAATAACTTTTTCTGAAATTCCAACTTTTAGATGTACTTTTAAGCTAATAACGAAAAATTTCTCCGACGTGCCTAGACGGCATTCTTTTTTTCGTCGTTGCCAAATCTACATCCCGCGCCCCTTCAGTAAGCAAACGTCTGTGCTTTGAATGTAATGTATTTGACGCGCGGAGTAAACAACTTTGAAAATTTAATTTATCTAGTGTTAAAAGTCTCATTTAAATAAAAACTTGTTAATTTAGTGTCTTTATCTAGTGTTTAAGTCTTACTAAAAAGTACATCTTTATTCGGTGCGTGTTTTCCTTAAACATCGAGTTTTATTTAGTTTAAGAGTAACCTAACTGTTAAAAATGTGTTTCTTTTGTGCTTAATTTTAATACAGAATTATTGTGACAATGCCTCGCTTTACCAACGAAGAACGGGCAGATATTCATTATTTTTATGGACTACATGGTGGAAATTCCGAAGCGGCGCGCCGGGAATATGCACGTCGTTTTCCGAATCGTAATGTGCCCAACGCTCGTGTTTTTGTTCAAACGCATGCACTTATTCGCGAACAAGGAATTGGCCGAAGACCCCGAAACAACAATGCTATTAATTTACCAATAGCGGACGAAGACTTCATCATGGCTACAATTGTAAATGATCCTACATTGTCGCTTCGTAGAATTTCCGCAATGACTGGTGTTCCTAAGAGTTCTATCTGGGATCTCTTCAAGACGTACGGAATGCACCCGTTCCATTATCGGTGCGTGCAAGGCCTTCTGGAACGTGACCCCGTATCAAGGATTGCATATTGTCAGTGGCTACTTCGTAAGCAACTTAATAACCCGAACTTCATTGGGAACATCCTTTGGACGGACGAGGCCCAGTTCAACAGAACTGGTGTGATAAACCTGCATAACTTGCATGAATGGGCGGAAGAAAACCCGCGCTCCGTAAGGCAGTTGCACCATCAAGTTCAATTCTCCGTTAACGTTTGGGCTGGAATTATTAACAATCAAATTATAGGACCGCATGTGTTGCCACCTAGGCTTAATTCAATAAATTACCTGGATTTCTTGAAGAATGACCTTCCCGTTCTTTTGGAAGAAGTTGATTTAAATAGAAGACGTGAAATGTGGTTTCAACAGGATGGAGCTCCACCACATTTCGGACTTGCCGTTCGTCGCTACCTAGACGAACAATTCCCAGATCGTTGGATTGGACGAGGGAGTACTTCGCCATGGCCGGCGCGTTCTCCAGACTTGACACCGTTAGATTTTTTCTTTTGGGGTGCGATGAAGGATAAAGTTTACGCCAAAGAAGTAAATAACGTCGAAGATCTCCGGTTACGTATTCACGAAGCCGCAGATGAAATACGCCACAATGTACGAATTATAAATAATATTACTGTACGTTTACATACTTGCCTACAAGCAGAAGGTGGACATTTTGAAAATATTTTGAATTAGTAAAAAGCGATGAAATTAGTTAAGTGTTCAATGAGTTATTAATATTTTTTATAATAAAAAGTGTAACGTGATCTTAGTGCAGTTCTCTTTTGAATTTGGTAAAATATCAAAACATACGGCGAACTCTGTGTCGTTATTGTTTACAATTCACATGCGGTTTCCATGGATACGCGCCACTCACAATATCGGTTTCCATGGATACGCGCCACTCACAATATGCAACGTTGCCACGTTCACACTTGCGAATTTATCGGGTAAGTTTGCACCTACACTATGGCATTTTAGCAGGTATGTCTTTTTGTATGAAAAAGAAAAAATTGGAATTTCGGAAAAAGTTATTTATCTTTTTTACTCCTACGATCATGTAGAATCCCCCCACGAAGTTACTGCACTTTACCCCCGGACACCCTGTATAGGGAATTTGACATTTGCTTGCTGATAAAGTCAAAACTCAAGTAGGTATATGTACATCGCTACTACACAATGCCAAATACCGGTCATTATCTCTTTTGACTTCATTACCCATGTTGCCTGTGACATTAATTAAATAATTTAATGTGACTTTGTCAAATGTCAGGGGTAGTCAACCAGCTCAACACAAGGCCAATTAATATTTTTATAAGTAGAATGTAGTTAAATAATAACTATTGATTAATACATTTTTTATACTTTTAATTATTCCTTTTGGGTAAACAACATTTTGGTACATATTTAGTTTTTAAGCTACGAATTGGACGAAAATGTTATGTTGTGTGTTTTGTTTTTATATATGAAATTGGCTTTTTTTGTGAAATGGGTGTCTTTTGTATGATTCTGATAGACTGATTGGTTTTAAATATGATTTAAGATTTTCACGGCCAAAAGTATTTTTGCTATTTGTTTTTGGGGTGTTATGCCGTGTTGCGCTAACTCCTTGTTTAGCCAACGTTTCGGACAGCATTGCAGTGTCCATCATCAGGGCAGATGTGTTATTTGTAAATAACACATCTGCCCTGATAACTGATAACTGCCGGCATAACACCCGAAAAACAAATAGCAAAAATGATTGGTTTTATTTTATTCAGCGGTTATTGTAGGAAGAGGAAAAGCTACTCCATCTGGTTCATAGAAACATACATATAATTCTGACATTAAAATAATTTATTTTAATCCTAACACTTTATTATTGTTGTTTCTTTCGTTATTTTCCGTGTTTGAAAAACTGTAGAATAAAGTGGTTTTCCAAATGTCGGCAACGTGTACCTGTGTAAGAACCTCTGGGTAGATGTATATTAGTAGTCGCCTAGATACAATCGTGGAGTATCAGATACTTGCATATCTCCGTGGACTAGCAATGAGTCGTGTATAAACTAGCGGCATTTTTGAGCTAGTTCTTTTTAATGAGATATTTTAGAAAAATAGCGCTGGTAAAATTATCCAAGTATTAATTGTTATTTCATACCAGACGTGAACGGCGTCTTACATCTGGACTTAAACATTTTTTTTTTTTAAAAAGAAAGATAAACATTCCCGGGTTACGAATAACCTGACAATATTTGAAAATCTCCTACTACCACCACAGTAAGCTGAAAATGTTGCTTGTGTTGTGATGGAGGACTTAGCCAGCCGAGGAATTGAACACACTACGCCTGGGTGGGACCCAAACGCGATGTCAACTCGGCCACCGACCGGTCCAACATATGTACCTACACCTACTAACTACTCAGTATCTTATTTTTCTGATGGCTCATATGCTCTGAGCTCACGGCTCCCGTCCAATTGAGCCGTCATTCAATTGAGTCGTACGCATAGGACAATTCGGCGAGTAACCGATTTTAACATTTTTCCCTTTGGTTTTCAGGACAGAAATGAGAGATTATTCTTCCGCCTGATCTCGGAGAACATAGAGCGGATGCTGCCCATTGTGTATACGCCCACAGTTGGTCTGGCCTGCCAAAAGTTCGGCCTGATCTACAGAAGACCCCGAGGACTGTTCATCACCATCAACGATAAGGGACATGTCTACAACGTACTGAAGAATTGGTAATAAATCTTCATTATTATAAATCAGTAATCATAACTAACTAATTATCATACTGTTTCTCCGTGGGGAAACGCAGAGGAGATGGACCGCCACACATTAATTATAAAGTTAGTTTAACTCTTTTTTATATTATCCCCGCCCCGCGTTGCTGTGGCTTAGTCTGTCTGTGCAGATAGTGAAACAATACCGCGTGTTGCTTTTACGTCAAACAGAAGGTAGTGTTTTTAAAAAAAAACATGTTTGTCCAACAGATGGCACTGTTTTTCACAAAAAGCACCTCTATATAATATAGGTATAAAAAAACTATTTGAATGCAAAATTGTATCATAATTTCGAAGCAATCATTGAAGAACTTTCGAAGATTTAAGATTTTGAACAAACATTTTTATTTATATAGATTAATAAAATATTAATTAATGGTATATTAGGAAAATATTTTCCCTCTGGACGTATGTTATATTTAGGGATGCTTTATGGAGGGTCTTTTAAAGGGAAGTGAAATCTGGGAAGCAAAAAGTATGAGGGGGGGTTGGAATCTGGAGTCAGTATGTCCAAGATGACGTATGAATCCATCACTCACACTACGGTGCAAGGCGTTGGGTGGAGAGAGTCCGGCTGGAGAAGTCAAAGGGACTCCTTCAACCGGTCTCTCTCAATCTGGTCCACCACGCAGTTGGTGGGCAAAAGCATCCGCCGCCAAGACCTGAACAAACCTCACCCCAAGAACCTGAGTTCCCCCGCTGGACCACCAAAAGTAGTGAACCACTTGGGTGACCTATGGCATAGGTAATGGTTATCCAATGAATGATTCCCGGGGCGGTGGTACCCATACCCGCCTCCTAAGTTATCCTTTCATTAGCCGGTCATGCTTTCGGAATCTCCACATTGTGACAATATTACGTAAACATCTCCTCCGGCATCTAACTCTGAATCATACTTAAATATATTGCTGTTTTATACTTACCTCTTCAGCCGTACACTCTGCCTTCTCACCAATTCGGGTTGCTTGGGCGGGGACTAGGGAGGTGAATTTAATTAAGAACATCTATTTATTATGAGTCTCTATTATAATTAGGTTTGTCAAATGTTAATACTAAATCTAAATTATACTTAGATCTACTTACATCTATAACTTAACTAGTTGTCATATGGTTCCACTTTTCACATTGTCATTTTTTCACTGTTGTCGCTGAATTGGTTCTGTGCGTTGGCCTAAGTAAGGCTGAAGTTCTAGGTGGCGCGGCGGCTTCTGCAGTTCTTCAGCTCACGCCTCCCGGCCGCATCTGGTCACCGCGCTTTCTTCGCCTCCCGGCCGCGTCTGGTCACTGCACTTTCTTCGCCTCCCGGCCGCGTCTGGTCACCGTACTTTCTTCGCCTTACGCCGAGCATTACGTCGCCGGGCGGAGGATAACATATCTTGATAATCACTTTCTCTAACTCGACTGTAACTTTTTCATCCACCGCCCAGCATCACATCGCTGGACGGGGAGCGCGTACTTCACCACCACTCCTGTCTCGGTCTCCTCTCTCTCCCTCCTCGATCTTGACTGTCTTCGTTCCTGAGCTCGAAGGACCTGTCGCCCTACCCCGCACTTCTCCTTTTTTCTTTAAAACCCCCGTCTGTCAACACTTGTCTTTGGGCGCACACTGCGGGACACTCTCAGTTTATATCTCAAATTTATTTGTGACGAAATTTGATTCGTCACAATACCCCCTTCGTTACAAAAGAAAATTATGGTTTCCTAAAAACATAATTCTCTATTTCCCTTTTCCCATATGACAACCTTCTTAACTTAATTATAAACAATTCAATATTCTAAATTTAACATTTCTTATCATTACTTATCCTCATCATTTTTCTTTCTTTTTCATCATATCTCATTTTCAACGACAATCCTTTTCGCTACACGCTCTTTCAAACCCACAACAAAACTCAAGTCAAAACATTTAGCCTATCAATATAAAATAACATGAAAACAATAAAAGTGACAAAAAAACACATTAAAATCAACGATGAATACTAACACCTCGACTAACATAAACACTTTTTTTATTTTAACCAAGCGATCTAATCCTCTCCAGACACTTGAGGATATAAACCTTTCAATTTTTGTTTACAAATATCTTCCCAAGCATGTGACCAAAAACTAATGACAAGATTTTAAATGACAACATGAAATGACAATATTATTAATGACAACATAAAATTTTTAAAGAATCAGGATAGGGAAGGAGTTGGGAATTCATACTTACCACTTCAGTTTAATCTCCCCTCAGTTCTGCTGGCATGTCTGAAGTATAATAGAATTCCGTACTTACATACGCATAACTCCTTATCAACACACGTTGATCACTTAAACCTAAACCTTAGTTGTACTTTGCAAAAGAGGCCGTTACTAATCTTTATTCACTCCTCATTTACCTAAATCTATTAACGCCTACATCGTCGATAACAAAAACAAGAAATCTGGTGTACATACAAAGTACATCTGAAATGAAATGAATGATAAAAAACAAAACAATACATGGTAACAGAGTTGTAGTGTATCTCCCGACGTGATACACAATGGAAAATTGAGCGCCAGGTAGTTTCTATTACACGGAGAAACCACCAAAACCGGATACTCTGTCTCTCATTCAACCGATTTTAAGATGCAACCTCAACATGTCACATTTTATCATCCCTGCTGGCCAATGCTTCAATGCATCATCCCATTTTATTTAAATTTTTCGCACTTTTATATAATTTACGGTCTTTTATCACGCGCGCAGAATTCTTTTCAGATATGGAGACGTTTAGGTACACACATACTAATTTCAACGAACGCGCGTATTTGTTCCACTCAAATTATAGAACGTTCAGTGCTCGCTTTCGTTTTCGCATTTTCGCTTGTGGACGCACTTCTACCAATACCGGTCTTTTATCACGCATGCAGACTATTCAGATATGGAGACATTTAGGTACTCTCATAGTAATTTCGTCAAACATGCATATTTGTACCACTCAAATCGTGGAACGTTCAGTGCTCCTTTACGTTTCCGTTCGCATTTCACATTTTTTAACTTGTGGACGCACCTCTACCAACACCGGTCTTTTATCACGCACGCAGATTACTTTTTAGATATGGAGACATTTAGGTACTCTCATACTAAGTTCATCAAACGTTAGTATTTGTACCTCACAAATCGTGTCGGTGGTAAGTGCTCCAATTCGTAACTAACTCATCACATTCGCGCGCGCCTTTTTATTTTCTCATCTGCGCAGACTACTATCCGAAACATCGCGAGACTTTAAATACAAGATAATGTACGGTTTCGCCGAATGAAGATATTTGTTTTCCTCAAATCGCATTAAGTGAATGCGCCTTAACCCTTTCTCTCCCCTCTCTATCGGTCGCCTTCCGCCATCAATTTTTAATTATCGGATTTTTACCGAACACATCAAATTGATCGAAATTGTGGTATGAAAATGAATTTCTCCGAATGACATATAGAAAATACATTGTTATTCTTATGCCGTTCATACACAGCAAATCTACATTTGCTGACTCAGCTCACCACAATCTTTGATTTGATGACCTTTGTCAACGGGACAAATATTTAATCCTTACTCGGGGTCAAACACCCCTGCCTAAAACGCAACAAAAAATAAACTCCAATGGGTACCCTAAAATCACTATCCTTAATACATTTTAACAAATAACAAATAGCCACTTGACATCACCCGCCTTGTGTTGAAAATATTACTCCGATAAATGGTTAATTTTAACACAGTCCCAAATGTGTCAAAACGCAGAATTTTAGAATGATTTAACTGCCCTCCGACAAAAAATAGCACTTGACATGAGACGCATATTACGCATCTGACTTTATCACAGAACATTTGTTTACGCTATACAAAAAACGAAACACCCAAACAACGGTAGGTAACTCGAGACAAAACATGACAAGGGCGAGAAACAGTGCAGAAGATTAAATATAATAAGAACATGCAAGTATTTACCTTGTTTTCAGGGATGGGTTTTAGGAATGTCAATAACATTAGTGATAGATATAGTAAAATATCTAAAACCGCTTCACATTGGGCGCCATTGTGACAATATTACGTAAACATCTCCTCCGGCATCTAACTCTGAATCATACTTAAATATATTTATTTATTTATTTATTTATTTTATTTATTTAAACGCCCATAGGGCTTTTACATACAATGCTATTATGTTTTTTAAATACAATAACAATAAAGAGTTTACATAATATATAAGAATATACAGATTACATAAAATATAAGATTGAACAATGCATAGGTTAACAAAATATAGGTAACATGAAACAAGAGTTTACGAAACGTAGGTAACATGAAATTTAAGTAAATGAAATAAAAATATATGATCTGCCAATATCCTCCAAAACAATTGAATAAAAAAGGATGAAATTGTTGTTCACATTAGCCTATAAACTATGTAACTCTAATTAATAATCTCTATTACGCAAGATTAGGATAAGAAACGATAAAAAGTCTAATAGAAAAACATTTAGTTAAGTATTATAATATTAAACCAAGTATCACAATATTAAGTCAAGTACCACAATATTAAACCAAGCATTATAATATTAAATTAAGTATTACAATATTCAGTCAAGTATTATAATATTAAACAAAGTACCATAATATTAAGTTATATTAAACTAAGTATTATAATATTTATTTATTTAAACGTAATTTGTAGAGTAGTGGAAATAGTTCGCACATACTCCGTTTAATGTTTGCCAAGTTCATATTTGACATACAGATTTAATAATAATGTGTTTATAGGCTGATAGACATTCAGTACCGTTAGTGTTCACGCAATATTTATTCCCTGCACTGTGTAGTCGGTTCATTACTGAATTTATTTCTGCTAAGGTACCTGCAATGTTACAATGGTAAGGTACCTTCTGACGAACCGTTCTACTAGGTACATGAAAGTCGATCAACCTAAGGAGTTCAGGGGAGTCAAACATGTTATTAACAATTTTATAAAGAAAAAAGAGATCAGAACATATTCTTCTTTCTTTTAATGTGGCTAGGCCCATGACTTTCAACAGTGAGGTGTAGTTAATGTTTTCAATAGGAATACCTAATCTATAATTTATGTTACGTAAAAATTTATGTTGGATTCGCTCTATTATTGCTGTTTTATACTTACCTCTTCAGCCGTACACTCTGCCTTCTCACCAATTCGGGTTGCTTGGGCGGGGACTAGGGAGGTGAATTTAATTAAGAACATCTATTTATTATGAGTCTCTATTATAATTAGGTTTGTCAAATGTTAATACTAAATCTAAATTATACTTAGATCTACTTACATCTATAACTTAACTAGTTGTCATATGGTTCCACTTTTCACATTGTCATTTTTTCACTGTTGTCGCTGAGTTGGTTCTGTGCGTTGGCCTAAGTAAGGCTGAAGTTCTAGGTGGCGCGGCGGCTTCTGCAGTTCTTCAGCTCACGCCTCCCGGCCGCGTCTGGTCACCGCGCTTTCTTCGCCTCCCGGCCGCGTCTGGTCACTGCACTTTCTTCGCCTCCCGGCCGCGTCTGGTCACCGTACTTTCTTCGCCTTACGCCGAGCATTACGTCGCTGGGCGGAGGATAACATATCTTGATAATCACTTTCTCTAACTCGACTGTAACTTTTTCATCCACCGCCCAGCATCACATCGCTGGACGGGGAGCGCGTACTTCACCACCACTCCTGTCTCGGTCTCCTCTCTCTCCCTCCTCGATCTTGACTGTCTTCGTTCCTGAGCTCGAAGGACCTGTCGCCCTACCCCGCACTTCTCCTTTTTTCTTTAAAACCCCCGTCTGTCAACACTTGTCTTTGGGCGCACACTGCGGGACACTCTCAGTTTATATCTCAAATTTATTTGTGACGAAATTTGATTCGTCACAACATTCTTTTGTAATTCATGGTTTTCCACACTCGCCTCAGTGATATTTTATACAGAATTCAATCTACTTCCATCCTTCATCTGCCAGTTCCATGCCCCACTGTCATACATCAGGGTTGGCACTCCAGCACTCCATTGCGGACTGCTAGCCTCGCTTTTTTATCAGTCAGTAATCATCAATAATTGATTTGCTAATCATTACAGGGAAAAGTTTTGGATTTTCCCATGAAGGCTGTAAGGAAAGCTGTCATCACATACACGTCATGTCACTAATGGAAAATACTTTTTTTTTAGATTACCTACAAGGAAAAAATATTTGTTTTTAAAAAGATAAAAATACATTGTTTGAAACCAATAAATATCTAATTTTATCACATTGTTCACACTTAACATTGCATACGTAGCACACAATAATGTGATCTAACTTAAGATTAATAAATTAATATGTATTTTCTCATTGAATACACTTGCATAATAAAATCAGTACACCTCGAGTCCTTCTAAGTATTTAAAATGTCATAATAAATAATATTATGTCTCACAGTTGCTTATATAATTGCACACGTGTAATGAATCGCCAATGAAGACTGGACATAATAGGTTCTTCTAGCTACAATATTAACACGGTGACTTCATTGCGTACAGTCGTAATATTATGTACCTACCTATATATATATGTATTTTAATGACACATCATTTTTATTTGTGTGCAGGATTTTTAATTACTATTGAATGTTTTTATCATTTACCTGAATAATTAGGCCGGAGCCAGATGTCCGGGCTATTGTGGTCACCGACGGGGAGAGGGTCTTGGGCCTGGGAGACCTGGGCGCCTGTGGCATGGGCATTCCCGTGGGCAAGCTGTCCCTCTACACAGCGCTGGCCAGCATCAAGCCGCACCAGTGTCTACCTGTCACCCTGGACGTGGGCACCAACAACGAGGTAACTTGTAATTGTCGAGTTATTTATAAATTGTTCCGAGTGGGCAAGCAGGGAGTCAAAATACTAATGATGATGTATTTTTTTCAATTCATTATCAAACGCCACCGGTGCCAAAATAGGTTGTCACGTGGTTGCCTCTAGGCCGTCAAAATGATACCCAAATTTGGCTTTAGAGCAGGTCTATTTATTCTGACGTCAGTGCATTGGATGATTTCTCCCGTAACCTTCAGAACTATGATTAAGTGATGCCTTTATTATGTTTGTAGAATTCAATTGATATTTTATTTTTTTCAGAATCTCTTAGAAGACCCGCTCTACATCGGCCTGAGACAGAGGCGAACAACCGGCGAAGAGTACGATGAGTTTGTGGACGAATTCATGAGAGGCGTAGTTAAGCGATATGGCCAGAACACTTTGATTCAGGTGAGTGTTAAAACCAAAATAAGAAGTATTCAAATTGGTTCTTTAAACGTGCGATCTACCGAAATATTCACACCATAGCGTACAATTTACCAGAATATTCACACTGTTGCTAGTATCTACCAGGACATTCACAACATAGAATGTAATCAACCAGGACATTCACAATATAGCATGTAATCTACAAGGACATTCACACTATAGCATGTAATCTAACAGGACTTCACACCACATATAGTGTGCAAATTACATGGACATCCACACTATATCATGCAATTTACCTGGAAATCACAATATAGAGCGCAACTTATCTGGACATTTACACTAGTATACAATTAACCTGGACATCACACTATAGTGTGCAATTTACCTGAACATTCACACTATTGCGTGCAATTTACCTGAACATTCACTCTATAGTGTGCAATTCACACTATCATGTAATTTACCAGTATATTCCCACTACATATAGCTTACAATTAACCAATACATGCACACTATAGCATACAATTTTAAGCATAAACCTTGGTTTGTGAATAACTACTTAAGATTTCATATTTACTAATTACTTTTTTTTTCGATTGGTTGGTTTCAGTTTGAGGACTTTGCCCAGCACAACGCGTTCCGGCTACTGGACAAGTTCCGCCACAAGTACTGCACCTTCAACGACGACATCCAGGGCACGGCCGCCGTCGTGGTTGCCGGCCTCATGGCCAGCGTGCGCATCACCAAGAGGAAGATCAGCGAGAACATCTACCTGTTCCTCGGGGCCGGAGGGGTAACTATCACATATTACTACTGTACTTTAGCATACCTGTGAAAAATCATGGTATATTATAATTGTAGGATTTGTGAAGCTGAAAGTATTTATAAAAAAATATTTGTCTTAGGATCATTGATAAATTTAATGTTAGTAAACTTGAAAAATTACGACATGTTTCTACAAAAGAAATATATTAATTAACAAAATACGCTTTTCAAAGGAAAAATTTTACTTTAAAAATAAAAAAAAAACTTTGAAAAATTACAACATCTGCCAAACATTTGAACAAAAGAAATACACGTTTTATATAAAGGATTATTAATTAATAAAATAATATTAGTACATAATTTATCGCTTGTCTGATATGATTTATACTTATAAGTTCCAATTTTATAAAAAATAAGCGGGATATATAATTTGGATTTTATTCAAAAGCGGGAATACTCCGACCTTCTGATAGAATATGTCTGAGGCCTAAGGAGTTAATGTATATTCACTATCGTGTTGTTTCATTCATACTCGATTGTCTCTTTCTTACATTTAGACACACATTCTCTCGTTATTAACTGTTTCATGTATGATTCCAGGCCGCCACGGGAATAGCAAACCTGACCTGTGCCGCCATGCAGGCCGAGGGTCTGTCGGTGCAGCAGGCAAGGGACAGGATTTACATGGCTGATGTAGGCGGGCTGCTGTGCCCCTCACGCCCCGGCGGTCTGCCTGGAGGCCCGGCCGACGTCTTCTCCAAGGACCAGGCACCCGAGAAGAACCTAGAAAAGCTGGTTGAGAGGATAAAGCCAAGCTGTCTTATTGGTGAGGAGTAATTAATTTTACTGCGGCAACACTTTGTAACTAACTAACCATCGCGCTGTTTCACTTTCAAATATCGTCTCATACACCCTCTTCTGTTATTCCGACACTTTGTAAAATAAATATGCAATTTTAGACTAAGTAAGTACAATCCAACTGTAATCCACTGAAAATTATTATTAAATTAACATTTATTCTGACACGTAAAAGAAATAACCAATAAAGCTTTAAAAATGCTTGGTTTTATACGCAGAACTGTAAGTGACTTCAAGTCACTAGAATGTTTGTAAACACTGTACCTCATTTTATGCAAGTGACTTCAAGTCACTAGAATCTTTGTAAACACCGTACCTCATTTTGTAAAGTACATTCCAATAATATAGAAAGGGTACAGCACAAATTACTTACATTTATTAATTTTATGCTGAACATTCCAATTCAAAATATTAATTACATATATCATTCTGATGAAAAACAATAATATCTGATTACTCTCCGATAGGCGGATTATCTCTGACCTTGTTCTATTAAATAAAATCATTAATGACGGTATTGACAACTCTGAAATACCGACCAGAAACTCAAGACAAAATGTTACCTTTTTCTGTGGCAATTTCAAAATAAACTATCAGGCTCACGCACACCTATAAATAGACTGCATTATGTTGGTAATGGATTTGGGAATGTTGTCGACGTATTTAACTCTTGACAGGCCAAGATGCCAAACAAAAGGTCTGTAACCAAGTGGGTCTTCTGACGACCCCATGCATTTTGTGTCTTGTGGGAACTTTAAACCATAGAAATCCCAATTATTCAGTCAATTATTAATGGTAACTTATGTATTTGCGCAGAAATATGTAAAATACTACAATGATATATCAAGTATTTAAGCTAATATAAGGAGGATAGTAATTTTGGGTATTACCTACTCCCCCACTTGGCTATGGGATAGTTAAAGATTCCGTATTAGAGATTAAACGAATCGTTGTTCGAATCTGTTTGCTTTTCAGAACAGCTCGTATCGTCTCATAGAAATCATTGTCTCCCTTACCGTCATAGTTAGAAATGAAAATTAAACGGCATATATGAAAGAAAAAACACCACGCTTTATATTCAAATATCGAAATTAGCTACAGAATAACTGCAATCTGAGAAACATTTATGGAACTTTGTGAATTTTTTATTAATTATTTTACGAAATGACAAAAAAGTAAGGTGACTGTAACGTTTATAATACATTTGTCTGATAAAATGTATTTTTGTTTTGTTATTTATTATTATATGTTATTTTAGTTCAGTGTTTAGACGAAACAACGTAAGGTGAGCCACTTTTAAAACTTTTTAAGTTTGATTTCAAAATTTTAATATTTCTAAACATGTATGCTTATTTCTAATCATAAAACTTGAAAGTGTATTTCATCATCTTTCAAAAAACAGTTTTTAGTTTTCGGATCACATTTAAAATCCCATTTATACGGATTTTATTGATGAGAGCAAATAAACACAAATTCTCCGACTTTCGGACAGCATCTTTAAGATATATAAATACAACGGTCAATATGTCAGAGGCCTGAAGATTAATTTCATGTAAAAGCCCACTAAAGCGTAAATAAATAAATAAATTATCATCTCTAAAATGTGATCTGTACTGATTTGAAAGAAAACTGATGTCGCCATTTTGCATATGACCTTTCATATTGTAAGCCCCGGACCGGTCATTGAAATTGATTATCTCTTCAAGAAAGAATTTCACTCGAAGTAACGGAAACTTGTCTAACTTAGGTTTTTTTTTTCATATATGAAAATATTGAGCACCCACTTAAAAACTCTAAAATTTAAACCTTTTAAAACATATTTTTTGATGTATGTAATTCCAGTAGGTAGGTGTAATCCTTCTCTCCATGTGTAATTCCTTCCGTATGTAATTCTGACAGTGTTAATATTGGCAAGTGAAATTCACACCTGTGTAATTTCGTCCTAAATAATGATGAATTAATTGTTTCATTTAATTGTTTATTACCTGATTGTCCCATCTCTTTTACCAAGGTAACAATAAGATTACCAGTTTTTACCAATTCCTATGGTTTTAAATGTTTAGTTTATTTATTGGTATTTATTGTATTCAGGAGCATCTGCCTGTGCCGGGGCCTTCACTCCGGAGGTGCTGCAGAACATGTCTGTGATCAATGATCGACCCATCATCTTTGCCCTGTCCAACCCAACGGACAAGGCAGAATGCACAGCTGAAGCTGCTTACACACACACACAGGTTAGCAATTTATTATTCTCCAATGTATCTAATATTCAAATCAAAATTTCTACAATGCTACGCTATTACCAAAACATTACTAGTACATTTAGTATCTGGATTTGCCCAAGTTTTAACTTTCCTGGTTACCCTTTTGATACATAATTATCAACATACAGAATGAGGGTATGTATCACTAATTGAATACTTGGTAAGTAAGATATTAAAAACAACTTAAAATATTAAATGTGTAATACAATTCACTTTTCTATCTTAATTTTAAAAAATATCAGAAATTGTTTGTTGTAATTAGGAACTGCCACAAAGTATTTTTTGTTCCTAATTCCTTTATTTTATTAACTGTGATTGCTTTGGAGCAATTTTTCTGAAAAGTGGTCAATGTGTTTGAGTCGTCCCTTCAGGCTAATTTTTTGGCTTTTGGGAACAACTCATATGATCTCACAGGGATCATTGAATCTTTACTGTTGTGGTGAGAAATATGATCTAAACAGATTTAGAAAGAGAAAACACCACGCTTTATATTCAAATCAGAAGTTAACCACAATATAATTAATATGTGCACCTTTAAGAGATCAAAGGTTCAGACTGCAATTTGAAAAAATCTGAGACTTCGGGAATTTTTTATTAATTATTTTTATATGAAATGACAAAAAAGTGAGGTGACATTAACGCTTATAATACATTTGTTACAACGTTATCAGTAATATTAGTTACAAAATATTTATACAGTAAAACCCCTATTTTACATTTTTTAAGGGACTGAAAAAAAAAAACCTAAACGGAGGGAAAATGTAAATGGGGGGTATTGAATTTTATTTTTTATAACAAAAATTGTGTATATATATATTAGGGATACTGAAGAAAAGAACTTTTTATTTTAAACTTAACGAAAACAAAACAAGAAACGTAAAAACTATGTGATGATCGCGAATAATGTCAGAAGGAAGCGTCACAAATCGAGTTGAAAACCGAATGACAGATGCGTAAATAAACCGAACAAATGATGCTACAGTATTTTACACATGGCTAAAATTCAAAAATGTCGGCCAATCACCGCGTTATGCACCGTACCCCGACCAATTACGGCACGGCCATGTCAACCCCGCGAAACTAACATTTTTTTGAATATTTTCCACGTAAATTGCGGGAAAAAAAACGTAAAAAGCGAGTATCAAATGTACTAAAATATATCGGGACTGAAATAATTACGCGTAATTGGCGAGAAAACGTTAAATCTGGGGACGTAAAATTCGGGTTTCACTGTATTATCATTTTTGTATTTTCATTTAAAATTTTAACATTTAACATGTTTATTTCTAATAATAAAATTTGAATTTTTAAAAACTCCTATAACTTTGAAGTGGTCGAAGAGTTTGCCTACCTGGGCTCCATCATAACGCAGGACAACGAAAACCCAGTAGAAGTAAGAAAGCGCATCACAGCCGCTAACAACACTTACTTCGCGTTGCTGCAAGTGTTCAAATCCCGAAACGTCCATAGGAAAACCAAAATAACCCTGTATAAAACAATTATTAGAACGGTCTTGGCCTATGGATGTGAGGCGGGAACACTGACAGCAAAGTCTGCGGAACGGCTGGACACCTTCGAAAGAAAGGTACTTCGAAGAATCTTAGGAGCGGTGCGAGAGGGAGAGGCATGGAGAATCCGCCACAATAAGGAGCTATATGACATCTACCAAGCTCCCAGACTCTCTACTCATTTACGGCTCCAAAGGCTAAGATGGGCCGGACATGTGCACCGAATGCCAAGCACACGTGTACCAAAGAAGGTTCTAACAGGACACCCGGGAGGCAAACGAAAGGCGGGCAGACCTAGGCTGAGATGGGAGGACGATGTCAGGAAAGATGCCAGAGGACTACTCCATGTTGCAGATTGGAAGACGATGGCCGAGGACAGAGGGCGGTGGAGGCTCATGTTAAAGGAGGCCAAGGCTCGAAATGGGCTGTAGCGCCATTGAAGAAGAAGAAGAAGAAGAATAAAATTTGAACACTCGGACCTTATGACAGAATAGGTCTGAGGTCTGAGATCTGAGGAGCTACTAGATATTTACACTTCTTTCATGTGTGCAATGAATTCACTTCTTTCGTATGTGCAACGAATTCATATTAGTGTTTCTGACAGTATGTCGTATCAGCTTTGATTAGCTAAATTTCACGCATTAAAATATCGACCGTTTCATCCACAGCCACAGATATTCTTGTAATTTATAATATATTGTGACCTTAGGGGCGCTGCGTGTTCTCATCAGGCTCCCCGTTCCCCAACGTGACGGTGCACGGCAAGACCTTCCACCCGGGGCAGGGCAACAATGCCTACATCTTCCCCGGCATAGCGCTGGGCGTCATCACTACCGCCACCCACCACATCCCCGAGGGTATGTTCCTGAGGGCGGCACAGGTAAAAACACAATCCTTGTTATGTAAGCAATAAGCAGGAGCTTCCACCCAAAACAGGGCAACAACGCCTACAACTTCCCAGGCATCACGCTGGGTGTTATCACTATCGACCTGCCGCATCCCTGAGAAGAAAGGCCGCACACAGAAATTCCAGAATGTAAATTTTTACAAATACTAGCTTTTTGCCCGTTGCAGGCAACTAATGGGTAAAAATATGTTGCGTGGTGTAGTATTTGAATGTAGATGAGGCGAGGGTGTGGGTCTACAAATAGTTTAAAAAAGAAATGTATATTTGGAGAAAAAAAGAGCCAAGGAGCTTACTGATCATTTTTTCACCGAGCCATTCGGATTCTGTAAGTCGAGACACGTAATTTGATACCCATATCGTGTGTACGGTTTTTGTCACCGACATTCTTCAAAAGTCCCAGCGAGTTTTATTTTGGAAAAAAACATTGCTCTATAAACAAACGCAAAATGTAAAAACTCTTATTTGAAATTTTTTATTTTTAAATTTAAAATCTACCACTACCACTACCACTACCACTACCACTACCACTACCACTACCACTACCCCTACCCCTACCCCTACCCCTACCCCTTCCCCTACCCCTACTCCTACCCCTACCCCTACCCTTACCCCTACCCCTACCCCTACCCCTACCCCTACCCCTACCCCTACCCCTACCCCTACCCCTACCCCTACCACTACCCCTACCCCTACCCCTACCCCTACCCCTACCCCTACCACTACCACTACCCCTACCACTACCACTACCACTACCCCTACCACTACCCCTACCCCTACCCCTACCCCTACCACTTCACAAAACATTGCTCTATAAACACGCAAAATGTAAAAACTTTTATTGGAAAAAAATATATTAAAAAAAAAAATTTCAAACTCAATATATTTAAAAAAAAAAATTACCAAAAAAATATTTTCATAACGCAATTAGGTACCTACTCGTTAAAAAATAAAGAGATAAAAACTTTAAATATGAATGGCTCCCGGAGCGACGGTACCCATGCCCGCCTCTCAAATTTATTACAAACACTCAAACTGGAAAAACTTTTGATTTAAAAAATGTTTATTTCACAAAACAATTAACATCGCTTCACCCTATTAACTTCTGCGCTCCTTGTAAAAATCATAAATTTGCGTGACGCTATTGATGTAGTTTTTCACTACGGGGCGACGGTACCCGTGCCAAATTATTTTTACCAAACTTAATTTTATTTCGTTCAAAAGCATTATCGATTTTAATAATATGAACTACCAAAGTAAGTACTTGATCAGATTTGATGGTTTTTTAAAAATTTTAAATCCATACGTTATACAACAACACTACGGACCTAACCTAGAAAACGGGCTAAAACACGCTGTCAGTACCTGCCTACCTAGGACGTCTACCCGGTACCATCTGTGTAGGTACCTGTACCTACTATTAAAAATTTACCGAAAAAATATTTACATAACGCAATTAGGTACCTACTCGTTAAAAAATAAACAGATGAAAACTTTACATATGAATGGCTCCCAGGCTAACCTTATCCAACTTATGAGCTCCTGGTACAAATAATAAATTTGCGAGACGCTATCGATGTAGTTTTTCACTACGGGGCGACGGTATCCGTGTCAAATTATTTTTACCAAACTTTATTTTATTTCGTTCAAAAGCACTATCGATTTTTAAAAATATACTGCCAAAGTAAGTACCTACACAGATTTTATTGTTTCTTTGAATTCAAAACATTTCGCTGCTAGTCTATGATCGGCTATTATTTCTGATTGGCCAAAAGGCCGACTGTTTGAAAATGGCATTTTTCGGTGCAAATGGCAAATGTCAAAACTTTAGCCGGTTACTGCGAGACATTTTGAACCGAACGCCATTTGTAGAACGGCCGATTGACGTTCCTAAACCTTCGGAGGATGAATTTTTTCGATAATTTTAACCGTGGACTGCGCCTTTTTGACAGAATACTATCATTAGGTTGACCGTGTTGATTTTATAAAAAAAACATACCGCGTGGTTTTTGCGTGACCACTTGACTTTCTTTTTCGCCGGGAAGCTCTCCCGATTAAATCATTTTCTTGCGTGTTAGGCAATCCCGGCGGCCGGAGAGAGCACTCCGCACTTTCGTATGGCGCGTCTTGAGCGCTTCCAGTTTCCGCCGCCAGATGCTACTCAAATTTTTGTCGACAAATTACCCCGAACGAATATTTTGGTAAACATTTTCATACAAACTCTTACTGACTCGTATTTTCGGTTTTTCCATGCCGAATTGAACCCCGGGTTCTATGCCGACGGGAAGGCGTCTCGGTCGACTTTCGCCTGAAGCCCGAAACAAATGAAAGGCGACTTTTTTTCTCGCACGCCAAAACGAACCTCGAGTTGTTTGAACTTAAGGGGGAGAGTGGTCGATTTTTGCCTAAATTTCGGCGAGCAAAAAAAACAAAGAAACTGAGTATTAATATATGTATTACAAAATTTCGGTAACCAGATAACTCAACACAATGTCAATTCAATTCGTCTGTTAAAATTAAGTAAAGATCCAAACCAGAAGTTGAACCTGAGTTTGGTTGTGGTTCAGATAGTTTGAACTTTTAAGGACAGATGGCAGGTTATCGTTTTTCTCCCTCCAACAGGCTGAGATTAATAAAACTCCTTGTAACGCCATTGTCATTCTCTTCTGCATTTTCACTTCACAAAAAACAACATCTCAGTCCGTTGAGAAGAAACTAAAATAAATATGTATACATCATCTTTAAAAAGTGATTAAACTAAAACTTGTTTAAATAGGTTACGTAGGTTACGTTTACAGGATAGTTTTGATGACTCTATATGTATAACTTTTTAAAGGTGTGTTGATTTATCACAGAACCCAAAATTTCATATTTCAAATAAATAATTTAAATTCAAAATTTTATATAAATTTCGAAATTCGAAATATTAAAATTTGAATGTGTGATTTTTCCTAAATAGAATCATAGTACACAATATAGAATGCTAGTAATAGTAGTTAGGATGAGCTAACACGAGAGAGTCATCACACTGACTATTGTGTGACAATATTTTCACAATGTGATGCAATAAAGTTTGTTGCCTTTTTTTATTTTAGACGTTGGCTAACTTTGTGGCAGAAGAGGATCTCGAAACTGGATCCATCTATCCTCCGCTCAAATCAATCCGAGAAGTTTCCATGGCTATCGCAATTGAGTGTGCGAAGATGGCCTACGAAGAAGGTAAAACCATCGCCAAATTACATCTCACGTTGCTAAATAGATTTCATTCTAATTGGCGATATTTCATCCGTTACACACATTTTTCTGTTTTTAGATGTCCTTTTTCTTTGATTATTGGTGTGTAGGTTACTTCAGAATATTTGAAATTTAGCTGCATTATTCCTATTTGATCTAAGCCTGATGGCTTGCATTTACTTTATGGGAACACAAATTACTTAGTACTAAGGTAATAATTGATCTAAAAACAATTTTATTTGTTTGTTTTGCTTTGAAATAAGCAACCAACAATTTTGATTTTGGTACAGGATAAATCTTTTTGCATTTTATACGTATTTCGAAAATTTTTATTTTACAAAAAGAATCTATCTCTTGTGAATAGATTGTTTGATTTCAAATTGCGTCCAATTTTCAAAAGTCAACTTTCAGTTTTACAGGTATTTTTTTTACCTTCGTCAAAATTAAGCAAAAGCAGCAAGGGCAAATCTGAAAAATTATTTATGCAGTAGAACCCCATTAATTCAAATCCCGATAATTCATTTAAACGAAATTTTCACCAAAAAAAAACCTCAGAATTTTCATTGTTTTATAATTCGAAATTTATTTTTGTTCCTGCATGAAAATTTGTTCGTGTTATTCAGATTGCGAAAATAAATCATATAATTTTGTAAATCTGAATCTGACAGAGCAACCATGGCAGTAAAACACTGCAAAATGTCTTTTTATGTGGTTATACTTTGTCCTAATTTGTATTATTATTTTGTAAATCTGAAGCGATTTACATCGGAATGTCGTATTTTTTCGAATTTAATAAGAATATTAGAGTTTGTAGGGCCGGCTTGAGTGTAACTCGTCGAGAAAATTCAATTACTGTGAAATATATTGTATTTTTACGAATTTACATCAAATATCTGAATTTCAAGGCCCGGCCACGACAATAATCGTCCACGAAATTTAGCTTTACGTTGGAATATGTTGTATTTTTAAGAATTTATTTCTGGCCGCAGCTGATATCTGCCGCTGAATTTCAATTTATGCGGAAACATGTCATATTTTTACAAATTTACTGAGAATATCTGAGTTCAATTCAATCGAAATCAGCAGCAGAAATTTCAATTTACGCATAAATATATCATATTTTTACTAATTAATTTTGAATATCTGAGTAAAGGGCCGGCTGCGACATAAATAGGCCGCGATATTTCGAATTCCGCAGAAAAATGTCATATTTTTATGAATTTACTTTGAATAAAAACTGAACTCGATGGACCGACCCCCGAGGTAATCGGCTGTGAAATTTTGATTTGCGCAGAAATAAGTAGTTTTAATAATTTACTTCAAAGATACTACCCGAATTTAAAGGGACCTCCGAGGACTCGAGGAAAAATTACATAGGAATTTGTTAATTAAATTTCTTATTTGATGTCCCGTGGATTTCGAATTATAAGGGTTCTACTGTTTTCATTTTGTGAAAGATCATTATATCATTTTCAATGTAGAAACAGATATTTATCACAAATGCAAATAACACAGTACCTAAGTATTGTTTTGCATTAGCTTTTTCTACATCACAATATTAATTTATTCTAAATGGTTCAACACTCAAATTCATTTACATTTTTACTCTCTTATATTATGTGTTTTGGAAAGATCAGTTTGTTGTGTTTTCCCCTTGTTCCAATTTGATTATTGTATTTCTTTATATTGTGAATGCATCTGGTAATGTTGGATCCATCCTGTTGCAACGTTTTTTCCCAAAACAACCAAACTGCTTGCTCTGTCACTCGGTGAAACCCTGTTCATTCCTACCCTGCGAGACTAAAGTTGGTAAACAAACAAACCATTGATGATGCCTATAAACAACCCTCGTAACAAAACTATAATACATATAATCATTTCTGTTTTAGTTTTTTTTTTTTTTTTTACACGATTTTGATACAACATGGTCAACAAAGTGTAATGGTAATATCGGTTCTTATTAGAATCCTCGATTTTTCTCACCCCCCGTGCGTACACTATCCAATAATAGTACATAGTGTAGGAAAAATGATATTGTGTTTTTATCATGATCAATTTTTGGGTCATTATGCCATGTTGCAGTTCAATCTTCTTTAGCTTCTTGGTATCCGGTACTTGAACTTGTAGCTACACCAAAATTAATGGCCGAGAACCACATTAGTTTAGCCAATTATTATAGCGAAATACCGGCCCTAAAAGGATTAACGCCTGCAATACTGTATTACTTCTACATACATAAATACACACTTCACAATAATCTATACATATGCCCTGATGACGGTCACTGTAACACTGTCTGTAACGTTGACCAAAGAAGTAGGAAGCGCAACACGGTGTAATAATCTTAAAATTATCACGATAATACTTTTTGGCCTTGAAAATCTCGAATGATAATGTGTTTTTGTTTTTTGACATCCCGGAGTGATTTTCATTCAATAGAACCTATATCCCATTTTTTTACGTATTACATTGTTGTACGGTACTTAAAAAAAAGTTGTTTTTACTTTGTCTATGGAAAATACGTGAAAAAACAGAATAACATATTATAGGTCATTTTTTCATATTTGATTGTTTAAGTAAGTTTAGTTTTTTATTTTAAATTTTGTCATCCCGTGGAACCATATTATTCACGTATCTATTAAATAAGAAGAATGGTTCTTTCATTCACACGTTCATTCAAGAAAACAAAAGTGAAATTAAAATAGATGTCTTTCAGATGACTGTTCAGATTTGGCAATAATTGTACCGTGCTACAATAATCTATTTGCAAATTAGGCTTATGGTATTAGAATTAGGTTTCGCCGAGTTTGTATAGCTGGCAATAAAACACATATTTAACAGTCTTTTAAGTTCGGAATACGCTGGGGTTTCGCCATCTATGGTTTGTTTGTTGGTTTGTCTATTCCATTATACATGTATTTTAACCCCCGACCCGCGCCCGCTCCGTATCAGGCCTGGCCTCGGTGTACCCTGACCCAAAGGACTACGAGCGCTTCATCAAGACGCAGCTGTACAACACCAACTACGAGAGGTCGCTGCCCATCACTTACACATGGCCCGAGGACAACCCGGAGCACTACAGCGTAAGGCCGCTGCCCGCCTCCCTAAGGGAGGACGGCAAGCAGCAGCGGGCGCCCATCGTCTTCAACAAACACTAATTCGCTGACTAAGGTGCTTTTTTAAGGCATCGCCATTGAAACACCTAAACAACCTGCTTAAGTTCTTTTTGAGGCACCTAAACAACCTGCTTAAGTTCTTTTTGAAGGACCTAAAAAACCTGCTAAAGTTCATTTTGAAGAATGTCTGAAAACACCTGAGCAATCTGCTCAAGTTTGTTTTGAACAATGTATTTAAATACCTGGGCAACCAACTGGTTCAGTTTGCTTTGAAGGATGTATAGAAATATCGGAGCAACCTGCTTAAGTTTGTTTTGAATGATATATTTAAATAGGTACCTGGGCAACCAACTGGTTATGTTTGTTTTGAAGGATGTATAGAAATATCGGAGCGACCTGCTGAAGTTTGTTTTGAATGATGTATTTAAATACCTGGGCAACCAACTGGTTGTGTTTGTTTTGAAGGATGTATAGAAATATCGGAGCGACCTGCTGAAGTTTGTTTTGAATGATGTATTTAAATACCTGGGCAACCAACTGGTTATGTTTGTTTTGAAGGATGTATAGAAATATCAGAGCGACCTGCTGAAGTTTGTTTTGAATGATGTATTTAAATACCTGGGCAACCAACTGGTTATGTTTGTTTTGAAGGATGTATAGAAATATCGGAGCGACCTGCTTAAGTTTATTTTGAATGATGTATTGAAATACGTTGGCAACCAGATGGCTAAGTTTATTTTGAAGGATGTATAGAAATATAGGAGCGCCCTGCTTAAGTTTGTTTTGAAGGATGTCTTGAAGCACCTGAGCATCCTGCTTATATATATTTCTGAGAACGTCTTGAAGCACCTAAAGGCTTATGTTCATTTTAAATAAAGGTTTAAAATACCTAAGCATCCTGCTTGTTCTTTTGAAAAAGTGTCTTTTAACAACATGCGTCTTGCAATTATTAATAAGTTCATCTTGAAAATATAAGCATGTCTACAAAGTTCTAATATGTGATTAATAACTTTAATTATTTTTGATTTGCTTGATTTTCTTTCTTTATTGTTAAATATAACTTGTTGGGGAGAATTTTTACAAATCTGGGTTATACATATATAATACCAGTAGGGGTGTGTAGTCTACAGTGGCTCTTGACACGTGCAATGTGCATACCTTATTCAAACAACAACTGAAATAAGTTCCGCTAATTTCACACGGGAAATGGTACGCACATTACGAGGCCTGTAAACCTAATCAATAAATAGATGTATAATGTAAGTTGTATAGAGTGTTTCAATTGGTTGATGTACAATTCAACATTGCACTGGCAATCTAAAAGCACCGTTATTTCATTATTTATAGAAGATGCTATTGTAAATAATAATATAAAGTTTTGTATACGGGAAAACATTTGGGTACCTATCGAAAAAAAAATTGATATTTCAAAGTCATTTTACGGTTCGAAGACTTAATGTTTTTCTGTATTAAATATTTTATTTTTTGGGGCACAAACTCTATCTAGCTTGTAAACTAGTCAACTGTCTTTCTTCTGTAAAAAATAACACTTTTGCACTCAAAAATATATCCATAAATCTTACCGTTTCTTACTACTTCATAGCTACATTTTTTTGATATTTTTTCAACGGTGCACTAATATTACTATAGGCACTTTATTTTAAACCTTAGGGCCAGTTGTTTGACTAAGCATTACATTTGACATTGTCACAGATAGACAATCTATACCATTTAGATTTTTTTCATTTGAATGGTCCCCGTTAACCATCCATTCTCAGCCCAACAGATTTGACAAATTTTTTGTTGGGTATCTGATCAGCTGTTGACAGTGTTCAAGCATTATAAGGCATCATACAAAATTAACCAAACACTAATGGTTCCAAAATCAGTAGTTAATGGGGACCCTTCCTTTGTCAGAAAATAACGATGTCGAATGTGTCAAACAACTTGCTCTTAGCAATTATTTTTTTTTTCTAAATCATATGGGAACTTTACTTACTGTGTGACTAACCATTATCTTTTATGATTTCTAGATTTGTTTTTGTAGTTTGATTGGAATTTTTTGGTAAAAATTTTTTTAAAAACAGTATCAAAAAAATCTCCAATGATAAAGCTATACTAATCATTCTATTGTAGAATATTTAAATAATTTTCTTTCTTTTCAGTAGGTACTTCTTGAATTAATTGTTTTGTCTCTTTTTTTAGGTTGGTTTACATTATGTTTTCTTCCATTTGTTTGTTTTTTTTTTGTTTTTCCCCACGCTTTTGAATGTTTCAGCTTTGTCTGTTGGCATGTTAATTTCTGGTTTCAAAAATGTTTTTATATTAACACATTGAGAAAATAGTTCAACCACGCATTTTGTGACACTTTATTTTGATTGGCCTATTCTCTTTAAGCCATTTGTTTTCTGTTCTCAATGTGTTAATATATTGTGAAATCTGGATTTCATAGTGAACGTGGTATTACTTGCATGTTGTTTTTTTATAAGTAACACCTTATCCATACGTTATGTTTGTCGACGTAATAAACCAATTTTTGTTAACTAATAATATGTTTTGTTAAGTAATAGTAACAATATAAAGCCATTCTTCTGTTCAGAAGAAATTAATTATTGAAACAATATTAATTACTTACTAATCTGGTAAGATTATACTAATACTGTCCCGAAAAAGTTAGGATATAACCGAAACTAGTTGACACCATTTTGGTTAAAAACTAAGTAAATTTTCATTTAATTATAACGTCAGCGGGTCTAGCACGATCAAATTGATAACTTAACAATATCTAATCGATGGACTTAACTTCCGTCGATTTTATATCAATATACCGAGCATGGTTGCGCCGTCGATACTCTAACCGATATTGACATGAAATATAATAGGAAATCGTTATACGATGGCAACACCATCTGTCTATGAATTGTCATTTCTAAACTTCAAACGGCTACATAAATGTTAAAAATACTAATAAAATGATTATGTCGAATTGTAATATTTTCTTCAATATACTTTGGCAGTCCTCATGTACTTTTTTACACTAAAAAGGAAATTAATTCGTTAATGAGGTCTTTAATTATAACTTTCAATTTTTTTTTCTCCAAACCGGAACAGAAGCAATTGAACACATCTTCGTTGAATTAATTAAGTTTATGGATCGTGTATATGATTTCTTTCAATTCTAAGAGCTTTGTTAGTTCACCACCATTCATTAATAAGCCAGCTATTTTGCACAATGAACGACATTATCCAAAAAGACACCTTGGAGGCCCCGCTAAAAGCAGAGGCTTCTGTCTACCGACTGACTGTCTGTATCATATTCTGACCGTGCTTGCAAATATGCTAACTGACTATAGATTACTGATTTCTTCATTATCGTATTGATGAGCTTTATCGATCTACCGTGCTAGATACCCATTCCACAAAGTGATTGCTTTCTTCGATAATTTAATACGTTCATTTTTATTAAAAACATCTTGATAACTAACCAAAATGTCATGAAATTTTCTATTTTTTTATACTTTGACTAAATCTCCTGTGCTCGAATAGGTCTAGCCTCCGTTTACCCACAGCCGGAGGAATTGAAGGAGTTCATCGAGACCCACTTGTACAACGCGGACTATGAGAGCTCACTTCCCAATACTTGGAGTTGGAAGCCCGAGGAGAACTTCAACATTAGACCTATTGAACCCGTTAGCAAGAATGTCTAATTGTAATGTTTCAATTGTTACGATTCACCATGTCCATTTATACCCGGTTACATTACTTATTATAGTTCAATTATAATATTCACAATGTAACAATAATTATCATTTTATTACATTGTTTCTGGTCATCATCTATGTATATTCAGTTAGAATTAGACAGTTGTTAGTTCTAATCTATCAATTATAACCCTCTTTATATATGTAATCAGTTAGCCAAAAGTATAAACATATAATGAATCAATTATGTATTATGTCACCCTGTCCCATTTTATAATGAATTGTACAAGGTGGTGCAAAATACAACTTCTTTTGCGGAGTTGTTGGTTACTCCCAAATCGTCATTGAATATCGCTGAATAAAAGAGTTTTTGAATGTACAAAATGTATTATTTTTGCACCACCTGTATAATTTTAATATTTTAATGGTAACAAACAAACACTAATTAATCCCATTAAAACACCAAATTTAAGAATAAAATTCATTCCTTTTTGTTATTGGACATTCAATAACCCATTAAGATTGTTAGTTTGACAATAATAATATTGTTTAAAAAAGTTATAACGAATAATATAATTTATTTGTATGTTGACTTTCTTATCGACCTTTATTTATTTTACGATTTTACTAATCTTGCCAAATAATTATCATTATCGCATGTTTGGTCATTTCATAGAACTACCTTTTACAGTAATTTATTTACCATTTAATCAATAAGTTTAACTTTGATAGCATTATGAATGTATTTTGATGGTTGTATCCATTATTTACTGTATTTTTAAGCCTAAGATTTAGTAGACATCTTTAAGATCGAAGTAAATACATGAAAGTCAAATTCTTGTGATATGAATTTATTATTATTTGTTTGACAAATTTCATAAATTTGGACTATGTTTAAAACATACACTTTCGTTTGAATAATTTTATTGTTAACATTGCCAAACATGAAAATGAGTAACTATAAATTTATTTTACTTTATATTCATTTAATTCAGAAGTATTGGAAATTTCAATTTAAATAGGAAATTCGACATTTAATTCAAAAGTATTGGAAATTTCATGTTGTAAATTTTAATTTAAATAGGAAATTTGACATTTAATTCAGAAGTATTGGAAATTTCAATTTAAATAGGAAATTTGACATTGCACATTTTATTTCCCACTTAAGGCGAAGCACTACATAGTAATGCAAAATCATGTGTTTTTGGTTTGAAAATTTGATCACTTTGAAATATTTTGGACGCTTTAATTAAATACTGCGAGTAGAACACATCTTGGTCTTTGAAATTTGGTGATGTTTTTTCTTAAAGAAATCAAAATAGGTGGCTGGTGTTAAGCGGGAATTTAAACCTTATTGCCATCTACATAAGGAGTGTTGTTGTTAGCGGCCCGATTCCAACATGACGTGGTGCATCGCCTTAAATGAAATAAAAAAGTTTGCTTCTATAATATAAACTGAACAAAACCTTGAAAGAATTAATTGAATGAATTTTACAAATGAACTAAATCAATTTTTAAGAATATCAGAATTTTATTGAAAGTTTATTGTCAATCAATGAATATTGTGTGTTTGGTTAGCTTAATATATTTTAATGAATGTGATATTGCCACAAGGGATGTGTATTGAGTCGAGGTTATTTTGAAAGTATTATTAAGGCCTGATTTAGGTATTCTTTTGCTTGTTATTTATATTGTTTTATTCAATTAACTATTGTCCTTACAACATTACTTCAGCTAAACTTTCAAACAATCAGAAATTTAGTATTTTCAGTATTTTTTTTTAAAAAACAACATTTGATACTCACCTATAATTTCAACTTTATTGGTGATATTTTCGTTTTTTTATGTAATATTTTTTATTTAATTTTAAAAAATAAAACACAAGGTGTTCTGAATTTTCAATTCATTGCCTCTAGATAAACAAATGTCTTTTTTAAGTTTAATTATTTTGTTTAGGTAATTATTTTTCTTCTCTATACTTTACTTTCTCTCTACCGTCTTCAGTGCTCCATTATGAAATCAACCAGACTTTTTGTGTTTCAGGTTGAATTGTATAAAAATAAAATAATTCTATGTTGACTTCCCTTAAATGAGTAGATTTTAATGAATAGTTTATGAACACACTTGGTTTTGCTTAAATCTAAGCCTGTCTGTTACTTCTATTGAACCAAATAGATAATTACTGTTCACCAATTTAAACTGCGTTCAAAAATAATGGGGTATAATAGTTTTGATCATGCGTTGAATGATAAATAGCTATCAATTAACTAACATTTTTGAACGCCGCTTAAATTGGTGCACAGTAATTATCTATTTGGTTCAATAGAAGTGACTAATATATAATAGTTTTGATCATTCGTTGAATGATAAATAACTAGCAATTAACCAACTCTTAGTAAATTCAGTATTATAATAATTATGATTTAAATTTGAGTGAATGAAGAATTTGTATGAATTTAGGATGGGATCCACGAGGTCTCTTCGGGAAGGAAACAATTTAATTCCATACATTTATTTTGTTGTTGCGTGTGAGAATATTGTAGTCAAATTGACATAAAAATTGTTAAGACGTTAAAACCATTAATTAATTAATAAATAAACACACTTTTTAAAAACAGTGTGATAATAAAATAATCTTTTTTTAGGAATTTTTTGTTTTTTTTAGAAATGATTTTTCGAGAGTTCGGTGTTACAAAATTTGCCGTTACGTAATTTTTGTCACCTTGAAGGAATTTTGTCTCTTTAATGAATACATATCTTATCAACGTCTACGTCAAATATAATAGCTCTTTGTTTGCATTTTAGAATATTTTTTCAGTATTATTTATTTCATGTTAATTTGGCCCGTATTAATTTGATCTTGAACATAGTATTTTATTTAATTTTATTTTACCAAAAATATTTTTTTTTCTCTTCATCAAACCAAAGCATCTACCAATCAAAAGTGCTGTACTGAAAGTACCATTCGAATGAAATTAGTATTATGACATTTTGTAGTCTACTTGCATTGTTAGTAAAATGTTACTAAATACCTACTTTTATTATAGGCATCCTTCAGATAGTCAGTTGTGTGCACTTTTCTGTTATAATGTGATGTCATTGTTATATTGATGGGTTTACAGTAATAAAAAAAACAATTGTTCCTATTTTGTATGATTAATTAATGCCACACCATTAAAACCTTATCCTTACGGTTTTAGAAAATCCTTCGAGCTCAGGTGATGTGTACTCAGTGTTCAGGGTAGACATCACAGACATTTAAATTGATAGACCAGGCAATTAGGGTAAGAGAAATAAACCGATTGTGCGGAGCGTGGGAGGTGGCATGACCGTCCACCTTTCTGTCATAGTATATTCAATCCTCGAAAAAAAAATCTGCTTATGAATTACTAGTCCTTTTTAAAATGATGTGCAAATTGCTAGCTGCATAAAAAACTTAACTACAAATCTCAAATCGGACAAACAAAAGTTCGGTATGGTTTCTATTTAGTTAGACACTTTTACAAATGTGTTATAATTTCCTACCTCACTCATTTTTAGCGTTGTTACGCCAGGCGGTTCATTTAAAAATGAACATTCAGATCCTGCATAGAAAAGTCCCACAATGCGCTGCAAACTTTTTTGCGCAGATGCCAAAAATATGGTCACGTGGTTTGCCTCCAGCCGTCAAAATGATACCCGGATTTCATGTTAGAGCAAATCTATCAATTTGGAAGTCTATGGTACACACTTAGAACTTTGTCATTTTGGAGTTGGATAAAAATGAATAGTTTACATTTATTACTTTTGTAAATCATTTTAATATTATATATTTATGTTGAACACAAGAAAAAAACATTGGTCATGCATAATTTACATGACACGTCCATTACAGTCGATAGATTGCCGGTTACTATTGGCAACCGTGCATCGTGACACAGAGAAATCCCGTAATCCCTCACTCACTACCGCACCACTCAGCGAGTTATCAACGCACATAGACATACGTATATATCAACAAATTTTTTACAGATTTTACGACAAAACATTTTTTTTGATGTATTCGATAAATACAAATATATTTTATCCTATACAAAAATGTATGAACTCTGTTTAGTGTATTCGCAGAGATATTGAAATAATTATAGACATGTCAGATCAGTTGGCAGCACAGACAAGAAGGATCAATATTAAATTTACTTCTTAGATATTGCAGGAATTATTTGTGGGAATAAAAAAAATTCAGAACATGAATTTTAACGGTGTTTTTATTTATGAAAATTTTTTGTATGAAAAAAAAACCGACTTATAACTTTTGACTCCATACAAAAGGTTTTTTCGCATAAAAAAAAGAACATATACACGGTGTCCGGAAACTCGTAGTACAAGCGGGAAACTGGAGAATCTACACCACATGGGGAACCCAAATAAACATAAAGTTTTTTGATTTGAGCATTTTCACAAAAAAAAAAAACAACAAAAAAAAATATTTTTCGGCTATTTTAGGGTTAAAGTTTTTTCTGGTGTTTAGGGTTGAACAACAGATGTTTTAACCCTGCAGAGCAGAAATATTTTATGATTACACCGGATTAAATGAAGGGTGATTTCAAAATAATGCTTCAAATCCGAGTTTCTTCATTTGTTTTACTTACAAATAGTTTTAATTAGTTGGGTACTTTGATCTTCAGTAATAATTTATAAGAATTTGATTAAAAAAAAAAAAAAAATAAAAAAAAAAAATGAACTTCTAACTCGATTTACTCGATAACGAAAGCTCAAATCAAAAAATATATACTACAAAATCGACTCCAAATGTGATGTAGATTCACCAGTTTCCCGCTTGTACTACGAGTTTCCGGACACCCTGTATATAAATATATGACCATAGAAAACCATCTGCGAACCTGCATTTGTAACATATCATTTCCTAACCTTTTTCCCTAACCAACTCCCTTTTCTCCCTTTCCAGGCATAGCCACATCAGGGTATGTCAAGAACAATGCGGAAGAGCAAATAAAATCTCACATATTGTCCCACCAGTATGACGCTTTCTATGTAGCATCAATTCCCCAATCCTATCCGTATCCTGAACCTAAAGAAATCTACGTCTTAAAAGAAGTTCTACTGGAGGAGGCACCCATTCAGTAAATATACCGTTTATTCTAATACATACTCTTTTAGTGACATACAAAGTTTACAATTCTGATTATGTACGGAATATAAATGTATATCATACGGGAGTTGCAGCCGGGTGATTTGTGTATATTTCGATACACTACTTTCAGAGTGCAACAAGTCCTAATTCGGCAGAATTGAATTAAGAAGTAATTTGAATACGTACATTTTTCAGTTTCAAAGAGGACCAAGATTTGACCGGTCGGTGGCCGAGTTGACATCGCGTTTGGGTCCCACTCAGGCGTAGTGTGTTCAATTCCTCGGCTGGCTAAGTCCTCCATCACAACACAAGCAAAATTTTCAGCTTACTGTGGTGGTAGTAGGAGATTTTCAAATATTGTCAGGTTATTCGTAACCCGGAAATGTTTGTCTTTCTTTTAAAAATATATAAATTTGCAGCATTAGCTGTGTGTTCCATAAAATATATTTTTTAACTTGCTCCATCGAGATGATGCACTTTGTATTGTAAAAATTTAATTAATGATTACACTATGAGAAGGAATTATACAATACTTACTGAATTCCAGAATTTCAAGCTAATTCATCAAAATTTAATTATTGCCAATGTAACATGTCTTGAAACAGTGATTTCTGAGTTATAACTCTGGACTAGCGTATCGATTTTTACTTTCAATGTGAAAAGGGCATTATACAGGGTGTCCGGGGGTAAAGTGCACTAACTTCGGGAGGTGATTCTACATGATGGTAGAAGTAAAAATAAAAAAAAAACTTTTTTTCCCATACTAAAATATTTTTCCATAGAAGAATATTTATTTGCCCATACAAAAAATTCAACATTTTTACCTAAAAACTATCTTCAAATGTTGGAATTTCGAAAAAAGTTATTTACCCCTCAAATTAGTGCACTTTACCCCCGGACATCCGGTATTCCCCACCTTTTTTTAAATGACCTATCTAGTCATTGGAGGGCCCCATCACTTTCCCAAGGACTGTATAAGGAAACTGATTGTTTACCTCCTTCGTAGTATGTACACACCAATTTTTTTAATCAAACATAGCTCATATTAAATTATTATGAACGACTCTAGACCCTCCAGTGTCCCTGCATACAGTGTCTGGTCTAACATATATATATATATATATATATACACTCAATAACAAATATACAGTACATAAAAAATAAACACAATTTTAAATAATTTCTCCTCATAATTGCCGGATCTAAACTAAACAAAAATGAAAATATCCCTATCTAGTCAGACGAATTGTAGGTGAGGTAAGAAATGTTTCTGTTTTACCAGTACCTACACGTTTTTAATGAAAGGTGCCTCGAGAAACTAGCACCAATAATCTCTCTAATAACTGCCCATAGTCAGGAGATTAGCACCTGTAAACGGAAGATGTTTGCCACACGAGAATTGATAATGCTAATAACAGTTCGACTCTTGTCAGCTTTTGTGTTTTGTCTTCTATACCACGTTCAGGGTATCAACCACGGTCGATCGATAAAGGATTTATCGATAACTTGTCATTGTTTCTGAGCACAACTGCAGATCGCTAATGTACAAACGACAGTACCCGTTGAATGAATTTAGATCACTTAGTTGTTGTGAAGTGTTGTTTGTTCTTTGGCGAACTGCAATCAAGCTCGGAAACGATGGCAAGTGACCTACAAATATCGATAAAACCCTTATCGTTCGACCGTGCTAGCTACCCAGTGCTTAATTTCCTTCTCTGTACAAAATACTTGAAATTTCCTTTGCCCCTTAGGTTTACCTGCGAAGAGTCAATCGAATTTCAGATAACTATTTTTTATAGTATATTATCATTTATCGTAGACTTCTTAGGTGGAACACACAAATGTTATATTATTCGTTACAATTTACTTTTAAAACTATTTGCGAAATATTGTTATGTAGAAACTGATCATGTTTTTTTTCCGTTTAATTTAGAAAGGACTGATTTTGTTTGAAGACTCCATGATTAACCAAGATGGTGGTACCAATATGGACAAGAAGTTATTGAGATTTTATTTATTATTATGTACTTAATATAAGAACCTGTAATGAAATATAATAATGCTATTTTAGTGTTTTCAAAATTAATCTCTGTATCGAATAATGTTTTTTTAATGAACCTAATTTGTTTTCTTACTAGACTTTTTATTTATTTTACATTGCAGCAGGATAGCATTTCAAACCTGTAGTTTATGTTATATTTGTTATTGAATTATATTTAAATCCATACCACATTACACGTAAAAAAGTATATTTTATGTAATTAAAAAAAGTTTCTTTTAATAAATATTTATTATTTTTTCATACATACATTATTACAAAAGTATTTAATACTTATTTAAAAAATATATAAAAAACACAAAATTGTAAAATAATATGTTAAGTATGTAAATATTAATTTTTGGAAAGTTGCACTATGTAATATCATTGTTAATGTTTTTCTATGAAAATTATGTTGTCTGTAAAAAGTCAACAATTACGATATTGTTGTGTATTTTAAATAAATTATAAATTTTAATGCAGACAAAAAATCGGTCCTTATAAAAGTCAACAATTTATACTTTTGAACGTTTTTTTAGTCCAGAAAAATTTCTATTTCGTTCAAAATTACGAATAATTTACCTTTTGATCTAAAGAATTTTTGTTTTGTCAATGACTAGATTGGTTTTGTTTTCTAAACAAATTTTAAGTAGTACAGCAAAAACAGTAAAAAAAAATTTTTTTTTAATTAAAAAAATACTAAACTAGCAAAACTAATTAAGGCGAATATTCACACAATCTGTTGATCGCAACCGAAGATATAAAAGACAAAAAATAAATAATATTATTAAAAACATTTTCAAGTACAAAAAGCCGCCAAAAAGTTAAAATGTATGAAAAGACAACTGTAAAAAATAATTAATTATATAGTTATTAATTATTACTTTATATAGGAACTAAGTAAAATGTATTTTAAAATATTTATTTGAATGAATCCTAAAGATTTTTCATATCATGTTAAATACTCTACAATAGTATATGTAGCAATCTTAGCATCAAATGTGTTTGGTAAAAATAAAACGTATCTAAGTACTGGCAAATAAGGATTAATTTGATACTCATTCAAATCAAAATTATCTTATATTACTGTTACAAAATATTAATGTATCAATATTTACCATTTAATTGCATTATTTCACTGTACTATTGGAGGATACTTATTCTATAATTTGCATGTCGCAATGAAGGTTTAAATTTGACACTGATTTAAATTATAATTACATTTGTTTGCAGCTATAAAACATGTCGCATTGAAATGCGTTTAAGATTAGCAGTTTAGTGCCCTGTTGCATGATACCATCGGAGGGACATTGCAAGAACAGGTGACGCATTCGTCCTGTCCCACAACGGAGTCTCCGATGTCCATTGTTTCATTTCCGTATTTGCATTTCATATCCGGGTTGGCGCTCTTGGTACTAGCTGTGGGCTCGATCTTGTCATCCTTTTCAACTGAAAATATGTAAATTGTTATGTGCGCAACAAGGTCTTCGGTCTGTGATATCAACATGTCCATTGTGGGAGAGATTGGTCAGAATTGTCGAGATATACCGAGCATAGTAAATAGAGAAGCAATTTTTTTAGATTACACCTTTATAACTTCTTCCAGAGAAGGTGGGGCTAGTGTTGAGTATGTGTTATAATGTATCAAAAATATTAAATTAATAAAAGAACAAAACAACAGTGGACCATACACGGAGCCTTGTGGGATTCTGTTTTTTGCATATTAATATTTTACTTCATCGGTTTGGTTGAAAAACGGAATTATGCAGTCAAAAAGTCTCATAATATACATGAACATGATATTTTTGTGTACTCAGCAGTATGGATGTTGTTAACACTGAAAGCATGGTTTTTACGCGTGTAACTAAAATTGATCAAAACCATCTAATTTACTTACGGCACTTCCAATAAATAGGGCAGCATTCCCTAGATTCCAGATAAACTGGAGCACATCTGGACCTGATCTCACCAGAACTGTACAGTTCCAAGCCACAGTTGATGGTTTGGCACCAAGTTCCGTTGAGGGTACCATCAAACTCCTTAGTGCAAATGCATTTCTTGCAGGTCCTGTCTGGGTAGAACCTCTCGCCTTCCTTGTATTCCTTCGACTCCCATGTGCAGGTGCTTAGTGCTTTGATTTCAACGTCATCTGTACAGAAATAAAACTATTGATAAAATTATCTGAACCGATAAACCTTTCTCGGATATTGCAGAAATTATTTCATAGAGCGCGTATCCACGACAGAGAATAGATAAGCTGACGATTTAAAGTTTTAAAGAGAACTGTCGTCATCGGATGGGTAAGAGTCAAACAGAGAGAAAAAAGAAAAACAGGTGGCTGTGTTAAGCGGGAATTTCAACCTTATCGCCATCTACATAATGAGTGTTATTGTTAGTGGCCCGATTCCAAATGTTACACGACGTGGTGCATCGATTAACAATGTTCCATTAAAACAAGCATACGAACGATAAATGTACGCCTAGATTTTTATTTTTTTTAAAGAAATTAATTCCCGTGTTCCGAATAACCTGACAAAATCTATTTGAAAATCTCCTACTACCACGACAGTAAGCAGAAAATGTCGCTTGTGTTGTGTGAAGGTCTTTCCCAGCCAAGGAATTGAACACACGACCCCTGAGTGGGACCCAAACGCGATGTCAACTCAGCGACCGACCGGTTATTTCCATGTTTCCGTGTTTTGTTTAATAAAGCTGTTTATGTTTATTGAAAGTTTCTTGTAGGTATAAAAAATACATGATATAAGGTTCACAAGATTCGGTAAAACTGGACACTTGAAGAAAGCTGATACCCAAGCTTGACGCCAGAAGACCAACGGAGAGGATGAAAAAGATTTCATCAAAGAATTATTTTCATAAGATGGGATATTAGAAACTAGAAGGAATAAATATGCGATTTTCCTTACCACACACTTCGTTCTCGCTGCAGCAACTGTTCATTTTATATTGTTTTATGCAGTCAGATTTCTTTCCACCTTCAGAACCAAAGTTTTCTGGACATTCAACTGATGCACACGAGAAAGCACTACTGGAATATACCAAAAGATCAAACAAATTGATTAATTAATCTAAACCAAATAAAGGCAAAATATCAGGTTCGAAAGGCAGAAAACCAATTCTGTAAGGGAAAAGGTCGAATGTAGCAAGAAATGCGTCATCTGGTGTCCCGTAATTCAATTACGAGACCACATCATTTTTACTTTGTTTCAAACATGAATCTGATTAGGGGAGTATTGTGTTTTTACTTACTTTCCGTCATAGCTTTCAATACAGGAACATTCAACGGAGCATTTGTGATCGTTGACACTTTTTTCAATAGTTTGCCTCAGCTCATACTCCTTGCTCCTGAAAAATCAATAAAACAGAAAAGATTTTATCTGGCAATTTAGGTAAGAAATGATAAGCGGCCGCTACACTACTCGCTGCGACGCTTCGACGAAGTTAGCCGAAGTTCGAAGTGCGTGCCCACACACTCGTGCAACTTCGCGAGTAACTCAGTCCAACTCAGTCAGTGATTGGTTTATTTATGCCGTGACGCTTCGAGTCCTTTGACTCGGGCGCATTTACCGACAACAATCGGAAGTCGGGCGAAGCGAAGCGAAGTTGCCCGAAGCGAAGCGAAGTTCGTGCCCACACTATCGTATTCGGTCAACTTCGATCAACTTCGCGAGTAGTGTAGCTGGGCTATTAGGTACACTTTGGGGGAGAAAGTGGCATCAAAACCACCAAACTGGAATCCCATTCAAGATTTTTTTTCACTGCCATATATTTTTCCTTGTATTATTTTGTTTAATATTGACATCTTGTTGTGCATATGTCTAGTGTGCTCGAAGTACATGTCAATTTTCCTTTATTGGCATCGTGTTGTGGACGTGTCTAGTGTGCTCGAAGTACAGGTCAATTTATCAACATTTTCATTTACCGATTGTCTTTCTCAAACAGATAACCAGTTTCATTGTCCTATCTGTGGAAAAAGATGGGCAAAAGGGTAGAAAGGTCACGTAAAACGCGTCATCAGTTTTATTTCAAATCAGGATAGATGACCAAAGGAGACTTCAGACTCTCTTCAAAGGACGTTCAGTTTATAAGAAGAATCAGACCCCGCACGGTTCAATAATCAATAATCTAATCAAATAAACAACACTCAAATCAGCAGTAATAACCAATATCAACAATGATCGCCGCCGTTTGCAAACTTTACCGTCGTTGCTCGATGGCACTGACTTGATCATATGACACTTCAAAACCCGTCTCGCGCCCAGGCATGTTGTCTAGTCGGCCTTAAAATAATTATTTTTGCCATGTCTGCAAAAGTTCACAAATTCGGTTTCTTATAAGTTGGCATTTGAAGTAGTTAAACTTAGCAGAGTTGACTTACTTGTAGTAGCATTTCTTGGGGTTCGTGGCCTGCCTGGTGAAGGGGCAATCGTACCTTTCCACGCACCTCTGGTTATTCTTGGAGAATATGGGTTTGCAGCCCAGCTCCGTGTAGTGGGCCAGTCCCATGTCACACTTCTGTTCCGCCATAGTCAAGGGTTTCTCGGTGGCTGCAAGAAGAATACCTTGTTATTAAAGTCTTCTCTTGAAAAGGGGGAGTGAATGTTAGGTGAAAGACTTTGCGGAAATAGAATAACAACCTAAGACGACACAAGACTAATAACGGGAGGTTTCAAATTTAAATTTGACATCTCATCCCATTTGAATTTCGTGAACTTAAGCCTCGATTGGGCAAATATTTGGATCACGAAATACGTCCACGAGGCGTTTCTTTTGTTTTTTTTTTTAATTCTATAGCTATGCTGTCTTACTCATAATACATAATACGTAGGGATAAGAACGGGTTAGTAGAAAAAGTTACCCATAATCACGCGTATGCGTACCTACTGCATACACCCGCGGTAATACGACAGTATTAGTAGTTAACAGATTTTTAAACTGCCCGATTTAACAATCTGAATCATTTGACATATATCGATCGGTCGCGCAATAAAAGGTAAACAAGCAGTAATACCCAATTGCAACACTATCAGAGGAATATTTTTTTTTATCAAAATATCGATTTACCAAAGCAAATATGGAACGCATTACCGAATTGGTTGGATTTTGGAGCAATTCAAAAAGATCGGGTCAATGACATCACAAATGCCATCTGAGGAAACGTGAGGTTAGCAAAAAAAAGGCGAAATGTGAAAAGGACCGTATTTTTGAGGTTTGAAAATACCTTGAATGTTAGAAAAGTTAAATATTCGCCAAGCACTAGGTACCTACAAATTAATGTTTATTTTATTCCATTTTCAGTTAATTAAAACTACTTTCTGTTGCAAACCTAAGATATTAACAACCAATACCAGTTAGATTTTTTTTTTATATTCTAGAACACAGGTTCTCAAACTTATTTCGACCATCGCCCACTTTGAGATTTACAGAAATCTAGTGCCCCGTATTTTTTAACTTACCTTTTTACATTGCCATCTGTTGTTTTTCTTTAAAAAGTTATTGCAAATATAATTTTTAAGCGTGCATTATTATATGGATACGATAGATAGATATAATGTTTTGATGAGAGGAAATAAAACTCATACTTCATAACATTTAAAAGTATTTTTTTATTAACATTAAAATAAGGTTTTGACTTATCTAAAGTGAAGGATGAATCTGATGCATTTCGACAAGGCTCGAATTCACTTAAAACAGCCATTCAGTAACGCAGCCGATTTCTCTTTTTAGTTAGCAACGTTACTACCGCACTAAATCCACGTTCACACAAATACGACGATGGGAATGATACTCGTAACAGAAATCGTAGTCATTCTTGAATTTAATTTGTATGTCTACGTTTGTTGTCAGTTCTAGAAGTTGTTCTGAACTGATGTGTTTTACTTAATTGAAAAACTAACTAACAACGTTGCGAATAACCAGTTGTGTTATAAGGGAGTAAAACAAACTATTATTATTTAATTTTTCAAAATGAGCAAACACATTGTTACTTGACATGTTAAATAAATGAATCGAAAATAAACTTTATTGATATATTTTATTGTCTACCGGTTTCGGTATCTCCGTACCATCATCAGGACTGTTATATGTAAAATATGGTATTAAATACAGAAGTACACATATTATAAAAAAAAGAAAGAGACAGTATACTAGAGTGGGACAGTGCGTCAGTTGTGGGAGAGAGGTAATGATAATAATAATTAGAAGTAATGAGGAACATACTTAGAATTGGGCGGACGGTTAAATTTAATTGGTTATTAATGATTTCAACCTTTGAATTAACCGATTTTTGTCCAAAGCTTCTAAATTGTTATTTATTTATTTATTAGATACAAGTAATTACATACATATTAAGGAAGCTTTGGCTGTCCAACTAGGAAATTTTCCCGTTTTAGGACAGCCAAATTGCCTGGTTTAGTTAACATTTGTACACGCTGCTGTTATGAATTATATTTCCATACTTTACATTAATAGTTAAGCTAGTAATATATAGTCCATATACATATATAATTTTTCAAAGTAATCAAAATAAAAACTTTTTCAGACATATTTGTACACCCGAATATTAGTTTTTTTTTTTTTATGAAAACACCTGATAAATGTTATCAAGGTTTTTTTTTTATGAAAACACCTGATAAATGTTATAAAGGTTTTTTTTTATGAAAACACCTGATAAATGTTATCAAGGTTTTTTTTTATGAAAACACCTGATAAATGTTATCAAGGTTTTTTTTATGAAAACACCTGATAAATGTTATCAAGGTTTTTTTTTATGAAAACACCTGATAAATGTTATCAAGGTTTTTTTTTTTATGAAAACACCTGATAAATGTTATCAAGGTTTTTTATTATGAAAACACCTGATAAATGTTATCAAGGTACATGTAATAATATGCATAATTAAGGAACACTGTATCAGGGTACATGATAACATATTGGATTAATTCAATTTATAGTTACAATATAAGAAAAATATTCGCTGGGTTTCTTAATTTGTTCGCTGTTACTATGCTGTGCATTAATTTACATAATAAAGGTACATATAATATAATATACATATACAAGGTACATGAAAACATATTGTATAAACATTATCAATCACAAAAATTATCAATCGCATTGTATCAATCAGATGCATGGTAGGAATTTTTTATTTAACTGCCAATAACAATGAATAAATGTGAGTACAGAACATTTTTGTTTATCTGTTGGTCATCATAAGTTCGCTTTCGACTCTTCCTAAGTCTAGAAGCCAAACATTAACTAGTTTACGCAGAATGCTTATGCTTTTCGAATTCCATAAATCGGGTAAGAGGTTGAATAATTTTGGACCAAGGTAATAGAATTGTCTTTGGGCTAAGGATGTCATAGTAGTAGGTGGAACAACTGGATTCCTCCTTGAATGTCTAGTGTCGTGATAATGATCAATGGAAGGGTAGTGGTGACGTTGTTTTTGAGTGTGTAATATAATTTTTTTTATGTATAGTTGCCTTACATCAAGAACTCGTATCTCTTCGAATAATACATCACTGGGGTACCTAAATGGTTTTTTTAGGATGACCCTTAGTAGTGATTTCTGTGCTTTTGCTAAGGGATCCAGTATTGTTTTGGTAAATCCGCCCCATCCCAAAGATGCATATTCATGTAATGAGTTACACAGAGCATAATATAAACATTTCAGATCTTTTATGCAGAGAATATTTCTAATGCCCAGGAAAAGATGAGTAAGTTTTCTGACTTTTGTGGAAATTGAGTCTATATGTAGTTCCCATCTCAGAAATTTGTCTATCATAATACCTAGATATTTTATACTATCTACGCATTCTAGGGTGTTACAATTACAAGACGTTAGGTTATTGCAGTGGTGTATAATAATGTTTTGTGTTTCTTTCGGTTGTCCCGCTTGAGTTGCACTGAAGCGGATGAATTTTGTTTTCTCCGTGTTGAGTGTGAGTAGATTATTATCTAGCCATTGTTTAACACTGTTTATACCAGCTTCTGCTTTACTGTGAACTTCATTCCAGTTTTTACCTTCAAATAACAAGACCGTATCGTCTGCAAAGGTAATAATGTGGTCGGCAAGGGAACTGTTACATAGCTCATTAATGTATATATTAAACAAAATTGGCCCTAGAGTACTTCCCTGAGGTACACCAAATTTAATATTTGCTGAATCGCTTAGAGTATAATTAATGTTCACTCTTTGGCTTCTGTTTTCTAAATAACTAACCATCCACTTTAATAGTTGACCCTGTATTCCAACGCACTGTAGTTTTTTCAACAGAATTTTATGTGATATGGTGTCGAACGCTTTGGCTAGATCCAGGAATAGTGCAGTGCATTTAATTCCTCCATCGATATTATTAGAGATGATTTTTGTCAGGTTAGCGATAGAATTTTCTGTGCTTAAACCTTGTCGGAAGCCGTATTGTCTATTAGAAAGAATGTTATTATCTTCCAGATATGTGCTAAGGCGATTTTTTACAATTTTCTCAATAATTTTCGAGACCGAATTTAGCAAAGAAACTGGCCGGTAATTATGTACATGCTATGTGTCACCATTTTTGTGAAGCAATATAACTACTGAATGTTTTAAATGATTGGGGAATATTACTGATTTAAAGCTTAGATTCGAAATGAACGCGATCGGTATTGCGATTGAGGATTTAATAAGTTTTAACAGATTTGATGAGACTTTATCAGGACCACAAGCTTTTGATGACTTAAGGTCGTCAAATTATTATCATGACTTCGTTTGTCGTTGTTTGGATATTGTCTATTTTTTGACCGAAATTAGAGGTAGTAAACTTAGCGAGATCAATTTCAGTAGTATTAAGTTTATCAAGAATTTTTTTCGCAAGAGTGACTCCCACTGAAGTGAAATAATTATTGTCAAAATTTGCCATAATTTTTGGGTCTGAACAGTTTATATTATTAATGTACAACGATTTAATTTCGGAAGATTTATTAATTTTTGTTTTAGATATATTACGAAAAGCTTCCCACAGACGTTTTGGCGTACAGTTATTATCGTAAATAATTTTTTTATAATAATTTTCTTTAGTTGATTTAATTAAATGTTTACATACATTACTATACTTTTTATAATGAGCTTGTACTAAAATATTTTCAGGACATCTTTTCGCCTTTTCTTGTAATTGATTCCTTCTGTGAATAGATTTGACAAGGCCAGGGGAGATCCAAGGTGTGAGTTTTACTTGATTATTTGTTATGTGTATGTGACTAGTGTGTTTAGATATATATGAATGTAATTTTGTGATAAATTCATTCATTGCTGAGTCAGTATCAATTTGGTCTAGAACGTTTTGCCAGTTTTCTGATCGCAAGTCTTCGAGTAAGTTATTGTAATTTGTTCGAGGGACATATTTAATTTTAGCATCAGTGGGAGGTTTGTTTTTAAGACAGAGAGCTGTGGTGTAGTGGTCTGAAATTGTAGTGTGAAAAACAAATGAGTCGATTAGGTTAACATTTTTAACATTGATGTGGTCTAGGCAAGATTTACTCATGCCCTGTTCTCGATTAGGGCAGTTAATTGTCCGAATGAATCCATTTTCAGTAAGCAGGCATAAATAATCGTTATATTGACGGTGGTATTCGGGAATAGTATTAATATTGAGATCGCCTATGATGATTTGACGTTCTATTTTTTTTTGAACTATTGATGATTGCTTGAAGTGAGCTCAAAAAAGTGTCGATGTTTTGGAAAGCGGGTGATCTGTAGATTGCAAAGATACATAAGTTGTTATTCAAAACAATTTTCAGACAGTTTGCTTGTGATAATAAAATTTCATCTACGTGTGCTTGTATTCCGACTCTGATGTAAACAACGATCACACTAGATTTATTTAAACTTATGTTAGTGTGGTATTCAGAGTAATTGTGTATAATTTTGGAGGTGTATTCTTTATTTATCCAACATTCCGACAAAATTATAACATCGAATGAGTAATTAAATTGATCAAGAAATAATAAAAAATCATCGATTTTTGAAATGCTTCTGATATTCTGATGTATGATTTTTAGACTATATGAGCCCCAATTGTATTTGTATAGATTATTTAGAACATAAATAACATTTGTGTTATAATTTATATCGGAATCATTATAATTATCATATGGTAAACGAAACATAGTTAGTATATTTTAAATAAATGTAGTATTGCGTAACATAGTTATTATATTTTAGATTAATGTGGTGCTGTGATAAACTTTCGCATAATATAAGTTTTAATACAATTTCTAATTTAGATTTATTGACACCTAAAATTACTATGAAGCTGGTGATAATACAAGTTCCTAGCAGGTAGTGGAAAGCAATAGACTTGATGAAGCGGGAAAAACGACTAAATATAATAGTAAACAAGAGAGACGAAATATACCTCGAGAGCGAAATTGGTACAGTTTTATCATAGTGCTGACAATTTTGATTCATCGGAAATGAGAATAGCATTTGTTCCCGCCTCTTTTCTAATATATATGTTGCCTCCTTTAACCCACGCGAATCGAAACATACGTTCCTTGGCATATTGGCGTGTCTTAAACCAGAGCTGCTTTGATCGAAAGGTCAGTTGTTCGGAAACGTAGATAGGTGAGCGAGGACCGGCAATTCCAATGTTCAATGTGTTGAGTTTGTCTTCGGTATTTTGTTGATTTTTATTGTAATTTTTCACATCCGCTAGCAGTTGATCTCTAGCTAGATTCGTCTTTAATTTGATAATTATTTCTCTCGGATGATTCTGTTTATTATTTTTTTTAGCTGACCGATAGATAGAGTCGATATCTTTAGTTTGAATCGAGGTTTTTGTAGTCTGGCAGATGTTGAACATTACGTTTTGTAAATGTCTTAAACTATGTTATGTCTTGTTATGTCTTAAACTTATTCCATTTTTGTTTAGAACTTTAATTCCTGTATCACGGTTAAAAGTATGATCTTTATTAATTAAATGTTCCGCGAACTCTGACAAACCTGAACTAGTTAAGCATCTTGAGTGTTTTTTTGTTATAGTTTCTACATTACGCGACGTTTGTCCAATATAGAAGGCTGGACAATCATTACGACTAATTTTATAAATGCCCGAGTGGCTTAAAATATCTTCTTTGTCTTTAGCGTTTATTATTTTTTTTTCCTAAGTTTAAAGGTTACTTTTATGTTTTTTTTCGTCATATTTTTATTTGTCATTTTTCTTATTTCTCTCTTGTATAACACGTAACATGGCAGACTGGGATCGCACTACCCTCATTGTCCTGATGGATTAAGAACTTAAATAAATTATAATAATTCAGCTAGATTCCGTTAGTTTATAGATAGACTAGATTTTCTTTGAGCTTTATACTGCCCCCTGGAAGCCTCCAGCGCCCACGAGGGGGCGTTATCGCTTACTTTGATAAAGATTATTCTGGAATGTGGTAGGTGGTTAAATGTCAAGTTTACCGAGGGTCGAAACTATGGCAAGGAAGGTCAGTGAGGGATTACCTCGCACAAGGCCAGACAGCTCTGCTGTAGCCTGAATACCTGAAGCTTTGTCACGTGCGCTGGACTGACTGAACACAAGAATAGGTAGGCTAAAGAGCTTATAGATTTCCTAACATACATACTATATAATATGTAGACATGAATACTGAAGCCGTACGTTACATGGATAATGTTACTCCCTAGACAACGCTGATTGAACACAGATGACTTTGGTATGATACAACTATGTATAGAAGAATATCTCTTTTTTAAAGCAATAATAACGCTAAATTCATCAGTTCTAGCGTCATGAAATTTGCACAGTTTGTGCTGCCTGAAATTTCTAGGTGATCTGATCGGCGCTTGCAACTATTTTCAGCTCGCTGTATCATTTTATCACGGGTTATGAAACTTTCTAATTGTTTTACGAAATATAAAGTTCGCATTTTAGTTTGTCATTTCTGCTGTGAACTACGAAGCTTTAAATAATAATATATACAGAATGTATTAATTAACATTCAGTAAACATTAATGTATTTATCAGTATGAATGGAAATTTAAGGTCGATGTGAGGAGTTGTACGGTTACTCAGTTGAGTGACCAGTGACGTCAATAAAAAATCAAAAAACGTAATTAAAAGACGTATATTTTAATTACGTTTTTTACTCCAAATTATGTCAGGAATCACTGGTTAAAGTAAGTCATGTACGTCCCTTGACCCCCTTTATAAAATTGACATTTTTCACTTATATCAAAATACTGTAGTGTCAGACATGTCTATGGAAACGTGTTTTTTCTTCATTAATTTTCTACGCAGTTTTTGCACAAGTCCAAAGAGAATAATGAAGTTTAATTCTTTTGTCTGTCACCCGAGAGAATTTGACACAATTTCTAGGAATTAATTTAATATTATGTGCATACGTAATTGTATCAGTTATGAAATCAAGTCTAATGCGTAGAAACACAATGCACTTGCTCCAGGGCCGATTTCAACAACATACAACAAAAATAATATTTTCGATATGAAAATTAAAAAATATATTATTTATATTTTATTATAACACATATATAATCCATCTTTTGCAAATCGAATTTCCCTTCTCTATTTCTTTCTTTCGAAATAATAATAAAAATATGAAAATTTTACAAGAAGTTTCTACCTCAATAGATTTCAGTTCAATTTTGTGGTGGATGAAGTTTTATAATTTACAAGTTTCTTTACAAAAAATAATGTGTTTAATTTCCTTTCCCAAATACATGGAAGTGTTTTATTTCAATCGGTTTTAAAATATCATTTCATGCATTATTTTTTTTCTTTTTGTTTCACATGTATGTAGCTGATAGCTGTGGCATACACTAATATGTACTTCGTCAAACGACTCGCAATAACTTTCTTCAAAATATCTACATACGTTTACGTATGCAGCAAATAGTCAAATAGTAATTTGAAATAGTATTTCAAACGGAAATAATAAAAATAATGTGATTAAAGGGAACTGCTTAAATATTTATTTTCTAGTTGGGAGCGGCTTGGTGCGTTGTGCGGCCTAATCTGGACGTAGCCATTCGCTAACCAGCAAAAAATATGCCAACAGTCGATTATTTATAACAATAACAACATACAAGGTAAAGCGATTTCACAAGGCGTCTTTCTGTCTTGAGCAAAAAATGTCTCCGCTCAGAAAATTGTGTTCCATTTTTCTTTTTGAACGAAGTCCATTATTCGTTTTTTCTATGATTATTCCATTAACAACATTCCCACAAGGTAATTTAATTGAACTGGAATAGGTGGTATAGTTAATGTGAAATCATGTACTGCCTGTATAATGTATGTCAATAAAAGACTTGTCAAAATTCGAACATTATATGACGAAAAAAGCTAGAAAAATACTTTTTACCTAGATTTTTTAAAAATATATATTTTACATTTATTCTGATAATACCCTTAATATTCAAGGTACATAATACGAAACAATAACCTTGAAATATGTCTAACATTCACAAAAGATTCAATGGAGAAATTTTCAAATAAAGTTAATTTTATTATTTGGAAATACAAATTTTCAAATAATGTTAATTTTATTTTTTGGAAAAACATACACGATTAGAAAGTGTATGTGTTAATTGTAAGTTTGACATAAAATGAATATACAATTTTATTTTAAACACGTTTGAACAAATATTGCCCGAATTCCAACCGGCTCTATTACGCGAGAGGCTCACTCGAGTAACATGAACATGATTCGATTAACATAACATTATTTTCATACATCGTCAAATCCAAAAACTATGAACTCAAATACGGAACTAGGGTCATATTTGGCATTTGTGAACGAATCGTTAATATTATTTATTTGGAGCTTTTAATGGTCATTCTATGCTGTTTATAATACTTACCACTGTCCATAATACTTAATACCATTTTTAGTAAAATATCACCTCGAGAGCGTTATTAGTTTTTAAGATACAATAGTGTTATTAAACTTTTAGTTCATGTAACATTATTTCTCTTAGTTCATATTAGTACTACACAATGTTATGTACGTAAACGACTTACGACCAGGAGAGTAGTATATTTGTGAAGACGCCGGAAGGCGAAACATGTCGCCGAATGCGGCTAACATCGTCGAAAAATAGGAACCTAGATAAAAAATAATTTACATCATATAGGAACCTAGATAAAAAAGAAATCTAGATAAAATAGGAACCTAGATAAAAAATAATCTAGATCAAATAGGAACATAGATTAAAAGGAATCAACATAAAATAGAAACCTAGATAAAAAAGAAGCTAGATAAAAAATTATTTTCAATTAAAAATTTATATTGACATTGGTGTCGAAACATGTCGATTTTGACTAAATAGTGCTGTATATAAAGATAGTTTTTTCTTTAAATGACACCACAAATTGAATTTGTAATTATTGAAGTAGTAAATTATTATATTAGTGACGCAATGATCCCTATTTCGATTACGATAATGATAACGTTAGAGAATTGCAGTTACGATTAAGTTTACGACAACCCTTTCAAATAATACCTTAACAATTTTAATGCTATAAGGTTACCGGTTTCGTTAGCGATTGAAATCTTTTTTAAATGATTTTCAAAGAGCTGTGTTCTTTGTTGTTCGCAAAAAACTTAATAAATACCTTATTTATTTTATGTTATACTGCATAAGACGAAAGCTTAAATCGAATCAAAATTTGGGTTTATATCGCATAGAAAGTCTGTTTTCACTGATATACATATATCATATATAGAATCTATGAATCTATGAGGTGGGATCTCAGCGTTTTCCTGCCTGAGAAAATTCTACATTTTTGTTATCAAAATTTTAAGTAAAATTCAAATAAAAAATGATTGCAGTGGGTTTTGAAAACGATTACAGTATCTTTACTAGTTCCAGAGACAGGTGGTACGTGATGTCATAGTTATGATATCTTCTATATTCTACGTTTTCATACTAGAGATACGTAATAAAGTTTTCATAATAATGTTTCATTCAAGACGTTTGAGAAGGAAGAAAGAGGACGATCGTCGATGACGTACATACGAGCTTTCTCTGGGACTACTATGTTTATTATTCAATTTATCTTACACCGATGTAATTTTAACATTTATAACAGTTACAGGCAAATCTTTACAAAGAGATTCTTGCTTGTGTAGTAGTGTACAGTATCGTAGGACCAGTGCGGAGTATGCGAGCGTTCCATATAGTTTGAACCACTAAGAGTGCACAAATACATTCAAAAGTGCGCTCGTTAAATGGATTTCCCCTTGGCTACGTATAAAAAAATACAGAAGTAAAGAAAAATGAAAAACACAATAAGAAAATATTTTTCACCATTATGGAGAGTTTTCTGAAGGCCATGATATCTCATCTTCCATTAAATTGTTCAATCATCCATACACCATACTCCATTAAATTAATACTTTATTTGTTCTTTATGTTTGTTTTTAAACATTTATTCGCTCTTGAGTTGTCATTGTTTTTTACCAATAGTTTCTAAAACGATTTCTGCTTATTCGGGTCAACGATAAGTTATACGTAAACATTACCTTCATATTTAAACGTGATTAATCGTGAGATTCGCACGATTACACATTACAGCAGAGATATTTCTTTATTTACTGAATGTAAGTATTTGTGTAAGAAAAGGTTAAATAAATACCCACAAAACTGTGCTTACAGCTCATAACACTTACGCCTAAGACTATATATTTATTTAACCCCCCGGGCCTCTGGCATATTCTGTCAGAAGGTCAGAGTATTTCCGTTTTGCAATTAAATACAAATAAATGGAATATTTCTGATCGTATCTGAAAACTAAAAACTATTTTTGAAAGATGATTTCAAATTTTATTATTATAAATTAATATTTAATTTTTTAAATATTAAAATTTTAACTTAAAAAAGTATAAAAATGGATCATCTTCCTTTTTTTTAACAAAAATTAAAACACCTACACACATTTTTGTCTAAAAAAGTATTTTAAAAGTTATAATCACGTTAATTTTTGTCGTTTCATGTGAAAATAATTTTCATAAAAGATTTTCAACAAATTTTCGTATATATTTTATTTTAAATTCAGGTTTGTTTTCTCTTTCTGATAATTGTTAGGATCGGTTCCATGATAAATTAACACATCGACAATTCAACACACATTTAAAAAGTGATATAAAGTCATTAGAAACGAAGAAAAAAAATTTAAAACCTAACCTAACCTACTTAACCCAGTTAATAAAGTTTTTTTTCATCACTTTCCATGACTTTATATAACTTTTTAAACATGTGATGAATTATCATTTTGATGATTTATCCGGTCACTGTTAAGTTAATATTTCTTACCACGACAGTAAGGGAGGCGACGATTTCTATGAGAACTATATGAGCCGTTCCCGAAAGCGAACAAATTAGCCTGAAGTACGCTAAGTATTTCTAGTTATAATATATAGGTTTTTCGCAAAGAAATGTTAAACAAATTCTGGCGAACAGGTTAAATAGGTCGACGTCGTATAATGTGAATAATATTGGTAGACAATTGGTAAATCATGTCAATTCGAGGGTGATAATAAATTATTAATGTACAAAATAAATTAGTATTTATATATAAAAAACAATATATCAGAAAATCAAAGAAAAATTAACGAATTTGTAAAAATTAAAAAAGTTCTTCCAATTTCAAACAATTTATCCGTTATTTTTATCACTTATTCACAAGTGAAACTCTATCTGAAATGGTTTCAGCTATTGTTGGAACTAATTTAAAAACTAAGATCTCGAGTTTCATACATCTCATCACCGGTCCAATAATATAACTCAATATGAAGGTGTCATAGGTCACATTTAGTCCCACTGGGTCCCGATAGTTGATGGGCTTGGCAGTTTGTTCCTGACCTTTATTATGCAAAATATTCTATTTGGTAAAAAGAGTAAACAACATTCTGGTTGTCTTGCAAAACTTCATACTGTCCCATTCAACATTTTATTCTCGTGAAAAAACGTGCCAAAACATATGCAAATATTGACACTTTTACTGGTTGTGTAAATAAATAGAGATTTGTCTACTCATTTGCAAGGTAAGCCAGAATAACCTACATACATAACCAAATCTGATAAGAATACAAAAGATAAAAGAATAAATAAATTGATACGACAGATTACAATCAATAGTTACATGTCATGGATGGGCCAATTACCTTGTTACAGAGTAAATTCATTACATGTCATGGATGGGCCAATTACCTTGTTACAGACTAAATTCATAACGGAAAATACTTGTTTTTTATCTAGGCTAATAATCTGTCATAGAAATATTGAATATCTTCATTAGACGATGTTTCGTAATTAGGTTGAAAAGGCTTTTTTTAAACTAATAAAGTATCGGATAGATCACATTAACCCAATTCCAAAAACAATCTTACTTATTTCTTGTTTTTTTGTGCATTTATATTACGTAACTTTTTATTTTTTTAATTACTTAAACACAAGTGCTAACATTCAATACATGAGTTACCAAACAAATTAAATATTGTGTTAAATTTAATGATTGGAAACAAATCGAATAATGCATTTATTTTACGATTGTTTGCGTAAATTGCGGCTAGATTAAAATAACACTTAAATATTGAAGAAATATCCGAGCCTCTTAAATAATGTAAGGTAACATGATTATTGTTTCATTTTCATTTCATTGTAAGATATATAATTTATATTAAAAAATCTAAATAATAAATAAAAAAAAAAAACGATATTCTATATATACGAGTCCAAACAACTACTAGCGATTGTAAATAATTACAATTAAACCAAAAGAAAACAATTTGAGCCTATAAAAATAAATTAAATAACAAAACGCTAAAGACCTCCATTTAAAAAAATAACATTCGTAATAAATTAATATAACCAAAGTTATATACAAAGTTTGATTACAATTTAATCGGTAGTTAATAAATCAGTTTTTTTATTTATAATGACATTTAATTTAATCAAGACTGTAATACTTAAGAAAAAAACCCACTTATACTGCTGGAACCGCCATGTACAAACACGTTTTATTTCAGAAAAAATAATCAATTCATCAACCGATGTATACATAATATTTATAAATCAAATTAATTTTATATTATTTTGCTAAGAAAATCGCATTGTCTTTAAATATGTTTACGTTTAAAATTATTTAGGAAAACCTCCTTTATGATATACTAATTTACCTATGTAACAATATTATGCACAAAGATAATGAAGAACAATATTAATACATATTTATATCACGTATCTTTAATTAATTAAATCGTATAAAATAAAGTCGCTTTCCGCGAACGTCTGTTTGTGCGCTTAGTTCTTCTAAACTACGCAAAGGATGTTGATAAGGTTTTACTATCATTTAGAGAATTTATTCCGGAAGGTTTATATATATAATGAATGTATATTATACATACAAAAAAGTAGGGATAAGTGGATGTTTTGTAAACAAGTCGTGTATTTTCAGGCGCACATTGAGATGCATCAAAATAACTTGCTAAGGAATTGTATATCTTGTAAAGGCCTACAGAAAATTCCGCCATGATATAGGTATGTATGTCTATCTCCTAAAGATATCCACCAGCAACGCCGGGTACTCGTCAGATAGTTATAATATAAACTGACTCACCGCTTGCAAATGTAAATCCCAATATACAGATCATCAATACACTTGGTAGAGCCATGATTACCGATTGTAATTTAAAACAGAACAGTTATTAACCGATTCACTCTGACTGTATTACCAACGTAGAGAGGCACAGATACGACGTATCACCTTAGCAAGACTTCTGTTACTACTGCTGGTCTAGGCACGTCCATTCGTTTATATACAGACGTGTTGATTGTGGCTGAAGTTAAAATATCGCATTTTCGCCTTGGGATACCATGCGAAATTATCGCTGACCGAATATTATTATCAGCATACAGGTACAGGATCTAAAGTTATGAAGGTACCGCTTTGTTTACGTACGATTTGTTTTAACCATAAATCTATCACATTTCATAAATAAAGTAATGCTAGATGTGGAAATGGTAAAACGCAATAACAGAACAGAAATAACCATTTTGGCATCAATAGGTTTATTTTATTTATTTATTTAAACGCCATAAAATACATACATAGAATTGTAAAATACATCGGATTATAAGCATACAGTGGTAATGTGGACACAAAAATATTATTTGCAAGTGATACAATTGTTAATAGAGGTGCAATGAGATAATACATAATTAAAAGAAATATCTACCAGTGAAATGATAGTTGAATGAATACTAGGTTTGTATAAGACCTGACATAAATCGAGGTATGAGGTGTTATGATAATAGATAGTAATTAATATAAAATAAATTCTAATAAAGTATAGAATGTTATAATAACAGATAATATTTTATTTCAACAGAATATTAATATGTATAAATAAAGTTACCTGTTAACATGTATAATCTAGCAAAATATTATATTAGAGTAATTAGTAGTGAGTTTATTGTTACCATAAAAATTAATTCTACTTGGAATAGCTGGGCAAGTATCGCAATTTGGCTTTAATAATTCAGGGCTGTCAGCGATTTAATGATACTTTTGGATAATAAATAATAATTTTTAATAAAATAATACATATGATAGCTAACACTATAAGATATCTGAAGTAAATAGTTTAGATGTAGTAAAATCTGATATGGGACCCACGCAGAAGAATTTTATCATCCCTAACATTGATCATTGTGATTGGGGTATGTTATTACAGAACTCTTATAACTATATTCCGTGCAGTTGAATACATCTACTACTTCTGAGAAAACATTGCCAACTCCATGAAATCTGGGTATAAGGGAGTATCTAAATGACCAGTCCTGATATTGTAATTATTTCATATAATGTTATAAGATAATAATAATTAAGCTAGGCTTGTGTGTTTGGGGGATGTGTTATTATATTTGTTATTCCTTTAATCATGTTAAAGTATTCAGTTTATATTTTCAGACTCTGTGGTCGAAGGGGAAGGCTCTCAACTAGCAAGTTGGAGGTCGCGGGTCGAATCCCGGCGTGCACAAGTAAATTTTATTTGATTAATTTGTGTTATTTCACAATTTACTCATTTAAAATAATATATAGTATATTTGCAGCATGTTCCAGAATGGAAGATACTCTCAGTATAGCCCTGGTTTAAGACCACCATTGAGAATTGACACGTTGCTTGAAATGACTTTCGCCGTGTTTGGTGACCAGATATGAATAGCCATATCATTCTCCTACCCACAACCTTCAGACTCACAACATACCACAATCGGAGATGCCATAGTCTCACTGGTTCTAGACGTTTGGGAGCAGTTCGGGCTCTGAATGAAAAAAAAACATGTTTTTAAAAAGAAATTAAAAATCTTTATTGTTGTTTATAGTTTTGATACTTTCTGGTAATGTATTAAAAAACTCTACTCCAAATTATGTATAGTTTAATTGCCCCGTTGTTTTTTCACATTTAGGAGTTGGGAGAATTGATGATTGTCAGAGTTTTCTATTATTTTTATAAGATGCAGTTTTATTTAAATAAAACCAAACCAAAACCAAATCATAAATGGCACATTTTAAATCGTTATAGATAATATTCGACGACATGAAATAAAATAAAAATGATTTAATTATCGTAACCTTTTTCAAGAAAAAATAACCCAATATATTATGCCAGGCTGCATTGGGGGAGGGGGCTGGATATATAAATTCCATTAAGGCGATGCACTATGTCGTGTAGTATTTTAAATTGAGGCGCTATCAATAACAACCCTTACTTAGAAGGCGATAATGTTTAAATTCCCGCTTAATACCATCCGCCTGTTTTGATTTATGCAAGAAAAAAACATGGCCAAAAAGTGCCTTTTGTTTTATTTTGTGAATGTTCAGGCATAAATATTTAATTTTTTTCGATCATTTTATAGATAACTCAATTTACCACATTATACAATAAAATCATAACCGAAAATGGGTTCGTAAGTAGGAGATTTTGAACTTTAAAGCAGTTTTCATAGGCCTTATACATAATTTTTTTCTGGGCTTATAAAAAGACTTATCTAAAAAATACTCTATTATTTCAAAGGCCAAGATGTATTCTACTTGCAGTATTTAATTAAAGCATCTGAAACATTTCTAGGCGATCAAGTTTTCAAACCAAAAACACATGATTTTGCATTACTACGTATGGCATCGTCTTAAGTGCTCAGTTTGAACATCTCTTTCAGGAAAATTTTAATAATATTTATGCACTTTATTCAAGAATAGTATAATGGCTTGGAATCCAGAAAGAAACTTTGAGTTAGTGCGTATCGGGAAGGGGAAGGATGTATACATTACAATAATCGTAATGTCTTAGTTCCATTGGTTCCAAGCTGTGGATCTCTTTCATCACACGATAAAACTAAAATAAGCGACAAAAAGAAGTGATAAACGTCTTGACATCTGGATGAAAATGCGTTTGGCAAAGGTTAATATCTTTCCCGAAGGGAATCCTAACCTTGACCTTGCTGACGATCTGTGTATGTAGGATGTAAGTGACTTTATGCCATTGGGCTTAGCTGTGAGGTCAAATGCGTACTCGACTGTATACTGAAAAACACTTGAATCAAGCACTTCGCAAGTGTAATTCTCAGACCGTAGATACCCAATATAATATTTCACCATATAAATGTTTTTTTCTTTATTAATATTTAAAACCTGCTAAACTACTTCTGTAGTTTGTCCTCTAGTAGTTTCTGTAGCAGGTACATGCTTACATCATTTTATACATAACACTGTAGATTAAAATATTTTCAAACGGTATTAATATGTATGTATAAAAATTTACAATAATAATGCTTTATAAATGTATATATAATAGTATAAGTAATACAACAAACAATATTTTATATAAATTTTTTTTTTTCATAAGAAGCAAACACACTGTGACTTGACATTTTAAATAATACAAAAGAAAACACTAAAAAAAGTCACTTTATTGATATTTTAAAGTCACTTTATTGATATTTTTAAGTCTATCGGTTTCCGAGAAGAATTTTGTATATTAATAACCTTTCCTCTTCATGTGCAATTAAATTCCCACCAAAAATTAAACCAGCGTTTTATACTAATAATAATCTAGGAAAATTCTTAATTAATGCCAAAGATAAAGAAGATGTTCTTAGCCACTTGGGCGTATATAAAATTAGTTGTAATGATTGCCCAGCATTCTATATAGGACAAACATCACGCAATGTAGAAACTAGAATAAAAGAACACCTAAGATGTCTAACCAGTTCGGGATTTTCAGAATTTGCAGAACATCTAATTAATAAAGATCACACTTTTAACCATGACACGGGTATTAAAGTCCTACACAAAAATGAGATAGGCTTAAGACTTAAGGCGATTTAACCAGCGGACGAGAATTCAAATTTCGTTAAAAGACGATCTCGCGATCGGACGTTTTTTTAGACCGAGACAGAAATACCGAATTCATTCCGCTGCGAGCAGTACACTCGCGCGGCAGTGAAAACTACAGCATGGTTCCGATGAAATAACAATTATTGTTGTTTAATTCTTGGTTGTAGCTTTCTTCCTTATAAGTAGTTACATACATATTTGTAAATTATACGTCGGAGTGCGTAAACATAAATAAATACAAATGCAGTTTGTTGACATGGTAGATATAAAATATGTAGGTATATAAATATACATTTAAAAAAAATTTCAAATATTTGTTTAATTTGTTTTTTTTAAAAAATATTTTACACGAGTTTTCCAAAGGTGAGTAAAAATCTTTTGTTTTACTTATTTATTCGTTTGTCCGAAAGGTATTACCGTAAGTTTTATTTCTAATACTTATCTTCAAAGTATTACTTGATTTGATATGTATGACATTGAAAAGAGGGTTTATTCCTTACAACTGAAGTAGTTTATATATTAAAACTAGGTTTTATTTCCAACTATTTTCTACGGTACCTACCTACATATGTAGTTATGCGATTGCATAATATTGTATCGCTTTCATGTATTTGTTTTCATGATTAACGGAGCGACCTGACTCGTCTTATTTTTGAAATGTTATTAAATTCACGAGTAAAAATCATAGGTTTGTATGTCAAAAATAACCTTGTTTTTTTTTTCCTAAAACAAGAAGCTCAATTCACAATATGACATTATGAAACTGACAAAAAGTAACACAAAAAACATTAAATATGTTGAATTATACCAATGTAATAGTGAATTGGACAATAAAATAGAAATTATGAACAAAAAAATGATTTGAATCGCACATCACGAATCGAAATTCATTTGGTTCGTGTCACTTTTTGACTACCAATCACAAACAGTTTCACGTACTTTGGCATAAGTTTTAACATTTATACATGAAAAAACGATAACAGACATAAACTCCTGTCCATAGTTGATTATTTTCCCTGGAAATTAAACAACACAAAATTCTCGCCAAATGTTATAAAAAATATGTGCTTATTCTGACTGATTCTTTCGAACGACCCTGTAGCATATAAGTACGAACAATGTACATGGATAATTAAATATCACTAACCTTTGTTTTTTCTGAAAATATATCTCCCACGTACGTTTTTGATGTCGTAATTTTTGCTATCTAATAAAACTTTTTTTCGAGGGTATTTTCCTCCTCATTTTTAAGCGAGGAATTTATTTAAAATGTTATCAAGTAGACTGGCGTGGAATAGACGTCCGCTCGCCGCCCTGTCATAGCGGGGAGTGATAAAATTTCGGCTTGCGCCGGGGCAAGTCACAAACAACAAACGCGAATCGAAATTAATTACTATTATATACTTTAAGAATATATTTTTTGGTCATAAATTATTTCTAATGTTTCAATTATGTCTTGGTAAATTATTTTGCTAAAAAAATCTGAACTATACCAATTTGTAAGACCATAAATAAATAGTTCAATTGAGGGATTTTCGTCACAAAACGCGTGCTCGGATTTATTTATTAGTAATTTTATTTGAAATAAAAACACAATTCTTATACATACATATGATAGATAATTTATTGATTGTTTATATATTATTATTCAATGATTTGAAATATTTGTTGTATAATACAACTTCACCTTTGAAAATGCAACAAATCTGCGCATCGTCCAACGGTAACACTTTATTATGATATGAAAATAATATTATTTTTCAAAATTTTACATCTTACTTTACAAGATAAAATAACGATCTTTCGAAATCAATTTGTGTTTTTTTCTAGAAAAGTGTCCATACGTCTAAAAGTGGCCTCAAAAATGCCAAATTTCAGGTCAAGTCTACCTATTTCGCCTTAACAATTTGGAAGCATTGGAAATACAAAAATCAGTTAATTCAAAGGCTGAAAGCATCAATAATCAATTAAATTTAACATTCAGCCCTATAATAAGTATGTTTCCCGCTATCCCAAACTCCCTACCCCCACTTCCCTCCCGCAACTGACACTGTCTCTCTCTGTTTTTCTATCTCTTTCTCTCTTAACTATTGGTTTATATATATATGTGTATTATTCTGTATTTGTTAATATTTTTATAACAGTCCTGATGATGGTACGGAGGTACCGAAACCGGTAGACTTTAAAATATCAATAAAGTGACTTTAAACAAAGTGTTTTCTTTTTTATTATTTAATATTTTATATTTTTACATTAGCTTCACACAGCAGGCTTTAAGGAAATAATTTCCCTCGTGGCCTATGTCGTCTTTGGGGATGCTGTGTGGGGGTCTTTTAAGGAAATAAAAAAGAGGAAGTTCTGGGAAAGAAACAGATATGAGGGGTGGGTAGGAATCTTTGGGTCAACGTCTCCAGGAGTGACGGACGTATGAATCCATTTCTACCAGTGTGGTGCAGGGCGATGGGTTGATAGTTGGATGTTGGAGTGGTTGAAAGGTCTCCCTCAACCAGTGTCCCTTGGTCTCAATACACTGATTGTAGTTAAGCTTTTGATAAGGTTTGACATCACATATTTATAAATTAACTCCGATTGTTGGGCGCCAAAGGTAAATTATTGAATTGGATTGATAGTTACCTTAGCAATAGTTATGATTAATTCCGTATAATCTTATATATTTAAGGCCACAAGTGGGGTTCCTCAAGGGTCCCGCCTGGGTCCAATATTTTACTTTTAATAATTTTACGGACTAACTTAGATCAAATTCATCAATGGTGTGAAAAAAATGCTTTATTTTTTAACAACAAATGTCAAGTAATACGATTTTTCGAAGCTCATTATAATATCTTACATGATTATATATAAAATAATAATATATTAATACCAGTTTCACACATTCATGACATGGGTGTAATATAAGATGAAAATTTGATATTCATTTCAAACGTTAACGATATAATTAATAAGTTTTAAAGATGCTTGGCTTCCTTTGCAGAACTTTAATTGATTTTAAGTCGTTTGATAAGTATGAGAACCCTCTATATATCATTTTTTAGAAGTCGATTGGAATACAATTCACCTATTTGGTCCCCTTTGTATAAAGTTCACTCTAACAATATAGAAAGAATTCAGCACAAATTTCTTAGGTACCTACGTAAATTTTAAGCTCAGAATTCCAATTGAATACATTAATTACGTCAGTTTGATGAATCAATTGCATCTAATAACGCTGTCTGACAAGAGAATTATGTCAGACCTGATTGTGTTACACAGAGTCATTAACAACTTAATTGACACACCTGCCATCGTTCCCACTATTAAATTCCATGTCCCGATAAGGAACATAAGACAAAATGTAACATTATCCTGCAATGCATACACAACCAACTATCAGACACACTCACTAACCAATAAGATGCATGATCTGGGCGACAAGTTTGGGGGTACTATTGATATATGTACTGAATAGTATTATTACGCCAGCGTCTGGACGATCTAGGCCCTCTGATTGGTCGAATTAAAATTGTCTGTTTCGGGTAAATTCAGCTAACTTGAAAATTAAGACACGATTTCATACTAAAATAGGATCGCCTCATAATAATACGAGATTTCTTCAAAGGCATCGTTTCTGCTCATATAATTTTTGGATAATATCGAAGAAAATATGTTTTAGAAAGTTCATAATCCATTGGATTAATTACATTACAATGAAAATTATCCACAGTTACGTGATTATGTGTGACGTTTATAAAAAATCACGCGTTCCTTATTCAGTATGGCGGATACGCACGGCTATAGATAGCCGACAGAGCGCACCTCTGGCGGTTTAAAAACGAATCAAATGAATGGCGCGAATATTTAAATATGCAGCTCACAATATTTGACTACTTACGATACAAGCATTTAATAAGAAGATTTCTTCTGGAAGCTTATCACTTTGTAATGGCATTTTTTATTATTATTTATATTTTTTTTGCTTATTAATTATATCTGATTTTATATTGACATGTTTTCTAATTTGTAAAATTTCAAAATTATTTATTTGCGATGCTTTATATCCTGAGTGAAGTATTTTAAGACCTGAATTTTTATCGAAAGGGTGATCATTATTCAAAAGATGATTTGCAAACTCAAATTCACTATTTCCATTTAGAGCCCTGCGATATTCTTTAGTTCTGACTTCAAAGTTTCTATTGGTTCTACCTTTGTAAAAGAAATTACAATCATCCCAATTGAGTTTGTAAACTCCTGATTTTTTTGTTTGAATTTTGCTATCTTTATTATTAAGAATATATTTCTTCGTTGTTATTAGTGTAAAACGCCAGTTGAATAGTACCAGAATTGTTTTTTTATATATAATTTTAGAAGTATCGCTATCCACTAGCAGAATTCTACGCCATTGTTTATTTCTATCTTTAGAAAGACCGTTTGAAGAGAATATGTTTAATTTTTTTTATTTTGTATTTCAACTATCAATTTATTAGAATAACCGTTATTAAATGCTATTTTTCTTATGAATATATTGTTTTATGGTTATATTCTATTTGTTTTTTCAGGTCTTAAAATACTTCACTATAAATAATTTTGAAATTTTAGAAATGAGGAAACATGTTAATATAAAAGCAGATATAATTAACAAGAATTTTTTTATAAACTCTTTTAAATATTTTCCCACTTAACTGGTCTTTCCCGTCTAACGATATTGTAATTCCTAATTATTATAAACCCAGCCTACTCTCACCCCTCCCCCCTCCTTCCACTTCTTATTTCCCAATTGCAATCTATATTTAATTTTTGACTTACGTATACACAATTAAATGTAAACATTATATTTATTTATTTATTGGACAATTTGCATAGCGCCGCTTTTGTGAGATATCATCTCAGGGGCGCTATATTGTAATAATCTACCTTTAAATATAGATTTTTACTCTCCTGATGAAGGTGTATATATAATCTAACTTTAAGCTTTATTAGATACAGTAACAGTTGTAGGTAAAGAATTACCAAATGATTACCGAAAATGATTAGGTACCCTCCTTTTATTCATAAACACGGGTACAATTAATCAATATGTAATAATCTATTATTTAAGTCAACTTTGTTATAACTATCTTTAATTGTGACAAACTATACGATATTGATTCAACTTTTTTTTTTTTTTTTTTTGGAGAAAAAACAGATACAGATATCAATTGACAAAAATATATACGAAACATCAACTAGAGAATTCACCTGCATCCAAACTATTTCTCACGAATTAACTTAAACAGCAGTTAAAAACATTTACAAATATTTTCACTTATAAATATGGGAAAAATATATACATAAGAATATTATTTTACAAATAGAGATATGAAAGAAATGCGCAATATCCTTTTAAGAATTTACAAATTATTTTTTAAAAAAATTAGAGGGTAAAACAAAAAAAAATATATATATATAAATAGATAAACAATGTTAAACAGAAATTAAAAAAAATATAAATATATTTAAACGAAGTATGTCTAAGTTGTTTACTTTGAACTTTGTAGGAAAACAGTCTTCATTTTTCTACTAAAAGTAGTGCGTGTATCAAAAAATAAGTCAGAGTCCTTGAGGTTTTGATTCTGATTAAGTGATTCGCACATTCTTCTGATTGGATCCCTGACACCAGCATTTGTACGCGTCCTGCTAATGTGGAATAAGTCGTTAAGCCTTGTTACTCTGGGTGGTACTTTGAAGTTTATCAATTTCAGTAAGTCGGGACAGTCAATAATGTTGTTACAGATTTTATACAGAGTCATGAGATCAAGGTATGTTCACCGGTTAGATAGAGTGGAGACGTTATAACTCGAGAGCATATTTATGTACCCGCGTTTGGGTGCGCTAATTCTGTAATTGAGGCATCGCAGAAATTTCTTTGGAATACTTTCAATATTTTCTTTATAGATATCGTAAAGTGGATTCCATATGGAGGTGCAGTATTCAAGTTGAGAACGGACCAGAGTGTGGTAAAGAAGAAGATATGTTTCAGGTTTTCGAAATTCACGGCTGTTTCTGATGACAAATCCTAGCATGCTGTAAGCTTTATTCACAATATTATCTATGTGCGCATCGAAGTGGAGTTTGGAATCAAAAAGTACGCCTAGATCTCTTATACAGTAAACGCGCTCGAGTAAATAATTACCAATACAATAATTGTGTTTGATAGCGTTTTGATTTTTAGTAAAACTTATTTGTTTACATTTATTGTAACTTAGGTAAATTTTGTTTTCATTGCAAAACGTTTCGAACCTTACTAAGTCGCTTTGTATGAGAAGACAATCGTTTAAATTCCGAACAATGGCAAATATTTTTATGTCGTCAGCGTACAAAAGATATAAACAATGCACGAAACATTTAGAAACAGTGTTAATAAAAAGAATAAACAACAGCGGACCCAGGATTGACCCCTGTGGCACGCCAGAAGTAACTGGTTCCCATGTAGAAGTCTGTCCTCGTAGTGATACGGCTTGTTGTCTTTTTGTTAAATATGAGATAAACCAACGTAATAAATTTCCTCTAATTCCGTTGTACATAATTTTTTTAATAAGAATAAGGTGGTCAACCTTGTCGAAAGCTTTTTTGAAATCGCAATATATTGCATCTACCTGGTGGCCTCGATCCATGCTAGTAAATAAGAAGTTTGAGTAAATAAGTAAATTACTCGTGGTAGATTTGCCTTTTACAAACCCGTGTTGTTGTTCAGTAATTTTGGCAGCAAGCTGGGGATATATATTGTCATGGACAAGTCTTTCCAATAGTTTAGGGATCGCCGAGAGAATGGATATTGGCCTATAGTTTTCCACTCTTTGACGCGAGTCACCCTTGTGGACCGGTATAATATAGGCCAACTTTGTGATGAAAGGCTTAAATCACAGTGAAAAACAGATAAACAATAGCTGCTAAAAATATGCAAATTATTTATGAAAACGGACATGCTAACGACATCTGGCGGAGAAAGAATTGATCCAGCTTGCTTGCAGTAGACACCTGTAATAGTTGGAATTATGTCGAGATTCTATAGCATAAACACAGAGGTCATTAGAATCGTCTAGGAACGACTAGGAACCCCCTGTCTAGGCCTAAAAACAAATATTTAAGGTTGTCGACCAATTAGATCTGGACGAGAGCTATAAAAATTTTGAATAACCAATCAGTGAACGGAGAGGCGTGCATCAACTACAGACAAAGGATTGAACCTTGGACCCGACATTAAAATAGATAATTAATTGCATTTCCGTTCCCACAAAAATTAGAGGTGAACGCACTATGGTATAAACACTGACGTTCAAGGCGACAAAATCTAGGAAATGTTTACAATAACTGAGACATTTAGGTGATAGCGAACCGTTGACATCGAGGGCTTTTGGCCTTTCATGTTGGAAAAACACACACACGAAAATGCAATGAAAAAAACTATAAACGTGATAGTATAAAAAAGGACGGGTAAAACGAAAGAAAGTTGCTGGCAGAATTTTCAACTATAGTGCAATTATTTATGATAGAGATAGGGTGTCAAGTTCGATAAAAATCGTACTAAAGGAAAACGAAAGTGTTAGGAACATTAGAAACTAATCGTTATCAATTTAAGATGAAGCGGACATATTGGAAAATCAATTTGGGAATGAAAATCTCGCATTAAAATAGACATTTTAGAAATAGTGGAGCGACTGAACGGAGTGATAATACAGAGATTTTGAGCTACCACAAAGGTCCTAGGAATATGATAATAGAGTACCAAAGGAAGGCCATAAAACTAAACATATAGCGATAGATTAGATTCAGGAAAAGTAGACATTTTACATAATTATCAGGGTAGATAGATATTAGAGTTACACAAGATTACAGAGGGATCGAAACAAGATAAAAGGTTGACGATCTCATGTGTATTCTGAAGGATAAACAATCGAAATTCGAACATGATTCTTATTTACGTTAAGGTAATAAACGATTAGAAGACCAATAAAATTTAACGTGGAGCTTATGGAATATTTATTTAAAGCAAAAGATATTAAAATTAATAGGTTTGAAATTAAATTAAATTTACGAGTCTAGTACCAAAATTTTAAACGTAAACAGATGTCAAAGCGGATATTTTATGTGATATTTTGTATGACAAAGATGGAGGATGGGGCGGAGATTGGGTCAGGCAATAAAAGTGACAGATATCCCAGAGCCAAATTAGGTATATCTCCCATGGAAGTGTGGAAAAATATATATTAATTAATAATAAATGAAGTATGAAATTTTCCTGGAGACCACACACATCGGGAAAAGTGAGAAAAAGATAAAAGGAAGGGTAAAGAACGGAGATAAGGAATGATCCAAGTGGAGAAAAGCGATACAATTCTAATTTATCCGTGAAATAAATAAATACGACTTGGAGAATAAGTAGTTATAGAGTTATGAGAAATAAGATAAGAATAAAGAAGAAATTTGTGGAAGAAAACGTCGCTAATAATATAAAATTCAAAGAAAAAGGGAAAATACGAATCTGCGACATAAAGAGAGAAAGTACGGGTGGAAATGGAAAAGCTCATATAAGTGACAATAAAATTAAGTAGAATTTAGACAAATCGAAATTCAAAAATGCGTAGTAAAGATTTCGACATGGATTTAAACAATTTTCGCACGAGATGCATAAAATTGAGATCTATATATATGTTATTGGGGACGGGCCTATCGCGAATTGAGGAAAAAAAGGAACGCAAAATCATGAGATTTTAACTAAATTTTGTATGAACAGAGGACAAAGGGAGCTTGGGCGATTAACGCAGACTTACCCGATTCGGACCCTATCAAGTTAGCGACGTGAGATAAAAATTAACCGCCACCCAAAGCCGGACGACAAAAGATCGTATGGATGTACAATCAATATTAGTGAGAGGGATGTTCAAGGTTACGAGTTGATAGGAGATAGAATTAAGCATCAAGAGAAATTCAGATACGTCTTTTGGAACCTGAGAGGGGTATAAAAGATGGAACACATCAGTCAGGAGACAGTCGCGCCGAGGATTCGAAAAGTTGTTACGTGGCAGTACTACGTCTTTGGTAGGATTTACAGTGAAAAATCTTTAAGTGTTAAATTTTGAATAAGTCCCCGGGACTTAGGAAAATTTTGTGAAAAGTACAAGTGCTAGAGTCCGTGAAATTTAATAAGTCAGTTAAATTAAATCAAACAGTGAAAATAAATACAGTTTAAACTCAGTGCTTTAAAAGTAAAGTGTGAAGTGCTTAAAAGTGTTAAAAGTGAATAGTGCAAAAGTGTTAAAAGTGAATTATTAAAGTTTAAATATAATTATTTCATTCAAAGTGAAAACATTAGAATTTAATGGAGAGTTTTATCGTTGATCTAGAGTGAAAGGGTTCGCGGATTGATATTTAAAAATAGATTATAATTTTGCATCAATCAAACACAAAAACAAAAAAAAAGGATTCAATAATAATAAACGCTCAAACCTTTGTTCTAAAAGTAACAATTCGAAAAAAAAATAATTGTAGATACTTTAAAATATTGGTGAAAACAGTGAAATTTAGAAGAAAGTTTTAAACAGATATTTAATTTATTCAGAATCGAAATATTTAAAAGTTTGCGCAATTCGGGATGAATTTTCTTATAAATTTATATAAAAAAAAATTAAAAAGAGTGAAAACAACAAAAAATAGTTCGACCTAAATAATTTATAATTTTCCGGCACATCTATATCACAAATATTAAATATCAGCTAATTTATATGAATCAAGCAAGAATAAAAATTAAATAGGAATAAATAGTCGAAAAGATTTATTTTGAAATTGGTTGGAAAATACAGTTAATTAGGTAGAATTTTCTTCGGCAAGGTTGTTGTGTAGAACCCAATCGGAAAAACCTTGGTGGGGGGTAAGTTTTCCTTTTATAAATAATTTTCAGGACCTAGGAGTGAGGAGATACAGCTGATTATGGTATATCAATTAAATTATTAAAAAAAAACAACAAAACAAAGCATTACACATTAACATATGTATATTATGTATTTATTTATATAAAATAAAGTAATATATTGTATATAAAGAATAAATATATATGTAATGTATTTATATATGTGTATTTTATTTATTAATCAAAACATCGGAATGGTAACGATTTAAAATACCTACTCATGGACATATCTATATTATTGAAAAGAAAATATGTATTTATTAATATTCAAGACTATGTAGAATCATATATTTTATATTTATTTATTAATATATGTAATCTTATTTAACGTATTTTGACAATCGAGATATGTGTACTTATATATATATTTATATTTATTTTTCACCTAACTTCTAGTAAATTTACTAAATTCGGGTAATGAAGTAAATAGTTTAACTTCAATAAAGGAATTAAAAATATTTTAAATTGACTATGCACAATAGAGGGTAACGAAACTGAATCATAGGGAGAGGTAGAAATATTTCTTAAATAAACAATCTCACATCTGGGTTAGTGGGTCAGATGAGATGTTTATACTATTCGATTTGTTGATAAACAAAGCATACACTGAAGAATTGGGTCAGTCAACTGCATAGTTTGAAAACGACCTTGGCCGTAACTAGATAATTTAATAGAGTTATAAGGATAATCATCAGGATGTCATTGTGCAATGTGCAGCGATATGGATCATTCACAAACAACAATCGAAAAATCATGGGTTAGCCAGATTTATATCAAAATATTACATGAAACATTTGAATACCATTGATTAGATGGTCGCATAGTTTTTTATTAGTTACCTGAAACAGCTAGAAGCTGCGTGCTTACAATTACCTACCATTCACAATCTACAATTGAAAAATCACGGGTTAGTAAGATTTATATCGAATAATTATACAAAACATTTGAATGTTATTGATTGGGTGCTCATACAAAACCCCATCAGTTGCCTGAGACATTTGAGAGTCGAGTACTCTCTAATGCGGCAATCAACTACTTGAAACAATTGAGAAATCACGGGATAGGATGAACAAAAATTAATGTTGAACCCTGGAGGTAAAATTTAAAACAAATACAGTTCACCCAATAGGAGGCAGTGGTCGCTCCTATAACAAGACCATTAACCAAACCAAATAGAGATGACGATTCTCTTAAATAAAAACGTCAAAACCAAACAAACAAAAGCCTGGAGTTCGATAGCTCTCCAAAACAAACTATCAAATAAGATCTTATTCTACTAGTATTTATTAGTATAACCTTATTCTTACGTATTTATTCGGTTACCAAGCTAAGAATTGTGCAGAATTCTTTGTGCGAGATCCGAGCTTGGGATGCGAGGTAAATAGCCTTGTATTGCAAGTTATAAATCCTTCCCAAAAACGTATGTATACATATATTTATTCGTATGTACTGTTTACTGGAGAATGCGGACCTGCATACAGCTTGCATTTAGGTCGGTAGACCACTCTCGCATTCTCTTTTAAACGTGAAATGAGGATTCACGACCCGTAAGTCCACACCAACCGTGAGTATATGATTGTATATAGGACGAAACCGGTTCGCCCTAAGTAAATAGTAGACCTTGGAGGAGATGGAATTTGGAGGTTTCGGGACCCGAGGGAAGACTTGAAGGCAATGCATGATGACGTGGAAGGCTTTTTGGGACGCGATAACTTAGGTATCAATCAAAGAGCCGTGTCAGAAGATTGTGCGAATTTCTTGTTGACTCACGATCATCTCGTTTACTTGCTGGAGGATAGGAGCCAAATTTTGCTAGCAAAGGGTTATTCTGAGTTCGTCAAATATACATTTAACTAATTACATTAACCTACTAAATCATTCTTTACATGTACCTTATAGCAGCAGAATCAAAAAGGAGTGGCGCCAAACAGACACATGAATTTACCAAAATCATTGCCAAATTTACTAACAAATTAATCATTTGAGTTATATTCAATTAACTGTCCAAATAAACATGTATAACATCCTTTATCAGCGTTTAACTACGACTTTGTTAGGGTGTAGGAAATCAGAATAGTTACAATAGGAAAGCTAGCTCATTCAGAGAAATCATTTAAGTCTAGGTTTGCAATGGAAAGACCAAGTAAATTTTGAAACTCAACGCCTCGATCAGAACCAAGAGGGTTACCACAAAAATGAAAGTAATTAAAATCCTATATCATAAATCAAAAAATTACACAACGTTTGATGGAATTTAATTACAATATAAATTCGAAAATATTTGCGTCCAATTTCGTAAATAACGTATTAATTAGTTAAGTACATATGTCTATAAAGATATACAGTACAAGAGGGCTTTAAGTAGCTTTCTGAAGTTATCAAAGAAATTAAGGGTCCAATTTTCATGGAGGCTTATGTGTTGTAGGGGAGGAATTTTCCATCCCTGCGAACACATATGCAAAGCCTTAGAAAAAAAAAGAAGTATCGGTCATAGCCAAGAGAGAAGAAAATTTTATATTGTTTAATATAATAAAAAGAAAGACCGAAAATAATGGAAATATTACAACTTCCACCTATCAGGGAAAACCCCATCACTCAGGCATTTATTAAATATTATGGTAAGCGGCACACACAGTGACGACGCAGCAGATCTAAGGAAAAACGCCGGTATTCCATCGTGACCCGCACCCTTGTTTATGTCTATCGATTTTAAACTCGATTGCACTTCTTTTTCCGTTAGTTTAATTGTGTGAATGTGCGCAAGTCCAGAGTCCTGAACTTCCTCAAGTTGGTCAATGTTAATAATTGGGTCATTGATAGAGGAAGGTTCAAATGTTGACTTAAAGAATTCAGAGAACATATCACAAATTTCCTGGGCATCGTTAGATTTGCGCCCTTCGAAGGACATTGCAGCAGGGTATCCATCAGACGATTTTAATGAGGATATGTATGACCAAAAGCTTTTGATATTATTTTGCAATGAACTTTCGATGTTGTCAAAAAATAACCTTTGGGTTTCATAAGTCAATTTTTTGTATGTAGCACGTAAGAAGGAAAATTCACGATAGTCAGAAAGACCTTTATATGTCTTCCATTTGAGCCAGACTTTATCTTTTTTCCTTGATAACCTAATAAGTTCTGGAGTAAACCATATGGGGAATTTGTCATTTCGTCGTGCCAATACTGGAATAAGCTTATCAATTACATTGTTTATTTTTAAATAGAATCGATCTACTGCTTTTTCGGCTGATAAATTTGCGATTTCAGATAACCAATCAATACAATTAATGTCCTCATTAATCTGAGCATAATTAGCTTTCCTGAAATTGCGCCTACGCTGTATTTTGTTTTTGATTTTTGGTTGAATTACGAAGGATATATCAAATTCAAGGGCTGGGTGGTGTCTATCCTCTGAGAGGAGAGGGTTGTTGCTACGTTTAACATTTGTTTCGCGACTGTAGAATACGAGGTCTAAGTATTTTTCATTATGGTTAGGTATACAGTTATATTGGAGTAAGTCCATCAATGACATTGCTTGAAGCAAAGTTTTCAATGCAGCCGTATTTGAGGAGGCGAGACCTTGACTGCTGTCTTCGGAAAATGACCAAGTCAGAGTTGGTAGATTCATATCTCCTAGTACACAAAAAGTATTATTTGGTTGTGATGAATATACAGATTCCAGGTTTTCGGAGAACGTATCATAGACCATAGGTTGTGAGGCAGGAGGTATGTATACTGCACATATGATGAGATTGAAAGACCTTACCGGAATAGAAATGAAGATTTGTTCGATTTGACCATTTTCCCAGTCATCTAGCCGGGAAGATGCAAGCTCCTTGCGCACTGCTACCAACACACCGCCTCCGTCCATTTTACCAGTGAGTGTACGGTCCCTATCACGTCGAAACACCGTGTAACGCGAATCTATGAATTCAGCCGTATTTATACTTGCTGCAAGCCATGTTTCAACTAGAACTATAACGTTGTAGTTATTCGATAATACATTAATTAGTAGCTCCTGGGTTTTGGTCCTAATACCACCACAGTTCTGGTAATAAACGGATATAGATGATGATGAGATCATTTTACCAGAGTAGGAGTGCTGTTTGACATATTCCACAATCGCACGAGTGATACATTATGCAGGGCATATGAGGCTTCGAAATTACATAAAAAACATAGACTACTTATTAGATCAAGGAATGTGAAATATGTTGACATTTTAGAATGTGAATGAATATGTGAGAAACATGGTATTGGTTTAAAGTTATAGGGATATTGCGCGGTAAACAAAAATATAAAGTAGCTTTGAAAGAAACAAATTACAGGATACAGAATACTGTGAGAAAGCGGATACCGAAGACAGCAGTAACATGTTTGTAGTCACATGTTTTGCTGATCATGTGTGATTATCTTTTGAAGGTCTCCCTCACGGCGAATGGTGAAAACCCGAGAGAGATCGTTCCTCTTCGCCAGAATACTGCCGTTCCGCACCCATATGTATTTAAAGCCGTTAGCTTTTCCGGCGGCTCGTGTTTTGGCAAATAGGATTTTATTTTTCAATGTAAGGTGCTCGTTTATATAAAAATTGGTGGTGGGAGCACCAAATCCTAATTGTTCCGTGGTAAGGCCGCGGCGAGTCCTTGCTGCAGCGATGACATCATCACGAAGTCGCTTTGTGGAGAGCTGGACGACTATATTGCGTGGACGGTTGGAGGGCGAGGAGTGGCCGCGAGCGACGCGATGCGCAGAAACCACACAGCTACTTGGAAGCGGGACGTTAATGTTGGATCCTATTTTCTCTATTAATGTCATCAAATTTTCGCCCTTTGCTTCGGGAATCCCATGGATGTCTACATTGCATATTCTGCTGCGCTGCTCCATCTCATCTTGTGCATCTCGGAGTGACTGGACTTCTTGCCGGAGGTTAAGGTTTTCTTCTTGGAGAACGCTCACACATCCCAGAATTTTTGTGTATTGATCCTTCCACTCGTTAGACAGCGCATCTAATTTTAACTGAACAGCGTCAATTGCTTTCTTGTTTTCAGTGCGCATGATTTCAAGTTTCGACTCAAAAAAATTGATTAATGAGTCAGTGTCAATGTTAATCATTGACTGATGCGCCGACGGTGAATCAATAGGGCCAGACGTGGTTGCTAAAGGTGAAGATGTATCTTTCTTTGCACTGCAAACCTTGCGAGTTTTAGACATTTTGGTTGATTTATTTCTTAGTTTGTGGGTAGGTTTCTTACAGTTGTTCAGAAATACCCCTTATTGAGTTAAAAATAATTTAACTTATTTGTCTATGACAAAAAAAAAAAACCTCTTTACAAATTCAAAAAGATTTCAAAAATTCGAAAACATAAATTGTCTGTGGTTGTGGTTTACAATGTGTTGTGAATAAAGCTTCGGGCTTTCAGACACAGATGGCAGTGCTCTTAGTTTTAGCCTCCGACGACAGAGGGCGTCTCAGCTTTAGGTTAGGTTTGATTGGAATCCCACTGGGAGTCCGTATCTAGCGAGTACCGAGAAAGGTTGACCAACGCGGTTATATTGTACACGCGATATTCTAAATAAACCAGTTAATAACAAGTAACCTATTTATTACTGAAAGAGGTATCTTCCATCCAAGGAGTGTTGGGAGTCTGTGGCAAGAAGTCCACGGCTGTATATCCTGAAGGATAGAACATCACAGCTGGCGCAGTCGAAGGATAACTGGAGAATTTTTTTTTGTTGTCACACGGCAGCAGAATTTTGTCAACCAGGAACGTGAGGGCTAAGTCACGGGGTGACTTCCAATTGTGTTTTCCTTCGTGGAGAAGGGAGACAAGATTGGTTATCCAGGGCCGTGGAGGCCTAGGATCGACGATTTCTGTTCTAGGAATTAAGAGACAATTTACCAGAGGACCATTTTAACAAAGGAAAATAATCCATTGCCAAGGCGAGCGGTGGAGCTAATTTGGAACAATAAAACATTGCCAGGACGTGCGGTGTTTGCAGCATTTATCTATTGCCAAGGCGAGCGGTGGATAATAACAACTTTTGAAGGAATTTCTGAAAGACTGGCGGCGGAAAGAAGAGTTCCTGAGTTAAGTAGTTGTTTTTTTTGTTGGAGGTTATTGTTCCGGGTTTTGTTTTTTTTCTTGTGTGTTTTTATTGTGGTCTGTGCTTCGTGTAGATATGGAATCGGGAAGAATTCCGAGTTTTAATCATCTCGAGGGAGATTGGTTCGTGTTTAAGCTTCGTCTAGAACAGTTTTTCGTTATAAATGATGAGATTAACGCGGATAAAAAAAGGGCGTTTCTGTTAAATCTTTTGGAGCCGGATACACTCTCTTTGTTGATAAATTTGTGTTTTCCACTTAGTAGATATGTTTGCCATTGGATTATTACCGGGTCGCATTAAAGACAAGATTTACTTGGAAGGGCTGAAATTGTCACTTAGCGAACTAGAGGAAATAGCTAATAGTATGTCAGTTTTAGACGTTCCAAATAATTCAGTTAAATCAGAGGTTAACATCATCAGTAAGAATACTAGCAATAGGCATTTTTTTAAGGGCAATAAACAAAAGTTTGCCGCGAGTTCATCTGTAAACAAACCGACGTATACAGTACCATCGGGTGCGAAAACCCAGTGCCGAATTTGCAAGAAAACGGGTCATTGTACTAATTCATGCAAATTTCGCAATGCGAGATGCTACAAATGCAATGAAGTAGGTCATCTGCAAAAATATTGTGTGAATAATAACTTTTCAAATAGTGTAAATCCAATTTTGGAGGATTTTTGTTGTAATAATCATGTGATAGCTTCAATAATACCGTTCACAGCAGACATTATAATTAACGACAAGCATTTTAGAGCGATGGTCGATTCGGGATCTTCGTTAAGTGTAATGCAGGAAGAAATCTTTAAGCGTCATTTTGGTTCATTAAATTTATTGGCGGATAACCGTATCATTACTGGGTACGCAGGGAATCCTTTGAAAGTTATTGGCAAAGTTATTTTTGACGTGAAGTTCAAAAATAAAAACAATAATGTTACATTTATAATTGTTGCGGGAGGTTCAGATCTAATTGTAGGTAGAGATTTCATGGATATTTTTGGGTTAGAAATCGCTTCAGTACAAAATACAATTAATTCGGTGGACCCTGAAGAGGAATATAAGGATAATTTTATTCGTGAATTTCCGGATGTTTTTACTGAAAAGCTGGGTAAATTTAATAAATTTAAGGTGTCTTTTAAGGTTAATAAAGATGCGAGTCCATTTTTTTTTAATGCTAGGCCGGTTCCCTTTTCAATTAAAGAGAAAATTGAGGCGGAATTAAAGTCTATGGTAAAAGACGGGATAATATCAGACGCTGTGGACAAGATTAAATGCCTAATGAGTAGTAATAGGATACTAACTAATTACTTTCCTAATTTACCTATTAAGCTATATACTGATGCAAGTAGCTCGGGGCTCGGAGCTTCCTTGTTCCATAGTTTCGCGGATGGATCGTTGAGACCAATTGAATTTGCGTCTAGAAGTTTAACAAGTGCGGAAAAAAAATACAGCATCCTTGATTTGGAAGCTTTGGCTATTGTTTTTGGGTTAAACAAGTTTTTTCGCTATTTATATGGAAGAGATTTTACATTATGTGTAGACAATATGCCTCTAATGAGGATTTTAGGAGAAAATAAACACATACCGGTGTTAGCAGCTAATCGGTTGCAACGTTATGGGATCATCTTGGCAGGGTTCTCATACAAAATTGAGTACGTCAAATCAGCTAATAATCATGCGGATTATTTATCGCGTTTGCCGTTGGAAAACTCAGAGGAAAAATCGGAAGACGATCTAGGTTCCGATTTCATAGGCTATATAGAAAAGTGTGAACACTTAGATGTAAAGCGTATAGTCGCAGCGACAGGCTCGGACCCAGAAATTCAAGGAATTTTAGGGCATCTTCGTAAAGGGTGGCCCAAGCGGGTAAATCGCGACAGTTTTTTATGGAAATTCTGGATTAAAAGGAATGAATTATCTATTGAAAATGATTGTTTGTTTTGGCAACATAGAATTATAATTCCAAGTTCGCTTCAGAGTATAGTTTTAGATTTGTTACACAGATCGCATTTGGGCATTGTAAAAATGAAGGGATTAGCCAAAGGTTATTTTTGGTGGCCGTCAATGAACAAGGACTTGAACGAGAAAATCGTTCAAAGTTGCAAAGATTGTGCAGCAGTTAGGCCGTTACCACCTAAGAGTCATTTATCAGTCTGGCCTAATTCAGAATCAGCATGGAAGAGGCTGCATCTGGATTATTGTGGGCCAATTTCGGGGAAAATGTTTTTAGTTATTTGCGACGCTTTCTCAAAATGGGTAGATTGCGTGGAAATACCGAAAGCAGACTCAAGTCATACGATTAATGAGTTGAAGAGAATTTTTTCAAATTTTGGGTACCCGGACTGTATTGTAACTGATAATGGAACCGTTTTTACTAGTCAGGAGTTCAAAGATTTCTTAGAGTATAATAATATTGAGTTTTTAACAACGCCAGTGCGTCATCCCCAAAGCAATGGGCAGGCTGAAAACTCGGTAAAAACAGTGAAGAATTTTTTAAAGAAAATTCTTGTTAATAACGTACTTAAGTCAAATTATAAAGATGGATTATATGAATTTTTAAGTGATTATAGGAATATTCCACATTCCACAACTGGAATTGAACCCTCAGTGCTAATGTTTGGTAGGAGATTAAAATCAACCTTTAGTAGCCTTTTACCTAAAAGTTTTGAAGAAAACGTAGCAACCTCGACAGAGAATTTAGCGAATGCGAATATTAATAAAGGTCAGGAAAATCAGTTTAGGAATTTCGGTGGGGTTGTTTGTAGAAGTTTTCAGATAGGTCAGAAGTGTTTAGCGAGAGACTTCAGACAAGTGAATAAATGTTCTTGGGCAAAAAGAATTGTTGAAAAAAGACTGGGAAAAAAAATGTATATTATTAAAATTGTGGGGACACAGTTGTCGTGGAAAAGGCATATTGATCAACTGAGAGGATGTCCGCAGCACAGGGAGGAAGAGGCAGAGAGTGAACCTTTCGCGTCTGATATGACGAAATGCTGGGCAGATGAGCTTGACACGTCACTCCTTTTGGGAGATTTTAACCGGGGTTCTCTTGATTTCAGGTCTCCAGGGAGAAACAGAAGCCCACCACAAAATGAACCAGCACCATGGGCGGGACGACTTCGTCCCAGACGTCTTTGAAATGACCTCCAGGGAAAGAATCAGCTACTTATAGAGTCAACATCTTTTTGGAGTAGAGTCAGTGCTTAATGAATTATTTAATTTTGTGTGTAATGATATATTTTCAAATATTTAGTTCATGATTTTAATAATATTGATTTTAGTGTCATCTGTTTGCGATTGTATAGATTCGTGATTTTACAAATAATACTGTAACAATGAAATATCGTAGACAGGTTTCTAGTTTAGCAGGGGGAAGATGTTGTGTATAAAGCTTCGGGCTTTCAGACACAGATGGCAGTGCTCTTAGTTTTAGCCTCCGACGACAGAGGGCGTCTCAGCTTTAGGTTAGGTTTGATTGGAATCCCACTGGGAGTCCGTATCTAGCGAGTACCGAGAAAGGTTGACCAACGCGGTTATATTGTACACGCGATATTCTAAATAAACCAGTTAATAACAAGTAACCTATTTATTACTGAAAGAGGTATCTTCCATCCAAGGAGTGTTGGGAGTCTGTGGCAAGAAGTCCACGGCTGTATATCCTGAAGGATAGAACATCACACAATGACAGTGAATTCGTTATGCGTAATTTTTCAGGGCAATATGTAAAGTTGTTTCGCACTGTCACCACGAAATACACTATTATTTTGATTAATTTTTCACTAGTTTATATGTTTCAACTTTGATTATTTGCTAAATTTGCTTTAATTTCACGACTTTTGTCATTAAATATGGATCTGTCAGAATCAGCTGTTGTTTTCACTTGTCCATAGATGAACTTTTTTAACTTATAGACATTGACGGTTGTAACACATATTTAAGCACTGCAAGTCTCCTATGAGCTAATTATATTAGGTACGACAACAGTTAATATCAGTTGTAGACATGTAGTCAATAATAGTGTTTCATTTGAAATAATCCATCACAAATACGTAAAATTTCATTTATTCAAACAACTGTCATTCTTATTATGCGTAAATTTAGCATGTTATTATTAATTAACTCCATCCTGTTCCGTGTTTTAACAATATATATACTCACCCTCTCTCTTTGAATGTCCTAATATCTATCTATTAAATGTAACTGTTGTTAATATCACTTAAAATGGGCGAAGCCCAACTAAGAGCCGCCCGCAGGGCCTAGTAGAAAAAAACCCGCGGAGCGGGTTTTTTACTGCTAGTATGTACTGAATCCATTTATAGATTTAATTAATCTATACCAGCACATTGTTGAATCCTACAAATTATAGTAGCGCTGGTAATATAGTTTTAGTAATTTGTCTTATATGAAGTATTGTTCTAGTTTCTATATTATTTTACTTTACTGTTACATGTTTCGAAAATATTATTTCGGTATTCAGTTAATCCGCTTAACGTTATTTCATGCATTAAAAACGTTGTGTATAATTTTCGATAGCTCATTAGGTATATTCTGTACTTAAAATCCATGTCAAACCAAATAAAATCATTCTCCACTCCACTATCTTTAGTCTCACAACATGCCCAAATTGGGGCTGTTGATGGTTGAAATCAGTTGGGACTTTTGTGCGATATGTATTCACATAAAATAATCATAAAAAAATACTTCTACTTGTTTGCTTCTCTTTATTTCTCATTTCTGACAGCATTTTTTTTCAAAATAATTAACTTTTTAATTGATTACGCATCGAACTTTGGAGAAAAAGCGGAAATGGCGTTGCACTAAGTTAGATAAAAACACAATAAGACATAATTACGCTACAGGCACATCTCCATTGCCGTACGGAGTTCTTTTGTAAATTAAAAATTGGAGATACGCATTACAAATTTTACACTTTTTTAGCGCCATGGAGAATCAATTTTATATCATTGTTCATCCCAATGATGGTATCTATTTATGACCCACATATCATTTTGCTGTAAATTGTAAAGTCGTTTACGGTAAAACAACTTTCCTGAAATTTGTGTTTCATTCGTCGGTTCGTCACTGTGTTGACAATAATGTCGCTTTTACAGAAATGAAAATAATCTGAAAACATTAATAATTTATAATTTGTGTAGGTACTATAATGAATTATATAAAAAAACAGTTTTTATTTTACAATATTAACGAACATGATAAAATGCCACGAAAAAAAAATATATTGGGGACATTTTTTTTAATCCTATCAATTATTTTTTAATCCCCAGTAAATTTTCTTAATTTCTATAGGGCCTATTTCGCAAGCTCTCGTTAAGGCGAAGCTTAATGATGTATCACCATTTTGATTAATCTTTATAACGAATTGGTGTACATTATGAATACCAAAAAATATACTTTAGATAAATTGAAGGTTTTTCTATCGTTTCGCTTGAGTAGAATACAAATAAAAAAATAAATTACTCAATAAAAAATATAAATGTAAACTACTGAAATTTTTTTTTTTAATAGCAATGTATGAACGCGTAAAGGAAACAACTCAAAAAATGCAGTATTATTGTTAAGATTATTTGTGACAGATTCATTTGATTAACTTTTTTGCATTCTTATAAAATTATTTACAAAATAAATAAAAATCATTTATGCTTGAAATCGAACGTTTCTAGACTCCGTTTGTCAAGCGATTTTAATGGCTATTACCTACAATATAAGGTATACCAAGAATGGTGACCGGATAAATCATCACAATGATAATTCATCACATCCTTAAAAAGTTATATAAAGTCATGGAAAGTGATGAAACAAAAACTTTATTAACTGGGTTAAGTAGGTTAGGTTAGGTTTAAAAAAATATATTTCCTCGTTTCTAATGACTTTAAATAACTTTTTAAAAGTGTGTTGAATTGTCACTGTGTTGAGTTATCATGGAACCACCAAGAAGTAGCTTGTAGCTTCCTCTTAAGCTTATTCGTTAGCGCTACTCGTAGAATAATGTATAATAACATATACTTTATTTTGCTGTTCATTAACGCTTCTCGTAAAATAACGTATGATGACATATTCGTTATTCTACTGTTCTTACTTCTCGTATAATAACATATTCATTATTCTACACGGAGCACTAATGAATAGCTAATTGAGAGGTGTGAAATAGCCCCTTTACGTTAAACTTTCTTTGATTTTTAAAACATTTAAACCTTCGGTAAAGTCAAGGTTCTCTTAATAAAATCACGATAATAGTGATCTCCCACGAGGATCAACTATCGCCTGAATCACTGATTAAACAGTCCGATATACACACAGACTAACAAATTGCTGGAAGAAAAAAATGATTGGTAATTTACCAATACGACAACATTCATAACCACTATACATTCTACAATGATTAACTGCATGTATATGAATATCAGGGGAATGAGGACAAAAATTGATGAAATATACGAAAACGTCCTTATCAATGACTACGACCTAGTAAGCCTAACAGAAACATGGTTAAAGGAATCTATCTGTGACCAGGAATTAGTAGATAACCGATATGAAGTATTTCGGAGGGATAGAGTTCACAAGACAAAAAAAGATGGAGGAGAAGTCATGATTGCTGTATCAAGAAAACTAGAGGCGAAGAGGATGGCGCATTGGGAATGTCAAGCGGAGGACTTATGGATCCAACTCAATATAAACCATAATAACAGGAGTATCAAACTGAATGTTTGCACCGTATATCTACCGCCAACTGAAGAAGAATCTATTGTAAGCTCATTTTTAAACAATCTAAGGAATGTGTACCTAACAACACCAAACCAACACATCTTAATATTTGACGATTTCAATAAGTCTAACATTCATTGGATTACCGATGAAACAAACAATTTATTACCTTTCACCACAAACACAAATACAATCACCTCTGACATCATCGATACACTATCATTCTGTAATCTTAAACAATTTAACGGAATAGTGAATCACCAATCCAAAATATTGGATCTCATTTTATCAGATAAAGAAGACATATCAGTAATACATTCTTCATCTCCACTAAGCAAAGAAGACCCATACCACCCTGCTCTAGAAATAAATGTTCTTTTTAATTTTCTACCACATCTAGAAACCCGTAACGCCCCAAGACCAAACTTTTATAAAGCCGACTATGATTCAATTAATACCTTTCTTCGTGAGATTGATTGGGAATTCATTAATCAGGGAAATATTGATCAATCTGTCGAACAGTTTTACAGCATACTCTACCAGATTATCTCTTCTCATGTTCCCCTCAAAACGAACAAAAATCACTTCCCTAAGTGGTACTCAAAAGATCTCATTCGTTTGATAAAGGAAAAAAACAAATTTCATAAAAAATATAAGAAATATGGTAATGAACTAGATCATTTATCATTCAGCTTGATTAGAACCAGAACGAAAAATCTGATTAGAGTTTGTTATCATAAGCATTTAGACTTAATCAAACAAAATTTAAAAGCTAACCCGAATGATTTCTGGAAATTTGCAAAAAGCAAATATAAAAACACAACCGATATTCCAAAAGAGATGCACCTAAATGATGTAAAAACTACCCAAGGTCAAGTTATCTGCGGGCTTTTTTCTAAGCACTTTCAATCTGTTTATAAACCTCACAATGCAAACTATTCACCACAAATATCTGAAGATTTCTGTAATGAAAGCCTTGGTATGATCACTGTTTCGCCCTTAACGATATTAGTCAAGTGTAAGAAATTGAGAACCAATAAGGGATCAGGTCCTGATGGTATCCCGCCAATATTTTTGAAAATGTGCAGAGATGTTCTTGCCAGACCACTTAGCCTTCTTTATAATAAATCATTACAAGAAGGTGTTTTCCCAGTCAAATGGAAAATGGCTTTCTTAACACCTATATTTAAGAAAGGTTGTAAGAGCGATATAAAAAATTATAGACCTATCTCTAAACTTGACTGCATAGGAAAGTTGTTTGAATCAATAATATATGCCTGTCTATTAGCTCATGTAAGTAAATATATTATCATTGAGCAACACGGGTTTTCCCTCGGCGTTCCACAACAACTAACCTTCTCGAATACTCCCAGTACATCCGCGATAGCATCGATAAACGTTTACAAGTAGATGCCATCTACACGGATTTTTGCAAAGCATTTGACCAGTTAAATCAATCATTCCTCATCAATAAACTGGAAAAGTTGGGCATAAATGGAAATACTTTGAAATGGTTCGAAAGTTACATTACAGAAAGAAAACTGCAAGTGGTTGTAGGAGGCTACTCCGCTGATATTTTTACTGTAATGTCGGGAATTCCGCAGGGCTTGCATCTTGGACCTTTGTTGTTTTTAATCTTTATCAACGACATAATTTTAAGAATAAAAACATCAAACTATCTCCTGTTTGCCGATGACTTTAAGTTGTACAAAAAAATTACATCATTAGAAGATTGCACCGATTTGCAAAAAAGACTTATCATCACTTCATGAATGGTGCACACTAAATGATTTATATTTTAATGAAAACAAATGTGCAGTAATTTCATTCACAAAGAACATTAATAAATTCTCAAACACATATCACATTAAAAATATCCCTTTACAAAACACAACTTCAATCAAAGACTTAGGCGTGACATTTGACTCGTCACTTAGCTTCAATAAACATGTAGATACAATTTCAAAAAGTGCATCACAAGTATTAGGATTAACGCTAAGAATCACGAATTGTTTTAAAAGTACAGAATTAACTTTAACATTATATAAATCAATTGTGCGAAGTATTCTCGAATACGCATCAACAATTTGGTCTCCCAATTATGAGATTCATAATTATAGGATTGAATCCATACAAAGGAAACTAACCCGTGTAATTGCTTATCGTGAAGGTTTATCTGGTCAATTTGGAACATATAATGACCGAATTTTGCACTATAAACTACACTCACTGACGGTCAGACGTAAACTTTCTGACGTACTGCTCCTACACAAAATTATACATGCATCAGTTGATACACCAAACATTTTATCCCAAATTAACATCAATATACCATCAAGAAAATCAACAAGGAGGATGAAAGACATTTTCTATATTAAAGCCTACCACACAAATACAGGATATTTTTCCCCTGTACCGCGAACATTAAGAAATTATAACATTATACATGGCTCTAATAATGAAATAGACATTTTTAATGACCAATTTAAACACTCCAAAAAAAATGTATTACCTTTAATCATATTAAGCTGATATTATGATGAAGCCCTTTATTTAAAGAGAAGCAACATTGTACCTACCTAATCAGTGTCTCACCAGTACAGGTGTGACAATAACAAATCATTTATGAATATATTTGTATTTACCTTTTACCCATTCTTATTTGTTATTTACTTGCATATTTAGCTTACATATTATTATAATAGATTAATATTAATATTACTTACATTTTCCTTTTGTTACTATTTTTGTTATTATCATTTTGTTATTATTATGTATTTAAACATCCATGTATATAAATTTTTGGGCACCATGCCTGTTTTATGTACTTAAATAAAAATAAATAAAAAATAAATAAAAATGCTCAACAACATACGTGGTATTAAGGGACATACTTGACTTACTTAACCAATGATTCCTGGCATTATTTGGAGTAAATAATGTTGGTTAAATTTTGGTTTCCGGTGACATTTTTCATGTTTTTATTTATTTTTCCAACAAAAATATAAAAAAAATCTAAAGGAATTGGACAGCTAGGGTCGATGTGAGGGGTTGGTGGTTATTAACTAGCTGACAACATAAATCTTTTTATGTATGTTATCGACCGAAAGTTGGGAAGCATCTGACTATGCAATTTATATAAATCTGTTTATGTATGTTATCGACCGAAAGTTGGGAAGCCTCTGACTAAGCAATTTATATAAATCTGTATCAAGGCCAGTACCTAATTACTTTTACTGCGCTTTATTTCCAAACGATTTTCAATTTGAGTTTTTGTCCTTACGCAAAATATATTTCAGTTCAGTGTTATCTATTTTTTGTTATAATTCTCTCAGTTATTGTTTGTTTATTTTACTTCCAAAATATTTCATAATGATATATTTAATAATTATTTCAGAATGAGAATGATACCGTGACGAATTTAGGGTAACTTTCTTAAAATATTTTTCCTCAGATTTAAAAGTGATCCAATTTTAAAGTTACTTCATATGAGAAAAAAGATTTTACAAAGCTGACATTGGCGGGAAATATAGTTTATGAGAAAAATCTGTAGGAAAAAGTGGGTTTGATAGAGTTTTGAGATAATAATAATAATAATAAGTGTTTAATTATCTTCCTTTCTTGTAAAAAATAGAGATAATGATGTACTAAATGGCATCTCCCGTACTGAGGATTTCTTTTACATATTATTAAAATTTTGAAGTTTGGATAATATGAAGTTATAATAAATTTATTATGTAGTGTTTTTTCTGAAATAATTATAAATATATTACATGGTATTTTTAATGCAGTTTCGGTTTCAGTCTGTATTTGGCGTCAGTATATATATATATTTATTTTTTATATATTCAATAATATTGTTATTGGGTTTAGAAAAACAGTTTATTTTTAAACAAGTTCTGCTGTGTAATTATTATAACGAGTGACAGCTGTTTCGCCCTCTGAAGGCATTATCAAATTAATTTGTTCATACCTATAAAATAAATAACAGAAAAAAATCTGTTTTTAATAATTTTTGGTACATACTTTGCGATTTTTTTCTATCGAGGGAATTTCACATAATTAAGTATTAGACTTTACTAATGTATAGAAATTATCTTTAAAATAACACAATTTTTTAAGAACATTGAAACAAAGTGTTCAAGAGAAAAATGTTATAAATCGGTGGAAATTTGGAATGTGGAAACTTAATATTCTTTAACAGTAAATTCCCTCTTACAAACTTAATATTTTGCCAAATCATCAAACAATGTCACGCAGAATGTATAAAATAAAATCACAAATTACAGTCAGCAATATCAATTTAATGCAAATTTTAAAGATGACCCAAGCACTTTAATAATAATTACACAGCAGAACTTGTTTAAAAATAAACTGTTTTTATAAACCCAATAACAATATTATTAAATATATAAAAAATTAAAATTAAAATAGAGTTCTACAAATTAAACTTGATAACAATAAATAGTATATTTTCTATTTCTGATCTCCTTATGTTTTGTAACCAGATTTTTATTTAAGATTTAAATATTGTTGTGAGTTTTGAATAAGAGTGCGACTTTATTATAGAGTTTAGTACCAAAGTACAGGAAGCTTCTTTTGCGAAAATTTTCTATTTGTAGTTGCTTGTTGGATTTGTTTTTAACCATGAGATCTAGTGTTTCTAATATTCGCGTTAGTTGTTATTTTTTGGGTTGTTTAATTGACATGATGTAATCGATTGTTGAATTTTTCGTCAGTGCTATTTCTAACAGGGGCTTTCAGATTAATTTTCATTATAGCTTTTTATTAGTGATTTTAGGTGTCATCATTTACATTGATAACAACGGTATAACCGATAATACCGTATTCGAACAGTGATTGGCTAAGAGCCATGTAGATCTTGATTCAGTATTTTTTACTGAGGACATTCCTGATTGCTTGCAGGAAATTTCGTTTTGTATAAATCTTGTCCTGGTAACCAAACCACGATGGTTTTCGGAATTTTGTTAAAATTGTGATAAGATTCTCAAAAAGAATTTTATATATACAGGCAGGTAATTTGTAAAAAAAACCTCTTTGATGGTCGGCTATATTATTCATTTTACATACCTACATCAATCACGCCTCTACTTATTCTGCATTGATAAGTTTGTACATCTGTAGGTATTAGACGGGCCACAGATAGCTACGCACGGCTACGTTTCACACATGGCTTTAGTTAGCTTCGTTCACTATGAGCTGCCTTACATATCCACACATAGCGGGTCACGTGCACGCTGCGCACGGCTACTTGGGTATGTGACAGAGGCACACGCGTGGGCTGCAGCGGATGCGCCGATTGCGAAGCTTGCGGGGCCCTGGCGGCCACGCCGGCTACGGCAGGCACGTTTCTCCCCCACACACCGCTCCCACCTTGACTGCTGACATGAAACTGTGCGTTTTCGTGGCGTAGCTCAGCTAGCAGTGTGTGTCAATTGTGGCCGTGGACTTCGTACACAGCTGTACGTGGCCCGCTTTACTCAGTGATATTTTTCGTATAAAATACGAAAAACATTCGAATATCTCAATACTAGCTGAAGTGTACCCGGCGTTACTCGGGGTTGTGAATGATCTGGAGTATTGTTTTGTGGTTGTCAATTCTAGGATAAAAAACGACTTTTCTGTACTTTCTATAAATATAATATGTTTGTATTATATATACAAACCTTCCATAAGAAATTCTTTAAATGATAGTGATAACCCTATCAAAATCCGTTGCCTAGCTTAGAAGAACTATACGAACAAACAGACAGATGCGGATAGTGACTTTATTTTATACTATTTAGGGATATAAAAATTCACCCTGCGTATATTTACGCTCGTAAAAGTCGAAAAGTAGTCGACCGATATCGCTGAAAATTTCAACGTTTGGTCTTATTAGTTCCAGTAGTGTTTAGAGAGTCATTTGAATGGTTGATTTTAGAAGAAGTCGGGGACGCCTATAGGGAGGCCCGAGGAATACTTAACGCCATATCTCTGCACCAGAATAAGATATGGAGTTGAATTAAATTAGTGTAATGTAGTTTTTTTAACAGCAACATTGTGTTGTATAAAGAGAAATACATTAGCAATAGCGAATCATTGCGGGGTCCACTAGAATAATGTATTATTAATATATGTAACACTACAATGCCACACAGTTCAATGCATTAATTACGTCACGCGCGCACATAACAAATTAATGTATTTATACGAGTGCAATTTATTTTCAAGTGTGATTATTATTATTAGATTATTATGATGGCATTGTCACCTGTCTTCCGCCATTTTGCAGACACGGACTTAATATTTCTGTCGGTTCTTTAACAACATTAAATAACTACCCCGAAAAGCGTAAAAATCACTTGAACAGTTTTTTACAGTAACATAAGATAAGATAACATAGCATAGCATAGCATAGCATAGCATAGCATATCATAGCATAGCATAGCAAAGCATAGCATAACATAACATAACATAACATAACATAACATAACATAACATAACATAACATAACATAACATAACATAACATAACATAACACAACACAACACAACACAACACAACACAACACAACACAACACAACACAACACAACACAACACAACACAACACAACACAACACAACACAACACAACACAACACAACACAACACAACACAACACAACACAACATAACACAACACAACATAACATAACATAACATAACATAACATAACATAACATAACATAACATAACATAACATAACATAACATAACATAACATAACATTACATAACATAACATAACATAACATAACATAACATAACATAACATAACATAACATAACATAACATAACATAACATAACATAACATAACATAACATAACATTACATAACATAACATAACATAACATAACATAACATAACATAACATAACATAACATAACATAACATAACATAACATAACATAACATAACATAACATAACATAACATAACATAACATAACATAACATAACATAACATAACATAACATAACATAACATAACATAACATAACATAACATAACATAACATTACATAACATTACATTACATTACAAACATTACATTGACAGTTTAGTACTAACACACATGTCGAAAGCACTAAAATTGACTATTTTTTTGTCTGCCACTTTGAGATAACTGCAGCGTGTCTATTGTCTATACAGGGTATCCGGGGGTAAAGTGCGCTAACCTCGGGAGGTGATTCTACAAGATGGTAGAAGTAAAAAAGATAAATAAATTTTTAGAAATTCTAATATTATAATATTTACTTTCCAATACAACTTTTTTTTAAATTTTACAATCAACGAAGGGTTTCTAGCTTCCGATTGTGTTTCATGTTTTTCTATATGGTTGGCAGTGCCTACACTTCCTACAAACGAACGCGTATTATGCGCGAACTTAATATCGGTGTTCTGTCAAAATGGTGCGTTGGTTGGCAAATTTTCGGTAAATTATTATTTACGTAAATAATATTAAATATAAATATTTTTCAAAATCGTAAATCGCAAAAAGCTGTTGTTTATTGTCATTAAGTTGAATCAAACGTTTTTTTTAAATGTGTATTAAAAACGGTAGTTGTAGGTAAAGTTTTACCCGAACAACTGTCATTCTTATTATGCCTAAATTGAACAAGTTATTATTCATTATCTCCTTCCTGTTCTGTGTTTTAACAATATATACTCACCCTCTCTCGGTGAATAACATAATCACCTAAAAATTATGACCTAATAAATGTAACTTTTGTTAGTATCACTTAAACCGCCAGTACTATTAAACTGCTAGTACTATATATTGTACGTATAACTGTTTTTATTTTACCGCCAAAGGTTTTTTTAACGTTTAAAAATGAGTTTTTTCTTTATCTTCAACGTTATCACAAGCCGACATAATAATATTTTTTCTGTAAGGTACCTCATGTATACGAATAAACAACGAAATTCGCCTCTGTCAACTTCAATGTTATTACTAAAACAATGTATTGTGGAGCTATGAGTGTATACTTCATACATTTATGTTTTTTATTGAACGTGCACCACGGACATAATAGCATTATCAAGCAGTGGCGTGCCATAGAATATCGAATTGGTAACTTATGTATTTATTTAGAATTAAAAATAAAATTGCCACTAACATACACGATAGTTATTGACAGTATTAGTACAATATAGAAAGAAGAATGAAAAGAAAACTTATAAGATTATATTCGAAAAGAAAAAAGAATTTTCATTAGTACAAACTTATTAAAAAAATGAAGAAGAATCAACAACATGCACTAAAATATGCACTGCTAAAATATTTAATCAGTACAGCCTTACAAAATCGATAGAGGCATATTAAAAACATCAGCTAACATAGCATAAGAGTTACCATCAGTAATTGAAACGGTATAACAATTGTCACAATAATACATACTGCGGAACCTTGTTTTGATGGTAGGAATATAAAAACGAAGCATCATTAGTATATCAGGGCCATCCAACTGATAATTTACAATTATGCACAGAAATAAAATAATAATCATATTCATAGATTCCTAAGGGAGTAAGGTGTCAGAAACTCACTGAGAACCAGTAGAAAAAAAATAAGATGCTCTCATCTTAGTGGATGGCTGGAAAAGAAAAAGAATTTCTCCGATGTGTTTAAAAACATACGCGTATTCGAATTCAACGTTGTCAAAATTTCAAAACAATCGGTGAAGAACTTTCGGAGACTTAAGATTTTTGAACAAACGAACATTTACGTTTTAATTGTATTTTTTTTTGTTAATCGAGAGAATTTTGATAAAGCGAGACTATCCGAGACAATGGCGATAATATTGGGAGGGGAAGGAGATGGGAGAGGAAGGTTGGAAATTACCTGGCTATTCAGAAGCAACGTTTCAATTCTGAATGGTGCTCTAACACCAGGCCGATACTGAGAGCATCTATTGCAACTATTCTGGAACCTGCCGCAAGTATTTCGAATGTGTACACGTAACTTTTCGGTTGTGTATACGTAACATTGAAAAAATGGTAAAAAATAATTTCTTATTTTATGCCGCTGTTCTTAAAGTAGTTGGCGGTGTAATAGGCAGCAAAGTTGCCTTTAAAGCAGTTGATCGGTGTTCGATTCTCGGTCGTGGCATTTAAAAAATAAATATAAGCAAAGCTTTGTTTATAACCAAGAAATTTGTTCAATTTATTACGATCGACCGTACCTTGATGATGCTTGTGTTAAGCGAAACCGGTCGGTATTTAAAAAAATTCATGGTTCGTTCATGCATGATATAGGAAATGATTATTATTAGTGTTTTCTTATCTTATTCTTCTGCGTATAGTGGAAGAGTATTTTGAGGAAGTCAAAGTAGGAGGCTGATGCTGCATGGGGAAATTGGCGGAGTGTACATGCTTCTACGGTGCGACTTGTAGTTTGTATTTTTCCACATTTCAGAGTTCTTTGGTCCCCATTTATTATTTTTTAAATCTATAAGCACGCCAATGCGCTTTATTTCTGCGTTTATTATTATAATGCTTCTAGAAACTCACCAATCATTTATTTGGTCATGGAAAATAATATCAAATAATGAAGGACATTAGAATTGTTTGGAAGAGCATTCGTTGTCATTGTTACTTTAATTATAGTTATTATAACCATAATACACTGCTTCCGAAATGTTGTGGTAAATTTTTAAGTTTTTTTAATGCATTTCAGGCTTATAACGTCTATGAGAACTGAATTGCCTTATTTCTGATGTTTTCTTTCGGTCCTCCCAAAGCTGGAATTTTAACAACATTTTAACATTTTTTTACAGAATTTAGAAGGGCCAACCCTAATTGAAAAGCATTAAATTAAAATTTTCAAGGATGTCAAGTTACCAAATCGCACGGGTTAACCTTTTGTACCTTACGTAGTCGTAGATATATATGAAAACAAATAGATTTCAGAAAGTTTTCCTCCCTATCTATAGCGAATAAATTTTTGCGGTTTTCGTTTTCCAATTGTTGGCATTCTGGCTTTGAGTTATTTCCTTCATTGAATTTTAGCTACCAGTTCGTTCAGGCGGTAGCCAAGTTTTCACATATGAGACCTCACTAGTAAAAATTATTTTTTTTATTTTCCACAACTGCATTAATTAGGGTTGTGTAAAATTTGAAACACATTTATAGGGGGATAGCGTATAGTATATTTTTCTCCACTTCCACACAATTTCGTTTTTTTAAATTTATTTTAGGTTTTGAAGGATTATTTTATTGTTAAAATTTTTATGCAATTTAGAAAAAAAAAATTATTTTACTTTATTTTTGATATAGTGAATGATTTGTCATTTTAAGTAAAACAAGCTCTTTAGGACTTGATGTTCTTAAATAAAAGGAGCAATTATTACTTCTGAAGTATTGAAAAAAAATTAAAACCTGCTGTTTTAATTCAGGTCTGTTATCAGCTTTTCAACAACGAATCCAATCGCCTAACAATGCGAATATAATTGTTGTGGTGTTTGCTGCCATCTCTCGTAACTTTCCCGAGGCTTATTACAAGTATTATCGTGTGAAGAATTTGAATACGGTTCGAAGGACCAATTATTTGATTGAAGTTCGCATCATTCTCTACCACACGTTAATTGTACCTATGAACATTGATTTTCATTATTATTTTTTGGTAAACTAATGTTTTTAAGACAAGATTTTTTATGCATAGCACAAAGGGTAACAATTATTTTACAAGCAATAATTGTTCGCCTGAAACACTCATCCACATTGAAAAATCTCCTGATAAAAGATACATGACGCCAACGGGACTCGAACCCGTGTCCCTTCGATTTCCGGTCGACAGCTCTGACCACTGAGCTATGGCGGCTTATCTCTTACCCGCGAAATTATTCAATATATACTAGTGTTTCATTCAACAATTACTGCTTGTTACATTTTTCACCTGAAAACAACCAACTTTATTTTATATGAGAAAGGCATTGTAAGTGCTAACTCTCTCACTAGATGGCGTCGAGACAAATTGTCTACATTTTTAGGCGAAATACTTGAACTTGTCAAATATTAATTATTATTTTTTGGTAAACTAATGTTTTTAAGACAAGATTTTTTATGCATAGCACAAAGGGTAACAATTATTTTACAAGCAATAATTGTTCGCCTGAAACACTCATCCACATTGAAAAATCTCCTGATAAAAGATACATGACGCCAACGGGACTCGAACCCGTGTCCCTTCGATTTCCGGTCGACAGCTCTGACCACTGAGCTATGGCGGCTTATCTCTTACCCGCGAAATTATTCAATATATACTAGTGTTTCATTCAACAATTACTGCTTGTTACATTTTTCACCTGAAAACAACCAACTTTATTTTATATGAGAAAGGCATTGTAAGTGCTAACTCTCTCACTAGATGGCGTCGAGACAAATTGTCTACATTTTTAGGCGAAATACTTGAACTTGTCAAATATTAATTATTATTTTTTGGTAAACTAATGTTTTTAAGACAAGATTTTTTATGCATAGCACAAAGGGTAACAATTATTTTACAAGCAATAATTGTTCGCCTGAAACACTCATCCACATTGAAAAATCTCCTGATAAAAGATACATGACGCCAACGGGACTCGAACCCGTGTCCCTTCGATTTCCGGTCGACAGCTCTGACCACTGAGCTATGGCGGCTTATCTCTTACCCGCGAAATTATTCAATATATACTAGTGTTTCATTCAACAATTACTGCTTGTTACATTTTTCACCTGAAAACAACCAACTTTATTTTATATGAGAAAGGCATTGTAAGTGCTAACTCTCTCACTAGATGGCGTCGAGACAAATTGTCTACATTTTTAGGCGAAATACTTGAACTTGTCAAATATTAATTATTATTTTTTGGTAAACTAATGTTTTTAAGACAAGATTTTTTATGCATAGCACAAAGGGTAACAATTATTTTACAAGCAATAATTGTTCGCCTGAAACACTCATCCACATTGAAAAATCTCCTGATAAAAGATACATGACGCCAACGGGACTCGAACCCGTGTCCCTTCGATTTCCGGTCGACAGCTCTGACCACTGAGCTATGGCGGCTTATCTCTTACCCGCGAAATTATTCAATATATACTAGTGTTTCATTCAACAATTACTGCTTGTTACATTTTTCACCTGAAAACAACCAACTTTATTTTATATGAGAAAGGCATTGTAAGTGCTAACTCTCTCACTAGATGGCGTCGAGACAAATTGTCTACATTTTTAGGCGAAATACTTGAACTTGTCAAATATTAATTATTATTTTTTGGTAAACTAATGTTTTTAAGACAAGATTTTTTATGCATAGCACAAAGGGTAACAATTATTTTACAAGCAATAATTGTTCGCCTGAAACACTCATCCACATTGAAAAATCTCCTGATAAAAGATACATGACGCCAACGGGACTCGAACCCGTGTCCCTTCGATTTCCGGTCGACAGCTCTGACCACTGAGCTATGGCGGCTTATCTCTTACCCGCGAAATTATTCAATATATACTAGTGTTTCATTCAACAATTACTGCTTGTTACATTTTTCACCTGAAAACAACCAACTTTATTTTATATGAGAAAGGCATTGTAAGTGCTAACTCTCTCACTAGATGGCGTCGAGACAAATTGTCTACATTTTTAGGCGAAATACTTGAACTTGTCAAATATTAATTATTATTTTTTGGTAAACTAATGTTTTTAAGACAAGATTTTTTATGCATAGCACAAAGGGTAACAATTATTTTACAAGCAATAATTGTTCGCCTGAAACACTCATCCACATTGAAAAATCTCCTGATAAAAGATACATGACGCCAACGGGACTCGAACCCGTGTCCCTTCGATTTCCGGTCGACAGCTCTGACCACTGAGCTATGGCGGCTTATCTCTTACCCGCGAAATTATTCAATATATACTAGTGTTTCATTCAACAATTACTGCTTGTTACATTTTTCACCTGAAAACAACCAACTTTATTTTATATGAGAAAGGCATTGTAAGTGCTAACTCTCTCACTAGATGGCGTCGAGACAAATTGTCTACATTTTTAGGCGAAATACTTGAACTTGTCAAATATTAATTATTATTTTTTGGTAAACTAATGTTTTTAAGACAAGATTTTTTATGCATAGCACAAAGGGTAACAATTATTTTACAAGCAATAATTGTTCGCCTGAAACACTCATCCACATTGAAAAATCTCCTGATAAAAGATACATGACGCCAACGGGACTCGAACCCGTGTCCCTTCGATTTCCGGTCGACAGCTCTGACCACTGAGCTATGGCGGCTTATCTCTTACCCGCGAAATTATTCAATATATACTAGTGTTTCATTCAACAATTACTGCTTGTTACATTTTTCACCTGAAAACAACCAACTTTATTTTATATGAGAAAGGCATTGTAAGTGCTAACTCTCTCACTAGATGGCGTCGAGACAAATTGTCTACATTTTTAGGCGAAATACTTGAACTTGTCAAATATTAATTATTATTTTTTGGTAAACTAATGTTTTTAAGACAAGATTTTTTATGCATAGCACAAAGGGTAACAATTATTTTACAAGCAATAATTGTTCGCCTGAAACACTCATCCACATTGAAAAATCTCCTGATAAAAGATACATGACGCCAACGGGACTCGAACCCGTGTCCCTTCGATTTCCGGTCGACAGCTCTGACCACTGAGCTATGGCGGCTTATCTCTTACCCGCGAAATTATTCAATATATACTAGTGTTTCATTCAACAATTACTGCTTGTTACATTTTTCACCTGAAAACAACCAACTTTATTTTATATGAGAAAGGCATTGTAAGTGCTAACTCTCTCACTAGATGGCGTCGAGACAAATTGTCTACATTTTTAGGCGAAATACTTGAACTTGTCAAATATTAATTATTATTTTTTGGTAAACTAATGTTTTTAAGACAAGATTTTTTATGCATAGCACAAAGGGTAACAATTATTTTACAAGCAATAACTGTTCGCCTGAAACACTCATCCACATTGAAAAATCTCCTGATAAAAGATACATGACGCCAACGGGACTCGAACCCGTGTCCCTTCGATTTCCGGTCGACAGCTCTGACCACTGAGCTATGGCGGCTTATCTCTTACCCGCGAAATTATTCAATATATACTAGTGTTTCATTCAACAATTACTGCTTGTTACATTTTTCACCTGAAAACAACCAACTTTATTTTATATGAGAAAGGCATTGTAAGTGCTAACTCTCTCACTAGATGGCGTCGAGACAAATTGTCTACATTTTTAGGCGAAATACTTGAACTTGTCAAATATTAATTATTATTTTTTGGTAAACTAATGTTTTTAAGACAAGATTTTTTATGCATAGCACAAAGGGTAACAATTATTTTACAAGCAATAATTGTTCGCCTGAAACACTCATCCACATTGAAAAATCTCCTGATAAAAGATACATGACGCCAACGGGACTCGAACCCGTGTTCCTTCGATTTCCGGTCGACAGCTCTGACCACTGAGCTATGGCGGCTTATCTCTTACCCGCGAAATTATTCAATATATACTAGTGTTTCATTCAACAATTACTGCTTGTTACATTTTTCACCTGAAAACAACCAACTTTATTTTATATGAGAAAGGCATTGTAAGTGCTAACTCTCTCACTAGATGGCGTCGAGACAAATTGTCTACATTTTTAGGCGAAATACTTGAACTTGTCAAATATTAATTATTATTTTTTGGTAAACTAATGTTTTTAAGACAAGATTTTTTATGCATAGCACAAAGGGTAACAATTATTTTACAAGCAATAATTGTTCGCCTGAAACACTCATCCACATTGAAAAATCTCCTGATAAAAGATACATGACGCCAACGGGACTCGAACCCGTGTCCCTTCGATTTCCGGTCGACAGCTCTGACCACTGAGCTATGGCGGCTTATCTCTTACCCGCGAAATTATTCAATATATACTAGTGTTTCATTCAACAATTACTGCTTGTTACATTTTTCACCTGAAAACAACCAACTTTATTTTATATGAGAAAGGCATTGTAAGTGCTAACTCTCTCACTAGATGGCGTCGAGACAAATTGTCTACATTTTTAGGCGAAATACTTGAACTTGTCAAATATTAATTATTATTTTTTGGTAAACTAATGTTTTTAAGACAAGATTTTTTATGCATAGCACAAAGGGTAACAATTATTTTACAAGCAATAATTGTTCGCCTGAAACACTCATCCACATTGAAAAATCTCCTGATAAAAGATACATGACGCCAACGGGACTCGAACCCGTGTCCCTTCGATTTCCGGTCGACAGCTCTGACCACTGAGCTATGGCGGCTTATCTCTTACCCGCGAAATTATTCAATATATACTAGTGTTTCATTCAACAATTACTGCTTGTTACATTTTTCACCTGAAAACAACCAACTTTATTTTATATGAGAAAGGCATTGTAAGTGCTAACTCTCTCACTAGATGGCGTCGAGACAAATTGTCTACATTTTTAGGCGAAATACTTGAACTTGTCAAATATTAATTATTATTTTTTGGTAAACTAATGTTTTTAAGACAAGATTTTTTATGCATAGCACAAAGGGTAACAATTATTTTACAAGCAATAATTGTTCGCCTGAAACACTCATCCACATTGAAAAATCTCCTGATAAAAGATACATGACGCCAACGGGACTCGAACCCGTGTCCCTTCGATTTCCGGTCGACAGCTCTGACCACTGAGCTATGGCGGCTTATCTCTTACCCGCGAAATTATTCAATATATACTAGTGTTTCATTCAACAATTACTGCTTGTTACATTTTTCACCTGAAAACAACCAACTTTATTTTATATGAGAAAGGCATTGTAAGTGCTAACTCTCTCACTAGATGGCGTCGAGACAAATTGTCTACATTTTTAGGCGAAATACTTGAACTTGTCAAATATTAATTATTATTTTTTGGTAAACTAATGTTTTTAAGACAAGATTTTTTATGCATAGCACAAAGGGTAACAATTATTTTACAAGCAATAATTGTTCGCCTGAAACACTCATCCACATTGAAAAATCTCCTGATAAAAGATACATGACGCCAACGGGACTCGAACCCGTGTCCCTTCGATTTCCGGTCGACAGCTCTGACCACTGAGCTATGGCGGCTTATCTCTTACCCGCGAAATTATTCAATATATACTAGTGTTTCATTCAACAATTACTGCTTGTTACATTTTTCACCTGAAAACAACCAACTTTATTTTATATGAGAAAGGCATTGTAAGTGCTAACTCTCTCACTAGATGGCGTCGAGACAAATTGTCTACATTTTTAGGCGAAATACTTGAACTTGTCAAATATTAATTATTATTTTTTGGTAAACTAATGTTTTTAAGACAAGATTTTTTATGCATAGCACAAAGGGTAACAATTATTTTACAAGCAATAATTGTTCGCCTGAAACACTCATCCACATTGAAAAATCTCCTGATAAAAGATACATGACGCCAACGGGACTCGAACCCGTGTCCCTTCGATTTCCGGTCGACAGCTCTGACCACTGAGCTATGGCGGCTTATCTCTTACCCGCGAAATTATTCAATATATACTAGTGTTTCATTCAACAATTACTGCTTGTTACATTTTTCACCTGAAAACAACCAACTTTATTTTATATGAGAAAGGCATTGTAAGTGCTAACTCTCTCACTAGATGGCGTCGAGACAAATTGTCTACATTTTTAGGCGAAATACTTGAACTTGTCAAATATTAATTATTATTTTTTGGTAAACTAATGTTTTTAAGACAAGATTTTTTATGCATAGCACAAAGGGTAACAATTATTTTACAAGCAATAATTGTTCGCCTGAAACACTCATCCACATTGAAAAATCTCCTGATAAAAGATACATGACGCCAACGGGACTCGAACCCGTGTCCCTTCGATTTCCGGTCGACAGCTCTGACCACTGAGCTATGGCGGCTTATCTCTTACCCGCGAAATTATTCAATATATACTAGTGTTTCATTCAACAATTACTGCTTGTTACATTTTTCACCTGAAAACAACCAACTTTATTTTATATGAGAAAGGCATTGTAAGTGCTAACTCTCTCACTAGATGGCGTCGAGACAAATTGTCTACATTTTTAGGCGAAATACTTGAACTTGTCAAATATTAATTATTATTTTTTGGTAAACTAATGTTTTTAAGACAAGATTTTTTATGCATAGCACAAAGGGTAACAATTATTTTACAAGCAATAATTGTTCGCCTGAAACACTCATCCACATTGAAAAATCTCCTGATAAAAGATACATGACGCCAACGGGACTCGAACCCGTGTCCCTTCGATTTCCGGTCGACAGCTCTGACCACTGAGCTATGGCGGCTTATCTCTTACCCGCGAAATTATTCAATATATACTAGTGTTTCATTCAACAATTACTGCTTGTTACATTTTTCACCTGAAAACAACCAACTTTATTTTATATGAGAAAGGCATTGTAAGTGCTAACTCTCTCACTAGATGGCGTCGAGACAAATTGTCTACATTTTTAGGCGAAATACTTGAACTTGTCAAATATTAATTATTATTTTTTGGTAAACTAATGTTTTTAAGACAAGATTTTTTATGCATAGCACAAAGGGTAACAATTATTTTACAAGCAATAATTGTTCGCCTGAAACACTCATCCACATTGAAAAATCTCCTGATAAAAGATACATGACGCCAACGGGACTCGAACCCGTGTCCCTTCGATTTCCGGTCGACAGCTCTGACCACTGAGCTATGGCGGCTTATCTCTTACCCGCGAAATTATTCAATATATACTAGTGTTTCATTCAACAATTACTGCTTGTTACATTTTTCACCTGAAAACAACCAACTTTATTTTATATGAGAAAGGCATTGTAAGTGCTAACTCTCTCACTAGATGGCGTCGAGACAAATTGTCTACATTTTTAGGCGAAATACTTGAACTTGTCAAATATTAATTATTATTTTTTGGTAAACTAATGTTTTTAAGACAAGATTTTTTATGCATAGCACAAAGGGTAACAATTATTTTACAAGCAATAATTGTTCGCCTGAAACACTCATCCACATTGAAAAATCTCCTGATAAAAGATACATGATAAAAGATACAAGACACATTTGTGCTATGCATAAAAAATCTTGTCTTAAAAACATTAGTTTACCAAAAAATAATAATTAATATTTGACAATTTCAAGTATTTCGCCTAAAAATGTAGACAATTTGTCTCGACGCCATCTAGTGAGAGAGTTAGCACTTACAATGCCTTTCTCATATAAAATAAAGTTGGTTGTTTTCAGGTGAAAAATGTAACAAGCAGTAATTGTTGAATGAAACACTAGTATATATTGAATAATTTCGCGGGTAAGAGATTAGCCGCCATAGCTCAGTGGTCAGAGCTGTCGACCGGAAATCGAAGGGACACGGGTTCGAGTCCCGTTGGCGTCATGTATCTTTTATCAGGAGATTTTTCAATGTGGATGAGTGTTTCAGGCGAACAATTATTGCTTGTAAAATAATTGTTACCCTTTGTGCTATGCATAAAAAATCTTGTCTTAAAAACATTAGTTTACCAAAAAATAATAATTAATATTTGACAAGTTCAAGTATTTCGCCTAAAAATGTAGACAATTTGTCTCGACGCCATCTAGTGAGAGAGTTAGCACTTACAATGCCTTTCTCATATAAAATAAAGTTGGTTGTTTTCAGGTGAAAAATGTAACAAGCAGTAATTGTTGAATGAAACACTAGTATATATTGAATAATTTCGCGGGTAAGAGATAAGCCGCCATAGCTCAGTGGTCAGAGCTGTCGACCGGAAATCGAAGGGACACGGGTTCGAGTCCCGTTGGCGTCATGTATCTTTTATCAGGAGATTTTTCAATGTGGATGAGTGTTTCAGGCGAACAATTATTGCTTGTAAAATAATTGTTACCCTTTGTGCTATGCATAAAAAATCTTGTCTTAAAAACATTAGTTTACCAAAAAATAATAATTAATATTTGACAAGTTCAAGTATTTCGCCTAAAAATGTAGACAATTTGTCTCGACGCCATCTAGTGAGAGAGTTAGCACTTACAATGCCTTTCTCATATAAAATAAAGTTGGTTGTTTTCAGGTGAAAAATGTAACAAGCAGTAATTGTTGAATGAAACACTAGTATATATTGAATAATTTCGCGGGTAAGAGATAAGCCGCCATAGCTCAGTGGTCAGAGCTGTCGACCGGAAATCGAAGGGACACGGGTTCGAGTCCCGTTGGCGTCATGTATCTTTTATCAGGAGATTTTTCAATGTGGATGAGTGTTTCAGGCGAACAATTATTGCTTGTAAAATAATTGTTACCCTTTGTGCTATGCATAAAAAATCTTGTCTTAAAAACATTAGTTTACCAAAAAATAATAATTAATATTTGACAAGTTCAAGTATTTCGCCTAAAAATGTAGACAATTTGTCTCGACGCCATCTAGTGAGAGAGTTAGCACTTACAATGCCTTTCTCATATAAAATAAAGTTGGTTGTTTTCAGGTGAAAAATGTAACAAGCAGTAATTGTTGAATGAAACACTAGTATATATTGAATAATTTCGCGGGTAAGAGATAAGCCGCCATAGCTCAGTGGTCAGAGCTGTCGACCGGAAATCGAAGGGACACGGGTTCGAGTCCCGTTGGCGTCATGTATCTTTTATCAGGAGATTTTTCAATGTGGATGAGTGTTTCAGGCGAACAATTATTGCTTGTAAAATAATTGTTACCCTTTGTGCTATGCATAAAAAATCTTGTCTTAAAAACATTAGTTTACCAAAAAATAATAATTAATATTTGACAAGTTCAAGTATTTCGCCTAAAAATGTAGACAATTTGTCTCGACGCCATCTAGTGAGAGAGTTAGCACTTACAATGCCTTTCTCATATAAAATAAAGTTGGTTGTTTTCAGGTGAAAAATGTAACAAGCAGTAATTGTTGAATGAAACACTAGTATATATTGAATAATTTCGCGGGTAAGAGATAAGCCGCCATAGCTCAGTGGTCAGAGCTGTCGACCGGAAATCGAAGGGACACGGGTTCGAGTCCCGTTGGCGTCATGTATCTTTTATCAGGAGATTTTTCAATGTGGATGAGTGTTTCAGGCGAACAATTATTGCTTGTAAAATAATTGTTACCCTTTGTGCTATGCATAAAAAATCTTGTCTTAAAAACATTAGTTTACCAAAAAATAATAATTAATATTTGACAAGTTCAAGTATTTCGCCTAAAAATGTAGACAATTTGTCTCGACGCCATCTAGTGAGAGAGTTAGCACTTACAATGCCTTTCTCATATAAAATAAAGTTGGTTGTTTTCAGGTGAAAAATGTAACAAGCAGTAATTGTTGAATGAAACACTAGTATATATTGAATAATTTCGCGGGTAAGAGATAAGCCGCCATAGCTCAGTGGTCAGAGCTGTCGACCGGAAATCGAAGGGACACGGGTTCGAGTCCCGTTGGCGTCATGTATCTTTTATCAGGAGATTTTTCAATGTGGATGAGTGTTTCAGGCGAACAATTATTGCTTGTAAAATAATTGTTACCCTTTGTGCTATGCATAAAAAATCTTGTCTTAAAAACATTAGTTTACCAAAAAATAATAATTAATATTTGACAAGTTCAAGTATTTCGCCTAAAAATGTAGACAATTTGTCTCGACGCCATCTAGTGAGAGAGTTAGCACTTACAATGCCTTTCTCATATAAAATAAAGTTGGTTGTTTTCAGGTGAAAAATGTAACAAGCAGTAATTGTTGAATGAAACACTAGTATATATTGAATAATTTCGCGGGTAAGAGATAAGCCGCCATAGCTCAGTGGTCAGAGCTGTCGACCGGAAATCGAAGGGACACGGGTTCGAGTCCCGTTGGCGTCATGTATCTTTTATCAGGAGATTTTTCAATGTGGATGAGTGTTTCAGGCGAACAATTATTGCTTGTAAAATAATTGTTACCCTTTGTGCTATGCATAAAAAATCTTGTCTTAAAAACATTAGTTTACCAAAAAATAATAATTAATATTTGACAAGTTCAAGTATTTCGCCTAAAAATGTAGACAATTTGTCTCGACGCCATCTAGTGAGAGAGTTAGCACTTACAATGCCTTTCTCATATAAAATAAAGTTGGTTGTTTTCAGGTGAAAAATGTAACAAGCAGTAATTGTTGAATGAAACACTAGTATATATTGAATAATTTCGCGGGTAAGAGATAAGCCGCCATAGCTCAGTGGTCAGAGCTGTCGACCGGAAATCGAAGGGACACGGGTTCGAGTCCCGTTGGCGTCATGTATCTTTTATCAGGAGATTTTTCAATGTGGATGAGTGTTTCAGGCGAACAATTATTGCTTGTAAAATAATTGTTACCCTTTGTGCTATGCATAAAAAATCTTGTCTTAAAAACATTAGTTTACCAAAAAATAATAATTAATATTTGACAAGTTCAAGTATTTCGCCTAAAAATGTAGACAATTTGTCTCGACGCCATCTAGTGAGAGAGTTAGCACTTACAATGCCTTTCTCATATAAAATAAAGTTGGTTGTTTTCAGGTGAAAAATGTAACAAGCAGTAATTGTTGAATGAAACACTAGTATATATTGAATAATTTCGCGGGTAAGAGATAAGCCGCCATAGCTCAGTGGTCAGAGCTGTCGACCGGAAATCGAAGGGACACGGGTTCGAGTCCCGTTGGCGTCATGTATCTTTTATCAGGAGATTTTTCAATGTGGATGAGTGTTTCAGGCGAACAATTATTGCTTGTAAAATAATTGTTACCCTTTGTGCTATGCATAAAAAATCTTGTCTTAAAAACATTAGTTTACCAAAAAATAATAATTAATATTTGACAAGTTCAAGTATTTCGCCTAAAAATGTAGACAATTTGTCTCGACGCCATCTAGTGAGAGAGTTAGCACTTACAATGCCTTTCTCATATAAAATAAAGTTGGTTGTTTTCAGGTGAAAAATGTAACAAGCAGTAATTGTTGAATGAAACACTAGTATATATTGAATAATTTCGCGGGTAAGAGATAAGCCGCCATAGCTCAGTGGTCAGAGCTGTCGACCGGAAATCGAAGGGACACGGGTTCGAGTCCCGTTGGCGTCATGTATCTTTTATCAGGAGATTTTTCAATGTGGATGAGTGTTTCAGGCGAACAATTATTGCTTGTAAAATAATTGTTACCCTTTGTGCTATGCATAAAAAATCTTGTCTTAAAAACATTAGTTTACCAAAAAATAATAATTAATATTTGACAAGTTCAAGTATTTCGCCTAAAAATGTAGACAATTTGTCTCGACGCCATCTAGTGAGAGAGTTAGCACTTACAATGCCTTTCTCATATAAAATAAAGTTGGTTGTTTTCAGGTGAAAAATGTAACAAGCAGTAATTGTTGAATGAAACACTAGTATATATTGAATAATTTCGCGGGTAAGAGATAAGCCGCCATAGCTCAGTGGTCAGAGCTGTCGACCGGAAATCGAAGGGACACGGGTTCGAGTCCCGTTGGCGTCATGTATCTTTTATCAGGAGATTTTTCAATGTGGATGAGTGTTTCAGGCGAACAATTATTGCTTGTAAAATAATTGTTACCCTTTGTGCTATGCATAAAAAATCTTGTCTTAAAAACATTAGTTTACCAAAAAATAATAATTAATATTTGACAAGTTCAAGTATTTCGCCTAAAAATGTAGACAATTTGTCTCGACGCCATCTAGTGAGAGAGTTAGCACTTACAATGCCTTTCTCATATAAAATAAAGTTGGTTGTTTTCAGGTGAAAAATGTAACAAGCAGTAATTGTTGAATGAAACACTAGTATATATTGAATAATTTCGCGGGTAAGAGATAAGCCGCCATAGCTCAGTGGTCAGAGCTGTCGACCGGAAATCGAAGGGACACGGGTTCGAGTCCCGTTGGCGTCATGTATCTTTTATCAGGAGATTTTTCAATGTGGATGAGTGTTTCAGGCGAACAATTATTGCTTGTAAAATAATTGTTACCCTTTGTGCTATGCATAAAAAATCTTGTCTTAAAAACATTAGTTTACCAAAAAATAATAATTAATATTTGACAAGTTCAAGTATTTCGCCTAAAAATGTAGACAATTTGTCTCGACGCCATCTAGTGAGAGAGTTAGCACTTACAATGCCTTTCTCATATAAAATAAAGTTGGTTGTTTTCAGGTGAAAAATGTAACAAGCAGTAATTGTTGAATGAAACACTAGTATATATTGAATAATTTCGCGGGTAAGAGATAAGCCGCCATAGCTCAGTGGTCAGAGCTGTCGACCGGAAATCGAAGGGACACGGGTTCGAGTCCCGTTGGCGTCATGTATCTTTTATCAGGAGATTTTTCAATGTGGATGAGTGTTTCAGGCGAACAATTATTGCTTGTAAAATAATTGATTTTCAGTTTCTAGAAAAGAAAAACGGTTGTGATGGTAAAAGTAATTTCTTACTTTCGCAATCTTTGTGATATAATTTCCTAGTAAAGTAAATGTTTTGCCACGGTATAAGAGATTTCATATTGAAATAAAATTTTATGAATGTTCTCAGAATTAATTGATATACACTTGAATCTTGAATCCACTTCTAAAATCTGCTTATGTTTGCGGTAAATTCTAGGAATTTTTAATGGTGTTTTATTATTAAATTTAATGATTGTTTGTTTTGTCACGAATTATGATAATTTGTCAACGCAAGGTAAAAAAATAATATGAACAGGTTATGTGGAAAATTTCTACACGGTGTCCGGAAAAAAGAGGGAAACTGGTGAGTCTACGCCACATTTGGAGCAGTGGCGGCTCTTGAGTTTTTTGTGTACTAGAGTGCTAATATGAGAAAAATGGAATTATTGATGTTGTAGCTGAAAACAATTTTTGTTTTTTCGAAAATTCGATTTTTCGTATGAAGTTTTAAAAGAATTAGATTGCCGCATATGAAAAAAACAGAAGTGCTTAATGTATTAAGGATTAAAGATGTATGAAAAAAATAAAATTAAACTTGAATACGGAAGCTCTATTTGGAATCCACATTACTGCAAATATGAAAATATTGTAGAATCCATTAAAAAAAAAATGCTAAGAATGTTATCCTTCAAATGTGGATTACATGACCATCTAAGATCATATGACGTACGTCGTGATTACTTCAAGATTGATACACTTAAAACTAGAAGGCAATTGACTGATCTCATATGTTTACATAAAATTATTCACGGTCAACTTGATACTACATTATGTCTTAGCAATATTAAAATAAATGTCCCCAATTCGCATTGTTTAAGACGCCATAATTTTTTTCACCTGAATACATTTATAAATAATATCGCCTACTTTAGCCCTCTGACCCAGATGTGTCGACTATATAACAAGATAGAGTGTGCTGAAATAGATATTTTCGTCGATAATTTGTACGGATTCAGAAAAAAAGTTCTGGCGCTATTAAAAAATATTAGCTAATTCATTGTGTCAATTTTCTCTCTATGCATACCTCTCGTATTTCTTATGCCTCTTACCACTTGTAATAATGTATAATGTAATGTGTTACTTGAGCGAGCTTATATATGATTGTGTATTTTATTTTTATTTTTTTTATGTTTTTGTTTTCTAATTGTATGTATCTGTATTTAATTGTATGTATCTGTATTTAATTTTTTGTATCTTTATTTAATTGTAGATTTTTGTAATTGTACAATAACTGAGTTTTTATAAGTGGATTGTTCTCACGTAAGTGTGATCATCTGTAAAACCCAGTTTAAATAAATAAATAAATAAAATTAAATAAATAAATAAATTAAATAAATGATGTATGTGTTTAAAAAAAATGTTGTGTTTACTTGCAAAAATACAATTTTACAAATAACGAAATGTACCCGTGTATATATTAGTTCAATACGTAATATGTTATATGAACTAACTCAATATAGAATAGAAAATATTTAAAAAAAACCCTCCCCTACCGGAGGGGAGATATCTTAGTTGTTTTTACATCACATACTCAATAATTTAGGTAATCCAAAAAAATAACTGTTTGATGATTGATCCGGTATTTTTAAGAAATGTTTTGTATACAATTATGACGAAATTGTTGAGTTGTGTTTTTTTTAAACATAAACACCACACAGGAGGTATCTTTAAGGGGTTATATACAGTCAGGAGGCCCAAAAAAAAGGATTTTTCAAAAATTTATCCTGATAAGTCTTTTTAATTTATTAAAATAAAAATTCGTACATACCTATATTATGGCAATTTTAAACAGTATTTTAAGAATTTTTATTTGTAAAAATAATTATTTTGAAAGCTGCTATAGCTGTTTTCCAGAAGCTCCTCCCAAAAAAAGCCTTTTGCGGTGACCATCATATCTCTGGACTGGATTATCTAAAATTAAAAAACCAAACGGATTTCTTTATAATTATAAATATTCCTCTAATTGATCGAAGGACAGAGCCAAATAATTTTTTTTGACAAAATTGCGGCTTCTCAAAAAAAAAATCAACTTTTTACCATAATTTTGGCCTTATATTGTTTATAAAAAAATATGTATTTATCGGTGAGAACAGGCCGATTAATAAATTTAAAATATACTTAAGAAGCTTGTGTTAAAATTTGAGATTGATCGGTTCAGCCGTTTTCGAGTAATCTTGGTCACCGACTTTAAAAACACAGTTTTGAGAAAAACGCGTTTAAAGTTTGAAAAGAACTTTACATGGAGTAAAAAAATAATTTTTTAAACTTACATCGAGTCGTCTATTCCAGGGCCATATAATACACCCGTCGCCCTTTCGGCAGCTTCTAATAACTCGAGTTGGTGTTGTCTGCGGACCATTCTTCCCTCTCGTGTGCTATCATGTGCTCTGCGGTCAGAGACGGCCACGCGCTGTTTATCCTCTCTTTCGGCGTATGAATGCGCTTTGGGCCCAAGTAAAACCCCTATTGCATTCATGTAATATAATAATGATGTTCTAACTTCATTAAATATGCCAGCAGCATGTATGCAGCCGTTTCTACAGTTTTGGAACCGGCCTGAACTATTTTTGGAGAGATTTTCCATATCAGTTGATTGTAGCTCTCGTTGTTGTTTTGGGTGAAACCACCCACACATCTTTCTAATAATTTCTTATTGCTGAGATCTGTATAAATGGTAAGTATAGTCTCAGCAAAATATTGTGGTAATGATGGATGATCATACTTGAAAGTGGGTAATTTATTGGCACTTCTCGTGTTGAGGTTTTTGTCCGTTGAGCAATAATGATAATATGTGGCCCAGATAGCATTATACATATTTTCGACGGGATCAAAATTTCTCCTAATTGCTAAGCCATAATAAACTGTCAACTTGTCGATAATTTTACCACTAAGTTTGCCATTTCCACCAAAAGTTTTTTTTTGTACTTTTTTCGTTTTTATTATCAACTGTTTCCACATTTTTATTCACACAATCTCGGTGTCACGTGCCCATTCTCTTCTGTACGTGTCCAATACATTCTTTCTTCATAACTTCTTGATCGCCGTCAGGTGCACCTTTTAAAACCCCCGAATACGTTTTGGCGTCACCGTCTCCGCTCTGACACGTCTTTACAAATATGCGTGTAACTTCTAAAATAATAGCCGGATTAACTTGAAATTTTCTGTGTGTGTACATAAATAAATTTTCATTACGAAAATGAAATAAAAAAAATTTCGTTTTTTTGAAAATTCTAACTGTATATAACCCCTTAAGGTATATTTTTTTTTATATCCCGATCATACATGGTTTTACCACATATAACCCTCAGGGATCTCATTTCAACATCATTCAGTCTACTTACATCCTTTCTCTACCAGATCCATGCCTCACTTCTATATATCAGGGTAAGCAGGTACTAGCACTCCATTGTGGACTGCTAGTTTCGCTTCTTTGGATAATATTTTGTTAGCACCAACTTCGTTCAATCCTCCGCTAATGTAATTACCTGCATTTACCCTTCTTTCAATATCTCTGCCAGCCTTCCCATTACTCGTAAACATACTTAATAACTATATGCATACATAAATACACAAACTCATCCACCTGCTCCGAGTATTCCTTATTCACAACTATATTGTACACTGTTTTCGAACTCTCTATCTTTCAAACACTATGACTTTTGACTTACTCACATTAATCATTAACTCATTCTTCATACATACTTCGTTCATCCTAGTCACGAGAGACTGTAGATTTTCCGTACTGTTAGCAATCAGCACCGCATCATCAGCATACAACAAGCAACATACTTTCAGCTTTAAGGAGACTAAATAAGAAAGGAGAACAAAATTATATAAAGGATACGCGGCCAAGTGGAGATAAATTTGATTGTAACAATAAACTCACTACTATTTGCGCTATTATAATATTTTGCTAGATTATAGCTGTTGGCAAGTCACCTTTTCTGTATATTTTATCCTGTTTAAATGAAGTGCTTTCTATTATTGCAGCATTCTATGCCTTAAGAAAATTTCAGCTGTATCACATTCAATGTCGTTTTGTATACATATTGTTGTGTTCTTTAATGTAATACTAATATTCGCCTATGTACCACTGTGTACTTATAATCTCATGTATCACATTATTGTAAAAGCCTTTTATGGCGTTTAATAAATAAATAAATCACTCCGCGGTATATGGGGGACCGTAGTGACCCCCAGTGATTTTTACCTTCAAGTACGTAAAGGTTAACCAAAACGATGAGGTATGTTTGCGACGCATATAAGTAGATACTTCTGATGGAAGCTTGAAATAATAATAATATACACTTATCTGTTAACACATTTATGTATCGGAGGTACACGAGGGGTAAGTCGACAGAACGTGGCAATAACTTATTTACTCTTATTTTTTGCTATGCATATGGGGCCGTTCAGTATTACGTAAGCAGATTTATTACAATTATTTACCCCCTCTCCCCCCTTGTCACCAAAAGTAAGCAAAGCTCTTACCCCCCCCCCATGCTTACGTAAAAATTGGAACCTATATGCATTTTTATGTTAATGTATTCTGTTTTTTTATTGATTCATAAGCAGCACTTATAAAATAGACTTAGGATAGAGGACTTTAATGCACATAATATTCATTTAAACAAACTTTATTGACACGGTGGGAATCCCCGAATATGTATTCGGTTTTCAAACATAGACAATGTGTGGGTTGCCAATGTGTAAAAAAAAATAACTACTGCTGATCAGTGCTGACGTAATCACTATCTCGACCCCCCACCCCCCCATGTCATCAAAAATAAGCAAAGCAAAGACCCCCCTGCCCCCCTATAGTGCTTACATAATACTTGAACGGCCCCTATGATGTAATAATGATATTCATTATAGATAAATATTTACATTGACAAGTTCGCCTTAGAAACAACAGAAATATCTTCATGAAGAAACATTGCAAATATATTAAAAACAAATGCGTGATCAGTACTTTAGATATTAATTAGGTTTTAATAATGGTTTTAGTAATAACTGCACATGAACAAGAATAACGTGATTTTCATAATATAAATATTACTACCATACCCCGTTCTTAGGTACCTATTATTATTTATTGCCTTAATTTAAAAACACAGAAAATGTGTTATCTAAGTGTTAACTTAAAGCTTTCAGCAACGATTTCTGTGGCTCAGAGCGAGATAATTAAAAAATATTAAACTTAACCAAATATTTTAGGTTTTATATATTTATGTGCCATTATTGAATCTAAATCTAACAATCATTATTGTCGTTTTTTGCGTCGTTTGCGGTTGCCTCGTTCCTATCCCATAATTCATGGCTCGGTTTGCGTTTTGGTTCTCAAATATACGAATATATACAGCAATAAGTTACATGAGATAAAAAAATTATCCATTATTTCATGTCGCTTAATGGCACTAGATAAAGAGATTTAAAATAACATGCCCGCAAGTAGCATCACACTTAACAAATACGTAAGATAAATGACACTAAAATTATGTTAGAATTAAATGTTATTTAAGCTACATGTACGCTTAGTGGGCCAAGAATGAGATTAGTCATGTCATAAATTGACCTTAAAAATTCTCTTTTGCGATAACTCGAATATTGTTATTTTCACGAGAATAATCCGAAATTCACAATTTTCTGGAAAATAATCCACTATGCATCGATACAAAGCTACTATTCTAGGGACCATTCCATCAAAACTGTGGTTGCAACAATTCCACCATTTTTCCAACAACGAAATTTCCTCACTATTTGAATGAGAATGGAATATTGTTCCGTTCCCTTTCTCCCTCTTTAAATTCATGTTCTTGACTCCCCAGATTGTTACTTTCTGCGGTATAAATGCGGGAACTTTATATAACATATTTTTTGGTTGTCCCTTTTAAAACAAAAATCCTCTCTTCTATCAAGACTTATCTGATATTGCCTCCCCTCGTCCAACATATCATCTCTTCTAAGCCTGAACTCGACTATAATCTTCCACATAATAATTATAAAGTTTGCCACCTTAAATTCAATTAATATAATATAAATACTCCTTCCTGCTTCCGTAATTTCAAATGATGGCCTAGAACACCATCGAAGGGCAAAAACCAGAAACGTTAAAAAAAAAACTTTTTTTAAATTTTTCACCTGATTTTCTGGTATAAAATAAAAGTATTGATGTCGGGCAACTTTTACATGTTTAGACGTAATTATAACTTTTTAGTTAGATCTAAAATATCGGTATAAAAAGTAATTTTAAAATCTAGTTAATATTCTAATAGATAGGTTTAAAATATTGGTAGAAATTAATTATTGCTTGATTTATTTTATATGCTTGTTGTGATGTTGCTCGGCAATTAAACTTAAGCCGTTTTGCCGTTCGACGGGCTTTTCAACGGTTTCAAGAGACTGGTGGCTGGTGTGGATGGTGGACACCGGAGGTGTGGATCAGGGCGACGATGCTGCACATAAGATTTTGCAATTGGTGCGATTTTTGGGAAGCCAAGTGAAACAAAACACGAAATAGAACAAGACACAGTAAAATAAAACGTAATGGTCGCAATTAGGAATCAAACCCAAAATCGCTGTCTTACTCGGACAGCGCCTCAACCGTCTCTGCCATTGGGACCTAATTATTTAACGTCATTTTTGTCGATCTGATCGATATCACAGGTATTTCAAATTCAGATGTCACAATATTATCTTCAACTTATTTTTTCCGATATTTTTGGCTATCTTTTTAAAAGATTACATCGTTCTAACGAATTTATTTGTAACCTAGATAGTGTCTCAGATAAATATTTCCGATTTTTATTTATATGGGACACATATTGACTTTTTATAAATGTCTAATTTTTTTATTTTTTTATTATTTTTTATTGTTGATACATAATTTTACAATATTTCATATTCTAATTCAGTAATGTTGGCCTCACTGGGTTGTTTACCCGTGCTGAGGCCCCCATTTTATAATATAAGAATTTATACATTTAAAAAAAAGAAAAACAACATTAAAATAAAGATAAATTTAAACTAAAAATAAAGATTAAAAATTAAAAAATAATTATCACACTAAAAGAAAAATATTAAAAGAGAATGTAAATCGGCATTTATAATGATTTATGTGTTTGTGCGTGTTGCGTGTTTTATATTTTTTTTTGTGTTGCGTGTATATGTTTTATTCTTTTATGTTATAGAATTTTGGTAATATTGTCTTTTTGTTCTTTAATCCATTTTTTTTATTTTGTGTTTGAATTTATTTTTATTTTCCTCAATTTTTGTTTCAAGTTGAAGACTGTTGAATGCTTTAATAGCGTGGTATTTATGGTGTCTTTGTCCAAAGGTAGTGTTTACCGTCGGAGTTTTTATGTTTTCTTTGTACGCTTGTCTGACCGGTCTATTAGTGATATTTTGTGTTTGTTGGGGTTTGTTTTTTTGGTCGAAAATGTAGTTTAGTAGTGTTTTAACATATAATTGGCGTATATCAAGTACGTCACAGCTTTTAAATATTTGGTCTGTGTCGGTTAGTTTATGTTTTTTGAGTATTACCTTTAATATCGTTTTCTGTGCGATTTCTATTTGAGTGATAGCTGCGTTTGTTGCTCCTCCCCAAGCAATTATTCCATATTCTATTATTGATTGGCATAGTGCAAAATAAATTGTTTTCAATTTTTTATTTTATATATGTTTCTTATATTTAGGAAAATGTGTATTGTTCTGAGGAGCCTATTTGTGATTTGTTTGATGTGATGTGTCCATCTAAGATTATGGTCAATTACGATTCCTAGATACTTTATTTGTTCTGTTTTTTCTAGAGGGGGCAATCGCAGATGTTGGTGTTTATGCATTCGTGTATTTTTATGGTGTTTGTATTGTTTTTTGGCTGTCCTGTGTTAGTTATGCTGTACGTTGTGAATTTTGTTTTCGATATGTTTAGTATAAGTGTATTTTAGTCCAACCATTTTTTCACTTGCGTGATTCCTAGATTCGCTATGTTATATACCTTATTCCAATCCTTAGATGTAAATAGTAAAACTGTGTCGTCTGCGTAACTAATTATTTCTCCATCTATTTCCATGTTGCAAAGTTCATTTATGTAAATTGTGAAAAGAACGGGCCCTAGTATGCTTCCTTGTGGAACTCCGTGTGTAATCGGCAGTGGTTTGCTAGTATAGTTATTAATTTTGACTTGCTGTGTTCTGTCGCTCATGTAACTTTTCAATAGTTGGAGTTCTTTGTTTTTGATACCCATATTTTCTAATTTTTTAAAAAGTGTTTTGTGGCAGATTGAATCAAAGGCTTTAGCCAAATCTAGATATATCGCTATGCATTTAAACCCTTGATCTAAGTTGCTATGTATATATTCTATTGTACTTGCCAAAGCTTCTTTTGTGCTTCTTTTTTCTCTAAATCCATATTGTTTGTCCGAGATTAATTTGTTTTCTTCCAGGTATTTTATTATTTTGTTTTTTAATAGTCTTTCGAAAATCTTTGATAGTGAGTTTAGCAAAGTGATTGGTCTATAGTTAGTTATTTCCATTTTATCTCCGGATTTATAAATAGGGATTACCAGTCCTTTTTTAAGAGTATTAGGAAAGCTGGCATGTGTTATGCTAAGGTTGATTAGGTGTGTTATAGGTATTAATATTTCATTTTTTTATTATTTTAATGCAATCCGTTGTTATCTCATCTAATCCAGGAGCAATCCGGTTTTTTAATGTATTTTTTATTTTGTTAATTTCCATTTCCGAAGTTGTTTTTAATATAAATCTGTGTTGTGTTGGTTGAGTATCGATGTTTGATCTGTTTGTTTGTGTTAGTGTGTTTGTGAGGTGTTTTTTACGATTCGCTAAAACTTTCCCTATAGTTGCAAAAAAGTTATTGACGTGGTTTGCCATAATTTCTATATTTGTTTTGGCATCTATTTTTTTCGAGTTAATATTTAGATGTTCGATAGTATTTTTTTGTTTGTATTTTTGTGTGTATGTAACTTCCTTTAATATTCTCCATATTTCCTTTGGGTAATTGTTTTCTTTTTTAAGTTTTTCTCTGTAGTACAACTCCTTAGCTACTCTAATAATTTTCGTGCATATGTTTCTATATCTTTTATAGTAATTAAGTTGTTAAGTTTTGTATTTGATCATTTGTTTTGTTTGTTGTGACTTTGTTAAGTTAAGTCTGGGCACATCGTAACGCCTGCGAGTTCAGCGATCCGTGTAACAGCGTGGACTGGGGATATGTTGTCCTGTAATTTTAGGCCGTTTATCTCTATGGTGTTCAGCAGGGCTGCTTGTTCTATATCCGCCAGATGGATTTCTACCGTAGACAATCTGTTTTCTTTATCCGCCAGTTCCTCCTTGATTTTGTTGACGGTGTTTGGAATGTCCATGATTTGTTGAAGTTTTTGCATAATGTCATCATATTTGTCATTGATGAAGTTCGTCAAGTTTTTTATTTCTTGCAGCTCTGTTTCAATTTTATTGAGAATTACTGTCTTCATTTCCTCGAATTTCATATTGATGAATTCAAATATTGACTCACTGTCTATATTAATCATAGATTGATGTGTCGCCGACGGTGTGTCCATGGTGCCAGTTTGTGGTGAAGATGTGGTTTTCTTCGCGCTGGAGAATTTACTGCGAGATTTAGACATGTTGTGTTGTCGTTTTTTTTTTTTTTATTTTGAGGGTTGCTCCTGTTGGTGGGCAAAAACAATGGCACACTCTCTAGCGCCTATAGGCAGACAAAACCAGTTACACAGGTTTTTGAGGGTTGCTCCTGTTGGTAGGCAAAAACAATGGCACACTCTCTAGCGCCTATAGGCAGGCAAAACCAATTACACAGGTTATGTTTTGGTTTGAATCCGTGATGGTAGCTGATTGTGAAGGTGTTAGAATTTAGTTTTAGTTTAGTTTAGTTTTAGTGAATTTAGTTTTAATATAAAATATGTTCTTATTATGTAAATTTTAATAATTATATTGTATTTTATAAAATAAATAAAAAATATATAAAACAAAAACAAAAAATTGATTTTTTTTTTCAATTACTTTTGAAAGTAATATATCAAAATACATACATATATTAATACTCAGTTTCTTTGTTTTTTTTTGCGTGGGGAAAATTAGGCGAAAAGCGACCGCTCTCCCCCTCAATTCGATACGACTCGAGGTTCGTTTTGGCGTGCCAGAAAAAAAGTCCCATTCAATTGTTTTTTTGCCGAATTCCTGGCGAGCGAAAATCGACCGCCGGTCTCACGGAGCCGCTTCGACTCGAGGTTCATTATGGCGGGACGCGTTTTGGGCGAAATTCAGTAAAAGTTTGTATGAAAATGTTTACTAATATATTCGTTCGGGGTAATTTGTCGACAAAAATTTGAGTAGCATCTGGCGGCGGAAACTGGAAGCGCTCGCGGCGCGCCATACGAAAGTGCGCAGTTCTCTTTCCGGCCGCCAGGGTTGCCTAACACACAAATTGCCTAACACTAAAGTTGATTTGCGGCAGTTTAATTGGCACAGCTTCAAATCGACGATTCCCCGCGAGTGTTGCCAAACGCACGGTTTCGAAACGGCCAAATTTTGGTGCATTTTCTCAATGTTTCGTTTTCATCGATCACCATCGATCTGTAAAACTGTTTTTCCTTCACCGTTTATATTTTTATTCAATTTCGAACGCACCCCGAACGCGAAATCATTAAAAAAAAAATTCCTGCGCCTTTTTGCTTGAAAATGTTTCGTTTTTCGCATTACTCTAACGTAAATTAAAAAGACGATTGATTTTGATCGAGCGTCGGGTCTGATTTAATCAGGTATCGTTGATTTTTTTTTTAAATTTCACGAATTTTTTTTTTTAATTTCATGATAAATATTACGAATTTCCTCATTTATCGGGAAAGATTTTTAATTTAAGTGGAAATGTTTTTCTTTGCATAATGGTATCATTGGACAAAAATTAGTCATGTGGTCAACACGAAACCACGTGGTATGCTTTTTTATAAAATCAACACGGTCAACTTAATGATAGAATTCCGTCAAAAAGGCGCAGTCTACGGTTAAAATTTTCGATAAAATTCATCCTCCGAAGGTTTAGGAACGTTAATTGGCCGTCCTACATATGGCGCTCGGTTCAAAATGTCTCACAATAACCGGCTAAAGTTTTGACATTTGAGATTTGAACCGAAAAATGCCATTTTTAATCAGTCGGGCTTTTGGCCAATTAGAAATAATAGCAATCATAGACAAGCACCGAAGTGATGTGCTTTTATTTTAGGGATGTGAATTCAAAGAAACGATAAAATCTGTGTAGGTACTTACTTTGGTGGCTTATCTTTTGAAAATCGATAATGCTTTTGAACGAAATAATATTTTATAATTATTAATGAAATAAATTTTGGGAAAAATAATATGGCACGGGTACCGTCGCCCCGTAGTGAAAAACTACATCAATAGCGCCACGCAAATTTATAATTTGTACCAGGAGCGCAGAAATTATATAGGGTGAAGCGGTGTTAATTGTTTTGTAAAATAAACATTTTTTAATCAAAAAATTTTCCAGTTTGAGTGTTTGTAATAAATTTGAGAGGCGGGCATGGATACCGTCGCCCCGGGAGCCATTCATATTTTAAGTTTTTATCTCTTTATTTTTTAACGAGTAGGTACCTAATTGCGTTATGAATATATTTTTATGGTAATTTTTTTTTTAAATATATTAAGTTTGAAGATTTTTTTTTTATATAATTTTTTCCAATAAAAGTTTTTACATTTTACATGTTTGTAGAGCGATGTTTTTTTCCAAAATAAAACTCGCTGGGACTTTTGAAGAATGTCGGTGACAAAAACCGTACATCGGATATGGGTATCAAATTACGTGTCTCGACTTACAGAATCCGAACGGCTCGGTGAAAAAATGATCAGTAAGCTCCTTGGCTCTTTTTTTTCTCAAAATATTCATTTCTTTCTAAACAAACATATGTTTTAATACATTTGTGGTCACACATTCATTGCTTCATTCACATGCAAACATACATATTACATTATTAAAAGTTTTTAAATTTTGCGTGATGATTGAGCGATTCTTTTTCCAAAATAACAACTTTTGAAGAATGTCGGTGACAAAAACCTTACATACGATATGGGTATCAAATTACGCGTCTCGAACTACACAACCCGAACGGCTCAGTGAAAAAATGATCAGTAAGCTCCTTGGCTCTTTTTTTTCTCAAAATATTTATTTCTTTCTAAACAAATATATATTTCTGTACCCGAGAAGCATACGGATGCAAGTCCAAAATTTGAAGAAATGAGTTTTTGATGAAGACATGAAGTAAATTATCATGTTCATTAGTGGCAGAAAGATGCAAGCCCTATCTTGAATATTTATGGTATTTTCAAAAATATATAAGGATGCAAGAACCATTACATTGTAGAAGCATAAAGATGTACATTGGACTTGCATCTTTCTGCCTCTAACATTACTACGCTTTCCATGGAAGTAAACATTCGAATGTAGACTCAAGTCCATTTTGCGTCCTTCTGCCTCTAATTTCTATGTTTTCTGTGGAACTAAACAGAAAAATCCCAGTGCTCTCATCATTATTTATTGCATTCCTACAATAAATAATGATGAAAAAGAGTATTTCCGTGGATGAATGTATGACGAGGCTCAAGAAAGAGAATTCTTCTTAAGAGACTGATGGAAACATAGGTGGTGATATTATTATTGAAGACCTGACCATGTCACTTATTTATTTATTTACTTACATTTACCTTACCTCATTATACTACTAAATGGACTATATAGGGATGGAAAACAGGGGGCAAATGAAGTAGCTTCTTGCCTCTTAAAGTGGATATACAGCGATATGGGGGATAATGTTGAAGAAATAACCGTATGGTCTGACAACTGTGCAGGTCAAAATAGAAATATAACAATAACCACATCCAAAGATATTAGAAGAACGAGATGTGCTATGAGCAGTTCATACTGTGTGGAATTGTTTTGCCGAGTGTCGCCGGTTTTGTTCACCAATACTACTGCACACCTTCACTTACGCTAAGGTATCCGCACTAATACATAGAACAGATTTCTGTGCGTACACGTCCCGACAGCATTCAAAGTACCCTAATCAGGCAGTACTCCGCCTACGGTCCGGCGGCCAACATAGCATATCTCGTTCTTCTAATATCTTTGGCCACATCCTACATATGGCTGGTTTAAAAAAAAAAAAAAACCTCAAGATCATTCATCTTAAATTTTTATTACGTGGTCACACTCACCTGGAAGTAGACTCTGTCCATTCAGCGATTGAAAGGGCAAAAAAAACTACCCAATTCCAAATATTTTACCGCACGACAAAAAAAAATAACGGGAACAATTCATCAGATATTGCAAAACTAACAATCAGTACATTGTACACTCAATGAACTTAGAAAATTTCAAATATTTAAATTCCCTTTAAAATGGTTCACAATCACCTTTTGTGTATCGAAAGAAGAATATGAATGGTGAGGGTTTCCTAATATTAACGGTATTATGGCTACGAGCTGACGTAAATGTGTCGGGGATGCTACTGTATAAAAATGGTTTTCAGGAAACTGAATTTAAATATTATTATATTAGAAGAAATGGAGAGGTGTTTTGAGCGGTGACAGGATAAATCATCAAAATGATAATTCATGATAATTTCGCATTTTTAAAAAGTTATATAAAGTCATGAAAAGTGATGAAACAAAATCTCTATTAACTGGGTTAAGTAGGTTAGGTTAGGTTTAATTTATTTTTTTCATCGTTTCTAATGACTTTATATCACTCTTTAAAGGTGTGTTGAATTGTCGATTTATCATGGAACCGTTTTGAGCACCCCGGAGGTATCGCCCCAGGTAAATACAATTCCAATGGCATTAAATACACCAAATTTTGGTGTTCTGCAAAAGATGTTAATGTGGGTACCAGAGCCACTGCACTTTTTTTACACTTATTTTTTTAATCTTTTTTTTCTCTGTCAGATGACGAAGATATGGAAAATACCAATAATTTGTAATAATAATTACAATTAAATAAAAAAATATATATTAAAAATAGATATTTATATATATATATATACCTGTTATATAATTATTATTTTACTTCCAAATGAAATTTCAACATTGATCTATTTTATTTATATTTATATTTACCTGTAATATAGTATTATTTTACTATTTTACTTCCAAATGAAGTTTTCAACATTGATCCTTTTATAATATACCATGTGTCATACCAAAATATTCAATATCATTTTGAAGCAGAAGGACTCAAGTCCACAATGCTTTTTTTTAAACATTTTTTTAGGCTTTGCATATAAAATATTTTATTTTATTTTCTCATTTTCAATACAAAATTAATTAATTCAATAGGATAAAAAATAAAAATCAATTATCATGAATTTCCGCAGAAGTTATGAGACCAAACTTACAGAAAAAAAGCATTTTGGCTCTCCTGAACATTTAGCTTTTTGGAGTTGCATCCGTATGCTTCTCGGGTACAGATTTTAATACATTTGTGGTCACAAATTCATTGCTTCATTCACATGCAAACATACATATTACATTATTAAAAGTTTTTAAATTTTGCGAGTTAATTGATCGATTCTTTTTCCAAAATAACAACTTTTGAAGAATGTCGGTGACAAAAAACCGTACATTCGATATGGGTATCAAATTACGCGTCTCAAACTACACAACCCGAACGGCTCGGTGAAAAAATGATCAGTAAACTCATTGGCACATTTTTTTCTCAAAATATCCATTTCTTTTTTTAAATTTTGTAGTCCCACACTCTTCGTCTCATCTACATTCAAACATCAGATCGCTTATCACATTTACCCATTAGTTGCCTGCAATGGGCAAAAAGCTAGTCATTGTTAAAACTTTGTAATCATTCAAAAAGAGAGAACTTAAAAATATATCGACAAAAATTATGTAAAATAATTAGGTATCAATGGCCCAGTTGGGCGTTGTTCCACTAAGACAGAGATCCTATGTTCGATTCCCAGTCAATCATTACATTTATATTTTTCTGTGTCTTGTTCTGTTTCATATTTCGTTTAGATTGATTAGTATTATTTTAACAGCGGTAAGATTATCCACTTGGATTGGCCACTCAATTTGAAAAAAAAATCGGTATGGTTGATGCCCACTGTCACAACTAACCGGATGAAAATGGAACGTCCTGGTAAGTGGATTTTTGTCTGATTTCCTTCTTATCCTTTACGTATATGCTATCAAATTAAACTGCAACTGCATACAGCAACTGCTTTTCAGGGCCTAAATTACTTACGAGTACGTGATTGCTAGGGTTAGTTTGTTTGTGGTATGGATTTTAAATTTTTTTAAATTTTTTTTTTATTGTTTAACTTATAACATTGTTACATTGTACATAAAATTAGGTAATAATAGGTAATAGTGAAAAACATGTGTTATTGAATTTCTACTCCAATGAAGAGTGCTAGCTCTTGAGCTTGGCGTAGGAGTTATTTCACAATTATTTCATGTTTATATCAGTAATTAACATAAATACAGTATAATAAATATAAACTTAAGAGAGGATTGTGACGTTAATTTTGGTTGTAACATGAATTGAAGTTATAACATTTGAAAGGTGATATTAATTTTTTTTAAAGATAAATTTGACCTTTTTTTTGAATAAAATAAAATCTGGTATTTTTTTCACTTCTTCGGGAAGACTATTGAAATATCTTATGCCTTTGTAAATGTAATTATTGTGCATTTGTTGTGTTGAAAATAGAGGAATTTGGATGTTAAAATTATGCCTTAAGGATGAGTTGAATTTAAGTTTTTTTATTACAGTTTCTTTATAAATATGTAATATTGCATCTTTTTTATAGAGGTCTTCAATTTTTGGTACTTCGAAAATTTTGAACAATGATGCTGAAGAGAATGTTTGTTGTTTTTTTCAAAATTACTTTAATAATTAGTTTTTGTACCACTTTTACAGAGCTTAAAATTTTTTCATATGCACCTCCCCACCCAATGATTCCATACTGAAGTAATGATTGGACTAGTGCGTAATAGACTTTTTTCAGGTTGTTTAGCTTGAGAACATTTCTTAATCTAATGAATATATAGATACATTTTCTAATGCGCTTAACAAGTTCACATATGTGTCTGTTCCATTTCATATGTTGGTCTACAATTACACCGAGGTACTTTATTTCAGTTGTTTGGTTTAGTATGGTACATGATTTATTACAAACATCTTTGTTACATTTTTTGATGTGTATTATTATACGAATGTTGCGGTAAGTTTTGAATTTATTTATTGTGAATGGTATATAAACTGTTTTTTTGCGTTAATTGTAAGTAGATTTGTATCGAACCAGTTTTTTAGGATTTGGATGTCATTATTTGCATTTTCATTTACAATTTTCCAGTCATTACCCTTAATTATGATAATTGTATCATCTGCGTAAGATATAACTGTTCCACTGAGGTTTTGTTTAAAAATATCGTTTACGTACATGATAAAAAGTAATGGACCCAAAACAGTACCTTGTGGTATCCCAAAATCACTTGTGAGTGGTAGACTAGATGCGTGATTCATTTTTACAACTTGTGTTCTTTGGTGAAGATAACTTTTTAGCCAACTTAATGCTGTGTCATTAAAACCCACGATCTTTAATTTTTGTATTAGTTTGACATGAGATATGATATAAAATGCTTTTTTGATTCGTTTAATTTGTACCAAATTTGATTGCTCAACTGTCAAACGCATTTCCTATAATTTTATTTTTATTCATTTTCCATTTCCGTGCGTGCTAGTAAAAAACGAGTAATTACGCGTAATGTTGACCTTTTTGTGTCAATTTTGAAAGTTTTAAGGCTTTCATGCCCTCTGTTTGACTTTGGCTTCAATGGAACCCTGATATTTGAACCATACTGAAATACTCACTCTAATAATCTCTTGGAAGAGGTCAAATCCCATCCTGAGATGCAGCAATTTATTTTCCAATAAACAAGTTTTTGCTTGTCGTTCTGCCATTGGGAACACAAACTTGTACAAATGTTTAATTTTATCAATTCTTTCTCTGTTTACATCCAGATGCAATTGCAGCTCTGAAGACATGAAAATGGGGGTAAATGGATATAAGTAAGGCAAATTTTTTATTCACCGGGATCCTGGAAGAACTGTATTTACAACAAGCAATTCGATAGCACCCTTTAGGCCCCTACTTCATACAAACTCACTGTGGAATTGGGCTCTGCGGATCCAACCCTGCCTTCAAGAATTGCGGCCCAATCTATTCTGACGAGAGTCAGTGCTGCCCTTTAGAATGGAAATTCTTTAAACAACAAACTTTAAACAATTACATCACAGTCTTGGGCACCCACCACTTTCCTATTTAAGGAGTAGACGGGTCCCTTCAGCGTAGGGGTGGGAAAACTGCGGCCCTGAGGCTTTTTGGCGCGGCCCGTAAGCATTTTTCAAAGACAAAAATGACAACCAGAACGCGAGAACGGTTTTTTTCACGGTATGTCAAATACATTTTAAAGTAATTAAAATAAATATAAAACCATCTTATTGTTTAATTAAAGAAATCTAGGATAAAATAGGAATGACAATGAACCTGTTGACGACATATATAACAGATCGAGAACAACAAGTACAGATTGGCAAACTAAAGAGTAAACTATTGCCATTAAACTATGGCCTCTCCCTAGGAAGCATACTGGGACCGATTCTATTTCTTATCTATATAAATGATGTCACTAACTTTAACAGTAAAGCAAACATAATCAGTTTTGCTGATAATACTGTTATATTATTTCAAGAAGAAAACTGGACGGAAACATTTTATGTACCTGAACAAGAGCTTAGTATACTTCACATGGCTGAAAATTAACTCACTTACCCGTAACATAAGCAAAAGAAAATATATAACATTTTAAATTAACTTAAGGGGCCAACCACTAAAATAACTCGAACTAAAATTACACGAATGCCATAGAAATGCCCAATTGACTGAGCTTAGCACTCCTCTCTTAGCTCGACCGTTTTGTTTACATATATAAACAAATTCAATTAAAATATACAGGCTAGCTTTTGGTAGTTAGAACAGGTTCAGAAACAAAAACTTTGCTCGGTATTACTACATATTTAAATTAAGGTAACAAGAGGCGTTGGATGTCCCTGGTGTGGGTTAATGGAAGTTAACTAAATATTAGTAGCTTCCTGGTCTTTTGCCTAGTTTTTACATAACAAAAACAAAAAAAACACCCTTGTTGTGCCATTTAGTAAGTAATTTTAATTAGGAATATTTGCCAAGTTATTCCTTTATTTTTAGACCCTGCAGCAATTGCAACCCTGAATACATGTACATGTAGAATGTACGTTTAAGTCCAAAGACTGTAAAGAAGGTCAAAGAAGTCAGGAATGTCAGATCCATTAGGATCCTGCAAGTAATACTTTTGCAACTGCGAAGAGATTGACTGTGAATTGAACTTCGGAGTCCCAACCCCGCCATCGATAAATGTGGCCTGATTTATAACAAAGGACAGATTTGCTATCCCAACTATTGGAAATATTGAAGTTGTTAAAATTTTAAATTAACGAGTAGACAAACAAAATTTGACACTGGAACAGTATTTGAGGCTAGTAGCGAATTAGTGGTCTAACGCAGAATTTGTAAAACGGATAAGACGTCAACTGCTCCTGTTACATTCCGCCTTTGATCAGCTGTGTTAGAAAAGCAATCTGCAAATAAGGAATGTGTAAAGCCAAAGTATAATCGAAAAGTGTTTAACAGAACTACAAACTTTTAAAAAACAACCACAAACTACAATTCTTTTAAAATACAATTTTACACTTTAAAAATTTACACCGATAGAAAACTTTTATTATACAAAGAGCTAGTTTAAAATCATTTAATATATACAGGATTCTTCGACAATTTTTAATAATGCATTGCTCTGGAGATCAACTGAAACTTGGATCTTGCCAGTTGTCTTGCTGATAATGCCTTCACTAACCCCAATACATTCACTAACTTTGTTCCTGCTTATAAATATGTCTTTCAATAAAACTGTTTGTACTAAATTACCCTTTCGTCTTACACACCTCTTCAGCAGGTGAAGGTATGCCACTGTTTCTTAAAAACGTTACAGAGACCTACTTCCTAAAACCCAAAGTAGGTATCCTACATAGATAAAATCACCGAGCAAACGTTTTTCACCGATACGAGAACATTGAAAGTACCTACATTAAAATTCAATATTCATTAAAATTTATTATTGTTATTGTTATTAGGAATTGAAAAATTATAAACGTGACTCAAAATCCCACCGATAAAACGAACTGTAACGAAGCGTGACGCAGATACATAATATAGTGCCTTTTCACTTCCTGGGCATTGCAAACTGATGTTTGGTCTTAACCAGTAAATATTATTCCTTTGGTTGAAAACGTCGTATGTTTACATGACGGTTAACATGTGTTATCACCGTGTTGTTACATTTGGGCTTTTGTTAACGATTTCTGTGGTTTTAGGTAAGAAGAGTGTGAAATATGTTCATTTAATTAATATATTCATGTTGTTTAAATAAATTTGGAGTGATTTTAGATTAAACGAATATTAATGATTTACTTGTCTCTAAATGAAATGAACAAATATTTGTTTGGGTTTCGTGTCGCTAAGTTGCATTAAATAAAATAAAAAAATGTGTACAAAAGTTCAATCAATTCAATTCATCAATAAAAATATAACAACATTAGTAAATTTGTGCAGGACAAATTATTAATAATCTATTCAAGATGATTTTTAATATAATATAACCCCGCATGGCTTACATTGATACACAGTGTAAAGAATCAAATTTACAGCTTTGTTGGTTAGAAGAATATAGATTAATTAAGTGCAATATCATTATAATTTGACGACCACCATTCAGAATTGAAAAGTTGCTTGCAATGGCTTTGGCCGTGTTAGGTGGCCAGATCTGAATAGCCAGGTACTTCCCTTCCCCATCACCTTCCCTCACCTATACCTTCAGCTTCATAACACACCCCGATTGGGGATGCCATAGTCTCACTGACTCCAGACTGTTGGGAGCAGTTGCGATTCTCGGTTTTACATAAAAATAAAATGCTTAGTTAGGTACTTGAAGGATAAAATGAGTATTTTTTGCAGGAGCCTATCAAAAATGTATACATAAAACGGGTCCGCCTTTCAGACATTATACTGAGCTTGGATGTAAACCACTATACAAAGGACACTGTATTGAAAAATACAATTGCCCTTTCATCGAGAAACCTCCCAGTCCTGATAAATGCTATTTGAAGTAAGATAACCTAATTTTGATCTTTGGTTGATTTTCGAGTAGTTGCAGGGCTGTTCTTCTTCCTCTTTCTTGATCCAACGTTTCAGAAAGCCTTGAAGGGTCATAGAAATTTTAAAAATTGTTATTTTGTTTATATGATACTGTATAATACTTTAATATACAGACGCCTTGTTGTTGACCATAGACCTAATTTTAAAAACTGCCAAAGGTCTCTTTCTCTCACAAGACGGTTGTTTTCGATGGAGTCACAGTCGCTATGCGTATATGGCGTACATGTACAAATGGGGCATAAATAAATCCGAATTTTGTGAATGTGGACAAATACAACGTCTGCTAAATCAAGTGATTACTGAAGCTTTTACAATGCTGAATAACTTCAGCCTTCCACTACCTCCATCAAATCTCATCCACTACACGAAAATGGTTTTTTAACTAATGTGGAAATTATTAATTACCGCTTAGTGCTCAAAGTTGGGTACAAAGAAGTATTGGCTGTTGTCCCGCGTTGTCTTTAGTGTTGCTTATGCTTATGATTATCAAAAGCTAATCGATCCCTAGGCAAACCCCGATGGGGTCGCGCCTTGACACTAGTACTTTACTCCAAATTAAAAGAAATTACCTTATTGGAGTTGGTATCAGTTGATCTATTTATCGGTGAGGATTTCAAAATTGCCGATAAACCGAATACACTCGGAAGTACACATTTTTTAATGTTTTTTCTTATTACAGTGGTCGTGTTTTCAATATAAACGATGAAGTTCCAAGCTACCTAACAACAAACAACTGTATGGCAGCATGCTACTGCGATGAGATGAGTGAAGGAAAGTTAGTAGATTTTTCAAGTCGAAACTTTTTACATATTTAAAGAAAATCTTCGGTGTTGGTCAAACTGAATCGGGGTTTCGTTTTGCAGGGCTGGTTTTATGTGTGCTCAAATCGACTGCATGGAGTTCTTCGTTACCCCAGAACCAGAAAAGATAAACTGTATTCGACAATACACACTAGAAAGCTGCTGTTATGAAGATGAAGTTTGTGGTTTGTATTTTTAAATGGCTTTTGTTATTTTTGCTCATTGAATATTATATTGTATGTACATGTATCTATACATTGACTGGGCTGGTAATGTATAGACGCTTAATTCGTTAAGATGTGGTGTACTTGAGGGTCTCAAAGTTGCCTGAGACTATTTAAATTTTAACCTCATTTTCAGTTTCCAGATTCAATAGTTCTTTTGGTCCTGTACAGAGGCTTGAAGGTTTGACTGCATCGTGGTTAAATAAATAAAAAATCCCAAATTTTTTAGATTGGTTTACTAAATGATGGGATAGAATATGAATAATTATAAAAAAAGATTCGTTGTTTCGTACCATGGTGTTGAAAGCTATTCTACCATTATTATATAATGAAGATTCATCAAAAAAAATTTCACTCTTTAGACCCAGAAGCAATTGCTGCCCTGAAGACATGCACATGGGAGTCGAAAGACTATAAGGAAGGCCAGAGATTTGAACCGACAGGAACCTGCAAACATTGCGTTTGCACTAAGGATTTCGACGGCACCATTAAGTCGCCTTATTGCGAGGAGATTGGTTGTGGAATTGGACACTGGGGCTCCAATCCTGCCTTCGATAAATGTGGCCCAATTTATTACGAAGGACGGAATTGCTGTCCGATCGATTGGAAATGTGGTTAGTTTTTGAAATTTTCATTTGAGTCATGTTTAGCGACTGTAATTAAGGCCACTACCATAATAGTGGTTTAATACTAAATTTGTACATAAATGCAATTTGTCATGTTTTCACCTACGAGAAAATTATCTATATAACTACATTTGGATCCTATGTTGTTATCAAACTTGTTTGTTACATATATGTCTTTATAGTTTTATGAAATATAATAAGTTTGGGCGTTTTTCACAACACTACTGAATTGCAAAGGCGTATTGTAGGTGCTTTTTTACCTGTAAACATAAGGAAAAACGCAGGTGTCGATTATATCGATAACTCGGGTTCTCAAGATGTGAAGGTTAGAGTATTTTTACCCTAATGGCGTCAATTCAGGTCTTGCGTTGGGTCGGATCAGCGTGAGCAAACCTCAAAATCTGTATATTTTTTAAAAATATTTTTTCAGCTTCCTCTACCGATAAGATTACCAGAAAACCAGAAGGGTACCATGGAAAAGCAGGCCCGAAATGCCATTATGGAGATACATTGCTGAACGTTGGCGACACCGTTCAGGGAGACGATAATTGCGTCAGCTGCTCCTGCGATATTCCGCCTTTGATCAGCTGTGTCAGAAAAGCCATCTGCTAATAAGGAATATGAAATGTCAATACATATTACTGTCAAAAATATGGTCGAGTATTTACTAATAACACCACTTATACAAAATATCAACTTAAAGATGTTTGTTTGTATTTCGAAAATAAATCTTGCCTTGTTATATTTGACAACATTTTTACAAATAGCTGAATTAAAATTATAAAATATTAACAAAATGCGTCGGCTGTGTTCAATTGCGAATTGACCTGAAAATAAATCTGTATTTGGTTCTTGCCTGTCACCAAATATGATCTTGCCAAAAATAAAATTACATATGCAGTACTCGATACCAACCCTTAGCTCGTTGTCCCACTGGCTCTGTAAGTGTAGGTAATCTACAAACATCGATGACCCTGCGCTGAAAAGTAGAGTTCACTACGGTATTACGGCAGAATCATTGTGGTGCACAATGATTCCGATTTTGCCGATTCCTTACCCTTACCGACTCAGTAGAACGATGGGCTTAAACTTTCACCAACTTTGTTCTTTCCGTTTGAAAGTTTAATGATCAAAATTTTCGCATTGCAATAAGGTTTCATCTTGCACACTTCCAGTAGGTGAGGTTAGGTCCCTCCATATTATGTTGAAAGGCTGTCTTCCCATCAGTGGCGGTTCGTGACTTTTGGGTGTACCAGAGGGCTAATATTACAAAAAATGTCATTATTATTGTTATTGTAGCTGAAAAAAATTTTTTTTTCTAAAAATCAATTTTTTATTTGAAGATTATTTAGGAAATCCGTGCGGCGCACGGCCAAATGAAATTTCCTGAAAATCTTCTCACAAAAAATCGAATTTTCGATAAAAAAATAAATAGTAGTTTTTAGCCACAACATAAAAAATGCCATTTTTGTAATAATAGCACTCTAGTACACCCAAAAGTCACGAGCCGCCACTGTTTTCCATACAGGGTGAGAAACCTGAAATGCTCTGTTGCACTACGTTCGTTACAACCTATGTCAAAATAGTCTATATGATAACCGATTATCATTATTATTTTTGATACTAAGTTTGGCAGTGTCTCTGTGGTTAATGAACTCTAGAACTTATATTTTCTTTGAATTTAAGTGTCATTTACTAAAGTGGAACTTATTGTGGAAAAAATTCAGACAAGCCATAAAATAATTACATAAATTATTTTAGTTTTCCATCCATCAATATGTATTAATAATTTCGCATTTGAAATGTGTCCATCTTTTGTTTAAATTTTGTGTTCATTTGAAATAAAATATCTGGTCGAATCTTAAATTAAAATATTGGTTTTTGAAAGACAACGACTGTTTACGCCAAATAATGGCTAATTGTCGTGTCATTGCGAATTGTTTATGGCAATGAATTTTGTTCCTGAACCCCGTTTTCCTCTCCTTCATACCTCTCCTCTTTATCCGTCAGTCAGTGCACAACCAACAGCCGTGACGCGAAGGGAACATCATTACCCATAACGTATCTTATCGCAAGAAACAATCAAAATCATCTTAACGCATCGCAATAAATAATATTTCGCTAATACCAAAATTACAGTGGAATCCAAGTGAATCAGTGAATCCCAACAAGTGAATGTTCCTCTACCTCCCCGTAAGTACCCTTATACCCTTATAAATTCATTGCCAAAAGAATAATTGATTGTGTTATAAAAGGTCCACAGCTTAAACATTTGGTCCTTCGAGCCGGATACATTATTATGTAGAGATATGAACCAGCGCATCTCGTAATTATAATACGTATTTACGCATTTATCCACGATATTGTGTTTCATCGTTAAATACGTTTCGAATTATTTATGTGGGTAGGGTAGATAGTTTTGTACAGTAAGATCTCGCATTATTTATTTTAATTAAACGATTTATTGTTATTATATTATTTATCATAAAAATGACTAACGAAACGTCAAATGTAGAAATTAATAGAGAAATTAAGTTATTGGAAGCTCGTCAAAATTCATTCTTTTCAAGAGCTCAGAGAATATTTGATAGCATGAAAAATTTGAAGACGACATCGGCAAAAAACACTTTTTGCGCAAACGCCACATTGTTACCAGAGATTAGGAAGGAATTTTCAGAAATGGTTAATAAAATAAACACGCTCAACCTTAAAATAAATCCGGAATATATTCCCAATTTTCAAATGGAACAATCATTTGACGAAATTTACGCCATTATTCAACTAACCGCCAGGCAAATGAATAGTGAAAATATGAATCAGTCGTCATCTACTACCCAACCAAAACATAATCTAAAGTTACCAAAGTTAACGCTACCTGGCTTTAATGGGAATTTAATGAACTGGAAAATTTATTATGAAACGTTTTAAAATAGTATTCACGAAAACACAGATCTCTCTAACGCAGAAAAAGTACAATATTTGGTTGGATCATTGTCTGATAAAGCATTAAATATTTGTGTTGGGATTCCAACAACAGCTGATAATTATGAAATTATTTGGAATGCTTTAATAGAGAAATATGAAGATAATCGAGCACACGCAGCGTATTATTTCAATCAAATTTTAAACATTAAACAAATAACTATTCCAACAGCATCCAATTTAGAAGCGTTTATAGATCAGTTTCATTCGTCAATTTCGGCGTTACAACAATTAAAAATTCCGAATTTATTACAATATTTCTTCCTTTATATAGGAACTCAAAAATTAGATAAGGAAACAGCTATGGCATTCGAATCGTCAGTAAGGAGATCTGAGACACCTTCATATGAAGAGTTCGTGATTTTTTTGCGTGAGCACGCAAAAATATTACAGCGAACATCTGCATTACCGGAATGTAAATCGCAACAGCGCATGGAAAAAAACTCACTTAAGAAGCAATATAGCCAAGCATTTGTTAGTGTAACAAACAGTAAAATAAAACAATACGAGTGCGCTGTATGTAACCTATCAGATCATACATCAATTTATAAATGCCCAACATTTTTAAAAGCATCTCCTAAGAATAGACTTGAAATTGCTCAAAAACAAAATCTATGCAGAAATTGTCTTAGTAAAATGCACTTTGCTAATAAATGTAAATCGGAAAACCGATGCAAATATTGTAATCAAAATCATCACTCTCTATTGCATTTTAATACAACAGCATCCGACTCTTCTTACTCTAATGAGCAAGATTTAGCGGAAAATTCCGAGCGTGAATCTGAAAATCTATCCGATAATGTCACATTGTGCACTCTGAATAATGGAGATGCAAACGTTTTTTCTCCGAATCAAACCATACTATTAGGAACCGCATCCATTAATGTTCTTGATTTTAGGAATAATTATCAGAAAATACGTGTCCTAATCGATAGCGCATCGCAAAACGATTTCATTACAACGGAATGTTGCCAACGCCTTGGCTTACATTTATTCCCAAATCGCAATCACGCCACGATTAGAGGAATAGGGGGTGTTGCTCAACGCGTTAAAGGAGTCACTAATTTGAGGTTTGAGTCTCGGTACAACAATAAAGTATCTTTCTCCATTCGACCTTTGGTCGTAGATCGCATCACAACTCAGCTGCCAGCATCATCGCTAAATCTAAACGCTTTATCTTATTTAAATGAATTACCACTTGCCGATGACGAATTCCACACCCCAGGGGTCATAGATGCAATCATCGGAGCCAATTTATTTGGCCAAATAATATTACCCGGTAAGGTAAAAGGCACACGGTTATTACCAAGTGCCATTGAGACCAGCTTAGGATATATAATAATAGGAAACGCACCTACTATCGAAAGTTCGTATTCCCTTGGTAACTCATTTTGCACAACGACAGAACCATCGGTTGAAGAACTTATTGCAAAATTCTGTCAATTGGAAAAGGTCACAGAGTGTGAATCACAATCACCGGAAGAAAATGTCCATGATGCAATTTATGTTCAATCTACCATCAGAGATCCGTCAGGTAGATGTATAGTTAACATCCCATTTAAGGATCCTCCAGAAATGCAAGGAGAATCTTATCAAGTAGCTTTACGTCATCTTTTGATGCTAGAAAAAGGATCACATCACACCGCATCGCATCGAATCGCAACAACATGCATCACATCGCACCGCATCGCATCGCATCGCATCAAAATTAATCACATCACACCGCATCGCATCGCTTCGCATCAACAAGCATCACATCGCACCGCATCGCATCGCTTCGCATCAACACGCATCATATCGCACCGCAACGCAACGCAACGCAACGCATCGCATCGCATCACATCGCATGGCAGCGCACCGCAACGTAACGTAATGAAACGCAACGCAACGCAACGAAACGCAACGAAACGCAACGCAACTCATCGTATCTCATCGCAAAAACTCAAAATAACATCTAATCATTTAGAAGTTGCTGAGAGGGCCATACTATGTGATGTACAAGTAGTTCATTTTGAGAATGACCTAAAGAATTTACAAAAGCAACGTTACTTAGCCCCTGCATTAAGAAAATTAAGACTATTTTTAGACATTATTCTTATTCGTGTTGGAGGCAGATTGAAAAATTCTGATCTGAACTACAATTCTCAACATCCGATCTTGTTGCCAAGTAAGGAACACGTCACGACCATCCTCATCGATTATCACCATGAGAAATATCTACATGCTGGACCACAGCTTTTAATATCTTTGCTACGTCAAAAATATTGGATACTTTCCGCTAGAAATTTGATTAGAAAACGTGTACACCTGTGCAACACCTGCTTCAAAACCAACCCAAAAGCCAATTTTCCGATTATGGGAGACTTGCCTGAGTGCCGGGTGAAACAATCAAAGCCATTTTTACATACGAGCGTAGACCATGGAGCACCTATCGCAATCACAATGAATCAACAAAGAGGAACTCGTCGCTTAAAGGCTTACATGGGTTTATTCATATGTCCCGTCACTAAAGCCGTGCATATTGAACTTGTTTCTGATCTCCGCACAGATTGCTTTCTAAACGCCTTTAAACGTTTTATTTTACGACGAAGACCTCGCAGTACATTATATTCGGATAATGGAATTGCTTTCATCGGTGCCAAATCATATTTAGATGATTTGTATCATTTACTGAGTTATGAACAATTTAAAGACGCATTTTCACATACCCTATCAGAATATCGAGTCCACTGGAAATTAAACCCACCTAGTGCCCCTCATTTCGGTGGTAGTTGGGAAGCCAATGTCCGAAGTGTGAAAACACACTTATACCGAGTAATAGGAGAACAGCTCCTTATCTACGAAGAATTGTCCACTATCTTAGCTCAGATTGAAGCTTTATTAAACTTTCGTCCTCTGTCTCAATTGAGTTCTGATCCATTGGAACCGTTGGCACTTACCCCAGCGCATTTCCTCACATTAACCTATTTAACTGCATTGCCTTCTGCAGACGTGTCCCAAGAACCAGTCGGATTACTTAAAAGAAAATCTATGTTAGATCACATGGTTCAGAACTATTGGAGATGTTGGAAGATAGAGTACTTGAATTCTTTACAAACTAGGTTAAAATGGAACACTCAAAAGGGTACGCTATTAAAGGCTGACAACGCACCACCTCTGCACTGGCCATTAGATATTATCTTAGATGAAGTTTATCCAGACAAGGATGGTATTGTTCGAGTGGTACTTGTCCGAACCAAGGCAGGATCTTACAAGCGTCCTGTGGTAAAGGTTTGCCCTTTACCAAATTAATAAGCCTTTATTTTTCATTAGTTAGCCTAGTTATTTTAGAAGTATGCACACATACATCTGATTGTTATTTTTCTAATTACTTTATTTCTTATTTTTTTACATCATTATATTTTTTTACTCGCAATAGACACACGTCTTGAACAGTGAAACACCATGTTGTTCTATAGCAGTTATTTATTTTGTTTTTGTTATCGTATGTTGGTTTGTTTTGACCATTCTGTCAAGGCGGGGAGCATGTTTACGCCAAATAATGGCTAATTGTCGTGTCATTGCGAATTGTTTATGGCAATGAATTTTGTTCCTGAACCCCGTTTTCCTCTCCTTCATACCTCTCCTCTTTATCCGTCAGTCAGTGCACAACCAACAGCCGTGACGCGAAGGGAACATCATTACCCATAACGTATCTTATCGCAAGAAACAATCAAAATCATCTTAACGCATCGCAATAAATAATATTTCGCTAATACCAAAATTACAGTGGAATCCAAGTGAATCAGTGAATCCCAACAAGTGAATGTTCCTCTACCTCCCCGTAAGTACCCTTATACCCTTATAAATTCATTGCCAAAAGAATAATTGATTGTGTTATAAAAGGTCCACAGCTTAAACAACGACATTGAAGAAAATATTTATTTTTAAATTACTTTATTATAATAGTGAATTCGGGCCCTCACATCTAAGGATCAGCCTTTTTGAGAGGACAAACCTGAGCTGCATTAATTGTTAAAAAAAGGAAAAAGATTTAAAATCGGTCACAAAATAACCTTATGTATTTCTTTGACCTATGTGATTGAATTTGAATTTGGGAGGTGGGTTTTGGTACCGCCGCCCCGGGAACCATTTATCGGGTAACCAACACCTCTGCCATAGGTCACCCCAAGTGGTTCGCCACATTTGGTGATTTAGCAAGGGTGCTGGGGTCCATCGGGTGAGGTGTATTCAAGATGCGATTGCCCACCAGCTGTGTGACGTGCCTGATCAGGAGAGGCTGGTTTGGGGAGACTCTTTGACCTCTCCAACTGGACTCTCGACGAATGTTGCGCCTCAGAGAGTGGGATATATTCAAAGATCCGTCACTCCTGGACACACTTATAATTAGTTTTCTACCCAACCCTCAAACCTTTTACCTCCCCAGAACTTCTTATCCGTCCTTTCCTTAAAAAAATCCCTTCACACGACATCCCGAAAGATGCAATATGCCCTGGGAGAAATTATTTTCCTCAAGGCCTCCTGTGTGGAGTCAATTTTAGTACAAAAAATTTATACAGCTACTTTAAAGAAAAAAATCATCCCTTAGCGATGCCCGCCGTGATAGGCGGCCAGAATCGCAGCGATCAGCTGGGGGTTGTAAACGCTAGTAGAAACGGGGTGATGTCGACAAAGGGGCTAATCCTATTATGAAAAGGCTCGAATACACTATTATAGTCAAAAGACATTTTATTATTATTTTCCCATTTCGACTGCTTAATTTAATTATTTGTGTATACGTTTGGAGCGGTTCGGTGCGTTGCGCGGGCGTTGTGACGCCAGACACATCGCGAGGACGTGGCCCACAATAAAAACAAATCGTCCTCCGAAATTAAAAGATTCTTAAGTCATGAGTTAAATTTACTAATGTAATAATTAACCTGCGTCGTTCACAAGCCAATATCAATAATTAATGCTATAAATAATCTTGCACTAAAATCACTTCGTTCAGTCGGTAGAAATTGGATGAGCCGTTGAACATTTGCTGTGTCACGTGAGATGATTCTTCCTTACACCCTTTGAATTTAATTTTTTTCTAATACCTAAGTGATCTCCGATCACTGGCATTAAAATTTCCTTAGAACTCTTTCTCCCTTTGGTAGCTTTGAAGGCTACTCAAGATTCTCAAGTAATATATATCTATATAGACAAATTTACTTGGTTAATTAATACGCCGGTTACGACCTTCAACGTAACTCCCTCGTATTTAGTTGTAATTAAATCCCACCAAACGTTGTGTGTTTTTTTTTTGTTTTATGGTATCGGGGTTTTAATTACTTTGGTTGGGAACCCCTAGTTCTCTTTAGGACAGGGATGGAGTAAGAGAAGTTAATTTCAAAGTTAACGAATCGAAGTTGGATCAATATACCTAAAACCCCTGTTTTTTCCACACTGTCTATCCCTCTTAATTTGATCTCCTTAGGAGTTCACCTAAGACGCCCCCCCCCGACCTGTCATAAAACCTTAATACGCAGAACGAAAGTCAGACATAATTTGTTAGTACATTACAATCATAATTTGTTCTCCGGGGCCCTCTGGATTGCCGTCCTCTCCTACTAGATGGGATAAACATGAGGCTAATTTCAGCGTGTTAGTACAATTCAGTTGTTGCATATATGACGAACTCGGAATATTACTTTGCTAGCAAAATCTGGCTCCTACCTCCTGCAAGACGTGAAAATGATCCGTATCGATCCGGGTTTGGCATGATCATTCGACCCAATCTCCTAGTTGGTGCCTCAGTCACCGTGTTCTAGTCAACCATTCCTGTGGCCGTCACATACTACGTCCAGATCTCAACAGAGTCCTCACACTTCCAGATTCCAACTCCTCCGAGACTACGTTTACTTAGAACGAACCGGTTTCGTTCTATATGCAAAAATATACTTGCGGTTTTTTGTGGAAAGCAGTTTCCTAGGCTGGTTCCCATCCTCTGAGAGGACGTGTATGTAGCCGTAGTGTATCATCCCGATAGTTACCAGACTACATACATTTCCCCTGCAGACAGTACATATGAAGAAATATATATAAATTTACTTTGTTTTGTTTTATAATCTGCAATGTACTATTAATACAGTACATCCCAGACCAAACATCGCCGAGAAGGAGTTGTGAATTCCAACCAGTTCGCTTGATATATAAATACTAATATACACATTAATAATTACAATACACATAATATATTACGATTTTTGTTTGGTGATTTTATTTATAGAGATCACCGACTCAGATATGACCTTTAGACATGCCCGCGGACTCCACCTTTCTCCTGTCTTCTCCGGCATCGCCTGATCTTGGGATTCTCCCGTCAAGTGAATTTAGCTATGTTCGTAGACTTTCAATTGCTGCACAAAATTACCTCAATTATCCCTCAGACACTGTCTGATTTTGGGATCCTCCCGTTGAATGACTTTAGCTATGTTCGTAGACTTTCAATTGCTTGCTCAAAATTTACTTCGATTACCCCTCAGACACCGTCTGATTTTGGGATCCTCCCGTAGAATAACTTTAGCTATGTTCGTAGACTTTCAATTGCTGCTCAAAATTACTTCAATTATCCCTCAGGCACCGTCTGATTTTGGGATCGTCCCGTTGAATGACTTTAGCTATGTTCGTATCCTCGAAGCAAAACTTTATTACCCAAGGTGCCATTCATTCAGCTGCCGTATTTTTTTTTTCGAAAGCAACCCCACATTCCAGACTCAGCTGTCCCTAGTGTCCTAGTTAATCTTCAAGGCCGTTTGCCCTTTCAGTTCCGTGAAGACCCTAATAAATCAACCTACCCTCAGCACAACTCGAGTCAATGCCCTGTCTATTTTAAAGCCGGTTTGAAATGGATATTTTTTTCTTCCTTTTGTATTATCGTTTTACAAGTGTCCGCTCGGCCGACCCATCTATTCAAATTATCTCTACGATAAATAGGTACTTTACCTACAATGAACTCTAATGACAAATTCCGATCACGATCCTAGTCCATGGAATAATTGATAATTGTTTTGTCATGGAATAAATGATATTTATTTTATCAACTCATGCATTTATTCATATATACACATACATATGTTATTTGGTAGTACGTAACATAATGACGGTCCCAACTGGCGCCTTCCAAATAACTGCAGGATTAGTAGTCTCCATCCTGGACCTGCAAACCTCTAATAATTGTGCAAATCACTTACCTGAGCCCCCCTCCTCTAATCCACCGGGATAATCGACGGCAAAACAACCTGTTCTTATGCTTTCATCCACCTATCAATAGTTTCCCTATCAGATTGTAAATGCCCTAGTCTAAACGCGCACCCTGATTATCCCCCTGAATTTAGTTCTTTAATCTCAGCTATTTTTGGGTTCTTACTATTTTATTATAACGAGGTATGGTTATTATTTATGGCACGTTAATCGAGTAAGCGATTTAATTTTTCCCTTTTCATACCAGTATTAAATGTATTATTATTATTTTTATCATTTTTCTAGTTTAAATTCGTAAATCGTCATGAACACTGAATCTAAATAATTCTCCGAAGATCGAAATTCTCTGGATCCGATATTAATATTATTTTATCTTTAATTATTATTATAATCATTTTTCTAGTTTAAATTCCTTACAACGAAGGATCGCGTCAATCTCGGATTATAACCGTTTCCCTCCTTCCAACACTTCGTATTAACAACCCGGTTTATAACGCGACACCGCAGTGTCGTTTTCTAATCTTTTTCTTTCACTGAATTTAAATTAATTAAATTTTCCAACCTTAATTTATTATCACGCCAAAATACTGTGTTTAACTAATTCTTTGATGTTCTAAAATTCTCTAAGGTCCGATATTAATACTATTTTTTTTCAAACACTGAATCTAACTGTACGTTTTTGACTAGAGAATTTTTCTAATTCCACAAATAATTACCAAATGATGTTAGGACGCAGCGCGACGTGTTTGAACGGTTCCCGGCGAATTGTCAAACTCTCTCAAAATTCACGAAAAGACTCCCCGTTTTTTCTAAGTTCAGCCCTTTTATAGTCTTGTTTCCTCATTAATCACGTTTAATATATGCTATTCTAACCTTTATCGACTCGTATGTTCTTTTTTATTTAGTCCATAGTCGCATCATGCTAATTAGGCCATTATGATCATTTCAAGAAGGTTAACACCCTGGCGTTCGTTTCATGTGACCAAATGATCAGGCGTGGACTGGGAAGCGGTTCCGAATTCCCATACGGCGTTTCCTATATAATGTTCTAGTGAGAGCTGTCCCTTTGAAGTGTGAATTCCGGACCTTTTATTTAAAAATGCTATTGTGTCCGCATAATTTCCTTAATGACCGTCGTTTATGATGTGGTACGCTTTGTTTTTAACGCTTTCACGAGCTTAGCTTCGATCATCTTCACTTTGCCTCCGACAATTTAAACGGTGTACACGTCCCTCTCCCTTCTACCTTCCAAACCAATTACTTCCGACAATTTAAACGGTGTACACGTCCGTTCCCCCCTCTACCTTCCAAACCAATTACTTCCGACAATCATTCCCATCCCAGTGTATGCTAACTCTCTTGCGTACGATCGTCTTCTACATCTAACATTTAGTTCTCTTCCCTTACAAATCGTTTAATATAACTATTCCATTTTTAACCGATTATCTAAGGCTTCTATCGGTACTTGCTTTAGTTGAGACGCCCCAGTACACATCATGTCGCTTAACTTTAGCCCTCTGTCCTAGACCGCATTGGTTTGATAACCTGTTTATTTCTTCGGCCAGTTTTTATTCCAAGAATTATTACTGGATTTTCACAACCCCTCTCTGTAATTTTGGGTGTTACCTCGGGTGATACCTCCACACGCCCATCTTCTGTCTTTATCTCCCAACTCATTTCACATTAATCAGAGGCTCCAAGTCCCTGTCAAAACAAACCCGAATGTACTCTCCCATAATTCCCTTGCTAATCGTTTATGCATTAATTTTAATGTGTTTTCGTTTTCCATAAGACGCGGGTTAATTTTATTACCCCCTTGAATTGTTATTAGTGCATTGATGACCCAAAACCATGTCCGTATTTTTTTTCCAAAATCAACGCTTTCAAGTGTTTGAAAACGCCAACCTTTTTTTCCTTGGTATCCCTTTTGCAACTACCTTCGCGTCATCAATCTCTTGTAAACTCAACGCTGTTTCTTTGGAGTCCCACGTTATGCTTACGATAGAAGTTCAATTTTTGCTTTTTTTTCACTTTTCTTACGTAATTTGTCGGTTTTTTCCATTATTTCTGTTGTTTTCTTTTAAGTGACGCGTATAACTGCCCTCTCCCCTAATGATTTCCACTTCCAGTATGTCTTAATGTAGGATTCTACCAATTTCTCTCAGTCCTCTGTTTGTTCGCGTTATGTTTCTTAACTTTCTTGAAACACGTCCCTCTCGTTTGTCAATGGTTTACGATCCCGTTCGTCACACCCTGCGCATTCCATTCCCATGACGTCATCGCACTACCCTAATAACAGGTTCCCGTTTTTTTCTGCAATAAATCGAGATAGCGCCGCCTGGTCCAAAGTCCATTTCTTTGTCTGTTTAGGTAAAACACGCCCACTTGCCATCTCGCATCCTTTGGACCCCTTTGATTTGTGGGAGATTAAATCGAGGCCTACGATTGGTCCACCTCTCGTCCACCTCCTTACCTCACAGAGACATCTGCCTTCAACCCTGTAAAGCTTTATCCACACATCCATTTGATTGTAATTACTTATTTCTCGACTCTAACGCTAGAGGCCTCCGCCTGCATTATCTCAGTAAAAGTGCATTATATCACACCCGAGATAACGACTAATGTTATTATCTAACGGCGTGACTCCTCCATAACTATGTTCAAAGTATAAGAAATAATAATTTAAAAAAAATTGTTGGCAAAAAATTCTGTTCTCCGAGGTCAACTTTTAGTCGAGGGAACAAAAAAATCCAAGGGGATTATATCTGGTGAGGGTGGTCAAGCAGTTCGAACCGCAATTCGTGGATTTTCGCAACGACAACCGCTGATGTGGGAGACGGCGCATTGTCTTGGTGAAACAAATTCAGCTTGTCAAGTAATATCCCGTAATATGCTCCTGTAATAGTTTTTCTTTTTTCCATATAATCTATTAGGGTTACTCCACGACTATCCTAGAAAACAGTCGCCATCACTTTCCCGGCCGAAGGAACCGTCTTTGCCTTGTTTGGAGACGATTCTTCTTTCGTAGTCTCTTGACTGTGTTTTAGTTTATTCGTTGTAATGATGTATCCAAGTTACATCCACAATAATTAACCGGCGCTAAAACTCGGATTTATTGCGCCTAAACTGCGCCAACAGAGTTTTGAAAACGTTCATCTGAACACGTTTTTGGTCTCGAGTGCGCAATCATCTTTCTCATCCCTAAATTTTCAATCAATATGTGACAAACACGTTCTTTAGATATGCTCATAGGCTCTGATATCTCTCTTACCTTAATTATCTATCACTATTTGGTGAACTTGAGCAATGTTATCGTCAGTGGTTGCAGTTTTTGGCAGTCCCAAACGTTAGGAGTCAAATCTGGCAAGGGTGGTGAAGCAGTTCAAACCGCAATTCGTGGATTTTCGCCATGAAAACCGCTGATGTGGGAGACGGCGCATTGTCTCGGTGAAAAAACATTCAGCTTGTCAAGTAATATCCCGTGATATGCTCCTGCAATAGTTTTTGACTTTTCAAGATAATCTATTAGGGTAACTCCACGACTATCCTAGAAAACAGGCTTTGCCTTATTTGGAGCCGATTCTTCTTTCGCAGTATCATGGCTGTGTTTTAGGTTCTGGGGTGTAATGATGTATCCAAGTTTCATCTACCCTAATTAACTGGCGCCAAAACTCGGATTTATTGTGTCTAAACTGCGCCAACAGAGCTTTGCAAACGTTCATCTGAACCACGTTTTTGGTCCAAAGTGCGCGGTCAGCTTTCTCATCCCTAAATTTTTAATCACAAATTTTAATAATGTGACAAACACGTTCATTAGATATGCTCATAGGCTCTGCTATTTCTCTAATCTTAATTCCCTGGTATCATTTGATGGACTTGAGCAATATTATAGTCAATGGTTGCAGTTTTTGGCCGTCCTAAAACGTTCATCATCTCCCGAGCTAGTACGGCCACGTTTATATTCAGCTGCCCAAAATTTCTCTGCGGTAAATTATGTTGCAGAGCAAGGAGGTATAAATCCGGTCGATAATTGGAATCGTAGAAAATTCACAGTAATCTCCATGGCTAGCTCTCATATTGTTGCCTAACTATATTCACCAATGAAAAACTCTGAAGGTTTATGGAAGAAATGTAGAAAGGTGAGTGCTGGCTGAGGGGAATATTGATCTCTAATGGGTTCCTAGTTTGAGAGTGTTTCGGTGTAGCCCGTATTTTGCATAAGAAATTGTGCAATTCTGTGTCCAGAGCGAAAGATTCATAAAACTGTTGTCCTCGAAAGACGATGTTACAAAAAAGTATCCTAAGATATCAGCAATTACAATCTTTCATAGAGACGTTTGCACTATTGCGAGAATAAATTGCAATAATTATTTTATTCACAAAGCCATTCAAAAGATTAACGTACGGGTATTACGCTGGATTTGATTGTGAACCAGGGTACAAGAAACGCTGTATTGAAAAACACGATTGCACATTGCATCTTCACCAAGAACCTCTCGTTGTGCTATTGAGAAACGGAAATAATTTTATTTAGCAATATTACAAATTATTTCTCTCTTTTAAGACCCCGTATCAATTGCAGCCCTAAATACATGTACAATGTACGTTTTAGTTCAAATGCTACAAAGAAGGTCAGAGAAGTCAGGAATGTCAGATCCATTAGGGTCCTGCAAGTAATGACTTTGCAACTGCAAGGTTATTAACTGTGGAATTGAACTCCGCAGCCCCAATCCTGCCATCGATAAATGTGTCCCAATTTATAAAAAAGGATCAGAATTGCTATTCCATCGATTGAAAACGTGGAAAGTTGTTAAAATTTTAATTTTAGATGAATAAAATTCTGCACTGGGGCAGTAATTGGGGCTACTAGCGAAATAGTGGTTTAAACTAGAATTCGCAAAACGGAGAAGACGTCAGACCTTTTACACTCAGCCTTTGATCAGCTGTATTAGAAAAGCTATCTGTAAACAAAGATTGTGTAGTGCCGATATTTTTTAGTATGGTCGGAAAGTGTTTAACACAACTTTAAATTGTGTAGTGGTATGAAAATCAACTGGAACTTGGATCTTGCAGGTTGCCTTGCCGATTATGCTTTCACTAAACACAATTCATTCATTTTTTGCTTTAAAATTTTCTGCATTATGTTGCTTAAAAACGTTACAGAGACCACCTTTCTAAAACCCAAAGCAGGTATCCTACATAGATCAAAGCACAGAGCAAACATTTTTCACTGATACGAGAACGTTGAAAGTGCATGCATTAAATTATAAATTCATTAAAATTTATTATTTTTACGCCTACTAAAAATTGTAAAAAGCATGTATCAAATAAGAAACGTGACTCAAAATCCCACCGATAAAACGAACCGTAACGACGCGCGACGCTGATACATAATATTATATTAAGTGCCTTCTAGCCAGTAAATATTATTCCTTTGGTTGAAAACATCGTATGACGGTGAACATGTATTATCACCGTGTATTTACATTTGGGCTTTTGACAACGATTTCTGTGGTTTTGGGTAAGAAGAGTTTGAACATGTTTATTTAATTAATATATTTATGTTGTTTTTTATAATTTTTTAGGGATGTTAGAATAAACGAATATTAATGCTTTACTTGTATCTAAATGAAATGAACAAACATTTGTTTGTGTTTCGTGTCGCTAAGTTGCATTAAATCAAAAGTTTTTCTGCATAAAAGTTCACAAATTCAGCATTTTCAAATCAATAAAAATAGTTACATGCAGCACAAATTAATAATAATTGTTATGTTTGCACAAAGCTTGCTAGAGCTAACTGCAAAGTTATGTATGTCCACACGATTGCAGGAAACGAACCACGCACTGATGGCATGTTAAAACACCAATACATACACGTACATCCGCGACATCACCGCCTGATACCAGTCACGTAGGCCACAAGGACCTACAACCAATCCGATATCGTAGAATATCCCTCCCACTTGCGCCCGACAAGGTCAAGTACTTGCAGCTAGCTAGCCACGCGCTCGGCCGCAGTTCACGGCCGGCCCCCGTTGAGTTCAACACTATGTATTAGTTCCGAGTTAATATTTACCGCCAAATCAGTGTCGCCGTAATTGGACCGGCGTGCATCCATTTTAGAATGTGCCGCGTCCCTATACTCAGTTATCACGTCCAGGCAATTCGGCCGACTACACCATCATGGATATGATGGCGCCATATCTCTGCGCCGCCCTTTGCCGTAAGCCGCCCATCACCGCTCCAGGCCGCTTCTGCGCCGCCCTTTGTCGTAAGCCGCCCTGGCCGCCTCAGGCCGCTTCTGTGCCGCCCTTCGTCCTGCACCCTGCCTAGGCACCCGCCTATGGCCCCTGCTCATCATTCACCGCTTCAGCCTAGTTTACACGTGAGCGCATAATATACCTTGTCAATCAGAGCCCTTAGAGTCAATAGATTGCCTAAGTAACTAGTTAGGCCTTAAAAAGCTATGTAACCTTTGTAGATCTGTTGATAACCTGTATTACCTGTATAATAAACCTTCATCACAAGAGACTTGTTTTAATTGGGAAATTGACTATAATCCACACCCTGAATGATTGGAGTATCAAGCTTTGCCGCCGGCTTGTGCGGCGATGACTATTTGTGTAACACACCTATAGTATATTATATGGCTTTAACAGTTATATAACACTGGCGCCACAACATGGATAGTCAATTAGCCCGATAAAATACGTCTTTTGTTGCTATGTTTTACTGTAATATTAATGTTTTTTTCCTACAGCTGTGTGTTATAATTCAATTTCTGAGTCGGAAGTGTGAAGCAAATACATTCTGTTACTAAATACGCAATAAACCAAATACGAGAAATTACGACGTAATAAATGTTAAATGTGGATGTTTCCGAGAGATAGATGTGTTATTTCAATTTTGGAATGCAATTTAATTGTTTCATTATAGAAATAATTTTTTTTGTCAGGTTAAGCTTTGCTTATCTGTTTCATTGTAATAAGTTGAAATATTTCAAATACTCAAAAGAACTTCCAAAGTATCAATTTTCCGTCGGATTAAATTCAGTTATTGTTTAATTCACATTCTTAAATAGATAACGTGTTGGTTGTTTCTTTTTAAAGAAGCATTTAAACTTCTCGGTCGTTATTTCAATAAAATCATGGAGTCAAATCATTTAAGAATATTAAATTTCGTGCAGAAAATAGACATACAATCACGTTGGCGTGTCCCATCCGGTTTAAGTAGAAATATCGTGAAACCTGATATGTCTAATATTACACAGAAAATAAATTGTTTGGTCAAAAACAAAAAAACTCCGCTCAGTAACATGATATGTTTTATATTTACGCGGAGAATTTGTGGACAAGAAATTATTATTCTCGCGTCGCAGTAAACATTCTTTACACACAAAATTAATAATAATAATAATGAATTCGTCAAGCTCGCCGCGAAGCAGTAGTATGATATATTTTTTTGCAGTTAAAATACGTAATAATTATTGAATACTATTTCGTTCGCGTTCTTTTTTTAATAAAATCAGCTGAATAGTAGATGGAATGGTGTCATTCGTTTTGTATTAGCTCAAGGGCGTCATGAACCTTTGTGTGGATATTGTTCCGGATGACAAAATAACCTCGCTGTTTCTTTCGTCTTGTTCTCTATAAAGTTGGCTAACTAGGACGCTAGCAGACCTTCTAATAGGAATAATAATTTTTTTTTCTCGTAACTGTAACTTGATTTGCAATAGAATATATCAATAAAAAATCAAATTCATTCATAACGTTGTAATTATTGTGAAATAGAAGTTATTATAACTCAATATCCTGCCCGGGACCGGAATGTAAAACTTAATTTTCATTTCGTGGAATTATTGTACTAAGAATATATACCAATTTTTAGTACAAATTAAGATTATATGTGTGCATATAATCTTCTTTTCGTTGACAGGAAACGGCGTAAGAAATGTCCTGTACTTTTGAAGTGATGATTTCGTTCTTCATCACTTAAAGTTATCAGTGGTAGATTAGGAACCCATTTTATTATTATAACTCAAATATCTTGTGTTATAAAATTGTATAGATTAAATAAGAAAAACCCTGTTATGTGGTTTTTGTTCGGACATTCTCTTATATAGAAAATTATGTCAAATGTTTTTGTATTTAATTGGTTACATACCAATTATTTGTTTTTTTCTGGAATTTTTTTTTTCTTTTCTCCTTCTTGCGTAGTGAATACGTGTCGTTATTTTTAAGGAAGTCAATCTCTGGAAATCGGATTATGTAGTTCTCGATTTTTAAATTGAAAAGACTCGAATAAGTCTTATATAACAGAGATTGAATTATCACACACAGTAGTTGTTGAGTGGTATGTAATATGTTTGTAAATTATAATTGTGTAAATTGTTCCCTAACTAATTATTAATTGGTTATGGGTTGTGTATTGTAATTTCTTGTAAACACGTAATTGATTGCCTCGGTATCAATATGGTAAAAAAAACCAGCGTGTAAAGTCCTTCATAAAGTTGAGACGAAATAAATTGTGTTTTTGTATTATATGCTACACCATGTCAATTATGGTGTGAATTTTTTTTGTTGTAAACACGTATTTGATTGCCTCGGTATCAATAAAAAGAAATAACGTGTAAAGTCCTTCATAAAGTTGAGACGAAATAAAATTGTGTAATTATATTATATGTTATGCCATGTCAATTATGGTGTAAATTTTTTTTAGTTGTAAACACGTATTTGATTGCCTCGGTATCAATAAAAAGAAATAACGTGTAAAGTCCTTCATAAAGTTGAGACGAAATAAAATTGTGTAATTATATTATATGTTATGCCATGTCAATTATGGTGTAAATTTTTTTTAGTTGTAAACACGTATTTGATTGCCTCGGTATCAATAAAAAGAAATAACGTGTAAAGTCCTTCATAAAGTCGTGACGAAATAAAATTGTGTAATTGTAATATGTGTTACGCCATGTCAAGTGTGGTGTGTATGTTCTCATAGAAAGATGAATTATAATATATACCCGGTAAGAAGAAATAGTTTTTGTAAAGATAACGTAATTATGTCTTAGATTTGGAAATCTAAAATTGTTGGTCATTAAGGACAAATGGTGGTTGCATATTTATGTCATTTTGGGACATTATTGAATCTTAACCAAAGATTTGGGTTGATAATTGCACTTAAGGTCATTTTGGGTTTTGTCTGGTCATTTGGTGTGAACACTTTATGAGTGTTCTGAAAATTTTGTCGAACGTTTTCGTTACGACGTGCTGGTGTTTCTTGTTAACACCTGGTACAGCGCTGTACGGTTTATAGGAAATAAATCGTTAAATGTCATAGGATAATATTAGCCTTATAATTAATTACATGGTAGGTCTTGGTAGCGTTGACCTGTATAATCAATATGCGATACGAGAGGATTGGTCTATATGCCTAAGAATTATTAGCAACCAGACAAACCATGACTAAATGAGAATATATTGTTAAAATCTTGAGTAGAATTTTTGTTGTTTTCCGTTTTTCAAAATTATCAATGGATAATAAGAAATAACATAACATGTGTATTGATACTTGTGTTGTATAGTGTCAAGATTTTCATTGTTAAAGACGCAAATATGGGTTGATTTCGATCAATCGCATGATATAATCAGCGTACACATTCCATAACAGGAATTTTGTGTATAAAAAAAAACATGTATAGTTTAAGAATTTCATTGTAAAAAAACGCGAAATATGGGTTGATTTTGGTCAATCGCATAAGCGTAAAATATTCTCTAACCAGAATATCATTTTGTATAACATTGTACAATTGTGAACATTGTTAATTGTTCTTCTTTTGTGGTTTGATGGAAAGTGTAGGCCTGGTGGTAAATTGTGTACATCCATTCGGTAATACCACATTGTATGCTACATTTGTTGTTTTGGTATTGTCTTTTTTTTTGAGAAAAAAAAAAAGCAAGCCAGGTATATTCTTTTTGTTTGGAAAGAAGGTGATGAGTATTCTTTTCTGTTGGGAAGAAGGCCATGTGTATTTTTTTGTTTGGAAAAAAGTTGTGTATGTAAATCATAGCGTGTTTTGTATCGCGCCTTGGAGTTCATTTCTGCAATTATTTTTGAAAAAGGTTTGGCAACCCTTGTTCAGTGTACTTGTTAGGATTGTTCAACTTGGCTCTCAGGTAGTTAAATTTTTGTTTTGGCTCGTTAGGGAGTGTTTAAATCTTTGTGAAATGAGGTAGCTCTGTACCTCTCGTACGGCAAACAAGAGGACGTTGCCCTGCTTCAGCCACGTTGCCTGGGATCTTCTTTCATCGACAAGGAGGGTAGTGTTATGTTTGCACAAAGCTTGCTAGAGCTAACTGCAAAGTTATGTATGTCCACACGATTGCAGGAAACGAACCACGCACTGATGGCATGTTAAAACACCAATACATACACGTACATCCGCGACATCACCGCCTGATACCAGTCACGTAGGCCACAAGGACCTACAACCAATCCGATATCGTAGAATATCCCTCCCACTTGCGCCCGACAAGGTCAAGTACTTGCAGCTAGCTAGCCACGCGCTCGGCCGCAGTTCACGGCCGGCCCCCGTTGAGTTCAACACTATGTATTAGTTCCGAGTTAATATTTACCGCCAAATCAGTGTCGCCGTAATTGGACCGGCGTGCATCCATTTTAGAATGTGCCGCGTCCCTATACTCAGTTATCACGTCCAGGCAATTCGGCCGACTACACCATCATGGATATGATGGCGCCATATCTCTGCGCCGCCCTTTGCCGTAAGCCGCCCATCACCGCTCCAGGCCGCTTCTGCGCCGCCCTTTGTCGTAAGCCGCCCTGGCCGCCTCAGGCCGCTTCTGTGCCGCCCTTCGTCCTGCACCCTGCCTAGGCACCCGCCTATGGCCCCTGCTTATCATTCACCGCTTCAGCCTAGTTTACACGTGAGCGCATAATATACCTTGTCAATCAGAGCCCTTAGAGTCAATAGATTGCCTAAGTAACTAGTTAGGCCTTAAAAAGCTATGTAACCTTTGTAGATCTGTTGATAACCTGTATTACCTGTATAATAAACCTTCATCACAAGAGACTTGTTTTAATTGGGAAATTGACTATAATCCACACCCTGAATGATTGGAGTATCAAGCTTTGCCGCCGGCTTGTGCGGCGATGACTATTTGTGTAACACACCTATAGTATATTATATGGCTTTAACAGTTATATAACATAATCTATTGAAGGTGATTTTTAATATAATTTAACATCGCATTGCTTACATTGATACAGTGTAAAGATTCAAATTTACAGCTTAGTTAGTAAGCGGAATATAGATTAATTAAGTGCAATATCAAAGTGGTCAAGGGGTAAGGCTCTCCACTAGCAAGCTGGAGGCCGTGGATTCAAATCCCAGCGTCTGCAAGTAAATTTTATTCGATTATTTTTGTGTTATTTCACAATATACTAATTTTAAATAATATACAATATATTTACGGCATGTTCCGGAGTGGTAGATACTCTCTGTATCGTCCTGCTGTAAGACCACCAATCAGAATTGAAACGTCGCTTGCAATGGCTTTGGCCGTGTTAGGTGGCCAGATCTGAATAGCCAGGTACTTCCCCTCCCCATCACCTTCCCCTCACCGCTACCTTCAGCTTCACAACACACCCCGATTGGGGATGATATAGTCTCACTGACTCCAGACTGTTGGGAGCAGTTGCGATTGTCGGTTTTATATAAAAATAAAATGCTTAGTTGGGTACTTGAAGGTTAAAATGAGTATTTTTTGCAGCCGCCTATCAGAAATGTATACATAAAACGGGTCCGCCTTTCAGACATTATACTGAGCTTGGATGTAAACCACTATACAAAGGAAACTGTATAGAAAAATACAATTGCCCTTTCATTAAGAAACCTCCCAGACCTGATAAATGCTATTTCAAGTAAGATAACCTAATTTTAATCTTTGCTTGATTTTTGAGTAGTTGCAGGGCTGTTCTTCTTCCTCTTTCTTGATCCAACGTTTCGGAAAGCCTTGTAGGATCATAGAAAATTTTTAAAATTGTTATTTGTTGTTTATATGATACTGTATAATACTTTAATATACAGACGCCTTGTTTTTGACCATAGACCTAATTTCCAAAACTGCCAGAGGTCTCTTTCTCTCACAAGACGTCACTAGGTTGTTTTCGATGGAGTCTCAGTCGCTATGCGTATATGGCGTACATGCACAAATGGGGCATAAATGAATCCGAATTTTGTGAATGTGGAAAAATACAACGTCTGCTAAATTGAGTTATTACTGAAGCTTTTACAATGCTGAATAACTTCAGCCTTCCACTACCTTCATCAAATCTTATCCACTACACGAAAATGGTTTTCTAACTAATGGGGAAATTATTAATTACTGCTTAGTGCTCAAAGTCGGGTACCAAGAAGTGTTGGCTGTTGTCCCGCGTCGTCCTTAGTGTTGCTTATGCTTATGATTATCGATCCCTAGGCAAGCCCCGATAGTCTCGCACTTTTAGGCTAGTACTTGTACATACTTTAGGCTCCAAATTAAAAGAAAGTACCTAACTGGAGTTGGTATCAATTGATCTATTTATCATTTAAGCTTTCAAAAATGCCGATGAAATGAACTCATTCCAAGTATACATTTTTTTAATGTTTTTTTTCTTATTACAGTGGTCGTGTTTACAATAAACGCGATGAAGTCCCTAGCAACCTCACAACAAACAACTGTTTGATAGCATGCCACTGCGATGAAATGAGTGAAGGAAGGTAACTGTATTTTTTGAAAAGACTAAACTTTTTACATATTTAAAGAAAATGTTCAGTGTTGGTCAAACTAAATCGGGGTTTCGTTTTGCAGGGCTGGTTTTAGCTGTGCTCAAATCGAATGCATTGAGTTCTTCGTTACCCCAGAACCAGAAAAGATAAACTGTATTCGACAATACAAACTAGAAAGCTGCTGCTTTGAAGATGAAGTTTGTGGTTTGTATTTTTAAATGGCTTTTGTTATTTTTGCTCATTTAATATTATATTGTATGTACATGTATCTATACATTGACTGGGCTGGTAATGTATTGAGGCTTAATTCGCTGAGATGTGGTTTACTTGAGGGTCTCAAAGTTGCCTGAGACTATTTAAATATAGAGGCTTAATTCGCTGAGATGTGGTTTACTCGAGGGTCTCAAAGTTGCCCGAGACTATTTAAATATCGAGGCTTAATTCGCTGAGATGTGGTTTACTTGAGGGTCTCAAAGTTGCCTGAGAATATTTAAATATAGAGGCTTAATTCGCTGAGATGTGGTTTACTTGAGGGTCTCAAAGTTGCCTGAGACTATTTAAATATCGAGGCTTAATTCGCTGAGATGTGGTTTACTTGAGGGTCTCAAAGTTGCCTGAGAATATTTAAATTTAAACTCATTTTCAGTTTTCAGATTCAATAGTTCTTTTGGTCCTGTACTGAGGCTTGAAGGTTTGACGGCATCGTGGTTAAATTTAAAAAAAAATCCAATTTTTTTTAGATTGGTTTACTAAATGATGGGATAGAATAGGAATAATTATAAATAAAAGATTCGTTGTTTGGTACCATGGTGTTGAAAGCTATTCTTACCATTTTTACATAGTGAAAACACCATTGAGAATTGATTACAGCTGAAGATTCATCAAAACATTTTTCACTCTTTAGACCCAGAAGCAATTGCTGCCCTGAAGACTTGCACATTGGAGTCGAAAGACTATAAGGAAGGCCAGAGATTTGAACCGACAGGAACCTGCAAGGAATGCGTTTGCACTAAGGATTTCGACGGCACCATTAAGTCGCCTTATTGCGAGGAGATTGGTTGTGGAATTGGACTCTGGGGCTCCAATCCTGCCTTCGATAAATGTGGCCCAATTTATTACGAAGGATGGAATTGCTGTCCGATCGATTGGAAATGTGGTTAGTTTTTTAAATTTCCATTTTAATCAATTTTAGCGACTGTAATTAAGGACACTACCAAAATAGTGGTTTAATACTAAATTTGTACATAAATGCCATTGAAAATTTATCACATTTTCACCTACTACAAAATTATCGTTATAACTACATTTGGATCCTATGTTGTTATCAAACTTGTTTGTTACATATATGTCTTTATAGTTTTATGAAATATAATAAGATTAGGCGTTTTTCACAACATACTGAATTGCAAAGGCGTATTGTAGGTGTTTTTTTTACTTGTAAACATAAGGTAAAACGCAGGTGTCGATTATATCTATAACTCGGGTTCTCAAGATGTGAAAGTTAGAGTATTTTTACCCTAATGGCGTCAATTCAGGTCTTGCGTCGGGTCGGATCAGCGTGAGCAAACCTCAAAATCTGTATATTTTTTAAAAATATTTTTTCAGCTTCCTCTACCGATAAGATTACCAGTAAACCAGGAGAGTACTATGGAAAAGCAGGCCCGAAATGCCATTATGGAGATAAATTGCTGAACGTTGGCGACACCGTTCAGGGAGACGATAATTGCGTCAGCTGCTCCTGCGATATTCCGCCTTTGATCAGCTGTGTCAGAAAAGCCATCTGCTAATAAGGAATATGAAATGTCAATACATATTACTGTCAAAAATATGGTCGAGTATTTATTAATAACACCACTTAAAGATGTACCAACCAACTTAAAGATGTTTGTTTGTATTTCGAAAATAAATCTTGCCTTGACAACATTTTTACAAATAGCTGATTATTTCTTATTTTCAATTGACTTGAAAATAAATCTGTATTTGGTTCTTGCCTGTCACCAAATATGATCTTGCCAAAAATAAAATTACATATGTAGTACTTGATACCAACCCTTAGCTGTCCCACTGGCTATGTAAGTGTAGGTAATCGAAAAACATCGAAGACCCTGGGCTGAAAAATAGAGTTCACTACGGTATTGCGGCAGATTCATTATGGTGCACAATGATTCCGATTTTGCTGATTCCTTACCCTTGCCGAATCAGTAGAACGATGGGCTTAAACTTTCACTAACTTTATTCTTTCCGTTTGAAATTTTACTGATCAAAATTTTCGCATTGCAATAAGGTATCATCTTGCACACTTCCAGTAGGTGAGCATATTATGTTGAAAGGCTATCTTCCCATTTTCCATACAGGGTGAAAAAACCTGAAATGCTCGGTTGCACTACGTTCGTTACAAGTACTACCTACGTCAAAATAGTCTATATGATAACCGATTATTATTATTATTTTTGATACTAAGTTTGGCAGTGTCTCTGTGGTTAATGAACTCTAGAACTTGTATTTTCTTTGAATTTAAGTGTCATTTACAAAAGTGGAACTTATTGTGGAAAAAATTCAGACAAGCCATAAAATAATTACATAAATTATTTTAGTTTTCCATGCATCAATATGCTATAATAATTTTGCATTTGAAATGTGTCCATCTTTTGTTTAAATTTGGTGTTCATTTGAAATAAAATATCTGGTCGAATCTTAAATTAAAATATTGGTTTTTGAAAGACAACGACATTGAAGAAAATATTTGTTTTAAATTACTTTATTATAATAATGAATTCGGGCCCTCACATCTAAGGATCAGCCTTTTTGAGAGGACGAACATCAGCTGCATTAATTGTTAAAAAAAGGAAAAAGACATAAACTCGGTCACAAAATAACCTTATGTATTTCTTTGACCTATGTGATTGAATTTGAATTTGGGAGGTGGGTTTTTGTACCGCCGCCCCGGGAACCATTTATTTGGTAACCAACTCCTCTGCCATAGGTCACCCCAAGCGGTACGCCACATTTGGCGATTTAGCAGAGGTGCTGGGGTTCATCGGGTGAGGCGACTGCCCACCAGCTGCGTGAAGTGCCAGATCAGGAGAGGCTGGTTTGGGGAGACTCTTTGACATCTCCAACTGGACTCTCGACCAATCTTGCACCTCAGAGAGTGGGATATATTCATAGATCCGTCACTCCTGGACACACTAATAATTAGATTTCTACCCAACCCTCAAACCTTTTACCTTCCCAGAACTTCTTATCCTTCCTTTCCTTAAAAAAATCTCTTCACACGACATCCTGAAAGATGACATATGCCCTGGGAGAAATTATTTTCCTCAAGGCCTCTTGTGTGGAGTTAATTTTAATACAAAAAATGTATGGAGCTACTTTAAAGAAAAAAAATCATCCCTTATCGATGCCCGCCGTGATAGGCGGCCCGAATCGCAGCGATCAGCTGGGGTTTGTAAACGCTAATAGAAACGGGATAATGTCGTCAAAGGGGCTAATCCAATTATGGAAAGGCTCGAATACACTATTATAGTCAAAAGACATTTTATTAATATTTTCCCATTTTGACTGCTTAATTTTGTTATTTGTGTATACGTTTGGAGCGGTTCGGTGCGTTGCGCAAGCGTTACGACGCCTGACACATCGCGAAGACATAGCCTAATAAAAAAACAAGTCTTCATCCGAAAAAAAGATTCTTAAATCCTGAGTTAAATTTACTAATATTATAATTAACCTGCGTCGTTAACAAGCTAACATCGTAATGTTTATCAATAATTAATGCGATAAATAATCTTGCACTAAAATTACTTCATTAATTCGGTGGAAATTGGAAGAGCCGTTGAACAGTTGCTGTGTCACGAGATAACGACTAATGTTATTATCTAACAGCGTGACTCCTTGTGACGATTTGAACTTTCCCAAGTTTTCACACCCGGAAAAAAAAAACCCACCCTGGAAAAAAGAAAATTATTAACACAATAAGAAATACAGAGGAAAACAGGATACCAGCGACATCTAACGAAAATTATCGAATTAACTACAGAAAACTGCAATGAGAAAAAGGGCGTATTTTATGGGAGAGACAAGCACACATAGCGACCAATCAAAGATAGGTACGCTTGAACAAAGGAATGATTTATTATCGAAATTGTCTCACGCGTTGGAGAGCTTTATATTGCAATGTACTTTAACATAAACAATAGGAACTCTTTGTCCTGTGAGGTATCAAGAACGTCCGGTTATAAACTCCATAAATGCAATGAAAGGTCCGAAAAATCAGTTTTAGGGAATAAATGACAGTATCTGATGGCAGGTGAATCGAAATAGAAAAGATGTACGGGTATCAATGTCAAAATACATAATCTTAAACACTGCAAGATCGGACAAATGAGGAAACGATATGCATTTGGAATGAAACGAACATTCTGCGAAACCAGGAGACACAAATTGTCTAGTGCTGGCCGGGAACCTGGATATACTACGGAGGACTGGAGAATAAAGAGAAAAGAAGGATAATTGAGAATGAAACGTTTAAACTATCGTGATATAGTGGTTGTGATGTTTTGAATATCCACATAAATAAACGAACGTGCTCCAAAAAATTTTTTTATGGCAGCTAACAGATAAGATTTATGACAGGCGGGCTTGAAGTGCATATGTCCCACGGGAAGGAAGAAAGAGATCGCATGGCAGTCGAGTCTTGAACTTAGATACGTTGACAGCTCCAAGAAATGAATACAAGTCAGAAGTGATATGTGAAATTACAGTTAATTATTGAATTCAAATGGTATTAGAGAATATTGTGGAATATTGAATTAAAGAGAAAGATTATTGATCCGGTGTTCGTGTGAAGTGAAAGTGTGTTAGATTAAACGTGATTTCGTAAATATGTAGTTCAAACTAAGTGACTTGTCTTAAAAACATGAAAATAATGAAAATAATGATTGCGTTTTTTAAAACAGAGTGAACGTATAAAGGCAGGGAGTGTTTAATCGGGCTAGGTTATTGATTTGGCGAGATGGCATTCTATCCACGGAGACCGAAAACCAGAGAATCAAATAAATTATTAACTGTGGGTTCGAATCCTGACAGATTAGGGAGGTACAATTTTATTTACAGGAATATTTAATTACCCTTTTATAAGCGTAGGGAGGAGGTCGAAAATTAAAGTGATTTAGCTATATAGTGTAACCAGGTAAGCTTCACGCTGAGAATGAGAGGTGACTAACTGGGTGAGTTTTATATTATTTATTAAATTTCAGAGGACCCCTTTTAAAAGACGGATACAACCGAGGTACAGGAACTAAGTTTACGACACCTGCCGCCCAAATAATGTTATCATAAAAAGGAATACCCTAGACGGATTGTCAATCAGCTGTGAGTGAGAGACAGGCCAATGACCTTTTCATATATAGGCTGAGAGGCGCGGTGTACAGTCAGTCAAAGGGGAAGTTTTGCTAGCGTATGCCGTCCCGAATTGAAAGCGATCGGATGCAACCAGACGGAACAAAATGAAAACTTTTCTTCTGTTATTTGACTTTCTAATTTAATACCTTTCATCTATTGTTTGACTTTCTAAGTTACGAATTGGGATGCACAAAAACAAATCTAGAGGCAAAAGAGGGAGATGGTAATCTCCGAAATAAAACTATCAACCGAACAACTTTTCTCAACAGGTACCTTTCGAGAGGTAGGCAGCCTCTTTAAATTAAATGCAAAAATCAAACCAATTATCCGTTTATACCTACCTGAGAGGATAGGTATTCAATAGAAGTTACCCATACCTAATACACGAGGGTGCTAGTAACCTCATAAAATAAATACTGGAACCAAATATTAAAGTACAGACAGTCCTCATCCTAAATTTGGCATTTCGAGTAGACCTTACATATATCTCACATGATAATTGGCTGAATGGGTAGGCACACAACCTATCGTTAATAAGCTGGCTAAATGTCGACAAGATCGTCGTGTGTTATATATGTTATTGACCTAGAAAGGGATGTAAATCCCCGACGACGAGGGAGTTACAACGTTTTCTAGAGGTGGCACGTAACTTAGGACCTTACGTGTCACATTTTCGCGACTAGATTCGTGACAAGGGATGTCATGGTTTTCCCCTTCTACACTCAGTAAAGTAGTTTTTCCTGGAGGTGTATGAGATTGGGGCAATTCTGAAATTGGTGATGAGACCTGGTTTTCTTTATTCTGGCGTGACGGTTGCCGATTTGGAACAAGGGGAGACCCGGCCGGTTGCGATATCCAGACACGCAGATATCGATCGCCTTGCTCAAATTATCATCCATCGGTTTTGTTTGGTAAAGAGGAGGAGTCAATCTTAGCTTGATCAAATTCATTTTCTTTCCTCTCCTTCCCCTCCTAAAATATACACATGGATGGCGCCGACAACTAACACCATAAATTTATCGCATGTTTATCACACACATAAAATCTAACACTTTATTATACTCACATAACCATATGACAGGTAGAATCACGTAGTTAGTTGGGGAGCAGGCGGCTTAGAAGATAAGGTTTATGAAGTGATTTTAAAACACAGCGGTAATGGATTCAACTCACTCTATCTCAAAAGAACCGAGGGATACCACACATACAAAGATAACTAGGTTTCTAAACCGAGAAACAAAAAACCAACACAACGTTCGGTGAAGCCTTTTTATACTGAACCGTCACGTGAAATGAGTACGTTCAAGGTCGTACGTCACGTAGACAAACTAGGGTGTACACACTTGAAGGGGTGTGTAATAAAGAGAGAGGCAAGGGCTTGAAAGACGGCAGGGAGAACCTTCCTACCCCGGATATATACATAACCAAAGCCTTATGGAAAAGTTACCTATGGGACTTAAAGAAAATTTATCGTAGAAAGAAGAGAAGGAAAAAGTTTGAAGTAGAAAGGGCATATCATTACATGGTTCACAAGGAGGCTACCAACCCCTGAGACAGTCATTGAACCTGAACAAAGAGAATAACGAAGAAAAACCATAAAATTTTATCGTGTACTGTACTGTAAAAATTTATTTGAACTGTGTTTTCCAAAGTGTAATTTAAATAGAAAGCGAGGTTTTGGAAGAAAAGCGCATACAGATAGATTGGAAAGCATTAGAATATACACAAGAATAACAGTACTATGAAATTGATTTGAGAGAGATACAACAAAAATACAGTAAAGGGAAGATTTTCACACATCATATTAGAATGAAAACGTATTTAAGAAACATAATCACCGGAGGAAAATAGGAAAAACGAAGATAAACACGAAAAAACTTGATTGAATTAAGAGAACCCAGTGCGAACATACTATTACCTGCTAAGACAAGAACAATAGTGATTGAATTATGAAACACAATCCCGAAAAGAGCAGAAATTAGTGGGAAAATTCTTAAAAGACAAAATAAATAAATAGGAAACGGTGAATATGAAATGTGAGAGGAAAAAAAGTGATGGACTGGTAATATCCCCCAGAAAACAAACGAAATCAAACACAGTTTTCACACAGAAAAACACATTTAACCTTACGACGAACTCTATGAAAATAAAAAAATGAAATAAAATATTTTTTGTTTTAAAACCACGAGTTTTTAATAATTTTTTGAACCGACCGGTTTCGCTTTACTCAAGCATCTTCAGGGTACAAATTATTACTAGACAAGAAGTACAAAGTGTGAGCTTATATATAAAAAAAAAATTTTGAGGGAGACAACATGATAAAAATATAACAAACACAGAGAAATCATACAATACATTTACACAAGTACAAAAGACATGGGAAAAACCGAACGATAATTATGTAGACTAATGGATTATAATAATGTATATGGAGAAACAAAGCATCAACTGACATGGGGTGATAAGGAGAACTTGGACATATTTAATGGTTTATTGGGAACAAACTTAATATTGGACTACTTGATATATCTAATTGATTATTAAGAATAGGACTTTTGGTTTTTACAGCTTTTTTTTATTTCCAGTGCTTCTAGGTTATTGAGTCTGTTACCATGCCCGTTTGTATGTAAAATATTAGCGCCTGTGTTATGACAGAAAGTATGATCTTTGCTAATCAGATGATTGGCAAATTCAGAGAAACCGTTATTATTGAGACAACGAAGATGCTCTTTTCCAAATGTTAACATTACGTGTTGTCTTACCGATATAAAATGCCGCACAATTATTACAATTTAATTTATAAATGCCTGAATGGCTTAGTTTGTCGTCTTTATCTTTAGAATTGATTAGAAATTTACCCAGAATATTATTGGTATAAAAAGCTGGTCTGACTTCAGAAGGAAGGTTTTTTACACTTAAGTTAGAAAAGTTATTAATAAATAAAATACAATATGAAAATAATTAAAGGATACTGGTCTGGCCCTGGAATCTGGAAAACAAGGGAGCACAAATTCAGAGTGTGAACCAATTACGACTTTGTCATCTGAGTAAGTGACATGATGTGATTACCCGAAACTAACGACAGATATGTTAGAGTTTACGAGTTGATTGATGACCATGTTGTGTGCAGGATGAAATTGACTTCAGTCTTTGTTTAAAAAAAAAATTTAAAAAGACGATAATAAAAATAGTATCTCTTTGTTACAGTAATAGTAAAAAAAATGATAATGATGATATTATTTCTTTTGTGAGCATTAAGCAATAGTTGAAATAAAAATAAAGAATTCAGCGAATAAAATTTAGAATAATAAAAATAAATACTTTATCTTTGACTTAAAATAATGACTCGGAAAAATAACAATAATCATTTTCATTTGTTTCAAAATAGAAAAGGAGTAATAATAAAACGATTTGTGTCTATTTTGTCTAAATAATAATAGTAAATACTTTATTTGAGGTATTTTCCGGAAAAATAATAATAATAATTTCAGTCCTTACGTCAGCTGGAATAATTACGAAAGATTAAGGGCCCACTATTCGAATTTCATCCAATTTCCGACATACTTTCCTTAAAATTTTGAAGTTTTTAAGCTCTTAAAAAAATATATGTTATTCTTTAAGATAGTATCTATTTGTTCCAAAAGCCGAAACGGTAATTATTTGAAATTCCCTCGATAGAAATAAATCGCAAAGTATGCTCCGAAAAATATTATTAACACGTTTATTTCTGTTATTTTACAAGTTATATGTATGAAAAAAATCACAATGCTTCTTTTAATGCTACTCAATAGACCCCAAAAGTGATTTTTGCTATTTTTGAAATACGCCGTGATTTATTAAACATTTTCACAACTGTCGCTTACGCCTATTGCTTTTAAATCATATTTATTATAGCGCGCTCGCTCCGACTTGAAGATTAACCTATCTTCTTTGAAAAGTTCATTCGCCAACTCGAGGGCTTTGGGGGCAGACATGTCGTTCAACGTTCTATGATCTACAGACGTGCGATTACGTGCAAATATTTGAATCTATAAAGATAATTTTTACGCGTGTAAAGTTTATGAGTTAATAAATATTGTTTTTTCAAAGATGGGAAATACACGAAAGATATCCCGTATTTCAAAGAAAAAATGATATCTCATAAAATTATATCCTATCTAATAGGTGAGAAGAAAAAAATACAATTTTTGATTTATAAGCTTATATTTATTATAAACGATAATTTACTATAAAAATTAATAATTCATATTTTTATTTATGTATTATGTAGTAAAAAGTTATAAAAATTATTATTTTATTTTTTTCAGAATACGATAAACGATAATTTATTATAAAAATTAATTATTATTTTTATTTATGTATTGTGTAGTAAAAAGTTATAAAAAATTTTATTTTATTTTTTTCAGAATACGTACTTTGGGAAATAAAACTAATTCCAAAACATTAGAAATTACAGGGCAAGTTCTTATTAATTCACAATGCAACGATGTCCGAAATATAATATAATATGTAATAATAATATACGGGCCATCTGTTTCAAATAACAATACTCGAACGTGGAATTCAGAATAATAATGAACATGCGAGCGAAAGAAGCTATTGAAAGTTCTGAAACTGTGGGGAATATAATTTAATAAAATAAAATACTTTTTTGTTTTAAAACCACGATATTTATTAATTTAAGAACCGACCGGTTTCGCTTTACTTAAGCATCATCAGGGTACAAATTAATACTAAACAAGAAGTACATAATGTGTGCATATATATAACAAAATATAGAGGGAGACAACATGATACAAATATAAGCAACACAAAGACGGTCATAAAATACATTAACATAAGTGCACAAGTAATGGAAAACCCGCTAGATAATTATGTAGACTAATGGGTTATACGAATAAATCGGGAGAAACAAAACATCAATAAAACCTCAATAATAACGGTTTTTCCGAATTCGCAAATCATTTGATCGATAGCTTGCCTTCCTGAATAAATCTAATTTTATTTAATCATTTACGGCCAAGATATTTTTGACAATGGTGTGTTTTTATCTTTCTGTATTCCAATCATTTAGCTTTGCTTCTAGGGTTGTGCCCCAGTATTGCTTTTTGGAGACTGTAAACGGATCTCTCGGCATTTAATGAAACTGCAGCAGAACAAAGGCTGTTGCTATATTGACGTTCATGGTATGTTTTGCTCAGATTGACGATAAGGTTTCCAGATCTGCATTTCGCTCGAAGCATGTTTAGGGTAATAAGTTTATAGTTTAGGGTTCTTTCACCGTATTTATGGGAACATTTCAGAACCACCAATCTTTCATTTTGAGTGAATCTTGTGTTTGTGATTAAATTATATTTGATAATTTAAACAAATAATATTTAGAGAAGTTAAAAATTAAATTGAAAGTTAACTGAAAGCTTAAACTATTAAAAGTAGTAATTTCATAAAAATGTAAATAAATAAAGCCCCTTTCACATTTTAGAATATAATTTTATGTTGCATACATGTTTTATTACTCTTTATAATTATTGAATTGTTTAAATGAATCAATAAATAATTACAAAAAGGTCTTCTGATTTGTAAGTCCTTAGGAGGCACTAAGGGTCTTTCTATCTATCTTTATAATATAATAAATTTGATGAGCATAAAAATGTAAGCGTGTATATAATTTATATAAATGTACAAAAGTAGATATTACATGTGTATAAATAATATATTACGCATATTATACAAGATGTTGGGGGTAAAGTGCATATGTAATTCGTGTATCTTTTTTTTTACTAATAAAAAAAAATAAAAAATAAAAATATATAAATATTAATTGATTTTATGAAAGTTAATAATTAACTTTTTTGAAAGTATTTTATGTAGTATTTTAGTAAAGTAAAGTATTTTTTATACCTATACAAATTACTTTTTTGTAAAATTTAAAAAAATATTTAATTAATTAAATCCGTAATTAATAATAATAAATAATAATAAACCCATATTTTGAGAACCATCTTCATTTCAACTTTCGTTCTAATTTGATCGGTGCTAACTAAAAATAGGTTTGTTTTTCTAAAATGGCAATAGATGTCGGTAATTTAATTCCGTCATTTAAATTATTAAGTCCCCAAAATCATTCCTATTACGAATTCAGACCGTGACACCTCTGTCGGATTCTTTTAAAACTAAATATTGTTTTTTTTTGAGGTGTTACCCAAATCTAAATTCTTTACACGGAAAGCGGGCTCTTAAATCAATACTTTATAGTCACGATCAAATTGAAAAGAAAGCAGTCACGAATAAATTTAGTTAGACTAGCAGCGCCCTTGAGGTGATTTTTCACAAAAACGGTGCTCTACAAATTATCCAATTATTATTATTGTTATTATTATTGTTAACGGAAAGTAGAAAATCAACTGGAACTTGGATCTTGCCAGTTGCCTTGCCGATAATGCCTTCACTAACCACAATACATTCACTAACTTTGTTCTTGCTTTTCAATTTTTCTTCCGTTTGTATTATTACCCTTTCGTCTTACACACCTCTTCACCAGGTATAAGTAGGCCCCTCCGCATTATATTTCTTAAAAACATTATAGAGACCACCTTCCTAAAACCCAAAGAGGTATCAGACATAGATCAAATCACCGAGCAAACATTTTTACTGATACGAGAACATTGATAGTACCTAAATTAAATTCAATATTCATTAAAATTTATTAATTTTATGGTTACAAAGAATTGAAAACTTGTACAAATCATGTCTCAAATAAGAAACGTGACTCAAAATCCCACCGATGAAACGAACCGTAACGACGCGCGTCGCAGGTACATAATATATTAAGTGCCTTCTTGACTTGTTTGGCATTGCAAACTGGTGTTTGGTCTAGCCAGTAAATATTATTCCTTTGGTTGAAAACGTCGTATGTTTATATGACGGTGAACATGTGTTTTTACCGCGTTTTTACTTTTGTGCTTTTGGCAATGATTTCTGCGGTTTTGGGTAAGAAGAGTGTGAAACATGCTCATTTAATTAATATATTCATGTTGTTTGTATAAATTTGGAGGGATGTTAGATTAAACGAATATTAATAAAATAAATAAAATGTCTCTAAATAAAATGAACAAACATTTGTTTGGGTTTCGTGTCGCTAAGTTGCGTTAAATCAAAAGTTTTTCTGAATAAAAGTTCACAAATTCAGCACTTTCAAATCAATAAAAATAATAACATTAGTACATTTGTGCAGCACAAACTATTAATAATCTATTCAGGGTAATTCTTTACATTGATTTACGTCCACATTTTCAGACACACAGTGTAAAAAATCAAATTTACTGCTTAGTTAGATGGCGGAATAAAGATTAATTAAGTGCTATATCTTTATAATTTGACGGCCTACATGGTCAAGGTATAAGGCTTTCGACTAGCAATCTGGAGGTCACGGGTTTAAATCCCGGCGTCCGCAAGTAAATATTGTTTGATTAATTTGTGTTATTTCTCAATATACTAATTTTAAATAATATTTGCGGTACTTTCCAGAGTGGAAGATACTCTCTGTACCGCCCTGGTATAAGACCACCATTCAGAATTGAAACGCTTGAAATGGCTTTGGCCGTGTTAGGTGACGAGGTCTGACTAGCCAGGTACTTCCTTACTCCATTACCTTCCCCTGTCCACTACCTTCAGCCACATAACACACCCAAATTAGGTATGCCATAGTGACTCCAGACGGTTGGGAGCAATTGGTACTCTTATGCGGTTTCACATGACATTGAAATGTTTAAGTAGGTACTTGAAGGTTAAAATGAGTATTTTTTGCAGGAACCGATCAGAAATGCATTCGTAAAACGGGTACGCCTTTCAGACATTATACTGAGCTTGGATGTAAACCTGTCTACAAAGGGCATTGTATTCAAAAATACGATTGCCCTTTCATCAAGAATCCTCCCAGTCCTGATAAATGCTATTTGAAGTAAGATAACCTTATTTTATCCTTAGGTGGATTTGTGAGTGGTTGCAGGACTGTTCTATTTCCTCTTTCTTGAGCCAACGCTCAGGAAGTCTTGTAGGGTCATAGAAACTTTGTAAATTATTATTTGTTTTATATATGATACTGTATTATAGATTATTCTACAAACGCCTTGTTGTAGCCCGTAGACTCAATCCTGCCAGAGGCCTCTCTCTCTCTCTCTCAGGAGACGTCACTAGGTCATTTTCAATGCAGTCACAGTCGCTTTGAGTATATGGCATGCATGCACGAATGTGGACAAATACAATATGTGTTAAATCAATTGCCAGCTGAGTAACCTAATTATCTTACTACCCCCTTCAAATCTCATCCATTACACGAAAAAAAAAATCTAACTAAAGCGAAGATTACTGGTCACCGCTTAGTGCTCAAAGTCGGGTACCAAGAAGTGTTGGCTGTTGTCCCACGTCGTCTTTATTGTGAGTTACTATATTGATTGTCAAAATTGCCGATGAAACCAAAACATTCTGAAGTATATTTTTTTTATTGTTTTTATCTTATAGTGGTCATGTTTTCAATATACGCGATGAAGTCCCAAGCAACCTCACAACAAATAATTGCTTGGTAGGATGCTTCTGCGATGAGAGTAGTGAAGGAAAGTAAGTGGATTTTTCAAGTCGAAAATTTTTACCTATTTAAAAAAAAAAAATTGGTGTTGGTCAAACTAAGTCGGGGTTTCGTTTTCCAGGGCTGGTTTTATATGTGCTCAAATCGACTGCATGGAGTTCTTCATGTCTCCAGATCCCGAAAAGAAAAACTGTATTCGACAGTACAAACTAGAAAGCTGCTGTTATGAAGATGAAGTTTGTGGTTTGTATTTTTAAATGGCAATTTTTGAACAATGAATATTATGTTGTAGCTCCGTCTTCTTTATTCTTGAAAATTAACTGTGCTGTTAATGTATGGAGGCTTAATTCGCTGAGATTTGGTTTACTTGATGGTCTCAAGTTTGCCTGAGAATATTTAAATTTTAACTTCATTTTCAGTTTTTAGATTCAGTAGTTCTTTTGTTCCTGTACCGGAGCTTGAATGTGTGACTGTATGATGCTTATATTTAAGAAACAATAATCCCAACTATTTATAAAACTGTTAAGATATGGTAAGTAATTGATGGGATAGAATAGGAATAATTTTTTTTTTTTTTTATAAAGAACGACAAACATTCCCGGGTTACGAATAACCTGACAATATTTGAAAATCTCCTACTACCACCACAGTAAGCTGAAAATGTTGCTTGTGTTGTGATGGAGGACTTAGCCAGCCGAGGAATTGAACACACTACGCCTGGGTGGGACCCAAACGCGATGTCAACTCGGCCACCGACCGGTCAATTGTAATAAAAGGATTCACTCTTTCGTTGCACGGTGTTGAAAGCTGTACTTACCATTTTCACATGGCAAAAACCAAAAAGACCCTCTTATACCACTGAGAATTGAATATAGCTGAGAATTCATCAAAAATATTTTCCACTCTTTAGACCCAGAAGCAATTGCTGCCTTGAAGACATGCACATGGGAGTCAAAAGACTATAAAGAAGGCCAGAGATTTGATCCAGGATCCTGCAAGCGATGCGTTTGCACTAAGGATTTCGACGGCACCATTAAGTCACCTTATTGCGAGGAGATTGGCTGTGGAATTGGACTCTGGGGCCCCAATCCTGCCTTCGATAAATGTGGCCCAGTTTATTTCGAAGGACAGAATTGCTGTCCGATCGATTGGAAATGTGGTAAGTTGTTGAAATTTCCACATTAGTCAAGTAATTCGACTTCGACAGTAATTAAGACCACTAACAAAATAGTAGTTTAACCCAAAATAAAACCATTTTTTTTGTCATATATTCAACAACCACAAAATTATTTATCCTATGTTATTATTAAACTTGTTGGTTACATAGATGTCTTTAGAGTGTTATGAAAAACTTTTAGTAATAGGGTTATGCGTTTTTCACGTGGTTGGAACACTGCTAAATGGCAAAGGAGTATTTTTTACTTATAAACATTTGGTAAAACGAAGGTGTCGATTAGATCGGTTTCTCAAGATGTGAAGGTTAGAGCATTCTTACGCTAGTGGCTTCAATTTAGATTTTGCTTCGGGTTGGATTAGCGTAAGCAACCTCTAAATTTTCTATTGTTTTTTTTGTGATTTTTCAGCTTCCTCCACCGATAAGATTACCACTAAACCAGGAGGGTGCCACGGAAAAGCAGGGCCGAAATGTCATTATGGAGATAAATTGCTGAACATTGGTGACACCGTTCAGGGGGACGATAATTGCGTCAGCTGCTCCTGCGATATTCCGCCTTTGATCAGCTGTGTCAGAAAAGCCATCTGCCAATAAGGAATGTGAAATGTCAATACGTATTATACTAAAAAAATATGGCTGCAGTGTTTAATAACACCAATAATAAAAAAAATACCAACTCAAAGATGTTCGTGTCGTTTTCAAATAAAATTCTTACCTTGTTTACACAATTAAAAACATTTTTACGTAGATAAAGTACATTTAAATCATATAATATTAACCGAATGCGTTGGCTGTATTCAATTGCGAATTGACCTGGAAATAAATCTGCAACTTGGTTCTTGCCAATATGACGCCTTGCCAAAAATACGATTACCTATACAGTACTTGCAACTAACCTTTAGCACGTTGTCCCACTGGCTCGGTATGCGCAGGGAATCGACAAAAAATGAAGACCCTGCGCTGAAAAGTAGAGTTGCAGCGGATTCACTGTGGTGCACAAGGACTTGGTTTTTGCCGATTCCTTACCTTTACCGACTCAGTAGAACGGTGGGCTTAAACTTTCACTAACTTTGTTCTTCCCGTTTGAAATTTTAATGACCAAGTATTTTGCATTACAATAAGGTTTCATTTTGCACATTCCAGTAGGTGAGGTTTAGGTCCCTCTGGTTGTCTTCCCATACAGGGTGAGGAAACCTGAAATGTTTCGTTGCACTGCGTTCGTTAAAAGTACCTACCTACGATAAAATAGTCTATATGATAACCGATTATTATTATTATTTTTAATACTAAATTTTGAAGTATCTCTGTGGTTAGTGAACTCTAGAACTTGTATTTTCTTTGAATTTAAGTGTCAATTTCAGAATTGGAAACAATTCAGAAAAGCCATAAAATAATTACCAAATTATTTTAGTTTAATTAATTAACTTATAATTCTGCATTTAAAATGTTTTTTCTTTGTTTAAATGAAATTTCTTCGAATTAATCAAATTACTTAAGTAAATTAAAATGCATTTGAAATTAAATTTCTGGTCGTATCTTAAATTAAAACATTGAATTTTGAAAAGCATCTTGAAGTTAATATTTATTTTAAATTACTTTATTTTATTAGTGTATTCGGGCCCTCTCATCAACATTTTTGACGGCTTCACTGGTCTCTCGACCAATCACCTTGCGCCGCAGAGGGAGGGATATATTCATACATCCGTCACTCCTGGATACACTGATCCCTAGTTTCCTAACCAACCATTAAACCCTTTAACTTTCCAGAACTCTGCTTCTTTTCCTTAAAAAATACTCCCTGAAGGCCTCGGGGCAGCCTGGGTGGAGTTATGTAAAAAAAACGTATGCAGCTACTTTAACCCTTAGGATACGACCAACTACAATAGAAGTTCAGAGAAATCATGCCTCCCTCAGTTGCAGTGTAAAAAGCTAGGTTTTTTTAAACAAGAACATGTATATTTATATATACGTATAATAGATATTGATAATATTTGTAGTCCCCCTCACTACGAGATCCTGTGTTAAGGGGGACTAGGTTTTGAAATTTTTAAGCGACTTCTATAGTTATTTGGCTTTGAGATATTTACATATTATTAGCCGTCTTCTAAGGTTAACGCAGCGACCAGCCGGGGTTTATAAACGAAAAGGGAAACTTGGTGATGCCGTCAAAAAGGATAATCCTTTAATGAAAAGGCTCGAATACACTATTTAAGTTGAAACAGTTCATACACTATTTTCTGGTTTTGTGTGTAAGTTTGGAGCGGTTCGATGCGTTGCGACGCCAGACGCATCGCTAGGACATAGCCTATTAAAAATCAAGTCCACATCTGTGTTATAATCTAAAAAATCTTAAAATAATCTAAAATTAAAAAAAAAAAACAAAAAAAAAATGTAAAAAAAATAATATAAAAAACATGAGAAAAAAAAAACAAACCATGTAAAAAACTAAAGAGAGATAATGAAATTATCACAGAAGAGATCAAGATATGCGAATGCTTTAATAACTACTTTTGTAATGTTGGCGCCTCTTTAGCTGGTAATATAATTAACAAATACACCCATGAACTGGATGAAAAAATTACATTAAAGTATGAAAGTACGGAGTCAATAGACCTACAACCCGCAACTGAACCCGAAATACTAGCTATTATAAAATCCCTAAAATCAAATGCGAGTGCTGGTCATGGCCAATTAAAATGTGTAACAGTACAAGAACTTGCCCCGCTATTAACACCTATACTAACTAAACTGATTAACCTGAGCCTAAAAGAAGGTCAATTTCCGAACAGTTGTAAAATCGCAAGGGTTATCCCAATATATAAAGGGAGCTCGAAAACTCAAACATCAAACTACATGCCTATTTCTGTCCTACCAATTCTATCAAAAATATACGAAAGAGTAATATACGATAGGCCAAACAACTTTCTGAAAAAAAAATCATTTCTATATGCCAAACAATACGGTTTCAGAAAAAAGTCTAACACTCTTTCTGCAACTAATGATCTTATAAATAAACTTAGAACTAGCATAGATAATAGAAACTATGTCATAGCAATTCTTGTAGACCTTCAAAAAGCCTTTGACACCGAAAAAACAGGAGTAACCGGTCCAGCTATCAAATTAATTAAATCATATCTATCAAACAGAAAACAATATGTTAGCATAGAAGATAATAACAGTCAGTTAGAGAGTATAAACTATGGAGTTCCGCAAGGATCTATACTGGGGCCCCTCCTATTCCAAATATATATAAATGACATCTGCCAGTTGAAACTACATGGTGAAATATTTCTATACGCAGATGACACTGCAATATTTTACTTCGGAAAAAACTTAGAAACTCTATTAGAACAATCTCAAGAGGATCTTAATATTCTAAATAGTTGGCTAGTAAAAAATATATTAACAATAAATATTAATAAAACCAGCTACACGATCCTAAGCTCACCTAAAATAATAATACCGTCGCATAAACCTCTACAAATAGAAGAAAGGGACTTGCTTATTCTAGACAGCGAAAAATACCTTGGCTTACAAATTGATAAACATCTGACATTTAAACAACACGTAGAAAAATTAAAAGCAAAAATCATCCCACTAATTGGTGTATTTGGTAGAATTGCCCATCTCCTACCAACGGAGGTAAAGAGGGGCTTATATTTTAGTTTAATCCAGTCACATCTAAATTATTTAATAGAAATATGGGGAAACACATACATTACATACCTAAATGATTTACAAACAATACAGAACAAAGTTATTAAAAAACTATTCAATTATAACCCGGACACTCCCACAAAAAAACTGTATCAGGAAATGAAACTTTTGAAAATAAGAAAATTGTACGAATACAACATATTCCTCCTAATCTACAAAATCCAAAATGGACTTATACACACAAACACAACATTTAAACAAACGTCACAAGTACACCAACATTATACTAGGCAACAAAACAAATTGTACACACATGCTGTAAGGACTGAAAGTGGCAAAAGAGGCATTGGCCACGAGGGTGTACAAATATACAATTTCCTTCCAGATAAACTTAAAACGGAGAGTATAAATGTATTTAAAAAAAACTTTTTAATCTTAAGTTATTAGAACAATATTAGAATACTATTTATTTAATGTTATATATTTAAGTTAAGAAAGTGAAATGTAAATTTCTTTTAACTTAATAAATAAAAATAAAAAAATAATAAAAAAATCAAGTGTTAAATTTACTAATTAATGTTTTAATAGACCTGCGCTGTTTACAAGCCAAAATCATGATGTTTGTCAACATTTAATGCAATTTATTAATGCGGTAATTAATCCTGTACTAAAATTACTTCGTTCAGTCGATATAAATTAGATAAGCCATTGAAAAGTTGCTTTGTCACGAGATCACGACTAATGGTATTATCTAACAACGTGACACCTTCATAACAATGTTCAAAGTAAAAATTAAAATTATAAAAAATTGTTGTTTACGTAGGTGCTCTTCATCCGGCAAAAAACTTTTGTCCTCCGAGTTCAACTTTAGCCGAGGAAAAAAAGTCGCTCGGAGTTAGATCTGTTAAGTTAGGAGGGTGGACAAGCAGTTCAAACCGCAATTCGTGAATTTTCGCCATGACAACCGCTTTTATGTGAGACGGCGCATTGTCTTGGTGAAACAACATTTATTTCTTCTGCATATGTGGTCGTACTTCCTATATGTACGCTTTCAGCTTATCAAGTAATGTCGCGTAAAATCTATAGGGATAAATCCACAACTATCCTAGAAAATAGTCATCACTTTTCCGGTCGAAGGAACCGTCTTTACCTTGTTTGGAGCCGATTTTTCTTTCGCACCCTCTAAACTGTGTTTTAGTTTCGGGGATGTATCCAAGTTTCATCTGCACTAATTAACCGGGGCCTATTAATATAACCCCACAAAAATTTCCCAAATGCAAATAGTTTCCTTTTATAGATTAAGGTGAAAAAAAAAGATTTTATTAAAAAAATCTTACTAAGCTTGGCCAGCGATCCCGAATAATTAATAACCCTCCATGCTTATCCTAGAAAATGGTCACTCTCCCGGTCGAAGAAATAGGGACTGTCAAATAACAAATGCGCCAGCAAAATTGCTGAAATTTTGGCGAGTTCCTAACTAAGCACGCCCAAACAAATTCTTTGACATTCAAATTCTCAACATCTTCATGAATCTGCTAGTTGCAATACGTATCGTTCCTTACACCCAAAATAAATCAATAACTTACAAATAAATCAAATTTATTGATTTATTATGGATGTAAGGAACGATACGAATTGCAACCAGCAGATTCAAGTCCATTATATTACCGGCTTTCTCGAATGGGAATCTCGTTTGAGAGTGTTTCGGTGTGGCGAACGAAAAAATCCCCGTGTGTTTCCTAAGAAATTGTGCAATTTTGTGTCCAGAGCCAAAAGATTCACAAAACTGTTGACCTCGAAAGACGATGTTATAATAAAGTATCCTAAGATATCAACAAATAAAATCTTTAATAGATATGTTTACACTACTGCGAGAATAAATTGCATTGGTTATTTTATTCACAGGAGCCAGATGCAAGTAATTTGGGTATAATGCTGGACTTGGTTGTGAACCAGTTTAGAAGGGTCGCTGTATTGAAAAACACCATTGCACATCATACCTTAATAAAAACTCCCCCAATGCCTGTGTATCGAAAATCATATCATACAACTAGATTAAGTTGTTGCCACCCACTGTGTCAATAACTTGAAGTAAACACCTGCAAATTTGATGACCCCCGTTTTCCAAATCACAATATTTACCAGTTGAAAAATGCATCAATCTGTTACCAGGCGGCAAAAAAGACTAAAACTGTTCGAGCCAGGATATTAATTTCTTGTGAATTGAGTTGGCTGTAAAAAATAGGAAGTACCTATAAGCTACACCTCTTTGTACGTTCTATATACCAGTACAATACTTGTAATTAAAATGTGAATTTTGATTTGAATCGTCTTTCTTTTATGATGGTTTGGATAGAACACCTCACGGTGTTTTACTTAAATCATTACCCAGGTTGGGGGCTGATGTGTGCCGGTGTTTATTAGTTACAGTCTTTTCTTGTGCAGGCAAACACGTCCCGTACAGCCTGACTTATTCCAGTTTTACTACAGCTACATAGGCCAGATTTTCAAAGTGAGCGATCAACATCCATTCGATGGAATTGGGAAATGTTTTGTGTGAGAGAATACTGCTATAGTGACGATGATTTGGGAAACAATTAATATTTGCAAATAAACAAAAATAAAAAAAATTTAAGTATAGGGATATTTTCCATTTTTTTTTCTTTTAAGACTATGCAGCAATTGTAGCCCTGAATATATGTGAAATGTACGTTTGAGTTCAAATACTGTAAATAAGGTCTGAGAAATCAGGAAAGTCAAATCCATCAGGATGTCTTTGCAACTGCAAAGAGATTGACTGTGAAATTGGACTCCGGAGCCCCAATCATACCTGTCTATTTATTATAGTTTATTCTTAACGGACTGAAATGTTGTTTATTGTGAAGTGAAAATGCAGAAGAGGATGATCATGGCGTTACTAGGCGTTTTATTAATTTCAGCATGTTGGAGGGAGAAAAACGACAACGTGCCTCTGTCCTTAAAAATACAAACTGTCTGAATAACAACCAAACTCATGTTCAACATCTGTTTGGGTCTTTACTTAATTTTAACAATACCATCGATAAATGTATACCAATTTCTAACTAGGGACAGAATTGCTACTCAAACTATTGGAAATATGGTAAGTTGTTAAAATTTTAATTTTAGATAAATAAAGTTCGACGATGGGACAGTAATTAAGGCTACTAGCGAAATAGTGGTCTAAACCAGAATTTGTACAATGGAGAAGACGTGCTAGAAAAGCAATTAGCCAGCAAAGAGCTATATTATGATGATTTAATATGAACATAATTCTTCGACAATATTTAACTGTGCGGTGTTCTGAAAATCAACTGAAACTTGGATCTTGTCAGCTTCCTTGCCGATAATGCCTTCACCAACAACAATACATTCACAAACCTTTGTCTTTGCTTGAAATTTGTCTTTCAATAAAACGATTTATATCAAATTACCCTTTCGTCTTACACATCTCTTCAGCATTGTCAGTTTTCAGATTCAATAGTTCTTTCGGTCCTGTACTGATGCTTGAATGTGTGACAACATTGTGGTTAAATTTAAAAAAAACAACCCCAACTCTTTCTAAAACTGTTTAAGATTGGGTTACTAATTGATGGGATAGAAAAGGAAAAGTTATAAAAAGGATTCGTTGTTTCGTTCCATGTTGTTAAAAGCTATTCTCGCCTTTTTACATAATAAAAACAAACCATTAAGAATATAATATAGCTAAAATTTACAAAAAATATTTTTCACTCTTTAGACCAAGAAGCAATCGCTGCCCTAAAGACATGCACATGCGAGTCAAAAGACTATAAAGATGGACAGAGATTTGATCCGTCAGGATCCTGCAAGAAATGCGTTTGCACTAAGATTTCGATGGCACCATTACGTCGCCTTATTGCGAAGAGATTAGCTGTGGAATTGGAGTCTGGCGCCCCAATCCTGCCTTAAATAATTGTGGCCCAATTTATTACGATGGACAAAATATCTGTCCTATCGATTGGAAATGTGGTAAGTTGTTGAAATTTTTATTTTGGTCTAGTAAAATTTGACTGCTACAGTAATTGAGGCCCCTAGCAAAATAGTGGTTTTACCCTAAATTTATTGCCGAAATGCCCCAAAGCCCTAACATGCCCTGACATGCCATTACGATAAAATTACCATTTTATTTAATTTAGATCCTACGTTGTTATCAAAACATTCATTAAAAATTATGAGTCTCAAGTTTAGGCATTTTTTACTACTGAACACTACTGAACGGCGAAGTTATATTAATGGCCCCTTCTTTTTTAATCGTTAAGGGTAAACAGAAGGTAAAATGCAGGTGTCGATTAGATCGCTAACTCGGTTTCTTAAAATGTGAAGGTTAGAGTATTCTAACGCTGGTGGCTTCAATACTGATTTTGTGTCGGGTTGGATCAGCGTGAGCCAAAATGCCATTATGGAGATAAATTGCTGAACATTGGCGACACCGTTCAGGGGAACGATAATTGCGTCAGCTGCTCGTGCGATATCCCGCCTTTGACCAGCTGTGTCAGAAAAGCCATCTGCCAATAAGGAATGTGAAATTTCAATACATATTATAGACAGAAAAGATGGCCGAGCATTGGCCAAGTATTTACTAATAACACCGTTAATACAAAATACCAACTTAAAGATGTTTGTTTGGATTTTTAAAAAAAATCTTGCCTGGCTTACATATTTGATAACATTTTTACAAAGAGCCGGATTAAAATCATATAATATTAATCGAATACGTCAGCTGTATTCAATTGCGAAATGCCCTGGAAATCAATATGAATGTAGGTTCTTGTCTGAGTGATATTGGATTATTATAAATATTATCACTTAAACGTTAATGTAATCATATGGATGAATAAATGCTGATTCTAAATATAACAGTTTTATTATATATTAGTTTACGTAGAAATAATAAATCGTCATTTAAAACCGTAAGAGATATAAACGTCCTGTGATTAATCCTGTTAAATTTTTAAATTGGGATATGTTGATTTCACGCAGACCCTAGTAGTAACCAACAAAACCGAGGTAGGTGCGTATGACGTCAGATTTCTATAATTTTGGCGGGCTTTGAAAATTACAAAATTTGAAAATTATTACTATGAAATAGAAATTTGTAAAAAAATCTTATATTTTAGTTAGAAGGTAAATTTAATTTTTTTTTTAATTTTGACCGAAATTCTTTATTACAATATTCGCTACTAACCCTAAGCCCGTCGTCCCACTGGCTCGGAAAGAGCCGTGGAAAAAGCAGATGTAGAAAAGTAAAGTTGACTACGGGTTTTCAGCGCAGCTGTTGTGGGACTTTTCTGCGCAGCTTCTTCGGTTTTTGTCTATCCTTACCCTTACCGAGCCAGTGCGCTGTGGGACGACAGGCTTTTGATGTGGAACATTTTTGGCGCCTCGATTTTAGTCGGTTTTTAGACCGACTCTGAAAAGCGTGGCAAGATGTGATGACGCTCTTGCATTGAAACGGGACGATCGCGATGCTTTATTTGGTCAGCGTCGTGAATCGTCATCTCTTTCCCCCCGGCCGCCAAAACTCTGTGCGGTATATTTGCTTCAATTCTCACAATCTGCAATGGATCTATTCGAAATGATGATACATTTTTGAATTTTAATTTGTTTTGTAGTGAATATTTTAATAATTATAAATGAATTATTTTATTAAGAAAAAAAAAAAAAGACGTGTTTACTTTCATTTCATTTTGATGTTTCCCGTCTGTCAGGCGTCCCGTGGTTTATATTTATTATTTATTTTAATTTCTCTGTAGTTCAATGATTTCTTAATAAAACTTGAATTTTCTTTAAATGTATGTGACATTTTCAAAAGTAAACGATTGTGGATTGATTGATTGGTTGATGATTGTGAAATTATTTAATTTTAATTAATTAATCTGTTTAAATTTGAAATGTGTACGTCTTTTGTCTTTTTTCAAGTTTATCACCGGTGTTCATTCGAAACCAAATTTCTAGTCGTCGAATTGAAATATTGGTTTTTTTAAAGGCATTGATCTTGCCGCAAATATGTTTTAGAAATTCTTTCATCTTCACAAATCCTACATTTATAATATCCAGTGATTTTTCATGGGTTCGCTCTAGAAAGTAGTAACATGAATTGGAGATTTTTTACACATGAACAAATAAGAAAAGTAATAAATTATATTGATATAATACGTAGTTATCTAAAAATAAAACTCATATAGCCGATGAGGCATATGATTTTCTTGGTCGATATTGCAAACGCATGTGCCTCCCCAGTTACTATAATTGCTTTGATTGAAAAAGACGTATGTTTTCTCAAAGATGAACAATATGAACATTTGTCATCACGGTGTTGCCTTTTTGCTTTTAGCTACGGTTTTTGTGGTTTGGGGTGAGATGAAAGTGTGGAAAATCCACGCACAATAGTGTATACACATAATTGTGTTTTTTTTAAGTTCCAAAGTTTTACGTTAGGTACATGTTACAAGTTGCATAAGCTATTTTCAAAGTAAGACTTCTCTGGATAAAAGACCCAACGTTTACTTATCCACTTTACCCAAAATAGCAAGTTTTAGTTTGCATGCCAATAATAATAATATTTTGATGATTTGTATAGCGCCGTTTTTGTGCAAAATCACCTCAAGGGCGCAACTAATATAAAAAATATTTTTGTGTAATTCGATCCAAGGTTTTACGTTGGGTACATGTTATGACAAGACCATTTAGCACGCGTTCTGTCTCGCTTAGATTTGCCTGAAATTGTGTATCACCACTCCAGTCGAACTTTTTAATCATGGTGAACCACAGTTTTGTATATAAATATAGGCTCAAATCGGGCTTATATTTGGCCCAAAGAATTAAATGAAATACTTGAACACACGAATTAAGCATGTGACAGACGCGCGCTTTATTTGTGTGGCTTGACCTATTTAAGCATATCGCTGGCCATAAATTCCCATTTGTAGTGTATGACGAGCGGTATGCTGAAATATTCTAAGCCATGATGCGTATAGCGTAATGTGTCGCCTACTTAAAGTTTTGATGGAATTACAAATTGTTTAAAAATCAAATTCTGCTATTTATTTAAAACAATTTTCATTTATTTGCAGGATCAGCATTAAATAAATAAATAATTTCATTCACAGGATCGAACCAGACATGTTTACGTAAAGTGGGTCCACCTTACAGGCATTACACTGAACTTGGCTGTAAACCAGTATTCAATGGAAAATGCATTGAACAATTTGATTGCCCCTTCATCAAAAACCCACCCGGTCTCGATAAATGCTATTTCAAGTAAGAACATTTTATTGTATTTCCCTTTTGTATAGTTACCTTTATCTTAAGATGTTACTTTGACACTGGTATGGTGGAATAATAGTCAATAAACTGTGATTACCACAGTTATCTCGGATGACAGGTGAACAACGAAGACTGGACAACCTTACACGCTCTTATATACGCACATTGTTGTCTCTCTTTCATGCTGTCTCTTGCATACAGTCGCGTGTTCTTTATGTTTTATATTTTTTTAGTGACTGACCTAAGATTCGGTTTTGGCCAGTTCTGGTCGCGGTTCTGGTTTCGGACAAAAAAATATCCGAAAATTTGGTTCAGCCTAAACCTGTTTTTGTTACGTGTGTAATGATTCTAGTTTCTTACATGCTTAAGAAGAGTGGATTCTAACTGATTTGTAACGTAGAATACCCTCCTTGTAGTCCCGACCGCCATTGTAGTGGATCTCCCCTACATAAAAACGGGGAGTATTCTGTCTCTATTGTACTTGTTGCGATATACGCCGTGTAGTTTTTCAAGGCCGATCTTCGCGTTTAGGATTCTACGCGTTTAAGCGTTCTAGTCTTACGCTTCTCGCGATACGTCAACCCTTCAATCTTATCGAATTAATATGTCACGTTGTGTAATTTTTTGTTTCGACAGTGATTAATTCATTGAAGGATCTATTTTGTGGTTGTGGTAACTTTGGTTCTTTTAGATTAAAGCGTGTTACAGTCTGTATGGTTTTTAAATAAGACAATGACCGATTACCTTGAATGTAAGTACCTTTTCTCTACCTTGTTTGCTCACCAAAACGTTTCTGGTTACTGCAGTCGAAGATGCGCTAATACAATGGGACAATTAAATACAAGTACATGAAATTCTCTCTAGATAAATTCGATTAAAGATGCACAAGTTTCTAGGTTAATGATTTGACTATGGATTATTAATTTTGTAAGTTATTTCCACGAGTAGGTATTTTTAGGAATGGCTAGAGACAAAACATGTGTTGCTTTCGGTTGGTCTTCATCCGTATCCCATCCATCAACGTGGTCAGCTCTAGATTAGCCGCCAATCAAGTTTACGGTCCAACCCCAAACTCCTCCAGAAATTAATTGAATATCGCTCAGCGACAGGTAAATAATGACATGTTTTGCCTCCTGTCGGAAGGTGGAGAAGGTGGGATTCCTTTGAATTCTGATATGTAGGTCCTTGGTGGTAAATGATTATGATGATTGATGAAGATTCATTTTACACCGTTAGGTACATGGATCTGCTCCGGTTCGATGGGTATTATAGCCTGATGTCAGGAACCATTCGAGGTACGTGGGTGGCGCGAGGTTTTAGGTCGCGTCAACCTCACCCAAATCAATGATGAGAAAAGCTCTGCCAGCATGCCGAAAGTAAGGAGTCCATTCCACTAACCTCGTACATAAACATATACCGAAGTGGTTTGCAGTCGGCAACGTCAGGAGTTCGGAAGTCCCGTGAACACCCCTCTGGTTTTCGCTTATAAGAATAAGTTAGATCCAGCTTCGGTTTTGTTCGCCTCTGCAGTCACGATACTCCGATAGCTCCTGACTTCAGCCTATATAGTTTCTCGTTTCAGTAGAAGTAATGACACATGTATATTATATGTGCAATACAGAACATACTTCAGTCTTTCGTCCGCAGTCACAATACTCCAATATTGTGGGTGAATATTTCCTGGATGTGACAGGAAGGTTGTCGGAAAATTGTCGAAATAACTTCATATTCGTCACGATCCCTTTGTTTTGCCAACGAAAAAATCTCCCCCACGTCAGCAAAGGATGGTATAGCCATTATCCGCTTTGTTCTGGCGTCTACCACGCTAATTCGAGTAGGAAAGCCCATTGGCAACCTTCGTTTCCTTCGTTTGGAACTCCGTGAAAATGTCCTCTCACCGGCTTAAAATACTCGGAACAGGGGTCTACCCAAGATAATCATCTTTGGCTGTTCCTCCAACACCTTTGACAGAAACCAATGCTTTAACGGGATAAATACAACCATGCTAACACTAAAAGTTCCAATTAGGAAAGCCGGTCAACCGATATTGTTTCTACCTTTAACTACCTTCGTTATCCCGTTAATACTGCGTTATCCCGATTTTAACATGAATGAAAAGCATATGTTGACAGGGAACCCCCTGTAATGAATTAAATACACCGCAGCTTTCACAAAGTTCGTAAAATGAAGTCTGAAGTAGATATTAGTAATACGTAGGTATCTGTACGTACCTCTAATAATTGAAATAATGGTGTACTTGCAGTACATGGTTAAGTGACAATAGTGATTGAATAAGTGTGGTAATAAAAAATATATTGAATGTTCAAGGCAATTACGAGAACATATTTCATTAAATTACAAATGTCAAAGTATATTATAACTTCCGATTTTATGTCCGGGAAAAACCCTTCCACAAACTTTTCCACAAATGATCATCTAGTCAATCAACATTATGCAAGTGCATTATATAAGCAAAATAAATACAAAACAATACAATAACAACACGTCAACTCACCAGAGATCAAATGGGAAAATAATTCACCGACTCCAGATATTTTCATATCAGAGATTTCGGCTCGGTAGAACTCCTAACAGGGCCTATAAATCCTACTGATCCCTCAACATAAATATTTAAAAAATCTTTCGTTATCCTACATGTATTCAAAATGACCGACTTTTACATCTTTATATTTAAAATTTTTGATAGATCTAATACGCCTAAATTTTTAATGAGAGAGCTAGGTATAATGCCAGTAGCCGAAATAACCAAACGAGAATGCCAAATTCTTTTTATCTCATTTCCTAGATCTGTGTATTTTATTATTTTTTCGTTAAGAGATTTTTGTATATTACAGGAATTTGGAATAGCGAAATTATTTAAATTATTATTATTTGTTATATCCCTATCATTCCGCGTATGGGTATTTGGATGTTGTTTCGAATCACCCGCACGCCGGCGGCGCCGAGTTCATAAATCGTTCGTTCATATTATTCTAGACATCGCATAAATACATTGGGTTATACTTTATGAATTCCGTATATCTAGACGTTAAATATAACCACTAGAGATTTAATTAATTATAATAAAATTACGACAAATACATTAACCCGCAAGCCGATATCTAAACTCATATAAATAAAGGCCGTCGTAGGTACAACTAATTCCTATTGTTTAATAATCGAATAATTGGTCTAAAATAAATATTTCAGTTTGCATGTAACGAACGCCACCTGTAATCTTTTGTTTATGAAATGGTCAAGTACCCGGTCGGCTTCGGCACAATCTATAATTTATGACCCCTTATTGTAAAAGGGTCCGGACTCCAACCTTACATATTTTCACAAATTCTTCTGTTGAAGATTTTAATGTAATTATTCCCTCTCGGAAGTATTGAATATATTTTGGTTTATTTAACCTCTTTTTTTATAAGTGATTTTATTCAAGTTAACTACCCTTACTTCAAAATGCAATAGAATTATTTTGTTTACCTCGTATTGGAACGCAGTTACCGCTTCTGAGAAATTCACAGAAAATAAGGGTTAGTATTTAGATTATAATATGACTTACCAATTCATCATCTTAGTGTATTACAAATAATTATACAAACCAAACACACTCACATGCAGTAAGATACTCCTGCTGTTAGAAAAATCACAGTTGCTACACTAATTGATTTTAAACGCGTTCGTTGTTCTCTTTTAAATTCAAAGTAATTATTTGAAGTCCCGATTCGACTTTGACTTTCGAGACAGTGTTCCGACGATGAGTTTTTTGTTTCCACGTCTCCCAACTTTGACTGGCCTTGACTATATTAAAACGCTGACCGATCCTGACTATCCTTGACCGTCTTCGAACCTTGACTCTACTTGAATGCCCTTGACCGTCTCCCCGCGCTTCCTAACCTTCACTGTCCTGACTGTACTTAACCGTGTTACAATGCTCTCACCCCTGACTGTCTTACCACGCTCTCTAACCTTGACTGTCTACCAAATCACCCCGCCCCTTTCATTTATCAATAATTTAATTTATGTTTCGGAATTCCGAAAATTTTGTATATTCAAAGACAGAATCGCATTAAAAAAACCTAACCTAACCTAACCTAACCTTCACTGTCCTGACTGTACTTAACCGTGTTACAATGCTCTCACCCCTGACTGTCTTACCACGCTCTCTAACCTTGACTGTCTACCAAATCACCCCGCCCCTTTCATTTATCAATAATTTAATTTATGTTTCGGAATTCCGAAAATTTTGTATATTCAAGGACAGAATCGCATTAAAAAAACCACACATATTATAAGCTCTAGGATCCGTCACATTAAATTCGATCATTCCAAAACCAATAAATTGTTGAGCTGTCAGCCTCTTTGTTCCGAAGATTGAAACTTGACCCCCTAAGTCCAGTGGCGTGTCTGTCTGCCAACATTTTAGCCCGGCTTTCAAAGTACCAACACGGTCTAGGATGTATTAAATATTTATTGCACAGATGAAAGAATATCTTTGTTTTAAACCACTTTATTACATTTATATACGTCGACCGGTTTCGGTTGAACTCAACCTTCATCAGGACAGTACAAATATAAACTAAAATATAATACAGAGGAAGATTATTAAGTAAACAATAAAGAAAGAGAAAGTATATAAATGTGAGGGAGAGAGCATCAGGGCAGCGGAGTAGGTAGTGGGGTCGGGGAGGGGTGGGGATTACCCAGGGAGAAAGGAAACATCTTTAAAATAGGGCTTTTAGTTAGTTCCTATATAAATGTAATAAAGTGGTTTAAAACAAAGATATTCTTTCATTTGTGTAATAATGTCAAGCCACAAAGTGTTTGCTTCCTTCGATAATTAAATATTTATTGTATAATAGTTTAATTTTTTATCTTTGTGCGAGAAATTATTTTAATTAATCAACTTCCAAGCTCATCCTGTTAAAATGTGATTTATCTCGCTAGTCATAATTATAATTCGTCTAAATCGAAAATATATTTCGGGGCGCATTCCCACTCAGTGACATCGTTTAGCGGAGTTTAATAGTTTTTTATTGACTTTGTTAGGGGTTTTTCTCCTGTCCGCCCCAGCCGGCCAAATTTATTGCGACTGCACTGAACAAAATCTGAGAATTTTCAAACCTAACACGGAGGTCTCTGATAATCGTACTGCATGTTCCTAGTTTTTTGCTAGCATCGTAAATTCAAGCAACTGTTTTAAAATAGATATCTGGAGATGTCACAATTTCGTGAGATTATACCTAAAGCTTCTTCCTTATGATAGTAATTCAATCTGGTGGGTGGTGCCTGCCTAATGTGAACTTTCACCGACCCCTCTGATTGGTTGCATTTTATCCTTTGGCGTAGATACAAAAAACGATCACGCCCCTTATCTAGTACCTTGACACCTCTGATCACGTTTTGATTGGAGAAACCAGAATTCATTTAATTCCTACAGTAAATGGAAAAAAAATTATCCCAGGGCCAGTTCATCACACGTGCCATGTGTTACGTTACGTTAAATATTATTGTAAAATAAGCTATTATAAAAAAATGTCGAAGAGCAAAGAGCAAATATTTTCAGTATTATATATTTTTAATTAAAATAACTATTTCTTTAAAAAATAAATAGTTATTTTAATGCTATTGTCTAATAATACTATTAAAAACTAGACTGATATGTTCACTGTGATACTTGGTAGTTTTATCATCTTTCGTATTTTTGTAATTCCAATTTAAAGTACCAGTAGCATACGTATAAAATTGATACATAACAACAAACCAAAGAGCACCAAAAGTTAACCAATTCATCCACTAAATTGATGTATTTTATTAATGAGAAACGGCTGCGCGGAATTTTAATACAAAACTTAAATTTGGATTTGAGGACAAAATACCAAACAAACTAAAATTATTTTTTTAATCCGAAGGTATAGCTAATATCTACTTCGGAAGTGTGCTACTTTATTTATTATTTAAAAAACTAGATAATTATTCCTTTAATCAAAAGGTGTAGCAAGTAAGGACATGTGATACTTTATTTATTTGTGTTTTAAATATATGCCATCAAAGATTTCAATTTTTCATGATTTTAGACACAACTTTAGCAATTACTTGTGAGTTAATGATACATTATACTACAGAAATATGATGCAATGTATATATCTACTTGATCTTTGTATTTAAAACAAAATTACAGGATACAGTTGGTAAACATTTCAGTTATTTTTAAAAGTAATCGCCTTGTGGCACAAGTTTTTTGATACCCTCAAAGAATTATCCCCCATGTTCTTCTTCCAGTTCAGGAACTCTTGTTTCACCTTCATGTCGGTTGAAAAAAATTTTTCGACCATGTGAGTCTTCAGGGAGGTGAAAAGATGAAAGTCTGAAGGCGCAAAGTCAGGGGAGTATACGGGTGGTTCGAAATGACCCAACCGAATGAGTACAAAAACGCCTAGATAGCGTGGGCCGTGTGCGTGCGGAAAATCGGAGCTCATAAAATCCTTACATTTCAATTCAAACAGTTATCAATCGCTCAAGGAACTCGTGAGAACTGCGACCCGATTCGCTTTGTGCTGCTCTGTCAGATGTTTTGGGACCCATCTGGCGCACAAATTACGGATCTGGGAGCCTAGTTTAGCAGCCCCCTGGAGAGTTTTGGAAACATCGCAGAAATTTCATCCACCGTTAATCGGCGGTCTTCACGAACAGTTTTCTAATTTTTTACACCAACTCGTCGGTCAAAATGGAAGGTCTTCCACACCTCTTATCGTCTTGAGCATTCGTTCTTCTTTTATTGAACTCACGACAAAACTTAAAAAGTTCGTTCGGTTCATAACACCTTCTTTTATTTGCGTGGAAAAATAGATATACTTCTATGGAGAAAATGTTTTGTGTGGGATAAAAAACATATCGGGTAATTGAAAATTATCATCACTGTCGCTATCTTGTTAGTATATTCTAGAGAATCGTAACGTTTTTTTTAATGGAAAAAATACCAAAGTAAACAAAACAAACGCTAAGTACGGACAGGTTAATAACTCTTTTACAAGTGAGCAATAGACAAAATTTGCTTTTGAAATAATATTGGTAAAATACGTATTTTCGAATAAATGTGACATATAAAATTGGGTAATTTGCATTTCAGAGTATTTTGCACACCTGTGATAATCATAACTAAAGGAGAATTTACTACCGATTTTTCATAAAATGTATTCAAACAGGCTGGACACTGTCTCGCGCAGTGCTCCGGGGATGCAACCATTCTCACTAAATATGCTTGCCGCACGGTGGGCGGGGTCCGTCCGGAAAGTTTAAGCAGTGTGAGGTACGCCCAAAGATATTAGAAGAACGAGATGTGCTATGAGCAGTTCATACTGTGTGGAATTGTTTTGCCGAGTGTCGCCGGTTTTGTTCACCAATACTACTGCACACCTTCGCTTACGCTAAGGTATCCGCACTAATACATAGAACAGATTTCTGTGCGCACACGTCCCGATACCGTTCAAAGTACCCTAATTAGGTAGTACTCCGCCTACGGTCCGGCAGCCAACATAGCATATCTCGTTCTTCTAATATCTTTGGGTACGCCGCATCTTTTTCTTGAGCCAACGTTTTGGAAAGGTTTGCAGTGCTCATCACCAGGGCATCTAGAAAGTTGTTTATTCCCATGGCCGTGCTAACTGTGGTCTTCACTGGTTTAGAAATGCCCTTCAAAGCCGGTTGCAAAAAAAATAATGATTGATTCGTGGATTTGGGGGTGTGGGAAGGTTTACAGGAAGTAACAACATATCTTTTGACCGTGATCTTTGCCTGCAACATGCAACACAACAGAATTCTCGAAAACTCACTATGCAACGGCGGAGAAAGATTTTGAACGAAAATGTGATAATAATTATTATGAATAAATATATTTTTTAAATCTTTTTCTAGGGGCCGAAATTACAACGATAGCGATTATATACAGGAAGCTCCCAGCACTCTATGCTTGACTTCATGCGTTTGTCAGAGCAGTGGAGACGGTACGAATCGACAAAGGTAAGCGGACTTTCATTTTGGCTACTGTGGTGAAATAATGATGTTCTACGTTCGTTTTTTAATACAATTATGGGTTTTATTTTGCAGAGCTAATTTTTTGTGCTTTATGACCAACTGTCTGGAATACTTCGTTGGTCCGGAACCCGATAAGGAAGATTGCTTTTTGCAGTACTCACTAGATAGCTGCTGTTCTAATAAAAATGATGTTTGTGGTATGGTTTTTTTGATTGCTGTTTCCTAATTTATATAAAAATAATGATTAAATTACAGAAAATTTAAAAAAAACGGCCAAACGGTCACAACTAGGAATCAAACCCACGGTCTCTTGACTTTTTTTAATTTTTTATCAGAATTATCTTCTTTAATGATTTCTAATACAAGATAATTCTGATAAGATTTGTAATTTATTTTTTTATTTAACGCCCATAGGGCTTTTACATGGTTGGTAGTATAATTTTAATTTGACAGATACCTTAAAACATAAAAAATAAGAATAAAATTACATTTGATAAAAGCTATGCAACAAGTCATACAAACACAAGAAACGAAAACAGAAAATTACAGCTATTTGTAGGTTTACATAATGTGTTTAGGAGTATTGTTGAAATAAATGTTTTAAATGATCCACAAAACTTGCCAAGTTGGTATTTAATATGTCAACATCACCCAAGTAATGATTTCCCATGGTGTGAATTCGTTGTATCGGAGAGTGGGCAATGTAGTTACGGTTATGTGTGCTGCTGTAGAATATTGTATTTTGCCGTGTTGTTACTGTGGGTGTATGTATGTTTATAAGTTGCAGGAGTTCACAACAGTCGAATTTAGAGTTAAGTATTTTGAATAAGAACGTTAAATCGTTTATTTTACGTCTATCTTCTAATGTATGTATTTTTAGAGTATTTAATAAGAAATTGTATTTTAAGTCTTCGACAGGGATATATAATTTAAAATTTATAAAACGCAGAAATTTTTTTTGTATTCGCTCAATCTTGTTAATGTGAATTTTGTAAGATGGAGACAAAACTACTGAGTTATATTCAATTAGACTTCTTACTAGAGATACGTATAATGGTTTAATGGCTTGTAAAGAATTAAAGTTTTTAGTTGTTCTTAATACGAAGCCTAATGTTTTCATACCTTTGTTCACAATTTGATGGATATGATTGGTGAAACTAAGTTTTTCGTCCAAAATAATTCCAAGATCTCTCATTTCCGTGACTCTTTCTAAAGCTATGTTATTGATGGAATATTCGAATAAAACAGGATTTTTGTTTCTGAAGAAAGTCATGGTTTTGCACTTTACTACATTTAAAAATAAATTATTTTGAACGCACCAATCTCTAAACTTACTAATATTTGACTGTAAAATATTTAATGTATATATATGGCAATGATTTATATCAGTTATTTTTTTGTATAGTTTGATGTCATCTGCAAAGAGCAATACCTCGACATCGTTGAAGCAATTAGTTATATCATTGATGAAAATGAGGAACAAAACCGTACCTTGCGGTAGGCCACTGGTAGCCCGGAAAGCTTTCGACATCCAAGATTTTATTTTAACGAACAGTTTACGATTTGACAAATAGCTACTAAACCATTTTAGCATGTTATCCCTTATTCCTAGAGCAAATAGTTTTTGGATTAGTAGTTTATGGGATACTTTGTCGAATGCCTTCGAAAAGTCTGTATATATACAGTCGACTTGTTTATTTTCTGAAAATGATTGTATAATGAAGTTTTGAAATACCGTTTAGTTAGTTGCGGTAGATCTTCCTTTGATAAAACCGTGCTGTTTTTGATTAATTAATTTTATTAATTTGGGATAGATTTCATCAAGGACCAATGATTCAAAAAGCTTTGGCAGTACTGACTGTATACAAATTAGCTATGTCAGTATCGTCTCCTTTTTGGTAGATCGGTGTAATGAAGCTAGATTTCCAGCGGTCTGGAAAATGTCCAAGGGACAAGAGACGGTTAAATAGTATTGTGAGTGGTTTAGATAATGTATTAAAGCATTTTTTGAGGAATGTTGATGGAATGTTGTCTAGGCCAGCGGATTTGTCAGTGTCTAAGGAAAGTAATTTTTGTTCGCAACACTTTTGTGTGATTTGGCAGTTTGTTAAGTTTGTGGTCATATTAAATTTGTATTATGAATTACTTTTGAAAAAACTCAAATTAATCAATTAAAATTTTCTTGCGCACGCCGTTATTTTCCCTTATAACTATACTACCTAATCGTTCTACTATTGAGAATTAAAAAATCTATAAATATTGACCGTTATTTTCTCTAGGTGCGAAAGCATTTGCAGCCCTGAAGACATGTACATGGGGGTCCGAGAACACTACGGAAGGAAGGAGATTCTGGCCATCAGGAAGGTGCCAACGGTGCCTTTGCACTAAGGACTTCGACGGCACTCTTAGGGCACCTTATTGCGAAGATCTTTTTTGTGGAATTGGTCTTCCTGAACGATCTACTACTGGAACAGGAAATAATCTGGCCCTCGACAAATGTGGTCCAATCTACAACGGCAACAACTGCTGTCCTGTGGATTGGCAATGTGGCAATTTATTTAAATGCCTTTAGAACACATCATTTGCTTATAGAATATGTCCAAAAAAGGCTGTTTTTTATGTGAAACTGCACAAGCATCCTATGGCATATCCAATCGGAGTACGTTGTAGATAGTGGGGAAGGGGGAGGAGATTGGGAAGAGGTTGGTCGGGAAGTACCTGGCTATTCAGATCTGGTCACCAAACACAGCCAAAACCATTTCTGAGAGTACCTTACACTCAATGCCGCAAATATGCCATATATTATTTTAAATTAGTAATCTGTGAAATAACATAAAAAAAACAAAAAAAAGAGTTTGGCCGTATATACAAAAGCAAATTGATTCTTGTTAGTTTTAATTCGATTTTTAAAAGCTTTTTGACTATTCTAATTTACTATAATAACTATTAAAAAACGCCGAAATAAATACATTGTGAGTTAAAAATGTGAATATATAAGCATCATATTTTCCGTCACCAAAAATCACCAAAGCACAAATTTGAAACCTAAAACATGTTACATAAACTTTAAAACCGTATTTTAATGTTTCTGTAACAGAAAGATCAAAGTTTTACCTACTCGTATAATAAAATATTTTAAAACCCTTAAATTAAATTATTTCCCTTCCATTCAATTTCAGATATCTCAAAATTCGTAGGTTGGTGGTTTTGCCAGAACACCGACGATTTTTTCTCTCTTTTGAACGCCAGCTTTTGCAATAGAATGAAGCTGTTTTTCACAGGATAATTATTCCATTTGACAATATTGTTATAATATTGGTTGTACTGAGAACATGCCCCTTCCTCCTTTATCAGTCGCTTTGCGTTACTGGCCTCCAAAATAGATCATAAAACTATTATTGTTATGGATTTTTCAGCATCCGCGACCGATAAGATCACCAGGAAACCAGGAAAGAACTGCAATGCAGGGCCAAAATGCCATTATGGAAACAAGCTACTGAACATTGGCGACACCATTCAGGGAGGTAATAAATGTATCAGCTGTTCCTGCGACATGCCGCCTCTCATCAGCTGTGTTACAAAAGCAAACTGCACTCAATGATTGAGAAATGCCAACATCTTCAAATTACAACTGCAGAATGAAAAATATCACAGTTAATAAACATTTTGTCCTAACCCTAGTTTTATTATTTTGAAGAAACTGTTTTTAGGAAAAAAATATTACTTATGTACTATTATTGTTGTTCGTCTTTCGTGTGGTAAGGGTCATAGCTTAAGAACAAGGTCAACCTGGGACCTCATCAATAATGATTTTATTTTTTTGGTTCATGAAGGTTTACCGAGGCATTTTTTAAACGTATTTTAAGGGGTAATGAAATAATTGCATTGGATAGAAGATATAACTTTGCAAGTGAATATAGAAATTTAAGTGACAACTTTTCGCATTCTACTGGATAGGTGTTTTTGCTGGAATTGGATTGAATGGAACTTTGCAAGGAATTGTATTAATTTAAGTGACGACTATTTTGCAAATGTATTCAACTGGATAGGTGCTTTGCTGGAATATTGGATAAAACTTTGCAAGGGAATATAAGAATTTAAGTGACGACTATTTTGCAAATGTATTCAACTGGATAGGTGCTTTGCTGGAATATTGGATAAAACTTTGCAAGGGAATATAGGAATTTAAGTGACGACTATTTTGCAAATGTATTCAACTGAATAGGTGCATTGCTGGAATATTGGATAAAACTTTGCAAGGGAATATAGGAATTTAAGTGACGACTATTTTGCAAATGTATTCAACTGGATAGGTGCTTTGCTGGAATATTGGATAATACTTTGCAAGGGAATATAGGAATTTAAGTGACGACTATTTTGCAAATTTATTTCAACTGGATATAAATAAAATATGAATTTTGCTGGAATTGGATTGGATAGAACTTTGGAAGGGAATATAGGAATTTAAGTGACGACTATTAATATATTCAACTGGATAGGTGTTTTGAGAGATTATGCTGGAATCGGATTGTGTAGAACTTTGCAAGGGAAAACGGAAATTTAAGTGGGAACTGAACTTAAGTGGGAAATTTGAGTGGGAACAAGAGAATTCTGGAATCCAAATGGATAGTGTATTGGAAGTGAGAGCTTCTATTGAATAAATAGAGTTTTAGAAGAAAATACTGAAATTAAAGTCTAGAGAGATTAGCAAGGCGATACTGAAATTGAAATGGATACAAAATTATCAAACCCTCATAGCAGAACCTTAACATTGACCGGGTAAGAAAAAGGGGAAAAATAAATGCATACTAGGTAATCTTTCCTAACATTGTCTTTGTATTAATATTGCTTTGTTTATGGGAATACAATACTTAGCAATATAGCTGCAAATCAATACGAAAACTTCATGTGTAAATTTGTAGCAAAATATGACAATCCACGTCCATTTGACAAAATAATCTAAACAGTCAAAATAAGTATCTTTTAACGAGTTTCGTAACAGTTTTCCAACATACCAGCATAATATTATAATTCGTATTCCAGTTTTATGTTTAGTAATTTAACCTGCTGATAATCATAATGAAACCCATCTGGGTCCAAATGGAGGCCAACACCTTGACTAAATCCATAATGCAAATAAATAATTTCATTTAATACCCGTGCAAGGTGATCAGATAACGTTATTTTGTGCAATTTATAAAAAATATTTAGATTCATATTACTGGGAATGGGACTTTAACTATAAAAATTTCGACCGTCGACTGTTAGTTCAGAAGTTAGTAAATTCGACATAAAATAGGAAACATTGTGAGTAGTGTTGAAAACATTGACTGGCATTTTTTTTTCTTATTTGGTATATACACGGTTGAAAAATATTTGCTTAATCTGGATAATCAGCAAGAATTGTGATTTTTTCCAACCACTTCCTAGTACAAACCGGAAGGCTCATAACGACTTTGAAAGAAGAATGTGTGATGGAAATTCCATCATCAAAGGAAAAAATACCGCGAGGTCTACTGTTAATAGAATTTTTTAAATTTAGCCATATAATAGAACTGCTATTCCAAATATGTCATATAGTTTTCCTTGTCTACACGGAGAAAAATAAGTTTTGCTAATTTATTAAGATATCTTACTATAAACTTATATATACATTAATTTATATATTATTAATAATATTCTGATACACATATACATATATATCTCGGAACACGTGTTCATCACCTGCATTTGTCTTGATAATGTATAATGACGAAATGCGGAAAAACACGAGTTCCGTTATCATAATAATACATTCGTATTTTAATAAAAGTTTATCAGAAAACCTATTGATTCATTCGTTAAGGGCCTTCAATCCCTTTTTAACCGGATTATGAATATCTTGAAGAGATTCTTAATAAAATAGAAATGCTCACTTTTCTCCGTATATGACTTTTGGAATCGGTTCTCTGGGAAATTTGAGGGAGCAAAGACTAGAACAGGTTTCTCAAAAACATTTAATTCCTCTCTTTTCTGATAGTAAAAATCAAAATTTTCCTGTTCCTAAAACCTCGTCATAAGAACAGACTAGTATATCGACCATTTCTAATTAGACCAGATCATATTTAAATTTGGCTAAAATATGCAATAACCCTTCAGTACTTTCATCACATTTGTTCAACTTGCAATTTTTTATACATATTTTAAATATATCTCATATTTTGAATTTCCGTAAAAATAAATGTTTTAGAAACTAGATAAATTTATCTTTCCGATGTATGAATTAAAAATACATATTACTATTTCTAAATAATAAAATTTTAATATCAAACGTCAAAAATGTTGTCAAAAACGCTAACCACAGTTTTATTTAATTTTTTACTCCAATCATAGAAAAATTGAGAGAAACACATTCGTTTTGTTTGGCAAATTTGTAAAAAAACTGTACCTTCAGTTTATCTCATTCATATAATAATAAATAAAAAATAATTTTAAAAGTTGAACCGATTGTTACGATAGCGGTTCGAAATATGAATTATTCATTTTGGCTATTTTTAGGATTTTAGTAATGGATTTCAGTACAAATATTTGAGGCAAAATAGAAAGAATTATTATTGCTCTTTCTAACGTTAAAAAAATATGTATTTCGGCAATACAAAAAATATATAAAAATACTTTCATAAAATATGAACGCCCGGTCATATATGAACCTAAAACCCGGGAGGACGAAAAATACTCAAATATGCTTATTATATACATATAATCCGATATGTAAATATTAGTATCCAATTATAATGTATTCGATACATAATGCTGATGCCATGGGTGTGGCCGGTTTGCTAACGCATAATAAAAAATATATATTTGTTAATTGATGCTGAATTATGTAGTTAATATTCATCAATCAAAAAATAATCTTTAGAGGTGAACATACTGATAAAGGCTAATAATGTTTTCCGCTGACGGTATGATAATGTATTATGTTATATTGAGTTATTAGTCTGTATTTATACAATCGATTGAAGTAACAAAACAAAGAGATCACCAGAACAAAGAATGTAAAGTAAGACGAGGCCTTTTTCTTGCCAAATTTGGGTACGGTAGTAATGTAGTTCACTGATCTTCTGAGAAGTAGGTACCTAGCCAAGAACGTGAAAAACATACACAATTCAAACAATTGGTTCGATAAGGTTACGATGTCAACGGCTTTGGCCCATCAAAGATAAATGTTGGCAGGTAGGTGTACCTTTCCACATTTTATGAATTATTTGAAGATATTCAAGAATTTCAAGATTTTCAAGAATTTTAAGATATTCAAGAATTTCAGGATATTTAAGAATTTCAAGATATTCAAGAATTTCAATATATTTACGTATTTCAAGATTATCAAGAATTCAAAAATATTAAAGAATTTCAAGAATATCAAGAATTTAAAGAAATTCAAGAATTTCAAGGTATTCAAGAATTTCAAGATATTCAATAATTTCAATATATTCAAGAATTTCAAGGTATTCAAGAATGTCAAGATATTTAATAATTTCAAGATATTCAAGAATTTCAATACATTTACGTATTTCAAGATTATCAAGAATTTTAAAATATTAAAGAATTTCAAGATTTTCAAGAATTTAAAGAAATTCAAGAATTTCAAGGTATTCAAGAATTTCAAGATATTCAATAATTTCAAGATATTCAAGAATTTCAAGGTATTCAAGATTTTCAAGATGTTCAAGAATTTCAAGATATTCCAGAATTTCAAGGTATTCAACAATTTCAAGATATTCAAGAATTTTAAGATATTCAAGAATTTCAGGATATTTAAGAATTTCAAGATATTCAAGAATTTCAATATATTTACGTATTTCAAGATTATCAGGAATTTAAAAATATTAATGAATTTCAAGATTATCAAGAACTTAAAGAAATTCAAGAATTTCAAGGTATTCAAGAATTTCAAGATATTCAATAATTTCAATATATTCAAGAATTTCAAGGTATTCAAGAATTTCAAGATATTTAATAATTTCAAGATATTCAAGAATTTCAATACATTTACCTATTTCAAGATTATCAAGAATTTTAAAATATTAAAGAATTTCAAGATTTTCAAGAATTTAAAGAAATTCAAGAATTTCAAGGTATTCAAGAATTTCAAGATATTCAATAATTTCAAGATATTCAAGAATTTCAAGGTATTCAAGATTTTCAAGATATTCCAGAATTTCAAGATATTCAAGAAATTCAAGAATTTCAAGATATTCAAGAATTTCAAGATATTCAAGAATTTCAAGATATTCAAGATTTTCAAGATATTCAAGAATTTTAAGATTATATCTAGAATGTCAAGATTATCAAGAATTTCCAGATTATCAAGAATGTCAATATTATCAAGAATCTACATATGTAATTCATAGAAGAATTTCAACAAATACATGATTGCATTCACATATTCACAAATTAACAAATTTTATACTTACGAAAGAAAAGAAAAACCCTCGAGTAATCCGGATAAAGGTACCTTATTTTAACGGCCCTTAGTCAAATTTAAACAATACAATAAGTGGGGAAACTTTAAAGGGAAATTAATAACCAGTAAAATTTAATCGGCAATAAAAATAAAAACAACTTAATCTTCATTCTAAACACGTATATGGAAAAAATATAAATGCAATAAAAGATATTAATTTGTTTTAGACCACTTTAACAAAGGTGTTGAAAATACTGAAGGGTTAAACAGCGCCATATATTAGACAAACACGTTTTTTTTCGAAAAACAGCGCCATCTCTTGGACGTAAAATCAACACAAGCTATTGTTTCTCTATCTGCACAGACAGATTGAGCCAAAGTTATGCGTGACGAGGTACAGCCAGTATAAAATGTATAAAATCTTAATATTCGTTCATTCTAAATCCAAAAATCTCCGAAAGTTCTTCACCGATTCCTTTGATTTTGAAACAAGGTTACATTCGAATATGTTTTTATATACCTATATTATATAGATATCACCTGTGGCAGGTACAAACGCGGGAAACGGCTAGTTCTAAACATTATTGTGATGTATGGTAATGAAGTTGAGTATTTAAGCGATAGATGGCGCTAGTCATAAAGCTTACTCCAGAGTCCGACAGATGTCGCTAGAGTGTAATAATTACTTGTGAGATGAGATTGACAGGGAACAAGCTTCTCGAACCAGAGAATTACCAACCCTCGGGTAATGAACAGTGTAGCGAAATCCAGACCTATTATTTGTAACGTAAATAAACACAATTATAAATAGAACCTTTTACTTTTTACAAAGAGTTCCCAGCACTTAAATCTTCAAAATAAGATATAACAATTATAAAAAATAAAAAAAATCTAGTAATATTTTTATCCGGTTCTGTATCTAGAGTGAAATCTAAATGTCCCACGATGTGACATTTCACTGGCTGCATTCAAATCACGGTTGGACTTTTTGGCTTCGATCAAGGTTTCATTTTGGCCAAAGATTAACGAATCAAAATCGAAGGCCATTGTCTTTTGGAGCATATCACGAATAAATGAGATCGATTTGCAATTTTTTACTAATGATAATATATTGTAAGGACGGTCTTTAGGGTTCAAAGGTCGTAGTTTCAAATACTTAGCGTGAAAAATCAGTGAATATTATAATTGTAGGATTGATGAAGCTGTAAGTATAAAATATTTGACTCTGAATCATTGCTTGTCATAAACAAATATTGTCAATAGTATCTTTATAGTATAATTATATTTTTCTGAAATTTACCTTTGAATGGCCACCATGTTGAAAAATCGCCACATCTCTCCATCTCAAATATAGAATTATTCATTATTAAAATGAATTCTCCTAAGGTTAATTTGTTCGCTTTTAATTTCATTGAAATCGTTGTAATTCCCTACTGTGTTGGTGATAAATATTATTTAAACGGTGTTAAAAAATATATTCCACGCTTTATGTTCAAATCTAGAAGTTATAGAATAATTAAAACTATATGAAACCAAAGATTCCGACTGCGATTTGAGAAAAAAAAAATTCGTGATGGGAAGGAAGGGGGTGTCTGTAGCGTCGATATTAATCCATTGAATAATTAATAATAAATCGCTCGACCTACTTAGGTACGTACTTGCTACTTGCTACTTAGGTACGTATTTGCAGCCGAAATCAAAACAAAGCAACCTACCTGTTTCAAGACCTACTTGCCTACTCGCGACAATACTAACGCGCACTCAGTCCGGGATACTACGAGAACTCGCCAGAAGGTTCGAGTCTACGGCCTATGCATAATCGCCGCAATGTCGAAGGTTCCCGAAACACACAGTCTGTGCGAGTGCCTAGAATTTAGTTGCCATCCATCTACCTACTGCCGCCGTCGGCCGAGTAGTATAAATAAGCCCGACGCAGCGAGCCAGCCAGTCAGTCAGTCATAATTTTGCCGCCAGTCTACAAGGCTCAACGAGTGATCACCCGCGCTAATCTTACTAGCGCGAAGGACAACGTACCCGGCTTCGCCCGTATCATCATGGACTCTATCGGGACATCATCATAGCGCCTCGGCCACGTCCGCGGCCAGCGCTACTCGGATTACAAGCGCCCTGGTTCCAGCGTCTCTGACCAGCGCTTCTTCCACGCTACCATGACCACCACGAGGACACGCAGCATCCTCACTGGTCTACATCGTTCCCGTTCAACCGCCTACAAGGTCCGTCGCACCTTCGGCCGTCTCGTCAGCACTGGAGTGCCTGAAGACCTACGTTCTTCGCCAGTGCCTGACTTTCATCGAGTCCCGGTCACCAGCGCCCGGCGTCAACTCACCGACCCGCGCTCGACCTGCCATCACAGCCAGCATCCGGTATATTCTTCTGTCCTACATCATCTCCTTGTCACGGCTACTGACTCACCAATAAAACACATGTGACCTTCACAACCTTCTTTCATTTCGTGCCTCACCATTGATCCCCAAATATATTTTTTAAAATATTTAACGACAAACAAATGAGGGGACGGTAACGTTTATTATACATTTGTCTAATAATATGTGATCATTTATTTTATTTTAGAGTGTAGATTAAAAACATACAGTGAGTGATTTTTAAAACCTTTTATCTTAGCATCCACAATTTAAATATTCCGAAAATGATATGTTTTTTTCTAGAAATAAAATCTGAAAAACTATTTTATCACCTTTGAAAAGCAGTTTGTAGTTTTCGGATACGTTTAGAAATATTTAATTTTCATAATTCGTGGTTAGGCTCGCGCTTTCGTCCTTTTTATACGCAGCACAGAAATATATTATTTTTTTAATGATAAACTACGTTTATAAGACAAAGTTTTATGCATAGCATAAAGGATAACAAATAATTATAAGCAATAATTAATCATCCGAAATACCAATACGAATTTAAAATATCTCCCGAGTAAAAATAAATGCCGACAACAGGAATTGAACACGTGCCTTCTGAAATATATTATATCATACCTCACATAAACAACATCAAATATGGTTTACTCCATAACTCACCGGTGTTGATGACCAATATAACAAAAACGATAGAAAGTATATACATAGGTAATACAAGGTTGAAAGTATATACAATGGAATAAACAACATTTAAATTGATTAGTTTTAAGGTGAAATATATCTCCTATTTAGATCAGAATACATATTTCCGAGACTGTGAAGTCTTATGTAGATATCCAGGTACTGTTTGGCTCAGGACCGCCACTGCATCCACTTCACGGAATAAAAATACAAAATTATACATTCCAAACGTACTGAAATATAACCTTATTCCCATCTTTTTGGCTCGCTTACAATTCGACTTTTTACGGAGCATACTTACCTTTTTCGTACCTACCTACTTACTTTAGTGACTCTCTAAAAACTGCAATGCTGCGGAGATATTATTTCTATGTAAACTCTTCATCTACGCACACTCTTCATCTATGCAAACACGTAGGCATGTCGAATTTATTACAAGTTGTTTATATTCGACGTCACCCTAGATGGCTCAGGTCAAGGTCAATACAAGTTTCGCTTTATGGCAATGAACCGATTGACCTAATATTGGGAGTTGTCCTTGGCTAGGAATTGACCTAGTTTGGTGTCACTGCTTACTGTCTAAATCTTTTGAAATTGTTGGCTAATCTGACATAATATTAAAATTCATCGATTGTTCTCATTTCAAAGAAAAAATGGTGGTAAATGGCAACCCAAATTGTGGTATGTTGTGAATCAAAAATGTGTTGGGAAAATAAGGAGGTGGGAAGAGAAAGACTGGATTAAATCCATTTCAAGCTACCAATTCCAAATTAATGAATTCACTGAAAGTATCAAACTCTCCAAGGTGCATAAAAACATGTTTTTTTTACTATAATACATCTATTTTTAGTAAAACTTTTTTTTTCTTGGATCGAACATTACTTCCCAGGGACTGGCTGATAATGAACTTTAAAAACTTAAAAAAAATAATTTGTCTGAGGATTGAACCTTCCTCCCCACGGACTGACTAAAATGATTTCACCGCGCTTCACTTACGCCGAATCCCGATTGGATGGTACCGATATTTATTTTGTATATTAACTGCTGTAAATTTTTATAATGTCATCCAATTTCAGAGAAATCGTGTGTGCGCAGGTGTGTATGCATAGTGCCACCAAGTGCGTGCATTGTCATCGACGACGAGTCTATCTGCCGAAATTCGGCTCGATCGATGTCGGGAATCGGGTTAATTTTCACTTCCAAGATTCCACTTGATTCATGTATCCATTCAAGAAAACAAAAGTGAAAAAACTTGTTTTTCTTCCTCGGGCTTAAATTCTTGGCTGCTTTTTAAAAGTTAGCCGGGAATGTTGCAACGTGAATTTATCATCTTAATATTAATATTGTAATCGTCATTATAATTGATAAGGTTGTATTTGAATTACAATCACTCCTTGGTTTAAAGATGGCATTATGGACTGTACATTAATCATCTTACATCTCACGTGTTATGACCGCATTGCCACCACAACATTATATTATTATTATACAAAAGAATTCGAGAAAGACTAGACAGGAAAGATTGTGTAACACATTTTCAATAAGAAAAACGATAAAAAGAGGTGTGTGTTGATTCATTCTCATAGCGTTTTTAGTTTTTCGTTCCGTAATCATGACAATAATAAGTTTAGAGATGTAAGCTACTGACATCTATGATAACTAATTGAAACTAGAATCATTCAAATTTCGAATCCTAGGGACGGATAGAAAACTAGCGATGCTCTTGGACAGAAAATCTCAACCATAAACTTGATACTATCATGATAGTCACCTTATCGTAACTTCTGCTAGCTCAAAACAAAGCGTTATTCTAATTTGAGTTATATTTTCCTAGTGTAAAATTCAAAGTTATGGGTAAACATAACTTGCACAAAGTTTATTAAAAAAATAATAATTAAATTAATGCTATCTATGAACGCGTAAATTATGACGTATGTTACGTTTACCCGCAAATTCTGTGGGCTACAGATTATTTGTTTGTTTTTTGAACAAGTAATATAATATTGGAGGTATCGAGTGGTATATTTATGGAGGTATCGCAAATCGCAACCAGAGTTGATGCAAAAGCATACAAGAAGAGTAGGTATGTATGGTAGGATTAATTAATGTGTTTGAGCCTTGAGAAGTAGAAAGTAAGTAAATAAATACTTGAACATTTATAGGAAGGCTCGTTATTCAGGAATTCATTTCATCAACTTTATTTTGCCATTTTGCTGGTTAGGATCGGCTCAGCACGTTGTGCGAGCTTCGTGTGGACGGAACCAACGAAGCACGTGTGTGTGTGTGCCGAGACAGAGTTGGTCAGAGTGGACGCGAACACTACACACGGAGACAAATTAGTATTGCTGATTTATTAAAATCCTGTTAAAAACGGGACAGTTTGCCGTTTCTTAATAAAAATTAAGTACTTTCCAAATTTATTGGAACACGTGCTCGTGCACCTGAGTTTACCATGTTAATGTATAATGACGAAATTCGAAAAAAGAAAGATTTTTATGAACACGTGTTCCGACCGGCGGCGTTAATACATTCCCTATGTACCAAAACTTTAATATGAAACCTTTCATATATTCTTTTAGGGCCTGGCCTGAAGTCCCGTTTTTAACAGGTAACGAATAATTTAAAGAAAATTTTAATAAATCAGTAAGGTTTCTCCGTGCGGTTAAAAACGGGATTGTAGACCCTTAACGAATGATTTAATAGGTTTCCTGATAAACTTTAAGTAAAATGAAAATATATTAGCACAATATCGGAAAATGTTTTTAACCGGATTCTTAATAAATCTTAAATAAATTAGCAAAGCTAATTTTTCTCATTGATATTTTCATCGGAAAGAAGCATTGCTTACATACTGCATTAAAAAAAAGAATAATGCACTGAAATTGAAAAATAAAACATTTTAAGAACTGGAAAGCATTTCATATGAAATCTTTTTTTAACAGCTACTGAAATTCGATCAACGAATATTATTCACTTGTGGCTGGTATTACTCGGTGACGTTTCAAAGGATATCTCAGTCGGAAGGGTATTCATATGCATCAATACACACAATCCTAATTTGTGTTGAGAAGTTCAACTCTAATTACGCGATGTACACGCAATCCCAAGGATTAACTTTAAATATTAATTTTACTGATCATGAAAAAAAAAGATTTATTTGAATATTTTTTAAATATTATCATTATATGACATACTGTCATTTAAACATTGAATAAGAAGAATACATTAATTAATCTCAGTAGCTCAGTGGTAGAGTGTTGCCGCGGTAAGACGGAGGTCTTGGGTTCGATCCCCAGTTGTGACCATTACATTTTTTTTTGACTTTTCTGTTTCATGTTTCGTTTCAGAAACAATTCCCTGGTATTAAAGTTTTGTTATTAATTTGTAAAATTATGTAAGTCTTATAAAATCTTCACGAAAATGAAAATGTTAGAAATGTATGTGTGGATAAAATAATCTTCTTAAAATAATGATAATTTTTTAAATAATGCTGTTTTTAAATCTATGAAGATAAAAAAAATTAAATGTGAAAAAATCACAAAGATTATTAATTAATTTCATTTCATTTATGCAAATTTTTGCAATTAATAAAAAATAATTGTGTTTTAAGAATATTTTCTTGATTTTTGATTTTTATTAAAAATATTTTTTTTATTTAAAGTAATTCAAAGTTAAAACTAAGCTTTAAGTTTAAAATTTAAATTTTATTATTACGTGCTATGTGTAATCAAACAAATAATATAAAATATAAGTTCATTGTTGATGTTTGCTATTACTAAGGTCAGGCTAAGGCGACATATCCATGACACATTGTTCTAATTTTAATATAAAATACAACTTCATTGTTGATGTTTGCTACTAAGGCGACATATCCATGACATATTGTTCCAATTTTAATATAAAATACAACTTCATTGTTGATGTTTGCTATTACTAAGGTCAGGCTAAGGCGACATATCCATGACATATTGTTCCATTTTTAAATGTTTTCGGTCCAAATTATTCAATGACTCCCTCCATATTATTAATATTGCGACATGTTTTACATAAAAGGTTGGTAACATCAGAGCTGAATCTAGAGATTTAATTTATATTTATAATTTCATATTTTATTACCCAACTAGCTAACGTGTACTCGGCGTTACCCGACTTTTCCTTCTGGAAGAAATTCTCTGAATGATAGTGAAAAACCTGTTGAAATCCGTTGCGTAGCTTAGAAGAACTAAGCGCACAAACAGACAAAATTAGTGACCTGATTTAATAATATTTAGAGACATTTAAAAAAACACCATTACTTACATTCAACCGGTCAACAGGTCGCGCAATTAGAGTTGACCGGAACAACGATTGCAACGATGGGTTGCTTCATAGAATTTGAATAATTCTTCAAATTTCAAAGTTGATTTTCAAGTTCTGTGAAAGATTTTTTCAAGTTATGTTCTTATTTCAGTTCTGTCAAGCAACTAGCCTATAATGATATAATAACAGAACTTGAATAGAACTTTCACAGAACTCGAAAATGAATGTTAAAATTTGATGAATTGTTCAAATTCTTGTCCCAAGAAAATAATTAGGAAAACAAAATATATTCCTTCTTTTCTTCAGGGTATGCCAAGATTTATAGCCTTTATGAAACGTACACTCCGGCTATAGGTAAGGTTAGGTTCAAATATTTTAAGGTGCCCTTCTTTTTTCCTTAGAATATACAAAGCTTTATAGCCTTTATGCATTGCATACTCCGGTTATAGGTTAGGTTAGATTTTCGCATATTGTCAGGAGTGACTCTTAACCTGCACATGGCTCCATTATAAGCGTTCAAAAAGAAGAAGAAGATGATATGATATGGCGATATGCAAATACAATTAGTAGAGGGAAAGAAAGTAAAAACTAATTTAATTAATAGTAATATAATTAAGTAAGTAGGTAAGCTAAAATATTTAATAAAACAAGACTTATTTAAAATAAAAAAAAATCTTGATGGGGAAATTAGTAGCATTTAAAGAAACATTGAATTTTTTCATACATATAACTTATTAAAAAAACAGAACCAAATGTTTTTTTAATAATTTTCGGAGCACACTTTGCGATTTCTTTCTATCGATGGATAAATAATTACTATTAGTTCATAAATAATTACTATTAGTTCATATAAAATTACATTTTAAATTATTTTTGGCCGACTGACCTGCCAACCTCGCCAATTGCCGTTCGAGTAAGAACGACATTTGTTTCGTATGTTCACCCTATTTCAGAGAAAAGTGTATATAAATGTCCGCGTGTATACCTATAGTGATTGACACCAAAAGTTGAAAGAATACATTGCCAATGCAAACGAGTCTATCTGCAGAGATTCAACTCGATCGTATATCGGGAAGTGGGTTAATTTCCGCTTCCAAGATTTGAATTCATTCATTTCCGAAAAGTGAAATTTAAATACGCGAATTAAAAGAAAAAAACGTATATATTCAAGGGAAGTATGTATGTTATATACATTATAGTGGTAGAAATTCAGAATGTGGGGTCACCAAAGGTCACACAAAGCGTGTATATTGAATTTCCTCAGATTAGGTTAGGTTGAATTATTTTTAAATGCACTTTTGGATCCACTCCTGACTTTACCGAATGCACAAAGCTTGTACCTACAACTCCACCTGACGCACTTTCGTGGGCGAGACGAAAAAAAGAAAGTACAAAACGAAAATTGCGTCATTTCACATCCCATCACCGATCGCAGAGGTCTTGCTCGGTTATTGTTATACAACAATTCAATTCAACTCCATTACAATTCATTCCAACTCTATTAAAAATCGGAAGTAGACGTGAGTCAATATAAATCCGGTGGCTGCGGCTTCAAATCAAAATCATTAATTCTCTCGAAAGATAGATTAATGTTTGTGATACGCAGTGAACTCGTGTAATGCACCCTGTAATTGCGAGGCGCGAATTTTGTTTTGTGTTTACTTAAATAAGTTGTTACAAAGTTAAAAATGGATCGCAGAGCCGTGTTGGTGAGTTGATTATTTTTATTTTTGAGTGTTTTGTAAGGTTTTAAGGCAAAGCTTAACGTGAAATTACTATTTTAGATTAATCTTTACTGCAAATCGGTTAATATTATGCGTAGGTACCAAAATTATGCTTTGAATAAATTGATGCTTTTCCAATCGTTTCGTTTGAGTAGAAATACAAGAAACTTGTTAATTACTTTATAAAAAATATAAACGTAAAATACTAATAAATATATATTGTATTAGAAACTAGTGGACCCCACAGTGCGTCGGTATTGCTAGTCCATTTCTTGGGCGTCACCGACTTTTTCCACTATTCACTATGTTACTGTTACAAATCTACATTACATCGACTTAAATTAGACTCAGTATTTCATTCCGGTGCAAAGATATGGCGTTAAGTATTCCTCAGGCTTCCCCGACTTTTTATATCATTCAAACACTCCTGGTAATAATAAGAACAATCTTTGAAATTTTCAGCGATATCGGTCGACCACTTTTCGAGTTTTGCGAATGCAAACATACGCAGTCTTAATTTGTATAATATATTAAGAAGAAGATGTATGAACGTATTTATTAAAACACTTAAAAAAATACAGGGTTTTCCAATAAGAGGTGTTATTTTAAATAGCCCGCTATTTCGGTAGATGTTACTTTTGAAGCTGTCATATTTTGACATTTGACAAGTAGAAACTACGGCATTAATAAAAATGGAACAATTCATGCTTCAACAACGCATTTAAATTATTAAAATTCACTTGAGTGAATCAAATGCAAATCATCTTGAGTGATGAGGCCCATTTCCACCTCGGTGGCTTCGTCAACAAGCAAAATTGTCGCATCTGGGGCTCGGAAAAACCAAGATTTATTGTTGAAAAGCCTCTCTATCCTCAACGTGTGACTGTTTGGTGCGGTTTATGGTCTGGCGGAGTTATTGGACCTTACTTTTTAGAAAATGAGGCTGGAGCAAAATTACAGTGAATGGATTGCGCTATCGAGAGATGATTAATGATTTTTTATGGCCGGAATTGGATGGTATTGATTTGGACAACGTTTACTATCAACAAGACGGCGCTACGTGCCACACAAGCAATGAAACCATTGATCTTTTACGATTGAAAATCAAAATAACACCTCTTATTGGAAAACCCTGTACATTATTATGGCTAAGATTATCTGTGACCGTTTCACCATACGTATGCCTATTACCTATTTTCGTGGCGATAAAAGGCGCACTAAGAATATACACATTTTTGGCTTCTTGCTTCCTCATTACGTTATTATTTGAGTATTATTTAGCTTAATGTAACTGGATCGAAACAATGTACTGTGACTAATAAATACTTCCATGCCTTAAAATAAAACTGTTAGGGCAGTACCTACCTAGTTACGATTTAAAAAAAAAAAATTTATATAAGCAAGCATTCCCTGAGATTTTTTTCAATGCTAATTTTGTTACATATATCGACGTTCCTTACGACATATACTATCAACGACCAATTTTAGGTACCAGCATTTTAATAAGTTTTATAATTGATCAAGTTTAAATGGCGCCGTTTCGTGATTTTATCATGTTAACTCTTGGAGCGCCGACGCAAAATTTTCGCCGTCCATCGGCTGATTCTATTTTCGTGAAAAATTATTTCTTTTTTGCAAAGTAGTTGATATATTGATAAAAAAAAGTATTTACCATGAGTAGTTTCTCCAGAATAAGTCATAAAAAATATTTTTAAGCATTTTGCTTCCCTATCTACATAAGGAAAATATGTATTTAAGGAAGATTTATATTGGCTATTGTGTGTTGTAGAATTTTCTAAAATACTTCTTACTTTACTATACTTCTCTATTTTCTAAGGTACTTTTAACCTTCTTATTCTCACCTCCTTTCCTGTCTCACTCCCTTAGCCATAATCCTAGAGTATCCCTCCGGTAGTTGGGACTCCAGTTAATCCACACATAGAATGCTTTTGAAATTAAAATTTTACGTTGTCAGGAATTATGAAATAATTGCTTATTTGATTTTTTCCATAGAATTCTAGGCAGTACATCCACACATATAAAATAGTCCTTGACTTAATGAAACTCAGTTACGACCACACAACAAATCCTGCCAATTAACACAATATTACGTGGTGTTTAATTGCAAAACTTGTGCGTGAACTTTAGTTAGGTAAACATTGAGTATATTTTCATTGAGTGTTTGAAATATTAAATCTTCATAACTCCGTGTTACTTGGGAATAATATATTATAAAACGTTTGATTAAAAAGTTTTGACAAGTTTTGAAGTTTTGTTACCAAATAAGCGTGAGACTTTTCTTATTGTATAGCTTATTACATATTCATAATAAGATTTCCGCTCTAGATCTTGTAACTATAAAGCAGATAACCTGTTTGTTTGTTTCTCAAGATCCACAAACTCTCAAACGGCGAACTAATGATATTCGCATAGCCTTTTTCATAGTGCTTACAAAGGTCAATGCAAAATCTTGAAATGTTATTAACATCGAACACTATGGAGTTTTCGGTAACCGGATAAATCATCACAATGATAATTCATCACATCTTTAAAAAGTTATATAAAGTCATGGAAAGTGATGAAAAAAAAACTTATTAAAAAATTAACTTAAAAATTAACTGGGTTATGTAGGTTAGGTTAGGTTAGGTTAGGTTAGGTTAAAAAAAAATTATCGTTTCTAATGACTTTATATCACTTTTTAAAAGGGTGTTGAATTGTCACTGTGTTGAGTTATCATGGAACCGTTGTGAGGCTGAAGATAGGGGAGAGCTGAAGGAGATGGGGAAGAGGAGGGTGAGTAAGTACCTGGCCATTTCGTCATTGTATATCATCAGGACAAATGCAGGTACATGAACATGTGTTCCGATATATTACGAATTTACTAAAAATTTATCAGGGAACCGCCTACAATCCCGTTGTTAACCGGATTACCAATAATTTGAAGAGATTTTTAATAGATTCGCAATAATCATTTTTCTGCGTGTACTCCAGAACGTGCCGCAAATGTGAAATATATTATTTTTAATGAATTAATTATGAAACATCACAAATTAATCAAATAAATTTTACTTGTGAAATCTAGAGTCCTCCCCATCGACCAAGGAAGCCGAAAAATTGAAGGCCGTTAATAATAAAATGTCAATTTGTAATACAATCTTAGCAAGGTCACTAATATCACAAAATACTTAATACGAGCGCATATTCATTAAAAGAAAAAATCCATATCAAATTGCAGTGCACATAAAATAAATGGAATCGAATCGATCTGACAACAAAATTTAAACTTTTTTGACTAATAAAAAATATCTATATCAGTATTGCCATGACGCGTCAAAGACCTTAACATCATTTAATTCAGATCTGTGTAGGTACCAACTCATATAACATGAAATTCTACTGCCCACTTTTTCCTTGAAATAGATTATGGTTTATTTACTAAATTTATTTTACAAATTACTAATTAATTATACTTACATACAATATTTTCTTCTTCTGAAAGTGGCTCCTACAATACTTATATACTTTATTGTGTCTCGCTAAAAGTGGCTCCTACAATACTTATTTACTATATTTTCTCTTTCTGAACGTGGCTCCTACAATACTTATATACTATATTTTCTCTTGCTGAAAGTGGCTCCTACAATACTTATATACTATATTTTCTCTTGCTGAAAGTGGCTCCTACAATACTTGTATACTATATTTTCTCTTGCTAAAAGTGGATCCTACAATACTTATTTACTATATTTTCTCTTGCTAAAGTGGCTACTACAATCCATCTTGAACCTACCAATTGGTGCAGACTTTTTTTGGAAAACTGATTTCATTACATTAGTTTTTGTGTTATCTCTGTGAATGTTCTTGTACTGAATTGAATATTATTTGAATACAAGTTGTTTATTATTTCATGCGTAAATATCATCGCGTTCAAGATCATTAGTAATTAGCTAATAAAGTCTATAGTTAGAAACAACAGAATTACTAACGAGCGCACACCCGTGAAAAATCACGGGATGTTACAATTGTAGGATTGATGTTAGCTAAAAATCGTAGAATATCGATAGACCCACGAAAATAATGAAATCCGAATTTACTGTCACGATTAACCCTAATAAATTTAAACAAATGAAATACACAATTAATATGGAATTAATTATTAAATGATTTTCTGGTACAAAAATATATTATATTATTGTAGGTTGGTACTTTAAGTAGGTACCTACTAAAAAAGTAGATAGATACAAAATAAATATTTTTTTAAATTTATTTTTTTTAAAAAGAAAGACAAACATTCCCGGGTTACGAATATCCTGACAATATTTGAAAATCTCCTACTACCACCACAGTAAGCTGAAAATGTTGCTTGTGTTGTGATGGAGGACTTAGCCAGCCGAGGAATTGAACACACTACGCCTGAGTGGGACCCAAGCGCGATGTCAACTCGGCCACCGACCACGATATGTTTAAAAGAAATCTGCTGAAGAAATATTGTAAGTAGGTTAGATTGGGTATTTTGTCAACTTATTGCTTTATTACAATTGGTTTCATTTCTGAAATTCAAAGCAAGTCTGAGTTTTAGAATTCATTGAACCAGAGTTACAGACATACACGTATTTGATGACGTGTAGTTACTGTAGATGGGTAGTTAGGTGACCATGCAATAATAGTTAACCTTTCAGACCGTGTGCATTTATATATTTTTAGTAATTTTTGTTTAGTTATAAAATTTTACATTTTATATCTAGTGTACATTTATTATAAAACTACTTTAAACTATTCCATTACCTAAGTACTCATATTTGGACTTCACAACATTGAGATATAACCTATAAAAGACTATAAGAATTTTGGCTTCCTTAACATATAAAGGGAGTTCATTGAACATTTTGAAAACTTTATAATAAATATTGTTTTGTGTTGCCGATAAATTTGTCTTAGAAAACCTAAAATCGTTGCAGCTTCTCGTAGGATAACCATGGACTCTACTATTAATACTAACACTTTTTAACGCATAATCTGGTAACATTTTATTCTTTAACTTATTTACAAATACTAGGTTAGTATAGATCAAATGTTTCAACACAATTAAAATATTGAGTTAACCTTCCAGCGGGCGCGTTGAGAAATTTCCCTTGAGCGGGCGCTTGTCGTAAATTTTACGTCATCAAGTTTTCTCCATGTAAGTGGTGTTTTCTTTAAACAAATGTTAGGGAATTTTTTTAAGAATATGAAGAATGATAATAGGCAGTACTTAAAAAAAAATTGACTTTCTTAAAAAAACGAAGCAACACTCTAAACATTATAATATTTCAAAACAAAATTTGTTATCGACCTATTTAGTCAGAATCAATATTCCCATCCTTACAATTGTTACAAACCACCTTAACTGAAGAATGGTTCTTGCATGTAAAGGACTGGCAACAGCAACACTTCATTGATGCTGAGGATCTTTTCTTATCCAGTGCACATAACCGACAAACACCGAGTTTTGGAAAGCTTTTGTTTTCTTCTTCTGTCATCGGTTCAATTGCCCTACCGTAACTCACTTTGAGAAAAACATTTATATCTTGCGGTAAATGTTTGACATTTGATTTGACTCTAGCATAGCTCGAAGCTCGATGCTTACAACTAAGTGGAAAGAGTGGGGGAAGCGATAAGGCGCGTCTGTCGTAAATTTTACGACAGCGCGCCCGCTGGAAGGTTAAAAACAATTTTTAGGTCACAATCTAGAGCGAATAAATGTTAGCCATTTTCATTTTTCAATTGCTGGTATAAATAACTTTTCACCCTATTTATTTAATTCAATTTCAGCTACTAGTTGAAGCGATAGCCATTTCCACATTTTGAAAGACGATTTTTGTGTTTGTACTGGACTGAATTTTTTTATTTCTTCATTGTTATATTTTTTTAAATTAACAAAATCATATAATTTTGGTATACATCGTAGGATTTGTAATTTTATGTGAAACATTCCCTCTGAGACCTAATGTTCTTTCAAACAAAAGTATCAATACTTACTTATACTAAATTATTGTAAAAATATATATTCAATTAACTCTACCAATTGTCACCATGTATCAATTATGTTCTACCACAGCTAGTTTTAATTCCCTCTGAGACCTAATGTTCTTTCAAACAAAAGTATCAATACTTACTCATACTAAATTATTGTAAAAAATATATATTCAATTAACTCTACCAATTGTCACCATGTATCAATTATGTTCTACCACAGCTAGTTTTAATTCCCTCTGAGACCTAATGTTCTTTCAAACAAAAGTATCAATACTTACTCATACTAAATTATTGTAAAAAATATATATTCAATTAACTCTACCAATTGTCACCATGTATCAATTATGTTCTACCACAGCTAGTTTTAATTCCCTCTGAGACCTAATGTTCTTTCAAACAAAAGTATCAATACATACTCATACTAAATTATTGTAAAAAATATATATTCAATTAACTCTACCAATTGTCACCATGTATCAATTATGTTCTACCACAGCCAGTTTTAATTCAGGTATGAAAGGGTTAAGCCCAATGAATTAGCAATTAGCCAAATTATTAACATCACAACTAATAATCCAGCAACAGAACAAGTATTATAAGAACGAAAGTATAAAGTGCGTCTCGGAGACGTCACGCTGTCTTGGCCAATACACAATGGCGAGGATTTTCCCACATTATTCATGTCGTGTCGGAAACAAACCTTTCAAAATAACGCCAATTGGTATTTCTTAAGATACACTTTGAATTCTAAACAGCTGATCGATACTGGGTGTCAATTCTACTGCATCGTCGATAAAGAACTAGTTTAAAATTGAATTTGTACTTACAGCTGTGTGTACATGGAGAAAACTTACTGATATGAAATATTGTTAATTTATTAAAAATCTGGTTAAATCATCAATTTTCCTGTTCAAAACGGGACTGGAGGCCTATAACGAATGATTTGTCAAATTTCACAAACTATCTATAAAGTACTAATATGTTATGAGGAAGTCGGAACACGTGTTCTTCAAAATAATAATATTTTCGCATATTGTCCACTATATTTATACAGACAAGGTAACTTGTTTAGATATATTCTGAATGACTTATTTTAATGGTCATGCAGTCACATTTTTAACAGTATCTTGATTAAAAAGAGCCTTTCTCATTTTTCTCATTGTAAAAGATGACACCATCTAACTGAACTAACTAACTAACTAACCATCACGCCGTTTCCCCGCAGGGGTAGGCAGAGAGGACGGACCGCCAAACAACTCTTACTTGGCACACACTCCTTACCTTATTCACATTCATACACCGTCTCATTCGTACTCTTCTATTATTCTTACTCTTTACATGGCCCGACTCAAGTATCTGATTCACTTGATCGTGCCATGTCTTCCTCCGGCGACCCCGACTTCCGCCACCATTCTCCTTACACTCCTTTCTTCGCTCATTCACTCTACATGCCCAAACCATATAAGCGTCCCTTTCTTAATCTTACGCATTACGCTTATATCAGCCTTGCACTCTTTGCGGATCTCCACATTTCTCACACGACCGTCGACCATGCATGGTTTTACCACACATACGACTCAGGGAACTCATTTCTACACCATTCAGTCTACTCTCATCCTTCCTCTGTCAGTTCCATGCCTCAGGGTAGGTACCATCACTCCACTGTGGACTTCTAGTTCGCTTTTTGGATTTTTTTTTGTTGGCGCCAACCTCATTCAGTCCTCCATTAATGAAGTTACCTGCATTTACTCTTCTTTCAATATCTCTGTCAGCCTTCCCATTTCTCGTAAACATACATCCTAAATACCCAAACTCATCCACCTGCTCCCAAGTATTCCGCATTCATAACTATATTGAACACTGTTTTCGTACTCTCTCTCGCAAACACCATGACTTTAGACTTACTTACATTCATCACTTCATACATACTTCGTTCATCTGAGGATTATAATTACCCTAAGGCACTACCAAGTGAATCAAATATAACTTACACAATAATTAGAATTTTTCACGTTATTATGGGCTTTTATTCTTTTCACTACTTCACTATACATACCCACGGCAAATTTGGAAATTGGGAGAGATTATTTTGTGATATTTGACAACAAATTTCAATAATTTGTGGTCAAAATTACTAGATAAAACGTAACTAATAAATTCAAAATAGTTCGTAAGAACCGCATGAAGCAATATAAAATGTAATAGTGTGCAAGTTATAATTTGTAAACATAACTGTACTTACTGTAGTGTAAAATACTGTACTGTATTTTACACTAATGTTTAATATTTACTTCTCTAAATTATAATGTTGGTTAGAATTTTTAAAGTTTTTTTATTTTACAAAAATTAACAGCTTAAATGTCTTAGTAGAATTGGGTTTCTGATCCTTGTAAACATTTTATAGCTATATGTATTAATTGACTAATAACGAAGGGAGCATTGCACTTGGGTATTACTCACGCTGTACATTTAAGTACCTAACTGTGTAATAATTCATGTCAGACGAACGCAATATTTATTGCAAATATTTTGTCGATTTGTAAGTGTTCCGCATTGGAAGTTCCTCTCGTAAATGGAATGAGAGGATGGATCAATATTACGTAATGTTAAGTGGGGAAATAACTAGATTAAAGAATTTACAAACTAAAATTGTTAAACCTTACTAGTAACTATTACACTTATTTTAGGCCTTATCCATAGACAACCAAATCAATAGACTTGCACTAACTTTAAATCTAGGTATCACCAGGAGGGTTCAAGAATGCTTTGAATAAACTATAAATCAGTCGTACATTTAACACGGAAGAGCGCACATTGAAATAACCAGACCCTGCGCAGAAAAGTAAAGTTCGCTATAGTAAGACAAATGCAGTCTATTGTGGGACTTTTCTGTGCAGGATCTGGATGTTCGTTTTTAAACGAACCGACTGGTGTGACGATGCTAAAATTGAGTGAGATGGGTAAATCATAACACATTTTTAAAAGTGTCTAAAAAAATAGTGTAACAAAATATTAAATTTTTGAAACAAGCTCGAACTTTTGTTTATCAGAATTGGGATTTACTGTTAGATTTTTTACGCAGCCAAAAATTCCTACCATTCTAAAAAGGTCTAAACATTCGTAAGCAGATTTTATTTTCGAGGACCAAATGGTGATACTATAGCACAAGTTGTCTGCATACTGCCAGATTAATTTACTAACAAATCATAGAATGGTGATACTACAGTGCAAGTTGTATGCATACTGTCAGATTAATTTACTAACAATTCACAGAATGGTGATACCACAGTGCAAGTTGTCTGCATACTGTCAGATTAATTTACTAACAAATCACAGAATGGTGATACCACAGTGCAAGTTGTCTGCATACTGTCAGATTAATTTACTAACAAATCACAGAATGGTGATACCACAGTGCAAGTTGTCTGCATACTGTCAGATTAATTTACTAACAAATCACAGAATGGTGATACCACAGTGCAAGTTGTCTGCATACTGTCAGATTAATTTACTAACAAATCACAGAATGGTAATACCACACCGCAAGTTGTCTGCAAATTGTCATATTAATTTACTAACAAATCATAGAAAGAGGGACGGTCGCGTCGTTTTCCGCGCAACTAATAACTTTTTTTTCCCTTTCCCGCTTGGCCGGTCTATTAATTTGAATTCCAATGGCATTATCGAAGAAAATCCTTTTGTTGTACGATTATTGATTGCGTTATAATATTTATGAAGCAAAATTTTAATTAAAATCAGTATCGTTGCATTACTAGTTATAATTTTAAACAGCTTGCAATAGAGACTACACTGTCAATATTGTAACTAATCATTAGCAATGTACTTACATATAATAATTGCACTATTTCGTCAACTGTAGCGTTCTCCTTTAGCGGCGTAATGGACTCATTTTCAGATTTGCAATATTCAAATTAGTTACTTTGTTGATATATGTATGACGTCTTGTTTGTACGTGCTTATTTCAAACATTTTACAAGAAAGTCAATTCGATCACAATTTTTTTTTCAAAATACCTAACTACAGGGTTTTCCAATAAGAGGTGTTATTTTGAATAGCCCGCTATTTCGGTAGATATTACTTTTGAAGCTATCATTTTTTGACATTTGACAAGTAGAAACTACGCTATTAATAAAAATGGAACGATACACGCTTCAACAACGCATTAAAATTCACTTGAGTGAATCAAATGCAAATCATCTTGAGTGATGAGGCCCATTTCCACCTCAGTGGCTTCGTCAAAAAGCAAAATTGTCGCATCTGGGGGTTAGAAAACCCATGAGTTATTGCTTGAAAACCTTCTCTATCCTCAACGTGTGACTTTTTGGTGCGGTTTATGGTCCGGCGGAGTCATTGGACCTTAATTTTTCGAAAATGAGGCTGGAGCAAAATTACGGTGAATGGATTGCGCTATCGAGAGATTATTATTAATGATTTTTTAAGGCCGGAATTAGATGGTAGATATCGATCTGGACAACGTTTACTTTCAACAAGATGGCGCTACGTGCCACACAAGCAACGAAACCATTGATCTTTTACGATTGAATATCAAAATAACACCTCTTATTGGAAAATCCTGCACATTAAAAAGGGCCCGCCTCCGAAATTGAAATAAATAAATATTTTAATAAATCAATGGTTCCGTCGACACGACATCCGCACAACGCACTGAGCCTCTCCCAACTATCAAGTAAGTTAATAAATACTTGAACATTGATATGAAGGCCTGAACACACTGTTATAGTCATAATTGATTGTATACACATATATTGCCGTTTTGACTACTAAATTATTTATTCGGTAAATGGGAGCAGTTCAGTTCGCTACGCAGGCATCATTGTTTGGACGGATCTAAATGAAGTAGAAAACTTTGTTACCTCAAGTTATTAAAAAAATATATTTGCAAAAAAAAACTTTTTAACTTCCCATTAACCTTTGAACTTATCATTGAAGTAAAAAAGTAAAAGTTAGCTAAGGTAAAGAAAGAGTTACATTAGTAACATACAGTTACATGATAAATGATGTAGGTAATAATATTACGTATTTTGTACCTTGGTCAAATGTTAACTTTCATAAAATTTGGTAAGGATCTCAGGTTTCGTCCTTAACCAAGCATTCAAAACATTCCGCACGCCTGAAATATGTATGGTGACTGAATTTAAAATACTGCCAAGAATCGCTTTCTAAGTTTATACTGACATCTTATTAATTATTATCTTTGTAATGGATTTGTGTAATGGATGAGTATTGTTTTCGGTGAAGTCATTATGACATGAGATTGTTGAATTAATTGTTGCACAGTAATGCACAGCACGAATGACGATTAACTTAAAAGTAATGTATCCTTATTTATTGTTGCAACAACTGTTGTATGGATCAACTTCTCGGTATTACACCATGAATGCATTATATTATAATTAAGTCACATTTCCGAATCACTGGTGGCTGGTGTGTTTTATCGCGTTTCTTCAAGTTTTATCAGAATCCCACTTTTTAATGCAATTCTTCACTGTTGATTAAAACTAAAATAGTGGATAATTTTTAGAATTTTATTGAACGATAAAAATAAGTAGGTGATAGGCACCTAAAGGCTAATGAATACTTAAATTATTGCCTTCTGAAATTTTGAGTCCCCAAGGAAAATAATTTCCCTCGGGGCCACCGGCCACTAGTTCCTCGGATCATCTTCCATTGAAATACCGGTACAACAAAGACAGCATTCCTACTTAAGAGGAAACTACAAGCCAAAAATGTGTATAAGTCTAGAAACGTTCGATTTCAAGCACAAAACTGTTTTTTATTTATTTTGTAAATAATTTTATAAGAAAGCAATTGAAACTGTCACAGATAATCTTAGCTATAATACTGTATTTTTTAAAGTTATTTTCTTTAAGTGTTCATACATTTCTATTGAAAAAAAAAATTGTAGTTTACATTTATATTTTCTATTGAGTAATTTATTTTTTATTTGTATTTTACTCAATCGAAACGATAGGAAAACCTTCAATTTATCTAAAGCATATTTTTTGGTATTCATAATGTACACCAATTCGTTATAAAGATTAATTTAAATAGTGATTTAGCACTAAGCTACGCCTTAACGTCTGTTCTCTAAAGATTGCAATTCGTTTGTTAAGTTAGGTGAATCTATCAAACGGACTGCCCATTTCTACACATTTGAACTTGAACTACAAAGTAAATAAGTTATTAAATATTACTTCTGTATTTTTCAGGTTACCCTCCTTTTCATCCTCCAATCATCATGTCTCGCCGCCCGAGCGCGCCCCTGTCGTAGCCTCAGCAAAGGGGCCCCCCAGGGGCGCACCTTCGGCCTGCTGCTCGGGCAGTGGGGCCAGAACGCCCCAGGCTGGGGCAACGCAGGCGCCTGGGGGCAGGACGCGGATTGCACCCCCGCCACCGCCGAGGTGCCCAAACCATCGCCGGGAGAGGATTATGTCGATCCTGTTTATAGCGAGGAGGTTGATGGTATGGAAGCACACTTATTAAATTATAACTTTGTGTTTTTTATGGCTGCAAGCTTAATTGGACCACATAAAGCAAAAACCATCCAACCCATAAATTGGCGTTTTTTTTTTCACAGTTTGAAAATGGCCTTGAAAGCCGAAACAGCTGTAACAATAACAAAACCAAAAAATACTTGCAGAACTTAATAATTACATATAATTAAATTTAAAAAAAATTAAATAGTTCTACGAATTAAACACAAAAAACAATAAATACATTAATTGGCGAGCTGAGATTAATTTTCAATATTTGCGGAATTAAAAAAAATTACATCCCAGTATAAAATGGTAAAAATAAGGTTTTTAATATTAATTTATAAAAATCACGTGTCACCGTGTTCACACTCGCTAATCTCCGAAATCGCCCAACCGATTTTAATGAATTTATTTGAATGTGTATGGTTGGTTCAAGTTTAAAATATAGAATAGTTTTGGACCCGGTAGGTGGCGCTGTTATTGAAACAAAAAATACGAAAATTATTGTTCTTTTTTCAAATTTTTCATCCGAAAATGCATACAACCATAAATTTTAACTTCCCTACATGGAAGGTGGTCTGTGGCAGGACAACGTCTGTCCAGCCCACTTGTATTACTATAAAGAAGCATTTTTTATTTTGCATCATATTACAAATCTTGATTATTTTGTCAATAAGGTTACATTTTATGGTTTGATGGTTTCAGCAAATTTAAAAAATGATTTTGTTTCAAAACCTTTACAAATCATCCAAAACACATTATTTTTTTATCCATACACAGAATTCAGAAGGATTAATTAATCATGGATTATTATCGGCTAATCTGCGATTACGAATAATTACGATGCATCGAATCACATTTATCGCCAATATATAATATTATAGTCATTGATTGACTTTCTTCGTGTACCGATGCGTTAATTATGAATCTACGTTAAATACCTACCTGCCTAAAAATTAATGATCAAAATGTTTTTTGATCAGACTTTGTTTTGGATCTTACCTTCTCTTGCATGTCGTCATCTCCACTTTCGATTTGTTAATTCTCTCTTCTTCTGCGCCTTTTTTTCTCTGCCTGTCTTCTTACCTTGATCGACTGTCAAGGTGATGGGCGCATTACGATTTACTATACACCAGACCAGTAACAGAATAAAGTAATATGTACATTGCGAAACAACCTTGCTTTGCAGATGGGTAATTCTGTACTGGCTTTAGTTCGTCATATTATTCCATTCAATAACCCAAGTCATTAGATTGACAAAGGATTACGAAAGCTGTAATGGTGTGTTTGTAATAAAAAAAAATCAAGTGTGATCAATTTTAGTGTCCATATAAAGTGAAGTGACAAATGAAAGGATTGTATTAACAATGAATGAAAACCCGAATGAAGCGTTATTAGTGATAATTTTCACCGCAAGGAAAGTAGTTGATATCATTGTAATATGGACGTATATGTTTTATGAAAAGCGATGAATGAGGAATACAATGAATTGAATATTATTAGATGGTGATTGCAGAAACTGATTCAACGACGGCCTCCGTGGTCGAGGGATTAGGATCCTTGGGTAGTAATCCGGAGGTCGCGGGTTAGTGGTATTAATTTGTATTATTTAACAATTTATTCATAAAAAAATATGATATATATAGTAGGTATAATTGCGGCACGTTCCAGAATGGTAGATACTTTTAGTATCGCCCTGATGAAAGACAAGTTCATTCAGAATTGAAACATTACTTTAAATTACTTTAGCTGTATTTGGTGACCTGACCTGAAAAGCTAGATACTTGCCCATATTCCTTTTCATATAACAACCTTTTCCTCACAACATACCCAAATTATTAGAGGTACCACGCTCTCAATGGCTCCAGGCGGTTGGGAGTCGTGCGGTTAAGTACTCACATAATTAACTCGTGATTTTGAGAGGTCATTCATGAAAGGGCCAGGAAAAAATATTAAAGTACCAAAATTTCTCAAATTTTCTTACTATTTTCAATTTATAGAGGTCGTCTCAGTTTTGATTTGGGTCTGATTTAAAAAATATATATATGTTTTAAAACTTATGAGGTTTTTATATTAATAAATTAATATTTTTAAGCTCTCTTTTTTTCGTATGTTCTCCTCATTTTAGACTCATGTACATTCAAAAATTACAAACCTAGAAGCTACATAAATACAAAATATAATTATATGACTGTATTTTTCAAATATATTAATTTATTTAGGCGCTCATTGAGCTATTACGTACACAGATATAAAAATAATAATTACCACACAATTAGTGCGAGCAGCAACTACATGAAATGGAACATGGAATCCTTATTTTTAGGATTCGTTTCTTCCATACATTTTTGTTTTTAAGGATGTGCTGACGGGTCAGATGTTTCGCCTTTAGGATGTCATCCTATTTACACTTTTCATAGTTTTTATCCTTGCTAGAGGACAGATTTTCAATAAACCGCCCATTAAACAATAACCTTCGAATAATGTATATCGTCGAATTATATTAATCTAGACCAAACAAAGGATTTTTTTTGTTTGTCAACGTTATAAAAAAATATTCATGGAAACATAAGATATACATCAGAAACCTTGGTCTAAAAGCATCGAAACGAACTCAATAATTCTAATTTATATGACACAATAATGTTTTTTAAAACTGTCTCTGAAAAATCCGAGGATCTTTAGAAGGTCACTGCTTGTTTCCAAAACACCTCATTCTATCAGTTCTGTCAAATTAATTAAATCTATTCACAAAAATTATTTCATTATTTTTCAGCAAACGTTCTGCTTGTGAATTCTAGCATTACTGACATGTATTTTTTTATATTTTGACTGTTAAGACTAATAATGTATTTTATGCAAATAATACCAAATTAATGCAAACACACACCAGTTTATTGGTCCTCGCATATTTAATGTTGTACCAAAAAAGATACAAATGACTATTAAAATATATACCATGCAAAAGAATTAAAATTATGGGTGAATGATTTAGATGCTAAAACAGAGGTATTCCTATAAATTCTTTGCAAACTTTCATGTTTCATTTTTTACACGCTATTGTCATGACTTTAAAATTTACATTATAACTTGCTTGATGTTGTATTTAAGTAGTTTATTTTATTTAAAAAAACCTAATTCTATTCTTATTTTATTAGTATTTCTTTCTTGTATAACCCACACACAGACAGTGCCTTAGGTTCCCTAATTGTCTTTGTTTCTTTTCTAAAAATGTATGTACTTACGATGTAAAATTATTGGGATAAAATATAGAATAATGTATTTTATTAAACTTTAGCAAACTTTCCATAAAGATTTGTGAATAGCTTATTAACTACCGTCTACTTTATTTGAATATTTGAAAACGTTCCATAAAGATTTGTGAATACCTTAATAATTACCGTCTACTTTATTTGAATATTTGAAAACGTTCCAAAAATACTTGTGAATTCATTCAATCAGCAATACATGCATCTTCTTTATTTGAATTTAGGCCATATGTACTTATGAATTCATACATTACTCAGCATTATCTGCTTCTTCTTTCTTATTTGTTTGAATTTAAGCAAGCATTCCATAAAGACTTGTGAATTCATTAAGTACGAGCTACACGTGCACACAGGTACTTAATTTGAATTAAATTCTTAACGATGCTTAATAATAATGACGGGAGTGAAGTAGGCATTTATAAGATATAAGTACCCCCAACATCTTTCACCGTCCACATTCTCTCGATAAACCGAACGAAACATAAGTCATACCTTTTTTTATTAAACAATCACACATAACAACGTATAGCGGGTACCTAACTAAAGTGTCGTATTTTACAAATTCGGCACAAGTTTATGTCATTACATTATTATGCAATTTGTATTATCGAATCGATAGTCATCAATCTATCTGGGTCATGCGGGTGATGGCTCCCACACAACTGGTTTGAGCCCAAATTATCCAACAGACTGGCACGGATAAGCTAATAGGCATACACCGACGCATCACCTAATTGTACAGTGCGACAAACTACTCTCTTTCCTTGCGTTCACTTTCCTTGAAAGTCCACGGTCCGGCTCGGATGACCAAAGATTATTATTTGCATAATGTAATAACTTATTTCTTATTATATTTTGTGTGGTTGTAATACCATTATAATATTCTTTTAATAAGATCTAATTTGATAGGATCTAGGTAATATTTATTAGAATAGTTAGATTTTAAAATATGGTCAATCGGCTGACAGCTCCTTTGTTACCTTTCTTTCTAGCTCTCTAGCTCTTTGTTCCGGACAGAACAATGTAAATAAATAAATTTATTGTCGAAGAAAGACTTTTTATATTTTAAAATTTTTGATTAGTTTCACCGAAAGTACGAAAATATAAAACTTTGGAAACACATCCACGTCCACAACATATTTTTTTAGTCGTTGTAATTAATCAGATTCTTACCTAATTATCATTAATAAACATTATGTAATTCACGGTTCGAGAGCTGATCTTCAATTTTCGACTCTTTTGAAAAAAAATGTTAAACTCGCAGAGCGGATCAATTAGAAATAATTCACGCATTAAATTGTTTTATTGCATAACTACGATTTCTTCTTCTATCATTATGTCGTTTTTATGTTTTTTTTTGTTGTTGTTAGGTATTATTCTTAATGGTTGTGCCTAGGTACCTACCTCTCAAATAATTACCCTCATATTTCGGCTTGTTGTGCTTTCTCTTTAGTTTATCCAACGTCGTAATTTACATTTAAATTATACATATTGCATGGTCCTGCCGCTGAGGGTCCCATCGTGAACATTTTTATTCACGTATGCGTCTTCATGAGAAATATGTGTGGTTACAACCGAACATATAACGGAATTTAAAGAGTTACAGAAAAAAAACTTGCGCACCTTTTTTTTGACAGATGAACATACTCGCCTGAAATATCCATACAAATTGAAAATATCTCCTGAGTAAAAATAAATGCCGCTGACGGGAATGGAACCCGCAACTTCTGATGTCCGGTCAGGTGCTCTGGACCACTGAGCTACGTCAGCTTATTCCCAACCCGCCAAATAATTCAATATGTTCAAGTACTTCATTGAAGTTTGTGGCTGTACATACTAAAACTTCTTTTGGTCAAAGAAATTATTTATATCAGGCACCACTTATGTTTAATATTTTTCCAAATCATATTAAGTCTACCAATTCCTTAGTTAAATTTAAAAATTTAATTAAGATTTTTGTATTGACAGACAATTGTCTTAATATTTTTTCATCCTTGTCCTTTCTTAAATAATACGATTTTATACAGGGTGTCCGGAAACTCGTAGTACAAGCGGGAAACTGGTGAATCTACATCACATTTGGAGTCGATTTTGTAGTATATTTTTTTTTTTATTTGAGCTTTCGTTATCGAGTAAATCGAGTTTGAAGTTGATTTTTTTTTTTTTTTTTTTTTAATCAAATTCTTATAAATTATTACTTAAGATCAAAGTACCCAACTAATTAAAACTATTTGAAAGTAAAACAAATGAAGAAACTCGGATTTGAAGCATTATTTTGAAATCACCCTTCATTTAACCCGGTGTAATCATAAAATATTTCTGCTCTGCAGGGTTAAAACATCTGTTATTCAACCATAAACACCAGAAAAAACTTTAACCCTAAAATAGCCGAAAAATATTTTTTTTTGGTTTTTTTTTTTTTTGAAAATGCTCAAATCAAAAAACTTTATGTTTTTTTGGGTTCCCCATGTGGTGTAGATTCTCCAGTTTCCCGCTTGTACTACGAGTTTCCGGACACCGTGTATAAGTCCCATTTACTAAAAACTGAATGTCACCCTATCTGTCTTTATTATCTACATTGCTTTTTCTTTTGAAAAATGATTAATGATTAGTTATGGTTCAAATATTGTTACAATATACTGTCAAATTACCTATCTGGTAACACATCTAATACTTATTTTTTCTTTAATTTTGTGTTTGTATGTAGAATTACTTTATGCTTGTGATTACTCTTATTTTTGCTTCACTCTAATGTAAATTGTTAACCTCGATACAGGCTCAGTCCTAGTGAGGTTGATTTTTTTGAGAAAAAAAAGTGTTTTATGTATAGTGAGATGCAATAAATAAATAAATAAACTTCAATCGTCAATTACTGCTAATTATATTTTTGTTTTCACCTGTAAAAAACCAAATTTATTTTTGTAGGAAAGGCTTTGTTAGTGCTGAATTTCTTATATTGTGTTTTTTTTTAATAATAAATTAATGTTTATAAGACAAGGTTTTTATGATAACAAATTATTATAAGCATTAATTACTCGCCTGAAATATCGATACAAATTGAAATTATCTCCCGAACGAATATTTCAAAGCTCCACAGATCTGGTCGAAATTACCTTGTGAGAAAAATAAAATGTCCTGGATATTCCGTACAGAAAAGATTGAATAAATTCCATGACTTCAGAGCCAACCGTATGCATGATCGTGCTACATAATCTAATTTGTTATAATGATATAGATAATAATTGGCAGATATTTTTCTTAAATTACTCGAATGACATAATATCCACAAAGCATTATTCTAACCTCCAAACAACATTTAAACTTTTCTACACTCTATTGTTTCCTTGCCGCTTTCCCGCCTAAACTACACTTTCCCTCTAATAATACATAACTCACTTTTAAATAGAACAAATTCCAATTTTTTATGTAAACATAAACAATAGGTAGGTACCGTACCTACCGCAAATTTCACCCTTCTAGAGTATTTGCTGCTTCTACATAAAACAGATTTACGCTTCATATTTAAGATTATTTATTACTATTATTATCCATTTCATCTACCTATATGTTTCTTTTACTAGATTATCAAGATAGCGAACGTCCGCCAAACCGACCCCGTCCCACCCCTTCATCGGGTTCCAACAACAATAACTTCGGGGGTATATTCAACTGGATTCAAAACGGCATTATAACCCAGGACAAGTGGCCTCAAAAGCCAAACCAGCCCCCCCGACCCCCACAGAGCGAGAACTTCAACGGGTCTCCGAGCAACTGGTTCTCTGGGTGGTTTAATCAAGGTTCTTACCCCACCAGGCCTCCAAGGCCCCAAAGACCTCCTCCCCCATGGAACGGCAACCGCCCCGGTGACAGTAAGAAACATTCTTATCGACATTAAAGCCCGAAATAGGTAAACAAATCAAATACCTCGCCTGGTGAGCTTACTAAATGGTAGCCTAACATACAGTGTCGGATTCAGTACAAGGCAGAGTAGATATTTGCCAAGAACAAATTAAAAAAATTACAATAAATCTTTCATCAAATATTTACTATTTAGACACACTATCATTAACAAAGCATTACTTCGTTTAAACTAAAATACTGTAATAAAAAAATATTAAATTACCAGAACTAGAACATAAAAAATAAACATTTAAATAGCAATTTCGTTCAAATTTGTAGGAATAATTTTCTGTCTACCAATGTGACATTTGACGGTAGGTACATTGCCAACTAGAACGAAAAGATGAAAATAATTCAAATAATGGATTGTTTGCTATTTGAATGCATTATTTTCCTTTTCCGAACATTGTAATGGTATTTACTACAATAATTAATTTGAAACGATCTATTGTTTTTGGTAATTATACGTATTCAGAGTGTGTCTACATAGTAAATGTTAACGAATTCTTATTTATGTTCCCAGCAGCTTAACAAAAATATATCAACTCACGGTACAATTATTATTCAGTATAATCTAGCTGTCCCTAAATTACGTACAAGTTAAGTACAAGTACAACATAAGTACAAGTCAAGGATAATGATATGACTCCCATTAATTTTTAAAGATAATAAAGTTTAGAAATAGATTGTTTAATTAAATATTTGATTTGCACTTTATCGGTATTGGATATGAACGGGGACCGAACCTGTTGAAAGTTTCCCGGGAAACATTTAATCAAAATACATTTGAAGTTGAATTGACGAAAAAATTAGCCTGTGGCACATTTAAGTTTAGACTTACTGAATTCGATACATCGTTTGTATGAAATCAATATTATTAAAATCCCTGTAATATTTTCCATAATTTTATCACAATACGAAATAGTTTTAGAGGTGGCCCAGCTGCTGAATCCGGCACTGCTAATATAGTACCTACCTGTCTAATTATTTGATCCCGACTTCTGCCTGAGGTAGGATCTAACTAAGCTTCGCTTTTTTAGCTGTTAGTGTAACAATATTGTAAGAATCTTAACTGCATGATAGAATTAGTACCATTTTCATTGACTATTACAATTCATATACGATTCTAATGAGAACTAATTTAAATCTAGGTAACCTAAACAACTTTGAGTTAGTACGGCTCTGGAATCGAACCACCATAGATATATAACACCCATAGTAGACTAGATCGCCAATCACCCTCCCTCCCGTATAGCAGCGCCCGTAGTGATTTGAAGAGCCGATCCGCCATCTTGTAAAGGTCAGCCGTGATTTGCCGGCTTGTGTACAATGGAGAATTGATTGCAAGTTTATCAAGTTTAATTAAATATTTTGGATTGTTTGAACCATGGTTGTGGCGTGTGCAGCATGGGGTTGCACCAACAGACGCGACAAGAAGAGAAAATTAGAATTTAATTAGAAATATAGTATACATTTCACAAAAAGATGTTTAAACAAATATTTATTTATTTATTTATATATAGATATATATACGCCTAAAAAGGCTTTTACATAGAAGTGATACATGATGCAGTGTACATAGGAGAATATGTATTATACAGGAGATATTGACAGTAAATAGATATAATCCATTTTAAAGAAGGTACAAAATACACACTTGTAAAATTGTGATTACAAGTATAATAAGAAAATATTAAAAAATATGAAGCAATATTAGTAAAACGTAAGAGTAACATAAAGTAAAAAAGAAATTACAACAACACTACATATAAGACAAAACATTAAAACTAATTTACCAACGCTACTCTGAATTTGTAGGATTCAACAAAGTGTTGGTGTAGATTATGCTTAATTCTATATATGGAGTCAATAAATAAATCAATAGCGCCCCCATACTTGTTGCCCAGATCATGCATCCTATTGGTCAGTGAGTGTGTCTGATAGTTGGTCGAGTATGTATTACAGAAAAATGTTATATTTTGTCTTGTATTCCTAGTCGCCACATGTAGTTTAATAATGGCAAGGATGGCAGGACTATCAATTAAGTTGTTAATTGACTCTGTGTAACACAACCAGGTCTGAAATAATTCTCCTGTCAGACAGTGTTTTTAGATGCAATTGATTCATCAAACTGACATAATTAATGTAATAAATAGGAATTCCGAGCTTAAAATTTACGTACTTAAGAAATTTGTGCTGAACTCTTTCTATATTATTGGAATGAACTTTATATAAAGGGGACCAAATAGGTGAATTATACTCCAATTGACTTCTGACTAATGAAATATAGAGGGTTCTCATACAATCTATGGACTTAAAATTAAGTTAATATTAGTTAAAGTTCTGCAAAGGAAGCCAAGCATCTTTAAAGCCTTATTAGATATATAGTTGATGTGTTCAATGAATGACAAGTTTTCATCGAATATTACACCCAAGTCACGAATATGTGATACTGGTATTAATTTAATGTATATTCATATAGTATATTATAACTGATAATATACTACATACATGAATATAATAATATAGTAATAATAATATAATGTAGTATATTATAACTGATAATATACTATACAAAAATATGTTCTTAATGTACGATAGAATGCATGTATTTTGAATTCCCGCCGTAATCTGACTCTTTCAAGATGGCTTCAAATTCCTACGGCAATGGCCGCCAGGTTGGCGATCTAGTCCACTATGGGTGTTATATATCATTGCGAACCACATAAAGAGGGTTGTTAAAAATAGCGATAATGACCCCGTACATCAGTATTTTTTGTAATGGTATCCCTTGTCAGGACTCAAACCAGGGAGCAACTTGTCAGAAGTAAATATCTCTCGTAACAAGGATAGGGACTGACTGACTGACTGACTGATATACGGGGCCTATTTGTACTTTCCCCATAATTAGTAACCCACTTTTGTTTACATAATCATGGTTCTATTTTTTCGACCATAATATTATTATTGTTTACGTAAAAATTGGAATGATAAATTAATACACAATATATTCATTTTCAGCATATAATTTATAATGAGTGATACTAATAAGATTATTATCGATTCTTATAAATGTGAATTATTATTTTACGTAAGATTTGAATCGAAGATATAAAATAGATTATTTTTCGTATTTCAGACAGCATAAAACCCGTATACGAACACATCGACGAGGAGCAGCCGAATGAGTCCTGGAAGCCCGGCGGGGCCGTCGGGGGCCCCAACAATGATATTATCGGAGTCCAACAAGATCTCAGCAACTGGTCAAAGCCCCCCACGCCGCGCCCCACAAGGCCCTCTGTGCCGGGATACCCCAATGAGGAGAGAAATAGAGACACTGGGGTCCTGGGTTCTTTTATAGATCTGCTGTTCAAAAGTCGGTGAAAAAGTGTTTGTAGATGTGAAAAACTCCGTGAAATGTTCTATTCTTAAGCGATGTTGCTCAATGCGGAAATGCAGACTTTTTATTAGTGTTTACCATACTTAAAACTTAAGCAACTTTTTTTTAAAGTTTCTGATGCATTTTTTGTTTCTTTCATACATTTTATTTATTTAGTTGTCAAGCCACGCCAGCAATTTTGGGCATATTATGGAAAAATTGACAAACGTTTTTAGAGATCCCTCGTCATAATGTGTCAAATTTATAAAACCTAAAAATATGGGATAAACGGTGAAATCTAGATGGTTTTAAACCGCAGTAAGCAGTTCATATGTTTCCATATTAATATTTATATGAATGATATTAAGCCCCCGCATTTCCGACTTGTACCGATTTACAACAAGTTTCTTTTTAACTGTTTTATTTTTAAGTTTAAAAAAATATATGTAACTTTTGAAGATAATATCTGTATATTTGTCATGCCGAAATATTAATTATTTGAAATTCCCCCGATAGAAAAAAAAATCACAAAGCGTAATCCAAATAACCGAAAATTATTAAAAATAGTTTTGTTTCTGTTATTTAATATGTTACAGGTATGAAAATCAGTGTATCTTTAAATGAAACTAAAGCATTTGTCGAGAGATTTTTTTCTCTACTTCAAACGAATCGTGTTTAATTAAATATTTTCACCATTTTCGCTTAATTGTTATCGTTTTTTTAATATTAGCGCGCTTCCTTTAAAATTCATATTTACATATCTCCCTTTCAAACTATCTTTGAACGGTTACTACGGGGCCTTAATTCAATAATATGGTACATGTATATATGCATAAACAACCAACCGCTCGAGTGGCTAGCATCAGCTGATGTATCCTAATCAATTATCAACATAAATAACCCACTCACTTTATCAATAAAACTATCTATGGATGAACGCCGTGAAAACCTTAAAACATCGTATAATCTTCCGAATATAAATTGTTTTTTAATAGTTTTAATGTTTTTTGAATTTTCCTGTAGTTAGGTGTTATGACTTGCTGAAAACTTATTTAATATTTATTTTTTGGTTTAAAGTGGTTTTGTGTTTATATACACATGACAAAAGTGATCATATATTAATTATACTAATGGTAATGACATAACCTATGATGATATATTTTTAAATAGGTAGGTAAGCCGAACATTTTTTTCGTCTTTCTATTTATTTTTCGGGTCGTATAAAAATAACCTTTATAAAATAATTTAAAGATATAATTACACTTAAATGTTACAAAAATATATTTCATGATTACTATAAAAAAAATGGCATTTTGTTTTTATTTAGTGTAAAACTTTTACTCTTTTATAATGTTCTTGTCGATTTGAAACTAACAAGTTCAATAACAAGCTGACATCAATGGATATTGCGAAGCATTTCTAACGTTTCAGACTCAACATACCCCGCTATTCCCAAAGATGAGATTTTTCAAGGTCAATCATTGAATTTTTCAGTGTTTGCATCTCTAAAATCGGCTTTTCGAAATGTACATTTCTCATCACTATCAAAAACAGATGTTATCACAGTTATCATTATCACAGAAAAACTGAGAAATTGGAGAAATGTCATGCGGAGTTTCGGAAGTCGGCAAAATTTAAAAAAAAATTGATAAGGGACGCTTCTCGCAAAAGAATATAAACATAAGTGATTTAGCCGGTGTTGAAATTTAGTATCATGCAAAAACATGCATTGAAAGATGTGTTATTGTCGGCGAATTAAATTGTGAAAATAGTAATCCTTATTTTTTTATTAAATTGCACAAGATTTATGGAGATGTCGAATACTGTGGATTCACGTAATGTGGATATAAATGATCCTAGATTTAGAATCAGACCTGTACAGCAAATGACAGCAGCATGCAGCGGTGCTATGTTAACCTCACTTTTTAGTAAGTTTTCATACATTTTCCACTATAAAATTACACATAAATCATTGCAAATACTCAGTCCACAGTTCTTCTGCATAATTCGTCTTTTGTCATGGTTATATTATTGTTTTCAGTGACTCCTTTAGACGTAGTAAAGATAAGATTGCAAACGCAGCAAAAAGCTATGTTATCGAATAAATGCTACATATATTGCAATGGCCTGATGGATCACCTGTGTCCTTGTGGTCCTGGTATAACTCCTCTGCAAGGGAAAGTCCGATACAAAGGCACATTCGTAAGTATTACATTGAAAGCTTACAGTAAAAACAGGCTTATAAGTATTACAATCTTGCTGTCAGCAAGCCTTTGTAAGTCGGTTATAGAGCTGATTGCAGATCTAGAAGTTGCTGGTTTGAATGTCATTTAAAAAAAACATGGTAGCCATTTACACTGTTTTTTTTGCTGTTTCATTTACAAGATTATTGACATTCTTCTGTTTGGTATCTTCACAGATTTAAAAAGAGTAAAGATTTATTATAACAATACCTACAACGATAACCTTCTGAGGGGGATTAAACATCCAAAGCACACACAATACATGCTCTTATTCTTATTATATTATTTTTAATATTATAGTTTAAGAAATTTGCCTCTTACACAAATTTCATATAACTCGTAATAATATACTGTGTTGTATTATAACTAGTTCAATTAGTAGCTGAGTTGACAAATGTATTGATTCCCTCCCAGGCGTTCCGAGTTCAATTCCTCTGCCGGCTAAGTTCTTCGCAACATTTTCTGCTGATGATGAAAGTAAGACGTTTTCAAATATTGTCAGGTTATTCATAACCGGAAATGTTTGTCTTCAACACTGTTTTTTTCTTGTTGAATCGGTGACTTGTCTTATATTTTAATAGTTAAATAAATAATCTGAGGCTCACAATGGAAATGATGTTGCAATGTGAAAATAGTACTCTCCAAATTCATGACATAAAAGCTGTACAAATTGCATGACAATATGTCATCAGAGCTCACCGTCTAGTTTTTAGTGTGACACAATAAGAAATTTTCACCAAATGACGAAAGAAATAATAATAAAATCCGTTGAAAACATCAATTTGAAACCTGTCTGAAATATGCATCCTTAGAAAACATTGCTCATAATTTATGTATTTAATCAATTTGCAACGTTATGCTTTAGTAACCAGACACCTGAAATGTTTTCTGTACTGATTAACAGTATTATTGGGACAATGTTGACTCAAGATGCAAATGATATTTTTGCTCCCGTTAATTATTGGAAGAATATTAACTCAAGGTGCAAATGATATTTTTACTTCTGTTAATTATTGGGACAGTATTAACTCAGGGTGCAAATGATATAATAGAGATATTTTTACTCTGGTTAATTATTGGGTCATTGTTAACTCAAGGTGCAAATATTTATGAGGATATTTTTACTCCTGTTTATTATTGGGACATTGTTAACTCAAGGTGCAAATATTTTATGATGATATTTTTACTCCTGGTTATTATTGGGATACATATTGTTAACGCTAGGTGCAAATATTTTATGATGATGTTTTTACTCCTGTTTATTATTGGGATATTGAGAACTCAAGGTGCAAATATATTACAATGATATTTTTACTCCTGTTAATTATTGGGATATTGTTAATTCAAGGTGCAAATATTTTTTGATGATATTTTTACTCCCTTTAATTATTGGGACAAAATTAACTCAATGTGCAAATGATATTTTTACTCCCGTTCTGGAGAAGGTCAAAATTATGGACATACCCCATTCTACATGCCTCTCTTAACCCAGCCCATCCCAACAAGTATGTCAGTCAATTGGATCGATAAAATAGAAGAGGAATGCTATTGGGTTAGGTTTGGTTAAGTGGGGCAAGCACAATTTGATTGTGAGTATGTCGATTCAGTCACGTAAATTGTATGTTGTGTACTTAAAATAGTCAAGTGACATCTTTTAAATTTTTTCCTAGGATGCCATGGTAAAGATAACCCGAACGGAAGGCCTACCAACGCTGTGGTCGGGCCTGAGCCCCACACTATTCCTCGCCCTGCCCAGCACCGTGATGTACTTTGTATTTTATGAACAGATGCGCGTTAGGTTAAAAGATCGATATACGGAACGGACAGGAGATCGTAAGTATACTTTCTACCTATATATCTTTGTTGCGCTTGCAAGACCGGATACAGGGGAAGCAAAAACTTTACAGTTTTGTATTTAAATCCATCAACAAACATAATTTGGATGAGTAATGTACAATTACGGTAAAACTTATGCACTTAGCCGAAATTCTTGATTTTTTAATAAATTTTTAGTGTATAAAATGTTTTGCTGTTTAATATTTTTTATTGTTTGGTATCAATCATCTTTGATTATCACATACGTGAACGAATATTTGTGCACAAAAGCCCAGCAGCAGGGCCAACGTTCTCTCTGCTTCCACACTCGTTGGTGGTACTGTCATCAAGAAGATTCTAACTCAAGGTATCTTAAGTGGCATCTCTTTCTTCAAAATCGATTTCAGGTTTTGAAGTTTCAGAACTTGAGATGCGGCTCTATCCTCTCTTCCCAACGTCAAATTCAGTTCCTCGTTCATTGACAAAGATTGACCACCGCTTGTTTATACAAACAGCATCTTTTTGGTATAAATTTAGTATACTTTTGTCATTCCCGCAAATCCAACATGTACAAATCCCCTCAAATCTGCAGGATCAAATATAGCTGAAATCCACTGGATTGCAGAATTGCAAAATACCCTTCATTAACCTCCTGTATGCCGCCGTTACCAATAGGCACAATATTCTTGAAGTTGTATTTTATTCTCCGTAAGTGTTTTTCACAATAAAATATAAAGAAAACCCTGAAGAAAATACACAACAATCTAATGAACTGCGCTTTGAAGAACACTGCAGTATTAAATTTGTTACTACTTTTAAATGACTGCTCTTTACAAAATGAAAAGCAAGAACTCTTACCTCCTTGATTATTTTTTAGTCAATCCAATAAGATTTGTTTTAGTTATGAACAAGAAGCTTTGAACATTTTTACAAAGCAAAAACTGAAAAAACCAAAATATGCATATCGGCCACAGCGGCATTCAACAAGTACAAAGAGTTAATTCCTTTTTTCTTTTTCAGAAAATCAACCCATGTTTATTCCCCTTATATCTGGAGCTGTGGCCAGAACAATGGCAGTGACGGTAGTCTCCCCTATTGAACTTGTAAGGACCAAAATGCAGTCACAAAAGAAAACCTTTAGTGGTAAGTTTTCTTTACCTTACCAGCTTGCAAAGTTTTGATTTAGTCAGTGCCTGTTAGTAGATGAGTTGACAAATGCATTGGGTTCTGCATTTAGGTATAATGATAATGATATATAAATTATTTTATTTCAATTATGTTATTTCTGCTACTGGCATTATACCTAGCTCTCTCATTCAAAATTTAGGTGTATTAGATCTGTCAAAGAATTTATATATAAAATTGCAAAAAGCAGTCATTTTAAATACATGTAGGATTATGAAAGATTTTTTAAATATTTATATTGAGGAATCAGTAGGATTTATACAGGGCAAAATGGGGCAAAAGTAATCACCCGATGTTCTTTTGCTGTAATTTTTTTTTTAATGATAAACTTTGGTACAGCTTGTGAAATTTGTTCAATTCTTTGTAAACCGATTCACTTCTTGTCAATTTGTATTCTGCGTTTGTTTACTTTACAAATGTCATTTAACCATTTGCTAAAGTTATAGCATTTTCCAATAGGGTGATTACTTTTGCCCCATCCTGTAGGTCCATTTAGGAGTTCTACCGAGCCGAACCCTCTGATATGAAAATATCTGGAGTCGGTGAATTATTTTCCCATTTGATCTCTGGTGGGTTGACATGTTGTTATTGTATTGTTTTGTATTTATTATGCTTATATAATGCACTTGCATAATGTGGATTGACTAGATGATCATTTGTGGAAAAGTGTGTGGAAGGGTTTAGTTTTTCCTGTGGGGAAGATTTAACCCGGACATAAAGTAGGAAAAAAGCACTAATCACTCTATGCAGCAGATTTTCATTAATAGTTTAAATATGATTGTTAAAATTAATTATGTCTTTGAATATCAACCATTGTTGAAAAATAAAGAGTATTTCATCTGCTTTCAAAAACTGTATTTTATTTTGAAATACATTAAAAAATGGCAAATTTATCTGGAATCGAATTTATTACATAAATATTCCCGCGCTTTCCACATTTTGATAGTTTGCATACATTGTTAAATACAGAAGGCTCTAGGGGTTAAAATAACTCTAAACACTTAGTACTAATACTTAGAACACAAGTAGTCTTCTTCTTCTTTCGTATGGTGGGTGGGTCAGAGGGGGATATCTAGGTCTGCGAGCCAATCTAGAGTCTCAGGCGTCGCCATGTGGACCTCATCAATCCCGCCGGGGAATGAATGAAGCGGGCATTCGTTGACCACATGTTCGGTGGTCTGCACCGCACCACATTCACACATCGCCGACTCTTTAAGGCCCCATCTGTGCATCATGTGGGCACAGCGGCTATGGGAGCACCTTAACCTATTGATGGCGGACCAGGTTTTTCGAGGCAATGAGAACCCAGGCTGTCTCTCGGTGGGGTCCTGTATGAGATGGACAAGTGTGCCAACTGCCACACGCAACGGTTGTGTTCGCCGCGCTGTTCGCGATGCCACCGGTACGTTATTGTTACCGCACGTGTAGGTAGTACAGTGAGTGAAGCGGATACCAAATTAAGTGGGCCTCCAACTACAAAACTATGCCGCTATTTAAGGGGCCAAAGACCGATAGGTCTCCCAGCCAAGGGGAATCGATAAATATCGGGGAACAATTAAAAATATTGTCCCTGAATATTGAGGGAACCTCTCGATCAAAGGTGGATTTCCTATTAACCTTCCAGCGGGCGCGTTGTGAAATTTCCCTTGAGCGGGCGCTTGTCGTAAATTTTACGTCATCAAGTTTTCTCCATGTAAGTGGTGTTTTCTTTATACAAATGTTAGGGATTTTTTTTAAGGATATGAAGAATGATAATAGGCAGTACTTAAAAAATAAAAATTTGACTTTCTTAAAAAAAACGAAGCAACACTCTAAACATTTTAATATTTCAAAACAAAATTTGTTATCGACCTATTTAGTCAGAATCAATATTCCCATCCTTACAATTGTTACAAACCACCTCAACTGAAGAATGGTTCTTGCATGTAAAGGACTGGCAACGGCAACACTTCATTGATGCTGAGGATCTTTTCTTATCCAGTGCACATAACCGACAAACACCGAGTTTTGGAAATCTTATGTTTTCTTCTTCTGTCATCGGTTCAATTGCCCTACCGTAACTCACTTTGAGAAAAACATTTATATCTTGCGGTAAATGTTTGACATTTGATTTGACTCTAGCATAGCTCGAAGCTCGATGCTTACAACTAAGTGGAAAGAGTGGGGGAAGCAATAAGGCGCGTCTGTCGTAAATTTTACGACAGCGCGCCCGCTGGAAGGTTAAAAATACTCACTGACAGAAACATCGATATTTTGCTACTCCAGGAGACACATATCGTAGAAAACGACAAGTAGTCTAAAAAAAGTACTTTCATAAATTGTATGTCATAATCTTTCCACATCAGTGTTATTCAAACTCAGATAGTAACATGTTTTTAATTTGTACGAGAAACATGGCCATTTATTTTTGTTGTTGATCATTATTATCTTATCAACTTAGATTTTGTTCCGTTTTCATAATTCTCTCTTTAATAATATCTTTTAGTGAGCTATTAACCTCTGTTTTCTTATCTTGTTGACATGTTACAATATGTAATTTATTATTTTGCACTCACAATAATAAATCAATCATGAAAAATTATAATCTTCCGCTTATCTCTTTTTAATATGTTTGTTATATAATTTATTGTTTATTTTGTTTAACAGAAACTCGCTCAGCTGTTAAAGAATTGATAAAGGTTCGGGGAATTAAAGGACTATGGAGGGGACTAGGACCAACACTTATGAGAGATGTACCATTCTCTGGTAATATTTCCCTTATATTAATTAATAATTGTTATTTATATGATGCACAAGAGTATCAACCGCTCTATCTCACTATATCTCACCTCTCACTATTGAACTGTTGCATCGCCAATTGGAGTTTGTCGTGAGGCTGAAGGTAGTGGAGAAGGAAAGGAGATGTGGTCGAGGAAGGTTGGGAAATATTGGACTATTCGAATCTGGTCATCAAACAAGGTTAAAACCATTTCAATGAACTTTTCGATTCGGAATAGAGGTCTTTCACCAGGGCGATACTAAAAGTATCTACCACGCTTTTATTCACAACTTTCGACTTATTCTTCAACACATTGTTGTCAATTAACAGTGCACTTTTTTTTTGTCTGTCGTGTATTTAAAAAAAAAATTTAAGCATTTTTACACACTTTTATTTTTATTAATTGTATTTTTTAATTTGCAGGTGTATACTGGACAAATTTTGAGACTATAAAAAAGAAATATGGACAACCAAATCCCAGCGATAACACATTTGCGTTTAATTTTGCCGCTGGTGGCATATCTGGATGTGTAAGTATCGTTTTCTTTTATAACTTAAATACTGATTTTTTCATTGCACAATAATAATATACAATAATAATTAGAAAATACGTGAAGTAAAGAACTTCTATATATAGATTCAAATGTAAAGCAATGTCGCCACTGAGTTAGTACCTCTCGGTTATATCCTATTTAGGATGCCCTCTGTCCGTCTTACACTCGCCTGAAATCATATATCGTCATCCTTTTTAAATTTCATAATGATCATGAAAAAGAGTTCTGCCCATGAAATCTAAGCGAAGAATGGTCTGACTTTTGTATCACGAAACATACCCACATAGCATTTCTCATTCTTCTTTTTTCTGTGGGTAAATGTATGGGTGTATGTATGTATTCGAAATTAATGAGTGTACTTTTTTCATCTACGCTATATAGTAAATGTTTTTGTTTTTAGCTTGCAGCAATCTTCACCTTACCTTTTGATGTTGTCAAAACTCATCAACAAATTGAATTAGGAGAACGGGAAATATATTCGAGTAAGTAACGCTTTTCTTACATTCATTTAACCACTCAGAACATTAGAACGTCAAAAGACGTAAATATGATAATAGCGGTCAAGACATTAGAACGTCTTTTCACGTAAACGCGCGAGATTTTACAAAAATCGATTTATTTCCATCACTAGTATACGGATTGCCATGATTTAAAAAAGAGAGTATCGATAATGAATAACGCTACGCATCTGTATTCAAGAATATCTATGGAACGTAGAAGTGCATTATCTAAGCCAATTGAATCTGTCATCTTGTTCGTTCATAATTTATTGCGTTTCTAAATAATTTATTAAAAATATTTTAGTTTGGACGGTTAATATTTTGATGTGACTAATAGTTTTTAATTATATTTCTTCAATATATAAAGTGTTATTTCTTTATGATACTCAGAAAAAAGTACATTTTTCACGGCTTTGAAATAATGGTAAGCGATTCTTACATATTTTTGACGTTTTCATAAAATGTATATTTAGAAACGCAAATATTTACATATAACAACACAATGCGATAGTGGATTTCATAATCTTTCCAAAACATTTTTTAGAATGAGGCTACGTTTCCCAAAACGTGAGTTATGAAGCTTTTAGCAAAACTCGTAAATAACACAAAAATTATCACGTTTTGACAGTTCTCAAAGGAACACATAGTAAATAAATGTCTTTGTCTGAGAGGTTAAATCAGTAACTGTTTTTGTTTTGTTTACAAATCTTTCTCAATATAAAATTTCAACATGTATTTCTTCATTGGAAAAGTACATGTCCAGGTATCGAGAGTCCCAATTTCAAATCATAGCTTTTTATATTGGTTGAATTTCAGGATGTTATGACATTTTGTGCTATTTAAAATGTACTAAGAAGCTTCTGCTCTGATGCTGGAGACTGGAAGTGTGCCTGTGATGTTGGATCTCTTGGAAAAATTGTCAAAAGTGAAAATATCCCTCTAAAAAACACATTGATGTAGCTAAGTGTTTAGGAAACAAGCATTTTTATTTAAGATGTATATGTGAAATATATTTTTCTTTCTTTAGAATGTAAAACATTTAAGTATAAAATGTAGCTTTTTTCTGTATCCCCACATTCATAGTATATTTCAATAGGACTCGATAACTCTAAAACGATACTTAGAGATTTCACTGTACTTTAATATTATTTTCAGTGGACCACAAATTCAAGCCCAAAGGTCTGATAGAAATGTTGCTGAACATATTCAAAAACCACGGCTTCCGGGGCCTCTTCACCGGCCTGACTCCTCGCATCTTCAAGGTGGCCCCCGCCTGCGCCATTATGATCGCCTCCTTCGAGTACGGCAAGTTCTTCTTCCAGGACTATAACATGAAGAAGTACCTGGAGAAACAACCAAAGTAAACAAATATCAATTATCCGCTTCGTTGCATGTGCTTGCCTCAGTCAGTGACTTGTGTTTCTTTGCTTGATCAAATTAAAAATTAGGTATCTTTAAAACCATCCAAAGTAAAGAAATACACATCTATTATCCTCTTCATTGCATGTGCCTGTTGTAATCTTTGTCATGTTTCTCTTTGCTTGATCAATTTATTGAAGATACTCCTTGAGAACCTATCAATGTAAGGACATGTCAAGTATTCAATTCATTGCATGTGCCAGCTGCAATCTTTGATCTGTGTTACTTTGACAAATTTTTCATCCTTTGGTGCTTGCGTAGATATTTGATTATCCAAAATTAAAGTACACTTGCCCTTCGACAACAGGAATATGCAAGTATCCGATACTTATGTTGTGTGCTTACGTCGCAAACAACTTGTCGCGCTCGGTCCATACATGTCACTACTGGAATCACAAGAAGCGCATCGCCTCCATTCATTGTTGAATTCTCGAAAAGTCAAAATTAGAATTCTATAATCTCACTCACAACCAAATAGTTGCTATAGCTGTCTGTTTATATCCTGTCATTCTTTGTTGACTATTTTGTTTTTAGCATTGATATAAAACAAATGTCTTGACACAAGTGATGCCATGTATAAAGTCTTGACTAGGCAAGTGGCGATGACCTCGCCCGGCCGTTCGAGGTAGACTGGCATCACCGACGAGTTTACAAAATGTCGGCAATGTTTGTCTGTGTATGAACCTCCGCACAGATGAATGGCAGTAGTCGCCAAATCCTTGAATCGTCGAGTATTGAATACTTACGTATCTTTGTGGACAAAGGGCCTAAATCCTGTTTTTATGTGAGGAATGCGTTACATAGTTACCGTGTAAATAAATACAGTAAATTTTATATAGGAGATAGGTTCCGCTGTATAAAAATCATTTGAGGATGTCAACAAATAAAACATATCGCCCTGTGGTTCAAAAATCACCCCCATATAACAGTACTACAATGAATCAACAAAATTTCATTGTGAAATGATAATAATTTGCTGTTTTCACAATATTTTTTAAAATTTTGGCCGCTGTAAGAAATATATCAGATTTCTTAATTTCTCTAATCTTGCGCATCGTTTTTTCATGTTGGGGATTTTTGTTGTCTAAATTTTATTTGCTTGTTATAAAAATGTTTTCATCAAATCAAGTGTTGTCAATATGTATGTCGTTATTTTATATTATAATTATGTTCAATATTAACAAAAAATGTTGTTCAACTTTGCCATAGTTTATGTTGCTTATGAAATAAAGATACATATATACACATACCTATAAATTGTAGATAAACCTTTGTTATTGTATTTCTGTTACATTTTATAAAAGTGGGCTAAATGTGTTTTCTATTCAGAGGTATAGTTATATTAAGTTTTCAGGCATGTATTAATTTTCCTCACTTTAGCTATTTTTCTTTACAAAAAAAAGCTTTTCAGGCAATCTAACATATTTAATTTTATTATTATTCTAATTCCACAGAAAGAAATAATCGCATTACTAATTGTTTCAATATAAGTGTAAAATATTTTTTTCTTGCATCATTGCATTTTCTATGATTTATACTCCAAATTATAATTTCAAAACTAAATAATAGTAACTTTGTATGAACTGCTAATTTATTATTTACTTGTATATTTCATGTAGTTGTTTTATTTCATGAAATATGTACATATAATGTCTAAGGGAAAAATGCCTGCATTTTTTATATTTATAAATAACAATATTCCACCTTTGTTAAAATTATGATTGCACCTTTTAAAAAAAAACAAACATGAAATACATATTGTATAAAATATCATTACGAAATCAATCATTTCCAACTCACATACAAATCTTACCAATTGAAATACATTTTTATTACAGAATTCCACGATACAACTTAGCCTATGGAAATTAGCTGCTTCAACATAAATATTTATGAATACGTAGTTATAAGTGGATATTATAAGAAATTTAAAACATAATTTTGATGATGCTAGCTTGTATGCTGCAAATGAGTTTATTTACTTACACATTCATTAATTTTGTCTATCATGAAGAATTGACAAATTTGCAAACATTCGCATATGTTGCAATAAAATATATTGTAAATTACTTTGACTAGAAAGTGAAATGGTTTGTTGATAATTACATCATTTAGGTTAGCCATGTTTTCAAATCAGATTAAAATATGCAAAAGGTAATTTTCTTCTTTTTTTTCACTTTGTATTGAGATGATATTTACATTTATGTATTATAATCAGTACATAAAGGTTGAAAAGCAGTGCACACTTCAACAAAAATTTAAAACCAAATAGTTTTATCTGGGTTTTCAGATTAACCGCAGCATTCTAGTATATGGTTTTTTGTTGTTTAGTGTATGTATGTGCCACAATATTAACATAAGTGTTTCATTAAATTTGTTCATTTGTTCAACAACTATACAATATATACAAAATAAAGCAAATAATTGTCTTTCGTAAAAGCTTTTTTCAAACAAAGGTCTCGTTGTCCGTAGTGTCGCTGTCGCTTGACACATCGTCCGCAATAGAACTAACATCCGATATGATGAAGAATATCGATTCACTTTAGGGTGTATTTATTTCGGTTCCATGATATTTCATCAAAATGAAAATTCAACACACCTCCAAAAAGTATATAGAGTCATGAAAACTGATGAAAAAAAGTAGGTTTAATAGTTACCTATGTAACCTATTTAACCTGGTTTTTATTTCATCATATTTCATGACTTAACCTCTCAGACATAGAATTTTATTTATTATGTGTCCCTTTGAGAACTGTCAGAACGTAATAATTTTTGTGTTATTTACGAGTTTTACTAAAAGCTTCATAACTCATGTTTTGGGAAACGTAGCCTCATTCTAAAAAATGTTTTGGAAAAATTATGAAATCCACTATCGCATTGTGTTGTTATACGTAAATATTTGCGTTTCTAAATATACATTTTATGAAAACGTCAAAAATATGTAAAAATCGCTTACCATTATTTCAAAGCCTTGAAAAATGTACTTTTTTCTGAGTAGCATAAAGAAATAACACTTTATATATTGAAGAAATATATTTAAAAACTATTAGTCACCTCAAAATATTAACCGTCCAAACTAAAATATTTTTAATAAATTATTTAGAAACGCAATAAATTATTAACGAACATCTTGACAGTTTCAATCGGCTTAGATAATGCACCTCTACGTTCCATAGATATTCTTGAATACAGACGCGTAGCGTTATTCATTATCGATACTCTGTTTTTTAAATCATGGGAATCCGTATACTAGTGATGGAAATAAATCAATTTTTGTAAAATCTCGCGCGTTTACGTGAAAAGACGTTCCAATGTCTTGACCGCTATTATCATATTTACGTCTTTTGACGTTCTAATATTCTGAGTGGTTAACGTTAATAGTTACCTATGTAACCTATTTAACCTAGTTTTTATTTCATCACTTTATATCACTTTTCGGAGGTGTGTTGAATTGTCATTTTGATGACATACCCGGTCACCACTTATTTTAACATGATAAACAATAAATACAGTTATTAAGACAAGCGCCAACCACAATATGCCGCACTCAAATGTAACACGCGCTCTCCCGAGGACCGACAAACGCGCTTTAAAGCACGCTGTGCCGCATCGCAATTTTCGTCAGTCATTTTGCAGCGCGATATTACTGAATAGCACTCTAATGGTTAATGTCTAATTTGAATCGACACCTGTAGAGTCATAGGATACCCTTGGTTTAAGGTAAAAGGATGCCATTGCTAGGTATAATAATTATCCTAAATGAAAATTTCCATTAGGTATTAGTATTATAAAATGTTTTATGCTTTGGAAAGCATTAATGTAGTCGTATATACATAATAATTATTAGTCTCGTTGTCAGCTAATCAATTTAAATATGTATGAATTTTTTCCTCATTTTCTGTACATTAATTGTTTCATCCTTGTTCAGTTGGTACAAGTAATTGTTTTAGGCATTTAATTATTTGGTGGAGTTAGAATCCTCAGATGGTCGATGGGAAGTCTAATTGATGGGAAAAACTCTGTGATGTTGTTCATAAGTTATTTGATGAAGTTTCAAAAAGATGGATTCTTGGCTTGTGGCATACTAATAAAATATTTTAACTCAATCAGTACTATTTTTTTTCCTATTATTTATGTCCTGTTTTTAAATTTATTGAAAACTGCCTCGGTGAAAATAATGTATAAGTTATCAGACTAAACCCAATTTACAATGGTTTGAAAAGTTCACAACATGATAATTATTTATTTATTTACACCCCTGGGCTTTTAAATAAAACATGTCTTAATAAATTACACTAATGCATTCAAATAAACATAATAATAGTTCAATTCCCAGCTACATGAATGGGATATGCATTTCAATTTATCCATTTTGGCAGTATAGCAAACAATAGAATATAAAAAATAAGATGGGAATAAAAATGAAATAATACTCACAGGGACAACAAAGAAAAGAGAATAGAGAAAAAGTATTGATATCTGCCTACAGTAAATAACTAACAACCTTAACCCCTTGGGCAATTTTGAGGGAGATATTCTTTACAGAAAAATAAACAACCGTATAATCTTTTTGGGAGATATATACCCCAGCCTGACATGGTCTCATAAAAGTTTTGCTATCTCATTTTGTATTACGGTGAGAAATATAATTTAAACAGTATTAGAAAGAGAAAAAAAAATCATCATAAACTCTCCATATTTTAAAATAAAAAAAAAAAATCAGACAAAAGAAAGATAAATTAGACAAAATAACAATACATAGATAGTAGGTGCTTCAAAAGACAAAAGTTAATATTTTTTTAGGGAAGCTATACCTATAGCATTTTATGTAGTAGCCAAAAAAATATACTCATATTTTTTGTTTTTTCATTTAACTAAATTTTAGGGGTCGCTACTAGAGGTGGGCGTTTTGGTTTCTTTAAGCCCTGAGGTTTTTTTTCCTCCGGGCCTTCTGTGTGGAGAAAATGTTTAAAAAAATTGGGATGGCATACATATTAGCCACATGGACTTTTGTGCGGTATTCATATTTATAAAAAAATAATTAGTTATTAATCGACAATTGCACGGTTTGACTTGCCAGCGTAAAAATCACATTTTGCCGACAGGAAGTTTTAGAAATGAACAGAGTGAAAGATGCAATGAGTTATTTATCTGTGCGTTTTCAAATGTGATACGGTAGATTCAGTGCCGGTCCTGTGCGGGCGCAATTGGAGCAGTTTACTCCGGGCGCCGACCTCCAAGGCGCTGATAGTACTTAACACGTAACACAGCGCCCTTAAGGTTTTTACTAATAAGAATCACAACAACATTTTAATATGGAACAAAGAACGAGGACACTGGCTAATGTTCGCGTTAAGAAAAAATGTTCTCAAAACACTGAAATATTGTATCCCCTCAAACAATAACATTCTTTATGACTGCAAGTAGGTAGATACATATTAAAAATGAATCTTCCCGAATGATCCCACTTACTAATAATAATTCTAAAAGCAATTATTATTCTTGTATAAACAAAATTATTATCACCAATTCATTATTCTCGAGGTGGCGCTGAACAAACTTTTTGATCAAAAAGAGTTTTTGTTTGTACTGTGGTAAATTTTTATAACCCAATTTCGGAGAGATAATGATTATTGGTGACATTTTCAACAACAACAAATCAAAAAAAGAGTTCACCTTTTTTTTTCTTTCCAAAAATTAGGTGCATTATGTTGTATTTCAGAGATGGATTGCACTCGACTCGTATTTGCTTTAGTTTATTTAGCTTGTGGGCCTACCATTTGTATACATGATACTAATTTAGTTTCTTCTAAACCAAAGCCTCTAGAATCTTCTAGTCAGGATTTTCGAGCAGATATTATTATGCTTGCAGTAAAAAAAATGCCGTGTATTTTGTGTCTCTGAATAAAACTCTACGAAGAACATCAGTCAAATTAGTTGATATTTCACAATATTGAATGAACCAGATATGAAACAAACAGGAGTAAAAATGAGTTTGAACAATATTATTTCAACTCACTTCTGTTTTATGATTTTTGGCGGTTAGTTCAACATTTTTGCGTTTTCGAGGAATTTTGTTAACACTGCAAGATTAAGTATTCAATCAATGTCATTCTCAATAAGTTACCAAAGTCAATTTTGAAAATAATAAATATTTAATTATTAACACACAAAAATCTTGGTTGTAAGACAAATCGGTTTTGCTAGATTCGTGCTTGGTGGTCAAAATCTGAAGAAATGAAAAAAATAACAGTAAACATTATTATAAGATTCTTATTATATCTCGATCCCCGTGAAAATTAAGGTAAAATGTATCTCCCAAACTCAAAAAAGTTGGGAACCCTTCTACTGAAATATAATTTTTAAATTTATCAGTGAACGGTTGCGGCGAAAGCGTTAACATCAAAACGAGAAGGCATCTAAACAAGCGTTTCTTTGCATCGGTTTACAGGCAGCCAATCATGGACGGGTGGAAGCATTTCGGCAACGGTTTAAGGGGCGCCAATCGCGAACGGGATCGAGAAAGCATTTAATAAATAAGCGTTTCTTTGCATTGGTATATTTGCCGCCAATCGCTAGTAAGTGGAAGCATTTCTTTGAATGGTTTACGGGCGGCCAACAGAGTAAGGGCGGATAACCGTTTAGTGAGAAAGTGTTTGTTTACATTGGTGATGTGTACGGGTGGATAAGCGTTTCTTTGCAATCGTATTGTGCTCTATTGGAATCATTTCTTATTGCAGGCCTAGTTACACTTTTTCTTTTGTTACGGTTATCCCAATATCCACAAAACTGTTGCAACCGTTTTTATCTTAAACGCTTACGAATAAACTCACCTCTAGTCGCTACCATTCATCAAAGTTTAAAAAATATGCACCGTTTAACCAATGATTGCAACTCTTCAGACGAAACATGTCACTGCATGCAACATAATAAGCTATGGATAGGTCGAGCACACCCCTCCCAGACTAAAGAATTATGAAATAACAAAAACCTTGACATCATCTTGAATGATTATGTTTATTTAGATGTTCCATGTAATTATTTAATTGATTTTAATTTTAAGTTAAGCTACATTTTATAAAAAAATTGCTTAAATTAAATACCAAAATCTTATATTTTTCGTATAAACCCTAATTTTCCAAAAATTTTGAAAAAAAATTGTGTAAGTTTTTAGAGATTTGGAGACATGAAAAAGTGCCCCGTGCAAAATTTGAAAAAAAAAAATTTGCATTTAGAATACAATATTTAGCGTATCAAAAATATTTGTCAAGGTTTGGAAATTTTTAAATGAAAATTTTTATACAATGAAAAAAAAGAGAAAGGGACAGTAACTTTTATAATATACCTTTGTCTAATTAAATATGTTTTTTAGTTTTGTGTAAAGTAGTAATTACAGGTCGAAAACAATTAGTAAGCGACTTTATAACTTTTTCTTTGTTTGCGTTCAAAGTTTTAATATTTTCAATTGCATACTTCGATTTGTAATACTAAAATCGGAAGAATCTTTCATACGCTTTCAAGAACAGTACTTTATTTTAAAATATGTTCAAAAACAGCGAATTTATCTGGAATCAAATGTAGCGTGTAGCGGCAAGCGGCTACTAGCATAATTTATAGTACATAGAACACTCAAGATCTTGAGCAGGGCGGATTACATCTTGTACCTACGAGTACGTACTAGAATGTAGTATGCAGGTAGCCAGAACATTTCCGGCTGTGGTTAACGTGGGACCGTATATAAGCGCGCCCGTATCAATACTGAGTCGCTAGCCGAACAACGTTTCGTTACCCGTGCCGCGAGCCCATCGTGTTCACATCACCAGCCGACCAGTTCTACCTCTAGGTCAGGAGTACCTGGAAGACCCATGGTCTTCCCCAGTGCTGAATATCATCCACTAGTCCGGTCTCCACCAACGCGTTGTAGAGCTACCGATTTCATAGCTACAACCACTCCACCACCGTTCATCTCCGCTTCATATGGTGTTGACCATCGATCTGGAGGATTCGCCGTCGACTACATCCACCGACACGGTGTCTATCTTCAGCATGGGAAATTTGCCACCGATCACATCCACTTCAGCGTCGAGCATCGGTTGTGAGTCATCGCAACATGAACTTCACTGACTCAATAAACGCTGTTATTACACAACATCTTTCATTCTTACCTTACCATCACCAAATACACAAATATTTTCTGCAGAATTTGTATTCCGACAGTTCTCATAAGAGAAATTCATTGTAAAATATGAGAGGCTTTAGGGGTTAAAAGAAAAAGTAAGTACATGGTAAAATGAAACATAAAAAATAAGTTACAAATTATACATAATACTAGTGAAATAAAATAAATTTCTGATTTAAATTTTAGCAAGGAATAAATAAAAATATCAATGGATCTGAATTTATTTCCAATTCTATGGAAGCCTTTAAACTGGGTAATGATTGAAGTAGTTTATTTTGAAGAATAAACAAAGAACATTTCTGGAAATATTCGGAACATTATTATTTTATTGAGTCAGGTACATTCATAGAGTCATTAATTATTTTGTATAAAAGTACCAAATCGCTCATGGTTCTTCTGCAAGATAAGTCGGTTAAGTCAAGTAATTTCATTAAATTAACATAATTAATTTGTGTTGAACTTTCTTAATTTTTATGAAGTAATGTACTTTTATTCCTCAATACAAACCACCAGAACTTCATCCCACTTTGTCCAAAGATGTTCCAGTGCGCTTATCCCATCCCGGAAGTCGCTCGCCACTGAGAAATGTTTAAAGGTTTGGAAACAGATTGAAGTCATACGGAGCTTAATTAAGTCACTGGCCAGATACGGCAGAAAATCATTCATCAGCTCAAATATTTTTTCATATTGAATGAACACTTATTGTACCATCATCACATCGCTAGATCCCATGGTGGGATCTTAAGACCTCCACCATTGTCATTATTACTATTATTGATACTTCTTATCAAGAATCTCAAAAAATGGAAGCCGTTTCCATTGTTTTATCTGGTGTGGTAATCTCAAAAAAATGTCGTCAATGATTGCAATGGCAGTTGAGTTTAACCTTTGGAACGTCGGGCTCTTGTTACCTAATACCTCCGTAGTGTGCTGAGGGTGAAGAACGCACAAACAAAATTTGTTAATGTCAGCTTACCAGTGTATACATACAATACACTTGTGTTCAACGGATAAAAATTGTTTGTATCCAATAGGTACTTTTGGAGCTTGAAAGGGCAACTAGATGAGAAAGGGACCGTCAACTCTATGGTATGTTTTCAAAGTGTTGTTTAGGAACTCGTTGAATAAATAACGAAGGCAAGTTAATTAATAGTACTTATTTAATAATAAAAATTACAAAAAATAATACAAAATGTTAAATGAGAATTTTTAAAGTACTCTTTTTCATTAACTCCGTACCCTGAGACCCGAGGAAAATAATTTCCCCCTATAGCCTGGGTCTTCTTTGGGGATGCTGTGTGGAATATTATAGAATATCTTACACGGAAAGGCCATATTTTAGTAGTTCTTACAGCTATTAAAACTAGTTTTTCTTAGAAAAAGTATATTGTCGAATAAAATACTATTATGGAAAAGGGCTCAATAATTAAATTAAAACATTTCTTTCTAAATATTTGTTAAAAAATCACATAATTTTACGTAATAGTATACATTTTTGGAAGAATGTAGGGTAAAGTAAATCTAGAAGATTTCAAGAAAAAGGAATATCAGGTCATCTTTCCGACATCGACACCAGGCCAACTTCCAATGCACAATGGCGATCTCCCAAGTCAGCCATTGCACCAGTTTTCTGTGTTATATCTTATTTAGAAAATAACTGCGTTTAGAGGTTCGGCTTTGATACTGGCTAGGTCCAATCTGCTGTCGATAGATTCGTCGATTTGTCCGACAATGGCAACGTTATCTCCTCTGATGATGTGCAGACCCAACACCACCTGGGCAATCCCTGACGTGGAAGAGTAAACGCGTTCGTGAGACTCGTCTAGAATCAGATTGATAGTCTGGTCGAAGCCCTTCAGCGTTCCGATGAAGTTTCTGCCATCAGATGTTATGATGGAAACTGTATGGTTGACGAAAGATTCCAAGCCTGAAGCCATCTTTAAATTGTACAACTGTCGTTTTTGCAGAAGTAATATCACAAAAATACGACTTCAAAACTTAATTCGCCGGCGCTAATGTTTTCAAACGTCTTCCGACAGAAGCATAAATATACCACTCTCTAGATCGATATCTTCGGGCTTTTTGTATGTAACGGAATTATACAGTACTTAACCACAGATATACAAGCAGCATACAAGCAGTACCTACCGTGCGGAGCAGAGCAGTAGACAAGGTAGAGGAAACTCAAGGCCATTTAAAAAAAGATGCGACCATAGACAACATAATTGCTCTCAGCCTACTCTATTCATTCACTAGCCCGAAAAAACTATTATAAAAATAAAAATGTCCTTGAAGCAGAAAAATGTCGAAATGTTTTCCAAGGGCAAGGTTCATCTGACTAAGAAAATAAACTTTTGCAGTGCATTTCCTTAAGATGAAACTTGTTGATCTGAGAAGAAACCCAAAATGACAAGAAATTTGCAAAAACACTGAAGAAAATTTCCAAAACATGATTGTCCAACAGTACGACGAAGAATTCCGACATTTTTCAGCCTCATGAACTCATGGTTACATGTGTTTAAAAATCTTTAATTTCACCAAAACAATAAGATAATACAGGATAACACTAATCAATAACATGAATAAGTTTATCGATATAATAAATAACATTTATACGTTGTGGAGGAAGACATATGCCAAGTATGAAGCATTGTTCAAAAAACCGAACGAAAAACTGTCAATTCACTTTAAACTTGAACTTACGTAGGTAAGTTGAATATATGTTTGTAACTCGCTAACACTATACTGGCTTATATTGTATTTTTATCACGAACAACTTTAACACGCAATATTATCGACGGAAATGATAGTATTTCGGCAGCAAATGACAACCCGCGTGTATAAATAAACCACACATTTTGTTTGAATGATTTGAAACTGTCAAACGGCAAAATTCCGTCATCTCTTTCTGTTACACGAGTCATTATGGTAGAGAGCGAGAGATCAAACCAATCCTTCTTTTCTCACCAATGAGATCTGAGCTTTTAGCCATATTATTCGTTTCTACAAGAATTTTGAGGTGGGCGTGGCGGTTTCAAATGAGTTTCAAGGCCAAAGCTTAGTTAAATGCCCCTGGACAGAAGAGAAGAAAAATAATATCATAGACAAATTCTGATCCATAGAACCAATGACAAATTTTAAGGTTAATTTGTGAATATTTTTTTCAGCCAACCAAATAATCAAGTAGGTTCCATAACATCATTGCTGAAAAAACCAATACCTAGTATTTTTTCGCCTAATTTAACTCGCTTACCAATCATAAAACTTTACAAATATTTTTTATGCACTGGCGTTTTCAAAACATAAAAATATTTTTTGATTTGCTACAAGAAACTCCAGTGAAAAATATTCTGAATAAATTAAATAAAAATACTTGGTTTTAAGTCACTTTATTGATAAATTTGACTGTCTACCGGTTTCGGTACTCGTACCATCATCAGGACAATTATAAAAATTATCATAATTTTTATAACTGTCCTGATGATGGTACGAAGGTACCGAAACCGGTAAACAATCAAATTTATCAATAAAGTGACTTAAAACCAAGTATTTTTATTTCATTTATTTAAAATGCCAAGTCGCAATGCGTTTGCGTCTTTTGAAAAAAAAAAATGTATTTGTATTATGACTTAAAAAATGAAACAATGTGGTCGACCAACGCCGATTCCGAATATATATGCCCGTCGTCCCATTGGGTCGGTAAGGGTAAAGCCTCTAGGATACATTGGCCCAATGCATAAACTTTAACGCTGCTGGCGCCAAGATCATTTGATGTGCACTAAAACCTACAATTAATGTAAAAAAACTGGATTGACGTACGCAACGTAAGCAATGCATTACGATATCTGGACTAATTGCAATCCATACATTTTTTTATGTAAAAATATATATTTGCTTTCTAGTTTGTATTTTGATCAATATCGATAAAAACAATATAAAAAATTCCCAAAAAGTAGGTTCTGTCTGTGCAGTTTATGGATATAATAATTACAAGGAATCCAAACACTCCCAGGTCGTTTTGAGGATGCCAAAAGGTTGCGTTGTTAAGTTAGTTTGTGTAGTATAATATGTGTTCATTAAATCCTTGAAAATAAAATGTTCTCAATTACATAAAACGTGAATTTTATCATGAAACATTTTAAATGGGATTCCCGTAAAAGAAAAGCCTCAATGTCAATCATTTCCATGAATAATCGGAAAGGCCATTTTTGGGTGAGTCGCACACAAGAAAGCTCTCCCGCCATTTTGTCACCGGAATCAACTGCACCTTTAGTTTTATTGTAATGAAGAATTATTTCCGGCTTTCTTCCTTCAGAAGTTCTAATATCAGCATCGTTGAATTGGCCGCTTCATATGTTGGCCGTTGCATATGTTGGCCGCTGCATATGTTGGCCGCCAACTTTGGCCGGGCAACCCGATTAAGGTAGAAACATAAATAAACCACTCACGGTAGAAACACGTACGCGATACGCGCATTACTACATTCCTAAATTCTACCAAATACCCCAAATACCCTCTGATATTAATAATACCTACATTTTCCATACATACATGGTAACATACTACACCGGCGCCTCATAGCGGTATGAGTTGTGCGCCTTGGTTTTAACCGATTTTATGTGAAATATATTATTATTTATTTTACGTTAATATATTATAGAAATCTAAAACAAATAAATTAGGTAACCTACCTTCCTTTTTTTTAATTCATAAAAAATATTAAAGTGGCTATTAACTCTGTATTTGATGGTTTGGGTCGTTAAATACTTTATGAGAAATTTCACATTTAAAAAAATATAATACGTTAATATTACATATAAATATATTTAATATATTCAATATTCATAACAGATTCTTACAAAAATTGGCGACGATTTATATGTTCAACATCAACATAAAATGCTACAAAGAACTAACACGGCTTTGTTAGTTCTTTGTAGCATTTTATATGTTCAATATCAACATAAAATGCTACAAAGAACTAACACAGCTTTGTTAGATCTTTGTAGCATTTTATATGTTCAACATCAACATAAAATGCTACAAAGAACTAACACAGCTTGGCTAAATTTAAAATGTTTCATGGTATAATTCACGTTTTATGTAATCAAGAACATTTTATTTTCAAGGATTTAATGAACACATATTATACTTCACAAACTAACTTAACAACGCAACCTTTTGGCATCCTCAAAACGACCTGGGAGTGTTTTGATTCCTTGTAATTATTATATCCATAAACTGCACAGACAGAACCTACTTTTTGGGAAATTTTTATATTGTTTTTATCGATATCGATCAAAATACAAACTAGAAAGCAAATATATATTTTTACATAAAAAATGTATGGATTGCAATTAGTCCAGATATCGTAATGCATTGCTTACGTTGCGTACGTCAATCCAGTTTTTTTACATTAATTGTAGGTTTTAGTGCACATCAAATGATCTTGGCGCAAGCAGCGTTAAAGTTTATGCATTGGGCCAATGTGTCCTAGAGGCTTTACCCTTACCGACCCAATGGGACGACGGGCATATATATTCGGAATCGGCGTTGGTCGATCACATTGTTTTTTTTTAAGTTATAATACATATACATGGTGTCCGGAAACTCGTAGTACAAGCGGGAAACTGGTGAATCTACATCACATTTGGAGTCGATTTTGTAGTATAATTTTTTTTGATTTGAGCTTTCGTTTTCGAGTCAGAAGTTGATTTTTTTTTTATCAAATTCTTATAAATTATTACTGAAGATCAAAGTACCCAACTAATTAAAACTATTTAAAAATTTAAAAGTAAAACAAATAATGACGAAAAAATTTGAACCCTGAAATAGCCGAAAAATATATATATATATTTTTTTTTTTATAAAAATGCTCAAATCAAAAAACTTTATGTTTATTTGGGTTCCCCGTGTGGTATACATTCTCCAGTTTCCGGCTTGTACTACGAGTTTCCGGACACCATGTATATATTTTTTTTTTTCAAAAGACGCAAACACATTGCGACTCGAAATTTTAAATAAATGAAATAAAAAAACTTGGTTTTAAGTCACTTTATTGATAAATTTAATTTTTTACCGGTTTCGGTACCTCCATACCATCATCAGGACAGTTAATTAAAAAATTATCATAATTTTTATAACTGTCCTGATGATGGTACGGAGGTACCGAAACCGGTAGACAAACATATTTATTAAAATACTCTCAGTATCGCCCTGGTGTTAGACCACCATTCAGAAATGAAACGTTGCTTTTTATGGTTTTAACCGTGTTTGGTGACAAGATCTGAATAGACAGGTACTTCCCAACCTTCCACTTCTCATCTCCTTACCCTCCCCACTACCTTCATCTTACAATATACCCCAATTGGGGATGCCATAACCTTACTGGCTCCAGACGGTTGGGAGCTGTTAGGACTCTTGTGCGGTTTCACCTAAACTAAAAAACAAAAAAAATATATAATAATATATATACAGGGTGTATCGGCACGTACCCGACAAACTTTAACCAGCTATTCCTTAGCACATTTGGAGTAAAAAATGTTATAGGAACTTTGCTGTCCGGTAACATTTTTTTTTAATAAAAAATTTACTATTCATATTTTCACCACATGTCACCAATGTTTTATCCTTTGTCAAAGTTTGAAAACCCGTCTGGCAATATTTTATTCGAGTTTCATTGAATAATGTACGTACTTACCTACGTTGGCGCGCTTTTACAATCACAACGAAATGGCACGGCACCATTCGTCTCATTTTTAACTATTATTATTTAGTGTGTACGAAAGAGCGAGGACACTTTTTGACACACTTGCTAATAACAGCTGTTTAACACGAGAAACAATTCCAATGACAGTGACGGAGTGTAAATTTTTTATTTATTTTTTGTTTGTAATTGAAAAAAAAATGTTACCGTACACCAAAGTGCCCATAACATTTTTTACTCCAAATGTGCTAAGGAATAGCTGGTTAAAGTTTGTCGGGTACGTGCCGATACACCCTGTATAATGCGTTAAGTCTTTCTCAGGCTTCCCCGACTTTTTCTATCATTCACTACTCTATACAACATTGTTACCTACTGTTAAAGTCCTCGACTTTTTCTAGCATTTACTAGTACGTTTTCTACGAATCTTGGGTATAGACCATAGACATATGAATATTAGTAGACCTGCCCTAAGTGATTAAAAGCGTATTATCCCCACTCCCCATACCGGTTCCATTGGAACCGGCTGTGCTCGCGTATGGCCTCAAGTGAAATCTGAAAACGTGACGTCATCATTCTTGTGCGAACTATGGTCGAGGCATCATCGGTTCATTTTACGAAATAACACGGCAAAATGTTGACTTGTACTATGAAAACTTGTAAAAATAGATGTGAAAAAGAGAATAAACCCAATTGTCGTATTACATTCCATATATAAGCATTATTTTACTTTATTTTAAGCATATTCACATCGTATAATAAAGATCAGTTTTAGAAACATATACTATCACATCGAGAAACGTCTGGACGCGAAACACAAAGCTGGTTGGTTGCTGGGAAGTAAATTATGAACATTTATAAAAGTGTCTTAACTAAATACTTAAACGAAATATTCGACTCTGAAAATAGATCCGAATTTTTTTGCCGAATTTGGACTTCGCAAATTTGTTCATAACGTGGCGAGTAATTTGCGCTCCCATGTAAAAATGTCTATTCATTCGAAAGCAGATTTTACTTTTAAGAAGTAAATGGTGATATTATAATGCGAGATGCCTATTTACTGTCAGATTGATTTATTGACGAATCACAGTCAGCCTTACGCCCTTCGTTCTTCAACAGTTGATTTTACCCCTCGCCATTATCTTCTCGTCTATTAATTCCTATGTCTGTGGTATAGACAAAATATTCTAGTGTCGGTGCCGGCCCGTGTCTGTGCCGGCCCGTGTCTGTGCCGGTACGCTACGCTATGATGTGAAGATCTTCATGCACAATATATGAAATTAATTGAGAATGAAACTGTGTCTGGTACGATACGTGTCTGGCACTTTACGTGCCGGTAGATGTAAAAAGACCTTCAAGTTTATATTTTCTACGAACCTTGGTATCTACCCATATACCTCTGGGTAGGTAAATTTAGTAGGTACCCTCCCAACTCACTGCTTACACATTACATAAAAGTAAGAACTGACAATAAAATAATATAGGGTATTTTTCTCTGACGCAAACGTTTCTTTGCGTAACATTTTCCGTTTCATTGTCTCAACCGCACAGTGGGTATTTTATAGCAAGTAGCATGTTTTTTGTACGCCCTTACGTTTCAACTCCTACGTTATATTTTTTCTCAGGAAGTGACAGTTCCCTACGGGGGGGTTGTCAACTGCAAGACATTTTTATACAATGCTTTATTATGAATACCTGAAAAATGTACGTTATTATAAAAACACAACGTGTACTACTTACTTATATACTTTTTCATTGGTTTCCTGAGTTTAAAACAGGGTTTCCCCCAAAATTAAAATTTCTTCATGTATTTTTCGAAAACAGTTAGTACCAATACAATTATATTGTTAATTTTAGCGGATCATAGCAGTGCAGGGTCGGCCCTATGCGGTCGCAATTGAAGTCCGCTCCGATTGTCGAATGGCCGAGGCGCTGATAATGTCTAACCTAACAGTCCTAACACATCGTCCTTTGGATTATTTTTAACAAAAAAACGGCACTATATAAAAATATTATGTAATATTATCCAGCAGTTAAGATCCTCGACTACGAATACAGAGGTTGCAAGTTCGAATTCCGGTGAGCACAAATAAAAAAATCTGTATTATTTTTATTTTTTTATTTAACGGCAATATAAAGTACTGTAAAAAAGATACAATATTAAGTAACATAAAGATATAAAGTGATGTAGTTTGTTCTCAGTCCTCCTCACTAGGTATTCCTGTTCCGAGGCGGACTGTAAGTTGCTGTATGTGTGTTGATCATGATTTCCTCATCTTCTAATTTATTGGTTCCCACAAAATATAAAATAAATTAAGCAAAAAGTATTTATGTTTGTTGTCTGTAGGTTGCGTTGGGGTTACTTAATAAATTTAATGATTTCCTCATCTTCATGTGTGGTTAGCCATAATTTGATGTCTTTTTTAAACTTTTCTATATCCATGGTGTTTTTAATTTCAATAGGAAGGGCATTATATAATTTTATAGCATGGAAATAGTGGTTCTTCTGGCCGAAAGATGTATTTAATTTTGGAATGTTTAGTAGATTTGCGGATTTCGTCCTTGTAGTGTAGGTGTGTTGTTCAGCAAGGTACTCATATTTATGTTGTTTCACAATAAAATAATTAAATTGCCAGGTACTTCCCAAACTTCCTCTTCCCATCTCCTTCCCATCCCTACTTCCCTTTGCTTCTGAACAATGTAATAAATCTGTTCAGCGATCACAAGATAATTTTCAGGGGTGTCATAATCCCACTTGCACCAGACAGTTTGGAGCAGTAAGTTGTAACTCTTGAGCTATATTCATATAAAATAAACATTAAAATGTTTACAGCTTTTGATTAAATATAAAAATATAATTATGAAGTAAAATGGCCTTTGTCGCATCCCTGCAATATTACATAAACTCCCCAAGTTCCCGGTTTGTTCTCAAAAATGTATATAAACGGAACCGCGTAAAAAAATGTATCATTCGTGGAAAGGAATCTTACAGATACAGAGTTAAGAGTCATTATTGCCCACTCTGGTCATAAGAAAAAGTATTTAATTTCTCTTCTATCATTTTGAAATCGCGTTGTAGATAATTCGACATGGCTAAAGGCCTGCTTCCAATATCTGTATTTTTTATCGTATTCAGTTTATTCGGTTTTACTGAATTCGTCATCGCTACGACGAAGGATGGCTTCAATATTTACAAAGGTTAGTTATATTTTACTTAATTTAAAATAGAGTAATGGACACTTACAATAGTAATCAAACGCAATTTAATACAACTACTCTCGTTCAGTGAGTTTTAAAGTTTACTTTTCATTTTGAAATTTTTACGTTAACGCCACTATTTTCACCTCGCAGCGTCATTTATTTCTTCATTATTTTTATTATAAAGCGGAGATGGTTTACCATAGTTCCCGTAAGCACCAGGCCACGGGCATATTTCGCTATCTCCGTAGAATAAGAAAGAACACAAGAATCATCTCGTGGACGTGTTTCGTCATCCAAATATTTGTCCAATCGACGCTCAAATTTTCAATACAAAACTATGTTCACGAAATTCAAATGGGATAAAAATACGGCGGTGGTTAAATGGAACAATTGTTTTGTAATGGGAATGGAAGGGAATTTCTTTGTTTCATGACTATCTCTTATTTCACCTCATTTCTTCAACAGTGACCCAGTTCCTTTGATAAAGGGAAAAAATTCGGTTTATGGGAGTCACTCGAATAACCGAAATTGAACTTGATTTAGACTAATTTAGGGCTGGGGAATCCGAATCTAAGAATTAGGTGGGGGTCGGCACTATTAACTGAGTTATAGGGTTTTGAAATTTCGTACGCGATACATAGAAACCATGTTTTATTTATCAATTATGACATAAGAAAATCAAATTAATGACTTTTTAATAGGCTCTTTAATAATAATATCAATGCATGGAAAATTCAGAAAATTAAATATCATTTGCCAGATTTGTAGTTTATTATTTAAAATCTTGTAAATATTAAATTTATATATATATATATATATATAACCTAACCTAACTGTGATTTTCAATAACAAAAAAATGACCCTTTAATAACGTTTTAAGAGTTTTATCCCAGTTTTCAAGTAGTTTGTGGGCTACGCTAGGTTTGTATAGACTGGTTTGTGATTTGATTCTAATACCTTTTTTCCATGTTATTTCCTGTTACAAAAAATTGCCCCTTTAATAACGCCTGCTCGCGTCCCCTTTAGAGTTACATCCCAGTTTTCAAATAGTTTGTGGGCTACGCTAGGTTTGTATAGACTGGTTTGTGATTTAATTCTAATACCTTTTTTCCATGGTATTTCCTGTTACAAAAAAATGCCCCTTTAATAACGCCTGCTCGCGTCCACTTTAGAGTTATATCCCAGTTTTCAAGTAATTTGTGGGCTACGCTAGGTTTGTATAGACTGGTTTGTGATTTAATTCTAATACCCTTTTCCCATGTTCTTCTGCCTACTCTAACCCAAACTAAAAACCTAACCTATTTTGTAAAAAAATATTATTATTATATGGCAACACTTTCCTTTTTTTGGTTGGCACTACTGAAATTTCAAAAGTATTAAAATAGTTATTAATTTGATTTTCTTATGTCATAATTGATAAATAAAAAATGGTTTCTATGTATCGCGTACAAAATTTCAAGACCCTATAACTCAGTTAATAGTGCCGACCCCCACCTAATTCTTACAGATTCGGATTCCCCAGCCCTAAATTAGTCTAAATCAAGTTCAATTTCGGTTATTCGAGTGACTCCCATAAACCGAATTTTACCCGTGCCGGCCCTGAGACAAATGGAACCAGGAGGGCGATTCTCGTTCTTTTAGCCTTAAGCTAAATGATAGCATTCGTCAACGACTGCTATCGTTTGCGAAAGATAGCTGTCCGTCGCTTGCAACATCTTTTCTTAACTATTAAGCGATTCTCGTTCTTTTGATATCCTTACAAGTTCGATTTTGGAGAGACCTAGTAAAAAATCCTAAAGAAGCGTGGTTAACAGCATCTACGAAATTGTTAAGCGATTATTGAAAACACAAATTGGTGAAATATAGTTAAGTGACGCAAGGTTTCTAACTAAAATTTAAAAAAACAAATACTTTGTATTATAATGCATTTTAATAACTGCTTATTTTATTTATGAATGACATAAATAAGCCATTTATCGAAGATTTACGTTTTGTGAAAAGGTACTTACCTCGTTGGATAGTAATGACTTTGTTACAGATTCACCACTTCTAAAGTGACGTTTGCTGTCAAACTAACGCTGCCGAATGGCGCTAACTGTCACCCAAGTTGATTTAAGAATGAAAGGGATTCTTATTTCGTTGTGGTTAACTTCAAAACCCACAATTTCGAGCGCCAGCCATTCTGCAGCCATTTTATCTGAAACTTATTATTATTTATGTAGAAATCCTCAATGGACACACGTATGTGTAGTTTATTGTAAATTAAATCACTTATCTGGCTTTCGACATGTTACGTAATTTACAAACATCGCAATTACCTGATTCAATTCATTTAATAGCATCATTGTGCCACAAACAAGTCACTAATCATGTTTACAGTCAATACTTACGATAATATTAAGTTTTCTCTTGTTAAAACTACGCAAATATTGCTTATTGTCAAAACGTCACAATTAAATGAAGCAAATTCTCCGCGAACGCTAGCGTTCGGCCGCCGAAAGACAGGTCTAGGGGTACCCTTCGCGTAAGGCTAAAAGTTTTGGCGCGCAATCGAAAATCTAAGGATTCCATCTGTCATCGAGAGAACCGGAATCGCTTCATACGAATAAACCGAGAAAAATCGTTCATTTGAATGTAAGGACGATTTTAGTGTCGTTAAGAAGAACGAGAATCGCCCTCCGTGCTAGTAAAACCCCAAGGGCGCTGTATTATCTTTGGCTCCTTCCTTAGAGTAATAATATACGCTCCTTCGCTCTTTGACGCCTTGGCAGGTCCGGACTGCTCCAATTGCGCCTGCACAAGGTCAGCCCCATAAATAAACCAGTCAGCCTTGAATTGGAGTTTCTTCATCCTCTTCACGTTTCCTGCATCTATTGGTGTTTTCCACTCCCAATAGCTGCATGTCCAGTTAGTAGTAGTCCTAACTCCTAACGACATTTTAATTACGAGCTATTTTAAGTGACGTTGTATGTTCGTGTTTGACAGTTTGATAAGATACCATTTTGTTGTTCCATGATTTGACTAAATTTAAATTAAATAAAAATACATTTGAGCAAATAGTGTAGTGGTAGATACTGTGCAGCGTTGCAATGAGATGGCCAATATGTTGATATTTCATAGACTAGTCAATTTGTGACTTCCTGACAATTTTTTTTTGTTTCTTTCAGATTTACTACGAGGAAAGGGTGAAGACGACGATGTGGCGGAATTAATTGAAGATGGAAGAGGATCAAAAGTTTCATGTGTGTAGCTTTTATAAATTTAAAAAAAAATTCAACGTGCATTTTTAAATTTACTCACCTTATGTACCTATACAGTTTGTTTTAACTTTTGTAGATTCATTTAGTGAAAAATTATTTGATTATATTGACTAGGCGCTAATATTGTTTGAGTGTTTTAGATTTTTACCGAACACCGGCACAACTTGGATTGAATTTTCGAGGTGGGGCAAATCCTGCTAATTTGGGCAAGCGGAATGTTAATCGCTTTAAAAGTATGCAACAATGACATATTTTATGCAATTATAATAGTTACACTATATCCTTATAAGAATGAGACAGTGTAATTATTTCCTAATTAACACGTTCACTGCCAACTCCGCACATAGGCGGAGTTAACTCAAAACCACCTCAATACAGGGGGATTGAATAAAGTTGGCAGCCTGTAGAGATATATTATAAGCCATATTATTAATAATTTTCTTCGTAGATTATATGCTGGGCAAAGAAAGCCAGGCGGAAGAGGAACTTCAGAAAAGAGGACCAGGAGCACTTTTTGGATGGGCTTTATCAAACCGACAAAATTTGGACCGTGGGTAAGTAACACATATATCGCCTATTTATTGGTCTCTGTGTATTTTTGCGGCTAATTTAATTACATATCATTGCTTCATTCACACTATACATCGTCTCATATATACCCTTCTGTTATTCTTACCTTTGACATGGCCTGACTCAATTTTAGTATTTGGTTAACTTAATCGTGCCGTGCATTCCTCGGGTGTCTCCGAGGATATTATTATTTTCAACATCTCTTTTATCAATGTGATGTAAATAATAAGTTGTGGAAAGTAGAGGTTCCAAAAAACTTTCTAGTAAATTTTCCACCCCCCCACCTTTTAGGATCGAATCCCTTATGTTAATGCTATAGCTACGCCACTGACTGCTGGCTTCACGTGTAATTTAAATAGGTATAATCCTCTCGATATGTCATTTTATCATGTACCTATATCCTACTAACCCTGTAAAACACTTTTGACAAAGGTGCTTCATTACCTGACTTATTGCTCATTACTCATTGCTCTTACCCTGACTGAGGAATTGCAATGTTTTGATTCTATCGGTATTTCAATATAAGGTGCACAGAACAACTAGGGTAATTGATCTATTCAGCACCAAAGCCCGGCCGGGAGAAATTCTTAAAGCTCTCCAACTTTTGTACACGGTTGACATTCTTAAGGCGATGCACTACGTCGTGTAATATTTTAAATTGAGCCGCTATCAATAACAACCCTTACGTAGATAGCGATAAGGTTTAAATTCCCGCTTAACACCATCCGCCTGTTTTGATTTATGCAAGAAAAAAAACATGGCCAAAAAGTGCCTTTTGTTTTATTTTGTGGATGTTCAGGAATAAATATTTAATTTTTTTTCGATCATTTTATAAATAACTTAATTTTCCACACTATACAACAAAATCATAACCGAAAACGGGTTCGTAAGTAGGAGATTTTGAACTTTAAAGCAGTTTCCATAGGCCTTATACATTATTTTTTTCTGGACTTATTTTTTATTTTTTATTTTTTTTTATATTAACTCCACACAGGAGGCCCTGAAGAAAATAATTTCCCTCAGGGCCTATGTCATCTTTGGGGATGCTGTGTGGAGGGTCTTTTTGTGGAGAGGAAGGAGTGAACATGGGTCTTGAAGAGTCCCATGTTGTAGGAGGGAGGAAACACAGAGGCCGGCAGTTCGTTCCACAGCCGAGCTGTTGAACTTAAGAATGAATCGTAGAAGCGACCCGTTCTCATGTGACAAATGTCAACCGTGTACAAATGTTGGGCGCGCGTTTGGCGTGTATCCCGACTATGCACCGGTGCCGAAGGGATCAATGACGCTAGTTCCTCGGAGCATCTTCCATTGTAATACCGATAGAACAAGGACAGCATACCTACCTGACGCCTGTGCTCTAAAGATTGCAGTCCGCTTGTTAAGATTGGGGAATCTATCAAACGGACCGCCCGTTTTTGCACAGAGTCAAGGGTTTTTTTTAGGTATTTAGGGGCTCCGGACCAGAGATGGCTACCAAATTCGAGAGTAGGGCGCACTTGCGATTTGTACAGGGTCAGCAGTTGGGTACTATTAAAGTATCTGCGGGCCCTGTATAGTACGCCCAGCTTCTGAGAGGCCAACTTTACTCTGGCTTCAATGGAGCCCCCGTACCTGAGCTGGTCACTTATAGTTTTTTTTATTTATTCATTTATTCATAGATGTACATATATATTACAATACATTTCAAAATGATCCTTTGTCTGTCCAACTGGGAATGATACCCGTTTCAGGACAGCCAAATTGTATATTCAGTTCATAATATTTTTAACAAGGAAATAGTAAAAAGGTACAGTGAGATATGTTCTATCAAATATTTAAGATGAGAAAGAATACATACATAATTTAAAAATATATACAACAAAGAAAAAATAAGTAAGGTGATCATATGTTTCCAAAATTGCAATAATAACCTCAATAACACGAGTACGTTTAATCACAGTGCCCATAAATATACCAAACCACTCATACAGTGCCAAACTGCCGAAGCGCTGTGGTACGAGTCGAGTACCTATGTACATTAGGTACCTCTCGCTACCTTCCTGTAGTTGCAGGGGTTCGGAACTGTGGATTTTAATATTTTAGATAAGGAGTTAAGTCCTTTTTTTTTCAAAGAATTACTACATTTAATTACATCGATAATTGCATTCAGAAGACGATCACAATTTTGAAATTCTTTTCAGGTCTTTTTGTAGAACATAACAATTGCATTTTAGAAATTACACAATTATTATTAACAATTGCATAATAGAGTTTCCACATTTTTAAATCAATATATGACATATTAGTTCACATTGTATTTATGACTATTTAATTTTTAGTAAGTACCATAAGTAAGTTATAGAAAAAAAACCCATTTATAAACCAGAATAAAATTATGACATATGAATATCCAATGTATTTGTATAGAGCATTTCAAGGGAATTTCAAAATTTATATTTGAAATGGCTAGTCGTTATTTTACAAGAATCAAAGAACACTCGTTATATCACAAGGATAATAAAAAACAGAGCAAAATATATATATATATATATATATACATATACATATATATACATATACATATATATACATATACATATACACACACACACATGTGTGTGTGTACATACACACACACATATATGTGTGTGCACATGTAACACACACACACATACATATACACACACACACACATATACATACATATATATACCTACATACATATATATATTTTTTTTTTTTTTGCATAACTTAGACTTTTTAGTACATATTAGGTATGTGAGATTGCGTTAGCATATGTTCGCTCTTGACTCTCCCCATGTCTAGAAGCCAATTGCTAACCCATTTCCGTAAAGTGCTTGCACTTTTCAGTTTCCATGTATCGGGTATGATGTTGAACAATTTAGGCCCTAAGTAGGAGTATTGTCTTTGGGCATGTGATGTGTTTATAGTAGGTGGAACCACTGGATTCCTCCCTGCATGGCGGGTGTTGTGGAGATGATCAATGGATGAATATTGGTGTCGGTGTTTTTGTGTGTGTAAAATAATTTTTCTTATGTATAGTTGCCGTACATCAAGAACTCGCATCTCTCCAAATAATAAATCACTGGGATACCTAAAGGGTTTCTTAAGGATGACCCTTAGAAGTGATTTTTGTGCTTTTGCGAGAGGGTCCATTATTGTTTTGGAACAGCCGCCCCATCCCAAGGATGCATATTCTAGCAAAGAGTTACACAATGCATGGTACATTTGTTTCAGATCTTTTACGCGAAGAATATTTCTAACAGCCATGAATAGATGAGTAAGTTTTCTGATCTTTATGGAAGTTGAGACTATATGTTCGTCCCATCTCAGAGATTTATCTATCATGATTCCAAGATATTTTATGCTATCGACACATTCTAAGTTTAAGCAATTACAAGTGGTTTGGTCATTACAATGGTGTACAAGGATGTTGTATATTTCTTTTGGTTTTCCTGCTTGTGTTGCACTGAAACGTAGGAATTTGGTTTTATCTAAGTTAAGAGTGAGGAGATTGTTGTCTAACCATTGTTTAACCTTATTTAAACCTACTTCTGCTTTACTGTGAACAGCATTCCAGCTTTTGCCTTCATATAATAAAACTGTGTCGTCAGCAAAGGTGATGATGTGGTCAGCAAAGGAACTGTTACATAGATCATTAATATATATATTAAATAAAAGTGGTCCTAAAGTACTTCCTTGGGGTACACCGAATTTAATATTAGCTGAATCGCTTATAGTGTCGTTGATAAGCACTCTTTGGCTCCTGTTATCTAAATAGCTACACAACAGATTGAAGAGCTGTCCTTGTATACCAATGCGCTGTAGTTTTTTTAACAGAATTTTATGAGAGATAGTGTCGAATGCTTTAGCTAAATCCAGGAAGAGCGCAATGCATTTTGTACCTCTATCTATGTTATTAGAGATAATGTTTGTCAATTTAGCAATAGCATTTTCAGTGCCTAAACCAGGACGGAAACCATATTGATTATTGGAAAGAATGTTTTTGTTTTCTAGGTATAGGGTGAGCCGATTCTTAACAATTTTCTCTATAATTTTAGACACAGAGTTGATCAAAGAAATAGGTCGGTAGTTGTTGATCTGTAATTTATCCCCATTTTTGTGGTGTAGAATAATAATTGATTGTTTTAAATGGTTGGGGAATTTTCCAGAGTTAAAACTTAGATTACAAATGAACGTTATGGGTGATACTATGGCTGGTTTTATAATTTTTAACAGGTTTGTAGAGATCTTATCTGGGCCACACGCATTGGATGACTTAAGTTCGTCAATAGTTTTCATCACTTCGTGTGTCATAGTTCGAATGTTATCTATTTTATGCTCGGGATTACGGCCTGTTTCCTTAGCGAGATCAGTTTCAGTTGTGTTGATTTTATCGAGAATTTTTTGTGCCAGAGTGGTTCCCACTGACGTAAAATAGTTATTTGCAAAATTTACTATCTTTTTTAGGTCTGACGTGATAGTGTTATCAATGTGCAGTGATTTAATTTCAGATGATTTATTGATTTTGGTTTTAGTAATATTGCGAAATGCTTCCCATAGCCTTTTTGGTGTAAAGTTATTTTCGTAAATAATGTTTTTAAAATAGTTTTCTTTAGTTGAAATGATTAATTTTTTACACAAGTTCCTATACTTTTTATAGCGAGTTTGTAATATATTATTCTCTGGGCTACTTTTCGCCTTTTTGTGTAGTTGGTTCCTTCTATGAATTGATTTGACAAGGCCTGGGGTGATCCATGGTGTAAGTTTTAATTGTTTATTGGATATGAGTTTCTTACTAGTGTGTTTGGATATATAATCATGTAACTTGGTGATGAATTCCGTCATTGCTGAGTCAGTATCTCTTTGGTTTAGAACGTTTTCCCATTTTTCTGAATTTAAGTCCTCAAGTAGGTTAAGGTAGTTTATTCGAGGTATGTATTTAATTTTGGCTGCGGTGGGAGGCTTATTTTTAAGACAGAGAGCTGTAGTGTAGTGGTCAGAAATTGTGGTGTGAATAACAAATGAGTCGCAATGTTTAATTTTTTTAACGTTAATGTGGTCAAGACAAGATTTACTTGAACCCTGTTCTCGAGTAGGGCTGTTAATTGTTTGCATGAACCCATTTTCCGTTAACAGACACAGATAATCATCGGATTGACGATGGTACTCAGGAATCGTGTTAATATTTAAATCGCCTAAAATTATTTTCCGTTCTAATTGTTTTGAGTTGTTGATGATTGATTGTAGGGAATTCAAAAAAGTGTCAATATTTTGGAAGGAGGGTGATCTGTAGATTGCGAAAATACATAAGTTATTGTTCAATACGATTTTCATACAGTTTGCTTGTGGTAGTGATATTTCATCGACTTGAGTTTGTAGACCATCTTTGATGTAAATTACAATTCCACTTGATTTATTTAAATTTATGCTAGTGTGATATTCTGAGTAATTATTAATTAATTTTGAGGTGTATTCTTTATTTATCCAGCATTCCGATAAGATTATTACATCGAATGCGTTATTGAATTGATCTAAGAAAATTAGGAAATCGTCAAGTTTAGATATGCTCCTAATATTCTGATGTATAATCTTTAGACTGTAGGAGCCCCAATCATAGTTTTTTAACTTATTCAAGCTATCAATAATATTCGAGGTACAGAATATACCTGAATGGTTACTAGTATCACAAGGTAAATCAAACATAATTAAAAGTTAGTTGACTGAAGAATATCAAACAGCGTTCAAATAATATGTTATTAAAATTAAAGACTATTCCCAATGTAGTTGCATAGATAGATGAGTATGGAAATAAGTTGACAGTCATTTGATAAAATAATGCAGAATGTTTAAAGTCGCTGAAACGTCGTGATAGCAATTTATTATATGTTGATGGTAACAAAATAATAAGTTTAAATGGGCGGGATGGGGTGTGTTCGTACAATTTTTTAGTGAAGTAATTAATTAACGCTAATCGTTTTACATCTTGGTAGATAGTACATTGGGGACTGATAGCTTCGCTGTATCGCCGAGTTAACGCTTTGTTGCATATACCTGCCAACGAGCGAGACGGTACATACCTCGAAATTTTGATTCTTTCCGTTGTATTACATCGCTGTAAGCTTGCTTTCATCAGATATGCATATTGCATTAGAACCTGTATCGCGTCTAACATAAATCTGGCCCGCACGTGTCCACGTGAACCGGTACCCCTTCCCTTTCGCTTCTTGTCTAGCCTTCCAAAATAGTTGCTTGCCCCGAAATGTCAGCTGCTCGGAAACGTAGATTCTAGAAGTCGGTCCAGCAATACCAATGTTAGAGGTATTTAATTTGTCTTCCAAATTCGGGTTGTTTTTGTTAAATGTTTTCACATCCGCTAACAGTTGTTCCTTGGCCATATTCGATTTGAGTTTGATTATTATTTCTCTCGGATATTTGTTATTTATTTTTTTTGCTCCTCGATGAATAGCGTCTATGTCTTTGATTTGGATGTTGGACTTAGTTTTTTGGCATATGTTAAAGATGACGTCTTGTAAAGCCACAAGCATATCAATGCAAAACACCAAGCATATCAATGGAAGGCCTGTTCGGAAGATTGCTTCCGTTGAAGGAGACTAGATTGTCATTTGGATCCCTTTTAGACGTAATCAGACAGGATTGGGTCTTTGAAACATTAAATTCGACGAGATTATTTTTACCCCAGGAGGAAATACTCTCGAGATAACCGTCCATTCTCTGCTTCAAAGCCCTCCGAGCCGTTGGAGTTTGTGTGCCCTTTGGGGGCTTGTCAAACAAAAAGCTATCATGAACTGTACTGTCATCCGCGTAGCAATGAATTGGTGCACATGTCAAAAGGTCATTGATGTGCAACAAAAACAAAGTCGGAGACAGAACCGATCCCTGTGGGACGCCAGCATTTATGGAGTGTGAGGAAGAGGTGAAACCGTCAGCAACCGCCTGAATCGACCTATCCCTTAAAAAGTCAGCAATCCACGTACACAGGGATGCGGGAAGTCCGTAAGACGGCAATTTGTTGACAAGTCCTCGGTGCCAGACCCGGTCAAAGGCCTTGGATATGTCTAGTGCGACCGTTTGGGTCTCACCGTGACGTTCCAGGCACCGCCCCCAAACATGCGTCACATACGCGAGAAGATCACCGCACGAGCGGTTCCGCCGGAATCCGTATTGACGGTCGTTGATAATTTTGTTCTTCTCGAGGTATGTGAGCAGTTTGTCGTTGATCACACGTTCCATCACTTTGGACAGTACTGATGTGATCGCTATGGGGCGGTAGTTGGCCGGGTTGGAGCGGTCACCTTTCTTGGGAATAGGGTGAATGACCGCTTTTTTCCAACCAGAGGGCACAGTGCCACACTTCAGGGACATTTTGAGGAGCTTTGTCAAAACTGGAACTATTTCAGCAGCACACCTCTGCAATACCAGGGCAGGTATTCCATCAGGTCCACTAGCTTTGTTAACATCGAGCCCCCGTATAACGTGGAGTACATCCCGATGCCGGATCCTCAGCTTTTTCATAAAGAAGCCGCAGTGAGGAACCGACGGCGGAACAGCACCTCCGTCATCGAGGGTCGAGTTTTCCGCAAACATTTTCCCTAATAAGTTAGCCTTTTCGGTGGCGGTGTTTGCTAGTGAGCCGTCAGGTCTGGTAAGAAGTGGCAAACTGGGTTTGCAAAAATTCCGACCTATTGAGCCCGCAAGCGACCAGAATGCTCTGCTGCCATGCGGGCAGGCAGCCAGCTTTTTGCTGATCTGCAGGTCGTGTTCGAATTTTGACCTATTAATGATTCTCTTGCATTCCTTTGCCGATTTGTTGTATGCTGATCTGCTTTCGGACGTTCGAGATGTGTTGTAGGCTCGGTAAGCCGCGTTTTTTCGTCGAACTGCTTCGGAGCATTGTCGACTGAACCACGGCTTTGAGCCCACACCAGTTTCTTTAGTAGTCGATTGTATGAAGCCATCCATCGCCGATTTGATGACTTCACCAATCTCCTGGGCACATCTTGAAGGGTCCGAAGTCCGAAAACAAACAGCTGACCACGGAAAAGCGTTAAAATGGGCCCGCATGCCGAACCAATCTGCTGACCTATAGTGCCACACTTTTCTCTTCAGCCTCTCATTGGTTGGTCTGAGGTTAACGGGGATTGATGTCGTCACCAGGCAGTGGTCAGATGATCCCAGAGGCGCTGTGACGTCAATCTTATAACCGTGTGGCACAGTAGTTAAGAATAGGTCTAACAGATTGGAGCGGTGAGTCTGGACATCAGGAACCCTTGTAGGCTCCTGAACTAGTTGCTCTAATCCGTAGCAAATGGCAAAGGATTCCGCCTGTCGGCCAGCCGAGTCCGTTGGGCCTGAGAACTTCAACCATGGTTCGTTATGAACATTGAAGTCCCCCAGAACAATAAACTCGGCCGAAGGGTAGCGGGGCAAGAGATTATCAATAGTATCGCTCAAATGTTTGAAAAGTTCGGAAGTGTCTGATTCGTTATGGTTCGGTGAGCGGTATAGACATGCGTAGAATCTTGCCGTACTGGCAAGATTGACGCGCACCCACATTACGTCGAATCTGGAGTTTTCCAGACTCAATAGTCGCACACAGTTGACGTCAGCTCGACTATAGAGGCAGACTCCTCCTTTGGGTCTGAACTTGCTTGCAAGGGTAAAGCCCGGGCAGTCCAGATAGGAGGAGTCTGGCGGCTCGGCTATCTGAGTTTCGGATAGGAAGAGAAGGTTGGGACGTTGGGATAAAAGATGGTGATGAACGGAGTTTAGATTTGTGTGCAGGCCGCGAATGTTGGCAAAATTTACCAATAGTTTTGGCCCGCACTGGGGACGCCTGCTACTCGCCGCTGTAACGATGTTAAGTTTGTTTTGTTGTAAGTTCATGATTTTAAGTTTTTTTTTTTTTTTGTAAAATGAGGTGAAAGGAAGGTCTGGAAAGGAAAGGTATGAGAGGTGAGGGGTGCTTATAAAAAGACTTATCTAAAAAATATTCGATTATTTCAAAGGCCAAGATGTATTCTACTCGCAGTATTTAATTAAAGCGTCTGAAACATTTCTAGGCGACCAAATTTTCAAACCAAAAACAAATGATTTTGCATTACTACGTATGGCATCGCCTTAACGTGGAATGATAAATTCCATCAAATAAAATTGTTATAATTTTCAGTGGACACTCATTTGACGGCATAACCCGTCAAACTGCCTATGGAGACAAGAAATAATCGTTGTGAAATCTTCAGACCTTCTATCATCGAGATCCTTGGAATAAAATGGAAATGGAATAACGGCATGAACCACCCTGCGAATTGATCCAGACCACTAAACCTTAGCTTAGGTTAACACCGATTATTAATTTAACTTGTTTCAAATTACTATATGTTAAATCTTTATTGGCCTTTGTATGAAAACATGTACCTAATATAAAAAAAAATCTTTGAAAAAAAATTGTATTTATTAAATATTTTTTACAAATGGTATCTCCCCATAACATTGACTAACCGAAAAAATAAAATAAAAATAGAACGAACATGATAAAAATTCAAGTCCCGTGTTTTTGAGAAGGGTGTTATAATACCAAAATCATAGTATTTTGTATAATAATAATATAGGTATTCAAATTGTTATGTGCTCATGTTAAAAGAAAACAAATCTTAATTAATTATTTTATAGGCTAGGTTTGGCAGAGTGGTAATCAGCCACATAACAGAAATAATCATGACTAGTTTATATTTAAAAAAAGTAAAAACTTTTTGTAATTACATTATATACCTACTAACCAACTACTGCTGACAATGCTTATGATATCCTTGAGCTAATAATAGCTTACTTACAAGATATTATAGCTACAATATAACAAAAATATGACAGTGTTCCCCTAACTTTAGTTTCGTTGGAGGAGGGAGGGGGGACCATTGTCATGTTCTGAATGTATTTATTATTTTTTTCGTAAATTTATCTATTAATAATAATGTCCGTGATCACTCTGGAAAGAAGCCACCCTGAGTTATAAATGTAGTTTTAACATCTTTAACGTCTATATTAACGACTAAAATGCATGACGGCGGTCGGGAGAGAAATTACTCCCACGTTCCGAACATAACAATTAATCTATTGATTTCCCCGAAAATCGCATTCAGGAAAGAAACCATTCACATATATCCTGAATGCAACTATTTATGATTTCGTAACACTATCAGAGGCACTGTTGACTATCAGCTACACTCCATATCCGGAATGTACAGCTGAGCAATGAAGTTTATGTAAATGTTGTACAGCAAAGCATGATGTAATGTGTAATGTATTACAATCCATTTGATAAAAAATGTTTTTCATTAATATTATTAGCTCAAAAAAAATTACACAATCGGCACTTTAAAAAAAATACTATGTTCATCATGAAGTGTTTTAATATCGAAAAATAAATTTTGATGCTGAACATAGGAATATTAAGACAAGTAGGTAATCGTTGTTGAGAAGGAAACCATTTTCATGATCGGAATGGAAAGGTTGTCATTAAATTATCTTGAGAGAATCACGTTCTTACTAGCTCTGGAAAGAATAAGACAATAAGCGAAGGCGGTCAGGAGAAAAAAAAACTCCTTACGTTTAATAAGTTTCTTTTTTTTCCGCATAATACATATTGGAGAAGCAGTCGACTTAAAATTATTTTGAAATAAAATTTTAAAATTAAAAATTAAAAATAGTGGACAGAAGAGACATCTCTGGTCAGTTTTGTATAGATTTTGCTCTGCAGGTGAGTGATAATGAATTACAGTCATCTTTGTATTAATCAGATGGATTCATCCGAATTATATCGTTTGTCAAAAGAGGTCGATTTAAGACTAAAAGGATTAAAATATTTTTTGTCTCAATAACGTGACAGTACTTTAGAATTACAATGTGTTGATTCTTTTATGATTCTAAATTCCACTCTCTTGAGAGCTGTTGGTGACAGATTATAGCTTCATAGTGCGAATGCAAATATTATTGTGCCGATCACCAGTCCACTGCCGAATTTGAAGATGTAAGGGACTGGGAACTGGGACACGGTCAAGCGGCTTGATCGCAAGCACGTAGTTTTTTGTCTATGGCACTTTGTGACAAGCATTTTGACCGTGTACCAAAGCTGGCTTGCAAGCATTGCGCAATACTACGTGCTGGCGGCGGGGCTTGATGCGAATTTATATTTTTGTGGGAATAGACAAACGAAAATAGACAAATAAATATCACGTATCATAAACAATGATATAAATTGAATAAAATTATTATAAAATAGGTACTTAGTTATTGTTTTTGTGTTCAATTTGTAGAAATCCATCTAATTTAAAAATTCTGGAAGTATTTAATATTTTTTAATAATTATGACAGCGGTTTTCAAGGTCATTAATAATCAAACTGTAGAATAAATAATTTTCTGAATTTTCAATGGAGAAAACATATTTTTTGTATGAATACCGCACGTATATTTTCTCCATAAATAGTTAAGTCATAACATAGATCACTGTAGAAATGTATTATAAGTTTGTACAGCGCCCTTGAGGTGATTTTGCACAAAAACGGCGCTATACAAGTCATCCAATTATTATTATTATTATTATTATTAAGATATTCATACAAAAAATAGCTGTAGCCTGTAATACACTTTGCAAATGCTCATGGGTAAAGCGGTACCTTAACTTGTACCATTCTTGACACCAAATTCGTTTCTTTTTATTATTTTTATTCAAACATAAAGCTAACGTAAGAGCCAAGAACGCTTTGTCTTTGACAGATTCCATTATGCACAAAATTGACTTTTGACAGTCGCGAGTCGCGAAATGACAGGAAGGCATAGAAGTACATATACATAGATGCATAAATAAACCAATAACATTTTGACCACCACGAAATCACAGGAAGGCGTGGCCATGCTTGACGGAGAGGCTTGATGCGGGCTGTCAAGCCGCTAAGCATAGACAATAATAGACAACAATAGACAACAATAGACAAAAAAACTACGTGCTTGCGATCAAGCCGCTTGACCGTGTCCCAGTCCCTTAAGGAGCTAAACTCAATTGCGAGTGATATTTCTGGTGAGTCTTCTGTTTTTATGTATTTGGTGGCTGGTTTATAAGTTGTTACTTCTCCTGCAGAGTGAATTTAATAATCAACCAATTTTTTTTCATAGGGAATTAATTTCCCTGGTGGTCTGTGTGACTACAAGCCAGATCATCACCATAATTTGGGTCCTACGTAGCTCGGATATATTGCTAGCGAAGATTAATTAACAGTTAGTTATTTTAGATTTGGAAATATGATAAATGGAAGTTCTATTCACGTAATGTTTTTGGTGATTTAAAAAGTACCTATCAGTATCAATTTCTAGCAAACATAAATAATTTTTCTAGCATAAGAAATTTGCGTATTTTTTGGTAAATTTCATTAAACTTCAAATTTAGGTATTGTGAATTGTGAATTTAGTTTCGTTTTTTACATATTCTTTGGTAGATTCGAAACATATAATATATTGGAATTGTCGTAATTTTTAGGAGAATTCTAATTTACAATAGTTACAACATTATTGTATACATTTTTTTTTTGGCTAATAATTTTGTCACATCATTAAAAATGCCGAGAATTACTGAGGAAGTTTCTGGGGATATTCAGGATAGAACGTTGACACTTTTGACTGCAAAAAAGGAGAATATTTTTTTGCGTATGAATGATTTGTATAATTTATCTTCTTTTGAGTCAAGGAAGAATGAGGATTTCATGGCAAAGTCAGATATGATTGATAACATGAGGGTTCAGTTTGAAACTGTTATTGATCAGCTTAATGATCGTCAGTTAACTTTGGACGACTCATTTAAACCGGATTTCCAACAATTAAATGCATTTGATGATATTTATTTGTAGATAAAACGAAGTCGATTTAACCTTCAAAACGCGTCACGCAATGATTCGCGGGATCATTGCATTATTAAACTGCCACCATTGGAATTACCATCCTTTGATGGTAAACGGGAAAATTTGCCGACTTTCTATCAATCTTTCAAATCTAATGTACATAATAATAAGCAGTTAACCGACGCCCAGCGTGTTCAGTATTTAATTGGTAAATTGACACACGGCGCTTTAAAGATTACTTCAGGCATTGTGCCTGGAGGTGACACATATAATATAATTTGGGATAATTTGGTGAACAAATTTCAAAATAAACGTGCACTAGGCACACATTATTTAAACAATATTCTTGATGCAAAAAATTGTACAAATACATCTGGCAGTCTTGACTATTTTATTGAAAATTTTTCTGCATCAGTAGCAGCGTTAAAACAATTAGAGATTGAAAATTTAACTGATTTTATTTTATTTCATTGCGCATTTAGAAAAATTGATTCGCAAATCGCACAGACTTTCGAGCTGTCAGTTCGGAATAAAGAGATTAACCAATATATATATATATATATATATATATATAATACATAATTAACCAATATATAGAGATTCCCACATATGACGATTTAGTCTTGTTTGTACAAGATCAGGTGAAGATTTTAGAACGTTTAGGTAATTCAAATGAAGCCGGTAAAAAACTGCCCACCACGTCATTTCGTTCTAATAAAATTTTTAAATCGTTCGTTGCTAACAACGAGAATGTACCTCGGGTTTTGGCTTCGCCCACAAATTGTTGTCTTGTTTGTAATACAACGGATCATACAATTAAGGATTGCGTTAAATTTAAAAATATGAGCTCCTCACAGGCGCGTTTCGAATTAATAAAGTCAAAACATGCTTGCGTAAATTGCCTTAGTAGAGGGCATACAATAAACGCGTGTAAATCGGTTTTAACTTGCGAGTTTTGTAAAAAGCGTTATCAAACTTTCTTACATTTCAGCAGTGCGGATAATAATGCTAATACTCGATCAAGTACCCACGCACATACGTCGCGAGTATCTACAGGGACATCCGGAAATTGTGATACACAATTAGAAGAACCTCCGCTAAACATAAATAACTCATGTTCCCTTTCTGTGAAAGGGGCACATAATACGATTTTATTATCAACAGCGCAAGTATTCGCAAAGAGTAAAAATGGAAATAAGGTTATTGTTCGGTGCTTGATGGATAACGGTTCACAGAACAATCTAATTACCATAGACATATGAATATTAGTAGACCTGCCCTAAGTGATTAAAAGCGTATTATCCCCACTCCCCATACCGGTTCCATTGAGCCGGCTGGGCTCGCGTTTGGCCTCAAATGAAATTTGAAAACGTGACGTCATCATTCTTGTGCGAACTATGGTCGAGGCATCATCGGTTCATTTTACTAAATAACACGGCAAAATTTTGACTTGTACTATGAAAACTGGTAAAAATAGATGTGAAAAAAGAGAATAAACCCAATTGTCGTATTACATTCCATATATAAGCATTATTTTACTTTATTTTAAGCATATTCACATCGTATAATATGAATCAGTTGTTACTATCACATAGAGAAACGTCTGGACGCGAAACACAAAGCTGGTTGGTTGCTGGGAAGTAAATTATGAACATTTATAAAAGTGTCTTAACTAAATACTCTGAAACTAACTACGACTCTGAAAATAAAAGCTGCCTTACTTTGCCGAATTTGGACTTCGCAAATTTGTTCATAACGTGGCGAGTAATTTGCGCTCCCATGTAAAAATGTCTATTCATTCAAAGCAGATTTTACTTTTAAGAAGTAAATGGTGATATTATAATGCGAGATGCCTATTTACTGTCAGATTGATTTATTGACGAATCACAGTCAGCTTCACTCGTTCCCTCGTTCCCTCGTTCTTCAACAGTTGATTTTACCCCTCGCCCATATCTTCTCGTCTATTAATTCCTATGTCTGTGCTAATTACCGTTGATTGTTGCAAGATCCTCAACTTACCAATAATTCCTTTAAACAATTCCTTTGTAAAAGGAATAGGTTCGGCATCCAAACCAATTTCGTGTTACGTTTATTTGGACATTGAGTCCCGCGTGTACCCGAATAATAAATACAACATTTATGCACTTCTCATCGACAGTATTACGGATCAGCTACCTAATCACTATATAACCAAGGGTGATATGAGTTACTTAAAGGGGATACCTCTCGCTGACTTAACTTGGAATATTCCTGGATGCGTGGATATAGTATTAGGTGCACAACTGTTTCCATATATTTATTTAGGGAACCGGGTTGAATCTGGTACCTGTGCACCTTTTTATTATTTTTTTTTTTATTTATTGAAACATATAAACAAGGTTACAATATTATAACAATATAAACACCAATATTTCAATCGCTCTCCTAATAAAGCAGCTGCTTGTGTTTAGGATAGGACAACAAAATATTTTTACATTTGTTTAAATGAAACAAAAAATATTAGTAATTTAACAAAAAATAACAATAAAAGTAATAAAAATATAGGTTAGTTAATAAATGATTCAAAGGATTGAAAAGGCAAAAACATATATCTAAACAATAAGTAAAGTTATAAGGTGGTACAAGAGTATTTTAATTTTTTTTTTTAAATATTTTTCGTAGTTTTCTTCCGATCGTATATCAAGGGGTAATTTATTAAATAATTTTACACCGTTGAATATATAGTGATGCTGTGCTGTTGTGGTTCGTGCTAGTGGCACGGTTAGTCCTCCAACAGATATTATTCTTTTGCTAATATTCAATTGCGGTAAATTATTTTTACTAAAGAAATCTTTATGTATTTATATTAGTGCAATTTTGTCATAAATTTTTGTAAGTGGGGGAACCGGGAAATCTTGAAAAACATTTATAGTTGGGTAGTAATATGGCTTTTTTAAGATGATTTTTATTAATATTTTTTGAATAGTTTCCAATGGGAGTAGGGATGATTTATATGCACCCCCCAAGCCACGATTCCATATTGTAGTACCGAGTGCGCCAGTGCATAATAAATATCTTTTAGTATTTTTAATGATACAATATTTCTTAGTCTAAAAAATATATAGATCAGTTTTCTCATTCGGTCTACTGTGGAATTTAATTAGCGAATTAATTTATTTAATTAACCCGCATTAGCGACAACGTTCGGTTTTGTGTTAATGGGTGATTACCCTAGTGATGTGCTTAATACAAGTACGTCATTTTCGGCACTCGCGCTTAATGACTTAGAACAAAAATTTTGGCTGTTAGAGGAAATACCCAACATGCAATTTCTAAGTCCGGAAGAGACGGAATGTGAGAATTTATTTATATCATCCATTTCTCGCACCGTCGACGGAAGGTATTCTGTTGCTTTACCTTTCTGTAAAGACCCGAAGCAATTGGGTAATTCCCTTGCTACTGCTCAGCGCCGTTTTATGGCTTTGGAGCGAAAATTTAAACATTCACCGGCTTTGCGGGAGAATTATAATAAAGTTATTCATGAGTACATTGAAAACGGTTATTTAGCAAAAGTTTCAAGGTTGGATATTACCGATGACTAGGGTTGCCATATTCGGCCAGGGTCTCGTCGGGACGTTTCAAGATGGAGCAAATAAAAATTTTGTAATACTTAAACAATTTCTTTATTATATAATAAGTAAGTAAATATGTTTGTTTTATAGGTTACTTTAATTGGTACTAGCAGAAGTACTTGGCTGGCCATACTTTTCAGAAGATTTCGCTTTTCTCAACAATCCTGGGTACCTTTTAACATAATTGTAGAATTCTGTACAAGTCATGTTATAATTGACTTGACACTGTAAAATCGACTCCACAGTCTCTGGTAGCAGGCGATTTCGTCCATGAGTCCACTGGGTCGACATTAATGAAAAAACTCTACAGCTTCCTCTTCAAATTTTGAAATCAAAACTGTTGTTTCAGGAGTTGGTTTCTCTTTTTTTAAGTTTGTTCATTTGGATTTTGGTTTGCATTCCAATAAATTTGGCAGATTTCCTTTCAATCAGGGTGTTATGCGTTTCGTTTAATATTTTTCTGATTTCAACTATAGACACCTTGTTCTTTTCAACGCTTTTTATATTATTTTGAAACAAACTCAAGTTGGAATTCAGAAAGAGGAAATAAAGTTAACTGATCGGACTTTTAAAGAAATCTGAAATAATTTTAGATGGATTTTCTTCCGAATCAAAAAAACTTTTGAGTGGTGTCCATAGTTTCAGGATTCTTTCAACCGCGGGCATTAATGATAACCATCTTGTTCTTGAGTGTGACAAAAGAGTCTGATGACAATATTAACATACGAACAGAACTCTTTCAGCTCCTCCGTCCTAACAGTGTATATTGAAAAATAATTAAATATTTTGAGGACGATAACTTCGACATCCACAGACAAGATTCCAGCAGCGGTTGATATAGTATTGTGCAGAATATGGGCTGAACATCCAATTCCTTCTATAGGTTTTTCCAAATCTTCTTTTATTTTATGAAAAACATTGCACCGACCGCGACTTTTAAGCTCTCCAAAGTTGGTATTAGTATTGTCACCACAAAAAGCAATCAGCTTATCTAGTGGAATCTGCAATTGTCTTAAAGTGTCGAGACAATATTTGGAAATAGTGTCCGATGTTACATCTTTTAAAGAATCAAACTTCAATAGCTTCTGTTGGATACCATAGTTTTCAGTGAAATATTGAACAATTATAGGAAACATCTTTTCAGCTTTGTGATTGGACGCGTCGGTGCCTATTCCATAATACGAAACTTCTTGCAATTTTTCTTTTATTTGTGACACAGAATTTGGACAATTGCTGTAGCCTTGTTTCTTGCTGTGGACTGTTTTGCTGCGATTTTAGAGTCGGGATACATCGTAGCATTCAGTTTTACGTTACAGTCAAGTGAACTGAAAGATTGATGATGTTTGACAACTTTATAAGCTGTCGTTAGTTCCACCGCCGCAATAAGCAATTCTTCTTGAGTATCTTCTTTAATCATAAATCCGGATATAGGCCTTGATGTAGATACAACAGCGAACCTTTTTTTGTGATTGGTCGTAGAAATGTGGTGCTTTACGTCAGCCTTACCTCCATGAGTAATTGATATAAAACTGTAACACAGAACGCTTCTTCATTCGTACGTCCTTTCTTTATAAAACTCCACTCTTTCGTATAGTCGTCCGAAAAATGGCACTTCCTCTTTCTTACTGCAAACATTTTCATAAATAAATGAATAAACTCACACACTGCGCTGTTCAAAATCAAAACAACTAGCGGCGAAGCGGCGCTCTCGTCTCTCTCTCCCCCCTACCTTCCAACCACCGGCCGCCTGCGCCCGTCCAACGGCACTTCACGGCACGTACGGGCTATGGGACGCACGGAAAATTAAAATTTGCATTGCGTAATTTCAATCGGGACATTTAAGGCTTTTGTCGGGACAGATTGCTCAATAAAGGTGACAGTCCCGATATATCGGGACGGATGGCAACCCTACCGATGACGGATATTACATTCCGCATCACGCTGTCACTCGCCCGGATAAACCTATGCTTCGGATTGTGCTCGATGCTAGTGCTAAGACACAAACAGGATTGTCATTAAATGACGTTATTTATACTGGTCCGAATTTGCAAGCCGATCTGTTTTTGCTTTTGTTAGACTTTCGTCTTTTTCCCATCGCTATTACTACAGACATAAAGCAGATGTATTTACAGATTGAGGTTCCAAGCAAGCATCGCAAATACTTGAAAATCCTATTTCGATTCTCGGACAACGATCCCATACAAACCTTTCAATTCAATCGGGTCCCTTTCGGACTAACCGCTAGTCCATACTTGGCAATGCGTACTGTTCGACAGTTGGCCCAGGATATGAGACCACATTTTCCGGACGCTGCCAATGTGGCAGAGTCTAAGTTGTATATGGACGACCTGGTATATTCTATTGTAGATGAACTCAGTGCCGTACGTCTGTCGCGAGAATTGATCTCGTTGTTCAAGTCCGGTGCCCTTGATTTGGTAAAATGGACTAGTAATTCTTCAGTGGTACTTGAGAATATTCCAGATTCTCACCGAAGCCCAGTGGACTTCACTGTTGGTTCTAACAATGCCGCTAAGGTGTTAGGCCTTTCGTGGGAACCAGCTGATGACAGCTTCTTCTTGACGTCTTCTTATGTTCAGGAGAAGTGCACGAAGCGGAATTTTTTTTAATTTTTTTTTTTTATATTAACTCTACACAGGAGGCCCTGAAGAAAATAATTTCCCTCAGGGCCTATGTCATCTTTGGGGATGCTGTGTGGAGGGTCTTTTTGTGGAGAGGAAGGAGTGAACATGGGTCTTGAAGAGTCCCACATTGTAGGAGGGAGGAAACACAGAGGCCGGCAGCTCGTTCCACAGCCGAGCTGTTCAACTTAAGAACGAATCGTAGAAGCGACCCGTTCTCATGTGACAAATGTCAACCGTGTACAAATGTTGGGCGCGCATTTGGCGTGTATCCCGACTACGCACCGGTGCCGAAGGGATCATTGACGCTAGTTCCTCAGAGCATCTTCAATTCTAATACCGATAGAACAAGGACAGCATACCTACCTGACGCCTGTGCTCTAAAGATTGCAGTCCGTTTGTTAAGATTGGGGAATCTATCAAACGGACACAGAGCCAAGGGTTTTTTCAGGTATTTTGGGGCTCCGGACCAGAGATGGCTGCCAAATTAGATAGTAGGGCGCACTTGCGATTTGTACAGGGTCAGCAGTTGTGTACTATTAAAGTATCTGCGGGCCCTGTACAGTACGCCCAGCTTCTGAGAGGCCAACTTTACTCTGGCTTCGATGGAGCCCCCGTACCTGAGCTGGTCACTTATAGTTTTTTTTTTTTTTTTTATATAATTATTTTTTATTTTTAATAATATGTTTTACATGGGACATAATTCATTTTACATCATTGGTTTTTTACTACTCTTCCATTGAAAGCATTTGCTTGTGTATGGAAGGGGAGTGTACATAAATGTTGTTGTTAGTTAGTACTTAAATAATTCATTGTACATAAATGTATGTTTGCTGTAATATTTCTTTGGAAAGTAGTGAAGGATAATATATTAATTTATTAAATTTTTAAAAAGAAAGGAAGCTATGGAAAACTAAGGATATTTGTGAGATTAATTAAGTGACAGTAGTTTTTTTTTCAGAATATTTAAGTGTCTCTTGACAGAGAGCAGTATTCGGGTTTTATCATTAATGCTTCTGATTTCTTCTGGTAAACGATTGAAAAAAGTTCTTCCCTGGTAAGTATAATGATGTTGTGCAAAAGACGTATTTAGTTTTGGGCATAGAAAAACATGTCTAAGTCGCGTTCTGTTTTCATTTAAAAATTGATATTTATCTTTTTCTTTTATAATTTGGATTAATGAGTTTTTAATATATAGGTCTTTAAATGTAGGTACTTAAAATTCTTCAAACAGGCGTTCTGTTGGGTAGTCAAAGGATTTTTTTAATATAATTTTAATAATTGTTCTTTGTATAATTTCAATTGGAAGAAGGTTACATTTATACGCGGATCCCCAACTAATAATAGCGTATTGTAAAGTGGATTGAACTAAGGCATAGTAAATTAAATATAGATTTTTTATCGACAGAAAGTTTCTAATTCTTAAAAATATATATATTAATTTTCTAATTTTGTTTACTACTTGACATATTTGTTCTTTCCATTTCAGATTTTTATCAATAATTACTCCTAGATATTTAATTTTATTTGTTGTTTTTAGTACTGTACAGTTTGATTTGCAATAGTTTTGGCTGTGAATTTTAGTATTATTATGTATGACAATGTTAAAATTTTAAGGAGTATCATTTGTATGGATTGCAAATGGAATTACAAATGTCTTTTCATTATTAAGTGACAGTAAATTAGTGTCGAAAAAATTCTTGAGCGTGTTGATGTCTTCCGTGGCCTTTAATTCTACATTTTCCCAAGTCTTATCACTTATTATTAATACTGTATCATCGGCGTATGACGTAATTTGACCGTGTAAAGGTTGAAAAAAAATATCGTTTACATATATAGTAAATAGAATTGGTCCAAGCACTGTACCTTGGGGGATTCCAAAGCTTGTAATCTCTTGATCACTATTAACACCATTGATTTTTACTAATTGAGGACGGTTTTTTAAGTAGTCGGTGATCCATTTAATCGCGTTGCCTTTTATGCCGATTTTATTCAATTTTTTTAATAGCATCTCATGGGATATGCTATCGAATGCCTTTCTAAGGTCAATAAATATACCCGCACATTTTTTACTTTTATCTAGTGATTCGTAAATGTATGAAGTTACGTTAGCAATAGCATCTTGTGTGCTGAGTGATTTTATAAAGCCAAACTGGTTTTTGTTTAATATTTTATTATTATCTAGAAAATTTACCAATTGTTTTTTAACTATTTTTTCAAAGATCTTTCCTATATTAGAAATTAGACATATTGGGCGATAATTCGTTGCTTGATGTGGATCTCCAGATTTGTAAATAGGTGAGATTATTGTGGTTTTGTAGTTCATTGGAAAAATTCCATTTGTTAAACTTAAGTTTATTAACACTCCCGCACCGGACGGGGGGAACACACTTACACTAACGAGAGTTTTATGCTATATCTAAGTTGTTTTTTACACCACATACTCTGTAATTTAGTTAATCCTAAAAAAACTATTTGGTTATCGATCTGCATTTAAAAAATATATATTTTATTTATAGTTTCTTAGATATTAAATAATTTGTACAAAATTCCGGCAAAATTCCTGTCCCCTGCCCCGCACCTCAGCTTCGTAGCATCGGCTAAAATTCCCCCGTCCCCATCCCCACTATCCGCTCACCACCGAGAAAGATCCAGCGAGCTACGAACTGGACCGTAAAAGTTGCATTTTATGGAAAGGGCTAACTCCCGGTCGCGTACACTGCACTACTGGTATTTCCTTTTGCGATGCTAAAATGATCACTTGCCGGACAAAGATCGGCCTGTCTAGCTTGCATCCGGTAAATGTTTCATGTTTAGAGACAACATTAAAATTATATCTGTCTCTGTTTCTCACATGGAAAAGAAATCGGTCAGAAAGAGACACATATTTTGTATACATTTTTAAGTAATTTGAAGGAACTTGAATAAAAACAGAGTACTATATGGTTAAAAAGTCTATCGCAAACGTCTGTTAAATTTTATATTGGGTTATAGTTGCTAATTCTCTTAATTTTCGTGGTAAATAATTCTCTGCAAAACCGGACTAGTTTCGCCCTGCTATGGGCATCTTCAGACTGGTAAGTAGTTCATTCACACCTACTTATGAAATGGTGTTTATAAATTAATATCTATTTCAGGATTGTAAAATATTTATTCTGTACTTTTAATATTAGAATTTATGTAATCAGTCGGCATGTATTTATTGCAGTTTCTTACGGCATATTTACCAATGTTTTAAATTAGATCATAAAATTCTATGGTTTTAATTAATTTGTGTGAAAGCCGCACAAGAGCCCCAACAGTCCCATCCAGTAGAACTATGGCATCCCCAATTGGGGTATTTTGTGAGGCTGAAGATAGTGGGGATGGCGAGGGGGAGGATATGGGTAAGACAAAGGTGGAAGTACATGCATATTCACATCTAGTTACCATATAGGCTTAAGTCATTTCAAGCAACGCACACTGGGGCCAAATACCAGAAGTTGATACAATAAACAAAAAAAATAAATTCAATAGTACGATGTCGCTTCATTTGTTTCGAGGTACCTCGATAGTTGTAGCATTATTATATAGTAGGTAGAAACCTTTGACCATACTCTTCTACCTGTGACACCGCTCAGTACAGAGCGAACACTCGCGCAGATAATACGCCGTTTACAAGTGCCAGCATAAACCTCAAGTTCAAGTATTTATTTCGGAAGACACCTATTACGAATCCCAAAAGTGAGTATAGAACCATCATGTTCAGGTATTTATCTTATTTTTTCACATTATATTTTGAACATTATTAATTCTTTTAATAGATAAAATTGTTTATCAAATATATACAAAAATTTAGTCGTGATTTTTAAAAAAATGATATTCTTTTAGAGATTAGTTGAGCTCCGGGCACCTCCGGGCTATCATTCAAACACTTTTAGGACCAATAACTATTGTTATTTACGAATCACTTTTAAAATCTTGCACATATGTACACTTTTTTAAGTAATGAATTATTTTAATGTGATCGGGAGCTATAATTAAAATGAACAGTTTTTTTAAAAACTCGGGATCAGACAATTTCATATCATGTTAGTTACAAAACCTGTCAGAATAGAGATTTATTTCAAAATAGTCGTTACCGACATTCAATTTCCATTTTTTGGACGTAAGGTGGTAAAGTGTAACTCAAAGATAAAACTTCATGGTCTCCCTTCCTAAAACTGTTTATACCACATATCTGGTCATAATAGAACAAAGATAGAACGCGTTTTCGGAGAGAAAGAGTCGTGTTAGTTGGTGACAGATATAGCACAACGCAATTCAGCGGTTTTTTATGCTTCGTGACAAATACAGCACTACGTGAACCGAGCGGAGAAATTATTCATTTTCTTTTTTTCACACAGGTGTGAATTCTGATACCTTATTCATGACACGACGACAATTATTCACAATAATGAAGAACTCTGGATACCTACACATTCCAGATCAGCTAAATTCGCTGCAAAAGGAAATGGAGTTGAGAACAGGATGCATCGGTGATCCCAGAAAACATATTTCGAGAAGGATAAATCGCTTCAAATCGGAACACTATTCACGATGGGTGCAGCGCACTAGATTGAAGTAAGATTTCTGGAGAAAAATAAAACATTGCTGGATTCATCAATTTATTTTCCGAATCTTACACTAAAACGCGGTGGTCCCGGTCGCCTGAAAATTACCTTTGATCAGAGTACAAAACGAATGAAACGACAAAAGACTCTGAATTTGAGAAAGTCTACTCCTCTAACTGAATTAGTTTATGCCACACATATGGAACTTAGAACTACAGGACAGACAGAGGCGTATATAGCTATCACTGATATTTTATCGGATTCATCAAGTCCCAGTAAAAGTAGCTTATAGAAAGTCTCTTGAAACAGTTACTATGTTAGGAGAGGATGCTGTAGCACTCGTAGTGGAAGCGGGATTATCTCGACATCAATACAATGTAATAAGATCAAATGCTCCAAAACTATACCCGTCTTATAAAATTGTACAGGCCGCATAAAAGGAATGTTACCCAGTACCCAGCAAAAATCAATGTAGTGATATTTCAGTTCATGATGATTTGCAGACAATACTCAATCGTTTGGTCTTCGCTCAGGGCAATGTAATACGTACACTCAATTCTAAGGAATTATAAAATATATTTTCAATTTGTTGTTTTTGTTATCAGAACCCCTGCGAGCAAAAGGAAGCAGCAAAAAAAAAAATTGACCACACTCCCCATAGAAGCGGTAAAACTGTTAATGGCTCCATCATTACATCCGACAGGTGAAAATTACTCAAGTACTCAGGATGATGATGATGATAGTGACGATTTCGATTATTATGATGATCGTGATGATGGTAGTGTTGATGATGGTGATAATGATAATGATTTTGACTCAATCAAGTCGGATAAAGAGAAATGATTTTTTTGTTTTGTTATTTATTTATTTAAATCGTGAATATAAAATATGTACATAATAAAGTTTACATATATTATGTATTTAAAATGTTTTTTTTTTTTATAACCTTCCTTTCCACATTCAAATTTTCTCTTAAAAACGTCCCTGTGAATAAAGGGCGTTTTTCATCACTCTTGCCCCAGTGTGCAACGTTTGGATTCTACATGGTGGTCTTTCACTAGGGCGATACTGAAAGCATCTACCGCCCTGCAACTTGATATTATATATTTTTTTCTTTCATAAATATTACAGCATCCGTTGTCGAAGGGTAAGGCTCTAGACTAGTAAACCGGAGGTCGCGGGTTCAAATCCCGGTGTGCGCAAGTAAATTTTAATCTTTGTGATATTTCACAATTTACTGACTAGAATTCATTTAGGTTGTTGCTTGAAATAACTTTGACCTTGTTTGGTGACCAGTACTGAATAGCCAGCTATTTCCCCAACTTCCTCTTCTCCATCTTCTTCCCCTCTCCACTACCTTTAGCCTTACAAAATACCAGTACCGGCTCGTGACTTTTGGGTCTACTATTAATTGTAATATTATCACTCTTTCAAATTTTATTTGATTGATTTGTGTTATTTCACAATTAATTAATTAAAATAATATATAGTCTATTTGCGGCACGTTCTAGAGTGGAAGATACTCAGTATCGCCAGGTGTAAGACCACCATTCAGAATTGAAACGTTGCTCCAAATGGCTTTAGCCGTGTTTAGTGACTAGATCTGAATAGCCAGGTACTTCCTCACCTTCCTCTTTCCCTTCCCCACTTACCTTCAGCCTCACAACATCCCCCAATTGGGGATGCCATAGTCTCACTGGCTCCAGACGGGAGCAGTTGGGACTCTTGTGAGGTATTCACTATAAAAAATAAATAAAAAAAAGTATCGCCCTGGTGTAAGACCACCATTCAGAATTGAAACGTTGCTCCAAATGGCTTTAGCCGTGTTAAGTGACTAGATCTGAATAGCCAGGTACTTCCCCACCTTCCTCTTTCCCTTCCCCACTTACCTTCAGCCTCACAACATCCCCCAATTGGGGATGCCATAGTCTCACTGGCTCCAGACGGGAGCAGTTGGGACTCTTGTGAGGTATTCACTATAAAAAAAATTAAAAAAAACTCTAGTACACCTAAAAGTTCCGAGCCGCCACTCCAACATACCCCATTTGGGAATGCCATAGTCTCACTGGTTCCAGAGGATTGGATAGGAGCAGTTGGGACTGTTGTGGTGTTTTATATAGAAAAATCAAAAACAGGAATATCTGAGGTTACAGTAAAATATAATTTACTCCACGTTTAAGTTCTAAAAATACCTTTTTTTTCACTATATTCGAAAAATTCGTTGTATTTCGAACCCCTCGACATACAAACGAACCCATTATTTATGGTAAGGCAAACACTACGATTTGACCCTAAATGTAAATATACTACATAATATCATAAATTAGGAATTATAACCTTCACTAACATCTAAATATTCCATAATATTCGAAATAACATCCGTACCTAGTTTAGTAGTGGTAGGTTTTTAAAACTTAAAAATATGTATTTATAAATAGATCCATCATTTACGGACCACCCTGTGCAACAAACTAGCTACGCTGTAATCGCCAATCGCCAGTCGACATTCAGAATCGAGGAGTTATGCTCGTTATCGGCCCGCCTTCCCTGTTTTGTATGGAAAAAGGCGCATTATTATCTAAATTCATTAGAATATTAACTATGACTTTATTTATGAAAATATTTTGATAATGACTTCTGAAACACTTCGAATATACTCCCCCCTAATTATTACTAAAACAAATTACACAATATTATGCCATTAACATCCTTTAATAAGCAAAACAAATTGGGGTCTCTAGTGACCCCCCTTCGGATCTTATGTGATTTTTTTCTCTCCGGGACGAAAAGGTTAAATGAGTGATAGGTTTTATTAAGTGAGGTTTCATAGTTTTTAACATGTGTGTCGTAATAGAATCAAAACCGGGGGACGAACCTCCTTTCATATTTTCTATTATTTTCGAGATTTCACATTCTGTTGTTGTTTCAAACATTGAAAGTATATTACGTTTCTGTATATTTTTATTTTTATGGTTTTCTTGGTTTGAAGGCTTATGAATATTTTTCGCAAGATTTTTCCCAACATTTGCAAAGAAGGAATTAAATATGTTTGCACATTGTTTAGGCTGTATATTGGCATCTATAATTTTTTTATCATGTTCAATGTACTTAATGTTTTGTGTTTTTTTTTGTATTTTCTATGGCGAAATTAACAGTTTTCCACATTTGTTTATGGTTATTTTCTGAAGATAATATTTTATTTTTAAAATACTCTTCTTTACTTTTTTTAATATAAGATGTTAATTTATTTTTATATTTTTTATAGAAAATATATGCTTTTTCATCTTGGGGATTTTTTAAAGTTATTTTGTAAAGTTTTTCTTTATTTCTGATAGATATAATAAGTCCTTTGGTAATCCAAGGTTTTAAACATCTTAATTTTGATTTTATGTGTGTTGTTATCTCAGTTGTCGAATTTTTAATGTGTTGTGACATAATATTTTCGAAGTTAGTCGAACAAATTTCAGTATCATCACTGTTTAAAACATTATTCCAATCTTCCTTTTTTAATTTTTCAGAGAGAATAGTCATATCTATTGTTGATTTTTTGGTTAATAAATTATGTTTTTTATGTTTAATATTATTATTATACAGAAGTAAGCATGAGTGATGATCAGTTATGTTAGTTTTCCAAACAATTGATTTTATTTTGTGAAGATCTTTAATGTTTATATTTGTCCAAATGTGGTCTAAACAAGATGGAGTATGTTCTTTTATTTCCCTAGTATTTTTATTTATGCAAGATATAAAATTTTGTTCAGTCATACAATTGATGTATTCATTTTTGTTATTATTTTCTATTTTTTCATTAATATTAACGTTAAAATCTCCTACGACGAAGCAAAGTTTATTTTTTAATTTTAATAATATGTATTTGAGGTCATTAATAAATGTAAAGCCGCGTCCAAATACGTGGCAAGCCTCTGCAAGCGTCCACAAGCCCCAGCGTCTGGTGCCGCGCGTGTGGCTTGGCTTGCGTAGGCTTGCAAGAGCTTGCGAGAGCTTGCCGCCGATCCGATCGAGGTCGGATATTTTGGCCCAAGCGGCAAGCGCTTGCGGCAAACGCTGGCGTGGCATCAGTGTTGCCAAACGTACGAGGTTCCTCGTACAAATACGAGATTTGTGGCCTTCCGTACGAGGTACGAGGAGACTTTCAACCTCGTACAATTATGTACGAGATTTTGATAATACCTATGGCTATACGAACATTTTACATCACTATTATATAACAGTAAAAACTAGTGCCATCTATTAGAACTTGTAGGAACTTCTTACACCAAAAATTACATTGCCGTATTTGCGCGATGATTGTCTATGGTAGTTATCCCATTAAACCGAGAAATCCCCGAATAATAAAATTATTGAAATCCCTGAATAATAAAACAGTTCGTTCGTTCTTCGCATTAGTCGTCGCTGTGACACAGAGCGCAAATTTCTACTATCTCTGTTTTTTACGAGTTCCATTTGTTGCATGCCGGCCGTGTTTAGTTATACTACGTTAGTACGTGTAGCTAATTGAAGTTTTTGAAGAGAAGAAGATTTTTATTGTTACATACCTAGTCTTTTCGTTGTTTCGTCCAATTGTTTAGTTTAAATATATATGGCAGAAAAAACGATGACAGTGAGGATGTTCCTGACGTAATATTTGGAGAGGAGATGTAAATTAGATTCGTTACCTTGATTTACATTTAATTTTTTGTGATTTAACTAGAGTAACAATAAAGATTTTTTTTAATACCACACAAATCCTACCCCTCCCCCCCCCCCCGAAGCGGGTTTTGTTTGCCAAGATCTTGTTTTGTTCAAGGTTTGCGAAATGTAGGGAAATTCTAGGGAAATTTCGCCTCGAAATCTGGGGAAATAATTATTTTGGGCATACCATCCCTGGTACGAGGTTTGAAAGTCAATGTACGAGATTTTTAGCTACATCCGTACGAGGGAATTTTTTTTACGGTTGGCAACCCTGCGTGGCATCCACACGGACCACACGTTAGTAGAAGTGTGTCGTTCCGCTCATTTTTCGGACTCGAATCAGAGTCCGGACTCATTCTAAAGGACTCGATTCATTGGATTCGCTCCGACTCCTTCGAATCAAGGCGACCAAACCGCTCCGCCGGACTCATACTACAAAACGAATCAAGCGAGTCCGGCGGAACGGTTTGAGTCGGAACGTTTGAAATGAGTCCGGCGGAACGGTTTGAGTCGGAACGTTTGAAATGAGTCCGGCGGACTCAAACTAGAAACCGTTCCGCCGGACTCATCTTGATTCGATTGAGGTTCGAGTCCTGTGGACTTGAATTTGAATCAGCTGGATTCGCAGAACCCGGTGGAACGTCAGAATGAGTGTCACGAAATAATAATTTTGTGTATCCTGTTATCTGTAAGGCTAGCTAGACTTGTAAGTTTTTTCGTAAATTTACGACTTCTAGCCAATGGGCATATTGGATTTTCAAAATGCAATATGCCCATTGGCTAGAAGTCGTAAATTTACGAAAAAACTTACAAGTCTAAAGCTAGCCTTATACCTACTTGGCAACTCGCGATTTTCGAAAGGTAAAGAATTAGTTACACATATTATTATTAACTACAGGAAGGATACTTAAAAATACAAAATTTGCAAGATTAAAAAAAAGTCAAATTTAAAAAAAAAATCTATTTAAAAAAAAACAAAATTTTCAAAAAAAGTTAAAATTTTCAAAAAAATCAAAATTTTCAAAAAAGTCAAAATTTTCAAAAAAGTCAAAATTTTCAAAAAAAAATCAAATTTTCTAAAAAATTCGAATTACCCAAAAAAGGCAAATTTTCAAAAAAAAATCTTATTTTCAAAAGTTTTAAAAAATTACCAATTTTAAAAAAATCAAATAAGTAGGTTTATTTAATAATTTGTTTATTTGCTTCACTCAATTCGTGAGGTACCCACCTTTCAAGCTTTTTCACATTCCCAATTTGCTTCAAGTGGATTAAAACAGTTTTATCACTAACACCGCAACCTGCAGCTTACTCGGACAATTACAATATATATAATCTACAAATTTAATTAAGGAATATTAAAACATCGTACGTTGGAAGTGGAACCACCACCATTGAAACTTTTTATTACGTCCTTTAATTTTTTTATGATGATACAAAAGGTCCATTTACTCAACAAAAAACCTAACCTACACAAAATTCATATTACTGCTTATGAACATCATCTGAGATTCCGCAAATTTGCCCTATGCAGACCAACAAAAAGAAAAAGCAATGCTTGTTGCTATCTTTTGACTAAGACTTACTAAACTTTCTTTTTGAAAAATATTTTCGTCAACCAGTGCAGATCAACAATCCAAACACAGTTCGGTTCGAGGTGCGAGTTTCGAGCGAGAGGCGAGAGCGAGAGGTGAGAGTTGAGAGCGAGAGGTGAGAGTGAGTCCGGACTCGATCCATTTTATTTTGCGGACTCGGATCGATTCAAACGCCTTCGGACTCGGACTCATTTGATTCGCTCCGGCCGGAACGACACACTTCTACACGTTAGTACAACTTACGGACTGGCGGAAGGTAGACGTGCTTTTCGTTCCGAACTTGACGTGCTTTTCGTTCCGAACTTTTTATACAAATAAAAATTCCAAACATGAATACCTGGACAAATGACACGACATTATTTTTCTTGGAATGTTACCAAGGGGAGTCGTGCATTTGGAACCCAAACGATGTGGATCATAAAGATAAAAAAAAGTGTGTGATGCGTGGACTCGTTTGAGCCGAACTGTGAATAAGCCCGTAAAGGAAATAAAATCAAAGAAAGAGATTTTGATGACAACTTTTAGGAAACATCTAAAAAAGAAGCAAGATTCCATACGATCTGGCGCTGGTATGGATAATTATTTTTATGCCTCTTTACCTTATTTTTGTTTCAATTTATTTGAGTAAATTTGTAAGAGAAATATCATTTTTTTTTTCCTTTCAGGCGTTGAAGACATATATGATCCCATTTGGTTCGCGTACAAGACGATGGAACTTTTTTATTGCCTAACCAGTAGAAATACAATAAATACCGAAACGGTGAGTAAAAAAACTTCATATTACTTTAATGGTTTATTTTTAGGTTTAATTTTATTGACATGACATGACATTGTATAAAATTATATTGGTAAAATGTAATTTTATAAATCACGTCCTGAAGAGCGATTCTATATCTTTTGTGAGATAACGGATGTGATCTCCTGTCAGATTTGTGTGATTTTCTATGGCTGTTATTAATAGGAATTAGTGTTTAGAACGATCTAAGCTAAAATATGTGACAGCTCACATACAGTGGCGGCTCGTGACTTTTGGGTGTGCTAGAGTGCTAATATTAAAAAACGGCATTATTGAAGTTGTCGTAGGCGAATTTTCTTTTATTCTTTTCGAAAATCGGTTTTTTGTATGAAGATTTTTCAGGAAATCCGTGTGACACACGGCCAAACTAAAAATTCATAAAATTTTTCATACAAAAAAACTAGCACACAAAAAAGTCATGAGCCGCCACAGCTCACAGCTAAAACCTGACATCGGCCCATAGAAAAATCAAATAACCGCTATAGAAAATCACACAAATCTGAAAGGAGATCGCGTCCGTTATCTCGTTACGATCCCACTAAAGATATAGAATCGCTCTTCAGGTAGTGCTCCTACAAAAATATGAAGTAAATTCTTCCCTAATTTGAATGGCGTTCAACGGCGACCTTCGGGGTATGTTTGGCATGTTTTGTATTGCATTATATTCATCCTGGTTTCTTCGCCATGAACCAAGTCTCATAAGATTGCCATTTTCATCATGTGCATCAAACGTACCTGGGGGAGTATATCTTGCTGAAGAACTTTCACTTTTTCTGAGAAAATTATGTAGGAGTGCACAAGTCATCGTGATTTCCGACACAGTATCTGGTTGCAAATTAATTGGTCGTCGGAAAATTCTGAAAACTGAAGTTAAAACCCCAAATGTATTTTCCACGACAACCCGAGACCTAGATAAGCATTGGTTAAATTTCCTTTTTGGTGAACCTATTTCATGATTTCCAGGGTATGGCTTCATTATATGAGTGCTTAGGGCAAAAGCACCGTCGGCTAAAAAGACGTAAGGCACGTCATTATTTGATCCAGGAAGTGGGCAAGATGTGGGGAAATTAGTTTCGTTTCTACAAATTCTTTGCCACAATAATGAATTCTTAAAAACACCACCGTCACTAATTCTCCCTTGACTTCCTATGTCCGCAAATGTAAATTTGTATTTGCTATCGACTAATGCCATAAGAACAATGCTAAACGTTTTCTTGTAGTTGAAATACTCAGTACCACTATAAAATGGACTTTCAATAACTATATGTTTGCCGTCCAACGAACCCACGCAATGTGGAAACTTGCTCCTGTATCCTTCTTCTATTGCCAGCCAACCTTCCGCTGTTGAGGGCATCTGAAATTATAACATATTAGGTATATCAGTAATTAATAAAACAATTAATCTGTAACAAATAACAATTTAATACTGTCGGTTTATATTTTTTCAGCAATCACGACCGGAAATCGACGAGATAGAAATCGAATCCGAAGAGATGGATGGGGACTTATTAGGAGAAGACAACAATCACCCGCTGCCATCGACTTCTTCGGCCACACCTGTTTCTACGCCGAAACCCCCTCGCCGTGGTCCTGACTTTGCTGAGCGACAAATGACCACAGCTTTAGGACAATTGACAAACATTTTAAATAAGCCACCGCCTCCCAAAGACGATGAATGTGACCTCTACGGAAAGTTATTAGCTTTGAAGCTGCGGGAGCTTTCTAACAATGAAAGGAAACTTTTTATGTTAAAAATTGATGGATTGTTTGTGGAAAGACTTCAGCAAAGTGAATTCATAAGAGAAACCTCAATATCTCCTCAATATTCAAATTTTTATAGACCTCCATCGGCATCCAGCGTCCATTTTCCCAGCCGACCTTCATCATCTCAATCTTCCCATTACGAACCCTTGAGCACACCAATTCCAAAACGCCCTTCATCCTCCCAAACTTCTTACGAGCCCTCTATGAGCTTATTGAACCCAAAACCTCGAAGAACCAAAAAATTTGTTCCATTTAACCAGTACCCGATACAACCCGATACTTTCAATCCGCATTCATCCAATCGTCAACCCCAAAACGACTGCAATTCTACCCGTCCAATAGAAATAATATCGGCAGAAATACTTCAGCCCCCTCGAGAGTACATTGCAAACGCAGATTTATTGAAAGCGTATGAAGATTTCGAATCTTCTAATGACACGAATCAGTAAATTGTTAGTGTCATTAAAATTTTAATTGTTCATTAGTGTCTAATGACACTAATCAGTAAACTTTTTTGTAATTGTAATTTGTAATTGTAATTTGTGATTGTAATTTGTGATTGTAATTTGTAATTGTAATTTGTGATTGTAATTTGTAATTGTAATTTGTGATTGTAATTTGTAATTGTAATTTGTGATTGTAATTTGTAATTGTAATTTGTAATTGTAATTTGTACTAACAAAAAAGAAATAAAAAATATCATAAAAAATATTATTATTGTTTTCCTTTACCTTTATTTCGTCCTTTAGAACTGCAATAATAGCCTTGCAAACTTCTCGTACGATTGTAGATATGCTTTGGCTCGATACTTTAAATAAATAATGAAGGCTTTTATAACTGTCGCCAGATGCCAGAAATCTTAAAGTTATCGCAAGACGATATTTCGCTGGTATAGCTTCCCTGAAATTGGTATCTTGCTTTGAAATCGCAGGTGAAATTTTGTTCAGCAAGAATTCAAAATCAGCCGAGGTCATGCGACAGAAGTTATCAAACTCCCCAGACGGCTCACAAAGAAGTTCATTAAACCGTTCTTCAATTAGTTCTCTGAAACAAAACAAAAAAAAAATAGCATCTACGAACACAAAACACACAAATAAACAAAATATTAGAATATAAATGAATTACCTGGTACGATTTCTGTGAATTTTAATCATCCACCATCTTCTTCTCTTTCGAATTTTCCGTTTTTTTTCATTTTGTTTCGCTTTATAATAAAAATACGTTAGCGCAAAAATGACAGCTGATGCAGCTGCTTCGACGTCCGCCATCTTTGGGCTCTGCGAATATACTGGCGCGCTTGCAATAGAGGAGAGGCGTATTTATCGTACCCAGTAAAAGTACCGGGTATATTCATGCCGTACTTTGTACTTGTGACAAATCTCCAAAATACCTGGTTCCAAAATATTTGGTTTAATATTTGTACCACAGGTCTTGAAGTACTTCGTCCTTTAAAATATTACTGACTTCTCACTCTCGTCGGTTAGAAAGTTATATGAGGAAAAGGGACAAAGAAATATTTTTGCTTTCGGCACTGTAAAATACAGATGCCTTTTCGCTCGTTCCTATTAGAAAGGTGTACGTGGAAAAAGGACAGTTATGAGTATTTAGCCACGGTAATCTCCATTGTCTGATGGTGAATGTCTATGGAAAAACTGTTCACAGCTGAGTGTCTATGGAAAAACTGTTGACAGCTGAGTGTCTATGGCATGGTGTTTGACATTTTCACATCTTGAATTTTGTGTAGTTACTGCGCCGTTGTGGAGATTTTATTGGCAGATTTTAATAAATTGTTTAACCGATATTAGCGAGATGGCTTTGTACCACTGGGATCTTCCACATCCTCTACAAGATAGTGGAGGGTGGCCGAACTCCACTATTGAAAAATACTTCGCAGATTACATATTGCTTTCAGCGCATTCGAAGATAAAGTCACGAAATAGTTGATTTTTAATGAACCTTCCGTAGTATTCCAGGAATAATACGGCGGTAGAGGTGACGGAAAGGCTTCTGCATTGAATTTATCAGGTAAAAAATTAACATAAACATTCAATAACAAGAATCTTATGTCTTGAAAATAAAATACAGATCTTTGTGAGGTTATGATGTGTTCTGGTAATTTCCTAGGTATTGCTGACTACTTGTGCGCACATACTCTGATCAAATCTCACACCAGGGTCTACCATCTTTACGAAGATGTATTCAGGGCAACGCAGAATGGTTAGTAGAAGAGAAAACTTGTTATTTTACATGTAATTCATTAACAATGTCACTGGCCAAATGCCTGTGTTGAAAAAGTGTTATGAATCGATCAATTGAAACGAAAACATTGGCAAAACCAATAAATATATTAATTAACTGCTTTAATGCTTTCAGGAAGAATAGGAATGAGTATTAGCGTTGATTGGAATGAACCAGAAAATTCAAATTCTGCTGCCGATGTCGAGGCGTTTTAAACAGGTTTTGAGTTAACAGTAAGTTACCTATAGAGATGATATTACAGACAGCAATGTAGGAAAACGTGTTAATTTTTCATGACCATATAATATATGTTTTGTTAATATGATGTTAGTGTTTCATGCTTAATAAATAATTTCTAGGCAGTGTAATACGCCTTACAACATTACGCTACGAATGTACAAAAAATAAAAATCATATAAAAAAACTTGCAAACATTGTTTATTATGTAAGTAATATTATTCCTTCTTGTTCCTCCCCTCCCTTCCCCTCAACTTCCCTTCTCAGTGCCCAGCACGCCTAAGGTCCCCGTGACTCACCGTCCCCAGATACCCATGGTAGGTATAAAATATTTAAGAATATTTTGTACCCAGCACGCCTCAGGTCCCCGTCACTCTCCGTCCCCAGTACCCAATACTCAAAGTAGGTATAAAATATTTGGAAGTATTTTGTACCGGGTATTTTTACCAGGTATTTTTTTGTACGTGTACTCATTGTACCCAATATCGGAAAGTACTCACAGGACTCACCTCTAGCTTGCAAGTGTGGGGATGCCAGCCATTCGCTTGCCAGAGCTTGCCTGAGCTTGCGACAAGCTGCTTGTCGCAAGCCTCGCAAGCATTTGGACGTAGCATAATAATACTCGAGCCATGCGTTCTATAGATAGCTATTAGATGGTATATGGATTTGCCGAGTTTGAAATGTACTTCGATGCAGTTTACTAAGTGTATTGGATGTTCTAATATGTTAACAATACTAAATTTATTGCTTGCAAATATTATTATTCCCGAATTTTTATTGATGTCTACTTTGGTAGAAATATAGTTGTACTCAGGTAAGTGGTAAGACGGTGACTCAGCGTTCGTAAATGTTTCGGTTAACACTATAAAGTCCGGTTTTTTAATTAAATTATTTATTTTTAGAATTAATTCATCTAAATTTTTTTGAACGCTACGGATGTTTATGTGCAAAATAATTATATCATTGATGTTTTTAGAAATAATTTTGTTACACGAATCGTTACATATACATTCATTTTCTTTAATTTTAATATTTAACTCTAATTCGTTACTTAAGAAATCATCCATTTAATGCATTTTCGGTTGTATTTTACAAAATTATTTATAAGGTTTTTATTCAATGTCGTAGTTAATTCTTTCTTTGGCTAATTTAAGCATGTAAGATCGGAACTTACATGTTTCGCTGTTTGTTACACCAAGTTACACGAAGCATATCAATGGAAGGCCTGATCGGACGATTGCTTCCGTTGAAGGAGACTAGATTATCATTTGGATCCCTTTTAGACGTAATCAGACAGGATTGGGTCTTTGAAACATTAAATTCGACGAGATTATTTTTACCCCAGGAGGAAATACTCTCGAGATAACCGTCCATTCTCTGCTTCAAAGCTCTCCGAGCCGTTGGAGTTTGTGTGCCCTTTGGGGGCTTGTCAAACAAAAAACTATCATGAACTGTACTGTCATCCGCGTACCAATGAATCGGTGCACATGTCAAAAGGTCATTGATGTGCAACAAAAACAAAGTCTTTGACAGAACCGATCCCTGTGGGACGCCAGCATTTATGGAGTGCGAGAAAGAGGTGAAACCGTCAGCAACCGCCTGAATCGACCTATCCCTTAAAAAGTCAGCGATCCACGTACACAGGGATACGGGAAGTCCGTAAGAAGGCAATTTGTTGACAAGTCCTCGGTGCTAGACCCGGTCAAAGGCTTTGGATATGTTTAGTGCGACCGTTTGGGTCTCACCGTGACGTTCCAGGCACCGCCCCCAAACATGCGTCACATAAGCGAGAAGATCACCCCACGAGCGGTTCCGCCGGAATCCGTATTGACGGTCGTTGATAATTTTGTTCTTCTCGAGGTATGTGAGCAGTTTGTCGTTGATCACACGTTCCATCACTTTGGACAGAACTGATGTGATCGCTATGGGGCGGTAGTTGGCCGGGTTGGAGCGGTCACCTTTCTTGGGAATTGGGTGAATGACCGCTTTTTTCCAACCAGAGGGCACAGTGCCACACTTCAGGGACATTTTGAAGAGCTTTGTCAAAACTGAAACTATTTCCGCAGCACACCTCTGCAATACCAGGGCAGGTATTCCATCAGGTCCACTAGCTTTGTTAACATCGAGCCCCCGTATAACGTGGAGTACATCCCGATGCCGGATCCTCAGCTTTTTAATATAGAAGCCGCAGTGAGGAACCGACGGCGGAACAGCACCTCCGTCGTCGAGGGTCGAGTTTTCCGAAACATTTTCCCTAATAGGTTAGCCTTTTCGGTGGTGGTGTTTGCTAGTGAGCCGTCAGGTCTGGTAAGAGGTGGCAAACTGGGTTTGCAAAAATTCCGACCTATTGAGCCCGCAAGCGACCAGAATGCTCTGCTGCCATGCGGGCAGGCAGCCAGCTTTTTGCTGATCTGCAGGTCGTGTTAGAATTTTGACCTATTAATGATTCTCTTGCATTCCTTTGCCGATTTGTTGTATGCTGATCTGCTTTCGGGCGTTCGAGATGTGCTCGGTAAGCCGCGTTTTTTCGTCGAACTGCTTCGGAGCATTGTCGACTGAACCACGGCTTTGAGCCCACACCAGTTTCTTTAGTAGTCGATTGTATGAAGCCATCCATCGCCAATTTGATGACTTCACCAATCTCCTGGGCACATCTTGAAGGGTCCGAAGTCCGAAAACAAACAGCTGACCACGGAAAAGCGTTGAAATGGACATACTCTCCATAGTAGCCCGCTTATTCGATTTCTCGGCTTGGTCGCCCCTGTCATTCTGTATGCGAAATTACTTATTAAAGAGCTATGGCTGTGCAACATTGGTTGGGATGATATACCCCTGAGAGCGTTATTCAAAGGTTTTCGGCTCTCACACAGGAATTTCCTCTAATTTCGACGGTAAAAATTCCCCGCCATGTTGGCGTCCCAAAGGACAGTACAGTGCTCGTTGTCGCTTTCTGTGATGCGAGCATGAATGGTTATGGATGCGTAATTTATTTGCACACCACTGATCTGTCTGGAAATATTTCAGTGAGGTTATCGTGTGCAAAATCAAAGGTTTCTCCCACGAGAGTGACAACTCTCGCTCGTTTGGAGCTTTGTGCCGCAGTTTTGATGTCAAAATTAATACGGACTGTTCAAGATAATTATCGTGCGCGTCTTTCTATTGCAGGAACATACGCGTTTTCAGATTCTACCATTGCGCTCTCCTGGATACATTCCTCACCGCATCGTCGGTCGGTGTTTGTTAGTAATCGGGTAGCTCAGTGCCAGGAAAATTTGTCTCCGGAGAATTTTTACCATATCGCTGGTAGTGAAAACCCGAGCGATTGCCTTTCTCGTGGAATGCTACCTCTCAACTCGTTTCACATGATTTAGGGTGGAACGGCCCACCATGGATTCGCCACCGACCTTTGGAATGGCCAGTAAAACCGTTTCGCCCCACCAATACCGGTGAAATGCCTGAACACAAAGTTAATGTGCTCACTGCAATGGTTCTGGGTGAACAATCGGTTCTGGGTGAACTGGCCCAGCTTATATCCACTTGGGATAAACTACCAAGAAGTGTCGTTTATGTCTTCCGATTCATAAAAAAGATATCACCGTCCTCTGGAATTGTCAATAATCTTGTGACTGCTGAAAAGGCTGTACTTTGTTCCGTGCAGAATGTTCATTTTTCAAATTATATTGCTGCACTTCAGAAAGGCAAATTCCACTCCAAAAGGCTTCGGGGTTTGTCTTTATTTCTTGATGAGGATAATTTGTTACGTATTGGGGGACGCCTTTCTAAATCGGACTTACCTTTTGAGGTTAAACATCCGATATTACTACCTAAACATGACTGTATTGTAAATCTTATCATAGATCACTTTCATGTCATGAACTGTCATACCGGTTCAGGACTTTTTATGTCTATATTACGTCAGCGCTATTGGATATTAGATGCTAGGACGGATATTAGGGCAAGGGTGCCGAAATGCAACTGCTGCTTCCGCTCAAATCCATCACATCCTACACCAAAGATGGCAGATTTACCTTCATATCGTATTACTGAAGCAAAAGCCTTCGTTCATACCGGTGTTGATTACGCGGGTCCTCTACGTATTACGCTTGCTCGTCGGAGAGGAAAACATTCGCAGAAGGCATATATTTGTCTGTTTGTATGCCTTGTGACTAAGGCTATTCATATTGAATTTGTCTCTGACTTAACTTCAAATGCTTTCCTGTCTGCTTTCAGCCGTTTTATTTCACGGCGTGGCCCTGTGTCGTGCTTGTATTCGGATAATGGTACCAATTTTGTGGGTGCAAAGGCACAATTGGATGACCTTTACAAGTTTTTGGTTTAATCGGAATATGAGCCCGCGTTAAAACGAGAACTCGCAAAGCGTCGTATCGAGTGGAAAATGATTCCACCACGCGCACCCCATTTCGGGGGTATGTGGGAGTCTAACGTGAAAAGCATGAAGACTCACTTATACCGAGTGATTGGAACTCAGCTTCTCACTTATGAGGAGCTTCAGACTGTGTTGGTGCAAATATAGTGCGTAATGAACTCTCGCTCGCTCACAGTCGTATCTTCCGACCCTGATCCGGAAATCATAAAACCTGCGCATTTTTTAATGACTACACCATTACAATAGGCGGGCAGTAAAATCAATTTCACTCAGCGCTAACAATTATTGGATAGTATGGTTCAGTCTTTCTGGAAAAAATGGCGTGTGGAGTATCTGCACACCTTGCAAGTCAGGCAGAAGTGGGCTACCCCTGATCATCCGATTGAGATCGGAACTGTCGTACTAGTGGGACAGGAAGATTCCCCTCCGTTGAACTGGCCTTTGGGTGTAATCACTGACATAAACTTACATGTAGGCAGGCAGCAAAGTTTTTACTATTTTTCATAAAATGTGAAAATGTTTACGATATTCACGAATACGTTTTAATTGTATTCATGTTTCACTGTGGAATTTTAAATGAAGCACCTCATTTTTTATTTCCACATTGATCATAAATCACCACAATGATAGATGAACCACCCCCTGTGCTTATTTAGATTAATTTACTATCGATCATAAATCACAATGAAGCAGAAGGTCCCAACCTATATAATTTTATTTTAGTTCCTACTTCACGTTAATGACCACTTAAGTTGGCAGCCATGACGAATTGACAGCTCTAGATTTTTGACATACACACATAAACATGGCAGCTGCTAGTAGCGAAGGTAGCAGATCGCCAGTAGTTGATAATAATAGTACAAGTTCACCAGAAACGCCCGTGGCAAGGGTTGAAAATGTAATTTATTCAAGAACAAGCTCCATTTCGTCTTCCAATCGAGAAATATGGCCCGAACTGTTGGTCTCAAAGCCAGGAACTCCTTACGAAAGCATCAAATTAAGTAAGTTTTGCATGCATAATTGATACTTTCCTGCTTTCCGATTATCAGACACGACTCACAAAGTTGTGATAAAGTTACTAAGGTAATTTATCAATTTGTGCGTTTATATTCAATGTTGACAACTATTCAAACTTCAATTTGTACAAATTGGCTTCAATTTAAAATAAAATATTTTTATTCACGTTTAACATTTCGAATTCCCTCGACTATACATAGTATATTACTTCGAATTTAGACATAAATAAAATTAAAATTTGATCCTTTTTTCTATATAAACTATAATGCAAATATTTGTCATTTGTGAACATATTAATTATTTCATCATACAGAACTTGAATAACAAAATGTCATCTCAAATATTAGTATTCTCACAAATTTTGTTTATTTATTAATTTTTGTGCAATAGCAAGTAATTATTAAAATTTCAGTATAAAAAATATTTTACTATTGAAGTTATTCTGGACAGGTAGTTAACTACCTATTTATCATATTTAACATAAAAAAAGATTTCTGTTTTATCATTGCCGAGTGTTGAGAAAATGGCCAACAGATGGAAGCGCTGTCTCTATTGATCCATTTCACCCCTCTTGGGAAGTACTAAACACCCCCATCCCACTGTAGAAGCTTATTCACCCAATCAATAATATTATAACCCTTAAAAATAGACTGGGAACCTCTCTCACTGACTAAGCAGACAAGATCTGTCTTTAATAATAACAAAAACCTTTTAGTAGTGCCCTAAAAACTAATAAAACAAGTTTATAAACATACAAGATGTAGTGGTTTAACCTTTTGATTGTGAATTGAATATTTAAAATGTCATTATGAAGATCATATTGTGACAGTGACTTTTCATTTGGATGGATTTTCGGACAAATCATTTGTTGAATGGTGTTTTTAATAATATATCTCAAGCCGTAAGGCATTTGAAAAAGTATTAGACTTCATCCCTTGAACTGGGTGGAAAAATCGTGAACCATCTTACATTAAGAATATAAAAATAATAATAAAGATCAATAAACACATTAAATTTATCGATAAAGCTTTTCGCACAGCACATAAAATAAGCTTTTTCACGCTTATTTTGCATTAATAAAAGCTTAAAACAAGCTTTTAAACACTGCAAGGCTAAACATTGCATTATAATAAATCTAATATAGTTAAATAATCTATATATATAACGTGGCGTGCAATTAAAAAACGCTTGCAAAACAGCTTTTTGCCTTCGTAGCACGCACTCACACAAGTTTTTGCCACAAATTCAAATACCTTGCATATTTGTGGTATTAAAAACGCTAATAAAGCTTAAACTTGAAGTAAACTTCTCAGTGAAATTTTTTTTGCGGCTTTTACACTGACTGAATTTTAAAATCTGCAAAACTAAATTGTTTAAATTCGAATAGTATTTTGCACAACGCTTGCAAAATAGGTCTTATAGGCGAAACTCTTCGCTTTGTATGTTACTTTGCCGCGTTTACTGAAAGGCCTAACCAATGCGTTCGTTGAACTCTCCCGGAGGGAACCCAGGCCCGGTTTCGCCGAATAACCCGACCGATCCAGACATGGCCGGAGCGCAGGACACCATCTACCTGTGCAACTTTAGAGTGTCGGTTGACGGGGAGTGGTTGTGCCTGAAGGAGCTGCAGGATATGGACATGCAGGAGTCGTACACGGCGCAGTCGGAGCATGTCACCTCGCCTGATGAGCATGTTTCGCCCGTGTTGGGTAAATTAATTGTTAACCCTAGGAATGGGACTTTTTTCTGCAACCCGCTGTTAGAATATTTATGTAACCCCATTTTATTATTATAATATATTTTTTTATCTTATGTTTTTTATGTGACACCTAACAAGAGCGATCCTATCTGTACAGTATAAAGGCAGGGGAACTATATCGCCACCCGGTTGTGCAGCATTGTGAGGCGGGTTAAAGTAGGGGAGTTTAAGAGGCCCGGATTATACGAAGAAAAATAAACAGAAGCCTATAGCCGACTTACACGAAGTATAAACTCATTTTCATGAAGCCAACATCAACGGGTGTTCCGCTCATGTCGATTGAGTTTGGCGTACGTCACCGGGGATCAATGCTACTAGCTCCTTAGAGCAGGCTCCATTGATAAACCCGTAGAACTGACTCAGCATGCCTGCATTGCATCTGTACATTAGACATGGCGATTGGTGTGTTAACTACGAATTATTAATCAGACGGACCGCCCTCCTTTGCACAGAATCAAGGAGGTTTAGCAAGTATTTTGGGGCTCCAGCCCAGAGGTGGTTTCCAAAGTCAATTGTTGAACGTACTTGAGATTTGTACGGAGATCACTATTGGAGAATCTCCTATCCCGTTTACGTTAGTTAACATAGTAAAAACTTCATATAACAAGATGATTATTTATATTAGTCTCTCGGAAGAACCACATAGGCTGCCACACTTCACTTTTATAAATATAATGCACTGGTTTCAACATTAAAAAAAAAAAACAACAATTGCGCAATAACCTAAAACTATTTTAATTCCTCCTACGATCATCACAATATGCGGAAAATGTTACTTGTGCAATGATGGAGGACTTAGCTAGCAGAGGATTGAAGCCGTGACTCCTGGGTGGAAACCTAACACTCGGCCACTAACCGGCCAAAAAAATAAGTGTTGCACTTTCAACACTGTTGCTAGTGATACTGACATAGCTGTACCAGTTTTACCGCCTAAATTATATAAAGTGTAATTTGTTTCTGTTATCTCTTATTCCATGGATTAGTAAAATTGTGGATAAAATACCATATAGATAGTGATGAAACTAATTCATTGCGTTTTAAACTATCTTTAATCTATTTATTGAAGTTTTAAAATTGCTGTAAATATTATTATTTTTAGTACCATTCATAATATTCTCATCTTTGTGAAAAGCGAAGTTCATTGTTAACCCCCTCAGGCTAATTTAGTCGCTTCTGGGAACAGCTCATATTATGGTTTCATAGAAATTGTGTCTCCTTTACTTTCATAGTGAGAAGTATGATGTTAACGGTGTTAGAAAGAGAAAACACCACGGTTTATATTAAAATCTAGTAAACACAGAAGAATTAATTAGCAAACTTTTAATTGGTAGGTAAGTATTGATAGTCTATCTGAAGATGCCTACAAAAGAATTCTTTGTCCGTTATTAATTTTACTGTTTTGAATAAGTCCTTATTTATTATTTATTCCAGACCGTGATCCTGTGGTCATCGAGCGGAGCAACCTGGTCAACATCTCCAAGTTGGTGGTGAAGGAGCTGATAGAGCAGTCGCTCCGATATGGTCGCATGCTGGACACGGATCACCTGCCACTCAGACACTTCTTTATCGTCCTTGAGCACGTTCTCAGGCATGGACTTAAACCAAAGAAGGTAAAAAGATGATACTGGGGTTTTTTTTAAGGTCTGTTTTTCAAATTGACAACACTTTCCAGCGACTGCCAATTTGACAGCTGATATCTTATCTGTGCTCGGTTTACTATTTCATTTTTATTACTGACTTTTCGTCCCACAATTGAATGGCATTGTGGAAGAGCTTTGGTTTCAACAAGACGGCGCAACACGCCACACAGGACGCAATCAATTTATTGAAGGAAGCATTCAATGAGCGCATAATGTCGCATAATGGACCTGCGACTTGGCCTCCGAGATCTTGTGATGACTTTTCAATTATTTTCTGGGGATTTGTGAAATCACTATTCTACACTGATAAACCGGAGATAAAGGACGACTTCGGAGACAACATTCGCCTCGTTATTGCCGATATACGGCCCCTATGCTCGAAAAAGTGGTCGAAAATTCGACTTCCAGGTTGCGTTCGAGCCAGCTGGGGCCCATGTAATCAATGTCATATTTAAACACTAATGACATCAAATTATCTTTCCAATAATGCCAATACCATGGCCATTACCACGATTTTTATGTGTTTTATTTCACTTTACAGTTAAAAAAAGCTCTCTTTGCTTTCTAACCTGGATATAGTGGATATTGTGAATGTGAATGTATTAAAACAATAGATCACATTGTAGAAGAATGTCCCTTTCATCAGAGTCCCTATGGTTCATCTGTGCTGAACATAGTGAATACTTATGACGTTGACTGTCTGGATAGCCTTAGCCCCCCTCTTTGACCTCCACCATGCGAAGAAGAACTTCTAGATTTTACAACACTCCATTTTTATGTTCCAAGTTTCGTCTCCTTCTTCTTCTTCTTCTATATAAGTTCTCTGGAGTCCAGCATTGGGCAAAGGCATCCCTCAAATGTCTCCAGTTTTGACAGTTCTTAGCTGCCCTAATCCATTCGAAGCTGGTAGCCGGAAGTCCCTCATCCATTCTTTTTAGGTCATCAACCCATGTTATCTGTGGGTGAACTGCTAAAATTCATACCAAAAAATATGAGGGAACTTAACACTTCAGTTAGCAATAGAGCCGCAGAATGCTTGTTAAAAATTATGTGCCTTTTTGTTATCAGGGTCTGCTTGGACCGAAGAAAGAGCTTTGGGACATCCTCCAGATGGTGGAGAAGTTCGCCCCCGAAGCCCAGGACATTACAGCCAGTGTCAGGGACCTGCCCACTGTCAGGTGAGGATGTAATCTGATGTAATAAGTTGACCTTCCTACAAGCATTGGCGTGCACAGAGTTTTTAAACATCGAATTACATAATTGGTATTTTAAAAGACAACTCTTTCATTCAAATTATCGCCAAGAATGTCTAAGATGCTTGTCAAATATACAAATAATCGCTTGATTAATGCATAATCAGAAGCCAATAAAAAATACCTATATTTTTCCTCTAAGTAAACAGACAGTATTATAAAAAAAGCCAATATATCATTATTTTATTTGAGTTGTACTAGTTTAATAGAGGCACCAAGAGATGGCACTGGTTGCTACATTTGGCAGTAGCGTATGTTTGTGCCCAAAGGCACAGCCTTTTTCAGCACTCACATAAACAAATAGTCCCTTAAATTGGCATACACACACACATGTAAAGAGGCAGTGCTTATTTGCGTGTATGGATTGCATGCCTCTGCCTATAATCATTGGATCTTAAACCCATTGTGCTTTCTCCCGTATTTTATCTCATTATCTTTCTATTTTTATTCATAGGCTCTTATTATAAGTGAAGCAATCGTGATCTCTGTTATTGTTTAGATTTAAATAGTTTATTATTTGTCCACCAGAACGGCAATGGGTCGTGCCCGTGCCTGGCTGCGCCTGGCCCTGATGCAGAAAAAGCTGGCAGACTATCTGCGCGTGCTGCTGGAGCACCGGGAGCAGGCCCTGGAGGAGTACTTCGAGCCGCATGCCCTGGTGCTCAGCGACGAGGCTGTGGTCATCATGGGACTGCTGCTCGGACTGAATGTGATTGACTGCAATCTGTGCGTCAAGGTGGGAAATTAAACTTGCATAAACATTTCACGCACATATAACTGAAATTAGTATTTTTTTAATTGAAATTTTAAGGTATACCAATGTAAAATCAGACATTTTTATTCTATTTTCAATGCTTTTCTTACAATTTTTATGCAATTTCTTATTTGGTCTCACCTTTTATTAGTGCTATTTGACATGTAGACCGCCACTCCAAGTTGTCACTATCTTCTCATTAGTGGAAAAAGTTGTCCGATTTTCGACAACATCTGCAGAAATGTCAAGATATTTTATTTGAATGCAATGGATTTTTGACAATTTATTTAGAATTTTTAACATTTATTTGATTGAAGGTTACGAGAAATTATAATTGACGGAAAGACCAAGCTTGACAATCTTATCTGCAGAAATATATTTTTTTAATTCTGCAGGTATTTTTTAATAAAATCTTCACTAGTAACTCTACTGACTGCAAAGTTTAGTGTGCTAAGCTATAACAGATTGATAACAAACAAGTATATTTCTGATTTTCTCTTCTAATAAATCAAAACCAAAATTTCCTCTGAAATCATAAGATTTGTAAGTAGGTACTTAAATACCCATCTACTTAATTATTAACATATAAAAACAATAATTTCTTCAGGCAGGTAGGTACCATAATAATGATTATTCCGATATGACAGCTCATAGTAGGATCAACACCCATGAAAACTCTGGCAGGATAAAAAGGTAGTATATAACACGGCTACCATCTTGAACCGGAAATAGAATACACAAACAAATTTACAGAGAGATAAAGATGCCAAACGGTTGAGTTAAAACAGTTTGCTGAGCTCAGTCAATTAAACATCTGCAAAATACAATTATTGTTTGTTGTTGTTGTGCAAAATGTATTTGATGTTTTTTTAAATCCAAATGTATTCATTTTTGTTGTTTGTGTTTCTGTTTGTCCCCGAAATATTATTTTTTTCTAATTCTTTTAGTAATATCCCACTAATACATGTTCCAAATTCTCAGGAAGAAGATCTGGACAGTCAGCAGGGGGTGATAGACTTCTCTCTGTACCTGCGCGGGGCCAGCGGAGACCCTGAGCCCCCACCGCCCCCGCAGCCGGGTCCCCATCGCCGCCAGATCGCCGCCGTGCTGGACCAGAAGAACTACATCGAGGAGCTCAACAGGCATCTCAAGTGAGCATACACCATTGCTTTACTATCTATTATTTATTCAATTGATAAACGACTGTGTATGCGAAAACCTTACTAATTGAAATGTAAAATAGAAACTGACATAAAATAGTTCATTGAAAGATACATGAGATGTATACATTATCCAGTAAAAGGGATAGTTTAATTGTTGTATAAACTTCAAATTGTAATAATTTCTCATTGAATTTCGAAATTTTTCCAAGGTATTTTAAATGTTCTATATTTTTCTTCATTTTGAAGATATCGTAAAAACAAATACCAATTTAGAAACTAGATAAACTTACCTGTTTGATTTTTGTATTCGAAATATTCTTTAATGTTTAAGAATTGCAATATTTTAATTTCAAATATGAAAAATGGAAAAAAAACCTTAACACCAACATTTTTAATCAAAACGTCAAAAAATTTCAGCGAAATCAAAAATCATAAAAAACAGACTTTTTATTTAAAATATTTGCAAGATAACTGTCACTTCAATTTTTATCTCGTTCATACAATAAAAAATGATTAAATATAATATGTAATAACAATTCCCAGAGAATTACCAAACAATAAGACATTTTGAATCCATTTCGTCATCAATATATGTAAACATTGATTTTACGTACACATGCATAAGGCATTTATATTATTAAACAACATCACCTTCATGGAAGTTTTATTAAATTCAAGCAGTAAAAGTCAATTATAAAATAATACATAGGATATAACCTCGCTTTTTCCGATAAGATGAAACTATATTATTCACAATAAGACATTATTAACAGATTAAAACTGACAAAAATAACACAAGTAATAGTAAATTTATTGAATTATACTAATATAATATTGAATTGGTCATTAGAATAGAAATTATTATTAAAAAAATGATTTTGATCACTTGTACCAAACCAACACACTCATTCGTGGGTAAATTGATGTGCATGACGTGCATGCTCGCGCAAAGGAGCGAATGTGCGTAGATCTGAAAATTGCAATGTTGTTGTTGGTAATAATTACAACTAAACAGTTTACAATCTTTGTACAACTTGTTTTTCTTAAATAGTTATGTTATGTAATCTTATGTATTGTATTGTATGTATGTATATTATATAAGTTGTATCCCACTAAAAACTCATAAACGGAACACTCTATCGAAAACTCTTGTAAATTTGTAGGTCAAAAGTAAATATTTCAAAATTTTAACACTTTGAAGTTTTCATTGAAAACAGCTGCCATATTAGAAAGCTAGTGAGGCTATGAAAATTAGACTTCAAATTATTTGTTAAAGATATTCATTGAACTGAGAAATACTGGTATATTAACTTTCTAATATGTTTGTAATTATTTTTAGCAATTTCACAATAACAAATTAACTATTTTAATAAATTTCTTACAATGCATTATTTTTTTCATCTTACTATCATATAGCATAACAAATGGTTGGAAATACTGTACATAATTGAATACTTAGGTTTCTGTAATTACTAATTATAAGGACATACTTTTTTAATCGTTTGTTCGCCAGCGTATCCTTAAGGATAATATTAAAAATAAAACTGTCCAAAATCTACGACTCCTCAATGTGTGAGTGTTCTTAGAGGAAAAAGACCACAAATATACAACACAGTGTCGGCCGTAAAATTACGTAATGCGCGCCATGTCCTAGCTCACAAATTTTAAATATCCCCGGCAGATACGTGTATGTAAATACCCGCATTTAAACCTTCGAACTCTATACATAATTTTCCCACATTAATGTCATCATAAATTAATATGACTTATTCTGAGAAATCTTTCCCAGTAAATATGCATAAGACCTCATCACTGTTGCTTTATAGTGCACACAATATGGTTTAAAGCACCTGATAACAATGTAGTCTTAGGTAAAACTTTATTTGGTGTGTGGGAAAACACAAAACGAACAAGCGTTTACTACTTTTATGTTCAGAATCAAATTAAAAATGATAACGCCATCATTTCTATTAAATGCTTTGATAGTGACACCGAAAATTGTACATAATTTGAAATTTTTTATTTTTGATTAAGTTTCAACTCTTTTTTTGCATAATAGTAAGGAACTTGAGTAAAAGAATATTTTGGCTTTAAAAATATATATTCATATAGATCAGAGGTCCCCAAACTTTTTTTCCCGTAGACCACGTAAATTTTTTTCTTCTGTTTTTTGGGTAGAGCCTTGCTTTCTCTGGCTTAAAAGCTTTTGTGGATCCCCATTTTCATCTCATGAACCCCCATTTTTTTTCCATTGACATGGAGCCTCTGATTGTCGAAATCGACCCCTGGGGGTCGAAGTAGACTACTTTGCGAATGACTGACGTAGATCAGAAAACGCTGATTCTGAAAATATAAGTTTTAATAAAATATAATTAAATTATGATATGAGATTTAGATCACTCTCATAGTGGTAGCATTGTTTTAATGGACGATTTGAGATATGTAATCTATATGGTATTCAATATACTTTTTCAAGTAAAGAATGGTAAGTGATGCAAGATGGCGGATGGCCGACACATATCATGTTCTGTGTCATTACAATTAATGGAAGAAGTGATTGCAAAAATTGTAAATTCTGTCGATTCTTTTGACATTGATGTAGCGATGAGTCATTCATGAGCGAGCCGCACAATTGAGCTAACTCTTTTTGATGAGCCATATTCATACGACTCCCGGTAAACCGTACCACGGCTCAATTGAACGCTTACTCTTTTTTATCAGGAGATATTTTAGAAAATAACGCCATTAAAATTATCCAAGTATAAATTGTTATTACATACTCGGAGACGTGAACGGTGTCTGGCAGCCCAGCATCTGGACTTGGACATATGTACCTACACCTACTAACTACATACCATCTTATTTGTTTGGTAGTACGAGGCGGCTCTTAATAAAATGAGTCATGACCCATTGCTACAGTGATTAGAGTGCAACAGATCCCACGTTTTCTGCCGAAAACAATAACCCACACTCTTCAAGTAGTGAAGATATGACCACGATTACATTTTGATACATTTCTAACCTGTTTCATGTAAAGCATGTTAAGTGTTTTCAATTAACACGTTTTGCACGCTACAACTTTGATTGATTTAAAAGGCTTTTAATGGTATCTACACGCACATGTTTACGTGAATATTTTGTTTTTTCATGGCATGTCATGTTATTAATCGATTACATCCAGATACTGAAAACATAAACAGTCACAAGTTAGGGTAAATAGGTAATTCATAATCTTTTTCTTAGTTCTTCTCACTAGGGGTTCCTAGGGGATGCTGAGGCGAACTAGGTTTTATTTAAATACAAACAGTAACTTTTTCTATGACATTTTTTCAAAATGTTTTATAATTATTCCTCTTCGATTTCGTTCAGTCAGGTTTTGATTTTTTTTTAAAGTAATTTTCTGGTGGAAGTGAATTATTGAGCTTAGTGGAAAGGTATTTATAGTTCCTTTGTCCAAAAGCTGTTAAATTTGGGTATACATATTCAAAATGTCATTCTGGTTGGCTCTTCTGGTTGGTGTTATTAAATTGTATTTTCTTTGGTTTTTGTTTTTTAAAAATGTTTGATTAAAACATTCTTAGCAACATTTGACACTGCAAAAGACAAAAATAGAGGCTTCCTTATGGAAGCTTAAGTTGCTCTTTATATTAAATAATAATTTAATACCTTGCTAACCACAACCTTGATTTGTTTTTGGCAGAACCCGTTCTTCATCAGGAAGTTAAGTTAAAGAAACACTACAATACACATACGTAACGGTTTTTTACAATTGAAAATATGAACACGAAATAAGAAATAGTATTTAAAGAAAAAAACTGCTGTATTTTTGGGTGTTATGAACAATTCTTTATAATACGAAAAAAAAAATTTTCTGTTGTCTAATCCACTCGAGCAATGGCGAGTTTATAAAATAAATTTCTTAAGGGATGGAGATTTCCAAGCGTTTGGTTTTGGATTCGCCCGCGCTTATTCAATAAACCATACCTCCAAATACCTACAAATATTAACACTGGTGACCGCGCGCAAGCTGCATTGTTTGTTTTACCGCGGGCCCGCGACACTTTTTCAAATTGGCGGATTGGCGGGTTTTTTGAAAATGTTTCACGCGGGCCACTTATAATTCGTTCGCGGGCCACAATGTGGCCCGCGGGCCTGGGGTTGGGCAGCCTTGGTTTAACCCATATTTGTAGATTTTATAAAAAAATCATAAAATGAAATTTGTACGTTAGTTTAACACCTGCTAACAACTGCTCAATGGGAGTTTATTTTTAATCCCAGGACTTTAAAATAACTATAATTAAACAGAGAACTCAATAATATATAATAATTAATAGAATTTGAGTAAAATAAACATCCACGGCTTTTTTAAATGACCACGCCATATTCCGGCATGAACAAAATAATTTTAACTGCTGACATGTTGTTTGTTAAAATCTATGAATAATCCCAGCAAAGTACCACTACTGCCATCTCTCGAAACTCAATAGAAACCGAATCAAGCTAGCTACTAAACACATTAGCTATTTGCGGGAATTTCAAAATAAATTCGCAAAAACTATTTACCTAAATTTAGACAGGCATCACTCAAGGGCTAGAGCTATGTGACCTAAATTTGGGTAGCCATCATTCGACTGGTTGGACAGATTTACCTTTACCTTTGATGATAAAAATGAACACTTTAATAAGGTGACCCCGAATAGTTTATATAAATATTTAAATATATATTTTTTTAAATACCTATTTTTAAATATCTATTTGAATTTCACTTTTGTTTTCATGAATGAATGAATGCAAATCTTGAAAGTGGAAATTAAGTAAAAATCCCAACATTCGATCAAACTTGTTACGATATCAGTCAAACCATATTTTTTTCATTTTAAACGACATTTTAAAAGTTCATAGTAGTTTCAAGAGCCAGTCCCTGGGGAGGAAGGTTCAATCCTCAGTCAAACCAAAAAAAATATCTTTGAAATTGACTTCCAGCCGGCCCCAAGAGATGGCAACTAGGTCGAAAATAGATGTATCTTTATTAAAAGATTGTTTTTTTGTACATTGATTTTGTATCGTTAATCTATTCTGAAAAAACAATACATAATATATATCAGTGTCAAATAAAAGAGTAAATATTTATATATATATTTTTCATAATTATCTGATAAATTTAATCTAAACCAATGTCGATAAAGCAACACCAAGTACTTACTCATTATCTATAAAATAAATTGCATTATGTATTACACTCCTACCTTCATAGAACAACACTGAAGACATAGACAGTCACAAGTTACATCACCTGCCCACTACGAAAATAAACAATTGCGAATAATGTCATGACTCATGACTCACTTCACTCAGATAATGTTCTTATGATTGGTGAAAGTTTTCTTTGACTGGGTACTACTGCCAGTCGGAAAATCTCTATGGTATTAGAAGCATGTCTAAGAAGTTTGTCACTTTGTTTACAATTCACAACTGGCTAATAATTGAGTGACTGTCACAACAGAACATTAATATAATATTATTTGATGGCAGTGTTTTAGTATAAATTAATTGAAGTGTTGTCATAATAAACACAGTGGGTGTTAGTGTGGGTCATTGGAATGTTGTGAAGTGTGGGAGAACGATTGTTGCATTAATATAACCAAACAAATTGCAGGAATATTTACAAATCATTGTGTGTTTTTTCTTCAATTAATTGAATTGAGCTGTTGTCAAAATACAATTGAATAATGCAGTTCTTTAGGCATACAAAAAGGTGTTAAAATTTTATGTTTATGAATACGTATTAAATTTGTTTTAATTTTTTGAGAAAAACAAATGTGAATTAGGTTTCCAATTTAAGACATTCTTTTATTGTAGTTTCAGGGAACTTAATAACTATAACTCCTTAAGCGTAAAAAAGTGCAAACCTTATGAGTGAACTTTATTTTAATTGAATTGATCTGAATTTCTATTTGGAATTGAAACATTGTTGAACAGTTTTTACACATTTGAGTGTTGTTTACAAAATTTCTAACAATAATAAATTGCGAAAAGGTGTTAATTTTTTGTGTTTGAAGTGTTTTGTGTTATTTGCTGGTACGATGTCGCCATTTAATTTTCGTCTGTCCAGTGCCACGGTGACCAATCTTCAGACCAAGGTGGAGGCCCTGACCACCACCAACGCTCTGATGAAGGAGGACTTGGCCATTGCCAAGAACAACATGCTGCAGCTTTGCGAGGAGAATAATCAACTGAAGCACGCACTCGGTGAGTCATTATAAAGTTTTCATCTCTTTTCCAATGTATAATATACATGGTTCTTTGACAAAGCAGAATAGAGACAAAATATACAACAAACTGTATTCTGTTTTGTCATTGTTCTGTTTTGTGACTGTTCTGTTTAGTCACTGTTCTGTTTTATCCAGTTACCAATATACATATTGTATACGATTATGGACTGGCGTTGTTCTCTTTGTGACAGTTGTATATTTTATTTTAATCCTCTTACTCTCAGAGTGCCCTATCCTTTCAAGTGCCAATTGGCCTAGACCAAACATCAGCAGCAATCCGTTGATGCTAACTTTGATGTAGCATATAAAAGACAATGACATTGGACGCATCATGAAATAAAATAATTAAATTATTAGAGCCATCCAAATAAATCTATTTGTGAATCATTATTCTATGATATTTATGTTTTTTTGGGTACTGGATGACTGAATATAAAAGGTTTTAAAATGAATTGTGGTATGTTGTGAGGCTATAGGGGGAGGGGAAAGGAAGGAGACAGGAAAGGGAAGGGAAAGAGATGAGGAAGGAAAAGGTTGAGAAAAATCTGGATAGTCAGATCTGGTTACCATATACGGATAAGCTGTTTCAAGCGATGTTTTGATTCAGAATGGTGGTCTTTCACCAGGGTGGTACTTCGAGTATATCCCACTCTTCTACTTCTAAAAAGGACAAGTCTGATATTGTAAAGTATCTGTGACATGAAAACTACTATAAGTGTTAACAATAATATTATCAGCTTCTGTGGTACATTTGTTTATAAAATCAATGTATACATTTATTTATTTTATGTCACAAAATATATAATGTCATTTTATATAAACACCTTTTTGGATAATCTATTATTATCTTATACACAGTGTCCAGAAACTCATAGTACAAATGGGAAACTGGTGAATTTACATCACATTGGGAGTCGATTTATGGTATAACTTTTGAATTGGCCTTCGTTTTCGAGTAAAAAGTCGGAATTTTTTAGGTCAAGTAGAAAAAGTAAAAAAAATTAAATGTGCAAATCATTTTTTTTTTTTGGTGTCTGTACTTGATGTAGATTTTCCAGTTTTCCGTTTGTACTATGAGTTTCCGGACACCATGTATAATTGGTATTATTATTTATCGAGCTTGTTATTACAGAGCCCTTGAGATGATTTTGAACAAAAACGGCGCTATACAAATCAGTCAAATGTTATTATTATTACTATTGTGCTTCACACTAAAATCAGGTTTTTTTTTTTAAATCTCCAAGTACATATTCATCACATTGCACATAAAATATTATTTGTATTTGTTTGTGAATTAAAATGTAAAGTGCATTCACAAGAAATAATTATAGAAAGTAAAGCTATTGTTAAATCAAGCATTGCTGACACGATTTTTTCAGCAGTTTCGTTCATTTTTTGCCCGAGTCACATTCTTTTGTTCTACTTACTTCACATTATTTGTTTTATAAACTTTAAATAATATACCAAAATATAATTTTAGTTTACTTTTTTGGTACTAAACTAGTGCTGTAGAGACCGCCTGGACAGAATGGGCTATCGCCCGGGAGCCGGCCCTCCAAACACGTATATTGCAAAACATAGTTTGTGTGCATAAAATGTCATAATTTGCTTTGTAAAATGAGGAAATACACAAAAATTGTTACTATATTGGAATTTGTAACCAACAACAATAATAATAATAATTTTTATTCCAAAATGTGGTGAGATTAATGCAATCCCACACGTCCCATATAGATATACACATTCATTGTACATAGATATGTGAAAATTTTTTTTTTTTGGAAATAGTCTGAAAATTAATAAACAGTAATTATGTGAATAATGCAATTTTTTAAGACATACAAGAGATCCAAAAATAAATAAAAATAAACAGCAGTTACGTGAATACAAAGAACTTTATGAGATACAAGAAAATCCAAAAATATAAATCTAAAACTATGCAGGGCGTGGTCTTGAGTGAACTTGGGCCCAGCGCTCACTCAGGAGTGGCACTTGGTGCTGGTAGGCTGGTTTACAGGCCGGTACAGAATGCGTTGAACAATGTTTTTTTTTTTTTTTAACCTTAATTTTAATATGTATCATATTAAACACTATGCTGATATATAATGAAAATTAAGAATACATATTATCAATATGTCACCATTCTGCTAATATAAATGTTGATTATTTATTGCAAAAACAATTAAATTACTTTGAGAAATATTCAATGATATTTTAACAGAGCTAAACAAGTTTATTATTTATTTATTTATTACACGCCCTAGTGCGATTTTTTGAAAAAATTACAAGCTATTTGTATCAAAGTAAACACTTGAAAATTAATACAATAAAGAAAAATGTAAAGATAATGACAAAAAAAAATGCAGAACAAAATACATATGAACAATGAAAAACATTGTAAACATTACAAATATTTTAATGAAAATCCAAATTAATACTTACTAGAAGATATCAATACAATTCACAGAAAATGAAGTATACAATATTTGATAATTACATATTGACGTAAGTGAATTAAATAATATGATGATTTACCTCAATTTAAATAAAGTTAACCAACAAGAAAGAAGGTCCAGTTTACAAGCCCACCCCCGGGCTAGCATATTTGTCGCTACTCCACATTACTCTTCATTATAACACAATAATCTTAATGTTTAGATTAATAATGCATTACATACTTACTTTCCAGGACAAGATTTGCACCACCGAGACAACAGATTAAGAATTACAGAAATATATTCTACTGAAGAAGAGGTATGCATATTTATCTAAATAATGAATTATTATAATATTTAAAGTTATGTGAATTACGTAATTATAATTATAATTATTGAAATTCTTTTTACAATTATTGTGAAATACATTGCAAATTTGCCTTGTGATTTTTTTTGTAAATGCTTGAAGTACAGACAAACATTCCCGGGTTCGAATAACTTGAAAATATTTGAAAAACTCCTAATACCGTTATTATAAGAGGAAGATGTTGCTTGTGCAGTGATGGAGGACTTAACAAGCAGAGGTATTGAACCCACGATGCCTGGGTGGAAAACAGATACTTTTGTTTATTAATTAATTTTATTATCAGGAAAAAGCAAGCAACAAGAGTTTGAGCGGGAGCGACAAGGACAGGAACAAGGAAAAAGAGACAGACAGTGAGTTGATGAAAGTCGTGGAGGAGGAGCGAGCCAAGCGACATGAGATACAGAAGGAAATGGAACTGCAGGTAAAAACAACAATATTTAAAATACATATGAAGGTAATTTTAATTTAATAATTTTACTCTTCTATTTCAAAATTACCAATTGGCGATCCCTTAATGAGTTTAATAACTCATGGGAATACAACATCGTTTGTTGTATGTTTAAAAAAAAAAAAATGTTTCAGAAACACAAAACCAGTGAAATTGAACCTAGTTTACTAATATCGAGTACCAAATTGTGCACCAATGCTTAGTTCGTTGATAGTAATTTTAATACATTTGTGGTACTTAGATATTCCGGCACATTTGAATGTGTTCCATTTTTCAAGAGCACTTAACTAAACAAAGATTTTTCTACAAATTTGAATGTGTTCCATTTTTAGAGTACATACTTAACGGCCCTCGCTATTAAATGTTTCTAGCTCGAATTCGAATATCGAACTCGCTGCACCAGCAGCTGGCAGGTGCGTTCCATTCAAAGTCAACACGCTCAGAACAAAACAATTTATTATGAATTAAAGATATTGTGATTATGAAAATTATGTTAAAATATATTTTAGAATGTAATGCAATATAACGATAGCTTGATTCATGGAGGAGGTTCTCAGTAACAACATTTAATATTACTTTTTATTTGGAAATTTTTTTGATACATACATAGATGAAATGTATTACTATGTGTACCATTGTACCCATACAAAGGTACACATAGTAATACATAAAGAGTGACAAAAGGCTTGGCCTTTGTTCCAGCCTGGTTTCGCAGTGCGGCCGGGCACTGTTAATACTAAATTGTCTAGTTTGATTTGAGGTCACGGATTCTAAACAAATTAAATTTAATTTATATGAGTATATCATATTGTAGAATCAATTTTTTTTTATATCGGTACATATAATGAATCTGTACTTCGTTCCAAAGTGGAAGATACGTTCAGTATCACCCTGGTGAGAAACCATAATTCAGAATTGAAAGTTGCTTGAGAACGGCGTAGATATCGTAGGTAACGAAACGCACAGATGAAACATAAAAAAGGCGACACACTATTATAGTCCCTACGCGCAACGCATAGAGTGGAATATTGTTGAAACGTCACATGGAAGTGTAATAATTACGCGGAATTTCGAACTTTGAAAAAAGATTGACACGACGGACCGTAGAAAGCGTGCATTCACGGCCACCTCATAGAGCCGAATGAGTAGGAGAATTCTTAGATGTTCATTATATAGTATTTAACGAAAATAAATTATTAGTAAAAACATATATATCTCGACAGAAAAATGTATTTATGATAGCCTAGCGTGGCTACATTATCGATATTTTGACGATTAATAACTTAGATTGTCGTTTAAATCTGATAATTCATGATTCTCCATACAACGATTGAGATCGCTAGTAAGGAGGGCCCTTAACAAAGATTTTCCTGCATTTTAGAATGTGTTCCATTTTTTAAATAAAAACAAAACTAAATCAGTTGTTTTGACAGATATATTATAGGCGGGAAAACATAGTTCAAGAACGGAAAACAGTAATGTGAGGATAATTAATAGGAAGAAACATAAAAATGATTTATACATATATAAATATAATGTATTTAATTTAGTTTTATTTGTTTTTAATTAGATGTGCCTGAAAGCCGAAATGGAAGTAGCCATGAAACTCCTGGAAAAGGACATTCACGAGAAGCAGGACACCATTGTTTCCCTCAGGAGACAGCTAGACGATATCAAACTCATCAACCTCGACATGTACAAAAAATTACAGGTAAGACTAGCATAAAAATCAACACAAAAATACTAACAATGCAAAATACAATTAACAAAGAAAAAATACATTAATGCTATTTTTATTTTATCTTTGCTGTGAAAATAATTTGGAGTCAATTTTAATGTAATATTTTAAGTCTATTTTCATGATTTTGACATTTTAGAGCTCTTTGTGAATTTGAGGAAATTATTATTTTTATTAATTTGCATTTAATTTGTGGTTTCCTCAATCTCCTTGAACTTTACTTTGTTTATACACACCTACACCATTTGCTAACATTCTATAATAATTATTTTAATTAACCGTGTTTTTATTTTAATGTGTGTACACCATGTTTCGAATTTGTCTTTTTATATTTGTAAATATATAAGACAAGTGAGCATATTGTTTTTGAGATTACACATTGCTTAAAATTCTTATTGTTAGGTTATTTTGTGCATGCTGTAAATTTTGTATTCTTCCGTATTTTAAACCTTACTCAAATTGTATTTAAATAAATAGATAATATTTTTTTATTGTGAAACCATATTAATCGTCAAATGATATGCATTAGAAATAACGACAAAATTTTTTATTGTTACATATTGGATTTAAATGCTAGGATTTTCCGCTAACTAGGCATTTGTTTTAACCGCTGACCTTTTGCGACATGCTTCAGACCTACCTTATTATTTATTAACCTTAATTCATGTTTTCTTCTTTAACACATTCACGGACACAACGTCTATTGACATTGTTTTAGGGCAGATGTCATATGACGCGATACAACACAACAGACTGGAAGTCAAGTTTTGTATTGCAGTAGTATGTAGCCTATCTATGTATTTGTGTTACAACGTGAATACTTCTATACTTGATAGTGTCATACCCAAAAGGTGTTAATTTTATATTACTGATTTTCATTCACTTCACAAAACACATGTCCTGTGACAAAAGACATATAATAGCGTATGTCGTATCACAAAACTCTTGTTTTTCGGCAAGTGTCTATCAATGTGTTAAATCTCTATTGAGCACTCACATGGTTATTGCTCTGACGTTTTTTTAATGCGGATGACTTGCTTATTAATATTGTTTCATCACTATGCCTTACCAAAATCTTGTCTTTAAAACATTTACAATTTATTTAGCTAATATTTTAAATATTGTTGTCAATATACAGGGTGTCCAGGGGTAAAGTGTGCTAACTTCGGGGGGTTATTCTACGTGATTTTAGAAGTAAAAATGTTAAATAACTTTTTTATAAATTCCAACATTTTAATATAGTTTTTAGGTAAACATTGGAATTTCGAAAAAAGTTATCCATCTTTTTTACTTCTACCATCATGTAGAATCACCTGCCGAAGTTAGCGCACTTTACCCCCGCACACCCTGTATATTACATATGTTGCAAATCTATCTTTTTGTAATCCTTGACCAATTTTCCAAAAGAGAAAAAAAAAAAACAGAGTTTTTTTCCCTATTAAATGTTTTTTCATGATAACTTCTGTGCTGATTTGAAACGATTTAATACAATAATGGACTTGCAACAAAGATATTTCTATAATGTACTCCCTTTGATATTAGTAAATTATGTGTATGGATTTATGCCTTTTGCAAAAAACAATATATTTTCTGCTTGATTGTTAAAAACTGTTTTTAAAACACTCAGTCTTCGCTTTTAAAATTTAAAAAAAAAACTAGCTGTCCATATTGTGTATTATAATAAAATATTAAAACATGACTTTTTTATACTCCGGCCATGGCGAAATTAAACTAAGTGAGATCGGGAACTACAGTTTATTTGATACATTTATAGTTCCTGATTTCACCATCGGAAATCTCTCAGTGGTTGCCCTAAAGAAGTTTTTTTTTTTCATGGTTTTGCCAAATATTCAGATAAAATGGTTTTATAACTAGTACATGTTGTAATTTTTTGTGCAAAAGTTTTGCATTTCCGTAAGGCATATCGATTTAACAATAAGCTCCTTTAAATATGATTTAATTAATATTATTATTATTCTCTGTTGACTGAGAAGCAATCATTTTATACAAATAGATTAAACATAAAATGTCTTGCAATGTTAAGGCAAGTACACAAGTACACACAATGTTCTCGCGTGTACATCATCTGCACTCATTTAAAAGCTAGAATTTGTCTTTGAAAAAATCCTGACATAAATTAAATCTGTTTTTGGGAATAGAACCGGTCTTGCAATGTTAAGGCAAGTACACAAGTACACACAATGTTCTCGCGTGTACATCATCTGCACTCATTTAAAAGTGAGAATTTGTCTTTGGAAAAATCCTGACAGAAATTAAATCTGTTTTTGGGAATAGAACCGGTGTCGATGGAATGTGTGGGAGCTGTTTGTGTAGGGTAACTTAGGGCGAAGCTTAATGCTAAATCATTATTTTGATTAATATTTCTAACGAATTGTTGTACATTATGAATACCAAAAAATATGCTTTAGATAAATTGAAGGTTTTCCTATCGTTTCGCTTGAGTAGAATACAAAAAAAATATAAATGTAAACTACTAAAAAAATATTTTTTCAATAGAAATGTATGAACGCGTAAAGGAAACAACTTTAAAAAATACAGTATTATAGCTAAGATTATCTGTGACAAATTTCACTTTATTAACTTTTTTGTTGTCTTATTAAATTATTTACAAAATAAATAAAAACCAGTTTTATGCTTGACATCGAACGTTTCTAGACTCCGCTTGTCAAGCGATTTTAATGCCTATTACCTACAATATAAGGTATACCAAGAATATACACATTTTTGGCTTGTAGCTTCCTCTTAAAGCACACATGATCTAACTAAGAGCTTTATTATTGTTATCACAATTGGGAATTTTTTTGCCGGTTGCAAAGGGATAAAAAATGTAAGCACCAATGAGAGATGGACGGTAAAATGATCAAACTAAACACTGGACACTTGAAAATTAAACCCGTACAATTAAGCATATCACATTATGATATTAGTTTTTGGAAATGATTCTTTCAAACAGAGTTATGAAGGAAATATTTTCGGACATTCTTGTAATGAATCATTTTTCTTATCATTTTTATACTTACTGTTTAAAAATATTTATAAATGTGCAATAGGTGTTGTGGTAGATAGATTTTAATTGGCTGTCAACAATGATTGTATTAATGCAAATTTTTCAAAAAAAGGAATGTGAAATGGAACTCACGCAGAAGGGAGAAATGGTCTCCCGTCTGCAGTGCAAAGCTGAACAGATCGGTAAAATTCTAAATAACCTCGAGAAGTACAATCACCTGATCAACCACGACGGGGAAAAGAACACAAGATCGCCCACGGTGTCTGGCGGAAATCTGAAATCACCATCGGAAAGCAAAATGTCTGGGAGAAATGTGCTGAGTACGGCTGCCAGTACGGATTCGGGCAAGAAGAGCAAAGATACAGATGGGCCACCGCATAAAAAGCTGGATTTGAAAGAGATCCCACCATTTAAGATGAAATCTAAGAGAAATGAAGACACACCCCCTTCTCCTGTTGGACCGGGAAATGCTATAACTGATATGTAAATTAATGATTGATTGTTGCGAGGTATTTAATCAACAGCTTCATATGTAAAAATCTAGGCACCAAAATGGCATCTAAACTTGTTCAAACATAAGATTTACACCGGGGAAGTTTAATCCTAGTTGTTTGAATCCCCGACACAGTTGACATTGTCATCATATCTGTAATGAAAACCATTTAGAATTTGTTGACATTTACCTCTTCAAATAACTATCCCCATTAACTGCAGATTTTTGAGGTTGACAAAATTTTAGTAGTAATTTTAATTTAACCAATCACAACGGCTGATCAAACAACCCTGTTTAAAATTAGTCAGAAAATTAAAAATGGCGCCAATTGCCTATTTGATGAAATGTTCGTACGAGGAACTGTCAACGTCTTGGCATTTATATAGGAAGGTGTTGATATTAACACAAGATTCACATGATAAATTGTTTTCAATACGCACTGACATTTTTCATACAAATTTTTAACTGCTTTTTACGATAAATACCTACCCACCCTTATTATCTTAAAATTATAATCTTTTCATGCTCATATTGTAGTCACTCTGTATGTCTTCTGTTCAAGCCATACACAATATTTAAATATCAGTCTATTTGAAGCGATTTTTTAACATAACACTTTTTTTTGTGACAATTCACACAGAATATTTTTATATTCATATTTGATATTTAGACGTGTTTCAAAACGAACTACATCTCATCAATTGATGCAGGATACCAAGATTCACTTTACAACCAGATCAAACCATGACCGTCATCATTTGTAAACCAAAATGGTTTTAATGGAAAGTATAAATATGATAGAGGTTATTTTATCATGAAATAAATAGTAATGCTGTTTGTTGGTTTTTGACTAGAATGTTTTCCTTTCAGCAAAATTATTGATTAGCATAATTTGTACATTATTGGTGAAATTGGGTGGCCAAAAATTATCTGTTACGAATGAATAATTCATGACGTGCCGTGATTTAATGAACGCTTAGCTCCTTAATCCCAAAAGTATGAGTTTTTAATGACAAAAATTTGATACTAAGTATTGATATACTTTTCAAAATTGAAATAAAAAATGCACTATTGAATTGTTAAGGAACAAATTTTTCATTAAGTTGTAAGTTTTTGTAAGTACAGTTTTTTTCCCGTGAGTCGCTTACAAAATTATCACAGCACTCACTGTAAGTAACTTACTGTAAGTAACTTACTGTAAGTAACTTACTGTAAGTAACTTACTGTAAGTAACTTACTGTAAGTAACTTACTGTAAGTAACTTACTGTAAGTAACTTACTGTAAGTAACTTACTGTAAGTAACTTACTGTAAGTAACTTACTGTAAGTAACTTACTGTAAGTAACTTACTGTAAGTAACTTACTGTAAGTAACTTACTGTAAGTAACTTACTGTAAGTAACTTACTGCAAGTAACTTACTGCAAGTTACTGTTAGTTACAAGTTACTTATACTGTAAGTAACTTACCGTAAGTAACTTACCGAAAGTAACTTACTGTAAGTAACTTACCGAAAGTAACTTACTGTAAGTAACTTACTGTAATTTATAGCAAATTACAGAAGTCGTTAAGGTTAAATGCGATGTTCGTTATAATATACATGTTCATAGATTGCGTTAATTTAAGTATTTTATTAATATATGCTTTACAATATTAAGACGAATTATATTAATATATAATTTTGTCCATATAAAAATTATTTATTCATATTCATATTGCGTATGTACGTGCGCAAAAAAATAATTTCTCTTAATATTGTAAAGCATCAAAAAGCATATTTTATAAAATAATTAAATTAACGTCATCCATGAATGTGTAGATTTTAACAAATGTCGCATTTAATCTTAAGAGGCGAATATTTTTGCCAGGACTAATCGCATCCGCGCAAACTTACAGCCTTCTCATAGCTTATGATATCAGTTTGTTTATTAAGTTGAGACGCTTTCTGTAAAAAATGGTACCGAAGTGCGCCGATGCGAGATGCCAAAAATTAAAAAGACAGGTTTTCTTGGTATATTTTCCCTATAAAAACTAGTATTCTTATTATTTGTACTGAAATCTGATTATTATAAGTGGATAAGTACGTTATTATCTCCTGAAAACAATATAAAAAATAACACTAGATAAAACTCAAAAAAGCGCTGAAAACGAATATGAAAACCAAAGCGATATTATTTATTTTTCAGGTGTTATAACTGAAAATGAGCATCCTTCTTTTTAATTAGCGGTTCCGGTATGTATTTGAATTCGAAGTCGGTTGCTATCATCTGGCTGTCATTTGAATAAAATTAATGAACTGTTATTAATTGGTCCTTCATTCAATTCTGCCGTTAATGGAACAAAATCATTTGGAGAATTGTTTCTCTTGGGTCTTTTCGGTTTTATTGACAAAATTGCGTAAAATTAACAGCAGCATTGTTGACAGGAAGCCATCTTATCACAAATAAACTTACAAATGTATCGGTCGCTGTGAGCACTTATATAAATTAAACTTAAGTGAGCATTAATTACCATATTTTGGATGCGTATGCAAACGCACTTGTAAGTAACTTACATAAGACTTAAATTTTACTTATTGGTTTTACCAGCCTAAAAATGGTGTTCAGCATAGTGTGTTATGTTGTCGTGTTAATTTTTGGCTGCCCTGAATCAAAAAATTGATAGTTTGTATGTATTATGAAATCGTATATATTTAAAATTTTCAAGAATCCATTTGTAAACTGCTTTATGTCTTAAACACTATTAGTGAGAATCTTCCTCTATTTCATATAGAAATGTATTTTAGCAAGTACAATTTGTTGCAATAATGTTGTCATTGTTAATCCTAAACTGTAGGATTAAGTTATAGAAATTATTTCACTAGAAAAAGAAATAGAATTTCACCATTGTACACTTACAAATTGATGTTGTAAGCTAAATATTTGATAAATTTACTATTTATTACTAAAGGAATTGAAGAAAATTTATGATATTTTCACTAATTGTTAAATTTGTAACAAATTAGGTTTATTATGTAATTAATGTTAAACCTACGGATATAGTTCTGGATACCTAACTAAATTCATAATTTTTTTTTTAAATTATCATCTTTTAACCCATTGAGTACCAACTCCAGGTCAAGTAAGGTCAGTCACAAATAAAAATGTGTACTGATATTTCTGGCATTTTTAGACAAATTTATAGTTCTATATCTCTATGATGAAGTCATCAGAGTAAGTTCTATAAATTTCTTTACATACTTTACTTTCAATAGAGGAGGAAGTCAACTTTCAGTACGCAATTAAATGGGTATTCGAGGCCCGATTTATTCTTGAACAATTCGGTTCTCAATGGGTTAAAAGTTTTCTCTAAAGGGAGTGATATTTTAAAAACATTGAAGTTTATGAGTCATTAAAAATTTTGACAAAACATTAATCGATGTTTTTATAACAATGATGACAAGAAATCCATTTGCACCAATTGTATGTTTGATGTTTCACGATCTTAGAATTTAAACACATTCAATTCATTGTAACTAAGTACTAATATATAAAAAGCCACTCTTTGATACCATTTAAATACTTTTTAATAAATAAATTATTGCCAAACAAATTAACACCAGAATTGAAAAAAATTAATGTATGGAATTTTAGCATAATTTTTTTTCATAAATATTTTTAATATCAGTCACCGTGTATTTTATTATTATCATTTAATTAAAGGTTAAGATCAATTTAATAACAGATTATTTGGCATTCCCTGTAGCTTCATATTTGCCTTTAGGTGTTTTATATTCAAGTAATCAAATTTGTATTGGTATTGAGATAAATTATTTTTGACTTAATTTTAAAGTTATTTGTAGGTACTATAATAATTGATGTTTCCCCTGTGACCATAATATCTGTAAAAAGGTTTAATGAAAAATATGTAAATGCACAGCTTTTAAAAATGATATTATAAATTTATTTTTATTAATTATTTAATTAGGTTTAAAGTAAAATTATTGTTTTGTTTATGATTGCCATTTGTTTTAGGTGTGCGAAAGTTCCTTGAAACATAAGACAGAGTTGATAACGAAATTGGAGGAAAAGACTGAATCTATGGCGAAAACTATTGAACAACTTGATGGGAAGTAGGTTACAAACGTTTTGTTTATTTGTACCATCTTGCTAACACAATAATATATATTTTTATGCCAACTAACTTAGCTTACACAAAGGCTGTGGGATTTAATATGGGTTATCATGATATCTGTTTTTTTGGCGGAGATCATTTATATATATATACATTGTCTATGGTCTGATTGTCTGTGGTCATTAATCTATGATTTCTATACCATAGACACAGCTTGCTTCACATTCTGTCATTAAATCAGATATCAGGATTGGTGTGATAGACGCAAATACGAAATATCAAGTGGGAACAACTCTTTTCACATATATTTTGGATACTTGAATCTAGTCTTAGTCAATTTGGTATCGCGGATCTCATAGGCAAATTTAGTATCTCATAACCTTATGTATAAGTTTGACTGGGACAAATTTTCAATATTTTTATTTGGTTCTGAAATGAGCAAGAATCGTAAAAGAGATTACAAAAATCAATTGCGAAATAAACTCATGGAAAGTGACTTTTGAATTTTTACGATGAAAATAATTATTTTTTCAATGTGCATGTAATAAATTGCATGGGAAATAACATTTAAAGAAGTTAAAATAAATCACTGAAATAATTAGTAATACCAATTTTATCAACATTTTGTTAATTGATAGGTCATGTTGGTGCTTTTATTTTTCTTAAATTTATTTTTGAGTTTGAATTTTGAGCCGTTTGATTTTTAAATGTTACTTGGGAGGCACAAACGGACTCACATTTGAAGATATAGAATATAATTATTGCTTAGTGTGAAATGTTTTTATGCTAACCTTGAATTAAATTGGTTATAATATCATACATTTTAAGATATATGTCTAAAGAGGTTATAGTAATTTATTCATTCAATTAATTTATTAAGATAAGTTGATAAATTTGTCCCACTAGTGATTAAATAAATAAATGTTAATCTAGATATTGGCAAACCTACGCTATAAGCAGCTGACATGTTTATTTGTATGGAAAAAATGTAAAATTAGTTTAAATTTTTTTATTGTGATATGTAGGCTTTATACATTGAAAATATAAACGTAGTTTTACGGAATATCAGTATTTATACTTTGTAAGTTGTCAAGAAATTGATTTTGAAACAATTTTTATATTGTGCTAATTGAAAATAATGTGCTTTCAAAAATGTTTCGCTAAAATGAGATTTCAACGCTTCTGTACAACTGTTTGTTTTGAATAAATCACTATGCATTGAAATTCAAGTTTTTCAATCATGTTTTTAAATTTGTCCCCTTTTATTTTTTTGGTTTGATTTTATTTTGTAGGTTTGCCACTATCTTTTTTTACACAATGTTGGTAGTAGAAAGTTAAAAAATTAATATTTACGTAAATTTAAAAAATAAGGTTTTGCTATAATTTATTTATTTAAAAAAAATTAACGACGACTCGTACGACTCCTATCTTTCTGTTACCAATATTAATTTTATTTATTTTTAATTTTTATGTTATTTATTTTATTTTTTTTATGTTTTAACCCTGAATAATCCCATAATATTTGTTAATATGAAATATTCACAAAAAAGATATAAATATTTTGTCTTTGAAGAAAAGAATAAAACATTACATATCATCTTGCTCTCCATACCAACTAACTAACCAATTAAATATCACACCATTTTAATTAACTAAATATCACATCATTTTCAAGTGGGCAGAGAGGATGGACTGTTACAGCTTGACACAATTAACTTTGCAGTCAGTGGCGTCGCTATTGTAGATTTTGTGAATACAAAAAAATTTATCAACAAGTCGACTTGGTTATAACTATTACGGCAATAGCGAATGAGTAATTACAAAACAATATTTTAGTTCAGACTTATCTTTATACAACTGTTAGCTGTCGATTCACTAATATACAGTGCAGATAATTTAGTTAACACAATTTCTGAATACTTGAATGGGTCGGTTGGGACTGAAAAAAAAAATAATAATTTGGTATTATTCTCAAAGTAAGAAGTAACAAACAAAGGTGCGGTATAGCGCGGCGGTTAGTTGCCTGGCGCACAACGGCGACTTGCGAGAATTTCGTATCCCGTTACGGACGAATTCATATTTTTATGGCACTACCTGGGTAAGATTGTTGACTATGTGAAAAATTGCTTTGTCTGGTTTTCAAACAGCCCACGATCTACAAGTGGATTTTTTGTTTTCGTTGAGGGGGAGGGGGTTGACAGCGAAATTGAAGATGAAAATTGAAGCGAGGTTTCTGTTGATTTCTTAGAATTTGGTGTTATGCAAACCGGTTCTTCAAATTTAGTTCCATTTAGGACATGCAGCATAAATTAACGAAAACTTTATAAAAAAATGTTCTTAATCAGGGTTTACAAGAATTACCCCAAACATTATGATTTTTCTCTATAGCCATGTGCGCCGAATGAAATTGACATGCGGGCCGCAAGAATTGGGCCGCGGGTTGTGCATCACAGGTTTGTGACAAGTAAAATTTTACAGCAGAAAACCATAACAATCCGGCAAGCTAGTTATTTATGGCAAGTGAGATTTTACAAGCGGTACAATACGCCCAAGCTATTAATAATATAAACAATTTTGTGATATTTTCTTAGCTAAGCTTTGAACCAGGTGATGATATTTGTAGTGTTTTTCTAGGAAACTTTGAACCAGGTGATGATAGTTATAGTGCATTTTTTTTGGAGGGGGAAATTGAGAAGCATGAAAGCCAAATCTTTAAAACAATCATTGATAATAAATTTGGTTAATAAAAGTGATATTTTGAATTTTTTTTTTTATAAGTAATACCTACTCGTATTTTGAAAATAAACTGTACATTTGCGAATATATTGATAGTAGAGGTAGGTAGGTAGGTACATACGACATTTAAAAACCTATAAGGAATATAACGAGTAATGGCTATAAGGAGCGAATTTAGTCGGTCCCCTCGTGCTCGTTATAACCAAGTTTGACTGTATTTAAAGAATGCTTCATTCATTGGCCAGTTCCTCCTTTGGCCGTCTGCAAAGTAAAGTGTGTCAAACTATACACTACTCTCTTGGCATAACCAATAAAATACTTGAGTAAATGTAATAGAAAAGTGTGTATGAGACCATGTATGAATGAGAATAATGAAATTAGTGTGTGCCAGGCATAGACATTCAAAATGATAGACCAGCCAATCGGGGAAAGGGGAACGGACCAATTTGCGCAGGATGCGACGTGACGTTAGTAAATGAATCTGACACTATACAGGCAACTCGCATTGTAATATCACTATTCAGTCCTCGAAAATAAAATCTGCTTACGAATTACTAGCCCTTTTTACAATGGCGCGCAAATTGCTGGCTGTGTAAAAAACTTAATTACAAATCCCAAATTGAGTAAACAAAAGTTCGGGCTTGTTTTTGCAAAATTGAATATTTTGTTAAACTTTTATAAATGTGTTATAGTTTATCCACCTCTCTCATTTTTAGCCTTGCTACGCCAGGCAGTTTGTTCAAAAATGAACATTCAGATTGTGCATAGTAAAATCCTACAATGTACTTTGCTTTACTTTAGAGAATTTTTCTTCTCAGGGTCTAGTTATTTCAATGTGCACTCTTCGGCCGTCAACGTATGCCAAAAATATGGTCACATGGTTTGCCTCCAGCTCGTGAAAATGATACCCAGATTTCATGTTAGGGCAAGTCTATCAATTTGGATGTGTCAGGATATTTAAAGAGGTTAACCAGAGTGTGACTGCTACACAAATAAACTTACATTTTCTACAATACATATTTGCCCTAATGATGAACACTGCAAAGCTCTCAGAAATGTTGGACCAAGAAGGAGGAAGAGAAGCATAACATGGCTTAATATACCAAAAGTCAAACAATATATTATTTCTTACACCGCCATCATAAAGATGCTGGTAAACGAGCAAGATTATTTCACTATTGTTTCCGAATAATTGACTTGACCGTCAGTTGTCTTGCAGGGCGGGGTGTTTGTCGTCAATATTGTTGTTTTCCTTCAAGACAAATTCACAATACGAAAAGTGATCTCCTGCAATAACAAAACTTGTATAAACTTGAAGAAAAATTCGCTACTAAAAAGTATTTATTAATCATTATTTAATAGTGATTAATATCGCGTGCTAAGTGGCAAACAGAGACGCACATATGTAACAGAGTTGGAAGGAAATAGATTTGACCAGTCAATATTGTCGTAACATCGCTAACTCACTCTCAAGACATGGCAATATGTCGAAACGAATAGGCAATTCACAAAAATCTTGTGCAATCATGACCAACAATAAGGAAATCTTGACGAAATACTGTGCCAGCAAGAAATTGTCATAAAAAGTTGCTCGTTTATTAGAACCTTAAGAATTTTAATTGGTTATTGGTTAATTTTAATTGTCCACTAATATTGGTGTTAAGGTCTGGTGGTTTGTTTATTTTATAATATTTTTATGGCTTTGAATTTCTATCTATAATCCTTCAACATGATCATGTTTTCAGATTAAATTTAGAGAAAGATGCAAAGGTAAAGCGAGAGGAAATGTCTAGAGTGCTGGGGGTGAGGGCAGCGGAAGCCGAAAAAGTGGCTTCTGCAGCTGAAAGTGATCTCAGGATAGAGAGAGAGTGGAGGATATCATTACAGGTATGAAGTTTTCAATTTAAATATTTTTAGTTATTAATATTATTTTTAGTTATTAATTATTCGAAGAGTGTATTCAAATGCAATAGATGGTGCTAATAAAAACCTTGAGGGGGCTTTATTAGGTCTTAGGTATTATCAGCGTCTTGGTTCCTGTGATCTTTGGCGCCTTGGCAAGTTGGCGCCCGGAGCGGACTGCTCCAATTGCACCTGCACAGGGCCAGCCCTGAGGAAGGCCCTCTTCCATAGGGATATACAAGTATCTGATACTCGACGATTCAAGTATTTTGATGACTACCGCCATACGTCTGTCTGGGTTTGTGTGCTTTAGATCAATGCTAAGAACAAAACAGTCAACGACGAATGGCAGGATATAAAAATGACAGCTAGTTAGTTTGGTTGTGAGTGAGGTTATGAAAGCATTCTAGTTTTGAAACTTAGAATTCAACAATGATTGGTGGCGACGCGGGTCACGTGATATCAATGAGGACGTGTACAGACTGTGCGCGACAAGTTTGTAATATGAGTACACAGCATGAGATACTTGCGTATCCCTGTGGAAGAAGTGTCTAAGTTGTCATTTAAATGAAACAATTTAGCCATGTTTTGAATTTTGCATAATTGCCAGACTCACAGTGGTAAAGTGAATATAATATGAACCAATATACATATATTAACAACGGATCGTTTCACAGAATTTGAACAATTCATCAAATTTCTAAGTTTATTTCATGTTCTGTTATTATATGATTATGGGCCAGTAGCTTCACAAAACTTGAATAAAACTTTCACGGAACTTGAAAATTATTTTAATTTATATGAATTTTTAAAATTCTGTGTATAAAGCCGTTTTTTATAATTCAACCATGATATTCAGTTTTTATTTGATGTGTCCTAATTGTATAAACTTATCATGATTGCAATTTTGGTTGTTGTAATAATTAGGTTTACAACTTTGCTAAGTCTAGTAAAATCACCAGAATATGTCAGACATTATTGTTATTTGCGTCAATATGTAAATGTGTTTTTTTATAAATTTATATAATGTGTAATTTTATTTGCAGGAAACAATGATGAAAGACAGGGACAGAATATCAGAACTGCAACAAGAAATTGAAGCATTAAAACAAGTTGAAAAGGTATATTTTCTTGATTTTTTGGTTATTATTTTTACTGCATTCCCAATTATGTACAAAATGGATGGCGTATATTAAAATTATCTTTATGTATGTATAGCTTTAACCAGTTCAATCGCAATCAGTTCTTACTCAGTCTATGATTGGGTCGCTCCCAGTTGGTCATGAATTCGGTTACCTCACATCCTTTAAAAAAATGTATTAAATCCACATTGGAAGCCCTTAGGATCTTTGGGGTTGCTGTGCGGACGGTCTTTTTGAGGAGAGGAAGGAGTGAATCTGGGTATTGAGGATGAGGATCGAGTTGTAATAGGGGGAAACACAGACAATCATTCCACATTCCAGTCCATTACGGTCTTTGGGATCTATAAGATCATATGGGCATTGTACAAAATGTTTTTTTTTTTCATGCTTTCCCCATATGAAAAATCTATGCTTTACACAATCAATTTGATATGTATTATGGTATAAAACTTTTTGTTACAGGTTGATTTTTTTCATCTCGAATCCATTTGAAAGGATGACTTATGTGGAAAATGGACAAAAAACCGGTGTATAACATTATAAATGTTTGCTTTCAGAAAAATACAAAACTAGAGGAAGAACTTGAATCTCTCCAAGCCAAGTACGCCGATGCCCAGACGACTTTGGAAGAAATCGGCGACGCCCTCAGCACCGACAAGTTGAAGCTGGCCGAGGTGCTGGAGGCTGTTGGGGTGGGGGGCACGGCAGGCGGCGGGGGGGATACCCCCGGGGGCCCTGCCTCCCGGGAGGCCAGGGAACGGAGGGGGAGGGCAGGATGGACAAGTGACAGCCAAGCCACACGCTGCAATGGGTGCGAGAAAGAGTTTAATATTGCAAGGAGAAAGGTAAATCTCTTATAAACATCAAATTATATTTACAACCTTCTAAGATTCAATTAATATTTAAGCAACCCTTATTTATTTTTTTGGAATAACTTAATGAGTAAAACATCAAATTGTAATATTTTATTATTAACTCAGAACCCAGAACCCTCGTCTTGCCGGGATGCTCAGTTGGTAGAGCCGTGTCCCGGCAAGACGAGGGTCCTGGATTCAAGTCCTAGATGTGACCGTATCTTTTTCTGATTTTTCTGTGTCAAATTTTCATTTAAGAATCGCTAATGTCTTCAATAATCAACCCTAATTTATTTTATCACTGTATAATTTTTAAATCACATGGTGTCCAGAAACTAGTGGAATAAGCTGAAAACAGTGAATCTATGTTACATTTGAAGTCGATTGTGTGGTACATATTACTTTTTGCTTTGAGCTTTCGTTTTTGAGTAAATCATGTCCGAAGTTGGAATAATTTGGTCAAATTTGAAAAAGAACCTTTTGCTAGGGGGTTAATATCAGCTGTTTAATGTCTTTTAAAATGCTTCAAAGCGTAGTCCCGACTCCAAGAGTTTTTTAAAATCCTTTAAGTTACGGAAAAATCAAAATGCTCAGATCGAAAATAAAAAAATTTTGTGTGATGTAGATTTACCAGTTTTCCTTCAATTCTGAACACCGTGTATATTTAAATTATATTGTTAGCCCGATGATTCAATTTTTCTATCTTGAATAAATATAGAGGTTCTTAATTAAGTGTCCAAAAACTTGTGTATATATCTGCCACATTAGAAGTTGATACTTTTAACTAGTAAGTTTGTGCAGTTCTGAGCTGCAGTCTTCAGGGTGAAGATTTCTCCGATGATGGCCAACCTCCGAGACGGCGCAGGAAGGAGATAAACAAATGTTACCCTCAGCACATGTATATACGTAGTGCATTTGAAATACAATTGCAAACTGAACAAATGTGATGAAAGTACTGAAGGGTTAATTTTTATGTAACCACCCTCAACACTGCGTAATGCACAGAGGGCCCACTCTACTCAGTTGCAGATTAAATTAATATTGGTTCCATAGTACTTAATGGTATTTCTTCATCACAGCATCACTGCCGCAGATGTGGCCAGATCTTCTGCGGAGCCTGCAGTGAAGGCTCAATGTCTCTGGAAGGTCACACCCGACCTGTCAGGGTCTGTGATAACTGCAGAAATACACTCACAACCACATAATGAAATAATCACATAATGATCCTAATCACATAATGATCCTAGCCACACAATGATCCCAATCTCAAATTAACTACTAATTTTAATAAGCAAGTTATCTAGTTTTATACGTCTATGATTTATATCTCCGTTTTTGAAATAATGACTCACCGATGTTATAAAAATTTTCTATATAATATTACAAATTGAAATTTACGTTTGCTTTGTTTTTTGGTCCAGCACAAAAGCTTCAATTATGCACCTTTCATTTTTGACTTCGGAATTCACCAAACAGGGCCACATTCAGAAGTGTCTTGGATAAAAAAAATAGACTTCATTCAGAATTATTGAAAAATTTTGGACTAATTAATTAATTTTCTTTACAAATTAATATTTAAATTGTAAGTATGACAAATCAACACCGACACGGCAAAATGTACAAACTAATTTATTTATGAACAACCTAAAGCCAAAGTAACAACTTTAATTTCTAAACATTTTTTTTAAGGTATTGATAAACGAGCAAGAGAAATTGTCTCTTATTGCCTATTGCCAACAATTGTCTTTGCCGTCAATAGTCTTGCAGGGAAAGGTGTTGGCAAGTCAAGATTGCCAGAACTAACTTGCCAATGGTCATGCCTGTGGGGAGAGCAATCTTGCTGTTGAACAGAATCAATTCGGATATCGAAATTTTTAGCATCAATGAAGCTTCCTTTAAGGCAAGCTCTATTATTACTGGTATAGTTGATATACACACTGTTAATATTAATCTTAGATTTCTTATTACAAAAATATTTTAAAAACGCATTGAAATTAACAATTTTGTAAAGTTTTTGAAATGAATAAACAGAATTGAATTAAATTGAATAATGTATAAGACAAATTCACAAACTTGTATGAACTTGAAAAAAATCGCAAAATAATGGCAGTTTTGATAGCGGATATGTGGCGAACAGAGACGCATGACGCACATATGTAACAGAGCGATTAGATGCCATATACACAGTGATAGATATGGCCCAGCTATATTGTAGTACATAGTATCAATTGCTTGGTGAACTCACCGTCAATATTTCTACAAGAAAAGGCAATACGGACAATCTTGACAGACAATATGGAAATACCTTGCCGACAAGAAATTGTGGTAAAAGGTTACTTGTTTATCAGAATCTTTACCTGATGAAAATAATATAATAACTTTTGCAATATATGTTATATTTTTTAGTCTCCCGATTTTTTTGTGTTTTATGTTATTGTTATTATTTATTAAGCCTTTATCTTTACAACGAGTAAACAGCTCAAGAATCATACGAAATTTATCACACCTGATAAGTTTAAATCTCTTTTCTCATTGTTTTTACGCAATATTTTCAAATGAAAAATGATTTAACCCTTTTAAACTTATAAACGAAATTTAAAAGAATATTGTTTTACGAAAAGATTTATTTGGAAGACAAATAAAGAACTTAATTTGTCTCACGGTGTTTACTGTATCATTGTCTTAATATATCAAAATTCCATAAATGATACCTAAAAGATTCATATATGTATATACATTTTGCATGGATACGTCTGAGTTTCATAAATAGTACCTCAAAGTTTCATATATATGATGCATCAAAGTTTGAGGATTTTAATACAGTATATTTCGAGGGCTTAAAGTCAAACAACGTTATCTCCAAAAGCATACAGATAATTTAGATCTTAAAGTCAAATAAATTTATCTACAAAAAAAATACAAACCAATAATTCGAGGACTTAAAGTCAAACAAAGTTATCTACAAGGAAACATGTCATTACTAATTATTGGTTACGTCTTTTGTAGGTAATTTTGTTTGACTTTAGGCCCTCGAATTATTGGTTTGTCTTTTGTACATAATATATTTGACTTTAGGGCATAGAATTAATTGTAGATAATGTTGTTTGATTGGTGCTCTGAGGCAAAGGGATTAAAAGTAAATTTCCAGAGCACATGTCAATTTTAAATTAAAATTTTCCAAATTTAAATGATCTCTTTTTAATTGAATTAAATTCTATTACATATTAGTATTCCTATTATTGTAGAGTTTCTCAATAACAGGGCTGGATTTAATTTAATTTGATTCAATTCAATTTAACCTTGTGCGACATGCAAATGAAAATCTTTTGCAAGATCTTGCTTCAAAGTCCTTCTCAGAATACACAAGAACACGGAATGACATTGGGCACAATTTAAATTCGGCGCTTTTATTGGGTAACCTTTATTTCGAGATTTTTATGATTATTTATTTTTGTAAAAGGTTATGTGTTAAGAAATGTTGTGTGATTCATTAGAAATGTCAATATTTTTTAATCTTTTATTTTTGTCTACACTATTTACGTGTGATGTTAAATTGTAAATCAATCTTTTTAAAGCTGTTCAGACATTTTTAATAATAATGCCTAAAGTTGACAATATATTGTACAATATTATTTCTATTCCTTGCAACAAAGTGTTCAATAAAAATGACATAGAAGTTAAAAAATATTATTTTCATTGTGTTTGGAGTTTTAATTTTTATTTGTCTTAAAATCTTTTGTATTTAATATTTAAAAAAAACTGTGTAATTAATTCATTTGATTTGCTGTGTAAATGAAGCATAAAATTTGTATTTATTGAATTAGAAAAGTGCCTAAATGTTCAATGTGTAATTTTGTAAAATATTCATGTTTCTAAATTTGGATAGATTTTGAGTTTCTACGAATTTTCACAAGTAGTATGTTATTATTTTTTATAGGTGCCTAAGTATGTCCTTTTTTATATATGTATTATGTTTTTCAATTTTTTATGTTTATTTTTGAAAATACGTAAATCAAATATTGCTAAGCTTGACTACATAAATATAATTATTTAAAAAATAAAAGACACAAATAATATAGAGTTACTGAATTTTTGACAAGTTAAAAGCTTTTTTATTACAAAGATTTATCTGTCGTATCGTTGTTAGGTCAGTAAAATTTGTAACATGATGCGATTTCGGAAACGTTGTTTCTGGCCGAAATTAAAAATATTTTTACAAGCCCTATCATGAGGTATAATTTTTATTACATCACAGAAGGCCCTGAGGCTTCACTCATGGCCTGTGTAATATTTGGGGATTCTGTGCAGTGGGTTTTTAAAATGATGTTATAAGAGGAACATCTTTGATAAAAAGGAATTAATGTTCCATTATTATGTATATATGGTGAATGAATAAGATTATTTATGTTATGAGAAAGCAGTATGTACTAATTTAACTTTGCTCAGCAGATTGTCACTGGCGTAACAATGATATAGCATTAGTTCAAAAACATCGATCATAGTGTATAAAAATGTTTAGTACTGTTTTTTTTAACATGAATTTATTTTTATATTTTGAAGGTCAATAATATATCTAAAAATGAAAAGATTTTCTCGTGTTTCGCTACAGTTGATGGTACCCATGTAAGTGAAAAGATTTTCTCGTATTTTGCTACAGTTGATGGTACCCATGTAAGTGAAAAAAATGTATGTAAATAAAATTCAACAAGTTCTTATTTGTGTATATAACAATAATAATTAATTTAGCATCATGACATTTAAAAAAATTTATTTTGTTATGTACATTAAAATATTATTATTTGTTAAAATATTATTTATGAAAATATATGTCTGATGTTAATCATGTTGCTTCTATGAATTTTATAAATTTATATGTAGAAATTAAATGAAGTGTTTTGTTTTACTTGAAATATAACCAGTTTCCTCAAATTTTTCCAATAATATACCATACCATAAAATGAAACACCTTGTTTAAAACATCTTTTTTATTTCAGTTTATTAGTTATAAATAAAACCTAAAAGAAAATTCGAAGATAAAACACACTAAAATAAAGATATTTTCTCCATTCGATAATGAAAATTGTTTTTACCTGCAAATATGACAAAAAATATTATTATCTAGGTACCCCAATGGTAAAAAAATTCTTTGCTGTTGAATATACTTTCTTCAAAAGTCGAAAATATATTCACAAATCAGAACACTTTTTTTTATGGAAAAAAACGAGCATTAAAACCTATCCTTGTAAAAATCATGCATCACTCGAAGGGGGTCACTAGTGTCCCCCATATAACGCGGAGCGATTGTCTCTCTTAATATTCTTTTTGGTTTATCAGTAACACTCATATATTAGTTAATAATTTTTTTATACCTAACGTTTTAACCGGACATTGCCCATCTTCGTCCAGCAATCAATCATTCAGTAATGCAAAAATGTAAAAGAAAAATAGAACAAATTGAAGCATAACTCAAATGCGTATTATTATGAGCCCTTTCCAGTAAAATGCGCTTTTTACATCCGCACTCATGGCTCGTTTGTGGCGAGGAATTAAAAAAAAGTAATAGGGGTCCAGAGGGGGATGAAAGTAATTTTATCAGAATTGGATAGGTATTACATATTTATATATTTTTTAAATGCAAATCGATTACCAAATATTTTTTCTTTGATTACCTAAATTATAGATTATGTGACTCAAAAACAACTTAGATATCTGATAAAACTCTCATTTGGGGGATGTGTATTACCACCCTCCGTTGTGGGAGGGTTAACCTAGTTTAAAAAACAAAAATTATTATCACTTTTCAAAAGTGTTCTGATTTGTCCAATTACAAAAGTTTTATGTTCATGTTCAAAGAGCGGTCACATTGTGGCCTGACATGAGAAGATTAATTTAAAGAAATACTTTGTTTTCCGGTCCTATCCTTTTCCTTCTGTTTTTTCCTATTCCAGCACTCGATATCTACTTAAAACGAATATTATTGAAGACAGCAAAGTGTACCCAACTTAACAATAATTAAACTTTATTACATAAGTAAAAAAAAAATTGTACACACTATTTCAGCTAGATCAAAACCAGATTTCCTATCTAGCGGAAAGATATTAAAATATTTAATCAAAAGATATTAAAATATTTTATCAGGTTGAATATAAAATAGCAATACATACTGAGAAAATAATACTAACTGGTAACCCACTGAACAGATTTGAAAGTGTTTGAATCTTACTTTCACCCAAAGTTAGATAAAATTGACCTTACTTGGGCACACAACACAACCGCAATACACATCTATCAGTTTACCTCTTCTATTATTTTTCATTATATAGTTCAAATGTTTCCTGATGATGAAAGGGTTCTTTCAAAACTGGGTGGCAGTTTCAATGTTTCATTTTGGTGTTCAATACATTGACGAAAACAGAGGTTTGTGATACGACACACGCTGTCACATAACTCATGTGTATCAGTAATAAAAATGTTAACCTTTTGGGTGTGACACTATTAAGCAAAGAAGTGTTCGCATTGTGACATACTACTACAATAGAAAAACTTGACTTCTTTGTCATGTTGTGTCATATCACATCTCTAAAACGACCTCAATAGAAGTTCTGTCATATCACATCTCCTCTAAAATGACATCAATAGATGTTGTGTCAAATCACATCTCTTCTAAAACGACATCAATAGACATTGTGTCATATCACATATCCTCTAAAACGACACCAATAGACGTTGTGCCATATCACATTTAGAGGAGACGTGATATGACACAGACTCCTCTAAAACAACATCAATAGACTTGTGTCATATCACGTCTCCTCTAAAACGACATCAATAGACGTTGTGTCATATCACATCTCTTAAACAATGTCAATATACATGTCCGTGAATGTGTTAAAACAAAGTATTTGTTTAATTTAATCTAATGTAGTTATACATTGTCATTCGGTAAAATTTTGAATTCAATAAAAGTTAATTTTGAAGTTCTGTTATTATGTCAGTTCTGTGACGCAACTGGCCCATAATGATATAATAACAGAATTGAAATAGGACTTTCACAGAACTTGAAAATAAACTTGATGAATTGTTCAAATTCTGTGAAACAAACCGTCCCAAGAATACAGTGGGTAAAAATATTTCCTTATTTCTAAAAGATTTATTGCTTATCCATTACATGATTGCCAGTATGTACAGTCTAAATATCTACTTTAAAATTCCATGCGCTTTGCAGTTTCCTAAACAGAACACATAAAACCATTATAACCTGTGAAATACAGAGGCTTTGATATATTTAAAACTATCAAGATGTGCACACAGTGAGAATTATTATTTTATTATGAATAGTGGGAATATTTACAGATGGATTTAATTTTTGCAAGTGCAAATATTCTAATTGACGTGTGTTTAATAAATTTTGAAGACTGAATTCTAGTAAACTTTTGTGAAATGAAACTGAAAATAAGCAATGCTGTGTAAATAATAACAAAAAAATACTATTTTAACCCTTCGACTGCTGATAGCATTAAATTCTGAGCATAGCCGATTTGTTTATTTGCAATTCTCGGTCTGTTTAAACTTTCCATCAAAATCTGAAAAGGCCGATAATCGAGGGTTTTTATTGGGAACATTCAAATGTAAAAAGTTAAAAATGGTGCTGTACGTCGATCATTACACATTGACCTTAGCAAAATAAGAAAACACTTTAGCATTACTATGCTAGGTGCCCTTGGGTGCGGCACTTTTTCATTGATACATGTTCGCAAGACAACTGTTGCGACGTTTGTGTACGAGACACGGCCGCTCGCAAACCCACTGATGTGACGTCCGCGTGCAATGGGTTAAATGCAATATTGTAGCTGAAAACGATTATTTCTTTTTTCGAAAATTCTTTTTTTTGTATGAAGATTTTCAGGAAAACCGTGCGGCGCACGGCCAAACTGAAATTCCTGAAAATCTTCATAAAAAATCGAATTTAAAAAAAAAAAAAATATTTTCAGCTACAACAACATCAATAATGCCATTTTTGTAATATTAGCACTCCAGTACACCCAAAAGTCAAGAGCCGCCACTGGTTAAATGAGGAATGTTTCATGATTTTATTTATTAGTTAGCTCTGAAATAAACTAAATATGTATGATAATTTCAGCAGTCAATGGGTAAATTTTTTACAAAAAAATTATACTTTAAAAACTAAAAGCAATTGCTTTTAATTAAATGCTTATATTGTGTGTCATGCATTTGATTTTATTAGAATGCTATGAAAATGAAAAAGCATTCATAACAAAATTTTGATAGTTTAAGAAGGCCTTTATGGATGCATTTTTCTGATAAAAATATATAAAACTACATTTCTCATTATATTTTACATATATATCTACATTAGAATTGGGATTTTGATTATGTACATTATTGTAAAAGTATCTGCATAGTTTGGTAATTTTAGTTATTTTTATTTCACTATGTAATCATTGAATTCTATGTTTCCTGGAGTAATTGGCCTTTCTTCTTCAATGGTGATAATTGATGTAACCAGTTTTGCCAGCCATCATAGTAGACAGAACAAAAAGTACTACCAAGTGAATAAGTGATGTTTCTGAAAAAGGAAATAAAAAACTATAGAGCTATTTACAGGAAATAACAAATAGTATTAAGAAGAAAACTTTCGTAGCAGCAAAAATTATCAAACTGAGCTCTGGCGTCATGAAAGCTTTTTCTGGAAGAAATTTCTGTAAATAAATTATTATCTTTATTTTAAAAATTTATTCTTTATTATAAAAAATACCCGCTAAACTACCAGAATAGTCTGTCATACTACTAGTTTTAGCTCCATTATAAATTCCATCATGAGCTATGGAGCTTAGATTGTATGATTGTATGGAGCTTGTTTTTTGCAAAATTATGTTTTTGTAAATTGTACTGTCTTAACAGATAGTGTGTTTATATATTTATAAAAATAGTATATATACTGTATGTAGTTTCCCCAGAATAGCTAGTTATATTCAGAGAATTGATTTTTTAAATGTAGCCTTAAGGATACGCTGGCGTTCAAGAGGTTAAGTATAAATACAATATATTGTCAATTTTATCACTTACCAAGAATATTAGCAGCGTTTCCAGTATCTGGCTTTATACTGTAAGACTCCACTTCATCCAGAAACTGGTAATTGGCCTTGAATCCAGTTCCATCCAGTCGGTCGTTGGATCGGAAGGTCACCCTGAAGAACTTTCTGTCCGATTCAATATGAAATTCCTTCAACTGGCCGCAGTATCTATTATACTTTCTGTCTCGGGCCATGAAGTTTGAAAATTCTACGTAGTCGCTTGCCGATATTGCTTCGCACCTGAAAAAATTGCAGATTAAATAAAAGGTTAAGTGTTATTACATCGAAAGTTTTCAGTCACAGATAAGAGGGTTATTCCATTGGTAACAGCCTGCCACACTAAGGGCCAGTTGTTTCACAGAATTTGAAAAAATCATCATAATTCATAGTTGATTTTCAAATTCTGTGAAAGTTATATTCAAGTTCTGTTATTATTTCAGTTCTGTGAAACAACTAGCCCTTAATGACATAGTAACAGAACTTGAATAGAAGTTTTACAGAACTTGAAAATGAACTTTGAAATTTGATGATGCAATCTCATGGCATTTCTCCATCGAATGGGTTCCGGTTACACAGCACTCTCCCGCATTCTTATAATTTAAAAAAAATAATTGAGTCGGTCGGTGGCTGAGTTGACATCGCGTTTGGGTGCCACCCAGTCGTAGTGTGTTCAATTCCTCGGCTAGCTGAATCCTCCATCACAACAGAAGCAACATTTTCTGCTTACTACGGTGTTAGTGGGAGATTTTCAAATATTGTAAGGTTATTTGTAACACGGGAGAGTTTAAAATTTAAAATAAAGGGATTTTCACGATGAAGTATTATTGTACTTACGGTAAAACTCCTTCAACATCGAAGTATGTGAAGTGCAGGTGCACCTTCTGGTGATGGGTGCCGTGGAAGAAGTAGTGGCACTCCGTGTCCCGTGGGTAGGGGCCCGGGTAGTTGGGGGAGCTGAAGGAACCATTGCCAGCCTCAGAGCTGTTGTACACAAAGCCACACGGGAACTCGGGCAGCTGCTTGCCCTGGGTTATGCCGTAATCTGGAAACGTTGTTACTTTTATTAAGCCTAGGTGTAAGTATTTGCCCGGTAAGTAGAGATAGCAAACTTTTTTTTTCAGATCTATTGTAAATGGATTATTTGATTCAAAAAAAATTACGAACCAAAATAATTCTCTTCGACTCCATCGATATAATCAACAATCAATAATTGAATATTGAGAGAATTTACTTACTCTCAGTAAAACTATAGAATGCTTTGAACCCCCGGATGTGTCTGGAGGAATATATGCCTCTGAACTCCAGCATCATGCGTGGTCCATTGGACATGATGGATTTGGGAACGGTGGATCCACAGAAGGAGTCAATCTTCTCCATCCGACCGTCTATATGCACAAATGCTTGCAGAGCATCAATACTGTCACATCTGGAAGAAAAATATGGGTTAAAGAGTCTATTGCTGAGTAGATGGCTGTTTGTTGCCTGTCCAATCAGGGGCGGATCTAATGGTCAACATTTCATCAAATGCTGACTGGGCCCCTCTTTGTGTATGTTCCATCTTTGCCCTAATGATGAACACTGCAAAGCTCTCAGAAATGTTGGACCAAGAAGGAGGAAGAGAAGCATAACATGGCTTAATATACCAAAAGTCAAACAATATATTATTTCTTACACCGCCATCATAAAGATGCTGGTAAACGAGCAAGATTATTTCACTATTGTTTCCGAATAATTGACTTGACCGTCAGTTGTCTTGCAGGGCGGGGTGTTTGTCGTCAATATTGTTGTTTTCCTTCAAGACAAATTCACAATACGAAAAGTGATCTCCTGCAATAACAAAACTTGTATAAACTTGAAGAAAAATTCGCTACTAAAAAGTATTTATTAATCATTATTTAATAGTGATTAATATCGCGTGCTAAGTGGCAAACAGAGACGCACATATGTAACAGAGTTGGAAGGAAATAGATTTGACCAGTCAATATTGTCGTAACATCGCTAACTCACTCTCAAGACATGGCAATATGTCGAAACGAATAGGCAATTCACAAAAATCTTGTGCAATCATGACCAACAATAAGGAAATCTTGACGAAATACTGTGCCAGCAAGAAATTGTCATAAAAAGTTGCTCGTTTATTAGAACCTTAAGAATTTTAATTGGTTATTGGTTAATTTTAATTGTCCACTAATATTGGTGTTAAGGTCTGGTGGTTTGTTTATTTTATAATATTTTTATGGCTTTGAATTTCTATCTATAATCCTTCAACATGATCATGTTTTCAGATTAAATTTAGAGAAAGATGCAAAGGTAAAGCGAGAGGAAATGTCTAGAGTGCTGGGGGTGAGGGCAGCGGAAGCCGAAAAAGTGGCTTCTGCAGCTGAAAGTGATCTCAGGATAGAGAGAGAGTGGAGGATATCATTACAGGTATGAAGTTTTCAATTTAAATATTTTTAGTTATTAATATTATTTTTAGTTATTAATTATTCGAAGAGTGTATTCAAATGCAATAGATGGTGCTAATAAAAACCTTGAGGGGGCTTTATTAGGTCTTAGGTATTATCAGCGTCTTGGTTCCTGTGATCTTTGGCGCCTTGGCAAGTTGGCGCCCGGAGCGGACTGCTCCAATTGCACCTGCACAGGGCCAGCCCTGAGGAAGGCCCTCTTCCATAGGGATATACAAGTATCTGATACTCGACGATTCAAGTATTTTGATGACTACCGCCATACGTCTGTCTGGGTTTGTGTGCTTTAGATCAATGCTAAGAACAAAACAGTCAACGACGAATGGCAGGATATAAAAATGACAGCTAGTTAGTTTGGTTGTGAGTGAGGTTATGAAAGCATTCTAGTTTTGAAACTTAGAATTCAACAATGATTGGTGGCGACGCGGGTCACGTGATATCAATGAGGACGTGTACAGACTGTGCGCGACAAGTTTGTAATATGAGTACACAGCATGAGATACTTGCGTATCCCTGTGGAAGAAGTGTCTAAGTTGTCATTTAAATGAAACAATTTAGCCATGTTTTGAATTTTGCATAATTGCCAGACTCACAGTGGTAAAGTGAATATAATATGAACCAATATACATATATTAACAACGGATCGTTTCACAGAATTTGAACAATTCATCAAATTTCTAAGTTTATTTCATGTTCTGTTATTATATGATTATGGGCCAGTAGCTTCACAAAACTTGAATAAAACTTTCACGGAACTTGAAAATTATTTTAATTTATATGAATTTTTAAAATTCTGTGTATAAAGCCGTTTTTTATAATTCAACCATGATATTCAGTTTTTATTTGATGTGTCCTAATTGTATAAACTTATCATGATTGCAATTTTGGTTGTTGTAATAATTAGGTTTACAACTTTGCTAAGTCTAGTAAAATCACCAGAATATGTCAGACATTATTGTTATTTGCGTCAATATGTAAATGTGTTTTTTTATAAATTTATATAATGTGTAATTTTATTTGCAGGAAACAATGATGAAAGACAGGGACAGAATATCAGAACTGCAACAAGAAATTGAAGCATTAAAACAAGTTGAAAAGGTATATTTTCTTGATTTTTTGGTTATTATTTTTACTGCATTCCCAATTATGTACAAAATGGATGGCGTATATTAAAATTATCTTTATGTATGTATAGCTTTAACCAGTTCAATCGCAATCAGTTCTTACTCAGTCTATGATTGGGTCGCTCCCAGTTGGTCATGAATTCGGTTACCTCACATCCTTTAAAAAAATGTATTAAATCCACATTGGAAGCCCTTAGGATCTTTGGGGTTGCTGTGCGGACGGTCTTTTTGAGGAGAGGAAGGAGTGAATCTGGGTATTGAGGATGAGGATCGAGTTGTAATAGGGGGAAACACAGACAATCATTCCACATTCCAGTCCATTACGGTCTTTGGGATCTATAAGATCATATGGGCATTGTACAAAATGTTTTTTTTTTTCATGCTTTCCCCATATGAAAAATCTATGCTTTACACAATCAATTTGATATGTATTATGGTATAAAACTTTTTGTTACAGGTTGATTTTTTTCATCTCGAATCCATTTGAAAGGATGACTTATGTGGAAAATGGACAAAAAACCGGTGTATAACATTATAAATGTTTGCTTTCAGAAAAATACAAAACTAGAGGAAGAACTTGAATCTCTCCAAGCCAAGTACGCCGATGCCCAGACGACTTTGGAAGAAATCGGCGACGCCCTCAGCACCGACAAGTTGAAGCTGGCCGAGGTGCTGGAGGCTGTTGGGGTGGGGGGCACGGCAGGCGGCGGGGGGGATACCCCCGGGGGCCCTGCCTCCCGGGAGGCCAGGGAACGGAGGGGGAGGGCAGGATGGACAAGTGACAGCCAAGCCACACGCTGCAATGGGTGCGAGAAAGAGTTTAATATTGCAAGGAGAAAGGTAAATCTCTTATAAACATCAAATTATATTTACAACCTTCTAAGATTCAATTAATATTTAAGCAACCCTTATTTATTTTTTTGGAATAACTTAATGAGTAAAACATCAAATTGTAATATTTTATTATTAACTCAGAACCCAGAACCCTCGTCTTGCCGGGATGCTCAGTTGGTAGAGCCGTGTCCCGGCAAGACGAGGGTCCTGGATTCAAGTCCTAGATGTGACCGTATCTTTTTCTGATTTTTCTGTGTCAAATTTTCATTTAAGAATCGCTAATGTCTTCAATAATCAACCCTAATTTATTTTATCACTGTATAATTTTTAAATCACATGGTGTCCAGAAACTAGTGGAATAAGCTGAAAACAGTGAATCTATGTTACATTTGAAGTCGATTGTGTGGTACATATTACTTTTTGCTTTGAGCTTTCGTTTTTGAGTAAATCATGTCCGAAGTTGGAATAATTTGGTCAAATTTGAAAAAGAACCTTTTGCTAGGGGGTTAATATCAGCTGTTTAATGTCTTTTAAAATGCTTCAAAGCGTAGTCCCGACTCCAAGAGTTTTTTAAAATCCTTTAAGTTACGGAAAAATCAAAATGCTCAGATCGAAAATAAAAAAATTTTGTGTGATGTAGATTTACCAGTTTTCCTTCAATTCTGAACACCGTGTATATTTAAATTATATTGTTAGCCCGATGATTCAATTTTTCTATCTTGAATAAATATAGAGGTTCTTAATTAAGTGTCCAAAAACTTGTGTATATATCTGCCACATTAGAAGTTGATACTTTTAACTAGTAAGTTTGTGCAGTTCTGAGCTGCAGTCTTCAGGGTGAAGATTTCTCCGATGATGGCCAACCTCCGAGACGGCGCAGGAAGGAGATAAACAAATGTTACCCTCAGCACATGTATATACGTAGTGCATTTGAAATACAATTGCAAACTGAACAAATGTGATGAAAGTACTGAAGGGTTAATTTTTATGTAACCACCCTCAACACTGCGTAATGCACAGAGGGCCCACTCTACTCAGTTGCAGATTAAATTAATATTGGTTCCATAGTACTTAATGGTATTTCTTCATCACAGCATCACTGCCGCAGATGTGGCCAGATCTTCTGCGGAGCCTGCAGTGAAGGCTCAATGTCTCTGGAAGGTCACACCCGACCTGTCAGGGTCTGTGATAACTGCAGAAATACACTCACAACCACATAATGAAATAATCACATAATGATCCTAATCACATAATGATCCTAGCCACACAATGATCCCAATCTCAAATTAACTACTAATTTTAATAAGCAAGTTATCTAGTTTTATACGTCTATGATTTATATCTCCGTTTTTGAAATAATGACTCACCGATGTTATAAAAATTTTCTATATAATATTACAAATTGAAATTTACGTTTGCTTTGTTTTTTGGTCCAGCACAAAAGCTTCAATTATGCACCTTTCATTTTTGACTTCGGAATTCACCAAACAGGGCCACATTCAGAAGTGTCTTGGATAAAAAAAATAGACTTCATTCAGAATTATTGAAAAATTTTGGACTAATTAATTAATTTTCTTTACAAATTAATATTTAAATTGTAAGTATGACAAATCAACACCGACACGGCAAAATGTACAAACTAATTTATTTATGAACAACCTAAAGCCAAAGTAACAACTTTAATTTCTAAACATTTTTTTTAAGGTATTGATAAACGAGCAAGAGAAATTGTCTCTTATTGCCTATTGCCAACAATTGTCTTTGCCGTCAATAGTCTTGCAGGGAAAGGTGTTGGCAAGTCAAGATTGCCAGAACTAACTTGCCAATGGTCATGCCTGTGGGGAGAGCAATCTTGCTGTTGAACAGAATCAATTCGGATATCGAAATTTTTAGCATCAATGAAGCTTCCTTTAAGGCAAGCTCTATTATTACTGGTATAGTTGATATACACACTGTTAATATTAATCTTAGATTTCTTATTACAAAAATATTTTAAAAACGCATTGAAATTAACAATTTTGTAAAGTTTTTGAAATGAATAAACAGAATTGAATTAAATTGAATAATGTATAAGACAAATTCACAAACTTGTATGAACTTGAAAAAAATCGCAAAATAATGGCAGTTTTGATAGCGGATATGTGGCGAACAGAGACGCATGACGCACATATGTAACAGAGCGATTAGATGCCATATACACAGTGATAGATATGGCCCAGCTATATTGTAGTACATAGTATCAATTGCTTGGTGAACTCACCGTCAATATTTCTACAAGAAAAGGCAATACGGACAATCTTGACAGACAATATGGAAATACCTTGCCGACAAGAAATTGTGGTAAAAGGTTACTTGTTTATCAGAATCTTTACCTGATGAAAATAATATAATAACTTTTGCAATATATGTTATATTTTTTAGTCTCCCGATTTTTTTGTGTTTTATGTTATTGTTATTATTTATTAAGCCTTTATCTTTACAACGAGTAAACAGCTCAAGAATCATACGAAATTTATCACACCTGATAAGTTTAAATCTCTTTTCTCATTGTTTTTACGCAATATTTTCAAATGAAAAATGATTTAACCCTTTTAAACTTATAAACGAAATTTAAAAGAATATTGTTTTACGAAAAGATTTATTTGGAAGACAAATAAAGAACTTAATTTGTCTCACGGTGTTTACTGTATCATTGTCTTAATATATCAAAATTCCATAAATGATACCTAAAAGATTCATATATGTATATACATTTTGCATGGATACGTCTGAGTTTCATAAATAGTACCTCAAAGTTTCATATATATGATGCATCAAAGTTTGAGGATTTTAATACAGTATATTTCGAGGGCTTAAAGTCAAACAACGTTATCTCCAAAAGCATACAGATAATTTAGATCTTAAAGTCAAATAAATTTATCTACAAAAAAAATACAAACCAATAATTCGAGGACTTAAAGTCAAACAAAGTTATCTACAAGGAAACATGTCATTACTAATTATTGGTTACGTCTTTTGTAGGTAATTTTGTTTGACTTTAGGCCCTCGAATTATTGGTTTGTCTTTTGTACATAATATATTTGACTTTAGGGCATAGAATTAATTGTAGATAATGTTGTTTGATTGGTGCTCTGAGGCAAAGGGATTAAAAGTAAATTTCCAGAGCACATGTCAATTTTAAATTAAAATTTTCCAAATTTAAATGATCTCTTTTTAATTGAATTAAATTCTATTACATATTAGTATTCCTATTATTGTAGAGTTTCTCAATAACAGGGCTGGATTTAATTTAATTTGATTCAATTCAATTTAACCTTGTGCGACATGCAAATGAAAATCTTTTGCAAGATCTTGCTTCAAAGTCCTTCTCAGAATACACAAGAACACGGAATGACATTGGGCACAATTTAAATTCGGCGCTTTTATTGGGTAACCTTTATTTCGAGATTTTTATGATTATTTATTTTTGTAAAAGGTTATGTGTTAAGAAATGTTGTGTGATTCATTAGAAATGTCAATATTTTTTAATCTTTTATTTTTGTCTACACTATTTACGTGTGATGTTAAATTGTAAATCAATCTTTTTAAAGCTGTTCAGACATTTTTAATAATAATGCCTAAAGTTGACAATATATTGTACAATATTATTTCTATTCCTTGCAACAAAGTGTTCAATAAAAATGACATAGAAGTTAAAAAATATTATTTTCATTGTGTTTGGAGTTTTAATTTTTATTTGTCTTAAAATCTTTTGTATTTAATATTTAAAAAAAACTGTGTAATTAATTCATTTGATTTGCTGTGTAAATGAAGCATAAAATTTGTATTTATTGAATTAGAAAAGTGCCTAAATGTTCAATGTGTAATTTTGTAAAATATTCATGTTTCTAAATTTGGATAGATTTTGAGTTTCTACGAATTTTCACAAGTAGTATGTTATTATTTTTTATAGGTGCCTAAGTATGTCCTTTTTTATATATGTATTATGTTTTTCAATTTTTTATGTTTATTTTTGAAAATACGTAAATCAAATATTGCTAAGCTTGACTACATAAATATAATTATTTAAAAAATAAAAGACACAAATAATATAGAGTTACTGAATTTTTGACAAGTTAAAAGCTTTTTTATTACAAAGATTTATCTGTCGTATCGTTGTTAGGTCAGTAAAATTTGTAACATGATGCGATTTCGGAAACGTTGTTTCTGGCCGAAATTAAAAATATTTTTACAAGCCCTATCATGAGGTATAATTTTTATTACATCACAGAAGGCCCTGAGGCTTCACTCATGGCCTGTGTAATATTTGGGGATTCTGTGCAGTGGGTTTTTAAAATGATGTTATAAGAGGAACATCTTTGATAAAAAGGAATTAATGTTCCATTATTATGTATATATGGTGAATGAATAAGATTATTTATGTTATGAGAAAGCAGTATGTACTAATTTAACTTTGCTCAGCAGATTGTCACTGGCGTAACAATGATATAGCATTAGTTCAAAAACATCGATCATAGTGTATAAAAATGTTTAGTACTGTTTTTTTTAACATGAATTTATTTTTATATTTTGAAGGTCAATAATATATCTAAAAATGAAAAGATTTTCTCGTGTTTCGCTACAGTTGATGGTACCCATGTAAGTGAAAAGATTTTCTCGTATTTTGCTACAGTTGATGGTACCCATGTAAGTGAAAAAAATGTATGTAAATAAAATTCAACAAGTTCTTATTTGTGTATATAACAATAATAATTAATTTAGCATCATGACATTTAAAAAAATTTATTTTGTTATGTACATTAAAATATTATTATTTGTTAAAATATTATTTATGAAAATATATGTCTGATGTTAATCATGTTGCTTCTATGAATTTTATAAATTTATATGTAGAAATTAAATGAAGTGTTTTGTTTTACTTGAAATATAACCAGTTTCCTCAAATTTTTCCAATAATATACCATACCATAAAATGAAACACCTTGTTTAAAACATCTTTTTTATTTCAGTTTATTAGTTATAAATAAAACCTAAAAGAAAATTCGAAGATAAAACACACTAAAATAAAGATATTTTCTCCATTCGATAATGAAAATTGTTTTTACCTGCAAATATGACAAAAAATATTATTATCTAGGTACCCCAATGGTAAAAAAATTCTTTGCTGTTGAATATACTTTCTTCAAAAGTCGAAAATATATTCACAAATCAGAACACTTTTTTTTATGGAAAAAAACGAGCATTAAAACCTATCCTTGTAAAAATCATGCATCACTCGAAGGGGGTCACTAGTGTCCCCCATATAACGCGGAGCGATTGTCTCTCTTAATATTCTTTTTGGTTTATCAGTAACACTCATATATTAGTTAATAATTTTTTTATACCTAACGTTTTAACCGGACATTGCCCATCTTCGTCCAGCAATCAATCATTCAGTAATGCAAAAATGTAAAAGAAAAATAGAACAAATTGAAGCATAACTCAAATGCGTATTATTATGAGCCCTTTCCAGTAAAATGCGCTTTTTACATCCGCACTCATGGCTCGTTTGTGGCGAGGAATTAAAAAAAAGTAATAGGGGTCCAGAGGGGGATGAAAGTAATTTTATCAGAATTGGATAGGTATTACATATTTATATATTTTTTAAATGCAAATCGATTACCAAATATTTTTTCTTTGATTACCTAAATTATAGATTATGTGACTCAAAAACAACTTAGATATCTGATAAAACTCTCATTTGGGGGATGTGTATTACCACCCTCCGTTGTGGGAGGGTTAACCTAGTTTAAAAAACAAAAATTATTATCACTTTTCAAAAGTGTTCTGATTTGTCCAATTACAAAAGTTTTATGTTCATGTTCAAAGAGCGGTCACATTGTGGCCTGACATGAGAAGATTAATTTAAAGAAATACTTTGTTTTCCGGTCCTATCCTTTTCCTTCTGTTTTTTCCTATTCCAGCACTCGATATCTACTTAAAACGAATATTATTGAAGACAGCAAAGTGTACCCAACTTAACAATAATTAAACTTTATTACATAAGTAAAAAAAAAATTGTACACACTATTTCAGCTAGATCAAAACCAGATTTCCTATCTAGCGGAAAGATATTAAAATATTTAATCAAAAGATATTAAAATATTTTATCAGGTTGAATATAAAATAGCAATACATACTGAGAAAATAATACTAACTGGTAACCCACTGAACAGATTTGAAAGTGTTTGAATCTTACTTTCACCCAAAGTTAGATAAAATTGACCTTACTTGGGCACACAACACAACCGCAATACACATCTATCAGTTTACCTCTTCTATTATTTTTCATTATATAGTTCAAATGTTTCCTGATGATGAAAGGGTTCTTTCAAAACTGGGTGGCAGTTTCAATGTTTCATTTTGGTGTTCAATACATTGACGAAAACAGAGGTTTGTGATACGACACACGCTGTCACATAACTCATGTGTATCAGTAATAAAAATGTTAACCTTTTGGGTGTGACACTATTAAGCAAAGAAGTGTTCGCATTGTGACATACTACTACAATAGAAAAACTTGACTTCTTTGTCATGTTGTGTCATATCACATCTCTAAAACGACCTCAATAGAAGTTCTGTCATATCACATCTCCTCTAAAATGACATCAATAGATGTTGTGTCAAATCACATCTCTTCTAAAACGACATCAATAGACATTGTGTCATATCACATATCCTCTAAAACGACACCAATAGACGTTGTGCCATATCACATTTAGAGGAGACGTGATATGACACAGACTCCTCTAAAACAACATCAATAGACTTGTGTCATATCACGTCTCCTCTAAAACGACATCAATAGACGTTGTGTCATATCACATCTCTTAAACAATGTCAATATACATGTCCGTGAATGTGTTAAAACAAAGTATTTGTTTAATTTAATCTAATGTAGTTATACATTGTCATTCGGTAAAATTTTGAATTCAATAAAAGTTAATTTTGAAGTTCTGTTATTATGTCAGTTCTGTGACGCAACTGGCCCATAATGATATAATAACAGAATTGAAATAGGACTTTCACAGAACTTGAAAATAAACTTGATGAATTGTTCAAATTCTGTGAAACAAACCGTCCCAAGAATACAGTGGGTAAAAATATTTCCTTATTTCTAAAAGATTTATTGCTTATCCATTACATGATTGCCAGTATGTACAGTCTAAATATCTACTTTAAAATTCCATGCGCTTTGCAGTTTCCTAAACAGAACACATAAAACCATTATAACCTGTGAAATACAGAGGCTTTGATATATTTAAAACTATCAAGATGTGCACACAGTGAGAATTATTATTTTATTATGAATAGTGGGAATATTTACAGATGGATTTAATTTTTGCAAGTGCAAATATTCTAATTGACGTGTGTTTAATAAATTTTGAAGACTGAATTCTAGTAAACTTTTGTGAAATGAAACTGAAAATAAGCAATGCTGTGTAAATAATAACAAAAAAATACTATTTTAACCCTTCGACTGCTGATAGCATTAAATTCTGAGCATAGCCGATTTGTTTATTTGCAATTCTCGGTCTGTTTAAACTTTCCATCAAAATCTGAAAAGGCCGATAATCGAGGGTTTTTATTGGGAACATTCAAATGTAAAAAGTTAAAAATGGTGCTGTACGTCGATCATTACACATTGACCTTAGCAAAATAAGAAAACACTTTAGCATTACTATGCTAGGTGCCCTTGGGTGCGGCACTTTTTCATTGATACATGTTCGCAAGACAACTGTTGCGACGTTTGTGTACGGGACACGGCCGCTCGCAAACCCACTGATGTGACGTCCGCGTGCAATGGGTTAAATGCAATATTGTAGCTGAAAACGATTATTTCTTTTTTCGAAAATTCTTTTTTTTGTATGAAGATTTTCAGGAAAACCGTGCGGCGCACGGCCAAACTGAAATTCCTGAAAATCTTCATAAAAAATCGAATTTAAAAAAAAAAAAAATATTTTCAGCTACAACAACATCAATAATGCCATTTTTGTAATATTAGCACTCCAGTACACCCAAAAGTCAAGAGCCGCCACTGGTTAAATGAGGAATGTTTCATGATTTTATTTATTAGTTAGCTCTGAAATAAACTAAATATGTATGATAATTTCAGCAGTCAATGGGTAAATTTTTTACAAAAAAATTATACTTTAAAAACTAAAAGCAATTGCTTTTAATTAAATGCTTATATTGTGTGTCATGCATTTGATTTTATTAGAATGCTATGAAAATGAAAAAGCATTCATAACAAAATTTTGATAGTTTAAGAAGGCCTTTATGGATGCATTTTTCTGATAAAAATATATAAAACTACATTTCTCATTATATTTTACATATATATCTACATTAGAATTGGGATTTTGATTATGTACATTATTGTAAAAGTATCTGCATAGTTTGGTAATTTTAGTTATTTTTATTTCACTATGTAATCATTGAATTCTATGTTTCCTGGAGTAATTGGCCTTTCTTCTTCAATGGTGATAATTGATGTAACCAGTTTTGCCAGCCATCATAGTAGACAGAACAAAAAGTACTACCAAGTGAATAAGTGATGTTTCTGAAAAAGGAAATAAAAAACTATAGAGCTATTTACAGGAAATAACAAATAGTATTAAGAAGAAAACTTTCGTAGCAGCAAAAATTATCAAACTGAGCTCTGGCGTCATGAAAGCTTTTTCTGGAAGAAATTTCTGTAAATAAATTATTATCTTTATTTTAAAAATTTATTCTTTATTATAAAAAATACCCGCTAAACTACCAGAATAGTCTGTCATACTACTAGTTTTAGCTCCATTATAAATTCCATCATGAGCTATGGAGCTTAGATTGTATGATTGTATGGAGCTTGTTTTTTGCAAAATTATGTTTTTGTAAATTGTACTGTCTTAACAGATAGTGTGTTTATATATTTATAAAAATAGTATATATACTGTATGTAGTTTCCCCAGAATAGCTAGTTATATTCAGAGAATTGATTTTTTAAATGTAGCCTTAAGGATACGCTGGCGTTCAAGAGGTTAAGTATAAATACAATATATTGTCAATTTTATCACTTACCAAGAATATTAGCAGCGTTTCCAGTATCTGGCTTTATACTGTAAGACTCCACTTCATCCAGAAACTGGTAATTGGCCTTGAATCCAGTTCCATCCAGTCGGTCGTTGGATCGGAAGGTCACCCTGAAGAACTTTCTGTCCGATTCAATATGAAATTCCTTCAACTGGCCGCAGTATCTATTATACTTTCTGTCTCGGGCCATGAAGTTTGAAAATTCTACGTAGTCGCTTGCCGATATTGCTTCGCACCTGAAAAAATTGCAGATTAAATAAAAGGTTAAGTGTTATTACATCGAAAGTTTTCAGTCACAGATAAGAGGGTTATTCCATTGGTAACAGCCTGCCACACTAAGGGCCAGTTGTTTCACAGAATTTGAAAAAATCATCATAATTCATAGTTGATTTTCAAATTCTGTGAAAGTTATATTCAAGTTCTGTTATTATTTCAGTTCTGTGAAACAACTAGCCCTTAATGACATAGTAACAGAACTTGAATAGAAGTTTTACAGAACTTGAAAATGAACTTTGAAATTTGATGATGCAATCTCATGGCATTTCTCCATCGAATGGGTTCCGGTTACACAGCACTCTCCCGCATTCTTATAATTTAAAAAAAATAATTGAGTCGGTCGGTGGCTGAGTTGACATCGCGTTTGGGTGCCACCCAGTCGTAGTGTGTTCAATTCCTCGGCTAGCTGAATCCTCCATCACAACAGAAGCAACATTTTCTGCTTACTACGGTGTTAGTGGGAGATTTTCAAATATTGTAAGGTTATTTGTAACACGGGAGAGTTTAAAATTTAAAATAAAGGGATTTTCACGATGAAGTATTATTGTACTTACGGTAAAACTCCTTCAACATCGAAGTATGTGAAGTGCAGGTGCACCTTCTGGTGATGGGTGCCGTGGAAGAAGTAGTGGCACTCCGTGTCCCGTGGGTAGGGGCCCGGGTAGTTGGGGGAGCTGAAGGAACCATTGCCAGCCTCAGAGCTGTTGTACACAAAGCCACACGGGAACTCGGGCAGCTGCTTGCCCTGGGTTATGCCGTAATCTGGAAACGTTGTTACTTTTATTAAGCCTAGGTGTAAGTATTTGCCCGGTAAGTAGAGATAGCAAACTTTTTTTTTCAGATCTATTGTAAATGGATTATTTGATTCAAAAAAAATTACGAACCAAAATAATTCTCTTCGACTCCATCGATATAATCAACAATCAATAATTGAATATTGAGAGAATTTACTTACTCTCAGTAAAACTATAGAATGCTTTGAACCCCCGGATGTGTCTGGAGGAATATATGCCTCTGAACTCCAGCATCATGCGTGGTCCATTGGACATGATGGATTTGGGAACGGTGGATCCACAGAAGGAGTCAATCTTCTCCATCCGACCGTCTATATGCACAAATGCTTGCAGAGCATCAATACTGTCACATCTGGAAGAAAAATATGGGTTAAAGAGTCTATTGCTGAGTAGATGGCTGTTTGTTGCCTGTCCAATCAGGGGCGGATCTAATGGTCAACATTTCATCAAATGCTGACTGGGCCCCTCTTTGTGTATGTTCCATCTTATGGGCACGCAGGGCTCGAGCCCAGGGCCCCCGACCTGGGGGAGTCCCGGAACTCAAGCCCATAGACAGGGCCACCAAGAGGGAGGTTCAGAGGGTACAAATCATAGGGCCCAGACCAGGCTTACCGAGGCCCAAGCAATCGCAGTACTTACCTAATATAAGATTTTGTCAATAGAACTGCGATATACAAATTATTTGATTATTATTAAGGTACATATACATTATATAAGTGATTGCCCACTTCAAAACGAATGCGGATTTAAACTGCAATGCCGAAAAATTCATGGCTTTCTCGAAAGAATACTCCACTTTTAAATTTTCTTCCATAATTTGTTTACCGCTTTTGCAATGTATTGGTTTTTGTACTGTTTTTGCAAATAAATAAATATACAATAAATTAAAAGGTTACTTGAAACATAACATGTCATAGCAATAATATTGTTATCATGCGCGACTGTAGGGAATGTACGTTTAAGTATGAAATAAATTAAAGAGACATTGTATGAAATAAACATGATAATTTTAGTGCCGGATTTAGACACGTCATCCTGGTCCTTCCGCCAAGGCCCGAATTTTAATTATGTATCAAAATGTACTGTACTGCATTGGATCCCACAAGGAGTTTCTTAACTCTTGGGAATACAATGTATTAGGGTATGTATTATGTACTTTTTAAAGTACTAAAATAAAAAAAATTCACACAGAAGGCCCCAATAGGAAATAAGTTTCTTAAAGCATAATATGTCATCTTTGGGATGCTGCGAAAATGGTATGCATTGAGGACACATGACTATATATAATGTAATAAATTTTCCATAGGGCCCCAACCTCTAAGGGAGCCCGGGCTAGGTGCCAACATGATACACATTGAGGACACAGGACTTAGGAATATTTCACACTTTTACAAAAGCGGAAATTGTTGTTTGAGTAATGATGATGGACTTAGCTTGTACCGTACTGAACTTGCAACACCTAGGTGGATACCCAACGCATTTGTCCACTAGGCTTCTAGCCGGTTAGGCTGATATATTTTAAAGGTTTCCGTATTAAATAATTCTAAAAGATATATTCCATATAAGAAAATACTAAAGGATTTCTGTCTAAATATTGTTGGGATACTGACTTTCCGAAAACGAATACATTAATTTATTGGTTTGCTTCAATTTTATAAATCTTTTTTACATCTCTGCAGGTTATTAGCTAATAGCCACACATTGCAAAAAATATTAATTATAAATTATTAAGCATTATTGGGAATTTTTACCAGAATATAAAACTAAGTTTGCACAGCTGTTCCTTCTAAAAGATTTTTTCGCATAAAAACCACTAGACTTATTAAATTTTATTTATATTTACAATATATATATTTTGACAATAGACTTATTATTGCACTAAATGACCAATATTTCCATATTATTCTTATCTGCAACTATAAAAAATCCAAAGTTGTGTTATCTGGAAAAATTTTAGAAAGTAAGATTAGGTTTGGTTATATTAGGTCAACAAAAAATTGTGCCATGGTAGCTGATTTGAATATAAAACACTAGCTTATCCTTTATTTAAATTTGCTGCAAACTTTTTTGAATATGGCAACATTTTTAAGCATTTTAAAAATCACCTGATAAAAGGCCGCAATCAAAATATATTTCAGATTCATTAGTGTTGTACAGATTGCCATAAAAAAATAATTTGTTTTACTTGATTAATTAGTTGGACATTACACTAGGGTAGGTAATTTCTAACTTCTTCTTTATGTGCCGTATCAGGTCCCCCCGACATTGGCGATCACTCTAGAAAATGTCTCTTTGTCTTGCGCTGCCCGGAATAGCTCCTCCACACTTCTAATGCCGGTCCACTCTCGTATATTTCGCAGCCAAGACATTTGTCTCCTACCCGGCCCTCTGCGACCCTCTATCTTGCCTTTCAATATTAACTGGAGCAAGTGATACTTCTCCCCTCGAAGTACATGACCCAGATATGAAAAAAAAAATTATATAAAAATTTCTAACTAATTAATACAAATTACATGAGGATGGGTACTTACTCTTTAGAATCATCAGTAGGATGGTACAGATTGAAGTCTTGGAAGGTGATCTGGAGGCGTTCCTTCCCCCTCCCCTGGAAGTCGTACCGGCAGTGCGAGCGGGGCGGGTAGGCGCTGGGGTAGTAGGGGGAGGCAAGGGTGCCATTCTTGCTGGTGTCGCTATTGAAGACAGCATCACAACTTGAAGCTGGAAAAACAAAGTGATTTAACAGTTTATGGCTGTGAAGTGCAGTCGTAAAGATATGATTAGGTTGAATGATTAGAACTAGTATTATTCTAAACAAATGATCATTAAAAAGTTTTTTTTTTGTAATTTCATTGCAAGTGCTACACACATAGGTAAAAAATGATAAAATTGTATTATCTTTTGTTGTCCAGTTGCCACGGATAAATTCGATTATTATGGTAAAATTGATTTATTGACAATTCTATAATAATTATTGATGTTTCTCTTTGCAAAGCTAGGCTTGCATAGAGACTTGTTTTTTCATTACACCAAAAATTTACAATTCATTAAGTCCTAAGAAATTAAAAAAAACATATTGACATAATACAGCATATAAAAAAATGTTATAAAAACGTTGATTACAACCAATGATACTAATATTTGCCTACTGAAACTTCCGTAAATACTATTACCGTCTTACAATTAGATTCTTAACGTACGAGAAGGCATGTTTTATTATTTTTGTATTCCATAAATAAATGTATTTAAATTTTGATGTCTAACAATATTTAAAATCAATGGGTCGTTGGTTATGGTGGATTATACATAAATTTAGAAACTAGGATAGAACGTAACTGCATAACCTTTTATTTTATTTTTATTTGGTAAGGAAATCAAAACAAAAACATACCAACAAAATTTAAAAATAAGCGGCGAGTTTTTATTGCCACAAACCACATGGAATAACCGAAAGATAAAATGTGGGGAAAGGAAATTGATTTTTGTTACACATTTTGCGCAAGCGCATAGCAGAGCTGAGAGCAGTCGAATTTGACAGCAGGCAGTGCGAGTATTTTTCTGTCAAACGCACGAGCAACGAGTAATGTCAGAAATGTAGGGTTAGATACTTAGGTATGTTGTTGGTTGCTCGTTAATAAACAAATTACGCAGTGTTCGTCAGATAAAGAATTATAAAAGTGTTAGTAAGATTTTCGTTTAAAAATGGGCGACGAAGAAGAACCACCATTTTACGTGGACAGAGCAAAAGGCGGTCGCGCCAATTGCAAAGGATGTAAACAGAAGTGCCTCGATGGAAATCTACGCATCGCTAAATTAGTTGCTAGCCCTTACAGCGATGGCAAGAAGATGAAATCCTGGCATCATGTCGACTGTCTGATGACCGTTTTCTTGAAGCAGCGCCCTACAACCAAAAGAATCGACGGGCCCGAAGACATCGGTAATTGGGACGGTGTTAAAGATGAAGACAGGGAACTTATCTTGGAAAAATTAAAGGAAATGGAAGAGTTATGCGCTAAAAAGTATGGCAATAAACCACCGCCTAAGAAAAGCCCTGTTAAAAAAGCAGTGGCTGTGAAAAGTTCTGATGATTCTCTTCAAACCACGGTAGTGAACGATCAATCTCCAGTTAATAATAGTAAACCAAAACTCAATCTCGATCATAAAGATAATTCTTTTAGAGAGTTTAGGAGGCTTTGTGCGGAGGTGACAAACAAGGATGCGTATACGGCAAAGACTGCTGTAATAAATAAGCTGTTCACAGATGGAACGGATGGGAAGGGCTTCAAGAGTGATGTGACCCTCTGGTGCAGGCTGCTCTTACCCGGGGCTGTTAAAAGGGTCTACAATTTGAAGAGCAAACAACTGGTTAAACTTTTTGCTAGAATCTTAAAAGTTGATCATGACGATATGTTAACTGACTTAGAAAATGGTGATGTGGCAGAAACTGTCAGAATATTTCACGAGAAATCCCTCGCATGTACTCCGGCCAATAAGAGTCTTCTCAATTTAAATGATGTGGATGAGTTTTTAGAGAAACTCGCCACTTTAACCAAAGAAGATGAGCAAGTTCATCACTTTAAAAGTATCATGAAACAGTGCACTTCTAACGACTTGAAAATGATCGTCCGCCTCATCAAAGGGGATTTGAGAATCAATTCAGGACCCAAACACATTTTGGAAGCCGTCCATCCTGATGCTTATAAAATCTTCCAAACTTCAAGAGACATTGACGCCTGTATTAGCCGTGTTATGAATACTGACAGTACAGATAATAATCAATCGTCTAGCCCAGTAAAGAACTCGCTTAAAGCTAAAGTCTTGTTGATGACTCCAGTATTGCCCATGCTTGCCGAAGCATGTAAATCTGTAGAGATGGCCATGAAGAAATGTCCCAACGGAATGTATTCTGAGATTAAATATGACGGGGAAAGAGTCCAATTGCACAAAGAAGGAACAGAGTTCAAATATTTCTCTCGTGCTTTGAAACCGGTGATGCCACACAAGATAAACCGATTCAAAGACTTCATACCTAAAGCATTTCCTCACGGTAAAGATCTAATACTCGATGCTGAAGTATTGATGGTTGATACAGCTACTGGGAAGCCTTTACCGTTCGGTACTCTGGGCAAACACAAGAAAGGGGAATTCAAAGACGCCGAAGTCTGCTTATTTGTATTCGATTGTATCTATTATAATGGTGAGATTCTTATAGACAAACCTATGAGAGTCAGACGGAAGATCCTAGAGGACAACATGATTGAGATTAAGAATCATGTTATGTTCTCTGAGATGGAATATATTAAGAAACCAGCAGATCTTGCCAACATGATAGCCAAGGTAAATTTTATTTCTATGAACCTTTAACATGGTGCCTTAAATAGTATGATAAAAAACCTGGTTTCATTTTATTATTGGCGGTTGTAAGATCTTCAGATAACCTATCGTAAATTATTGTATGACTTAAACATTGTAGATAGATAGATAATTGATAGATTATAGATAGTCTTCAACCTGTCAAGTTTGGTTATTAAATTTTATCTGTTTGCATAGATAAACCACCTTGGGAGTTTACAGATATATTTTTTTAATTCTTTATCTTGATTGTAAAAATTTAACAACACAATAAGCAAACAGCACTCAAGAATGCATTATTACTTATTACTAGCTCCTCAGTATTTCGGCTTTGCAATAAAATCCAAATAAATGGAATATTTTTGAACATATTCGAAAATTAAAAACTGTTTTAGAAAGGTGATGAAATACGCTCTCATATTATATTATTACAAATAAACATATATTTTTAGAAATATTCAAATTTTTACTGCAAACATAAAAAAAATAAATTAAAATGACTCACTTTAGGTTTTTTGTAACTAAAATTACTGATAACGAAAAAATATACATAAAACAGATTTATTTTGTTCCACAAATGTATTACAAACGTTTCAGTCACCTTACTTTTTTGTCATTTCATATAAAAATAATTAATAAAATATTCTCAGAAGTTTTTTAAAATTGCGGTTGGTACCTTTGGTTTCTTGCACGTTTTAATTCTTCTGTGGTTAACTTCTATATTTGAATATAAAGCGTAGTGTTTTCTCTTTCTAACACAGTTTAGATCATATTTCTCACCACAACAGTAAGGGAGACAACGATTTCTGTGAGACCATATGGGTTGTTCCCAAAAGCGAACAAAATAGCTTGAAGGGTTAAGCTGTGCACCGAACGGGCATGAACAATTTGGTAATTTGTTGCAACTTTTGTTGCATTGCATGTTTTGTTGCTAATATCTGTACGTGGCATTAGATGATGTTATGTTTTATAATTTGTCTAAAACTTAATTTTAAATTTTTTTTTATTGCATCTGTTCAATAATTCTATTGTTTTATTCATAGAATTCCAAATTGATAGACTAGGGAAAGAGGAACAATCAATTCATTTAGGACGGGTGGTTTTACCGAATTTGAACAATTCATCAAATTTCAAAGTTGATTTTCAAGTTCTGCGAATGTTCTATTCGAGTTCTGTTGTTATATACTATTGTAGTTGTTTCACAAAACTGAAATGATGAAAGAATTTGAATAGAACCTTCACAGAACTGAAAATCAACTTTGAAATTTGATGAATGGTTCAAATTCTGTGAAACAACCCTTCCATAGTCTTTATTACTCTTGTCACGATTATACCAATAAAAAAAAAATTGTTTTTATTTTTAGTGTTCATTTTTTATTGTATTCAGGTACTGAAACTAGGTCTTGAAGGCTTGGTCTTGAAAGACCTTGAGTCAAAGTATGAACCTGGCAAGAGGCACTGGCTGAAGGTGAAGAAGGACTATTTGTTTGGAGGTGCCATGGCCGATAGTGCAGATTTAGTAGTTCTGGGAGCCTGGTTTGGTAAGGATCTTGAATTGCTAAGGTTACAAACCTGTCTCGTCAACTATATTTTCGGCCTTTTCTTGCTACAGTAAGAGTGGTAATAAATAATGGCTTAATTTGTCATGTAATAAATTACTCATAAAATATATCTTTTTTTAACTTTCTGTACCCAGCCATATAGTAAACCTAAACATACCACACAATAATTACGATATTTCAAGTCATTATTTTTATTTAATCCAGTACTCTTCTCAGTACCCCTCGATTATCCAACAACTTCTGCAATCTGATGTTATTATTACTAGATGAAAGCACAAAATCAAGCTCTATAATTCGTTAGTATTCATATGTCATAGCCAATAATTGACCGCATGAGACTTGCGCGCCAAGCTTTGTACACTGACGGGTTGGGTTATGTTACTCCTTCGCACTCAGTTATTTTACCAGTCGTTTTGTTTGTTTCGCCACGTTTTTTGTTTAACCCATTGGCCTCAAACGACGCCGTCCCGGCGTGTGTACGGCGATGTGTCTTAAAATCAAACGACGCCGTCCCGGCGGGTCTGATGTCTGTCGGCTTAAAAACGAAAAAGGGATACATTATTGACATCTGTGTTTAAAATTTTAAATGCCAATCGCTCTGTAGATAATTAAGCATTCATTTCGTAGTAATTGGCAGGACTTCGTTGGTACAGTTTTTTCCTGATATTTACGATTGAAATTTTGTTATATTTCAGCGTCATTGAATTTTTTCAAAATGGCGTGTGGTTCGGGAATTGACAAGCTTGTTCGTAAAATGCGTGGTGGGCGGCTAACATCAGCTCAAATTGAAAAAAAAATATATTATGGTAATAAGTATGATTAATGTAAAACTTTTCTTAATCCAATTATAAAAAAATGAAAAAAAATTGGTTTTTATAAAAAAAATATTTTTATATCCTCGTTTAATCATATTATTATTATTTTTTTAAAAACTGCATATATTTTTTACATACCTTAATTCAATGCACAAGTAAATTAAAAAAATTGTTTCGTTTGCATGTTTGGTTTAAAAGTTATGTAAGATTTAGTACACCACTGCAGATTTAAAACTTTGGTACAAAATTAATTCGGATGTGAAGGACAATTTTTTAGCTAAACAATTCGGAGGCCAATGGGTTAAATAAGTTTACAAAATGGAGTCTTCTCGCAAGCGTAAATACGGCAACTTATATTTTGTATGTACGCAATATAATCTGGCGCTTTCACTAACTGGTGACTTGCCCGTTTTTTTAGATTTTTCTGAGATTATTCTAAATTCTAATATCTAATTTGCCTCAATTTTTCTAGGTTCTGGTAAAAAAGGCGGAATGCTCTCGGTGTTTTTGATGGGCTGCTACGACCAAGACCGGGACAAGTGGCTGACAGTGACCAAGGTGCACACTGGCCACGATGACAAGTCGCTGGAAGAGCTGCAGGCGCCCCTCAGGGACCTCATGACCAAGATATCCCAGGACAGCAACCGGGTGCCATCCTGGCTCAGTATTACCAACACAATGGTGCCGGATTTCGTAGCCAAGGATCCGAAAAAACAACCAGTCTGGGAAATTACAGGTTTGTTTATAGCTGTATAAATTACATATACAAATTGCAGTTGGTACATTTGTTTTCATAAAGGTGCAGATTTTAATTATTCTATGGTTAATTTCTATATTTGAATATAAAGCTTGGTGTTTTCTCTTTCTAACACCGTTTACTTAATATTTTTAACTATGGCGGTAAGGGAGACACAATGATTTCTATGAGACCATATGAGTTGTTCCGATAAGCTAACAAATTGACTTAAAGTTTATTAGCTGTTTGTTCCCAAAACTGAACAAATTAGCCTGGGAAGTTAACTTTGTTTGATGACTAGACACAACGAGGTCCTTCCCCATCTTCTTTTTCTATCCTAATTATCATTTCAGTCACTTAGCCAATATTGGGAGTTCCACAGACATGAATCCTACAGAATAGAACCAATTGAAGGAAAATGCACAAAACACTTATTTTTCTTAGTTAGCAATTCATGAGCTGAATGCAATAACAACTTTAATGCACAAGCTGTCTTGGCTCCCCTCGCCTTTTTGGTATCTCCAACATCTTCTTTATCCGCTGTGTTAATATTACTTTTGTAGGTTTTACATAGATGGAGCTACATGCAAAAGTTTTAACACTTGTTACAAGTGAATAAATACTACATATTACAATTTTTTTTAATGCGTTTTACTAAAAAGTGCAATTTTTCATCATAAGTTGTTATTGCATTTTGGTTATAATATTTGTAAACTTGGATGTACGAATGGCTAAAATAAAATTAATAAATAAATCCAGCTCCTCAATTGTTAGTTCTTACACACCTATGTATTACCTACCAAGCTATTACAAATAGCTTGGTAGGTAATATTGTATTGTTTCCAAATATGTATTATGTATTTCTGAAGAAAATTAAATTGAAGGACCTATCTAATCATGGTTTTTCCTTGTAGGAACGGAATTGACACAGGCACAAGGTCACACGGATGATGGAATATCTGTCAGGTTTCCCAGAGTGACCAAAATACGTGATGACAAATCTTGGGACACTGCTACCAACCTTAAAGAACTTAAACTGCTCTACAAAAACTCTAAAGAACACACAGATGTATCCTTACTCAACAAACTAGCTGCTGAACAGGATTCAGACCAAGGAGAGTCATCTAAAGATATAAAACCAAAAGTTGAAAAGCTCAAAAAAGGAGACAAACCTAAAGTTCAAACAATAACTGAACTATTTAAGAAAAACACCAAAGCTGAAGTGAAAACAGAAAATGATAAAATTGAAGAAGAAGAAGTTGACTTCAAACCGATTAAAACTGAAAATATCAAAAAATTAAAAAGAAAAATTTCAGTAGACGAAACAGATGATGTGTCGTCACCTGCTAAAAAGACGAAGCCTGCAAGTGATCCAAGTACTTGTTTTATAAAACAAGAATCTATGGATGAAGAAGACAACAGTTCTGAGTCTTCTAAAAACTATGTTACCACATATTCTCCTGAAATACCCTTACCAAAATTTTTCAAAGATTATGTGTTAAGATTCCATATGGACGATAAGAAAATCGATGAAACTAATTTGAATGAGTTCAAAAGACATTGGATAGCTTACGGTGGGAAGTTAGATGAAAATGGTGTTGATGATGCCGTTACACATGTTGTTCATTTTAGTAGTGAAATATGCATAGATGATTTGAAGAGAATTAAACTGAAATTTGCTAAATCTGCAAGGCACGTCAATGTCAATTGGCTTAAAGCTTGTATCCAGAGTAAAAAGTTACACGAAACAAATATTTATAGCGTGCGATTACGCAGTAATAAGTCCCATGGATGAGTAAAATTGAAAATTATGTGTTTACTTGATAATAATATTTTGTATTGCCAAAAAACATACAGCATTTTTAAAAATTACTCAAGTACAGTATTCTCTCAGTAATCCGCCATCCCGAAAACTCGGCTAAGTGACCAATTAGTGAAAGTGCCAGATTAAAGTGTATACATATAAAATATGCAAATTTAACGTGATCGTGTTAACGTGCTCCGCACAGGAGGCCCTGGGGAAAAAAAATATTCCCTCAGGGCCTATGTCATCTTTGGGGATGCTGTGTGGAGGGTATTTTTAGGGAGAAGAAGTAGAGGAAGTTCTGTAAAGAGGGGTGGGTAGGAATCTGGGGGTCAATGTGTCCAGGAGTGATGGATGTATGAATGAACATGAATCCATCCCTCCCACTGCGGTGCAAGGCGATGGGTCGAGAGAGTCCAGAGTACCTAGCACGGTCGATTGATAAAAGTTTTATCGATATTGTCGGTATCTTGTCTTCGTTCCCGAGCTTGTCTGCAGGTCACTAATGAACAAACAACACTTCATAACGACTAAGTGGTCTTAATTCATTCGACTTGTACTGTTGTTTGTTTGTTAGCGATCTGCAGTCGTGCTGGGGAACGATGACAAGTTATCGACACTATCGATAAATCCTTTATCGATCGTTCGTGCTAGATTCCCAGCTGGAGAAGTCAAAAGGTCTCCTTCAACCAGTCTCTCCCGATCTGGCCCGCCACAAATGAGGTGGGCCAACGCATCCGCCGCCGAGACCTAGACAAACCCCACTCCATGAACCCGGGCACCTCTGCTAAATCATCAAACGTAGCAAACTACTTGGGGTGACATATGACAAGGTTGGTTATCTGTTAAATGGTTCCTGGGGCGGCGGTATCCATACCTACCTCCTAAATTGAAAATTAAAACAGGTATTTCTAAAAAAACAAACAAACACTATTATCGATCTGTACAAAATTTGTATTTTTAATTTTTTTAAAGATAAACTAATGTTTATAAGACAAGCTTTTATGCATAGCACAAAGGATAATAAATTTGTTTTAGACCACTTTAATTTTAATTACAAAACTGAATATTAAAACTATCCTGACGAAGGAAGGGTGCTTCCGAAACCGGTAGAGTGTAATTAAAATTAAAGTGGTCTAAAACAAATTTATATATATTTTTTCTTAATTATGACGAGCCACAAAGTAAATGCTTATTACAAATAGATAATATATTATTATAAGCAATAATTAGTCGCCTTGGTTTAAAGTTAGGTGTTACTTTTACGTTTGCAAGAAGACTTCCAATTTGTAAACTTATTCAAACAAACATGTCGACTTCTGAATTTGACATACGAATACATATAGGCGAAATAAAAAGCTTGATTTTGGGCTTTCAACTAGTGAAACTAACGGCAGCTTTTAGTAGTTGCCGGATAATCAAGCGGCGGATTATGTAGAGGGTACTGTATATAATATAGCTTTCGTTTTTCAATATTATTATAAAGCAATTTGCATTTAAATTTTTTGGGAACAGAGACTTGTTTTAGTTGTCAAAGTGTCAATTTGAAAAAAAAATAAATTATTTATTGCATTATATAACACTATGTAAAGTACATTTTACAAATGTGTATAATTTATGACCATGTTGATTTCATCTAATTTAATTTTAAAATTTTTTCCTGCTACTAAAATATGTGGCTCTTGGTGTTATTTTTTTCGTAACTGCGCCATAAGAAACTTTTTGTTTTGTTTCATTCTTAAAAAAATTATTTGAATGGATTTTGTCGGGACCAGAATAATTTTTCATGTGAAAGATTTTCCGTTATATTCATTTTTATTTGTTATTAAAAATTTAGTTCCAACAAATTGTTCCTGTAAATTGATTAATATTATATTATTTAATTTTGTTAATTATCATTAACGTAATTTATTTTTTATTTTTACCTAAGCTTGCATTATATTTACGTACCTACATATGTTTGGTTTTCTTAATATACAATCAATAATTCTTTGCATTATCCATTGTACACATTTTTTTATTGATTAAAAATATGTAGTTTGGGCAAATGAGAAGTGTTTCAAAGTTTTAAGGAGAAATTTGTTGAAATGTGGTTCCATGACAAAACTGAACAGAACATTAAAAAAAATCATCATTAGAAAAAAGTTTAAAAAAGTGAAAAAAATACAAACTTAACCTAACAGTCTTACTTACTCTAACCTAACCAAACCTAACAGCCTTACCTACTCTAACCTAACCCAACCTAACAGCCTTACCTCTAACCTAACCACACCTAAACTCACCTAACCTATTATTTTGTCATGTTCTGTTTTATCACTGTTCTGTTTTGTCGGTAACCGGACAAACCAAAACAGTAACAAATCAGAACACTTGTCACTGTTCTGATTTGTCATTGTTCTGATTTGTCTTATAACATGTACGACCATAACAATATCAGTTATTTAATTTCTTTGTAGTTATGAAGTTTTGTATTTAATTATTTTATTGTAGGTATGAAGTTTTGTATTAATCGTAATTTGTAATTTTATGTAACTAGGTAAATTACTGTTTACCTATATGTTAATTTTCATTTTATTTCTATATGAAAACCACAAGATATTATAATTGTAGGATTTGTGAAATTGAAAGTATTTCTAACTTATTTGCCTCAATTACCTTTCAAAAAAAATAATTACAGAGAATTTACCTTTCAAATAAACACCGTTAGTAAACTTTAAAATCATTAGTGATTTAGATTTCTCTGTCAATTTAAAAAAAAATAACATTAGTAATACACATTTCAAATAAAGACTTATTATTAATAAAATACAATTTGGTAATCTACTTTATCGATTAGTTCCTACAATCAGTTCCAATTTTGAAAATGAAAACTTCATTAAATGTGAATAATTTTACACAGGAATATTTCACAGCATCATCAACCGAAATTAGTACATAAAATTGTTAATGATACCCTCATTCTGAGACAATATCAAATATTAATTTTGTCTAATCACTCTATATTATTAACGATTAGAGATTGAAAATTCATATGACAAAATTTTTCTTTTTAAAGTGGAATAATTTAACGAGTAAAACCCTGAATTGTAATATTTAATCATTGAAGACAGCATTAATGACTCTCAAATAAAATATTTGAAACAGAAAAGACAGAAAAAGATTCAGTCGCATCTAGGTATTAAAGGGTAGAATCTTGCAATCATTCATAGAGATAGCAGCCAAAAAATGCATTAAGAAAATGAAGATAATCTTGGTAGCTCTTAAGATTATAAGGCAGAATTAGCTCAGTGGTCAGAGCACTTCCCTGGCAAGGAAGAGGTCCTGGGTTCAATTCTTAGATGCGACTGAATCTTATAATATCTTCTGTAACATCTATCATTTGAAAGTCGTTATTATTTTTTGTTGGAATTATTGATGCACTAATTTTATTGTCATTAAGTTTCAACTTAAAAACATAATAATGACTCTAAAAATATGTCTCCTGCATTACCAGTGATAAAGACAAAGATTTATTTCATAAACTTAACTTTATTTATCAGTACCATGGAAGCGTTCAAAATCATTTTGAAAAACATTAGTAACTAGATTTAAATTAACCTTTCCGGGAGTAAGTTACCTAATGCTGGCCGTGCTCTGGGGAGTGAGTTTACGTAAGTAAAAAAATATATTTTTGATTATGAAAGTATGCAAAATAAATAACAGCCGATATCTCTGTCGATAATGATGTAAAATGTTTAAAATTGGTGTAAAGTTGCAGGAATTGATGGCAATACAATGCATATTTACAAAATATGCATCGTATATGAATATGTGACCCCTGTCGTCCATAGCCGTCCATACTCCTTTGGCGAAAGTGTGTACCGCTGTTCATTAGCGTCCATACTCCCGGAAAGGTTAATGAGATTGCACTACCGAAAGTGTTCTGAGATCTTTCTGATTATTCTGTTCCGATTTCTTTATTTTGTTTTCGCAAAGTGTCCTTTAAACAAAGAAGAATATTTTTGTTAATTAATACAATAAGAATTTATAATGTTATTAACAGATGATAATATAATATACGTATTTATTTTTTAAATCCCGAGAGAGTAAATTGTTTTATGCTACAATGAGGCACGAAGCTGTCAACTTGCGATGCAAGCTGTTAAATTACTGAAATGTTCTTATGTATGGTGCAATGGGTTGGTTATGCCCTAACGCGAAAGATGTGTCAAAAACCTCCATATGAGGAACTTACAATCTACCAATATAATGTATTTTCTTTGTTTTTGTTTAATTTTATTTGTTGTCTGGGGTTGATTTATTTCCTTTCTTATTTAAAAAAATATTTTTATCATTGGTATGCGCTATGCCAACATGCATTTCATTGTATTTCAGTGGTCCCAGAGAGAGGTTGTATGTAACATCATAGTTCTAGTATCTTCTGTCTTTTTCGTTTTCATACAAAACTTGTGAGAAGGAAGAGCATGATGTACCTTTTGGGATTAAAAGTATTATGAAGTGATAATATATTCTAATGAATTTGGTTACATAAAGTTTTTTTTTCCAATTTTTCCATTGTGATTTTTGCAGGTTGAAATATTTGGTTCCTGGACAGTACCGTTATTCGTAATTATTATTATTTTTTTGTATTAGGCAATTCACCCTAAAAAGAGTGCTATGTTAATTATTTATTAAATATATTAATTCTTCATGAATAATTGTTTTTTTCTTGATCTATTTTTCAGATTAGTTGAAGTCCCCGCCGTTGCCCGGGCTTTATACAGAGTTTTTTGAAATCAGATGTATAAAGTATTTTTCCACTTATTTTGAACCTCAGTAGTGCAAAATTTCATCAAAAAGTATCTAAATTCTGCTTTAAGAGGTGGGAAAAGCTGATAGAGTGACCTTCCTCTTGATTCTAAGGTCAAGGGTGCGAAATTTCATCAATATCAGTGTAAAACTCATTTGCATAAAAGTCAATTCCACACTGCCCACCACAGACACTCTTCTTTACATAAAATGATTAATATTCAGTGATTTTTTTAAAAATAAAAGTTCTTGTGCGTTTTAATATTATGTTTTTTATTTTATTATCTTTATTTTTTATTGCATCTAAATCGGCCGCTTAAGCCTTGTTAAGCCGCAGAATACATTCATCGACTGTCACATTCGTCGAGCGATGGGGGATGTTGTGTTATTAATTGATAATCAATCTAAAATAGACAAATAGTCTGGTAGGGTATTATACGAGGAATTTTTCAATGTCAGGACAGTGTTTTCTGTAGTTTGTTTTTTATTGCATCTAAATCGGCCGCATAAGCCTTGTTAAGCCGCAGAATACATTCATCGACTGTCACATTCGTCGAGCGATGGGGGATGTTGTGTCATTAATTGATAATCAATCTAAAATAGACAAATAGTCTGGTAAGGTATTATGCGAGGAATTTTTCAATGTCAGTAGTTTGTTTGTCATAATTTCATGAATAGTGCATTGACTACAGCAAAACAAATTCTATTTAAAATTAGTATCCTCGCATATTATGCTGATTGAAGAGGAGAACTTTATTAAAAAATCAACTCATAAATTAGCCCACCTAAAACATTTGAAATTTTGAATGCTCTCAATCTCCCAATGACATAGGAGCATAGATGTGCAACATAGAAAATCAAGTACTTTCCTCTAATAAAATCATAGACAATACGTACAACATTGCTGATATCTCAGCTTCCGACCTACATACGGATTATGTTCCAAGCCGCGCTAAGCTTCACATTCCAACCAAGCCGAGCTTTAAATCAGCAGATATACTAAATGGATTACTGATGAAAACCATTGTCGGCAACCATTGTTCAACAAAAATTATCCAATTTACAAAAATAAAAAAGGGATCTTGTAAAATAATGTAGTTATTACAGTCTGACGAAAGGTTTTTTTTGTCGTTTTTTAAATAAAAAAATTACAGTATTTCAATTAAAAAAAATAATTGTGTTCAATAATTTATTTAAATTAATTTAATTTTGTTTAAAGTTTGAAATACTGTAATTTCTTTATTAAAAACAACAACAACAAAAATCCCTCCGTCAGACTAAAACTAATACATTATTTTACAAGATTCTATTTTATATTTGCAGATTGGAGAATTTTTGGTGAAGTTATGATGCCGACAACGGTTGTCATTAGTAGTCCATTTAAACCAGTAAAAAATAATGTTAATATATACTAAAATAATATATTTTTTTCTGTTATTTGAAAAGTTTATAAAAAATGTGGAATCAATCTTTATAATAGATACAAATTCATAGTATATAAATTCAAAGTCTCAAGATATCCCCATTATTGGGAGAAAACACGAGTTTTAAGGGTAAATGCCTCCTACAATTGATTTTCTAAGAAAATCGGTTTTTGGGGTAAATCAAATCAAATAAATACGTCGTCTCAGTGTGCTCTATAACCATAGTTTGATAATGCCCTTGGCCGCCGAAAAAGCTGTCACAATGATAAAATCTAAAGTACTGTAGAACTTAATAATGAAATTTGATTTACTTTAAATTATAAGAAGTTACCGACCAAATTCTTGTAAAAGTTTAACGAATTTTAAGATTTATTTTACGGCAAATTAGACCGTCGGTTGAATCTTAGAATTCCACTTTAAGGCAATGCCTTTTTATAAGCCCAGAAAAGTCTTTTTATAAGCCCAGAAAAAAATAATTTATAAGGCCTATGAAAACTGCTAAAGTTCAAAATTTCCCACTTACGAACCCATTTTCGGTTATGGTTTTATTTTAAATTGTGGCAAATTAAGTTATTTATAAAATGATCGAATTTTTTAAAAATATTTATGCCTGAACATCCACAAAATAAAATAAAAGGCACTTTTTGGCCATGATTTTTTCTTGCAAAAATCAAAACAGTTGGATGGTGTTAAGCGGGAATTTAAGCCTTATCGCCATGTACGTAAGGAGTGTTATTGATGGCGGCTCGATTCAAAATATTACACGACGTACATTGTCACTTTGGTTCCGGACGACTGAGAGCAGTTGGGAGTCTTGTGCGGTAGGTACTCAGATAAAAAAAAACCATTGTTCTGTAGGATGTTTTTCAAAGTTTTACAACCACCGTTTTCGGTCGATGTCTTTGCTATAAAAACAGAATAAAACCCGGAGACCTTCGTAGGTGTGCGGTACCATATTCCCGCTAGAGTCGTAACTTAAAACTTCAACGGAATCCGAAAAAAACGTAAAAAAACTACCCTGGAGTGGCCGGGGACACTATTTTTTAATAGATGGACCTCAGAGTGAACTTATGTAGACTTTGGGAGACTTACCGCACTGCTACGTGAACGGCCTACGGATTTTTGCAGAGGGTAAGTTGGGCGAATAATATCAGGATTTGAGTTAGGAGAACTGTGTAGTCAAACTCGGATACGTTAGGGGTTCTCAAAAGTTGCGCATTTGAATTCTTATGACGTACAAAATTAGTTACATAATACGAGGGTGGTCTGAATAGTTTCCGACCTAACAATGAAACAAGGTTTTTTTTTCCCAAGTTTTTTATTTATTTTTCTACATAGTCTCCTTGTAACTCTACACTCTTCTCCCAGCGATGCTCCCATCACTCTAACCCATCCAAATAGTACTCGGCGTTTATCTCTGCAAAATAATTGTTCACAAAGGTGATTGCCTCCTCATTTGACAAAAATCTTTGTCCTCCGAGCGCAGTTTTTAGATTAGGAAACAATTTTTTTTGAACAATTTTGGAAACAATTGCGGAAAACGGCCGTTTTCCGCAATTTCTGCCTTCAGCTTGTTAAATAATGATGCGTAGTATGCTCTTGTTATAGTTTTCTATTTTGAAGAAAATCAATTAAGATAACTCCATGACTATCCCAAAAAACAGTCGCCATCACTTTCCCAGCCGAGAAAACAGTTTTTTGCTTTTTTTGCAGCCGGTTCCCCCTTTGCAGTCACTGTTTTGACTGTATTTTTGTTTCGGGCGTATAATGGTGTATCCAAGTTTCATCTTCAGTAATTAATCGGCGCCAAAACTCGGATTTATTGCGCCTAAACTGCGCCAACAGAGCGTTGGAAATGTTCATTCGAACACGTTTTTGGTCTAACGTGAGCAAACGCGGCACCCAACGCAACTCATATCTAAATCTTGATTTAATATGTGACAGACACGTTCTTTGGACATTTTCATAACCTCTGCTATCTCTCTCATTTTAATTCCGCGCTCGTCTAATACTATTATCGTCAGTAGTTGCAGTTTTTGGACGTCCCGAACGTTCATCGTCTCCCAAGCTCCTACGGCCACGTTTAAATTCAGCTGCCCAAAATTTCACTGTGGTAAATGATGGTGCAGAGTCCCCATACACAGAGTCCAACTCATCTTTGATTTGCGTAGGCATATTGCCTTTTAAAAACAAAAATTTAATAACAGCTCGATACTCAAATTTTCCATTTTCACAAAAACACACACATCGACTCACTCAAACGACTGTCATCTAAAAACTGCGCGTCCAAAATGGCCGAAACTTTGGTTAGTAACTGTCAAAAGATGCACAACTATATTCACTATCTTTTATTGACGAGTACCGCCATCTTTGCGTTGAGGTCGGAAACTTTTCAGACCACCCTCGTATATACGACCGGTCATTGGCCGAGTTGGCATCGCGTTTAGGTCCCACCCAGGCGTAGTTTGTTCAATTCCTCGGCTGGCTAAGTCCTCCATCACAACACAAGCATTCTTACATTTCGGATTAATGGTTTTACATTTGGGAAGATAGCTAGCTACATGTATAGGTATACAATAAAATTTTAAGTTTGTTTAAGGAGTAGGTAGGTACCTAATTGAATATATCTACTCCTTTAGAAATTTCATTGGATAGCACCTTTTATCTAGTCATGCTATGCTGTGCTAGAAGACAATATCAATCAGTGTAATAATAATATATATATATAGGAACACCTTAAAGCCTGTTTTTTTTCACCATTTCATATTTTAAGGCCCAGTGTGATACCTAAATTATCACAAAATCTTATTGAATTTTAATTTTTTAAAAAATGTGTTTTATTTTTCTTATTTAAGGAAAAATATTATAATCCAGCTGGCGTTAAGAAAGTAAAAATAAAATAAAGTTCTTAAAAATTAATGGCAACATACGAGCTTTGGCAAACAATATTATTTTAAGTAAAACTTCAAACATACCAATTTAAGTTACAACTTCATGCCTGATTCTTGGAAAAAGGAAAACACAGCTATTCTTCATAAATTGACCACTAATTGGTTTCATCAATTAGGTAGAAAGGAGAGTGAACTTTTACTACACAAAAAATGAAATCAAACACAAACCAAAAACAACAACAAAAACTCCAACAAAACAGTAAAAGATACCTTTATGTTATAATCTTTATCATTATATGTATATATGTACCTACCTAATACTTTTAAATTAGAATGCTACCCAAGCAGCAGTTAATCTTATGTTTAATGTAATATTTTATTTTATGGTATTTCTTCTCTTTGTTATTCATATTTATACAAACATGTTAGTCGGCTTAGGCACCAGTTAAAAGTACAAATACCTATTGTTTCATTATTATTTTAATACTATACTTATCAAACAACTTATCAAAATGTTAATACTCATCCTTATTTGACTGTCCTAAAACGGGAATCCTCCTAGTTGGGCAGTCAAAACATTTCTTAAATAATGTATATAAATGTATAATCTTAAACTAAATTAAAAAAAAAAAAAAAATGATGTGCGTTAGTTATTCCAGCGTGAAATTATTCCTGCTTTAAATCTGGTTCAACGAACTCAAATTTTCTTTAAATTTAAGTGTTGTTTCTGATTATTCGAACTGATTGTTTGACGATTTCACACAAGCGATATAGTAGGATATATTTTATTTAAAATAATTTTAATTGCCATTTTTAAAATTAAGCTGTCTGCCCCCCTCATACTGGGCCCCTCTGCCCCCCCCCATACTGGGCCCCTCTGCCCCCCCCATACTGGCCCCTATGCCCCCCCCCCATAATAGCCCCTCTGCCCCCCCATACTCGGCCCCCCTGCCCCCTCTTAAATTCCGTCTTTACCCTAAGGGTAATTAATTAAGTTTACTTGAAAGATAACACGTCAATAATTTTTTTGTCATGAACTTTATATGTAAATAATACAAAGAATTTTCTTGTATAGACATTATATTTTAACATTTACCTTAACAGGAGGCCCCGATAGGAACTAAGTTCCTATGGGCATAATATGTCATCTTTGGGGATGCTGTGAAAATGATACATATTGAGGATACAATATATCGAGTCTTCCATAGGACGCTAACCTCGGAGGGGGCCGCGGCTGGGTGCCAAAATGATACTCATCGAGGACACAGGACTTGCACAAAAAATATTTCACATTTCGGAAATATTTATACGACGGTGGAGGACTTATTGAACTGAACTCGCTAGCTAGTATTGAACTGAACTCGCTACGCCTGTGTGGAAATCTGATGCACTTGTCCACACGGCTACTAGCCGGTTAAGCTGATTCGTTTTAATGGTTTCTGTTTTCATCGGAACTACAAGATTTCCATTTAATAAAATACTAAAAGGTTTCCGTCTAAATATAATTGGGATTCTGACTTTCCGAAAAATAAAAACCGCACCATAAAGGCACTCCTATTGGGGATACCGAGTAAACAATTTCGCGTGCGACACTTTCCATGTCTTTTGGAGAATTATAATTTTTTTCTATTCTCTTCGCCCACACCATATATATACCGCAATTGGGGATACCATGTAATAAAAATTCGGATGCTGCATTTTTCCATGTCTATGTGAGAGTTAAAACAAACTTTCCACTCCCTGTGCATAACACATCGCGCACAAAAAAAAAATAAAAATCAACCCACGCACTGCCAATGAAAAAAATGCCTTAAAATACACAAAAGTTCATAGTATGCAATGCATATAGCAAAATGCGTGTCGACGACACGTTTAGGGTCCACAGTAAGCAAAAGATAATTCCTATACATTTGATTAAAAAAAATCTGTTTCTTTAAATCAAAAATTAAGTTTTATGTGAAAAAAACGACGCAGCATTTTTTTTCTCATTAAAATCATAAATGATTTTTTCCTTCCCCCAAGGGCCCTATGAATACGTTTGCTGACTACCTTTTGAGTTTTAGATCCGCCCCTGGCTAGCACAGGTATAATGTTTTTGTAAACAGGTTGAAAATACGCGCCGTTGAAGCTTAATTTCACTTAAGTTGCTAGGAGATGCCAGATTAAAATTAAGAAGAGTAAATATGAAAGCATAATATATCCACCAATAATCGCTTTGTCTCTATTCCCTTTCAAATTATCCTAATCCATGTACTTATGTGCTCTTTTTAGAGAATTCTTCATTTGTTCATAATTTACTGAAATCTCCCAAAACGGTATGAACACAGGTGTACCTACCTTAATTTCCAGATTAAAATTATCCCTAATTATTTCTGACGTATTACAAAATTTATGCATGCTATGTAATTAATTGCGAAAACTTCTTACGTTGATTTAATTCCCAGCTTTATCGGCTTAGATCGGCTTCGAATTTTCATTACATAACAATTTTAAAAATCCCATAATAATAAATGAGATTAAAAGAATTTGGCATTCTCAATCTATAAAAATATTACAATTTCTTATTTCGGCTACTGGCATTATACCTAGCTCTCTCATTAAAAATTTAGGCGTATTAGATCTGTCAAAGAATTTATAAATAAAAAATGCAAAAAACAGTCATTTTAAATACATGTAGGATTACGAAAGATTTTTTAAATATTTATATTGAGCGATCAGTAGAATTTATAGGTCCAGTTAGAAGTTCTACCGAGCCGAACCCTCTGATATGAAAATATCTGGAATCGGTGAATTATTTTCCCATTTGATATCTGGTTAGTTGACGTATTGTTCTTCTATTGTTTTGTATTTATTATGCTTATATAATGCACTTGCATAATAATGTGGATTGACTAGATGGTCAGTTGAGGAAAAGTGTGTGGAAGGGTTTAGTTTTTCCTGTGGGGAAGATTTAACCCGGACATAAAGTAGGATTTTTTTTTTTGTAATTGCTGTTTTGGTGAAAAATCACCTCAAGCGTGCTGTACAAATAATATGAATTTCTATCCTTTGCTTTATCTAATTATCAATAAACAAAAATATACAGAAAGCTTACTTACCTGATAGGTCACTTAGAAAATTACATTTTTATTAGAATTTTTACTCTCGGAGAAGATATATTGAAGACATTGCATATCGCATGATTTAGTGTTATTTTTTCCTCAATTACTATTGAAATATAAATTTTCCATTGTGTTTTCCACTGTGTAACATTGCAAAGAATTTGGTCCTTACAAACCCATATAAATCTTTTTATTTTTCAATTTTATGACTAGAATATATAAAAAAAATTACCTTAAAAAGCTTAAAATTTAAAAAACATAGTTTTTTTTTGTAGTGTCCTATACTAATAAGGGTTGGCTATTATCAGGTCAATCTTCACCCTGTAGCCTGGGTAAACTCAACGGAATTGTATTCGTACCAGTCACGTAGGTTTTAAAGCCATGATGTGCTATGCCTAACTATTCCACGTTTTCCAAAAATGTTCCCCAAGATTTTCAGGTTATCTTGACGCTGCACTTCGCGGTTTTGAATCCTACGTGACTGGTACGAATGCAGTTCCGTAGAAATATTTCAGCGGATCTTACAGAGTCAAGTATTCCCCTATGATGGTCTCATACGATGAGAGAGGGTACAATTTGAATTTGTCAATATATTTGAGTTTTCTTGTTTTCATCTTATCTTCTTCCCCTTATTCTGTCCTGCCCTACTTAGCATCCTCCGTCCATCGCACACACAGATTATATGATTTGAGATCTTCACGACCAAAAGTATTATATAGATTTGTTTTTGGGGTATTATGCCGTGTTGCACTACCTCCTTCAGCACATCATTGCAGTCTCCATCATCGGGGCAGATGTAGAACATACAATTACGTATCTGCCTGATGTTGAACACTTCAATGCTGTCCGAAACGTTGACTAAAGAAGGAGGTAGTGCAACAAGGCATAATGCCCCAAAAACAAATCACTATAAAAATGAGTATTGCTAATTTATTAAGAATCTCTTCCAAGTATTGGTAATCCGGTTCAAAACGGGATTGCAGGCCATTTCCTGATAAACTTTTATTAAATTCCCAATACATCGGAACACGTGTTCAAGTACCTGAATTTGCCTTGATAATATACAATGATGAAATGCTCAAATATTCGGATTTTTAAAAACACGTGCTCCGACATCGAGAATAAATTCGCATTTTACTAAAAGTTTATCAGGAAACCTATTAATTCATTCGTTAAGGGCATGCAATCCTGTTTTTAACCGGATTACTAATAATTGGAAGAGATTCTTAACAAATTAGCAATACTAATTTTTCTCCGTGTACCATCCATACACCTCTCCTCGCATAGCTTCTAGAATTGTTTTCCTTAATTTTTTCTGGGACGCCCCGTTTATTTTTTTATGTATCGCACTCAACTACTTCCATCCGTCAGGAGCCAGCGATACTATGGCACCCCCAATAGATTGAAAGCATTTACCGGAAAATGGCTTAATGCGAAAATGTTGAAAATAAACTACATATTATTTTATATTAACAATTGTGAATGAATATAAATTAATCAAATTATTTTTTTACTTGCACACGCCAGGATTTGAATGGATCGTAATCACTCAATCACGGACGCATCTTCCCTTTGTTATTACCCCATTGTAGAGGCTTCTATTTTTTGTGTCAACACCTTACATGGTTTTGCATTACCTGCTTTGTTTACTCATATCGCGTAAATGAACGAATTTTCTCAGGAAAGAAAATATCTTATTAATAAAGGGAAAATATTTTCCATGCATGCATATTTCTTGCATATTTTCACAGAAAAAGTGACAAGAACGTTCTAGAAATTTTCGAGATGAACACGTGCATCATTTATTACGAAGCTTCGAAAGTAAAATTCATTTTTCAAGGGTTATGTTTAGCTTTTTTTTCAGACATGTTGTATGTACACGTTTTGTCATATTTAACATTCACCCGAACAGCCAAAAATAATATATTTCAGCCTCCCGGATTATCTATGTACTCGCAAAGCTTCGCAGAAAGCTGACTTTTTGATAAATTTGGGGATGAAGTAACCAGTGGTGTGAATTACAATAAAATACATCCATAGAAAAATCTTTACGTACGAGTAATGGTATAGATCAAAACGAAACGTATTTTGTAGTCTACAAAAAGTTTTTATTTACTCCATTTCATCTATTTTCAAATTTCGACATAGTCTCTTTTAAACTTTTAAAATGTCTCCAATTTATTTTGTTTGACAGAGGATTAAGCCTTCCTCCCCAGGGACTTGAGTCAACTGCGTTAATGCAACGCAACGCAAAATCGCAATTGGATAGGACCGGCATTTATTTTGTATATTAACTATTGTTACCGGTCGGTGGCCGAGTTGACATCGCGCTTGGGTCCCACTCAGGCGTAGTGTGTTCAATTTCTCGGCTGGCTAATTCCTCCATCACAACACAAGCAACATTTTCAGCTTACTGTGGTGGTAGTAGGAGATTTTCAAATATTGTCAGGTTATTCGTAACCCGGGAATGTTTGCCTTTCTTTAAAAAAAAAAAAACGCGCGTTTGCTACCAGAAGTTTACATAAAGCATTTTCATCTACAACAAGTATTTCTGCCGAATTTCTGCTCGATCGGACGCCGGGAAGTGATTTCATTTGCACTTCCAAGATGTATAATAATTACAGTTCTGGTTCCAGACTGTATTGTATTACTTTAAATAAATCTGGTTTAGCTCAGTCAGAGTGGGCACCTTAACTTATTCTGTATGTCTAAGTACCCAACTTCCTGAACTGGAAATTCATACGCATTTACCATACATTTACATGAATTAATACTATTTTCAACGACTAATTTTCTAGTTTCGGAATAAGTTATTTCCATTCCATTAATATTTAGCGCCTAAAGATGCCCGGAATCTGCAGAAATAATGATTATTAAAATTTTTTTGTAAGCTTCTTGCAAAAGTAGGTATATATAATTACGAAAATAAGTCGCCTTATAAATATCTCTCAGAACGTACTATTGTTTCTTGTAAAACCGTACAAGAGTCCGAACTGCTCCCAACCATCTGAAGCTAGTGATATGCAATCCCTGGTTCCATGATAACTCAACACAGTGACAATTCAACACACTTTTAAAAAGTGGTCACCAAACACGGCCAAAGTCATTTCAAGCAACATTTCAAATTCGAATGGTAGTCTTACACCATGGCGATACTGAGAATATCTCCCATTCTAGAATGTACCGTAAATATACTACATCTTATTTTTAATTAGTAAATTGTTAAATAACGCAAATTAATAAAATAAAATTTACTTGCGCACGCGGGGACTTGAACCTGCAACCTTCACCTTGCTAGTCTAGAGCCTTACCCTTCAACCACGGAGGCCGTCAAATAATAATTAAAATAATATAGATTGAACATAGTAATATTACACGGTTGCAGGTTGTGTCGGAGGAAGTAATGCTCATTTAAAATAAAAACGGAAATAAACTAGTCGTTATGTTAACTCAACATAATGACTAATAAACCCTGATTAAGCGAAACCTGGTTGACTGTCATATATTGATTGATTAAAAATGATGTATTAAAAAGTGCTTTTTTGTTTATACAACGTCACATCATTAAGTATTTGGTTGCTTTGAAAAAAAAGAAAAATAATTAATACATGAAAAAATGAATCTTAAATACATTTTCAACAAAAATAATACCAACTTATCTCTTACGTCTATCTTGACAAAAGTATTGCATTTTTTAAAGGACAGGCATCGGGCGGAAATGCTGTCTTTGTTCTACTGGTATTTCAATGGAAGATGCTCCGAGGGACTAGCGTCATTGATCCCACCGGCACCGGTGCATAGTTGAGAAACACGCCAAAAGTGCGTCTAGCACGGTTGATATTTGTCACAAGAGAACGTTTCATTTTTATGACTCGTTCTTGAGTTCTACATCTCGACTGTTTCCTCTACTCGAACAGCTTGGGTCGCTTCAAGACTCATGTTTACTCCTTCCTCAAAAATTCCCTCCACACAACATCCTAAAATATGACATAGGCCTTGTGGACTTATAGTAAGAAAACAACAAAAATTCTCTTAAAACGTGTGTATTCTCTCTCTTAGGTAAGACCGCGAATAAATCATATTTTTTTCTGAACTCATCCAAAATACAAAATACAAGTGTATTATGAATATTTTGAAAACTTTTCGTATCTGACAGGTTCGTATTTTTATTATTTATTTGATCCGTTAAAAGTTCTACAAAGCAATATATGTTTTCCTGCTCTTCAAAATACGAAATGTGAACAAATATAAAATGTTATATTTAGATTGAAATCCGGATAGCAGAAATAATATTTGTTTTACCTTTAGGACGCTCGTGTAGAAATTTTGATTTGACGCATCAATACGCCGAATCTACAATCAAGATTCGTTCATAAATTTGACTTACAAATTAATGAATTTGAAAATAATTGTTCTAACTTAATTTCGATATCTTTTGGAACGTATACACGTACCTACCACACATGAGTCGTGAAGAAAAAGTGGAATAAAAGATTTTTGTTATTTAAAAAAAAAATGTTTCTGTCAGGTCCTTCTTCCTTAGGGACACGCAAGTATCGGATACTGATGTTGTGTACTCACGTCGCAAACAACTTGTCGCGCACAGTTCATATATGTTGCAACCGAAATCAAAGACCCGCTTTGCCACCATTGCTGAATTCTTGAAAAGTCACAACTGTAAGCTCTCATAACCTCGCTCACAACCAACATTTGCTGGAGTCATTTTTATATCTTGTTATTCTGTGTAGACTGTTTTGTTCATAGCATTGATATAAAACGAAGAATTGCTACAAAATGTCGGACACAAGTGGCGCCATGTTTATGCCATGGCCAGTTGCGGGAGACTGGTGTCGCCGACGAGTTTAAAAAATGTCGGTAATGTGTGCCTGTGTTGGAACCTGTGCTCGATGGTTGCCAAGATATTTGAATCGTCAACTATCGGATACTTACGTATCCCTGTGGAAGAAGGGTCTAATTAAACGATTATAAATATCGAAAAACAAGACATCATAACTCGTGATGGAAATTTCGTAGCGAACTGAAGGCCTTTTAGTAGAATTAGCCTAGAGTTTGATACTAAACTTGTTTCTTCAAAAGCCTTTTTTTCAAATTTTATAATTACACATATAATAAAAAAGAGCATTGTTTATTGTCTGGTGAAGACACAAGGCAAAAAAAATCAATGTAAGCGTATTTTTTCTATAAATAAAATTAATGAAGGGTTTTGTACAGTCTTCGAAGTGTATTTTTAATGATCTTGCTAAATTGCTGGAACCTTTTTATAAGAATTGAGGTAGAACAAAATGAAATAATGAGTTTTTCCCAAACTAGGAACCCTCGAACATTAATTATTATTAAAGGCACTTTCAAGCGGGTTTTGAGATTAAAAAAATAATTAATACAGATTGAAATAATCGTTTCTCCTTAATCAATGAGCTAGCGCATTGGCTTAACATATTCACAGTTATATCGTATCCTTCCGCAACATAGTGATGCCTCTATTTGAGTGGAGTGGTTTACCCTGATCCTGGACTCAAGAGCTTCATTTTTTATGGAAAGACACACATTTTCGGGTTACGAATACCCTGACATTATTTGAAAATCTCCTACTATCACCACAGTAAGCGGAAAATTTTTCTAGTGTTGTGATAGAGGACTAAGGCTCATAGCGCACTAGCGACCTGTGCGCGCGGCCACGACGCGCGGCCTGGCCGCAGGGGTTGCGATTTGCAACGTGGCCAAAACCGCGGCCACGATCGTCAGTTGCACATACAGCGCGCTTCAAAATGGACGTTGAGGAAATAGCAGTGCTTTTGTATCTTATAAGTAAGAAGCGGAAAAATAAAAGGAAAAATATTTGGTTCATCCCTTGCTACGTGAAAGGCGAACAAAGAGATTATTTCATACTTATTTCACCGACCTTCAGCAATATGATGACAAGTACTTTAATTATTTGCGGATGAGCAAGTCTTCGTTTCCACATCATCCTTTTTAAGTTTCGGTTGGCGTAGTCTTCACAGGACATGTCCCACAACGCCCTCCTTGTCTCAATCTCAGTTATAAATCTTTCCGTGTCGAAAGACATCGCGATGATCACAAATCACGCTGCAGTTCCACGCTGTAGCGGCTAGTGCGCGCACACTGGTGGTTTAACTACAATGCAATAGATCTCAGTGGCCGCAGCGGCCAGCGACTGAACACGGGTCGCAAATGCGTCGCTTCGATCTCGCTGGCCGCTGCGGCTTGGTGTGGCCGCTGGCCGCGTTCGGCCAGGTGCGCGTGCTCTATGGCGATTTCATATTAATGTATCTATCTCGATGGCCGCTGCGGCTTGGTGTGGCCGCTGGCCGCGTTCGGCCAGGTGCGCGTGCTCTATGGCGATTTCATATTAATGTATCTATCTCGATGGCCGCTGCGGCTTGGTGTGGCCGCTGGCCGCGTTCGGCCAGGTGCGCGTGCTCTATGGCGATTTCATATTAATGTATCTATCTCGATGGCCGCTGCGGCTTGGTGTGGCCGCTGGCCGCGTTCGGCCAGGTGCGCGTGCTCTATGGCGATTTCATATTAATGTATCTATCTCGATGGCCGCTGCGGCTTGGTATGGCCGCTGGCCGCGTTCGGCCAGGTGCGCGTGCTCTATGGCGATTTCATATTAATGTATCTATCTCGATGGCCGCTGCGGCTTGGTGTGGCCGCTGGCCGCGTTCGGCCAGGTGCGCGTGCTCTATGGCGATTTCATATTAATGTATCTACATATCTCGATGGCCGCTGCGGCTTGGTGTGGCCGCTGGCCGCGTTCGGCCAGGTGCGCGTGCTCTATGGCGATTTCATATTAATGTATCTATCTCGATGGCCGCTGCGGCTTGGTGTGGCCGCTGGCCGCGTTCGGCCAGGTGCGCGTGCTCTATGGCGATTTCATATTAATGTATCTATCTCGATGGCCGCTGCGGCTTGGTGTGGCCGTTGGCTGCGTTCGGCCAGGTGCGCGTGCTCTATGGCGATTTCATATTAATGTATCTATCTCGATGGCCGCTGCGGCTTGGTGTGGCCGCTGGCCGCGTTCGGCCAGGTGCGCGTGATCTATGGCGATTTCATATTAATGTATCTATCTCGATGGCCGCTGCGGCTTGGTGTGGCCGCTGGCCGCGTTCGGCCAGGTGCGCGTGCTCTATGGCGATTTCATATTAATGTATCTATCTCGATAGCCGCTGCGACCTGGCCGCTGCGGCCTAGCCGCTAGTGCGCTATGAGCCTTAGTCAACCGAGGAATTGAACCCACGACGACGCGATGCCAAATCAGCCACTGACCGGTCTTGCGAGCTCGATTCCTAGAGCGGGGAAATGCAAAATAAATTTATGTGGATTTTCATTTTACTTTATTATTTCCAAAACATATCGTATATTTGCACCTCTTATTGCTTGATATATCTTTAGATATGTTTCGTGACTCGAATAGATAATAGTAATGTATTTTTCAACCTTATACCTGTATATTTTCCTTTCTCAAAAACAACAGAATCCTCTTTTATGGAATGAACCTATTAAATGTTGTTTAGTTACAATAATTGTAATTGATATATTTTGGTGAAAATAGTGAATATATTCCAAATTAAGATTAAAAAGCGTGATTTGTACGAAATAATCCGATTGTGAAATTAAAGCAAAAAGTTGGAAAAACTAAAAAACATATATTTAAAAAAATATATATTCTACTTAATTCGTATTCTGTCTCTGAATCGAGTTGTGGTTTTAAAAAAATCTGTCTCGCAAAACCAGAGAAAGGAGAGCTTTAAGCTTTAAATATTGAAATGTGTAGATATGTGAGCATGGCAACATTGCATGAAAAATTATATGATATTAAGATGGTCAGAAGCCTTCCCTACAGATGTGACCGGAAGGCGACCCTTTGGAGGCTTTTGCGGGCTTACCGGAGGCGGAAATGGTACCACTGTAATATTAAACTTAACAGCCAGGAGACCCCGATTCTACATTATACATGTACTCGGCCACTGATATAAAATATATTCGTGTAATACAGGCCTCTTGAGATGGAAAATAAGAACTGGTTGTTGTAGTCTGGTCAGTTGGAAGAATGATCTATCAATCAGGTTGCGGTATTCGTCATTTCAAACTTCGCCACAAGGACCAACTTCGTCCGCGGTGGAGCAGTTAAGATCCACGCCTATGAAGCATCTAGAGAAGCACGAGTAAAGCGAAACTGGTTGATCATAAAATTAAAACAAATTGGTGGTTAAAAACAAAGCGCTTATTCAATTTAAAATAAGCTAATATTGATTAGTGTGAGACAATATAGTCAGGTGCTTGACTTGTATAAAAGTCCAAGTTTAAGTTTGATCTCTCTCTCACGTCTCAGTTTACAATTAGTGACGACGGATCTGTAATCTTTATACTCGGTTAACAATAAACGAAATAATTAATCTTGGAGTATCATTGTGAATAATCGCGACCCTCATACTATTAGTAGTACAGTCTAAAAACCATATAACAGTATGCCGTCCTAAAATATTCCTTAGTGGCAATTTAAGATGTGAACGATCAATTAATTACAGGTGTAAGCTAACGCACTTGTCGTATCAAACGCATTGCGACACTCATCTCTCGAGCGTGCACTTCATGCACTTCCAAAAACAAATCTACTGTAACACTTGGTATCTTATTATGCAGGAAAATTTCAAATAATAGTCTAAATCTGTACATAGCAGTTTATTGATGATTCAAACACAAGATGAAGTAACTCGCAGTTACGCGGATAGGCGAAAGTAGTGTTACCATTCCAACTGGAAACCCTTCCTCATCTTATATTTCTGCCAGACTGCTAATTGCACTCCATTGTGCTACGTATAAATAAATGAGCGTTATACTACTAGGAACGTTACAATTCCTCCAAGGTTACACTTACAATAAGTGTCTAAACAAATCTTATACATTATCGTACCTTGTACACACTAAGCAAATGTAGTACCTGCTCTGCAGTTATTTCAAGTTATACGGCGGTATATCGACATTTCCCAGTGGACCGATAACAGACGAGCTGAAATTTTCAACGACTATAAAAAATACGCAATACTTAGCTTTAAATCGTCTAAATAATGACTGAAATATAGATCGGAAAAAAAAAAATTTTTTTTTCGCTACGAAGGAAAACTGGTCATTTTGAAAAGGAAAATAAAAAATTCACTCCAAGTAGGAACTAGTAGAGAGTGGCAATATTATCAGATTACTGTAAAGGGACACAAAAGGCTCGTAAAAGGGGGTCGTTTTCAGAAAATTTTCAGGTCTAATTTAATTTCCAATTCGCCTCTGGGTTTCGAACCTTTCAATGGACAAAATAGAATTTGACACGGGTTTCTAGGAGATACCTACTTTTGATATCGTCCCAACGAAAGACCACCATTAAGAAGTTAAACATTTTTTATTGCACGGTTTTGAAAAAAATAAGTCTATTCTGAGAGTACAGTGAATGAATTACAGAAAAAAGTTTCAAAATTTAATTCAATCCAAAATAAAATTAACTAAATAATTAAATACACAGCCACTTAATTCAATGGCAGGTAATCTGGAATGCTCGAATCGGCCGCTGGCGCTAGTGTAGCCGGAAGTCATGCTTGCTGCCAATCTTTGTTTATTCCCACGCAGTGAAGTAAGTATTATGCAAAAGTTTATTAATAATAACAACGAAAATGCCTCAATATTGTATTGTATCCTTGTGCTCCTTGGGAACAATGATGAAATAAGTGGATTGTGCCATTAAAAGTGATAATCGTATTGTTTAAACCGACAATAAAAAATATTCAAATTCACAATAAACATTTTGTTCCATATTGACTAGATTATTAATTAGATTATTCAATTAATGTATTCGTAATTGTTGCCTAATTTGAGCAAACAGATATTTTTAAAGCAATATAATTATATAAAGTACGAGTACATACATGAATTAACCAATGAGCCAATAGTTATAAGACTTAGTTGTAAGTCACTTAAGCCACTAGTAATAAATCGAGGCTATAAGTGAAGGTGATTTTCTCACGAAAAAAAGTGAAATAGAAATGATCCAATCATTATTATTAACCTCACTTTTCAACTTTCTTCTTCGGAGAAACTCGTTTGAAAATTTTTATTTCTATAGTACGTCGGCAATCGAAAATTGAAGAGTAAAAATTATTTCTTATCTTATCTCATAGGTTAGTGGGAAAACGATCAGAAATATGTTTAGGTTATGTACACAACTACTAAGTAATTCTTTTCCCAATTACTTTTGCATTTAACCAACATATATAATTGCCTATAAATCATAAAAAATATCATTTAAACAAGATAACATAGTTGTCATGTCATGCAAATGACTTCCAGCCACACTAGCGCCATCTGATTCGAGCTGCCAGTATTACCTGCAATTGCAAAATATTTATTGCCTATCTGATATTTACTCTTGACTGTTTTTATCAATTATTATCCAATAGTTTTGACCAATTTAGTTTGATTATTTATTACTGAAGGCCTCACCGAGTCTAACCTATATCACTGCTCCCCGTAGACTGTACCTATGCTGGTTCTTACCGAGCTTATGTATCACTGTGACCAATTGGTCCAGATCGAAGGCACGGAGAGCAGAATTGGTACGGAGCCCCGAATCAATAGATTAAACATTTAGTTCTACCGCCCGCCAACAGTGAACCGCTAACACATGTGCTGAGGGGGTGTTCGCTATATTGCACTACATTCAATTGGTCCCATATTTCCTGTTAATAGGGTGGAGTGAAACTAGAAAATTGGGGGGGGGGGGGGGGGTGGCAATTAATTAATTACAGTTTCATGGTACTTAACGTATTGGTGTTTTTAGAAGTAATATCCTGCTCACATAGGTGGTGTTTCGTGTTGTGGGCTTGTAATTTATTAAAGGGAGTATCATATACACCATGTTTCACGCTCTTACCGCGAAACTTTGCAGGGCACTTTTGCTTATCATAATCTAAGAAAAAAAATCATTATAACGGTTTTAAAACACAACAATTCTAATAACAATAAAATGTAAGAATATATTTTTTTGTTTAATTGTAGTTTTACTTTTGCGAGTAATGCAATTGTTCGGATAACAATATGGCCGCCCTCACTTTTCAAATCTTAAATGGAACAGCTGTGAAAACCATAAACATAATGTACTGCATATGTACCAACTGATAGAATATAAACTATCTATTTCTATATAATTAATAAATTATGAGTATAAAGATGTGTTTAAACGAACGCTTTATGAACAACGCGAAAATAAGAAATTAGAGAAGTCATAATATTTTTATTTGTGCACTATTGAAAAAGTATGAGCGTGATAAAGTGCAATATGAGCGTGGAATAGGGTGAAAAATGAATATTAATTAAGTCTGACACATAATAAATCACTTCTGTTGTACTGGATGGATTTATTTTCTGTACAATCCACTGAGAAGGAATGTTATATGTGTACATTAATTTATCTATCTATATAATTAAAAATTTAAATATTCGTTTGTTCAAAATCTTAAATCTCCGAAATTTCTTTACTAATTGCTTTGAAATTTCGACACGTTTCTGTTTTTATACAGATGTCACCTGTGACTGGCAAAAATTAGCTTTTTTGAAAAACAGCGCCATTTGTTCCAACAAATGGCGCTGTTACTTCCAGGTAACAGACTAAGCCACAGCAACGCATTAGCAATAAAAAATTAGTTAACACTCTACTTTGATAAGATACTAGACATGCTTGTAAGCTAATTTTATTCAAGCGTTTGAGTACATATCTTAAAGGGAAATTTCCTTGAATAAGTTCTTTACTTAACTACACTATTATTAAAATTAATTTATTTATAAAACACGTAATTGGTGTGACATTTGAGAAATCGAGAATTCCTATAAATTTTAAGTAATTAATTTGACGCTCTAATGGTGGAGAGAGCACATTGAAGGAGTTGTTAACAAAGTATTTTGTTACCATGGTAACGGATTTTGTAAGTATTTTTTTACACATTCGTACTTTATTATATTTTTTTCCGTGGTATTCCTCGCTTTTAAACAGAAACTTCGGGGGTTGATTATTCATTGATAAAGTTTTTTAAAAAGTTATAAAAATTGTCCAATATAATCGTAGCTTTACTTTGCGAGTTATAAAGCGATAATGGCCACCCTAACATTTCAAATAGAACAAGAAAATAGCTGATCGAGCGCAGAAAAATAGTAATTATAAAGGTGAGTTTATACGGACGCCTTCAAATAGCATCGAAAAATTCATAATTTATTTTTTATTTTTTAAGATTGTGACAATTTTTTTATTGGTTTTTCATGAATTCAATCACCCCAAATTTTGCGGTATGGCGAGGAAAACGGTGTATTAACATCATAAATATTAAAATAATAATTATTTTGGGATCTTTGCCCGATAGCTTAAAAAAATCAGCAGTAGGAAAAATCCACAAAAAATTCTCGGTTTTATAAATTATTGTCTTTCCGGAAAAGTAATTTTATTTTATTTTCCATTTTCGTTCAACCCATTAATAATCAAAAACATCCATTAACATTTAAGTGAAAATAAATAATAAAATAAGAGTCGAATGACTTCTGATGGTACAGCCTGCAGTGGCCGGAAGACAGGAAGTGCCGTTTCCGGCCGTCGTAATGCTCTTATTTCCGGTCACCCCTGGGGGATGGGAAGGCTATACGGGTAGAACCTCCCACCCCCTCCCATAGCCTATACTACACCTCACCCCACAACCCTTACAGGCCCGTCTCTATAGTGCCAGAACAAGTGTTTTAGGAAACTACGTTTACAAAAAAATACCCGGGAGATGGAGGATTGTTGGAATCAAGAGGAAAAATTTCATGTTTGGAGGATATTTTTCGTTTATTCTACAATTTGAAAGGAATTATTTTTTTTCTTCTTTTATCTTTATATAACCATTAAGAAGCTTTGTTGATTTTTATTGGTGTTTACATAGCACCAAACTACTTATTAGGGTTCCGTAGTAAGCTTTAAAAATATTAATTATTATAATAATTTTTTTTTTTGGTAAACTAATGTGTATAGCACAAAGGGTAACATCGGAACTTTGGAAATCGAAAGGACACGAGTTCAAGTCCCGTTGGCGTCATGTATCTTTTATCAGGAGATTTTTCAATGTGGATGAGTGTTTCAGGCTAATAATTATTGCTTATAAAATAATTGTTACCCTTTTTTTTTGAAACGTTGGCTAAAGAAGGAGAAGCGCAACACGGCATAACACCCCAAAAACAAATAACAAAAATACTTTTGGCCGTGAAAATCTTAAATCATATTTAATTGTTACCCTTTTAAAAATATGATTTGAAAAGGAGATATGTAAAAAAAATATGATTGGAAAGGGAGATATGTAAAAAGAATGAAAGTGGGAGAGCTGGCTGACTCGACTGGCTAAGTCCTCCATCACAACATAAGCAACATTTTCCGCTTACTGTGGTGGTAGTAGGAGATTTTCAAATATTGTCCGGTTATTCGTAACCCGGGAATGTTATGTCTTTCTAAAATAAAAAAAAAATTTCATCAACAAATGTAGATATAATATGTCTCAACGCCATCTAGTGGGAAATTTTGCACTAACAAAGCCTTTCCTACAAAAATAAAGTTGGTTGTTTACAGGTGAAAAAAATATAATGAGCGGTAATTGTCGATTGAAGTACTAGTAAATATTGAATTATTTGGCGTTTTGGAAACCTGACTGGTTTGATTCAGTGACCTCTGGATTCGTAGCCAAGAACCTCATCCACTCGACCATGAAGGTCGTGCAATTTGTCTTTACCAGACTGGATTTTTCCTTTCATAACGAAAAAGTTATTATATCCCTTTACGTGATTTATAATGTTACATAATAACGAGGCGAATGGGGATGTGTTTTTATGACGGATTAAATAATTTAATATTAATAACACAACTGTTCGTTCCGTTGTTTATAGATACGCTACGTAAACAATAAACACAACTGAAGAGAAATTTTAAGTACAAAAGTACCCATGAATACATTATCTAATAAAATGTATACAATAAAAGTTTTGAAGTAAAACTCTCTGGGGGTTTGGGTGAAACTAAAAACAGATTGGATAAATTCAATGAAATTCTTGCAATCACATACGAGGGTGGTCTGAAAAATTTCCGACCTCAACGCAAAGATGGCGGTGCACGTCAATAAAAGCTAGTGAATATAGTTGTGAATCTTTTGACAGTTACTCACCAAAGTTTCGGCCGACAGTCGTTTGAGTGAGTCGATGTGTGTGTTTTTGTGGAAATGGAAGATGGGGAGAACCTGGCTATTCAGATCTGGTCACCAATGGCGAAAGCCATTTCAAGCAACGTTTCAATTCTGAATAGTGGCATTACACCAGAGCGATACTGAGAGTATCATCCACTATGGAACGTGTCGAAAGTATGCCATATACAGGGTTTTCCAATAAGGGGTGTTATTTTGAATAGCCCGCTATTTCGGTAGATGTTACTTTTGAAGCTGTCATTTTTTGACATTTGACAAGTAGAAACTACGCCATTAATAAAAATGGAACGATACACGCTTCAAAAACGTAATGAAATTATTAAGATTCACTTGAGTGAATCAAATGCAAGTCATCTTGAGTGATGAGGCCCATTTCCACCTCGGTGGCTTCGTCAACAAGCAAAATTGTCGCATCTGGGGCTCGGAAAACCCAAGAGTTATTGTTGAAAAGCCTCTCTATCCTCAACGTGTGACTGTTTGGTGCGGTTTATGGTCCGGCGGAGTCATTGGACCTTACTTTTTCGAAAATGAGACTGGAGCAACAGTTACGGTGAATGGATTACGCTATCGAGAGATGATTCATGATTTTTTATGGCTGGAATTAGATGGTATTGATCTGGACAACGTTTACTTTCAACAAGACGGCGCTACGTGCCACACAAGCAACGAAACCATTGATCTTTTACGATTGAATATCAAAATAACACCTTTCATTGGAAAACCCTGTATTATTTTTAATTAATAAATAGTGAAATAATAAAAATTCAACTAGTAAAATTTCGGGTATGAATTGAGTTATTATTATTTCACTGCCAAAAGTATTATAGTGATTTGTTTTTGGGGTATTATGCCGTGTTGCGCTACCTCCTTATTTAGCCAACGTTTCGGACAGCATTGCAGTGTCCATCATCAAGGCAGATGTGTGATCGTAATAGTAAAAATTACTTGCGCACGCCGAGATTTGAACCCGCGACCTTCGAATTTCTAGTCGAGAGCCTTACCCCTCCACCACGGAGTCCATCATACGTTAAGATATTTACATTGTTAGGCGATAAGATGAGAATTAATTCCTTTATTACTACAATGCTTAAACGTTGTAGATATCCCAATTACAACTGTCCCCTTTATCAAGTCGAGATCTTCTTGTAAATAAATTATGAACATGGAAAAAGTTAACAGGGTACGAGAATACTTTCCCATTACAAATTTTTGATATGTTTCCCGGTTCCAGGGTTGTTGGGGAAACCCTGTTCATCGTGGAATCAGCAAGGCTAATGACCAATTTAAATAACGGAGCGAACGTAATATAGGCATATGTAAATTAAGTGTTACATAAGAAACGTTTTCTGATAAAATATCGAAACAAGTTTACGCATTAATTTTAGAAATGTATGAATGAATTTAGCTTCAAGTGGAATGCCGAGATATTTTTTCCGATTTTCCGGATTGAAAATATTTTGTTTTGAATATTTATTGCCGAGAAGTTTTTTGTTTTGAAAATATTATTATTTTTGCGGGAAAAAAACAATATAACATAGTCTTCTTCAGAGATGAACAGAATGTTGGATAACGAACTATAAAATAAACAAAATCGGGTTTTGTCTTATTTTGCGACATTTATTTATTTGATTAATAATAAACTCAATTTAAATAATATACAGTATATTAGCGGCAAGTTCCAGATTGGAAAATACTCTCAGTATCACCCTGGTGTAAGACCACCATTTAGAATGCTTTAAATGGCTTTGGCCGTGTTTGGTGATCAGATTTGAATATCCAGGTACTTTCCCACCTTCCTCTTTCTGATATTCTTTCCCTCCCCCTTACATTCAGCCTCATAACATACACCAATTGGGGATGCTAGAGTATATCTTGGTTATCAGATGGTTGGGAGCAGTTGGGACTGATATCACATAAGAAAATATAAAATACGAAAATAATAAATAAATTGTACAAACAGAAGGTTTATTTTCATACACAGATATTATTACTAGCAATAATTAATCACTACCGGTAATTGTTTATAAAATATTTATCTATCTAACACGTGACAGGCTTTGTAAAGGAGTCAAGTAACGTGCGTTGCAATAAACTTAACACGTGTCTGCCATATTTCACCGGATGCAAAATATGTTCAGTTCCTTCCCGAGTACTGTTGGCTTTCCTTCAAGAATTCAAATGTTACAGACCTCACACATATATCACAAGATTATTTAAAAATTGTTGTTTTGAGAAAGGTTAAATATTCAATCATCTGACATCTAGTAGAGTGGGAAATGAAAGGACAAAACATTCTCGTAAATGTCAGTGTGGAAAAAAAAACTTCTTAAATGGTGAACAAAGTTTGTTAGGGTCAATGGTCTCGATGGCTTAAAGCCAATGTGTTGTATCTCCATTAACAATTATTTGGACATAACGCAGTTTAAAATTAGAATTACTGGAAAGCATAGATTTTAACCACTCGATATTGATCGCGTCAAAAAATAGAATACGAGTTGATTTGGAAATTTCTGGCTTTGATTTAAAAAACATAATATCTCTGCATTTTAATACAACAACAAATTAATAAGCTGATAACAGTGCTATATAGCCAATGATTCACCTATGTTTAACCGTTAACCCTATATTTTTAGGATTTATAAAAAAAATATTTAAAAAATCATAAATGAGCGAGTTCTACCACTCAAGACGTTTTGCAAACTCGGCATAATATGCCGAAAATCATTCGAGTGGTTGTAAATATTTGTGAAATTGTGTAGAGAAGAGATGGCATATTTTTAAACAATATGCAAATTTACATTCTCCTTATTAGAGTCTTAACGATTTATAGATAGTAGAAATTTTATGTTTTTCTTTCATATATTCAATAATATTATTATTTTATCTATACAAAAAAGTTTATTTATAAAAAAATTCTGCTGTCTAATTCTTATTATTATTACGCCTGATAGCTTTTTCGCCTTTCAAAGGCATTATCAAACTGTTGTGAAGCCGCTCAAAGGGAGCTATTTATATTACTTCAATGCCTTATTGTTTTTGGGGTAAATTGTTCGAAATTATTAATGGTTATTAAATACCCTGTAACGTTTCCCCACTTATTGTATTGTTTAAATTTGACTAAAGGTCATTACAGTGAGGTGTGAATAAATAATTTGAATGACTCAGGGTTTTCGTTTGCCCTATATAATTATTATTCTAGAATTTTTAAGTTCCATAATTATAAAACTGGGCCTAATGGAATTCTACAAATTAAACTTGATAACAATAAATATTGGGAGAGTAGGGCCTCGATCATAAATAATTTCCACAAGTGGAATATAATGTCTTTGCATTAAAAAGACTTTTGGACCAGATTAAAATAGTAATACAAATAACTAGTAATACAAATATTATTATAAGCATTAATTACTCGCCTAAAATATCCACAAATTGAAAATATCTCCCAAGTGGAAGTAAATGCCGCCGGCAGGAATTGAACCCGCGCCTTCTGACGTCCGGTCAGGTGCTCTGGACCACTGAGCTACGTCGGCTTATTCCCAACCCGCCAAATAATTCAATATGTACAAGTACTTCAATCGAAAATTACTGCTTATTGTATTTTTTTCACTTGTAAACAACAAAATTATTTTTTGTAGGAAAGGATTTGTTAGTGATGAATTTCCCACTAGATATCTACATTATATATTATATCTTCATTTGTTTGTGAAATATTTTTGACTTGTCATTTTTATTATTATTTTTTTAAATAATAATCTATCCTTTGTGCTATGCATAAAAAACCTTGTCTTATAAACATTAGTTTATCATTAAAAAAATACTAATATAAATCATTCAATTTAAACGAAGAAAATTTAAACTTGCTCCAAACGTCAGAGTTTGTCCGTAGAAACATATTAGATTTCCGGTTTTCATTTATCGTTATGCAGTGCACACGTCATAGCTGAACTTTATTCCCCTTGTTTATCTAATATTCCAAATGCCAGCGTGATCTTTCTTGACCTAGACAATCATATTATTAGAATAGCGAAATATTACTGTCTAATGTCTAGTAAGAAGCGCTTTTACTGGTCAGATAAATTTTAAACAGTTTTTTTTAATAAAATGAATAGTAAAAACATACATAGACGTTGTAAATTGTCGGACTGTTCAATAAACATAACCAACATCCTATATGTTGTTTCGTCAAAAATGATTTGTTATTGAACGAACCATGTTTTGGTTTTTTTTATTTAATATATTATCACTTACTATCATCATCTTGCACTTGTCGGTATCACAGATAGAACCGAGGAATTAACAACGAATAGATTACTACGAGTAACGCATTTTATATTTTACAGATTTCAATTGAAGAAGATCTGTTTCTTATATACTGCCTTATGTCACATTTCTCGAAGGTTTTGTCATCGTTAGACAATTTAGTATTCTTACAATCGGCTTCTGTAATTTATTTGATTAATTTAATTTTACGAAAATTTAACTTTAACTTGGTGAGTTTTTAATAATATTTTATTATTTCTGAATTTTGTCAGAAAAATTGCTGTTGTGCCCAATCTTGAAATTAACGTGAATTTATTATAATATGCTCAAAATACCATGTCTTTAGGTACATGTCTCTAACGGTGTAAACTTGTCTATGAAACGAAATAAAATGTCTTCTGTTTTGTCAGCCTAGCCAAGCACTTTGTTTCATTCAGAACCTAATTAATTTCATATTATTATAAGAATTGTTAAACGGTATCGGAAAACTTGGAAAGAAAACACGCAAACTACGAGTATAAATAGTTAAATTGTAAGGAGTTACAAATTGAAGGAAAATAATTGGAATCTCATCGTGTATAATGATAACATAGCTCAGGTCAGGCAATAATATTTTATTATCTCATTATATTGAATAGAAACTATTTTCAAAAGGCTTTTTCGAGAGTTAATTTATTAAATCGTTTGCAAATTTTCCAATAATATTTGTTTAATGTTCCGAAAATTCTTATATTTTCATTGTTATTATTTGTGGGGTTTCTGCTGAAAGGCCTTTTTGTCAGTGGAAAGTGCCTCTTGGGAGGAAAAAATAGCCATCAGTTGAAAAAACTTAGGCACCAATGTTCTAGAATCTGAAACATTTCTGAAATTCTTCAAATGAGAAGATAGTAATGGGAGAAGTGACTGGTGTTTAGGAGGGGGGAATGGTGTGGGAGAGGGATTGGAGACAGGCAGTGATCGAGATTAATGGACCACGTAATTAGGGGAAGTCATTTAGAAATCAAATTAGAAATTTGTCATCAAACATTTGATTCTTTGACACATCATGGCACGATACATGCTAGTCGAACACTAGTGATTTAAGCTATCATTTCAGAGTAAATCGAGGCCAAAATGGAATTTTTCAGGATGAATTTGAAAAAGTTCGCAACGGGGTTAATATGTAGTTTACATTGTATTTTAAATCTCTGCTAGTTTGTGAATAATGTTATGTCTCTATTGTTAATATTTCTATTATGATTTGATTTATATCTAAAACCTCCCCCCATGGCCATAAATGTATTGAAAAATGTTTTATTTTGTAAATTTTTCTTTTTATATAATCTTTTGTTATGTATATATTTTTAATTTCATATTCTTTTCTTACAAATTTAATTTACTCATTCCGTATTATGATGTGTCAGTATAGGTAAAGTCAGAAGGAATAAATCCATAATTGTTTTTATTTTGGTTATGTAATACTTATGTACAAATTGAAACAAATGTAAACTGTCGATTTCCTACAACAAAAAATGTTTCAAAGCATAAACCGGATACAAAACTTTTTTAAAACTCTTTAATTACTTCACTAGGACAATACTGTGAGTAACTATCTACTACTGGAGAACTGCAAATATGTTAAAGTTATTAAAATTACAGCAAATATAAGCGCTTTTTTGATGTCGGAAAACCGTTAGTGTGGAAAATGATAACTAACAACTAAAGTTAGTTTTCAGACTTTGTTATGAATTTTATTTAATATTTTGTGTTTATGTATGTACTTATTAGTCATTACTATATGTTGCTTTACTCAAATATATAAATTGTTAACCTTGTTCTCATGGTAGACTAGACTATATATAAGGTCTAGTGAGTTTGGTTTTATGCGAAAAATTATGATATATATACAGTGAGAAGCAATAAATAAATAAATACAGTTGGTTAGTTAGTGGCTGAGTTGATAAATGTATCTGGTTCCCAACCACTTGGAGAGGGTTCAATTCCTCTGCTTTATAAGTCCTCCGTCACTGAATAAGCAATATCTTTCGCTTATGATTTTTTTAAATATTGTAAGCTTATAGGAAACCCGCGAATGTTTATGTTTCTTTTAAAAAAAGTAGAAGCAATTGCATAAATAATAAATAAACTATTCTTTATAGTTGGATAAAGAGGCTAAAAAAGAAATAGAAGAAATATTTTCACATTTATTGCATATTTGGAATCAGTACTCTATGATTGTTAATACGTAATATTGTTTCGCAAGATCACCGAATAATTATCTAATTTACACCCGAAACTACGGTTAGGTTAATCACACAGCACCAGTGCTATGCGGGTAGTAGAAAACTATCGTCGCAGGCGTTTTTAAACATTCAGGCTCTCGGGAAAAATTCTAGGGTCGGTCGCCTAAAAATGAATACCTGATAAGGGCTACAGAGTGGAAGGATAAATTATGAAACATTCTAAATTACTTGGCGAAGTATTAATAATTAAATTCCACAGAACCAGGTGCTCTTCTGCGACAAAATAGAGAAAATGAATTATACGTCGGTGTTACTATACAGGATGTTAACGGATGTACTTGACTTACTTTAACCAGTGATTCCTGTCAATATTTGGAGAAAAATTGTACATGGAATTTTGGTCTCCGCTACTTTTTTCGTGTATGTAGTTTTTTAAACAATTTTCAGTAGTCAACGGTCACTCAGCCAAGGAAATGCTCAACCCCTTACTACGACCCAAATTGTCCAACATCTACAGATTTTATTGTTTTTGGTTAGAAGAAAAAAATTCATCAAAATGTCACCAGAGACCAAAATTTTGTTTGTTTTTTATTTGAAACAATTTCACGAACCACTGGTTAAATTAAGTAATGAAGGTCCGTTATCTCTTTGAAGTAAGGTTTTTTTTCATATTTTAATTCATTTTTAAATACATCTATATGAATTTCACTCTTTTTTCGTTAGTAAATGAATGAATGTAAATCTTGGAAGCGGATATCAAAAACCTTCCAGAGTTCCGAACCAGCTGAAACTCGGCAGATAGGGTCGTTGTCGATGACAACGTATTCTATCAACGCTACGTGGCAATCAAGCATCGTTCAATTTGGGAGGCGACTATGGATACCTCCGCACCGGGAACCATTCATTAGAACACCTCTGCCATAGGTCATCCCCTCGATGTGTGAGGGGTGCCCGGGTTCATGGGGTGAGGATTTTTTTTTTTTTAATTTTTTTTTTATTTATTTTTTTTTTTATTAGTAAAAAGAAGATACACGAATTACATAATATAACAATTACATAATATAATTACACAATATAGTACGGTTATTAATTACATAATATAAGTATTTGATGTACCCCCATAAATAAGCAGGGCTTGTGTTTATGGGTGTGTTGTTATATTGGTTTATATTTGGTACGATTCAGTTCAACTGTTCTATTGTTAACTAATTTAATTAACAATAATATTTAATTTTACTTTATTCTAACTGTTCAACGATTTAGTTCAATTGTCCAGGTCTTGTCGAGGATTTGGAGAGACTGGTTGAGGGAGACCTTTTTACCTCTGCGACAGGACTCTCGAACCATCGCCTTGCACTGCAGTGGGAGGGATGAATCCAAACGCCCGTCACTTCTGAACAGACTGACCTCCAGTTTCCAACCCACCTCTCATACCTTTTTCCTTCTATTCAGCTTCCTCAGAGATGACAGGCCCGAACGAATATTATTTTAACTATACCCTTCTGACATTACATTAGTATAGATAAAACTTTTTTTTTTTTTTACTTTTTCAAAACATTATACTCACTATAACGATGTTAAAATGAGATTTTTTTGTCAATTCTTTGAAAAATGTTAAACTTATGACTAAACCGTGCAGCGCCACACATCGTCGCTAATGTCAACTAATTAGTCGGTAGTACATTTTTCACAAAGGAATTACTAAAATTATTTATTATCTAAGTGATTGATTTTTGATACCACACTGCCAAAAAGAGTGTACATTTGTATTTATTCATTTTATACACTAGAATTAGAATAGAATTTAAAAAAAATATATTTTTTTGGTATGGATATCTCTCTTCGATTTAAAAGTTTTTTTTTTAATTTCGTTGTGTTGTCCGTCTTTTTTGAAGTGAAACTTCTTTACGCGCGTTATGCATTTTCGAGGACCGGAGTAAAACCGACTCATTACCGTCACGAAAAACCGTGATCATTTCGCTATAGGAGCTTAGCTAATATTATATACCTAGTTTAGGTCACTCTCCAAAGGCAGAGCGCCCGATTGTAGTCGTGAAGAACCGAGGTTCGATCCCCGCTTTAACTAATTTTTTTTTCTTTTTGTGATTTTAATACGAGGAAAAGTGATAAAATGCTCTCGTGCTGCGACTTTTAGATATTTTGACTATATGATATTTTGGTCGAAATATAGCTTACAAATCGAGCCGGTAGAGTCGCTCGGTATTTTGATTAATTATTTTTATTTTGAATCATTAAAATTACTAATCAAGACCGATAACGCGACTAATTACCCTCGCAGACGTGCGTGACAAGTTTTTTTAGTAAAAAACACAGCCGTAAGTGAGTTTTTCAAAATTTAGAAATGTTTTTCAAATTCATACTCCATACGGGTATGAGACTGTTAAAACACGATAGATCTTTTCCAAAACGGACAAATATACGGAAATATTTTGAAAAAGGACAGATATGACTTCACACTGCCGATATATCTTCGATTCGACCCTATATAAAGCGTTGACGTTATGTGATATTATTCATTTGCCGTGTTTGAAAACGAAAATTTGTATACGCGGTTCTCGTCGCGCAAGATACCTCTCCTCGCGGTCTAGAGGCAGAGCGTTCGACACTCGTTATGCAGGACCCGGGTTCGAATCCCATATTTTTATAACTTTAAATTTTTTTTTATCACATGCTACTTATAAATATGTCAATAGACAGAAAAAAGAGAGAATGAAATGAAAAGAGAGAGAGAAGAATACTAAAAGTTTCACTTCCGTCGTGCGTAGGCTTGCCACACACTGTATTTTTTTAATTTGTTATCGCGCAAGTTGTAAATTATATCGCCAGCTGAAAATAGTTATGTTAACATAGAAATTTCAACCCCAAAAAGTGATTTAAATAATTACATAACGCTAGATATCACGGATCGAGGTTTTTCAACGAGTCAAAGAAACAGATTTTTTGCTGTTATAATTTATTTACTTTTAAAGAAAAGCCAAACGTCATCGGGTTACGAATATCGTGATAAAAGTATTTTAATTCCTCCTACAACTGTGAACACAAAAGGAAAAATTTGCTTGTGCAATGATGGATAACTTGGCGCCTAGGTGGGAACCCGACGCATTTATCCACTCAGCTACTAACCGGTGTTTTCAGGCATAATATGTTTTCTGTATAGGTGAATATTAAGTTTCACTTTGAATTCTGCTGAGCTTTTAAATTATCTCAGTTGAGGTTCGTTTAACATAAGCTTTAGGGCACCGAACCGAATAAGCTATAAAAATAAGGCACGTGCTCCAATTATGTTGGTCTAGCGCGTGGTTTATCATAGAACACCACAGACAATTCAAATTTAACTAACCTTTTAGGAAAAGCATCCCTTTTAAGAGAAACATATTTTTGTTTATTCCGTACACCTTTGATAATGTAATGTTCATCCTAACCTAACCTTACTAATTCTAGTCAGTTTTTTCATTGTTGATTTTCTCTCGCACACAGAAAAACATAACAACCAACCCCTCTAGCGTTTGAGGGTCATATATAACCGGACGTCCATATTTTATCTATAGTATCTCTTTTTTCTATCATGCGGAAATACATAATTTCTTTGACGTTAGAAAGAAAAATAATAATTCTTTCTAGTTTGCCTCAAATATTTAGCCCAAATGAATAATTCATATCTCGCGCCGCTATCGTAAGAATCGGTTGAACTTAAAATTTATTTTTTATTTTTTATTATATGAACGACATAAAAGTGAAGGTACAGTTTTCTTACAAATTCCCAAAAAAGTGTTTATTGAAATATCACTAAGTTCTCTCAAATTTTCTATGATTGGAGTAAAAAAATAGGTAAAAATGTGGTTAAGGTTTTTGAAAATATTTTTCGCGTTCGACATTAAAATTTTATTATTTAGAAATAGTAATGTTTATTTTAAATGCGTACACTGGAAAGAATATTTTTATCTAGTATGGAAAACAGCATTTGTTTTTACGGAAAATTAAAAAAATAATGCATGTATATAGCGCATTTGAAATACACTGAAAACATTTCAAACTAAACACAAGTTTTTATTTTATTTATTGTTTTTGTGTTTAATTCGTAGAATTTTTTTGTTTTTGTTATTGTTACAGCTGTTTCGGCTTTCAGGGCCATTTTCAAACTGTGGTTATAACCACGTTTAGACGACTTATTTATATGATTCTATTTTACCCCTTCTCAATTTAAAATGATTTATTACCTGTTAAACCGATTTACTGATAAAATATTCTATTAATATTCTGTGGGGGTATTTTGAAGTTTGTTTTCCCCACATTAATGATAACAATTAAACATTAATTGTTTTATAATGATGTGGCTGCTATTAATTTATATAAATGTGTTATATTATTTAGTTTTTGTGAACATACTTAGAAGCGGGGAATAAAAAAAATTCCTTACTTTATTAATTAATGTTATATTAGGGTCATTGGTTCTTTTATTGATTTCTAATTGTTAAAATAGATTTAATCTAAGGCCCTTTATTTCTATATGTAAGGGTTTAGGTTCATTGTTGTCAAGCGGGACGTGATTTAAACCCTTCCTAGGTCGGTGATGTGCACTGATTTGACACTTATATGATTATTTCAATATCTCTCTAAACACAATAATTACAGAGGTCATATTTTAGGTGTACTTGAAAATTCCATTTGTGTATTTGATAAAATAATTGAATTATGTAAATAAAATAATTAACTTTTTATCGAACGCAACAGAAAAAAAATGTTTTGCGGTAATGAGCGTGAGGGGTGCCAAGATGCGCGGTAGTCTGTATTAGTTAGCGGTTTGCCGGCTGTAATGGGCGCATCATGCGTTTTATGCGTGTCCAATGTTTTTTCCTAGTTTCAAGCACAAAAAATTATAATGCAATTGAATAGGCACGAATTCATCGAGAATAATCCAGGGAGTAGGTAGATGGGCAGTACCTACCATGTTTAGCTAGTAGGTTCTAATACGATGCATTTTGCATGGGCGAACATTTCAGGATATTCTAGTAGCTCTCCGAAACATATATATGATGTACATCATCTTTTCTCCCTGCTGTATTCAGGTTGGTGACAAATTTCTTGGATAAGGGTCTTCCAGACATATATATAAAGAGAGGCAAATATCAAACGAAATTTAAGCCGAAGTACAAACACATAACATAATACATAAACATCTCCACCTACGTCCCCCCTACTCTTTTCACCCTTGAAACTAGACCCCCGGTTAAGCTGTAGTTCTGCGGTATAGCCTAATACTGATACATTTGGCTGCCGGTATTGCGATCTTTTAACCGTTCCTAGATATTAGGATAAAACTTACCACAGACGAAGTGGCGCCACCCTTTGTCGATGTTTTGAACTACACACGCTAATCGAAATGATTGACTAGTTACTTGTTGTAGTAAATGTATATAATTTATTATTTGTAGACTTCCGATTCAAAATAATATCAATAAAATATAGGAACAATAGAGCGATACCGACAATCAGATCTGATATTAACGGGATTAGAAGTGTACGCATCCCGACGCCGAGAGTATTGATATATCGGAACGCTAATATTTGTGAATCCGGTATCGATGTATCTGATATCTGGCGGTATCATAATATTTTAACTGTTACGAATATATTAGCCACAGGCCTACTCGCAACATACCCGAGAGTATTTCCTCCTGGGGTAAAAATAATCTCGTCGAATTTAATGTTTCAAAGACCCAATCCTGTCTGATTACGTCTAAAAGGGATCTAAATGATAACCTAGTCTCCTTCAACGGAAGCAATCTTCCGAACAGGCCTTCCATTGATATGCTTGGTGTAACTATAAGTGACCAGCTCAGGTATGGGGGCTCCATCGAAGCCAGAGTAAAGCTGGCCTCTCAGAAGCTGGGCGTACTGTACAGGGCCCGCAGATACTTTAATAGTACACAACTGCTGACCCTGTACAAATCGCAAGTGCGCCCTACTGTCGAATTTGGCAGCCATCTCTGGTCCGGAGCCCCTAAATACCTGAAAAAAACCCTTGACTCTGTGCAGAAACGGGCGGTCCGTTTGATAGATTCCCCAATCTTAACAAACGGACTGCAATCTTTAGAGCACAGGCGTCAGGTAGGTATGCTGTCCTTGTTCTATCGGTATTACAATGGAAGATGCTCTGAGGAACTAGCGTCATTGATCCCTTCGGCACCGGTGCGTAGTCGGGATACACGCCAAACGCGCGCCCAACATTTGTACACGGTTGACATTTGTCACATGAGAACGGGTCGCTTCTACGATTCGTTCTTAAGTTCAACAGCTCGGCTGTGGAACGAACTGCCGGCCTCTGTGTTTCCTCCCTCCTACAACATGGGACTCTTCAAGACCCATGTTCACTCCTTCCTCTCCACAAAAAGACCCTCCACACAGCATCCCCAAAGATGACATAGGCCCTGAGGGAAATTATTTTCTTCAGGGCCTCCTGTGTGGAGTTAATATAAAAAAAAAAAAAAAAAAAAAAAAAAAAAAATACCCCCAAATGGGTAAGCTAAAGTCCCAACGGCTCAAAAAATTATAGTTATTCTACCGTGAATTTTGTAAAAACAAATAAATTGAAACAGCTGTGCTGCATGACTTGTTTGGTTTGATTCCTAGCGGCATGAAGTCAAATCGAATCAATTTCATTTCCAATTAAGAACATCAATTTAAAATCCAATTAAGGCCTTGTGGAGCGTCAGTAAGAACCTACCTAGTTTGTTTCATTTCCGGTAATGAAATGGAAATATAGCTTTAAAACTTCCAGTTGTGTACCCTTCAATCAAATGCCACGAAAGCCTATCAAATGGGGGTGGAATCATAGCGGTTGTAGCAGTGTAAAGGATGTACAAGAACAATGAAAATATGTAAGGGTAAGCTACAAATTTTATCACAGACCACATAAATTATAGACTTGTACAAGTGATTTTTTCGTCTCATTTCCCAACGGATGATGTCAATACGCATCACTAGCTTGCTGGTCTAACCTTTCCAAACTTTAAGTACCATTTGACCCCTAAAATAATGTCATTCAGGTACAAATATCATTTAGTAGATATTATTGTTTTACATAAGTGAATATTTGAATTTATAGATTTAGGGCCACTGCAATGAATAGTTCAAGTACGCTATGGCCACCTTACTGTGCAAACTTAACCCCACCGAGAGACGGTACGGGTTTTCTCTGCTACGTAAATTCTGGTATTTCATCAATAGGGTAAGGTGCTTTCTCAGGCAATGTGCCCACATAATGGAGCTACAGCCACCTTACTGTGCAACCTAACCCCACCGAGAGACGGTACGGGTTTTCACTGCTACGTAAATTCTGGTATTCCATCAATAGGATAAGGTGCTTCCTCACGTGGTTCACAAAATGCACAAAGTGGCCACCTTAATGTGCAAGCCTGACCCGATCGAGAGACGGTAAGGGTTTTCATTTGATTTGTAAATTCTGGTCTTCATTCATTGTGATGGTCAACAGGGCGACTACGAGGACCTTGACTGGCTCACAAGAAGGCGACACAAGACTCTAATAACGTGTGCTTGAGAATCACCTTCTAATTAATTTTGACGAATTCGTAACTATAATTTTTTTCAGACCGATACCCACGGATGTAAGTTATTTATATTTAAGATTAATAAAAACAGTACCTTACCACTAAAAAAATTTTCCTAAAAGAATTTTTTTCAAATTCATAAGATTATAAATATAAATATATACTTTCGGAGGTATTCAGTTAGAAATATCTGAAATGTTTGTAATACATTTATAAGATTTGATTAAAATAGGCCTTGCGAAAAGATCAGTTTCCTAGGCATGCCAGGACCAATTCGACCGTAGATCCGTCCAATACGTTGGACCGCGCGCCGAATATTTTTGTTCACGTCTTCTTCACTTGAATTGTTACAATTCCCTCTTATTATTGTATTTAGTTAATTAACTAGAGCAAAGTCGAGCGTAAGTCTCTACAACATACCACATTTTTGTTACGGCGCGGCGTTAGGAATCCGACTTTAGTTTAAGGTTTTGTGTTGTTTTAATCTATAGATATTATTGGGGAATTAATACCAATTTTATGTAAGTAACTGTATTCTTGGGTTTCTTCGACCATAATTTTTTTTACGTACGTTCATTCGTATTTGCAAAATATAAGTAATAGTTTATTTTCAATTGAGGTACACGTAAGTTGAAGTTGCCGTTAAGTTTGCTTGGTCGATATTAACTACTAATAAATATTAATTCCGTTTCGAAGTATTTTTATATTATTTAGAAGAGAAGGCTAAAATAATTATAAATAAAATGATAAAACTATGAAAAAATACCAAAGTCACTGGCTCGCCTAAAAAGGTTACTAAATTGGTAGACTGGTCAACATTTTTAGACCACTGTAACATATCGCCTACAATTTCTACCTCGGGTTTAGGAAAGCTGTGTATCGAAGGTAACATGAAGAAGGAGGGTGTGACAGCAACGGGTGGTAAAGAGGGAGGAAGACAGAGGGTTGGGGAGAGTGTAGATAGAGAAGCCTACACGTTATTACCCATGTTTCCAGCCAGAATGTCTTCTGTTGAGATTGATTTAGGAGTTGTCAACGCAAAAAATATCATTTTCAGTAACTGAACTCGTTACAAACGGACTAAAGCTAATTTTATTGGCTATCGATGAAAATTGGTAAAATTGATTAAAATAAATGGGGCTTTATTTTTCTTGATTAAATATCACAATTCAGATAGTTTCAATGTTTTTAAAATTATTTTTTGATAACATATGTACAATTTAATTTTAATGTATATCAACTGTAACCCACCACTAAACGCCCAACAAATAAAATTAAATATTACAGTGATTTATTTTTGGGGTATTATGGTGTGTTGCGCTACCTCATTCTATAGCCAACGTTTCGGATAGCATTACAGCGTGTATCACATCTGCCATGGTGAAATATATATATACATATATATGCATACCCGAAAAATAGATGAAAACGCTGCTATTGGCCAAGAAAATCTCATATCATAATCTAATTAAATATTGTTGAAACAATTTTATAACAAAGTGAGTGTCACTACACAAATCTTTTAATATTTCAACAACTTCATGTTTTGATGTGTTTTCAAAGAAATAAAATGCCTAAATTAATTATTATCATATGATCATATCCCTCGTGCTTTTATAAATAACATACAGATGTTTATTTTTTTTTGCATTGACAAAAATATATATTTTTTAAACAAGTTCAAATTTCCACCAAAGAAAACAAAAATATCTCAACTTAATGTTAAATTGTTGGGGCCTTGAGGATTTAAATGACATAAAAAAAACTTTTCAAAACATTTTTTTAATAACTTCGTACAAGAAATCAAAAACTTTTCAAGTTTTTTTCAGAAATGTCAGATCTAATCCCCCCTAATCATCGCTGTTATTTTGAAATCAAATTGCGAGCTTTAAAAGCTCTGCGCCTAAGTGAAAAGCTCGACAGGAAATTCGATCTGAAGCCTCCACAGTACCAGCGCGAAAGCCTCCGCGGCTATGATTCACCCCTAAATCTAATCATTGCCTTGGAACTCATTCAATAGAAGTATTTCTTGGGATGGGGCTACGCGAAAAATCGACAAAAAGTTCGTAATTTCTGAATCATAATCTGAAACCACTGATGAGATAAACTGATAGAACTGTGTTATGGGCATGTCCGTGTGTCCTAAATATGAAATATTTTTTTAAATATTTCTTGTCACTGAATATAAAATACACACTAGAAATGCCTTCCATGTAGATTTGAATGGAAACAAAAACTGTTACCACTGACTTCGTAAATTTTGTTTCTAGACCATCTAATAAGCACCTCTTACGCATTCCTGATATCTTATATCGCCATCCAATTTGAATTTAATGATGATCATAAACCAGAGTTTTGAGGAGAATTTTAAGGCCAGATTTGTCCGACTTCTGTACCACGAAACACGCCCACATCCCATTCCTTGTGTTCTTTTTTAGTGTGTGCCCAGAAAGAGATGTGAAGCGGTCTATCTTCTCTGCTTACTCTTTTCATTAGATAGTTCTTGTGAAATTATTAAAACATTTTCAATCATAGAATTTATTTTGTGAATCGATGGTTGGTCAGTTTTATTGACCTGTCTGGGGTATAGGAGTTTAAAGATCTTATGTAAACTGGCGACGTCAGTTTTCTTCCAAATCGGCATAAATCACCCTTCTTGGGATTATCTGTTCAACGTTTCAAATACAAATGGAGAAATTATAATACTGTGGATTCGTTCATTGCTTTGTTCCGGATTTAAACTATTTTGCAGATTTCGTGGGCGTAAAGTCAAACAACATTATATAAAAACACATGCAAATAATTCTAGGTCTTAAAATCAAATAACGTTATCTACTGAAAAACATGTCATATTTGTATGTCTTTTCGTAGATAACATTATTTTACTATAAGGCTTAGAATTATTTGGAGCTAACGTTGTTTGACATTAAGCCCTTGATTTGTTAGTCGATTTTATGTTTTCAGATTACACGCTTAAAATTAATATTTTCCTTACCCAAAAGCCCAATGGTTTGACACCTCAAAGTGAAGATCTGTAATATATTCCAATTCATAGAAGAATCAGTCTAAAGCTTTGGTTGGGTAAACAGGTATTGCGGGTAAAATCCTATGTAAGCTGAACCCTTTATTGTATCTCAGGCTACATTTACAGCAATTACTGATGGAAGGTGAAATACTATACCTAATTATTTTTGCCGGGTTATCTGTTACTCTGGAATGTTAAAGTACTCGTATCTTAATTTATTTAGAATTAACAGCACAAGTGCCTTCTACATACATGATAGTTATTGACAGTCATAGGACAATATAGAAAGGAGAAAAAGAAAATTATTAAGATTATGTAAGTAAACAAAATAACATATTAATATTACCTGTAAAGTTCATTAAAGCAGTTAAGAAGAAACAAAACCAAAACCAAAATTTGTTATGCAAAAACCTCGTTAAAATATACACTGCTAAAGTGTTTAAATATAACTACTTTATAATTCAATAGAGGCATATTAAAAACATCAGCAACATTAGCATAGAATTTACCAATGGCGTGTAAGTAATTTAGAACAGAATTGTAGCCTGAAACCGTATTATAATTTTCACAATAATACGTACTTTGGAACCTTGATCTAATGGTAGGAACATGAAAATGAATCAACTTTAATATGTCAGGACTAACCAACTGATAATATACAATTTAAGATGAAAATTCTTTTTTCGGTCACTTAACTTCAACAATTTCAATGAATGTAATAAATTATCATAAACTATTAATTCTAAAGGAATTCTAAGCCACTTACCAGTGTCGCGATGATAAAACTGCAAAACTTTGAAGGAAGAGCATAAATATAAAAAAATATCTGAAATTAATCCAACCCTGTGGCGAACCGCAATATGTCATGCCTAACGGTGCGGTGTACGGTGTTAAATTTAAATAATATTTTATACAGGAAGAAGCTGCACTCGTTCCTCCTAGGATTTATAGTACAGAACGTTACACTAAGAATATATTATATTTTGAAAAAGGAGATATTACGTACACGCTGTGAACTTTCAGTTTGATCCGTATGAATTTATGTATTCAGAACTACATTTGCGTTTTTCTGATGACCTCCGTGGCGTGCGCAAATGAATTAAATTAAATTTGTGTGCGTCGTTTCACATATAAATAACAGATATTATAGATATTTGCGGCACTTTATAGAATGGTAGATATTCTCAGTATCACCCTGCTGAAAGCCACCACTCTTGTTTAGTGACCAAATCTGAAGAGTCAGGTACACAGCTTGACCATCTTCATCACCAGCCCTACCCCACCCACTCCCTTTAGCCTGTCAACATACCCCAATAGTTAGGGTATTTCACTGTATTATTTATTGTCGAAAAAAATTACCATTTTTATTTTAATGTTGAGGAATAAATTTTTTATAACAATTTAAAAATTGTCATTTTCGATAAGCCGCCAAAATGGCATGTTCCTCTCAGTTCGTGAATATGGAGTTGTTGACTTTACGCCATCCGACATTTGTAACAGCCGTCTGGTAAGGCAGTAGCGTTTTTATATCATAAAGCTAGTTCGAACCGTAGTCTCAATGGCTTAAGGTATTTTTTTATACAATAGCTCCACACAAGAGGCCCTGAGGAAAAAAATTTACTCAAGGTCACTCACTATTTTAAGGAAATTAAGGAAATGTGGTTTTGGGAATAACAAACGTATGAGGGGTGGGTATGAAGGAATCTGGGGGTCAATGTCCAGGAATGACAGGCATACGAATCCATCTCTTCCACTGTGATGCAAGGCGGTCAAGAGAGTCCTGCTAGAGTTGTGACCTCTCAACCGGCCTCTCCAAATCCGGCCCGCCATGCAGGACCTGGAACCCGGGTACCCGTGATAAGTCACCGAAAGTAGCGAACCACCTGGGATGACCTATGGCAGAGGTGTTGGTTAAACAATTAATGGTTCCCGGGGCGGCGGTACCCATACTAAAAAACCACTTTACTTCACTTCACTTTACCACTGCTAAAAAAGGAAAACCGGAGGAAGATCTACATTCCGCTTCCACATCTGCTGCAGCGGCGTCTTCTCCTCCACAACCACAGAGTACAATACAGCCTGTTGTGCCCAAGCTGCTAACCCAGCCAATAACATCGTATAGCGATGCCCTCGTCAACGGTAGACGACGATCTCGGCCAATCTGTAAAGGGACAGGGTCTATCGACGACAGCTTGGTCACTATTCCCAAAAACCTACATCTGCATGTATTCATGTTTCACCCGAATACCACAGAAGAAAATATATCTTCATTCTTAAAAAAGAAGAAGCCGGATTTAATTTACACTGTCGAAAAACTGGTTACGAGGCATGAACGTTATGCTGCCTTCAAAATAGGCATACCGGAAAATTACTTCCACTTTTTCCTGGACCCCACGATCTGGCCTGAAAACGTGGCCTTCAACGAATGGTCATTTCGGAGACCACGACCCCAAACTAGGACGGTCGATACGACGTCCGAAAAAGATAGACATTAGTGGAGTATACCAGAACGTTCGAAGTCTGAATAATAAAATTATCGACTTCATGACAAACGTAATGTACCAGAAACCACTTCTGATTGCTCTTACCGAAACTTGGCTAACTTCAAGCACCTTTTCGTCGGAGCTATTCGAAAACCTATACCACGTCTACAGGAAGGATAGAGGCAGTCGCGGAGGAGGGACTCTCCTAGCCCTCCGAGCTGACAGCCACTCACACGCGGAAAGAATGGACTGCATAGAAACCCAAGGTGAAGACTTGTGGGTGAAAGTATCGCATAGAAATATCATCATTTATATATGTGTTGTATATTTTCCTCCAAATACAACATCTGAACAGTATCAATTATTTTACGACAAAACTATAAGTGAAAGTGTAAAGTTACAATCAAAAAATATTATTATTTTCGGTGACTTTAACTTCCCCTCAGGGAAAAACCCAATTGACGTTTTCGATTACTTTTGTTCTTTTTATAATTTAACACAATTCAACACTGTTTATAACATAAATGCACACATGTTAGACCTAGTATTAAGTAATGTAAATTCTAAAAATGCTGTTATCTGCCGTCATGACTCCCCATTAGTCAGAGAGGATATTCATCACCCTTCACTTTCATTCACATTCGATTACACAACTCAATCACATATACAAACAGACACATTGCCTCCAGACATAAACATGGGTTGGATTTTCCACGAAAGCTCAGATAACACACTTAAGAATGCCTTAGAACAACATCACTGGAATCATTACGATTGCCTTGACGTAAATCTAGCTGTCGAAATGTTTTATGAACAGCTCAATAATATTTTCAACATTTGTTTTAAGAAAAGATCTACACGTATGCTCAAAGATGTTAGACAATATCCGAAATGGTTTAATGGGGAAATCATTCACCTCATACGAGAAAAAACTAAAATGCACTATCTTTGGAAAAAAACAAAATCCGAACATGACTTAGCTAACTTTAAAACTTTGCGAAAATCAATCAAACGGTTAATTGGTCAGGCCTACACTGACTTTACACGTGAGGCCGAGAACAGTATAATAACAGACCCAACTCGATTTTGGTCTTACACTAACGATAAACACCGCGGCTGTGACAAACTTAACCACATGGACTACAAAGACAATAAATATAATGGATCGTCTGAGATCGCCGCAGGTTTCGCACACTATTTTCAATCAGTATTTAGCGACAATATCCCCAAACTTGACATATCCTCTATAGCTTCATCGTCATTTAACTCTTTACCTGTACAAATTCATGAAATTAACGATGACGATATTATTACAGCTTTCCATAAGCTAAAACCTAAATACTCCGTCGGCCCAGATTGTATTCCACCTATAATCCTCAAAAGATATGCAAGTTATTTTGTTCAACCTCTAAAACATATTTTTAACCTATCACTTCGCAAAAATATCTTTCCGGAAATGTGGAAACTAACGAAAGTAACGCCTATACATAAAAAAGGAAAAAAGTCAGAAATAGATAATTACAGACCTGTAGCTGTGTTGTCAGCACCCGCAAAACTTTTAGAAACCATAATTTATTCACAGATATATAACCAAACAAAACACGCACTCACCGAAAATCAGCACGGATTTCGTCCCACACTGTCACCTTCAACGAATCTTATGAATCTCATTACCTATATTAATAATTCATTTGAAAATTTTGTACCTGTTGATGTGATTTATACAGACTTCGAGAAAGCATTTGATAAAGTCGACCATGATATTTTATTAAAAAAATTAAGTGACATCGGATTCTCTCAGAATTTCCTCGCTTTTGTGGCTAGCTACTTACGCAATCGTCGTCAGTATGTCAGTTACGGACACCATATCTCTCACGAATACAAAACTAACTCCGGGATTCCCCAGGGATCGAATCTAGGACCCCTTCTCTTTCTCTTATTCATCAATGACATTGGCAACACTATAAACCACTCAAAATATCTCCTTTTTGCTGACGATATAAAACTTTTCAAAGCAATCAAAAGTTACATCGATTCCATTCTTCTGCAGAACGATCTTGATTCTCTTGTCAAATGGTCGGAACTGAACAACTTACCCTTCAGTATTCAGAAATGCAGTATCGTTACATTTACAAGGTCCAAAGATACATTCCTGTTCCCCTACCACATTAATAAACATGAATTAACACGTAAAAATGAGATTCGAGACCTTGGCGTAATTTTTGAAGCAAATCTCTCTTTCAAATCCCATATATCTGATATTGTCTCCCGTGCCAACAAAATGCTTGGATTTGTTCTTCGTAATTCAAGATCATTTACCAACGGAATCGCAATCCGAAGAACGTATGAAGCACTTGTTCGCAGTATCTTGGAATATAGTTCCATTATTTGGGCCCCTTCTGAGCAAAACCATATTCTCGAAATAGAAAAAGTACAAAAGAGATTCATGCGTTACCTATATATGAGGGAATATATGTACTACCCTTTCCTGTATCCATCCTTATTCTTAGCAGGAATGCTCGATCTTAATACATTAGAAGCCCGCCGAAAAATATTTTTAGGAAAACATTTTTTTAAGATAATCTCTGGAACTATACATAATCCACCTATTTTGAAAGAGATTAACTTATATGTCCCAGACAAGTATACTCGTGGAAGGTCCCATACCCTTTTTTATGCTCCAAAAGCGAGGACTTCTGCCTATCAGAACGCCCCAGTCAACAGAGCGACTGAACTGCTCAACGAGTCTGCATTGACCATCGACATTTTTAACGTAACCTACAGGCAGTTTAACAATTATCTTTTGACGTATGTCACAAAGTAGTGAAACTGACCTTTTTATGTGTTTTGCTATACTTTTTGTCTAATTTGTAATCTTCTCCATAATGTATTGGTGAATAACCGTTTTACGGAGAACATGGAAAAATAAATAAATAAATAAATAAATAAATACCCACCCCTCAAAACGAGTGCGATTAACAATGATTGCTTTTTACAAAAAAAGTGCGGATTTTCTTTTACAGTGTGAAATGCCAATTGGATCCATAAAACGACAAAACCATACTTAATATATAAACCATACTTATTGTAAAATTGAAAACGACAAAACCATACTTAATATATAAACCATACTTATTGTAAAATTGAAAACGACAAAACCATACTTAATATATAAACCATACTTATTGTAAAATTGAAAACGACAAAACCATACTTAAAGCTTGTAAAATTGAAGTTATAGTTATGAAATTATGATATTTCGTTCAATTGTAATAAAGTGATTTCGCAATATTAACTCCATCGAGGAAAATCCATTTCCTTCGGCCCTATTGAATTCTCTATGGGAATCGAATTTTTTACCCCATTCGCCTCCTTTCAACCAAACCGGCTTTTCTGTAGCCTTCCTTTCCTTGCCACTCTTTCCTCTTCCATTTCCGGCAAGTTCATTTCCTTTGCAATACCTCCAGCAACAAATTTCTTAATTTCAGTTCCCTTTCCTAACCGCTCGTGTTTTGCCGGCAGTTTTTTTTGTAGCAATTAAATTGAATAAAAGATTATTGAAAAAAAAATAATAATTGGAATTGAAAGCAATAATTTAAAGTTTTATTAACATTTTTGATAGAGCTCTCAGTTTGTGAAATTTCAACAACCGTTAAATTTGATTGACGAAAAATCGACGATGTCAATTTGAATTTTTGACATATGAAAATGAATCCCGGCCTGTTTCAGATTATGAACACACTGCCAGCCATCTAGCGTAACATGATAACCCACATGCTTTATTTGAAAAAATAACGAACATGGGAAAAAAATCGGCGTTTAACGGGGAATGTTTAAAAGCAAAAAAAAAAACAAAATGGCGCTGATTCAATACGATTTTTTTAACGTTTTATCTAATATTCCAGCACGTACTTCATATAAAGAATTATGAGTGCAATAGTCTCAGAAATTTCGTAATATGGGATTAAAACGACTTAAAGATAATAAAGAATAAAAGTTTTTAACTATAACGCAGATACCCCCACTAAAAAAGCATAGCATTATTTTTTTTTACTGTAAATCAGAAAACTATACGAATATAAAATATGCCTGTTAATCCACAAAATCCAAAATGATTATTATATTAAATTAAAATATACACAGCGTATCTTTAAATGCAACTATCGCATTTGTAGTGAGATTTTTGCTCTATTTCAAACGAGTCGTTTTTTATTAAATATTTGTACCCTTTTCACTTACTTATTATCGTTTTTTTTTTTAAATATTAGCGTACTCCCTCTAACATTCGTATTTACATATTATCTCCCTTTCAAACCATCTATAAACGATTACTACGGGGCCTTAAGAAAAAGTGTATGCTCTTAAGATCAGTGAGCAAAATTTTAATGTTCTTATGTAAGTTAATTGGTAAACAATAATATTTCCTTTTATTTAAATGTGGATTTTTAAGTAAAGATAGTGAAATATATATACAGGGTTTTCCAATAAGAGGTGTTATTTTGAATAGCCCGCTATTTCGGTAGATGTTACTTTTGAAGCTGTCATTTTTTAACATTTGACAAATAGAAACACGTAATTAATAAAAATGGAACGATACACGCTTCAACAACGCATTGAAATTATTAAAATGCATTTGAGTGAATCAAATGCAAATCATCTTGAGTGATGAGGCCCATTTCCACCTCGGTGGCTTCGTCAACAAGCAAAATTGTCGCATCTGGGGCTCGGAAAACCCAAGAGTTATTGTTGAAAAGCCTCTTTATCCTCAACGTGTGACTGTTTGGTATGGTTTATGGTCCGGCGGAGTCATTGGACCTAACTTTTTCGAAAATGAGGCTGGAGCAACAGTTACGGTGAATGGATTGCGCTATCGAGAGATGATTAATGATTTTTCATGGCCGAAATTGGATGGTATTGATTTGGACAACGTTTACTTTCAACAAAATGGCGCTACGTGCCACACAAGCAACGGAACCATTGATCTTTAACGATTGAATATTAAAATAACACCTCTTATTGGAAAACTCTGTATATATATATTTCATTTAACTTAAAAAAATATATGCTGGAACTCAGGGAGGTTGATGTAAATATCATAGATAGTGTAAATACACAATAATGATAAAAATTACAAACTAACATCATTAGGTAATGTAAACAAGGAAACAAATCTATTTTGCTTTTTAAAGATTATTAAACTCTGACGTATATTTTAAAGGTATAAATTTTCCTAACGACCTGTACAAAATTTACATATAAATCATGCGTAGTATTTCTTACGTTAGCAAACTAAAAATTGTGTATATTTGAGTGCTCACCTTTAGACATGAAGACGAAACGCGATGATGATACATTTTTGAGTCAAAAGATATTCTTAGCACGGACCTCTTTTGCTTACCTATGCTTTTTAAAAACTAAACAATCAAGTACTTTCATCACTTTTGTACAGTTTGCATGTTTTCTCTGTATTTCAAATGCGCTATATACATTTAATTTACCGTTAAAATGAATACAGTTTTAGAAACAAGATAAAATTTTAACACTACTTATTGTTCGAAATTTCTTGACTCATATTTTTTACAACATTTACGTACTGGAATTTTTTTTTTTAGTCTATGAAAATGTAAACACTCCTACACATTTAAACCTATTAAAAACACTTTTTCAGTACGTCTAGTTTAAGTGGGTGTAATTATCTCCACGTGTATTTTCATCCATGTATAATTCGAGCAGGTGTAAATTAAATAAATCTAATTCTCTCCATGTGTAATTTCGTTCATGTAGAATTCCAGTAGGCGTAATTTATATAGATGTTAATCTCTCCTTGCGTGAATCCAGTAGATGTAATTTAAATAGATGTATTTCTCTCCAAGTGTAATTTCATCCGAATGTAATTCCAGTAGGTCCAATTTAAATAGATGTAATTCTCTCCGTGTGTAATGTTGTTCATGTATAATTCTAGTAGGTGTAGTAAAATTCTCTCCTTGTGCAATTTCGTATATATATAATTCCAGTAGGTGTAATTTAAGTAGGTGTAATAAAATAATGGGAGTTTTATCTTTTATGTATGTCGGGTTTCCTGTTTGATGCGGGAACTCGCGAATTCATTACCGTTATATGTGACTTTTAAAAATGTTTAATTTATTCAGACTAGTAATTTATTCCTTAACGGCCTTCTTTCATCGATTATTGAAGACCACCATTCAGAATTGAAACGTTGCTTGAAACTCTTCCCCATCTCTTTCCCCTCCCCCCTACTCCCTACTCACAAGTTGGGGATGCAATAGTCTCACTGGGTCCAGACGGTTGGGAGCAAATGGGACTCTTGTACGGTTTCACATAAACAAATGAAGCTTATAAACCTCATCCATTTTTGAATTATTTCTCATATTTAAATTTTTTAAATATTTTTTTTATGTATGAACAGTTATACAAATAAAATTACAGTGTAGTTCTTGGTAAAAGATCCTACAAAGGCAAAGCTTGTGCGTGGGTAATATATTAATTACCACAACTCTATGGTAAGAATAAAACATTAAATTAAGGTGAAATTTTTCTTTCAAGAAAACTATATTTTTTTTACAACTTGAATGGTGTCTTATGGTACGTATACATTTGGGAACCGAAACGCGAACCAAGCCTCGAATTACGGGTAAGGAACAAAGTAACTGCAAGCGACGTTTCGAGCTATTTGCGGTTGCTTAGTTCTTTTCCCATAAGTTGAGGTTATACGTAACATTACATAAACCTGAATAGGTTTATTTCATATGAAACATCTTTTGACTTTTTATATATTTAGTCTAGAATGTATGCTCAATTTATAATGATTAACACATTGAAGCTTACAAACCCCATTGAAAGAAAATGCAATAAAAAAAGAAGAAGATAATGTCAATCATCAATCATCAATCATAGTTTGAGGGTAAAACCTGGAGAGATGCTTTTAACAAATGTGACTTAGGATTAAGAGCAGTAAAGAGTTGGCTGAATAATAACATCTTAACTTTGAATACATTAAAAACTAAATATGTGACATTTAGTATATCATCAAAAAGTCAGCCTTCTGACACTCATAATCTAATTATACATAATTGTCTGCTAAATTGTAATTGCCACCCCTTGGAATGTGTAGATTGTATCATGTATCTAGGTGTAAAGATTGATAAATTTTTAAGATGGAATGATCATATCAATATGTTAACAATGAATATCAGGAGACTTACATTTATTTTTAAAGAACTTCTACAAATATAGGACAAAGAGAAATTAAAAACTGTCTATTTTGCCTTAGTCCAATCTCGACTTTCTTATAACATAGTATGCTGGGGATCATGTCTAAAGTCCAATGTTGAACCACTAAATATTACTCAAAAATTGATCCTTAAAGTGATGTACAAAAAAAAATTCTGTTATCCATCCAACCTACTTTATAAGGAATGTAATGTTATGTGCATAAAACAGCTATATATCACTCAAATACTTTGTCGATTTTTTTATCAATATTAAATTTGCTGAAAGAACACAACAAATGCAGACAACTAGAATTAGCTCTACATTGAACTTTGTGGCGGTACATACCAAAACTTCTTTTGGTCAAAGAAATTATTTATATCATGCACCACTTATGTTTAATACTCTTCCAAATCATATTAAGTCTACCAATTCCTAAGTTGAATTTAAAAAGTTAATGAAGTTTTATGTATTGACAGACGATTGTCTTAATATTTTTTCATCCTTGTCCTTTCTTAAATAATAAGTTTTTATATAAGTCCCATTTGCTTAAAACTGAATGTCACCCTATCTGTCTTTATTATCTACTTTGCTTCTTCTTTTGAATAATCTGATAGTATTAATACTCCAGCGTCTGGACGATGTAGGCCCTGTGATTGGTCAAATTCAAATTGTGTTTAAATAAGACTTTAAAGATTAAGACACGATTTCATATTGAAATAGAATCGCCACATGTAATACGATATTTCTTCAAAAATATCGTTTCTGCTCATACAATTTTTGGATAATATCGAAGAAAATATGTTTTAGAAAGTTCACGATCTATTGGATTAATTACATTACAGTGAAAATTATCCACAATTACGTGATTACGTTTGACGTTTGACGAAAAAAGCATGCGTTCATTCAACATGGCCGATACGCACCGCGTCAATAAATAGCCGACAGAGCGCTCCTCTGGCGGTGAAAGAACGAACCAAGGGGCTGGCGCGAATATTTAAATATGCAAAATAAAAAGATTTCTTCTGGAAGTTTATTTAAACTTTGCAATGGCATCTATAATATTATTATGCGATCGTCTGACGGTCTGGGCCCTCTGATTGGTCGAATTCAAATAATTTGTTTTGGTTAAATTCCGCTAACTTGAAAATTAAGACCCAATTTCATACTAAAATAGGATCACCAGATTTCTTCAAAAACATCGTTTCTGCTCATATAATTTTTGGATAATATCGAAGAAAATATGTTTTAGAAAGTTCACAATCCATTGGATTAATTACGTCACAGTAAAAATTATCCACATTTACATTTTATATATTTGAAGAATCAAACATTCCAAGGTTCCTTAAAAGTGTCAATCCCTCCTTTACCGGCCGCTGGGGTAGTTTCTCTATTGGCCGAAAGAGCGCATAAGAGCGATAGACAAATACGTACAACTTCATTTATTCAAACAACGGTAATTATTTAAGTGAAACTACCGTTTTAATACGCATTTATAAATAAAACAAACATTTGATTCAACTTAATGACAATAAACAACAACTCTTTGCATGTACGATTTTGAAAAATATTGATATTTAATATTATTTACGTAAATAATAATTTCGCATTATTTTGACAGAACACCGATATGATATACGCGAAAGTATAGGCACTGCCAACCCAATAAAATAACATGAAAGACAATCGGAAGATAGAAACGCTTCGTTGATTGTAAAATTAGCCAACAAATCTCTAATCTGACATGTACTTATATGTATAATAAAACAATCATTTTGCCAGGTATAAATATTTATATAATATATTTTAAGGTATTATTCAGAAAAGCTGGACAAGGATAATACGAAATATTTTTAAGTAAAACCTTCGGATTTACCTTAATTAATATAGAAGGAATCTGAATGCATTCGGGAATTTTTGAATTTGAATTTTTAATTACGTAAAATTAAAATTTGCTTTCATTGTATTGGATGACAGCCGGAATAATTTCTATTGATGACATTTTCTTTTTTTGGTATTCCTGATATGAGTGTCTAGAATTTTTACCATAATTTACTCTATGCAAATATTATTTTGGTATTTTGGTTTCTTTTACAAGTAAGGAAATATTTAAAAAAGGTTATTATAGGTTAGGATAGGTTAGGTTGAGTTATGCTAGGTTAGGTTAGATTAGGTTGGATTAGTATAGTTCAAGTTAGTTTATAGGTAAGGTTAGATTAAGTTGGATGATAAGTCAGGTTATGTTAGGTTAGGTAACGTTAGTTTGGGTTATTATGGGTTAGGTTAGGTTGGGTTATTATAGGTTAGGTTGGATTTGTATAGGTTAGGTTAGGTTAGGATAGGTTAGGTTAGGATTGGTTCGGTTAGGTTAGGTTAGGTTAGGCTAGATTGGATTATTATAGGTTAGGTTAGGATATAGGTTAGGTTAGGTTGGATTATTATAGGTGAGGTAAGCTTAGGTCAGGTTAGATTATTATAGGTTAGGATAGGATATAGGTTAGGTTGGATTATTTTAGGTTAGGTTAGGACATAGGTAGGCCCTATTTTGCCGGAATATTGTATTACATTATATTTTTTTAATTTACGTTTTTCAATTGTCTCTAGCCGCTCATTTCAGGAATACCGACAAAAGAAAATGTTATCAACAGAAATTATTCAGGCTGTCATCCCATACAGCGAAAGCGAATTTTCATTTTACGTAATTAAAAATTAAAAAGCTAAAATTAAAATTTTCCCAAATGCTGTTCGATTTCTTTTATAGTAATTAAGGTAAATCAGAAGGTATTATTTTAAAATATTTCCTATTTTCCGTGTCCAGCGATTCCGAATATTTACCTATATTAATTTACCTTTAGCCATTTAGGCAATTATTCGGGAAAGGTAAAGTTTTACCCGAACAACTGTCATTCTTATTATGCCTAAACGCCTTCCTGTTCCGTGTTTTAACAATATATAATCACCCTCTCTCTGTGAATGACCTAATATCTACCTATTAAATGTAACTGTTGTTAGTACCACTTAAACTGGGCGAAGCCCAACTAAGTGCCGCCCGCAGGGGCTAGCAGAAAAAAACCCGCGGAGCGGGTTTTTAACTGCTAGTGATTGATGATTAGTTATGGTTCAAATATTGTTACAATATACAGTCAAATTACCCATCTGGTAACACATCTAATACTCATTTTTAATTTAATTTTGAAATATTTTGTGTTTGTATGTAGAATTAATTTATGTTTGTGATACTCTTATGTTTGCTTCACTCAAATGTAAATTGTTAACCTCGATACAGGCTTAGTCCTAGTGAGGTTGATTTTTATGTGAAAAAAAGTGTTTTATGTATAGTGAGATGCAATAAATAATAAATAAATAAAGAGTAGTCTATTAGTCTATTAATCATAGTAGTCTATTAGGTTACCCAAAGATGGCGTTAGCTGTCGAGTATTGTAGAGATCGTAGGGATAATTGATAATTGACCGATCGGTGGCTGAGTTGAGTTTTGGTCCCACCAAGGCAAAGTGTGTTCAATTCCTCGGCTGGGTAAGTCCTCCACAACGCAAACAACATTTTCAGCTCTCTGTGTAGTGGTAGATTTTCAAATATTGTCAGGTTATTTGAAACCCGAGAATGTTAAGAAGGACAAAGAGGTTGAATAATAAGGAAGGAACCTCAAGTTCACATTATTCAAACCACCTGCTAATTAAAATATTGTAAATCTATCACATTATAAGTCCAAGTGTTTTGTCGAAGCCGGAGTTTCATACAGTTTTTATTTTATTTTAGTGTATTGGGGAAACAAACAGTTTTACAATTTTATAAAAAATAATTACATTTTACATTTTACATTAACCAGTGAAGTTTCAGTTGTGAGATATCGTAGATATCTTACACACATTCTAACGTAAACATAAAAAGGGTGAGTAGTATTAAATATCTGGGTGTAATATTAGAGGAAAAATTAAAATTTGATGAACACTTAGAATACATAACAATGAAAATTGCTAAAAAAGTTGGAAGCCTAAAAAGAACCAGAAATAACTTGGATCTAAAGACAACGCGCCTTGTTTACAATTCTTTTGTAACTCCGCATTTAAATTATTGTTCTAGTGTTTTATTCTCATGTAAGGAAAGCCCAAAATAATAAACTACAGGTTATACAAAATAGGGGGATGAGGATGATTTTAAAAAGCAACATTTTTACTACAGTCAAAATTATGTTACAAAATTTAAATATGATGACAACCAAACAACATATAATATATTATACGTTAACAATGATGTATAAGCTTCAAAATAATATGCTCCCAAATTATCTGCAAAGAAATATTATGTACCATGAAAATGTTCACAATTATCCTAAGCAAAGACGCAGAGATTTTAGGCTTCCCAAAACTAAACTTTCATGCACACAAAACAGCGCGTTTTATAAAGGGCAAAAACTTTATAATAACCTACCAAATGTAGTAAAGGAAGCCACAAGCCTTAGCACTTTTCGTAGGACATGTGCTTTATATGTAAAAAAAAATAATTTTTGATTGTTGAACATACTCACCAATATTATTTTAGTCACCTAGATATCTTATATAATGTAATTTTGTGTATTTATCTTTTTCTCTTAAAAAGGAATTGTTATTTTTTGTATTTTTTATATTTTCCTACTAGATGTATGAAAAAATTTGCGTGCATCTAAATAAAGATTCAAAAACAAAAAAAAAAACAAACAAAACCTTAAGTAAAATAATTAAGATATCTTACACAGCTTAATGAAAATAACTGAGATTTCTTAGATATCTTACACACCTTAATGAAAATAACTGAGATATTTTAAATATCTTACACCCTTTAATGATAATACTGAGATATCTTAGATATCTTACCCAACCTAATGAAACTAATTGAGATATCTTAGATATCTTACACACCTTAATGAAACAATTCGTGAGAAACTCCGGTAAAAAAGAGAAATAATTGAAGATAATGTTAGGAAACATAAATGGACGCATGAGATTAAAAATAATGACAGAATGTAGGCAAGTAGATGGCAATAGCTCAATTTGTAGAGATGTCAGTTCCGATAAGACTAAGATTAAGATAAGATAAGACTAAGACTAAGACTAAGACTAAGACCGATAAGACTAAGACTAAGTCAGTGATTTGGGTTAAAATCCTAGTTCCGACCGTTATTTTCTGTCCCTTCACCTCTTTCACATTTTCATTGAGAGTTGTTAATACTATCCTCTCCAATGTATAAAAGAAAGTATTATTAGTATGTGTGGCTTTTGCTTTCTATATGAAATTTTGGGATTGAATTGGATTTCCTAATTAAAATAAAACAAATACAGTGGTCAAGTGATTTGCTATCAAAATGTAATAATTGGATTTTGCTTTGTATTGGTTCTATTCCCCCTGGGCATAATTCAAACAACCCAACATCGATATTTTGTGGAAGTTTTTCGTTTTCAGAGGCCAACAAAAATATCGAAGTTCGGTAGCGATTTATTTAGTTTTTTTATGATTTATGACCCATACTATTAATATTCTGAGATGTATTTTCACTCTCTCACCAAAAAACTTGCAAACATTCTAATGGTCAGACAGTTCTATCTGATGAAAAAACGAATTACCCACACGAAAAAACTTAAATAAAATTTGGTTATAACATTGATAGTCATAATAATGAAAATATAATCAATGATTTATTGGATTTATTAAAACAAAAATCAGGCGTAAAAGCTAGTAGATTAAAAAGATATAATTATACGTATAATAAAAAAAAAATAATAGATTATTCCAGAAAAATGAAAAAATATTTTATTCCAAACTTACGATAAACAAAATATTATTTCGAATAATAATATTCCGTTGCCATCTGAATCAGATATGCGCGATTTTTGGACTAAAATTTGGAGTAAAGATATAAAACATAACGAGTCAACTCCATGGATAGAAAATGAAGAACTCAATTTTTCAGGTATTGAACAAATGAGTTTTTCTAATATATCGGTTGAATTGTTATCCAAAATTATTAAAAATACTCATAATTGGAAAGCCACGGGTTGCGATTGGATACATAATTTTTGGTACAAACGTCTGACTACTTTACATCCTCTTTTGGCAAAAAATCTTTCAAAATTTGTCAGTCAACCTCAAAATTTTCCAAATTTTCTAACTAAGGGCATTACTTATATGTTACCCAAAAGCGAAAATATTAATAATCCTTCTCAGTACAGACCCATTACATGTTTACCGACAATAAACAAAATTTTAACCTCTTGTTTAACAGATTTAATATATACTCATTTAGATTAAAAAAATATTTTATCTGAACAACAAAAAGGTTGTCGCAGAAAACATATGGGATGTAAAGAACAATTAGTTATCGATTCTGTAATTCTAAAACAGATTCAAACTCGAAAACGTAATTTACATACTTGCTATATAGACTATCAAAAGGCTTTCGATAGTGTCCCGCACTCGTGGCTGATCAAAGTATTAAATATATATAAAATTAACCCCATTATTATTAGCTTTTTGGAAAATATTATGTCCTTTTGGAATACCAATTTACTTATCAATTTAAAGGGTAAGAAAATAGTAATACCGGGAATTTCAATTAAAAGAGGGATTTTTCAAGGAGACTCATTGAGTCCTCTTTGGTTTTGCTTAGCATTGAATCCTCTATCTAAAATGTTAATTAAAAGCAAGTTTGGAATAAAAGTTAAGGGTAATACAAGGGAGAGTAGTACAATTTCGCATTTATTATTTATGGATGATATAAAATTATTTTCGAATTCTGAACAAAATTTAGAGAAAATGATCGAGGTAGTTAAAAACTTTTCAGATGATATCAAAATGACTTTTGGTTTAGATAAATGTAGAACGATCCATATAGAGAAAGGCAAAATTGTAGATGGGGACGAGAGTATATTTAGAAATTTCCAAATTACTAGTATGAAAAGGGATGAGGTTTATAAGTATTTAGGATACCCACAATCAAATAGATTAGACCATACTAGTATTAAAAATGATATAAGGATTAAATTTCAAACTAGGATCAGGAAAATTTTAAAATGCAATCTATCTGCTAAAAATTTAGTAAAAGCAATAAATACTTGGGCAATACCTCTATTAACGTACTCATTTGGCATAATTAAATGGTCTAATACAGATTTAGATAACTTAGAAAGATTAATTAGAACTACACTAACAAAATTTAATTGCCATCATCCAAATTCAGCTATAGAACGAGTTAATTTACCTAGAAATTTAGGAGGTAGAGGCATAGTCAAAATAACTTCTTTGAAACATAATCAGGTAGAAATGCTAAGAACTTTTTTCCATAGGAAAGCTCATAGCTCAGAAATGCACAAAATAATTTGCAAGGCAGATAGAAATATTACACCTTTAAATTTATACGATGAGAATGCCAACATTTTTATAAATCCCAACCAGGAACTATTAGATTCCTGGTCAAATAAAATTTTACACGCAAAACACTTCAATTATCTCAACCAAACGTATGTTGACAAATTTTCGTCAAACAAATGGTTGAGTATTGGAGAGTTGAGCGCAGAAATAGAAGGATTTATGCTTGCCATTCAGGATAGAGTCATTAATACTAAAAATTATAGAAAGCATATAATCAAAGATACAAATCAAATTGATGATTTGTGTAGAAAATGTTTGGCTTTTCCGGAAACTATAGAACATATTATATCGGGATGTTCTATATTAGCACCGTCCGAGTATACATTTAGGCACAATCAAGTTTTAAAAATAATTCACCAAAATTTGGTAATTAAACATAACTTGATTGACTGCCGTAATATAGTACCATATTATGAATACGAACCAAATTCATTTTTAGAAAACGAATTTTATAAAATATATTATGATAAAACTATACTAACAGACCGAACGATTAGTCATAATAGACCCGATATAGTTTTACATGACAAAATTAAAAAAATAACTTATATCATTGATGTCGCTATTCCAAATTCCTGTAACATTCAAAAATAAGAAAATACACAGATTTAGGAAACGAAATAAAAAGAATTTGGCATTCTCAGACTATAAAAATATTACCATTCGTTATTTCGGCTACTGGCATTATACCTAGCTCTCTCATTAAAAATTTAGGCGTATTAGATCTATCAAAAAATTTTCATATAAAGATGCAAAAGTCGGTCATTTTGAATACATGTAGGATAACAAAAGGTTTTTTAAATATTTATGTTGAGGGATCAGTAGGATTTATAGGCCCTGTTAGAAGTTCTACCGAGCCGAACCCTCTGATATGAAAATATCTGGAGTCGGTGAATTTTTTTTCCCATTTGATCTCTGGTGAGTTGACGTGTTGTTGTTCTTGTATTGTTTTGTATTTATTTTACTTATATAATGCACTTGCATAGTGTTGATTGACTAGCTGATCATTTGTGGAAAAGTGAGTGGAAGGGTTTAGTTTTTCCTATGGGGAAGATTTAACCCGGACAACAAAATCGGAAGCATAAAAAAAAAAACAAAATATTGAAAATTTGTATAAAATATCTTCAAATTATTCGTATTCTTGTAAAAAACGGAATTGTTCATAAAAATCATTACATTTTCGCATTTCGTAATTATATATTCACCAACAAACAGAGCAAACAAAGGTACATGAACACGTATTCTGATATATACATACTTTTTAAAAAATTATTTTTATTTGTTGCTAGAGCTGTCCCGATGAGTTAAAAAACTCATTGTAGGACAAGAGGAACTTACATTACATAAATGAGAGTTAACAGGTACAATTTTACATTGGTATTTTGATAAAATAATTAAAAGTTTTACATACAAAACAGTAAAAAAATAGACAAATATAATCATAATATGTTTCACATATACAACAACAGTACACAAATAAAAAAGGAGGTTAAGTAGAACAAACAAGAAGAAACAGAATAAGAAACAGACTGGGATATACACATAAGCACAGAGCTAAGGTAGAAATTTAAAATAAGGTACTTACCCACTAATACGAGTACATTGGTAAAAATAGATTTTGCTCAATTATAAACACAGGGGATAGAAAAGGTGAGAGAAAGAAACAAAACAAAGTACAACACGGCAAGAATTACGTTTTTTCGTTTTTATGTGTTTTAATACATATCGGGAAGAGAGTTATAGAGTGTGTAGGCAATATAGTTAAGGGATTTTATTCCATATTTCGTAGTGTATGTTAGAGGAATGCGGATTTTAATGTTATTCCGAGTATTGTGGTTGTAGATGTCTTGTTTGTAAAGTAGCTTGATGTTAGTGTGGGTTGATTGTTGGGTAATTTGTAGGATGGTGGTCGTGATTTCATGTTTGGGAATATTACTGTGATTGGAAGGATACCCGAAATTGAATAGAGGTCCTTGACATGTGTGTCCCATGGAAGACCTAGAACATTTCTGAGAGCTCGGTTTTAGACCACCTGCAGGTCAGCTATCATTTTCTTTGAGGCAAAGCCCAAGATACAGCAGAGGTGGGATGTACCATGACATAATACACCGAAGTTAGTATATGAATGGGTAGTAATCTTATCCGTAATATTCGGAAAGTATTAATATTTTTTTAAGATTGCAATACTGTTTTTTCTCCGTGAAATAATACGAAAACATTTATAAATAGCTCATTTTTTTCTACCCATGGTGTATTTTTACTATAACTTGTGAAATAAATGTGCAGTACGTGTAGTTATTCTCCTTTACGATTCCCATAATATTTTTATGGAGGCTCTCTGGTAAAGTAGTTTTAAAATATCAGGTTTATGTCCGGGCAGAGGAGAAATGCACCTGCAGCTGGCTGCATCAATATTGCACCGTGTTCAGCCCCAATTTGCCGCATGACCCTCGCGGCGCCACTGCAGTCCGTCATTTATTATGCAAGCCACTGGTAAATAATTGTTCGGATGATGATAATAGAAATGTGTTTATTCTACAATGCAAGATTATTCATCGCGGAAAACTGGGCGGCAAAGTAAACGAAGCTTGAATGAGAGACTACTTAATAATGTTTGAATAAAATTTGAAGTTAAGTTAAGTTGAGTTCTGTTTAAATGATTGAGTTGAGTTGAATCCAATTGAATTAAGTTTAGTTGAAGTATTTTGAGTTGAATGTAATTGATTTGAGTTCAGTTGAGTTTAATTAAAGTTAAGTTGAGTTGATCATGGTAAATTCGTTTGATGCTATCTGTAAGAAGTGAAGGAAAAAAACTTCTTTAGTAATTTAAAAAAAAAATATTATTTATTAATTTATTTTTTTATTAGATATTTTTACAAGTTAGCATTGTAGGATAAATATAAAAACTTTTACACTTGCTCCTTGAATCTACCAATGGGTGCAGACTTTATGGAATATATATTTTTTTTCCTTTATAAAAACTGTTTTGCGTATTAGGTTAGGAGGCAAGGATTTTGTCGATCTACATTGTAGTTTTGTTTTATAAACCTTCAAAAGAGGCATTTATTGACTTAATTTTAGCTATACACAATATTAATTCCTTCGTAGATAAATATATAACAACATGCCTTCAACGAGATAAAGACGCTTCCATCCAAACAAAAGAGTAGTAAAACTAAAGATCCAAATAAATTTCATGTTATAAGCCGTGAAAAATCTGTAGGTAACATCACAAACAGAACCAAGGCAGAGTAAACAGAAAAGTTTGCATTTTGGCTTAACCGGGGCAGAAACCTGGTTTGGCTAATTTAACAAAATACCGATTTTATACCGCGACTGCAACGTTTTTCCGCCTTTCGTAGAACGGTTCAGATTTTGCAGCAACACCAGAATAATTAAAAATTGATGAAAAACAAACTGTTCTATATGCAAACAAGTCTGGTTGACTGAAGTATGTAATGTTCTCGCCTTTTCACCATTTTCTTTTACTTTGTTTAAAACAATATAAAATTTTCTTCTCTCTTGGCTATGATCGATACTTCTTTTTTTTTTCTAAGGCTTTGCATATGTGTTCGCAGGGATGGAAAATTCCTCCCCTACAACACATAAGCCTCCATGAAAATTGGACCCTTAATTTCTTTGATAACTTCAGAAAGCTACTTAAAGCCCTCTTGTACTGTATATCTTTATAGACATGTGTGTAACATCACTATTGGTGTCGCACATCACTAGTGCTAGAGGTGATTGTAACACATTGTATTGTCGTCTGTGGTCACGCTAACAAGCTCTCGGTATAACCGTCACAAGAATAAAAGTCTATCTCATAAAATACAATCAGTGTTTTAATATAAAGTCATCCACATTAAATAGAATAAAACATGGTGTCAGAAGTGCGATCTCGATAATAAATAATATAATAATACTGGAAGTTGGATGTTAATAACATAAATTGAAAAATATTAAGTATAATTAAAAATGGCGAAGGACGCGCAAAAGTCGCACATACAACATGATTTTCATGCCCTGTCAAATCTGCAAGTGTTGTCAAATAATATGAATAATGATTCAAAATGGAAAAATTGGTGGCAAGACTACGAAATATACCTGGTAGCGTCAGGTTTGGAAGAAGCTACAGAACAAAGAAAAATCGCAATTCTGCTTCATTCAATTGGCTCCAAAGGTATGGAAATTTTCAAATCATTTAACATGAACATGGAATCAAGCACGCTACGACAAGTCAAGAAAAAGTTTGATGAATATTTTGCACCTCACAAAAACTTAACAATGATAAGAAATTCATTTTTTACACGAAAACAAAATAATTCAGAAGACATCAATAATTTTCTATTGGACTTGGAAAATTTAAGTTTGGATTGTGAATTTGGAAATTTAAGAGAATCTCTGGTAAGAGACATATTTATTGCAAATATGTGTGCAAATTTAAATCATATCCGTCAACGCTTATTACAAGATTCTACATTGTCATTACAAAAAACGATTGAAATTGCAAAAACCATCTTATTGTCACAAAGCAATGCAGAGAAAATTAACCAACAAACACACACAGAAAATATTCTTCAAATCAGTCATAATAAAAATACTTCAAGACAGTCGAGAGCATCATGTCAGTCAAGTCTAAGAGGGTCAACTTCAAGAAGATCAAGTCAGTTTGGATCTTCAAGTCGTCATGGGTCACCATCATCATCATCACAGCCAAGGTCAAGTGGTCATATCAATCCATGTGGAAGATGTGGTCAGCATCATCGCTACAAGTGCCCAGCAGTCAATGTCAAATGCAGGTCATGTAATTCTTTTGGTCATTTTGCTAAATATTGTTTTAAAAATAATTGTCACAATAAAGTCAGAAATTTAAACTTAGAGTCATCAAAACCCAATGATGACAGTGCTAATTTCACTGAGGGTCATTTTATTGCAACAATCAGAAATATTAATAATAACAATTATTCAAGTCAAGCATGGCACATAGATATAATAATTAATAATAAAACATTAGACTGTATCTTGGATACAGGAGCTGATATAAATGTAATGTCATTGACAAACTTTAAAAAGTTAAATTTATGTAATACAATTTTACAAAAAGTTTTTACAAAAGTGTCAGGATTTGGAGGTAATAAAATACCTATTATTGGTCATTGTGATATTGTATGTCAAATCAATGGAAATGTCATAAGTAAAATAATATTTTTTGTCACAAATATAGAATGTCAATCAGTCTTAGGTCTTCCAACTATTCAGAAATTTGGAATTATAAAAAGAATATTTAATGTTCAATATGATCATAACACCTTATTTACTGAATATAATGACATTTTTCAGGGTCTCGGATGTTTACCACCTGTCGTTCATCTCAAACTTCGTCAAGATGCCGTTCCGTGCGTTGATCCTCCGAGGAAAGTCCCATTTGCCTTACAAAACAGACTTCGTGAGGAATTAGATCGCATGGACAAGATGAAGGTCATTGAAAAGGTTACTAAACCTACTTCTTGGGTAAATTCTGTTGTCATAACTGTCAAGGAGTCAGGTAAATTAAGAATTTGTCTTGATCCTAGAAAATTAAATAACTGCATAATGAGAGAATATTTTCCATTAAAAAACATCGATGAAATTAGATCAAAACTTATAGGTGCTGCATATTTTTCACATCTAGATGCTTATTCTGGATTTTGGTCATTGAAGTTAGATGAAGAAAGTAGTGATTTATGTACTTTTCAAACTCCATTTGGAAGGTACAGGTATTTAAGACTACCGTTTGGAATAAACGCAGCAACGGAAATTTTTTATAGGATTATGGTAGATTTGTTTGGAGATCTGGAAGGTATATTAATTTTTGTCGACGATTTTTTAATTTATGGAGAAACTGAAGAAATTCATAATTTTAGGTTAAGAAAAGTCTTGGAAAGGGCTAGAGAAGTCAACTTAAAATTAAATAAGTCGAAATGTAAATTTTTAGTCAAGGAAGTATGTTTCCTAGGTTATATTTTTAGTAAGGAAGGAGTAAAAGTTGACAAAGAGAAAGTCAAAGCTATTTTAGAGTTGCCGTCTCCTAAAAATGTCAAAGATTTACAAAGATTTTTAGGAATGGTAAATTATTTGGGCCCATTCATTGAAAACTTATCAAATAAGTCACAAATTTTGAGAAATTTATTAAAAAATAATGTTATATGGTCATGGGATGAAAATTGTGAAAAATGTTTTAAAACTTTGAAAGAGGCTATTTCAAATGCAACAGTTTTAAGTCATTATGATCCAAAAATACCACTAACTTTATCAGTCGATGCATCAAAATCAGCTATAGGAGCAGTTATTATGCAAAATAACCGTCCAATTGCATTTAGTTCAAAAACAATGACACAGTCGCAGGAAAATTATGCTCAAATTGAAAAAGAATTATTTGCCATACAATTTGGTTGTAATAAGTTTCATCAGTATATTTATGGTAACAAAGTGACAGTACAAACTGATCACAAACCTTTAGTCTATTTATTTAAAAAACCTTTACATGATGTACCAGCTAGATTGCAACGTATGATGTTAGCTCTTCAATCTTATGATTTAAATGTTATACATGTCCCAGGTAAAGAAATGTATATATCAGATACTTTATCTAGAGCAGCTTTAAAAGATCATTATATACCTGATTATGAGTCTGATCTACATTGTCATGTAAATTCAATATATATGAACTTAGCTATTAGTGAAGAATATCGTAAAAAATTGAGTAATGCTACTGCTTTGGATGAAACTATGCAAATATTAAAAAAATATTATTATGAAGGTTGGCCGAATAGCAAAGATAAAGTTCATTACACTTTAAAATGTTATTATAATATTCAAGACGAAATTCATGTCATTAATGAGTTAATATTTAAGGGTAATAAATTGCTAGTACCTCAAACTATGAGAAAAGAAATGTTAAACAAAATACATGAAGGACATCAAGGAATAAACAAATGTTTAAGATTAGCTAGAGATACTTTATATTGGCCTAGTATCACTGTAGATATAAAAAATTTAATTGAGCAATGTCAAATATGTAATAAATTTAAAGTTTCTAATCAGAAGGAACCACTGATAAATTATGAAATTAATAAGTTTCCATGGCAACAAGTAGGTATTGATTTAATGTATTTTGATAATCAAACGTACCTCATTGTAACAGATTACTATTCAAAGTTTATTGAAACTGCTTTCCTAAATAATAATTCTACTGCAAAAAATGTCATAATTCACTTAAAATCTATTTTTGCACGTCATGGTATACCAATGTCTTTAGTCTCTGATGGAGGTCCGCCTTTTCAAGCTATTGAATTCAAATCATTTTTATACGATTGGGATATAGAACATGTAGTTACTAGTCCATATCATTCTCAATCTAATGGTCAGGCAGAAAGTTCTGTTAAAATTATAAAAAATATTCTAAAAAAGTCAAAAGAAACAAATACAGATCCTTATATAGCTCTATTACATTATAGAAACACACCTAAAGCCAATTTACCGTCACCTGCTCAATTATTAATGTCTAGAACTTTAAGAATGAATATTCCTTCAACTCAAATTAAATTAAAACCAAAGGTTGTAAGATTCTCAGATTACAAAAACTGCGTTGAAAAAAATAATTCAAAAAATTCTAAATATTATAATGTCAATGCAAAACCTATGTCTATATTTAAAACAGGAGATTATGTGTATTTTAAGAAAAACCCTAAAAGTAATTGGTTACCAGCTGTGGTCAAGGAAAAATTAAAATGTAACAGGTCTTATATTGTTGAAGATTATTATGGTAACACGTACAGACGAAATAGAATTCACTTAAAAATGAGATATAATACAAATGTTAATAATGACCATCTGTCCATGCGATCTGATCCGGCACTTGAAGAGGCAGAAGCTGGAGATGAGGGACAGGTGGGAGAATATAATAATTTGAACAACCCTTACATTACCAGATATGGTAGAGTGGTCAAACAACCTGATAGGTATAATGTCTAATGTCAGTGTATTTAAGATTTTATTGTATTGTATGTAAGCATAATGTCTAATATCAATGTATTTGAATTTTTATTGTTTTTATAAATAAAGAAAGGGGATGTAACATCACTATTGGTGTCGCACATCACTAGTGCTAGAGGTGATTGTAACACATTGTATTGTCGTCTGTGGTCACGCTAACAAGCTCTCGGTATAACCGTCACAAGAATAAAAGTCTATCTCATAAAATACAATCAGTGTTTTAATATAAAGTCATCCACATTAAATAGAATAAAACAATGTGTACTTAACTAATTAATACGTTATTTACGATCTTTAACGCAAATATACCCGTATTTATATTGTAATTAAATTCCATCAAACGTTGTGTAATTTTTTTGATTTATGATATAGGATTTTGATTACTTTCATTTTGTGGTAACCCCCTTGGTTCTGATCGAGGTGTTGAGTTTCACAATTTAATTGGTCTTACCATTGCAAACCTAGACTTACATGAATTCCCTGAATGAGCTAACTTTCCTAATGTAATTATTGATTCCCTGCACCCTAACAAAATCGTAGTTAAACGCTGATAAAAGATATTATACATGTTTATTTGGACAGATAATTGAATATAACTCAAATGGTTAATTGTTAGTAAATTTGATTTTGGTAAACTCTTGTGTCTGTTTGGCGCCACTCCTTTTTGATTCTGCTGCTATAAGGTACATGTAGAGATTGATTTAGTAGGTTAATGTAATTAGTTAATTGCATATTTGACGAACTCGGAATAGCCCATTTGCTGGCATAATTTGGCTCCAAATCCTCCTGCAAGTAAACGAGATGATCGTGAGTCAACAAGAAATTTGCACAATCCTTTGACACGGCTCTTTGATTGATACCTTAGTTATCGCGTCCCAAAAAGCCTTCCACGTCATCATGCACTGCCTTCAAGTCTTCCCTCGGGTCCCGAAACCTCCAAATTCCAACACCTCCTTGGACTACAATTTACTTAGGGCGAACCGGTTTCGTCCTATATACAATCATATACTCACGGTTGGTGTGGACTTACGGGTCGTGAATCCTCATTCCACGTTTAAAAGAGAATGCGAGAGTGGTCTACCGACCTAAATGCAAGCTGTATGCAGGTCCGCATTCTCCAGTAAACAGTACATACGAATAAATATATGTATACATACAGTTTGGGAAAGGTTTATAACTCGCAATACGAGGCTATCTACCTCGCATTCCGAGCTCGGATCTCGCACGAAGAGTTCTGCGAAACTCTAGGATTGGTAACCGAATATATACGTAAGAATAAGGTTATACTAATAAATACTAGTAGAATAAGAAATTATTTGATAGTTTGTTTTGGAGAGCTATCGAACTCCAGGCTTTTTGTTTGGTTTTGACGTTTTTATTTAAGAGAATCGTCATCTCTATTTGGTTTGGTCAATGGTCTTGTTGTAGGAGCGACCACTGCCTCCTGTTTGATGAACTGTATTTGTTTTAAATTTTACCTCCAGGGTTCAACATTAATTTTTGTTCATCCTATCCCGTGATTTCTCAATTGTTTCAAGTAATTGATTGCCACATAAGAGGGTACACGACTCTCAACTGTCTCTGGCAACTGATGGGATCTATGCGAACACTCCATCAATAATGTTCAAATGTTTCGTATAATATTTCTATATAAATCTTACTAACCCGTGATTTTTCAATTGTAGATTGTGAATGGTAGGTAATTGTAAGCACGCAGCTTCTAGCTGTTTCAGGTAACTAATAAAATCTATGCGACCATCTAATCAATGGTATTCAAATGTTTCATGTAATTTTTTGATATAAATCTGGCTAACCCATGATTTTTCAATTGTAGATTGTGAATGATAGGTATTTGTAAATGACCCATATCGCTGCACATTGCACAATGACATCCTGATGGTTATCCTTATAACCCTGATAAATTATCTAGTTACGGCTAAGGTCGTTTTCAAACCATGCGGTTGACCCAGATCTTTGGTGTCTCTTTTGTAAACAAATCGAATAATATAAACACCTTCTTTGACACACTAACCTAAATGTGAGATTTGTTTATTTTAAAATTCCTTAGAAGTCATATGTGCCTCTTTACTTTTATTGTGCATTGTTAATTTAAATATTTTTAAATCCTGTATTGAAGTTAAACCATTTTTCATTTTCCGAATTTAGTAAATTTACTAGAAGTTAGGTGAAAATTAAATATAAATATATATATATATATATATAAGTACACATATCTCGATTGTCAAAATATGTTAAAAAAAAAAGAGTACATATATTAATAAATAAATATAAAATATATGATTCTACATAGTCTGGAATATTAATAAATACATATTTTCTTTTTCAATAAAGTAGATATGTCCATAGGTAGGTATCTAAGAATCGCTACCATTTCGATGCTTCGATTAATAAGTAAAATACATATATATAAATACATTACTCATATATTTATTCTTTATATACAATATATTACTTTATTTTATATAAATAAATACATAATATACATATATTAATGTGTAATGCTTTGTTTTGTTGTTTTTAATAATTTAATTGATATACCATAATCAGCTGTATCTCCTCACTCCTAGGTCCTGAAAATTATTTATAAAAAGAAAACTTACCCCCCGTCAAGGTATTTCCGGTCGGGTGTACACAACAACCTTGATGAAGAAATCCTACCTAATTAATTGTATTTTTCAACTAATTTCAAAATAAATCTTTTCGACTATTTATTCCTATTTAATATTTTATTCTCGCTTGAATCGTATAAATTAGTTGATATTTAATTTTTCTTCCGAACGAAATCCTAATTCAGAAAACCCGTTGATTTAATAACACTTTTCTAGTTTAGGCTTTTGAATGATAGCTGTTTCAAATTCCTTTTCGAAATGATAGACTGATGATTAAAATTCCGGTTAAAACGACAAACACTTTTAACACTGTCGCTATACGCACGATGGATTTTAATTGAACAATTTATTAGTTCTAAATTTCTTTTTATATAAATTGATAAGAAAATTTATTCCGAATTGTGCAAACTTTTAATTTATTTCGATTAAAATTTTTTCTAACTATTAATTTTAGAACAAAGGTTTAAACGTTTATTATTATCGAATCCTTTTTTTTGTTTTTGTGTTTCTTTTAACCTAAGATGAAGTATTTACTATTAATAATTTTAAACAAAATTATAATCTATTTTTAAATATCAATTCACGAGCACATCCACTTTAATTTAACGATAACAAACTCTTAAGTTTAATTTGAATGTCTTCACTTTGAATGAAATAATTATTTTTAAATTTTAGTTAAATTCTTAATTCCGTAATCACTTTCTGCACTTCACTTAACACTTTTAAGCACTGAGTTTAAATTATATTTATTTTCACTGTTTAACCAAATTAAATTTCACTGACTCTAGCACTTGTATTTTCCACAAAATTTTCCTAAGTCCAGGGGCTTATTTAAAATTTAACACTTAAAGATTTTTCACTGTTAATCCTACCAAAGACGTAGTACCGCCACGTAACAGCTTTTCGAATCCTCGGCGCGACTGCCTCCTGACTGATGTGTGCCATCTTTTATATCCCTCTCAGGTCCCAAAAGACGTATCTGAATTTCTCTTGATGCTTAATTCTATTTCCTATCAACTCGTAAACTTGAATATCTCTCTCACTAATATTGTTTGTGGTTCCATAAGATGTTCTGCTTTCCGGCTCAAGGCGGTGGTCAGTTTCCATCTCACAAATCCAAATCGATAGGGTCCGAATCGGGTAAGTCTGTGTTAATCGCCCAAGCTTCCTTTGTCCTGTGTTCATACAAAATGTAGTTAAATTCTCATGATTTTGTGTTCCTTTTTTTCTCAATTTGCGATAGGTCCGTCCTCAATAATATATATATACATCTCAATTTTATGCATCTCGTGCGAAAAATGCCTAAATCCATGTTGAAATCCCTACTATGCAGTTTAGAGTTTCGATTTGTTTAAATTCTACTTAATTTTATTGTCACTTATATGAGCTTTTTCATTTCCACCCGCACTTTCTCTTCTTTAAGTTGCAGATTCGAATTTTCCCTTTTACTTTGAATTTTATATTATTCGCGACGTTTTCCCGCACAGTTTCTTCTTGATTCTTATGTCATTTCTCATAACTCTTATAATTACTCATTTTCCAAGTCGTATTTATTAATTTCACGGATAAATTCGAATTGTATCGCTTTTCTCCACATGGATCATTTCCTATCTCCGTTCTTTACCCTTCCTTTTATCTTTTCTTCACTTTTCCCGATGTGTGTGGTCTCCAGGAAAATTTCATACTTCATCTATCATTAATTAATATATAATTTTCCACACTTCTATGGGAGATTTACCTAATTAGACTCTGGGATATCTGTCATTTTTATTGTTTTACCCAATCTCCGCCCATTCTCCATCCCTCACTTACAAGATTTCACATAAATTATACGTCTGGACATATGTTTACGTCTCAGATTTTATGTACTACGGCCGTAAATTTAGTTTAATTTTAGAGCCATTAGTTTTAATCTCTTTTCCTAATCTAAATACTTCATAAGCCCAACGTTAAAGTTAATCGCTTTTCTAATCATTTATTACCTTAACGTAAATAAAAACCATGTTCGGATTTCGATTGTTTACCCTTCAAAATATACATGAGACCGCCAACCTTTTATCTTGTTTCGATCCCTCCGTAATATTGGGTAACTCTAATATATATCTAACCTAATAAGTATGTAAAATGTCTACTTTTCCTGAATCTAATCTATCGCTATATGTTCAGTCTTACTGTCTTCTTCTGATACTCAATTTTTATGCCCCTAGGACCTTTGTAGCAGCTAAAATCTCTGTATTATCCTTCCATTCGGTCGCCGCACTTTTCTAAAATGTCTATTTTTTTTGCGAGATTTTCATTCAAGATTGATTTACCAATATGTCCGTTTCAACTTAAATTGATAACGATTAATTTCCATTGTTTCCAACACTCACTCCTCTCTTTAGTACGATTTTTATCGAACATGACACCCTCCTTCTATCATAAATAATTGCACTACAGTTGAAATTCCGCCAGTAACTTTCCTTTGCTTTTCCCGTCCTTTTTTTATACTATCACGTTTATAATTTTTTTCATTGCATTTTTGTGTGTGCGCTTTACAACCTGTAAAACTTCCAAGCACCCGATTTCAATGGTTCGATACCCCATAAATGTCTCAGTTATTGTAAACATTCCCAGGAGTTTGTCACCTTGAAAGTCGATGTTGACCCTAAAGTGCGTTCACCTCCAATTTCTGTGAGAATCGAAATGTCGTTAATTATCTTTTTTATTGCCTGATCCACAGTTCATTCCTTTGTCTGCATTTGATGTACGCCTCTTCGTTCACTGATTGGTTACTCAGAATTTTATAGCTCTTTGTTCAGATCTATTGGTTGACAAAATTCAATGTTTATTTTGAAGCCTCAAAAGGGGGTTCCTAGTCGTTCCTAGACGATTTTAATGACCTCTGTGTTTATACTATAGAATCTCAACATAATTCCAACTATTACAGGGGCCTACTGAAAAACAAACTGAATCAATTTTAACCTCAACAGATGTCGCTAGAATGACGGTTTTCATTAATAATTTGTATATTTTTAGCAGCTATGGTTTATCTGTTTTTCACTGTGATTTAAGCCTTTCATCACAGTTCCCCCCTCTGAACTCAATTTGCTGTGGCTAACGTTGTATACTACTTTAGACATCGAAATTGTGTTCAAATGTAGTCTAGCTATTCTCCCCCCCTCGTTCTGTTATTCCTTTTCCTACATCACTTCCTGTTATTTCCTTTCTCTACCTCACTCTATCATTCCCTATCTCTCTCTCCATTCTGTTATTTCCTTTCTCCCCCCCCCTCATTCTGTTATTCCCTATCTCTCTTTCCATTCTGTTATTTCCTTTCTCCCCCCCCCTCATTCTGTTATTCCCTATCTCTCTTTCCATTCTGTTTTTTCCTTTCTCCCCCCCCTCATTCTGTTTTTCCCTATCTCTCTTTCCATTTTGTTTGGATTGTTAACAACCTTGACTCTGAATCTCATTGTATTTTCTATTTTCTTTTCGCGTAGATTTTACTTTATGGAATTTCCTCTAATTTTGATAAACTCAAAATTATTCTCTTTTTTGCTAGAACACGCCCCTCGACTCGCGTGTTTAGGTGGCCCTCAACCTAGTTGGACTAAGACCTCCCTTACAATGATTCAGATAAAGATTGTTTGCAATCTCGCGGTCTATTGACCAACTGAAAAGTGGATGGTCTCTTGGTGTGCAAATAATTTTTCGTTTTGTTTTTGTTTTGTAAGTATGATAATTTTTGTGAAATATGTATCTTTGCACGACCTCACCCAATCCAAAAATCAGTGGTATACATGTTTCATTTAAACTTTTCCAGCATTTTTTTTTTTTTCTCTTATTCGCAAATTTTTTTTTTTTGTGTAATTTCTAATTGTCTTTTCATAGATCACTCAAACAAGTTGTTCTAGCCTAGGTGTTACCCATCCTAATTTTTAAATTTCATAAATGTTCTTAACTAAACTCCAATTTTCTCATCGTTCCTGTTTCCTTTTAATTTTTTTTTTTTTGAAAATTTAACCTAACCATATCGTAATTCTAATGTTCCCTTTTTATCTTTACCTAATGTCTACTCTAAATCTATAGATAATCTTATTTCAAGTTTTCAAAAAAAAAATCTAACTCTATGCATTGTCAATTTAAAATCTTGTTTTATAAAACGTACCCTATCCTATTTATAATATATGTATTTTTTTTGTTCCTATTGTGGGTATATAACTCCCATACGCTTTCCTTCTGTGTTCTTACTTATCTAACAAAATTTTCCTACACACTAACACACAATTTTTTTTTCCTAAACTAGAAAATCAATATTATCGAAAAATTTTTCCCTTACTCTATTAGTAAATTAGAATATGATTGTCGCTTATTAAGAGATTTGTTCACTCAACCTTAAAGACTTAAGGACGACCCGCCCCTCGCAAACAAACTGATAGTCTAATATTTTAGTAATTTTCTTTCTCCTTAAATTATATCGTATCCTAACAGATTTTAAATTTTTCTCAATCGTTTATTTATTTAAAGTTTCAAATATTTGTAAATTTCGCATTTTATTCGTTGATTTCCACTATCTCTAAACTTGGTTTTTGTTCCTTATTACATGTATAATACTTCGCTAAATGAATTGCGCTATAATCTCCTTTTATTTCCCGAGTTACCGGATCAATTAGCGTATACGTGTTACTATAAACTTCTGACCCAATTACATAAGGTCCATCGTAAAGCAGATTGAATTTTTTTATTTCCTTTTTGAGTAGGTTTGATTGTGTAAATTTTTTCAACTTGACCAGGGTTCCAACTTCATAAGTTATTAATCTTTTGTTGAGATTATAGTATTTCTGTCGATTTGCAGCGCTTTTCTCTAAATTTTTCTGTGCTGCTAATCTTATTTCATCTATTGTTTTCGTCGATTTTCCGCAGCCTTGAGTATACCTGTCTAAACTATAAGTTGGTGATTTCCCAAAAGCTATTTCATTAGGTGAGAATCCTGTTGAACAGTGTATCGAATTATTGTAGGTTTGTTCTATTTCTTTAAGGAAAGCCGCCCACTTGGTATGTTTTTCGTGACAATAAATACGGAAAATTCTACCTAGTTCTTTATTCACGCGCTCTGTTATGTCCGGTCCGGGATTTCGTATTGAAGTATGTACGATTCGTATGCCCATCCTATTTAAGCTGCTTTCCCATTTCTTCGATGTAAATTGAGATCCGTTGTCAGTTAACAAAGCATCTATTTGTATTGTTTTATTAAAATCCTCTACACAATTTAACACGGTCTTAGTACTTGCTATCCTCAATTTATATAATTTTACAAATCTACTGAATGAATCTTGGATCACGAAAATGAATTTAACCCCTCCTTTTCCTCTCGGTAAAGGTCCGTATAAATCTGCCATAGCTAATTGTCCTACTTCTTTGGTAATTATGGATTTACTCGGCCCTACAGTTGGTCGAATTTCGCGCTTCGCCAGCTGACAAAGGTGACACCCTCTCACTATGCGTTTTATCTCTCGGTGCATGCCTGGCCAATAATACCTATCTCCCAAAGCTGTCCCTGTTTTAAAAACTCCTCCGTGTCCGATTTCTAAATGTATCATTTTTATTAGTTCTTCAGTCAATTCTTGTGGTACTGCTAACACCGTTTTGTTTAGTCCTGTTGTGTAATATAAAGTCTTGCCTATTTTTTTGTAGTTTTTCAAATACCTATTAACATCTTTTGTCGGCGGCCCGAATTTTCCTTTGCGCAAATATCCGAAAATTTCTCCCAAAAATGTGTCTTGTTTTTGTAGTTCAGTTATATTTTCTAAGTGTTTTCGAATCTGTTGTCTACCTTTCACTGCAAAAGCTGCTATCTCTGGGCACGTGTTTTTCTCCTCCTGTACATTTTTTGCATCACAAGAATAACGAGATAAAATATCAGGCCCTATATTTTCCTTCCCTTTGACGTACTCTACAGTGAAGTTAAATTGATTTAAATATAAAATCCACCGTGTTAGTCGGCCACTGTACATCTTCCAGCTCTTTAAAAATGTCAATGCTTGATGATCCGTCCTAATTATTAAGTGTACTCCTCTTAAGTATGTCTCAAATTTGTGTAAAGCATATATTATCGCCCATAACTCTTGTTCTGACGTGGTCCATTTCAACTCCGGTCCTCTTAAAGCTTTGCTAATAAATCCAATAACGTGGTGATTCCCTTCCTCATCCAACTGATATAATTCTCCTCCTATGGCGAACCCCGAACTATCTGTCTGTAAATAATAAGTACTATTTGGGTCATGATGATGTAAAATAACTGTCTCTAAAAATAATGTTTTCACCCTCTCGAATGCGCGCTGTTCTGAGTCACCCCATCGCCAGGTTCTATTTTTCTGAAGTAAATCGCACAAAACCCGTGTTGTTTCCCCATATTTATTCGCGAATCTACGGTAATAATTGCAAAGTCCAAGAAAAGCTCTAACTTGTTTTATTTTCTTGGGTACCGGAAAATTTTTAATGGCGTCAATCTTTTCCGGATCCATTTGAACTCCCAAAGGCGTTATAATATGTCCTAACATACGTACTTCTGTGAATAAAAATTGACATTTTTCGAGTTTACAAGTCATGTTTGCTTCCTTTAACCTCTCAAGCACTGCGTTTACATGTTCAAAATGATCTTCTTGACTACCACACGTATATATTATTAAATCATCTAGGTAATTAGCGCAGAATTCCCTCACCCCTGGTCCTAGAATTTTGTCCATTCCTCTTGAAAAACTCCCTACTGATGTTTTTAACCCCTGCGGTAATACCTTGTATACGTAAGATTTTCCATTGTATACAAACCCAGTATACTTGCGACTTTCTGGACTGATAGGTATTTGAAAGTAAGCTGAATTTAGATCTATTGTGGTTATGAATTTTACACCATGAAAACGCTGTATAATTTCTGAAGTTAATGGTGGTTTTTCTACTTCCGCCTGCATTCTGGTGTTTAAGAATCTAGCATCTAAGAGTATCCTAACCGTCCCATCTTTTTTCAAGGTAAATGTTAGAGGACTAGAAAACTGCGTGGCCTCTCTACTGATGATTCCTAATGACTCCAATTCTCTAATTTTTTCATCAATCTTATCCCTGTAAGCAAAAGGTACTGGGTAGGATCGCTTAACGAAAGGCGTCTCGTCCGTCATTCTTATTTCGTGAGTGTACAAAGTAGTTAGGCCCGGTTTGTCTATAAATACATTCTTATGTTTAATTAAAATCTTTTCTAACCCTTCTTTTCCTTTTGAATCTAAATTTAATTCGGACACAAAGGTCGTTATTCTACGCTCGAGGCACGCCGTATTATTTATTTCAGGGTTTACTTCAATACTAATTATTTTTCCACTTGTGAAATTTTGATTTCCAGCCTCCTGTTTAGGTTTCCTATGAATTACGGTTGAATTTACTAACTCTATTTCCTTCTTCCCATTTCCTGTTTTTATTTTTAACTTTCTGTTTTCTCCACATTTAAATTCAGCTGTATATTCGTCTAACCAGTTGATACCCAATATAATTGGCCTAATTAACTTTGGTATTATTAAACACGGCGTATTTATTATAACATCTCCAAATCGCAATGGTACTAAAACCAACCTAGATATTCTCTGACTTTTATGTCCTATCGCTACTTTAATCTGTATAGTCGATACAGGCATAATAGGATAAATTGTTTGATCATTTAAATAATTTTCATAAAACTCTTGAGAAACGCACGTGATTTGACTTCCAGTATCTATTAAACAGTGAACTTCCGTGTTATCTATCTGTGCTTTGGCTTCCGGTAATAACGGTAAAGAGCTACCCTTTTCTACTTCCTCATAATCTCTGTCTTCGAAAATGTTGTTGAACCCCCTAATTTCCCTTCTTGTTTTCTCTTCGCTCATTTCCAATTGATTCCATTCATCCGTTATTTGTTGTAGAGAATTGACACATACTTCCACATCTATTTCCGCTTCCGTTCTCGTTTCTTCCGCTCCATCCTTTCGTCTTCTCACATTCCTTTCTGCTTTTATTGGGACAGTCATTCCTTGTTCATTTCTTCCCAATCCTTTCATTGGATTCCACCCCCATTTCATCATAATCTTCAATGCAGTGTTGTGTTTTGGTGCCGGCGTCCCTCTCCCTGTGTGAGTCGTATTCATGAGGGCTAATGAATCAACCCTCGGCCGTTTCCCGAATTGTTTGCGATTACTAGCTCCTTGCCGCTTGTAGTTTTTGTAGAACCTCCCTGTGAAGATGTCGTAGCTTCTGCACACTTACTGCAGCTAGCGCCTCCTTCCACACTCTCTATTGCGTGAATTCTCTTTTTTATAGCGTGGTAACGGTCACGGTATTTGTCCTTCTTGTTGATCTCCTCCCCACTCCTTTTCTTTGTGTTCCGTTCTTCCGGTGTGCAAACCATTGTATCTAGTTTTCGAAGGAACTCAGCAGCGACAATCTCATCTCCTGACTGTCCTGAAAACCATAGCGATTGAACTTCTTTAGGGTAATGTCTCATAATCTCGTCAACTACGCTCAACGGTGTCTCGGTAATTTTTAATGCTTTCGCTAAATCCCAATAATTTGCGAAATGAGTGAGCATGGATATATCTCTCTTGGAATCATATACCCCTTCCGCAAGACGACGGCGAACCTCATTCTTCTTTATATCTCCCCAATAGGTAGCTAAAAAATCTCTTTCGAAATCCAACATTGTTTCCCATCGCTTGTTGTATAACTTGGCCCACGTTTTTGCTTCTCCCTTCAAATTTTCCCGTACGACATTTAATGGATCTGTACGTTTAACTTTTCTAGTGTATTCTTTTAAATCTTCTAAGAAACTTATGGGGTTTTGGTTTCCACCGGAAAATGAAGGTCGTTCCTGCTGCGGTAGCATTTCCACTACTTGGAGAACGTTTTTCGGCGCACTATCCTCTCCTGTCACCGCCACTGTTGTTGGTCTTCCTAATTGTTTCTCAAGTTCCTGCATTTTATCAACAAGCGGTGCTAAAGCTGCTTGAATTATTGTAGTAATATCTCCGATGTTCACTGTAGACGTCCCAGCTGTAGCATTTTCCTCGATTGCCGTCACTAAAGCTTCTGTTTGCCTCCCCATTTCACGTTTTCCCACCATTTTCTTAGATCTTCCGAATGTTACCGGCTTATGTATCTATTTTTTTTCTTACTAAGCGACAACCTCAATATTCCTATTTTAGTTTTCTTAATTATTTATATATATGTTGCCTTTCTTATTCTATATATCTTTTTTTCAAATTTTCTCGTTTTTCTTATTTTTTTTTCTTTTTCTAGATTTTTTTCTTGTATTTTATCACCTGGCTGTTCCTGTAAAATTTCAAGTTCGTTTATGATTTTCACATCATCCTCTTGTATACACTTGCTTTGTTCGATATCCGACCTATTTTAAATTTTTTTACAATACCTATCAAGATGTTCCGTTTATCTATTTTCAATTTACAAAATCTATTATGATTTTTTCAATGCCTAAAATGAATTTCCTTTTAATAGGTATATATACACATATATATAATCCCATCATAAACATTCGTCAACGACATTAAAAGTCTCGAGCCGACTCTGAATTGTATTTTTTTCCTTTGAGATTGAAAGTCGAATTCTCAACTAACACTTTGTCTTTTCAAAACAACGTTTATTTGTTTGGCCTATACTTGAATTCCTTATCGAATCCATTGACTGGGTTCTCTGTGTCTTAAAATATGCCTCAATAGTCAACAACCTAACCTGAATGTCAACAAACTTATCATGAGTAAATCTTACGTTATTTCAACTTACCCGTTTATATGGTAAATTATATTATGTAAGATTAATCTTACCTCACAAAACAAAACATCAAATGTTTCACCCTCATTAATGACTCTGTCGATTATCGAGATTTGTGATCCTGACTAAATCTATCTACTCGTGCATTGGCGGCACGTAGAGCGATCATTTGAATTTAACACGTGGTCCTAATGATTAACTATGATTTAATACAATTACACTTTTCTATTTTGATATTATTGTTTTCATAGATCTACCTATCACACGATATGGGTGTAATATTTCCGTTATTTATTATGTTACAGATGGTCATAATAGATAACACCCCAACATGTCATAATAATTGTTTTTTCTTTTGTTTTATAATGATATTAATGTTAATCAAAAAAAAAAAAAAATATTTTTTTTTTGTTAATCAATTGCTATCAATCAATTTTATATTTTAAGTAATCATTATTTATGTAAAACCAATGATATCTAGTAAGGTACATTGGGTGTTGTAATACATTAATCAATTTAATTTCTCTAAACCTTTCTATTCTTCTAATAAATCTGTCGAATGTCTAGTGATAAAAATAATAATATCTTTTCCTGACTTTGTGAATAATTTGTTAAGTACCACGGCCCGCCGCTGGTCTGTATTTTTGAATATAAGATAAACAATAATTGTTTACGTTAATACTCCACGATATCCGAATGCAATGTTTATGTTATATTTGTTCCAGCTATCTCGTTTTTGTGTCATTGTTTATTTAATCTCGACGTTTGTTATTTAATTTTTTGTTCCTCGGAGTGATACGTATTACTTAACGATGTTTCCGACTTTTAAGATATATAGATGTTTTTACGCCCGATGTTTATCTTATCAATTTTTTCGATGTTCTTTGTTTTCACAATAAGTTCGATGTTTTTCGGGCTTGTCTGTTTATTAAACTTGCTTCATATCAACATTCCGATCTGTTCGGTGAACCCAAAACATAAACAATGTTTTTGTTTACAGAACGCATTCCTTTTGACTGAATGACATCATTAACCTACATATCCTTTGTTTTTGTTTACATTATCGTATGAAAGGAATTTTTTATTGACTCTTAAGTTCACGGTCATTTGAATGAACACATTTTTATTTATAAGGACACTTTTTGTGTTATAAGTTTATTCGTTAACACATTCTTTTTGGATTTATTGTTTATTTACGTTAATCTATTATTATTTTTTTTTTATTTCACTGTGTATTTATGTAATGTCGCACTTTTCTGATTTTTTTTTTTTTTGTTAATTCTTTAATTAATTACGTCCTATTTATTATTATTATTTTCTCCGTTTTTGCAATAGGTTGACCAATAAAACCTTTTTTTTTCCAATCTTATAAAACCTGAACCTCCTGGACACGGCTATGCAGTTGTAATGTTTTCGCCTTTTCACCATTTTCTTTTACTTTGTTTAAAACAATATAAAATTTTCTTCTCTCTTGGCTATGATCGATACTTCTTTTTTTTTTCTAAGGCTTTGCATATGTGTTCGCAGGGATGGAAAATTCCTCCCCTACAACACATAAGCCTCCATGAAAATTGGACCCTTAATTTCTTTGATAACTTCAGAAAGCTACTTAAAGCCCTCTTGTACTGTATATCTTTATAGACATGTGTACTTAACTAATTAATACGTTATTTACGATCTTTAACGCAAATATACCCGTATTTATATTGTAATTAAATTCCATCAAACGTTGTGTAATTTTTTTGATTTATGATATAGGATTTTGATTACTTTCATTTTGTGGTAACCCCCTTGGTTCTGATCGAGGTGTTGAGTTTCACAATTTAATTGGTCTTACCATTGCAAACCTAGACTTACATGAATTCCCTGAATGAGCTAACTTTCCTAATGTAATTATTGATTCCCTGCACCCTAACAAAATCGTAGTTAAACGCTGATAAAAGATATTATACATGTTTATTTGGACAGATAATTGAATATAACTCAAATGGTTAATTGTTAGTAAATTTGATTTTGGTAAACTCTTGTGTCTGTTTGGCGCCACTCCTTTTTGATTCTGCTGCTATAAGGTACATGTAGAGATTGATTTAGTAGGTTAATGTAATTAGTTAATTGCATATTTGACGAACTCGGAATAGCCCATTTGCTGGCATAATTTGGCTCCAAATCCTCCTGCAAGTAAACGAGATGATCGTGAGTCAACAAGAAATTTGCACAATCCTTTGACACGGCTCTTTGATTGATACCTTAGTTATCGCGTCCCAAAAAGCCTTCCACGTCATCATGCACTGCCTTCAAGTCTTCCCTCGGGTCCCGAAACCTCCAAATTCCAACACCTCCTTGGACTACAATTTTCTTAGGGCGAACCGGTTTCGTCCTATATACAATCATATACTCACGGTTGGTGTGGACTTACGGGTCGTGAATCCTCATTCCACGTTTAAAAGAGAATGCGAGAGTGGTCTACCGACCTAAATGCAAGCTGTATGCAGGTCCGCATTCTCCAGTAAACAGTACATACGAATAAATATATGTATACATACAGTTTGGGAAAGGTTTATAACTCGCAATACGAGGCTATCTACCTCGCATTCCGAGCTCGGATCTCGCACGAAGAGTTCTGCGAAACTCTAGGATTGGTAACCGAATATATACGTAAGAATAAGGTTATACTAATAAATACTAGTAGAATAAGAAATTATTTGATAGTTTGTTTTGGAGAGCTATCGAACTCCAGGCTTTTTGTTTGGTTTTGACGTTTTTATTTAAGAGAATCGTCATCTCTATTTGGTTTGGTCAATGGTCTTGTTGTAGGAGCGACCACTGCCTCCTGTTTGATGAACTGTATTTGTTTTAAATTTTACCTCCAGGGTTCAACATTAATTTTTGTTCATCCTATCCCGTGATTTCTCAATTGTTTCAAGTAATTGATTGCCACATAAGAGGGTACACGACTCTCAACTGTCTCTGGCAACTGATGGGATCTATGCGAACACTCCATCAATAATGTTCAAATGTTTCGTATAATATTTCTATATAAATCTTACTAACCCGTGATTTTTCAATTGTAGATTGTGAATGGTAGGTAATTGTAAGCACGCAGCTTCTAGCTGTTTCAGGTAACTAATAAAATCTATGCGACCATCTAATCAATGGTATTCAAATGTTTCATGTAATTTTTTGATATAAATCTGGCTAACCCATGATTTTTCAATTGTAGATTGTGAATGATAGGTATTTGTAAATGACCCATATCGCTGCACATTGCACAATGACATCCTGATGGTTATCCTTATAACCCTGATAAATTATCTAGTTACGGCTAAGGTCGTTTTCAAACCATGCGGTTGACCCAGATCTTTGGTGTCTCTTTTGTAAACAAATCGAATAATATAAACACCTTCTTTGACACACTAACCTAAATGTGAGATTTGTTTATTTTAAAATTCCTTAGAAGTCATATGTGCCTCTTTACTTTTATTGTGCATTGTTAATTTAAATATTTTTAAATCCTGTATTGAAGTTAAACCATTTTTCATTTTCCGAATTTAGTAAATTTACTAGAAGTTAGGTGAAAATTAAATATAAATATATATATATATATATATATAAGTACACATATCTCGATTGTCAAAATATGTTAAAAAAAAAAGAGTACATATATTAATAAATAAATATAAAATATATGATTCTACATAGTCTGGAATATTAATAAATACATATTTTCTTTTTCAATAAAGTAGATATGTCCATAGGTAGGTATCTAAGAATCGCTACCATTTCGATGCTTCGATTAATAAGTAAAATACATATATATAAATACATTACTCATATATTTATTCTTTATATACAATATATTACTTTATTTTATATAAATAAATACATAATATACATATATTAATGTGTAATGCTTTGTTTTGTTGTTTTTAATAATTTAATTGATATACCATAATCAGCTGTATCTCCTCACTCCTAGGTCCTGAAAATTATTTATAAAAAGAAAACTTACCCCCCGTCAAGGTATTTCCGGTCGGGTGTACACAACAACCTTGATGAAGAAATCCTACCTAATTAATTGTATTTTTCAACTAATTTCAAAATAAATCTTTTCGACTATTTATTCCTATTTAATATTTTATTCTCGCTTGAATCGTATAAATTAGTTGATATTTAATTTTTCTTCCGAACAAAATCCTAATTCAGAAAACCCGTTGATTTAATAACACTTTTCTAGTTTAGGCTTTTGAATGATAGCTGTTTCAAATTCCTTTTCGAAATGATAGACTGATGATTAAAATTCCGGTTAAAACGACAAACACTTTTAACACTGTCGCTATACGCACGATGGATTTTAATTGAACAATTTATTAGTTCTAAATTTCTTTTTATATAAATTGATAAGAAAATTTATTCCGAATTGTGCAAACTTTTAATTTATTTCGATTAAAATTTTTTCTAACTATTAATTTTAGAACAAAGGTTTAAACGTTTATTATTATCGAATCCTTTTTTTTGTTTTTGTGTTTCTTTTAACCTAAGATGAAGTATTTACTATTAATAATTTTAAACAAAATTATAATCTATTTTTAAATATCAATTCACGAGCACATCCACTTTAATTTAACGATAACAAACTCTTAAGTTTAATTTGAATGTCTTCACTTTGAATGAAATAATTATTTTTAAATTTTAGTTAAATTCTTAATTCCGTAATCACTTTCTGCACTTCACTTAACACTTTTAAGCACTGAGTTTAAATTATATTTATTTTCACTGTTTAACCAAATTAAATTTCACTGACTCTAGCACTTGTATTTTCCACAAAATTTTCCTAAGTCCAGGGGCTTATTTAAAATTTAACACTTAAAGATTTTTCACTGTTAATCCTACCAAAGACGTAGTACCGCCACGTAACAGCTTTTCGAATCCTCGGCGCGACTGCCTCCTGACTGATGTGTGCCATCTTTTATATCCCTCTCAGGTCCCAAAAGACGTATCTGAATTTCTCTTGATGCTTAATTCTATTTCCTATCAACTCGTAAACTTGAATATCTCTCTCACTAATATTGTTTGTGGTTCCATAAGATGTTCTGCTTTCCGGCTCAAGGCGGTGGTCAGTTTCCATCTCACAAATCCAAATCGATAGGGTCCGAATCGGGTAAGTCTGTGTTAATCGCCCAAGCTTCCTTTGTCCTGTGTTCATACAAAATGTAGTTAAATTCTCATGATTTTGTGTTCCTTTTTTTCTCAATTTGCGATAGGTCCGTCCTCAATAATATATATATACATCTCAATTTTATGCATCTCGTGCGAAAAATGCCTAAATCCATGTTGAAATCCCTACTATGCAGTTTAGAGTTTCGATTTGTTTAAATTCTACTTAATTTTATTGTCACTTATATGAGCTTTTTCATTTCCACCCGCACTTTCTCTTCTTTAAGTTGCAGATTCGAATTTTCCCTTTTACTTTGAATTTTATATTATTCGCGACGTTTTCCCGCACAGTTTCTTCTTGATTCTTATGTCATTTCTCATAACTCTTATAATTACTCATTTTCCAAGTCGTATTTATTAATTTCACGGATAAATTCGAATTGTATCGCTTTTCTCCACATGGATCATTTCCTATCTCCGTTCTTTACCCTTCCTTTTATCTTTTCTTCACTTTTCCCGATGTGTGTGGTCTCCAGGAAAATTTCATACTTCATCTATTATTAATTAATATATAATTTTCCACACTTCTATGGGAGATTTACCTAATTAGACTCTGGGATATCTGTCATTTTTATTGTTTTACCCAATCTCCGCCCATTCTCCATCCCTCACTTACAAGATTTCACATAAATTATACGTCTGGACATATGTTTACGTCTCAGATTTTATGTACTACGGCCGTAAATTTAGTTTAATTTTAGAGCCATTAGTTTTAATCTCTTTTCCTAATCTAAATACTTCATAAGCCCAACGTTAAAGTTAATCGCTTTTCTAATCATTTATTACCTTAACGTAAATAAAAACCATGTTCGGATTTCGATTGTTTACCCTTCAAAATATACATGAGACCGCCAACCTTTTATCTTGTTTCGATCCCTCCGTAATATTGGGTAACTCTAATATATATCTAACCTAATAAGTATGTAAAATGTCTACTTTTCCTGAATCTAATCTATCGCTATATGTTCAGTCTTACTGTCTTCTTCTGATACTCAATTTTTATGCCCCTAGGACCTTTGTAGCAGCTAAAATCTCTGTATTATCCTTCCATTCGGTCGCCGCACTTTTCTAAAATGTCTATTTTTTTTGCGAGATTTTCATTCAAGATTGATTTACCAATATGTCCGTTTCAACTTAAATTGATAACGATTAATTTCCATTGTTTCCAACACTCACTCCTCTCTTTAGTACGATTTTTATCGAACATGACACCCTCCTTCTATCATAAATAATTGCACTACAGTTGAAATTCCGCCAGTAACTTTCCTTTGCTTTTCCCGTCCTTTTTTTATACTATCACGTTTATAATTTTTTTCATTGCATTTTTGTGTGTGCGCTTTACAACCTGTAAAACTTCCAAGCACCCGATTTCAATGGTTCGATACCCCATAAATGTCTCAGTTATTGTAAACATTCCCAGGAGTTTGTCACCTTGAAAGTCGATGTTGACCCTAAAGTGCGTTCACCTCCAATTTCTGTGAGAATCGAAATGTCGTTAATTATCTTTTTTATTGCCTGATCCACAGTTCATTCCTTTGTCTGCATTTGATGTACGCCTCTTCGTTCACTGATTGGTTACTCAGAATTTTATAGCTCTTTGTTCAGATCTATTGGTTGACAAAATTCAATGTTTATTTTGAAGCCTCAAAAGGGGGTTCCTAGTCGTTCCTAGACGATTTTAATGACCTCTGTGTTTATACTATAGAATCTCAACATAATTCCAACTATTACAGGGGCCTACTGAAAAACAAACTGAATCAATTTTAACCTCAACAGATGTCGCTAGGATGACGGTTTTCATTAATAATTTGTATATTTTTAGCAGCTATGGTTTATCTGTTTTTCACTGTGATTTAAGCCTTTCATCACAGTTATCAGGCTTAAAATAAACAGAAACCGTTACTTCGCTCTAAAATAATAATTTGACGGGATTTTGCTTTTTAAAAGTAAACACAGCTTGGCTTGCTTTATTAAGCGAACCCTGCTTATATGTGTAAGATGGGAAGCGAAAATTAATTATAAACCAACCATCTCGTGGTTTATTTGCAGGGGTAGGAATAGTAGAAACGATGAAACAAAAAACATCCCTTCCTTTTACTACCCCTAACTTCATTATCTTTTGGAATCATATCGTGACTTTTATCAGATGATCGATTCACCTCCATGTATAATCGTGTGAGAAATGTGGAGATCCGCAATGAGTGCAAGGCTAATGTAAGCCTAATGCGTAAGATTAAGAGAGAGACGCTTAGATGGTTTGGGCACGTTGAGCGAATGAGCAAAGAAATGAGTGTAAGAAGAATATATGACGCAAATGGGAATGGTAGCAGAAGTCGGGGACGCCCGAGGAAGAAATGGCACGATCAAGTGAATCAGATACTTGAGTCGGGCCATGTCAAGAGTCAGAATAATAGAAGAGTATTTATGAGACGATGAGAATGAGGCAAGAAATATGTGCCAAGACCGAGTTGTTTGACGGTTCGTCTACTCTGCCTACCCCTACGTGGAAACGGTGCGATGGTTAGTTTGTTAGTTAGTAACGATTCACCTGATCGTGCAATATGTCCTCAAAACTGCTGCAATACATTTGGGTACATTATTTTGCTTATATAATTCGAGCGTGTTAATTTTACTATCGCGTTAACAATAAATACAATATGCTTCATTTCATGTAGTTGTCTCTCGCACTAATTTTATGTACAATTTTTGTTAACACAGATTGCATTGAGTAAGGAATAAAAAGTACTCTGTCATCATATTTAATTTTAATAACATTGCTTCCTCTAAAAAGCAAATACAAGCAAAAGCAATGCGGCTTTTTTCACACAAAATTAAAATTTGGATTTGTGGCCAAAACACTTAATTGGCAAAACTAATTAATTATTTTTATAATCTAAAGGTAAAGCAAATATCTAAAACAGACCGCTCGGTGGCCGAGTTGACATCGCGCTTGGGTCTCACTCGGGCGTAGTGTGTTCAATTCCTCGGCTGGCTAAGTCCTCCATCACAACACAAGCAACATTTTCAGCTTACTGTGGTGGTAGTAGGAGATTTTCAAATATTGTCAGGTTATTCGTAACCTGGGAATGTTTGTCGTTGTTTTTTTAAAAAAAAAAAGATATTTATACTTCTTTCTTTGCTTATGTTTTGAACTATAAAATATTAGCCTTATACCTTATTTATTGTAATTCATTTTCAGTGTTCTGTTAACTGACATTCTTTCTACATGCTTTCATGATTCTGTGTTCAATTAGATTCCCTAGTTAACATACAAATCAACAATTATAAAAAAAATATCTACCTGATCTATTAATCGGAATTCAAAAAATGGTCAAATTGTAACATAAACCGACATAGATTGTGACCGAATAACTCATCAAAATGACAATTTAACACACCTATAAAAAGTGATGAAAACTAGGTTAAATAGGTTACGTAGCTAAGGTTAGGTTTGGTAAGGTTATGTTAGGTTTGCAGGTTGGTTTTATTTCATAGCTTTTATTGACTTTATATTATAACTTTTTAAAGTGTTGATCGTCACTGTGTTATCATAGAACCCACAAAATTGATAATTTAATAAGTTGATAATTTCTAAATATATAAAAAAATAATTTTGATGATCTACTATTTTCATGAAAATTAATGACTACTTTTTTAACTTTTTAAAGAAATTACACACTAGACACAATGAAAATTAAAGCACGAGAAATAAGAAATACAATTTGCTTTTATAAGAAAAATTACCAATCCGCCCAAGATGACCGGTTGTGTCGGAGGATTTGAACAATTCATCAAATTTCAACATTCATTTTCAAGTTCTGCTAAAGATTTTTTCAATTTATGTTTTTATTTAAGTTCTGTCGAGCAACTAGCCTATAATGATATAATGAATAAGACTTTCACAGAACCCCAAAATTAACGTTGAAATTTGATGAATCGTTCAAATTCTCCGAAATAAACAAAAAGATTCACTATGTTCAAACGTACAAATAATTGTAAATAATCTTAATTTAGCGAGAAGGAAACGTAAAAAAACGAACGGATACATTTGTTTTCGGAATGTTGATATTTTGTTAAGTGTCTACTTAGAACGAATCATTTAACCACCGTACTACCCATTAGCACAAGCAATGGCAATTTCGTGAAACATTTAGTTCCTGAAGGATGTTCTTACTGATGATTACAGACTAATTTAGAATTATTTTAACAGCGTTTTGCAGGCACAGGAAGTATATTCTATTCAAGTTGCGATAGTCTTTTTTATAGTTAGAATCCTTATTTTTCTTGAGTTAATATGTTACCTATAATGCGTCAATAATAATTATATAATTTAAATAAATGTAATTCTCAAATAATGTTTAGAAATATTGGTGTTATTTATTAACTAGGTTTCAGTAAATTTATGAAGATATGTAAATTACTGTAATTTAGAGAAAAGGCTAAAAAAATTAAAAGAGAAAAGGGAAAAAACCGCACAAGAGTCCTAACTGCTCCCAACCAACTGAAGACAGTAAGATTGTGGCTTCCTCAATTGGGATATTTTGTGACGTTAAAGGTTGTGGGAAGGGGAAAGAGATGCGGGGAGAGAAAGGTAGGGGAGTACCTGGCTATCTAGGTCTGGTCACCAAACACGCCTAAAATTAATTTTTCAATTCTATATCTTCCACTCTGGAACGTGCCGCAAATATATTATATATTATTTTAAATGAGCAAATTGTGAAATTACACAGATAAATAAAATAAAACTTACTTGCGCATGTCGGGATTTGACCCCCCGCAGCCTCCAGCTTGTTTGTCGAGAGCCTAATTCCTCGACCCGGCAGGTCATAAAAATAACGCAATGATACTAAAATTATAATTGAAGTATTTTTTTTTTACAAAATTCAACTAATGATGGCATACAAATTATCTTAGGATGCTTACTGTCATATTTTTTATGATCGAAAAACGAAAAAGTCACAATAATTTTTAATCATTAGGTAAAATAATATTCAACCTAATCTCATTGCATATTAAAACTTTATTATTTTCGTTCTCATTTTTGAGTTACAGGCAGTGGCAGGCTTCTCTAATGAGCGGTTGTGCAGTGGAACTACCGAACTACCGAAGAACAACTACGGCGAACCAGACTAACTGAACCAGATTATAATATTACTTCAATTTGAACAGCGCGCTTCGTAGTATTTGCCCGTACAAATACAGCGTGCCAAGACTCCATGGTAAAAAAAATCACAAATAGAAACACGGCCCCGCGGCTTCTTATGTGCGGATCCCGGAGCACCTTTGAAGCAAAAAATTTGCACCTTTGAAGCAAAAAAATCTATAGGATATTTCAAACAAGATAAAACAGTTTAGAATGGTGCCGGAACGTGCATCTGTTTGACAACATTATGTTTTTTTTCTTCTTACTGCGTTTTTTTCTGTTTCAATTACAAATGTTTATTACTTGTTTTTAAATTAAAAGATATTTCATTATAAGAAAAACATTATTTTTCAAATGTTATCTGCCGAATAAATCTAAATAAATCTTGTCAGAAAGATTTTTTTTTTTACATTAATCCAACAAAATAGGCCATGAGAAAAATGAATTCCCAAAGTGCTTGTCATCTTTTGGGATGTACCCAAACCCGCCTCCCAAATTGTAAGCTTAGGTACTTTTTCAACTATTCTCTAATACTTGTGACAAAGATAATATTACCTTTCTTCATCAACTTTTGAAATGATGTCACTCCATATATAAAATCAAAAAGAAAAGCCAACATTATCTTTTTATTTAATTAGCTTTTATATTGAACTCCCAACAATTTTGACAACGAACCACCATGGGTTATGAAGGAAATTAAAATAAACTTCAGTCATGTCTTTAAACTTCAACCATGTCTAATTAAACTTCATCCATGTCTAAGTAAACTTCATCCATGTCTAATTAAACTTCATCCATGTCTAATTAAACTTCATCTATGTCTAATTAAACTTCATCCATGTCTAATTAAACTTCATCCATGTCTAATTAAAATTCATCTATGTCTAATTAAACTTCATCCATGTCTAATTAAACTTCATCCAAGTCTAATTAAACTCCATCCATGTCTAATTAAATTCAGTCATGTCTAATTAAACTTCAACCATGTCAATTTAACTCCATCCATGTCTAATTAAACTTCATCCATGTCTAATAAAACTTCATCCATGTCTAATTAAACTTCACCCATGTCTATTTAAACTTCATCAATGTCTAATTAAACTTCAGTCATGTCTAATTAAACTTCATCCATGTCTAATTTAACTTCAACCATGTCTAATTAAACTTCAACCATGTCTAATTAAACTTCATCAATGTCTAATTAAACTTATGTTGTCTTATTAAAATGTAACAGAACACCGAATCCGCTTTTCTAGGAAACCAGTCTTGTAATTATTTTACCTTTTTAATAAAACGCGACATGAAAATCTTTTGTTTACAGAAATTCTAACAATTTATTCAGCAAATTTACTCAGGCGTTTGATATGATTTTAATAATAGGTTTATTCACCAATAAACTTAATTAAATAATTGTTAAACCCTTTTGATAGAATTATTTCCATATCAATAAACTCAGAATAATTAGGTACAGATATTTTGAGCTCTTCCTCTGTTTTGATAAAATTTAAAATTAACAAAAATACTTTTTATTTTTCGGAATAACTTTATTGAGTAAAACCTCAAATTGTAATATTTAAATATTGAAGACAATATTAGTGATTTCTAAACGAAAATCTGAAACAGAAAAATCAGAAAAGGAAACGGTCACATCTGGGACTCGAACCCAGGACCCCTGTCTTTCCGGGACAGTGCTCTACCAACTGCGCTAATGGGACCCTATCCCCCTCGGTCACTTTTAACTGTATCATACTTCGAATAAGAACTACTAACATTGTCTTCATTTTTTCACCGCACATTTTTATTGGCTCGAGTCCCAGATGTGACCGTTTCCTTTTCTGATTTTTCTGTTTCAGATTTTCGTTTAGAAATCACTAATATTGTCTTCAATATTTAAATAACAAAAATACGTTATATTTTAGATAAAACACTTTTAATTTTGATAATTGAGACCCAGTTTCTCAAAAGGGTTTATCTAAGAACTGCCCGGAGCTAGCGGGACCATGGCGTTCCCGAATGCGGTAGTTTCTGAGGGTAAGGAAGTTAGTTTGTTAGGTACGGGCACAGACTATTCATATGTCTATGGGTACGGGAAAGGAAATAAAGAATAGGGAGTGAGGACTTGGCGTAGATGTAGATCTGGTCTCTAAACGTGACTCTCGAAAGTGCCGTAAATATAATATGTATATTTGTAACATATATATATTTGTATACTATGTATATTTGTATACTATGTATATTTGTATACTATGTATATTTGTATACTGTATATATTTGTATACTATGTATATTTGTATACTATGTATATTTGTATACTATGTATATTTATATATTATGTATATTTATTTACTATGTATATGTGTATAGTGCATACTATTTATTAAACTAAACCCAGCCTACGAAAGTAAATTTTATTAGCTAAATGTTGTATTATTTCCCAATTTATCCATTAAAAATAATACATTATTTTTCGGCACTTTCCAGAGATATTTTCCAGAATCGTTGAAACTTTGCATGAAATGGCTTTAACCGTGTTTGGAGACCAGATCTGAATAGCCAGGCACCCCCCACCTTCCGTTTTTCCACTTCTTTGTCCAACCCACTACCTTCAGCTTCACAACATACCTACTCTAATTGGGAATGCAATAGTCCCATTGACTCCAGACGGCTGGGAGCAGTTAAGGCGAAGTTCAATGCGAAATCACTATTTCGATTTATCTTATAATGAATTGTTTACATACTGAATGTAAAAAATATGCTTTGGATAAATTGAAGGTTTTCCTATCGTTTCCTTTGAGTAGAATACAAATAAAACTTTCTTTCTGTACTTGTTTTCTATTGTTGTTTGTTCTACTTAACGTGCCATTATTTTAATTTTTAATTTTTATGCTGTATTGATTGTGAAACTTATATTTGATATCAAAATACCGTTGTAAAATTGTACCTACTACCTCCTACATACGAATTGTAAGTTCCTCCTGTCCTAAAATGAGTTCTGTAACTCATCGGCATTGCTCTAGCAAGAAATAAACACAATAAAAAAAAATATATATATTTGATTACTCAATAAAAAATATAAATGTACACTACTAAAAAAAACATTTATAAACGCATAAAAGAAACAACTTTAAAAATATATATATGTAAGATTATCCGCGACAGTTTCCCTGATTAACTTTTTTGCTGTCTTATAAAATTATTTACAAAATCAATATAAGTAAACCACTTTTGCGTTTGAAATTGAGCGTTCCTACTCTCCGATTGTCAAGCGATTTTAATTACTATAAGATATAAGGAAAACCGAGAATATACACATTTTTGATCTATAGCTTTCCCTTAAAACTCTTTTGCGGCGGTCACATGAAAAAAGTTGAGTTAATATTTTGCGAACTCCTGTATTCGAAACCGCAACCATCGGATTTGCAGCCGAAGAAATTAACCGCTCAACCACGTAGGTCAACTAAAATACTAAAAAGGTGAAATGAAAACAATAAACTACATTAATAAAATCAAAGTTTTTGGTCGCTTGGAAAGACAACAGAATTCATTAAACATTTGTGTTTCAGACATATTCGTAGGTATCCAAATATAGTTCTCGGCAAGGTCAAAATTTATCCTTTAGTGTTCATCATATTATAATAATTTGTACTACTGAGAAATATCCCATCCGCTAGATTGTCGGCAGAGCTTCAGAGATAATAAACAATATTTAAAACCTTTCCGACATTGTTGAAGGATATACAGGATGCTCAGGATTAATAGTAAGAGGAAGCCCGTTAATAAAGACGGGGAAATAGTTAAGGTCACCACGAATCCAGATACTACCATTCTTTATCGAATTGAAATGCTTTAGCCGTGTTTGTTGACCAGATTTCCCCGCCTCTCTCTGCCTTCATCCTCACGACACCCCAATTGGTGACTACAGAGTCCCCCCAGCTCCGAGCAGTCGGAGGTAGTTGGCGCTTTTGCACACTTCTCATGTTAAAATTTAACACTTCTTCCATATACAAGAGGAATGGGTAATATGAAAAAAATTTGTTAACACAGTTAATGACTAATCTTTTGTGCAAAGATTTAAATAAATAAATAAATTTTGTTATGCGATTTTTTTTATTGGAAATGCAAAATTTTTGATTAAATTTGCAACAACTGCAAGCCATTATATATTATATTTTTAAATAGGACATATTTTCAGACATTCAAACGATTTAATGGTCGTAATATTTTTTAAAGTGATCACCATGGTCTCAACTGCTCTCAACCACAAAAACCTGCGAGACTATGGTATACCCAATTGGGGTAGGTTGTGAGGCTGAAATGAGTGGTAAAAGGAAGGAGATGGACAGAAGGAAGGTTGGGAAGTACCTGGAAATTAATATCTAGCTATTAGACACGTTTAAAGCCATTAAAAGCAACGTTTCGATTCGAATGGTGACCTTTTACAAATATTTACCACTGTTTCAAGTGCGACAAACTTTCCAACGAATTAATAGTCTTATTATTTTTCATTTCTTCAATTTGGGAGGCGGGTTTGGGTACCACTGCCCCGGGAACTATTTCTTGGATAACCAACGCCTCTGCCATAGATCACCTCGAGTGGCTCGCTACGATTGGTGACTAAGCAGGGGTGTCCGGGTTTATCGGGTGAGATGTGTATACGATGTGCCTGCATATTGACTGCATGGCGTACCGGATCGGGAGAGGCTGTTTTAGGGAGATCATTTGATCTCTCGGACTGGTCTCCCTTGACCCATTGCCTTGCGCCACAGCGGGAGGGATAGATCATACGTCCGTCACTCCTGGACAAACTGATTCCTAGATTCCTACCCATCCCCCATATTATTTTCCTTAGCAGAACGTCTTCCTTCCATTATTTACAAAGACCCTCCACACAGCATCTCCAAATATGACATAGACCCTGAGGGAAATTATTTTCTTCCTGTGTAGCGTCAATGTAACAAATAAATATATCGAGAGTGGTCGTTATAAAGTTTGTAAATAGTGCAGATGTTTAATCAGCTCCTTTTCTCAAATAAAATTTTGGTAAGGTTGTATGACCCAGGTGGGGTTCTGTATCCGGATTACAGCATCCATACAAATCTTACTACGGCCGAGCTATCGTAGATATCCTTATAATGTAATTTGCATTTTTAATGAACGATTATATAGACTAGTCACTAGTCGCTTATAGTGAACTAACAGATAAGCATTGTACTAATTGCTGTCTATAATCAAGTCTTTGAAAAAAACCATAAAACCTATACATATATAGGTAAGCTACATCTGGCTAAAGCCCTTGAACTAAATGGCGCATGTACTCGTAAGCAACTTGAATTTTGATGCCTATTTAAAATTAAAATAAAACGTTAACGTTAAAATAAAACTGTTTTTCTTGTGAATCCATGAGGTATAGCTTTTACTAGTGGAGACATTTTTAAAACTGTCCAATAATAACGTAATTCTGATAATTGATAATTCAGGTAAAAACCTACGTAAAGACTTACGTTAAAAACACGAGAGAAATATATCTGATAGTATTGTTACGCCAGCGTCTGGACGATCTAGGCCCTCTGATTGGTCGAATTAAAATTGTCTGTTTCGGGTAAATTCAGCTAACTTGAAAATTTAGACACGATTTCATACTAAAATAGGATCGCCTCATAATAATACGAGATTTCTTCAAAAGCATCGTTTCTGTTCATATAATTTTTGGATAATATCGAAGAAAATATGTTTTAGAAAGTTCATAATCCATTGGATTAATTACATTATAGTGAAAATTATCCACAATTACGTGATTACGTTTGACGAAAAAAGCATGCGTTCATTCAAAATGGCCGATACGCACCGCGGCAATAGCTGGCCGACAGAGCGTACCTCTGGCGGTGTAAGAACGAACCAAATGACTGGCGCCAATATTTAAATATGCAAAATTACTTGACCATTAAGCGTTTCATAAGAAGATTTCTTCTGGAAGTTTATTTAAACTTTGCAATGGCATTTTTCGTTATTATTTATAATTTTTTTTTGCTTATTAATTATATCTGATTTTATATTGACATGTTTTCTAATTTCTAAAATTTAAAAATGATTTATTTGCGATGCTTTAATCCTGATTGTTTATATATATCGTAAGAAATAGGGTAAAAATACCGTTTGAAGAGAATGTGTTTAATTTTTTTATTTAGTATTTCAACTATCAATTTATTAGAATAACCGTTATTAAATGTTATTTGTGTTATGAATATATTGTTTTATTTATTTTTCGGAATAACTTTATTGAGTAAAACCTCAAATTGTAATATTTAAATATTGTTTTATGGTTACATGCTATTTTTCAGGTCTTAAAATACTTCACACAGGATATAAAGCATCGCAAATAAATAATTTAGTAATTTTAAAAATAAGAGAACATGTTTATAAAAGCAGATACGACTAACAAGATTTTTTTAATAAATTATCTTTTAAATATTTTCCCACTTAACTGGTCTTTCATATTGTAATTCCTAATTCTTATAAACCCAGCCTACTCTTACCCCTCCCCCCTCCTTCCACTTCTTTTTTCCAATTGTAATCTATATTTAATTTTTGACCTCGGTGTATACTTCGTTCATGAAACATGTATTGGTTGTATATAATAAAGTGATTTTAAAAAAGTTATTTGTTTTTTAGTAAAATAAAGTTTAATCGGATAACATTATTTTATCTATTTCCGTTGTATATCAATGCATACGTACATAATAAAATGTAAACATTATATTTATTTATTAATTGGACAATTTGCATAGCGCCGCTTTTGTGAGATATCACCTCAGGGGCGCTATATTGTAATAATCTACCTTTATATATAGATTTTACTCTCCTGATGAATGTGTATATATAATCTAACTTTAAAATTTATTAGATACAGTAACAATTTTAGGTAAAGAATTACCACCAGTTGGAGTAAAATTCACACCTTTTAATTAAACCGACTGCTAATCTCATCGCACAATTACCCTCCTTTTATTCATAAACACGGGTACAATTAATCAATATGGAATAATCTATTATTTAAGTCAACTTTGTTATAACTATATTTAATTGTGACAAGCTATACGATATTGATTTAACTTTTAGACATTAACGGTTTAACACATATTTAAGCACTGCAAGTCTCCTATGAGCTAATAATATTAAGTACGGTAACAGTTAATATCAGTTGTAGACAATAATAGTAGTCTATAATAGTGTTTCATTTGAAATAATCCATCACAAATACGTAAAATTTCATTTATTTAAACAACTGTCATTCTTATTATGCGTAAATTTAGCATGTTATTATACATCAACTCCTTCCTGTTCCGTGTTTCAACTATATATACTGACCCTCTCTCTGTGAATGACCTGATTGATATCTATCTATTATGTAACTGTTGATAATATCACTTAAAATGGGCAAACTTAAAATAAGTGCCGCCCGCAGGGCCTAGCAGAAAAAAACCCGCGGAGCGGGTTTTTAACTGCTAGTGTACCTATATTACTTAACAGAGACATAATACACCGTTGTTGCTTGCCAAAGAGCTTGCTGAGTGCCAAAATTTTACCTTTTAAGGCTATTCTATGGCAAAAAATCATAATTCAGTATATATTTACCCCGCAGCATAAAGAAAAATTAGAACATAAATACAGTACTAGATTCACGCGCAATGACGGGTTAATAGTTCCGAAATTTAATAATAAATACGGACAGAGAACGTTTGAATACAACATACCTAAGATATTTAATTTATTACCTGACACTATAAAGCAATGTAAGTCTATGAATAAGGTTAAATATAGGTATGGTGAAAAATTGGCTATCGGAAAAAAAAATATTTACTTTAACATGCATGAAAAATTGCATGAAAAAATGTTGATTCTGTAGATATAAGATGTAATTTATAACTTATAAAAATGTATATGTAACTAAACTTTAAGCAGCTGTTGACAAGCCAATTCAATTGGCTTAGCAGGACTTGTTTGTTGATATGTATTAACTATTTATTCAATAAAAATTTTTAATAAAAAACTTACTTAGCTTACACGCACCCATCCTAGAGGAAGCTTTGAAAATACCGCATTTTATTGAGTCGAATGTAAATTAAAATAGATAATGTTTGGGTCTTTTCCAAAATAAATAAAATATAAAATAATCCCTAGATCTGAATCTTGAAAGCTCTATAGACGTACATAAAGAGAACTTGTATTGACTCCTATGTTGCTTACTGCACGAAATATTTCTAAGTTTCAAATAAAACATTGACTTTGTTCACATCATTTTTATTACCTATTGCCGACCAGGTTTCACAACTACTGTAACCTTTTCAGGAAAGTTAGCACAATACTCAATAATAGTAGGGTATTAAAATAATAGTCAAGATTCACACTTGGCCACAAACAGGTGAAGATTAGATTAAATACTCAATTTCCCCAAAAGATACGGCTAGTAGACCAATCTCAATAGTGGACTAATAATATTTTTAATTGAGCGTAGCGACATTCTGTCTTAACTCTACCGTTTAATATTTCTTCTGTCTGTTTTTACGTTTGGGTTCAAAGTTGCCGTGATGAATACTACATTTTTATCCCACCAGAGTTCGTATGCTCCTGCTAATTATAATGAATATTATGGCACCTTCCAGCCTGATAAAAATTGTCATTGAGATGGTGATGTTCAACGTTCCTAGAATTGTAAGAACCTTGAGTGACATCTCTTTAGACAAATTGAATAATTCCTTATTTGAAATAAAATAATTGTTACATAAAATATTTATGGTTTATAATTGAGTAGGTAGGTGTTTAAGTACCTACTTACAAATAAGATTTCAGAGGAAATTTTGGTTTTTATTTATTAATTAAGTGAGAATTTTTAAGCAACTTTTTTGTACGCGAGGTCCACCGTTCACGAAACTATCGGTTAGATATATTTTCTGTAGCTGTAAGCATCCTGTAATTTGGATATTTGCTTACACTTCGCTTGTGATGCGCGGTCACGGGTGTTGATTTCATTTACGGCCAAAAACCCATTGAAGATTAAGGCTTTGTTTTGATTAGGACAAAGCCTGAAAACACTTTTCCAACCCTCCGTGTGAGTACATATATCTTTGTTATAAATGAGCGGAGACAACCGAAAAATGGTGTTACTCAGAGTTAACATTTAATACGTATAATAGAAGATACGTAAAATACCCCTTCTGTCAATAATGGCGAGGTGATGCCATTAAAGATAACAATGAGGAATTACAGTGAAAAATATTGTGATTTGAAATGAATATTAATTTATAGTGATTTTTTTGGCGTGTTATGCCGTGTTGCGCTACCTATTTCTTTAGCTAACATTTGGGAAAGCATTATACAGTATTCATCGTCAGGGCAGATGTGTAATTTACACAATTATGTCATTAAACGTCTGCCTTGATGTTGGACACCGTAATGTTGTACAAAAAGTTGGCAAAAGAAGGAGGTTGCGCAAAATGGCATAATATCCCACAAATTAATGACTATAATACTTTTGGCCGTGAAAATCTCAAATCATATGTGAATAGTAGCTGTTGAAATAATGCTGTAGTTATTTACGCCTTTAAAACTTTTACAATAATACGAATTAGAAAAACCGAAAATTATTTTATTGCGACCAAGACTCCAACCTGTGGTGCTACCATTTTTTACGGCCGTTTTTATCAATCTCAAATTTGTTGAAAATCAATTGTTCATTGATTTAGCTTAGGGATTTATTCCATATTCCGAGTTTCTGCCTAGGAAATTTTCATCCCCTATGTCCCTCTCTTTCCTGCAGAGTCTTACCTACTACAAGAACGAAGGAGAAGAAAAATGAAACTACCGACTAGGCTGCGAGATGAAAAGTAGTTAACATTAGTATCTAATATTGTTGTACAAGGTGGGGCAAAATAATGAGAATGTGCCATAATTTTTGAAAATGGTATGAAATGTCAATGTGCTTTGAAATGTTGTAGATTGATAGAGATAGTTGACAACAAGCAATGGAGCGATATACACCTAAAGAATGCGGAATTATTGTTACTGCTTATTTGACAAATTTCCGTTGTTCATCAATCAATTCATATTGTTTTCTCGCTACGTGAATTTTTTCTCGTCGTCCTGCACAGTTTGCGCGTACAATTAAGCGTTTTAGCTGAGCGTCTTTGCAAACCTTCAAATAAACTTTCCGTGAAAACAGGGCCCAATTTTTGTGATTTATAACAAAATGGCAGCCAATTCAAATTTTGACTACTTTTGGCCCACCTTGTTTATGATCGTTATTCTCGTTGCACTTGAAACCTTGTTATTTAAAAATTCTGGATCATTGATTTCAAAAATTGGTCGTTGAATCGGGTGAATTAGATATCCGAATTGAATGTCGTCGTATTGTGGAAATGAAAATATTTCCCACGTGAGATGTGTCCCTAAAAATTTAAAAACTTGAATGGTAATTACATGTGGCCTTTAATTTATGCTTGTTTCTTATGAAGAAATTAAAGGTAAGGCTTTATGCTTTTCTAACCTCCCTTTTTCCTCTTTCTAACGCGATCGAATGAGTTTTAAAAATCGATTACATTTTACCGTCTATTTAAATATATTGTCGTTTAACCGCCAATCGGGCGTAAATTATCAATAATATTATTTTTCCGTAATTCTTATCCGTTTTCATGTTCATAAGCTGGGATTCCAAGCGAATTAAACCTCAGTCACAAAATCAGCCGCAAAAGTGTCAAAGATAAAATTATTATTATCTGAAAATTCTTTGAAATTATGTAGTTTTTTTTAATTATTTTTTTTTTGTTTTTAGTTTATTGGGGAAATAAATTTCATTACAAAAAAATCATTTTAAATTGTTTCATGGACCACTGAAGTTTTCGCATAAGACTCATATTATATAAATGAAAATGAATTTAAGTATCATTTTCAAAATTAGAACTGATTTGTGAAGAATTCAGAAAAGCGATAAAGTACGTACAATACCTACCTTTTATTCATAACTATTTTCACACAAAATTAATAGATTTTTTTGTCAAGAATTCAGACAATCCGTGTACTCCCAGTTTCCGTACACCGTGGAAAAGTTTTATTGGAAAAAATTATTCGTACAATATCAATAAATCTTGTAATAAATATTTTAATAACCCAGCAATATAAGCACTCTAGTTGATTTCTGACGTCATTCGCATCCTATCGAGACGCATTTCTTTAAGAGATTGATAACTACATGACGTCAACTAATGTGAATTGCCTTTGCGCCACTTAACCGTTAAAATTGTGGTGCTTTTTTGTCTTTTTACTATGAAGGTACTTGTACGTAGGTAAAAGCTTTTAAACTTTTACTAAAGTTGGGCTGCCCGTTGAAACATGTTTGTACACAGAGTTGATGAAATCGATTAAAGTAGTTTCCATCTTACCTTTTAATGTAGTTTTGGAAGCGTTATTAGTTTCAAGCTCATTTGTTGTAATATTGTTGTACGGAGAACAATAAGACTTGATCGAATTTGTTTGAACCAGTTGTTATAGAAAAATTCTACCTCGAAACCATTGGTAATGGAAAACTATTGGAAAATTGCACTTTTAAAATTTAAAATTATTTTTTAATCTGAAGCAAAATTGGCAGTGGTTTGTTATGTTACTACCGTTAAGAACTTCATTGCAATCTCTCTTTCTGTTATACTTGTTGTTGTGAGAAAGCGAAATATGTTACAGCGGTATGCTTTTATTTACCATTATTATTAAGATACCACATGGCAGATACGTATTAAGGAAGTATTTTTTTTCTGATAAGGATATTAAAAAAATGACGTAGAAGTGAATGGTAGAAGAAGTCAGGGACGCCCGAGGAAGACATGGCACGATTTAATTAGTCAAATGTATGGCAAAATGAGGTGCATGTGATGTTCGAAGAAAGAAATGCACGGCAAATTTATGAGATGGAATGGAATGATAAGAAAAGCTGAGAATTCTCGAGGAAGACATGGTACTATCAGAATCAAAACTTATGTATGCTAAAATAAGGCATATGTGAAATGGAAATGATTAGTAAAGAGACTCTTCATTATTGTAAAAAGGAGCGGATGAAGCGTGAAGAGATTATACGACGTGTAAGTGAATACTTAATGGTTAAGCCATTACGCATTATACATTAATTTACACATACATCTCATGCACACATACTGAGATAATATTGTTGTTACTAGTCCTACCTTCTTCTGTTCCCGCACTCTTTCGCTGCACATTGTGCAATCAGTCTGTTACAATAACCCGCACCGCATCGCTCACTATAAACCTCTCCCGCTATAGGTTAAATTGCTGGCTGAAGCATGTTCATGAACTGCTTTACCTACATTCAATAACCCGCGCACTTCTAGTGCAAAACCGATTTGTGTTCAGTGCTACCGCCGTGATACCCGGGGAGGATAGACAGGAAGAAAACGTGTACTCGTTTTCACAATGGCGAGTCCTTCCTTATCCATACAACATATTATTATTGTCTTATGTGCAGTGGTAATTACACTAACATTCAAGGTCCTTCGACAAACTTTTTTGCATTCCTTAAAAACATACCATACACACCTCTTAAAGAAGTCTTAGACACCCGAGGAAGACATGGTACAATTAAGTGAATCCAATACTTTTCAATTCATAATAAAAGTATTATTTTCACCTAATCAAGGTTAAACGTAACTTACGTTATAATCCACACGTTCATGGGTGGGGATAATTTATCCATTTTATGAAAATGTATTTTTTGCAAGTTATACTTAAAATGTTAAAACGAATTATTTGTTTTCGGACGTACGCAATATGAAAAAAGAACACATAGGTTTTTTCCATATAAAAACTCAATTCTTTCAAGAAAGGAGTACAAATACAATATTGTAAAAAAATCTTACTCCAATTCATTTGTAACCCCGATCAACACCTGGTACACGTCAGCTAGTCAACAACATAAAATAACGTTTTTGTTTGGCAAATAATTGAATCAATTTGACTAAAAAGGCGGAAAACCTTATGTGATCTCCAAAGAAACTCAAGTGCAGTTCGTTTTCCAGATTTCGTTACCCTGATTTAATTTTTTTCATGAAGGTATTCCATCTCGAACATTAAGAGGATGTCTTTGTCATGCAAAACGACCGTATACTTATAGCATAAGAAAATCCATAGAATTTATTATGATCAAGAGCGATTTTAAAGAAACCGGTTGTGGTCAATTTAAATAATCATTTTCTGAGATAATGACACAATTCATTATCTCAGAAATTAGATTTTTTTTGTAATTATAATATCGTGAATCCATATTGACACCTACGGCTGTCTGACGCCAACTTTTTGTAATTCAATATGTTGTTCCATCAGTGAAAAATACAAGTGGAAATGTACAGTTTTGACCAAATATGTTATATCTGGATATTGTGTTATTATTATTTGATTATTTTGTTATTGCAACAAACAATCTTATAAGATCTTTCATATACTAACTCATAGACCACAAGCAGGCTAATTAAGATTAAATAATAATAATAATGATTGGATTATTTATAAAGCGCCGTTTTCGTGAGAAAATCACCTCAATGGCGCTTAAAGATCCCGAACTTCTACTCATTTATAACATGTTTCCTTGAAAAAATTTACATTTTTAAAACTCTAAAAAAGGTTATTTTTTAAGATAATCTCTATAAATTTGCAGAGTTGAAAAAGTAATTGTACGAAATTCTTTAAAAAAAATCGTAAAGTGTGCCGTTAAAATTATAAAAAAACACACTTAATCCTGTCATTTAAATGTTATAGGTATGAAAACATTAATTGGTCGAGCGTTTAAATGTCTAAGTCATGCTATATTAAATATTTTCGCTTACGCCTATTAATTATAACCATTTTTTATATATCCCACTCCCTCTAACATTCGAATTTACATATCTCCTTCTACAAACCTTCTTATTTTTTAAAGCTTGCTACGGAGCCTTAAATTAATTTTCTGTTCGAGATACAATTTTGATATTTGAAAATAATTCCAGAAGTAAGAAAAAATTTTGCTTACTTTAGGCGTGTGGATATGCCCACAATATATTTCTACGTGTTTTATCTCTTTTGCCACTCGAGTGATTTTTGGTATATTATGCCAAATTTGCAAAAAAGTTTCGAGCGATCGATTTTCTTAATGTGCCATATTTATAGAACCTAAAATACATATTTATAGAACCTAAAATACATATTTATAGAACCTAAAATACATAATTATAGAACCTAAAAATACATATTTATAGAACCTAAAAATACATATTTATAGAACCTAAAATACATATTTGTAGAACCTAAAATACATAATTATAGAACCTAAAAATACATATTTATAGAACCTAAAAATACATATTTATAGAACCTAAAATACATATTTATAGAACCTAAAAAAAAATATTTATAGAACCTAAAAATACATATTTATAGATCCTAAGAATACATACTTATAGAACCTAAAAATACGTATTTATAGAACCTAAAAATATATATTTGTAGAACCTAAAAATATATATTTATAGAACCTAAAAATATGGGAAAAACGGTAAAATCTAGTTGGATTCATTGGCTTTAAGCCGCAGAAAGCAGTTTTATATGTTTTCATATTGATATTTGAAGGAATTGTATGAATTTAATAATACGGTAAATGTACATATTTAATATCAATTGCTCGAGTGATGTAATAAAATTAACTTTAGAATACTGATTTGGAAAATATTATAATATCGTCGTTATAAATGTTAAATACGGATTCTTGAAATAATAACTATTTCTTCTTGAAAACAATGCGTCTTTTATTATAGCACTTTTTTAGGTGTGTTGAATTGTCATTTTGAGGAGTTATCATGTAACCGTTTCGTTGAAAGAAATATATCTCGAGAGAAATAGCGACCTCTAGGTTTCATAAATTCGAGTATGCTTTTCTGTCTGGAATTTATAGGATAACGTTATTATTTTTAGCTCACGAAGTCATTTTTATAGTGAGATTTTAAACAATTAAGCACTAAACAGACAAAACGTTATAGTATTTATAGAAAATGGACTTAAAAAAAATAAGCAAAATTAGTGTAGAAACTAGGTTGAAGTCTTATATTCTAGAAATAATGTAAGCAATAATTTAAGCAAAGAATTTATCATGACGTCTTTAAATGTTAAATAAGATAGTGAAATAATCTCACCATTGTACGCAAATAGGGATGTTTAACTAAACATGTAATTTATATGGGTTGTTAAGAGGTTAAACACAAAACAACAAATCAAGGCTTATCTAGACCCCACTTCTTAACCCTTAATTATTTAGGCTAGTTGGCTCGTTTAAAACCCCAAATGAAATTATATTTTTTGGAACACAAGGACATGCCGGCGTGGTCTAGTGGTATACGCTTTTGACTACAGATCCGAAGGTCGCGGGTTCGAACCCGGCGTGCGCAAATAAATTTTATTTGATTAATTTGTGTTATTTCACAATTAATTAATTTAAAATAATATATAGTATATTTGCGGCACGTTCCAGAGTGGAAGATACTCTCAGTATCGCCCTGGTGTAAGACCACCATTCAGAATTGAAACGTTGCTTGAAATGGCTTAAGCCGTGTTTGGTGACCAGATCTGAATAGCCAGGTACTTCCCCACCTTCCTCTTCCCCATCTCCCTCCCCTCCCCAATACCCTCAGCCTCACAACATACCCCAATTGGGGATGCCATAGTCTCACTGGCTCCAGACGGGAGCAGTTGGGACTCTTGTGCGGTAATACTGTAAAAAAAAAAAAAAATAAGTAGCACTGATTTAAAATGGTTGGAATTTTAAAATATCTTTCTCTAATTAACCAGGCAGATTAGAGTACAGGCATTTGCGGACGACCGATACGAAGTCAGTGCGATCGGCAAGAGCTTCAATGATTTCAGAAAACGGACAAAAGTATTCAAGTGATTTATTTTTGGGGTATTATGCCGTATCGCGCTACCTCCTACTTTAGCCAACGTTTCAGACAGCATTACAATATTAAACATCTTTCTTGATGATGGATGATTTCCCGATCACTGTAAAGCTGTCCTAAACGTTGGCTAAAGATGGAGGTGCGCAACACGGAATAATACCTCAAAAACGAATCTCTTGAAGAACTTAACTGTTTGAAATTGCCAAATCACTCTACTAAATAATAAATCTGGTGATGACAAAACCCACAAATATGCAGTATCAATAAGTATCAACAACAAACGCCGCCATTTGCAAACTCAACGGAACTGATTCAAATCAGTGAAAGTGTCACGTGATCAATCACGTGACACTTTCAAAATTCGTTGCGCGCCCACTCTTGAACTGGTAGTCAATCTTGTATGATTAAAAATGACATGCATTATACGTAGGTACCTAAACACTAAAAAAAATATAAGATCTTTTTGAGCGTAGTTATTTCTTATGTATCGTTTACTAACGAACAATCCGAAGGGGCTGGCATATATCACAATCATACATATCACCGTCTTAATTCTTCTACGTCGCATTTGAATAGATTCCAGAACGTGATTCAATTGTTAGTGCCACGTGCCATGCCTGGGGCGTCCTCCATTTCTTCTTCAATTCACCTACTCGTCATGTCTTATTCTCTTGAGACTCCCGCTGTACATTGCCAGGTAATATTTGAGATATTCGTATAAGCACTTTGCGAAAAGCGTTTAATACCCTTCCACGTTCATAAAATTCGGTAGTCAAATTTAGAGAAAATTTTTAAAAAAAAAAAGGAAATATATTATACAAGGTGTTAAGGAGCGTACTTGACTTACTTTATCCAGTGATTCTTGATATTACTTAGAGTGAGGAATTTGAATTAAAATTTTGGTGTCCGGTGACGTTTTTGATGTTTTTATTTTCAACAAAAAACGTAGAAAATCACCAGGAATTGGACTGCTGTGAGGTGAGGAATAAGGTGGTTACTCGGCTAAGTGACCAGTGATAACATATGGAAGAATTAAAAAAAAAAATAATAATAATTAAAACCTGAGACCAAAATTTTATTTGAATTTTTTACTCCAAATAATGTCACGTATCACCGGTTGAAGTAAGTCTAGTACGTTGTTAAGTTGTACGGAGGTAAAGTGCACTAACTTCAGGAGTTGATTTAGGTAAAAAAAGTTGAATTGTTTGTACCCATGTAAAATAAATATTCTTCTATCGAAAAATATTATTTTAAAGGAAAAATTTCGAAATTTTATTATTTTTTTTTACTTCTTCCATAATGTAGAATCACCTTCCAAAGTTGGTGAACCGGACACCTTGTATATATTTTCAAATTCATGAGATATTGATGCTTTGAAGAATTAACTGTTTTTGAATATTTTTAAATGGAAATACTTGTTTCAGATAAATTTCGTGTTTTGACTAGGTAACCAGTAAATTTATCGAGATGTTTTTATAAGAAAGGCTTTGTTGAGAGGGTTCGGAATAAGTTTGACAGAACATGGTTAAATATAAGTAGATACAACACAATAACAAATTAGTATACAGGCTGAAGATTTATAATATGACGTGATAATATAAAGAAAGAAATGACTTGATCTATTAAAATGAAATGAGCAAAAGATTATTTAGCTTGGAATAACAAGGCTATTAGTATGAAACTGCGATATCGAGGTTCAAAGTTTGAATACCGGATTATTAATTCTAATACGCGAAATTGATAAAGAGTGAATGTGAAGAACATATTGAATTGACTTTTCTTTATGTTTAAGAATATTCTATTCAAAACACGTGGCATTTAGCCAAATAACTGAGTAAAAAATAAATGGAACGTTATAGCCTTGAATATCACATAAACTCAGTGCAACAGGGTTCTATCTGATTATATGATTTTTTTTTTGGCAAAAATAATAACTCAATTAACACTTTGTTTTATGTTGGAACTGGCAGAGAAATGATGAAAATAGAGTGAATGCTGTAGAAATAAGACCCATGAGGCGTATGCGTGCTAAAACCATGTATGTGAGAAATGTGGAGATCCGCAAAGAGTGCAAGGCTGATGTAAGTTTAATGAGTAAGATCAAGAAAGGGACGCTTAGATGGTTTGGGGATGTAGAGCAAATGAGCAAAGAAAGGAGTGTAAGGAGAATATACGATGCGAATGTGATTGGTAGCAGAAGTCGTGGACGCCCGAGAAAGACATGGTACGACCAAGTAAATCAGATACTTGAGTCGGGCCATGTCAAGAGTCAGAAAAATAGAAGAGTATGTACAGTGAGTGTGTCCCAAGACCGAGTTGTTTGGCAGTCCGTCCTCTCTGCCTACCTCTGCGGTGAGTTAGTTAGTTAGTTAATGATAAATGTATTTATTTTATCAGTTTTAGCAAATAGCAGATGGAACCTTGTTGTCCCAGGAAAATGAGCTTCAAGTACAACGCAAATAAAACCATGTTTTCCAAAATTTTAGATAGAAGATAGAATTAAGCAAAATTATATGTTGTTATAATAATTAAAACATAATTAACAAAAATAAAATAATGTTGCTCTTAAATTACAAATGGAACTTTGTTGTTCTTAAAAATGAATATAAAGATTTTAAATAGAACTTTGTTGCACAATTTATCAGCGAACTTGCACATGAGTTGGAAATTTTTGTGACAAGGTTTTATAGACAAAATTTTTTAAGAAACTTATTGAAAAAAAGTAAAGTTTGGCCGAAATGTCAGATAAAAATTTGTCCAAAATACCGGAGCCAGTGTACTATGAATTCCCTATTTGGGGAATTTTGTGAGATTGAAGAAAATGGGTAAATGGAGGCATTAGGGTAGAGGAATGTTGGAAAGTAGATACCAAACTATTCAATGCAGGGGCAGTTTATAGAGGCTGAAAAGCGGCTTAGGTTCTTTGAAGATAAGATGAATAATATGTAAATTTATGAAAAAACCGTGTTGGTTTTTGAATAAAGAACTATCTTTCTAGGGACAAGCATAACTTTATAGTACTTATGGGCACTGCACACCACTGCTACATGCGAATATAAATATCCCTTGTAAAGTAGATATATTTGTTTATCAGGATATTTATATTTATTTATTCATTTTCGGGTAATCGACAGTTTACATTTAATCAGTTTGTACATAAGTATTATAAAGTAAAATAAAACCAATTATGGATTTCCTCCTTGTGACTTTACCTCTACTGAGACAGCTTAATATGAAATAAGTAAATTAAAATTGTGAGAAAGGAATATGAATTAAAAAATTTATACAAAACAAAAGATTAAATAAAATGAAAAATTTACAAAACAATACATTTATAGCCATGGAGAGAGGTTGTAGATATAAATCAAATCATAATAGAGACATAAACATTATTCACAAACCATCATAGAAATATTCTTTTATGGACCTCTTGTATTTCGTAAGTTTGCAACTGAAATTATCAACCTTGGATAATACGCTATTGTAATTATTGCATAGTCTATTTAGGCAAGAATTTTGCTTAGAGTATATATAAACAATAAATAAGTTGTAATTGATATCCTGAAGCTTGATTTAAGCGAAACCGGTCCATGTGAAAAATAATAAAAACTCATGGTTAAAAACAAAGTGTTAGATTTAATTTAAAAAATATATATATTTGTATTTGCCCTGATTTTTTAAATGTTAATGCCACGTAATAGTCCCAACTGCTGCCAACTGTTCGGGGCCAATGGGATTAATGCTTCACTAAATGGAGTATGTTGTGAAGTTGTTGTGAAGGAGATGGTGAGGAGGAAGGTGGGAAAGTCTCTGGTAATTCAGATCTGGTCGCCAAATACGGTTGAAGTCATTTAAGGCAACGTTTCGATGGTGATCTTTCACTAGCGATATAGACAGTGAAATTAATAATACATTAAAATGACTGGGATTTGAACGCAGTTCAACATATCTTACCGCTTTGTCGTTTAGGTAGGTACCATAAAAGTACATTCTTGAGTTAGTTGATATAAATAAACGATATCCGGATTTAATTTGATGTAAACAATTTTATAATAGAAAAAAAAAGTTGAAACTCACCCCTCATCTCGTTCATGTCCTTAGCAATAGCTTGAACTAATTTGTTCACTGATAGAATAGTTAAAAGTTCGACAACAATTTCTCCCAAACCTCTCATTTTGACACCTTTGTTTTAAAAAATGAAAAAAATAACCAACCTATCTATAAGTAAAAGAATATCTTCGACCGAAAAAATCAACAAAAGAATTGAGTATTTTTCTCTTGTAAAATATAATATTTTTTTCGTAAGAAATAATACCATTCTTTAAAAGATATAAAAGGTAGTTAATGTTTTTGAGAGCGGTTTAGTTGGTTGGTTGGTCAGGTAGAAAACCAATTAAACTCTCTAGTTAGACTCAAAATTAATTATTTGTAACAGGAAAAGTTCAACTCTCTCATGCGTACTTTGTTGAAAAGTTGAAAAAGTAATAAAAAAACTCTTTTTGTCCACGCGCTAACTAGAAAAAGGGGAATGTTTTAATATGGAGCAAGATATTTTACAGTCTCATTACGACGAATAAAAAAATTAAGAAAATAAATTTAATTCTTTGATCTGAAATTGGTTACGTATTTACTGTAAAGTAGGTGGGCAATACGCTTACTATATTTAAAAAAAATACAAATTATTTTAAACTTATGTTCACATAGTAGAAAATGCACCACTTTTTAATAATCTTTCCAATATTTTGACTACATTAATTAAACAAAAAATATATATAACATATTTGCTGAGGGTATTAGGTATTATAAAAAAGATTAATTATTAAAAATTAAGATGAATGATTTTATTGAAGTTTTTTTTTATTGAAAGATAAAAAAATGTTTTTTTGGATTATAAATTTAGAAATAAATTTATTACGGGTTGTTTCAGAGAATTTGAACAATTCATCAATGTTCACAGTTGATTTTCAAGGAATGTGAAAGTTCTATTATTATTTTAGTTCTGTGAAGCAACTGGCCCACGTCGATATAATAACAAAACTTTAGTAGGACTTTCACAGAACTTTGAGATAAACTTTGAAATTTGATGAATTGTTCAAATTCTTTGAAACAGTCCGTCCTAAGAATTACAGAAGATCTAACTTTTATGTAAAGTGAACGAGGTACTATTCTAATCTTAAATTAAGTGACGGTTATTGTTTGATTTCGCTTTATAGAACTTATTTTTCGAATTTAAATAACTTTTGAAAACCGAACACAAGGCGTGTTTCCCGCGCCGCGGCACACTTCCTACTGGTAGAGTGGGCAAGTACCGGGTATCTACCCCGGCGAGAGGAACAGGGTAGCTGCTAGCTACCTCCTGTGGCGCTTGGCGTGGTATTTTCCGACCCTATATTTCTGTGTGCAGTGTCGTGGAAGTGCTCAGGTCGGGGTGTATAAGAATCAATTGACCTAGTATATAAAATTAATTAACAATATCAAATTAAAAAGAGGTTTTCAAGATAGTCGATGATCTATGGTGCCCTTTATTATGTACCACAGTTTTTTTCTTCTTATCAGGTCTTCAACAATTATAATAATAAACATTTTATTTACCTACAGTAAAGAGGCATTATTTATCTGGCGTCAAATTCATTTATTCGTAGAAAATTTTACACAAAAATATCTGTTATTTATTCAGTACATATTTATATTATAAATAATTTTTATATTCAACCTTTTTGGTCAGAACTTATAATATTGTAGACATATAAAAAAATAAAATTATTTCAAGCAAGCCTGGTTACGTATTTGATTCTTTTTCCAGGCATAACAATGATACCGCGGTCTGAAAACTGCTTAGATTGGCAAATTTCAAAGACATTTTTTTAAGCGAAGCCATTAACCCAAGGTTTGTAGTTCACAGATTTTCATAGAGGATAATTTGTTCTGAAAAGAGCTCAAGATAATATTTAAGTAACCTTGATTATAATTCCAATTTTGAAAAAGATAATTAAAACAATTTTCTTTTAAAAAATTATTTTATACGTAGGTACCTACTTTATCGTTTGACTGAATTCTTCACGCAATGAGTTCCAATTTTGAAAATCACGCTTAAATTGGAACAAATTTCATTCAAGACTTGCGCGTAGACAAGCAAAATTAATATTTTTTACAATTTATAAGAATCAAACTTCGCGCGATGTTGTTATTTCCTATGAATGTTTTACCAACAATAGTCTTCTAACTATATGACCTAATATTCGATTAGAATAAAATAGATATGAATCCGAAATGTAAAATTATATTTTTCGTTTTTTTAATTTTTTAAATAGTTACATAGTTACCTGTGTCCTAATACAATCAACATTTAAGAAAAAGATTTTTTTATAATGCATAATTCACATATTTACGCATTTTAAGTTTAAATGTTATAATTTGCTTATAATTTTATTCCCTTTGGTAATTCGCCGAATATCTTAATTGCTCCGTGCATCAAGGATTTTACAAGTTCTTTTTTTGAAGGGGAGTCTTCATTTTCTAAAAAAAATTCAATTGACGTATGGACATTAATTATTTTGTTTCCCTAAAAAATATGGTATTGAAGTAAATAATTTGTTAAGTGATAATATATTTAACTCATGCAAAATTTCCTTGATTGTCGTTATCAATTTTTATTCAGTGTAATTTTTATAGATATATTTTGTAGTATTGACATTTTTTCATTCCTTGGCAAAGAATATAATGTAAAATTGTTTCAATTCTTATCAGAAATTTTCAAAGAGTAATTGCCAATTATTATCAAAGTACCTAATTAGAAACGTTTGATGCCAAGAGTAAAAAAATGGTATTTTTAATTAAGAACGTAATCTTCAGGTTGTGTTCAGAGCCTGATGCTGTCGGTACTTTAAGACGAAAATATTATTGTCACATAAATAACAGCGCCAACTTGGTGCCAGCAATGTTCTTGCCAATAAACTCGACTCGACGGGCAATCTGTTGGATCAAGATCAAGAGCAGATTGCAATCTTTAGAACATATATATATCAGATAGGGATGTAGAGTTTGTTTGTGTGGTATTTCAAAGAAGGGTACTCAGAAGAGTTAAAGACGTTGATTCCTATGGCACCACTAAGGGATGATAAGTATATTTTTATTGAACGACAGATTTTATGTTATTCATTCATTTATGTTGCACTTAAGATATCTTATTTTTAACACTTTGGAAGAAAGGGAGAAAAAAAGTTTAAAGGTTATATAAAGAGTAACTACGAGTCACAAGTGCGCAACACTAGATTGGGTTCTTCTTTAATGTATCAGCTTGTGAATACGAGAACATACTTTGGACAAAGGAGTTTCTCTTATATAGTTCCGTTGATTTATAATATGCTCGGTGAAAATATTAAACTATAGGTTCGTTGAATCTATTCAAGAAAATGTAAAAAATTCCATACTGGCCGAGAGTGGTGATTTTGGATTGCCCATGTCTCGTGGCTTCTGTCACAAATCACCTTAGAAGCCCAATATTTTATGTGATCCATGTGTGCATGTGATTTAATTATTTGATTGAATATAATTGTGAAGCTGCTATCGACACAGAAATTCTACAGTGAGATGAGCAGAGGAAAAAAAAAATCATTATAGTTTTGGAATAGCTTAATGCATAAAACCTCGAATTGTAATATTTAATTATTGAAGACAATATTAAATATTGTAAGACAAGACCTTGCCGGGGCACCGTTTTACCAACTATTATTTAGTATTTATCTAAGACACTGTCTAGATTGCATTTACTTCGAGTTGAATCTTGCGATCGTACATAAAGATAGCAGCCAGTAAAAATGTGCGGAGAGAAAATGAAGATGATGTTGGTAGTTCTTATTTGAAGTATGATACAGTTGAAATATGACCGAAGGAGATAGGGTCCCATCAAAGATATTAGAAGAACGAGATATGCTATGTTTGCCGCCGGACCGTAGGCGGAGTACTACCTAATTAGGGTACTTTGAACGGTATCGGGACGTGTACGCACAGAAATCTATTCTATGTATTAGTGCGGATACCTTAGCGTATTCGAAGTTGTGCAGTAGTATTGGTGAAAAAAACCGGCGACACTCGGCAAAACAATTCCACACAGTATGAACTGCTCATAGCACATCTCGTTCTTCTAATATCTTTGGGTCCCATTAGCTCAGTTGGTAGAGCGGTGCTCCGGCAAGGCAAGGGTCCTGGGTAAGAAAGAGTTCTAGATGTGACCGTAACTTTTTCTGATACAAACTTTTTATTGAAATTATTCGCAATATTCAAGTTATACCTTTACATACTCATGCATCCAATGAGAAGTTTGTATAATTTAAAATAAAGCACGAACATGAGAATAAAGGTGTTCCCATACGGTAAAGGTGAATTTCGTTCCCGGTTTTATCCTAATAATACAGCCTCCCCTGATCTGTCCCTTCTGGGAAAGACCCTTCTCAGAACTGATCAGTAAACACCGGAAAACCATTCCAGAGTAGTGTTTAAATACTGAATGGTCGTCTTTATAACTTTAAAATAGATCGATGTCGAAGTTTCTTGAATTTTGGATGAACTTATTTTAAGATATCACTCACTAATGTCTCCTTCAATGAATTTTTAAACACTTTTGGGACACAAAAAGATAACTGCTCTGAGATAATTCCCAATAAAAAAAGGACAAAACAATTGTTGAATATTAGACCATCACACAAGATTATTATTGCTACTTACTACTAGTGTAATAATAATAATAAGTATCTTATCATCTTCTATTCTTGTAACAAATAGATATAATGAAACTTCGATCTCCCGTGCTGAGGATAGGATAGGATTATTGCGTACTATTTATATTATGACTATTTTTAAATTAATGGTTTGAGGCATCGACGTTTTTATTGACGAATTTTTACCTTATGCAGCGAATTATTTGATATTGGTGACATATTTTTTTCCATATTTTGGTGATCCCCCTGATAACTGGCGCCCAGTGCACAGAGCCTTCATTCTATTCTGCTAGTCCGTTACTGCATCAACTTATATCAATAAACTATCGAACGTCAAAACCAAAACCATGTCTAAATTCCGCCGAAACATCGTAAGAGCTTTGACTCCAATTCTAGATTACGCTGATTCGAACAATATATCAGCGGACTAAAAAGGAAGATTCTTTTTTAAAAATAACTATAATCAATCGTTATTATAAAACAGAAAGTTATATTCCATGGAATAGCCAGCACTAAAGAGACAATACATTAGATGTTGCTTGAATAGTTTTAGCTCTGCACCATTTAGTAACTTTATCCTAATATACTCATATTACTTCGCAACCTAATATGCCGAATATTCCCCGGTTAGGTGTGATATAGTCCCACTGGGTACGGCCAGTGGAACTCTTGGATGGTATCACATAAATAATGTCCTTGGGGGAACGATTTCTGTAAAGTATAAATAGTACTTGATAAAAAAAAACGTGATATAGAAGTCGTGTTAATATTAAGTGTATTAAACTGTTATATTTTGCCATTGTTAGAAGTCAACTTGAGTACAATTTTCCAGTCTGGAACTCTCAATACAATATTAAAATAGTAATGAAAAAAACAATACAAATTCTTACGGTTTCTAAGTTTTAATGTGGATATTCCTGCATTTTTTTTAACTACAATACTATTTCAAAATATATGAATATGTTTAAATTGTCAGAATGAATGATTATCACCGACTTGGTATTTCTATAAAAAATTCTAAATGTTACATTTGATAGTCCAGAAGTGCTTTTTAAGCTTGTAATACTAGAAGTCAGGATTAATTTCAGTTCAGAAATTCCGAGACTAACTACCGGATGTATTTGTCACTGTACAGAATACTAATGGAGGGGAATAAGTCAGTAAACATCTCCAGTTTATCACTAAATAAAGAAAAATTATGTTACCGAGGTATTTTAGTCATGTATAATTTTTACTTTTTATTCTATGTAAAAGCCAATAAAAAGTGCACCAACAATTGAATAAACTTAAAAATAAATAACATGAAAGCAAAAAGTTCATATAATGATGATGTTGTCTATATATCTCGTGGCCCAAGGGTTGTGGCGTCAAGTGGCGTATATATTTGGCGTATATATTAATTTGGAACAATTTTATCGATAGCCCATTCCTCTTGGGATGCTATGATTTACATGTACCAGACCACTACAGTCGAAGTCGATACAATGACTTATTCAGATTACCAAAAGGCAAAACGACGTCCTGGCAAAGCATAGCATGACGGGGAGAGTGGTGCTGTTGAACGAAATAGCAAAGAATTTGGATGTAAGTGACTGTTCTCTAAATGACCTAAAACAATTATTGAAGAGTCACTTACCTAAATGCAGATATGATGTAAAATTGTACTGTAACTGGAATAAATAAATTGTAATGCAACTGTTGTACAATAAAAAAAAATAAAAAAAATAAATATATATAAACATATTTTTTTTAAAATAAATAGTTAAAAATGAGACGAATGGTGCCGTGCCATTTCGTTGTGATTGTAAATGTGCGCCAATATAGGTACACACGTGCATTATTCACCGGAATTCGAATAAAATATTGCCAGATGGGTTTTCAAACATTGAAAAACGATAAAACAGTGGTGACATGTGGTGAAAATATGAATAATAAATTTTTTATTAAAAAAAAAAACGTTACCGGACAGCAAAGTGCACATAAGATTTTTTACTCCAAATATGCTAAGGAATAGCTGGTTAAAGTTTGTCGGGTACGTGCCGATACAGCCTGTATATATAAGAAAAAGAATCAGTCATAACTCCGCAACGGAAAGGATTACATAAATTATTTGTGCGTCGTCAGTAGATCTTGAGGTGCAAGTTTAGCAGAAAGACATGAATTGAAAACGAAAGACTATTTTTGACATTTTGGTAATTTATAAGATTTGACAGCGTGTTCAAATAAACTTTTAGTTTAAGTATTTCTGTTTCCTGTTAGTATAGTAGGCATAATCGGCTTTCGATATATTATGATCCAGATACTCACTTACGCCTGGATTGCATGCAGTCGGTAATACGTACGCAGAGGTGGCTGATGTTTCTAACCTCATGGAATGTAGATACAAGAAGGCTATAATAAATATGATATTTCTTCATTAAATATTATAGTAAAATTTAATACTTTATTACTCATTCGGAATGTTTGTATAAGTGAATCCTCTACTCATTTATCGCTGTAATATGTATTACAATATCAATATTTTAAGGCCCGTTTCAGCGTTTACAAATTTTCCTAACCATACAGGTATACAAATAAGAATGTCTGTGGTGGCGTGGCATTATTTTTATACAAATCTACAGTTTTATTCCTAAATTGATGAAATTTTGCACACTTGACTTTCAAAACTAGAAGAGGGTGTCTTTATGAGATTCTGAAAACAATCCCACTTCCTTTACCATCCTTTAAAACATTAAATCTTGATTAAATTTTGTGCACCTGACTTTCAAAACTCGGGAAAAATTATTGTCTCCTATTAAAGCCCGGGCTTCGCCGGGGACTTTAGCTAGTAAGCAAACAAAATTTATTCATCAAACACAAGTCACACTGTACGTCAGGGTAGTAATTGACCTGGCATTAAAACGACTACAATGACAAAAAAATCTAGAACCGAAATGCGATATGTTGCTAAAACGGTGGCCTTTTAAAAAATGTGCGAAAGGGAAATGTCAATGTTCGGATATTCTTTTTCCCGCCTTTAAATCTGTCACTATTGCTTTCCTGCGATTCAAGGCTGTTCTGGGTTGTTCATTACAAGAGTTAAGGCACTATCTTTCTGGGTTACGATGTCAAGTTTCTATCGGTTTCCTTGTGAAAGATTAATATCAGGTTGCAGCAACTCTTAAAAATAATTAGTACCCCGGATGATCTCAAAAGAACGTTGCGTCTATCTTTTAATATAATGGGACAAATAATTAATGTAATTTGTTAAATTTAATTAGGTTTTTTATGACATAACAGGCTATTGTCATTGCTTCTTTCTTTACTGTTATTTTATTTGTTATGTTTTAACTTAATTTAATTCTTTAATTTTTCTCATCAAAATTTAATACTGCACTATGTATATGTAAAAAAATAAAATAAAAACTTTGTATGTAAATGGCACTTGTGCCGTTAATTCTAAATAAATAAATAAATGTATCTGCGAGCTTAAAAAACTCAAAAATTAAAGTTTAAAACTTCTTCAATGGTTGCAAAAATCTTATGAAAAGTGGTGTATACAAAGTATTTAATTTTCATATAAAGTTTAAAAGTTGAAATTATGTTGTTCTCAGTGATATGACCAGAAATTATGTTGTTCTCAGTGGTATAACCAAAAATAAAATAATTCACAAAAACACAAACAAGTAATTACATAAGTACTTGTGGTTTTGCGTGGGACAGCTAATATTGTTAATAGTTTATCTAAACTTTAACGGTATACTTAAAAAAAATCAAAATCTGCTCTTTCATATATGGCAGTAATTGAATTATTTTAAGAAAAAACACTTTTGGCAAGTTATGCTTTAAAATATTAAGAAGAATTATTTGTTTGTGCCCGTATATACGCATTTTGAATAAAAATAAATAGTTTTATCCGTATAAAAACTTATTCTTTTAAGAAAGTCAAACAAATGATAATGTTAAGTAGGTGATTTAATACAGTATTATTTTTGTATGGTTTTCTTGAAAGAATAAAGTTTGTCGCTCGATTTTAGGCAACCGTTTACTTTATTTTTAAGTTATTAAGACGATTAAGACGATTGAAAAAGCACTATTTAAATTCAATATTAACTAAATTCGTCTTCTATGTTCAGTTAGCTATGTTTTACGAGTATGGCAACGATTGATAAAAAATATTCAGACGGAAGATAGACAAATTTCAATGCGGCCACCAAAGTATCAGATAAGCTTCGGTTAACTGTCAAAAAACATATTTTTTTTAAATAATGTCGTTCGTTACGAAAAACTATTGGCTTATTAACGAACTGAGTTAAACTAACGAACCTCTAAGAATTGAAAGAATTCATATACGAGGCAAGTTGGACCTGTTAGGGCTAGTGACGCTTCATTCTGGCTTGCAGAAATAAAATTTATTCACATGACAAGTTGAGAATAAAGATTAACTAATTAACTCCGTTTTTAGTACAAAAAAGTAAATATCGACTGCTAAGGTAAATTATATATTTTATTAAAAAAAGCACATTCTAGGGTTACGACCTTACCTGACAATATTTAAAAATCTCCTACAACCACCACAGTAATTGTCCTCCAGTATTGTCAGTCTATGTCGTCTTCTTATTCACTGCATTACCAATATCAGCCTGGCTACCAACAGCACGACCGTACTTCGGAAATCGGCATGAAATCATCGGTAGTTACGCTTATCTCTTGCTAAACCCCCTGAAATACACTTTTTAAAACTGATAAAATTAAAAATTTCGTATATTTTAGTGCTTGATTATAATATGATAATAAAATGACACATTACAAAAAAATATCATTAATTACTTGTAATCTCTCCTTTAGTCATACTTTCAGGTCGAAAATCACACTAGATATTCGAAATAGTCTAACGAAATGCTTTCTTTATTTTAGTTCAGAACCAATAAGATTTCTCAATGAGGTCTATAAAACCACCCCAGATGAATATTCTATCACCCGAAAATCCACACTAGCTTTGGCTTAAAAGCTTTTAAATCATCGGGAAATATTTTCTTTTAATATATCCCTCATGTAATACATTATTATTCATATATACCTCATACTCCTGCATATTCCGACTAACTTACTGGCCGGAATTCCATACATATCTTCCACTGAATTTATTTCCAGTGTCGAAGATGTTTTACGAATAACTTTGGGGTGATCAATTGAAAATAAGTACTTAGGTTTTTTTGCAAAAAAATATAAAATGAAAAGTGTAAGATTATAAAGATGCAAAATGGTTTCATGTAGTGTTAGAGTGAACCAAAATAGATGAGCCTTTAAATAGAGCAGCGCGAACTCAACATTTGTCCGCCATAATAGTAGTTCTTTATTATCAATTTCGGTATTATCAATTAATAAACTACATTAACCGTAAAGATTTCATTTCTAGGGAAGATTTTCTCAGTGGTTCATATGAACAAAATATAATAAGAAAAATCATGCGATAATTAGGAGCAATTACTTATCTAATAATTTAGGCCCACTCCTCTTTTCTATATTTATAAACGATATTTCAGAAGTAATTCTGCATTCTAGGTTTCTTCTCTTTGCTGATGACTTTTCTTAGAAATACTAACTTTAGAAGACTGCAATCAACTCCAGTCAGACATTGTGTTATGAAATGAACTTTCTTAAAATTAAAACATTCAACCCCGCAATATTTTCTTAAAATCACGTACTTTGTATTTTTAAATATTTTCATATGGTAACCCCTTGGGGGCGTTGACCATTATCGGGGGGGGCGGGGCGAAGGCCAGTCCTCAGCTCGTTCGGAAGAGAGACAACTTCTCTTGGGTTTTAGCTGTCGTAACGAGAGGTTGTTACGCTCTCCGCTTTGAATTCCAGACTTGCTTTGCTAAACAGTGTTTAAAAAATTAATTACTAGTATATTTCGATTCATTTTTTCTACTGCCTGCCCCCTGGATGTCTACAAAAATACCTGCGGTATCGTTCCATGCTTTATTCTATTAATTTCTGTCTCTGCTTTCTTCCCATTAATTTAACATCATTTTTCATTCTTTTAACCGTCCACAAAGAGATTTAAGCTTTTCCTACGCGTAGAATAAAGTGCTGTAATATAGGTCTTCTTGAAGGCATTTAAAAGCACCACAATAATAGTGTTTTATTTCCAAGAAACCCTTTTGTTCTATCCACTTCTAGAAGGCGTCTTGTTCTCTCCTAATACAAACGAACTAATAACACGGAACCTGCTTGAGCTAGCCGGGTATTCTTGAAGATATATATTACGTTTCCATACGCGGTTCGATTCCGTGGAAACGCATTATCTAACAATTGATAGAATTGTTGAATGGAGTAAAATAAATCGGATTGAGATTAATGTTTCTAAATGTTTAATTTTGTCATTCACTAGGGCGAGTCATACCTGGTATTACCGGTATACAATGGACGCCCGAAGTTTAAAACGTGTCTCGACAATGAAGGATCTTGGAATCATGTTTGATAGTAGGCTGACATTTTATGCTCATATTGAGGCGGCATGTAGCACTTCACTTAGAATTCTGGGCTTTGTTCTACGCACTGCAAGGAATTTTACAGATAACCGGGTGCTTATAGTTTTATTTAATTCCTTAGTAAGGAGTAGACTTGAAAGTGGGTCGGTGATTTGGAGTCCACACCAGGTAAAGTATTCTCTCATGTTGGAGAGAGTTCAGAAGAAATTCTTGTGATTTCTCTACATGAGGGAGTATGGCTACTACCCGTGGCTCTATCCCACTGACTTTCTTTTGGGTATGCTCGGAATGAACTATCTACGGGTCAGGAGAGATGTGCGCATTGCTACACATTTCTTTAGACTGATTCCTGGATGGTTTGAAAACTCGGTCATCATGGAGAGCATTCATTTCTTTGTTCCCGATGGTTATGTACGTCACCGACAACATAGGCTATTTTATCTCCCGGCCTGCAGAACTAACTTGCCGATGGTCATGCCTGTGGGGAGAGCAATCTTGCTGTTGAACAGAATCAATTCGGATATCCACATTTTTTGCATCAATGAAGCTTCCTTTAAAAGGCAAGCTCTATTATCACTGGTATAGTTGACATACACACTGTTAATATTAATCTAAGAATTCTTATTATAAAAATATTTTAAAAACGCATTGAAATTAACAATTTTATAATGTTTTTGAAATGAATAAACAAAATTGAATTGAATTGAATTGAATCTATCGGATATTTTAGTTTACATGAAGAGAATAACGGAATGTTACCGAAGTTAAGTACTTCTACCTGTCACATAAAAAACAAAATAATATTGGCGCAGCCGGTAAGATAAATAATAAAGATAATTGTGGGCTATATTTAGGACCTATGTTATCTTTGGCGACGCTTTGTGAAAGGTTTTTTGAGGAGGGAGGTAACCCTGTTATGGCAGGGTGGAAGAGAGAAAAGAGGCTAGCAAATCGTTTCACAGCTGCGCAGTTGAACTCTATAATAGTCGTAGGAACGGCTCGTTTTCATGTGACAGTAGATTGTGTACAAATGTTGGGCGCATGTTTGGCGTATTACTACTGAAGGGATCAAGTACGTAAATTTTTTGGAGTATATTCCATTGAAATACCGGTAGAACAAGGACAGCATTCCCACCTGACGCCTGTGCTTTAAAAATGGTAATGTGTTTGTTAAGATCTGTTAGGAATCTATCAATTGTCCGAGAGATGTTTTCGATGGTTTAATTAGAAAAAAAGAGTGATAAAAGTCGAGCGAATCCGGATACTAACGCACATATTATAAAAAATAAAATAAAAGCATATTTGGGGCAGTGCCTATAGATGATATCAAAAAATAAATAATCGAAAAAAACGTGCGAAAAATAAATTTACTTTGAAAAAGGAACACAAACAAAACTAACTGTAAATTTTATCTTCTCATCCGACAGATGACTGCTTCTCGCTTACCCTCGTCAACCGCCTTTAATTAAGGTTCTATTTTAAAAAAAGGGTTTCGATTTTCATTGCTTTCACAACCTGTTTCAAAACTGTTCACATCACTGATAAACAGATACGCATGTTTTGGGCGTGTCGGTGTGCTTGAAGAATGATAATTCTTTCCTTACTTCTGGTGAAAGTGGTATAGAATAAAACCCAACATGTATCGAGCGCGCCTAATGACGGAGGCAATTGAAATCCACAAAAACCTATAATTAATATGAATAGAAACGACGGGGAAAAGCTTCATAGTTCTTGAAGGCTACACCAAAACTAATCGCCATAAACCACATTCATTTAACTGATTGCTATACTTAAATACCTGCCCTAAGAGGATAAACGCTTGCAAAACTGTAACACTTCTACATACAAAAACACACTTCATCACAGTATATAAATCTGGCATAATGATGCACACTGTAGCTCTGTCTGAAACGTTGGTTAAAGAATGAGGAAGCTCAACACGGCATAATAACTCAAAAATTTATCAACATAACACTTTTGGTAGCTAAAATATCAAATGAAATGCCCAAGAGTAGAACGGTTTTCATATTGTATTTATAAATACATTTGAATTTCACTTCACAATCTTGGAAGCGGAAATTAACCCATTTTTCGACATCCGATCGAGCTGAAACTTGGCATATGTCGATGACAATGCATTCTATTAACTTTTGGAGTCAATTACGCACACACGCGGCCATAAACACATTTCTCTGAAATTCGTTGACATTAATATACGCATTAAATGTCGGTCTTATCCAATCAGGATTTATCTCAGTTCCTGGGTAGGAAGTTTAAATTTTTCATCAAACCAATTTTTTATTAAGTTTTAAAAGACATTTTAAGATAGCTGCATTATGGTAAAAAAGATTTTTTTACGGGTTCTTTTTTTTTTAAATAATTTTAATCATTTACATTGCTAATTTTGCTGTAACGCCGTTTACTAATAAGCCTCACCTTAAAGGCCCATAACTGTTTTTTAAACACTGAATTAATATAGGTAAAGATTTTACTTCTAGTTAAGATTTGCTCACTGGTTCATATGAACGAATAATAATAAAAATCATGCGATAATTAGGGGCGATTACTTATCTATCGGTTGGTTCCGCTGAAAAGATTTGATGGGTAAAAAGATCTCCTTAATATTTCATGCCATCAATCAAAGCTTTGATATAGGGGCGATTGAAGATTTTATAGACGTACCGTCGATAGCTCCGTTCAGACCTCTCCCTTTTTCTCACGAATGACGCGTGTAACAGAAAGAGAACTTACAATGGGGATCTCAACGGTAGGATTCTACTAATGTATAACCATTAAAGGCTTGTAAATAAAACGGATCAATCATTCATTTTTGCTATGCATGGTTAAATAAAACATCTGAGACACTTTTTTGAATATTTTTTTTGTATTTTTTACAGCTATAGTTAAATTTTAAAATAGTACTAAAATAATAAATGTGAGAAATTTTGTCAAGTACTTACATAGGTATTTATTTAAAATGTTTTTTTTTCTCTATTTTATCAGTAAGTAGTCAAATTCTGAGAAAAATTAGATTATTTTTCTCATTTCCATTTTGTTCCTTTGAATGAACAAAAAATCGTAAAATTATTTTGGAATATTGCTTTTTCAAAATAATATCAAAATCTGGGGAAAAAAATATTGAATATTTTTGTTCAAACAAAAAATATTTTTCATCACGGAACAAAATAGAAGAATGGTACATTTATCAAAGTACCTTTAGATTTAGAATTAAATAATGTTATTGAGTGATTTGATTACGATCGCTTGAACTATTTCAATGAAAAATATACATCGAGACTTATTTGAGATAAAGGATGGACTGAGAAAAATTATTTTCCTCAGGGCCTATGTCACCTATGGGAATGCTAAGTAGTGAACCTTTTTGAGGAAAGAGACGAGTGAATCTGACTATACTACATCGAATTGTTGGAAATTTATTTCTGGTACAAGAAAAGGGGTTTATAGGTTGAACGAGAGGAAACATATCTTTAAAAAATTAGTTAAAAAAATTTACACAAAAAAATTTTACACTAATTTTATATTTACTTATGTGCGGTACGCCGGGTTTTGAACGAGTAATTTTATATTTACTTATGGAAACCAAAGGTACGCCAGACAGACTTCGTTGGAGCCGATGTACCGGTCAATTTTGTAGCGCCTTATTTAATAGTTATCATTCATTCGAGGAACATTCACATACAGCGCGTTTGTCTCCGTTCCAATTGTAGTTGTTGATTTCGTTTAGCTCGTGCCTCTTGTGATTGAGATGCATGCAATCGCAACATGTTCACACGCACATTTTTGTTATCTTGTTGGATTTTTTCGTCTGTTATTTCTGCTCCACTATTTCGCATGTTTGTTGCTTTATTCGTTCGACGGCCCAAATCGGCCCCCTTGCGTCTTGCTGACATTGTTTACGGTAATACACGCACACAAATATATAAATTAAAATGTAAAATTAAACAATAACTTTGTAAACATCACTTATAGGTAAATACTTAGGACGGGTTGTTTCGGAGAACTTGAACAATTCTTCAAATTTCAAAGTTAATTTTCAAGTTCTGTGAAAGATATTTTTAAGTTCTGTTTTTATTTCAGTTCTGTCAAGCAACTAGCCTATAATGATATAATAACAGAATTTGAATAGGACTTTCACAGAACCCGTAAATGGACGTTGAAATTTGATGAATTGTTCAAATTCTCCGAAACAACCCGTCCTTAATATTGACCGGGTTTCACTACAACCGTAGCTTCATCAGGACAGTATAATACTAAACCTAGACATCTAAAATATAAATTAATATGTGTTGATATCACGGTAAGTAGACGGTCTGAGCTACAGTGGAAGAGGTAGGGATAGGTGGGAGATTGAGATGCGAGTGCTCTTTGTCAATAGGGAACAATCTGAGTATAGGGCTTTTATTTAGGTTTATTTGGTTGTTGATGACTTTGCTATTGACGTTTTTGGCTTTCCTTAACTCTAACGCCTCTAAGTTATCCAACCTAAGGCCTATTCCGTTTTTATGCAATAGACTGACGCCAGTGTTTTTGTCAAACGTATGGTTGGTTGATATGAGATGATTTGCGAATTCGGAGAACCCATTACTATTTAAGCATCTCAGGTGTTCTTTGACTCGCGTGTTGATATTACGTGCTGTTTTGCCTATTATGTGCCTATTATATGTATTACGTGCTGTTTTGCCTATTATGTGCCTATTATTTGCCTATTATATGTAAAACGCGGGACAGTCACTACATTGCAGTGAGTAAATACCTGAATGATTTAACCGATGTTCTTTGTCCTTAACGTTCATCAAAAATTTACCTATACTATTGTTAGTGTAAAATATTCCCGTAGATGAAAGTAAAAGTATATTAATTATTATTTTTTGGTAAACTAATGTTTTTAAGACAAGATTTTTTATGCATAGCACAAAGGGTAACAATTATTTTACAAGCAATAATTGTTCGCCTGAAACACTCATCCACATTGAAAAATCTCCTGATAAAAGATACATGACGCCAACGGGACTCGAGTCCCGTTGGCGTCATGTATCTTTTATCAGGAGATTTTTCAATGTGGATGAGTGTTTCAGGCGAACAATTATTGCTTGTAAAATAAAAGTATATTGTTCAAATTATTACAAAATTCAAAACTACCAAATAATTTCTCTAAGGAACTTTCTCACCTATTTAATGTTTGTCTAGGCCAAAATTATTTCCAATACAATGAACTTTTTTATCAACAAACAGATGGCCTGGCGATGGGAGCTCCGACTTCTCCCCTCATCGCCGACATATTTATGGACAATCTTGAGAATAACATTTTTAACTGTAAATCGCCATTATTAAATAATGTGTTATTGTGGAAGAGATATGTCGATGATGTTTTCTGTATTTGGACAGGTACTGAGCGCCAACTTGATTCCTTCCTAAAACTAATAAACTCTTTTCATACAAAAATTAAATTCACAATAGAAATAGGAACTAATTCTAGCTTAAACTTTTTGGATCTTACCCTATCAATCATTAACAATAAAATAGAATTTAAAATCTATCGTAAACCCACTTACACTGATACAATTATTAATAATTCATCTAACCATCCCATCTCCCACAAACATTCTGCTTTCCATTCCATGATCCATAGATTAGTTACCGTCCCGTTATCAAATTCCAACTTCTTATTAGAATTAGCGACGATTAAACAAATCGCGATTAATAATGGCTATTATGCAAATATGGTCAATAACATCCTAAAGAAGAAATTAAAAAGATTATCGACAAGTAAATTTCTATTTAACAGCTCCCCTCATAATAATAATATATCAACTAATAATAATCAACCTCAACAATGGCGTAGAATTTTGTTCATCAATAATTTCTCTCAAAAAAGCATAAAAAACCTCCCACCAGATATAAAACCAGCTTTTTACACTAACAATAGTATAGGTAAATTTTTGATGAACGTTAAGGGACAAAGAACATCGGTTAAATCATTCAGGTATTTACTCACTGCAATGTAGTGACTGTCCCGCGTTTTACATAGGCAAAACAGCACGTAATATCAACACGCGAGTCAAAGAACACCTGAGATGCTTAAATAGTAATGGGTTCTCCGAATTCGCAAATCATCTCATATCAACCAACCATACGTTTGACAAAAACACTGGCGTCAGTCTATTGCATAAAAACGGAAAAGGCCTTAGGTTGGATAACTTAGAGGCGTTAGAGTTAAGGAAAGCCAAAAACGTCAATAGCAAAGTCATCAACAACCAAATAAACCTAAATAAAAGCCCTATACTCAGATTGTTCCCTATTGACAAAGAGCACTCGCATCTCAATCTCCCACCTATCCCTACCTCTTCCACTGTAGCTCAGACCGTCTACTTACCGTGATATCAACACATATTAATTTATATTTTAGATGTCTAGGTTTAGTATTATACTGTCCTGATGAAGCTACGGTTGTAGTGAAACCCGGTCGACATTAAGTATTTACCTATAAGTGATGTTTACAAAGTTATTGTTTAATTTTAAATTATAATGTCACATCACAAAGTAACCGCTTCATATGAAGTAATAAATTAAAATGAATCGTACAAAAATTCTGATACATAACAAATGCCGAATAAAATGTCGAAATGACGCGATGCTTCTCGTGACTGACTTGCGCATGTGTGGATGAAAGTTCGATGAGGCGGACGTAGCGCCATCTGTCATTCAATAACATAAATAATTTTGTTCTGTTTGAAATACGAGCGACGGTTTTATTTGTTCATTCAAAAATACTAAAATCGCGATCAAAAAATGGGAGGGAATGTATTTTTTATATCAAATATAAAAAAATACAAAAAATATATAATTTTAGATAGGGACACCCTTATCACCTAGCTGTATGAAGTATACTTTACGACCTATTCTCATACCTAAAAAATATACATAAAAAATTTAATAAAAATCGGTTGAGCTGTTTCGGAGGAGTGCGACCACTAACACAGTGACACGAGATTTTTATAAATATAGATAGAAGGGTGACCGGATAAATCATCACAATGATAATTCATCACATCTTTAAAAAGTTATATAAAGTCATGGAAAATGATGAAACAAAAACTTTATTAACTGGGTAAAGTAGGTTAGGTTAGGTTAAAAAAAATTTCATCGTTTCTAATGACTTTATATCACTTTTTAAAAGTGTGTTGAATTGTCACTGTGTTGAGTTATCATGGAACCCTTAAAATTCTGAAAAATACTTACTAAGGTCATAATAAAAATGACATATTCTTACTTTGAGAAAAATGTAAAAAAGTGACAGCATACGAACTTCCTGATAAAATATTAGTCAAAATATATCGAGAACACGGGTTTTTTTCTTTAAAGATATCATGATGGAATGCTACAGTATAAGTATGGCTGTATCAATATTACACTTTGACTGATATTTTGTTAGGAACTCTTTCAATTTATTCGTTAGAGGCTAGTAATCTCATTTTTATCAGGAAAAAGAATAATTTGAGCAGATTTTTAATAAATTTACAGTAATTCATATCAGTTTGTTTTTTCCGCGCATCTTATTTATTTTTCACTGAAACCGTTTCACTTAGTAACAGGCATCTTCAAACGGGCAGGTTGCTTCACAGAAATTGAACAATTCTTCAAAGATCAACGTTCATTTTAAGTTCGGTGAAAGTCCTATTTGGATGTATTTTTATAACATCTATAATATACAAATACTGGAATAAAACATTATTTGCACTTCACAATATCGACTCATATTGTATTGATAATGCTGATATAGACGGTTTTACTTTTGAATTTGATAATGTACGTACAAGACTATCTGAAAGTTAAATTAAATTCCAATCTCTCTGCGCGAAAATAGCTTGATATTTAGTTTAAAGTACACATTTATAATGTTGTGTTCATAATGAATGATAGATTAAAATATGCTTTGTCACTTTAAATAGAATTACTGAAATTTTTATAACGATGTTTATCAGCTGATCGGATTTTCATGACAAGCAAGCAGTCAACAAAATGATTTATATTAAGCCATTAAAAAAATTTCGGAGGAACATTTTGGGTTGGAATCGCCCATTCCCTTGTCGCTCACGTAAAATCAGCCTACGATGTATTTTCAGAATGTAAAAAACATAATTAGCCAAATTTATAACGTAAAGAAGTCTGCAAGGTCGGCAGCACTTGTCATTGAAGCGTAGCATGTTGAAATTTAACATAATTGCCCGTCTCAGGTAGATAAGTTCCCTACTTAAGTTTTGAAGTTAGGGGCTGAAGTAAAATAATTTATTTTTGGAACAATTTGTACGTTTTTCTTTCTTTATATTAATTCCACATAGGAGTTTATGAGGAAAATTATTTGCCTGTTGACCTATATATTCTTTGAGGATGATGTATGTAGAGTCTTTTCGAGGAGATACATACGAGTCTAGAAGATACCCATATTGTAGGAGGCAAATCGTACCACCTGACATCGAGGTAATCGTACCACCAGGCCAAGTCGTAGAAACGACCAGTTTCTATGTGACCAACCATGGATGGCAAGTTGGGTACGTTTGGCGTGTTTTCCAATCGGTGCCAAATAACACAATGATGTTTGTTTCCTAGGAGCATCTTCCGTTAAAATACCGGTAGAACAAGTCCAGCAATCCCACCTGATGCCTGTGATCTAAAGATTTCAACCCGTTTTTTAACATTGGTGAATCTATCAAGCAGACCGCCCGTTTCAGTAAAGTCAAGTATTTTGGGGCTCCAGACCAGAGGTGGCTGCCAAATTCAACATTAGGTACACTTGCCCCCGTGCCTAAACTGGTGACTATAATAACAAGGAGCATATCAACGGAAAGATTACGATGCATAAAAACAATAATCGTATAAAAAAAAATTGTACTTTTTTAACTGCATATATATAGAATATCCAGTTTCGGGAATGTTGTCATGTTGAAGGAAGTGTTGAAGGGAAGAATATAGGAAAGAGGAAGTTACTAGCTATTCAGATCTTGTCACTAAACATGGCTAAAGGCATTTCTAACTTTTACGAAAGCTACTACGAGCTAATCGTTTGTAAACAACGTGACCATTTTTCACAATTTATTAGTAACATACTAGCGCTTACCTGTGAAAAATCACATCAATATAATATATTGTTTAATAATGTTGAAAAATGATGGCGTCTATGCAATGACATTATAAAAATATAAGACGCGTTCCAATAATTTCTTTTCACACGCTGTCTTCAGGATAAACTAAATGTACGAGTATATAGGAAAAAAGAAATCAAATTGTTAATTACGAACCCTCCACCCCTGCTGTGAGATCTTAAAGTTATTTTTAAATTTTTTATCTGTGAACATTATTTTATGATCTGAGTATGTATTCTTCACTGGTTAATGCAACCATGTAACGTATAATAAATTCAATAAAACTTGTTTAACTGTTTCTTTCTCTAATACACTAAATAGAAAAAATAATAATGCATTCAAACTAGTCGATCAAAAAATGTAGCACAGCTTACGTGAAGGAAAGCTATTCGAAGAATTTGTAAGTGAACGAACTGGTAAAGAATGTCTCTTTGACTTAGTTCGGTGAAACGCGTTGTCTTAGGACGGGTTGTTTCGGAGAATTTGAACAATTCATCAAATTTCAACGTTCATTTTCAAGTTCTGTGAAAGATTTTTTCAAGTTCTGTTTTTATTTCAGTTTTGTCAAGCAACTAGCCTACAATGATATAATAACAGAACTTGAATAAGTCTTTCACAGAACCCGAAAATGAACGTTGAAATTTGATGAATTGTTCAAATTCTCCGAAACAACCCGTCCTTAGTAACTTAATAGTTTTGAACAAAACAAAGACGCATTTCGAATGAAAAATTATTAATTCATGAAATAATTTTCGTACCTAGTTTACAGTTTGTCTGATAATAGTAATTTTAATAAGTAGTTTTGAATATTAAAAGTTCATTGTATTTTATTAGCGTTACGTATTACGCAGAAATATTTCACATTACTTACTTACCCATGCACCAACATATTATTGTTTAGTTAGATTTCAATTGAGTAGCTTGATGCGTATTTTTTAATGTTTTATATTTGACATTTTAAAAGTTCACAGCAGATAACATAACAAATAAAAAATTTAGGATTAATTTCCACTTACAAGATTTGCATCTATTCATGAAAACGATAGTGAAATAATAAATAAAAAAATAATAATCTCGCAGTTTTTATTTTCATTGGAATCCCGGGATACCGGGATCCGTCGCAACGACTCACCGGAATCCCGGGTTACAGTACATACTAATAAGGACCCACGCATACCTTTTCCTTTTACGTTTTGTATAGAATTATTCAATTTGATTTACCGGTATTTTGCGGTTTACATATCGCAAATGTTTGTATATATTTAAATAAAACCACAAGGATGCTTCTATTATGTTTCAAAAAGGGTTAACCTTAATCTTGACAAAAAAATTACCCAAATTATAACCCAGAGGAAGATGGAGACGCCAAACCTCACTGCTTTGAAACGTTCGAAACCTAAGTGACTGATACGAGTTATTTTGTACTGCAACCTGCAAATGAAACACTAACTAGCTACGAGAACCATCACGCCGTATCGTTGGATACGTGAGCAGCCAGGGACGATGTAATGCAATACAAATCTGTCTTAGTACGATTACATGACGAAATTACACAGGCGTGATTTCGTGTACCAATATTTTACACTGCTACAAATACACACGGACAAAATTACACGTACTCAAATTACAAAAATCGTAATCACGCGTGTCAAAAAAAAACCTAACTTTTGATTACTATTTTCATTATTAAATTTATTTAGCGCACTATTAGGGCCAGTTGTTTCAGAAAATTAAAACAAAATCTAATTTTGTAGTTTATTTTCAAGTTTTGTATATGTTCTATTCAAGTTCTGATACTATATCATTAAAGACCAGTTCTTTCACATAACTAAAATAATAACGGAATTCAAATGAAATTTGATGAATTGTTCATTTGAACAAAATATAAACCTGAATTGAAAAACACGGCCAAAAATATCATCGTGATAAATGTTTGTATTATTTTGTCGTGTTGCGCATACTCATTCACTAGCCAACTTGTCGGACAGTGTTATAGGATCTATTATCAGAGCAGATAGCCAACCGTCGTACAAGTATAATGAACAAAAAAAAAACAAAAATATGAAGGTCTTGGAAACAATTGTAAATACTATTTATTAATTATATTTCGTTATTTGTCAATTTATTCTCATTCTCTTTGCAAATTTAAATTACATTTATTGAACTTCTTAGAATAACCCGGAAGAAACTTGAAGAACTGTACTTGAGCCGAGTGAAATTAGTTCAAAACGAATCAAGCAATGATTTCGCAGTAAAGCAAAACTTTCTAAAAAGTTTAGATACTTCCAATAAATAATAACAAAAGCGAGATACAAGTTCTTAAGTGTGAGTGGAAATAATGAGGAACATGGAATCTATTTTTAAAAATGGAACTGCATTTTCACGGGAAGCGGGAACAATATCCATTATCCAAGAAAAGTCTATTATATTTTTCCGCTCCGAGAAAATGCAAAATGGCGGATATGATCGCCTCTATTTTTTAAATTACATTTGGGTTTATTTACGTTTTGCTGAAAAAATGATATTGGTTCCTGACTGAATGCGTAATATTCGTATGACGAAATAAATAAAGTAGTTTTTATCAGGAGATTTTTCAATGTGGATGAGTGTTTCAGGCGAATAATTATTGCTTGTAAAATAGTTTTTTTCAATGGGATATTTTGCCATATCCTTTTTAATGTTGCATAACTTAGTCAAACTCGGAAAAACAGATCTAAGAACCATTTTATCATTACGTTTGTCAAAAAACAGTCTGGAACAGATAAATATCCCAACGGTGTGAAATGGCGTTATAAAACTTGTTCAAATATTCCGTGCAGATGTTTTAGTAAACGTATTTTTTGGTTTTAAATTAGTAATTTTCATTACGAGCATGAAGTTTTAAATCATCCATTTATCCATTAACAAAATATACAGAGACACCACACCGATTATGTCATGTTTTTGAATTTTGAATTTTTTTCAAATTTAATGATATTTTAGTTAACATTTATTAGAATATGATTAGGTATATTATTTTGAAATAATTCGTCTATTGCAAGATGCCAAACAACAATCTATGCCGGTTTGAAATTAGTATGCTATGTTGTTCTTCCTCGTTTCGGACAGCGATACGGTGTCCATCATCACGGCAGATGTGTAGATTGTGGTGAAGCGTGTTTTTATGGTGATAACGTGTTGGAAGTAGTAATCCTATTATGCAGTTTTCTTGTAGCCGTATTACACTGGATAACAATATCTATTATGCTTAGTCCCGTAGTCCCTGATATTTTATTGATTTTTTGTCGATTTTAATTGCCTCTATAATTGACAAGCTCGCCTAATTAAGTAGGTAATAGACGTGGAAGCATTTTCATATTTAAAACCCGCCACACTGAAAAAATTATTAATTAAAAATAAGCTCTGTAAACTAAAGAATTTGTGATATTTTTGTTCAATAATGTACTAGGATCCCAAAATTTTATATCTAAATACTAAAAAGCAGGATATAAGTCCTGGGGAAGGCTATAAGCAACCCGATAAAGAAACTACTCCCTACCTCTCCCTTTCTGTAAAATACGTTTATAAAATAATGAAAACATTCATCACCCTTACAAAGGGATGTTTTAATATAAAAAGAGTGAAAGGCTGTATCTAATGATAATGGGGTGGTCAGTAATGAAAGCCTCCATTCTACCCCTATAAGAAAATGTAACGATGATTTGCTTTTTTCAAAGTTTTTTTCCTCCCTAACAATAATAAGGGCCCAAAAAACACTGTGGTGAGATACAAAAGAAGTCAGACATACTAAAATAGAGCGTTTTAAGGAACTTGCTTAAAAGCAATACGCGCAGGGACAATTTTACATAATACATAAATAAACCATTGGTTTGCAGAAGTTATAAAATACTTAAATATTTTACTAAATTCATAAAGGTTATTCTGACAATAAAAAAGCTTTTGACTAAAAGATGGATGTAATATTTTATGCATGAGAATTATGGTACAATTGTGATAATATAAGGTCATTGACAATATTTACAATATGAGGTCATTTACAATTTTTACAAAATGAGGTCAGCGTAGAAATGGCGTAATCCACGAAAATGTTGTTCTGAGATAATGTAGTTTAAATTTAAAAATGTTGATATGGTTCAAGTAAAAGTTGCAATGAAAAACGTGAAATATATTTTTTTGATTTATCTATCCATCATGGTTGATGATCTATATAAAGCTCCTTCCAATTGTTATCATCATTTACGAATGTTTGTAGGTGAAACCACTTACGTGCTAACCGTATAATTAAACTTACCATAGATATAATAATACATTTTGAACAATTTTATCAGATTAATTTTTGTTTTCACATCTTGTGTTTGCATCAAACCAGTGAAAAAAATAGAGTTAAAAAAAGTGTACCTACCTACCATCAATTAATATATTTTTTAAAATTATTTAAGTATCGAAAAGGTTAAATTGATTTAATCAGCATAGATAAAATTAAAATACAAATGAAATTGCTTTAACGCTGACAGACTTGAATAAGACAAACTTGAAGTTAACTCAACAAAATGTAGAATTGGAAAATAAGAGATGATACATGGAGGATATCGTGCTCTTATTTGTACATACATGAGCTTTATTGATAAGCTTTTCTAAAGCTCGTAAATTATAAAGTTCTCTCAAAGTTTATTTTGAACAATCATTTATATGCTCTCAATCACCTTTCAATTCTTATTATCAAAAGTTACAGCAGACAAATGTTTGTGAGGTGGGTTTGTTTGATCATCTTACCTTTTTGTGTATGATACTGTGTAAGGAATCGAATATAAAAAGGGACGGACACTACTGCTTAGACTAACTTATTTGGAAACTGTTGAAGCTAAAAGAAAAAAGATTGAAATTTCATCGATTAATAAAAAATAATTCTAGAAAATAAAACTCGGTGCTTACCGCAAATTTTATAGTTAAAACGTTTTATATAATTTTTACTTACAATATTTTAATGGTAAAGTGCTGTTATCAATCTTAAATATAAATAATTTACACCCTTAAGGATCGGTCTAAAAATATATATTATCGTTACGAATTTGTTGAAATTAATTAAAATGTGAGAGTCGAGCAAACCCCCGTTAGTAGAGTATTGTGTCGTCTTAAAATAGCTTATTATTATTTTCAGGATCAATATACTTTTAACATAAATTATGCCCATCATCAGTTTGTTCATTGTAAAACTTCTGTTTTGCACCAAAGCTCATAGCGCCAAATTAATCAAACATATTTAAAGAAATGATTTGCCTACAATTCCACCGACCCCAAAAATCCTCTTTTCTATCGGATGTTCCCATCTAATCGAAAGTTTTCGTAAATTTTATATACGGGTCAGGACTCAAGAAACAAGGTCCAGAAGGTTTATTACAAGGAAATCCATAGCATTGTTGGCTGGAGGCTATAGCCCGAAAGCTCCACAGGGGGGAGAGTGTTTTCCTCGGGATGCGTGCGCTTTTGTTCGCTACCCTTCCTCTTTTTCAATTTATGACAAAATAATATATTATAAATGGTATAAATACTTACGAAAAATAATTGTAGTAGCGTGGCGAAATTCTGCTAAAACGTTTCGCTAACGAGGAAAAACTATACATACTATCATCCATTCATGTATCCAACCTTATTCTTAACAGTATCGCTTGATTTCAACACCTTAGAGCCCGCCGAAAATATTTTAATATATATTTTTAATAATCTCTGGAACTATACTGATTTAATATGTGTTGGAAGAGATTAACTGATACATGCCTAGCACAGTATACCCGTGGGAGATCCCAAGCACTTTTTTCGCTTATCAGAACACTCTAATCAACAGAGTGACTCCACTGCTTAACGATGCTGCACTGGTTATTGATAAATTCAACGTTACTTACAGACTTTAAGCACATCACAAAATGGTGAAAATGCCCTCATGACCTTTTTATACTTCGACATACTTGGCTCTCAATCTTTACTAGTTGTACTGACGTAATATAACACGATAATTTTGCCTCCGGTATGTTTATTTCTTATTGTTGTGTTTAATATTCTTAAACCTTCAATATTTAATTTAATTTAAGTGCATAAAATAAACAGATGCCCCAAAAAACACAAATACGTATTTTATAAGCATATATGTAATTTATTTACTTCTACTATTTGTTATTGCCACTACTTGTTTTTGTGTATATAATTATTCTTTTTTTATATTTATCATTTATATTTTTGTACCTTTATAGGTTATTTATATATTAGTGTATAACTCTTTTACAGAGAACACGAAAAATTAATTAATAAGATTTTATTTCAGATGTAAGCTTAATTGCCAAATTAATTTCAGGCCAATATTAATTTCTAAAGTTATGAAGTCTGCGTATAGGGAGTGAACCTAAAGCTTTTATTTTGATAAATCGTAGCCATGGTTGATGTGGAGCATAAATTAATACGTCCGTACGACAAGATGTAGCAATGCGAGGTCACCATGGCAGATGGCACTAGTGTGGTCATCGGTCATGTGTATAAAATGACAGATTGTTTTAAGGATGCATTAAAAAAGTTAATAAATATGGTGGTTGGAGTGTCAAGAAGTTAAATGAATTGAGAAATAGAAATACAAAAGTAATTAGGAATAACGAAGACGTTGTTTATCACCTCAACTTATTACATGGTATTTGGTGGTACTTGACTTAAGGTTAAACGCAACGTTCGTTATAATCTACGCGTTCATAGATCGCGGTAATTTAATTGTTTTTTTAAAATACGCATTTGGCAAGTTATGCTTTGCAATATTAATACGAATACGAACATACGCAATATGAATACAAATAAATAGTTTTATGCGTGTAAAAACACGATTCTTTCAAGAAATGCAAAATACAATATTGTACGGATGATTCAAACCAATATTGTATTTATGTGCCATTCTTGAAAGAATTTAGTTTTGTTGGCGGATTCGTCAGCCCACTTACTGCGTGGCGGGCTGGATCGGGAGAGCCTGGTTGAGGGAGACCATTTGGATGTCTCCTGCAAGACTCTCCCGACCTATCGCCTTGCACCGCAGTGGGAGGGATGGATTCATACGCCAGCACTCATGGACTCACTGACCCCCAGAATCCTACCCAAACCTCCTACTTTTTTCCTTCCCAGAACTTCCCTACATTCCTTTCCTTAAAGAGACACTCCACACAGTATCCTCAAAGTTAACATGTGTGGAGAAAATGTTGAATAATATAAACATAGGTTTATAATATTAACATAGGATATTATGAATGTGGATGAAGCAAGGAGTATTATGTTAGTTTACTTATGAATTTGAGAATATATAAAACTATAATATTGGTCGTGTATATAATTAGTTATACAGAATGCAATATTATTGTCTTAGTACCTTCAGTATTCATTGGACTGAGATGGAAACTTCTTTCCATACCGCGATACCTTTAGAGTACTTGTCTCCATTGGTTGACTAAGAAACATTACCATAGCATATAGAAGAATTGTGAGTGGAACAGTAAATAACTCGGTAATAAGAGGTAGGCATATTCTTGAATATACTGCGCGTCACAAAACATATTAAAAATCTTTTAGAACCTATGAATTGTTCAAACCGGCGGCGCGCAGGTGTCCCGCAATAACATTTTTGCAGGTATTTCAGGGTGGCCACGTATCTACGTGTAGTTTTGAAACCAATTTTGATTTTGTTCCTTTGGCAGTCGAATGTTTTACTCCCCATTCGGTGTTTTATAAAGGAAAGTTATACGTCGGGATAGAGCTTACGGAAGAGTGGGTCTTCTTCTCTGCAACGAGGGATTAATGTACCCAGTGGGCTTTTTCAACTTTAATATAATTTTATCTAGATATATTTTTTAATTTTTTATGAGTAGGTACAGATAATATAATTATGTCCGAAGTTTTATAGGTTTGATCAGCCACATTCATGAAAGTTTGGCGAACATGCCACTTCGGTTAAATCATGCCACTTTTTTGATTGAAAATTATACTACGTTCTCATGCTTGTAAATGCTTAAAACATTTTTTAAACCAACAAAAAGTGCTATAATGATATGCTTAGTATAATATGTATCATGTTGATATGGATCAATCAGGTAAGATTAGGGTAGATAAAAAAGCATAGATAGGTAGATACAAAATAAGGATAGTGTCAGGATGACATAATACTGCCAATAACTCTGAATTAAATATGGTTGGAATTAGACACGAAAGAAGTACACACAGAAGGAATGATTACATCTGCAGGAATTACATAAATAATTTTTTTATTGATACGTTTTTATTTAAGAGAATTTTAATCTAAACAAATTTTATATTTGAAAACCAACATACTTTTGACGTGTATAATTCTACTTGTAATTTCATCCTTGTGTAATACTGTTGTTACGGAATTCAGTATGTATGACATTCACTTGGTAGTCATACTCTTGAATAATACGTAGTCATATCTCATTCCTTGTACATGATAACAACCTTTTTCAAACCTAATATAAAAGAGCAAGTAATTTACTTTAAAGACGGATTAAAGGAATAAGTTTGCGAATCAGAAACTTTTTCGGATTAGAGCAAATTTAATAAAATTTTCGACAAGTACACAAAAATTCAGACAACCAACTACATCAGCGACGTTGATTAAAGAAATGCAGTGAAAATTGATAAAGAATATATAAGTTCAAAATGTCAACTGCGATTAAATACGGTTGACCGCAGTAGAACTACCCTTGTAAATTTTTAAAGTCCGGTCTCGGTATATAAATCTACCCGCCCCCTCTCCCACCTTCCTTGCAGACCCGGCCCGGGGCAGTGCCGCTAGGAGTCGACAGAGGGCGGAGGTTTGATGGCAATGCGGTGAATCCGGCGCGCGAGGACTCATCATCCATTCTGCACGACATTTACAAACGGACCAAGTATCTGGCAAGTACCGGAAACTCAGCAAAAGGAAGAAAGTACCAAAAAATGTTCTAGTTAAAAAGTTGGACGTTCTTTGCTGAACAATAAATAACACATTTCTCAACCGCGTTGGTTTTTAATTATTATCAGCTGGCGCAAATCTGTGAACAATCACGATATATATTACAATAGTAGAATTTGTGAAGCTGAAAGTTCATGTAAATAACAAATCAGAACAAGGACTATTGTCGCATTATCATATATTTTTACGTTAACTAATCCTTTTATTTATCTTAAAATTTTTCGTGAATATATTTTCTTCTTGAGCGTTATCAAAAATTAGGTCTGGACTCTTGACTGGCCTTGACGCTGTTCCAATTTTGAAAATGACAGTTAAAATAATTTTCTTTTACTAAATATTATATAACAGGTAGGTACTTTATTGCTTGTCTGAGTTCTTGGCATAATCAGTTCCGGTTCATTAGTAGTAGAGTTAGTATGTTTAATGATTACAAACTCATATATTTTCATAATTTGCAAACTCAAACAGTTTACAAACTCATACATTTACAGACAAATACAGTTTGTAAACTCATACAGTTTACTAATTCGGATATTTACAGACAAATATAGTATGTAATACAGTTGTTTAGTTTACAAACTCATACATATAAAGAAAAAATACAGTTTACAAACTCATAAATTTATAGACAAATATAGTTTGTAAAGTCATACAGTTTACTAACTCATACATTTACAAACAAATGTACTTTGTAATGAGTCTAGTTTTTGGACTGTTCGTGGTGAAATTCCATTTCATTAGAATTGAAATTCAAACAACTTTTGCACTTTGTTCCACTTATTTATTTTCACCAGGACCGGTTGCTTCCTTCTACGGACATTTTTAGACTGGTAGTTGAAATTCTTATGCTACGGAATTACTACAATATTGTGTACCCCTGCTTAAGTTTCTATACCGGTTTCATCCTACTACGGATATTTTCATACTGGTAATTGAAAGTCTTATGCTACGGAATTACTACAATGTTTTGTACCCCTGCCTAAGTTTGTATAAATTCCGTAGTATAAGAATTTCAAATACCAGTCTGAAAATGTCCGTAGTAGAATGAAACCGGTCCTGGTGAAAATAAATAAGTGGAAAAAAGTGCAAAACTTGTTTAAATTTCAATTCTAATAAAATGTACTTTGTAATACACTTGTCTTGCGCTCTGCAACTCGAACTGTGGAACGCTTTTGGCCATTGTGTTTTCCTCTTACTAAAACACCCTATACCTTTATACCTTTTACTGGTGTCGCATATGGAGTTTAAAATGAATTAAAAAAAATCAAAATAATGGAATGATTCATGTTCAAGTATCATTATTTAAACCACTTAGAACTACTACCTCTGTTCGAGGAACGAACAAGGGTTGGGATAGCCGTACTTTAAAGGGCTATTCTATACAGATAAAGCATAAATGAAGTCTATGGCTTGTGACAGGCGAACGCGAAAACACAATACGTAAGGTTAATTCACAATCAACTTACCGGGTGGCGATGGTGAAATCTGCATGGTGAGACTCATCTGTCAGCACTGGAACGGGATTGTGGTTCGTTAGCACTCGTTATTTTAAATTAAATTGCGATAAAATACGTATTAAGTGATTATTCCCATAGATAACCGACGATGGAGTTTTTGTCAGGACGAACGGTTTTTGTGCGACTGCTCGGCTCACGGCCCTCCGTGGTTATAGCTGACGTGTGCAAATTTAAACTACACAGTTCAAATTCTGACGATACGATTGGTCAGCACATGGCCTGTCAAAGCAAACGGCGTGACGGAACAACCTCTAGCACTAATTTCTTAGTATGTTTTTTTTACCATTAGACATCTATTTTAAAATGTCTTTTATAACTTAATTTTTTTTGGTTTGAGTATTGAACCTTCCTACCCAGGAAATGGAGTCAAACATTATCAAAAAACCTTTATATGACCGACATATACTTCGAATATTAACTACTGTAAGGTCATCAGATTTTTGGAAAATGCGTATACGTCCACGTATGTTTACGAAATTGCGACCAAAAGTTGACATAATGCATTGTCATCGACAACGAGTCTAATTTTCATGCACTTTTTTAAATATATTAAAAAATTATCCCTTTAGCTGAGGTGGTGATGTTTTGTAAGTCATTGATTTCCTGTTGATTTTTGAGTTTGACTTTGAATTTCAGGCCTGCTTAAATCTGAACACATGTCTCTCTTACAACATAAAAGTTAACATACTTACTCCTCCATGGACAGAGTTCGCAGAATTTCAGTTAATATTTAACCAAATCATTTGTGAAGAAAGGTTTTGATTAAATTGGGTATTCTATTGACTGGTTAACAAGTAATTTTAGATCTACGTAAGTATTCTGGTAAAATATTTATATTGAAGTAACACAACTATAGTTTGCAATCCCTATACAAAGTTCATATTGAAAAAACACAACTATGGTTTGCAATCCCCATACAAAGTTCATATTGAAATAACACAACTATGGTTTACATTGCCTATACATGGTTAATATTGAAATAACACAACTATAGTTTGCATTCCCTATACAATGTTTATATTGAAATAACACAACTATGTTTTGCATTCCCTATACAACGTTTACACAGTCTTGGTAACAAAATATTTCAACGATATGGATGTATTTGACAATAATTTGAAATTTCAGAGGGCGTATGTACGAAATATTTAAACTTACTTCAAAAAATTATTGTTAACAAAATTTTTATAGATTTTTTAATAAAGTTGGTTTGGTAGATAATGGAAGATTATACATTTTTATTTTACATGTTTATATTTTTGGTTCCCTGTATTTTAAAACGGAAGTGAATTTTTATTATTAGTTTCGTTGCGTTTTATCAGGTGTATTTTTTTGATCAAATGTAAGTAAAAAGTTGTACTAAACGATATGTTATAGACCCTAATATCTGATGGTATTTATAAATTTATGCCAGCATTTGTAAATTACTGTCAATATCTTATACATAACCCATAGTTAAAGAAATAATTATCCAGTCTGAAGAATGTCATGATAGGCTGAAACCGGTAACGGTAAATAATAAAATAAGAAAAATATTGGTTTATTGAAAAACAAGAACTATGTCCCCACCCGGTTAGACAGCGTAGTGAGGTGGGTTAAGTTAGGGGCTTTAGTAAGGGATTTATGAATGCGGGTAGCTTGTTCCACATAGGGCCTATTTACACGAAAACGAATAGAAAGAAACTATCCTATAATTGAAGAAAATATAATATAAAGGAGACCCAAAAGCGATGCCAATTCAGTCTCGTACCGGTCATGTTTAATAAGTAGGTATCTAATGTACGACTTGATTTTGTTACTCGACCATACAATAATGTTTTTAGGGAAAAACACACACATATACACTAAAGAGGTAAGGGAAGGGAATACTCACCGCACAAATTTTAACTTACCACAATTCTTTAAATACTCTAAATGTATCCACTGTCGTATACTACATAGGTATATTATAAGTTTAGGGAACAAACACACATACATCAAGTAAAAGTTAAAAAAATCTCTACTAGAAAAAAATCACAAATTTAAGACGATTAAATGCGACGCTTTTTATATTCTACGCGTCCATAGATAGCGTTAATTAATTTGATTTATTAAAACACTCTTTTGCAAGATATTACTTTAACAAATTATTTGTTTGCGCCCGTACATACGCAATATGAATACGAATAGATAGTTTTAAACAAACACGTTTAAATGTTTTAGACACGTAAATAGCATTTAAACGTGTTTTGGAAATGATCTAGCAGCTAGTTACGAAATCAGTGTAAGGGGTTCACACGTGGAAACTGATAAATTATTCAGAAAACATACTGAATTGCTTCGTACAAAGTATGGCTCCCCTTCGAACACTTTTAGCCACGTTGTGTTGAACAGAAGAGATTTCGGTTCCCACCGTAGTCGACTGAATGGCTGTAAATATTGTGAAAATTAAAATAATAAATAAAATCAAAATGGTTTTATAAAACAATAGTATTTGTTTAAACTTACTTGTTGCACTAACTTCTGGTCCAAAAACTGTGTAGGTTTTCTGGTTTGCTAATAGCTTGAGATTTTTCTCAGCATCTGAAAAAAAAAGCTATTAAAAGAAATTGCTGGCATCTGTTGTAAAATGTTTTAAGTTTTAGCAAAGACCCAAACCAACTGACGGAAAAACCCTTCTTTCTCTTGTGCGAGTTTTCACTATAAGTTTTAATTTCGAGGGTTTGAGAGTTTTCCGGCAGAGCTTTTGTTGGAATTAAAGACATCTACCGATGAAGTTCAGAATTATAATATAAAAACTTTGAAAATTTCACACCATGTTCATATCAGGTGTGATTTTTCAAATAATTTTCACAGAGGGCTAATGTGGAAGTATTATTTACAAAAAAAGTTTTTTTTTAATATTTTAGAGTGTTTTATAAAATATTTGAGAAGAAAATCATTTATAAATGTGAGGATTACATATATAGGTACATTTTCGGATTATTGAAAACATTGGGAAATATATATAAAAAAAAACAGATATTTATAATTAGATGCCTACAGTAATTACAATGATGGATATTTTTTGTGGACATTTGTAAACATTGAAAATAAATTATAAAAGTACATTTTACATCATGTTTTTGGATTTTTGAAAACATTTTAAAATAAAGTAAGAAGTTGCACACTTATGATTAGATGCCTACCGTAATCAGAATGAAAGATACATTATTTTGGATTTTTGAAAACTTGTATGGTAAAGTAAAAAGTTCATATTTATGATTACTGCAAGATGCCACCGTAATCGAAATTATGGATATATTTGTTGGATTTTTGAAAATTTGAAAAATAAAGTAAAAAAGTACAATTATTTTACAAGGAATAATTATTCGCCTGAAACACTCATCCATTTATGGCGGCTGATAGCCGCCATAGCTCAGTGGTCAGAGCTGTCGACCGGAAATTGAAGGGACACGGGTTCGAGTCCCGTTGGCGTCATGTATCTTTTATCAGGAGATTTTTCAATGTGGATGAGTGTTTCAGGCGAATAATTATTGCTTGTAAAACAATTGTTACCCTTTGTGCTATGCATAAAAAATCTTGTCTTAAACATTAGTTTACCAAAAAAATAATAATTAAAAAAGTACAGATTATTATTCGATGCTTACCGCGATAAAAATGATGGATATGTTTTTTGTATTTTTTAAAACATCACTAAACAAAGTAAAAAATGCACATTTATAATTAGATGCCTACCGTAAATACAATGATCGACATGTTTTTTTTTGTAATTATAAAACATAATAAAACAAAGTTTAAAAAATGCATTTGACATTGACTTCTCTGATAAAATTAAATTACAAAAAAAGTTTACGATGCTGTAAAATAATTTAATTAAATAAGTATTCCATTAGTCAAAATTTCTTGTTAATTACGAAAAAAAACATTTTCGTTTATTAAATCCGCCCTCAAGTGGCACAATTACAGAATGCTAAGGCCGGAATTAATTTGTACATAAAGGTCGTGGACGTCGTGGTCACAGTAGTTAGCTCCCGCCCTCATGCCAGCCGCCATCCGCCCAATCCCCGCTCCCCGCCCTAGGGTATCCAATCCCCGCTCCCCGCCCTAGGGTATCATAATGCCGCCCTTGGCCGAGAAACTGTTATTATATTAAGATGATAATAGAATGTAAGAATATTACGTAACAGGTTAAATTCTCATATTTACGTGATCTTAGTTTTGTTTTTGACTTAGCTTAGACCTTTTGAACTTCGTCTATATATTAAAATGTTCCGTTTCAAGATGGTGTCCGTTTTAACGGTTCAGTCGAGATTCCTTTCTCAAACGTGAAATCGAAGCGTTTATTCGGACTTCCTTTTTTCAATTGTATAATTTCTTATTTGAAACAATAAAAAGTAAAATGTAATGCGTGGTGTACAATTTATTAAATAAATCTATTGATATCAGAGGAAATTTAGGTATTGATTTGAAGGCTACACTGTTCACAGAATACTATCACTAGTGGTATTTAAATACTTAAAATCTGAAAGACCATTGAAATAACATATTGTTTCATGTTTATGTAATGTTATGAAATGAACTTTCTTACAATTAAAACATTCAACTCCTTAATATTTTCTTAAAATCAAGTACTTTGTATATTTAAATTCTTTCATATGGTAACCCCGTAGCTGCGTTTAAAGTGGGTGTGACCATTACCGGGGAGATGGGGCTAAGCCGCCGGATCCCCAGAGGTGCAGGTGGGTAGAGCGCTCTTGATTTCTAGATTTCGCGAAGACAGGTATTTGCGCTTCTCCGCTTGGCATTCGAGATTTGCTTTGCAAAACAGTATTTTGAATGTTTTTGCCACCAAAAATTAAGTACTAGTATATTTCGAATCAGTATTTGCCGCTGCTGCCACCCTGAACGTCTACAAAATCCTCGCCCTGCGGTATCGTTCCAGTTTTATTCTATTGATTTCTGTCTCTGCTATCTTCCCATAAATTAAACATCATTTTCCATTCTTTTAATCGTCCACAAAGAGATTTAAGCTTTTCCTACGCGTAGATTCAAGTGCTGTAATATAAGTCTTCTTGAAGGCATGTTGTAGCACCATAATAAGATTGTTTTATTTCCATGAAACCCCTTTGTTCTATCAACCTATAGGAGGTGGCTGTTCTCTCTCCATACAAACGAACTGAAGACACGCAACCTGCTTGAATTAGCCCGGTAATCTTGAATATTGTATATTTGATTTCACTACGCGGTTCGATTCCGTGGAAACCCATTATCTAACAGTAATTTGAATTAGAGGTGACTTAGTTAAGATGTACTTAACGTAACATAAGATAAAAAATTGACGTGATGAATAAAAAAAAATCTTTCCAGTAATATCATCTATTTTAAGATAATTAAATACTTTACAACTCTATGCTATATAATATTTTTAATGTGATATCGCACAAGAGTTCCAACTGCTCCCAACCGTCTGGAAACAGTGAAACTATGGCATCTTCAATTAGGGTATGTTGTTAGGCTGAAGGTAGTGGGGAGAGGAAAGAGATGGGGAAGAGGAGGGTAGGGAAGTACCTGGCTATTCAGATCTGGTCGCCATAAACGGCCAAAGCCAATTCAAGAAACCTTTCAATTCTGAGTGGTGGTCTTACACCAGGGCGATACTGAGAGTATCTTGAACGTGCCGCATATAATATATATATTATTTCAAATTAGTACCTTGTGCAGTAAAACAAATTAATCAAATGAAATTTACTTGCGCACGCGACCCCCAGCTTGCTAGTCGATAGCCATACCCCTCAACCACCAAGGCCGTCAAATGCTATTATGTAGCGTTAGTAACATTTAAGAAAACGCATTCATAAAAAAAAAAAAAAAAAATCGATGAAACTCGTAAATTAATAAGAACATTGACAGAACACATATTACCCTTAATTTGGTTCAAACGCTAATGATTTCTTTCCTTATAAGTGGTATTAAGTAACCAAAAATATCTAGTATAATATCTTATTAGCAATAAGCTCTATTTCCAATGCTAAAATAATAATTTAATTTTGATTCTAATTATTATTTTATATTCTGAAATGTGCAGGCTCTCAACATAAGATTTCCTGGCCAAACAGGCACAGTACGGTTTTATATAGCATTCCGTTCACTTTAATTCAAAATAAATCCGAGTTCATTAAACCACAGGTACCCAGGCAGACAAACAGACCAAAAACCGAAATTAGTATTTTTAATTGCATTGTGCCAATAAATGTGCACCTAATTGGAATGTAAAATTTGGTTAAGGAGTCCTCGTAATTTTAGTCAATTATTTCACATAGTTACCTTTAAACCGTCAGTATTCTCATTAATTTCATTTCCCAAGATGACAGCGTTATTTCTCGTCACTTATTGTGTTTCATCTAAGGCTCCGGCGGGGGGAAGGTAAGATGGTATGAAGGTAATGGCACAACCCGAAGGCTGTTGAATAATTAAACTTCTGACAGGTGAAATGCCGAGACGTGGCGCACCCGCCCGCCACCCTCTTAGGGGATTCCCTTTACACGCCAAAGTGACTCGAATGAGAGCAGAAAAACATACATGAAGAAAAAATTTGATAAAAAGCAAGCTTGTTTTGACTTTTCCGAAGTTTTATTTTAGAGAAACAACTTTCTGTAAAAGAGATGTCTCATTTAACACATCAATTTTTTTGTCTGTTTCATGGTAACAGGGTATAACACTGCATCTAATATTGTGTATACACATGCGAGCCGAAACACGAGCCGAGCTTCGAATTATGGGAAAGGAACGAAGCAACAGCAAATGGCGCGAAACGCCGCTTCGTTTCTTTCCCATAATTCGAGGCTCAACTCGCGTGTTGTTTCGCAAATGTTTACGCAGCATAACGTAGGTGAAGTCACGATTTGAAGCGATGTTAAATGAAGCCGATTACCCGCTCCCGCTACGTAATTTTTCAGCGACCTTTTCTCATAGAAGAAAGATTGTTAGTGACCTTGAGGTATGAACTTGGCAAAATCCACTTATGTTTCATTTTGTTAGTAAGTATTAAAACTTATAAAACATTTAAATACCGTATAATACTCAACAGATAATAATTGTCCATTGTCAGCCAGGTCCACATCGCGTGAATATGTCAAACCAACTGATCGCGTCGCTGAAGTCACATGTCATGACTCATGTCATCAACTTCGCCCACGTAAAACGCAGCATATGTGGCAAATCCCTACATTTCAGGAGCATAAAAATAGTTGAAAAGTATCGTGTTAATAATAAAAAAACGTAACTACCTACTTACTACAAATATTGAATATAATAAAGGTAGTCACTTAGTCCCACTGGCTTGGAATGATGACCCACAGGCGAAAATGGTCAATGTTGATGATGGCTGCATTAAATTGGGTCATTTCTCCTATTTATTCTTACGTAAACTGCATGACCGTGGAACAAGCTACTAATGTCACCTTTAAAACCTCAAATTTTCGGGGGTCTTAAAGAATCGCGGCAAACCCTTTCCTAAATCTACCCTTTTAGCCCATCTTACAATGTAGCCCAACATGATAGCGATATAGTACCCCTGGCTGTATTTACTATAGAGACAGGGGAGCTATGATGAGGTGGAATATAAAAAAAAAACTCTTTCACATAGAGGATGTTAACGTTTTCTAGCAGAAATTGGTAGTTTCCCTCGTCTTTCAACCTAACATTATAACGACGAGGTTTTTATTTTGAAAAAATATGCTTTTAAATTGGAGTTGAGTACATTTTTGTTGAGTGATACAACGAACTTGACAGTGGCCACATTTTAATTTCTTACAGAATCTTGCGCAATGTTCAATTACTTGTTAATGTTGAATGCTGAAAAAATTATACGTCATTTTAATATCCTAGGAGGAGGCGGAACGTATAAGAAGTCTAAACTCTTGATGAGATGTTTCACTACGATATCAACAATTTTCAAATTTAAACTTGCAAGTTCTTTCCCCAGCGCACCTTTTTTTCTGGATAACACAAATTTTTATTATAAAGTAATATGTAGCTTAAAATAACTAATGATTTCAAAGAGCTGAATAATTTCAGTGTAAGTTGCAAACGAGATCCATCTAAAGAAATAATGATTGGCACTTAGAGGGTTGGATGAGCTATGACCCAAAACAAAATGATTAAGAATGATTCGTCAATATGATGTATCTCTGATTTTTTTGATTAAACCGTATAAGAGTACCGACTGCTCTCAACCGTCTGGAGCCAGTGAGGCTATGGCATCACCCGATGGGATATGTTGTGTTGTTGAAGGTAGTGGGACAGAGAAATATATCGGGAAGAGGATGGTGGGGAAGTACCAGGCTATTCAAGCAACTTTTTAATTTTGAACGGTCGTCTTACACCAGGGTGATACTGAGAGTATCTTCCTCTCTGGAACGTTCCGTAAATATAGAATCTTCTGAATAAAGATAAGTATTTTTACCAAATACTGACATGTAATATGAAAACTTTTGAGTTTTGCATCCATAGGAGTACCCCCAAAATGCACTAGACAAATATAGAATATATATACAACTGCGACAGTTCGAACTACGTTCTCGTAGCGTAGATGGCTCTAGTGCTAGTAGCTAATAATCTTTACAGAGTTTTCCAAGAGTATATAGGTTCGCCCCTCCAGTTCAGAATAGAGGTGAGCTAGCAGTTAGTTTTCTAGCCACAGACAGATTTTATATATATTTACAGAAAGCATAAAAGAGAAGACGTTAACCTCCAAGCCCCAATTATATATTTTCATTCATACTAGGTCTCTAGTATGAATGAAGACAATATTTAGCATTTTTGTTGTGGATACGGTGAAATTTTTAACAAGTCCCATTCAAAAAAACAATCAGTTTTGTATCAAAAATATGTTTAAGATTAAAAATAATAATAAAAAAAATAATTAAAAAAAAGAAAAAATTTCACTTTCTGCTCGAATGATAACGACCTCCGACTGTAGAAGTTCCAGAAAAATAATATGCGTAAAGTTCAGTGATTTGAGCTTTATGTGTTGACAAATTCCCAGAACTTTGGGTTTTCTATAAAACACTTAAATTGGTTGCACAGCGTATTCAGGGAATTCTCTGAATACCAACACAGAGTAGAAAGACAAAAAGTTTTTTTTAAATAATATTTTTTTAACAGAGTAATAACAAATAATACATATTTGTTATCATTTGAGTAATTAATATCAAGTAAGAATTTTTGATGTGATTTTTAAATATCACACTTTGAAAGTGTTGGAAAAATTGGAATACAATATATTTAACATATTAAAAAATCCACTGTAAAAATAATGGCTTTTTCCTTGTCAAAATTTATAAAATAACATAACCTGGGCAATGTTTCTTGCCGAAAACTTATGATAAATTACAAAATAAATGGCCGTTTTCACTGTTGACAGGTGACAGCCTACTGGCTTACTCCGTCGTTTTCTGAATGGCATTATATAATATTATACTTCATGAGATTTGGTAATTAATTACGCTGGAAAGAGTATTTATCCTAACATCAAGCAGATTAAACGATGAGCCAGGTTTCGTTATAATTTAGCGTATCGTTATTTATCCTTTTAAGTCAAATAAAATATTTTTAAAAACTAGCTATATGGAATTTTGAAATATAAATAACGTTTGAAATCTCGCATTATGAAATTTTCTTCTCACAACGTCAAAAAAATCAATTTTGATAAACAGTTTCAAAATTCTAATATGAATCAAATTAACAAACATTTATTATGAGGATATAGAAAACAGAATTTAAACTTATAAATTTACTAATAAAACTAGTAACTAAAGTGATTATTTTTGAGGTTTTGCATTACCTCCTTCTTTAGCCAACGTTTCGGACAGAATTAAAGTGCCCATCATCAGGGTAAATATTGCTCTCCGAAACTTTGGCTAAATAAGGAGGTAGCGCAATACGGGATAATACCCCGAAAATAAATAACAATAAAACTCAAATCATATCAAACTAGAACTGTTCTAAAAAAAAAGTAAAAATTCTTTTTTAATAGTTTTTTCGGTGCTACTAAAAATACCTGACTCTTCTGCATGCTGTTTACCTGAGCAATGTATGTGTGGTAATAGAAACTGTATAAACGAAACATTTTTCATTCGCGTGACTATATTAGGAACATGAAGTGAAATCTAAATTAAAATAGACATTGGTTTCTCATGTCTATGAGATATAACGATTTTAAAAGAAAAATTGACATCAGATACCGATTTTATGTAGGACATCTTCATCAGTGTTAGATTTTGACTCGTAGTTTATATTTTCCAAGTTAATAATTATTTTATAATTTACCTAAAATCTGATATAACGAAGAGAACACTTGGCAAAATAATGCTGATTACAGAAATCACCCACATAAAATATCAATGCTTTAACAAAAAAACATCAACGTTAAACTCAATCCAGAGTATAATGTTCACACATGTAAGTAGTAGGGTGGGCACATTTTTACGGCACATTTCACGTACTCGACTCGCTAAGTATTCCGGGCCCGTCCGCAGCGCGACATGTTTATATTGTTTATTCCAGCGACATCAAACTGTCACAGGAGCTTTGTCACAGAGAACCTGTCGCCCCCAAATCTCCTGATTAACTGTCAATATTGGAACGGATGTTCAAAAGTGTAAAATGCCTACTGGGCCTAAGATTTTTAAAACAGTATATATATTACTAAGGATTTAAAGATTAATATTATAGGTACTAGAACCGGTCACCCCGAAATCTACCGATTAACTATCAGTATTAGAACAAATGTTTTAAATAAAAAATAGTACTGTGCTTAGCATTTTTTACGCTGTGTCTATTTTATAATATGTATATTTTTAAAGATTGTTCAATTTAACATGTAGCGGAAGGTAAATAGTATTCAAGCTTAGTTAATTAAATATTTACTTTATTAACGCCCCTTTTAGGGGCTTCTACATTTGATTACTAAAAATTATATATTAATACAGTACACATTTTTTACACATAACTAATCTGTCTCAGTAATAATATTTTGTATTTGTGATAAAATAAAGGTGTCTACTGATTCGGTATAATTATTTCCGTCCATAAATATCCAGAGGAATACATATGGTAGTTAGTACCAGAATTTCTGAACTGAAATAAATCCCGAACTCTAGTATTACGTATTGGAATCCGAAAGCTTATCTATCTTCAAATTTAATACATTGTATTTAATATATATTTATGTGAATACCGCACAAGAAACGCAAGTGCTCGTCAAGAGCCAGTCAGACTACGGCAACCCCAATTGGGGTATGTTGTGAGGTTGAAGGTAGTGGAGAAGGGCGAGGGATGGCAACAAGTGGAAGGTGGGGAAGTACCTGGTTATTCAGATCTGGTGGTATTTTAACAGGGCGATACTGAAAGTATCTGCAAAAAAGTTTTTTTTACTTACATGCTGAAAATCCATTTCAATAAATAGAAGTATTTTTTGCTGCACGAAGACAAAAAGCTGATACCCGTCATTAATAATGTCGGGTAGACAAGAATTTTGGTTCATTCCAAGTAAACACACTTCACGTTCTTGTATTTTTACAGACCAAACAAATAAAAGCGAAAAAATATAATATATTTTCTTTTACTGTTCCTTTCAGTCCTCAAGAAACGATTTTTATTTTTTAAGTCTGAATGGCAGTTACTTTGTGTTTTAATTATCATAAGGGATGGGGAAAGAAAAATAGAAGCATAAGGGTGGGTGGGGTAAGTTCAAGGAGAAATAAGGAAAAGCTGGGGGCTTAGGGATGATCAAACAATTAAAATCTGTAAGTAAATGTTTTTTTATTGTGTTTAAACAGTTATTATTCAGGAAGTGGATTATTGGAATTATACAGGGGACTGTTAAATTATCGGAGTTTTGTGCCTGTTGGGAAAATGTAAATATGCGTAGGAAATATTAAGTGGAATTATATTAAGTATAACTGAAATGTAAATAAATTTATTTGATCAAGATTTTATTAGTCAACGCATTATTTATTTACAAAAAACATTCTTCCTGATAACTAAATGTTAAATACGAAATTAAATACGTTATTAATTTTTGGCGTAAACAATAAACAATCCTAGGAAAAACATTAAAAACTTTTTTTTATGTACTAATTTGTCAATTGTTGAAGGTCACTCATACCCAGTATGGGAACACATATTTATATATTTTTTTCTCTATTAAGCTGTTATGCTACGTAAATACCTAATAGATTCAAATAATATTTTTAATTTTTGCTTTAATTCACAGGTATTGTCGTAACTCGTAGACGTAGACAGGAAGAATACAAAAATCAACCAGTAAAAATACAAAATCGTTTTAAATTCCTCTATTTTTATGTTTTTAAAATACTTTTTTTTTTTGGTTTAACTGAGTATCGAACTTTCCTACCCTGGAACTGGAGTCAACAACTCTACCAATCGAGCCAAATCCCAAAAATAATGTTATCGAATTTCAGAAAAATGCATTTATGTCCGCGCTTGTATGCGTGATTGCCACCAAAATGATAAAATGCATGTAATCGACAACGAGTCTATCTGTCGAGTTTCAACTCGATCGGATATCAAGAAGGGAGTTAATTGTGAATTTTCACTTCCAAGATTTGCATTCATTCATGAAAACAAAGTGAAATTCAAATAACAAATAATTATAAGCAATAATTGGTCGCCTGTAATATCAAATTAAAATCAAATACAATTTGAAAATTGAAAAAAATATAATAAGCAGTAATTGTTGATTGAATAATAATAATAACATGGCATTTATATAGCGCAGTTTAGTGTTATTTCACTTCTAGTAGGTACATATTGAATTATTTGGCGGGTTGGAAATAAGCCGACATAGCTCAGTGGTTCAAAGCACCTTACAGGACATCAGAAGGTACGGGTTCAATTCCCGTTGGCGGCATTTATTTTTACTCGGGAGATATATTCAATTTGTATTGATTTTACAGGCGACTAATTATTGCTTATAATTATTTGTTATCCTTTATGCTATGCATAAATACTTGTCTTATAAACATTAGTTTATCATTAAAAATAATGAAATTCAAATATATGTATTAAAAAAAATATTTCCATTTCTTACGATAATCTGTGACCGACCACTAGATAATGGTAAGAATTTTGTTTATAAAATGCTTCCCATTCAAAATCCTGTGGATTATATCCCGTGGATTCCTGCAGTTTTTATCCTCTTGCATAACAAATAATGCACATCGCAATGGCGGGTTCACGCCCGGTACTAAATCTGGAAATGTACAGATTTAATGCTCGAGGTTCGCTGTTTTACGGTGCGATAGGCCTTTTTATGTGAAAATACGAATTATGCCCAGACGGAGAGGGGCCAGAAGGTTTATGCCGTGAAATAAGTTCAGGACTTTTATGATTTCATAAAATAAATGATATTGCATGCAATATGGAGTGTTCAGAAATCGATGATGGACAAAGATTTGCTACATTATAAGTATTGTTCGTTTAAAATTGCTTATAAAAACTATTTTTATTGTGTTATTAATAATATTTGTAATTAATAATATTTTGAACAATTAGTAACACCGTGTTGTCGGTTAGATGCTAATTTGGAAATTTGCAGACTGGTCAGAATGAAGAAACAATAAAATGAAACAATAAACTAGAAAAAAATTCGAAAAAATTTCTTCTTTTCATTCAAATTGGCAACAATTTATTATATTCCGATGCAGTTTAAAGTTTTAGAAAATTAATATTGAAGTTTTTATGTGCAAATTTATGGAGCTAGTGAAACTACTAAATAAGAATTTTGAACTCCTGACTGTTGGATCTACTGATTAAGTAATTTCAAACTAAGGTTCTGTTACAAATAAGTAACAGCGATACTGAAAGTAAAACACAAAATTATGGTGAAATTTTTTTTTTTGATTTTCTCCTGAACCCATGTTTACTAGTGAAAATCTTAACACTATATTTCAAATAAAAAAAATCTACATTGTTATTTCAATTTTAATTTTAGAACAAATTGTTTTAATATCTTTCAATTTCCACTACCGGCTTAGCGGCGGATTAAGCTTCGTTGGCGTTCGACTTCCGAGGGAGGACATACCCAACATACTTGTAGTTTCACAGGCATTATCATACGCTCAATTTAATTTTACAAACTAAAATAGTTCATATAAATTTTACACACAGGTGTATGTTTCAGAACAAAAAGTTTATAAATGTTTGGAGTGAATTATATATTTTTAAACACCTTAAGTCTTTGAAAGGCTGTGGAAGAATAGTCACCATATTGTTTATTCACCACTTGCAAATGTATTGAATCGGTATCCTTATCGCAAAATGACACAATATTCAGCTACAGAGCACAGATATTACCAACAGTCAAAAAGTGTAGGTTACGTATTGTTAAAATACTTTGGGGTGATAGCTGTTACGTATAAGTACATTAGAACAAGTATTCGTAGTTTTATATCATGCTATATTTAAAAATGAACGGATACTAACTGGGTTTTCATTAATTATAACATATAAAATCAAATATTAAAACATAGTCACCCTGTTTATTTAGGTAACACATTGCAATGATTTAATTTTCGTGTCAAAAATCGACAAATTAATAGACCAGCCAATCAGGGAAAGGGGAACGAAATGAATTACGGGTGATGTAACGTGACCGAATGATTCGGACCGTAAAAGGCAACAAGCATTGTAATATTGCCATTCGGTCTTGGAAAATAAAATCTGTTTACGAATTACTAGTCCTTTTTACATTGGCGCGCAAATTGCTGGCTGTGTAAAAAAATAAACTGCAAATCGCAAAAAAAATGTTTCCAAATTTTTTTGATTTTGTCACAGTCTTTAGTTTAAAATTTGAAGAAGTAGGTCATAATTTACACAACTCACGCAATTTTAGGGCCGCTACACCACTCGGTTCGTTCCGAAACTAGGACAAGTCTATTAATTTGGATGTCTATGCTAAGAAATATTTTTGTTGTTCTTTCAAATTTTTTTTGTATTATTTTTATTAACTTATATAATTACTGTTAACCTCAATACAGGCTTAGTCCCAGTGAAATTAAACGTATATAAACGATGAATTTACCATTTACAAAATAAATAGAAAATATGATTTTTATTCAGAACATAATTTTATTTACTTCTACTCAAAATATCTAACGTGAAATATAATATCCTCGAACGGGTCTCAATTTTTAGTGCATATTTCTGTTTCATAAAATATTTTAGAAATTTCTTCTGGAATGGTTGTATGCAAATAATAATCGGAATACCCAGCGATATTACACGGAAGATTACACTGCGGTCTATGGGAAATATCTCTTCGAGAGTTCAAACAGCGACAAAATATGAATATTGGTGATTCGTACGCAGACAGTCTTCTGAAAAGAAGTTATGCTTTGGACTGACCACCACGCCGTTTCTCCGCAGGGATAGACAGAGAGGACAGACCACCACACTACTCCTTGCTTCATTCACATTCATACGTCATCACATACATTTATCATTCTGACTTCATGACTTGTCGTGATTCAAGTAATTGCTGAACTTAAACTTGCCATGTCTTTTTTTTTTTCGTTAGCTCTACAAAGGTCATCAAAGGGGATGTTGTGTGCAAGGTCTTTTTAAGGAAAATAAGGAGAGGATATTATGGAAAAGAAAATAATGAGAGGATATTATGGAAAAAAAAATAAGGAGAGGATATTATGGAAAATAAAATAATGAGAGGATATTATGGAAAAGAAAATATATGCGGGGTGGTTAGGAAACTGGACGTCATCGTGTTCAGGAGTGACTCCAACTGAGGTGTATGGCGAAGGGTCTTGAGAGTTCATCTGGAGAGGTCAGAAGAAGAAATATGTGAGCAGATGCATCATGCAAACTTCACCCCATGAAACCAGGAAGATGTCTTTTTTTGCTATCCCAATCTAAATAATACATCCGATAAAATTAAATTCATCCGCTTCAGTGAAACTCAAGCAGGACAACCATAATAAGTACACTAAATTATAACACACCATTGCAATGACCTTACTACTATTATGTAATACCTTAGAATGTGTTGATAGTATTAAATTTCTAGGAATCATCATAGACACATTTCTGAGATGGGACGAGCATATAGACTCATCTCCCAAAAATATAAAAAAAAACTTACTCATCTATTCATGGTCATTAGAAATATTCTCTTGGTAAAAGACCTGAAAGATATGTATATACTATGCCATGTGTAACTCTTTACTAGAATATGCATTGGGGAGGATGTACCAAAACAATTCTAAATCCCTTAGGAAAAGCTCAAAAGTAACTTCTAAAGGTCATTATTAAAAAACCATTTAGGTACACCAGTGAAATATTGTTAGAAAAGGTAACTATCCATAAGAAAAAATATATTACATACACAAAAAAATCGTCACCACTACCCTTCCATCAACCATCCTCACGACACCCGTCATGCAGCGAGGAATCCATTAGTTCCACCCACTACTAAGCCATCTCTTACTTAAAGACAATACTGTTACTGAGGGCGTGAATTAGTTAACAATTGGCTTCTGGACGTAGGGAGAGTATTGAGGGCAACGAGCGGGCTGACGAACTAGCAAGGAAAATGGCGAAAGCACCACTTGTAGGATTCGAGCTGCCCGTAGGAGTGGCAGCTTGCCACACAAAATTACATATCAATATGTCACACGGCAGAACAGATGTTCTAGCACAGTGTAGCATGATATATGTGTTTTTGTACTCTTATCTTCCTAAATGATAAGAATGTTTAAATAAGAAATATTGTAATGCAAAACTATAATTAATATGTCGTTCATTAAAATTAATCTGTCGTTTAGTAAAATTAATCTGTCGTTCAGTAAAATTAATCTGTTGTTCAGTAGAATTAATCTGTCTTTCAGTAAAACTAATCTGTTGTTCAGTAAGATTAATCTGTCGTTCAGTAAAAGTATGTAAAAAGGTGTTCAATTGAATAACATTAAGAAATAAAATTGTCATTCCTATTTCCATCTTTTAAATCTATGGCCATAACACTATTGAAAGGTGCAAGTCAAAAACAATAAGATGAAAACTAGTTTTTTTTACATACATGATAAAATATAAGAATTATTGGCTAGAGTATTGTAAACACATGATTTTGCATTACTACGTAGTGCATTGCCTTAAGGAAAATATGATTGGTTTATAAAAAAGGTAAGAAAATTGGTCAAAGTACGATTTCTTTTATTCTGTGATGTTGACTGCCGCACTAATTTTGTGGAGAAAATGAAGATATTCAACGAAGAAAATAATAAAAATACGTAAAGTGAAAGAGGACTAGGAAGCAATATTTGGGCTGAAAACAGGAATATCTTTATCGATATATGATTCACTAAAAAGAATTTTCAGCGCTTGCACTACTAATGCTTATATTTAATAGTACGTTAATTAACAAATTAATTAAAAAAAATCACGAAATATTAAATCACAGGATATTATAATTGTAGGATTTGGAAAGCTGAAAGGCTAATCATTGCCTTTCAAAAACAAAGATTGTCAATTTAGGAGAGGATATGAAATTTATCTTTCGAATGAACAACGTAAGTGAACTCGATAAATTACAACACATGCGTAACAAATAAAAAAAAGAAATGCTCATTTCAAATAAAGAATTATTAATTGACAAAATAATTTTGGTATGTATATTTTTCGCTGAAAAAATTATACAGATCAATGATCAAAGTTACAGACAGAATCAAAACTGAAATTATGTATTTTTGATGGTAGTATTGGGCGATGTGACGCACACTAATTAATAACTAGGAACATAATTAATGTACTGTCCCTTCGCCAAACAGACGTGTTGTAATTTTATACTTCTCGAGACGATAAAGCGGCACCCGGCTGGGAGCCGCTGACTCAGCACTTTCCACGCATTATTATTATAAATGTGTAATTTGTTTGTATGAAGACCCTTCGTCTTGTCGAAGAAATTGGTCTCAACTTGACAAAGGATAATTCAAAGTAATGATCGTTATTACGGAGTGTTTTGGTGTTTAGTTACCTGAGTTAGCGATCTCCTCTAGCGGCTGAAACTGGAAGCTCGCCTTGAAACCTTGACCTGGCCAGTCAGAATTCGCCGTAAATTCTACACACAGATCCGAACCAGTTGATAATATCTCGATCTCTGGAAGTACAAAAAGGTGCGTTAAACTTGTGATTTTATAAAATCATAAGCTTTTCTTTTTAAGAAACTATTTTTTCCTTACCAGATCCTTCGTTACATAGAAATGTGATGACTGATGAAAAAGAATTTCTTCCGTCAAACACCTTGATTATGTCCGCTCTGTTGAGACAGCTGAAAAAGAGAAAATAACATTGTTAACTTAACACAAATGGAATTAAATCATGACTTTAGTTGCGCAGCAGTGGGAGGGTTATATTCATATGTGCGTCACTCCTGTATACACGGATCCCTAGATTCCAACCTTACCCTTCATACCTTTTACCTTCCAAAAACTTCCTCTCCTTTCTTTTTAAAAAAGACCCTCCACACAGCATCCCAAAAGATGACATAGGCCCTGAGGGAAAATATTTACCTCAGAGCCTGCTGGGTGTGGTTAATACAAAAAAAGTTGTGCAACTTTACAGCTTAGTAAGCAAAATTGATAAATAGCACTTCGTTTCGACTTAATTACTACAAAAGATGCATTAAAGTTACATTTTTTTTCAACAAAAGTAAAGTTCTCAGGTTTGGAAATACGCACACATTTAATTATTAAAATAAACTAAAATAAACCCTTCAAATCTATTTTGTGTTCGACCTAAATAGCAATCTCCATTCGGTATTTAAGTTGAAGTCAAGGGTTGTTTTTTTTAAAGAGCCTTTTTAAAGAAGTTTACCAAATGTATTTCGCAAAAAACGTTTTTTCCTTTTTACCTCTGCAGAAGTGGGTTCTCGCATTAGGTTAGGTTAGAAAATTTCAAAACTATTCGGGTTTTATAGGCGTTTTAGAGAAAAACAGAAATTTGCAATAATTTGACTGTTGTCACTGCGATCTTTTAAATTATTTGAAACCAAAATAAAACAACTTACAAGTCTCACAAAACTTAATCTTACAAAATTAGCCAAACGCCTTAGGGGAAGTGAACTTATTACCACAATACTTCTGCAAATATCGTTATTAAAACGTTTATTCACTTGATTGTTTTGCGATGAAATTATAATTTTTTAAAGATGTTAATTATACATATATTTGTACAGCGCCCTTGAGGTGATTTCTTACGAAAACGGCGCTATAAAAATTTGCCAAATATTATTATTAAATATTATTATGGTAATGTCTATATTGGAATCCATATTTATTCCTACTCACAACGCAATAAATCCGAATAAATTATACAGGGCTTTCCAATAAGAGGTGTTATTTTGATATTTAATCGTAAAAGATCAATGGTTTCGTTGCTTGTGTGGCACATAGCGCCGTTTTGTTGAAAGTAAACGTTGTCTCAATCAATACTATTCAATTTGGGCCATAAAAAAATATTAATAATCTCTCGATAGCGATCCATTCACCGTAACTGTTGCTCCAGCCTCATTTTCGAAAAAGTGAGGTCCAATGACTCCGCCGGACCATAAACCGCACCAAACAGTCACACGTTGAGGATGGAGAGGTTTTTTAACAATAACTCTTGGGTTTTACGAGCCCCAGATGCGACAATTTTGCTTGTTGACGAAGCCACCGAGGTGGAAATGGGCCTCATCACTCAAGATGATTTGCATTTGATTCACTCAAGTGAATTTTAATAATTTCAATGCGTTGTTGAAGCGTGTATCGTTCCATTTTTATTAATGGCGTAGTTTTTACTTGTCAAATGTTAAATAATGACAGCTTCAAAAAATTAACATCTACCGAAATAGCAGGCTATTCAAAATAACACCTCTTATTGGAAAACCCTGTATTGATGAAGTAAAATCTGTGAAATAATTGTGTTTAAGGTTTGAACTTTTTCCCAAGAAGAGGAAAATACAACTACTGGAATATTATGAAGAAGGTATCAACAATATATATGGTGACTGGATAACTCATCAAAATATCATTTCATAACACCTTTAAAAGCGATACAATGCCATGAAAATTTATGAAACCAAAACTAGGTTTAAATAGGTTACCTTAGCTAGGTTTAAAATATATTTTTTTTACATCGCTTTCAATGATTTTTTATCACTTTTTAAAGGTGTATTGAATTGTTTTTGTTTGTAGTTATCATAAAACCAATATGTAAAAGTCCAAAAAACATTAATTTAAAACTGCAAAACAACAAAGAAATGCGAATATGTCCATAAAATATCGAGTAAATCGGGTTCTAAGAAACTGGGCGTCTTGTATAGGACTAGCAGCTTCTTCAAAATTACAAGCTGCTGACCCAGTATATATCTCAAGTACATAAAACAATTGAATTTGGGATTAAGCTCTGGGCTGGAGACCCAAAATACTTGATAAACCTACTTGAATTTTTACAAAAAAGGGCAATTCTTATGGTTGACAATCCATTGTTAACGGACCGATTGCCATCTCTAATGTATCTACGAGATGCTGAGTCTGTTATATAGGTACTTCAAGAAAGACCGCTCTATGGAGCTAGCAGCAGTGATAATCTGTGCACGTGCACGAAAGCGAACCTCGACGGGTACGAGCGGAACACCCGTTCAAAGTTGATGTTGGCTTCATAAGAACGGGTCGTTTCTTCGTTTCGTTGTTGTGTACATAGGCTCGTAGAACGAGCTATCGGAAACTGTTTTTCTCTTTCGCATGATCCAGGCCTCTTCAAAACCCGCAATAATAAATCCTTTTATACAGCTATACCTTAACCCGCCTCACAACACCGCCAACCAGGTGGCGATAAATTTCCCCAATCTTATACTGTACAGACAAAGGCGCTCGTATGTGGTGTAAAATACAAAAATATAATAATTCTTTATAGCCTAGTCACCTGAAATTTTTATAATTTTCAGGTGAATTTTTTTGGTTACACGTGTTTTGGAAAAGGTATTCTTAAAACTAAACGCAGCACTTCGAATTTTTTTCCACATGCCTGAGTGCTCTGGGCTGCATAACCTCGTTTCAGCAAACACAAGATCATAAATACTTTTAGAAGCCATTCGCCTCTTTCTTCGGACACCCTTAACGATGGCATAAAAGCATCCGGCATCGCCCGGTTAATTCATTGTACATTTTCCCGACAAACTTCTTGGACGGAATCCAAAATTTCAGGTATATTTCTCTGCTGATATCCCCTTAAAAATATCCCCCGAGCTTCCTCTCTGAGAGTAGTCTGGAGTTCTTTTGGAAATTAATCTCAGTAAACTCATTACTTGTGGGGTTTCACATTAGCGTTTTGAAAAATGCGAATTCATGCTATTACCAAAGTAAATACTTCTTGAACTACTTATCAGTAATAAACAAAATTGATTAAATTCAGAACACACGACATGATCAAACTAATTGCTGTAATGGGTCTGTCTGTGAGTGATTTTGGCACTGGTTCAATAAAATCTGATTTGTTTTGAATTAAGTAGTCACTTTCAAAATTGGAACTGATTGTGTTAAGAATTCAGAAAACAAATAAAGTTCCTTCCTATAGTATAATATTTTTAAAGAAAACTTTTTTTTTGTCTTTTGATAATTGGTATTATAATATACCGTGATTTTTTACGGGTGCTGCGCTGGTTATAATGTAATGGATATAATATAACTTTGAACCGAGTGAGTCCGTACACCGACATTGAAAATTTGCCTTTAGTTTAGAGTTACAGGATTTGTCCATGAAAAAATACGTGCGTAATTTGACGTGAAATCAATCATTATATTTTTTACCTTTATATAAAACCCATTACTCACTGTATTGTGAACAACAAAACACCTTTTCTTGTTCGGTTCGGTCGTAAAATAATGTGATTGACATTTGATTCTAAGGTTGAGTTGTTCCCGCGAATCGGGCGTGTTAGGGAAGGTAATGCCTCCCACGGGAATTAAAACTGGAGTAGAATGAAATAAGGGAAGATTGGAAATTCAAGGCGAACAAAACACAATAAGGAAGAACAAATATATGTAGTTTACACACGTGTTTCATACTATAAATATACATATTTCATCGGTGAACCAAAACCGTTAAAGATTTATTTAACGGTTGACAGACTGCGAATAATAATCCTCGACCTTTGTCAAAGATAATATTAGTGCCCTGTGGCTCTAATATTATCCAAATTTAAATGTGCCAAAGTAGGATACGCTCTCGGTATCTTAAAGGTAGGAGTCAATATAGCATTCAGAGTGTACCTAAAACCTTTTTTAAATTTTTTTGTTTTTCTTGGCATTAATTTCTAGGCATTTTTGTTCTATTTTACAATGTACATATGAGGCGTGTTGAAACAAAGACAGCAATCTCCACCATTGGTGTAAAATGAGTTAGATATGGCGATGGATAGAGAATCAAAAATACTATCGACTGCTGCAAAGGTTTCGGAGCATAAACGACAATATCCCATACATTTTTTAATTGTAATATTTAGTTCCACAACAAACATGGCAATCTCTTTAAGGGGGTATTTCACTATGTCGGGCTAAATATCTGACTAGCTATCCGTTGGCTGGCTTTAAAGATCAGAATAACTTCGTTATTCAACGGCGACCGTTTCACCATTGTTTCGATCTTCCGGATAGATAACACTCGAAATAGTCTGGCAACATCGCAAAATGTTTGCAGTTACTCCATCTACTGCCACGGCTGTCATGCGTCACAGTCCGCACACCGCGAAGTGTGCATTTTTTTGGTTATGTTATGTTGATTATCAGGTCATTTTAGATAGATTCGTGTCGAATTAATACATTGTTTCTTATTTTGAACACAATCAAATAATTCAGGATGGATCATACAAGCATTCAAATTCATTTAACAAAATTCGACTCACTTCTCAGCAGTCATACTCGGAATGTTTTGACGCCATCTTTGATTCGAGGAATAGCGCCTAACGTGAAGTTCGAGCACTGATTAGTCAAATCGAACTTTAACCCGAGCGTTAGCGTTATTCAGATATAGTGAAAACGAAAAAATGACTAATCCGCGGATTAGTGCTTAGTCAGAACATAATCAGAGATAGTGAAATACCCCCTTAGGTTACGGAACAAAAACAGCAGTTTTTGTTTGAGCCAATCAGAGACCCAGAAATATGATATTCAAAATGGCCACCCCATACAAAGTGTGAACAGCTGGTGTGATTCATAAGCTCGGTTTTTTTTATGTTTTTGTGGTGAAAAAGTGATTTATATTACTGTAAACATTATTGAAATCAAAGATGGAATGTTTTCCAAGTGAAGTTACACCAGAAATGGCAAGGAAGCGTGCGAAAAAAACAGAAATGTCGAAGAGGAATGTTGCCAAAAAACAGAGGTTAGTAATGCATATAATGTTATTGTAAACATCAAACTTTTGTCCGTTTGGTCCGCCCATACATATGTTTTTAGTACCCGTGACATATTAAGATAAAGTGTAATATTATGATAAAAAGGATACTGAAATATTTATCTTACGTTTATTATTTGGTACTAACCTATTTAATATAAAACATAATTATTTTTCAGATATTCGGCAAAACAATTCCTGCTCACTCAACAATTTTTGCTCTTTGTATGACCATTTTTCAATATTATTTTATACTTAATTAATAATTACTTGATAAGCTACTTTTGTATTTTTTAAATTTGAAATTAAATTCATTAGAAAATATTTCAGAAATTCCAGAAAATAATAATATTATTTATGATGTCAGGATACTGTGTCCTTTATTCGTCACTATTTTGTTTATTTATTGTTATTAAGTTTAATTTGTAGAACTCCATTTTAATTTTTATGTTTTATATATTCAATAATATTGTTTTTGGGTTTATAAAAACAGTTTATTTTAAACAATTTCTGCTGTGTAATTATTTTTACGCTTGACAGCTGTTTCGCCCTCTGAAGGCATTATCAAACAGTTTGATAATGCCTTCAGAAACAATAATTACACAGCAGAACTTGTTTAAAATAAACTGTTTTTATAAACCCAATAACAATATTATTGAATATATAAAAAAAAAAACTATTTTTTTTGTTTTGTGTAATTAATTATTTAAAGAGTTACATATTAGCATTAATTTATTTTCTGTTCTGTTCTTATTTTTTGTACCGTTGTTATTTTGCCTATTTTTTTCAAAATATGGAATCTATCGCATTGCACTACCGCTGCATACATTCTGTAAAATTGTCTTTCCAATATGTAAATTGTCTTGTGTTGTAAAATATGTCTTTCCGAATAAATATGTAAAATGATACTTATTACTGATTTCCGTGATTTACTGTAACCTAAAAAAAATGGCCTTTTCAGTTCGTAACAAAACTAGCAAAATCCACATGTGTTTGGAACAAAACCGGCAGTGTCCAACCTTCCAGAACAAAAGCAGCAATGTCCATCTATTAATTGAAAATAACTCAATAATCTACCAAGTAATCGCAATAAAATGTATACAGAGTGTTACTTAAGGAAACATTTACTAACAAAAACTATACTTTACAGTTACGGTATTGGAAAAATACAAAAAAAAACATTTATTGCATTTTACTCAAAATGAAAAGAAGTGGAGATTGCTGTCTTTGTTTCAACACGCCTCATATGTAACTTAAATTATGTAAATTAATAATTATACAAGTACACAAAGATTACATTTTATTATGTGGGTGGGGCAATTTTTTGGAAGGGGGGAGGGGGGGGGGGGGGAAGTGAACAGAACAGGGAAATACTGTGCGTCACATTTATTAAATTCTAAAGTGTATAACCTAGTTAATTTATTTTATTTTATTAATAAGTGTAGAAAGCTTATCTTCAAACCTACTTCAACGACCTTTAGTCAAATTTCCACTAAGCAATAATTGGGTGAAACTTTAAAATAATAGAAATAATAATAAGTGCTTTGTTATCTTCTTTTTATGTAACCAATATATATAATGATATCCTCACTGGCGTCTCCCGTGCCAAGGATTTCATTTTACATATTATTAAAATGTATTAATAAGGATAACATAAAATGATTATAAATATGTTAAATAGTGTTTGAAATAACTTTAATTATTTTTCATGGTGTTTTTTTAATTTAATTTTTGTTCAGTTGAGAGGTTTCAGTTTGTATTTTGTTTCAGTATATTATTTATTTCTGATCTCCCTATGTTTTCAATCCATCTTTTTTTTGAGATTTAATTGTTGAAATATTATTGTAAGTTTTGAATGAGAGTGGGATTTTATTGTAGAGTTTAGTACCATATTATAGAAAGCTTTTTTTACCCAATGTTGTATTTGTAGTTGCTTGTTGGATATGGATTTGAACCCGAGATCTAGTGTTTCTAATATTTGTGTAAGTTGTTATTTCTTGTGTTTTGTATTTATTAATGTAAAGGAGTATTGTTTTAGAATAGAGTTGTTTAACTGACATGATGTTGAGTTTGTTGAAGATTTCATCGGTGCTAGTTCTTACAGGGACTTTCAGAATAATTTTTATTATGGCTTTAAAGAGAATTGATAATTGACAATATTTTACCTGAAAATCAATAATGGCATATGTAATACAAATAAAATCTATTAGTTTTTCATTATAAGTATCAATATGGAGATAATGTAGATTTATCATCTTTAAGTGGTTGGAATCAGTGTGATAATGCCTTCAGAAGGCGAAACCGTTGTTATGTCTAATAAGAATTAAAAAAAAATAATAATATTATTAAATATGTAAAAGAAAAAAACTTTAAATTAAATGCAGTTCTACAAATTAAACATGATACTCGTAACAATAAATACCTAAAAGTTACTTAAATATACGTTACATAAATATATGTATACTTCGATACTTATCCATACATTTTTTTTATCCCTCCCACTCCACTTCAATCCAACAATAGTTTTTACCAAGTTGAAACGATTAAATATTGTCTTTATTAGCACGTATCCGAAATAGCCAGAGCATATTCTTGAGCATATTTGAAGTAAAAATTGTAGACGCCCTTTTGCTTTCCGATGACATTTATTCAATAAAAAAAAACACCAAAAAATATTTATCCATAACACGTCGCCACTGACCACACTGCAATACTGTGCACGTTTATCTGCACGTTACTGCTGGAATGAGGCAGAGTGCGTATCACATGATGGGTTAGATTGTACCAAGTGACATCTACATTTTTTGCTTCATATACCTACGCTCAGTAATCACTTAGTTTAAGTTATTGTCTTATGTTAGTTAATTTGAAAGTGGCTTCAAAAAGACATGTCTAAAAGAGTTTCAAACCATTCTTTTACAAAAAAAACTCTTCTAAGTTTTGTTGTTTATCTCATTTGGTACCAGTATCATTAAGTGCCTAATAATCTTCTGGATATATTCTAGCAGATATCCTCATACTGCCTATAAAGTAGAAAATTACTTATCGGCATCATCTAACTACGCCCATTTAGCTGAGGACAAGTTTGGCGCAGTTTTCTGTTCCCCAGAAATTCAGCTGCGGGATCTTCCCCAGTCCCTAACAAGATGTATCAATTTAAATTCAGCGGAGTTAGGTCATTACGTCCGCCCGAGTGCGAAAGCGTGAGTTGTGACATCGTCAATCCGCACTGCGATTTCGGGCGGCTCATTGACCTCAGGGTTTATGGCTGGGGCGGCACTTTGCTTGCTTTACTTCTTCTACAGGGCGGAGGGCAGAGACGGAACTAGGGTTAGAGTGATTCGGACACTTGCCCCAGGGCGCAAAAAGTAAGGATGCTATCATAAAATAATGGATTGGTGTCAACAAAAAAATATATTTCCTTTAGTTGGATCACTGAAAAAAGGGAATTATATAATTAAAAATGGATTGCCAAATTAAATATATTTAATAATTAATAGTGAAAAGAGTACTCAAAAGAAATACCCATAAAAGTGTGTCTGGTAAGTATTCACCCTAAGTAACATATGTATAGAAATAAAAATGTTTCTCTGTGGTCGAGGGGTAAGGTTCTCCCAATGCTTTAATAACACAGGTCTGCAAATTGACATTTTAATTTTTTTTAAATGGTAATGGTTGAATTATATGTATTTTGGTATGCTGAATTCGAGAATGCCATCCATTTTTTCCAAACCATTCAATCAAAAGTAAATACTTCAAACATTGAAGCGTCCTACAGGACACAAAAACACAAAAATGGACCTATTGTTTTTAAACTGACCTCGAATCGCGATCGAGAACAATTACTATCGGATATAAAAGCCTTCCACAAACAAGCATCCAGTCCCGAGGAGAAGCTCAACACTCTGAACTTAGGGATTGCCGGACCAAGCTCACCAGTCTACGTTGCGGAACACCTGACATTTCGTGCTAACCACTTGTGGTACCTGGCCCGCAAAGCTACAAAGGAAAATTTTTTTAAGTATTCATGGATCAAATCAGGGCAGATCTACGTACGTAGAGATATCGGAACACCTGCAATTCTTGTTTCAAATGCGGAGACACTGGCACTACTCTCACCAAATTCATCACAACTATAGTTCTAAAATTATCATGTGTAAAACTTTTATTGTATCGTATTATTATTTTTTTATTGTACTTGTTTTGAGGTATCACATATATTGTACTAGTGTCAGAATCAAGAATCCGGTAAAAGATACTATTCCTATTTCTATTGCTTTGAAACATCAACATTATTTTCTAACATTGCCAACAGTAAAAACTCTACATACAACTTGTTTTCTAAATTGCTCGCCAAGTTTTATTCAGCTTCTAGTCTTCATCCAAAGTTTAGCTACCAACACCCTACACCAATTTAAAAAATGGAAGATAATATAAATAATATTTTAGACAATTTGTCGCAGATTCCATGTATCGAAACAAGTAGTTCTGTAGAAGTTCAAAAAACCCTAAATAAATCCAACCTAAAAATATTTTCCATGAATATCAGAAGCATGAACAAAAATTTCAATGAACTAATGATACTACTTACAGAACTTGACTCAGACTTTGACTTGATTATTCTGAGCGAATGCTGGATCAGAGATAACTATATTCCTAAAAACATAAAAAACTATAATCAATACAGTACTCAGAATAACCAATTACAAAATGATGGCGTTATTATATACATAAAAAATCATATTTTTTTTTTTTTTTTTTACAGTAATACCGCACAAGAGTCCCAACTGCTCCCGTCTGGAGCCAGTGAGACTATGGCATCCCCAATTGGGGTATGTTGTGAGGCTGAGGGTATTGGGGAGGGGAGGGAGATGGGGAAGAGGAAGGTGGGGAAGTACCTGGCTATTCAGATCTGGTCACCAAACACGGCTAAAGCCATTTCAAGCAACGTTTCAATTCTGAATGGTGGTCTTACACCAGGGCGATACTGAGAGTATCTTCCACTCTGGAACGTGCCGCAAATATATTATACTATATATTATTTTTTAAATTAATTAATTGTGAAATAACACAAATTAATCAAATAAAATTTATTTGCGCACGCCGGGTTCGAACCCGCGACCTTCGGATCTGTAGTCAAAAGCGTATACCACTAGTCCACGCCGGCCGTCAAATACAATACTCTATAAAGGAAATCACAATAACTCACTCAAATTGTCTTAAACTTGAAATAGAAAATAGCGTTACTGTTCTAACTATATACCGATCACCGAGCACTTCCAATATAACACCATTTTTAAACTCGCTTAATCAGTTTCTGGCATGTATTAGAAATCATGAAAATGTTCTAATTATTGGTGACCTAAATATTAATATTATAAATACAATGCATCCCCAAGCAAACGACTACATAAATTTATTAACTCTTCAAGGATTTATCCCAGCTATTACAGCCCCTACTCGTGTCTCAGAGTTATCCGCCAGTTGCATAGACCACGTCTTTGTCAAATGTAAGCTAAATATCAAATCTCTCATATATCAGTGCACTGTGACAGATCACTACGCTACTATCACCTCCATTTCTCATAAAATTCAAAAATTACCAGCATCCACTATACAACTAAAGAAAATTTCTTATGACACTCTCTTCAAACTGGTTTCAAATGAAAACTGGTCAAATTTCTACAAAATTAGCGATCCAAACTTAGCGTGTGAATCTCTCATCAACATCCTACATAAGCATCTGAAAAATGCCACATCCCACACACACAACAATCAAAGTAGTCGTACAATTAAACTAAAACCTTGGATAACTACTGGTATCTTACACTGTATCCGCAAACGTGATAAACTTCATAAATATTGTAAAAATAACCCCACTGATTACGAATCTCTCTTATTCTATAAAAGATACAGAAATGCTTGTAAAAAAATAACCTGTACGGCCAGAGAAGATTATTATAGGAAACAGATAGAGGAAGCTGCGAATGATAATAAAAAAATCTGGAACATTGTCAAAGAAATATGCTACACCGACAAAATTACCACACCCATAAATAAAATAACCATCACAAATAAAACACTAAATGCAACTGAAAATTCAGAAACAATCGCAAATCACTTCAACCAATTCTTCTCTACAATCGGATCGGATCTAGCAAATAATATTTTAAAAAGAAATAGCAAGTCTGAAAATAATCTTGCAAATACTATCTTTCTCGATAATCTGAGTTATGACCCTTTCATTCTCACACTAATAACAGAACAAGAAATCACTGAAATCATCAATTCACTCAAAAATACACACTCCACGGGAGTTGACAATATATCCACTAAACTAATTAAACACCTTAAACCAATCATTGCTAAGCCCCTTGTATACATCACAAATCTAAGTTTTCGAACTGGCCTTTTCCCAAACACTCTAAAACATTCAACAATTATTCCTATCTTTAAATCAGGGGACAGATCAATCGTCAATAACTATAGACCAATATCTCTACTGAGTCCAATCTCTAAAATAATCGAAAAAACAGTAAAACAAAGGCTCTACAAGTTTCTCGAAGAAAATAAAATCCTGTCAAAAAACCAATACGGCTTCCGCAAAGATCTTAGTGCATCAGATGCAATTGCAGCTTTTACTAAATTAATTTCTGATAACCTCGATAAAAGTCGCAAGCCCCTCGCTGTATTCTTGGATCTGGCTAAAGCCTTTGACACTGTATCTCACCGCATACTTTTGAAAAAACTCTCACAGATAGGAATAAAAGGTGTTCCTCTTAAATGGTTTGAGAGCTATCTAACAAATAGGTCCCAGTCAACTATTATTAACTCCGCTAAAGAGTATAGAAGTACAAGTTTGCCAATCACATATGGCGTGCCCCAAGGCAGTGTGTTGGGCCCACTTCTGTTTCTAATATACATTAACTCGTTATGCAATTTGGATACTGGTGGTACTATAATATCTTTTGCCGATGATACGGTTATCATATTTGCAGATGAAAATTTGAATTCAGCATTTGAAAAAGCAAATCATGGTATAAATGAAATAAAACACTGGTTAGATTCCAACCTCCTCACTCTAAATATTGAGAAAACTAAATACTTACTTTTTTCCATACGCAAACATAATCTCCCTCAAAACTATCATAAACTTACCATACATTCATGTTCACAGAACTTCAACATGGCTACATCACCTCACAAAAATTGTTCATGCGATAACCTTATAATATCAAACGAAATTAAGTACTTGGGGGTCATTATAGACAATCAACTGCGATGGGAGGCCCATATAAATTCTACAACAAAAAGGCTTCGCAAATTATGCTACATTTTCTACTCTCTCAGATCTATCCTTAACCTACAAACACTAAGATGTGTATACTTTGCACTTTTTCAATCAATTACTACATATGGTATAGTAGGATGGGGAGGTTGTGCAAAAACGATTCTTCATCCCATGGTTTTAATTCAAAAACTGTTACTAAGGATAATATTCAAATGTAAGCCAACAAACCCATCAGAACCACTTTTTAGAAAACTCAGAATATTAGATATTCGACAATTATATGTTAAGACCATTCTCATATACATACGGAAAAATGACTTGGTGAATAAAACACAACAAAAAATTAACACCCGTTACTCGTCACTCCTAAAATGTAAAATTCCCCAAACGAAAACAGCTTTCGCCCAGCGGCAGTTTTCTTATATTGCTCCCAAAATATTCAACTCGCTGAGTATTGATATCAGAAAATCAAAAACTCACAATTTGTATGTCATAAGTGTTCAAAATTGGTTATTTATAAAGGGAAGGAACTTTTTCAAGGAATGCCTGCCATCATTAAATTAAGCTCATTTTCTTTATTAGTCATTTTTGTTTTTCATTCAATTCTGTAAAGAAAAAAGTTTAATAATTAATTAATTAATCTTTATTTTCATTATTTCAACAAGTTCATTTTCATAATTTCATAATTTCTACTTTATTTTCATTATTTTAACAAGTAAAGTAACCTATTTATTTGCTGATTGTGTTCATTTTATCTCATTAATATCAACAGTTTAAAATACGGTTGATGTACACTTGAGCAATCTACTGAACTGGGAACCAGTAAAAATGTTACCTATTATACACATACATTGCATGTAAGAAAAAAAATACTTAGATTAACAAGTTATCAAATATTACATTTATATAATTATATAAACCTATGTATATAAATTTCGACTACCATAATACGGGCATGTGTCTAGTGTGGTAGTCGAAAAGCATGTAAAAACTGTACACATTAATATTTCATGAATAAAGAAGAAAAAAAAAAAAAAAAAAAAAAAAAATAAATAAATAAAAATTTGACCCATCACGTAAGGATTTTCCGCAAAGTGGAAATTAAAATATAGGCAAAACCCGTCTTACACTACTTCTGTAGGGAATGTTCAAAAGAAAAAAATCATAAAATTATACAAATTTAATAAATTTTAGGTCATAACATATATTTTATTTACATTATATACCTACAATTATAAATATTTATAAAATCTGCTTTTTTTAGTTTGGAAGCTTCGTTTTGTGATTTTTCGTTTGTGGGACGTTATATTTTCCCTATCCAGCAGTAGTCGCCCATCATATTTGTATCCCATCGACCTTGATACCTTCTCTCCATTTATTTGATATCTTGGTGAAACCTCTCACCTTGCTCTTCACTAACTGCACCAAGATTTTCCGGCAAGTAAAATGGGAGTTAAAAAAATGGAGTTTTAAACTTATTGAGCATCCCAGATTTTAAAAATTGAACAACATATTTTCTACGATATTTTCAAAGTCTGGGTCCTTCTGATTCCCTAGAAACTTCGTAACTACATCTTTAAAAGAATTCCATGATGACCTCTCAACATCGTTCATCACATTTTCAAAGTTGTTATCTTTCATCAGCTTACGAATTTCAGACCAATAAAAACTCCCTCCTTCAGATTTGCTTCAGACAGACCAGGAAACTTGCTTAAAAGGTATTTAAATGTCTCGCCATCTTTTGGCAATGCCTTCACAAACTGCTTCATCATCCCAAGTTTGATATGGAGCGGTGGTAGAAGAACCTTTTTAGGATCAACCAAAGATTCAAAGTGCACGTTTTTCTCTCCGACCTTCAATGTTCTTTTCGGCCACACTTTCTGGTTCCAGTGTTTAGCTTTGGCACGATTATCCCATTCACAAAGAAAACAGGGAAATTTTGTGTAACCACCTTGCTGTCCAAGTATCGTAGAAATTACTTTAAGATCCCTACACACTGTCCACTCGAATTCCTTGTAATTTAACTTATCCAAGATCAATGCCAAGTAACCATAAGTTTCCTTCAAATGCACTGAGTGACCAACGGGTATTGATGCGTACCTATTCCCGTTGTGAAGTAAAACAGCTTTTATACTTCTTTTCGAGGAATCAATAAACAGTCTCCAATTTTCAGCTATATGTTGAACTTTGAACGTGGACCCATTAATATCGGAACAATAGACTAGCTCACCATCTTGAGAAAAATAAGGCTAAAAATGTTTTTCTCTATTTCTATACCAAGCAAAAGAAGTTCCAGGTGTCAATAAATTTTCCTCTTGCAGTCTGGATCCTAGTAATTCAGCAGATTTTTTTAGGAGTCCCAAATCTCGGATCAGGTCATTTAATTCAGCTTGAGAAAATTGTTGAGGTCCAGTAGAGTCGCCTACTTGAAACTCGTCACTAGAACTTTCTTCTGATTCACTTTCTGATGATGGAAAATCGTCCAGGCTTTGGGGTGCTTGTGGTGTAGGAATGCCAGGTCCATGAGGGACTGGGCGGAGTGCTGAATCCATGTTTGGGTAGCAAATTTGTTTTTTTATTTTTGGTACTATACCCTTGCACATTGCACGAACAAAAGTAGCAGTCATCGCTGTTGTTTCGAGGCTCTCTCCAAATCATGGGAACACCAAAACGAAAACATTTAACTTTACCTTTTGACCACATTCTAAGTCCTTCAATACACCCTGAACTCCATGCGGGGCCCAAGATTTGTCCTGGTCCCCTATCTTCACACCAAAATACGCAAAATATTCCTTTTTAATAAAATCAATAATATTTCTTTGTTGTTTTTTCACTACAAATTCACCAAAAATATAGCAAAAACTCTCAGAAGAATTTACACAACATCTTGAAGTCATTTTTGAAACGCACGTTACGAAAGTTGGAACAGAAATAAATTAATGAAAGGGCATAGAAGGGAGTGGGCACATTGGGAATTCTGGCATTCTCTCATAATACTTACTATGGAAAATCCATATATATGATTCAAAGCTGACTAATTTTATCGTCATGAGTTACTAAATGTTTTGTTTCAGTCTATAAAACTTAATATTAATAAGTTGTAAATAATAAAAAATATATATTTCTGCAATAAACCCCGTTTTGCGCATTAAGATAGGCAATCCCACAGTATTTTGCTTTTTGCGGAAAAACCTTACGCGATGGAATTTTTTCGATAATTTTCCCGAATTTAGCAACCAAAAATACATGGGAATTACCTCTTATTTCAAAGAAAAAAAAAAACGTTGCAGAAATAAAATATCATTGGTGAGTATGTGAAATTGTTAATTTGAATCACGTTTCAATTTGATGTTTATTTACACATGTATTTTTAATAATATTTTAGTTAAAAGTACAAAAAAAATTAAAACGTTTGCATTGTACAAGAGAATGTTTAACGTTTAATGTGCTCCATGAAAGGAGATCACATGTGTTGTTGACGACATTTAACAAAGGTAATTTGATTAATTAACACGTTTGCATTGAAGAAGAGAATATTGAACGTACGAGGGTGGTCTGAAAAGTTTCCGACCTCAACGCAAAGATGGCGGTACTCGTCAATAAAAGCTAGTGAATATAGTTGTGCATCTTTTGACAGCTACTCACCAAAGTTTCGGCCATTTGGACGCGTGATTTTTAGATGATAGTCGATGTGTGTGTTTTGGTGACAATGGAAAAAATTGAGTATCGAGCTGTTACTAAATTTTTGTTTTTGAAAGGCAATACGCCTACGCAAATCAATGATGAGTTGGTTTCTGCGTATAGGGACTCTGCACCATCATTTACCACAGTGAAATTTTGGGTAGCTGAATTTAAACGTGGCCGTAGGAGCTTGGGAGACGATGAACGTTCGGGACGTCCAAAAACTGCAACTACTGACGATAACATTGCTAAACTTCACCAAATAGTGTTAGACGACCGCCGAATTAAAATGAGAGAGATAGCAGAGGTTATGAAAATGTCCAAAGAACGTGTTTGTCACATATTAAATCAAGATTTAGACATGAGTAAGCTGTCCGCGCGTTTGGTGCCGCGTTTGCTCACGTTAGACCAAAAACGTGTTCGAATGAACATTTCCAACGCTCTGTTGGCGCAGTTTAGGCGCAATCAAAGATATTAGAAGAACGAGATATGCTATGTTGGCCGCCGGACCGTAGGCGGAGTACTATCTAATTAGGGTACGACAGAATACTGTCGGGACGAGTACGCACAGAAATCTGTTCTATGTATTAGTGCGGATACCTTAGCGTAAGCGAAGGTGTGCAGTAGTATTGGTGAACAAAACCGGCGACACTGGGCAAAACAATTCCACACAGTATGAACTGCTCATAGCACATCTCGTTCTTCTAATATCTTTGGGCGCAATAAATCCGAGTTTTGGCGCCGATTAATTACTGTAGATGAGACTTGGATACACAATTATACGCCCGAAACAAAAATACAGTCAAAACAGTAGACTGCAAAAGGGGAACCGTCTCCAAAAAAGCAAAAACTGTTTTCTCAGCAAGGAAAGTGATGGCAACTGTTTTTTGGAATAGTCATGGAGTTATCTTAAATGATTATCTTCAAAAAGGAAGAACTATAACAGGATCATACTACGCATCATTATTTGATATGCTGAAGACAGAAATTGCGGAAAAACGGCCACATTTGCAGAAAAAGAAAATCCTGTTTCACTATGACAACGCGTCGTCTCACACCTCAGCGGTTGCCATGGCAAAAGTCCACGAATTACGGTTTGAACTGCTTGACCATCCGCTTTTCGACTAAGCTTTTTGCCAAGCGACTTTTTTTGTTTCTTAATCTAAAAACTGAGCTCAGAGGACAGAGATTTTCGTCAAATGAGGAGGCAATCACCTTTGTGAACAATTATTTTGCACAAAAAAACGCAGAGTACTATTTGGATGGGTTAGAGAGATGGAAGCATCGCTGGGAGAAGAGTGAAAAGTTACAAAGAGACCATGTAGAAAGATAAACAAAAAAAATCTTGTTTCATTGTTAGGTCGGAAACTTTTCAGACCACCCTCGTATGTCTCTCACGCTAGAAACTCACATGTGTAGTTGATGACATTTCACAAGGGTAATTCGATTAATTAACACGTTTGCATTGTATAAAATAATGTTTAACGTAAAATGTCTTTCATACAAGGTTCACATGTGTTGTTGACTACATTTTACAAGGGAAATTTGATAAATTAACACGTTTAAATTGTACAAGAGAACGTTTAACGTAAAATGTCCTCCATGCTAGGCGTTCACATGTTTTGTTGACGACATTTCACAAGGGTAATTGGATTAATTAACATGTTTGCATTGTGGTAGAGAATATTAAACGTATACTGTCTTCCATGCTAGGAGTTCACACGTGTTGTTAACGACATTTCATAAGGGTTTGATTAATTAATACGTTTGCATTTTAAAACAGAATGTTCAACGTATAATGTCATACATTCTAGGAGTTCACATGTGTTGTTGACGACATTTCACAAGGGTAATTTGATTAATTTTATAACAAGTAGGTATTATATTATAGGAATAAAAAATACATTTATAGCAAATTCAATAAGTTCAAGCAATAATAAAATTTAATGCATACTGTGGAACAAAACATATAATGAGGAGGAATATAACCAGTTCCATATAGGTAATGTATTTGGTATTGTGGAAACGTAGTTGTTTTTAAATTGTATGGGAAGCGAAATTGAAAGTTTTAATAGCTTGGTATTCTGTTTTGTTTATGTCCAAGAGAATTGTATGTTTTTAAGTTTTTAGGTATTTGACGGTCTCCGTGGCTGAGGGGTAAAGCTCTTGACTGCGCGTGAGCAGGTAAATTTTATTGAAATAATTTGTGTTATTTCATAATTTATTCATTTGAAATAATATAAAGTATATTTGCGGCACGTTCCAGAGTGGAAGATAATCTAAATATCGCCCTGGTGTAAGACCACCATTCAGATTTGAAAGGTTGCTTGAAATGGCTTTAGCTTTGTTTGGTGACCAGCTCTGAATAGACACGAACTCCCTCAGCTTCCTCCTCCCCATCTCCTTCCCCTCCCCACAATCTTTATCCTCACAAAATACCCCGATTGGGGATGCCATAGTCTCACTGGCTCCAGACGACCGATTGAGATTCTTGGGCGGTATTCATATAAAAATATATGGTTGATGTGCATGTCTTGTTCTAGTATTATAGTAGAATAAAAATATGTTAAATTAATAATTTTTCGTTACACATAAAGAATATGCGATGGGGTGAAGTTTGTCTATGTCTTAGCGTCGCATGTGTTTACCCACCTACTACGTGGCGGGACAGATCGAAAGAGACTGGGTAAGGGAGACCTTTTGACCTCTCTAGCCGTACTCTTTTGACCCATCACGTTGCACCGCAGTGTGGGATTTGGATTTCCGTCACTCCCGGTCACATTGACCCCCACATTCCTATCTACCCCTCATTATTTTTTCCTCCCCACAAGTTCTTCTCCTTCCTTTCCATATATAAAAAGACCATCCACACAGCATCAAAGATGACATAGGCCCTAAGATATTTTTGTCATCAAGGCCTACTGTGTGGAGCTAATGTAAAAATGTCTAATATTATGTAGTGTAATATCAATAAGAATAAAATAATTTAGTTTACATAGGTATAGATCGCACCTCTGTTAATTATTTATTTAGTAGCAAGAACGAATTCGAAAACTTAACATAAAAGATTTTGGAGACGTGGATTTGATTTTTATACAAATATACAATTATAATCCGAGACTGATGGAATTTTGCGCACTTGATCTTCAAAACAAAAGGAAGGTCACTGTCTACATCAGATTTCTAAAAACTCTTTGCCGCGGACTTCAGCTAGTCTACTATTCGAATGTTTAACATGAACACAAAACGTAATGCAAGTGTAAATGAATTATTGTTGTCTTTTTCTATGTAGTACGGCATTATACTGGCTGCTGGTTACTGCCTTTGTACACTGTCCTGAGGTGGTGGTTAATGTCTTCGAGAACAACGCACAATTACCGACCACCCATAACGATTTAAAACACCAAGCGAAAAAATACCTTGTCCCGACTCTGTTAATGGTTCAAGGAGTCAAAAGGAAGAAACATGCTGAAAGGAGGTAGGAGGCGCGAGAAGTATGATTTAGGAAGTGTAGGACATGGAAGGAAGCTTTTTTACGTCTGAACATTTCACGAATTTACGTCTGACAAGACTCTCAGTGCTTGGATTGCTTTTTTTTGGTTGATATGATGTATGTAAAAAAAAACAACAGCCAGTAGGTAAATGCGGGATCTTGTCACTAGTATGAAGATATTTGTTAAATTCAACCATTAAAAAACCCAAAAAAAAAAAATTCAGTGTAAGCGGATATAATCTTACAACTTGAAAGATTGGAAATGAAATGTAATTTTTTGTATACTCTCAAATTTTAATATTTTTTATCCCCTTACCCAGTATACAAAAAAAAAAAAATACTTAAACTAAACATTAAAACCCATCAACTGTTAATAAATTGATAACCTTGAACCAAATAAAAATAGTGCAACAAAACGAAAAACTGAAGTGATTCTGAAAGCAGAACTGAAATTTTAAGAAATATTGTAAAAATTAGTGCTTAATAAACTTTTGGAAGAATTTTAAGAAATTCATTATAATCATGGTAGAACAATCATGCAACATGAATTACTTTAGATATATGACAGCTCTAATAAAAAAAAACAACACTAAATGTGGTTTGCCACACACAATACACTTTACACAATAAAAAAAAATGGGATGCCTAGAAGCAGTTGCTCGAATAGAAATGACAAAATTCCATGTGGAAAGCTTGTACCAACCTGCTGACGCTACCTGATTAAGGGTTAAGTTAATTATAATTAATTCGACCTTCAATCATTTGTTGTTATTTATATATATGGTTGTTGTTGTTGTAACAACATTTGTAAAAAAATTACACGTAAAGACAAACATCATTAAACCATCCAGCGTTTCAGGGTCATATATGACCGGGCGTCCATATTTTACAGAAGTATTTTTATCTTTTTTTCTATCATGAGGAAATACGTCATTTTTTTATTTTAAATAATTCTTTTCAGTTTATTTCAAATTTTTATACTAGATGCCATTAATAAAATTGTAAAAAAATAGCCAAAATGAATAATTCATATTTCGTTTCGCTATCGTAACAGTCGGTTTAACTTTAAAAATTGTTTCTTATTTTTTTTTTACATTAACGAGATAAAAAAAGTTTTCTTACTAATTAACATGTTGTTAGCATTTTTGATAAAAAAAATTATGTTTGTCATTAAAATTTTATAATTTAGAAATATTGATGTTTTTTCAATCCATTCGTTGGAATGATAAGTTTTCCTAGTTTCTAAAACAGTATTTGTTTTTAAAGAAAATTAAAAAAATAAAATGTATATAGCTCATTTGAAATACACAGAAAACATCGCAAACTGAACAAAGAAAGTGTTGAAAGTACTGAAATAATTTGTTGACAAAAAATAAGATTTATAAGTAAACAAAACACTAAACGAAATAAAATAAGTTTACTTGTATTCAATTAAAGCAACTTTATAACACAGTTGTTAAGGCAAAGAAAAACAACATACTTTTAAAATAAAGCCAGTGTAAAATGTTTAATATATCGCAAAGAAGCAGGGAAGGAAATCCCTTATTCCATGTTGTACGTAATCCGTGTATTTGTGTTTGCACCCATGCAATATTCAGTGCACCGCTCTTAAAGGTAAGACTTAACATGTTTGTTGTATATCTGTTAGTTGTACTCTTAGATCTGTTGTACACGTATATTTGATGTTGTATATTTCTTGTGTATCTGTTATGTTTCTGCTGTGTGCGTTGTCTGTCTGCTGTTTGTCTGATGTGTACAAATAAGTCTGCGTTGTTGTTTATTCACTTAAAGAGGGAAAATAGTACAGGAATGCATTCATTTGTCTACAGAAGCATTCGCGAGGATTTTGTTTGTGGATTGAAACAAATTTACACATTTTTGTATTCTTCTTGATTTATTTGTGTTTTTTCATAAAGATATTGATTTTTGGTATGCGATATCATTACGTAAGTAATTCATATAATCAAAGTTTATTCTCATTCATGGAGTGAGAGTAAAATTGTTTTCATGGACGAACTATAATTGCATGCGTAAGTTTTTTTGTTAAATAGCCACATTACGTCTCTAGAGGTCAAAACTGTCTATTTTTGATATTTTTTTTGGTTAAATTGCGACCAAGTAAATTATTTTATGAATGGAAGACATTAATGAGATGATCCATGCATGTGGCATATTATTTTTTTGGCACTATGAAGATTCAAATCTCGGGATGGTAAAACACAAAAAATTACATTATTTATAATTTTTCCCATATTGTATTAAAACAATTATTATTGCATATTTAATCCCGTGAAATATTATTTTATTATTTCTATTGAGTTAGTAAATAACGCTTTCTGGAAATGGAAAAAAGCGTAGAGCCTTGAAAAACCATAAATTCTGACTTTAATTGTCAATACTAACCTTAAGGAATTTAAACAAAAGAAATACACATTTAAAATGTAGAATAAATCTATTTTTATGGAAATATATGTTGTATTTTAGTTAAGTACTTCATCGCTTGTCTGAATTCTTGACACATCAGATCCAATTTTAAATGAAATAAATGTCAAAAGCTGGGTAAAAAAGTATCTGGAAATGAGAGAATTTTTTCTATAAGTTATACGAATATGATACCTATATATGATAATATGTTACCATCTAAATTTAAAAAAAAAAAGTTTAACTTCTTTTAAACTGTTTTTTTTTAATTAAAATAACCAAATGTACTATATGATTTATTTTTTTCTTTATTCATATCTCTTTTTTCATTTAAACCATAGATAATGTAACCACCACTGTTTTGATTTTCACCTTATAATGCCCACGCACAGGCTTCGCCTTTGTGGGATTTTTTTGTTACTGCCTTATATTTTGTATCACTATATATGTACCTGTATGTATCAAAAAAATTTACAATAAATAAAAAAAAAAAATAAAAAAAATACAATTATAATATTTTTTCTGTTTAAAAATTATACAATCATTTCAAAATAGTAAATTTTATTATAAGATAATAAACTTTAGTAGAATAATAAATTTTATTACAAAATAATTAATTTTATTACAACATAATAAAATTTTATTATAACGTAATTCTATTCCAACATATTGTATTAAATACACTCTATTGATAAAGCTGATGCTTGTGCTTAGAAGAGGAAAACTTACATTTTACTAACCATTTGTGTATATTATTGTATGAAAATTATTTTATAGTTAAGTTATAAAGTGATTATTTTAGAAGGGAAGTTTTTAGTTTAACATTTTAAGTTACTAAGTGAAATATAAGATGAAAGGTTACAGAGTGAAGTAAAGTGAAAAGTTAGACATGCATGTTAGTCAGACATGTATGAAAAATTTAAGTAAAAATTTGCTATGGAGGTTCACAAAAATTAAATAATTAATGATATTTAATTTCCAATGTGAATTTTATTCTCAAATTGATATCATTTTAGATGATTATAGGGAATACAACTTAATATACATTAGACGAGATAATATGATACATAATATAGATTAGACAAAATACGCAAGAAATGATATAGCAAATAAAAAGTAAAAATTTCTGGTACAAAATTAAAATTTAATTTATGTTCTAAATTAATATTATTTAATTACAATTATTATCTCAAATATTTGGATAACGAAACACGCCCACATGACATTTCTTAATCTTCTTTATTCTGTGGTTAAACTAAAAGGAAGCAAAAGTTTTCTAGTGTTTAGGCATTACAAAAGTTGTGTTAGACTACGCATTTTTTCTAAATTTTTACCTAAAATAAAAATTAAACTTTTCTAATATTCTTAAGCGGAAGACGTCATAATAAATTAGGTTAGGGCTCCCATAAATGTAATGTAAAATTAACATTCGGAGGGCGCAATGAAAATTAGGTCAAAATGCACTCGGGGCGGACTGAAATATGCAGCCATCCCGAGGAGGAAGTTGTAAATAATTGAGATTACCGCACTTGGGGCGTTTCTCTGATGAACTGCACTGGCACAAGTTCCTCTATCCACTGCAGAAACAGACCCGAGGGGTTTGATTTGCAAGTGGAAATCTGTAATCGGGTTTGTCATTCAGGTTTGCAATATCGGTTGTAAAGATATTGCTAAGATATTGAAATTTGTTCGTTAGAATATTCAAAAGCTTATTAAAAATAATTAGTAGTTATAACGCAAGTAAATGGACGGGCTATTATCCAAGTTTCAAGGGCTCCGATTAGCAAATGTCTTTAACATTTTTATGCTCATTTTTGAGCAGTTCATTAGCACTATTCGGCCTAAGATTAATTCTTTAGAAGTGGTAAAAGAAATTTTATTACCACTCAAAGCAGCCATTGACGAAAAATGGCGTAAATTTTTTTATGGATTTATCATTCCCTCTATATATCCTCTGGGCTTTTACATAAAACCAGTATAATAAATTAAATTAAATATAAAAAAATACATTTATTCTCAGCTACTTGCATGAGAATTCTATTTATGGGAATTGGCACTATGGCAACCAAAGGATACAGAAACAATTAAGATAGAAAATATAGTATAGTAAAATATAGTGCGCCCATAGACTAAATTAGACTAGACACGGCATATTCATTTAAAATTAACCCCAACACAATTTTGGTTTGGTTCACGTGCACATTTATGAAAAGGTCCACGCACTGTGTCGCAATGCGAAATGGGCACTGTGCATTGCGTTTTACCTTTTGTTGGTCTAGAGTAAGCTATTTTGCTTCTCAGCTATGCTGGGCAGGTTCATTTTTTCAATCACAAAAATAACCCAGTTCCAAATATTTAAATTTGTATTATGTCCATATTACAACACCATTGACAACAAATTCTCCATGGTTTCGCTTACAAGTTTGAACGCTTGTACAAGGAGTTTAAACAGAGTTGGGTTGTTAAGTTCATCTCCATATTTGTGACATACGCTACGTGGCGTTATTTTTAAAATGAATTTAACTAGACAGGGCTAATCTAGTATAATACATCAATGAGTGCGCCAATAACTATAATATAGTAATTGGCACAGACCCAGGAATATCGCGGAATAGGCTTAATTCTTTTGAAAGTGACAACTAGAACAAATTTCTGTTGAAATATTATATTATTATATGTAGGTACTTTAAAGCTTGTCTGGATTCTTCAAACAATCATTTAAAATTATTGAAAAAAGACACAAATTTAACGCAAAATCGAGTTCTTTGGTCCAAAGTTACGTAGACAGACAGACACACCCCCGAAATGAATATTTTCGATGATGTTTTAGTATTGCCGGGAAGAGAATATTGTTGGGTGTTCAACTGTTTAAGTCAGCGATGTGCTGTTTTAATATTATTAACAATTTAAAACGCTTGAAAATGTGTATATATATTTTTTTTAATCATCTAGCAAAAAATAACGCTTGTTTACTAAAATGCATCTATTTTTATTAAGAGATGTATATATAAATATATAATTACTTAGTTTTTGATTTGAATCAAAAAACAACCTGGAGTCTACCGCGAGACAAATACCGAATAGTTAGGATCGACAATTATTTCGTATATTATACTGCTGTAATGTCATCTAATTTCAAAGAAATGCGTATATGTCCGCGTGTGTATGCATGATTGGCACCAAAATGCATTGTCATCGACAACGCGTCTATCTGCCGATTTGTATGTGCCCGCCACTATTCGACACTGAAATAATTTTTTCATAAACATTAATTAAAAATGTGAATTATTTTTATTTATTTGTTAGAGTTTTATTTTTTTTGAGTGCCTAGGTTTATTAAATACGTGTACTTCAATCAACAATTACTGCTTATTATATTTTTTCCACCTGTAAACAAATGTATTTAAAAACTGTAATAATGAGAAGTTAGATCAATAATGTGAAAAGTTCCTCCAGTATCACCACTTTAATTCTGAAATGACATTCGTTTGTCAATAAATATTTAGTGACCAAAAAATTACCTCGACCGCGTTAAAAAAACACAATGTCGTGAATATTCCGTTGTGATATGCTCAGCCAACCGGTTGTTCGATATTCGGACGGATTAAGGACGCTAATAACGGTTCCGGTATAAATGGACAAAGAGAAATATGGTACAAGCATTTTGTCGATTCATGCGATGAAGAATGAACGAGGAAAATTCTCTGCCCGCTTTTCATTCGTCTCGTATTGTGCTTATGTCACAGATTTCATCACAAGCATTATTGTATTTCATATTATTTATCTTTTATAACCATACCTGGTATAATAAGGATGTCTTAAATTAACCCTACTTTTTAAATACATCTGTGAATATCGATTTTATTTTCTTAAATTAATGAATACATAAATCAATTAACGAATGAAATGGAATCTTGGAAGTGGAAAACAACACACTTCCTGTTATCGGATCGAGCTGAAACTCGGCAAATAGACTAGTTGACGATGAAAATACATCACAAATTGGATGACGTTATAAAAATTTACAGCAGTCAATACACGAAATCAATCTCGGATTAATCCAATCATCCAATTAGGGGTTATGGCTTAAGTGGTAACGTGGTTATAACGTGGAAAATAGACACTAGTATTACAGTTAAAAAGTTTTAGATTTTTGCGTATTGATTTTTTAATACTATTGTCTTTAGATAAAACTTTATATTTATTCATTATAAGAATAAAAGAATTCAACAAATTATTTTGAGTATTTTCATATTAATTTATATTTTATAGCATTTGTAACTTAGAGGAATTCTAAATTAAGAAATCTAACTAAATAACTAACCATCACACGGTTTCACCGCAGGGGTAGGCAGAGATTACGGACAGCCAAACAACTCGGTCTTGGCACACACTTCTTGCCTCATTCACATTCATACGTCGTCTCATACATACTCTTCTATTATTCTGACTCTTGACATGGCTCGATTCAATTATATTTTTTTGTTAAAGAATCTGATACGTATTTCAGTGTTGTTTTTGTAACATGATAAATGTTCATTATACGTGCTGGTACGTATGATAATATAATTTAATTTTAATTGAAAAAAATTAATACATTGGTACAGTTATAAAATACAGGAAAATAAAAAGAAAATACAAAATGGAAAAGTTGTTAAAAAAAATAAATTTTTAAACACATTTCTATTATTTGAGATTTAAAAAAATATTCATAAAACATTTTGTAGGTATATAATATAGTACATGTTTCAAGCTGTTAATACCACCCTAATTGAAATGAACTCTTGTTTAGGGAGGGATCTGATTCACTTGATCGTGCCATTCTTACTCGAGCGTCCCCCACTTTTGTTATCATTCACATTTGCGTCATATATTCTCCTTACACTCCTTTCTTCTTTCTTAGCTCATTTGCTCTACATGCCCAAACCATCTAAGTATCCGTTTCTTAATCTTATTCACTACGCTTTCATTAGCCTTGCATTCTTTGCGGATCTTCACGTTTCTCAAATACATGTTTTTACCACACATACGCCTCTGGGATGTCATTTCAACAGCATTCAGTCTACTAGAAATATAATTAATAATCCTAAAAATCTTTCATTCGGTCCTATATAAAATATGTGTTCCTATTTTTCATACTATCTCTTTCTTTCTCACACACCCCCACTCTTTACTTACCTACTCCCCTCCCTCAGTCACACAACCAATTCTATTATTTTGTAACAATAATAAACATAAAATGGTGTTTTACCCACTGAAATTATTTTAGTTCTCTACTAATTTTAATTTTATTTCATTAAATAATAACTTTACATATTTTAAATGATATTTGATAATGTAAGCCTCATTTGGTGCTTTACCCGTGCTGAGGCTTCAATTTTAAAATAATAACTTTACATATTTTAAATATTATTTGATAATGTAAGCCTCATTGGGTGCTTTACCTCTAATTTTAAAATTTAATAATATTCAATAAAAATATAAAATAAAAAAAATATATCCGGGGTATGAAAATATATGTATGGGGTATGAAAAAGAAAAGGCAAATTTTATGATTTACGGTTGCAAGGTTGTACTCGTATATATCATTAGATTTTTTTTTAAATCTGGTTCCATGATAACTCAACACAGTGACAATTCAACACATCTTTAAAAAGTTATAAGAAACGATGAAAAAAAAAACCTAACCTAACTTAATAAAGTTTTTGTTTCATCACTTTCCATGAATTTATAAAACTTTTTAAAGATGTTATGTATTATAATTTTGATGATTTATCCGGTCATTGCGCCATTTATATGTGTTTGGCTGTAATAGTTACTGTTGGGAAGTTAGAGCTTCACAGATTCACTCATAGAGGGCAGTGCATAGAACTTGCGTGGAAGTCCGCAAGATGGCAGCCAGTGGCCAGTAGTCGCCAGGGCCAGTGGGAATGCTCCCAGACAAACTTACTGTTTCAGATCTCAATTAGCCAGCTTCTAGTTAGGTCGACTATCGAGTCACCATTGTAATACGCTAAGTATTAATAAATCCCTGATTTATCACAAAGAACCAATTATTTATAATCTCCTTCCACGACGAGTTGGAGAACTGTTTGTGAGAGCACAACAGTTACATTGCATGAAGTCTGAAAAATTTATGATAAGTACTTTAAAAGAGGCAAATAATTTCTCTCAAGGCCAGTGTCAAATTTGGGGGTGCTGCATGGATGCTGTGATCCTCCCTTAGCAGTGCAAGGCGAAGTTTCTAGAAATGACTTCCTCAAAAAGTCTCTCCAGATCTGGCCTGCCATTCAGTATGCACGCATCCGCCGTCAAGACCCAGACAAACCTAACTCCATAAGCCCGGGGCACTCCTACTATGTATGTCACGAACCACACAAGGTGTCCTATGGAATAGGTGTTGGTTACCCAATAAATGATTCCCGGGGCGGCGGTACCCACATTTATACCCCCCATCGAAGAAATCAAACTCTTTGTGGTCATTGAGGTTTGATAATAAAATGAAGAGAAAAATGTTACATATGATTTAAGATTTTCAGAATTATAATGATTTTTTCGGGGTATTATGGGACTCCTCAGATTAAATCTCGTTTTACATGAAGCGATCCTATTTCAGTATGAAATGTATGGGGGTCTTAATTTTAAAGTCTTATTTTTTTGGGTCCGGTCGCTTGCAAACCGAAATGAACCTTACGGTTGGTTAAAATTGAGGGGCATAGTGGTCGAATTTGGTCTGCAGATCCCCTACGCGGAATTTACCCGAAACATACGATTTGAATTCGACCAACCAGAGACGCCAAACCAACCAGTCCAGACGCTAGCGTAATAATATTATAGATCTAATAATAATTCATACTCAATTAGCAAAAACTCCCAAAGATAATTAAGTTATTCCAGAAAACTAAAAATAAATACAAATAAGTAATAAGACGAAATCAGTTCAATAATTAAACAGCGAAATTCATTTGTAAAAAGTTTTTTCTACATAATTCTATTTTAAGTAATTATAATGAAAAAGACTTAGTTTTCAATTTTCTTTATGATAATACGAGCTTCCGCAGAAAATTCTTTTGGTTTATTAAAAGAAGCAAAAAAACCTTGATACCAAGTTTTTATAATACCTAAGATGAAATTAAGTTTTATTTAATATCACTGAAGCTATGATAGATAGTTCCGATAGTAGCTGTAGTTATATAAAATCTGAAGGTAGTAAGGATGGGTGGAGTTGAGAGAGAGGAAGGTTAGGGAGTACCTGGTCACCAAACACGGCTATAGTCATTTCAAGTAACGTTCCAATTCTGAATGGTGGTGTTACATCAGGAAGATATTGAGAGTATCTTTGCAAGTATACTATATCTTATCTTAAATAAATAATTAGCGAAAGAACACAAATTAATCAAATAAAATTTACTTGCGCACGCGGGATTTGAACCTGTGACCTGTGGCTTGCTAATCACGAACTAAGGGAGGCCATCAAAATTTGTGAAGTATCTAAATTAAAATAAACTGAAATATTATGTATGGTAAAAAATGATGATGATTTTTATTTTATCTTCGTTCCTTCTCATACTAAACCTCATTATAAGATTCCAGGTGTGATACAATTGCAGTGTGAAAAAAGACCAACATAAATACTTAAGTTTTAGTAACTAATATTCTACAATAAATGTTGAGATAGCGATTAGTCAAATCTGTTAAAAAATGTCTTCATTTTACCTTTATTATAAACTCCTAGCAAGTTGGCTGTTGAAATTAAAAATGAAAACGTAAAAAAGTCGATTAAGCTTTGGCTGGAAAACTGGTAAATATATACGATGAGGGAGGCGGCCTATCCCATAGGTAATGTGAGCATAACACGATACATCTGGGTCGTAATTGGTCGCGTTTACCCTTTTGAATTCCTCCCTTAAATTCGTTTCGAACAACCCTTAAAAAGCCGTTATTAAAATTTCCATTTATAATAAGTACCTTTTTTCGGAATGGCAGCTCGATTTAAAGTATGTGCCTCTGTCCCGTTTCGTGCGGAAGTATATAATATAATTATTTAATTACGTATGCGATTTTAATGTAATTTATTTGGGTTCGTGATCAAGCAGAATACGATATATATATTTTATCTGCTGGTCCAACGCAATTATCAAGTTAATTTAATAAAACTCTTATATTATGTGTGTAAGCAGTTGATGAATTATTATGGAAATTTAATTTAAAACACAACGTCCTCGTTTGTTTTCACACACATTAAATAACAATTATATTTTTTGTTATTTTTAAAGCGTATTTTGGATGAAATCACCAATAAAAAACATTTATGATCAATTTATTTATGGATCTAATTAAATTTTCATAAAATATACCTACTAATTTTTTTTATCTGAGCATCCCCGTGAAACCTATATATCATGTATCATTTTCAAAATTTGAAACAACTGTGTAAAAAAAACATTTAGTTACAATTGTGAATTGACTTACGCTCGGTCCTTTGGAACACATCTTGTCGGAGAAAATATGTAATCTTTCCAGGTTCTATTAGCAGACTCTATAATCATACACTCCAAGGATCACTTGAATAACTTGGAAACTGCACGGCTTATCGTAACAGAGTGGCAAGGTCATAAATTGTCACTGAAGTAGATACTTCACAGGTATTAGATTGTTGTTGTCAAAACAGGAAAGGAAATTGGGTAAGGGATTGAAGTGAGGGAATGAAGTGAGGGTACTTAGGCGTCTACTGGTTTTGACAGGGGGCGCGAAAATTTGACTCGCGGCCGGCCCTGGTGGAAGGTGTAATACTTAAAGACGATGGTTACGAGAAGAAGGATTGGGACTACCTTGGAAGCTAGTTGTTGGTGTTGTTCGTGTATATAATCTTGTTGAAAATAAGACGACCGACTCGCTAACTTTCAACGTATAACGCCATCTAGTGAGAAATGTGCACAGTACGTCCGATTTAATTCTACAAAACCGTGCAAACAAAAATACTACGATGACGGTAGCGAACTATATAGATGAACTTAAAAATGAAGTTTCCAAAATTCAAACAGTCAAGGATCAAAAAACAAAAAATACTATAGAACTCATAATAACGAAGTTGGAAGATGCAATTAAATCAGAAAATCTTTCATTACAAGACAAAATCATCAGATTACAAGAAAATATAATCAACAGTGACAGAAAATATATCAGTAATTTAGAAAACATTAAACATGATATTAGAAAAATAATCTTACCTGAAACCTATGCAGAAAAGGTAAAAAAACACGAACCAGTTGTTATCATAAAACCAAAAAAGAAGGATCAGGAAAATAATGAAACAAAGAATGAAATAAAAGACAATATTGACCCAGCAAATTTTGGAGTTACCGGCATGAGAAATTTTAAGGATGGAGGGGTTATAGTAGAATTTAAAAATGCCACAGATATTAACAAGGTTCATGATGAGGTGATAGCCAAACTGGGAGATAAATATGAGGTAAAGATTCCTCAAACAAAAAACCCATCCGTCAAAATTATTGGTTTATCTGAAAAATACAGTTTTGAAGAAATAGAGAGAAAAATAAAAACTCAAAATGAGACCATCTGTGAACAAAGCTCAAAAATAAAGGTGACATATATGAAAGAACTAAAAAACCAAAGAAATCAAACAACTTTTACTATATATGCCGACGTCGACGGAAAGACTTACGACAGAATGTTAAAAGCAGAAAAAATAAATATTGGATGGGACAGATGCAGGGTCTTTGACAATTTAAATATCATGAGATGTTTTAAATGTAATGGGTTCAACCACAAGGCTATAGATTGCAGAAACCTAAAATCTTGTCCAAAATGCGCAAAAAATCATGACGTTAAAGATTGCATGGATGAGGATATTCAGTGCATCAATTGTATAATGACAAGTAAAAGATTAGGACTGAAACTAAATTGTAGTCACTCAGCCATGAGTAAGGAATGCCCAATTTATAAAAGAAAACTTGAAGCAAAAATGAGCAGAATTTCTTTTTTATAAACAAAAGTTACGAGAAAGATGAAATTATATACTTGAACATACAAAGCATCATAGCACATTACGAAGAGGTCAAAATACTTTTAGAAGAGAAGAAACCTTTTATGCTTATGATGAGTGAAACACATGTGACTGAAGATATCCAAGATAGTGAAATTATATTTGATGATTATAATACCATCCGTTGTGACTCGCATAGCAGACATACAGGAGGAGTGATGATTCTCTTAAGTAATAAAGTTCCATATGAAGTGATATCAAATCACCAACATGAAAAACATTGTTGGATTTTAGCCATCAGCATTAAATCAGGAATCAAGAAAGGTGTATATACTGTTATTTATAGATCACCAAACACGAGTAAATGCGACTTCTTAACATATTTTCAAAGATGGAGCATGGAAAATTTGCAAGATGAAAATATTAACATCATAGTTGGAGATTTCAATATAAATGTTAAAGCAAATGCAGACATATACACAAAAAAACTGAAATCTATTATTCAAACTGCAGGTATGAAACAATTAGTTAAAGATTTCACACGAATTACTAATACCTCTAAAACATTGATTGATCTGGTTATCTCAAATAAATTTAACCTATGTGTTAATGTATTAGATAAACATAAAATTACCGACCATAATATGATTCAAATTCTATTAAATGACAGAGAAAACTACAACTCCAGTAAAGAAACACAAGTAATAACATTTAAAAATTACAAAAGATACAATAAAGAACTCTTCATTCAGACCTTAGAGACTATTGATTGGAATGAAATAAATCAAATGGAATATAACAAAAAAGCTGACCAGACGATATTAAACATTAAAAAATCCATTGATGAAGTAGTTCCAGAACAGAAGATACGTAAAGGAAACAATAATAAATGGTTCACAAAAGAACTACGCACAATGCAGCATGATAGAGATACATTTTACAAGAGAGCACGCCTTACTAATAATACTATGGATTGGAATAACTACAAAAAAATGAGAAATAAATACTCCAAAGACATAAAAAGAACGCATAATGAGTACATAAAAAATAAAATAAAATCGGAAGAAGGGGATCCCAAAAAAATTTGGAAAAGCATTAAAGAATTAGTACATGGCGATAACAAAAACGACATAAAAATAGTAAACTTCCCAAAAGATATAAACGAAGAAAACATGGCTAATAGCTTTAATAAATATTTTATAGAAAGCATCACTCAAATTAACAAATTAATACCTAACATTGTTTTCAACCCCACAAATGATAATAACAACTCAAACAAAAAATTATTGGTCTTCAGAAAAATAACTGCAGAATATTTATTTAACATTTTAAAGAAAATTAAATCAAAAAACAGTTCAGATGGATTAACTATTAGTGTGATAAAAGATGCTTTTCCAGTAATTGGATCTACTCTATTAAATATTATTAATCAGACAATTGAAGAGGGAAAATTTCCACAGTCATGGAAACTATCTACCATTATACCGGTCCCAAAGGTTAAAAATACCAGAAAATGTGAAGAATTTCGACCAATAAACACCTTACCGAAATATGAACAGATACTTGAAGTAATAATAAAAGAACAAATATTGCAATACTTAGATGAACACAATATTTTATACCAAGAACAATCGGGATTCAGATGTAATAATTCTTGTGAAACAGCGTTAAATGTAATCGTTGAAGAATGGAAAGAAGGAATGAATAGTAATAAATTTATCTTAGCAATATTCTTGGATTTTCAAAGGGCATTCGAAACCATAGATCGAGAAATATTGATAAGAAAGCTTAAAGAAATTGGTTTCTCAACTCTAGCCATTAAATTAATAAAAGAGTATTTGAAAGACCGAATACAGGTAACAAAAATTAATAATCAATTTTCAAAACCAATGGAAAATAAATTAGGAGTACCACAGGGATCAGTCCTTGGACCTCTATTGTTCATACTCTATATTAATGACATGGTGAAAATATTTTCAAAATGCAAAGTACGACTATTTGCCGATGATACACTTATATATATAATTGGAGAAAACTATGAAGAACTAATAAATATTTTAAATAATGAACTAGATAATGTATCAAGATGGCTAAAAATAAATAAGCTTAAATTAAATACAAAAAAAACAAAATGTATGGTAATTGGTTATAAGAAGACATCCAGTGAAAGCAAAATCAAAATTGATGGTGAAATTATTGAAAATGTTACCGATATAAAATACTTAGGAGTTATAATAGATTCCAAACTCAACTTTAACAAACATGCGGAATATACCCAAAAGAAAATTGGAAAAAAGATATCTTTCTTGGGAAGAATTCGCCAAAAACTGTCCGAAAAAACTGCAATCACCATTTATAACTCCATTATTGCTCCACATTTTAATTACTGCTCAACTATCCTTTTCCTGTGTAACGACCGAGAGCAAAATAAATTTCAAATTCTCCAAAATAGGGCAATGAGAACAATACTCAGACGAAATAGATATTCAAAAGTAAATAAAATGTTAAACGAACTAAATTGGCTAACGGTGAAACAGATGTTGACCTTGAACACGATGATATTTTTACACAAAATAGTAAACAACCTGCTACCCAAATATTTTTCGAATCAAATTGTATACAACAAGGACATACACCAACATAAAACTAGGACGTGCAATGAAATCAGGCTACCAAAGAAGGACAAAGCGAATACCCAGAATAGTATATTTTATAAAGGGATGAAATACTATAACGCGCTGCCGGAAAACCTTAAGTCTGCCCCAATTGAAAAGTTTAAGATGTTGTGTAGGAGCCATATCAAGAAAGAAAAAAAAAACATAGTATATTTAAATGTAATAATTAATTAGTCATTTGTAATCTTAAATGTACAAATTACTAAAATAAAATCAATAAATAAATAAATAAAATACGAAGTGGCTACATATCTATTCTGACACGTCTTCAAAACATCATATAAGCGACTTATCCATTACGAATGGGGGAGCGCGTGGCACGTGGCTAAATCCAAAATAATATTTTCTGGACGTGCTCGGATTCCACTCCCTGCAGCGCGGATGATAGGTGTATAGTGTATATTGCTACCCACTCTTTAGACTGCTGAGAAGCTTTTTAGGGAATTCAGTTATTTTTGAACGCTTAGTTCTTTATGTTCCTGATGACAATAAGACATCGTCATCATGGATTATTCCCGTTGAATAATGTCCTGAACCGAACGGCGGCTGGTGCGTGTAAAAGTTTGGGGCCCTTTATCAAAACTAGTAGATGCCTTGGCACTAGACCATAGATAGTAGGTAGTAGGTAGTAGGTAGTAGGTAGTAACTAGTAGGTAGTAGGTAGTAGGTAGTAACTAGTAGGTAGTAGGTAGTAGGTAGTAACTAGTAGGTAGTAGGTATTAGGTAGTAACTAGTAGGTAGTAGGTATTAGGTAGTAACTAGTAGGTAGTAGGTAGTAGGTAGTAGGTAGTAGATAGGAGGTAGTAGGTATTAGGTAGTAACTAGTAGGTAGTAGGTAGTAGGTAGTAGGTAGTAGGTAGTAGATAGTAGGTAGTAGGTAGTAGGTAGTAGGTAGTAGGTAGTAGGTAGTAGGTAGTAGGTAGTAGGTAGGAACCAAAGCGCACACCAGATACTAAGTTCGGTGAGCGTGCTTTCGCCGTGTCAGGACTTAAAGCCTGGAATGGACTGCCACATGATTTGAGAATGATCGCAGACTCGACAGAATTTAGGTCTAAACTGAAAACGCACCTTTTCAGTCACTTTCACAGTCGACGGCAATTTAAATTAACAAAATGTAAAAAATACTAAAAATAAAATAAAATAAATAGAAATAATAATTAAAAATAAATAAATAAAAATGATAACAACTAACAATTTGTAGGCTTTTTAAGACAGTTAAAATACAGTTAAACTAAAATAAAAACTATAGCAGACTTAAGGTCATGCGATGACCAGTGTTTTTTTATATAGTGTCCTCTGCGTGCAGTTTTATCTTTTATAAGCATAAACTTTTTAATATAAGTGTGTTTGTCGGAAGTGACTTGCCGGGTAAGTATGTTTTGGTATCTTTTCTAAATAACAAATGTAGATCCTAGGAATTAAATTGTACAGCGCCCTTGAGGAGATTTTTCACAAAAACGGCGCTCTACAAATTATCCAATTATTATTATTATTGTTATTAGTAGGTAGTAGGTAGTAGGTAGATTTTTTTTTTTTTTTTAATATGAAAGACAAACATTCCCGGGTTATAATAACCTGACAATATTTGAAAATCTCCTACTACCACCACAGTAAGCTGAAAATGTTGCTTGTGTTGTGATGGAGGACTTAGCCAGATGATCACAGAATTCAATAATATTACTGGCGCCTTGGCAATTCGGTGCCTACAGCGGACTGATTCAATTGCCTGCCCCGATTATTCCTACCTGAGAAGTAAATTTTTCCTGAACAATATTCCGATCTAGAAATATTTTGAGTCAGTAAAGAGAGATTCGGATAGGAAATTCTATTGATTTTATTATTATTTACTTTATTTTTGAAATTCTTAATTAATTTTTCAACATTCAAAAATTATATATTAAATTTATTTCAATTTATTTTTAATATTTTTTACAGTCACTCCTGCAGCAGGCCCGGAAGAAATTTATTTCTCTCATGGCCTATATCATCTTAGGAGATGCTGTGTGGAGGGGAAAAGAAAAACTAGGAAGTTCAGGGAAGAAAATAGGAACGAGGGGTGGGCAGGAATCTGTGGGTCAGTGTGTCCAGGATTGACGGATATATAAATCCATCACTCCCACTACAATGCAAGGCGGTGGGTCGAGAGAGTCCAGCTGGAGAAGTCAAATGATTTCCCTCAACCAGTCTCTTCCGATCTGGCCTGCCACGCAGAAAAAGTGCAGACGCATGAACTCGGACAACTCTGCCAAGTCATCAAACGTAGCGAATCTCTTGGTGCGACCTTTGGCATAGGTTTTGGATGTCCGATAAATAGTTCCCGGGGCAGACCCGCCACCCAAATTAAAAAATATAAATTATTGAAACACTCTCATTGGTCCGATTTTCACCATAGCCGGCTTTTTTTGTTTTAAATTTTGGAAAATCTTTTTAATAATCATGTAAAAAACACACATAAACATTCACGGTAGGTGTAAAACTCAGCTAATTATCCTATATATACAGCCAATATTCATAGATTAGAGTAGCGAATAGTAAACACGGACTTACAAATAAATAAATCGTTAAATCGTAAATCCATAATCATTCGCTATCCTACGAAGAAATACTCCCCTAGAATCATTTATTTGTATCGTATAAGGAATGAGTTTTTATTTATTAATTTATCTTTATAATATTTGATCAGAATAATACTAACTGTATCCTTTACTGCGGGAAAAGTATTTTAATGCAATGGATATTCTAGTGCTAAAAATATTTTACTGCTAAATCCAGCAATAAGTGAACAGAAATACTTTCAAAATTACGTCATAATATTTGGATGTGGATAAAGAAAAGAGAATTAAAAACATTACCCTTCAATTTTCAAAGGGTTGTCCGTTACGCAAAACGTTACATTGTTCTACGATTCGGAAAAGAATTATTTATTTATAAGGGCTGAATTAAATATTTGATATCCCTGTTTAATCGTCCGGGCTAAAATACGGCTGGGGTGCATTTGGTATGGTTGAAAGCCCATGTGAAATGTGTCGCAGGTATAAAGGAAAAAGAAAGCCTCCCAGACAGAACTACCCCCGAGCCTTTTCCACCGTCACAGCCTTATTTGCATATAGCCTTTTACCCTTAAACAATACAGGTCTGCTGACCTTTCCAGCGAGAGAGTTTGTTAATTTCATTTGAGTGTACAAAGTGCCGTACCGGTAAAATAAAAATACAGCTTTTAGGTTTGATCACAAATTTTGTGATTCTTACCTTGGTAATTTTTAAATGTAAATAAGGAAATTTGAGAATAACATCATATTTGAACGCAAATGACCAGAGCTACTGATTACGTTAAAGAAAAATTGGTTTAAAACCTTAACTTTTAAAGGATTTCTTTGGAACAGTAATAAGCAGGCCATATATACAGTTCTGTTATCCAATAAGCTTTCAAAGGTTCTGGAAATCCTTTGTTAAAACTGTAACCCTGTTTAATTACATATTTATTAATAAACTTTCCCTTCCGTGTAATGTGTATAATATTAAATTTATGGTGTTTAATATATACGAAAACATAAGATCCATTGTTTAGCTTTGATTTTTTATAAGTAGGTAATATTATGCAGAAGATACCTATTTTACCGGAAAATTTTATTGTTGGATACGATTTGTTCTGGAAATTGAGAGAAATCATTGTGACTGTCGTTTCTACTGAAATATAAACATGCTGATATTTTGAAATAATTCAAAATAAACGTCAACAAAATTTAGAAATAACATATAATAATAACTGATTTTGGATCGAGAGGAATTAAAAATACATAAGTAGGGGGCAATTCATTTTGAATAAATATTTTATTAAATCAAAAATATGAATTTCACATACAATAGAGTATAAAAATAAAAATAAAGAGAGGTTCAGAGGAACAAACAACAAGTGAAAACTTATTTTTTTGTCTTCTTATGGTAAGGCAAAGCTATTTTTATTATCCGTTATAACACTGTAAAAATTGTATATTTTTTGTAAGAAATACGAATATAAACAACAAAAAGAAACGAAAAAGGACATGGATACATTAAAATAATGTAAGCACATACCCAAATTTGCACTGGTTATTACTACTTGAGCAAATCTAGCATTAAATAATATAATAATGTCGGCACCAGTGGCGGTCTGTGACTTTTCAGTGAAGTAAAGTGGTAAGATTTTTAACCTTTATGTTTTAACCCTTTTTTATTAAGTATATTGTGTATCTTTTTTTATTATTTTAAAAAATATGGCAAAACATCAACTAATTTAACGATTGAATCTATTTTTTATTCTTTCTCTCCTTTCATTTTTTTTCCAATCTTTAGTTGTAAAAATTACGTATGCTTATTTATCTAAATATTGCCTGAAATAAAACGATAATTCCTCCTTGTTAGTCAGTCAAAATATTTTCATAGTATATAAATGTATATATCCTGTACTAAATAAAAATATGATAAATCATAAAAAATATTTAAAAATACGATATAAATGATGTTGTTGTAGCCAAAAATTAACAAGTTTTCAAATGTTTCTACGTAGATAAAACTGAAAACCTTTATAAAAAATTGTTTTTTTTGTAATTATAGTAATTTTCAATCTCACCACTCTAGTTCACTGAAAAGTCACGGACCGCCACTGGTATAGTTATATTCAGAGAATTATTTATTAATTCAGGTTTTCAAGTTTCTTTCTTATGATTTAATTGATCACGCAAGTTTTAAATTTCCACTACACTTTTGTGGGAATCGCGTCTCTGAGAAGTCTAAATAAAATTTGTTTTGTTTTTAAAGCTAATGAAAAGAGAAGACATAAAAAGAAGACGTTAAATTACAAAGCCCGTAAAAAATATGACATTAATTAATCACTCATCCTCGCAGCGATAGCCTTTTGTTGGATTATTATAAGACAAGTGGTTCTGGCTCGGGTCCTGTTAAAAATACAGGAAACAACATCTTCTGAGGTTGACATCTCGTTGAGGGCGCCCATTAAAATTTCCCAAGAGAGGCAGAGCGGCAAATGATGTAAATGAAAATATTTTGTAAAGCACCACTTTAAATACGTATTTCGAAAAATTCGTGGTCAAGGTTCAAAGTGATCCACATTTTTTTAGCGTGTAATAAATTAAATCTTGTAATATGATATCGTCTGTGAAAAGAGAGCGGCTTAACCACAATTTTCAATTATATTAACTTTTATAATAAGGTTAATAATTTTCTTTGAAATATACTTTATTTTTGTTAATATTTTTGGGAAATCAACAATAACGTTTTTGTTATTAATGGAACTTAAAAATGGAATTTTAATATTTAAAAAAATGGATTAGAAAAATACATAGCAAAGAATAGAAATGGGTGCGACTGAGAAAAAAAAAAGAATTTAAGAAACTTACAAGCAAAGATGTAACAATGTATCTAGACTTGTTATTGTGCCACAAAATTAAGATGTGGCAAGTAAGAAACACTCACATGTTTCCAGTTAATTTTTAATTCAAAGTTGCTCATGGGTAAAAGAGGTAAACATTAAAAATATTTCCGTACAAACGAGACAAACTATAGAACCTGCCAGTGTTTTCGTATTCCAAAGCAGCGTCGAATACTTCCACAAGGCCGAGTTACGAGCCAGGGCGCCTAACATATTAGAGGTTTCAATTGATAAGTACCTACTGTACAATAATAGAGCAACGACAATTTGAAAATGGCAGCGAGTCTTGTTGATACTCGTTGTTACTGCTGATTTGTATGTTGTTTTCCGAGTATATATGTAGATACACAGAGTGCTTAGGCTATTTTAAATAGTTTAGTTTAGTTGGCAACAGCACTGACTTCGTTAGACCTCTACTCTAGTCGGCCTTGCATTTTTTCTGTGATGCAATTTTCGGATGCGAAACAACTGTACTATCTATAATATTCGAAAAAATAAGTACTTTACAAATGAAAGGTTATTTCATTGCTTTTACCGGAATTTGCTGAGTAATTAAAACACTTTCTCATCACACATGATGGAATTTAGCTACTTTTTAAAAAGCAATTTACTTAAAGGTATCACGACGCGTGACAGCTTAGTACTAAAAATATTGACGTACTTTTTTCTCGCCACTTTGTGATTTCCTTATTGTTTGAGTTGTTGTAATATTCCCTTATTGTTTTATAATGTGTTTTAAAAATCTCAGTTAATGTGGTGCCTTACTGCTCTTTTATGGTTGTAGTATTATTTTTTATATTTTAATGAAGGTCGTAATGTTATTCTGACATGATCTAATAATATAAAGATTTTTTACGAATGTTATTATTTTTTACTGTGTTATGTGTAACTCCTAAGTAAAGGGTATTTTATTTTGTGCCATGAGTGGTTGCTTGTTTTTCTTGTTATTTTCACTGCATGCGTTGTAACACATATAATCTTACCAAGATGTGAACCATTGTAATGCTTAATAATCAGGTAGAAGGATAGATGAAAATTCAGCATGATTAACAATCTAAAATGAAAGGCATATAATATAATAAGGTTGAAAATTAACAGTTTTCAAAGAAAACGTAAACTAAAAGATAGTAAAAGGTCTCTATTATTTTTTAAAGATTAATCTCAAGGGTGTACAAAGCTACAAGAAACCTTATTAGTTAAATTATAATATGTCATCACGTAAAAAAACCAATGAAATTAATATGGGGCCAGATTATATAAACGTAATAATCATGCATATTAGTTAAAGAATGCTACATGGTAAAACAAGATTTAAATGAAAAATTAATTAAATAATTCTTTAACGTGTTCGTCGTGACGCCATGATTAGCCAGGTCTCATCGAGTCCGAAAGTGCTCACCATAGCTACGGTCTCTGGTCGATCGTTTTAATCTTTCAATCGATATTTGTAACCGGAAACTGTTTTAACCCGTTACAGCATCTGTTATTTTGTTATGTTTTCAAACATGTTCATTGAAAACATATATAAATTTTTTATAGGTATATATTCTATAAAATAAATTTTAATTAATATATATCCGAGACACCGTCTAGGTTGCAAATATATCCTGGTAAGAACTTGGCAATGGTTCTAAACATGTCAGCTGTAATGTGTAGAAATACATTATCTATTTCCACGTAATGTTAAAACCAAACCGTTTGAGACGAGACAGTTCACTAAAAAAAGCCAGAGTCTTAACGACGTAAATGAAGCAGCCGTGCACAAAAATAAGCAACGCGCGGCCCTGGTGTATTGGACAGACCTGCGGTTAAATTTACCCTAAGTAAAATAAAGTGGAAATATTAATTACATAAGTGATGAAGTCATCTAAAAACAATGTACGAACGTATGGTCAATTTTGCTCTGGCAGGCCTAAAAAATCGATTTTTCCGTGGGGTTTATTTGAATTATTTCTGATGAAGGTATTACTAATTTGAGCGCCGATCAAGCCCCCGTTTTTAGAGTCTTACGTCGCCATAAAACCGGGAGGGTTAACAAACCACGTTAGTCCTGCATGCATGAGATCGCGTGTTTCTAAGCAACCATCACAGAGCAGATATACGGCGTGATTACTGGCCTACGTGCCCGGAACAGGAAGGACTCGTGTGATCGAAGAGAGGAAGCCGATTGCACCTGATATAGTGTCCAGTTAGATTTTGGAAGCCGGATTGAACAGCTACTGTATAAACATGCGTCCCAAGTGTTGGATTCTGTAAAGTAAACGAAATAGAACGGCGTTCTCGCTTACGTTGAGGAAGTGATTGTTCCTAATTCTCTTGTCAGGGCCCCTAAGATTCAGGCTCTTTGACATGACCCGATGGAAGTTTGAAGGCGCTGTAGCAGCCCAGCATAATGAACAGGAGGGGGGATCTTCCCCTCATCAACAACCTACCTTTCAGGATCCAGTAAACTAAACAGCCACTGACATAGGCACTGTTTTCCGCGAAAATCTATCACTCATCATCAATCCACCTTCCAGGATCCAGCACAAAAAACTGAGTCAATCTAGAGTCCAGATTAGGCAGGATTGATAGACGTTCTAGAATATGTGAATCACTCCCCTGTAATTGAACTCTTTTCCGCTAATCTCTTGATAATTTTTAATAGCTCTTAAATGTTGTTGTTCTGAATAAACTTGCTCTGGTCACCGAAAATTTTGGGTGTTTTTATTTATTTATTTAAACGCCCATTGGGCTTTTACATACATTGTTATTAGTGTTATTACATTAACTATGTGACATTTAAAAGTTTACGTACATATATAAATAAAATAGTTATTATATCTGTAGTACATAAATGTTTTACAAATAATACAGAATACCATTATGGAGAACAGTTTTTTTTTTTTTTTTTTTTTTTTTTTTACTTAGAAAAATAAATGGATTGAAATTAATCAGCATTCATAGGGACTTAAAATCATATTCGAATTGTTATTTAAATTACAATATTAATTTGTAAAGTTAAAACATATATATTAAAGTTAAAAAGTCATAAAAGAAAAGAGTGAAAAAACAGAAGCTAAAAAATGGGTTTTTCACTATGGAGTGGAGAAGTCATACATTTCAGCAAAGTGTTTATGTAGATTTCGTTTAAGCACTGCTACGGAATCTCTAAATATATCAACAACATTACCAAATTTATTACCAAAATTTTGTATTCGATTTAACGATATGTGCGCTTGATAATTAGATTTGAAATTGTCACAGAAAAAGGTGGAATTTTGTCTCGTATTTTTGGAAGGTACAAATAATTTTATTGTGGCAAGAATTTCAGGGCTGTCGATTCTATAATTAATAATTTTATTTAGTAGAACAAGGTCGGAGATAATTCGCCTATCTGACAGCGTAATCAAATTTAGTTGATGCATGAGTTGGATATAATTTATATTTTGGATTGGAATATTCAGTTTAAAGTTAATAAATCTTAAAAATTTGTGTTGTACCTTTTCAATATTGTTGGAATGTACTTTATAAAACGGGGACCAAATAGGCGAATTATACTCTACTTGACTTCTTACTAAAGATGTGTACAGTGTGTTCAAACATTCTAGTGACTTGAGGTCACATGCGGTTCTACATATAAAACCAAGCATTTTTAGGGCTTTATTTGTGATTTCATTTATATGCGGATTGAATGTTAAATGTTCATCAAATATAACACCCAAGTCCCTGATTTGAGTGACAGCTGTCAATTTTACATTATTAAGCGAATATTCATAAATTGTATGATTTCGTATTTTACAAAAACGAATGACCTGACATTTTTTAATATTAAGAAACAGAGAGTTGATGATGCACCAACGATATAGTTTATTTAAATTAAGTTGCAAAGTATAACAATCGTCTAAACTGCGTATTGTTTTATATATTTTCAAATCATCTGCGAAAAGAAGAACTTCTACATCTTTAAATATGCTAACAATATCATTAATAAACAACAAAAAAAGAATTGGTCCCAGGTGAGACCCCTGAGGGACCCCACTTGTGGCTTCGAAAATGTAAGATTCCACAGATTTTATTTTGACACATAGCTCTCTTTTACTAAGATAACTATCAATCCAACTTAACAGATTACCCTTGATACCCAACATACTTAATTTTTGTACAAGGATATGTCGCCTAACTTTGTCAAAAGCTTTGGAAAAATCAGTATATATTGAATCCACTTGATGCTTCAAGGCAAGAGAATCAGTTATGTAATTTTCGTATATGATCAAGTTACTTAGGGTGGATTTACCTGTGATAAAGCCATGCTGGTTGGGTACAATAATATTATTAATTTGTTTACATATTACATCTAGGACTAACGATTCAAATAGTTTGGGAATAGCGGACAATATACATATTGGTCTGTAGTTTGATACATCGCTTTTATCTCCCTTTTTATGAATAGGCGTAAGATAGCTTTTTTTCCACTGTTTTGGAAAACACCCTGACGACAAAGACTTATTAAATAGTAAAAATAATGGATAAGTCAAACTGCGAACACAAGATTTAAAATATATTGGAGGGAAACCATCCGGTCCAGCGGATTTATTAGTATCTAGTGCTTTTATAGCCTTTTCTATAGCGTTTATTTCAATAAAACAATGGTTAAGGTTGAGTGATTCTTTAAGTGATATGTCATTTGGGATTTCATTATCAGTAATATTATCATCATAAACACTTTTGAATAAATCTGCAAAAAGATTGACAATGCCTTCGGTATTATCCGCACAATTGTTATTCAGATACATAATATTTGGTAAACAACAATCATTTTTACGCTGAGCATTAGAAAAGTTCCACAATTTTTTAACATTATCATGAACCTCCATTTCTATTAAACTAATATAATCATTATAACATTTTTTAGACAATTCTTTGCACTGCTTTCTTATGTTAGTAAACATTATATAATCATCGACGTTTCTAGATTGCTTATATATTCGGTGAGTTTGTTTTTTAGTATAAATCAATTTTTTTAATTCTTTTGAAAACCATGTAGGGTAAAGGGATGCAATAAAATTAACTTTTGGAACATCACGTTCTTTTGAAGTGTTTAGGATTGAATAAAATTGTTGGACTTGATTCACAATATTGTTTTCATCTTCTAGAAATGACCAGTCTATATGGTCAAGATAATCAATTATATTTGGGTAGTCAGCTTTTTTAAAATTGTACGATGAAGTTTTTAATTTCTGCAATTTTCTAGACTCATTTGTGATAATAATATCTAACGCCGGATGGTGTTGGTCTAAAGGTAACAACAATTCATCCGATTGTTCAACCACTGTCCTTAAGTCACTAGAAAATACTAGGTCAAGCATACGGTTATAAGAATTATGCACTTTATTTAACTGTTTTAGTTCTAGGAAAAAAGACATATCAAGCATTTCCTTAGATTTGACACATTGCACTTCTGTTTCGTTAATAATCACTTCATTGTTCTTATCGAAAGACCAGTCAATTTTCGGAAGATTGTAGTCGCCTACAATTATAAATTTGGCTTTAGGATATTTGTATTTTAGTGTTTCTACATCCTCGATGTGGTTCTTGTATATTTGCAGATCTGACATTGGTGGAATATAAGTACAAGCGATAATGATTTTTGTGGATGAAATATTTAGCATTACAAACATCTGTTCAACGCTTTTGTGTTTAACTGGCAATTTTTTAGATGAAATGTTTTTTGATATACACACCATTACACCTCCTCCTTTTGATTTGTTGCTTGTAATGGGGTCACGGTCAAGACGATAGATGTTGTATTTATTGAGACCTAATTCCGATGAATTGATGTCCTCATTTAACCATGTTTCTGTTAATAACAAAATATCATGTGGGAATGTGGGAGAAGTTATTTTAAGATGTTGTAATTTAGTTCTCATTCCGCGAACATTTTGGTAGTACCCAAACAATTTTAGGTGCTGTTTAAGTTTTTCGGCACGTTTTTTATTATTTTTGGAACAGAGTTTATGTACTTAATTGTTATGTTTGTTTCCCCATCCGCTTTTCTCGTTTCAAACTCTTTCCAAACATCCATCATTTGTTTCCTTTGCAGCTCCGTGAGATCTTGTTTAACTTTGATGCCATTTTTCAGTTTATATTTATTTATGATTATTTGCTTAGCTTGATATTAATCTTGTAGTTCTACTTTTATGGGCCTGATCTTTTCAGTTTTTCTTACGCCAAGCCTATATATTTTAGAAATATTTATCTGTAATGTATCATCGATAATTTTCAACGTTGAGCATACTTTGTTGTTGTCATCAGATATCCTGTTGGTTTGATTCTCGTCTCTACTTTCAGGTACGTTCAGCAGAATTAGATTTTTCGAACGTAAATTCCTTTCTGTTATCTCGGTAATTGCGTCACATATTTCCATTGAAGTAGATTGAGTAGTTCCAGTTATTGCAGGTTGGTTATTAATAATATTTTTGTATGCGGATAGTTCACCCTCCATAGTCCCCATCTTCACTGCCATCTGTCCCGCGACGCCCAGTAACTCGGTAGTTTTTGGCATTATTTTTGCAAGTTGTTCTTTATTGAACTTATTAGATGAGTCGGTAATTATTAAATGTATTTGGTTAATAATTTCCTGAGCCTTCGCCATACATTGATTAGCATCCATTTTTATTTTAGAGGTTCGTAATATTAAGTTAGGAAGTGAGTGATGACCCTGCACCCTGCACACTCAACTGCGTATCGCGTAGCGAGTTGCAAGTGTCCGGAGTGTTTCAGCGCTGCTTGCACTTACGAGTGATAGTGACCTACTATGATGTCGCACCGCTCACACGCACTGGAATCAGTAATGTCTGATAATATTTTATAGAATTTAGTGAATAACCGATTTATACGTTTGGATCACTACGATTATGGTATAATTATATTTCACAGTGTTTAGAGGGATTTTTATAATGAGATTCACACAACCAATTGTTTAAATGATGCTTATAAATAACTATTTTAACTGAAATTCGCAAGACAAATTCAAACGTTACTTGTCACTTTTAATATGTTTTTATAAGTTACAACCCTTATCTGATAATGTACCCACTCCCTAAGTGAGAATAGTGCTATAGCAGTCATCTCTTCCCTGCAGTTAGAATAGCCCAAAAAAATTAAAAATTGAGGATATATTCAGTCATTCCAAAAAAACCAACTTTAATAAGGTCTCAGTAGCTCAATTGGTGGAGTGATTTATTTATTATTTTTTCGGGAAATCCACAGTTTAAATTTATTTCAGTTTGAACATAAGTATTATTTAGCCAAAATAAAACCAATTATGGATAAAACCAGTAATAAGAGAGGAGTATCTGGGTTTGAGTCCCAGTTGTAACGGTTACATTTTATTTTCTATTATCATCATCTAGAAACAACATTACAATATTAATGTACACCTACAAGCTAAAATAAATTCTTACGTGTCCACGTTTTAAAAATTTTGGAATATTCATCAATTGTTACCGAAGTAGTTCAGTTATGAACACAAATTTTAGTATTGCTAAGTAAAAACCCATGGCGTTAATAATTTTTTTTTTTTTTTTGCTTCCGATTTTGTTGTCCGGGTTAAATCTTCCCCATAGGAAAAACTAAACCCTTCCACTCACTTTTCCACAAATGATCAGCTAGTCAATCAACACTATGCAAGTGCATTATATAAGTAAAATAAATACAAAACAATACAAGAACAACAACACGTCAACTTACCAGAGATCAAATGGGAAAAAATTTACCGACTCCAGATATTTTCATATCAGAGGGTTCGGCTCGGTAGAACTTCTGACAGGGCCTATAAATCCTACTGATCCCTCAACATAAATATTTAAAAAATCTTTCGTTATCCTACATGTATTCAAAATGACCGACTTTTGCATCTTTATATATAAATTTTTTGATAGATCTAATACGCCTAAATTTTTAATGAGAGAGCTAGGTATAATGCCAGTAGCCGAAATAACGAACGGTAATATTTTTATAGTCTGAGAATGCCAAATTCTTTTTATTTCGTTTTCTAAATCTGTGTATTTTCTTATTTTTTCATTAACAGATTTTTGAATGTTACAGGAATTTGGAATAGCGACATCAATGATATAAGTTATTTTTTTAATTTTGTCATGTAAAACTATATCGGGTCTATTATGACTAATCGTTCGATCTGTTAGTATAGTTTTATCATAATATATTTTATAAAATTCGTTTTCTTAAAATGAATTTGGTTCGTATTCATAATATGGTACTATATTACGGCAGTCAATCAAGTTATGTTTAATTACCAAATTTTGGTGATTTATTTTTAAAACTTGACTGTGCCTAAATGTATACTCGGACGGTGCTAATATAGAACATCCCGATATAATATGTTCTATAGTTTCCGGAAAAGCCAAACATTTTCTACACAAATCATCAATTTGATTTGCATCTTTGATTATATGCTTTCTATAATTTTTAGTATTAATGACTCTATCCTGAATGGCAAGCATAAATCTTTCTATTTCTGCGCTCAACTTTCCAATACTCAACCATTTGTTTGACGAAAATTTGTCAACATACGTTTGGTTGAGATAATTGAAGTGTTTTGCGTGTAAAATATTTTAATATTTTCATTGATAGTTGTTAACGGTGACCGGATAAATCATCAAAATGATAATTTATCACATCTTTAAAAAGTTATATAAAGTCATGGAAAGTGATAAAACAAAAACTTTAATAACTGGGTTAAGTAGGTTAGGTTAGGTTTAAATTTTTTTTTCATCGTTTTTAATCACTTTTTAAAGGTAAGTTGAATAGTCACTGTGTTGAGTTATCATGGAATTGTTGTTAACATTATTGAAAAAGGTATGATTTGAGATTTATTTTTCAACACGGCATAATACCCCAAAAACAAATCATTATAATTATTGAATAAGTCTTATAATCGTTTCTTTTTTCTTTCGAAACAAAAAAAAATCGTAGAGGTGACTTTCAAGATATTTCATAAATTTATTTTTTTATTTCTAGCCAAAAATTGATTCTTCGTTATTTAATAGCATTATTATTATTTTAATCCAGTTTCTTAATGGTCTATCTCAAATATTTAAAATATTCATGAAGTCCTGAAGATTAAAATTTACTAAGTAAATTTAATTACATTTGTTTTATTATGCAGACACCATTATTGGATTAATTTAAAGTAAGAAAATTCAAGAGGTTATGTCTTGTAATATTAAATCTAAGGGATGAGCGCACTACCCTTCTTCAAAAACCTTCCTACATAAAGGGTTGGTAATAACCAATAATATTAATTTTATAACAATAACTGAAAAGTCTTATGATTCACCAAACCTAAAGATAAAGTTACCACATCAAAGATTTCAAAGTTCAAAGATTTGACGTTTAAAGATTTTACATAAAAATGTACATGGATAAAATTATACTTTGTATTTCCAAATTTTACTTCATGCATGTTTGTCGTTTAGGAAAATTTTACATATATCTATCAAACTTTTTATGCAAAAATACTAGTATATAAACATGGGTCTAAAATAATGAAACAATCCCATCATTTCGATTGTGAAAGCGTAACATTTTAAAATGTAAATTTAGCATTCTAAAATTTAAAAAATACAAATTCTTATTCAAAAAAACTTATTTCATATTATCAAATCAAATCAAATCAAATCAAAAATTATTTATTGTAAAATAAAAATTACAAAAGGTGTAGCTTATGGGTAGACCCCATTTCTTCCAGCTAACCACATTTATTTAATTACAATGTTTATATAATACTATTTGTTTTATTATAATAATTACAATGTTTATACAGATAAAATAACAATATACCAATGAAAAAAAAAAAAAAAATACAAATATATATACCATTAAAAATAGGCGTTTCATTTACGTGAGGTATTCACTCAACGTGTAGTGACATTTATTAACAAGGAAAGTGTTAAGTAACGATTTGAATTTGTGTGTATCTTGTATTTGTTTAATGTTATGTGAAAGGTTGTTATATACTTTAATGGCCATGTAGTATGGTCCTTTTTGGAATATTGTTTTGTTTGCTTTTGGTATTAGTAAGTTTTCTGTGAGCCTTGTAGCGTATTTATGTGTTGAGTTTTTTAGTGGGAACTTGTCTGTAGATGATCGCACTAACATACATAACTCCATTATATATATATATATCTGTGACTGTCAGACTTTTCAGATTTTTAAACATAGGTCTACATGAATCTAAACGATCAGAGTTTGTAATTTTTCTTATGCATCTCTTTTGTATGATGAAAACATCTTTAGCGTTTACCGAGTTTCCCCAAAAAATAATACCGTATTTTATTATTGAATATACATAACCATAGTATGCGGCTATTACTGATTCGGTGTTTAATATTTTTCTCAAGGTACCCAGAACATAAGAAAAACTACTGATTTTTGCTACAATTTTGGAGACATGTTCTTTCCAGTTTATGTTTGTATCTAATTCTATTCCCAGTAGTGAACAGGTTTGGGAAGGTTCGATTATATTATTATTAATGTTTACATTTATATTTATAGGTGTAGCTTGCACTGGACAAAATTTTAAAATTTGGGTTTTGTTTGTGTTGAGTGATAGATGTTGCGATAACAGCCAGTTTGCTATTAATTGGCAAGTCTCGTTAACTTGTTTGTTAAATTCGTCAACGTCTCCATTACATTCAAACAACAAAGCGGTGTCATCAGCAAACATTAAACATTCTGTGCCAGCAATTATTGGAAGTTCGTTTATATAGATAAGGAAGAGGAGAGGTCCAAGAATACTTCCTTGTGGCACACCCTTGTTTATCGTTCTCCATTTGGATTCTACCATGTACTGGACCATTTTTTCATTGATATTTGAAATTTGAACTTTCTGCTGACGATTTTTTAAGTACGATTCAAACCATTTTAATGCTAAACCTCTAATACCCACATGTTCAAGTTTAATTAGAAGAAGCTCATGATCAACATTGTCGAATGCTTTCGAGAGGTCGAGAAAGATACCTACAGTTTTTTTACTAATATTAATATTTTCTAGAATTTTGTTCAAAAAATTGAATACTGCCTGTGTTGTTGAACGGCCTTTACGGAATCCAAATTGTTGTGGACATATTATCTCAAAGTTTTCGAGAAAGTAATAAATGCGATTGTACATGGCTCTTTCAAATATTTTTGAAAAGTTTGGTAATAAGGATATCGGTCTGTAGTTTGAGATTTCCTGTTTAGGACCCTTCTTATACAAAGGTACAATAATAGATTGTTTTAATTGTTCTGGGAAGGTTCCTGATTTAAAAGATTTGTTAATTAATATTTCCAACGGGTAACTTAACGCTTCTGCACATGCTTTTATAATTTTTATAGGGATTTTGTCAGTGCCGACACTGCTTTTATTTTTCAGTTTTACGATGATTTTAATAATTTCCTCCCTGTTTACAGGCGTTATAAAGAATGATTGCGACTGTTTGTTTTTGACTGTTTTGGCAGATTGTGGATGTAGAGATGTATTTTGTGGTGGTGGCGGTGGTGCAAAGAAAATGTTAAATTCATTTGCAATGTTTTTTGGTTCTGATACCAGGTTATCATTTATTTTAAGACAGATTTTTGGTTTACTTTTAGAATTAGAATTATTTGAGTTCTCTTTTATTATGTTCCACGATGTTTTGGTTTTATTTTGCGCGTTTTGAATTCGTTTACTATTGTAATTTCGTTTAGCTACCTGTTTTACTTTACTGAGAATTTTTTTGTATTGTTTGTAATTGTTTATGATTGTGAGGTCAGTTGTGTTTTTTTGTTTCATGTACAGATGTCTTTTTTGTCTAATAGATATCTTAATACCAGTCGTTACCCAATTTATTTTGCGTTTTTGGGGACATTCATACTGTTTAAAGGGGAAACAAAGCTTCATACCATTATTTATTTCATTAATGAAGTATTCGTAGCTGTCATTAATGGATTCAAAGGATTTCAGTGGTTCCCAACATATACACGATAAGTAATTGTTAAAAATGTTTGTGTTTTCTGTGTTAAATAATTGTTTTTTTGTATACCACGTTTGGTTTATATTATATTCTGTTTTTACGTGCATTAACTGTGCCATATGATCTGATACAGCTAATTCTGTGACTTCCCATGTGTAAGAGCTTTTTGATATATTTGTACCTATATGATCAATTATACTTTTTTTATTTCCTTGTATACGAGTAGGTTTATCAATAATCAAGCGTATGTTGTGAGATTTTAGTGTGTTTTTGAGTGAATCTGCGTTTTTGTTCTTGTAGCTTGTATCAATATTTAAATCACCGCAGAGTATTATTTGTTTTTTGTTGTTTTTGCAAATTTTATTTAATAATAGTTCAAGTTGTTCAAAAAAAATATTTATATCAGAGTCATTATAGTAGACTGTACAAATTATCATTTTAAGTTTTGGAATTTCAATACCAACACATTCAAATACAAATTCTTTTGTTATTTGTTTAACAAATTCTAGTTCTTTAAATACAATGTTTTCGTTTAAGTAAATGGAGACACCTCCATGAATATGACTCTCTCGACAAAAAATTGAACCTAATTTATAACCATTAAAATTAATAGATGTCGTTTCATCCTTTTGTAGCCAGTGTTTGCTAACACAAAGTACATCGATATTTTTTTCATATAGAATATTTTCTAATTCTAACATTTTATTTCGAATGCATTGTACATTTTGATGCATTATATTGAAGGTGGATTTGATGTCGTCAAGTTTAGGAGTACGAGTATTATTCATAAAAAAATAGTTTGTTGTTCCGGGTAAGGTGAGTTCCTGTCATCTCGGGTTTGTGTAGGAATGGATGAATGAGTATATTTTGGGTTTTTTTCTGATGGATGTGGGTGCTCAAAATTGTAGACTGATATTTTATTGATCTCATTTTTTATATACGCCCTTGTTAAGCTCATCATTTTGATAATTGTATGGTTATTCATTTTTTCATAAAAAATGGGCCCAGTAAATTTACAATAATTTTTGAATTCGAAGATGTGAGATGTAATCTCAGAATTCAGTTTATAGATGTTTAAATAGTTGTTTTTAGTAACTGGATGTATTAGGACATTAGTATGGGCTAGTTGTCGTAGGGTGTAGTACAAGTTGCTTAGAAAGTTTTTAGGGGATGTCTCATTTTCTCCGGCTATTAAAATTACAAAATCATTTTTGTTTAAATTCTTACTTTCTCTTATGATGTTTGCCGTGTACCAGTCTAGTGTTGCCCCAGGGTATATATAGCTGGAACAATCTACATCTTTAAAGTTTTTTTTCAGATTTCTTCTTATTTGGTGGCCTGCTTCTTCTCCAAAAATCCGTATTTTTATTTCATTCCATTGAAGTTGTGCTGTTTTAATTCTGCGATGTGTGATGTCCTGTGCCGGAAGGGGTGTTTTAATTTCTTTATTTTGGTTATTAATATTGGTGAGATGCAATTTGTTTTTAAATTCTTCATTTTTTCTGCCATGTTTACGAGAAGCGACTTGTTTTCATTCATTACATTTTTTACTTCAATAATATTTTGGGTAAAATTTTTTATTAGTGGTCGTAATATTTTTAATTCGCCCTTCATTTCATTATTTTCAGCCACTAAGTGGGCAATAATGTCGAATAGTTTATCCATGCCTTCGTTTATTTTTTCTTTTAGAATGATTTTTCCTTTCCCTTCCGTTATTATTTTTTTAATATTATTTATGGTAAGTCTGGAGTTTTTCAGGGCATTATTTACCTCGTTTGCTTCTATCATTGTGGACGTTTCTTCTTCATTTTCTCTTTTATCCTCCGAATCTGAATATGGATCCTCCTCGTGTTGATTTGGAGATCTTGGGGTCAGACAGGATTTTGTAAACGGGTCCTCAATTTTTGATTTAGGTGTTTTATTACCTTTTTCCATTTTCAAAGATTATTCAACAGAATTTGATATTGTATGCACTTATTGCCCTCTATTGAACAATAGCGGTAAATAATATATTTTTAATTGATTTATGTATTAACAGCCATCTGTTGTTTATTAGCGCAAATTATTAGTTTATTTTGCGATTATGGTTAAATTTATGCATTTACTGCCATCTATTGACAGGTAGCGATAAGTGGAACGTATGTAGGTAGAGTATTCGATATAAAATCATTAAATGTCAAAAAATCACAGTGATTTGAATTTTTAAAATCAATTTTTTCTTAGATATAGTTCATGTACATACGTAGTAATTGCTTCAGTTTTACAGCAACACTTTTATGCTTCTGTTTCACAGGTTTTATGTTGATTAAACATACGTTTTGCACTTTATTTTTACTGTTTTATACGGAGCAAATTGCACTTGACTTTCTATTCTGAATGTTATTGTTATTATCAGTAGATATAATAAATTTATGTCGCCGTTATTAAAATAGTTTGTAGTGTTATGGTCAGCATAGTTGCCTTCCAAGCCTATAATATGGGTTTGATTCTCTGGCGTGCAATTTTTTAAATTTTATTTATAATTTTTTTTCAGGTTTGCCCCAATAGTTTATTGAAGTAAAGTTGTGGCACAGTTTCCTTAAAATCAAAGGTGGATAAAGCCTGATGTTCTACTGATTTTGGTTCACCTATAAATTAATACCAAGTTATGTTCAATTCGAACTTGATCCCTTATCGGACGTGCCTGTCGAAACCGGTAGGTTGATTGGTTTTTCACCCCGGTACATTAAAAGTAGGCCAGAAGGGTCAGTCAGACTAAGGTTTCACCTAACCCTTTGCTTTACAAGTAGTGATTGGTTGACCTACCAAGGCCTTCATTAACCCTTCAGGCGGCCGGATGTCGGGTTGTGAACATGCGTTAAATCATTATGCTTTAGCGGATGATTAACCTGGAAACAAGCTAACTCTATTGGCGCGGGTAGGATCACGTAGTTGCGGCGGATATTGTTGAGCTTAGTCATTATATTTGTCAATAAATAATTATAAGCAATAATTAGTCGCCTGAAATATTAATACAAATTGAAAATATCTCCCGAGTAAAAAATAAATGCCGCCAACGGGAATTGAACCCGTGCCTTCTGATGTCCGGTCAGGTGCTCTGTAACCACTGAGCTTTGTCGGCTTATTTCCAACCCACCAAATAATTCAATATGTACTAGTACCTCAATCAACAATTACTGCTTATTATATTTTTTCACCAGTAAAAAAACAACTTTATTTTTGTAGGAAAGGCTTTGTTAGTGCTAAATTTCCCACTAGACGGCGTGGAAACATGTTATACTTACATTTTTTAGTGAAATATTTTGACATGTCAAATATTTATATTTTTTTAATGATAAAGTAATGTTTATAAGACAAGGTTTTTATACATAGCACGTTTGTGTGGTAGAAACTGCAGTTGAGCTGTCATGTGATTTTTAATTTTCTTGAAAACATAACATATAAAATATCCTATAAAATGGCACAGTCACTCTCTTTAGGGTGAATTGCCTAATACAAAAAAAAAAAAAGTTAACAATAATATATATATATATTTTTTGGTAAACTAATGTTTAAGACACGATTTTTGATGCATAACACAAAGGGTAACAATTATTTTTATAAGCAATAATTATTAGCCTGAAACACTTATCCACATTGAAAAATCTCCTGATAAAAGATACATGATCCTGATAAGGTTGTTTTCAGGTGAAAAATGTAACAAGCAGTAATTGTTGAATGAAACACTAGTATATATTGAATTATTTCGCGGATAAGAGATAAGCCGCCATAGCTCAGTGGTCAGAGCTGTCGACCGGAAATCGAAATGACACGGGTTCATGTCCCGTTGGCGTCATGTATCTTTTATCAGGAGATTTTTCAATGTGGATTAGTGTTTCAGGCTAATAATTATTGCTTATAAAATAATAATATTTTTCTTAGTATTGAGATTGTGGGTGTGTTCATCAATTTTTTTTGTTAGGAATAGCAAAAAATATACTATTATCCACATACTTACAAGGTTTTTTCAGAATAAAATAATAATAAGTTTCTTGCTTGGTAATATTTTTGTTGATTCTTTATAAAGTCATTATTTTAATAAGTTTAATAATATAAAAAACAAAATATCACAAGGACGCAAAACGATTCTTGAAATAAGCCAATTATTTCTTTTCCTTCTTCATTGGCCAGAAAATAAATGACTTATAAAGCTTCTTTTTTGTAAAAAAATACCTCCCCACAGCCACAAATAAAGCTCTTAAAATTCAAACTCTTGATAATAATTTATATTTAGCAGAAAAAGTATCTTCAAGATTTTAAGTGTACTAATTCTGCCTATTTTTCTCATTTATAAGTTTTATGGGCGCGTATTTATTACAATTTAATCTTTTCCATTATGCCGAGGATAAAGTAATTGGAGTTTTTTTTTGCAAGTCTACTCCCAGGGATTAATTGAGATAAATAACCACATATCAATCTTGTCACGAGTTTTTCTTGAGGAGCAGAGAAGCTGTGAGATCGTAATTTTATGATGAGTTAAGCTTCAAGAGTGAATAAATTATGAAAGGAAAGAAAAACAATTAAATAACAATAAAAAATATCGCCGCCGTGATTTTAGTGCAAAAATGGGATCACAGGGGCCTATCTACAAAAACAGTTTTGAGATATACTCAAATAAAGATTTGAATGCTCATATGCCGAACATCAGTTCGATATGAACATCATATCAATGAACAACTGTATCTCTTTAACGGCTTCATGTACGAGATAGAGTTTTGTTTTATTAATGAATATGATGATGGCATTACCGAAACCAAGCTTAACACAATATATCACTTTTTTACTGTGATCATAAACCCCCGAATTGCGAATTGGATGTTTCTTGGAACGTGGGTACCTACTTCAAAGTCAAAAGAGAATAATCATTACCTATTATACGCTTACTCGTTTGTAAATACTGAAGATTTTTTTAATAAAGTGATAATCTCGCCAGATAAGAGAAGCTTCATTAATTTTGTACGCAATTCACAAACTGAAAAGGATTAGATAATATAATTGACAACATCCAAAAATGTATAAGGCATCACGAAGAAAACGAATTAACACTTCAAAGAGCTTAAATATTAATACACACACATATTGACACATATAGACACACAAAGCAATCTGAAGAAAGTAATGAAAATTAGTGAAGAGATGCAGAAAAGTGCTTCTCTGATGGAGAACACTTGCTACGGATCTTAAAGCTCTGCGATAATGTCTAAATTATCGTATTATTCATTCTCACTGAAACCTTAAACAAAGTGTCTAATTTTCCAATCTTCATCTTCCCGCTCCTGAAGAAATACTTTAATTAAATAAATTTTAATTCAATATCACTAGGGACGATGAAACAGTCCAGGAGACACTGAATAGATAACCGATGAATGTGCGTGTACCCGAAAAAAAAACACAAAAAATATATAACATGAAAAATACGAAAAACGTATTTTCAAGTCTATATTTTTGCACAAATCTGGTGTCTGGTGAAATTTTGACAAAATCGTAGACGATATATTGTAGTCCCTTTTGTTCAGAGTTTCTTATTTATTGCCTTTCATAATATACCAACAAGAATTACTCAATCCATGGCTTTATTTAATTATAACAACAATTTCAGATTTAGATACTTGTTTGCACCCAGATTCCATGCTGTTGGTCTTGAGTGGAAGTAGATGTCTTCAACGGCACAGAATGTAGTTAAAAGTAGGTTATAATAACATGTATCTTCAATGTATATTAAGGTAAAAAAAAACCTGTGTACCTACAAGTTGTTAAGGAGGCTGTTAAAATAAGGATTTGAATGACAAAATACATGAAGTGACATAGGCATAACGAAGACCACGAAGATGACACTCGTCCGGGAGTTGATTTCTATACGGTATAGAAACTTGCACACTTAGAGCTAGCGAAAGGAAACGGATAGTTAGCGGACAAATTTGGGAGGCTCGTTTGTGTACGGTTGCCCAAACAAATTTCTTTGCTTTGTGATTTTTTCTATAACTGGGCAGTGACATAAAATAATGTCCCTCAGGGCCTATGTCATCTTTGGGGATGCTGTGTGGAGGGTATTCTTAAGGAAAGGAAGGAAGGGAAGTTCTGAGAAGGATAAAAAAGCATGAGAAGTGAAATGTAAACCAGTTGGAGAGGTCAAAGGGTCTTCCCAAACCAGCCTCTCCCGATCCGGCACGCCACGCAGCTAGTCAACAGGTGCATCCTGAACACACATCACCCGATGAACCGGGCACCCCTGCTAAATCACCAAACGTAGCGCACCAGTTGGGGTGACCCATGGCAGAGGTGTTGGTTATCCAATAAATAGTTCTTGGGCGGCGGTACCTACCCAATCCGCCACCCAAATTGAAACCATGTCCACCATTGAAATTGGGATGGGGATTTCGATCCTCAGCGAAGGTTCTTTTTAGGAAAAGAAAAAAATGAAAGAGCAGTGAAATATGAGAGCTAAACTAATTGTGGGACAACTATAGTTATAAAAATGAGCTCTGTAATGTTTCTACTTAATTTTTTAAGGAAAATTACCCTTTTTTATACCTTTTTGGCACATATACAGGATTTTCCAATAAGAGGTGTTATTTTGATATTCAATCGTAAAAGATCAATGGTTTCGTTGCTTGTGTAGCGCGTATCGCCGTCTTGTTGAAAGTAAACGTTGTATAGATCAATACCATCCAATTCCGGCCATAAAAAATCATTCATCATCTTTCGATAGCGCAATCCATTCACAGTAACTGTTGCTACAGCCTCATTTTCGAAAAAATAAGGTCCAATGACTCCGCCGGACCATAAACAGCACCAAACAGTCACACGTTGAGGATATAGAGGCTTTTCAACAATAACTCTTGGGTTTTCCGAGCCCCAGATGCGACAGTTTTGCTTGTTGACGAAGCCGCCTAGGTGCAAACGGGCCTCATCACTCAAGATGATTTGCATTTGATTCACTCAAGTGAATTTCAATAATTTCAACGCGTTGTTGAAGCGTGTATCGTTCCATTTTTATTAATGGCGTAGTTTTTACTTGTCAAATGTCAAAGAAATGACAGCTTCAAAAGTAACATCTACTGAAATAGCGGGCTATTGAAAATAACACCTCTTATTGGAAAACCCTGTAGTTACCAAATTTGAAGTTAAATTCAATTTTAAATCAAAGACTATACCTAGATATTTTGTTTCTATTTTGTCATCATTAATTGTCAAATTTTATCCAACGTTATGCGTTTTATTGCCTATTTCCATATATTTTGTTTTGTTTAGGCTGGCCGCATACATACGTTTTCCGTATTCGATTTTCGAATTCGTTTTCCGTATTCGGAATTCCGTGAGACTAGCGCAAACGTTCGTTTTTCTCCATTCGAAATGTATAAACGTCAGTACCAGTGTTGCCAACAAGGGCGGTATATCGCCATTTAGGCTACTCAGAGCGAGAATCGGCGCCGAAAAAATCTAAAAGGCGACTGGTCGCCAATTAAGCTACTTCAAAAACATCAATTTTAAACATGTCCAGAAATTCTCTAGCCCACCCCCCCTCCCATGAAATTTATTTTTCTGGGGACAAATTTTATCTTTTTGAAATTCTCTAGCCACCCCCCCCCCACGAAATTTTTATTTTCACGTAAAAACATCAATTTTAAACATGTCCCACCTAACAGCAAATTCGGCTACTTGACGCTACCTTATGTATGAGAAACGGCGATATTAGGTCAAGATCCGTTGGCAACACTGAATTACGAACGGAAATTTCCGTGCGTTTGCCTCGGCACAAACAAACTGTATGCAATAGCTGCGTTCCACATGACGTCATTAGGTTTTTTCCATTCGTTTTCTCCGAATGCGCCGGCTCGCATTCGGAACGTGCGTACGGAATTTGTTCCGTTCGGAACTAAAACGAACGTGTGCGGCAGTTAATGTATTTTCTACTGATTCCGTGCATTCGGATGTCCGAATACGGAAAACGAATTCGGAAATCGAATACGAAAAACGTATGTATGCGGCCAGCCTTATACTTATATTTTGTTTCAGTTTCAACTTATTTATTTCCAGCCATTTTGCTATATTTTGTCGATCTTCTTTGGTTTTAATTATTGCTTTTGTACTTTTCACACGAAACATAGATCAAAATAGAAGATCAGCGTAGAGATCAATAAAAATCCACTATTCAGGATGAAACGTTGCGTGAAATGGCTTTTACCGTGTTTGGCGACCAGACCTGAATAGCCGTATCCTTCACATCTTTACTACACTTAGCTTCACAACGTACCCCAATTGGGAAAGCCAAAATCTCACTGGCTCTACACGGATAAGAGCAGTTCACATAAAAAAATGTCGAAATTCTTAAACAGATTTTCGATTTCATTGGGTTATCAGGGGCCTAGGAGTTGAAGGTATTAAAATGCGAGATTTCCTTCAACTCGGTAAATATCACATCTCTTTGGATTAGGTGTTAAGTGCCAGGATTGAATTTAATTTTACTGTGTAATTTATTCAAGAACAAAGGGAATTTTATGACTAATTTTCATTCGGAATTAAAATGTACACAGCTTAGCAACATTATTCCAAAGTGAAAAGATTTAGTAAATGGTTGTACTATTTTGATAACAGATTTGTAAACCTGAGTGGTAGGTACTCTCAGTATCACTCTGGCGAAAGACCACCATTAATAATCTAAACTTTCTAATCTAAATAACTTTATTAAGACATTTAAAAAACTATTTTATTTAAAAAAATAAATCTCAGTAAACAAATTTTTTTTTTTATTTATTATTTTCATCATGAACGAAAACTGGTTCAGATAAGCCGGGTCTTTGAAAACAAGTTTGTAGAAAAATAACTCGGAAGTTACAAAGTTACCCACGAGTGAAAAAATTCTTCAGAATATTGTTATATTTGAAAATCCGATAAGTCTTGGGTTGTTGTTTTCTTTTCAATAAGATGAGACGTTAAAGGATTTTATTATGATAAACTTATCGCATCGCCATGATTGAATTTGTGGAACGAGCTTTCTTGTCATTTTCGTGTCATTATACCATTATGGGGAAGATAGTTTATTTTATGTTTTTCCTTCACTCTTTAAACCACCCTGAAACAAACATTATATCAGATAAAATTAAGGACTCATTATATTCTTATTTTTTTCTCTTTTTCTTTCTTCTCTGTTTTTAAAAATAATGGTTTGTTACATTTTTATTGCAATTAAATATCATGGTCACCTTACATGTTTACAACATTATACTGTAATGAATAGGCTGATAGGTACCTTATAGGTATCCAATTCGTAGAAACGTCAATGTAACAGTATTGTTATCTTAATATTTGTATTTTTTTTTTTTACTATTTGTAGTATTTCAAATCTTTGTACTATTTTTTTTTTATATTTTGTAAAATTATTAACCTCAACACAGGCTTGTCCTAGTGAGGTTAAAAATTCTAACTTTAAAAAAAGATACAATGTAAAGAAACGATAAATAAAAATAATACGGGACGAATTTTGTTGGATTAACAAAAGATCAATATTCAGGATGTCCGGAAGTAAAGTGCACAAACTTCGAGTGATAATTCTACATATTGGTAGAAGTAAAAAAGAAAACAATTTTTTTTCTAAATTTCAACGTTTTAAGGTAGTTTTTAGGTTAAAAAGTTGATTTGTTTGTATGGAAAAAAAAAAAATTTTCCAAGCAAAAATATTTTCGCTTTTCGAAAAAAACAACAATTGAATTTCGAAAAAGGTCGGCAGAGTACATCGAATCCATAGAGGTAGCTTCAACTCTCCTCTCCATTCTCATTAGATTCTGTGAAGGCCCATTTACCCAAGTTAAACCTTAAAGATATAACGAATTCAAATAATAAAGGTGACTTTGCACCACCCTGTGAATAGGTATGATCGATGTAGGTAGATAGATTAACAGACCATCTACTTTTAAAATTTTCTAGATTCTTATCATTCGTTTTTCATCAAAGTCTCCAGAGAGATAAAGAATTCATTGATGAGAAATAGTCTATTTCGCTTATCCGCTATAATCAGAAAGTGTCAATCTGAATATAGGCGAATCCTATAAATATATCAGTCACTTAGGCTTCGATCCGGTTTAATTCCATTCCTGGAGGCTTTATCCGGTAGGTTAGCCTTTGGAGGAAATGAGACTGCGTTATATATTCCGGCTAGCGGGTGGCGGATAGCGGGCAGCGGGTAAGCCTCCGATAATAGCCGATACGGGTCGTTATTTTATTAACGAATTTCAGTAACGCCAGACAAGACTGAATAATTTGCTACTAGGGTAACGGATGAAATATATAAAAAAACTGGAATTTTTAGATGAATTAATATAATGTAAAATTTATTTGAATGATTTCAATGGCTTAAAATAGTGTTAATTTTACACATTCAATCAGTAAACCTTTGCCAAATCAATATCGATCATGTAGGAACGTAACGCAATGGCGTGTTCATCTTTCCCACCAAATTAAATCTGGGTCTCTTTAAGACCTGCTTTTACACATCCCCTTTCTATTACCTTCCTTAACCTACCTCGTCAAGGGTAACCGAATAAATCATCACAATGATAATTCATCACATCTTTAAAAAGTTATATAAAATCATGGAAAGTGATGAAAAAAAAACTTTATTAACTGGGTTATGTAGGTTAGGTTAGGTTAAAATTTTTTTTTATCGTTAAAAGTGTGTTGAATTGTCACTGTGTTGAGTTATCATGGAACCCTCGTAATGATATTACACCTCTAACATAGGTCACCCCAAGTGGTTTGGTACGTTTGGTGAATTAGCAGTGGTGCCGGATTCATCAGGTGAGGTGTGTTCATGATGCGCCTTCCCATCGGCTGCGTGGTGTGCCAGATCCAGAGAGGCTGGTTTGTGGAGATCTTTTGACCTCTTCAGCTGGTCTCTCGACCCATCTCTTGAGCCAATATATTCATTTATCCGTCATTATTGGACACACTGATCTCTAGTTTCCTACACATACCTTTTTCCTTCTTCTTCAATCTTTTCATCTCCTTCTTTCCTTAAAAATATGCTTCACACATCATCATAGGCCCTGAGAGAAATTATTTAGAGCCAACTGTGTGGAGTTAATGAAAAAAAGTGGGTGTGTCAAGCCTACGCAAGACAGAAGTGAAACTTCTAGTATTCCTCTCTCTCTATTTTCATTTCATCATCTCTATTTTCTCTCTTAGGTTAGTTTGAAAATTAGAGGTTAAATAATTCAACGACGAAGCATGGATTTGCTTTTTCTAATATTTTCTTATAGATGAATGACGTTCGATTAATGTATAGTTCCAAAAATTTTCAATTTATTCACAAGTATACAATATTACATAAATAACAATATTACAATTAAAAATTACAAAGAAATTACAATGACAATTTACCAATCATGTGCCATTTTCATTGTCAATTTCATGAATATCATTTCCTAATGTCGTGATAATTGGGTTGTGGTAACTAAAGTGCGAGATATATACATGAGCACTTAAATCCTTAATGAATCGTGCAAAAACTGCATCGATTGTTGTCCCGTGTCGGGAGAGAACGTTCGTGAGCGGCTCCCCCACCTCAACAAGCGCATATGGTGAGAGAGGGACAGTGAACGGTGAGCGGTGGTGGGGGTACCCGCATTTTCGTGTCGATCCTGACTCGGTTTTACTCCGTCCCCGAACATTACGCGCCTAAAGAAGTTTCACTTCAAAAAAAAACAGAAAGTAAACAATAAGTCAGAATAGTGGTCACAAACACCAGGGTGATACTGAGAGTTTCTTCCACTCTGGTACGTGCCGCAAGTGTACGATACATTAATTTCAATTAATAAATTATGAAATTACACAAATTCATCAAATAAAGTTTACTTGAGCACGCAACCTTCGGCTTGCTAGCCGAAAACCTCACCTCTCAACCACGATGGTCGTAGAACTACCAGCAACTAATTTTACAATATAGGTAACTTTGATCGAGAATATATTAAAAAACGTCAGATATTTGACTGTTCTTGAAATAATATAGAATCTATTCGAAATCTGAATAATTTTTTTATTGCTTTTTTCTAAGCATTTTTTCATAATAACCTAAACCTTAGAATTGAAATTGGAAAAAGCAATAGTTGAGTCTTACATTACCCAGATATATATTATACGCATAAGTTCTTTTTTAAGGATCCGCTTTTGAAAACACACATAACGTTTCATAAATAGAAACATAAGTTAACACGAACAAAGCATAGAAGAAAATATTTTTAAATTGAATTTTTCGCGTTATAGGGCTCATCGAGATATTCCAGAATACTTTCCCAACCTTTCTCAATGTAGATATATTTCGGAATGTACCGGGATCACTGTACAAATATTAAACAGAAGGATGATCAACACTGTTTTGAAAGAAAATTTGAATAAGACCTTAGCCCAGACGAGTAAGTGAAATTATTGTTTATCTGTCACATATATTTGTAATTGAGCGGCCAAGATCCCCGAATACGAATGCAGACGTTACAATTTCAAATTTTTGCATGCATAAATAAATTTTATTAGTTAAGTAGGAATATTTTTAGTTGTCATGGAAATATGCTTTTCACGGCAAAAGTCTTTTCATGATTAATTTTTATGTCATCATGCCGTATTGCGATTTCTGCGGGAACCAGTACCTAATGACTACACCAAAACTAATCGACAAAAACTACATCAAATTATCTTAAAATATCGGCCCTGGATTACGCTCGCAACACGATTCGCTATGCTCTGTGTGTGAGGACCATCGGTCCAGCTCGTCAGTGTTACGTTGTCGGCCGAACAACGGCGACGTAGCGCATACGCATGGTACTGCAAGTACTTCCAGCCTAATTAAGGCGGAAATACACATGCCAAGTACCAACTTATTGAGTTGATCACCTGCAGAAAAGACAGTGAACGAGTCAGTTTACTAAGATTAGTTTAATTTTCTATTAAGATGGTTTCGCGATGGAGGAAAAACAGAAAAATTAATAGAGTTTTACAACAACAAACGTCACACAATTTTTGAATTTTATTTCTTTCACTGACTGTATCGGCTGATCGCACTGGCCGAATGGAGAGCGTGTGAAGCCCTGAGTTGAGTATGCAGGTAGAGGGGTACTTACTCGACCAAGTCACTGGGCCTTGCTTATATCCATTGTCTTGACTGAATTACTCGCCCCGATGAGTACTGACTACTGATCACATCAGCCGAGCATTTGGCCGAAGGCGCTGTTTCGGCCAAGCACTCGGCAGGTGTAATTCAGACATGTTCTTGTACTGTAAACGGATGATCAATCAGTAGTAAAAAAAGAAAAAGTATTCGGTTTTAGAAAGTTTAAAATTTCAACAGACGTTGTAAAAAAATCAGCTTTTCGGGTACACGGACATTTCAACAACACACTTCTAAAGGATTCTCGTCAGTGATCGTGAAAGTTCTTTTTTGTATCACGATAGTTTATGGATATTACGGGTATAAGGGAACACAAAAAAGGTTTGGTGATTTTATCGAAAACTCAGTTTCGACGGAAAAGGATGTGACACGGAAGAAATGAGAAACAAAGGACGGCTTATTACTGCCAAATCTGTTAGTTATCAGACGGAGACGGGAAAGATTAGCAACAGTAACGACGCAGTCTTTGATCAGCAGATTTTATCCTTAAGATCTTATCCCTTTTTTTCTTTATCCCGAGGTGGAAGTATTATAATCTTCGCTCATTATATGAGAAATCTTTAAAGCCTTTTTCTTAGGTATATATAAAAAAGGATTTAATCTCACAAGCTTGTTTATGTAAGCCTTTTTCACAATGGGTAGATGAAATTACTAATTTACTTACTTATAGTGTCTAGTTAGTAGTTTTGGTTTCAAGGCAAAATATTTTTTTTATATTGTACACATTTCCTTAATAATATTTTTTTGTAAAATATTGAAAACTAGCTGAAGTATCCGGAGATGTCTGGGCTATATTCTGCTATGAGGGGTGGGAAAAGGGGACCAAGGTGTTTGTTGTTGAACTTTATTCATGTTGTGAAAGTCAAGCGTTTAAAATATTCACCAATTTTGGAATAAAACTGTAGATTTGTATAAAAAACAAAAAAACGCCGCCCGGGACACTTTTTTATGTAATAGAAGACTAACATCAGATACTGACAATAATAATGTTACCTCTTATTGAAAATATAATTTCATCTAAACGTATTACAATTCCGTTTAATGGGTGGTAGAAGGAATTGGGGTAATTTGTAGAAATCTCATGCAATTAGTAATGATCCTCTTGTTTTGAAGGTCAAGTGTACAAAATTTCATCAATCTTGGAACAAAACCGTAAATTTCTATAAAAAACGAAAGTAGATACATTGATAAAAATATAAGACAGATGAAAAATAATTATTTATTTGAATCGCTCTGCTCGCATCTTTCAGTAGAAAGTTTGTGTTATTTTTGGCCTCAAGAAAATGTAGTGAACAAAAAAAAAAAACTTCAAGAGAAAGAATCGGAGGCTTGGCAAAATTCTTTTGGGGCGTACTGGTAACATTACAAAAGTGATGGTAGGGAAACTTGGTTGGAAAAGTATTCCGCATCCGCTCACTTCTCCTGATTTTGCTCTAACAGCTTATAATCAGCACCAATCTGTATTCAACAACCTTCCCGGGAAATCCATTAAAAATATATCAAATGACACTGCTTTAAGACATAATTTGCTTTAAGCTGTGTTCACCTTCAAACTGCCAGATTTCCACAGGAATGTAATCGAAATTAGGAGTTAAACCTAAACATTGCGGTAGAACAATGTAGATCTTGTTTGGCTTATGTTTTTGTTGTTAATTTAAGAAAATATTTTTATGAATTGACGAAAATGCTTCAACCTACAGCAATAACCAAAGACGTATGAAATTAAACCGGTCAATGGTATCAATTTTGTGTGATACTGTGCTGCATTGGTGATTGACTAAATGAAACCCAAACTCCTGCTCATCACCACAGAAGACTTTCTTAGTCGTCAATATATTGTCCCCCTAGTGCAACCGTTACACCGGGACATGAATAGGTACCTACTCATAGCTGGAGTTATACAATCGTATAGCATTATTTTCCAATCATCCTGCGACCAATATTATTTTATTTACTCCTTAAAAATGCAATCTCAAAGACATACCGCCATCCAGTCACACAACAAACAAAGCTACGCCGATACTCTGAACCATCTCAAAGAATTTTTACTATTTGTATTGATAGTTGATGTTATCCAGTCTTTCCTACATAAAATCTAGACATTGTCTGATCGTTTTCAAATATGTTGTTATTTATTTGAGCATGTTTTTGTCGCTAGTAACTAAAAATTTAGTATTAAAAAATACAGAACGAAAAAAAAAAGTCAATACGTATGTCATTGGAAGTTTTGTTTGATTCTAGGTCAGTGATGTTTTGTCTATTTTCTTAAATTCTACTAAAGCAAAACACATTTCACTTTCTTAGCTAGAAAAACAATATATTATAACTTACTCCAAGCAATTATTTTGTTATTTCAAACTGGAGATAAAATGTTTTTTATTTATCAAAAAGTAACTTAATGTGAAAAACGAAAAGCACTTAACATTAAACTAATCACACATTGTAATGCAAACATTCCTACTTTGATGATTTATAAACAGTATAAATAACAATGTGGAGAAAAAAATAAAACCTATAGTTACAAATATAAGAAATTTTAACAAATTATTTAATACAAACATAACTTCGTTAAATCACAGATTTCAGCAACGTTTTAGCTACCATAATTTGTTTATGCAAATATGTTTGTACGCTATTCGCATTTTTCAGATTTTTATTTATTTAGGGAATGTTAGGAATTTGAGTTCACGCACATAAAACACGTTGAAAACCACAATAAAATTCTTGTTGTACTCTTGGAAAGAATAAGGTATTTAGTAGGTGAGTAAAAAATTCTATCTTTTGAACATACTTAATTTTCCAGCTATAACCATACTTTTAATATATTGCGGAACACTTAGCACAGCATTTATATAAGAAGGTTTTTTATACCACCCAGCACAATACGCCGTATTGTTAGTATACATAAGAGATGTGACATCAAAACAAACGCCATGTATCCGGAGCTTACCGAGGTACGTGAAAAATCAATCGCCCCGTGAACGGAGTAAGCCGCCGTGCTCTGTGATGTCACGTTCCAATCAATGTGTTTATTTTATACTCACTCACCTTTACCTTACTAGCTGGAGGAGTATATATTTTTTAATAAGTTTGATAATATTGTTGCACTGAGGCCACTATATTTTAAGCTGTTTTAAAATTTAATTTTTGATGAGCAGTAAAACAAAAAAATTTCATCACATTCAATTTTTTTTTACTAAGAACTATAGAACGAGTCGTAGAATCGACCCGTTCTCATGTTACAAACTTCATCGGTCTACAGTTTTTTTTTTATTATTATCTAACATTTTTCAATGTTATAAATGTGAAAGAAGCGTTAGGTCCGAAACTAATGTTGTATTCATAGATTGCAAATTGATAAAACGTGAATAAAGATCATACCTACGTTATCATCAAAAAATAATTTTTAAGTAATCCGGAAAAAAAGTAATAAAACATAGTAGAAACCACAAGTAACGCATTCATGCCTCAATATTATTAAAATTATTTGAAAATTTATAACATCCCCTACTCTGTTACGCACGTATAAATTTCATAGTCTGCAAAATCTCTTTGATTTTCACGATCCAATCATTTATTAAGGCTTCGAATAACATAAGAATAACCTTTCCTTTATAAAGGCCGACGGTGTAACTAGATTATTATTGATTATCTTTTACCCTCTAATTTAAACAGAGATCAGCCATTGAATTTCCTAAACAGGCTTATTAGCTTCAATCTACAATGGATCAAATACCCTGGCATTAGTCATGTAACCCGTGCAAATTTAAATAAAGGTATGTTAAAACTAATCAAAAGTAATTTTATTACGAAGGAAATGTGGGTAATCAATTGATACATTAACTAACACATCCCGAAACCGTAGATATAGATAACCGGTTGAAACCTAACTCTGTATTGACAAGCCCTCTTAGGTTTATTCACATTCATATATTCTATCAGTCTGTTATATGTCCGATGCCAAATCGAGAATAACTCACCTATTTGGTCATCGCATTATAATGTTCATTCAGATTCTATTGAAGAAGTACAGCACTCATTTTTAAGACAAATAATTTATAAACTTAATACTCTCATTGAAAATATAAACTAGTAGATAACTTCATTTTGTTGATATGTAACATCATTAGATTAAAAAAAAAATTGTTAAGACAATATTAAACATATGGGTCAGATCATAGGTAATTTTTTTTGTAGGTTGGAATTGTATAGTAAATTGGACACTAAATAAACAATTAGAAAGTTGATTTTCTCTCTTCCTCTTCTATCTTAGCTTTAAATACATTGTAACTGTGTTATTGATTTAATTTGTTTTTTTTTTTATATAACCCTGATAAAGGTGTAGGGTGAACCGAAACCGGTTGGTTTTATATATGAAAAATATGTTTAGTAAAATGGTTTTGAAAACAAAGTTATTTTATTCAAATTATTATAAAAATATCTTTCACTGCAAAAGGAACGTCAATGCTTTTTCATTTATAAACTCCTTTATATCAATCATACGCAGTTTGGTAATCAATATGCAGAAGACGTAGATATTTTTAAAAGCATCGAAAAAACTTACAAAAAAGCATTTCACATTTTAAAAAAAATGTATAGATAAATATACACGGTTAACATTTTGTTTCCTATAGCCTGATTGTAAATTTTAGTTGTAAAATTTAGTTATCATATTAGTATGCTTTCACTGTATAATTGATTTGTAATCCTTTTTCTTGTAAAAAAAACGTTTTATTCTGTGTTTAAAGGTACTCTATTTTTTCAAATTCTTGACAATAATTTAACTTGATCTTTCCACGTTTTTCATCTAATCTTCCCTTTCTTAAGTTTATTACATTAAAAATAGGGTAAGATGGGATGCGCACGTACAATCTTCTTCACGATAGCTTAACAGTAATAAATAAAAAGAATATAATCGTATTTAAGAAAAAACTGTATTTTTTTAAGATAAGTGCGCAACATTAAAATATATTTATATGAGATAGGTAGAAAACAATAAAATACTTATGTAAGTTAGGTAGAAAACATTAATGTAAATATGTAAGTTAGGCAGTAAACAATAATGTACTTATGTAAGTTAGGTAGTATACAATAATGTACTGATATTAGTTAGGTAGTGAACAATAATGTACTTATGTATGTTAGGTAGTAGACAATAATGTACTTATGTAGTAAAGATTTTTTTTATAAATTTGTATTTTTAAGATAAGAAAGAGAGATATGTACGTATCTTTAAAAAATGTTTCTTTCTTTTATTTCTGATCCCCAAATTTTGTATACACCATTTTGTAATCACACATGCCTCAGGAAACTATATTTTTATTAACAATAACATTTTCCTCATACACTTCGTTCACCCTAGAGTTATTTTATGCATTTCCTAACACTTTAACAAATAAGAACCGATATAATTATTTCCAACGGTAGATAAACCAATTATTCACTCCATAAACCGCATTCGCGGTTTCTAACATAATTCCTCGGCGGTAATGAATTAAACTAATTTTAATTTATTATTAACAAGTTCTTGATACCTCAACGATATTAAACTTCCAAGCTCTGGGAGGCTTTAATATAATATAATTATGATTGCTGGGGCTAGCGAAACAACCATTTATTCAAAACACATTTGTGCCTATTTGAGGCTGTGTTCTGGATTTTACGCTACTTCAATGGTTCGGTTCCGTGAAATGAATTACTTGTTATTGTTAGTTGCTGTAAACAGGGGGCGTTTCAAGAACACTAATACAAAAGATTAATTAATTTCCCACTAGATGGCGTCGAGACATATTATATCTACATTTGTTGGTTAAATATTTTGACTTGTCAAATATATATACAGGGTTTTCCAATAAGAGGTGTTATTTTGAAGCTGTTATTTTTTGACATTTGACAATTAGAAACTATGCCATTAATAAAAATGGAACAATACACGCTTCAACAACGCATTGAAATTATTAAAATTCACTTGAGTGAATCAAATGCAAATCATCTTGAGTGATGAGGTCCATTTCCACCTCGGTGGCTTCGTCAACAAGCAAAATTGTCGCATCTGAGAGAGTTATTGTTGAAAAGCCTCTCTATCCTCAAAGTGTGACCGTTTGGTGCGGTTTATGGTCCAGCGGAGTCATTGGACCTTTCTTTTTCGAAAATGAGGCTGGAACAACAGTTACGGTGAATGGATTGCGCTATCGAGAGATGATTAATGATTTTTTATGGCCGAAATTAGATGGTATTGATCTGGACAACGTTTAATTTCAACAAGACAGCGCTACGTGCCACACAAGCAACGAAAGCATTGATCTTTTACGATTGAATATCAAAATGACACCTCTTATTGGAAAGCCTGTATATTTTTTAATGATTAACTAATGTTTATAAAACAAGGTTTTTATGCATAGCATAAAGAATAATAAATGATTATAGGCAATAATTAGTCGCCTGTAATATCAATAAAAATTGAAAATATCTCCCGAGGAAAAATAATCATTATCATCAAAAAAAAAAAAATAGAGAGACGATAATTTTTTTATATTGATGGCCAAAATGGCAGAAAGCTTGGAGATTTGTTTGATGACATCAGTTTTTTTGTGATTTGTTCAACCAAAGCCATATTTTTATAAATAAATAACTTGTTGTCATTTAACCCGAAGGGCATTTATAAACACAATTTTTTAAGTTGTTACCATTTAAATTCTTTTATAATATATATTTTCACTAACTTATTCACCAAGCTCCATTTTTGGTTGCTTTGTTTGCACACTTCATCTGCATATTATGCGAGTGTTAGACCGCATAAGATTTTTTATGTATTCAGAGAGAATAAAAACGATTCTTAATAAACAAGCCTATGTAAAATGTAAAAACAGATGTCGTCTACATTTTTTTCAAATGCAGCTTTTTAAAATATAAAAATTATTCACCGTATGAACATGAAACCCAGAATCACCGCTATTTTTCGTGGCCAAAATGTGGGTAGCAAATTTCCTTCAAAGATATTTATACCAAAACAAATAATTATAATAATTTGTTTACTTTTGATACACATGCAAAAATCTAATTAATGATTTACTAGTAATTCTTGAGAAAAGTTAATTTTGTTTATGAAATTTGTCAATACCAGAAAATCTTTGAATAAATATTGACAAACATATTATTATTTCTGGGTAAAGATAATAATTAATTTTATTAAATTTTTGACACAATTAAATTTCTAACGTTATATCATAAAGATGAGAAAATATTATTTTAATATTTTTCCTTAGATATCACTCCAGCACGGTTTTAATTGTACATTGATAAAATATTTATTATCAAATAATTGTACCCATTAGAAAAAAAAAATCTACGATAAGGTTACGATCTTGGAGCTTTCAGCTAACTTGAAGTTATAATATGTCTCCGCTTAACGAATAGTTGTCTACTATACATTTTAGGGTTTATAAAAGATTATACGAGTGTGTACCTTATTTGTAATAGCATATATGTATATATTTTATTATATCTGTAACCTTCTTTCTCACACGCTTTCCCAGTTGAGAAAATAAAATAACTTAACTGAAAATAGTATCAGTGTTACCTAAATGATTTGTTTGCACACAATAAAAATAAAAGAAGAATCAATAATTCCATGCACGGTGTCTGGAAACTAATGGAAAAATAGGGTGACTGTGAATCTACATCACATAGAGAAACTAAAAAAAAATATTTTTTTTTTTCATCTGAGCATTTTTGTTTTTTTTGGAGTCAGGTACACGCTTTGTCGCTAATAAACCGCTGTTAATAACCTTGTGGTATTAATTTTTTAAAAAAAATTGACTTCTAACTCAATTTACTTGAAAACGACAGCTCACATAAAAACATTTCAAAATATGATGTAGACTCACAATATGATGTAGGTTTCAAAAATTCACCACTTTTCCATTTGTTTTTCTAGTTTCCGAACACCAATATCAAACATTATACAGTAAAAAAAGTGTTCTCGATGATGTGATGATAGGGGAACACGGGGCTTTACAAACGTAATAATGATTCAAATTGAAAGATAATGTTTAATGTGTATGTGTATATATGAGTGTGTAAGTACATAAAATACACTTAAGACATTTCATTAAGTAATGCTGCCATTACCATTCTAATTATACCTACGTACTGGCATTGCCTATGTGGGATGTTAGTTTGTTAATTACCGTTTAACATTGGAACAGTTTTAAAAAATTATTTCATTCTATAGTATGTTTGTTTTGTTACTTTCTTTTGCCACTTGAAAAGAATTCTTGATTTATTATTCCTATAAATAAATGTATGTAACAAAATTTTTTTATTAAATAAAAAAATACATTTTGTGAAAACAAAGTGTTTAAGAAAAATTTCATATTCAAACTACAGAGTGATTACTTCTTATGAAATCAACGAAAAATCATTTAGTGCTGAAAATTTTAATTAACATTTTTTTAAACCACCAAGAACAAAAAATCTAGTGGTAAACTACTAATATAAAAAAAACCGTTTTAAGTTAAAGCTTTAAAATAAAGTAAGCACTACTTATTACAGTTTAACATCCACGGTGTGACATATTCGGTAACCTTATTTTCCTAACAATTTTTTTCTCAAATCTTACAAGGTGTTAATTTAAAAGAACAAAAAGTTCTGTCTTCTCAAGCAGAAAATGTAGAAATTCGATCTAAAAAACATGAGTTATGATGACCAGAAAGTTTTGTCATTAAAGAAAAATGTCGTTTTACGGAAGGGTGAATTATATTTATTGTTTCATTCTATTTGGCACGCTCGTAAATAATATAAAAGAATTTCTTTCAGGCGTATTTTTACTTAAGTCACGGCTTATTTATAAAAACACTTGTACTGTGTTTTTCAACATTATTTGGGGCGCTAATGTGTTATGGCACAAGAAGGCAGATGAAGCCTTTTTTTAACTTTCCGATTGAGAAAGTCACTATTGGACATATGATTATATTATGCACTATTAAAATGGTGACAAATATGAATTCAACAGGTTTGTTGCAAGTTATTCCAAGGTATTCGCTATATTTGGTGCTTAGCTGGGGTGTTAGGGTTCATGGGGTGAAGTTTGTCCGGATCTTGGTGGCGGATACCTTTTTGAACCAACTGCTTGGCGGGTCGAACGGGAGAAGCCTGTTGAGGAAAACCTTTTTTCCAGCCATACTCTCTCGACCCCGCCTTGAACCACCCAATTGAGGGATGGATTCATCCTGGACACACTGACACCCAGATTCCTAGACATCTCTCACACCCCCTTTATTCGCAGAATTTCTTCTCCTTCCTTTACTAAAAAAAGACCTCCCACGTTATTACGAAGATTCTTAGGGAAATTATTTTCCCCGAGCCCTCCTGCGTGAAGCTAATATTAAAAAAATACGACACTAGGATGAGATATGGAGTCAAATTACAGTTGATAATGAAATTAAAACTTCAAAAATTTAAGCCGAAATTAATCGATAAAAACGTGGTCTTTTGGAACCCAGTTCTTTTTTTAGGATTTAGAGGCGTCCTTTTTTTGAATGGCTAAATAATATTTATTAGTCTTCGCCTGAAAATTTTGATGGAAAAATAAGTCTGCGATGAGAATTCATTGCACGATAAAGCAAATTGAAATCTGGACTTGCGTGTCCCGTTACGTTACATAAAATACAAAGAAATGATATATTACATAGGTGGGTACAACCATCGAAATAAGATAAAAATTAAAGTTGTTCCTAAATAATTAATTGAATTTTTAATATATAATTTAGTAGGTACAACGAATAACATATATTATAATAATACCAGCTGAAGTACCCAGAATTTTCACGACTTTATTCTGCTGTAATGGGTGGAAAAAAGAACGGGGGACTTTCTTCTTGTTTCGAAGGTCAGTGTAAAAAAATTAATCAATCTCAAAATAAAACTGTTTTTAAATTTCACTTCCTCGGCAACGGAGAAGTCTTGGGTTCGATTTTCAGATGCGACTTGTACAAATGTTTCATATTTTTCCTTTGTGAGTCGTTAATCTTGCCTTAATGATTGAAAGTTATGTATTGATGTTATTGATTAAGTGTTACTTATTAATAAGAATAAGTGTTGAGAGGTGAAAGTAGTTTTTAGGTTTCAGAATGTCGAGAAATTAAAATAATAATTTATTTGGATTTTATTGCAAAGCGGAAATATTTTATCTTCTGTCAAAATATGGCTGAGTCCTGAAGAGTTAAAATTGATTTATTAATTAAACTTCCATTTCACAAGAGAAAAAAAATAAAATAGAAAGAAATACAGAAAAATCTTTATGAAAGTTGCATTGTTTCCTGGGTTCTACTTTATGTTACATTTTTTTCAGAATTTGCACTAACTTTGCGCAAAGTTTTCCAACTTCGATTTCTTTGTGAATTTACTGTTCAATATTATAAAAACATGCAGAGAAGTTTCCAAATCCCTTTAGTAAATATGGTAGGAAGAAGGAATGTATTTGTTTTACGAAACATGTAACTGCGACAGTACAAAAAGGCTTTCAAGATTTATCGGTGTTCTGTTACAAACAGTAAACTTATCACGATGAAGATGGATTTTACTTTGTAAAGACTGAATCGATGTAGAAGTACATTAAAAATAAAAATAAAAATATTTACACGTAAATAAATACCTAACTTTTCTGGACATGTCAGAAAATAATGGTTATATTAAAAAATATATGCAACTGAGATTTTGCAGTGGAATATATAATGTGCTGAAATTTAATGATCTGTACACAACACTTTATTTGCATAATAACATAATATTTATTTTTTCGTACCATAACTAACAAACAGTTGCATAGTCAAAATATAAATTAGAATATTGAATTAGAGACAGGTAATTCAAATGTGACATTGTCTACAAATGGCCATTCAACGCCATTTTGTTTTTTGAAACTTGAACGGTCCCCATTCAATGTAGATTCTGCTTTGGAACAAATTGTGATCAGCACAAGATGACAAGTACCATGTTGTTAAACTTGTAATTAGCTGTAATTGTAATTCGATAGAATTTCAATTAGCTGAAATGAGCTTGAGAGCTGAAATGTACCTTAAACCAGCGTTTAAACGTAAACTAAATTAAAAATAAATATATTTAAAAAGAGAAGATGTTGTGTAAGGCGAAAGAGAATAAAATATGAATAAAAAAATAGTCCACGAAAGTTAAGAGAGGGGAATTAGGCTGTACCGAGAGCATGTTATAGAATAAATATAAATTTATCAACCGGAAATCGAAAGGACACGGGTTCAAGTCCCGTTGGCGTCATGTATCTTTTATCAGGAGATTTTTCAATGTGGATGAGTGTTTCAGGCTAATAATTATTGCTTGTAAAATAATTGTTACCCTTTGTGCTATGCATAAAAAATCTTGTCTTAAACATTAGTTTACCAAAAAAAAATAAATTAATATTTGACAAGTTCTAGTATCTTCACCAAACAAAAAATGTAGACAATTTGTCTCGACGCCATCTAGTGAGAGAGTTAGCACTTACAATGCCTTTCTCATATAAAATAAAGTTGGTTGTTTTCAGGTGAAAAAATGTAACAAGCAGTAATTGTTGAATGAAACACTAGTATATATTGAATTGTTTCGCGGATAAGAGATAAGCCGCCATAGCTCAGTGGTCAGAGCTGTCGACCGGAAATCGAAAGGACACGGGTTCAAGTCCCGTTGGCGTCATGTATCTTTTATCAGGAGATTTTTCAATGTGGATGAGTGTTTCAGGCTAATAATTATTGCTTGTAACATAAATTTGAATTTCGATTTTGTTTTCTTAAATGAATTAATGAAAAATGAGAATTTTGGAAGCGGAAACTAATCGACTTCCCGACGTCCGATCGAGCAGAAACTCGACAAATAGATTCGTTGTTTATGACAATGCATTCTATCAAATGCACTCACGCACACACACGCGCACCCATATGCATTACTCTGAAATTGGATGATTTTATTAAAATTTACATCAGTTACACAAAAAAAATCTCGATCCATCTTATCAGGATTTGGTTTAATTGATTCACTCATTTTAGTCAGTCCGTGGGGAGGAAGGTTCAATCCTTAGTCAAACTAATTTTTTTTTTTTTTAACACCGGTAATTCTAAGATTTACTAATTTCCAGGCTTTTATAGTAACAAAAAATAAAACATTAATTTCATCGTATCGTTGTGACGCACTTCATCGTGGAGATGGATTATATAGTTATTTATTGTTGCTCAAGCCTCCGTTGATTAATATAATAAGTTTCTCCTTATTTACAGGGTGTAATGATCATCATCTCCTGACACAGGAACTATTGTGAATTATTTTAAGGTTTGTTTACTTTACCGCCAAGTTATGACACTTCTCAAACTTGGGCGTAGTAAAAATAAATATTTTTAAAACTACTTTTTAACCTGGAATAATAAGGTTTTTTGAAGGTTTATCAAGGTTAAATTAAAATTAAGTTTTCAAATTAAAAATTTAGAGGACAATTTTCTTTTCAAAATATTGATGTCTGATTGTGCGCCTATTTCTTCTAAGCTACGCAACGGATTATCACTATCATTAAGAGATTTTTCTGGAAGGTTTATACACATATAATACATGCATGTTATATTTAAAGAAATGGTTGTTATCAATCTGGTTCAGTTGAACGTAAAGTTGAACCGTTTCGAGGTGCGTTGTATGCGATAAGGTCAACACTCAACAGCTGACATACAACAGTTGAATCTGGGCTGAATTAATCGAAATGGATGGTCTGTATGGCCCGTTAGAATCCGATGTTAACCCAATGGGTCCTACTGTATCAAATATGAGATTATGATGGCGTGCTTTATAAGCAACAGTCACACCAAAGTAGGTAAAATCAGACAGTTTCAGTCATAGATAATAATAATGTTTATTTTATTTAGCGGAATAGTGAGTGTAGAACTCTTTCTGCAATATAAAGTAATTGCAGGATGTAATGATAAATAATGTGCATGTCTGAAACAAAAAAAGGTGAAAATCTATTTGTTAATTCTTTCAAAAACCCTCCAATAGTAAGTTCTGACGTTCTTTATTGTTGTGTTGTTTTTCCGTTTTACTGTTTTTAAATATTTGTTACGTGTTATTAAAATATTCAATTACAATTAAGTGTGTTGAAATCCGAGTAGTGCCTGGGGTAAGGCCAACGTGGTCAGCTTCAACGTCTCAAAACCCCAGCGTGTATAATTTCTTAACCCAGGCACTACTCGGATTTCAATAAGCATGTTGAAATCCAAGTAGTGCCTGGGGTAACGCCAACGTGACCAGCTTCAATGTCTCGAAAACTCAGCGTGTTTGATTTCGGCAAAATAGATCGATTTTTTATGGAGCCTGATTTGAGATACAAGTAACATTAGTCCCCGGTGCAACGCTGCAAATGCGTGAAACTCGAGGGATACGAGCGGAATGACGTAAACTTTATGAAAACGGGTCGTTTCTTCGACTTGTTTTTGTATAAGTTGACTCCTATGTGAAACGAGCTATCGGAATTTGTTTTTCCTCCTTCGTATAATACGGGTATCTTCAAGAACCGCATTAATAAATCCCTTCCTACAGCCTTTATCCTCGTCCAGCGTAATAGTTACCTTGTATTTACACTGTATAGACGGAGGCGCTCTTATGGTGTGTATTTTTTTTACGTGTAACTGTACAAAAGTCCCAACTGTTTCCAACCGTCTGGAGCCATTGAGATTATTAGATTCTCAATTAGAGTATGTTGTGAGGCTGAAGGTAAAGGGGAGGGGAAGGAGATGGAAAAGAAAAGAAGATGGGGAAGAATCTGGCTATTCAGATCTGGTCAAAGCCAATTCAAGCAACGTTTCAATTCTGAATGGTAGTCTTACACCAGGGCGATACTGAGAGTATTTTCCAATACACTTATTATATTATTTTAAATGAGAAGTTTGTGAAATAACCCAAATTAATCAAATAAAATTTATTTGTGCACGCTGGAATTTGAACCTGCAACCTCCAGCTTGCTAGTCGAGAGTTTTACCCCTAAACCAAGGAGGACGTCATAAAAAATAAATATATAAAACTACCAGTAAAAATTGTTAATCTCAAATAAGAATGTGCTTTTAAAATTTACTTGGTGAGCCAAATTAGCGTAAAAGTGGGAGAAATTGGATAAGAATTTATCTAATTTCACAATGTTAACGCCCCAATTCGGGGTGGTAATCTAGTGTAAAAGATTACTGGGGTAATCAGGGGGAGTTTGCTATTTCTCAGCAACTTCTTCTCCCTAGTAGCTTGTAGAATAATAATAATAAGGCTTATACTTTGTTGATTTGCTCTCAATTAAACAATGATAAGTAAAGAAAAACAAGATTAACACAGATTTAAAATGACAAATGACAATATTTATGTTTTCTCTACTAACTTTTGGTTTCGTTAAGTTAATATCAGCAAAGCTTTGATATTACGAAATTTTCCAAGTACGAGATTATGTGAAAATAATTTCGTAGAACATAAGATATACGAATTAAATTTTATATATAATAATGTCGATTTATGTCTCTTCAGTTATAAATTATCATTTGAACAATAATGGTAGATTACTGCTTTACCACATTAACTAGTTTCTTTTATTTGTCGATTCAATGCAATTCAATAAATGAAAACACTTACTTTAGGGCGCTTTCTCACTAAAAAGTTAGCTTAGGTTAGGTTACTAAACTGGGTTGCAAAACAATTTCCCTTAGGGCTTATATTATCTTTTGGGATGCGGTGTGGTGGGTCTTTATTAATGAAAGGAAGGAGAAGAAGTTCTTGGAACGTAAAAGGTATGAGGGTTGGGTAAGAATCTAGGGATCAGTGTGTCGAGGAGTGACGGACATATTAATATATGCCTTCCATCGCAGCGCAAAGCGATGGGTCGAGATAACAGTTGGAGAGGTCAAAGGGTCTCCCCAAACCACCCTCTTGCGATTTTGCACGCCACGCAGCTAGTGGTGGGCAGTCGCATCCTGTATACACCTTTTCCGATGAACCCGGGCACCCCTGCTAAATCACTTGGGGTAACGAATGGCTGAGGTGTTGGTTATCCAATAAATGGTTTCCGGGTCGGCGGTACTCAAGCCCGCCTCCCAAATGGAACAAAGTATGGTTCAAACTTACAAGTGAAAAGTAGGAGTAGACCAAATATAGGATTCGTGGAAGAAAATAGCAATACCCACCCTATTTCATACGTTTCTCTGAAGAAAGAAAGAGTAATTACCCATTTTCAAATTATGATTATTTGAAGAAAGTATACTAATTTCATTCGAATCTTTACCCTGAGTTAATATTTTATTATTAAAACGTCGTAATCACTATTTTCCTAATGAAGGCGCGCCGGTCCGACGAATTTCCCACTTAGCGACGCGAGATATTTTAGGCCTTAATAAGCCGGTTACAGTCGTGGATGATAGGGGGCGTCGGGAGCGGTTGGTTCGGAGATTGGCTAGGAGGTGTCGCAAAGTGGTTTGGAAATTGGGAGATCGTGTTTCACGTAGCGCGGTGTGATTGGATTAGCGGTTAGTTAAAGTACCATCTAGCGGCCGTGGGTGGAAGCTCGGTGGTGGCAGAAAATGCAGTGGCGTGCATTTTTTCCGTTATTTTGAATATTAAACTATTTTTAAATAATGTTGTGATCTTTTACATGGGCATCCCAATCCGAAATCTAATGTTGAAATAATAAAATTTACTAAAACTAAAAACAACAAACTCATAAATATAGTTCAACATTTCGACAAATCAGAACTTACATATAAATATATCCTCGGCAAAATCACATGAAAATCAAATAAAATCAAATCAATTAAATCGTATGGTTGCAGCCAAATATGCAGAATCAAGACGCGCTTTGCTTTCTTGGCTCGAGGCCTGAAAAAAACTTTTAGGGCCGGTTGCCGAAGACAGGAAGAAATAATGAACGATTTTCAAAGTACCTCTGAAAAAATGTCAACAAATATAAACTCGACAGCGAATGGATAGTATATCCACTCCTTAACAAATAAAGATTTCCATAAAGTTTGGCAAAAAACCTCACCAAAATTGAAAACTGATGTGAAAATTCCACCCTGTTGCAATGGATTTGTAAGAAATGAAAATATAGTCATTGAATTTCGTAATTTGTTCTATACGAAGGGTGAAGAAGTAGCAGTAAAAACTTTAAAAAAGTTAAAAAACCGAAGGTAATATTATCACTATCAGCATTACTCAAAACAGAAAGGCAACAGAAAAAGCCAAAGGACATGACTCAATAGCTCTTGAGCACATTAAGTATGCTGGACCAGCGATTCATATTACCTTAGAAAAATGATTTTCAAATATTATGCGTTTTAGGTACATTCCGAATGAAATGACGAAGATGGTAGTTATTCCCATAATTAAATTAACAAAACTTGATCCATCCGTAATCAATAATTCCCGACCAATTTCATTCTCAACCGCCGTGGAAGGATTATTTGAAAAAAAAATTATCGACCGTCATAACAGACCGTATAAAGAGAGAAGATAACCAGTTCGAATTCAAATCTGCACTGTCAACATCTATGGCAATATATTAATAAAAGAAACCATCAGCTATTATCAACTATGGAATATGCCATAGTTGATAATAGCTGATGCAAGTATGTCTCCAGCTCTCTTCATTATACACACTAATGGACTAATTTAAATACTGAATAATACAAAAATTGGTTGCCATGTTCAAGAAGAATGTGAAAATATGCACATAGTTCATATAGAATCGTCACTTCAAAAAAATTATTAGCTTGTATATAATACGCCCAAATCAATCGTTATGGTTTTCAAATGTAAAAACGAACTCACGCAAACACCCTCAATATGGCTAGGCGGATAGAAAATAGCTATTAGTTCTAGCGTCTAATATTAATACAGACGACTTGAAAGACATCGAGGATATTGAAAGACAAAGAAGAGCAATATCCGTTAGAGCAGGTACGATGTCGAAGCGTTTTCACTTTTACAGTACAAACGTCAGAAGGACTTTAACGCATTCTGCACTTCGCTGTGTACTCCATAACTGTGGATAAATTTTACTGTATCCCAATTGCATACGTTAAAAGTCGCTTACAATATTGCGTATCACCAACTATTCCGCCTACCGAGATACTGCAACGCTACGGAAATGTTCTTGAAGGGACCAGTGCACTCTTTCAAAGCACTTCTCCGCCACCACATGGGAAGCTTATGGCGCAGACTGCGCCAGTCAAATAATACAATCATCACTGCCATGGTTGGCTGGATGGAGTCCCCCCGATGGCACTTTGGAGACAGAAGACGGTCGAATGTCCTCCGTAAATGGCTGTTTGCATACATGTAAAAATTCTTTTCCGCATTTAAAAAAAATGGTTTTCTATTTTTATTTTATATACCTATCTGTGAATTGTTATTTTGTCTAATTATTTTTTTCTTATTATTTTTCTGATTTTTTGTTGTTGTTATTTAAAGATTGGAATGTATTGCATTGTACAACCCCTGCATACATTCTGGAATCAACTGTTATTCTTAATAAATTGTTTTAAAAATAAGTTAGCTCTTAAACCCAATAAATAAACTTTATAAAATAAATGAGATCTTACCTTATATCTCCTTTTTGCAATGTGACCTCTTCAAATACTATGCGGATTCTTTCTTTTAACCTGAAACAAACAATAATAATAAAACAATAATTCGTCAATAATTCCGTGGCTCAGAGGTAAACTATCGCACTTCAAACTTACAAATTTCGCAGGAGAGGAGAAACTTTTTTTTTCTCACCGATCACATAATCATAATGCAACTTGGTTTATGATCTCCCATTTATGATTAACTTTTTTTGTGTGCTATATATATATACATATGTCTATAGGATTTTAGTATTATTTTTTAAGATGAAGGTTGTATATGAAGTCCTGTTTTTATCTGAGCGTTCTGCATTTCGTCTGGTAAATTTGTTGTGTTTCGTGTCCGGTCAATCCTGTCAAGATGGTAGCCGTGTTGGATAGTACCTTTTTTACCCCGCCAGAGTCTGTATGGGCGTTACTAGCTAACAAATTGGAATAATCAACATTATGTGAGGTCTACTTTTCACAGAACTACTAGGAGAACATGTTTGAACTTTTTAATGCACATATTTTTAACATTTCAAGGTCAGTAAAAATACTCGAATTAAGAATACGCTTTATACATTTAAAACACTATTCCTAATTGCTATCTACATAGAATATTTAAAAAAATATATCTCGATTCAGTTTTCCTTTGGGAAATCTCTTATTTTGTCCACAGGACATGAATATTTTTATGAAGCTATGACAAATTGTTGGTACTGCCATAAGGGGAGCCATCAAATCCTCGTATTTCCTTACTGAAATTAGTTTCCTTAATACAGAAATTGTGTACCCGTATCTACTACCTACAGGCCAAAAATGGACATGCGATAATGTGCCAATGATTATGTTATTTTTCCGTTAATAATGGACTTGCCACAATATGACACTAAGTCTAATTGAACATTGTGATTCCGAATACACCAATAAGTCGCAATATATAAAACATGAATATGCAATAGTTTACCTCTAAGCTACGGAAATATCAATTTAATCTAATCCCAAAAATTGCATCAAAACTGCCAATAATTCTGGGAACTGTTTGATTAAATTTTGCTGGTAAAATTAAGCAGTTTCCTCCTCGTTGATTGGTATTTGCTTTCGGTTGATGAATTATAGACATTAAATAATGAATTCGACCAAAATTTCACGAATCAATCAAGCATTTTATGGAACCATTTAGCACGATCTGTAATCGAAAATGGACATTATTTTTATCATTGTAGTAATTTGTAGCTGATCTATTGTTTGTAATATGATGGATAAACGAAAGAATTTTGCCTAATAATTATTTAAAAAAATTGATAATAGGTCTTAGTCTCTCAGGGAGAAGGATTAAGGAATGAGGCTTATGGACTAAATTTATTTGATGTTAGTCAGAATAACTAATGAGTCGATCTGAAGCAAGACAATATTGGGTCAAATCCCAGCACCGCAAAGAATGGGAGAGGGCACCTACAATCCAAAGTACTCATAAAAGGACCAGACCCTAGACGAACCAAAAAACTACTCGATATGGACAGAAACTCGCTGAGGAACTGGTAGAACTACTATCAGGACACTGCTATCTCAGGAGACACATGCAGATATTGGGAGTGGAGAACACTAATAGATGCAGGAAATGTGAAGAGGATGAAGAGACTCCAATTCACCTATTATGCCAATGTCCTGCGCTGGTGGGAACTAGGCTCAGATACCTGGGGAGACATACAGTAGAACCAGAAGACATAGCCATATACCCAATGATAACCCTGGTGAACTTTATTAAAGAGACTGGGTTGTTATTAAAGGATTGAGGTAAAATGGGAGATAGCACAATGGGCCTATGGCCTAATTGCTCACGGGAACTACGTGTAAACCGTCTCCGCTTTAAAAAAAAAGAAGCAAGACAATGGTAGTCGGCAATGGAAAAAAAACTCGTAAAAATGGAAAATTTTTTGTGAAATATGCCATCAATTGATGACATTGATGAAATCGAAGTGTTATCCACTTTAGTTTATAGTTTGGAAAGTTGTTTTGATTTTGCTACACATATTTCTGAGAGACCTTATATCTTCTGCATTCCATTTAGTTTCATCCTTCTTTTTCATTTCTGTAGTTTCCCACTACCATACCTCAAATTTGAAATCAGAACCCTGTCGTGGACTGCCAGCTACGATTCTGTTCTACATTTTGAATAAAGAAGCGAGAATCTCTTAAATTAGATAATCTGAGAGAATACGACCCAGAACTAAAACTTATTATTCACGAACGGGTCACAACCCACACAATGAAACCAAGCCTCACAAAATGTATTAAGTACATGTCAGTAAATGATAATGTGACACATTGCATGTTTTTTTTTTTGCATTATTGATTAAAATTTGTATAATTAACGATTTGATTGAAATAAACAAAAATACTTTCTGCAAAACATTTATCACAAAAACTCACATGTTCTGAAATGTTCCGGTTATTAAAAACATAAATATTTTATATTCTATCACTTTTTCTACAAATTTTTTTTTCATTAATGCAAAGATTTAAAATTTATTTCGAAGCAAGGATCAGATATGAGAATATATAAAAAAAGCGCAAACAAAAGTATAGTTTTCGACTGTGTAGAAAACGTACTGCAAATTCACTATACCCGCCGCTGCTAAAGTATGTAAGGTTAGAGATAATCTACTGCAGGTATGTAATAACCCACTTGGCACTAAGTCAACAGCCTAGTTTTCTCCTTTACTTGGAATACTCACCTTTCGTGTACCGAAAACAGCCTCGGGGAATCAATTTGACCATTCATGGGAAAATTGCATTAAGTGATATTTCGTTAATGATTTTAGATTCTGAGCAAAGTTTAAAGGTTGAAAATGGAAATAAGAAAATTAATATACCTACACTAGACTTAAACACTTTTTGAATCTTCGGTTATAGTAAGGTTGTACTTTTGAACGCCATGGGCGAAAATATCTATCATTGCTGTGATTATAGAGTTTATTAAATCTTCGAATGATTCTACATAAAAATTGATTTTTCTTACCTTGCTCTAAATCTATAAGAGCATCGGACATTCTTGGGGTAGCTGGAGGGGTATCGGGGGCTGTAAAAGTGACCGTGGGGGCTGGAGTGCTCTGCCGACAGGAACTGGAAGTCGCAGGCTGTATCAGCTATCTTCTGTCCATCGGTGAGGAACAGTTCTAAAATAAAAGAATAAATTTCCATTACAATTCAATTTAGTCGATACTTGTTTAAAAGATTGTTAATACAACAAAAACAAGACAGGTCACAGCATGAATGGGAGCCCAACAATAACTCAATTCGGGTATGAAGTAAATTCATATTACACTGCTATTTATATCACTGCACTATGTCAGTTGTAATGGCTGTTCCCACAAAGTTAGAAAAACTACAGAAAGGTGATCTCTGGCCCACAACATTTTCACATGTACATCTCTTTTTTTGTGACTTTTCAGGGTCAATGCAACTAATTTTAATTCAAAAAATGATCTAGATGTTTACCTGTGGAGCTTTAGTATTTACGAAAATCTAAAAAAACTATATTATCCCATAAGAAAGTTTCTTTAATTTAGTGTTTAAGTTCGGACGAAGCTGGGTACTTTAGTTACTACTAGTAAAATTATAAATATGTATGGGAAATATCTACGTTACATCATCTCAGAAAACTAAATCATTTCTATAAACCGTTTCGTGCACAATTGTATTATTACGGAAGTAAAGTTTTGTTTTATTTGCAGTCATAATTAATTTATACCACAATTTAAAATAGAACCCAGATCGTTCAATGAAAGTTTTTTTTTCATACAATAATTTTTTTTTTAATTTTCTTAAACACGTATTTTAACAAAATTTATGATGTTTTAATTTAAAATAATGGATTACAATATCTCCCGTTTGTTAAAGCTCGAACGTGGAATATATTTATTCAACTGATTTGTACCTCAATATTGGTAGCTCAGTTTGAAGGTATAATTTTAAACGTTCAAAGGAAATTTATTATATTATACAGGGTGTGTTCTGTTATTATAGGGGTAAGTACTTTTGGTGGTGTGTTGTAAATCATCTGTAATGAAATTATGTTCGATTTTCGAATTTCAAAGCGGAAATTTGAACGATCGTTCGATTGAAAATGGTTCCGGTACTAAATTCTTGTAAATTTATTAATTAATAGATTATCATAGTATTTTGTCATCATTTTTTCCTAAGGGCCTTACTAATAAACTGTTTTAAAATTTGCACAACTGATAAACTCCCATAAACACGTGGTAAATGTTTGAGTAATCTCTAACAATAGAACAATAACATTTATTAAAATTTTTAAATTTTTATCCACTTTTTTTTTAAAGTTTTGACTACTATTTTGGGGGTATCGAAAATTTCAAAAAACCTTTTATTAGTAAGGAGAAAATGTAAAGACCAAAGGTTCTTGGTTCAATTTCACATCTACATTTAAATTATAAAGTAGCCAAAGAAAAGGAAAATAAAACAGCCCGTGACAAGCAGGCCGCAGTGGAGTTCTGATACCAACCCTGATATTAAATCATAGAAGTACAAAAATGTTGAATGCAGAAGAAATGAGAGTCTTGTGGCGTGTTTACCGCTGTATAAGACGATGAGTCGGGGACGGCCGAGGAAGACGTAGCACAATCATGTGAAACACCATTAATTAGTATGTTACACAACACGGGAAACAAATACGAGTGACATTAATGTTTCTTTATGTTCTCCGTAAAATGGTTATACACCAATATACTACGGAGAAAATTGAGATATCTATAAGTAAAAATGTTTCATGGGGGCAGTTTTACTATATGCATCAAAATAAGGTTATTTTAAACTGTTTTAAGTGAGGTTGAAAGTGTCGATGGTCAATGCAGAATCGTTAAGGCGATGCCATACGTAGTAATACAAAATCATGTGTTTTTGGTTTGAAAATTTGGTCGCCTAGAAATGTTTCAGATGCTTTAATTAAATACTGCGAGTAGAATACATCTTGACCTTTGAAATAATCTAGTATTTTTTAGATAAATCTTTTTATAAGCACAGAAAAAAAAAACGTAAAGGCCTATGAAAACTGCTTTGAAGTTCAAAATCTCCTACTTACGAACCCATTTTTGGTTATGATTTTATTTTATAATGTGGAAAATTAAGTGATTTATAAAATGATCGGAAAAAAATTAAATATTTATGCCTGAACATCCACAAAATAAAATAAAAGGCACTTTTTGGCCATGTTTTTTTCTAGCATAAATCAAAGCAGGCGGATGGTGTTAAGCGGAAATTTAAAGCTTATCGCCATCTACGTAAGGGTTGTTATTGATAGCAGCTCAATTAAAAACATTACACGACGTAGTGCATCGCCTTAAGCAGTTGATTTCAGTTGCTCTGTTGATTGGGGCGGTATGATGGCAGAAGTCCTCGCTTTATCTCCAACGAGTATTCTTATTAGACACGTATAAGTTAACCTATGTTTAAATTTCAACACCTCTGCCATGGGTCACAATAAAGGTTCGCTACGTTTGGTGACTTAGCAGGAGTACCCGGGTTCAAGGGGTGAGGTTTGTCTAGGTTTGCCCATCTACTGCGAGGTGGGTCTGTCGGTTGAGGGAGACATTTTGAGTCTCTCTCGACCCATCTTCTTGCACCGCAGCGGGAGGGATGGATTCTTACGTCCGTAACTCCCGGAAACATTGACCCCTAGATTCCTACCCACCCCTCGTACATTTTGCCTTAACAGAAATTTTTCGCCTTATTTTCCATAAATAGACCCTCAGCACAGCATCCCCAAAGATGACATTGGCCAGAGGGATTGAGCTATTGAGATATTTTCAGCAGCTTCCGAGGTGTATGTGGAATGGATAGTATGCAGGTAACGCATAAATTTGTTTTGCACTTTTTTTTATATATATTTTTTTTGTAATATCAATACCGCACAAGAGTCTTAACTGCGCCCAACGGTCTGGAGCCAGTGAGACTATGGCGTTCATAATTTGTATTATGGCATCATCAAGGTTGTGGGAGGAGAAGAGGAAAGTAGAGGAGTAACTGGCTATTCAGATCTGGTCACTAAACACAGCTAAATCCATTACAAACAACGTTTCAATTCTGAAATGTGGTCTAATACCAGAGCGATACTGAGAGTATCTTCCACTTTGGAACGTGCCGCAAGTATACTACATATAATTTAAATTAATAAATTGTGATTTAACACAAATAAATCTAATAAAATTTAGTTGCGCACGCCGGGATTTGAACCCGCGACCTTCAGTTTGCTAGTCGAGAGCTTGGCCTCCCGACCACATATGCCGTCGATCTATTTCTAGGATATAAAAACAAAACTCTCTTAGAACACAACTACACCAAGAGAATAATAACCGACGGTCACTACAAAGTACCTTCACTACATACCACGTCAGCTCAGCAAGACAATTTTTCTCCTAGCTCCTAAAATCTTTAACCATATCCCTGAAAACCTAAAAACCCTGGGTCAACCCCATTCCTTTAAAAAACATATTACGAAATGGATCCTTACACACGGAATACATTACAACTACAATACCCATTCATTCTACACTCTATCAATTTAATCACCTTTCAAACAAAACATAATATATCCTTATTTCCTAACTAAGCGGTATAGTATATACATAATTAATTAGTGTGATCTATATACTAATAATTTCTCAAATATTTCATCTTCTTATAATTGTCTAACTTTTCCATCTTCTTTTTGCAACCCAAACTAGCTATACATCATTTTTCTTATTTTGCTCTTTTATATTTTAGTAATGTATAGATTGTATGTCCGCAAACTGTAAAATTCACCCGTTATAACACGAGGTCATCCCTAGCATAGAGGGTGAAATATCACAAAAAACCACATGTACTCTCTAAATCATTTATCAATAAAATAAATAAAAAAAATATCTATTTGTTCAGAATGGGCCCAAAAATAATGAAGCTGTATTCCGAACTGCGTACTGCAAGTGCTTCGTATACTACTATCTTCCTTATTGACCAACTTCTTCAAATCAAATCAAATCAAATCAAAAATTATTTATTGTAAAATAAAAATTACAAAAGGTGTAGCTTATGGGTAGACCCCATTTCTTCCAGCTAACCACATTTATTTAATTACAATGTTTATATAATATTTTTTGTACAATGTTTATACAGATAAAATAACAATATACCAATGAATAAATAAAAAAATACAAATATATATACCAATAAAAATAGGCGTTTCATTTACGTGAGGTATTCACTCAACGTGTAGTGACATTTATTAACAAGGAAAGTGTTTAGTAACGATTTGAATTTGTGTGTATCTTGTATTTGTTTAATGTTATGTGGAAGGTTGTTATATACTTTAATGGCCATGTAGTATGGTCCTTTTTGGAATATTGTTTTGTTTGCTTTTGGTATTAGTAAGTTTTCTGTGAGCCTTGTAGCGTATTTATGTGTCGAGTTTTTTAGTGGGAACTTGTCTGCAGATGATCGCACTAACATGCATAACTCCATAATATATATATCTGTGACTGTCAGAATTTTCAGATTTTTAAACATAGGTCTACATGAATCTAAACGATCAGAGTTTGTAATTTTTCTTATGCATCTCTTTTGTATGATGAAAACATCTTTAGCGTTTACCGAGTTTCCCCAAAAAATAATACCGTATTTTATTATTGAATATACATAACCATAGTATGCGGCTATTACTGATTCGGTGTTTAATATTTTTCTCAAGGTACCCAGAACATAAGAAAAACTACTGATTTTTGCTACAATTTTTGAGACATGTTCTTTCCAGTTTATGTTTGTATCTAATTCTATTCCCAGTAGTGAACAGGTTTGGGAAGGTTCGATTATATTATTATTAATGTTTACATTTATATTTATAGGTGTAGCTTGCACTGGACAAAATTTTAAAATTTGGGTTTTGTTTGTGTTGAGTGATAGATGTTGCGATAACAGCCAGTTTGCTATTAATTGGCAAGTCTCGTTAACTTGTTTGTTAAATTCGTCAACGTCTCCATTACATTCAAACAACAAAGCGGTGTCATCAGCAAACATTGAACATTCTGTGCCAGCAATTATTGGAAGTTCGTTTATATAGATAAGGAAGAGGAGAGGCCCAAGAATGCTTCCTTGTGGCACACCCTTGTTTATTGTTCTCCATTTGGATTCTACCATGTACTGGACCATTTTTTCATTGATATTTGAAATTTGAACTTTCTGCTGACGATTTTTTAAGTACGATTCAAACCATTTTAATGCTAAACCTCTAATACCCACATGTTCAAGTTTAATTAGAAGAAGCTCATGATCAACATTGTCGAATGCTTTTGAGAGGTCGAGAAAGATACCTACAGTTTTTTTACTAATATTTATATTTTCTAGAATTTTGTTCAAAAAATTGAATACTGCCTGTGTTGTTGAACGGCCTTTACGGAATCCAAATTGTTGTGGACATATTATCTCAAAGTTTTCGAGAAAGTTATAAATGCGATTGTACATGGCTCTTTCAAATATTTTTGAAAAGTTTGTTAATAAGGATATCGGTCTGTAGTTTGAGATTTCCTGTTTAGGACCCTTCTTATACAAAGGTACAATAATAGATTGTTTTAATTGTTCTGGGAAGGTTCCTGATTCAAAAGATTTGTTAATTAATATTTCCAACGGGTAACTTAACGCTTCGGCACATGCTTTTATAATTTTTATAGGCATTTTGTCAGTGCCGACACTGCTTTTATTTTTCAGTTTTACGATGATTTTAATAATTTCCTCCCTGTTTACAGGCGTTATAAAGAATGATCGCGACTGTTTGTTTTTGACTGTTTTGGCAGATTGTGGATGTAGAGATGTATTTTGTGGTGGTGGCGGTGGTGCAAAGAAAATGTTAAATTCATTTGCAATGTTTTTTGGTTCTGATAACAGGTTATCATTTATTTTAAGACAGATTTTTGGTTTACTTTTAGAATTAGAATTATTTGAGTTCTCTTTTATTATGTTCCACGATGTTTTGGTTTTATTTTGCGCGTTTTGAATTCGTTTACTATTGTAATTTCGTTTAGCTACCTGTTTCACTTTACTGAGAATTTTTTTGTATTGTTTGTAATTGTTTATGATTGTGAGGTCATTTGTGTTTTTTTGTTTCATGTACAGATGTCTTTTTTGTCTAATAGATATCTTAATACCAGTCGTTACCCAATTTATTTTGCGTTTTTGAGGATATTTATACTGTTTAAAGGGGAAACAAAGCTTCATACCATTATTTATTTCATTAATGAAGTATTCGTAGCTGTCATTAATGGATTCAAAGGAATTCAGTGATTCCCAACATATACACGATAAGTAATTGTTAAAAATGTTTGTGTTTTCTGTGTTAAATAATTGTTTTTTTGTATACCACGTTTGGTTTATATTATATTCTGTTTTTACGTGTATTAACTGTGCCATATCATCTGATACAGCTAATTCTGTGACTTCCCATGTGTAGGAGCTTTTTGATATATTTGTACCTATATGATCAATTATACTTTTTTTATTTCCTTGTATACGAGTAGGTTTATCAATAATCAAGCGTATGTTGTGAGATTTTAGTGTGTTTTTGAGTGAATCTGCGTTTTTGTTCTTGTAGCTTGTATCAATATTTAAATCACCGCAGAGTATTATTTGTTTTTTGTTGTTTTTGCAAATTTTGTTTAATAATAGTTCAAGTTGTTCAAAAAAAATATTTATATCAGAGTCATTATAGTAGACTGTACAAATTATCATTTTAAGTTTTGGAATTCCAACTAGTTATGCTAATAAATATTCCAGTACATTATTATTATTCATTTTATTTCGCATAGAGAAATTTTGCAAATGACCATATTTTTAATTCACGGAACGCATTGATAGAGATAAAATATTTGAAAAATATTTTTTTCAAATTGAAGTGAAAAATATTCGAGTATAAACCAGATTACCAAGAAAAAACATGGAATGGAAAACCCGGTAATTGCTCTAACATAAGAAGATTTACTGACAACCCATAAGCCTGCAGTATTTAACCAATTTTTTTTATTTAAATTTTTTAAATTTATTTATTTGATGATTTTTTTTAAATTTTAGCTCAACAGAGCGATGAGTGCAATACTCTGACATATGAAAGCATACAAATTACACTTAAATAAATTATATGATAATAAAATAAAATGGTAAACGTATTTAACACTAAGTCTATGGTGGATTAGTTATTATAATAACCTTTATAAAGCGCAGTTTAGTGTCATTTCACTTCAAGTGCGCGAGGGAAGTTCTTCATGTATCGTATGGGGTCGCGCCAATGGGCGACGGCCTGGACAAGAGTATTTTTTGAGATCTCCGGTAGCGCTCACTCGTCCTGGCTATTCTGTGGCGCAACAAGGCAGCGCATCCATGCACCCTTCTCTCTCTGCTCACATTGAAACTAATTATTTATTAAATAACGTTTTCAAGTCAAGTGCGATTTGAGCAAAATTACAGCCAAACTTACCTATTATCGTGATTTATTTTTTAGGGTATTATGCTGAGTTGCACTTCTTTAGCCAACGTTTTGGACAGCATTAAAGTGTCCATCATCAGGGCCGATATCCATGGTGGACACTGAAACGTTTGTTAAAAAAAGGCGCAACATGGCATAGTACCCCAAACATAATCACAATAATATCTTTTTTTCACGAAAAAAACTTAATATCACCAACCATCTTTTAGAAAGCCTAGATAATTTACCCAACTTACCTACAAATAGTCCCAACTAAATACGCAATGAGGTTCCCGCCACATTATTATGAATGTTCACTTACATTACGAACGTAGAATTTAATCTCTTGGGTGATAATTATTTCACTTTAATCCGAGTGGAGTCTTAGGGCGGAATTATAAACTGGGGTATTAATGCTCAGCAAGGTAGAACAAGATATTTATGTTCCTTTGAAAGCGGTGGTCGAAATTTAATTATTTGCGTTAGCCTCTGGGATTAGTGAAAAAATACCACAGTCTGCTGGGATGGCTGTTTACCGCGCACTTATTATATACCTGTCACCTATTATCTTTTTCATGTTACACCATGTAAAGTTTTCCCAAGATTTGCTGCCATAGAGCAAGAATGACTTTGTTTTTAACCACTTGGATGACTTGTTAGAAAGGTTAGGTTTATTCTATTCAATAAAGGAGAAGGAACGAAAGTCAAGAAATTCGTTTTACGTTAGTGGAGTTGATCTCAAGCAGTCGACAACAGATGAGAACAGGTGTTCTGGTTTTGTGAACTAAAACATATCTACCCAGAAATGGGTTTCATATAGAAAGCGTTTCCCTAACGGATGTGTTGAAATTTCGAGAAAAAAATGAAGAAGGTAGTATCATGAATTTTTAACTCCGTAAATGTTAATTTGGATACATCTAGTGGCATTTGTTCACAACAAACCACAGTGTGCAATAGTCCGACTAGTTCCGGACAGAAGAACCCAATAGTATAGTGTCAGATATTACAATTATTTTATTATGCCATCACTCTTATTAGAATCGAAAAGAAATATATAGTCCACAAGGTTAATGTAACAGAGCCCTAACAGAGATATTTCCCCTTTACTTACATATAAAGAGATATTTCCTAACATCTTGTAGTAAGAGGAATAATTAATTAATCTATCATGAGTTACAACTATTAAATAATAAGGTCTAGGAGTTTATTAAAGATGCACATATAAAAACAATATTTGATAACCTTATAAAAAATTCAGAGCATATGACTGAAAAAAGTAGGCTGAAAACAACAACATGGCATTACTTGTTGTGTTACAATATTATTTTGTTGCTCGTATGCCCAAAATATGTGTAAAAAATTTCAAAATCATAGGCTGTTTTATCATGCGGAGGTAGAAAGTGTTCAAAAGGCATTAAATAAGGGTGGATAAGCCGTTGAAAAGAATAAGGGTCGGGGATTAAGTGAACTTCCAGAAGAGCTTATGCCAAATTTATCATTGGATTTAAAATGAAAAATGTTGAGTGTAATTTATTGATTTCATAGCCAAAAAATTTTCAAGATTTAAAAAAAATGTTTTATGTATGCATAGGATTTTAACAGATCAAACAAATTGTATTATTCTAGGAAGGACAGCCCGTATCGAATGAGCTGATATAAAAAAAGGTTTTCGGTATTTGTGATAAAAAACATCACCTTTTTAAGTGACACTAGCCCTTTATTTTTTATTGATATATCTACGATAAGCAACTTTAAAGCTGGTTAAAATAATTCGTAACCCGTAGCAAATTTTTAAAATATATAGTATTTTTTTTGTGAATAGGAGGTAATTATTATGGTATCTTGTGCAATTTAATCATGGTAAAAATATCAGGTTTACATAGCACAGTTTATTATTTCACTAATTTGCCAACGTTCTAATTTCAACTGGCAACTAATTTAAGACTTTCCTTAGTTGTAATTCTAGTTAATTATAAATCAACTGCTTAAATATCAAATTAAATAACAATTCGATTGATATTTTCTGCTAAATAATGTTAATGCTTCTTCAAATGTTTGTTACTAAATTAAGCAAACTGAATCTAAACATAATACGAAAGGCTAAGATGTGTATTATTTACGTATAATTTTAAAAATGTATCCCTTCTTTACAAATATAATTATGTTTCGAAGAACAAATATTTGTACATGTATTTGAAAGTATTTCTTAGATTATGTATATTTTTACAATACAATTATACAAATAATATACCGCTAAAGTGGAATAAATGTTCTTCGGTGAATTTCCCCTTGAATCAACTGTACTGTCATCAAGTTACTACAAAATTTTGCCCAGTTGGATTTGCAAAAACATTTATTTATTTAATATCAACGGTATAAATATACCATAAATAATAATTAGATGTCACAGAATAACAATTAAACTACGCATATGATTATAAAATGACAAAAGAAGAACTTGTATCTCCTTCTATAGCCTGTATAAAATAAATACAAGCTATAGAAGAAGATACAAGTATATACAAAATATTATAAAAAAGTATGTGTAGACTTTGAGTAGAGAGTAGAGGTTTAATTAATTATGATTAAGACGATATGATAATAAAGCCTTTTTGTACCTAGCTTCTGTGCAGTTAAACAGATCCGCTCCATCTGCGTACCGATTACTAACTATAAAATGTTGTATTAACATTGTTATTAAATTCTACCCATATAATATGATATTGACTTCAGTAAAATTCCAATTTATTAAATATTAATCCTTCCTTTCATTCATTTAACACTTAAATAATGTCTATAGAGTTATTTTTCTAATATATATTATCTATATATTTGTATAAAGTTGAGAGTCTGTGACGGGGGGCGGCCGCATGGCGGACACTGGGCGGGTAGCGTCTTTTGATTTTTACTCAAATCTAAAGATTTATTCCGACATTGAAGAAATTTCGCCCAATTGACTTTCGAAACAAGAGGAAGGTCAAACAGACAACTTCAGCGACTTCAGCTGGTTTGTAATACGAAAATATAAAATATGAACACAATAATGCGAAAATACTCCCACACGTTTCAGAATAATAAGATTTCCTAGAAAAACATTCCTCGGAAGCGACTTGTACGCAAGGATCATTATTCTCTGGCCGTAAACAAGTTGCTGAAGGGTGTATGAGTCATGTGTCAACATGTTCGTACATACTTGATGTGGGTGATGGTTCAAGGGAAAATGAACACTACGGATCACCAAGTCAAGGGTTGATCCCAGGGTTTGAGTGAGAGGTGGATAGAAACTTAAATAAATCACGAAGAAAGGGTTTTAAAGACTAGATGTTCTGTAGTAGTCACTTGTTTAAAAAAAAAAAATAAAATCCAATACCAAGGTTATCTATTTTATGAAAAAATCATATACTTTTTAAATTATTTTTTCTATTTTTTTAAAAACTTCTGATGTTAAATTACGTGACTAATTTTTGAGTTAATATACCTTTCATCACAATGTCTCATCTGCCCTGATGATGAACACTGTAAAGCCGTCCAAAACGTTGATTTAGAGGGAGCAAGTGAAACACGGCATAACAAACCAAAAACTTATCAACATAGTACGTTTTAAAATTATACTTCCGATATTCATATTCAACCTTCACAATCGCTTATTAATGAGTATAACAGTGTTGCCATATCAAAATAACACGAGACGATAATCCTTGAAATAATGAGGTGAAATCCATTATTCGAGGACACTGCATAAGAGAATACGCTAAGTGGGGGTTGCCAACTATTCCCGTGTTTTCCCCAGTTAAGGAGCTTGTGTCACCAAACACGGCAAAGCCATTATCAGGAGACGTCCCGACGCCGACGCTGGTTCGGCGGTGGAATCGTTTCTCAACTTGGGGCTCGCGACCAAGAATAGGTGTGGTCGCAATCTGCCAAAAAAGAAGTGCGTATATAAACAATCCTATGAATTTCAATCAACAATCAAGCATTATATATACCTACTTATTAATAAACCAATATATTTAATAAAGATAGGTTATTTTATGACGATTGAATTTGTTTTTCACTTAAATGGTTTTCTAAGTAAGTATCGACATTTAAAACAGTTAATTTATTATAAAGTTTAATTTATTTCAAGTTCCTTATTCAAGATTCTTATAAAGAGTTTTTAAAGCCTCTTAGATTTAAATTTAGATTCAGACTTTTCGTTTAAAAGTCAAATAAATAGGACTGTAAGCACCGGTTTTTTTCACCTAAGACAACTCAAGTCAGTCCGAAGAAACCGTCCTACAGAAGCAAAAAAACTACTTATCAACTCTTGTGATGTTTTGGACACTCACATAAAATAAACGAAACGAACGTGCTCAAAAAAAATTTTTGTTTAGACAACGACGGGAGATTTATGGACAGACAGGCCTGGAGTAAACACATTCACACGGGACAGGGCGCAGGGACGGGCAGTCAGGTTTGGAACTTGAGTACGTTGACATCTCCATGAAATCGATACAAATGAGAAGTGTTGTGTGAAATTGCAGTGAATTAGTGGATTCAGATGGTGTTAATAGTATTGTGGAATTTTGAACTAAAGTGAAATATTATTGAACCGGTTTTTGTGTGAAGTGAAAGTGGTTGGACTCAGTGAGAAAACAATTAATAATAATGACAGTAAGGAACAATCGGATAATTTTTAGAGCGCCGTTTTGTAAAAACCCACCTCAGAGGCGCCAGGTGTTGTGAAATCGCGATTGTGTTATAAAGTTGTGTTGATTTAAACGTGATTTCGTATACAGTTTGAACTAGATTGCTTGTCTTAAAAACATGAAAATAATAAAAATAATGATCGCGTTTTAAAAACAGAGTGACCGTATATAAAGGCAGCAAGTTTTAATCGGGCTAGGTTATTGATTTGGCGAGATGGCATTCTATCCACGGAGACCGAAAACCAGAGAATCAAATAGATTATTAACTGTGGGTTCGAATCCTAACAGATTAGGGAGGTACAATTTTATTTACAGGAATATTTAATTACCCTTTTATAAGCGTAGGGAGGAGGTCGAAAATTAAAGTGATTTAGCTATATAGTGTAACCAGGTAAGTTTCACACGAGGATTTGGAGGTGACTAACAGGGTGAGTTTTTTTATATTATTTATCAAATTTCAGAGGACCCTTTTAATAATAGGATACAACCGAGGCACAGGAACCGAGTTTACAACACCTGCCGCCCAAATAATGTTATCATTAACAGGGATGTGCTAGGCGAACCGTCAATCAGCTGTGAGCGAGAGACGAGTCAACGACCTTTTCATATATAGGACAAGACGCAGGTACAGTCAGTCAAAGGGGAAGTTTTGCTAGCGTATGCCGTCCCGAATTGAAAGCGTTCGGATGCAACCAGACGGAACAAAATGAAAACTTTTCTTCTGTTATTTGACTTTTCTAATTTAATACTTTTCATCTATTGTTTGACTTTCTAAGTTACGAATTGGGATGCACAAAAACAAATCTAAAGTCGAAAGAGGGAGATGGTAATCTCCGAAATAAAACTACCAACCGAACAACTTTTCTCAACAGGTATCTTTCGAGAGGTAGGCAGCCTCTTTAAATTAAATGCAAAAAATCAAACCAATTATCCGTTTATACCTTACCTGAGAGGATAGGTATTCAGTAGAAGTTACCCATACCTAATACACGAGGATGCTAGTAACCTCATAAAATAAATACTGGAACCAAATATTAAAATACAGACAGTCCTCATCCCAAATTTGGCATATCGAGTAGACCTTACATATATCTCACATGATAATTGGCTGAATGGGTAGGCACACAACCTATCGTTAATAAGCGGGCAAAATGTCGACAAGATCGTCGTGTGTTATATATGTATTGACCTAGAAAGGGATGTAAATCCCCGACGGCGTGGGAGTTACAACGTTTTCTGGAGGTGGCACGTAACTTAGGACCTTGCGTGTCACATTTTCGCGACTAGATTCGTAACAAGGGATGTCATGGTTTTCCCCTTCTACACTCAGTAAAGTAGATTTTCCTGGAGGTGTTTGAGATTGGGGCAATTCTGAAATTGGTGATGAGACCTGGTTTTCTTTATTCTGGCGTGAAGGTTGCCGATTTGGAACAAGGGGAGACCCGGCCGGTTGTGATATCCAGACACGCAGATATCGATCGCCTTGTTCGAATTATCATCCATCAGTTTTGTTTGGTAAGCGGAGGAGCCAGTCTTAGCTTGGAAAAAGTTCATTTCCTTTCCTCTCCTTCCCCTCCCAAAATATATACATGGATGGCGCCGACAACTAACACCATAAACTTATCGTATGTATATCACATATATAAAATCTAACACTTTATTATATTCACATTACCCTACGATAGGTAGAATCGAGTAGCTAGTGGGGGGGAGCAGGCGACTTAGAAGATAAGGTTTATAAAATGGTTTTAAAACACAGCGGTAATGGATTCAACTCACTCTATCTCAAAAGAACCAAGGGATACCACACATACATAAATAACTAGGTTTCTAAACCGAGAAACAAAAACCCAACACAACGTTCGGTGAAGCCTTTTTATACTGAACCGTCACGTGAAATGAGTACGTTCAAGGTCGTACGTCACGTAGACAAACTAGGATGTACACTCTTGAAGGGGTGTGTAATAAAGAAAAGACGGCAGGGAGGACCTTCCCTCCCCGGATATATATATATAACCAAAGCCTTATGGAAAAGTTACCTACGGGACTTAAGGAAAATTATCGTAGAAAGAAGAGAAGGAAAAATTTGAAGTAGAAAGGGTAGATCATGACACTCTTACGTAGTCTCACGTCTCCATTACTGCAACGGCATTTATGCCAGCCTTCCAAAATATCAAATTGACAAGCTTCAATCAGTGTTTAATGCAGCAGCAAGACTCATAACCGGGGTTTCAAAATATTCGCACATTTCAGAACACCTTCGTAACCTTCACTGGCTCAAGTGCCCTGAAAGAATCCAGTACAAACTGTGCTGGATGGTGTTTAAATCCATCAATGAAATGGCCCCACCCTAGATCTCTGAACTATGCGTCCCGGAAAACACTGGTCTGAGGCAGTCAACTTTTAGATCAGCTACATCATCAGCTGTAGGCAGACTGATAGAACCTATGCGCAAGCCAAATACTAAGTTTGGTGATCGCGCTTTCGGAGTATCTGGGCCGAAGGCTTGGAATAAACTTCCTCCATATCAATCAATCCATAACAAGTCCAACAGAATTCAGGTCTAAACTAAAAACTTACCTTTTTAAGCTGTCGTACCCTTAAATTAAATATACCATTCCTAAGAGGTAGTCCAGTTATATTCAATTTTCCAATTATGTCCTAAATCCTGCATCTAAATTTCGCTAATAAACAATTATATAATGTTAATTAAGTGTTAATCCCAAGTGACCTACCAGGTAAGTATTGTACTGTATATTATCTCCATAAATAGTTAAGTAATAACATAGATCACTGTAGATATGTATTATAAGTTTGTACAGCGCCCTTGAGGTGATTTTGCACAAAAACGGCGCTATAAAAGTCATCCAATTATTATTATTTATTATTACAGGCAAGAATCATTTTTTGCACAAGTAAGATGTGGCGAATGGAATCAATATTTTCAAAGCATCCTTTACTTTTTTTTACACTAACCCCACACATACTAAGCTTCACAAGTCGCAAATTATCTAAATAGCGAGGCACAAATTCTAGTTGTAGATTTTTGTCAGCCAATATTTCAATTAGTTAGTTGTCAGTCTTTCACATTCAGTACATTATTTTAACGTAAGTAATGTAAAATTTTGATTACCGTCAAAATATGTAGTGAATTTTTTTTAAACTTTATTTTTTGTCTTTTATGGGTTTGCAATACCAAAAAGGTTGAGAAACGATACCTTATGATATAATACACGGTATTGTACAGCTTAACGTTTGTATGTGAATTGCATACAATGTAATTAATTCGAAACGAGGTTTAGTAAGGGTACACAGTAGTTGATGGAATCAGATTCAATCATATTTTGAATTGAATAGTTGTTCCGCAATAATATTTATCAATTTATTTTTGTTCGAAAGTGAACGGTCGAAAAAGTCGGGGTAGCCCGAAGACGAAGCGACATGACTAAGAAAATTAACGATTCTTTTTATTCCTCCGTCTGAGGAATCTGCTTAAATTATATCGATTATTTTTCTCCTTGATTACTTGCTTTTTACAGTTTTTTTGACTGATTATTATTTACCACTGACAGCAAGGGCTATAATCACAACACGTATTTGTAAGTCAATATGTAATATGAATTAATTAATTCACTTTATTCAAAAGATAATTCCAAACCAAACATAACCAAAATATGATAAGTGAAATTAAATATTATACACGTTCTTCAAGAATTATCCAAAAATACATAGGCCAGTGCAATTAGCGATTCGCGATCGAAGTAATTCCGGTAGTCCCAATTTTTTTATATGTTATATAAACTGATCCCCTGATGTAAAATCTGAGTTTCCGACCTTGGCGCACCTGTGCTCGCGCCGCCATTTTGAAAAAACTGGCTGAAATCGGGCCAAAATATAGTTTTTCCCAAATACCTCATTTCCAATGCAAATTTCAGCTAAAATAACTTAACAAGTATAATAGAACATAAAATAACCTACAACTTTTGTTCAAACAAATTTTTTCTATCTCTAATAGGTACCGAGGTAGAAAGTCGTAAAGGTGCGTATATTTTAGAAAAAACAAGTTTTTTGCGCGACTAGGTTTGGTTTTTTATAAATACCTCGTTTCCAGTACAATTTTGTGAAAAATTTGTTGATAATAATTTTGTAGAAAATGAAATTTCGTTAAAGAAATAGGTATATAATTTATATTTTTTATCTCTATTACGTATCCAAACTCTAATCCACCAAAACCAGGCCAAAAATTGAAACAGAGGTTAGGTGTTTTAAACTTGGCATTCCTTGATTTTATTTTTCTTTAACAATTATTGTTCTAAGAACATATACGTTGATAACAATCGTCATGCCTGTGTCAGACCTAGCTATAAATATAGTAGATAGACTATTTCAGCATATCGGTCGCCATAAATTCCCAATAGGAAGACCACTAAAATAGGCCAAGCCAGTACATTTGTGCTCGCAGCTTGGTCTGACATGCCTATCATCGTAATCACAGCATACATTTAAGATTATTAATACAATTAAGATGATAATGTACATAAAGAAAAAAAAAATGGTATTTTCGTAAAATTAACATTTATTGACATTCTTTTCTTTATTAGTTAAGTTGTCAGCATAACAAAAAATAAAATTGATGGTAGATCAGTTTAGACAGAAATACGAGCCCTTGACTATAGTTTCTTACTTCTGGCCCTGAATAGCTTCTTCATCTGTCTTATCACCCAAATTTGTGGCGACTGGGTCATCATATTCCTCGTCATCGTCATCAACGAAGGTTTCTACAGCATTCTCGCAGGAGTTGCCATTGCAATGAATGCAGAGTAGGGAACATTTCAAACCCGACTTTCTGCAGGTGCACTTTCCAGCCCAACCTTTTTTGCATTGACATGATATGAAGTTCAGCAAGGCCTGAAGTGCAGCTTCCTTCAACATTGTTACTGGAGTAAGTAAACCAACAGCATCCTTTTTCCACCCCCATTCAGTCGGATCTTTATCGTGACCAAGCCAAGTCTGCACTTGCAAGTATGTTCTTGAAGCGTGTTGCTGGACTGCATCTTTGGTGGGTGGTAGCCTGGATAAATTGAATTTGTTCTTTTTTACTCCTTTGACAAAAATGATGTACCTTAAATTTTCCAAATTTGATTTCTCGTTGCCGCCATACAAAAGTGCAAATAGTTGTTCGGCAGCCAAAGTGATTGTTTCTGTCTTTGCTTTTGGGTCTTGAAATACACGAACAAGTTCATTCACTGAGTGGTTCTTGAGAAGAATATTACAAAATTTGTGTTTGCCTTGACCAAACGGAGCTCCAGTTGTATCCCAACCACTTATGGCATGAAGGAATAAAATGTTTTCAACTATTTCAATGTGTTTAAAACATTTGTTCGAGTACAACGCGTTAGGTTATTTACCTTTCCCAACATTTTGGTAATTTACGTTGGGAGGTGAGAGAGCTGTGAGGAGTACCAGCAGATCAATATCCTGACCAACGATTATGACTACATCATGTTGAGATGACAACGAATTTTCTGTGTTCACTATGAGAACGTCAGCATCCTCTTCAGCTTGTACTGTCGTTATGTGGGATCATGCAAATAAGGTTCTGAGTAGGGAAATAAAACGAGACTTGTTCTTCTCATTTCCCAGAAACTTTTCCTGTGGCACTTGTGGGTGCATGCTTTCAAAAAACAAAACTTCAGCAGAAGTTATATCTCTGGCACGCCGTGCTCTTTCCACCCCTTTAGTGCTTTTCTTTTCCATAGAATCTGGGTATCCATCGAATACCACTACTGCATTGGATCCATAATGATTTTGTACATACCTGACATATTGCTGGAAAATTACTGAAAAAGGTTGAGCACGACCCCATACAACTTTGTGCAGTAAAAATCCTTCATCAATTACGTGTATTTTACTGCTTCCCAGTTCTGTATTATTTGGTAGAGGGTTGAATGATGAATAAAATATAGACTTCGTTCCTTTGCGCATGCTTTCATCTGAGAAAAGAGACAATGGTACAGGAGAGAGTTCATATTGAAAATATTCTTTAAGTTCACTTTCAGACTTTTTGGCAATACACATATGATGGAATAGCATTAATGGATCTATTGCCATAGTCACACCCTGATTTTTGACACTGCTGGTCACCGCCGCAAGAGAAACTATCGCATCATTACGTTTTAAGTGTAGGTTTCCAAAGTTCTGGTTGATAACTTTAGACATAGCTAATTTCCCCATCTTTTCAGCCATGTGAAAAGTGACTTTGCTATCCCCGATTGTGCCACTGCTAATAGACATAATCACGTTTGTATTAGGAAATGGTTCATGGCAAGCAAACCAATCAATGAGAGTTTGAACGTCTCGATCATCCCTCTTAATTCTTGTAGGCCTCATCTCTACATGTTGCTCTGACGTTCCTGATTCAATCCCATAGAATGACTCGATACCCTCACAAATGTTATGCAGATAAACCAATCCAGGAGGGGAAGAGTAGAATGGGGGGGTAGCCCCCCCCATACCGAAGTGCCCTCTAGTAAATTTATTTATTTAGATGTATGTATTTAAAAATGCAAACAAAAATCTAATAACGTGATAATAAACCGTGATAGATTTTCTGTGCGTACCTACCTAGACTTGTTTATTCTTTATATCGGTAAAAAAACTATATAAACATAAAAACTACACAGCTTTTTTTGAAATTTTATGTTCTACATAATTGTTATCAATAAAATGTGTGTTTTCATGTTTCAATATATGTCTGTGAAAAAAAAAAAAAAACTTTCTACTACAACACATAAAAACCTGTCACACTTAATGACAAAAACGTTAACACCTCAGCACAGGTTCTCCTAGTGAGGTGTTCACGTAACATACAATATCATCCACACACAGTTTTACCTATATCAACCTATGTTCTTTATTTTTTATACCTTTTTTTCTCTGTACTACAATATAAACCACTGTAATCATTTGTAAAATGTGTATTCTAGAATAGACATAAATAAATAAATTACTTTTAAGTTACTAGATTTATATAATGAGAAAGAACCACAAGTGCGAAAATCACGATTTTGTGTCAACATATTCCAATTTACAATTTGACCTGTCAGTTGCTGAGTTAGCATCGCGTTAGTGTCCCACCTAAGTGTAGTGAGTTTAATTCATCGGCTGTCTAAGACTTCCATCACAACACAAGCAACATTTTATGCTTATTGCGGTGGTAAAAGGAGATTTAAAAAATATATCAGGTTATTCGTAACCCAGAAATGTTTAACTTAAATATTTTATAACTTAATCAACTATTTATAAGCGATATATGTATATAGTGCAATAGTTCACAGTATTCCTGTATTCAGAAACATTATTACATAAAATAAACGTCTACACTTTATCTTATTTCACCGATATTGTTAGCTATATGATTCTTTGCAGTTATAATAAACTTAATATATTTTTAATGTAAAACGTAAATAAAAATTGAAAAAACCGTCAGCCTGTAGAAAAACAACCATTTTAAATCAAAACGTTGCTTTAAATGACTTCTGCCGTATTTGGTGACCAGATCTGAATAGCCAGGTACTTGCTCACCTTCCTCTGGGAGACGGTTGGTACTCAAACGTACGTAAAAAAATATAATGATCACAAATATAGAATTGATAATTGATAATATCACAATGATAATTGACCGGTCGGTGGCCGAGTTGACATCGCGCTTGGGTCCCACTCAGGCGTAGTGTGTTCAATTCCTCGGCTGGCTATGTCCTCCATCACAACACAAGCAACATTTTCAGCTTACTGTGGTGGTAGTAGGAGATTTTCAAATATTGTCAGGTTATTCGTAACCCGGGAATGTTTGTCTTTCTTTTAAAAAAAAAAAAAAATAATAATAATATCATGATGATAATTGATAATATCATGGTGATAATTGAAATTAACAAACCTACTTACTAAGAAAATCCTTTGTAAATCAATCATAGATATACAATGCATTCAAATTCCTTGAGATGAAAGTTTGAAACATATGTCTCAAATCCAACTTTTTGGATCACAGATTTTAAATTCATAATTCAAGAAATCAAAATTATGTACATTATATATTTAGGGATGTTAGAAAAATAATTTATTTTCGCTGCAGAATATTACATGAACCTGTTATTTGGCGTTATTCACACAAAAGTGCCGCTTTACCGGTGTGAAGAATTCGATTCGCTTAAGAAAAAGATGAAAAATAATTAAATCTTGTCTTTTTGAGATGACAACAGACGAAAACAACACAAAAAGCTGAAAATTCACAAAGAAAAGAAAATTTTGTAGGAAGAACATATTGTGTCATTAACCGTAAATCCAGCAAAACAAAAGCATGTTTTGAAAACTTTTGTTTAAAATTTAAATATTTATTTGAGGCGCCGCACTGTGTTTCGTTTCATATAGCTAGACGGAAAAAAGTCACTTTGGAATTCTTGAAAAATGACGTCATGGGGTTATTAACAGGTAGTTAGTGTGACAAATGCTTTTGTAATTGGGGTAATTAATGCACGGGTTGACTCACACCAGAGCCCCAAAGTTAGGTAAATTAATTAATGAATTATCAGTTGCTTTTATTCGTATCTTGTCGCGCGAGCTGTAAGGTTGATTATGTGCTTAAAATAATGTGTTTTGGTTCTAAAAAAAAATGGAAACTACTTTGGAAGGTATGTAGTATGTTATAATTGTAAAATTTTAATATAAAACATTACAGTTTTCAAAAAAAATAATGTTTAACTTGTGTATTTTTTTGTGGTTTAAAAATATTCAATTTCTAACTTCCCGAGAATTTTTTTCAGATAAAGTATCAATAAGGTTCAGTGATTTTTTTTTGTAGATTGAACAATTCATTTTCTATTCAAATCAGTTACGATATTTTTGCTCATTAATGCTCACCAATCATAATTTGTCATTTCACAGGCACCACATACCAGATTTCCAGGCAGGAATTGTTCGAGACGTTGAGAAGTTTACCCAAGAAAGAAAGGTTTCAGGGAATATATAATCATATTTTAAGTAAATTTGAACGTCAAAATCTCAGTGCAAGCAGTGAAAAAAATTTGAAAAGCCAAGTACAGTTAATATCTTTGAATATAACCAAAAAGTGGATCGCAGCTTCTCGGATTTAATAAATTTTAGAATTAACATTGAAGATGTAGATTTGAATATAAAATTTAAAATGTTATTAACTATGGTAGATGGCAAAATTTGCAATGTAATGACTGGAAACAAGTCGACTATGTCGTGTTATATTTGTGGTGCCAAACCCAGTGAAATGAATACTACGGTTATCAATAGAGTTCCACGACAAGAATTTTATTCCTTCGGCTTATCTACATTGCATGCCTGGATAAAAACTTTTGAATGTTTTTTGCATATCGCTTACCGAATACAACTCTGGCAAGTCAGAGGGGATGCAAATAAACTCATTTTAAGTACTAGAAAAAAAGAATTACAGGAACGGTTTAAAAGTGAAATAGGATTAATTGTAGATAAGCCAAAACCTGGGTTTGGCAACACAAACACTGTTTTTTTCGAGAGCACGAAAAGAGTGCCGAGATAACGGGTGTAGATGCGGGGCTCATCAAGAGGTTTTGCATAATTTTGAGTACAATAGCTTCTGGGTATAGCATTAACATCGAACATTTTGAACAGTATGTGCATGACACTAAGGAGTTATATCTTAACCTATATGATTGGTATACCATGCCAACAACTGTTCATAAACTATTATAGCATTCATTTGATGTGATTAGTTCGTGCATTGTACCTATTGGGCAGCTGTCAGAAGAGGCGCGAAATAAAGACTGTAGAAGATTTAGGTAATTGCACACCAGAAAAATCGTCCGAACATCAACAAACAGAGATATATTAACCATGCTGTTAATTACATCAGAACCAATAATAAATAGTTTTAGAGAGGTTCCAAGTAAAAAAAAATGCTCACTTCCCTCTGAAGTGTTAAATTTACTTGTTCCACCCAATTCCGAGTCAAGAACACAATGTTTGCGATCTGATGACTCCTCTGAACATTATTCTGATGACTCCTCTGAACATTATTCTGATGATTCCTCTGAACATAACTCAGATAGCATCTAGTTTCAATAAGCATTATGTTTAAGCACTTTCTCACAAATCTATTGGTTCTGTACTCTGTCTTAAAAAAATTGTTTATGTGCAGTTCATTTCTCTCGCCGCAAATGACTTAGATAGCACTTTATTAGATAAGTAATAATTTTTTGTTTCGTTACTGTTCTTGCATAACTTTTGATATTATTGTGGCGTCGAATTATCCAGATTAAATAATTAATAATAAACCGCTTGACCTACTTAGTATCTACTCCCGAATTATGTACTTGCATCGTTAAATCGTAAACAAAGTAATCTACGTACTTCAAGTACCTACCTGCATATTGATGACAATAACACTGCAGTCCGTCTCGAATACTACGAGAACTCGCCAGAAGGTTCGAGCCTACGGCCTTGGCATAATTGCCAAGCCGTCGAAAGTTCGCGAATGATCCAGATCGAGCGAGTGTCTTCGATTTAGTTGCCATCCACCTACCTACTGCCGCCGTCGGCCGTCTAGTATAAATAAGCCCGACGCAGCGAGCCAGTCAGTCAGTCATAATTTTGCCGTCAGTCTACAAGGCTCAACGAGTGATCACCCGCGTTCTTCTTACTAGCGCGAGGGACACGTACCCGGCTTCGCCCCTATCATCATGGACTCTATCGGGACATCATCATAGCGCCTCGGCCACGTCCGCGGCCAGCGCTACTCGGATTACAAGCGCCCTGGTTCCAGCGTCTCTGACCAGCGCTTCTTCCACGCAACCATGACCACCACGAGGACACGCAGCATCCTCACTGGTCACGCCGTTCCCGTTCAACTGCCCACAAGGTCCGCCGCACCTTCGGCCGTCTCGTCAGCACTGGAGTGCCTGAAGACCTACGTTCTTCGCCAGTGCCTGACCTACATCGAGTCCCGGTCACAAGCGCCCGGCGTCGACTCACTGACCCGCGCTTGACCAGCACATCATCAGCCAGCATCCGGAATATTCTACATCTGTCCAGCGTCAACTCTCGTCACGGCAACTGACTCACCAAATAAACACATGTGACCTTCACAACCTTCTTTCATTTTGTGCCTCACCATTGATCCCCAAATTATTATTTTATTTTCTGACTGTACTTTCTGCAACTAATGCTTGTTTTTATTAAGTTCTGTTGCTAAATATGACTAAAATTGTTTTCCTAGATTAGTAATAATGATTGTTTTGATTATTTTTTAGCTATTTTTTATCATTTATTTATACATTCGCATTTGCTTCGTGATTTGTATTATATTTTTTGACTGTGCTTTAATATATTTATTATTCTCAAAATAGACATATTTTAAACTTTTTAAATTTGTTTTCTTTAAAAACCTCAAATACTGTATTAATACTGTTATTAATTATTTAAAAGATTTTTTTCCGATTTTTTTTTTTTTTTTTAGAAAAAAATCACTTTCAACCCAAATTTTCAATACATTCAGATTAAATACTCCCCACAAGAGGGTTCCAAACACTTTATAATTATAAAAGAGTTTTTTCCGTCTAGCTTGTATGAAACGAAACACTGTGCGCCGTAGTAAACGTTAGTGAGATATGTAAATACGAATGTTAGAGGGAGCGCGCTTATATCATAAAAATATAATAATTAAGCGAAAATTATGAAAATATTTAATAAAACATGCTTTGGTTACATTTAAAGAAACACTGTGATTTTTTCATGCCTATAACATATTAAATACCAGAACAAAAAGTGTTAGGAGCTTATTTTCCGTTTTTTTTTCTATTGAGGGTATTTCATATAATGAATGTTTCGACATAACAAATGTATAAATATTATCTTTAAAAATAAAACTTTTATATTGGAACTAAAACTTAAAGAGTTGAAGAGAAACTTGATATAAATCGGTAGAAATTGGGAAGCGAGGCTTAAGTTTCAACTAACAAAATAATTTAAAAACATATTATATAATGAAGGAAATTTAGCGTTTTTTTCTTTCATCTCCAAGCGCCTTAGCTACCTTAAAACAGGGTGGGTTTTTCACGATTGTTTGTAAGGCTTTAAGGGTGAAACTTTGGTATTTTATCATCCATTCTAAGGTGCACTTTTACCCCATTACACTCTCGATTATAAAGCGGAAGAAGTTGATGCGATGGGCAAAGTTTCTTTAAGCACTCAAGTCGAGGAGCTATTACGTTTTGTATCACATTGCATTGTGTCCGCTAAGAGATAACAAAAAATACTTGAGCTATAATATCATGAGTTAAATTTTCAAGAGAAATTTGCTCTACGATTTGGAAGCGAAGTATATCTTCAATAAAAAGCGTTTTACGTAATTTTTCCTTCATTTTTTTTTTGCAATAATCCCCCACCCTTTCATTACTCTTTAAAATCCAACAAACTGTTTTCAATAAATCTTCTTGGAAATTAACAATATCTTGGTTGCGTCGGTATAACAAAATAAACTTGTTTGAGACTGTTAATAAATACATGAAGCCGTAAAATCAACACAAATTAATGAAAAAAATCATTGCTTGTGTAACTTCTATTTACCCATATATCTATATATGTAAACCCTTCAGGCTGTAAAATATTTTTACATGCAAGCCCAACGACACTGTTAAATTTCACGGAATTTTGAAATACTTCAAACATTGATATTTTTAAATAATAAAAATTTAATATCTATGAAAATGTAAAAAAAAAACTTACCGAAAAATTTTGACTCGAAACGTCCATAGTTTCGAAAGTTTACGGGTCGTTTCAGAAAATTTGAAGAATTCTTCAAATTTCAAAGTTAATTTTTAAGTTCTGTGAAAGATTTTTTCATGTTCTGTTATTATTTCAGTTCTGTCAAGCAACTAGCCTATAATGATATAATAACAGAACATGAATAGACTCTTTCACAGAGTCCGAATATGAACGTTTAAATTTGATGAATTGTTAAAATTCTGTGAAACAACCCATCCTTAGAAAACAAATTCTTTGTGAATAGGGAATTAGCGAGAAAATTGTTACTTTACTTATGATGCATTACAATATTTTTTTATTTTTTATTAACATCATTTTGAATTTTATCCATGGAATCAAATATCATTATATGAGATAAGCTGAGAATAATTGTTTTTCTTTCCAACGTGGAACAAATCACGCATCTTCGCATAACAGATTTAAAAAAATAATATATGTAAGCCCGGTCAGATCTGTCCTTCAGAGACTCTAAAGAAATAGGATGTTTGTGGCTAGTAATGCTCTACCAAGGCTTGAGGGGTTAACTACCAAAAACTTAAACTTATTTTGTGCTAATATCAAAGTTACAAGTGGGTTAAATTAGTACTAACTAACAAATAAGTTTAAAGTTTTTGATAAAGCAAAGTGAATAAAATAAAGTTAGAGAAAACCTACTTTAGATGAGTTAATAAAATTTGCTCTTCTATGAAGTAATGAAGACGAAGTATTTTCTTAAAAATATATGAACATAGTACGGTAAGTTAATTTCCATGGTTTCAAAGTATAATAAACGCTGAACAAAAGAATTGTGAACTATGCCTATTTGAATGAAAATGGCTGTCGCCAATTTATACACGACCTTTTGACTTTAGGCGGATAAAATTAATTACGTGTTCTAGGAAGAGTTACAAAATTATAACATTTAAATCAATTTTACTTGAAATATGCAAAAATTAAGCTTATTTTGAGTAAGCGCACATGTCCGCGATATACTTCTGTTATTTTATTGCTTCAAGCGTACACAATTAGAATTAAAAAAAAAAATAATAATTGAAATCGCACAAGAATCTCCACTGCTCCCAACCTCTGGAACCAATGATACTTATTAACCAATTAAATGATTACTATGGCATTCCCAATTGGGGTATAATGTGTCGCTGGATATAGTGAGAATAGGAAGGAGATGAGGAAGAAGAAGGTGAAGAAGTAACAGGCTGTTCAAATCCGGTCACCAGACATAACCGAAGCCATTTCATGCTAATTTAAATTTAATTTAATCGTAAATCTATTTACTTTTTTAAACAAATACGTAATTTCCTTGATCCCAAACTTTTAAAATCAGTGTATTTCTCACTATGCCAACCACACATAGAATACGAAATTTTAGCTTGGGGTAATACTTCTTCTAGTGCCCTCGACCCCATTATTAAAGCACAAAAATTAATTATTGAAGACAATATTAGCGATTTCTGAACGAAAATCTGAAACAGAAAAATCATAAAAGGATACGGTCACATCTAGGACTCGAACCCAGGACCCTTGTTTTGTTGGGACACTTGTTTGAGTCCTAGATGTGACCGTATCCTTTTCTGATTTTTCTGTTTCAGATTTTCGTCTAGAAATCGCTAATATTGTCTTCAATAATTAAATATTACAATTTGAGGTTTTACTCAATAAAGTTATTACAAAAATTAATCATAAAAATAATTCTCAAACTTCCTCTTTCTACCAGCACTGATACTATCTTTAATTCTATCAACGTTATGGATTTAAAACAGCTCTTTGCAAGATCCATCTTGATTAATTTACACCAAAACAGTAAAACACCATACAAACCAACTCAAACGATACACAATACCCCAGCCAAAAACAAAGAACTTCTTCAAACTCCATTTGCCACCTTTGGGCAAAGACATTTTAAATACACACCTTGCAAACTATACAATATACTACCAGACACTATTAGACGAACAGCGTCAATGACCAAATTCAAACATGAAATAAAGAAATGGATAACAAGTATTGGGCGTCCCACTATCACAAACATATGTAAACCAAATTACACGTAAACAGTAACAACAATTCACATACAAAATAAAGTAATAGATTCAATAATTTTATAATAGCCCCTTTGTAAGTAATCTTTAAGTACCTGAATACGTCTGTCTCGACACAAGTATACCCTAGTGAGACAGACGTCGAAAAATTTATGTAGTAAAACTTTGTATTGATAAATAAAAAAAATTAATCAAATGAAATTTCCTTGCGCACGCCGAGATTTGAAACAGTAATTTCCAGCTAGCTATTGAATTTAATAATTACCATGTTTGAATATTTAACATTTTAATAATTGAGATTCATAAGAAATGCCTTGTGGGCGTCTTTTGTTATCCGAATATTTGCCCAATCGAGGCCTAAATTTCCGATAATGTCAGGCAAGTGTAGTGAAGTGAGACAGAGTGCTGGGCTATTGAACTAAATGAAACGTTTGTTTCCGTTCAAATTTGTATGGAAGACACTTTGCAAAAACGAGGAGCACACAAAACAACCATGGCCAAAAAAATTGCACCAACCGAAAGGACAACTTCTCCAGCGCAGTGTTTGGCATACTGACTGGGTAAAGGTAGTTGTACACGGTTCTACCGGCAGAAACCGTTACTAAAAGCTTCCCGCAAAATTAGTTCGGTTTCTTTTGGGTACCCCCTCTTATGCGTGGTTAAACCGTGAATGTACGCGTAATAAATGTGGATATTCGCAAATATTGCAAGGCTGAGTAGGAGGAAGGGACATTGACAACGGTTTGGGAATTTAGAGTGAATGAACGAAGAAAAAAAGAAGTGTAAGTATTGAATATATGATTTAACATATTGATTGAATATATGACACAAATGTAAATGGTAGAAGAAGTAATGGAAGAAAACGAAGACATGGCACGATTAAGCGAACCAAATACATGAGTCAGATTGAAACAAGAGTCAAGAGTCAAAATAACAGAGGAATATGTATGAATGGGAATGAAGCAAGGAGTGTATGTCAAATATGAGTTTTTTTGGCGGTTTATACTATTTGTATACTTTCTATAATCAACACCTTCAAAGCCTAGTAAAACAAATTTCTTTGACATTTTTATGCAAAATCAATCATGTGTCACTTTGCATTTTTAGAAATCAAAATAATTATCGGGAGAAGTGACGTACAATTTAGACGTAATATCATAATTAAAAAAATGAATACCATGTTGTGGGGACACATTTCCTAATAGAAATTCTTCTCCAACTAGACTTAATAATTAAATAAACTTCAGTTTACAGTTTCACAATTTGAATCAAAACCGGATAGAAATCTGTGACCAAAAATAAAATATGAAAAAGAAAGGACATCGTATCATTGCTGCTATTCGCAACCCCTAATTACATGTCAACACAAAACTGCGAGTTTCAGAACTCCTCGCAGTTGTTAACAAAGGAAGAACTTTGTCTTATTTCTGTAGAGGATGCAAAAGAACGATGAAAATTTAACTCTCGTAATTCTTTCCTTGGCGTGGAAATATGTTATGCGAGAGAGCTCAAATTCGAATCTATTCATGTATTTGTGTGTTCGGCAGGGAGGGATTGTGTAATTTTACTGATTAGTTATTTTTATTTAAACTTTTACACATACCGACTTTCAACAGGTTTTTTTTTTCTACAATTTTTTTTTTCAAATTCAAAGTGTAAGGAAGAAATTGCACTGGAAGTAATTAACTAGGACTTAAATTAAACTGCCAAAATTACATGTAGAGTAAATAAAACATAGAATCAACACATGGAAAAAAACCGATCGGTAAACCCACGAGGAATGTGCACCTATTTTTCTTATTATCTTGTATTTTTTGAGTGTTAATTTTTTTTTGGAACAAATAAAATATAACGTATGATACACTTTATTGATGTGAATTGAATATTATATTTATTTGATATTACAGACACAAACAGTACACGAGTTACAGTGATGAAACAATATACAGGAATTAGATATTTCATGTTGTGTACCTATGATATGTTTCTTTGTAATGTCTGTTAAGTTGTATGTTTATTCCTTAATTACCAGGTGACGTGTGTAATGTGTAAAATGGCTGAGAAATCAATTGACTCTGTTAAAAAATGGATAGATATTAACTCTCTTGCACTAAATACTTCAAAAACAAAATACATTACTTTTAGTATGAATATTGTTGGCCAACCTAATCAAGATGTTGAAATAAAAGTAGGTACATGAATGTTCTTGTATTCACGATATATTCTGTAAATGTCCTAGCCTAGATCGAACTGACCATATCAAATACCTTGGTCTTACATTTGATCAATATCTTAAGTGGAATAAACATTGCCTACTTATCACGAATATACTTAGAAAACATATTTATTTCTTTAAAAACATTAGAAACTTACTAAACTCCAAGTCAATGAAAATTGTTTATTGCTCTCTTTGTAAATCTATAATTGCGTATTGAATAATCGCATGAGGAGGTGCAACACTATCAGCTATAGATGCATTATCGAGGGCACAAAAATTAATTATGAACGTTATCATTAAAGATCCCTTAATAACAAGTACTGCAGATATATTCTACAAATTCCATGTATTAGATATTTACTCAAAAACTATCTAAACTCATCTGTTGAAAAATAAAACACATACATTTTATGAAAATACCCAAAATATTGTAAATACGAGGCACAAAACCAAAGAATTCGTACAAACACCTAAAATAAACGGTTCCATGATAACTCAACACAGTGACAATTCAACACACCTTTAAAAAGTGATATAAAGTCATTAGAAACGATGAAAAAAAAATTTAAACCTAACCTAACCAAGTTAATAAAGTTTTTGTTTCATCACTTTCCATGACTTTATATAACTTTTTAAATATGGGATTTATTTTCATTTTGATGATTTATCCAGTCACCAAAATAAACACAACTTTTGATCAAACAAATTTAGAATACATTGCGTCTAAAATATACAATAATTAAACGACGGATCATCGAAAAAGGTCGTGCAATAATTAGTCACCTCACCCAAATACAATCCTCTATCTCATTATTGTTACCACTACCTACCAACTTGAAAATTTTTGTCAAGTATTTTTGCTTATTGAAAAATGTACTTTATTTTAAAATTATAAAATATTTGTAAACTAGTCTGACTCGACACAGGATATCCAAGTGAGACAGGCAAAGTCGAAAAAATATATGTAAACCTTTTTATATAGACGCACATAACTTTTTTAGCACACTGAATTCGCCCACATAACACATACAACCACACACAGACACACATGCACACGTACACACACACAAACACTCACACACACACACCTCTCTCCTTCCCCAGCACACTAATTAACTTAACTTAAAAATGTAACTTAACCGTAAAATGTATAATATACCTCATATGTATATATGTCAGCGACATTGGTACTAATTATTGTACTAACTTTTATAACTTTGTAACTATTGTCATCTATGTAATTATGTACTGTTTGTTTCTGTAATAAACAAAAATAATAAATAATTATAATAAAAATAATATATATATATTTACATATATGTGTGTGTGTGTGTGTGTGTGTGTGTGTGTGTGTGTGTGTGTGTGTGTGTGTGTGAGGGTGTGTGTGTGTGTGTGTGTGTGTGTGTGTGTGTGTGTGTGTATGTGTATGTGTATGTGTGTATGTATGCGCATTGAACACTTTATTTTATTGACATGATGCCACGTTTGATTTTGGGCAGTGAATCCGAAAAATTGTCAATAGTTGAGTAAACCGCAAAAAGCAAATAAGAAAAAAGTATACACTGAAGTAATATTAAAAAAAAATTCACTATCCTATGAGTTCGTAGGATAAGCCACACGTTTGATAAATCATTGTAATAATATGATGGGAAAATGGAAAAACACAAAAAAACATCAAACTTGTCAAAATCATCATCAAGTTACATGATTATACGTTCCAGAAAACAGAGCTACACTTCAGTTTCCAAGCTTATCCATGGTTAATTATACAAACAGATCTACCAAGAATTAACAAATCATTGGGAAGATTGAATGATGTTGTTTAAAAACTATAGAAATATTAATCATATCAAATTTCCCAAATAAATATATATTTAAATAAATAATGCAAACATCCTTTAGTTTTTACTTCATCTCCTCGGGAGAATAAGTTGGATGCTGGGTGCTGCAGAATACAAAAACTGCAAATAGCTGAAAGAACTAAAATTTCGTTTTATGTCTATCGTTAAGTTTCCCATCTCAGTTTCCCTGAAGAAGTTTTTAAATTTTCCCAACTAACAAGCGAATATAAAATTAACTGTTATTTATTTTCTTCGGAATTCATTAAAGAGTACCAAAGTTTGTTTCGTCGGATGATATTTCCAGGAGATGTTATTTATTTAGCGGAATATGTACTGAGCTGTACACAGTGTTCAAGTGTTCAGTGTTAACTTTCAACAGTTCTATATTTCCTGGAGATGTTTACAAGTATCGTACAATTAAATTGAGTAATTTTCTGTATTTTTCAAGTACAAGTACAAGTTTATTTCTGTGTGTTTAAAAAGTGAATGTTTAAAATAAGGGCAGAAAAATGTCGTTTCGTAGCTATATTTTGATTTTCGTTTGTGATAAAGAACAAGAGTTTCTCCTGCAACCTTTCTCCTAGATTCTTCAAATAGAGGAATTGTAGATTGCTTGTAGGAAGTAAGTAAGAAGATGAGAAGCAAAATTTTATTTACTTGTAAAAAAAGATTAAATACACATCTACTAAGAATTTCAAATAAAAATTTTAATTAATACTTTTTAAGCAATACACGTGCTTAAGGTCATTTTAAAGTTTTTTTTTTTAATTGAGTGTTCTGCTTTAAATAAAAATAATAATAAAGTGTTTATATGAGAACCTAATAACGAAATGGCAGATAAAACCTGCCTTACTAGGCTACCCTGTACCGAGGTAGAATATTTTACAAAACTGTTTGATACATTTTTGTATGGTCCACTAAATATAAGCAGAAGACAACTGTAAATCTTTTTTTTCAATTTAAAGCGAATGAACCATAAAATTTTTATTTTTAAGCAATCCGAGTATTTATGTTTTTAATATAGGGATACCTGTAGGGTTTATAAAATCATACAAAAAATGAGTAGTCTCGATATGGTCAAGCCATAGTTTTTTGATAATGGTATGGAACGCCGAAACAGCCTTTACAATAATGAAAACTAAAAAACTTTCATAACTTAATAAAGGAAAAAAATATGAAATTTAGAACTAAGAATTAAACAATACAAGAAGACAGCGCCCTTGAGGTGATTTTGCACAAAAGCGGCGCTATTTAAATCATCCAAATATTATTATTATTATTTTGAATGTACCTATGACTTTTTTTATAAGGTCATTTTTAGAAATGCGATTTAAAATTCTTCATTTCAAAATTATTTGAAATTAATCGTTAATCTTATCGAATTTCGATTTGGTTTTCTTGATTGAATGAATAAATTAATGAAATGGAATCTTGGAAGTGGAAATTTTTTCGACATCCGATCGAGCTGAAACTTGGTAGAACTCACGCACTTACACACGTACGCATTTCAGAAATTGCATAAAATTATATTTAAAAATTTACAGCACCTAAAATACGAAATAAATATTTGTACTATCCAATTGGTGTTGACTCCAGTTGCTCCGTTTTTGAATCCGGTCCCTGGGCAGGAAGGTTCATTCATCATTGAAACCATTTTTTTGGTCAAATTTTATTAAAGATTTAAATATATTTTTAAATTATTATTTTTTTGGTAAACTCACGTTTAAGACAAGATTTTTTATGCATAGCACAAAGGGTAACAATTATTTTACAAGCAATAATTATTCGCCTGAAACACTCATCCACATTGAAAAATCTCCTAGGAGGTTTCCTTTTAGGAGATTTTTCAATGTGGATGAGCGTTTCAGGCGAATAATTATTGCTTGTAAAATAATTGTTACCCTTTGTGCTATGCATAAAAAATCTTGTCTTAAACATGAGTTTAACAAAAAAATAATAATTAATATTTGACAAGTTCAAGTATTTCACCTAAAAATGTAGACAATTTGTCTCGACGCCATCTTTTTTTTTTTTTTTTTTTTTTTTTTTTTTACAGTAATACCGCACAAGAGTCCCAACTGCTCCCGTCTGGAGCCAGTGAGACTATGGCATCCCCAATTGGGGTATGTTGTGAGGCTGAGGGTATTGGGGAGGGGAGGGAGATGGGGAAGAGGAATGTGGGGAAGTACCTGGCTATTCAGATCTGGTCACCAAACACGGCTAAAGCCATTTCAAGCAACGTTTCAATTCTGAATGGTGGTCTTACACCAGGGCGATACTGAGAGTATCTTCCACTCTGGAACGTGCCGCAAATATACTATATATTATTTAAATTAATTAATTGTGAAATAACACAAATTAATCAAATAAAATTTATTTGCGCACGCCGGGTTCGAACCCGCGACCTTCGGATCTGTAGTCAAAAGCGTATACCACTAGACCACGCCGGCCGTCATCTAGTGAGAGAGTTAGCACTTACAATGCCTTTCCCATATAAAATAAAGTTGGTTGTTTTCAGGTGAAAAAATGTAACAAGCAGTAATTGTTGAATGAAACACTAGTATATATTGAATTATTTCGCGGATAAGAGATAAGCCGCCATAGCTCAGTGGTCAGAGCTGTCGACCGGAAATCGAAGGGACACGGGTTCGAGTCCCGTTGGCGTCATGTATCTTTAAGCAGGAGATTTTTCAATGTGGATGAGTGTTTCAGGCGAATAATTATTGCTTGTAAAATATTTTTAAAGTTCACAGCAGTTAAGAATCAGTCCCTGTGGAGAAAGGCTTAATCCTGAGTCATAAAAAAATTATGTGTTTTTGAATACATCTATTGAATTGTTATATATATATTATATTATATATACTCGTCAACTTTGGTTATATTGATGATGTTGATAGAAATCAGGCCCGTTCTTCGATGATTTTAAGATAGGTTGAATCACAAGTCACGAAATCACCAGTTACGTTAAAACACTAATCACTGCACAAGCACGGCGATCATCACTAGTAATGATTATGTTTTTCACAGCGTTTACGGTGAATGATATCAGTAATTACTGATATGGAACTCTCAATAGGTAATATTGGACATTACTGTTAATTAATCAACTGTCCATGTTCATCGACAGACATAAGACACAGACTCAACCTGTAGGTGGGGTCCTAGCTCTGTAATTGGCAAAGAGCGTAAGAAAACTAGCGTAAACCAATGGCGTTACGAAACATCAATTAATAAAAAATATATGTATTATGGTAAAAGTAATTGTTCTTTACGGGTTGATTTTTTCCTACATTTCAGTTAGTTATTAGCCAGTTGTTAACCCTCGGCTCATGAAAATCATCTTGCCAATGAGAGCTCCCATGTATTTTCTCATCTTGTGTCATGTGTCGTTTGTAAGAATTGTTTATTAAATTGTGTTTAGAGAGAAAAAACTAAGAAAATGATTAAGATTAATTACGTTAGTGGTTTTGTGAATAAAAAACAACGCAATTAATTAAAATGAAAAAACGAAACCATTTTACAAGAACAGAAAAGATTTATTTTATAATTAAACTTGTCTTTTATGTGTGTGCCGCTACTAAAGTGACACCACATTTTCTTCTTAATAAGTAATAACTTTCAAGGCACATAAAAATGTTAATCCGGACAACTTTATACAGTTTTTAGTGCTCAAGAACGGAGTGATGTACCATTAAATTAGAATTTTCTCGTCAAATGTAGTGCATAACTAACTGAAGTTTAACCGGTTTACCTTCGTGGTGAAGTAACTTTTAAACACAGTAATATCCTGATGTCATTACAGTTTAAACAGTCATTTGTGAGATACTTTCTTTAACCACTTTGTCGCATTTCCTATTCTCTTTGATGTAAAAATTATGGTTTAATGGTGTTTTGAGTGTTTATTTATTTATTTATTTATTGGCTCGCCAACAGAATACATCACATAATTTTAACAGTAATTTACATTTATACATGGTTATAATGATGTTTCTAATTATAGGTGAGCACAACATTCATCTCAATATTATTTGTGTAATAATAATTGGTTAGTTACAGTAATAATAAATTTAATTAAAAGAGTGTATATAAAAACAATGAGGATCGAAATCAATTATTAGGAAGAAACTTACATACTTATTAATATATTATACATATATATGTATACGCATACATGCATACATCTAAATACACATATAAATACACATACATACATATATACACACATACATAGATGCGTACATACACATGTTCTGATGTCACGTGTTCTGACATAACCTTTACAACGTCATTATAGTTGGTGTGAAAAATCGTCTGATGAATGAAAGTAAAGGGTTCATATAATTTTATTATTAAATCATGCAAGCAAGTATTTTTATTTTGGAGATAATATTCAAACATTCATAAGGCGTTACACAATACGACGTACTTTTATATTATTCATAAAATTCCCAACCAAATTGAATGGGATATTTTCACAAACTAGGAATACCGTTGAAAATGTATTGAAGATTTAAATTTTAATTTTCTGAATGTGATCATTGTACTAAAAATGTATTATATTAATATTGTCTTTCATAATTATGATTTGAAAAATCGCACCATCTGAAACCTTTCCAACAGGCTACAACTTCATTATGACATAGACGCCGCCACTGGCTGGTAAAACGGCTGTCACCAACATTTAAAAATGTTTAAAAATTAAATTAAAATACCTTTACCGTCACAATTTTTTTCGGGAGTAAAAGAAAACTGAAAATACCATATTTACGCATTCTAAATAAAATTTAATTTATAAACTTTGTTTAAAAAACCATCCAATTGAAAAAAAATATAATTATCATTTTCAAAACAAAAGGTTACTTCATCAGGATACAAAGTTTACCGAAAATTAAGTTATATATAAGAATAGACAAATTAGCATAGAAATAAATATTAGAATAACCGGTGATTAATTTTTTTATTTTTATGATAGAACCGACTTGGCAAGACGGAACGATTCTATTGCATGGAACGACGCTTCATTTGGCCAGCCTTGTAACCCGTCAGCTCTTTTTGTCCTGCCGCCAAAACTCTGTGCGGGGAAGATCAATTATTATGAGGAGTGACGAAATTATTGTGACAAAACGGAGCTTCATTCGGCTAGTCACTTGACTGGTCAGCTCCTTTCCCCCCGCCACCAGGACTATCTCTCTATCGTTTCCTCTACTACACGATCACCATTTTATATAAAGAACTATAAATATTTCACTTTCTAACTATGTAAATACAGCTAGATAATATGAAAACACAATTAAAAGAGAACAATATTACATCTTATCTTTGCAGTTAATGGAGGACAGTATTTTTTTTCAATTAACTTAAGAATGAACAGTTGTTTTCTAAATTTATTTATTCGATTCTCCGTTTTCATCAGGAAGGAGATAGTAAATTCTGATAACCCCATGGCTTATACTTCTTTTTACCACTTCCAATCTTAACTGTATTAGTGTACAATTTATTTCGTTGGCTTGTAAAGTGTTCACTTACTTTTGAAGTTTTAATAAATGTTGTGCTCGTGTGTATTAGTCTATTTTGTATTTTGGGGATTAAAAGGCATACGTTGTATTCGTACAATTTTAAATTTTTCAATTAGTTTCATAAGTCAATATGGGTTGTAAGTGAAGATTTAAAAAAAATATATAATCTTATTTTGTGTATATCGGAGTGAATTTAAAAAGTACAGCGTCGCTTCCAGTAACGCGCCCTTTTTCTGTGTATGTAAGCTTCATTTGTGTATATCGGAGTGAATTTAAAAATTAGAGCGTCGCTTCCAGTAACGCGCCCTTTTTCTGTGTATGTAAGCTTCATTTGTGTATATCGGAGTGAATTTAAAAATTAGAACGTCGCTTCGAGTAACGCGCCCTTTTTTGTGTATGTAAGCTTCATTTGTGTATATCGGAGCGAATTTAAAAACAAGAGCGTCGTTTTGAGTAAAGTGACCTTTTTCGTTTCATAATACATTACACTGATTATAAATGTGAGTGTCAGCGACAGTGAAAATGAAAAATCATCACAAATAAATGCACTGCTCCGTTAAACATGAAAATCAATTTCTCTGTTTCACATCTGCCAGGCGTCTCGTGATGGCTATTTAAAAAAAAACTATTTAAATTATTTTTTTATTTTAGTCTCAATACATAAAAATCACGTGTTACTGTGTTCGTACACACTAATCTCCTGTCTATTTGTACGGTAATAATAATTTTGTGAATATGCATGGTTGGTTCCCGCTTGAAAGATATGATAATTTTGGACCCGATAGGTGGCGCTGTTGTCGAAATTTGAAAAAAGAACTGAAAGGTCTACATAGAAGTCGGTATGTGGCAGGAAAATGCCTAAAATGCAGGCTAAAAAGAAATCGTTTTTCGCTTCGACAGTCATTTGTGACGGAAATTTAAAAAAATCTTCCTCTAGTTGGTTTATTCATTAAACAAAATACTTAAATTACTGAAATAAATTCTATTGTTGGTCAATGCATCAATCACCAAAAACATACATATGTAAGCTATTTATACTTTATTTACTGATACGATCAATTTACTACATACGATCAATTTCTTGTTTAACTATTATTATCTTGTAAATAATAAATTCTGTAATAAGGTTAATAGGGTAAATGCGTCTGATGTGCCCCATATTTACATCATTCCGGGTTTAAGACCATATAAAAAGGCTTAGCAAATAACGGGCATCGCGGCAGGGCCAAACAAAGCGTTATTATCAAGGCCGAAAACGTCTCGGGGCCGGTAAAGCACCAGTTTATTACCCTAATCAATTCCTGGGCCAGACTTACCGCATTGTCGAATTTACATTGTGGCATCATAGCAGTTAACGTGTTACTATCGGAAATGTCGTATAATTCGTAAATTCCTCGTTCTTCGTGGTTAGTTGTCTCCAATATAATTAAATTGGTTGTTTGAATGCCAAGATTTCTTCCCGAAAGTTTTTGGTGGTGGATACCCTCAATATCATCCTGGTAAAATACCAAAGACCACCAATTTACAATAAAAATGTTGCTTTAAAGTGCAACAGTCATGTTCGACGACGGGAACTGAATAGCTATGAACTTACTAATTTTCTCTTTCCCTTCCCCAGTCGCTTCACAATATACCATATTTTACATGAAGATGTCGACGAGGCCCCCAGTTCTCTCGAGAAAGGATTGGTTATTGGGTCATCTGGTTCCCGCCTCCGAATCCTGTACACCACGGAAATCAACATTGCTACAAAATTGCTTTTTTTGCCAGACAGAATCAATTTATGATATCTTTGTTTAAATATAAGTCTTAAATATTAAATACGTCATCTTTTATTCTGATTGCAAAAACCCAATCCTTTACAGATTCAGTTGCATCAATGGAGCTCTTAATATTCTTTAAATTTGACAAAGTTAAATACATTAGATTGTCATTTCAGTGATAACTTTGTTATATTGTCATCACCTAATCCCACGATAGCAAAGATAGATGTATAAATAAGTTTTATTTTTTATTAAATGATAATAAAATATATCATTTTTATTCGAAATTGTATGCAATAACACCATTCCTCTAGTCATGATATGCTTTGCTAGAACATGTGTTCTGCCGTGTGGTATCTTGAACAAGTCGTATGTTAAATAATGCAGTTAACACTTTCTATCTACATCTGGGTGCAGGCCTTTCCAAGGTGCTCCTACCCTCACAGTTTTCGTATTTTGTTTATTTTGCGGCCAGTTCCAGAACGGTAGATACTTTCAATATTGCTTTGGTGAAAGACCATAATTCAGAATCAAAAGGATACATGAAATGGCTTTAGAAATGTTTGGTAACCAGATCTCAATAGCGAGGTACTTCTCAACCTTCCTCTTCCCGATTTCATTCACACTACCTTCAGCCTCGCAAGGAGTCTTAAGCGGTATTCACATAATTTATTTTTTTCGTTTTAGCGATCTTCAAGGTGATTCAGTTCTTTTGCTTCTTTTTAAGACATCCCTATATAGCGATATTAGTCGAATAATTTATCAATCTTATTGTAATTTGTTTATCGATATAGACAAAACAAAACATTTAATTTGAGGGACACTAACGCGTAAACTAAAATAATTTCTCTAGAGATATTAATCAACTTTTAAAATGTTGTCTTAAGATGCTTTTTAATCATTTGTGATAAAAATAAAATCACCTTACAACCGTAAGTGAAAAACCTACCTCAGGGAGGGGTGAAGCTTGATTCACGCAAGGGTTTATACAAGGCGATGCAGTTTTTGTACAAGTGGTTTGTAGCCCAGTGATTATGCCGAGCTATTTTTACCTAAAAACCTTGTTATTAAGAGCTTTACATACTGAAGACTACATGCAAATAACCATGTCAAGTGACATTCCGACCCAGGGCCTCCTTCATTGTACCAACAACATTTTCAGCTTATAAGCTTATATTTAAAGTTAAAGGAATTCAAATATTGTCAGGTTATTCGTAACCTGGTATTTAATATGTACAACCTGACTTGAAAAAAAAAACGAAAATTCATTATTATTAGATAATAGTTTTTTTACAATGATCTAATGATATAATGACCTTTATCTGCTCAAAAGATTTTCTTATAACCCGTAAATTCGTAATAGGAGTGAAAGCATTGCGTGTTTGGACGTACTGTATATGTATGATGTGATAACCGAAAGTGTGAAAAGTGAACTAATAATGAGTGTGTTTAAAAAATATATGAATGCTAAAAAAATATTAAACATAACAATTTCGGTTGTCGGTGACATAATGATATTCTAAACATATTCTTTATTTTTATTCTATTTCGAATTGTTATGCTTTTCATAAGCGGTGCTACATTTTTTGTTCAATTGGTTTGAGAATAAAGTGTCTTGTATTTATAATGTTTTTGATACATTTTTCAAGTTTTCTAACATTCGATATATAAATTTCTTTGGTAAACGTCATTAACAGAGTGATCCTGATGCAATTTTTTTTTCAATAAATACTATAAATCACAAATCCTATTTATTCAGAATACACATAAACACAATTATAATATTCCTCAATTTTTCATAAGCAATTCTAAATTAATTTTTTTATGTCATCCAGATATTATCAGAATAAATAACGATAAAGTTAAATTGATAGTGTATTTAAAGCAAAACAAGCCAAAACGAGCCTGATCGAATAACCATGCACGGACAGACGCGCCAAAAAGCCTCGTCGCCGAAATTTGGCGACCAATTTGAACGAGGCCTAAGAGAGAATAATGATATGATCTCAGTATAATTTATAGGTAGGACGTAAACATGATTTGTGATCTGACCATTCACAGAAATACACTTTGGTACAATAAAGTGAAAATCAGTAAAATGTTGCAAATGGTTAATGGATTGCAAATGGAATATTTGTGATTTTGTTGGAGTTTTGCTTTCTATTACATTTTATGTTCATTTAATCATTGGAGAAGGAGACGTTGCTAATTAATCCAATCGAAATTACAGTAAAAATATTATCAATTAGTTGAAGACAATATTGTTAATTGTGAATTGAATCAATTAGTTGAAGACAATATTGTTAGTTCTGAATTGAATCAATTAGTTGAAGACAATATTGTTAATTCTGAATTGAATCAATTAGTTGAAGACAATATTGTTAGTTCTGAATTGAATCAATTAGTTGAAGACAATATTGTTAATTCTGAATTGAGTCAATTAGTTGAAGACAATATTGTTAGTTCTGAATTGAATCAATTAGTTGACAATATTGTTAATTCTGAATTGAGTCAATTAGTTGAAGACAATATTGTTAATTCTGAATTGAATCAATTACTTGAAAACAATATTGTTAATTCTGAATTGAATCAATTAGTTGAAGACAACATTGTTAATTCTGAAAGCATGAGAAGAATTAAAGTTCGTTGAGGCGTTGTCTCGATAAGACAGAGATCTTGGATTCAATTCCCAGTTTTGACCGTTACCTTTTTTATTTTCTGTGTCTTGTTCTGCTTCACTTAGATTTGTGAGTAATACCTTATTTTCCAATGATTAATATTATGTTGATGTGTATTCAAAATATATTAAGCACAAACATTTACTTTATTAGGAGAGCGTATGTCATATTCGTACAATATTGTTTATAAATGATATTAAAAAAATATTTAATGATGTATTTCCTATATATTTTTGTCGATGACCTCAAAATTTTTTGAATTGTTTAAAATATTTATCATTGTAATAATATTCTTCAAGATAATATCGACAAATTGTTAATTTAGTGCAGTGAAAACACACTTTACTTAAAAATCTCAAAATGTCAGATTTTATCGTATAAAAAAATTTGTAATCGTTAATTATAACATTGATAACAAAGCTCTTTAGAAATTAACACAAATTAAAGACTAAGGCATTACTTTTCAATCAAATCTTTCTTTTATTTATTTATTTATTTATTTATTTATTTACGGACAAATAGTCCATTAACATCATCATTTTGTTAGTGACATAACGGAAACCTCTAAAAAGGGCTTACAAATGTTGGGATTTATAACTAGTTAAGTGAAATTTCAACAATATTAAGTGTATTAAACTGTTATATTTTGCCTTTGTTAGAAGTCAATTTGAATACATTTCTCTCGCCTGGAACCCGCATTACAATATTTATGTACAAGCAATTGAATACAAGAATACAAAATAAATTCTTACGTTTTTCCAAGTTTTAAAATGAAAGTGCGCTATCTTCAGGGGATTTTTCTACGTGATTTTAGAAGTAAAAAAGAAAAGTAAATTTTTCGAAATTCCGATGGTCTAAGGTAGTATTTAGGTAAAAAAGGTGAATTGTTGAAAATATTATTGTATTCAAAAAAAGTTATTTCCCTTTTTTACTTCTAAAATAATGTGTATCAGCTGCCAAAGTCATTGCACTTTACCCCCGGACACCATGTGTTTATAATTTCTAACACAAATAAATAATAAATATGTTCAGTCGTATTAGATATTTGCTATACCTACCTTTTGATTAGACAAACAAAATTATGATGTCTCTGCCATTTGGCCACATAGAACAGAGAAATGAATGAATTCCTGGATCATCTTAATTCGCTTCAGAGTTAAATTAATTTCTCAATCATGGAGCTGGAAAACCAAGATAGAATCTTGCCTTTTCAAAACTTGAAGTTGAATATGGTAGCTTAGGGCACACGGTGTATAGAAAACCAACTCATACGAATCGGAATCTACACGCAGAATCGCATTACCACCCAGCTTAGAAAAGAAGACTTATTCATAAGTTGGTGACCCGAGCAACCGGAATATGTAAGAACATCTAGAACATCTGTTCTGCCGAGCTTGAACAAGTCGTGTGTTAAATATTGCAGTCACTACTTTCTATCAACATCTGGATGCAGGCCTTCCAAAGAACAGAGGTTTTTTTTATTTTTTTTCGTAGTAAACAAAAATTGGGTCAGAACTTATAAAGCTAACGAGCGGAAAAGCTAAATTAGAGCGGAATGGTTACCTCGCAAAACGGATAAGGCAAATTATAAGAGTCAAATCTAACCCAAACGAAAACAGAATTGAACGAGAGTAAAAGGCTGCGCTTTTTGCCTTGTATTCACAATGTGACTGACAGGATTGCCAAGATACTGAGAAAAGAAAGCACTACTGTCTTTGGTTCCATGATAAAAATACAAGACCTACGGAGGCCTAAAGCCAAGTTTCCTCTTGAAACAGATGAAGTTTATAAACTCGGTTGTTCCGAATGTTACAAGGTTTATTTAGGTCAGATAGAATAGACGATCTCAAAAAAAATATGAGAACACTTTCAAGCATGTAAACTCGGCCATCCTGACAAATCGGCGATTGCCGTGCATATATTTGAATCCGGCCATTACTTTGGGTTTTTTTAAGAAATTTTTGGAAGACCTAAAATAAATAGAGCACGCCTTATTACGGAGGCAATTGAAATTCATAAAAATCACATAAATATCAATAAAGACGACGTTGCGTAGGGAGTGTGGCAAACCCATCGCTCAGGTAGAGGAAACACGACCTGCAATAGCCATCCCAAGCTAACGTCTGAGCTACCGTGCTCAGTCTGAATGACCCGGAGAACATTGTCACGAACGGTGCCTCCCAGAAACAGGGTCACGTCTCAGAGTATTTAGACCTTACCCCAGCACTCAAAGTCCTGCTGGAGTAGACCTTCTATTTCCCTAGATACTCGTAGTACGAAAATTGGACGATTCGAAAACTACTTCTTCCCTCGTGGGGCCTTCAGGGAACCAAAGAGGAGTCGACTCTTCCATTATGGGGCCTTAAAGGAACCAACAAAGAGTGGACTCTTCTGTCATGAGGCCTTCAGGGAACCAATGAGGAGTGAAGAGGAGAAACGAGACCCTTATCTCTCATGGGGCCTTCAGGAAACCAAGGGAGAGTAGATTCTTCCATCATGGTGCCTTTAGGGAACCAAGGAAGAGTAGACTCCTCCGTCGCGGGGCCTACGGGGAACCAAATAGGAGTGAAGAGGAGAAACGAGACCTTCTTCCATCGTGGGGCCTTTAGGGAGCTAAGGAAGGGTGAAGAGGAGAGACGAAGTCCTCTTCCATCGTGGGGCCTTTAGGGAACCAAGGAGGAGTGGAGAGGAAAGACGAAGGCCTCTTTTTCCTTAAGGGACACAGAGCATGGCATAGTCTTTAAGCAGTCGTTTAGTCCATTATTATTTTTTGGGCTATTTTATTTGAACTATACCTTTTTAAATACTGTTAATTATGTTTTTTGTGCATATTGTAGGCATCCTGCAGGATAACCACTGTGCAGGGACATTAGAGGTGTAGATTTTTTAAAATAATAAATTTAGAGTCTTAACCAATAAAGTAATTGTGAGAGCTCTGAAGGATTAACTATCTGTTACTTATACCAGGGCGGGTAAGCGGTGGATAACCTTCCCAGCTCTTAGAGAACTGGAGTTGGTGACACGGTTTCAAATCTAAATACATAAGCACACAATTTTTACACATTTTAACTACGATGAGTACTAACATGCAGATATAGTAGGGTTTTTAGGTAACAAATGTTTCCTTAGCGAGAAAAAACAAGGCCTCTAAGTCTGTAGTAGCCAGTTAAAATCTTGAACACCCATCTGAGGTCACAATTGTGAGGCGATATGACGCCGTTCTATTTGTATAAACAACAGTTACTTTAAATTCAGTAAAATTAAATTATTCACCAATAATGGAAAATAAGAATCTAGACAAAAAAAAATCAATCATTACACATCTTCCCTGATGATGGACACTCCTATGCTTGCCGAAACGTTGGATAAAGAATGAGGTAGCGCAACACGGCGTAATACCCTAAAAATAAATCACCATTATACCTTTGGGCGTGAAAATCACAAATTATAAAACTCAGTTTTAGCCTCAAATCCAAAACTAGGGACGGGTTGTTACACAGAATTTGAACAATTCATCAAATTTCAAAGGAGATTTTCAAGAACTCTGAATGTTCTATTCAAGTGTTGTTATTATTTTAGTTTTGTGAAAGAACACTGGCCTATAATGATATAATAACAGAACTTGAAAATCAACTATGAAATTTGTTGAACTGTTCAAATTCTGTGAAACCATCAGTCCATAGTTTTGTATGAAAAAGGCTGCACAGCCGTTCCTATTAAGTATGAATGTTCACAAAGTGAGCAGATTTGAATAGCCAGGTTCTTTAAAGTATTTTATCTTTCAGATCTTCCACTTCTTTCAAAATCAAAACATTTCCAATGTAGGGATGCCATAAAACCATTGGCTCCAGGCAGTTGGAATTCTTTTGCGGTATTTACAAAAAACATGTTACTTTCAACCAGTAACAACTTAATTTATGGAAAGCTTTTATATAGTAGGTAGATTATTCCATTTAATTCGTTGTGTGTAAATTACTCAGTTACAACATCGGTTGAGAGTTGAAAGCCTTAGAGACTTGAGCGAATCAACATACAATGTGCGGTTCTAGATAGTTCTGTAGATTACCCTTATACATTTTCATTTGGGAAAGATTGTACGTGTTAAATAAATAACAAGTAAGTACAATTTAATACTCTCAGGGTTAAGGGAAAACCTGGCGTGTGAGTGTTTGACGTACACTTCACTAATAAGAAAAACGAGAGGATAACCTTTTAAAGCTGTGATTCCCAACCTAGGCATTAACGCTCAGCAGTGGGCAATTTGATCAATAGCTAAAATTCAGTAACTTTTTAAGCCATTAAATCACTAAAAATTAATGAAAATATTAAAATTACACATTTTATTGCGACAATCTGAATCAACAAAAAAAACTTTGAATATTTCTCACATTTTTAACGATTTTGCGAAAATTGCCAATAATATGACTATTAACCCTCTGCCACTAGTGTTACGTCTGTCAGGCGCCGCAAAATCTTTGTGCAGTTACCACGTTGCTATTTCGTGACGCATCGTTCTATCTCACTCAGTAGGTACCTTCCTTAACCAGCTCTCCCGCCATCCGACAGCAATATAAAGATCCACGGAACGTAAAGTCAGTAATCCGCTATAAATCTGGTGAACGTATTGTCTACCAGCCTTGTAAATGATTTAAAACTACCCTAAAGATATTTTTAAGTGCGTTCCTGTAAGCCAATGTTACATTTATTTTGTTTTGTTGTGATAATTTATTTTTTTAATACATTTTTAAAGATGTTTATATCAAAAGTTCCATAAATTCGTTATCATTAATAATTGCTTAATATTTTCTTATAAATAAACTTTACTAAATAATCTTCTGAAATAACTATTTTAATACATACTAAACGTGTATTAAAAAACGCTTTTCAACAATAATCATTCATAAATTCTAAAATATTAGTACCTAGAATGCACGTCTGCCAGACTACCCCTTAGCAGAATGAAAACAAAAAGCCACTTCAGTGGCTAAGGGTTAATGATATTTTAATACTGTCGTGGAATAACATTCACAGAATACTAATAGTACCTATAAATACATATACCACTTTCATTCATACAAAGATTTGATATTAAGACCAGCCTCGCGTTCTCCCATTCACTTGTGATATTACAACGTTAGACCCATTCACACAAACATCCTCGCAATTTATATTGATATCTATTGGTGTTCTGATAATTACTTAGGCTCCGCTGGGGGAAACGTGAAGCCTACTAATTCACACTCTATTTTGATTATCGCGCTTAATTACTATGTAAATACATTCAGAAACACACATCTAGTACTTTTTCATAACGTCTGATAATGGGCTCTCCATATTCTAGTAAAATTTATAGACAAAACCATGCTCTTGGGTGTTGTTAGCAAATCTGATATTTAATGTCACAAAAATAGGTTATTAAGCGTACTCATCTTCAAACTTACTAATTTAGGTTATTTGTGTTATGCGTTATTCCCACGTAAATTTTTTTACATCCAATGAACTCAAATTTACTTTGAATTTGAGTGTCATTATTTGAATTGGAACTGATGGCCTGAATAATAATTCAGACAAGAATTAATATTGGTTCCCACCCATGATATAATATTTAAATAGAAAATTATTTTAACTGTCGTCTTCCAAATTGGAATTATAATATCTAGTAATATGAAAATATTCTTAAGAGCTTGGTAAGAACTGTATGGTATCCATCTGAAGAAGTTAAGGTTAGTATTGTGATGGTTAGGATCTCCAAATTATAATGTAAATCTTCTGTAACCGTGAACTACAACTAAATTTTATAATTACATTGTAAAAATGAACACATTTTAAAGAATTGATTTGAATTAAGGAAAAACCCTAAAAATTGAGGAAAATGTCCTCTGTCCATGATATATCCTCAAAATATCATGGACAGAGAGGTAATTTAATTCAAGAATTTTTCATCGGCTACCCAAAAATGAAGAAAAACTCCATTAGCAAAAAATGATAATCAACCCGCCATCAATCATTCATTCAATCTCATCAACTTCTAAAGTGACGATACTAGAATGAGAGAAATTATTTTGAGGGGATCGTAAGAGAGCATCGGTGAACATGCACTATTGCTTATTGCTGCACTTATGAGGGGCTGTACCTATGAACTGATTTATAGAATTCCCTAGGTAACGACCGGCGGTCATATATCACCAGCATGTAGGAATTTTCCAAGATCACTGATGAAAAGATCGAGTTCAACAGAGGGCGATGGAGTTTGGACTAAATTTTCTGACACGATATTGGAGTTCAGCGGAGAATAAATCTCTTATACTACATAAGGTATAAATTTAGCTAACGTTATTCAGAAGTTAGGCAGTTGATTTATTCAGTAAATAAGTACTAAAGTACCCATGGTTGGCATACTCTACCGAAGATATATCAAAAATAAAATTCCTTGTTAATGTGACATATAGTATTTTCAATTGCCCAAAGCCAGTGAAACTATGGCCGCTATTCAATAATATCGTAAGACAAATGGAAATGTTTGCATCTACGTTTTAGTGAGTGAACCCGTTAGTTATTTACTACCATGCTAGTTCAAATATTCCCATATACACAAACATTTGAGATTACATTAAATAATATTTCGAAAAATTTTGCTTACAAAGTGGTCAAACGAAGTAGTGAATTGTAAATCTAGAGGTGGCTGAGTCATATCCGGCTCGAAGGACCAACTTTACTTTAAACAAGGGAGTGTACTGTAAATAATGGAACACGGAAAGGCAGCACATTTAGAACCACACTGAGCTACTTATCCGGTCGTAAAGCGGCCACCATGATCTTTGTATGTATCATGGCACTATTCTGAACCATATTGGTGAAATGAGAAATACAAAGTGATACCTTGTATCGCAGTTTGGACATTGGCTAAGATTTTGTTAATGCGGTTTTCCAACTATTTTCTTACCACTAGTGTTCCGTTGTGACTAGGGTTTGCAAATCCCGTACCCATTTAAAATCCCACCGGATTGCGGGATAGAATTTTAAAAACCCGCGGAATCTTACGGGATTTGCGAGAATCTGAACTTCACAAAATAAATTAAAACATGCATTTTGGTGATTTTTTTTTGCACGAATCAAGACAGGCTTCCAGTGATAAGCGGGAATTTTAAAGCCGTCTGCGTAAGGAGTGTGTGGTTTTTTTCCGATTTCGGATGTTACACGTCAAGGTGGATCGCCTCAAATGTAAACGACCATTACAAAAGGTTAAGGCTTAAATCATCACATTTAGTGATAACGGTTGGGTAAATAATGGTATTGCCACTGAGAGCCCTCTTGTAACTGCTATTTCTGTTATACTCCTATATACGTCGTTCATAAAAGTAGTTGGATCTATCAGCCTTTATGGAATACCTAAATCTAATTTTCAGGCGGTGTACAGTGAGGTTTACTTATTATCCGGGAGATTGAGTAGGAATTTGGAAGTAATGACATTTGGGCGCACTACTCAGGAGAATGCTGTAACCACCTTTTTAGAAAAGAAGTAATAGTATTTAGTATTTTAAGTATTGTTTGACGGTACTAAATCCTCAAAAAAGGCAATATCTTGAACACTACTATAGGTCACACAAAAGCATCTGTCGTTTGTCTTTGCCGTTTCCGTCAAGAAATCATACAAAAAAATTCAGTAGTACACATTCGTTATCAGTAACAAACAAATATTAAAGTTTAATCATTGAAGTCAATATTAACAACTCTCAAAACGAAAGATGGGAAACAGAAAAGACAGAAAAAGATTTAATCGCATCAAAGAATTGAACCCAGGACCTCTTTCTTGCCGGTAAAGTACTCCGATCACTGAGTTTATTCGACCTTATTAAATTTCTTAATTATTAACTGAATATTATTAACTGTTATTTTTAACTGAATCATACCTCGAGTGAGAGCTACTAACATTATCTTTATTTTCTTAATGCATATTTTTGGTGGCTATTATGTATGATTGCAAGATTCTGCCCGAACTAAATGTGATTTATATAGTGTCGTTGCTTAATATATCCATTTTATATTAATGTACGACATCTATCGATAATTCTCCAGGTCCTGGGTCAATTCCTAAGTGTTCCTAAGTGTGACTGAATATTTTCTGTCGTTACTATTTCACATCGTCTGAGATTTATATTGATAAATATTGACTTGGATAAATATTAAAATTTGAGTTTTAAGTCATTAGTTATTCCACCAAGCATTTTTTGATCAATATTTTATATAGAATACGAAATTAAACTGCAAAAAACATGTAGAATAATGTACGAAAATTGTTACCAAAATAAAGCACATGCTTTTTTCATTTCAAATCTTCATGAAAAAAGCATCATGCAAAACGCCCATTAGAAACCCTTTCTCCTATCCTTTCTCCCAATACTTTTTACATTTTAACTCAATGACTACACTCTAGTTATTTCTGTAGGTGTAAGTGAAAATTTTGTTCTTCTTTCACCTGAAACCGGACGAAAGTGAAAATAAAAAAAAACAGTCTGCATAAAAACAACAAAAGAATGAGAAGAGAATAGAAAATAAGCATTTAAGAAAAAAGATTTTTTATAAAATAAATGCGTTATCATCATAAAGCCACAACAAATGTTGGCTTACCCTGTTATCCAGTTTCCCTCACGCCTTGTTAGTGCAAATTGTAATCGCGTATGCAGTTGTCGTTCGAACTTTACTAGCGATATGCGAGCGTGATCAACCTTTGGTCCGCGAGTTAGAGGACGTACGCGACCGCGGAAATTGCAGGTGAAACAACACCCGGGCGGAGAGAGAGTAAAATAGAACAATAGTCCAGAGTACAGATGAAAGCTTTGGACGAGAGTAGATTCAGGAAATGGATACACGTTTGGGACATGCTATTTGCTCTAGCTATATGAGGGTTGTATTTGGTAGACTAATTTAGGACTACGTGAGAATATAGAGTACCTATTTGTGAATAACTAGGGTTAATTAAACGAGAATTTTAAGTGGGATAATATCAGGTGTTATAGTATACTTCATCCTTTAGAACCATTATAGATTATATAAATGAGAATAAGTAATATATGAATTTGGGTTACCTAATAGTAAATGAAAAATTATTTGAATAACTGTTAATAATTTAATATTTAGAAGTAAATAGACTTAATTTTTTAAATAAATATCAACTCTACTTTTGCCACAACTCTTCTAATATATCTGATATCTACTTAATTATTACGTCCGTGTGTTTATGGGGGCAGGCGGGCGTCTCGTGAAGGAAACCGGGCGGGCGACGTGGATTTGATTTTTATACAAATCTACAGGTTTATTCCGACTTTTCAACAATCTTTCGCATTTGACCTTCAAAACAAGAGAAATGTCACTGTCTACATTAGATTTCTAAAAACTTTACTTACAGCCCAGGCAATGCCGGAGACTTCAGCTAGTCCATGTAAAATTAATAAGAACACAAGTAATGTCTTATGGGCGTGTTTCGTTAACCAAATGTTTGCCTAATTGAGGCTTAAATTTACAATTCAAATTTGTGTTTACGAAATTGAAATGGAAGATCTACAATGTCAGGGAATCTAAGTGAGACTGAGAATGCCGAGTTATTGGGCTAAATGGAACATTTTTTATTTTTTTTATTTGGTACAATATTTTTTTACATTTCAAAGTTTTCCAGTAATGTTGGCCTCACTGGGTGGCTTGCCCGTGCTGAGGCCTTCATTTTATAATATGAAAATATAATCTAAATACAATCTACAATATAAGATAAAATAATACATTTAATATATAATCTTGTGTGTTTGTAAGTGATGTGTGTTTATATTGATTTTGTGTGTTACGTGTAGGTTTTATTTTTATTTTATGCTATGAAATTTTGGTAAAATTGTCTTTTTTGTTCTTTAATCCATTTTGTAATTTTGTGTGTGAATTTATTTTTATTTTCCTCAATTTTAATTTCAAGTTTTACACTGTTGAAAGCTTTTATAGCATGGTATTGGTAGTGTCTTTGTCCAAAGCTTGAATTTACTGTCGGAGTTTTTTTGTTTGCGTTCAAATTTATATGGAATGCACTTCTATTTTTCTTCTTTATTCTACACGGAGAAAAATGACTATTGCTAATTTATTAAAAATCTTTCCGAATGATTGGTGATTCTGGTTAAAAACGGTCTTACGAATGAATTAACAGCTTTCCTGATACACATTTAGTAAGTGAGGAATATATTATCACGATGTCAGAAGACGTGTTCATGAAAATTCGAATATTTTCGCATTATAATGAAAATTCTTTGTATCGTCGCGATATAATATCAAAGCAAATAAAAAAAAAACATTCTAAAATTGATGTTTTATTAAAAAGGTCTGTTAATTTATCGTAAGGGCAAAAATCTATTTCTCTCCGTGCATGGTAATATCAATAGTAATGGTGAATAACTGGTTTTTGATATACTGTCCTGTGGGTTCAAAATCACGCCTTTTCCAACCCTAAACTTTCTAATAATGTGCTTATCTGAAGTGACCAGCAAGTTAAATAGGTAGGTATGTTTTCTGTATCTGTTTGTACATAATTTGATGAAGCCTAGAAAGTCATAAACATCGCCCTTGAGTGAATTTTTGACAAAAACGGCGCTATGATCCAATTATTATTATTATCTTTAGCAGTAAGGCGTGGAGAAATTCGAGTGTACGTGAGAATATGAAGTACTTGGGAATAGCAGGTGTTAATTTAATGAGTATTTAAAGTGGGACTTAATATGGGGAGTGCGTAAACTTAGAATTTAGAACCACGCTAGCTGTCATTATCGATTGTGTGTGAGAATAGGAAAGATATGAATTTTGGGTAGGTGTGGATTTGGGTGATATGGAAATATTATGATATGGTAGATACGAGTATGAATACTAATTCGGGGTAGGTACTTGTGAATAATATTGGAAATACGTGCAATCAATAAATTATATGATAATATATATCTGTTTATTATTCGAAATATATTGGTTTGTCGGGCTCCGACGTAAATACATAATAAGTTAACAAACAATTCAATAAAATAAATAAATATATTTTAATGCAAGGCACAGAAATGGCTTCACCCGTGTTTTGTGACCAAATCTGAATAGCTTGGTATTTCACCACTGTAGTGTTAATACATAGTTGTAGTTTCAAAACCACTGAACAGGTGTCGTTAGAGTGTGCAGTTTTAAGTTATTGATTTTTGGTTTGTATAGTTTTAAGATGTCTTTATAGGTGGCAGTAGTAACGCCATAATACATAGACAACATGTCGGCCATACTCAAATAGTTACGAGTACAGCCGACACTCGCCGATCTTCAGGCGAGCATCATATATAACGCAAATTAATAAATGTACTCGTAATCTCACACGAACCGAAGAAATTATTGGAATCTGTCGATCGTCAAGTGTATTGCAAATTAAGAAGAGAATTAACAGTACATCACTCCCACCTTCCTCTCCTCCATATATTTCCTCTCCCTAGTAATTTCAGCCTCACGACATACCCCAATTGGAGATGCCATAGTCTCATGGTTCCAGACGGTTGGGACGGTTGAGCAGCTCATGTGTGTCACGTCACGTCAAACAAGTTAGAAAAGTAGTTGGTTTATAATATACCATCTGAAAATACAGATCGAAAAAAAATACAGTGTGTGGCAAGCCTACGCACGACGGAAGTGAAACTTTTAGTATTCTTCTCTCTCTCTTTTCATTTCAAATAAAATATTCTTCTTTCTCTCTTTTCATTTCGAATAAACAACAATCAATTACGTATTTCACTCGTATTACACTCACCGCGCAGTACACGAAGCAAGCAGCTGATATCTGGCGTGGCGTCGTTGGCTAGAGAGAGAGGAAAAGAGAGAAGAGAGAGAGAGAACGTTCGTCAGTGGCTCCCTCACCTCAGTAAGCGACTACGGTGAGAGAGCGACAGTGAACGGTGAGCGGTGGTGGGGGTCCCGTACCCCCACCACCAAATGATCACGGTTTTTCGTGACGGTCAGTAGTCGGTTTTACTCCGGTCCTCGAAAATGCATAACGCGCGTAAAGAAGTTTGACTTCAATAATTTTAGAATCGTTTATTGATATTTATTTAAAATTTTATTATATCATGAAACTCAAACATTATAAACAGAATTCAGCAAAACAACGAGTCATTGAAAATCATTTTGTTTCTGTTCGAGTTCTGACAGCTTCAATACTGATTTATCTTACCATTCTCGCATTTAAACAACCCAGAACTTATCCCTCCCCACTTCTTCCTGGCTTGATACATCACTCTACAGCGATCCATCAAAGTGCCTGTCGTAAGTTACACATTACACGTGTCAGAACTCTTGAAAATTCCACCTTAAAATTTACACTGCATAAAACGTAGTACGGTTTGGGGGAAGGGCCTTTTTCTACATTGTTCTATCTTACGAGGATTTTGACATTATTACAAATAGGCCATTCGGGATACTTTGAATAATGAAAGTAGTGTAGGTGTTTTATCAAGTTAAAAATAGACTTCGAATAGATGGGCATTTTATACGATGTTTTTTTTCATACCTATTTCCATATGGAAACTATATTGAGACCAATATTTTATTTTTATTTTTTTTATTTATTTATTTAACGCCCGGAGGGCTTTTACATGGTTGGTGGTATAATTTTAATTTGACAGATACTTTGAAACATAAAAAAATAAGAATAAAATTACATTTGATAAAAGCTATGCAACACGTCATATAAACACAAGAAACAAAAACAGAAAATTAAGCTATTTGTAGGTTTACATGATGTGTTTAGGAGTATTGTTGAAATAAACGTTTTAAATGAAACACAAAACTTGCCAAGTTGGTATTGAATATGTCAACATCACCCAAGTAATGATTTCCCACGGTGTGAAGTCGTTGGGAGAGTGGGCAATGTAGTTACGCTTATGTGTGCTGCTGTAGAATATTGTATTTTGTCGTGTTGTTACTGTGGGTGTATGTATGTTTATAAGTTGCAGGAGTTCACAACAGTCGAATTTAGAGTTAAGTATTTTGAATAAGAACGTTAAATTTTACGTCTATCTTCTAATGTATGTATTTTTAGAGTATTTAATAGGAAATTGTATTTTAAGTCTTCGACAGGGATATTTAATTTTAAATTTATAAAACGTAGAAATTTTTTTTGTATTCGCTCAACGTTATTTTTTTTAAATTTTTAAAATATATTTTTTTTTTAATTTAATATATATAAGTGGGTACAGGATATAATATGAGTACATAAAAAAAATATATATTTAGATTACAAAATATATTTATGTTCGCAATCTCACCAATGAAGACACAGGTTAATGTTGGTTAATGTGAATTTTGTAAGATGGAGACCAAACTACTGAGTTATATTCAATTAGACTTCTTACTAGAGATACGTATAATAGTTTAATGGCTTATAAAGAATTAAAGTTTTTAGTTGTTCTTAATACGAAGCCTAGTGTTTACATACGTTTGTTCACAATTTGCTGGATATGATTGGTGAAACTTAGTTTTTCGTCCAAAATAATTCCAAGATCTCTCATTTCCGTGACTCTTTCTAAAGCTATGTTATTGATGGAATATTCGAATAAAACAGGATTTTTGTTTCTGAAGAAAGTCAAGGTTTTGCACTTTACTACATTTAAAAATACATTATTTTGAACCCACCAATCTCTAAGCTTACTAACATTTGACTGTAGGTACATATGAAAAATCTTTGGTTTAAACGATCATTATTTTCATAATGATTACACTTTAATGTTGCCATTAGAGAAGAAGCAATATTTTAGAACGGTATTATTAAATCGTAAAAAAATGGAATCAACTTTATCATAACCATAGATCACATGAAAGCATCTGTCATTTGCATTTTCCGTAGCATCATCAAAAATCATTAAAAATACACGTGAAATGAACAATAACGAACATTAATAAATGTTGACAACTAATAATTATCACATAATATTATTGTTGTTGCATCTGAAACTTAATGCGAATTATACAGCTTCAGATATACTTAAAAATGATGCGTAAATAATTTACACCAGTGATTCCCAACGGGGCAATAACGCCCCCCCTGGAAGCGTTGATGTGATTAAGGGGGGCGGTCGTAGCCTTTGGGGCAGGCCTTTCAACATTGGAGGGTTGAAATAGGAGTCAGGAATTTAAAAATACTTTTTCCTAATGAATTCAAACTGTCACATCACTATGTTAATGCCATCACTATTATTATTGTCGTCTATTGTAAAAAAATGTATGTATTGTCAGCCAGCAAGCTCGCATCTCTAAAATGTCTCCTGTACATCAAATCTAATTAAAGTAATTAAACAGTGACAAGTGTTTAATATAAAGACCCAAAGATCACATGAAACACAAACAAGTCGTATGTACATCATTGCAAGAATTTTGCATAAGTATCATCCGTTGTTGATGGATGCATAGTATTTTTATTATTTTGGTGGTATTGTTTCAAAAAACTTTTTTTTTAATTTATAAAGAAACATTTCCAGGTTTGAATAATCTTCAAAATGTTGAAAATCCACCCGCCTGAGCAATTTTTGAGAACTAAAGAGAAGGATCAAACCCGCAACGCCCGGGTGGTAACAAATAACTAAACCACACCGGTTGATATATTGAAAAAATATACATGGAAAGTGGGCGGTGAGCCACGTAAGGTTGGGAACCTCTGCTTTAGATGAAATGTGTTTGATAGAATAGGGTGATTGTATATTTAAATTTCTTTATTTTATTTTAAATGATTAGCGCAGTCCCAACTGCTCCCAACCGTCTGGAATCAGTGAGACTATGGCATCCCCAATTGGGGTATTTTATGAGGCTGAAGGTTGTGGGGACGGAAAGGAGATGGGATAGAGGAACGTGATGGAGTATCTGGCTATTCAGATCTGGTCACCAAACACGGCTGAAGCTATTTCAAGCAACGTTTTAATTCTGAATGGTGGTCTTACACCAGGGCGACTATTATAGTAATATGTGAAATGACACAAATTAATTAAATATAATTTGCTTTCCGCACGCTGGGATTTTTCTTGACCACGGAGACAGTCAAAATAAAAAAAAGCACATAACACAATCATTTTAATATTGTATTGCTTCACTGCAATGCCTCGAAGTAAAGAAATTAGTAAAAACAACGATATTATATAAACAAACAGCACCAACAAATGTTTCGAATTGCAAGATAGTTAAATCTTCTTTTGTTTTCAAAACAACAACACTCGAACTTGCATAATTTTCTTGTATAATTATGTTCCATAATTCAACTCATTTTTCAGCAAGGTGTTGATCACGGAGAGATACGAACTGTATAAAAGACATCATGGTTATTATAACTTCTCATTTCAAGGCTAAATAGTAATGATTTTTTGATCAATATTTAATATATAAAATTAAACAAACATGCAACATTTCCACACAATACAGTTATGTTAAACAATGATAGATGTCAAATAATGTCCACCGTTTGCAACTGTATGAAAATGGGTAGCAAAATAGTAATTTAAAGGGAAATTCTCTTATAATTTTACAAACCTGTTTTCTAAAATCGAGAAAAAAAAAATTTCACTATTGTAGTTTTGAACAAAAGTATTTTGTGAAGAAATTAAAATGTTAATTCAAAACAACATCTGTTCATAACGTTTTTATTTTTACCCCCGTAGTAAAGGGCATGATTTTGCGCAGTTTAAGCTAAGAAACAACCATTTAATCTACGTTAGTGGTTGGTTATCAGTTGTGTAGGGTTTGAATCCCGTTTATTAGTAAGGCGCTATATCTTATATTATATTTTTTACACTTTATACAAAATAAATTTACTATAACGTTTAAACAGGCAGTAGTCTCTATTATGGTGATTCAATGTATCAATGCTTTGTAAATGTCAGTTAAAAAGTTATAGTCTTACTAAAAAACGTGGTGTAAATATTACCCACCGCGTAAAGTCAGAACAGTTAAAAACTTGATGTATTATCATGGCTTTTGTTTGGTTGAAACAGTCTTAAACCAGGCTCAAGGCCGGCTTTACCACACTAACGTTGAACAAATCTTATTAGTAAGACGACATGTATTTTATGAATAAATAAAAATCTAATACGACTGGAATTATTCTCGAATAATTTATAAATTCTTTTAGGAAAATGTACAAATTCACCGTCAAGATTAACAAAAAACAGTTGAGAAGTCCACAAAAACTGGTTTGAATAAAAAGTGTATGAATGGGCATGAGAAATGTACTGAAAATTAAATTTTCATCCAGTTTCAGGAAACACGGGGAAACTGCAAACGAAAACACGAGAATTTCACTCCGAGGACTGATTCAGTGGAGTTTCAGCATTATAACAGAATAATTGCAACGGTAACTGAGTTGTTCATAAAAAGTTATTGCATGTTTTACGTTCTCATTGTTCTAACGGCGTAACCTTAATAAGTAATAAGTACCTACCTTTTAGAACTTAATCTTGTTAAGGGTGTCTGGAACAGCACCGGAAACTTCATACGCATTATTAAAAGACGTATAGGTAAATAATTTTAAAGACACCCTTGCTGTAGTGTTGTACTGATGCAAGAAATTTTTTTTAACGATTGACGTTGAATGCAAAATCAAATTCAAATTTGAATGTTTATGATGGTTGCACAGAATTTGAACAATGCATCAAATTTGAACGTTCAATTTCGGGTTCTACGAAAGTCATATTAAAGTTCTGTTATCATATATAGTTTTCAATATTTTCAAAGCGTAAGTTATTATTTGTGACGCTTTCCGACAATTATACTCATGGATGATGCCAATGGTAAAAGAAACATGGAATAAGAAGTCGATCTAAACGAGTATATAAATAAAGCCAAGAAGGAAATAACCGAAATGACCTCGTTATTCAAGAATAGCTCAACAAGAATTACTAAGGAAACTAAAATAGAAATCTGCAAGAAAATATACTCATAATATATAATAATAATAAATAATAAAATATAATATCAGCTATAAATGTATTGTTTTGTAAACTCTTCGTTATATATAATCTTTTGTTTTGTATAAATTTTTTAATTCATATTCCTTTCTCACAAATTTAAATAACTTATTCCATATTATGCTGTCTCAGTTAAAGTCACAAGAAGGAAATCCATAATTGGTTTTATTTTACTATATAATACTTATGTACAAACTGATTAAATGTAAACTGTCGATTTCCCGAAAATGAATAAATATAAAATAAAATATATTTCGCATATGTCGATAGACCTGGCTAAACTAAAAGAAGAAAATATAATACTGAAGGAAATGCTAAAAACGAAAAAATCATAATAGGCTAGTTGCTTGAAAGAACAGAAATAATAACAGAACTAAAAAAAATCTTTTACAAAACTTAAAAATTTACTTTCAAATTTGAAGAATTATTCAAATTTTATGTGTCCTAACTATCCTAATGATGAGTTGTTTCAGAGAATTTGAACAATTCATCAAATTTAGAAGTTGACTTTCAAGATCTGTTAAGGTTCTATTCAAGTTCTGTTATTATATCACTATTGGCCAGTTGTTTCACAAAACTGAAATAATAAAAAACTTGAATAGAAACTTCACAGAACTTGAAAATCAACTTTTAAATTTGATGAATTGTTCAAATCCTCCGAAACAACCCATTATAATTGTAGTAAAAATAAAATAAAAGTACACAAGCTAATGGGTAGATTATATTTTTTACAGCTAACCCATCAGGAAAATCCACATAATAAAGAATAAAACAAGAAAGGCCTTGTGTGCGTGTTTGGTGATAAAAATATGGACCGAATTCGGGCCTACAAAACTGTGTTTTTGATATACAAATAGATTTACGATTTTAGGCGAGAAGCTGTGGTCGTACTGAAGGTTGATTTAGAACTTTTTTAATGATAATTTTTTGTTTTCTTTAGGAAGCTCAACATTGTCGAATTGAATCGCGAGTCTAAATTTAACCGGATTACTTCTAAAATTTAATTATTGAAGACAATATTAGCGATTACTAAACGAAAATCTGAAACAGAAAAATCAGAAAAGGATACGGTCACTTCTAAAATTACTTGAGCAGTGACATCTGCTCAATTGTCGTAAAATTACTTGTTGGCGTACAGTTTTCCAGTGTTCGGTAGTTTTGTCATAAGACTTAGTAGCTTCGGAGTATACGTATAAGTTACTATTAAATAAGGTTATATTATATTCTGCATCCAACGTTGTATAGAAATCAATCCAAACTCTAATGCCTCGGGCTTCTTAGTCTATATTTTGGCAGATTTGGACAAAATTTTGCCGGTCTGATCTTCGTTGGTTATCTGGATGTTAGGGGAGGCAGGAGTGGATGAATTCGGTCAGGACTCTTCAAGGGTTATAGGGCACGTAATTAAAATGAAAATAATTTGTACTTTTTATTACTTTTCGACGACGAAATAAAATTTTTTAGATGAAGAGACTGTTGGTACACTAATATGGCATGAGAAAAGCAATTTTTTTCTGCAGGTTATAGCCCGCGTCCTCTTTGCCCCTAAACGGATAGCTAATTATTATTTTATCCGCATAGTTCAGAGTTCCTTTCTTTTTGGATGCTGTTATATATAGTAAAAGGGCATTTTTACTTTACTTTAAGCAATAAACTGCTAACTTGAGAAATTACTTCTCTTTGTTGAAAGCGACCATTTTAAAAGATGCTTCTTGAACTTTCCAAATCTGGTCGGAACAATATCCCACTAGAATCTTTTCACAATGGTATGGATTCGGCACTCTCTCATGTGAATTAATCCAAATTTCAAGACAATACCCTGCAAATGCCCAGCGCTTTTGTCGAGCCCTCAATCTGAAATGTCTAGTGCTTTGCTGCTTTCCGTGTCTGTCTTGCTTTTCCCCTTTTAGGAGTCGAGTTGTATTCGCTTGGTCAGTTTATTCCGTCTATTCTACCTTATATAGGCATGAATTTGGCGTCGCCGTCCGTCATTGATGTCTTTAAACTGTTTGCATGCATTTTAAACTGTTTGGTGTGATCGATGTGTTGGCGTATCCTGGGGATGATTGTATTTTGGAAGATATAGGCAACTCATAACAACACTAACAACAAAACTGTTCAGAATTGACAATATGTTCACGAAACTTTTAATGTCTTCTGTAAGTTATTTTATTTACTTCAACAGCGTGGGTAGGCAATTTTAAGGTATACATGAACTTTATTTTAATTTTTGGCTAATTTTGATGACCTACGTATCAGAGCGATAAGAAAAGTAATTTAATGTTTTGTAAATTCATCTCGTTTAGAGTGAAATACATTAAAAATATCACCCTGGCGAGAGAACAAAGTTATTCGGAATTTAAATTTTGGTATAAATCGGCAAATTTGAGGTTACTACCAGATCTGAACAGTCATATATAGTGGACATACCTGAGATGAATGTAAAGCGAAGATAGTAGACAAACTGGCAATTTATTGCGTATATTCATAAGACCGTCAGTCAGAAAAGCTGCCACCGGCTGCTACACACACGTCGCTCTAGACTCTTTTTTGTGAATAAAACGCCTTCTTATGCTTTTGAGATGTGCACAAATCATTCTCGAGCAAAAAAGAAATCTGATGGAATTTTTTACTTTCGCATAAACTCAAAAATGCCTTATTATTACTAAATACAATTATTCACAATGATTTTCGAATAAAATAAAGTGAGAAAGCGAACATAGAAACACATAAGAAAATGACTGACAATCTAGTGACAGTACGTTGTATTCTACCACTTTTCTCGCTCATTCGATTGTCAAGATTATTATTAAAATATCGCAAAATGTATACGGAGATATAACTCAAATACATAAAATTCCGGAATTATTTAACGCATTACCAGAATACATTAAAAATGACACAGTTTATTCAAAAATCAAAACGAAAATTAGATCGTTCTACCTCCGTGAAACATGAAAACAAATAATATTGAGGATAAATACCTAGATCTGTGAAAACCAAATAATATCAATAACAAATAATATTGTGAAAAATACCTAGAACTGTTAACCATTGTTAAAAATAAAACAATTACTATCGAACATTATGATCATAAGCATTAAAATAATAAGTAAGTATTTATATATTAGATATATACTATTAAATAAATATTATGTATTACGCATCAAGATATCAAGTTGAGATTTAAATATATTATTATGAGCAAATAAAGAGGAAAAGTGAGAGATTTCTTACAATCAAACTGATTGATCAGTTTTGTAGGATTTAAGTAAGATAAAATATTGTACAAATAATAAAAATTAAAAAAAGAGAAAAGAATGAGGATAAAAGTAGCCCACTGATGGGCGAGCATGTGCGCGGCGAGCAGTTTGATCATGACGTCGATACAAAAATGCTCGTCGCTCGTTTTTGACATCATACAATGGGCTACTTTAAGCTCGCAACTGATGATGCGAAGAGGCAAGAGAAACGATCTACGTTCATAATACTATAGCCGTTTCACCCGTACACATATTCCTTGAATGGCTATATCTTTCTAATGTGTTCTGTTCATTTATCCATGAATGAATGTTATTTGTAGCCATTTCACTTATTCACACATTCTATTCACGTGCGTTTCGTTATTCGATTTCAATCTAGAAACAGGAACATATTTTTTGTTAGATTTTTATGAACATAACGCGTCTTTGTATTTAGGTCAATGGGATATACTGGCAAAAAAACGTTACCTCGGATATCCGAAATTTTTATTTAACATTTAGTATTGTGAAGTTAGTTAAATTTTAACTTAACATGCAGTATTATGAAGTTATTTTCTCTCTATAAACTAACAATACACACTTGTGTCGTGTTAAATTAAAATTTTCTAAAATATTAAAAATAAATTTATTGTTGAGTCGAAAACGAATACCCGTGTACTGGTGAGTAATTCATCCTTGAAATGGCGAAATGACACGGGCACGGTGATTTAAATTCTTAGCAAGATGACTCATCGTGTGATATAAACCTCAAAAGATTCGGCATTGTAAAATGTGTGATATCAGATAAATATTCATTTTCTTGATTATTTAATAATTATTTAGGTACATCCATCTGCTGTCCGGTACACAGATGTAATGCACAAGTTTAGTGAAGCAGTCAACTAGAAACAAATACCTATCGGACAAAAATCATTCAGTAACTTTGTGTTTTTGCCAGAACAAAAAGGTCTGGCAAAATAATTGCTATCATTTTGTAAATAAACTTAAAAACCGTCTATTTGTATTTAAAAACCAAACAGACACAAATTAAAAGAATGTTCTTGAATAAATACACACAACGATGTTATATTTTTAAATAAATACGTTTATGTTTGAAGCTATCTTAAATGATTGTTTTCTCAAGCAGCGATTTTAAAGTATTTTCAAAAGGGTCCATTTTTACATGTATCTTTCCCAACTTCATGTCAGACTCTCATACTGTAACGTTGTGATTATTAAAAAAGCATCATCATTTACAAATTTCAAAGATGTATCTGGGTTGAACCTTTTATAGATTTAATTTCACTGGCGTAACAGCGCAATCAAAGAAATGTCAACTTAAGTCCATTAATGATAAAAAAACATCGGAAAACATAGCATTCAATTGTATTAACTTTTCTTTATTTTTTCTTTAAAGGGAATGGAGGGTGGGAATTAAATTTGAACTTTTTCAACTCTATGTTTAACGTAAACAAACTAAGCTACACAAGCAAGGGCAAACAGGAAAACAGCCTACTTGAATAATTAATTAATTAAGTTATTTGACTTTTCTTGCGAAAATCCTGCCCTGCAACAAAAAAACAGTCCCTTTTAAAAACAAGAAAACCATTTAAATGCAAATATAATTGTGAATATTTAAATTTAATTATTTTCTACAAAAAATGTTGAGAATTTAAACAGAATCGTTTTGTTTTAAATGGCATTAAATAACCGATACAAATAATAATATTTATTGTAGTTGTTTTTAGTATTTTTGTTCCCTACAGTGCTGAAAATAAATGATTCGCTCATGAATATGCAACGTCCAGCTAAAATACCAATTTAACCAAGCTTCCAGTCTGTCTCCAAGAGTAAAATGGGAGATTCTAACAAATTTGCATGATTTAATATTTTCATTTTCAAACTATTTCTGATCGGGTTGGGAACTTCGCTTAATGAAATCAAATACAGATTAATTATTCAGTCGACAAACTATATTCATCCGAGGGTTAAGTTGTTTTGTTTTAAGACTGATTTGAATAAACTAGGTTTATTTGATCGATATGTTGTGCGTAAGGGTTCAGATTGTTTACTGTTATTCATCTATTTACCTGCAGAGTGAACCCTTGGGGTTACTATGGGTTATACATAAATTTAATATCTAAGTATATAACATGGTGTTCCTAAAAAGTGCTTGTCAAAGGATAAAATAATATGGCTATTAGAGAAATTTCTTCATTTCGCGATATAATTGGTTTCGTATATCACTTCTTTAGATATCGTTTATTCCAAGAGAGCAATTGCAAATATAGAACAAACACTTAGCAAATGTCGTCTAATTCACGTATTCACTATAATTGGACGGTCAAAGATGATACAAATTAAAGCTTTATAATCTAGAAAATATTTTACAGAAATAAATTAAAATAAAACTAGCAAATAAATTATAAAAATAGGGCTGGAATGGTTGATTTCATTCCATATTTTCCAAAAAGTAACTGAAATGTGTACTTCTGCCAATAAAGTATTGAGACAGTGGTAAAGATCAGTTCGGTACATTACGTGATGAAAGTTTACATAATATATATCCCGCTTTATCTTAACTTCGTTTAGATGTCAGTTGATTTAAACGCGATTTAATTCTCAACCAGTGCAATAGTTTAAGCCAGACCTTTAACATTATTTACCAAGGAATCTTCGACATTCAATCTGTATCAAATAAGAATGTTACGCGTAACACAACATTAAATAGCACACAACCTGTAGAAACAGCCAGAATTTTAATCTCTGTTAATTAAGAAAAGCATTGGGGTACTCAAGAATGCTACCATATGCTCAGCGACACATAATTTATAGCTGGTAATCTTGTGCTTAAGACCAATGAATGAACTATAAATTTCCACACATGTATTTGCTTTGGAAGTAAGCATTCATTTCATTGTCTTTCTCCCGACATTTCACAGTGTTTAATCCTTGAATAATGAAGTAAACTTCCCTCTGTGTATATTCGTTAACATGTCTGAACCGCAAGTTCTAATTGAATGCTTAGTCTTTGAAACCTACAAACAACATATCTTATCAAAAGCGTGCGACGTTTGTTAAGTTACTTTGGTTTCCTTCTACCAAATCTCTTTCGCTGTTAGCCAAGTTGAGACAATTCTCGAAGCTTTCTGTTCGTTCTCAATACATAGGTCTATTGTCATTGGAAGCGTATGTTTCTATTCTTAACTGTTCCATTTTCCATCAACTCCTTTCTCCTCCCCTAACTAACTTACTCCTCTATAAGCCTTACAAGATTGTACCCCCAGACAGGTCTAAAGAATCTACGGTTAAGGGATGTCAAAGTAAGTTGTGATGGGCCGAAAGACGACGGGGAAATAAGAAATACACAATATATTGTTGCGTTTATCGCAAGCGTATGGTAACTCCAACTTATTGAATGAAAAAGTATTTCAACTTTGGTATATTATTGCTAGTTTGGGAAATTAAGCACACATCATGAAACACGAATTCTATTTATCAAAGGTGATTTTGTCAATGAAAATAATTTTAACAAATTTAAAAAAGATGTATTTATTGATATATACATAATTATATTGTAGGCATTATTTTTTATTAAATCCTGCAAAAAAACTAAAATGGTCCCATATCTACATCACGTATTTTCATTTGTAATTTTAATTTAGATATTAGTCTGTGGACCACGGTAAGTTATTTTTATTATTAACTAGTTATGTAGTTAAACTTTGGGTGTGGCTTTGACGAAGGTCGTCAAAACGCTGCAACAGAACGGGAGCATAAATTTTTAACTTCAATAAATATGTATAGTGTACTCGCAATATATTATAAATATTCATATGTCAGGTAATGCAAACCTAGTATTCATTTAACTATTATTACACTAGTAGATATTTCTTTTACTTATGTATTTTCTCATTGTCTTTTATGGTGTTTAAATAAATAAATAAATAAAGCTTCAAATATAGGTCAAGTACTTAATACACAGCTCGTAGGCTTTGTGGATATAAATGTTAAGTCAAGTAACTATAAAGCAAGGCTGCCCAACCTTTTTAGCAGTTGGGCGAAATTGACGATTTTGAATCACTGGCGGGCCACTGAATACCTGACGGTTCCTATTTCCATGGGGGGGGGGGGGTTGTTAGAGAATTTCTATAAAACATAATTCCCCACAAAAAAAATCTAAATAAGTGCTCCCCACAAAATATTTGAAATCCATGGGGGGGGTTGTTACGGAACTTCGCTGAGAAAAAATTCCGCACACCCGAACATCATATATGATACCCCACATCAATTTTTCGAATTCCATGGGGGGCGGGGGGGGTGGCTACAGGATTCCATTTCGACGCAAAGAATATTATGTCGAAAACCGGTGTATTTTTGTTTCAAAAGTAAGTTCAACAGGTTAGATTTTTTCGTCGCTGATTCTCGTTCTGAGTAGCCTAAATAGCGATAAATCGCCGTCGTTGGCAACACTGGTGACCGCGCGCAAGCTGCATTGTTTGTTTTACCGCGGGCCCGCGACACTTTTTCAAATTGGCGGATTGGCGGGTTTTTTGAAAATGTTTCATGCGGGCCACTTATAATTCGTTCGCGGGCCACATTGTGGCCCGCGGGCCTGGGGTTGGGCAGCCTTGCTATAAAGTATAGCCCAATCGGGTCAAGTAACTAATCCATAGCTATCACGCTTCTTGGATATAAATGTTAGGTCATGTAAGTAATCCATAGCTCACAGACATCGTGAATAGAAATGTTAAGTCAAATAACTAATCAAGCATCCTTCGTGGATATAAACGACGCGTATAACTCAATAAGGTCAAGTAATTAATCCATTGCTCGCAGACTTCGTGGATAGAAATGACTAATGTTAGGTCAAATAACTAATCTAGCAATCTTCGTGGGTAGAAATGACGCGTATAACCCAATAAGGTCAAGTAACTAATCCATATCTTTCAGGCTCGTGGATGGAAATGACACGTATAACCCAATAAAGTCAAGTAACTAATTCATAGCTTGCCGGCTCGTGGATGGAAATGACACGTATAACCCAATAAGGTCAAGTAACTAATCCATATCTTTCAGGCTCGTGGATGGAAATGACACGTATAACCCAATAAGGTCAAGTAACTAATTCATAGCTTGCCGGCTCGTGGATGGAAATGACGCGTATAACCCAATAAGGTCAAGTAACTAATCCATAGCTCGCAGGCTTTGTGGATAGAAATGATGCGTATAACCCAATAAGGTTATCTCATATTATTTTTTATGAAAATATATTAAATTTATATACTTAATAACGTCAGTACAGTTAGTATTTTTTTATTAGAATTGACTAGGTAATGAGCTTTAGCACGCATGTACCGCCGCGCATGTCCCGTGACGTCATACGCTTTTTGGTCGGCCGCAAATATCGACGTTTTGATAGTATCTATATTCGGTTCTATTAATTTTTTTCAAAAAATCCTAAAAGTTCTGTTTTCAGCAATGACAATGACATACTCAAATTTCGCCGTCGAATTAACCTTCTTTCCACAAATGGATGATAAATAATAATTCTCATGCTATTCGTAGAAATGAGTGGATATCGTCGATTGAATGAAGTCAATTGAAATGAATAGAGTTTCGTAACTGTAACACACAGAAGACTCGGAGGAAAATAATTTCTCTCTGGACCAATTTCTTGTTTAGGGATGCTGTGTGGAGAATCTTTTTGGGGAAAATAATGAGAAGTTGTGTGAAGGAAAAAGTATGATGTGTGGATAGAGATCAGGGATTAGCGTGTGTAGAAATGACGGAGTACAAATCCGTCACTCCCAGTGTCTTCGGTGCAAGGCGATGGATTGAGAGAGCCTGGGGAGGTCAAAGACAACCTCACCAATTCTGGTACCCCACGCAGCTGGTGGAAATACTTGAAGTGACCCATGGCAGAGGTGTTATATATAGGCGGCGATATAAACATGTTTGCGAGTTCGGTGTCATTTTTGTGAAAAATTACCTCAAGAGAGTATGTGGCAATGACTAAAAATAATATTTATAAAATATTATTCAGCAACTGAGAAATCTATACAGTAAAAATAAATACACTTCACTGGTAGGTGTAATCATTTTGACTTTTTGCAAATAGTCATAGTGCTAGATTTGCTACCCGGCTTTGAAACAGCAGAACACTTTAAGCAATATGGCTTATTGACTTATATTTTTAATTATTTACTTTGAACTAACGGCGCAAGAGCTATTTACATTCATGAAGGTTATTTACAGTAATGGTACAATATGGAAAAAAAGGAAAGATTATGAGATTATATAAGTAAACAAGAAATTACTAAAACATTAGTACGAAGTTATTAAATAAAATACAGAAGAAACAAAAACAAAATACCCGTTATAGAGTGATCTTATTAATATATGCATTGCTTAAATGTTTAATCAGTACAGATTTATATTCTGATAGAGGTATATTAAAACATCAGCTAACATTGCATTTTTTTTATATATTATTATTTTACAGATGAATGGATATTTCAAGGCTTCATAATTCATAATAAACATTAATTTTATTGCCATATTCACTTTTTGAGAATTGCTTTATGTTGCATTTAGTGCTAAAAAATCAACAGATTTCATGATCGTTTCGATATTTTGAAATTAGAAAATTAATACAAATAGAATCGAATATACAATAACTAGTCAAATACCAATTTTATGTCCATCATATGGCAAATGCACCACTACCTTTTTATTGTTCTTTAAAGTATTATCCCGTTAAACAATAATTAAGAGGTTTATAGGATGTACATGTTCAATTACAATTAAAATATGTAAACGTTATATTATAACTAATAATAAACTAACTAACTAACCATCACGCCGTTTCTCCGCAGGGGTAGGCAGAGAGGACGGCGCCAAACAACTCGGTCTTGGCACACACTTCTTGCCTCATTCACATTCATACATCGTCTCATACATACTCTTCTATTGTTCTGACTCTTGACATGGCCCGACTCAAGTATCTGATTCACTTGGTCGTGCCATGTCTTCCTTGGGCGTTCCCGACTTCTGCTACCATTCGCATTTGCGTCATATATTCTTGTTACACTCCGTTCTTCGCTCATTAGCTCTATATGCCCAAACCATCTCAGCGTCCCTTTCTTGATCTTACTCATTACGTTTATATCACCCTTGCACTCTTTGCAGATCTCCACATTCCTCACACATACGCCTCAGGGATTTACCACACATACGCCTCAGGGATCTCATTTCAACAGCATTCAATCAACTTTCATCCTTGCTTTGCCAGTTCCATGCCTCACTTCCATACATCAGGGTAGGTTTCAGCACTCCATTGTGGACTGCTAACTTCGCTTCTTTGGACAATTTTTTGTTTGGGCTAACTGCGTTCAGTCCTCCATTAATGGAGTTACCTGCATTTACTCTTCTTTCAATATCTCTGTCAGCCTTCCCATCTCTCGTAAACATGCTTCCTAAATACACAAACTCATCTACCTGCTCCAAGTATTCCTCATTCACAGCTATATTGCACACTGTTTTCGTACTCTCTCTTACAAACACCATTACTTTAGACTTACTTACATTCATCATTAACTCATTCTTTACGCATACTTCGTTCATCCTAGACACGAGAGACTGCAGATCATCCATACTATTAGCAATCAGCACTGCATGATCAGCATACAACAGGCAACATAATTTCAGATTACTCAAATTCGCGCCCAATCCCACCGCTTTCAATTCTTGCATACAATTATCCATGTAAAGATTGAATGAACTAATTATAAGTTACACCAATAAAGTGTTCAGATTTTTATTATTGGCACACATAGTCTAAAATAACACTAAATTTACGTGCGAATAAATAAAAAAAAAAAATGATTGATAGTGATGATTAGTGTAAAGTATATATACTTATCACCCATGTTTCCAGCAAATATCTGAATCTATTTCAGAATTTACTATTTTTATGTTACTTGGCAACTTGTTGAATATATTAAATCTGATTGTAAACTATGCAACTAAGAGATTTTCAAGGTAAAAATTGAATAAACATAAATCTATCTAAATGGTACCCAAAACAAACACTGGTCCAATTTATTAACGACTAAAAGACAGAGTTTTGAAAATCCACGAGCTTTTAACAAAGTTCCACTACTAGTTCCAGTTCCACAGACTGGGGGCTAACAAGAGATAGAACTTGGAATAGTTCCGCGATCTTTTCCCCAGACATTCCACCAACTGAGAACATTCGCTCCATTTAACATTGCAGATTGTCGATTTTACATAATGCACTTTCCAGCTTTCTGGAAATCGGCTTTTATTAAATTTGCAGTGGAACGCAGTAGATTTAATGAAAATGAACTTTTTAGAGTTATAAATCAAACGAAAGTTAATATGTTCAAAGCTGACAGTTAATAGATATGTTCAAATAAAAAAAACAGTTTAATAGAAAAATTATATTATTTATGTATTGACAAAACATATCATTTACAGATACAGTGGAACCTCTAATAACGAGTTTAATTCGTTTCAGAATCTTACTTGTTATGTGAAACACTCGTTAAGCGAAACAATTTATCCCAAATAAATCAATGTAAAATACTAGCGTTTCATGCTAAAATATACTAATTTATTTTTAATTTTTAATGTTCATTCAAATAAAATTACATACTCATGAATTATTAAGGAGCGTAACGACCTGGAAAGCGATTTTGATTTGCAAAAAACAATAAAAACATCGAAATAACTAATCCATTATTTATGAATATATAACAAATAATTCATTATTTTTTACTAGAAAGCCTTCTAGAGACATTTATTTTTGCCGACGCTTCAAAATTTGGTGAAAATGGGAAACAGCATTATCATTAAATAATAATTCATTAAAATTAACTAATTAAATTAATTTAATAATAATTAACGCATGGCCATCTCCTTATTAGTGTGGTGCTTCTCAATGTATAATGCAACAGTTTCCCATTCTTTCAGAATTTCTCTTATTGCGCCAGAAGATTGTTATTCTGCTATTTCCTCCTTATCCACTAAAAAACTCTCCTCCATTACTTTTTCTTCCTCTGCTATGAAACACAATGCAACTCTATAAGCTCTTCAGTAGTCAGCTGTTGACTGTGCTCTTCCACAAGCCCATCAATATCATTGTAATCTACCTTAAGTCCCATGATTTGGCCAAAGACACAATATCTTTCACGGTAGACTCCACGGGTACTGTTTCAAACCCCACAAAATCACGTTCGACAACACGCTCTTTGGCCAAAACTTCTTCCAAGCAGAAGTGAGGGTCCTTTTGGTAACCCCTTCCTACGCCTTGTCAATCATCTTGAGGCAAGTAACGATGTAAAAGTGATCTTTCCAAAACTCTCTGAGAGTGAGACTTGTCCCTGCAGTCACCTCAAAACAAAGAGAGTTTCTCAAATTTAGAAACAACTTGCTGGCTCATAGTATTGCTTCTATCTTCTTAATTTTATCCTTGTTCTTGAGGATAGTGCAATTCGTTTATGAAGACTGATTGAATGTGCTTGCTAGATCAGCCACGCTCGTATCTTGTTCTCGATTTTCTATGATTTTACGTTTTATTTCTACAGTTACTTTTATTCTTTTATGGCTTTCTTCCTTTAGTCTTTTCTTCAGGGATATTTTTGAAATGGTTATTAAAATTTACACTAAAAAATTACAAACAATGTCTGCTCACATGTTTGGAAAAATGTGTGATCACATTCGATACTAACGTGCTAGCGGAACGAGTGCTAACCAGATACTGACGCACTGGCGCGGAAGTCCCGGCTCACAAGTGAGTGACAAGAAGATGGAACTGGGACTCTTTCTGCGTCACTCGCTATGTCGCTCGTTACGGGAACATTTTTTTCATCATCTGTTTTGCTCGTTATGCGAATTACTTGTTATAGGAGGTGCTCGTTATGAGAGGTTCCACTGTACGAGTACATCCGTTAAGAGTTGTAAAATTAGTGCTGTACTTAATGTTTTTCGTATTCCTTGTTCACTAAGGTGATATGGTACCAAAATTTCAAAGAAGATTTAGGTCTTTCAGCGTGTAATAGAAAAGGAACATTTTGACTTACTTCTGTCAATGAACTTGAAATATCCGAGAAAGCCAGTTGCGTTGGCAGCTCTCCCGGGGGCCGAGTGAAACTCCAGCACGAAGGCACGCGTGGAGGAGTAGAGCGCCGGGGGTGTGGCGGAGCGGCCCCCGCATAGCACGCCCGCCCCCTCGCTGTACTCGCTCACCTCCCCACGCTCCACGTGCGGGAACAGCTTCAGGTAGTCGCCCCTCGTGCAGCTGGAAGAAGATACATCAGAAATCAGAGGATGCCCAACGAGTCAGGGAACTCCAGCACGAAGGGATAAAGGAGTAAGGAGAAAGTAGGGGGTGGCGGAGCAAGCCCGCCCCCTCGCTCTATCAGCTCACATCCCCCCGCTCCACGTAGGAGATAAGGTTGATCACCACTATTAAAATAATAACCCCTATTACACATGTGGGAAATGTTTAATTTTGCACGATAAATAGAGAAGTGACTGGTATAAGCTGTCATTCTTCATCCAACAGAACTCAGGAAAAGTAATACATTGTTTAATTGACTACATTCCTATTGGTCCTATTGAGTTTCTTCCGCCATTAAAAGCTGGACCCTACCTGAACAACTCTGGGATCAAGGTGTTCATGTCTGCCTGTGTTACAGTATTTATGCGGGCTCCATTTGTTCCGTGCATTAAGGATTAAGCACCCACTATTTTAAAAAGCTTATAAGCAATAATTAGTCGCCTGAAATATTAATGCAAATTGAAAATACCTCCCGAGTAAAAATAAATGCCGCCAACGGGAATTGAACCCGTGCCTTCTGATGTCCGGTCAGGTGCTCTGTAACCACTGAGCTATGTCGGCTTATTTCCAACCAGCCAAATGATTCAATATGTACTAGTACCTCAATCAAGAATTACTGCTTATTATATTTTTTCCACCTGTAAACAACCAACTTTATTTTTGTAGGAAAGGCTTTGATAGTGCTAAATTCCCCACTAGATGGCGTCGAGAAGAATGATATCTTCATTTATTGGTGAAATATTTTTGACTATTCAAATATTATTATTTTTTAATGATAAACTAATGTCTATTAGACAAGGTTTTATGCATAGCATAAAGGATAACAAATAAATAGAAGCAATATTTCAGGCGACTAATTATTGCTTATAATTGCTAATGAAGATTTTATATATCTCGACGCTATCTAGTGAGAAATTTAGCACTAACAATGCCGTTCCTACAAAAATAAAGTTGTTTGTTTACTGGTGGAAAAAATATAATAAGCAGTAATTGTTGATTGAGGTACTAGTACATATTGAATCATTTGGCGGATTGGAAATAAGCCGACAAAGCTCAGTGGTTACAGAGCACCTGACCGGACATCAGAAGGCACGGGTTCAATTCCCGTTGGCGGCATTTATTTTTACTCGGGAGATATTTTTAATTTGTATTAATATTATACCAAAATAAGATAACGTAAAATAATCTCTTTTGTTAGTTTAATATTATAAGAAGATAAAAATAATAGAATCGAACTATTCTCAGAGGAAGGCATGAAACAAACCCAGTTTACTTTGTTGCCTTACTTCCTCCATAAACAGTATCCATTATATAAACAAGCAACGAAGAAAAGCACCTTAGCAAGGAACACAACCCAACTTACGATCTGCGGAATCTTCGGAGCAGAGTTTACAGATGGTGCCTTCTTCCGATGGCGCCTGCGTGTAGATTTTATCATGCATGCCTAATATTACTTAGTTCTATTCTACTGTTCTTAGAATGTTGGTTTGTTGTACATTACAGTGTTAAGTGCTTGCTGCCTGTAATTTAAGTATAATTGATTTGTCGTATAATTTAATAATACTAAATGTTTAATAATTACAATACCATAATCAATAATAAAATATTACAATTTTTGAGGTTTTACTCATTTAAAAAATCAATAGATGTCACATATCAAAATGAACAATGGAGATATTTATCCAAGACACTATCTAGATTCCAATTAAATTCGGATAAAATCTTTTTCTACCCAATTTTGTCGAATATGATGTATGTACTGAAATGTACCAGAGAGAGCGTATATTATTTTTGGGTTCAAATATTGCATATTCTAAACCTACCATCCCAAAGATATTGAAATATATTGTAAATCCTACTGGCAGTGGTCTTATGAGCATATATATTAATTAGATCTTCTTAACAATAATATTTATTTGTTCATATGAAGCAGATACTTTGTGATGTGACTAAGTTATTGTTTTATTTTAAATAATAGTATGTGTATTAATGCTAAATGAAAGCCAATACTAACATATTGAATTTACATGAAATATACATAAACAATCAAATGGAACTTTGGATGGAAGTTCTAAGAATATTATGATTTATGGAGATACAATATTTTACTCTAAGCCATCGTTGGGAGAATTTTTTTTTTAAATATTCATCATTTTCATTTCAAATTCTTGGAAATGCCACAGCAGGCGCAGAACAGACTGCGGATATGAAGCGCCCTTGACGCCTCTTGTCGGCCGTTGAAGTGAGCAGTGTGAGCACACGCTTTAGGCGTTTGGGCGTTTGTAAAGAGTTTTGTTACACCGTGAAAGTGGCTGGTTCTAAAAAAGTCAGGCTTTTTAACTATTCATAATAAACTAAATATTTTGTTTTACATCTTTACACATTGACAGTATCAGTGTGTTTTTGCTTTCACGGTATCTGGTTTTTTGTTCAGATGATAGAACGAAAAAACAATTCCGTTTGTTCTAATATTGGTAACTTTATTCCGTTTGGATTAAAATTGGTAACTTTATTCCATTTGGACAAGTATTGGTAACTTTATTCCGTTTCTACTAATATTTGTAACTTTATTGTATTTGGACTAATACTGGTAACTTTACTCCGTTTGGATTAATATTGGTAGCTTTATTCCATTTGAACTAATATTGGTAACTTTATTCAGTTTGGATTAATATTTGGAACTTTATTCCGTTTGGACTAATATTGGTTACTTTATTCCACTTGGATTAAGATTGGTATCTTTATTCCATTTGGACTAGTATTGGTAACTTTATTCCGTTTGTACTAATATTTGTAACTTTATTCTATTTGGACTAACATTGGTAACTTTATTCCGTTTGGACTAATATTGGTAACTTTACTCCGTTTGGACTAATATTGGTAACTTTACTACCTTTGGATGAATATTTGTAACTTTATTGCGTTTGGACTAATATTGGTTACTTTATTCCACTTGGATTAAGATTGGTAACTTTATTCCATTTGGACTAGTATTGGTAACTTTATTCCGTTTGTACTAATATTTGTAACTTTATTCTATTTGGACTAACATTGGTAACTTTATTCCGTTTGGACTAATATTGGTAATTTTATTCTGTTTGGACTAATATTGGTAACTTTACTCCGTTAGGACTAATATTGGTAACTTTACTCCGTTTCGACTAATATTGGTATCTTTATTCCGTTTGCATTAAAATTGGTAACTTTACTCCGTTTCGACTAATATTGGTAACTTTACTCCGTTTGGACTAATATTGGTAACTTTACTACCTTTGGACTAATATTGGTAACTTTATTCGGTTTGGACTGATATTGGTAACTTTACTCCGTTAGGACTAATATTAGTAACTTTACTCCGTTTCGACTAATATCGGTATCTTTATTCCGTTTGGACTAAAATTGGTAACTTTACTCCGTTTCGACTAATATTGGTAACTTTACTCTGTTTCGACTAATATTGGTATCTTTATTCCGTTTGGATTAATATTGGTAACTTTATTCCGTTTGGACTAAAATTGGTAACTTTACTCATACTTCATAAATCTCTTATTCACATATAACTTCAATAGACTTAAACTTTATTGTTTGTTTTTGTTTATGTTGTTTTACATAGCGTATTCTTACATATTATTGGTTTAAACCATCATCGGACGTTTGGTATTTATTTTTAGTTATTAATTTGTAATTTTTTAGAATGACCCTCTGTTATGTAGGTACAATAAATTAAAAACATATATTTTCACTTTACAAATATACCTATTAATAAAAAACTTTTTCAAATAACTGAATTACCCGCAGAATATATCCATATCGAATAATGTTAACCAACCACACACAGGAAATAAAAAAGTTTACATTTTGATACATTATTTTACCTTCCAATGCTCATCAAAATAGCTTCAATCATTGAAGCCTCGTAATTCTACCAGCAGAGTCTCCTTGCGGTAGCCTGATCGAGTTCCGGTTCCGTGTATCAGCTGATGAATGGTTGTGGAATGTTTGCTAATTCCACTACTAAAGCGGATGCGGATGTGGCATGTCCGCCATTGTAAGGATTAGTACTACACTACTTGTCGATCGGATATCCGATATTTGAGATATTGAATGGATTTGAGGTATTCTCAAACTGATTTCAGAGTACCTAGTTAGAAATCAGATTTTGGAAATAGATACTGCCTTACTAGGAAGTAGAAATGAAATATATATTCATGTGTTGTATACTAACTGCTTAATCCAATTTGGTAATATCAGTTCTAAGATTGTGAAGATAAACAAACACTTAAAAGCCGAGTGAAACGATTATTTTCAAACTGGAAATATTTATAATAATATTTTGAGCAAAATATGAGTTACTACTTAGAAAATCATTCCGATAGTGAAGACTAATTTAATAACATTTTTCTCAAAGATAATTAACTTTTGAGTAGAGATTCGTCGCTGTTAAGTTGTCTTACTATATATACGTTGTAGAGCATTAAGGCTTTTACCACGATTAGGATTCGAGCTCCAAGATCATTCCACAACTGAGCAACTATTTCAATTTATTGAGTTATCTCAGTAACGTAAGGTCGTGGTATTCTAGAAGGGAGGAAAAGCTGCAAATGCAGCCTCTGAAAACTTCGTCAAAGCGCTGCGACAGCGCGGGGACCGAAAACAAAGTATCTGCGGTTAAATATACGAGGTTTTCTAATAAGAACAAGTGTAACTCATAGATTTATACTTACAGAAACATCTAAATAAGTTGTTATTCATTTAACCAAACATTATTAAAGAAGTAAACTATGTTAAATAAATTATAAAATATAACACATCGGAAAAAAGAATAAAAACTAACATGCTACTGCCTTCTTGTAACTTAATTCCGTGCAGTTGAACAGTGAACACATGTTCCATTTCTGATAAAGTATTGCCAACTGTATGCAATCTAGGTACAAGCGAGTATCTAAATGACTCAATCCTGGCATTGCTTTTGCAAATTAAAAATAATTTTCACCAAGTATTTCCAATTGGTTTATGGTCTAAATGAATATATGGAAGGTAATTAGGCCAAGAAAATCAGGCCTGTCCATAATAGCATAAAAAATTTAGAGACAATTTTTTTTAAAGAAACTTTTATTAAAAAGAGGGATCAACTGTCCGGGGGACAAACTGTTCGGGGGAATAAACTGTCCGGGGAATCAACTGTCAGCGGGCCAAATGTCGGGAGGCTAACTGTCGGGGATTAACTGCCATGGAATCATATATTATATGTATATTAAATATTTTCCTTCAATACCACTTTTGCTTAAAATGTTTCTGCTTAATCTCAGCATCTTAAATATGAGGCATACATTTATTCAGAGAAATGTGTAAGTGACAAAATAAATAAGCATACATAAAACATTCTAATCCTCCGACAATATTATTGTTCCGTTGACAGGAATATATTATGTAAAACTATACTCTCCACACAGCATAGTGCGATGATTTGTATGTTTGTTTGTAATTCTCAGCTTTACCATGATGAAATATTTCTTGGTTTTGTTGCTGGAATATGTACCTACTGTGAACATTATATGTCTTTATGTTATTCACTCAAGGCAATTAAATTAAAGTGACAGAAAACACGAAAAGATAAATCACATTTGTAACCACTCTCACAGGGGACGCTATGAAAAGAAAAAGTGCCATCTATATTTTGACCAATATTTACAGATGTCATCTTAACTTCCATTTATATTCCATTCCATTCCATTTGTATATAGTTATGCTATTATCTATGTATTATGTTACACTTACATACATAAATTGTCAATTTCCTCTGTAAAAGCCCAATAGGTCGTTAAAGAATAATAATAACTAGCAGTTAAAAACCCGCTCCGCGGGTTTTTGCTGCTAGGCCCTGCGGGCGGCACTTGCTTGGGCTTCGCCCAGTTTAAGTGATACTAACAACAGTTACATTTAATAGATAGATATTAGGTCATTCACAGAGAGAGAACAGGAAGGAGTTAATGAATAATAACATGCTCAATTTAGGCATGATAAGAATGACAGTTGTTTAAATAAATGAAATTTTACGTATTTGTGATGGATTATTTCAAATGAAACACTATTATTGACTACATGTCTACAACTGATATTAACTGTTATCGTACCTAATATAATTTGCTCATAGGAGACTTGCAGTGCTAAAATATGTGTTACAACCGTCAATGTCTATAAGTTGAATCAATATCGTATAGTTTGTCACAATTAAAGATAGTTATAACAAAGTTGACTGAAATAATAGATTATTGCATATTGATTAATTGTACCCGTGTTTATGAATAAAAGGAGGGTAATTGTTCGATGAGATTAGCAGTCGGTTTAATTAAAAGGTGTTAATTTTACTCCAACTGGTGGTAATTTTTTACCTACAACTGTTACTGTATATTATAAAGTTTAAAGTTAGATTATATATACACCTTCATCAGGAGAGTAAAAATCTATATATAAAGGTAGATTATTACAATATAGCGCCCCTGAGGTGATATCTCACAAAAGCGGCGCTATGCAAATTGTCCAATTAATAAATAAATATAATGTTTACATTTTATTGTGTACGTATGCATTGATATACAACGGAAATAGATAAAATAATGTTATCCGATTAAACTTTATTTTATTAAAAAACAAAAAACTTTGTTAACATCACTTTATTATATCCAACCAATACATGTTTCATGAACGAAGTATACACTAAAGTCAAAAATTAAATATAGATTACAATTGGAAAGAAGAAGTGGGAGGAGGGGGAGGGGTAAGAGTAGGCTGGGTTTATAAGAATTAGGAATTACAATATGAAAAACCAGTTAAGTGGGAAAATATTTAAAAGAGAGTCTATAAAAAATTTCTTGTTAATTATATCTGCTTTTATATTAACATGTTTTCTAATTATTAAAATTTCTAAATTATTTATTTGCGATTGTTTATATCCTGTGTGAAGTATTTTAAGACCTGAAAAAAACAAATAGCATATAACCATAAAACAATATATTCATAAGACAAATATCATTTAATAACGGTTATTCTAAGAGATTGATAGTTGAAAGACTAAATAAAAAATTAAACATATTCTCTTCAAACAGTATTTTTACCCTATTTATAAAGATAGAAATAAACAATGGCGTAGAATTCTGTTTGTGGATATCAATACTTATAAAATTATATATTAAAACATTCCTGGTACTATTCAACCGGCGTTTTACACTAATAACAAAATGAAGAAATATATTCCTAGTAATAAGGATAGCGAAAATCAAACAAAAAAATAAGGAGTTTATAAACTCAATTGGGATGATTGCAAAGATATTAGAAGAACGAGATATGCTATGTTGGCCGCCGGACCGTAGGCGGAGTACTACCTAATTAGGGTACTTTGAATACTATCGGGACGTGTACGCACAGAAATCTGTTCTATGCATTAGTGCGGATACCTTAGCGTAAGCGAAGGTGTGCAGTAGTATTGGTGAACAAAACCGGCGACACTGAGCAAAACAATTCCACACAGTATGAACTGCTCATAGCACATCTCGTTCTTCTAATATCTTTGGATGATTGTAATTTCTTTTACAAAGGTAGAACCAATATAGAAACTTTGATGTCAGAACTAAAAAACATCTCAGGGCTTTAAATGGAAATAGTGAATCTGAGTTTACAAATCATCTTTTGAATAATGATCATAGGTACTTTCAATAAAAATTCAGGTCTTAAAATATTTCACTCAGGATTAAATCATCGCAAATAAATAATTTTGAAATTTTAGAAATTAGAAAACATGTCACTATAAAATCAGATATAATTAATAAGCAAAAAAAATATAAATAATAATGAAAAATGCCATTGCAAAGTGATAAGCTTCCAGAAGAAATCTTCTTATTAAACGCTTGTTAATGGTCAAGTAATTTTGCATATTTAAATATTCGCGCCAGTCATTTGGTTCGTTCTTATACCGCCAGATGTGCGCTTTTTATAACGCGTGATTTTTTTATAAACGTCAAACATAATCACGTAATTGGGGATAATATTCATAGTAATTAAATTAATCCAATGGATTACGAACTTTCTAAAACATATATTCTTCGATATTATCCAAAAATTATATGAGCAGAAACGATATTTTTGAAGAAATATTGTATTACATGTGGCGATTCTATTTCAGTATGAAATCGTGTCTTAATTTTTAATTTCTTATTTTTTTGGATCCGGTCGCCTGCAAACCGAAATGAACCTTACTGTTGCTTAAAATTGAGGGGCAGAGTGGTATTTTTTTGCCTGCAGACCCCCTATGCAGAATTTATCCGTAACACACAATTTGAATTTGACCAATCAGAGGGCCTACATCGTCCAGACGCTAGGACAATAATACTATCAGATTAAAAAGTAATATTTTGGTTCTTTTGAATGAATGTATAAATAAATTAATAAATGAATAAAATGGAATCTTCGAAGTAGAAAATAACCCACTTCTCGACATCTGATCGAGCTGAAAGTCGATAGATAGACTCGTTGAAATGACAACGCATTCTACCAAATTATTTTAGAATTCGCGCACACACTTCCTCACACATGCATTTCTTTGAAATTGGATGACATTTTACAAATTAGTACTAGTGATAGTGCGGTTCACTAATTTTATTCTTTCCTCTGGGAGGAAGGTTCAATCCTCAGTCAAATCAAACAAAAAAAAATATTTTAAAATTAATATAATAATAAAATTAAATATTTTATATTAAAAAAACCTTGTTTTTTATTTGTTGATTTTTTCTCAATTAAAATCTCCCATTTAAATCCTTGAGACACGCGACCAAAGTCTTCATTTTTTGTTACTGTTCAAGTGTAAAGTAAATGGACCCAGTCTGGTATACACCATAATAATAAAAAATCAATTTTAGATAAAAAAATAATATTTAAAAAATATATATTATTGAAGAAGAAGATAACAGTAATAATCTATAATCTATACGTAACATGAAAAAAAACAAGAAACGGAAAAATAAAATTTCTCTCTTACCGGGACAACGTCTAATTACAAAGTTCGAAAGAATTTGTATGTTACCTAGATTATGTCTCGTATAAACTTAACTGATTTTTATTTATATGGGATATCAACTACTGACTTTTTTAAACGTTTAAATGAATTTTTTGATTTTTATTGGAATAATAACTTTCCTTTTAATAACTTTTGAAGGTTATAATACCCATCAATGTAATATGTCATTAAGAGGAATATAATACTTATAAGTCTAAACAAACATGAAACGGAACAAAAAACATTAAAAAAATATAACGGTCTCAACTGGGAATCGAACTTGAACTGGGGATCTCTGTATTACCAGGACAATGCCTCTAACCACTCGTCCATTGGTACCTTATTATTTTATGTAATTTAACAATATTATACTCAACCATTTTTTTGGTTAATTTGAATGATTACAAAGTTATCTGATAGTATTAATACTCCAGCGTCTGGACGATGTAGGCCCTCTGATTGGTCAAATTTAAATTGCCTGTTTCGGTTAAATTCCGCTAACTTGAAAATTAAGACCCGATTTCATACTAAAATAGGATCACCAGATTTCATCAAAAGCATCTCTTCTGATCATATAATTTTTGGATAATATCGAAGAACATATGTTTTAGAAAGTTCACAATCCATTGGATTAATTACATTACAGTAAAAATTATCCACAATTACGTATTGAAATTTGACGTTTATCATTATTCACGCGAAAGACACATTGTTAAGTGTTGCCAGCGTATATCGATTTCCAATCAATGTAAAAAGCTTCTATAGCCAGTTAGTGTCAAGCAATGTACAATGTCAGTGTGATTTTTTAAAGTGAGATATATATACAAATATTTAATTATAAATAATAAATATAATTTATAATTATAAATCCACCATTTATAATTATATATTATAAAGCCGGCTGCAAAAATAACCAGTTCCACTCGATACTTAAATACGTAATTAATTATTTTTTGATATTACAACACCGACCCCATTCGCTGTCATCAGTTGTCATGTTTAATATGTGATAATTACAGAATTATTATTGACGTGATAACCGTAGATATTTCTTTTAAAAACTATCGCTGTGATTCGCTAAAAAGAAATATTTTGTTTTCAGATTATTATTTCAATTTAATTACTATGGTTAAAAGGTATGTGGACAATATTTTACCAGAATTGGTCAAATTTCGGAATGTTCGAATGAGAGGGAAATTTACCGAGCGATCGAACTGCCATATACCACAAATTTTAGCTTATCCTCCAGCACTTAACGAATGATTTACAGGAGATTGTAGTCAATCTAAAAACTTTAGGAATTTTGTTTGTCAATACAAATGCTACTAGATGTAAACAGTGCTAATAGATTTGCATCATTTGGAGCGCAAATAGCTAATATCCCAGGTAATGGTCCATATTGTTTAAAAAAATTTGGTTAGGTTTATCATCTGACTTTCGGAAGTATACAAGTTGCAGGTAAAATACCTTCCTATGCTCAGCTTTATCTATACGATCCTGATGAGGCTGTTAGAGTGCGTATGAGTCATCCATGTTATGCCGATTGCTAAAAATATAATGCGAATAATTGATGATTGAACTAAAAGAAGCTGTCGAGGAAGAAGAAATACGCATTGCGGCTGAGGGTGGGCAATTGAAAGTTACACCCACCCTGTCCCACCCCGGTATAGGTGACTTATGGTCACCCCTTCGGAGCTCTCGCATGAATCTAATTTTTTTGAATAAACGGCTCTACAAAGTACAAAATGAAGCTAGACCTTCAATGTCCCCGCATACGGTGTTAGGAAGCGGTAATGCGAGCGCTTACAGGTACTAGTCTAAGAACAACACAGAACAATAAACATCAAACAATCAGGTAAAAAGTGTCAGGCAAATAGTTGGTGGAGGGAACCCACACTCCAGTACCTGTAAACACAAAGAAGAAATAAGTGACATAATAGAGTGACGGGGGAGTTTCGCCGAACCACGACTGGCAGTCCTGTTGAGAGATTGGTGGTGGTTGGGGCGACTGGCGCAGGTCAGGACTTCCACACCCCTTAGCCAACCACCCGGTGGAGCCCTGAAGATAAGTATGGGAAAAAGAGGGATAAACCCTAAAGAACCTAGGGGAAAGAAGCGTCAGGAGGTCGGAGGCAGGGTGGAGGTTACCCCAACCCGCACAGTCGCCCTTCTGACCACCAACGCTCCTCAGGGGTGGCGCAGGTGATTGGCGGAGTCCCCCGGTAAAAAAAAGGAAATAAAAGAAGCTCCAGCAAGGTATGCGGGGACGAGGCCCGTTGTCCAACCCCTATTGGGGAGAAGTAAACAATACAAGACAAACAACGGAGTTCAGTTCTAGCCTGTAAACTCGTTGCCGTTACTGAAAAAAGAAAAAAAAATACATATAAAAGAAGAGAAAAGAAAAGAGAAAAGGAAAACAATAAACAATCCAAAAATGCCAAAAAAACAAAGTTGAAAGTGTAGAAATAAAATCTGCATAGTCTGTAAAGAGGACAGCATGTGAAGTATAAGATAACAAAAAAAGTAAAACATAAGAAAAGAAAACTGAAAATAAGAAGAAAAATAAGAGACAAGTTATTTAAAAGAAATGTAAACGAAAGAAAAATCATCTGCAGCAGCTGGTACAGTAAGGAAAGAAAAATAATAAAAATAAGAAGAACAGAATAGCATAAACAATAATCGGAGATTTGTAAAAGAATTAGTCATGGAGCAGGAGCAATACACCAGGGGTTCTCAGTTATCACGCTAGTCAGCGACTCTAAGCTCAGACCATCTCTCAACCCAGATCCTAGTAAACTTCCTCAGACATTCGAAATTAACTCTGTTAGAAACAAGATCGGTGTTCCACACCGGTCTAATGGGGACATTCAGACCGTCTATCATTTCGTCTCTGGCATCCTTCAAGATCTCACAGTGCCACAGAATGTGCTCGGCCGACTGGTAAGTATTGCCACAAGCGCAATTGGGATGGGTAGACAGGGCAAGGCTGTGAAGCCTCCCCCTGAATTCCCCATGTCCTGAGAGGAGCTGCGTCATGTGATGGTCCAGTTTGAGGAAGGCCCCTTCCATTCTGAGTTTAACTGATGGGAAGAAGGAAAAGGTCCATCTTCCCATGCTCGACCTATCCCAACGGACCTGCCACTCTTTAAGCGAAAGGTCCCTCATCGTCCGAAGCAGTCCAGGGAGAGTTCCCGGTCCACCTGGTGTCAGAACGACACCAAGATGGGTTGCCGGGGATCCTCTGGAAAGTCTCTGCTTGGTTAAGACTTCCCTAATCTCCAGATCGATTGGCAAAATGCCGGCCAAAACTGGCAAAGCGTCCGAAGCAACAGTACGGTATGCGCCAGATAGTGCCAGCAAAGAAGTTCGCTGGCCCCTAGTAAGAGCGAGGAGTATAAGGCAGTTATCCAGGCGGTGCTCCCAAACAGAGGCAGCATACGAAACTTGCGCAACGTATACGCCCCTGTACAGAGCACGTAGTGCCGGACTGCGTAGTCCCCATTCAGCGGTGGAGAGTCTCCTCAGCTTTAGGAACAGCGCCTGAGCCTTGCTTGAAACATCTTTAACATGAGCCAGAAATGAGGACGATCGATCGAGTGTTACACCTAGGTACTTGACCGTGTCTGCAAATTTGATGTTGGTGTCTCCCATCCGGATGGTAGGGTTTCTTGTTCTACTGAGAGAGCCCTTCATCAGGATACCCTTTGTCTTGTGGGGAGCGAAGGTCATCTTATTCCTCTCCCCCCATTTAAGGAGGGTGTTCAAACCCTCTTGAGGGTGGGCAGGTGAGAGATATACGTCTATTATTTACACGTTCATCAGAGGTACAATGCTCCAACCAGTTCTCACGATATCGCCATGGTTTACGTAGCAGACAGACGGGAATTTGTCATCGGGTATAGATATCGCTGTTTAACCTAAAAATGTTGAAGGACCTCAAAGGATAGCAACTTTATCAAAGCATTTAGATCCTATGGTTTTCCCACTACTATTTCCATCAGGTGAATGTGGTTGGACCCCAGGTTTTCAGCATCATGCTGATTTCTGTACTGCTCAATGTCATACTGTAACTGCTATGTAGTTTTATGCAAGTAAATTAGCAGTGCGAAGAAACATATTTAATCCAATCCATTATGCGGGTAAACTTTTTCAACAGTATTTAATTCATGCTTACATTATTTTCCAATCTGGTCGCCTAGATTACATTAGGAAAAACCAACGACACCTCAGAGTGGAATGCTATCAAGGTTTGCAAAACCATGTAAGAAATTTAGCCACTGATAGAGGAGTATGTGCAGGTAATATAGTCATTCTTCCATCTTCATTTACTGGTGGACCACGCCATGTGAATGAACTTTATCAAGTTTCAATGGCAATGGTACGTAAATTTGGTCGTCCTGTCGTCGTCATAACTTTTACATGCAATCCCAAATGGCCAGAAATATCAACCGAATTGGAACATTATCAATCGGCCGCGGACAGGCCTGACATAGTAGCCAAGGTTTTCCATCTAAAAGTCTAGGAATTTATTCATGATATGACTGAGAAACATGTTTTTGGAAAGGTAATTTATTGGGTGTATACAATTGAACAGCAAAAAAGAGGACTCCCTCATCTACATGGTGTGTTTACACTTTGCAGCCAAGATAAGTTGTATACAGCTTCTGATATTGATAATGCCGTATCTGCAGAACTACCCCATCCGAAGAACGGCTTTGTACCATATTATTTAAAAAAATAACATTCATTGGACCATGTGGCGTACTTAATCCAAAGTCAGTCTGCATGGTAGACGGTAAGTGCTCTAAAAAATTCCCCAAATCATTTAAAGATGCTACTGATAATAATTCCGCAGGCTACCCAGAGTACAGGATACGTGATAATTTTTCTGAAAATCACGTTGTTCGGGATATACGTATCGACAATCGATTTGTTGTTCCATATAATGCATTCCTTAGCAAAAAATATGATGCTCATATTAATGTTGAAATTTGTTCCTCTTTGGATAGTATTTATTTATTTATACTGGGTTTTTAGAGATGTTCTCACTTATCTATACATGATCAATCTCACTCAATTTTACTTCTGGCTTTACATTTACCCGACAGCCAATCTGTTTATTTTGTAGAGGGGCGGGAGGAACAGGCTCTTAGGGAAGCATCTACAAGGAACACCTCTTTAACAGCGTGGTTCCAATTAAATCTTAAAGATATTGAGGGACGCTCTATTCTGTGTCAAGATGTACCAAATAACTATGTCTTTTCAGCTGGTAAAAAGTGGACGAGGCGACAGCGGGGAGGCGGCAACATCATTGATGACATACGAGAATGGACGCAGTGCATAACAGAGGCTTCATTGTATTTGATGCCTAAAATTCTTAGACATCTATTTGTTTTAATTTTAATACAATGTATCCCTTCGATCTTCGGCTGAAGATTTTTTTCATCGCGGAGCGGGTTTTTAACTGCTAGTAAAGAATTGTTTTGCCACCTAGATAGTGTCCCGGAAAAACATAACTCAACGAATAATGATACACATTTCTAAAAGTCTAAATGAATACCCATACATTTTTTTTATTGGAATACATTTTAAAGGAGTCGTCACGGTAAGATAGAGATCTGGGATTTGATTTGATGAAGTTGAGATCTTTATTTTTCTGTGTCATGTTTCGATAAATATTCGATTTTTATCTAAATTTTTTTATTTGTTTCCAGTGCTTGGTGCAATACAAATTTCAGGCATATTTTCTATTTATAGTAAATATGTTGTTGGAGTGAATTGTCGCTTTTAGCTCCTGTAATCTTTCGCACCCTCTTTAAAACCTGCTTTATCTTTTAATGGTAACACCGCCACTTGTATTCCGGAAGTAATAATTTTTAACGATTGCCATACCGAATTGGGTTTCCGACAAATGAGCTTAATTTGCTCCCCGGAGGTTGGAAGTGTCGCGGAGGCTGCGGTGCGGAATTCACATCCGTTTCCGGAATGATTTCACTCTTTTAACCAACCTGCTGTTAATTTTGAAAGTTTAGTTTCGAATTCAGCAATATGCATAAAATATATCGCTAATTAGGTACTCTCCTCACCAAAATGAGGAACTACTCATTGAGTAATTCCTTATTAGGTTATGAATCAAAAGAATAGTTTATTTTTTTTAAGCCCGTAATCCGAACAAATTTTTTGTTTAATATTTCCTGTATATTGCGCACTCGATTAAAATATTATGTATGTCTACTTCTAAAATGGAAAATTTAACAACTTGCGTTCGAAATTCCACAGTAGTCCGTGAAAGTGGGCTGTTTAAATCTGCCACCCATTTAATTGCAGTCGCATCAAAACGGTTTAGGTGACATCTAGTAGAGTATAAGATTACAGAGAATATTAAAGTATACAAAATTCACAACATTGGAATAGACGTTCATATGCATACCCAGTAGTCCCAGATTCGAAAGATTCAGAGTGAAGATAGTCAGAGTAGTTCCAGTCCATGAATATAGTATCATCTTTCTTTTGATTTTCATACAAGACGTGTGAAAAGAAATTTTTTTTGTGTAAGAATTTAAGGAGGATCATCGATGACGTCACGAACGTCCTCCCTCTGGGGGAATACGATACAAAGACTTATGCATAACTTCGAAGTTCGAGATGAATAATTATGGATAAGTTCATTCAATATCCCCTGGTCGACTTCAATTTTCAGAAGTGACGATTTCAGGAGCCGGAAGTGTCGTCCTAGTGCCAACCATGTCCGGAATTTGTTTCCGGTTTCCGGCAAACATTGTTTACCCATCCGGTTACGTGACACGGGGCTGATTATGCAAACACAGAATTAGATGGCGGCGGGAGATTTATGCGGCCATTATGTTTATTTTAAGCGGACATGAATATTAAATTAATAAACGTCTAGTAGGCCCCATAGGACGTCATGGATACATAATAATAGTCGAAGGCTCGAGATTTAATGAAATATAGTTATCAAAACTCATTTTGATATTTACTTGTATTTTCCAGTGCACAGGCTTGTCCTAGTGAGGTTGAGAATTCTAACGTAAAATAAGATACAATGTGAAGAAACAATAAATAAATTAATAAAAATAAACGTTTAATATTATTTTGGTTTATTCTACTCAGCAGAAAAAATATATAGATTATAAATGAGTATTTTCTATAAGTCCGAAATTGAGATATAAGAACGACAAAAACATTGGAAAAATAATCAGGTAATATTTCTATGAAACCTATTTATTTAATGTAAATTAAATTTCGTTAAAGTCAGTGATTTTCTTGCCGCAAAATATGTCGATATTAGAAGAGATTTTGTTAAGGAGCTTTAATAGGTACCTACTCTGTATATTGAGTAATCTGTGTTCTAGAAGTAAGGCTCTCAAATACGAATCCGGGTGTCGTTTGCTTAAGTCCCGACGTACGCAATTACATTTTATTTGATTAGTTTGTGTTTTGTAGTATGTTTACGGCACCTTTATGAGTTTCTGCTTTCAATTTCAATTCTGTTAAATGAAAGACCACCATTTTGAATTAAAACGTTGCTTTAAATGGCTGAATCTGTATTTCGTGATCAGATCTGAATATCCAGGTGGGTATTTCCCCACCTTTCTTTTCCACATATCCTTCTTCACTAACTTTAGCAGTCCAATATATCGCCAATTGGGGATGCCTTAGTCTCATCGGCTACAGACGGTTGAGAGTAGTTCAGACTCTTAAAAAAATCTATTATACACACTTGATCGTGTCATGTCTATAATAATGGTGTTTTGTGTTGTTAAAATAATTAACAGATTTCATAAGGATTGAAGGAGGTGCCGATATTTTAACTCACCCTTCGATTACGAAAGGAAATTAAGTCACAGCTTTGAAATTAATTTCATCTTGAAGCCGATATTGAAAACCCGAAACTTTGTACTTATCGCTGATAAAAGTGCCTTGTGTTGAAGATAAGTTCGGGACGTTGAGTTGGCTGGGATTTATCCCGCTGGCGTACTGATGCCTTGAAGCTTAAATTCTTTCATCCTAAGTGTTAAATTCCAATGGTTTGGGTTGGAAGTAATGCCGAGATTGCGCAGAGCTAGTGACTGAAAGAATGAATTTGTCAAAGTTTTAAAGGATGAAAAAGTTTTTGAAGTCAATAGAATTATTGTTTAGTGCTTTCTTGTTTTTTTTTTTAAGTTTAAAGTATGGTACGGTTGGGTGCCTACAAAAAAAATGTTTGAATTTTGTTAGAAAGATAAAACCAAAAGACAATCGATATTTGCAAAATGTATGTGTTTTAAATAGTTATTAATCTTTAACATTATTTCGGGTGGCGGAACAGCTATCACACGCACAAACAAAAATTCAATATGATTTTTAAAGTTATGTGATTGGACTAAATTAAGGTTCCAACAGCTGCCCCAAGCCAATGGCGTGTGACAGTGACACTTAGATGAAATTTAGATAGAGTTTGCACACAGTAAAACGATTCTCATCGGGTCCTCGCAATACTAAGCACAAAAAATATATTACATTATCTGAAATCAAGAAATTTTTTAATTAATAACAATAAAAATTATGTGAATATTGCACAAGAGTCCCAGGTTCTCCAAAACGTCTGGAACCGATGATACCATGGCATCCATAATTGGGGTATATTGTGAGACCGAATGTGGCAAGTACCTAATTTGGGAGGCGGGTATATTTACCGCCGTCCTGGGTACCATTTATTGGATAACCGAAAACTCTGCCATAGATCACTCTTGTGGATCACTATGTTTTGTGACTTAGCAGGGGTGTCCGGGTTCATGGGGGAGAGGTTTGTATAGATCTTTGCGGAATATGCGTCTGCCCCTCCACTGCGTGACGGGCCGGATCAAGAGAGGCATTACCTCTACCTCTTCCCTCGTCAGCCAAACTCTCGACTCATCGCCTTACACCGGAGTTGGAAGGGTGGATTTATACGTCCTAACCCACCCCGCATGTATTTTTCCTTTGACAGAACTTTCTCTCCTTCTTTTTTATAAAAAAATACCGCCCACACAGCATCCCCCAAGATGTCTCTTGTGTGGAGCTAATGTGAACAAAATCATCGGGAGGGGATGGAAATGTGGAGAAGGGAGGGTGTGGAAGATCATGGCTATTTAGTTCCACCAAACATGAACCAAACTGATTTTCTCTCACCAGGGCGCTTCTGAAAGTATCCACAATTCTGGAACGTGTCGCAATCGTACTAAATATTATTTTTAAATAGTAAATAGTGAAGCAATACAAAATGATGTTATAAAATTTGCTTTCGCACGCCGGGATTTGAACCTTCCTCCGGTTTTGTAGCCAAGTATCGTAATCGATCAAGACGTCAAAACACAAGATGTAATATTAATAACCCAAGGATCTAATCAGTCTGACAAGGATGTCGTCAAAAAAGCTATGTGACGTATACATCCTTTAAACAACAACTATTTTAAGGAAGTAACAAACGTGCATCTTAAATTCAAACATTAACTCATTGATTTATTGCCTGATGTTTTTGGGGTTCAATTTGGTAAAGCTATTTGGCAATTAAGTACCTATAATACTTATATGGGCAATGGGCACGTCACGATCAAAGGCAAAACAAGGGAAGTTTTTGTAATGACCAGCGTCTTCGACAATGAACAACAACAATGGCCGAAATGAACAATGACTGGTCAATATTGACCCGGCTTTTGTGTTGACCGATAAAAGGAATTTAATTTTGTATTAGTCGACTGCTCCTTCCTAAAACAAAGCCACATTGTAATAAATTGTTCATAAACACGCAATTCTATCAAATTGGAGAAAATCTCTTATTTTATAATGTACAAAATAAGTTTTGTTTACCAGTTTCTGAAACCATAATACATCGGGAACCGTGAGCTGTCACTTTTTTTTACTGTTACCGCAACTTTATTTTTAAATAAATCTATTTGAATTTCACTTTTGTGTTCGGTAATAAATTAACGCAAATCTTGGAAGCGGAAATTAACCATGTTTCCGTCATACAATCAAGCTGAAACTCGGCAAATAGACTCGTTGTAGACGCCAATGCATCCTATCAACTTTAAGTTGTAATCACATACACACGTGCGAACATATACGCATTTCTCAGAAAATTACAGCAGTTAATAAACTAAATAAATGTCGGTCCTACCCGATCGGGATTTGGCAAAATTTTAAGCGGGGTTGACTTCAGTCCAAGTTGAAGCCAATTCTGAAAAATAAATCACAATAAAAAGCATTTTTAAATACATCTGTTAATTAATGCATTATAGCAAATTAACCTTTTACGGATTGATTTTTTTTGTTTTTTTTTTGCAAAAACAGTACAAAAATCAATACATTGCATAATCAACTTGTCACAATAGATATTAAGTGGTTGAGTTTCGAAAAATAAATTTAGCCATATTAAAATTAGACCAGAAGATATATTTTGACTTCAGTTGTTCGAAAAGAAAACATGCTTCGAAAACAAAACCTACCAAATACATTGATAACCCTTTTTAACCCAAAATTATTTAGCGTATTATTATCATTGGATTTCTGCAGCATATTTTTATGGGAAAATCATTTATAGTATGCTTAAAAGTGTGGACATATAGAGATAGAACAATTTAAAGTTGAATTCAAGTAACTCATAATTTTACAAAAAAATATGTATCCATCGACGTCGATGAGTGTACAGTAGGAATTATTGTTTGATGCCAACCCAACAACTCGACAGTGTCAAATTAAATCGAAGAGACAATTTGTCACTCATACGTCAGTCAATTATTCTAGAATAATTAACGGTGAAATTATCATGATCACTTTTGAATAATTGCTTGCAGTATGTATTATGAAGAAGACTAGTGAAATATATTGATATGTCATACATGTCAACAAACGCCAATTCTAAATATATAAGTTTTATTACATGTAATTAATTATATGTAGAACTAATGAAACAGTATTTAAACATGAATAAAATGCAATCTGTTCAAAACGCCCTGCTTGGTTGGTAGCACTGCATCGGCTGTTTTTAGGGTCACGCCGCAGAACTTCGCGGGTTTTGAAATTCTCGTATGAAAATTTTATCAGAAATTTGTGAACCTAATTGATTAGCTGTTTTTGAACGTATAGAAAAATGAATTACTGGTTTTGAAAGCAGATTAAAGGCCTTTTCATATTTGAATATTACAAACTGAAAATGCAATTACAAATATGAAAATTCTGATTCCAAAAACAGGATTTTTTTTACAATTGTTTTGTCGCTTACCTTTAGTTTTTTTTTCAAGAAAAACTGTAGAAATACCACTTTATATGAGACTGAAAACATATTTAATTACTGAAGGTTATTGTCACTTCACTTTTTTTCACTTCATATAAAAAACTTTAATAAAACATTCACAAATTATGGCAAATTTTTCAAAAAAATGTAAAGTTTTACGGTAGATGGCTTTTTGGAATATATTGTAATTATTTGGTAAGTAAGTGTAAGGTTAGTTTTTAGATGCAAATACAAAGCATGGTGTTATTTCTTTCTAACACTGAAATATTTATAAAAGTAAAACTATCAACTATTTTATGAGTCCGTCTCAGTTTAGTACTGTGTTAACCCTGTTGGTACAAAAAGTAAGCTTCTTGTGACGTCACATGGCTTCTTGTGACGTCAAAGGCGTCTTAGTGGACATTATTTTTTTTTAGGCTAAAGCAATTTCAAGCAATAATTAAATTCTGAATGGCGGTCTTTCACCATAGCAAAACTGAGAGTATCTTCCACTAATTATTTAATCTTTGCCACCGGCTAACCAGCTTCTGGGGTAGGACAAGGAAATCAACAAACATCTATCAAGATCGTGACTGAATCCGAGTGCCTTAGCTCTTCACTCAATGAGCGATGGATGTAGACGATGTGCCGACCATATTTTTTTTATTTTGTTTTTCGTTTTCTTTTATTTTTCTCTTCAACTGTTTCAAGACGACTTTTGTGTAGGATAATTATTATCTTGGATTAATGAGGAGTCAACATTTAAACAAAATAAATGCGTATTACAAATAAAGAATTATTTCACAATAAATAGTATAGGAGTCAGGTAGGTATGCTGTCCATTTTTCTTCCTACTAGCGCCATTGTACCCTTCGGCACCGGTACATAGTCAGGAAACACGCCAAATGGACGCCCAACAAATATACACGGTTGACATGAGAACTGGTCGCTTCTACGACTCGTTCTTGACTTCAACAGCTCGGTTGTGGAAATATTTTCCGGCCTCTATGTTTCCTCTTTCCAACATCACGGGTTTCTTCAATACCAATGAGAAATTATTTATCTAAGAGCCTCCCTCGAGTAAAAGTTATTATAATACAAATTAATTCGTAAAATAAACAAACAAAAAAAATTAATTCATTATAGCTTGTCTAATACGATTTATAAGTTTTTTGAACTTGAAGAATTTTACTCGCTACACAGCAACATGTGGGAATATTTCGAAACACGCATCACGCAAACCAAATAAAACTGAAATAGTATTGTGAGCATGTTGAGAATAATGAAATTAAAGTAAAATGAGCCATGTTCAGAATAATGAAATTAAAGTAAACTCTGTGCAATTTGGGAGGCGGTTTAGGTACCGCCGCCCCGGTAACCATTTATTAGAATATTAACACCCCTACTTTAGGTCACCCCAAGTGGTTTATCGTTTAATATATATGTTATGTTTCGTGATTTGGCAGGGCTGTCCGAGTTCATCGCGTTCGGTGTGTTCAGGATGCAGCTGCCCACCGGCTGCGTAGCCTGCCAGATCGTGAGAGGCTGGTTTGGGGAGACTTGTTTCTCGACCCATCGCCTTGTGCCATAGTTGGAGGGATATATTCAGCTGTCCGTCACTCCTGGACATACCCTCATACCTTTTACTTTCCCAGAACGTTCTCTCCTTCCTTTTCTTAAAAAATAACCTCCACGTAGCATCCTAAAAGGTGACATAGTGACACAAAAGATGACACCCTGTGTGGGGTAAATATAAAAAGCAACCAGTGAATAAGAGATGTATTTAATTAATTCCCATTAAGATGTTTTGTTTGTTAATCAGCAGCAATTTAAAAGACAGAGTCAAGTGTTTAATTCTTAACTGAAGGCGAAGACATTGCTCGGACAGCTTAAGTTACAACAGACGTAACTGGGTTATTAGAGCGTCTTATCTTCGCCCGGTGGGAGTTCCTTCCACCTTCCGCCCCTGTGGTGGCGCTGGGGTACTGGGCTATCCCCTGGTCAAAACACCCTTAACACTCCCCCACCTCTCTACCACTCTGCTAACCTGCACTATTCAGGTTGCCAGTGGCGTACAGAATATATTTTATTGACGGCTTCCGTGGTCGAGGGGAAAGGCTTTCGACTAGAAATTCGTATGTCGCGTGCCGCGGGTTCGAATCCCTGCATGCGCAAGTTAATTTTAGTCAATTGATTTGTATTTTTTCACAGTAATTTATTAATCTATAATAAAGCATAATATATTTGCGGCATTAATTCAAAGTGGAAGATACTCTCTGTATGGTGGCTTTCAATTGGCTTTAGCACTATTAAGTGACTAGATTTGACTAGCCAAGTCCTTCTCCATCTTCATTTTTCCAATCTTATTTCCTCTTAGCCTCACAAAATATCTTAATTGGAGATACCATAGTCTTACTAACTCTAAACGATTGGGTGCAGTTATTACTCCAACATCTTAATAGTTATGTAATGTCTGTTTGTGTTTAGCATCTTATGTTAGTTTTAATATTCTCCAGATGAAAGCAGGGCACTTCCAAAACCGGTAGTGCGATTTATTAAAATAAAGATATTTAAAAAAACTCATGGGTTTATATTGTAACTAAATAATAATAAAAGTCCATGGCACGCCAGTGCAAAACACTGCTTAGCTGTAAGCACAATTTCGCCACCACTTCTGTGTAAGTGATACGCCCCCGAGGAAACGTCGGGATAAAGAAGCAAGTAAGTTTTCATGTCAAGACTGAAAATATGGTAGGGGGGGGGGGAAGGTTTGTTCTCAAGTGTTTTAATTTTGTGGTAGATTTTGCTCTGTTCTGCGAGGTAATTATTTTACATTGTTGAAAAATAATTGTTTTGTCGTGTGTTCATTGTAAGCGGATTTTTTTTATTAAAATTATGATTGCGTGTATTATATTGCTCCCCATTGTTAAATTTAGGATATTTATAAAAAAATATTTTATAATCATTTTCTAAACATATTAATAAAAACTTAAACAATTTTGAGATGTTTTATAACTTCTTTTCTTACTTTTTCTTTCTTCAATAACAAAATCAATCAGAATTTTTTATATAAATCTAATATTAAGGATAAGAATATCTTTTTCTTTATTAAAAATACAATAAAACAAATCGAACAACGAACGCTTTCACTGTGGTAAGCCCCCAAAGCTACTGCGAAATACGTGTATTGCATATTTTTGATAACGAAAGACAAACGTCAGAACGCGACACAATATTTTAACAATAATTCACCTAGCAAAATTATCGATATTTTACAACATATTATATCTACAACATCACGCCTTTAAAACGAATACTCTTTGGCATAAGACTTGTTACCTGAAACATAACGTTCAAGGCCAAATACTTTAGAGGTGCTTTTGCTGCTTGATGCCCCGTTGCCGCCCACCCTACTTATTTTCCTTTTCCTTTCCCTATTCCAGCTCTTCTCAATAAAATATATTTTGTTTATACTCGTTTACCGACCACTTTTTTCTAAGAAACATTTCCACTCTACGGTATAAATACGGATAACTAATTATTTGCCGCGTTGCACTTCCTCCTTTTTTACCAGAGTTTTGCACAGCATCCAGCGCATCATCAGGTCAGATGTGTAGATTTTCTATTTTTATTTTCTAAAATTTACTGAATTCAAAGTTAATGTTCTTTATACAAATTAACTTAATAATATTTCTTAGTACGTGCTTCAAAATTTTTATCTCACATTGGTGTTTAAAATGTTACCTGGCTATTATAGACTTGGGGGTTTATATTTTCTCGGTAGGGAAAAAATTGTTACCTAAAAATCCTAGATTGTGGTGAAGTGTGTTTTTACGTACGGATTGGTGATACCACGTTGCGCTTGTCAATCCAATTATTTGTGATCCTCGTATTTCAATGTAAAAATTAGTAAAAATAATGTTTAGTTTAGTTGTAACCGTCAATACCGGATACCATGAACTACTAGCTTAGCTCAGTCATCTCTATTCATTCTAACGAGGTTTTTGTGAATCTAAATTGCCTTCATTATTAGGCATGCTCGATGCGTTTTGGGTCTTCACCAAAGAAAAGGATCTAAAGTAATGGCCAGTTTTAATTGAGTGTTCGGCAATTGCCGATTTGTCCAGATGGCCGAGTTTGCAAGCTCTTAAATGTTCGGAGATCCTTTTGGCCCGTTCTTTCCAATTTTGAAATTACAACAATTATTGTAATAGGTAAAAAAGGAACAAAAATATTATGAGGTATAAAAATACAAGTTTACCAATATATTAATATCTGGTTAAAGATTAATGGAAGACGTAGCACAGAAAGTTGCCACACTTCAGAGCATCGAAATCTACGTAACTGGTACTAGTGCAGTTTCAATAATTAAGTTCTGCAGAGTTGTTACAAAAAGCACTGCATTTTTTTATTACCATAGCTTAAATCAATGTAAAGATACATAGTAAGAAAAGCGTTGTAGGCGTATCCGGGTTGTTGGTAGAGCTTTAATCGGTGGGGAAGGGGAGAGGTTTTTATCAGGTTTTGAAAATCAATTGTGCAAAATTTCATCAACCTCGGAATAAAAATGTAGATTTTTATTTAAAAAAACAAAGCCACCAACAGACACTCTTCTTTATACAGGGTGTCAGGGGGATATGTCCGGAGGCAAAGTGCACAACCTTCGGGAGGTGATTCTACATGAAGTAAAAAAAATACACACAACTTTTATCGAAATTTTAAGATAGTTTTTAGGTACAAAAGTTGAATTGTTTGTATTAAAAAAATAATATTCTCTAATGGAAAATATTTTTGTAAGAAAAAAAACAACGGAATTTTGAAAAAGTTATTTTTTTTTACTTCAACCATCATATAAACAAACCCAAGTTTATAAACTTTATCTCCGGACACCCTGTGTATAGACATACAAGATATTTTCGAAGATAAACATTTTTTTAACTCTTTAAAAGCAATTTTTGTCAACCTATATTTCCGACACGGTTCTCTTTCAAATCGTTTTAGAACTCACAATATTTCGTTCAGTGTGATATTTATATATTTGTGCTTCTTAAAAGAAAATGCCACCAGTATAAATTGTACCAAATAAGCTAATGAAATTTCATAGTCAATGCGTATTAATTTTCTCTGATTTTAAACGAAGGCAGCTAAAGTTAATGAACGTATCACGATCACAGTGTGCGGGTATTTCTGGTGCCCCGATAAGCGGTCTGCATCGGAAAAACCATACGTGATTTCGTGTCAAAGCGAGTGTGAATTCCAACATTTTATCACGTTATTTGCAGTAAAACCGCTTATGGCGGAATTAAATAAAGGCGTGTGAATTATATAGCTGCTCCAAAGTAAACCAAATTAGGGCGGATTAATTAAACCGTCGAATTTTAATCGAAAATCATTATTAGCGTGAAATTATTTATTATTCTAATGGTTTTCAGCGGTGTTTTTCTAAAAATTAGTTCTGGTTTTAAATTTCGCAAATTTAATGAACTAGATAAGAATTTTCATAAATATTTTTACAAAAAAATATGTAAAACATTGATTCATAATCAAAAAAATAAATTGTCTTGACAACTTTTTTATAACTCGATTTTATGCTGCTTATTAGAATTGCAAAAAAAATGTTTTTTTCTTTTCGAGTCTTGCATTTTCAAACTCTAATGCCTAAGTCAAATTCTAATTGTGTCACAGAATTTGAACAAATCGTCAAAGCTATTTTTCAAGTTCTATTAAAAGGATCAATGCTATATATACAACATGGGGTAGCGTCCAAGATGGCCGCTCCACGCACCGCAGAGATGGATTAACCAGCTAGAAATGTCAATACTGTCAATTACTCTTTAACGTGTCACAAAACCTCCTGCGAATATTATGCATATTGCTTGCATGGTAAAACAATCTATAAACATGGTAAATCCACTGGGACAAACATTCTGAGTATTATTTTCCCCGTTATGCACTCACGTCCAATCCATTTAGACGAGGATTTCGTAGCGTCAAAGGATCAATGCAACACATACACATGATGGAATTCTACCAGTGACGGTAGCGCTCGTTCCCGGAATTATTGTCTTCATATTTTCTGTCGTAAAGGCGAAACGTGACGTTTGTCGTATTTTTCAGTAGGAAGCGATATGGCGAAACGTGGAACACTGCCAATACCTGTTTGATGCTAATGATATACGTATCTAACAATTTTCTAAGATAATAAATGTACTAAGATAAAGTGAAGTCAATGTTATCTTACGTCTACTGAAAATAATCAAACTTCTAAAATTCTTACTTGAATTCTTTTATCGGTATATCTAGACTATCTAGAGCCTAGGAGTCGAAAGTTGTTATTAAATTGGCTGCTTCAGTTTTCTTTAGATCAGTAGGAAGAAGACGATAGATAAATACGACAAATTTAATGTCAAGCATGTTTAATGTTGAGCAAGAAAGTGTCGTTGAGTTTATTTTTTATTTATTCGGATCAATTTTTATTGAAATACCAGCAGAACAAACACAGAATCTCACCTAGGTTCAACACTGCTATTAATCCGTTGCGATACGGGAACCCACATTATTTAAGGAAGAATGAACTTAGATGAATGATGTAGAAAAAGAATTACATAAAATCTGGAAAATATCGATTTTTCTATCTATATAAAATAAAAAGAATAGTGACTGTTCTATGTTTTTATATAAGTTTTTAATTGTCTTGACCTTTAAATGGCCACCGTCTACATGATATTTTGAAAACCATCCTTCAAAGCACAATACACAGCAGTTTTCATGTAACCGGTCTGCTTATTTGGAATAAAATTCCTAACTGATATCCAGAATTCGACTGAAATCTAAATTATTTAAGAATTTTTACTTTTCATAAATCTTAACATCTTTTAAATGAATTGTAATAAGCCATATTCTCAAGCTTTCTGTAATTGTTTGTTTTCGATTTACTCCTTATTGTACTAATTATGTTTAATGTCTACTCAGAATGTTCTCACTTCTGAACATAAACTGTCTTATTTATTTACCGTTAATTTTTTATGTAATTTTTTATTTTATTTTTTATTATTTTTATTACTTTATAGAGCAATCCCGATGAGTTGAAATAACACTTATTTTAGGATGAGAGGAACTTGCAATACATAGGTGGGAGTTTATAGGTACAATTTAACATTGGTATTTTGATATGAAAATTACAAGTTTCACATACGAAACAGTAAAAAATATAGAAAAATGGGAGGTGAAGTAGAACAAACAAGATGAAATAAAAAAAATAAACAGACTCATAAGCACAATGCCAAAGTACGAATTTAAAATAAGGTTCTTACCCACTAATACATTGGTAAAAATAGTTTATCCTCGATTACAAATACAGGGGATAGAAAAGGACAGAAAGAAACAAGACAAAATACAACACGACAAGAATTACGTTTTTTCGTTTTTATATGTTTTTAAAATATATTCTTTTAAAGCCTTAATTTGATTTATTTGTACATGCTGGATGTTTTCATATATGTATATATTATATAAATATATGTTTTTGTACGTGTTATTTACTATTGTCCTGTGCTATAATGGCACCGTCATTTTTTATTTTGTTCTCTTGTCATTGCTATGCATTATATACTGTACATTTTTGTATCAATATTACTAATTAAGTCATTTTAAGAATACGACAACTGAATACTAAATTATTATTCTTAAAGTTTATTGTTGTAAATAACACAAACTCGAAGTGAAATAAAAAAAATAAATATTTGTAATGTCATAATATAACCCCGGCAACTCTGGGTGATCAAGCTAGTAAGAAATAAAGTCACATTCATAAGCATCTTTAAAGTACCTGATATGATAATAAAATATATATTTAATGACAAGATTGAATAATAACATATTCTTTTCTGAAATAGCTTTCCAAAAGGATTTCTATGCGAAAAACTCTGTACAAGTCTTCAATTTAAATTTAAATTGGGCCAGATAAGGAGAAGATGAAAAGATGCTACAGAAGAAAGATTAAGAAATATACCTTTGAGTACAAATGGCTTAAGTATACCGAAAAGGAATTGAACTGGCGGCAACCGGAAGACGTAGGGAATTCCACGAACTGTATACATCAACTGAAAGAAAAATCACACAAAACGACCCTTAAAGCCAAAACGAGAAATGTACTTGAAAAGCGTGACGGTGAAGTTAATTCGTTATATTTCATGTACCTCATTTAATGGTCATTTAAAGGGTTCTGGATTCATAAACGGGTGAAGTAAAATAATTTTAAACTCTTTAAAAAATTATTTTAAATGTAAAATAATATCATAAACAGATAAAAATCAAGAAAAAAATGACGTGGACGGGAATCGAACCCGCAGTCTTCCGATTGCCGGTCGGGTGTACTAAACCACTATGCCACGTCGATTATACAAGAGAGTTATATTTTTTTTCATATTTTTTGGTGAAACTTGACTTACAAGAGATTATTGGTCACTCCATGCTGTTGAAAAAGTGAGCTAAATAGGCTTGTGACACAAGGGGGTGAGGCGTTTCTTCTTCTGGGGTTATTAAAAATAGTTAGTTTACGCCAATAAAATTATAAACTTAGCGGAATTATGAAGAAAATTAAAACAAGTAAAAAAAGTGGTGTTCATGCGACTGAAACAAAAACTTTTAAAGGAGATATAGGGTTTGTATTGAGAACGAAGGGCGACATTTTGAAAACTTTTTCTTATTCAAAAATAAACAATGAATGATAATTATTAACAGTTTTTTTGGACTTATTATTCCTTCGAACTAATTTTGACGCCATAGAGATAGTTCAATGAAATTTACAGAGTAAACAGATGATAAAATCGGCAAGTTTTTAAAAAAGGTTTGTGGCGTAATTTTTTCAGTGAAATTTTTTCAAATCGTCCTCTACGAAGTGTTTAGAATATCAACTAACTTTGGGATTTAAAATTTTTTTACTGCGCAATGGTATCAGACCTAATTAGGTGTGTATCTTAATAACGCATGAAAATTTCACCAAACAATATGACAAAAAGATATAACTCGAAAACTACAAAAAATCGCAGAACATATAGGATGTTATTTGGGTAGACTTGAGGTTGCTCTACCTCTGGACTTCCTCTTAACACTATTATTTCGTACAACCTGTATAAACAAGTTTGTTTCTTCGATGTAACTGTAGTTTCAAATAAAATGTAACTAATTTTATGAGAAAACTGAACTTTATATCACCAATATATATATACCAAGATATCACCAAGATATATATATATATATATATATATATATATAAGGGCATTAAATAAAATAATTAGGACACAGACATGGTAAGGTTGAAACAATTTAATATTCTAACTAATTAAGCAATTAAACAATTTACAAAAACCAAAAAATAAAAAAATTAAAATGAAAACTTATAAAAAATAAAAACGTTCTTCTACAACACATAAATACTTGTCACACCTATACATAACCACGTAAACACCTCAGCACAGGTTCTCCTAGTGAGGTGTTCACGAAACATACAATATTACTCACATACAGTATCACCTTCTCAAACCTACCCTACACACAACATATTATAGTTATAAGTTTGAAATATATCATATACAAATATCAATAATTATGTGAAAACTGTAAAAATTATATAGAAAAAAAAAAAAAAACCTTAACGCAGTTTTCCGCTGGGGTAGGCAGAGAGGACGCATTGCCAAACAACTCACACTTGGCACACACTCCTTGACTCATTCAGATTCATACATCGTTTCAAACATATCTTGTTTACTTGATCGTGCCATGTCTTCCTCGGCCGTCTTCGACTTCTTCTACCATTCACATATATATTCTCCTTACATTACTTTCTTCGTTAATTCGCTCTACATACCCAAACCATCTAAGCGCCCCATTCTTAAGCTAATTCGTTACACTTACATCTGTCATTCTTACATACATGGTTTAACTTATATGTCTCAGAGATCTCATATCTACAGCATTCAGTCTAAGAATATTTATTAGGTTTTCGATTCACGTATAATTCGCCTACATTGGACCCTAGCACATAGCAGGTTACAAGTACACATAACCACTCAATCAATTTTTGGTATATTATGGTACGTATATATTTTCGAACCAAAACGCGAACCGAGCCACGAATTACAGGAAAGGTTCCATTCCTATAAGTTGAGGTTCAGTTCAGTAGTTCGGCTCGCGCATGTATACGTAGCATTAAAAAGTGTTTTCAAAATCATTTTTAAAATTATATAACTTAATAATATAGATTTTTTGGAGAAAGATTCTTATAACCGGTTATTACTTTGTGATGTTATTATTTATTTTGTTAAAAAGACAAAACTTGTTTTACATCAATGTATTTTTATATTCACAATCTGACTGTGTATATAAACTAAGTTATTTGTCTTTTAATAAAATAAAAATATGCAGTAAGCAGTTTCATATGTTTCCATTATAATATTTTGAGGAATCATATTAATTCAATAATATAGTTAATATATATACACGACACCAATCGCTTGATTTAGTAAGTAGACTCTGTAATCGAAACAAATAGATTTTGTTTACTACTGACGCTCACGCTCTTAGCTTTGCAAATCTGATTATGGTTACACTTTCCAACATTATAGAATGTATTTCAAGCCTGGTGACCTCATTCATCGTTAATTGTAATTATTTCACTGATTTTTTTTTGATAAAAAACACCATGCATTTATTAGTCATCCAACCTAAAGGAATATAAATTTAATTATTGAAGACAATATTAGCGATTTCTAAACGAAAATTTGAAACAGAAAAATCAGAAAAGGATACGATCACAACTAAGAGGGGCACCGCTCTACCAACTATTATTTAGTATTTATCTAAGACACTGTCTAGATTGCAGTAACTTCGAGTTGAATCTTGCGATCGTACATAAAGATAGCCAGTAAAAATGTGCGGACCGAAGGGGATAGAGTCCCATTAGCTCAGTGGTAGAGCGGTGCCCCGGCAAGGCAAGGGTCCTGGGTTCGAGTCTTAGTTGTGACCGTATCCTTTTCTGATTTCAAATTTTCGTTTAGAAATCGCTAATATTGTCTTCAATAATTAAATTCAATTACAATTTGAGGGTTTACTCAAAAAAGTTATTCCAAAAAATGTAAATTATTTCGGCGACTATTTATTTATTATTATTTTTTTTGTCCCTAGCCATGTATTTTTATTAAAAAAAATAAAATATATATATATATATATTATATTATAAATATAAATAAATATATAAATATATATACCTATATAATAATATAAATAAATATATATTAGTTCTTTTTTATTATTTGTGTTGTTTCATAATTAATGAATTAAAGTAGTGTGTTATGTATATTTGCGAATATATATAGTATGATTCATAAATGAAATAATAATAAGTATGAACATGAACATTCATACATGAAATAATAACAAGTATGATTCATACATGAAATAATAATAAAAATTACATAAAAGAACTAAAAAATACTATTTTATAGAAACATAAGTATGCAAGTATGAATCATACATGAAATAATAATAAAAATAACTGAAAAGAACTAAAAAATACTATTTTATAGAAACATAAGTATGCAAGTATGAATTATACATGAAATAATAATAAAAATAACTTAAAAGAACTATTTTATAGAAACATAAGTATGCAAGTATGAATCATACATGAAATAATAATAAAAATAACTTAAAAGAACTATTTTATAGAAACATAAGTATGCAAGTATGAATCATACATGAAATAATAATAAAAATAACTTAAAAGAACTAAAGAATACTATTTTATAGAAACATAAGTATGCAAGTATGAATCATACATGAAATAATAATAAAAATAACTTAAAAGAACTAAAAAATACTATTTTATAGAAACATAAGTATGCAAGTATGAATCATACATGAAATAATAATAAAAATAACTTAAAAGAACTAAAAAATACTATTTTATAGAAACATAAGTATGCAAGTATGAATCATACATGAAATAATAATAAAAATAACTTAAAAGAACTAAAGAATACTATTTTATAGAAACATAAGTATGCAAGTATGAATCATACATGAAATAATAATAAAAATAACTTAAAAGAACTAAAGAATACTATTTTATAGAAACATAAGTATGCAAGTATGAATCATACATGAAATAATAATAAAAATAACTTAAAAGAACTAAAAAATACTATTTTATAGAAACATAAGTATGCAAGTATGAATCATACATGAAATAATAATAAAAATAACTTAAAAGAACTAAAGAATACTATTTTATAGAAACATAAGTATGCAAGTATGAATCATACATGAAATAATAATAAAAATAACTTAAAAGAACTAAAAAATACTATTTTATAGAAACATAAGTATGCAAGTATGAATCATACATGAAATAATAATAAAAATAACTTAAAAGAACTAAAGAATACTATTTTATAGAAACATAAGTATGCAAGTATGAATCATACATGAAATAATAATAAAAATAACTTAAAAGAACTAAAAAATACTATTTTATAGAAACATAAGTATGCAAGTATGAATCATACATGAAATAATAATAAAAATAACTTAAAAGAACTAAAGAATACTATTTTATAGAAACATAAGTATGCAAGTATGAATCATACATGAAATAATAATAAAAATAACTTAAAAGAACTAAAAAATACTATTTTATAGAAACATAAGTATGCAAGTATGAATCATACATGAAATAATAATAAAAATAACTTAAAAGAACTAAAGAATACTATTTTATAGAAACATAAGTATGCAAGTATGAATCATACATGAAATAATAATAAAAATAACTTAAAAGAACTAAAGAATACTATTTTATAGAAACATAAGTATGCAAGTATGAATCATACATGAAATAAAACTAAAATCAAATATATTAAAATTAAATTAAATTGATCTGTTCGTTTATCTTTAGCCGATCATCGGGGACATATTATTTTATTTGAAATTTAAAGTGAATAACATCTTAAGATATTAAATAAATCGATTGCTTAAAATACCAAAGATCACCCTATTTCGAAACATTATATGTCATTGTCATTTGAAAATAAGTTTTAGAAAAATATTTGTGATATTATAAAGATTTGACCTCTAATAATATAATAATGTATTCTTTATCGTTTCCGCGAAAAACAATAAAATGATTTCGCATATGTCTTTACCATTAGTAAATTTTTTGTAAAAACAAGATAAATGTCAATTTTTTTATCTTACTTTTATTCAAAATTATTTCCATGAAAAAAAACTTAAACAGACAAGAAAAACATTTTATTCAGTCTCAATATAAAAAGATAGAGAAAACAAAATGAAATATGGATTCAGAAAAGGATACATGAAAATAGTAAAACCAATCGAATAAAACAATTGGAAAGGAACGGAATAACGGATAATGGATAATACTCAGGTATCCGTTTCCATTGGTTAGCACCCACATCAGGTTACGGATATCAGCCAATCAGTGGGGATTAGATCTCCTTACCTTTGAATATTCGAAATTGGAATCGATTCCATAATCGCCTCCATCGCCCCCCTGGCGATAGTACTACATACTTCTCGAAACTTCAATCGTGGATCAATATTTCTAAGAACTTTGTTGAAATACAGTATTGATATAATGTTTTTCAAAATTAATGTTTGTCACATTTAATATTGTCATATTTAATGTTTGTCACATTTATTGTTTGTCACATTCAATGTTTGTCATATTTATTGTTTGTCTTATTAAATTTTTGTAATATTTAATGTTAAGATTGTCATATTTAATGTGTGATATTTAATGTTGTCGTCATATTTCCTATTTGAGAGGCGGGTTTGGGCACCGCGCCCCGGGAACCATTTATTGGATAACCAACACCTCTGCCACAGGTCACCTCAAGTGCTTCGAGATTTAGCAGGGGTGCCAGGGTTCATCGGTTGAGGTGTGTTCAGGATGTGCCTGCTCACCAGCTGCGTGGCGTGCCAGATCGAGAGAGGCTGTTTGGGGACACCCTTGCGCTACAGTGGGAGGGATATATTTATATGTCCGTCAGTCTGGACACATTGAACCCTAGATTCCTCCCCAACTCTTACCCAACTTACTAAATAAATATTTGAATAACATAGCAGAACTTTTGGGATCTTTATCTACCAATCTTTTGAACGGAGTTCTGTTGTCAAGAAATTTAGAGTCATGCACGTTAGTTACTTCACTACATTACACACGTATGTATAACGCGTTGGACCTTGTAATTTTTTATTGAGTGAGAACTTTAAATGATACTTTTTTTTTCTATATTCCACAAAAAAAAACATTTGAATGATGAGCTTTGGCGTTATGAAAATATTACCTATTCAGTTCAGAATTAGAGCATCAACGCATGGTAAGTATAGAGATTTTCAAAAACTCTCTGTCATTGTTGGATAGAGAAAGAGCGAACTGTGAAGGGTTTTAATAGTACAAAACTGCTGACGCTGTACAGATTACAAGTGCGGCCCCACTGTTGAATAGTACACAACTGCTGGCCCTGTACAGATTACAAGTGCGGCCCCATTGTTGAATAGTACACAACTGCTGGCCCTGTACAGATTACAAGTGCGGCCCCACTGTTGAATAGTACACAACTGCTGGCCCTGTACAGATTACAAATGCGGCCCCACTGTTGTTTGTCCACATCGCTGGACTGGAACCCAGATATACTTGAAAAAACTCTTTACTGTGCACAAACAGGCGCCCTTTCGATAGATTTTATTTACGATCTTAACAAACGAATTGTCGAATTGCTTCTCTAGGGCATAGGTGTCATGGAATGACTTTGTGCTACTGCTGTTTCTATGGTTGATACTTGCCACAAGCGAAGGGGCATATCTACGACTCGTTCTTGAGTTTGACAGCTTGGCTGTATAGAGATTCGCCGGCCTCTGTTTCCTCCCTCCTAAAATTTCACTACATACACAGCATCTCCAAGGGATGCCTGACAAGCACTAAGGGAAATTATTCTCTAGTACGGAGGTAAGTAAAAAAAATCATCGGGCGAAACCGGTTTGTAACTAGAAGTAATGAATTTTTCACGTTATTTGTAGCGAAACACGTGTATTCGTAAGCAGTGTTATAACCTTTCGTTCTATCCCGGAGGGGATTTGATACGTCTGTGTTATAATAATATAATGTTGGTTTTAGGGTAGGTAGGTACGTCAAAGCTGATATTGAATTTTAGACATGGGTTCACACGTAAAGCGTGCCCCTTGGGACTAATACTCCAAAGTAGAGAGTTTTTACATGACACTGTTATGAATTTTATCAAAATTTGTAGCAACATATGGAGCATTAAGAGCATAAGCATTTAGTAAGCTTATAGAAAAATACAATTTTTTAAAATTCTTGTGATTTTGTGACGAAACATATTGCTGCGACATCATGTTGCAAGCGCGTTATCGGTAATTATAATATAATTTATGTTTGGATTGTTATTAGGAATATTTCAATTTATTTTTACTCTTTAAACAATTAACCCTTTCAGTACGGCATATTTATTTTCACATATAGACCATAACACCCTAAACAATTATTTTGAATTTTTGGAGTATAATTATTGTTCTGCTCACTAATTTAGATTTTTTTTTTTTGATTTTTATTATTTTAAGGTCTCAAAGGTTTATTTATTATTAGTGAGGAAAAAACCATATAGCAGACAACAGTTATTTAATTTAAAAAGGTATTTATTTACAGTGTAACATGCATACATATAAAAATAACTTAAAATAATAATGGATCCAAGCAATACAGCCAAATGGGATCTATCATTATATTTACATATTTTGTTGCTGGAATAAAGGTTGCAGTCTAGTATAAAACATAGACACGCTTGAGGTATATCCTTTACAAGCGATATGCAAAATACGGGGCGTTTTGTTTGAGAAGAAATATTAATGTATTTTTTCATGTTCATCAGGAGGAACTCTGGTATTGAAAGGGTTAAAACAATAGTTTTTTCAAATACAAATTGAAAACTTGAAATTGCTCTTGATGTAAATGACAACTCGAGTGGAAAATAGTAGACATTCCGTACATAAGAATCTGTGAATTTTTCATTTTTCTGTGGCCGAGTTTGGGCACTTGGAAGTGTTCCAATCCTTTTGAAGATGATCTGTTCTATGTGGCCATATGCACATAGGTACATAATACCTTGTCATATAAGAAACCGCTGAGTTTATAAACTCCAACTACTGTTTTAAGAAGAAATTTGGTTTTTACGGGCCTCAAAAAGGTCCAGAATTTGTCAATGTTCCGAAAACAGTATTTCCTCGGTATTCTGGCAATTCTGTAAGTAACGTTGATAATACTAAATAAAAAATCAGCATTTTGGCTCTTGTTCAACACGAAACGTTACCTAAAAATAGAGTTAACTCAACGCGTAATACATCACGTTAATTCTGTTGGCGATGAAAATCTCTAATCATATCTCAAAAATAAGTTTTACGAGGATGTAACGCATGCACAATGTTTGGAGTGAAATTCTATGCATTACAACATTTTATGTTTTCACTAGAATCTCGTTGCTTGTACAGGGTTTTCCAATAAGAGGTGTTATTTTGAATAGCCCGCTATTTCGGTAGATGTTACTTTTGAAGCTGTTATTTTTTGACATTTGACAAGTAGAAACTACTCCATTAATAAAAATGGAACGATACACGCTTCAACAACGCATTGAAATTATTAAAATTCACTTGAGTGAATCAAATGCAAATCATCTTGAGTGATGAGGCCCATTTCCACCTCGGTGGCTTCGTCAACAAGCAAAATTGTCGCATCTGGGGCTCGGAAAACCCAATAATTAGTGTTGAAAAGCCTCTTTATCTTCAATGTTTGACTGTTTGGTGCGGTTTATGATCCGGCGGAGTCATTGGACCTTTCTTTTTCGAAAATGAGGCTGGAGTGACAGTTACGGTGAATGGATTGCGCTATCGAGAGATTATTAATGATTTTTTATGGCCAGAATTAGATGATATTGATCTGGACAACGTTTACTTCTAACTAAACGGCGCTACATGCCTCACAAGCAACGAAACCGTTGATCTTTTACGATTTTTTTTTTTTTTTTTTTATTTTTTATTTATTATAAATTTTTAAAGATACAAGTTTTATGCAGTCCCACAAAGCTGTCACACATGACGGCTTGTCTGTAGATTCTACAAATAATATATATAAACATTTTTAATTTTTTAATTAATTGAATATCAAAATAACACCTCTTATTGGAAAACCCTGTATATAGGATAGGGAGCCTTTCAAAATGAACTATCTGCAACCGTCGAGGAAAATGGGTAGGAAAGAAATAACCTGGAAGGCTAATCCTTATTTTATTTTAAAAGAATCTGATTTAAATTTGATCGATTCACTTAGGTAGTTTTCTGTAGATAAAAGTTTTTTTCAGATATAACTTATTACTGTGTCAAAAATCAACGTCCAGTGTAGGAATCCACTTTGAGGTGAAAAGAAAATGCCATCAAGAGAATCTAGCAATTTCTTAGAAATATTAATTAATATTTCAGGAATTTCCGATCCACAGATAAGCTATATTTCTTTGTTTAAATTAATGGAACTCATCTTTAAAAGAAATAATTTTATTTTGTAATATAAGAGTTGATAATTATTCATGAATCATCTGTTATTGTTTTTATGGACTTCCAACTTCTCAGAGCTAGTGAAACTATGGAATTCCCCAATTGAGAAAAGTTGTGAGGTAGAAGTAAATAGAAATGATAGGTATTAAGGCCGGTTTAACCATACTTATGCCTCATGGAATGGTAGTAATAAGTCAAATACTTCACTATTCCGACTTTATGCGCCGAGTAATAATGTTTTACAGCTTTATTGAAGTGCCAGAAGATATTTATAAAACTGATTCTATTAAGATAACTTTGGATTGTTTTGAAAAGAACTTATTATATTCTAACATATGTTAATTTATTGTAAACAACAAGTATTGTTTCTATTTCTTTAATTAGTTCGATTAGGGTTGAATTCATTCAGTAATAATCATTTCAGTTCACTACACATTAACGCTATTTCTAATCTCTATTCAATTCCAGACTTCCATGGAAAGAAATCAACCTCCAAGAAAACTAATCCCACCATTGTTTGATTCCAAGCTTCTTACGGCGAACAAACTGTATTATAATTTGTTAGGAATCGAAGAAACTCTTTGTTTTTCAACTTATCTATCGTCGGACGGCAGAGGGGGGAGGGAAATCTCGATAATTAGGTCTCGCAAGGGTGTGATTGACAGAGATGAATTGCAGGGAAGGTTATAGGGGAGGAGCGGGGAGGGATTTAGTGGAGAAGAAAGGAGATCTCTAGGATTTTGGTCCAGCGAGAAGCTGATTAGAGCTTTCGGGAGGGTGAGTGAGGGCGTTAGATATTCGATCTGTGATTTGGAAAAGAGTTTATTTTATTTATTGTGGTTGAGATATAATCTATTTAATTATTGTGACAATATATGCGATTCTTAAACGAAAGTTTGAAAGAGAAAAATCAGGAAAAGATAGGTCACATCTAGAACTTGAACTCAGGATCCTTGACTTTGCCGTTGCCCACAAGCTAATATTGTCTTAAATAATTAAATATTACAATTTGAGGTTTTACTCACTAAGTTATTCCAAAAATAAAATATTCATCCTAGACTTGCAAGTCAATAGATGTCGCACATTAAAATAAGATATATCTATCCAAGACAGATTGCATTTAGTTCGAGTTGAATCTTGTGATCATACATAAAGATAGCAACCAATAAAAATGTGAGAAAATTAAGTTAATGTTGGTAGTTCTTATTCTAAGTATAATATAGTTATAATATGACCGAAAAAGTCCCATTAGCTTAGTTGGTAGAGCGGTGCCCCGGCAAGCCTACAGTCCTAGTTCAAGTCTTAGATACGACCGACGACCGTGTCTTTTTTGTTTCAAATTTTCCTTTTGAATCGCTATATTGTCTTCAATAATTGAATATTACAATTTGAGGTTTTAATTTTATTCCAAAAATAAAATAAAATCTATTTCTTTTTTTACACATATATGTATGTGCGGATATGACATTAGATCTAAGCTGTCCAGAATGAATGTAACCATGACTACCTGCATGAATTTGGGTATCATGAAGAGGTTTTTAAGAAGTATTTAGTAACTCAAATCTAGCTTTATCATTTACAGCAACTTTTTGATTCCAAAATTTGGTGTCTCAACAGTCAAAAGTTTTTGACTACCCATAATACGGGCATGTGCAGAGTTTGGTAGTCGAAAAGCATGTACAAATTGTGTATAAAAGCCTACATCATGAATAGAGAAAAAATGGTAATTGCAATATTTTACGTATTGATTTGTCTACCTGTATTTTAATTTGCGAGACGTCTGTTACTGAATCACTGGTCTCAAATCATATTCAAAGATTGTACAACTCTGCCACTAACATCATTATGAGGTTTATTTAACAACATACTTAAAACCCCAAAAAAGTTTCCAAATCATATGCATAGATTATTTTTGTTATTTTTATTGATCCATTATTGATAAAAATTATATTTGAAATTCCACAAATCTATGTGAAACCAAATAGGATTATCACAAATTAGGTAATCAAAAGGTCATGAAATTGTCCTCTTAAAAAACAGAAAATAGTTTTACTCAAACGAAACATAAATAACCTTTGGAATTTAGAGTTGAAATTGAAATTCATGACAGTAATAAAGTAAGATCTACTTCCATCTATGTCGTACTACCCAAAGATCCCACATTTTAACATGATTAAAGAGATTAACTTTATATTGTATACATTTAAGTTTATTACTTGCACAGTAATTGGCAAGCTTGAATAATTTAAGTTGCTTAACGGAAGTTTGTTAAGAAATAACAACTTATTAGCATAAAGTCTGCCAGTTAAGTCCACCACACATTTGTGTATAGGAGACTTCTGCAACTAAATAGTTCAAGAAATATACCGTGCATTATAGAACCATCTCATTTAATTTAGTTAATGGTTTATTTGGAGAAAACAACCTACCTCCTTTTATTTTTTAAAAATAACATAACAAGCATGCCAAAGGTGAGTATATTAATTAATAAAACATTGCAAAACATTAAAATGGTTAAAAAAATATACAATTTTTGTAGTAACAGATAATATTGGCTTGATTGCCAATAAACCAAGATTTTTACTTGTATTTTTACAGCAGAATACTTTAATTATATAAATCTATGAGAAATGCTACAATTTAGAATAAAATACATCATACCATAAAAAGAAAAATTATTGTCTATTTGCTTTCAACGGTTATTTTTTTTTTAAAAGAGTATAAAGTATGCTTAGTCTGAACTTTGAAGTAAAAAGATCTCGGTTGGGGTGTTACAGAAATGAAATAATTTTACATTTTTATCGAATAGCCAATCCCAGTCAGTTCCCCATTAAACGCCGATTGTAGGTCTGTTTCATCTTTTCACAAATTATGATCTGTAGAAAAGTACATCTGTAACGTTGGTTTGATTGTCAGTTTGTTATAATTTATTAAATACCTAAGACGGACTAAGAATTAGCGGGCGTTTAACGGGGACTAACAAATCAAAATGCCACTGATTTTATCCATTTGATGACAATGTTACATTGTTTTTTTCTAAAATTCCCATATCTTGAATTATTTCAATATTTATCGTAATTACTGTGTGGATATTATACACCGATTTATCTTATTTTAGTTCAATCATTGATTAGTTATCTCTTTAAAAAAAAGAATTTTAGAAATGTGGGAATTAAAGATGAGAAATTAACATTTATATGTTGAGACCTTTTTCGGTGTAAATTTATTCAACCAACTCGACTGGCTTGAGATAAAACAAGCCAACATTAACGTTCTCCCAGAATCTTCTACCCAAATTTTTACTAAAAAAAATAACTTCCATTTGCAAGATAGGGTTACTTAATAAATAAAATTAGGTCATTCAGTCAGTGGCTGAATTGGCATCGCGTTTGGGTCCCACCCAGGCGTAGTGTGTTCAATTCCTCAGCTGGCTAAGTCATCTGTCACAACACAAGCAAAATTTTACTGTGGCGGTAGTAGGAGATTTTCAAATATTGTCGGGTTACTCGTAACCCGAGAATGTTTGACTTTATTTTTAGATAAAAAAAAGATTTTTCTCGAAAAACTATTAAGATGAAATTGAGACGTCCGGATGTGAATAAACGGTTTCAAGTTTTTATTTATTTGTCTCGCTGGATCTCGGCAAATAAACATAAAAAATATCCAATTTTAAATCGAAAACCGCTGAAGCTCACATTTGACTAACATTGTGAAGTGATCACGTGAAAAACAGAATAAATAACTGCTTTGTGCTTTGACAAAGAAATGGCAAATTTTATCATGATGGTTGAACACACGACACGTGTGTTAAGAAAATTGGAAAAAAAAACTTTTCTTTTACAGCCTTTCCAAGAATTAATTCGCTAGCTTCGTTTTTGAGTATCACTGAAGTGAAGTAATTTGGGTGTGTGTGTGTGTGTGTGTGTGTGTGCGCGCGTGTGTGTGTGTTTGTGTGTGTGTTTGTACAGGCATAACTAAAATATTAAAATTCGTTAAAAAAAGTCTGGAAAATTCTTGACATACGTTGAAATATAAGGTTGTTAATAAAAAAACCGTAACATTTTGTGCGAAATTTCTTTTTATATTATTTTAGTAAATCACACCAGAAAAACTTCTTTAAGCCAGCATCCCCAAAGATGACATAGGCCCTGAGGGAAATTATTTTCTTCAGGGCCTCCTGTGTGGAGTTATTATAAAAAATTAAAAAAATAAAAACTTTTACAAAACAAAAAACTAATTACAAATAATATTCAAAGATTAAACTTATTTTATCACAGGCATAAATACAGGATGCGCAAACGGTAACTTCTTTATTTTAAAAATATCATTAAATAAAAATTATTATTCTTTTTCCCCTTACATAATGTACCCCTTTAATTTTAAATTTTATATTTTCCAATATTTGATTTTTTTGCAGGGCACTCTATGTAATATGAAAACTCCTTTATTTTCTACACAACAAATATAGATTAATAATTATTTAATCAAAAATTTGAATAGTCTTTCCAAAGAAGTAAAAATTTGAATCCTTATTAAACAACGGAATATTCGTAATATTATCAACAGAAAAGAATATCAATTGGTAAAAAAAACTAACAGTACTTTTAAATTTGGAATAAATTATTTAAAAACAAATTTTAACAGGCAAATGATTAAACTACTTAACTCCAATCTTTCATCTATTTACATAAATGAGAGCGTCTGTGGCGGGCGGCGCGGTGGATTTGATTTCATAGAAATCTTCGTTTCTATTCCGAGATTGAAGAAATGTTGCAAAATGTCTCCATAATTTTTCGAAAAACCATTCCTTTACCCTTTTCCCATCTATTAAAGCTGAATTTTGATACTTCTTGGTGAAATTTTGCATTCTTGACGTTTAATTAGTGTAATGATATATCGACTATACAAATCTATGGAGACTACTGATAGTCACTTTGTAATGGACTGGTTCCCATTTGTATAACACTTTGGTAGAAATCAGTGGCTGTTCTCATATAATAAGTGATGAGTAGCTTTATAATACTACTACTTCAGTCTTTAAAGGTTCCCTAATACGCCTCTGCAGCGTTGGTATAGCTATATTATAGCTATATAGCGCGGCAAGGCTTATCACCGGAGTATCTAAATACTCCCACATTTCAGAGCATCTCAAAAATCTGCACTGGCTCAAATGTCTTGAAAGAATCCAGTTCAAGGTATGCTGGATGGTATTTAAGTCACTTAACGGAATGGCTCTCGCTTATTTATCAGAATTGTGTATTCCAGAAGATTCCAATTCCCGACAGTCAACCCTTAGGTCAGCAACGTCATCAGCTATCGGAAGGTTGAAGGAACCAAAGCGCACACCAGATACTAAGTTCGGTGAGCGTGCTTTTGCCGTGTCAGGACCTAAAGCCTGGAATGGACTGCCACATGATTTAAGAATGATCGCAGATTCGACAGAATTTAGGTCTAAACTTAAAACGCACCTTTTCAGACAGTCGTATCCATAATTTCAGAAACCTCCACTTTCACAGTTGACGGCAATTTAAATTTAAATTAACAAAATGTTAAAAATACTAAAAATAAAATAAAATAAATAAAAATAATAATTAAAAATAAATAAATAAAAATGATAACAACTAACAATTTGTAGGCTTTTAAGACAGTTAAAATACATTTAAATTAAAATAAAAACTATAGCAGACTTAAGATCATGCGACGACCAGTGTTTTTTGATATAGTGTCCTCTGCGTGCAGTTCTATCTTTTATAAGCATAAACTTTTTAATATAAGTGTGTTTGTTGGAAGTGACTTGCCAGGTAAGTATGTTTTGGTATCTTTTCTAAATAACAAATGTAGATCCTAGGAAATAAATTGTACAGCGCCCTTGAGGTGATTTTTCACAAAAACGGCGCTCTACAAATTATCCAATTATTATTATTATTATTATTATTATTATATGTCGTATACTGCTAGGGTTAACATTTTTACTCATAATAATTTTCACCCAAGATTTTTTTAGACTGTTACCACTTAGTTCCGATCCTGAAAAACATGGTCATTTTCGCATTTCGCGTTTAGTTGCTAACTTCACGTTTCTTCAGATGACATTTGCGATGTCACTAACCTGGCCTGTTTTGAATCGATTCGAAATTTGGCCAATTCGATTATGCGTTCTGTATTTGCTTTGATAAATCAATATTTCTATTTTTAATATTCATCTGATAGTGTTGCAAATGGTTTTTGTTATTATTTTCATTTTCATTGCGCAACGGATCGATCTTTGTCGAATCAACAGAATTGCTAAAAAGTTCGCGATCTCCGTCTTATCACCGATAAATCAGGTAAACATCAACATTCATCATAATATATTTATTTAGAAGGAAAGATCTTCAGACACACAGAAACTTATAACTTCAGTATTTCAGCTTAATCAAATAAATTCCTCTAAAATTTTAAAAGTGGAGTACCATCGTGTTCGAACAATTCGTCTGCCTGTAATCGCATCCAAATCGGAAAAGGACAATAAAAATTCGATTGAATCATTCGATGATTGATCCTTGTAGAGGAGTTTTTATGGTGGGGCTATAAAACGGCCTGGAATAAAAATTAATTGGCACTTTCCTTTGTAGGACGCGGATATCCGCTCGTAAAACAGTCATAAGAGTCAGTTAACGATTTAACCGAAAACCAGATTTATGGTGGGATAAAGTGTGGATCACAATCTATCCACATATATTTTGTCATTGTCCTTCGTTCATGGTGTCGTATTACCAAATTATATTTATTATACAAATATATTTTTTTATATAAATGGTTTCCGAATGTAATCCATTATTGACCACAGGTTGGGGTAGATATATCAAATTTATTTAAATTTGATGGCATATAAACCAACTATCGGCGCAACAGTTGATAGTTACCGTTAAACACTGATTTGCGGTCGTTTTCAGCTGTTGGTCTAATAGTGAACAGGTATATAGCATAATGATTATGCTGTCGTGCCTGATGCTTGGTCGCGCGGGCCACCCCACGTCACCCATCAGAGAGACGTGGCGCGCAGGGAACATCTGTCGCAGTGTAGTCTTTAAAATTTGAGCAGTATAGGCCGTAACACCGTCTTGTTTTTATTTATTTATTTATTTATACTGGGTTTTACAGATGATCACACTTACATGAGAACAATCCACTTATAAAAACTTAGTTATTGTACAATTACAAAAATCTACAATTAAATAAAGATACAAAAAATTAAGTACAGATACATACAATTAAATACAGATACATACAATTAGAAAACAAAAACATCACAAAATAAAAATAAAATACACAATCATATACAAGCTCGCTCAAGTAACACATTATACATTATTACAAGTGGTAAGAGGCATAAGAAATACGAGAGGTGTGCATAGAGAGAAAATTGACACAATGAATTAGCTAATATTTTTTAATAGCGCCAGAACTTTTTTTCTGAATCCGTACAAATTATCGACGAAAATATCTATTTCAGCACACTCTATCTTGTTATATAGTCGACACATCTGGGTCAGAGGGCTAAAGTAGGCGATATTATTTATAAATGTATTCAGGTGAAAAATATTATGGTGCTTAAACAATGCGAATTGGGGACATTTATTTTAATATTGCTAAGACATAATGTAGTATCAAGTTGACCGTGAATAATTTTATGTAAACATATGAGATCAGTCAATTGCCTTCTAGTTTTAAGTGTATCAGTCTTGAAGTCATCACGACGTACGTCATATGATCTAAGATGGTCATGTAATCCACATTTGAAGGATAACATTCTTAGCTTTTTTTTAATGGATTCTACAATGTTTTCATATTTGCAGTAATGTGGATTCCAAATAGAGCTTCCATATTCAAGTTTACTTCTAATTAAGGCATTGTAAAGAGTTAGAATTGATTGAGGATCTTGGAGGTAATTGTTGTAATTGTTGTAAGTAGATGTCTCCCAGATCTGTTTCCTCTGTTAGTTCTTCCATGTCAGGTTAAAAAAAAAGTTTCAACGTGGAAAAATAACGTTGAGCGTTGACAGTCACGGTTCATCTATTCTCTCCAAAAAAATAAGACCAATTTGAAAACGCACTTTTGGGGAGTGAAGAGGTCTCTCGTGAAGTTGCCTTGGGTTATTTTCAGACCAGTACCGTTTTTTAGTCACCGCTCCACAGAGATAGAAGGGGGCCTCGTCACTCTGCATGGATCCGGTTCAACATTTCTTGGGAGCGATTTATGCGGTTTTCATAGTCAAGAGGCTTCTCTTGACTCTTGGACAATCATAATCTTGTACCAGTGGAATGATAAGTTTTCATGCAAAATCCTTTTTAGTGAGCGATCAGCAATGCCTAATACAATTGCGTGCTTCCGGGCAGAGCGTCTAGGCGACCGTTCGATAGCTTCTCTCACTCTCGTTAAACGTTCGGGTGTTCTTACCGTTTTGAGTCTTCCTAAACATCTAAATCTTAGTGTGGAACAATTTTCTTCGAATGTACGCACCCAATTCACAATTAAATTACGGTGAGGGATGGTATCACGATGCGCCAGATCGAGGTGCAGCCGTAATGCCCGCTGTGTTGCGATGAAAGAACAGCCATTTTCAAGAAACAGGCTGACGGCAAAGCTCCCGTGTTGTCCGGATCAAACCATGGTAACGATTGAAAATGGTACGACCCTCCCGACATAGTGAGAAAAGTGCCAGGTTCTTACCCCACCACACGAAATGTACCGATCCTTGAAAACTGCACTGTCTGTTTTGCCACGCACTGTAAATAAAATATGAATGTTTCTTTCTTTGTCCCCTATAGACTCAAAAATTACTATACCGATTACGCTGAGAATTTCAAAGTTTATTCTTATTGGTTTCAGCAGTATTTGAATAGTACAAGAAGTCTCTTCACTGAAATGAGATACGCAGTCGAATACAAATCGATATAATGTAGTTTTTTTTAATAGTAACAATGCGGTATACAGTAGGCAATGGAGAAAGTCTGTCTTGCCCGAGGAAGACGTGGTACAATCAAGTGAAATATAAACTTATGAAGAGTAAACTTTTGAATTATGTAGAATAATATTATCTTTACCTAAAAAATAGACCCAGTTTTAAAGGTACTTTTCACTAAAGGTCATCTAGTAAATAATAAAAATCGTAAAATTTAGAAAAATGTAATTAATTCAGCCCATTTTGCCAAGTAAAAATCATACTTTTCCTGACAGTTTTTAGATGAAAAACAACCCAAATTTTATGGATTACAGATTAATTAAGTATTATAATTAACTTGTCATCGACATTTTTACAGAAAATATAAAGTAATTAAAGAAAACTATTTTGAAACAGACAAGAACTTAAAAATTTGAGATTCATGTTTAAAAAGCAGTAAAAAAAACTTTAAGATTACGGGCTTAAGGCTCAAAACACACCAAGCATGTCTTGCGCCGCGTACTGCGCAAAATACGCTTAAGTATGGCTATAGCCGCTGAAACTACGCCGAATATATAATAAGTTTCGTGAAAAGGTCAGCCAGTATGTATTCTGGGATGCCTCTGCATGTTGTGTAATTGTGTGTGAAGTATTTGAAGCAAGATGCGCACGAGGCTTCTAGGCATTATCACGCTCGGCGTAAAGACGTATAATACGCATGGTGAGGCCGTACAGGCGGATCTGTATGTAGCGCAATGTGTACGCGAAACGTGATATAAAACTAGCTGCGGAAGATACGCTTAGTGTGTTCTCACCCTAACTCTCCGAAAGTTTCCTTTATCTATTTAATCAAATTAAAAGTTCTTCTGCAAAGACAGTCTCCCCAGGATTATAAAATAATTAGATATTTCATTTAAAATACAAACTTAATTAGATAGATATTAAATCGCAATTTTTTTAATGAACTCTACTGTAATTACTTTTTTTATTATGGACTGTTTCGGATCGACGATTGGTACTTGGAATAGACTGTATTTTTAACGAAAAGGGAAGAATCGAACGATCGTGTTTATTTATCACAAGGAAAAATAGTATTGAGAAAATGGAGGTCTTTACCTTGTGAATGATGTTTGTTTTATTTGGAAGTTATGGTGGTTTCTAGATGGCTCCATTTGTACTATCATTAGTTCATAGATGTACATCTAATAAGCAACGTTGTTTCCATAACACGAACTATTTTGTAATCACCACACGACACTTTTTAATTTATTTAACTTGGGGTTGATAATTTCCGCTCTTTTAATGTGATTAATTGTTATGAGGATCGAAATTATATAAAACATTCAGCGACGAAGAATATTCTAACATAAAACAAAATACCACTGGCGATTGTGTTCTTTTTTTAAATTTTATTTCTTTTTGTACTTTTAGTAAAGAAACAAAACAAGAGAAAGGCATTTTAGGTAGGAACTGAAATGTGGAAAAATCATAAAACTGTTTCAATATTTTATAACTATTTTCCCACTAACTATGTACCATAATATGGATTATTTTAGATAATAATAATTTAAGTAAAATATGTTTATGCAGCGCAATTTCTTAACATTCCACCTCAAGTGCGCTTTTCTTAATAATAGCCTAACCTAATAACGGTAATTCGTTTATGCCAATGAAAGCTCCGTTGAAACATTAAACGAACGCCCAACATTTTTGTACATGGTTGACATTGGCTATACGAGATCGAGTCTGTGGACTGTGGCACGATGACTCTTTCACTCCTTTCTTTCCTCAAAAAAACCCCGAGTGATATTATTTTCTCCAGGGTCTCCCGTGTAGAAATAATATTTTTTTTGATTTGATTGAAGATTAAGCCATCCTCCATAGAGACTGGAGTCAACCATGCTAACAACTGAGTCAAATTCTGATTGGGTAGGACAAACATTTATTTGGTATATTTACTGGTGTGATATCATCCACTTTCAGAGAAAAGCATAATGTCCGTGTGTGATACACCAAAAGGTAATAGAATGCATTGTCATCGACAGTGAGTATATCTGCCGAGTTTCATTTTGATCGGATGTCTTGAAGCAGGTTAATTTCCACTTCCAAGATTTGTATTCATTCATCCACAATCGAAATTAAAAAAGATATATTTAAAAAGAATTACTAACTTACTATGATATCTACGTATACAGTTGAAAAAATTGCAATTATTAGGTGAAATGTTAAATTGTGTAGAATTAGTAGAAAAAAGTCTGTGAAAAAAAGTAATAACAATACTAACAACGTTGCGTGTGGATTTTGAAAGTCTTATTTTATGTCTTTCGAGAAAAGCTAAATAGAAACAAGAAAACAATAAAAAAAGTTTCCAAGAATCCACTCCGTTTCCCAAACTTCTACCAGGAGCGCATTTTATGCGAGGAGATAACTTTCGTTGGAATAGTTTACCCTTGGATAAGCCAGTCTATCACTCTGCGTCGAATAAACTAGAATAAACTGAGTATTCGGAGTGTATTATAAAGCCTCCCTATCGAGATGATCTCCTGGTATTAGCCGAGAAATTACTGTAGACTATGGGTGAACTTAGTTATTCGTTCGATTATATTTTGTTTGGCATTTTTCAGGTAGGCGAAAGCCTAAGTAAGTGACCTTATTATTTCTTTATTTTTTTATGATAAACTAATGTTTACAAGACAAGGTTTTTATGCATAGCACAAAGCTATTTAAAATATAGCTTATTACACTTTTTCAACTGAGGAGAGCCAACATTAATGTTAACTTTATTCTTACTTCGGAAAATTTTTTCAATTTTGTGTGGGTGTTTCTGGATATTAATTATTGCGTATAATAATTTGTTAATTATGTTTTTGCTTACTCTACAAGTACTAAGCTAATCGCTTTTTTTTCCTACGCAATACTTAGACCGATTAGGGGTTGAACCCCTAAACCCCCTTCCCTTATATATGACCTTGGATTTATCATTTCTAGAGATTTTATGTATGCATTCTTCCTACTGTGAGCACAAAGATTTATCGTGTATGTTGTATTCCTTATTTCTGAAGAAAGAAGACATATATAATATATTGTTTATCGAAAAGCATAAAGCTGTCCAGTCTATTTATTTATTGCACACGCATCCTTTTATCCAGAAATCGCTCAGTAAAGAACCCAGTAAGGCTAACATTACCGCATCAAATTAAAAAATTGATAATTTAATTTTTCAATTGTAAAAATAATATTAATCATAGACATATGAATATTAGTAGACCTGCCCTAAGTGATTAAAAGCGTATTATCCCCACTCCCCATACCGGTTCCATTGAAACCGGCTGTGCTCGCGTATGGCCTCAAGTGAAATCTGAAAACGTGACGTCATCATTCTTGTGCGAACTATGGTCGAGGCATCATCGGTTCATTTTACGAAATAACACGGCAAAATGTTGACTTGTGCTATGAAAACTTGTAAAAATAGATGTGAAAAAGAGAATAAACCCAATTGTCGTATTACATTCCATATATAAGCATTATTTTACCTTATTTTAAGCACATTCACATCGTATAATATAGATCAGTTGTTACTATCACATCGAGAAACGTCTGGACGCGAAACACAATGCTGGTTGGTTGCTGGGAAGTAAATTATGAACATTTATAAAAGTGTCTTAACTAAATACTTAAACGAAATATTCGACTCTGAAAATGAAACCGAATTTTTTTGCCGAATTTGGACTTCGCAAATTTGTTCATAACGTGGCGAGTAATTTGCGCTCCCATGTAAAAATGTCTATTCATTCAAAAGCAGATTTTACTTTTACGAAGTAAGTGGTGATATTATAATGCGAGATGCCTATTTACTGTCAGATTGATTTATTGACGAATCACAGTCAGCTTCACTCCCTTCGTTCTTCAACAGTTGATTTTACCCCTCGCCATTATCTTCTCGTCTATTAATTCCTATGTCTGTGATATTAATATATTTTGTGACGAAAATCTGTTTGATTGTATCAGTAAAAAATCTTGAACGATGAGCTTTGTAAACACAATTTGAATCGTGTAACTAACAATGTCATTTCCAATACGAGTAAAGCAGCTTTAAACGATTTATTTTGTTCCGTGTTTCCAGCAGCCTAATTTTTTTAGTATGTAACTGAGGCGAAACCAGGTAGTAAGGTTACTTAACTTATTAAATTAAAATTTTGACTTTGTAGAAATAACGTGATTTTGATCTTATGCAAATCGATTAACATTTAGATGCTTGTAGAGTGCTTTTCATTAATTCCTTCGAGAGAAGTCTCCCAGGTATCTTTCACGAAAGGCCACTTCCAGAATAAACAGTTTTTATCGTAATAATCAGATAATACCAGTCTGAAATGAAAGACAAATTCAAACAGATCACGATAAAATTTCAAACAGATCATGATAAAAGTTCAAACAGATCATGATTAAATTTCAAACAAGTCATGGTAAAATTTCGAACACATCAGATAAAATTTCTAACAGATTATGATAAAATTTCAAACAAGTCATAGTAAAATTTCAAACACATCATAATAAAATTTCAAACAGATCATGATAAAATTTCAAACAGATCATGATAAAATTTCAAACAGATCATGATTATATTTCAAAGAAGTCATACTAAAATTTCAAACACATTATAGTTAAATTTCAAATAGATCGTAATAAAATTTCAAACAGAAATATAACTTGTATTGTAGTCTATAATTGAACTAAGTGTATGAACATCTAGGATTAGCGCACGAAACATATTATTTTGTTCGTTTATCAAATTATTTTTAATATAATCAGAGTTCTTATTAATCTCAAACTGAAATTGACAAAAACGAAAGCAAAATAGCTATCACCCGTAGCAATAACTACACAGCAGAGATTGATTTTAAACAAACCGTTAAAAAAAAAATTCCTTAAATTAAAAATTAGTTCTAAGAATTAAACTTGAAAACAATAAATATGTCAATATTAAACGTTGAATATTTGAAAGGGCGAGAATTCTTTAAAGACTTCCTAAAACTATTTAAAAAAATTAATTAAAAAAAATTATATTGTACCTTTATATTATTTTAACACTTTTTATTATTATTGCTTTCACATTGTATAATTTGAATGACTACCATAAAAAGGGCATTAGCTTGATGTGGTAGTTAAAATTGTATTGTTTAAAAATCTACAAAATAAAATAAATAAAAAAATGTTAGAAATATTCAAGCTTCCCTATCTTAATCGTATTAGTTCTTACGTCCACATCCATCGTTCATTATTTTAAGATCTTCTGATTTGGAGGACAATCGTACAAGGATTTATTATCACATGTTGCTGTGGCTCATTCTGTGCAGGTAGAGAAACAATAGCCCATTTTGATTTTGCGTCCAACAGATTTGCGCGCTGTTTTAAAAAAAAAACGTGTTTTTACCTGTCACAAGTGACATCTATATAATACAGGAATATAAAAAAACCTACGAGTATTCGAATGCAAGGTTGTGTCAAAATTTCAAAGCAATTGGCGAAGAGCTTTTGGAGATTTTAGATTTTGAACAAACGAACATTTACATTTTTATAGATGTGCACATTAGAATTATTTTGTGCATTTGGTCATTTTTCATCCTTCCCTCATCAGTTTCATGCCCCTCTGTTACAGAATTCCACATCAGTACTTCACTGTGCAATATTCGTATAAAGCGAGTAAAAATGACTCAATCCGCAATCCTAGAGCAAAAAAAGTTTGATTAACAAAAGACTTGCGCACAATAGACACCGTAGACAATATTTCAGACAAAAAGTGCAGCGAAAGTGAAGAGTCAGTGTTTGGAATCATTCTCGTGAGATTGCTACACTGTCCTTTTATATTTTTCACACTTTTAGTGACACAGACTTGCAGTTATCTATACAAATTCGACCCACACAATCGGGGCCTCGATAACCTGGTAAATGATCATCACCATAGATTTAGCATGAATTAATGTTGAAATGCTATCCATAAATCGGATCTAATTATTGAGTTAATATGCCTTTCTGTCATTCTGTCAATATATCATTAAAATCCAAATCCAGTCATTTAATGTTTCAATTTGTATCACGATAAATACATTACGTACTCTAAAATAAGTTTGAGTGAAAAAATATTCAACAAAAAAATATATATTTCAGAAAAAAGTAGAATATTCAAATTATGTGTTACTATTTTCGTATTTAATGAGTTTTCAAAAATATTATTGATATTTGCGAACGCGGGAATTCTCGATTCTTGACAAATCAGTTAAAATTTTTTTTAATAATATAATATTTTATAGTACTATCATACATACACATAAATCAAATTTTGAAAACAAGTAAAAAAAAAATGTTTAAATAAAATATCATAGGTACTTTATAGCTTTTCTGAATCTTTCACACAATCAGCCATAATTTTGAAAGTTACAATTTTACAACGATGTTACAAGGATAAACAACCATGCACAGACAACCGAAATTAGTACTTTGATACGTAAATACTTCATCGGTTCTCTGAATTTTTCAATACATACAAATTTTTAAAATTACTTTAGAGGTCAAAGCAAATTTGTGAACCAGATTTCACATTCTAACTAACGCATGCACTTATAGCCAAAATGAGTGTGTTTGATTATTTTTCCATTGATTTTTGATCTTATTACCCAATTTTCGTTGTGATTTTTTTGACGTCTTTCATCCCGGCATTTTGGGAAAAAAAATTTACATTTACTAAATTGATTTAAATTATGTATTTGTAATGAATAGATGACAGGAGACATCGGAAATACAACAGAAAGTTAATATGTAAGACATTATAACCAAATTAAAACACACGAAGATTCTTACTTCACGTGACCATAACAATATTTTTGTAAAATCTTAGATTGGATTTTTTATCAAATTATCTACCCGGTAAAATTGTTATTCTAGTAAGACAAACAAATTGAAAATGTTTTTTTTCACTTTATTTGTCGCGTGAGAACAGGTGGTTTCTATAACTCGTAGTCTGGTCAACAGTTCGGCTGTGGATCGATATGCCCTCCTGCATGTTCCCTCCCTTCTACAACATGGGTCCCTTTAAGGCCTATGTTCACTCCTTCCTTTCCTTAAATAGATTTTCCACAGATCATCCCCAAAGATGACATAGGTCGTAAGGTATTTTCCTTTATAAATCATACAGATGTTGTTAAATAGATAAATATACACAAAAAATTGTACATTTGTTGTCATTTTCGGTTTCATACCAAAACAGACGGATGTACGACCTACCATTTTGGTGCCAAGATTCATTAAAAGAATAAGCCGTTAGCTTGCCGGGGGTTTGTAATTGAGCAAATGATAAACCAAACTGTATGAAAATTCACCATCTTTGGTGAACTGTAAAGGAATATGGAATTACTAAACCTATAAAGTTATCCAAATCTCGCCCTACTCCAAAATTCATAAGGTCTAGTTTTCTAAGTTAGTAGATAATTATTTTTGATTTTTATTGTTATCTCCCAGATAGCAAAAAGTCAACGATAAGGAACAACAGCTGTTTGGGGTTATTCTGTTTAACGATTTCGACAACACGGCGTCACATCTTCCAAAGAATTCTAGCAAGAGGAGTAAAGGGTTCACATCTATATTATTATCAGGTGATAATGGGAAGCTGGGAGACAGGTCTCTCCCGAAAAGGTTTTTCGCAATTTGCGCAGTAAGCATGACCTATTTTTAGACTTTCCAAACGGAAAGAGCTTACGAAAATCGATTATTTTGTAAGCTGATAAAATGCTATCGTGATATTAGTACTGGGAAAAAGAAATTTGGTTTTCCTTTGGAAGGCTAGTCAATGTGCTTATGACTTACAAAGGTTACAATTTCAGAGCATTTATTTAAACAAATATTTGTATATCTAAGCCTCTGATGTCATTATTGTGGACCAAAAAAATATTTATAATCATAAATATCATCTTAGATAAAAATTTAATTCGCAATAGATCTCCAGGCCGAGATGGAAGATTTGATCACAAAAATCACTAACCGATTAAACAATATTATGAGTATGAGTTTTCTATGCAGAAAATTACCAAAATTCATATGAAAAGGATCAAGTAGTCAGATATGTATGACACTATCGACATAACTAATACGTTTCGGATAATAATATATACTGTCAGTGAATCAGTTCCACACTAACAGCCTTACTAATAAATAAAAACTTGATCACCATTAAAAAGTGTTTTTGTTACACATTGTACAAAGACTGTACAATTTACATATCAAATTATTACTAGTAAAAAATGTCTCGCAACTTTGAATTTTAGCAGACTGGCGCATGCGCAGACAGAGGATATATAATATTTACATTGCATTGTGGCGTTAACACAATAGGGTCTCAAAGTAGCAGGATGCCATATGGTATTGGCGGACGGTAACGTTAGCAAAAAATATTGGAGTTGTAAAACATTTAAATAAAAACACTGATATAGCCGATAATGTACCAATTATATTCACCCATTTACCTGTTCATTAGATTCTTGGGATGAAGACTCTGCGGATAAAGTCGAAGGTGGATTGAAGGTGACGGGGCCAGTCTTTTTCTAATCTCTATAAGAAACTGCCAATCTTCTATCTATCTATCTATATAAATAAAAAAAGATAAATATGTTCGTTGGTTCAAATATTCAATCTTCGAAAGTTCTTCACTGATTGCTTTGAAATTTTGACACAACGTTGCATTTGAATACGCGTATGTTTTTATATACCTGTATTATGTATGTCACTTGTGACAGGTAAAAACACGTTTTTTTTAAACAGCGCTATCTGTTGGGCGTAAAGCCAACACGCGCTATTGTTTATTTATCTGCACAGATAGACTGCGCTACAGCAACGTGTGACGGGAAACAGCTAGTTAAATAGTACAACAATTTTATCGTGGCAACATCTGAAAATAATCAATTTAATTCCATGAACAAACATTTCAATTGTAATTTTAAATAAAGAGCTTTCTTTTTACCACCGAACAAAACCTTTACGATTTTTTAACATCAGGAAAAGGAATCATAAACTAAATTTCAGGTTTTACGTTCGTCGATTTCTCCCCTGAAACGACGCTTTACCCCATTCTTCTCAATTTCAGTATCTGGTTCGGGACTTAATAACATATTCAGAGTAGATTTAATGAACACGTTTAGTGCCTGTTGGATGTTTATGGATGTATACTTAAATTTTATTTCCCCCATCGTAAATCTTTATATGAATTCCTATTGCGTATCACTAGTTTGTGCGTGCTCTGAAAATAATGTTACATTATGGTAAATGAAAACCTGAATAAGCTGGAATGATTTAAGTATCGGTATGTGTAATTAATATTCTGCGCGAGTGTTATTTTGGGTCATTAATTATTTCTTAGCAATCTTATGATGTTGTTTGTGTGTAATAAATGGAAAATAAAAGTAGGGCGATATGTTTGAGATATAAAAAAAACCTTCCATCATACTTTCGTACATAATTATTTACATTTGTATTACATAGATCATTTTATAGAGCTGTGTGTGTAAAATTTATATTATACTTTGGGTTGATAAATATAATATAACTAGTGGATCCCCACAATGCTTCGCTATTGCTGATAACTTTCTCGGGCGCCTCAAAAATATGTTTCCATTACTTTATAAAACCAAAAGAAAAATATTCTATGAAATTATAAGATTTGTTAATAGTTACTTAAATACCTACCTACTTAATGATATATATTTTTTATTTTTCATTTCAAATAAGGAATTATACAATTTGTCACTTTGAAGAAAAGAAACTTCACTGTTGGCTAAATAAGGAGTTAGCACAACACGGCATAATACCCCAAAAATAAAAAAAAAACATAACAATTCTGCCCGTTAAAAATCTTCGACCATTTTACATTTGAAAAACCGAATCTTTACTGAACCATTAAAACATCCACCATCTTGAAACGGAAACGGAACATGGAAATAAATTTACATACAGACGAAATGCAAAACGGTCAAGTAAAAACAGGACTTCGTTACGCTCAGTGGCTCATCAATAATATACAAAGGTAGTATGTTTGTCAAGCATTCAATCTATTAATATTTTTTTTTTGTTGAACTGTAGAAGAGACCCAACTGCTCCCAACCGTCTGGAGTCAGTGAGACTATGGCATCTCCAATTGGGGTATGTTGTGAGGCTGAAAGTATTGAGGAGGGGAAGAATATGAGGAAGAGAAAGGTCACCAATCACGTCTTAAGCCATTTCAAGCAAGGTTTCAATTCTGAATGGTGGTTGTGTACCATGGCGATATTTGTTACAAATTGTGATATAACCCAAATTCATTCTATACAATTTTGTTGTTTTTGTTCGGCTTGCACGGCTTGCTTACCAGATTTTAAATGTGTACAGGTATGATTTATTATATAATAAGGTTAAAGTATACCGTTCATACATAAATCGACCGGTCGGTGGCTGAGTTGACATCGCGTTTGGGTCCCACCCAGGCGTAGTGTGTTCAATTCCTCGGCTGGCTTAATCCTCCACCACAACACAAGCAAAATTTTACATTTACTGTGGTGGTATTAGGAGATTGTTAAATATTGTCAGGTTATTTCTAACCAGGTAATATTTGTCTTTGTTAAAAAAAAATTACAAAAATCATAATTCCTTAATTCTAAAATCATAATTAAAAAATCTAAATTAAATTCATTATGTAAAATTAACTTCTCATTCATTTTAAATGACAATGAAGCAATTTAGCTTACTGAGTTATGATCGTAGTTATAAAACATAATTATAGTTTAATCGATTTTTATGAAATAAAACACTTTTGATCGATACAGTTTAAGATTCCATTAGGATGGTTTGTTTTTCAGAATTTGAACAATTCATCAAATTTCTCTGTTAATATTCAAGTTTTGTGAACGTGTTATTCATGGTATTTATATAAATATACATATATAGTTATTTCATAGTACTTGGATAGCAAGAGAACTAAGGTATGATTTGAGATTTTTTAAAATAACCGGTCCGGTGATAACTTGTGTATAGTATCAATGTGAAAGACCAAACATAAAGTTACTTGTTCGCAACCTGAAGTTGAGTTATTCATCATAAATCATCAGATCTTTTATATTGTCAACACTTTCTCACATTCTTTGAACTGTTCAAATATTGTCAGTGTTGTATGTAAGTAGTTATATGTATATACTAGCTAAGGTCAATTTGGACACTACGTTTAAAATTTTCAAAAAATACAAAAATTGTTCTAGTCAGTTAAAAATATAGAGAAAAAATGGAACGACCGTAATAATTCTGTCAAATTTATGAAAGCTCTAGATTTCCTAGTTTAATAGCTAGAATTTAGAGGGAAAATTAATACTCAAACATTATTAACCATCAAGCCACAGGTGCTTTGAAGACTGCGGCAGAAACCGAATCATTAAAACTATCCACATGCATATTTTATTTGTAAATACGGTGCCTTTATAATTTCTCTAAAATATTATACTAGTATGATTGTTAATATTAAAAAATATTAATATGAATATTTTCAATCAATATGTAGGTGTTGGGATGAAGAGTTAAAAACAATATTTTTTACAAGCTACAGCACTACGGTTCCAAGCAGTTTGGAGCTAGTGAGGCTACGTTTTCACCTATTGGGTTATGTTATAAAGCTGAAGAGTGGGAAGGCAAAAGAGACGGGGAAAAAAGTTCGGGAAGTACCTGGTTATTTACATCTAGTAACAAATCGAAGCTAGAGAGCCATATAAAGAAACGTCAACTCTTAGATTGAATTGTGGCCTTGACCTCATAGTATAATATACTACTCGAGAATGTACCGCTTTACATACGTTAATTATGCATAATAACATATAAAAAATTCGAAAGATTCGAAAGGATTCGAACCTCTATACTCTATAAATATAGGCTATGAATCCAAACCTCTTGAATCACATTCAGATCTTATCCGCTACGCCACAGATATAGTCAGAATAGAGCAGTAGAGGTTAGATTGCAAAGAAAAGTTAATCTGTCCCGTGTTAAATGTAATTATACGTAATCAAAAAACTTTATCAATATGCAAAATTGCAACTTTAGAATTAAAACCATAATACTTGATCGTGACGTTAAAGCAAAAGAGCGTTGGGTACGAACTTTGCCTGGAACTTCATTCCATCTACGGGTCCCGTTTCGGCCATTTTTCTCCATTAGTGAATCGCGGAATTATATGGACGGCGCTAAAAGGAAAATCGGACCCACTAACGTGGTGCGAGGGGTGAGAACAGAATAACATTTATTGCGCCGTAAATGTAATCCTAAAACCATGGAATAAAGGCGGAAAAACGCGTGTAACGAATCTGACAGTTAAAAAAAGATGGCGGTAAAATGAGAGATTAAATAATAGTAAGTGGAACACGTACTGGAGACACGATACTCGGATTTTATTGATGGTTTTATGGAATGAAAAGGTTGTGTTTTGATATTAGAATGTATAGCGGGGCTAAATTTTTCTTATCAATGATATTTTCGGATCTTCTATAAATAACCCTCTATTTTATCAGTTCCATGCCACAAAACATTGTTTTTTCCACATTCATTCATCACATCATGGATACTGTTCTATTAATTTGACACGATCCAATGAAGTTTTTTAAAATTATTGAAGACAATATTAACGATTCCTCAAGGAAAATTTCAAACAGAAAAGGGTAGTCACATCTGGACTTAAACCCAGAACCCTTGCCTTGCCGGAGCACCGCTCTACCAACTCAGCTAATAAGAGATACAGTTAAATAAGACCAAAGGAGAAATAGTCGCATTAGCTCAGTTGGTAGAGCGGTGCCCCGGCAAGGCAAGGGTCCCGGGTTCAAGTCCTAGATGTGACCGTATCTTTATCTGATTTTTATGTTTAAAATTTTCGTTTAGGAATCGATAATATTGTTTTCAATAATTAAATTTTACAATTTGAGGTCTTACCCATTAAATTATTCCAATTATTTTTCTTCACTTGATCGTCTCATTTCATCTTTGGAAGTCCATCAGTTCTTCTCCCGGGCGCAATGCTCATCGTTCTTAAGGCGATGCACTACGTAATAATTCAAAATTATGTGTTTTTGGTTTGAAAATTTGGATGCCTAGAAATGTTTCAGATGCTTTAATTAAATACTGCGAGTAGAATACATCCTGGCCTTTGAATTAATCGAGTATTTTTCTTTTCGAGTATAAGTCTTTTTATAAACCCAGAAAAAAAATGTATAAGGTCTATGAAAATGCTTTAAAGTTCAAAATCTCCTACTCACAAACCCATTTTCGGTTATGATTTTATCGTATAATGTGGCAAATTAAGTTATTTATGAAATGATCGGAAAAAAATTAAATATTTATGCCTGAACAACCACAATATTAAATAAAAGTCGCTTTTTGGCCATGTTTTTTCTTTGCATAAATCAAAACAGGCGGATGGTGTTAAGCTGGAATTTAAACCTTATCGCCATCTACGTAAGGGCTGTTATTGATAGCGGCTCGATTTAAAATATTACACTACGTAATGCATCGCCTTAAGTCTAAAGCGTTAGAAATTTACTTGAAATCGTCGAATACGAACAGTTTCTTGAAATGGTTTGAGCTAGGTTTAGTGCTTATGTATTTCCGAACCTTCCTTATCCTCTTCTTCTCATCCTACCAGATTTAGAAAAGCCTTGAAACATTTCCCAATTAAGCGATATCCTAGATCATCCACTATATTCGGGCAGTTGGCACTCCCGCTATCACATAAAACCAACAATAAAATAATTAACTAACCGTCACTCTGTTTCTCGGCAGGAGTAGGCAGAGGGTGGATTGCCAAATATTCGGTCTTGACACATACTCCTTGCTTTATTCACATTTATACATCATCTCATGCACTGTGTCATTCTTATTCTCTTGACACGGCATGATTCAAGAATTTGGTTCACTTGGTACGTCATGGGCATCCCCTCCTTCTTCTACCATTCACATTTGTATTACATACTCTCCTAATAATCCATTTTTTGTATATGCCCAAACCATCTAAGTGTCTCTTTCTTAATCTTACTCATTTTTACAGCATTGCGTCTACTTTCATCTTTCCTCTGGCAGTTCCATGCTTCACTACCATACTTTGGGATAGGTACCAGCAATTCATTGTGGACTGCTAGCTTCGCTACTTTAAATTATTTGGAAGGTATCAGAAAAATGTAATAATTAGTGGAAAAGAGTGGATTTTTAAAACCTTTGTACTATCAGTTCGTTCAGCCTTGAATTAGAGTTAATCTAATTCATTCCATAACACTTTGTCTCATTTTTAAAACCGCGCAATACAACCCACGAATTTATGAACTTCACAAATAATACCGTTGACATTTTCTTTAGGGCTCAATGTTGGGGCTGTTTGCGTATTCCAGAGGCGTATCGTGGGAATGTCCGCAGTACTTACCCGTACTAGGTGACACTCGGGGGCGTAACGGAAACCGCCCCGGGTCGGGTTAACCGGGCCGGTCTGATATTCTCACTCTCTGGGGCAATGTTTAGATTCATACACATACATTTAGGTAATCAGAAGAGAGAACATCTGATTTGAATATTGTGTGCACCGTTTTTCGTTCTATATTATCGTCCTCCATGTCGATGGCTTAGAGGTGAAATATTGTAATCAAATTGAGTTTTGCAGATCTGGAAACATTAGACTTTATCATATATCATTACGTTTTTATTTAAGTATTACAGTATCCATTCGAGCGATTGGTGTGTACATATGTATGTTATTTAATTAATACCATGCTCAATATATTAATACGGAAAAATATGAAATTCGGTACTGCGGATTAAGGCCAATGAATCCACCTTGATTTTTCTGTGTATCCCATGTTTTTAGGTTTTGGCACATAATGGCAAGCGATCGTTCAAACCATTTCGCAAACTTGGCATAATATGACCAAAATCGCTCGAGTAGATGTAAATACAAGACTTTGGTATGGACTTTGCAAAAAGATAATTCGCTGTCCTAGTTCTTGTATGTTCAATAGACCTTTTTTTGCAAAACTGAGTTATGAATGCCACTATGTTCATTAGCCTATCGCGCATTAATGAAGCTCAAAAAAAACATATTTTTTGGTTTTTAAGTGACATTTTAAGCATTTTTCGAGTGCCGAATAAGGTTTACTCACGGAATAATGTTTCAGTTCTTATTTGTTCAATCTCCTGTATATTGAACATTCAAACACTCAAAGTTATGAATATAATATTTTTTAAAAGTTCATAGATATTTGTTCAACATCCCGCCGAACGTTGAGGTCTTGAATGTTCAATCTCCACTGTCAATCAATCAGGAGCCGGCTAGTTAAAATGTGCGGCCATGTTGATTTTTAGTTGTTTTCTAACAACCAAATTGTTCCACTAAAAATACGTTTAATTGCGAATATATACTGTTATTGAACTAAAAAATGACTTCACCGACTCCAGAATCAATTCACCTAAGAACAGTAGCTCAAATAGAAAGGTAAGTCTTAAAAGTATGTCATTTATAGGCTTTTTCACCATATTTTACATGTACTTCTTGAATTTGCTAGGCAAATATACAGGATGCTTCATTTATTATTTATTTATTCAATAATTTATTTACAAACTTAGGACTTTTACATAAAATGAGTATTAATAAATTATATTAGTGCATTAAAACTTATTTTTATTCAAGAAATACAACAAAAGAGCCAGGACATGGAAATGTGCAAAAAGTCGACTGTCCTCAAAGTCTGATTGAAAGACATCTACGACACATATTTTGTCCGTTATCACTGCTGAGATCGCTGATGAAAACGAAGTCCAAATATTTCAATTTTGAATTCATTCAATCAAAAGTTTCTGATTTTTTGTTTTTTTTAGTCACATAAAAAACCATAAACATATTTTTATGTAGGAACTACAATAAAACCAACTAGGCAAACGACTAACAACAATAAATGTAATGTTAAATAGCGCACACCCATAACCCAAATCACGGGATATTATAATTTTAGGATTTTAAGAGCTGAAAGTATTTAAAAAAATAATATTTTATTCACGATAATCAACATAAATAATAAGTTCACGGCAAATAAGACCTTCCGAAAGAAAAAAAATCTTTCTAATGTAAGTAAACTTTAAAAATTACATTTATCAAATGTAGGTAAGGAAACAATAAAAAAAACAAATTTTCAACTGAAAATTGTACTTCAATAATTTTACGCATCACTCGGGATTTTTTTTAATGGAATACCGCACACTTTCAACTGCTCCCAACCATCTGGAGCCAGTGAGACTTTGGAATCCCCAATTGGGGTATATTAGTATATTGTGAGGCTGAAGGTAGTGTGGAGGGGAAGGAGATGGAGAGGAGAAAGAGAGGAAGGAGGATGAAGGAGAAGAGGGATGGTACGTGAGTATCTATTCAGATCTGATCACCAAACACGGCTAAAGCCATTTCAATTCTTATGGTGGTCTTTACACCATATTTTCCTCTATGGAAAATGCCGCAAATAGACAATATGTTATTTTAAATTAATAATTTGTGAAATAACATAAATGAATCAAATAAAATTTACTTGCGCACGCCGGGATTTGAATCCACGACCTCCGAATTTCTAGACAAGAGTACCCCTAGACCACGGAGGCCGTAATACGTACGATGTAAGAATATTTCACATCACGCATGCACTGACAACCGATGGTAGTATATTAGCGGTAGGTACCTTTGTTCTTGTGCATTGTTTTCAAACATCCAAAATATTGGATGATTTATATAGAGCAGTTCTTGTGAAAAATCAACTCAAGGACTCTGTTTGTATATTTTAAAGTAATACTTTAAGTCAACTACCAACTAAGATAAAAGTAAAGTATTTGAAATCTGAAAATCACCATGTATATATAATTTACCACTAATTGACTAATTGAACAAAAAATACCTAAAACTTATGGGAGCCGAATTGTTCAATCTCCAGACAATATGTTCAATATCCAAAATAATCATTCATCATTTTCAAGCCATGTTCAACGTCCACCTTTAAAGTCATAATATGGGCTTAATATAGCTTCAATCTTCGAAAAATGATCTTTAATAATTTTCTGTTACACATATGTATTAAACGAAATAATAAAAACAAATAAAACCTGTCTTCCTGGTTGGATAACAAAAGACTTATTAAAAATGATTAATAAAAGAAATAAACTACCCTTTAAAATAAAAAAAGAACCCTGTAACCTATTACTGAAAACAGAATTTACTAAAATACGTAACCAAATAACTATACAAAAACAAAACTCTAAAACACAACACTATAGCAGACTATTTAAAAAATGTGAAAATAATACCAAAAAAACTTGGAACCTAATTAACAACATTATCAAGAATCAAACAAACACGCAAAGCAAACCATGTAAAAAACTAAAGAGAGATAATGAAATTATCACAGAAGAGATCAAGATATGCGAATGCTTTAATAACTACTTTTGTAATGTTGGCGCCTCTTTAGCTGGTAATATAATTAACAAATACACCCATGAACTGGATGAAAAAATTTCATTAAAGTATGAAAGTACGGAGTCAATATACCTACAACCCGCAACTGAACCCGAAATACTAGCTGTTATAAAATCCCTAAAATCAAATACGAGTGCTGGTCATGACCAATTAAAATGTGTAACAGTACAAAAACTTGCCCCGCTATTAACACCTATACTAACTAAACTGATTAACCTGAGCCTAAAAGAAGGTCAATTTCCGAACAGTTGTAAAATCGCAAGGGTTATCCCAATATATAAAGGGAGCTCTAAAACTCAAACATCAAACTACAGGCCTATTTCTGTCCTACCAATTCTATCAAAAATATACGAAAGAGTAATATACGATAGGCTAAACAACTTTCTGAAAAAAAAAAATCATTTCTATATGCCAAACAATACGGTTTCAGAAAAAAGTCTAACACTCTTTCTGCAACTAATGATCTTATAAATAAACTTAGAACTAGCATAGAAAATAGAAACTATGTCATACCAATTCTTGTAGACCTTCAAAAAGCCTTTGACACCGTAAGTCATGAAATACTGATTAAAAAAATAGAAAAAACAGGAGTAACCGGTCCAGCTATCAAATTAATTAAATCATATCTATCAAACAGAAAACAATATGTTAGCATAGAAGATAATAACAGTCAGTTAGAGAGTATAAACTATGGAGTTCCGCAAGGATCTATACTGGGGCCCCTCCTATTCCAAATATATATAAATGACATCTGCCAGTTGAAACTACATGGTGAAATATTTCTATACGCAGATGACACTGCAATATTTTACTTCGGAAAAAACTTAGAAACTCTATTAGAACAATCTCAAGAGGATCTTAATATTCAAAACAGTTGGCTAATAAAAAATATATTAACAATAAATATTAATAAAACCGTCTACATGATCCTAAGCTCACCTAAAATAATAATACCGTCGCATAAACCTCTACAAATAGAAGAAAGGGACTTGCTTATTCTAAATAGCGAAAAATACCTTGGCTTACATATTGATAAACATCTGACATTTAAACAACACGTAGAAAAATTAAAAGCAAAAATCATCCCACTAATTGGTGTATTTGGTAGAATTGCCCATCTCCTACCAACGGAGGTAAAGAGGGGCTTATATTTTAGTTTAATCCAGTCCCATCTAAATTATTTAATAGAAATATGGGGAAACACATACATTTCATACCTAAATGATTTACAAACAATACAGAACAAAGTTATTAACAAACTCTTCAATTATAACCCGGACACTCCCACAAAAAAACTGTATCAGGAAATGAAACTTTTGAAAATAAGAAAATTGTACGAATACAACATATGCCTCCTAATCTACAAAATCCAAAATGGGTTTATACACACAAACACAATATTTAAACAAACGTCACAAGTACACGAACATTATACTAGGCAACATAACAAATTGTACACACATGCTGTAAGGACTGAAAGTGGCAAAAGAGGCATTGGCCACGAGGGTGTACAAATATACAATCTCCTTCCAGATAAACTTAAAATGGAGAGTATAAATGTATTTTAAAAAAAACTTTTTAATCTTAAGTTATTAGAACAATATTAGAATACTATTTATTGAATGTTATATATTTAAGTTAAGAAAGTGAAATGTAAATTTCTTTTAACTTAATAAATAAATAAAAAAAAATATAAAAAAAATGACCAAAATCGAGAATTTTTTAGAATTTGCATGTAAAAACAAAAAAAACGTCTCCTGTAAAATTTGCTAAATGGTCTATTGAACATACAAGAACTAAGGCAGCGAATTGTTGAGGATATTCAATAGGTATGTTCATGTGACACTGCGCGGAGGATTAACAATATATTTTCATATATTTATATCTTTGAGATGGTAGGTTTACAAGATGCAATACTTGAACCGATAAAAAAATAAGCTTTCTAGTACATTTCAGTATTTCACTCATTTTCTATTAATTTGTTAGAGTTTGAGTGTTTTATTTATTTAATTTGTAAAATAATGTACACTACGAATGAATGTGATCCCATAATAAGACGCATAGCCTAATTTAGATAACTTTACACAAATAAATCAAAAACACTTGCCTAAATTGACTCTTGAAACCTTCAAAGCCAATGTTGAATATATCACGAGAAATAAAGATTGCATTTAGCAGCACCACCTCTTTTCATGCTATGCTGGACCAAAACTTTGATTCTACATAGTGAGTCGTGATATCGACACTGGCGAATGTTTGATACGAACAATGTATAGTGTTCCAGGAGGTATGGACTGCCAATATTTTATTTTTATATTTTAAATACTGTTATTGTAAGGGCCACATTTCTCCTAGATTGAAGAATTTAGTAATGCGTTTGAAGAGTAAATCATATGAAGCATAAATTGCGTTCACCAATAAATTTTACTCACCATGTATTTTCATTCTCTTTAACTCCACATAACATAAGCACTGACGTAAATAATTTTCCACAAGGCCTACGTCAGCTTCGGTGATGCTATGTGGAGGGTCTTTTAAGTCATGAAAGACGAAGAAGTTCTGAGAAGGAAAAAGTTATGAGGGATGGGTAAAATATGGGAGTCAGTGTGCCCTGATAATAACATAAATATATACTGATAATAGCTAAAATCATTTCAAGCCACCTTTCGATTCTGAATGGTTGTCTGAATGTTGTATCTTCCAATGGATTTGGTTCCCTAAAGCTTGTGTTCTGAACAAAACCAGTTTCACATACAAACAACTTTATTCTTAGGCACTACTCTTTAATTGGCTTCGGAGTTAACTTCAAGTAATTACTTTTAAACTTGTTCATTCCAAATTCATCCTCCTGTTTCACTGATTCTTTCACAGAAAATTGACAAGAGAACATTTAGAAAACAGACAACACGATACAACCATTTATTTATTCATTTTAAACATACTGATTTGCTGTTACATGATTCACTGAAAGTCTCAGAGATAGTAAGAGTTTTTTTTATGTTTGAATAACAAAAATAACATTAATTTACATGATACGTGGTAGATATAAAGTTGCATTCAAATGTATTTAAAATAGGAAAAGAGATAGATAAAAAACAGAAACCAGTTTTAAAATTGCAGACGGCTTAAAAATTATAATGTAGGTTCATAATACAAAATATATTAGTGAACGATAAGAACAATATTAAAAAAATATTTATGCAATCGCTTCTATGCTATGCTCCTTAATTTTGCGATATACACGAACATCAATCAGGTACCTCCTTACTAAACTTATTAAAAATATTTTTTTCAAGTTTCGTAAGTTTCAATTTGGGAGGCGGGTTTAGGTACCGCTGCCCCAAGAACTATTTATTGGATAACCAACACCTATGCGTAGGTCACCTTGAGTGGTTCACCTTTGATGATTTAGCAGGAGTGCCCGGATTAATTGGGTGAGGTGTGTTCAAGATACGCCCACCACTTGCCTGGAGTGCCAGATCGAGGGAGGCTGGTTTGGGGAGACCTTTTGACCTCTCCAACTGGTCTGTCAACCCATCACCTTAGGCCGCAGTGGGTTGGGATTATTTATATCTCACTCCTGGTTCCACTGATACCTAGATTCCAACCAACCCCTCATACATTTTGCGTTCCCAGAACTTCTTCTCCTTAAAAAGACCCTCAACACAGCAACCTGAAAGATGACATAATATGCCCTGAGGGAAATTATTTTTCTCAGAGCCTTCTGTGTGGGGTTAATGTAAAAAAGTATGAAAGTGCGTAATAGGTTTCCAATTGTGTAATAGGTACATATATGTGGTAGTTAAACCCGGAATTGTAGTTTCTGAATAATACGTTTCGCCTGGTTGTTTGATTTACTGCTTTAAAGTCGATGTGTTGCGGTCGATGGAATTCACGATAAATATTGGAATAAGTTGGAGTAAGTTTTTTTTCTTTACTATTCTTCAATGTTGTTGTTTTTCCACTGTTTTGCTTAGTCATTGAATCAAAAATTTAATTCGCAGCTCCGTGTTCAATTATTAGAGTATTATTTTTAATTTCTGTAGGGGAATAAAACATCGCTCGAATAAAAGCACAGTAGACAATAATTAAAGTTGTAAAGCACTTCACTTCGGTTTTCTCATTTATTCATAGATAAAGTTGAATTTCTATGAATACATTTAATGATTAAAGGTCCTTTTACCTGGCTTAAACTGGAGATCTGCCGGAAGAGGGGAATAAATAACAAAATATATTTTTAATAAATTTAATATAATTTTTTTATTAAATAGTTTTATTAAAGTGAAAGGAATAGTTTCTTATATGGAAAGTGACATAAAATGATATTTATATAATATTGCTTAAGTTTCCCTGCTTGGCTTTGCTCAACCTTATCACAACGTTTTTTAAACACTTCGTAAGAAAATCGTGAAAAGTATTTTTATCTTATTTTTTAATAGGAAAAAAAACATTTCATAACATAGATCACGATGGGAAGAGTTAATTTTTAGCTTAAAATAGCTGCGTTTGACTAGGAAGACCAGATTTTAACAAATATTGTGCTAGTTTTATGTTGGCATAAAATATCATATAGATAATTGTTTCGTGATGGCTTATTGGTTCGCGATGGGTTTGATTTGTTCTTCATCAAGGACTGAACTAAGATTTGAAATATTCTGATGAAGTCTACACTTAGGAGTGTTTTGAAAGAACGCAGTCAGTTGTTAAAGTAAATTTGCTATGTAACGATCTTGTTCGGTTGAGCAGTTCGACGTAAATGCTGTGGAATTCATGGATATCTAAAGTGATGTTCGCCGGTAGATAATACACGTTAAAAACTGCCTGTGATCTTAATCAACTGCGTTATTGTACAAGTCAACTATACAAGTGTGAGGCCCCACTAAAAACATGAACAATTTTCTGCTATAAGTACGCTTTCTTGTGCAATACTCTCGTATTGGTGTGGAGTATTTAGGCTTGCATCTGAATCACAGGTATTCAAAGGCAGATAGGAGAATGGATTCCCTTTTTCTGACACGTTTGGTGGAATCATGCAATCGCGTCATCTTACAGTATTGATTTTTTCTTCTTTGAAATGACAATCATAAAGTTTTTTCCGGTTTGTGAGATGAGTTGGATTTGTTTGCTTTTCGTTATAACATTTTTAAAACAATATATATATGAAATATTTCGATAAAATCAAAATTCACTGACTGCAATACTTATTTGAACTTTATTTTGTTTTGAAAACTTAAAAACCTTTACAGTCATAAAACTAACACCACCTTTCACTATGGTTGCTTATTCAGAAAATTATGTATCGGAAAGATGTATTTCTTTTCACAAAATAATACATGTATCATTTAATACCAACATTTCAGCTTTTACCCCTCTTCCTCTGAGCTACTCAATTAGGGATGACTGGACTACTAGGAGGGTAAGCTGCGACACCTTCCATCATTAGGGGATGGAGGCTTCGCTGATGAGAGACCCGAGGGAGGCCCTACAATTAATAGGCGCCTCGAAACACCCCCTACCATCTTCCTACCCTACATACCTCACCACCCTGCTACCCTTGACAATGGGCCAAGGTTCTACCAAATTGCTAACGTCGGAAATTTGATTTGACTGACTAATGATATTCATGTACATTGTATATAATGTTCGGGTTACAATAGTTATTGTCTCATCGTAATGTTATTATGAACTATTCACATTCATTTGCGTAATTAATCAATTGTGTCTAATTATTCCTTTGTTTAAAGACATTGATTTAAGCTTACCTAGCTCAAATTTGACGTATTTCGAAATGTTTTTTTTTTTATCAGAGGCTACGAAAATAATACTAGGCATATGTTTAAAAATTAATTTTACTTATGTATAGGTTCAAACGTAAGCACAAAGTTTTTCTTTAAAAATAGAAAATACACTCGTATTAAAATTTTGCTTCAAATGAAATCAACAGATTAAACACGATAATAAAAAGTATTGCGTAGAATCGAAGTTTTCTACGTTATTTATTTTTTATAGTCGAAGTGAAAGAAATATCTTGGTGCAAGATTAAAAAAGTAGGTACTAGTCAAAAATATGACCGTCACAGGGTAAAACCAGCCAGGGGGTCTAGCACAATGAAATCAATAACTTTGCAATGTCGGATCGATAGGCGGAACTACCGACGATTTTATACGTATTTGTTTTTACATTTGATTTCCCGATCACGGTCGCAATGTTGATAATAGTACGGACAATCCATAAAATCCTATGTCAATACCATATCGACGAAATCCGTCATATATGGTGAGATAGCAATATTTCCGAGCACGGTCAGAATATGCTTCCGGTAGTCGGTAGTCAAAAGCCGCTGCTTTTGGCGAGGCCTTCAAGGTGACGATATGCATGAATTTTTTAATTATGTCGTTCTTAACTAACTAACTAACTAACCATCACGCCGTTTCCCCGCAGGGGTAGGCAGAGAGGACGGACCGCCAAAAAACTCGGTCTTGGCACACATTCCTTGCCTCATTCACATTCATACATCGTCTCATACATACTCTTCTATTGTTCTGACTCTTGACATGGCCCGACTCGAGTATCTGATTCACTTGGTCGTGCCATGTCTTCCTCGGGCGTCCCCGACTTCTGCTACCATTCACATTTGCATCGTATATTCTCCTTACACTCCTTTCTACGCTCATTCGCTCTACATGCCCAAACCATCTAAGCGTCCCTTTCTTGATCTTACTCATTACGCTTACATCAGCCTTGCACTCTTTGCGGATATCCACATTCCTCACACGATCATACATGGTTTTACCACACAATACTTTTTGTCGTTCTTTATGCAAAATAAGTGGCTAAAATGAAATGTACAAACTTAGTACTTACAATTCGCTGCCTTAGTTCTTGTATGTTCAATAGACCACTTAGCAAATTTTACAGGAGACGTTTTTTTGTTTTTACAGGCAAATTCTAAAAAATTCTTGGTTTTGGTCATTTCGTTCAATACATATGTGTAACAGGAAATAATTAAAGATCATCATTTTTCTAAGATTGAAGCTATAATATGCCCATATTATGACTTTAAAGGTGGACGTTGAACATGGCTTGAAAATGATGAATGATTATTTTGGATATTGAACATATCGTCTGGAGATTGAACAATTCGGCTCCCATAAGTTTTAGGTATTTTTTGTTCAATTAGCCAATTAGTGGTAAATTGTATATGCAGGGTGATTTTCAGATTTCAAATACTTTACTTTTATCTTAGTTAGTAGTTGACTTAAAGTATTACTTTAAAATATACAAACAGAGTCCTTGAGTTGATTTTTCACAAAAACTGCTCTATATAAATCATCCAATATTTTGGAAGTTTGAAAACAATGCACAAGTACAAAGGTACCTACCGCTAATATACTACTATCGGTTGTCGGTGCATGCGTGATGTGAAATATTCTTACATCGTACGTATTACGGCCTCCGTGGTCTAGGGGTACTCTTGACTAGAAATCCGGAGGTCGCGGATTCAAATTCCGGCGTGCGCAAGTATATTTTATTTGATTCATTTATGTTATATCACAAATTATTCATTTAAAATAACATATAGTCTATTTGCGACATGTTCCAGAGAGGAAGATATGGTGTAAAGACCACCATAAGAATTGAAATGGCTTTAGCCGTGTTTGGTGATCAGATCTGAATAGATACTCACATGCCATCTCTTTTCTCCTTCATCCTCCTTCCTCTCTTTCTTCTCTCCATCTCCTTCCCCTCCACACTACCTTCAGCCTCACAATATACTAATATACCCCAATTGGGGATTCCGTAGTCTCACTCGCTCTAGATGGTTGAGAGCAGTTGAGTCTGTGTGCGGTATTCCATAAAAAAAATCCCGAGTGATGCGTAAAATTATTGAAGTTCAATTTTCAGTTGAAAAATTTTTTTTTTATTGTTTCGTTACCTACATTTGACAAATGTCATTTTTAAAGTTTACTTACTTTAGAAAGATTTTTTTTTCTTTCGGAAGGTCTTATTTACCGTGAGCTTATATTATTTATGTTGATTATCGTGAGAAAAATATTATTTTTTCAAATACTTTCAGCTCTTAAAATCATAAAATTATAATATCCCGCGATTTGGGTTATGGGTGTGCGCTATTTAACATTACATTTATTGTTTGTTAGTCGTTTGCCTAGTTGGTTTTACTGTAGTTCCTACATAAATATGTTTATTGTTTTTTATGTGACTAACAAAAACAAAAAATCAGAAACTTTTAATTGAATGAATTCAAAATTGAAATATTTGGACTTCGTTTTCATCAGCGATCTCAGCAGTGATAACGGACAAAATAAATAATTGATTAAATAAATAATAAATGAAGAATCCTGTATATTTGCCTAGCAAATTCAAGAAGTACATGTAAAATATGGTGAAAAAGCCTATAAATGACACAATTTTTAAGACTTACCTTTCTATTTGAGCTACTGTTCTAAGGTTTATTGATTCTGGAGTCGGTGAAGTAATTTTTTAGTTCAATAACAGTATATATTCGCAATTAAACGTATTTTTAGTGGAACAATTTCGTTGTTAGAAAACAACTAAAAATCAACATGGCCGCACATTTTAACTAGCCGGCTCCTGATTGGTTGAAAGTGGAGATTGAATATTCAAGACCTCAACCTTCTGCGTGATGTTGAACAAATATCTATGAACTTTTTTAAAAATATTATATTCATAACGTTGAGTGTTTGAAAGTTCAATATCCAGGAGATTGAACAAATAAGAACTGAAACATTATTCCGTGAGTGGATATTGGCACTCGAAAAATGCTTAAAATGTCACTTAAAAACCAAAAAATATGTTTTTTTTAACTTCATTAATGCGCAATAGGCTAATGTACATATTGGCATTCATAACTCAGTTTTGCAAAAAAAAAGGTCTATTGAACATACAAGAACTAGGACAGCGAATTGAAAAAAATCGCTTACACGATCCACGGACGCGATCAATTGATTCCTTTCCATCTTGGAGAAACAAAAGTTGTGAGTCATAACTAAAGACCACATGAAATAATTATCTCCCCTTTAGTGCTAAAAAGTATATGCGGACTGCCAATGTATATTAAAGTTATTATTTCAATTGAAATTGTCAATATATTAGTTTTTTATTAACTTTTACATAGCCGTCTAACGTTAATTTATAGACAGATGCGTCAGTATTGCCAGCTTATGTCGATTTGCATTACCAATATCGGTCTGGGTTAGTGTGACCGTGCTCGGCATAAAATCATCGGTAGTTACGCCTATCGATACAATATTTTAAAATGATCGATATACACTGTCAAAACTGGAGGTATTTGATATTCTGAAACGTCAAAAGTTGTAGAGTTATGTAAAAATATTAATAAATTGGCAATGTTGAAATGAAATACTAAACTTTTTATGCATTGTCAGTCTGTATTTCCTTTTAGACACTAAACATGGACTAGCTTAGTTCATGAGGTCTTTATTCACAACTTGTAATGAGAATGAATTTTGTTTCTGCAAACGCACAAACAAATATAGAGTCATTGGCCAGAACGAATTAAACTAGCAGCGTATACGAATTATTTCAATTCTAAGAGTTTCGTTTGTTAAAAAGCCAGTAATTTTGTGTAACGAACGATATTATAAAAATATGTCTATACAGTTAATTGAAGCTTATCTGATACTCACTCTTACCGTCGCTCGGAATATCAATCGTTGACTTTGCTCGCAAATATAGTTAACTGACCATAGATGACCGATTTCGTCAATATCGTATTGACAAAGAGCTTTATCTATCGTCCGTGCTAGACTTCCTGGTCCAAACTAAATAAATGGAACCAAAAGACAAGAATTTCTTTATTTATTTTTTATGCGATAACTGCTCTCAACCCTCCGGAGCCAGCATCCCTAATTGGAGTATGTTATGAGGCTGAAGATCGTGGGGAGACGAAGTAGATTGGGAGGAGGAAGGTAGTATTGGAGAAAGAGAAATACTGGTTATGCAGATCTTATTGCCAAACACTACGAAAGCCATTTCAAGCAATTTTTCAATTCTTTGTGGGGGTCTTTTATGGCGAAAATGAGAGATCTCCCACTCTGGAACATGGTGAAAATATTAGTACTAGGTAGGTATATATTATTTTTAAATTAATTAATTGTTAAATATCAAAAGTGAATTATATATAAAAGACCCCGAAAGACGTCGAAGGATCAAAACAATTAGTTTTCAATACAAATTATTACCAGTTTAGAAGTTGGATATAATTGATTTTGCAATCATTCGTTAAAACAATATTTCCTGTATCCTCTCTTATTTTCGGGTGCTAACTGTATACACATTAAACATTACGAATTGAGCCATTACTGTGGTACTATCACTGGTATTTTTATACGGAGTGTTTTCCCTCCTTTAATGAAAATTCTCTCTCAAAAACTACCTTATTCAAGATTTTATCTCCTTCCCAGGATAATGTAAGTCAGTGAAAGAGCTTGGAAGCATGTTCTTTTAAGAGGAGAGATAGTTGTTTTTAAAGTTTATTTTTTCATTTATGAATTAAAAGAGATTCAAAATAATGAGAGTATATTACGGAACACCAGAATATTATTTGTAGGCGTTTTAAAATATTTATTGACGAAAATTCGAATTAATTTATTAATGATTCTGCCAAAAGTCACAAAGTGGTTCGCTACGTTTGGTGACTTAGCAGGGGTAACCGGGTTAAAAGGGTGAGGTTTGTCGGGGTCTTGGCGATACAAGTGTCTGCCCACCAACTGCGTGGGAAGCTGGATCGGGAGATACTGGTTGAGGGAGACTTTATGACCTCTCAGACAGGACTCTCAGAACATCGTCTTTTATCGGGATTTCGGGATCCATACATATTATCGGGATTCATACATCCGTCACTCCTGGACACACTGACCCCCAGATTCCTACCCAACACTCATACATTTTTCCTTCCCATAACTTCCTTCCTCCCCTTCTTTTCCCACAAAGACCCTCCACACAGCATACCCAAACACGACATAGATTCTAAGGGGAATTATTTTCCTCAGGGCCTAAAAAAAAAAAAAAAAACTTAAATATTCGAGCAAATGTTTTTTTTAAATTTGTTTGTATTCTTAAGAGTATGGAAGTGATTAAGATCCCTAAGGCACAATTCATTATAGAAGAGGTAAGTTATCAAAACCGACAGTTGAGACTAAACTAAAGCAAATAGCATTTAAAAGGAACGAAGCCTCTTCAATACAAAACGTAATTTTGGATTTGCTGCCAAAATATCCAGTCTAAGGTATTAAGAATTAAAACAAAAAATCAATGAGATTAAATTCAAATTACAAATGACCGATTTATGTTGGAACACAAATTTGTCATATCGACACCGGAAACCAAAAGAGCCCAAGCGACAATTTAGTCGAATTTGCGTTAGTCATATAATATACATAAAAATAAATAAGAATAATGACAAATGTACATTTATAGAAATGTATTTTATATTTTCACAGCATATATATATATATAAACATAAAAATTTCGACTGAAAGAAAAACATTTTTTTTTGCTTTTAATTTAAATTATATACTTCATTTTATATTACATTTTAATTTTATATTTCATTTTATTTAAATCGTATATTGGACAAGTTTATTATTTTATAATTTATCTTCTATTTCACAAAAAATATATATGTGTCTTCTGAAATCATGAAAAATTGAATTTTTAAACAGCCTATAGGTGTGTAAAGTGCCCTAACTTAGGGGGGTGATTTTACATGATTTTAGAAGTAAAAAAATAAGTTAGTTTTCAGGTTAAAAAGTTGAATTTTTTGTATGTGAAAATAGACATTGGAATATTGAAATTTTTTTAAAATATTTTTTACTTCCACCATCATGTAGAATCACCTCCAGAAGTTAGCGCTTTATTCCAGGACACCCTGTTTTTTATAATTTCAAATTAAAAAAAATCAAAATTTTGTATTAAAAGGCCACGCAGCGTTCCTCTTTGATAAATTTCAATTCTACGTTCAACATTTTCGGAAGACTTTCATGCGTCATACGTTATGTAGGTAGACACTACTAGGCGGCTTTGAGAAGACTGACCCACATGTATAACATCAGAGATTTTCATCAAGCAGAGTGCTTTTCATTTAGATTTTAGATACTTAAGTGCGCCGGTCTGACATTCAATTTGTTTGTGATTGATTTATTGCTCGAAAAACGTATGGAAATTTGTATTTTCTGCCAAAAAGGTCAAAGATACGCGAAAATCATAAATAATAATACCGAAGTATTTTTCATTACAGATAAAAAAAATAGTGCGATACTCGTAAACGAGTACCTATTATTAAAATTAGTTTTGAAATTAATGTTAAGCTAATAAGATAAAATTTCATAGTTAACTGGTTTATTATCTTGTAATTATAATTAATTACTACATAATTTAATTTTTTTAAGATATGCTTGGTAAAAATAATGATAATAATTTATTGGTAGTTAATAGGAAAAAAATATATTTATTTTTTATATTTACAGAACAATAATAATGTCGTTTTAAATTTATTTTTTAATGTGAATTAAATGCTCTTAACCGTCTGAAGCCAGTGAGACTATGTAATCCCCTATTAAAGTAACATACTTTTTAGGCTGAAGGTAGTGGGGACGGGAAGTAGATGGGAAAAGAATGGTGGGGGGGGTACCCGATGACTCAGATCTGGTCACAAAACACGGCTAAAGCCATTTTAAGCAATGTTTCAATTCTCAATGATGGTCTTAAGCCAAGGCAAAACTTAGAGTATCTTCCACCCTGGGACGTGCTGCACGTATAGTATTTATCATTTAAATTAATAAATTGTGAAATGACACAAATTTATCCAATAAAATTTACTTGCCCATGCTGGGATTTAACCCCTAACCCCTCAACCACAGAGGCCGTCATGTCTGTAGCATTATTTGAGATTTATGGGGACAATAATTTTCCACAGCGCTCTTCGATGCTGGAGTCTGGCCTGGGAAGGGATTCTATAATATGGACATATTTGCAGATGTGTATCCTGTCCCTTAAACTTGCCACCCGGATTCTTATGAGGGCTGCAAAACGAACTCGTCTCTCCGTTGTAAGAACTGCACTATCTGGGAAGGCCAAAAATCACTGCACGCAAAGCCTTTCCATGATGTTCTTTTTAAAATTGGTCCAAAGTTCTAACGTATGACAGTATGTACAGAACGTAAGGAATAACATTTTTTTATAAATAAGCTGCAAAGTGGGAAACTTCTACTGAACATGTTCGACTTAAATGCTGAGAGCTTGTCTTTGTCGGTCTATGTCATCGTCGTCCACGAGCTTACTCTTGATGTTGTGCCCTAAATACTTTATTTTTTACATTACTTTCAGAAGCTCACAGTTCAGGAAAGCTGGTGGAATGCTTTTCGGACCTTGCCCGTATCTGATACAGATTTTTTTTCTTAGTCCTCTTCACTTGGAGAGAGGTTATGGGTAGAAAATTTTCAGCGACTTCTGTTCAACTTCAAGGTTTGTGAAGAGGCAAAAATTATTAGATATGTGTAGTATTAATTCTCGCAGCACTTTCCTGGATTGAAGATACTTAGGTATCTTCGACCTTGTGAAGAGCCATCACAAATAATCTGAACGTTATTTGAAATGGCCATCTTTAGTAAGTGACCAGATTTGAATATAAAGGCATTATTCAACCTTCCTCCTCTTCATCTTCTCCCCCTCCCACTCCTTTCAGCATAACAGCCGTAGTCATGCCGTAGTTCTACTGGTTCCGGATAATTGACACAAATTAATTAGTTGATTCTCATTGAAATACGAATTTCGTAGCTATTTCTAGCTTTTTACACTTCAGGTAATGGAATAAATAGAGACGTGGGTACTTTTTGTACTATCCGTAGGTATGTTTCTACCTATGTAGTAACGTTGTGATGAAATTCCCTGGTAGTTTGAGGCTCTCCCCGAACCGTATTTATTCGTGTGTTCACATCGCGGCAGCCACAAAAGTGAGTTCGGGTCAAATTGGTACAAAATGCCGAATTTCAGTCCCAAATTGGAGTTTTCCTGTATTATGGCGGTGGGCCGGCTATGGCGGATTAGCGGCTATTTTTGCCAACCTTTTCTTTCAAAGTAGATCAGATACACTTTTTAAAATAACGCTTGAAAATGCGTCCCAAAGGGAAACAGCTGAGACCTAAAACGACAAGGTGAAGAAAAAAACAACAGATTTTTTTAAAATTTCTAATAAATTTTTAGATTTTATTTCTAAAACATAATTTGGTTTTATGCTCTTGTAAATATTTCACTGCCAGCAACCGGCCATTTACTGAGCTTTTCATATACCGGTTATGGCCTGTACGTTAACTTCCCCAATATACAATGCCCGTTTTGAGACTAGTCTAGTAGATAATACCTCAGATTGAAGAATAAAGGATAAAAATAAATAATAGTATTTACATTGGTGAGGTAAAGCGTTTATGTAGTATTTTGGATTATGTATTGTATAATTCTCACAATAATGCTGGTTGCGCCAATGCGCAATAGACACTAATTTATACATACATCTCATGCACACATACACACATACCTGCGACCACTGTACTGAGATAGTATTATTGTCCTTTGTCCTACCTTCCTTTCCATTCCTGCTAATTTACGTGCCCTTTGGTAATCAGTATGTTGCAATAACCCGAACCGCTCACAATAACCGCATCCGCGCGAGATCTGATCTCCCTTACCTCTAAGACATTATAATTCGCGCCGATATCGTGCAAGCCGCTCCGTGTTAAGTGACATTGTTGTGAGGAGAAAAGACGGGAAGAAACGAGTGCCCTTTCCTAATGGTGAGTCCTTCCTTTATCCGTACAACAAATATTGTCTTATGTGCAGTGGTCATTGCTCAATCATCCAAGGTCCTTCGACAATTATTTCTTACACTAACATAAAACCAACTTCATAACTTCTTACACACCAAATGCTGAACAAGCAGATAAAAATGTTTTGTCTTTTTTACCGATATTACAATGAAAAGTGCTTGGAGGGACTAGCCTCACAGATCAGTTTTACATAATTCATTTGCAATACCTATAATGCAATATATTAATTTTAATAACAAATCAAATACAACTAACTTTTATGTGGTAATTTTTTATTGATCATATTTCATAAAAATGGAGAGCGTAACTACCAACGTACCAAATTATCCAAAATTGGTGATGTATTTATCAGAGAAATCATTTTCGTAATAAAATGAAACAGTAACATTTTTTTTTGACTTAAGCTGCTATTCCACCCTTACATTTATTTTCCACGTACAAAGTGTGTAGGGAATTTTGTCTTAAAGCAAAATAAAACTGTATTGATTCTTCACTTACACGGTATCAAATTACTTTGGGGAACGGAAACGCACGAAACTAATACAATTCGTCTATCGGGGAAATTCTCAATTTCTGGCCGAGCAATATCATTATTTCCTAAGTATTATGTGAGTGAGTGTGTGTTATTTCAAAGGAATTGATTTGTTTTCATAGTTTTATGTCATCTTTAGAAGGTGACCTACATACAAAGGGTAAATAAATGATAATATTTTTTACAGCATTAAAAATATATATTTTGTCTGATGATGTAAACGAATTTGGCGTGTTAATTTATGAGCAAACCGCACAAAAACTGGTTTTCTGTTTCTGGAGCCAGTGGGTGTATGAAATCCGCTATTGGAGTATATTGTGAAGCTGAAAGGAGTGATAAACGGAAGGAGATGGGGAAGAAGAAGGTTGAAAAATACTTTGACATTGTTTCAATTATTAATGGTGGTCTTTCTACAGAGCTATATTGAGAGTATCTTCCACTCTGTAGCTTTAATATTTTAATTTAGAAACAAAACCAATTAAAGAAATAAAATTTATTTGCGCACTGGAAGTTGCACTCGCGATCTCCACATTGCTAGACGAGAGTCTCACCAAGTATTAGAGTATTAGACATCATTTGAAAACCGAAATCCTGACGTACCTATTTAGATTTATTCTGAGAATCGATTCTACAATTCAGGCCGCTCGCAATCATCGTCGAAAGAACATACATTAGTCGACAGTCTTATTCTAGAATATCTTCGAAGCGAAATACTTCGTATTCAAGAATGAAAATGTCGACCAATGTATGTACTTTCGACAGCGATTGCGAGCGGCCTAGATCGGAGAATCGATTCACATGGTAAATTGTAAATAAAAGGAAAACTTATCTTTAAACAGCGACAATTGTTGGACAAACATTCTTTTGTTGGACGTAAAAGTAATAACCGCTATTTTTCCTCTATCTGAACAGACACACTGAACCACAACAATGCGTGGCGGGGTACAGCTAGTAGTATTATAAAACCGGTTGACCGGTCGGTGGTTGAGTTGACATCGCGTTTGGGTATCACCCAGGCGTCAATTCCTCGGCTGGCTAAGTCCACCATCACAACACAAGCAACATTTTCCGCTTACTATGGTGGTAGTAGGAACTTTTCAAATATTGTCAGGTTATTCGTAACGCGGAAATATTTGTCTTTCTTTAAAAAAAAAACAGTCTCTCAAAACAGTTAAAAAGAAGGCAAACATTAAATTAGGAATTTAATTAAAACATTTAAAATCGTATCATTTGGCTTTCAAAAATTTGATAAATGTATAGCAAATATTAGGTATAAGGTCCTAGTTACCCTTCACAAAATAAAGGTCCACTATTTCCTAATATTCTGAAGTCTGATTTTTTTAAGCACTTCCATTTTTTATCAAAAGTGTTTGTTTTCACAGAAATCCGAAAATACATTTAGAAAAAATCATTTATTCGTGCGAATTAAGGAGCCCAGCATTGCTTTATTCTTTTTAACAAGTATCTTTTTGTTGTAATAGTGATTTAATTAATTCACAAAGATTGCTTATTTTTAAGATATTCTTTATATTTTAATACCATAGGTTTAGTTGTTTTCACGAGCAGTATCTGAAAAATGTTAAATGAGACAACATGATATAAATATAACAAACACAGAGAATTCATACAATACATGGAAAAAAAAGTAAGTGTAGGACTTTTCTTAATAATCAATTAGATATATCAAGTAGTCCAATATTAAGTTTGTTTCCAATAAACCCTTAAAAAATGTCCAAGTTCTCCTTATCACCATGTCAGTTGATGCTTTGTTTCTCCATATATATTATTATAATCCATTAGTCTACATAATTATCTTTCGGTTTTTCTCATGTCTGTTGTACTGGTGTAAATGTATTGTATGATTTCTCTGTGTTTGTTATATTTATATCATGTTGTCTCCCTCAATTTTTTTTATATATAAGCTCACACTTTGTACTTCTTGTCTAGTAATAATTTGTACCCTGAAGATGCTTGACTAAAGCGAAACAAAAAGTATTTTATTTTATTTTATTAAATATGTTGCTTTCTACAATAATACAAATTATTCAAATAAAATTTACGTGCGAACGCCTGGTTTTTAACCCGCGACCTCCAGCTTGCTAGTTGACAGCCTTACCCCTCGACCATTGAGATGGTCCGCAAATTATGCAAGGGTTGAGGTAGATTACGTCTTATTTAAAATAAATTGATGAAATGTTATATCGCGTAACGCAACTAACCTTCATGGGTAAACCCAGATTAGCAATGACGCTGTCTTTGTAAACGTGGAGCACCCTCATTTGCGCTTCCACTCCTGCGTCATCTTTCTCACTCTTTCAAACGCAGGTACACCTGAATTTACTACCAGCTTAAATTATCTTGTATACAAAATTAAAAACCTTTCGCTTCCATAGAAGAGAAAAAAAATCAAATAAAAAAATTGAAAAGTGAGCTTATTAAAAGTTGTATATTTAGTAAAACCTTGGCCGTTTTTATTCGGGAGATAGAGATAAGAGATATATTTGACCGTCTCCATGGTCGAGGGGTATTGCTATCGACTAGCAAGCCGAAGCTCGCGGGTGCAAATCCTGGCGTGGGCAAGTAAATTTTATTTGATGAATTTGTGTTATTTCACAATATGTTTATACTTAAAATTATATAGAGTATTTTTGCGGCACGTTCTAGAGTGGAAGATACTTTCAGTATCAGCCTGGTGTAAGACCACCATCCAGAACTGAAACGTTTCTTGTAATGGCTTTAGCCGTGTTTGGAGACCAGATATGAATAGCAAGGTACTCCTACACATTCCTCTTTCCTATCTTCTCCCTCTTCCCATTATTTTCAGCCTCTTAACACCCCACAATTAGGGATGCCATAGTCTTGTGCTGTATTCACATAAGTTAAAAGATATATATGTGGTAAATAGGTAGGTCGGAAAGCACCTGGCTATTCAGACCAAAGTAAAAAATTTGACAATAATGAAGTGATGCTTAGTCAGTTGGTTAGTTAGGGAGTTCAACAGTGAACAGCTGCTGCCCCTCTATAGATCTCAAGTGCATTCGAAAATTGAATCTCGTAATCGTCTATGGTGTAGAACCCTAAAACACTCGAATCTGTGCGGAGGAGACTTGTTCAACTAATTATCAATCCATTGTCAATTGGACAATTACCATCTTTAATGCAAAGATTAAAAAAAGAATAACACAAGAATAGCGATGTACATGGACAAAAATGATCCTGTTAAAAATGTGATCTTTGTTATGAACTCTGTAAATTCACTCGTTAAAGACCTGTAGTCCCGATTTTAACAGGAAAACGAATAATTTGACTATATTAACTGTATTTTATATCAGTGAGTTTTCTCCGTGTAGGCGTGTATCGTGATCCGAAAATCTTGCAAATCGGGCATTAAATTTCCAATTCAAAATTGAGTTTCATAATAATTGTGAAATTGTGCGCGGGAGACAAAATGCTTGCTAAATGGGCTAGAGCCAGTGGAAACGTTTTTTTTTTAATCTACATGAAAAGCATTTCTAGCGTTTATTGACTATTCAGTGCAATCATAGACTTAAAACGCTTGCTGAGTCTATTTCACAGGTACACAAAACGAACTTGAATAAATTAACGACACTGATCTTTAAATATATCTAAATGTATAGTAGCAAGAAACGTGGGGAAGAGTTGTGCATTTACCGAACTTACTTACTCATTCTTTTGTAAATACGTACATCGCCGGTGGATTTTAATACGACTGTTTGTAATATCTATAGGAAAAGGATAATAAAACTAATTTTACTCTTTCTGTAGGTAGGTACAACTAATTTAATCGTTATATCTCATCTTATTATGGAAGAAGAAGCGATCAAATAAATTAATGTCCAATAAATGCAAAAACATTATTAGAGGTGAGTTTGTATAAAGGGTCATAAATGAAGACCAACAGATGATTTATATATTTATTGCTTCTCACAGAACACAAAGCCTAATTAATCGCATAATAATCAACCTCACTAGGACTAACAGCCTGTATTGAGTACACTTTTGAGAGAAGCAGTATAAACTAATTACTTTTTTTATTTTTTATTTTTTTTTATTTTTTATTTTTATTATGTAATAATCAAACAGTTTACAATGTATAATAATATTTGCTTACAATAATGATAAATAAAAATTAGTAAACACTATTTTTTTTATGTTTCTCTTTTATGGAAGCAGACGCTTGTGTTTAAAAGAGATGCTGAGTATCGAGATGAACATTATTTATGTAAGTATTCTTATTAATAATTTAAGGACTTAAGAATATTAAAAATATAAGTGTATATCAACAATGTACAATTTAACGATTTATAACGTTACATTATTTAATTGACGAATTTCGTTATTTTGATTTTTTACCTTGAAATGTTCTTTGATCGCTTTGAGTAGGGTTTGGTCGTCTTCAATTTTTCTGATATTATCAGGTAATACTACATACATTAAGTAACTAACTGACTAACCGTCGCTCCGTTTCTCCGCAGGGGTAGGCAGAAAAGACGGACCACCAAACAACTCGGTTTTAGCACACACTGCTTGCCTCATCCACATTCATACATTGTGTCATATATACTCTTCTATTATTCTGACTCTTGACATAGCCTGACTCAAGTATCCGATTCACTTGATCGTGCCATGTTTTCCTCGGGCGTCCCCAACTTCTGCTACCATTCAAATTTGCGTCATATATTCTCCTTACACTCATTTTTTTGCTCATTTGCTCTACATGCCCAAATCATCTAAGCCTACCTTTTTCACTACGCTTTCATCAGCCTTGCATTCTTCCCCGATCTCCAAATTTCTCACACAATCATACATGGTTTTACCATACACACGTCTCAGGGATATCATTTCTGCAGCATTATGTCTGAATACAAAATATTACAAGAAAAAAAAAAGTGGGTGGCTATTTTGGTACTCTGAGAATGTAACAATATTTGATGATGGTGGTTGTATTAAAGCTTTTTTAAATGTCCCAAATGTAAACAACACTCACATGTCATGCATTGTTAGCTTAACAAAAAATCATATTTTCATTAAATTTATTATGTTGCAACGATTTCATTAAATGCTCCCTTGGTTGTCTGAATATATTTTTATTAGTCAATTTATGGAATGCCATTAACCAGCAATAATTATGACCACAAACATATCTGTCACAGGTGATGTTTATGCACTGGTCCGAAGGGCATCGTTATAGTCGTTTATTTCAACATAGAAATCATCGTTATTTTCAATTTGATTGGCAAAAATTATTTGCTACTACGTATAATAAATTTGATTTATTGTACTGCACAATAATAGTGAAAATACTGCCATAAATAAATCAAGTTTTTTTAACCGTGAATAAAATACAATCTGAATATTTATTATAACTACGTTACAACAAATTTATAACTCTACCCCATGAAAAATTATACCAAGTAATGAACTTATTGAAAATTAGAAAATTGTAAGAATATTATATTGGCAAGGGTCCTGGGTTCATTTTCTAGATGTGACCGTATCTTTTTCTGATTTTTTGTTTCAAATTTTCGTTTAGAAAATACAAATACAATATAATGTATACCTTTTAATTTATAAAAACAAAAAGGTCAGACAAACACAACATTTATAAAAACGTCGTAAGTATAGGAACACAATACAATACAACATAATAAATTGTACACTAATACAGTAAAGAATGAAGCCTGTGAAATACCACGCTATTAGCGCGTTATATTTTCGTAGCTTGGCCTATTTCAGTATATCGCTCGCCATACATTCCTATTTTCGATCAAACCAAATGATAATTATTAAGTTTAGATCTATTTTAATACTCTAACGTCTACCGTACACACTCGTTCCACAAACTCCACAAAGTGCTGCCATCTAGAATTTAAAAAAAACTCCTGAAGTTTCAAAAAATATAGTAGTTAGTACTTATTTTAAAATGTATTTTTTCGGAATATAGAGAGGTCAGTGCAATCTCACGTATTCCATATGTACCGGTATGTATTAATAATGTTATTATTATTATATTATTATAATATACATATACTAGCAGTTAAAAACCCGCTCCGCGGGTTTTTTGCTGCTAGGCCCTGCGGGCGGCAGTTACTTGGTATTCGCCCTGTTTAAGTGATACTAACAACAGTTAACCTATAATAACCCAACCTAACCTAACCTAACTTATCATTTTATTATACACATAAGTACATGCACAATTTATTATACATATAAGTACATGTCAGATTAGAGATTTATTGGCTAATTTTACAATCAACGAAGTGTTTGGCTTCCGGTTTTGTTTCATATTTTTTTTATTGGGTACAAAAAAACAAACAAACGCGTATTTAGCGCGAACTTCATATACGTGTTCTGTCAAAATGCCGCGAAATTATTGCTTACGTAAATAATATTAAGTATCAATATTTTTTAAAATCGTAAATTCAAAGAGTTGTTGTTTGTTGTCATTAAGTTGAATCAAATGTTTGTTTTCTTTTTAAAAGCGTATTAAAACGGTAGTTTGGTAGTTTGAATAGATGAAATTGTACGTATTTGTTATGGATTATTTCAAATTAAATTATTCGCTATTATGCCGCCAGAGGTGCGCTCTGTCGGCCAATAGGGAAACTACTCCAGCGGCCGGAAAAGCAGGGATTGACTTTTTCAAGGAACCCTAGAATGCGTGATATTTTTCCTTTTGCGGAATTTACCCAAAACACATGATTTGAATTTGACCAATCAGAGGGCCTAAACCGTCCAGACGCTGGCATAATAATACCGGTAAGAATACAATTATAAAAAAAAAACAGAAACAGTTTAAGAAAATAGTAAATAAGTAGGTGCACAACACAGTTGGGGTACCCCAGTAAGGTCATATTCTTTTCAACAAATGTAAAAAATTATTAAAAAAATTAAATAATAAAAAAAAATAATATTCAGCTCTTCTTTCGCGTAATTAGTTATTGGTCCATCGGATTGAACATTGTCGGGCCAATATCTTTCTCCAATGTTCTTCGTTTCTTGATTCGGATGTCAGACGAGATTTCGCGATGAGGACATTTCTGGCACGTGATGATACATTTCATATATGATAACACTAAAGACGGCACAGAAGTTTTCTTTCCAGTACCAGCCTTCATAAGTATCCCATCTACACAACGGACCATCCATCATCCATTTCAGCTTGCGTGTTTCATAAAAAATTGGCCTTAAATCCTATCTGCAGGTCGAAGTGACCTAAAACGACCTGTGTTCTTGCCAAGTACTTTCTTTTAATAGTTTATGGTGCTATACTGTACATAAGTACAGCTCGATGGATTGTTTTGCGTCTTTTAAAATGAGTTCATTAAGTTCGAGATAGAACATGTAAAAATGTGGTAATTGTACGTTATGTTATCAAAAATGTCATACATGTTAAAATTAAAATTATCATGACAGAATATTTATTTCCCACATGTGCAAAGTAAAAACCCAAATAAACATCTAACAGCCTGGTATTTTATAATCATAATGTCTTTCTAAGATTAAAAATAATTTCTTTCTATTTCTAAGGTACTGTAAATATATTCCTATTGTTCATGTCACATCCCTTTGAAATTATTGGTAGCCCAAGCGACCAAGGCGTGGGAGAAAACTTCTTTAGTAAGGTGTACTTTTTAATGTGTTTTTGTATTATGTTTATTTTAAAAGGCAGATGCCCCGAGAATGGGGAATCAGTGATCGCACAGTCACACAGACTCTGTCAGAAGTGGTAGATAAGAGAAATTAGACCATTAATCTTGTACATATCAATAAACTTCAGCTGCGACTTTTAGTCTAGATATCTGATAGATATTTATGTTAATATTATATAAAAATAAAACTGATGTGAAGAAAAACCCGAGTAAAGTGTTTTCCTGCCTACCATAGGGTGTTTTCGTATCAAGATAGTAGAAACAGTTATTGATAAAACATATCTACAAAACTGTGATGGTTAGAACAACTTGGCATAGATGGATCTAGTGCCAGTAGCTTGTAAAGTTTTTAGAGTTCTTCAAGAGATATCTCTAGTATATAGGATCGCCCCTTCAGTTCAAAACTGAGGTGAGCTAGCAGTTAGGCCATTTATGTCTTACACACGCGTTCCAAATAAATTATAAGAGTTTCTAGTCTAAATAAAGACGAATTGTTTTGAATTAACATCAATGATACAATTACAATCACTCTCACGTATATCACATAATAGAGCTGACAGACATGATGAGAATTAATATAAGGTACTTCTACTGTGATCTCCTGCACAATGGACATTGATTATATTGGCTTTGGGATGGTGAGAACTGACTCCTGTACCGCTGCGCTGAAGCTAACAAGCTTCTGGAGGTAGTATGCAACATTTTATTCAATAATATTGAAATTTATTATTATTTAAATCTTTTTACGACACCTTTCACTTAATATTGTTTGAATTTCAAAGTATTTTTACGACACCTATCATTTGACATTGTTTGTATTTCAAAGTATTTTTACGGCACCCATCATTTAATATTGTTTGCATTTAAAAGTCTTTTACGGCACCTATTATTTAATATTGTTTGTATTTTAAAGTCTTTTTACGACACGTATCATTTAACATTGTTTGTATTTCAAAGTCTTTTTACGGCACCCATCATTTAACATTGTTTGTATTTCAAAGTGTATTTACCGCACCCATGATTTAACATTGCTTGTATTTGAAGTCTTTTTGGTCAACATAATTACTTCAAATGAAATCGTTTATCTGGAGAAAAAATTAAATTAAACTAAAATTACTGATTACAATATAAACTTCCTGGTATATAATTATTTACGCTACTTGTGCGTAAAGCATTCCAATTTTTTTAGCTACAATTGTTTTGAACAAATAACATAAACTTAACGTTTTTGACACCCGTTGAGTTCAATTTGTGCACCAATCAAGTTTAATTTTACAATAGGTTTTTTTTTAATTTTTCTTGAGCACAAATTCATAAAAGAATAGTTAAAAAGGTATAAAGTGATCGAATTAAGCCACGTATATAAACTACAAATCATACATTTATAAATAATATTTGACTAAGTACCAGATTGCTTTCGTATATTGATAAAATTCTGCGATGAATGGGACAGTAACAACCTTTACAAATATGCAATTGATAGTCAATACATTCCAGAATACTATAAGTTGTCTGTACCAAACAACTACTGAAAGAGGTCGCACCCCGATCTGCTGATATCCAAACTACATGACAGAACAGGCATATTGGCTCAGCACAACACGACACGGGGCGTGCATGCTGCTAAAAACTTGTCTCTTAATAACCATAAATAATATTTTAACCATACACAATGAAGGTTTCAAGAAACATGCACATAACGTTGCTTAGTTCATACCATACTTTTTTAATGAATTTACTACTTAATTTATTTTGTTTATGTTGAATTAACGCATTGAATTTTTGTTATTGTTCAACTGCGGACATCATTTTTGCTAAAGGTCATCAATCAGCACCTGCACGACTTAAGTTTTTCATTGGGATGAGACGTATGAATCATTCTAGCTCCAGTCTCTGTTATTTTTATGTATATCTGTGCCCATGTCCAATTTAATACTATAATCGTAAGTAAGACGGAAATAAAATATCCACCTTTCTTTAAGAGCTGAGGAAATTTGATTCGTCGAAGAAACAGCCACCAGGTCTTATTGAAAAGGTAAATGAGGGTAGAGGAAATAAAGAACCGAAGGTTGCCCACCCGCCTTACAATGGGCATGATTGGACTCTTGTTTATGCGGTGTTTGCGGCAGGGGTATTCACGCAGGGGGGGTTCGGTGGACGGGACTCATCCGAGAATTCGTTGGGTGGGTGTTTCATGAATATCTTCGATTTCCCAACGGCACGCCGGCCTGCAGAACTGTTCAATTGCTCAATTTCATTGCGAACCACCGAATGCCAAATGACTGTGGTGCAAATTAGAATGTTTTTTTTATACGGGGGTCGAAATATTAACATTCATAATAAAAAGATACCGTAATGATAATAACCACATAGTAAAATTAAGATAAATATGTCTTATAACATATTATGTCAGTTTTGGGAACCTACTGTCAATACTCAAATAAGTTTTGAAAATCTGTAGATAAATTCATTATGACTCACTATTATACTTGTCTAGTTCAAAAACTATCGAAGGGGAAAAAAACAAAGACGAAAGAAATATACAAATAAGCTTGTACTCACTCCATATGCGTCTTATGAACATCAAAGTCAGCGAAGGTGAGCTCGACTATCTGCTCAGGCCCGGCTATGAAGGTATACAGTAGGCAGTCCAGACCTCGGGGGTAGTTCTTTGGGTAGTCCGGGCTGCTGAAGGTGCCGCGGTCCTTGCCGTACGTCTGTGAGAACACCAGGCACGTGCACCCTGAGGACAAACAACACATGAAGCTATAACAGCAGGGTTGATGAAATTAACATAATCACAAAGTCAGTGGATTCAGTAAAGTTTGTATCCTGAAACTAGTAGAACCATACTTAAGGAATCGATGCTCGTTATAATCTACGTGTTCATAAATGGCATTAATTAATTTATTTTATTAAAATACCCTTTTTATTAAGAAAAAATATTCTTTTGCGCCCGTACTTACGCAATATGAATATGAATAAATAGTTTATTAATTATTATTTTTTTTTGGTAAACTAATGTTTTTAAGACAAGATTTTTTATGCATAAAACAAAGGGTAACAATTATTTTACAAGCAATAATTATTCGCCTGAAACACTCATCCACATTGAAAAATAATGGTTTATTCTTTTAAAAACTCAATTCGTTCGAGAAAGGCATACAAATACAATATTGTACCGATTATTCAATACAATATTGAATTTGTTTTATGCTTTTATTGAAAGAGTTGAGTTTTTTTACCGAAAAAACTTTTGTAAGGCAATATCTGTCTCTTTGTGACTACTGTTAACTTTTAAAAACAAGAATCTGTATTTGGTTGTATTTTTGGTATAATGAAAAACGTATCAAATTTATCTGTTAATTTCCCAAAGATACATAAAATAAGTCAATACAATTTGTCTTACGTACTCTTAGATTGGCTAACCTACCGTTATCATTCCCAATATCATCATAATCATGATTACAGGCAGACAATTTAACTTACCTACTCGTAAATTGGCTAACCTTCCCTTATTATTCCCAATATAATCATAGTCATTATTACAGGCAGACAATTTAACTTACTTACTCTTAAATTGGATAACCTTCCCTTATTATTCCCAATATAATAATAATCATGATAACAGGCAGACAATTTAACTTACCTACTCTTAAATTGGCTAACCTTCCCTTATTATTCCCAATATAATCATAATCATGATAACAGGCACACAATTTAACTTATCTACTCTTAAATTGGCTAACTTACCCTTATAAATTCTAATGCATTCTTAATCATAACAACAGACAGCACTGGAGTCAAAATTTAATTAAGCTTTAATAATGTACAAATAAAAAATGTAAATGATACAAAACGTCCCAAAATTATCTATCTGAAAGATAAGATATTTTTCCACATTAGAATAAAAACTTACCAGTGGGATTTATGGGTCTCTGAAGTCATCATAAAACACATGTCATGGCACTTCTGTGCATTTTCCCGGAAAGACTAAACGCAATTTGCATATTAAAGAGAAGAATAATTAAAACGTAACAATTTATCATTCATTTGAATGAGACCGTGGCACAATACATTTCGCTGCATTCTTGTAGTATTTTAATTAAAATTAGTCGTTTGTAATAATTGTTCTTTTGAGATGGATATGCGAATTAATTGTGTTTTTTGCTACAAAAACTGGATCTCTATGGAGCGCAGTTTATAATGCTTTCATAGAAACCTGAAAATGCATATTGTGCAGTGAGAATCGTAGGTATTTTGCATTTTGCAAGCGCCTAAACCAAGGCTCGCAATTTTAAACTATTATTTTTTTCTGAAACCAACGAAAGCTGAGGAACGTTCCTGTTTATACACGGAGAAAAATAATCCTGTTAAGAAAGTGATAGCATGCTAAGTCCCTGATAATATTTTAGTCATTCAGAATATATCGAGAGATATCAAAACAGAATCCTTCGAAAAAGATAGTCAATTCAATTAACAAAATTCACTTCAAATCAACATTTTTTTGTTTGATTTGTATTGACAGGTAAATTATAGGGAGCTTGCATCTCCCGAAAATAACTGCAATATCATTTTTACCCACATTCTTGTGAGTCTGGTATCATTGTAAGCCTGCGCGCGACACCTCACGCGGTAAATAATATTATTCTGTCTCCAGTAGTTTTGCCGTCGGGTTGACCCTAAGCCTCCTCTAGCGTACGCGATTTATTTGTTCGTAAAATTATTATAGGTGAGTTTTGTTAAAATAAAAAACTCAATTAGAATTATCCAAATTCTCGTTATTTCACAAGAAGGTAATCACGCAACCTCGGATTCTGCGGATTTGGAGAACCGCAGAATCATTTAGCCAACAATCCATTTAAACTGGCGATGATAACCAATCCTCCAAAGTATTATTGTTATCATGTTTAATTTGTAGACTTACATTTGATTATTAAGTTTTTTATATTTTTACATTCCATAATTATATTATTAAATTTATTAAAAAATAAACAACAAATTCTTTTCTATGAAAATAAAAATTAGAACATTTTGATTTTCATTACAAGTGCAAAGAAATAATAAAAATAAACCGTCAGGAAGTGGCATCACCGCAGTTTAATAATGCTTTCAGAAGGCGAAACAGCTATAACGCATGTAAATAAGAACAGCAGAACTTGTTGGAAATATGAACTGTTTTTTTTAATAAATTGTATAATTATAATAAAAGAATAACCCAAATATTACGAAAATGATAAAACTTCATATCACGGTTGTCATGAAGTTGATCAACACACGACAGGCATCTCTACCAAAACCTTATATCATGGTTGTCATGAAGTTGATCAACACACGACAGGCATCTCTATCAAAAATAACATTAGAAACGACTTGTTGCGACGACCTGATTGGATGAAAAAAATAATGCATTGCACTTAGCAATTGATATGAAACAACTTGCCAAATTGTCAACAAAAATTACAAATATGTTCACTATTATACCACAGCGAAAACTTCCAAAATATGATACGCTCCTCCAGAAATCAAGACATTATTTGTTCCACTATCTTGAATGTTTGAAAACAATTTTGTTATGTGAGACACGTCAATATTTCAGTATTTTTTTGCATATAAGAGGAAATCATACTCCTCAGTATTTATTTAGTTAATAATAATCCCGTACAGTATTTATTGTGTTTTTGTTTTATTTGTCTTTGGTATTATAGTTTTGAGAGCCTGCGGACTGGAATGCAGATTGTACATCCTATGGTGCTTTAAAAATTCAAAGAGAGCGGATTGTACGGTGCAGCGGAGTGGAAGTTATGCCTTTAGTTCAGCGGGGGCGCCGTTTATTCAGGCGCTCTCTGATCCGGCCCTGTCGCTCGCCGTCATGTTAACTGTTTATTATTTACAAGTAAAAAAAATCGTATACAAGTACTCGCTGTGACTAATGAGGAGAGTAAGGAAGTGAGACAATCCATAACATTTAACGAATCTTTATTATTCGGTAAAAAATTACCAGTCACTTTCAAGAAAATTTAATCCAAAAAACCATTGAACACCATTGCATTCGTGTTGTCAAAAGATTTGTCAGTTTGTGTTTTTTTTTTATATGAAACTTAGTAAAAGTGAAGTGGCAGTAAAACATGTTTGGAAAGTTAAACAATTTACAAGAAAAATCGGTAAGTGACAAAACAATTGTAAACATCGTACAATAAAAGAATGAAAACCATACAAGCCATAGACGGACTATGCAAGGGAGGTAGTTACCTCTACCGCAGTTTTCTCTCCTACTTTCCTTGCTACCATGGCAAATTCCTTGGATAAGATGGTATAGTTAACTTTAAGACTAGATAACGGAATAGCTATCAAGTGGGCAGTACCAGCAACCTCAGTGATGACCTCTGACAGTTTATAATAAAATGCAAGAGATTTCCTGGAAAGATCTGACCTAGTTTAGTGATCAATTTCCTATTTCCCTTCCGTAGTAATTGAATTATTCATGAACCACTGAGTTTTACACCAGAACATATATAATGTAATAGGATTCCAATAAACCGTTCAGAAAATTAATTTTATGTCTTTTATTTGTAAGTCAAGCCTTCAAGACAAAAATAAAATTTTGTACACACCCTAGATCCTTCTCTATGCTTTTACACGTTCCTAACACTTCTCCAGAAAAAATTCGCAACAGATTATTTTATAGTAGATTTTGGTTAGTTTAGAGACGAGTTTGGTTACCAACTTCAACAAAACGAAAAGATCCCTTGATGTGTATTAATCACAGAACGGAAAGCTGATCATTTTCAATTTAATAATTTTTTAGCATTTTTTTTTTCTTAGCATTATACTTTATTCAATTGGATACTAGGCACGTGTTAATTTTGTTTATGTATTATGTCAAAGGTTCTGTTTCTATAAATATGTAAGCGGGTACCTGTTTTCAATTTTTTAAATACACGGGATTGTCTCCGAAAATTCTCCAACGTTTGAGGTGTAGTGGCTTTTCAAACCTGTGAATTTTTAATGAAAATGTCATCACGTAAACTGATGAATGATACTCGTGGGCAGTGGAAACACCACGCAGTAACCCTTTTTAGTATATTTATATTAATTTAATCGATGAATAAGTTAATATTAACAACTCACAATGAAACACGAACTAGTAAAAGCCACATAGAAGTAAAAAGTAACGATCACGACTGGGACTTGAACCCGTATCCTCCATTCTTACCGGGACCAAAAACTACAAATTGAGTAACAGATACCTATTTTACCTTTTTTATTGATCACATATTTCAAAAGCCAACAAATGCATGCAACAGTCAAAGATTGACTAGATAGAAATCTTCTTAATCTAAATTATGATAAAACTGTTTTTATTCCCTTCTATAATACCTAAAAGTCATCCCCTAAAATAATTTCAACCTGAAGTTCCATAATGTTAATTGTAATTCTGCGACACGCTCAAACTGTGAAGATGTAAAAATTAGGAAAATGTATTAAATACTGTTCAATGATAACCCAACACAGTGACAATTGAACACGATTTTAAAAAGTGATATAAAGTCATTAGAAATGATGATAAAAGATAGAGGGTCGCAGAGGGCCTGGTAGGAGACAAATGTCTTGGCTGCGAAATATACGAGAGTGGACCGGCATTAGAAGTGTGGAGGAGCTATTCCGGGCAGCGCAAGACAAAGAGACATTTTCCAGAGTGATCGCCAACGTCGGGGGGACCTGATACGGCACATAAAGAAGAAGAAGAAATGATGATTTTTTTTTTAACCTAACCTAACCTAACCTAATCTAACCTACTTAACTCAGTTAATAAAGTTTTTTTTTCATCATTTTCCATAACTTTATGTAACTTTTTAAAGATGTGATGAATTATCATTATGATGATTTATCCGGTCTCCTTGGAATGATTGTAAGGTATTTTCATTGACGGCTGTTGATATTATCTTCTTCATTGATTAATTATTTTAAATTGGTTTTTAAGCTTCAATAAGTTGATCCTAATAAATTTAATATGAATATTATACATTCGAACCTATTATATGATAGGGATGTGCTACACATAAGTAAATACACATAAAGGAATCATAAAGACTAACCTACTTAACTCAGTTAATAAAGTTTTTTTTCATTATTTTCCATAACTTTATGTAACTTTTTAAAGATGTGATGAATTATCATTATGATGATTTATCCGGTCTCCTTGGAATGATTTTAAGGTATTTTCATTGACGGCTGTTGATATTATCTTCTTCATTGATTAATTATTTTAATTTGGTTTTTAAGCTTCAATAAGTTGATCCTAATAAATTTAATATGAATATTATACATTCGAACCTATTATATGATAGGGATGTGCTACACATAAGTAAATACACATAAAGGAATCATAAAGACTAACCTACTTAACTCAGTTAATAAAGTTTTTTTTCATCATTTTCCATAACTTTATGTAACTTTTTAAAAATGTGATGAATTATCATTATGATGATTTATCCGGTCTCCTTGGAATGATTTTAAGGTATTTTCATTGACGGCTGTTGATATTATCTTCTTCATTGATTAATTATTTTAATTTGGTTTTTAAGCTTCAATAAGTTGATCCTAATAAATTTAAAATGAATATTATACATTCGAACCTATTATATGATAGGGATGTGCTACACATAAGTAAATACACATAAAGGAATCATAAAGACCATTATGAAATTCCATTCAAAGGTTTCGACGTACCAAATGTATTACAAGGTTCCATGCTAACTCAACACAGTGACTTTTCAACACACCTATAAAAAGTCATGAAAAGTGATTAAAAAAAAAAATAAACTAACCTAACCTAACCTAACCTAACCTACTTAACGCAGTTAATAAGTTTTTGTTTCATCACTTTCCATGACTTTACATAACTTTTTAAAGATGTGATGAATTATCATTTTGATGATTTATCCGGTCACCGTATTACGAATATATGGCAAAAAATTCTATTTACTTTACGGAATTCGTAGTATCTATCACACTAGATCAAATCAAAATGAGAAGAAAAGCATTCCAAGTTATAAAACCAAAACCACATTCGGACAAAGAAACTGCATTTATTTTGCAACTAAACATCAACATCCTTCCCCCAGATACAAAACGAATAGAAAAGTTTAGTGAGTGACAAGAAATAAAATTATGCTAAAACAGGTCAATTAAAAATCAAAACACTAAAAACCGCATAGAAGACGTACGATATAGAAGTCGTTGAAAATAATCTATTTACACATTAGTAATTTTTAATGTATTTTTGCATTTTTTTTAAATATGTTTCAAACAAAATATTTGGGTAGCTGTGTTCTTCAAAATATGTGGTAAGATTAACTAAGAAAACTGAAAATCGTGTTCTTTTTATTAGATTATGTCTTCATCTTGAAAACTTCGTACCAGCTTATCTGCAGTTTGTCTCTTTAGAAATACAACAAAGGATCCGTTTGCTCATGCCTAACCTCTGGAAACGTGAATTGGCAGAGAGAAACCTAATCTAGTTAAGACATGATTTTTTTTGTACATGAACCGAGACAGAGCAATATTCTTGCCCTGTGTGATTTGATCTGGTCCCGGTGGATAGAGAAGATTCGTAATGTTGGAACTTGCAGAACACTTGCAGACATTAAAGTTTCATATTATTTTTTAATCGTTTAGAAGAATTTATCAACATTATTACGTTTCAGAAATACAGGCTAAAGAAGGAGGTAGGGCAGTACGGCATAATACCCCAAAAATAAATCACTATAATACTTTTGGCCATCAAAATCTCAATTCATATCTAATGCAAATTTGTATTTAACGATATCAAGGACTGCTAAACGATTTAGCTTTGTGGGATGAACTGTCAAAAAAATAGTTAATTGAAAAACACATTGTGAAACGATTTCATCATTTCTGTAATACATATTGAATAACGCATACAAGTGATAAATCAATGGATAGTGGAATTATTAAAATCAGTTTCTATTTTGAAAATGACGTCTAACTTCAAAGATAATTTTATTTTATTGAACCAGAGTAACGCGGGACGCACAAACAAAATTAGCTTCACTAAAATTGTAAGTAACATTGCAGTAACTAATCATCATGTTGGTAGTAGGCAGAAAGGAGGAACGGTTACAAAACCCTATCTGGGCACACACTTAAATTCATGCTTCGTACAGATACGATTCTCTAACTCTTGACAAGACCGGACTAAAGTATTTGATAACTAGTATCATCACGATCTGAATTTAACAAAATAGTGGAACATGCTTACAGTACTAGACTAACTGCAAACGATGGAATTTTTATTCCCAGAAATCTGAGTAAATATGTCAAAAACCGAATACAATGTTCCTTAAATTTACGTGATGTTTCAAAACTAAAAAAAGGTGAACAATTTTTCAGACAGAAGATGCTTGCTGAAAAAAATGGTGATGTAAAAAACATTTTTTTTAACTGTTCTATTTTCTGTTTTCATCATTTGATTTTTTTTTCAATTTTATATTACATACTTTTATTGTTTAACTTATGTCAATGATTCAAAATAATTATACTAAATTATAATATTTATTGTATAGATCCTAAAATTACAAATATACAGTAGATTGTTAATAATAACCCGTTGACAAACTTCTATCTAGCCGTTTAACGGGACTGCATTGTAATTATGTAACATTTAAATAAGAAATAATATTAGGGGATCCACGACTCCTTCTCCCTTGCAAAGTAAACTAATCTATCGTTTAACATCTGAAATTGGCTGAAACGAGACTTTGATTACCCCAGCGTTTAAAACGTCACTCAGGTCAATAATTAATCATTAAATAAACAATGCTTAATTTACTTAAAGTCCCGACGCGTGTCCTTGAGGGATCCTTGTCTTCCTTACACATCTTGAGATTACATAAACCGCATATCTGCTAAATTATGAAACAAGAACATGGCACGGGTTCAAGGAATACAAAGGATCCCCTAACGAAGCGGCCCCTGAATATTCAATGGGAGCTCTGCCGCTATAGCTCGGGAAGAGGCAATTTTTCCATATCATGATTTTTTCTAAGACGAAACGCTTTTATTATGAGACGATGAAAGAAAAAGGTAAAAAATTGTGTTCAGTCAGCTATTGGCCTTTATTTCAGGTAGATTACACCAGTGACGTATTGGAACTTTTCTAGTGATATTGATTGTTTTAATTAACGTTTCATGGATTTGAGTGTCATAATAATATTGACGCTAGCGTAATAATATTATAGATTACTAGAAGAATGAGATAAAAAACATATAAACGAAATTTACATTGAATACATTTTTAATGTTATTTCACCCGCCATGTCTAGGGATGTAGGGATATAGGGGTGTAGGGATGTAGGGATGTAGGGATGTAGGGATGTAGGGGTGTAGGGGTGTAGGGATGTAGAGGTGTAGGGATGTAGAGGATGTAGGGATGTCGATATTTGGGGATGTAGGGATGTAGCGATGTAGAAGTGTAGGGATGTAGGGATGTAGAGATGTTGGGATGTAGAGATGTAGGGATGTAGTGATGTAGGGATGTAGAGAAGTAGGGATGTAGGGATGTAGGGATAGAGGGATGGGGGGATGAAGGGATGATTAGGAGGTTAGGAGGTTAAAGCTTAGAATGTATGGATGTTGTGATTGAAAAGTATTGCTGATGTAAGGATCTGAGAGTTATTTGTATTTTGAAAGCATGGAGTCGTTATTCGGTTTTTAGGATCAGGGAGAAGGTTGAAGGTTTTGGGAGCTAGGTAGGTGAAGTGTCTTTAGAGTTGACGTATATTTAAGACATTATCCTCTATAAAGGGTCGAATTAAAGAATATCTTGTCGGTCGCTTGTTCATAACACGTAATACCATTTTTGTGCTTTTTGCAGGGGATAGATAATAGTTTGAGCACAGCCCTCCAAGTGATGATGCAGTATGGATTATCAGAGAGCAAAGTGTACTGAAGGAGTAAGGATATTTATAAGAGATAGAAACAGATAAGCTTGCGAATGCGGGGAGTTAGGCTGACTATGTGCTGATCCCAACGTAGAAGTTTATCAATCAAGACCCCCGATATTTTATATTTGTGCCAAGTTTGGGCAGTTACAAAAGAATCAGATCTTGAACAAGCGTGAATTATGTTTTATTCAATTGTTGGTAAGTTGGGTAACAGAGGAAATACCTACCCATTTTTGATAAATTATCTAGATAAGAGCCATTAAGTATAAAATTATGACTATTTTAAGCTTCTACCATCCAAAAACAGTTGAAAATAGTGAGCAGCATTTGGAACAAAAACCTTTTCCCCCAGAAAATCGCGATCATAGTAAAAAAAAACATTTAAAATATATTTTCTTAACAACGGGTAACCCTTTTCTGGGAAACCCTTCTGCCCAGAGTTAGTGAGACTATGGCAATCACAACCTTTGGAAATTAGGTATCTCATGATACTTATGGTAATCACCATTATCGTATGAGATGCGTGATATTTTGTTATTTTTGTTTATTTAATCGCATATATATTTTTTTAATTTCCCACCCAATATCCACAAACGAACCAGAACAAAAGAGTCTCCCATTCAACCCAGATATTTTATGTGTTTAAACAAGAAGACTGAGAAAGAAATTGCTGAAATTTGGCACTGGGAGGTAGGTAACATACAACATTCCACTTTTTTATATGGGTCGATGTAGCAACGTTAATCCATTTAGCAACTCGTTTACCCATAGATTCCCCCTTTCAAAAACCATATCGTGTAATATGTTGGTCAATACACCTGAAGACACAAACTCAGAGCAAATTACTGCTTCATACGATTTGTACAGAACTCAACAACAACAAATTCAAAGGTGTCACCGCCAGCAATGTTTAATCTTTGAAACAATCTCAAGCTACACATGTAAATTCTAACTTAACAGTTAGGTACCTCAAGCATATCAAATGAGTAATAAATCTTCATCACATCAAACATTCTAGCTACAAGAACGCACACCTTAAATAAATCTGTTAACGGAGAATGGATGATTCTCAAAAGCTGGCGCGTAAAGTTCTTCTAGATCAAAGATACTAATTTTAGTTGTGGGTGATTATAACTCAGGTTCAATGAACTTGAATTTTTTTTTAATATGAGTATCATTTTCAAAATTGGAACTGATCTTGTCAAGAATTCAGACAAGCGATAAAGTACATACCTATTTATATAATATTTTGATCTATGAAAAAAATTGATATTATGTTAGAAAATCTAGTCAGTTAGTAAATAATGCTTTCTTGAAAATGGAAATTTACCCATGAAAAATCACGAAATCCAACTTTACTTGTCAAAATTGAAGAAATAAGAAATTTCAAAATAAATTCACATTTAAAATATAGAATTAAAATAAGTTTTGGGAAAAAAACGTTTTTGGTAGATAGGTGCTTTATTAATTGTTAAAATTCTTGAAATAATCAGTTCCATTTTTAAAAATTACGATTAAAATAATTTTCTCTTAAAATGTTATACGTTAAGGTACATTATCGCTTGCCTGATTTCTTGACATAATCAGTTCAAATTTTGAAAATGACACTTAAGTAAATATGAGTTCATTGAACCAAAGTTACAATCACTTACAGAAAGATCTAGATTTCACTAAAGATTTTTTATAATTATTTCAGCAAGTATGCGATAAAACAATGTTCTAAATAGACTTTTTCCCAAATAATAGTTTATTCGAAACAGCCTAGAAGCTAGAAGTCTATAACGACAAAATAAATTAAGCCATAGAATGAACCGTAAATAACCTTTTAATTCGAAACGTAACAAAAAACTCTGTTGTTGTGTGGAAGTCTTCTGTAATTTAAGTACTATTCAATGAAAATAAATAATCTGTTTGATGAATACACCATCAGCGCTTTTTCCCGAACCCCATCAATTCATTTACCGAAATGATGATGGGCCATTGTGAAGCAGGCCTTACACAGAATAAGGTCCTTTATTACTGTCCAATCGAACTAAAAGGAGGTTTATTCCCCTTTAAATTATGACCAATAAAGCAGAAATTGAAGAAAGGAGAATTTCGGGTACATTATTATTTTATTTTGTTACACGGGTGTCGTTAAAGCAAAAACAGCATTGTTCGTCAATCTTTTTATTTATTTGTTTATACGCCAACAACGCTTTTACACAATAGATTAAATAAAAAAACAATATACAAGGTGTCAGGGGGTAAAGTGTACTTACTTCGAGAAATGATTCTACACGATGGTAGTAGTAAAAAAGATAATTAACGAAAATAATGTGATGTACAAACTTACCCAATAAATTCGCTGTGAGCTTGCCGACAACGAGGTGGCAACTTTGTGATCAGCTCGTATCCATTGAAACCGCATGTAAACAACAACCTTAGGCCGAGTGTTTGACGTTTAAAATTATGCTGCAATTTTTATGTTTTAAACCGAATTCAAAAGAAAACTGTACTAAAATTAATAAAATGTAGTTTATAACTTTGAACGATAAAATTATTCAACTATTAATCACTTACTAATGTGAATAATTTAACGTATTTTTAAAATATCAACTTTCCATGTGTATTTAGATCTTGTAGCCCGTAAATCTAATGAATGTCTGCCCATTCTGATGGATGATTTGGAAAATTACCAGACGTTTTCAGAGTAATTAATAAATGCACATGAAGATAAAGACACACTACATTAAAAAGTTTTGATTAAAAAAACATGTTTTTAAAGTTAAACACTGCTAGGTACATTAAATTATCAGATCCTTTGCAAAAAAGTTAAAATTATTGACACGAAGAGCGGCAATCAAATAATAAACGACAGTGTTTGGGAGCGGGACATTATATTTAGCAACAGCGCAAAATAATAATACCACATGGCAATTTTACGTTTTTACCTTAAAAATACCCCTAAAAGTTAAAATTTCGAAAAAATTTATTCATTTTTTTACTTGCACTATAATGTAGAATCACCTCTCGAAGGTAGCTTACTTTACCCCCGGGCACCCTGTATAAGAGCAATCAAAAATTATAGAATAGTTCTATATCATATCTCCTCGATCTCTCTCCCTCATTTTAAAATATAATTAGATTCAATCGAAAACATTCAACATTAATTCATAAAAGTTATTAATTTTAAACTTGGTATTCCCATTGAATGCATCAACTATCATAATATAATAAAATAATTGAATTTTTAAAAAATCCCAGAATGAAGAATTACGAGTACCTATATCCGACTAAGCTTAAAATTGTAAATGGTAGGGTAGAAGGACCTAATTTTTTAAATTTTAAAATGAACCTCATTGAATTTAAAATACCTAGGAGAGCTATTTATTCCAAAATCTTGGTTAAATGGAACAAAATTTGAACTGAGCATTTCAAACACTCGCTTGTACAGATTACACAAACTTAGTGACAGATACTCACATGTGGAGGATACTATGGCGTCTGTTCAACAGTCTAACTATACATATATATTATATTTTGTATATACCCGTTTCTCCTACTTTTATGGCCTTTCAGTGCTTTTTATTTATTTTAAACTTTCGTCGCCATTTTACGATCAAATGCCAAAGTTAATTGTGATTTAAACAAATGTATTTCCAGTATTTGTTTATTCTTGTATTCTATGACATGCAATTATTGTTTATGATATATTTATAAAAGGGACATTAAATACATAATATGTACCTGTTAACTATTTTTTGTTTCATGTTTTGATGACTTCCATGGCAGAGTAAGGAACTAATTATTGGTTCAGGTCAAAAGTCACCGGTTGAAAACCCTGTGAAGGCGAATTCTTTTTTTCGAATAATTCGAATATTATGCGTATTAACACCATTAATTAATATCAAGCATTTTTACAATTAATATTTTGTCATTTCTCGTTCTTGTTTGTGAGACCACCAAATGAAATCGAAACTTTGCCTGCTATGATTGTAGATGTGCTTACTAGATCTAAATCTGTAATCTGTTTGTTTGGGCGCTTAGTTCTTCTATAGAGATGTTTCCGGAAGGTTTATATATATTAAACATTCATATTATATTTATAAAAAGTAGAAAAAATCGTTGTTTTGTAATAAGTCGTAAAAAATTTTTTTCGGGCGCTTATATGTTAACGCTGGCTACATCAAAATAATCTACCACGGAATTTTATATCTTAAAAAGATCTACAGAAAATTCGCGAAGGTATATGTATATCTTCTCAGGAAAACCCCCAGCAACGCCGGGTAAATATCAGCTAGTATATTTATAAATCAGAACCAACTGAGATTTTTTTTTTTTCATAGAAAGCCCAAATATTGTGATATTGTTAATTTTATTTGGTTTAACGCCCGACCGGGCTTTTACAAGGATGTTAAAAACATTATATACCTAATGAGCTATCAAACATTATAAAAAGAATTAAGTCAAACTGATAAATTGTATATAAAACAATATAAGTAAAGTATGTAACAGTAACATGAAACAATATAGAAACTAAAATAATACTACACATAAGACAAATCACTAAAACTACATTGCCAACGCTTCTCTAATTTGTAGGATTCAGGTGTTGGTATAGATTACGCTTAATTTTATAAATGGAGTCAATAAATTAATTAATAGTACACCCAAACTTATCCTTAACCCCAAATCTATTGGTTAGTGTGTGTGTCTGATAGTTGGTTGTGTATGTATTGCAGTAGAAAAAAAACTCCAAACTTGGACATATTACGAGAAACTCTTATGTGGATATAAATCATCAAACATACGTATTTCGGCTGTCTGTGGGTGAGTTATCGTAACTTTGACTCAGTGAACTCATATGTCATTTTCAAAAGCGGAATTGATTGTCTCAAGGATTCAGACAAGTACTCATAGTATTTTTTTTTTACCTTTAAATATTTATTTAGATTTTATATTTTTTTGAAGTGTGTAAATTTTATTATATATTTTTTATTTTTCTTTTATTTATTCTTAAATACACAAAAAGCATACGACCGAGTCGACAGGAAAAAGCTATGGAAGGTGTTGTCCAAGTATGGAGTGAATGCGAATCTGACTCAGGCAATTGCGTCTCTATATGAGGGAAGCGTTGCATGTGTTAGGGTGAACGGTGGTTTTACGGGGTGGTTTGATATCACAAAAGGTGTTAAACAAGGCTGCGTAATGTCACCGTGGTTATTCAATCTATACATGGATAATTGTATGCAAGAATTGAAAGAGGTGGGATTGGGCGCGAATTTGAGTAATCTTAAAGTATGTTGCCTGTTGTACGCTGATGATGCGGTGCTGATTGCTAATAGTATGGATGATCTGCAGTCTCTCGCGTCTAGGATGAACGAAGTATGCATGAAGAATGAGTTAATGATGAATGTAAGTAAGTCTAAAGTAATGGTGTTTGAAAGAGAGAGTACGAAAACAGTGTGCAATATAGCTGTGAATGAGGAATACTTGGAGCAGGTGGATGAATTTGTGTATTTAGGAAGCATGTTTACGAGAGATGGGAAGGCTGACAGAGATATTGAAAGAAGAGTAAATGCAGGTAACTCCATTAATGGAGGACTGAACGCAGTTGGCGCTAACAAAAAATTGTCAAAAGAAGCGAAGTTAGCAGTTCACAATGGAGTGCTGGTACCTACCCTGATGTATGGAAGTGAGGCATGGAACTGGCAAAGAAAGGATGAAAGTAGATTGAATGCTGTTGAAATGAGATCCCTGAGGCGTATGTGTGGTAAAACCATGTATGATCGTGTGAGGAATGTGGATATCCGCAAAGAGTGCAAGGCTGATGAAAGCGTAATGAGTAAGATCAAGAAAGGGACGCTTAGATGGTTTGGGCATGTAGAGCGAATGAGCGAAGAAAGGAGTGTAAGGAGAATATACGATGCAAATGTGAATGGTAGCAGAAGTTGGGGACGCCCGAGGAAGACATGGCACGACCAAGTGAATCAGATACTTGAGTCGGGCCATGTCAAGAGTCAGAACAATAGAAGAGTATGTATGAGACGATGCATGAATGTGAATGAGGCAAGGAGTGTGTGCCAAGACCGAGTTGTTTGGCGGTCCGTCCTCTCTGCCTACCCCTGCGGCGAAACGGCGTGATGGTTAGTTAGTTAGTTAGTTAAAATCGATTTTTCCATAGTAATAACAAAAAAAAGTGAAATATAAAAAAAAAAATATTAAAAGGATTGTAGCCTTTCTAGTAGTATTTCTTTTGTATAAATATTTAAGAGTTAATCTTAACGAGTAAAGTCATATACCGTGATTTTTCAAGGGTCTGCGCTTCTTCCATTGTCCATAAAGTGTTTTTACTAACTAATTAGATTTGCTAACATAATAATAGAATTATCATCAAAACATAATAATTGCGGATATCTGTGATGTGCGTTATTCCTGTGTGAAATCAGGATCAATGAACTCAAATTTGCTATGAATTTTAACACAATTTTAAAAATTGTATCTGATTGTTCGAAGAACTCATACCGATTTGTTTGGAATTCATATTATACCGTGATTTTTCAGTGATAAAAATATTTTAGACTCAAGGCATTTTGTGGTATTCAAATTTTATCAAAACAAAGATATTTATATGAAGATGTCTTATCACAGTAGGTACATTCTCGTGATGAAAAAACACTGATTTTATTAGTGTTGTGATATTTAGAGATCGTATTATTGTATTTGAAATGCATCTCAGATATACAAGCACTCGTTGAAGAAATTTTCCATCCTCTAATTTTACCCAAAAACATCCCGAGAAACTCATATTTATTTTCTCATAAAACCTCATTTCTTCAGAACCCTCCGAAACCTTTTTTTGAACGTACCACCGTAGAAGTGGTGCATCCACGAATAGGGACAAATTGCTAGCGGTGTCGCCATCAGATTGCTACAGAGAAGAAACGAACTGAAAATAGAATAAAATGAAAACGTAGTAAAAAGTGCCCTGAAACTACCACCACGTCGAGAATGAGGATTTACTGCGACTTTTTATCTGCTATCAGGTACGTACGTCTTTTATTTCATTAAAATCCAGGTGAAAGTTTCTCGCGGCGGGTATTATTCTCGGGTTACTGACAGGAATGAATGACCATTGATAAAATACATTTCCCTGTTTGCAGACTTATTCTTCTCGCTCTCTGTGCTTCGGATTTAGGGGTGTTATATTCGTAGAAAATAATATATTCTGTCGAGTTATGTGTTATGGTCGTGAGAGTCTCTCTGAGAAAATTAATATTTTTAAATAAATTATTTAATTTTTAAAATTTTTCGATATATTTCAAATGTTTTCTGATCCCATTGTAAAGATTAGAATACGTGAAAGCATACAAAAGATACAATATGCTTTGGTGAGCTTTTTGGATTATTTTCTACATTTAATATTATTTGATAGTTGAAACAATCTCAGAATATAATTCTTTTTGGAATAAAAGCAAATCTTAAAAGAGTGAAGAATAATTCACTTGGATTCGTGTAAAAAATGTGTGATGTTTAATGTTTATATTCATTTAAATGTTATTTATATTCTTAAAAACTAATTGAAGGCAATTATTTAACAAATTGAGTTGAATCTCGTATAAAAAATAAATGAACAAGAAAAAATTGGATAACATTCTAAATCCAAAGTTTCTTCAATGTAGACTAAGGTTCACCTCAACCTTTTCTAAAAAGACCCTCCACACAGCATTCCCAAAGATGACATGGGCCACGAGGAAAATTATTTCCCGTTGGGCCTACTGTGTGAAGTAAATGTAAAAAAAACGAAACGTGTCGATTCTGAATAATTGTTCTATCTCTTACTTCAGCAAAATAATCCATTAATTATTTTGTCCAATCCCAATCGTGATTAATTATGAAAAGTCAAAGGTTGCGGGGTAATTAACAGACAGAATAACCGACGGTTTCTACCCAAATAAACCCCTAAATTAGGATTAATCATCGTGCTACCTGCACCCGAACCAATTATTATTTTAATAAACGAAAACGAATCGTACCTGGCGGAGAGAAACTTTCACAAAAAATATACGTTTTGTTCGAGAATTTAATAAATTTTTGTGCTGCTAGGAAAATATAGGAAAGTATTAATACGTAGAGATCATTTGAATGTCGCTTATAAATTGTTTTATTGAATCTATGATTTTTTATAAGTTGTTACTAATAATAAAAATGTAGACATATTTAAAGTTTTGACAACTGATCTGTTTAGTGCGACTGAAGGCTAACCTCAAAAACTTAATACGGAATTACCAAGGATTGAATATTGAAAGATTTTTTTTTTTTTGGTTTTTTACTTATTGACACATTATAAAGTGCAAATACTTTAACAAAAATGTTATAATCGAATGAACATGAAAACAACAAACTTTGCGCTACAAAATCATCACTAATTTAAGTACGGGGTTGGGTGTTTGTTGCATTTTTAGTAAAAGAATAGCTAATGTCAATAATGTATAGAAATTAATTCCGACTGAATTATTGGTTGGGTTTTTGTTGCATTAAACACTATTAAACAGCTCAACTTATCTGCGCAATTATCGCTTATGCAAGGAGTTTACTTTGTGATATTTCAACCGCGAAATAAACCATCTTTCAACATTTGAACATCGGCTTTAAAATATATATGTAATGAATAAATAACATGAAAGAATTGTAATACTGTTTTTCAGAAAGTGTATTTTTACCCACGTATCTGTTCACGAGATATTCTTCTTTTCACAGGAATTATCCAAAATATCATGTTTTTAAAGTATAAGTTCAACTTATAACAAACATGCCTCAACTGAAAAACACTGGAAGGGAATTTATTAAAAAATGCACTGCAGTGCTCCATTCTAATTAGCGAGTAAAATTCTTACTCCCTGTCGATAGGACAAAATATAGCTTTGTATTGACATTGGAATGTGATGCATTACCTTCCCGGTGGGATTATGCACGGTACTGGAGTTGTGGAACAACCACAGACCGGGAATCACAACAAGAAAACTAAATTTTAATGAATAAAATCGTGATTTGATGTAATGGAAAGAGAAGTAGGCCAAGGGTTTACGTAACATCTCATTGGATGTATTATTAAAATATATTTATTTTTTAGGAATACTTGTAGCTACTACCACTGTAATATTTATGAGGAAAATTGGTGCTCCCAACAAGATTTAAGAAAATTCTTCTACCACCGTTATTTTAGGCAGAAAAGGTTTTTTGCGCTGCATTATTATTATATTTCCATTATACCACGTAGAAGTAACATTACATTTTTGTACTTGTTAACAAAAGTATAGTAGAATGAACGTCTAAAATTTATTCTTATTGACAGATGCTTAAAAAACGCCACGAAATAAGCACATACATAACTACGATTGTTGACTAATTACAAATGATGACAATTTAAAAATGTTATCATTAACAAACGTGATATTGAACTATATAATTGTTTTACATTTTGCTAGGAATTCGATTCACGCTGTGTGAAATAACCCCTCGCCCCAATGTAATGCATACGAAAACAGAAAACGCTCGCCTCAAATTCCTACATGCCGAGAGCTGCCCACTGCCCATTTCATCGCATATTAGCTAGGGTCTGGGGTCACCATGGTATTTTAAATGTAGAACCTTAATTCATGGAAAGGCCGGGACCTCAAGAATACCCATATTAAAAGATCGATTGCAGATATCAGTTAATGAATATTAGATTGTGTAGATTCGCTGAGCAGCTAATATAATTCAGATTGTTGAGAGTTTTCGAAAAAATTGTCTTACCTAACAATATTTCAATTTGAGGTCGGTAAAGCATTCAGTATCACGTCAATAAATGGTAATTGTAATTCTTCAAAACTGTGTTATAAACAGTATTCTTTTAGCAAAAAGAAAAAGGAATATTTAAAATGAATAGATAGTTAATCTTGTTTGCACTTACTAAACAGAACATAAAATTTTATTGTAGTAATGTGTTTATCACTACCAAAGACTTTTCTTTTCAAATGCAACTGTCACTCGGAATACTGTGAAATGTTTTGAGTTGGTAAGAAATGCGAGAAAATATCAAAATAATAAGGAAAATGAGGTTCTGAAAACCCAAATTTAGGTAGAGTAAATCGGTAGAGTAATTTCCGGTAATGTCAAGGTTTAAAATCTAAAATCGGAGTAGAGGCAAAGATTTATAGGAATGCAGGAGATTCACAAATGTTTTTTTTAGAGTGAGCGATACATATTAAGCTTTCCACGTACATCAAGATCAATAAGATTTTAAGAAAATTGCGATTTTAATCAAAAAATACATAACGGAGTTTAAGGATTATATTTCAAAATTTTCAGAGTAACCAGCATTTTAGAGCTCGAAATTTCACCGTTCGTGATAGAGACTGGCAAATAGCTAACATCCGGGGTTCATCCGAGTATGCATAATTAGATTGCAGATTTCATGAAAGATCGAACAATTCAGACTATAGACACACGCCTTTACTTCATCAGGCATACCACAGGGATCTACGTTGTAGCCTAAACTATTTCCTTGCTTGTTTGATTTCACTAAGCGTTTATCATCACGATTATGTGCCAAGGATATTTTGTCACAGCATGAAAAAGATTAGAAACAAAGTTCACCGCTGATATTACTTTTTTGATGATTAATAAACCTTCAGAAAGTTTTAATAAATATTATATTTAACTTAGAAGTAGTAAAAAGTTCTTCGCCACTCATCAAAAATATAATGTTGCCAAATCAGTTAATTGAATTTTGATAATTTGATATTTACATAAGTCTGACATAAACATAAATTGCGAAAATAACGATTTGACAACGTGGTATTATAAATTCTCTCTTTCAAAGATTCAATTGAAATGCTTGGAGTGGTTATTCTACCAGCTCAATTATCTTCGCTCCATTGAATCCTGATTCAATCTCACTTCCAGAAAGCTGAAATTTCCGTATAATACAGATTAGGAATTAGTGGCTAGCTTTTAACTCTACACAACTCTCACATAGGGAGAGAGACAAAGTGGCCACCTTAAACAAGAGCACATTTTACAGGTAAATACTTGGTCAACCTGCAGGACTCTGTCTAGAAGAGGGTGGTTAATCAGATTACTAATACGTTCCAAATAAATCACTAGCTATGTCTTATGCGCAGAGGAAAAGTAAGATCTTGTAACATTGATGATTTATGGATGCACCTACGAGAAATATCGTAAAAAATTGGGAAAGTCGTTCAAGGTTGCTATTTTTTCAGTTTTAAAAATAACTAGTAATGTGGAATGTTAATTCAGACACTTAAAACAAAGGTGTTTTTTTGAAAAAAATTCTCCTTTTAATCTTTCTAATCACTTGATCGGGATTAGATTATCAGCCGAGGCAACTATAAAAAAAGTATTCAAGTTAAAATAACTACTTATTTTTTATAATTATATTGATAATAATATAGGATAATTTTTTCGATAGGCGTTGCAAAAAGTACTATATAAACTACGATATAAAAATTATACCTACTTACTTTATCCTTAAATATTAAATTTGTGTGATTAGACATAGATCTATTTGTCATCAGTCAGCAGAGCGTTCCATCTACCGGACAATCGATACTATTAATCCCACACACAAAACTCACCGAAAAATACAACAAAAGTAAAATTACGTTTATTTTGGTATAATTATTATACCTACTGTTAGTAAGACTTAATTTTACCTTTTGTTAGTAAGACTTATGAAATCCTTATTTTTTCTACTGTTAGTAAGGCTTATGAAATCCTATTTTTACCTACTGTTAGTAAGACTTGTGAAATTGAAATTTCCACAATTCAGCTAATATTGATTGAAAACCGATAGACAACAATATAAAAGTAGACTGTATTCATTTCACCGTAACATCTACATAACACTGTATCACATGCCAATCAGTTCATCTTGCTTGGTTGACTTTAAAAATTCATTTTTATTAAAACCCGGGGTTCAGAAAAATTGTAAAACAATGCTATTTAACAATTTTATTGAACAGCAAGATAAATGAGAAAAACCTAACCCCGAATCAAATATTCTTTGAAAATTATTGATGATTTAATTACGAATTTTAGATTGAGAAAAGTTTTGATTAGGCCGAAAATACATATTCCGACCTCGAGTGGGTGTAGGATTTTAATGGCTTCAGGTGCTTGTTAATTAATTACCTGCTTTTAAATAAATGAAATAAATTTGTACCTACCTATTTAATAAATTTTAATAAGAACTCTGGTTACAATATCTACGAATACTACAAAATCTAAACACTTTGAAACATTCAATTAACGAAATTTTTTAGTTTTTTCAGTAATTAGAGAAATATATTTTAGCACTGTTTTTCATCGATATTGATTTTGTGAAGTTATTTTTCAAAGCATCTCGAGTATTGTCAAATAATTTATTTTTAAATCTATACAAATGATCAATGCAACTCACCGAACTTGTACTACGTAAATAAGTATGTATCTACCTACGTAGGTTGATTACATCAGAAATGTGACAGGTCGTCAGGGTAATAAATACATAAATGAAAGAAGCCGCACCGGCGTAAAGGGAATTAGTTCTTGGATCTCAGTTGATTGAGGCATGCCATCCAACAAGCTCCGAATATTCAATTAAAAAATTTACATGTAGGAATACAGAAAAATCTGTTATTAAAGTACTTTGTAATAACTGAGGGAATTTACTAGATTATTACGTCAAATGAAAGCTGTATTCTAACTGAAATATAACAATATGTATTTTTAACCAAACAAAATAAATTATTTTAATATCAGACACGTAAAAATTAACAGAAATACACAAACACAATTTAAATATTTATTTTTCGGAATAACTTTATTGAGTAAAACCTCAAATTGTAATATTTAAATATTGAAGACAATATTAGTGATTTCTAAACGAAAATCTGAAACAGAAAAATCAGAAAAGGAACCGGTCACATCTGGGACTCGAACCCAGGACCCCTGTCTTTCCGGGACAGTGCTCTACCAACTGCGCTAATGGGACCCTATCCCCCTCGGTCACTTTTAACTGTATCATACTTCGAATAAGAACTACTAACATTGTCTTCATTTTTTTCACCGCACATTTTTATTGGCAACTATCTTTATGTATGATCGCAAGATTCAACCCGAACTAAATGCAATCCAGACAGCGTATTTTTAGGTAAACCTATCTTATTTTTTTTTTTATTTAATGTGCGACATCTGTTGACTTTTCTGCAAGTCTAGAATGAATATTTATTTTTCGGAATAACTTTATTGAGTAAAACCTCAAATTGTAATATTTAAATATTGAAGACAATATTAGTGATTTCTAAACGAAAATCTGAAACAGAAAAATCAGAAAAGGAACCGGTCACATCTGGGACTCGAACCCAGGACCCCTGTCTTTCCGGGACAGTGCTCTACCAACTGCGCTAATGGGACCCTATCCCCCTCGGTCACTTTTAACTGTATCATACTTCGAATAAGAACTACTAACATTGTCTTCATTTTTTTTCACCGCACATTTTTATTGGCAACTATCTTTATGTATGATCGCAAGATTCAACCCGAACTAAATGCAATCCAGACAGCGTCTTTTTAGATAAACCTATCTTATATTTTTTTTTATTTAATGTTCGACATCTGTTGACTTTTCTGCAAGTCTAGAATGAATATTTATTTTTCGGAATAACTTTATTGAGTAAAACCTCAAATTGTAATATTTAAATATTGAAGACAATATTAGTGATTTCTAAACGAAAATCTGAAACAGAAAAATCAGAAAAGGAACCGGTCACATCTGGGACTCGAACCCAGGACCCCTGTCTTTCCGGGACAGTGCTCTACCAACTGCGCTAATGGGACCCTATCCCCCTCGGTCACTTTTAACTGTATCATACTTCGAATAAGAACTACTAACATTGTCTTCATTTTTTTTCACCACACATTTTTATTGGCAACTATCTTTATGTATGATCGCTAGATTCAACCCGAACTAAATGCAATCCAGACAGCGTCTTTTTAGGTAAACCTATCTTATTTTTTTTGTTTATTTAATGTGCGACATCTGTTGACTTTTCTGCAAGTCTAGAATGAATATTTATTTTTCGGAATAACTTTATTGAGTAAAACCTCAAATTGTAATATTTAAATATTGAAGACAATATTAGTGATTTCTAAACGAAAATCTGAAACAGAAAAATCCCAGATGTGACCGGTTCCAAAAAATGAAGACAATGTTAGTAGTTCTTATTCGAAGTATGATACAGTTAAAAGTGACCGAGGGGGATAGGGTCCCATTAGCGCAGTTGGTAGAGCACTGTCCCGGAAAGACAGGGGTCCTGGGTTCGAGTCCCAGATGTGACCGGTTCCTTTTCTGATTTTTCTGTTTCAGATTTTCGTTTAGAAATCACTAATATTGTCTTCAATATTTAAATATTACAATTTGAGGTTTTACTCAATAAAGTTATTCCGAAAAATAAATATTCATTCTAGACTTGCAGAAAAGTCAACAGATGTCGAACATTAAATAAAAAAAAATAAGATAGGTTTATTTAAAAATACGCTGTCTGGATTGCATTTAGTTCGGGTTGAATCTTGCGATCATACATAAAGATAGTTGCCAGTAAAAATGTGCGGTGAAAAGAAAAAAATGAAGACAATGTTAGTAGTTCTTATTCGAAGTATGATACAGTTAAAAGTGACCGAGGGGGATAGGGTCCCATTAGCGCAGTTGGTAGAGCACTGTCCCGGAAAGACAGGGGTCCTGGGTTCGAGTCCCAGATGTGACCGGTTCCTTTTCTGATTTTTCTGTTTCAGATTTTCGTTTAGAAATCACTAATATTGTCTTCAACAATTTAAATAATCCATTTTTTTTTGTTTGAAGAAAAAAATATTTTTCCAGCTGTTACGAGTACTTGAACATTGATAAACACAAAAAACCGAAAATCTCAAATAATAATTTTTTTATATAACGTAGATATACTACCCGGTTTTGTTTGATATTCCAACAAGTTTACTTTAGATTTTCTTACTTGGTAAACAATTAAAAATGGAACAACGGTCTCAAGCTTTATTTTTAAATTTAAAACGTTTTTAAAATCTCTATCTCATTCCGAACATTGTGTGGAGAGATATAATTGTGTTGACCTAGGAATCCCAACAAAATAAATGTGCGGAAATTTCATTTTTCACAAGTTTTTAGTAGAACACACAAATCTTTGCACATGTTGTGCTCAACAATAAATATATTTTTTTCAAATAATTTGTGTAGATTTTAGAAAAATTCTTCGAAAATCAATTTTTTAAAACATCTCTTCGAAGAACATATTTTTCGAATGGCAGTTCTACAAAATACACATTTTTCGTAGTCTCAATTTTTAGAAAATCAATTCTTGTCTAATTTCACTGCATGTAGATTTTTAAAAAATAACACTTGATTCAAACTTAAATATCTTAATGCAAAATCTAAAAAAAATAAGATGTTTGGAGAATCGCATGGTTGAATCAGTAGTTTCGAATTGATTTTCAAAAATCTCATTTCGAAGAAAACGTTAGATACCATTTGTGAAGTACAGAAATCAAGTAATTTTCATAACACCGTGATAAAGGTTTAACAAATTCTCACGTCGGGATTTGAATACGCTGCTAGTCGAGAGCCTTAAACTTCAACCACGGAGGACGTTTGTCATGTCCTTTTAAAATATTCGAAATAATTTCTGATTTTCAAACAAAATTCATAATTTTAACAAAATACCGAACAAGTTCGTTGGCTTGCAGCGTCCAAAGTTTTCGGTAACGGGTGCGGTCTGTAGGACTATAGCCTGTAGGACTGTAGCCCATAGGACATTGGAGTGTGTTGCCCGTTGTAGTGAGTGTGCCTAGTGGCGGCCAATGAAGTTTCTAAGTAAGGCCCTGACAAAGAGGCCACACAGATTATAGGTACACTGGATTGCAGGGAATTTTTATTGTTCGATATTTGAAATTGAGGTCACGTGGGTCGAGGGATTCTAAATAATTTAAATACTTATTATTATTTTAAGCATCTTAGAGAAAATAGAATGAAAATTTTATGAACATTTCTAACGATGTAAATGCTTTTTACAAACAATTTTGTTGCTGCTTAGCAATGAAAAATCTCAATTTTCTTAGTATTTGAGATTACTTGAAAGTATCATAATGCATACTGCTTTAAAGTTAATGGTGTGTGTAAAACACAAATATTTTTAAGATCTTCACATTGAGATTTCATCAAAATTTCAGATAAATATGGCGCATGTACGTAAAACGAAATAGATACTCAGCACATAATCTTTAAAAAAAATTAAACGTTAAAAAACATAGTTTTATTATATTCATATTTATTTTTATTAATAGATGTATTTTAGAATAATTTTTTTTTTAAATTTGACTTAAGGATTGAACCTTCCTTCCCACGCACTGGATTCAACCGCGCTAAGAACTTAACCAAATCCTGATCGGGTAGTACCGACATTTATTGCGTGTGTTAACTGCTGTAATGTCAACCAATTTATAGATACACGTATATGTCGGCATGTGTATGCATGATTATCACCAAAAGTTAATAAAATATATGGTCACCAACAACGAGTCGATCTGCCGAGTTTCAGCTCAGTTTTGTGTAGGAAAGTGGGTTAATTTCCACTCACATGATTTGCATACATTCATGAAAATAGAATTAAAATTTTAACAGATATTGTATTAAAAATTAAATTCACAAATAATTATTGCGATTATCTGTTGAATTAGAAAGAATTTTATGAAATTGAATGTTATTTTTTATCAAAATTAAATTTAAATGCAACCAAAAAAAACGCTTTTTGACCAATACTTTTTAATAGGCATGCTGTAATGTATTTCTAATGTAACATTAGGCTAGTAAACAATGATGAATCAAAACAATGACCATGTACAGAAGTGTGAGTCTAAAAATCGGGCATACCTACATTATTTGAACTAATTATTCAGACACAATTCCTGGCATACACCAACGTTATTCCACCAACCACGCAGCGATTATGCTCTTCCACATTACCTCTCTAAATATGAAATATTATGTTTCGAAAGTTTTCATACATTGTCGAATTTTAATTGTCCGTACTTAGTTACTGCTTTTAAAATAATATCTCGGCGAAACTGCAATTTAGTATGAAACAATAGAAAATCTCGTGCTCCCTGGTGCACTTCAATCTCTAAGTCCGTCATTTCATTTCTCTCTCCTTTCTCTCACTTTAATCCCACTTCGGAGTCGTGCGCGGAACACGTTGCAGTATTCTTTACACCCGTCAGACCAGAGATGAAACGGTGCCGTTGCAGGGCTGCCCCAGTCCTGTCACTATCAGGTATTACATAGAAATGAGTTATTAAATTCTAAGATTAGGGTGGCAAATTAACGTTTTTTTTTAACTCTTTCAATGCATCGTTTTAATATATTTCATTGCTCTATTGATAACATTGAAATATTGCTTGAAAACTTCAGTCATAGTCGTCACTACGACTTGTTCAAGTTACCACACGCAGAACTAATGTGCTATCTTCAGAAATTTTATGAATGTTAAAATAAAAAATTTTGCAATGCAATATTATAATGGACTGTCGTACAGTAACAGATTCACAGCAAATATAAGTTAGAATGTGTTTAATTTCAAACTCGCTAGATGCCAACTTTTGAGCAGTAAAGAGTCATTGAGCGAACATTAAAGTAGCCGCTTAATTTCAGAATCCGACTAGAAATTTCATTAAAAGTAGATCACCTGTACCAAGTCCGTAAATAACTATCCGTATATATTTCTTGGTATTACGCCCTGCACTTATATTATATAATGTCTAAGCCCTGGCAAGAAATTTAATATCAAACTTTGACAAGTGCAAGTATCCCCTGCTTACTTGTTGTTAGACGCGGAAAAATTTCCAGTTTCCTCGGGAAAAGTAGGGTGAAGTGAACAGCATCGGTGTTTTCAATCTAAAATTATAAGGAATTGCTCCAGAATCGCTCATCTCGGTGCGGAAAAATGCGCTTTCAAAGTTATAAAATTCCATTATGCCGTCAATATTATTCGATTTCGAATGCAGTTTGGAATAAATATCTAGGTTTGCTATTGTTTGCACTTGCAATATTAATAATAATTACAATATCATTCTGAAATTTCTCCGCCCATCCGCACAGACGTGTAACATGATAAAGTAATAACAAGAATGATATTATTAACATCACTTTGACCATAATTTTTTTAAACTTTTACTGCCTATGGAAAAACCTAAAATTAATAAAGCCGTCTGACAAAATATTGGTTGCCGATGTTATTTTTCTTTTTAAAATCATTAATTAAATTATTGACTGGTTCTGTACCATTGCAATTGATTACTTTTTTGTTCCTAATAGAGTCAAACGAACAAAAAAAAAACTTCCACTGCAACAATAACGTCAATAATTCGTTCATAAACTTTATTAAACCACGAAAACACAGCTTAGGTAACCAATATGCAGAAGTAGCAGATATTTTTAATAGCAGGGAAAGAACTTATAAAAAAGAGTTTAGTTTTTTTGTAAAAAATGTTTTAATCTATATTTAAAGGTATTTGTACCGTAAATAATAAATAAATACGTAGGCGTTGTTGCTGCATAGTTGCTGTATCCCTAAAATTGACATCTGATTTCTAACTAATTTCACATTTGAACTGCATATCAGAAATAATTGTTTGCTTTCACAGCAAGGGATGGACTTTTCCCATAGTATGTCATCATCACACCTTAGCTTACGTCATAGATAAGGTATTATGGGATATTATAAGTCATTAGGGTATTACTTTTTGTTCCGTCTTTAGTACTTCAGATGTAAGAACGTTTATTTATATTTTATCATTCTACGAGCAAATGATGAATGCTATCCTTATCAAATGTTATCTCAAAAATAATAAAATAATCGCATCACGTCAACAAAACGCCCACCACGTGGAGCCAGCTTCCGCCATCGTAGCTTCCCATAAATTCTAGTTTGGCCTGTCTTCATAACAAACTACACCCCATGAATGTTGGGGTAGTTTATATCAGGCCGGCTTCATAAAATGATGGTCCCCGGGGAGGGGGGCGAGGAAAATTGAATTAAAGAGAATTTACGGTTGTGTGTGATGGGCTTACAGAATATAAGAGAAGGAGAGACTGGCCTTGAAGAGGGCCAGGTACAGTTTAATAGCCAAATTTTGTGTCATCACTACATTGTCCATATTTCTCTGAAAATCTAATTGTAAGAAAATTGTAAAAAAAATTATTTGTAAGAAACAAACAGCTTTTACATAATATACAATGATAAATATAAATATACAAGTTAACTGAAGTCAAGCAACAGAAGTTTCTTATGCTAAAGTTCATTGGCAATGAAGTTTTAATATCTTAAAATTAATTTTGTGTTAAAGGAAGTTGAGAGGAAGAGGAAAATAGGAAGAGGATAGGAGATGCTCCCGATACGTTCCATTAATAATCGATCGTACGCATTACTTCATATCGATATTTATTAAGGTTATTGTTATTACCAAAAATGTCAATGCGGTAAAATTTTGTATTATATTGTGCACATATACGAGGAATTGAAGAATTTTTTCGAATATTTGTTCTACACGAGGGTAAATAAAATAAATCAGATTGTCGGGTTGATCTAGACGGAATATGAAGACTAATTAAATTGGTAATTCTGGTGAGTCCAGACCATTATTCATGATTTTAAACAATAAGATTTGATCAAAAATTAAACGTCGTGTTAGGAGGCAGTTAAAATTATGAAATTTAATGGATTCGGTATAATTTGAGAAGTGTAAGTTAAGTTTACAATTTATGTGTTCAAAATTTTTTTTTTAATTCTTTCTATTCTTTCAATATGGGCTTGGTATAAAGGAGTCCAGATCTAGGTATGATTGGCTTGTGAAGAAAATAGTTTAAATTGAATGTTTTATTTTTTGGAATAACTTAATGAGTTAAACCTCAAATTAAGATATTTAATTATTGAAGACAGACTTGTATACTAGACTTGTAAAAAAAGTGAATAGATATCGCAAATTAAAATTGAAATAATATATATTTATCAAAAGACATTGTCTAGATTTATCTAGTTCGGGTTGAATCTTGCGATCATGCATAAATAAAGCTGGCAATAAAAATGTGCTCTAAGAAAAATGACAATGTTGGTACTTCTTATTCGAAGTATGATACATTAAATATGACCGAAGGAGATAGGGTCCCATTATATCAGTTGGTAGAGCGGTGCCCCGGCAAGGCAAGGGTCCTGGGTTCGAATCCTAGATTTGACCCAACTTTTTCTGATTTTTATATTTCAAATTTTCGTTTTGGAATCGCTTATATTATTTCCAATAATTAAAATTTAACGGTTCTTATCGTTTGTTGTCCGCGATGCAACGAGGAATTTTTAAATCTTTCCTAAATGTTTTTCATAAATTTATTAACCCAGAGAATAATGGGCCAAGCAGGCAACATACGCCGTTGAATGAAATAAAATAATAATCGTGAGCTAATTAAGGCGATGCACCACGTCGTATTTCTCTATATATTTGTATTGTATTTCTCACGTCTATCTGGAATCAGGCCGCTTACAATAAAACTCCTTATGTATATGGCAATAATAAATTTTCCGCCTAACACTAACAGCCTGTTTTGATTTATGCAAGAAAAAAATTTCAACAAAAAAGTGATTTATTTTATTTATCAGGCACAAATTATTTTTTACAGAACTTAATTAGCAACAATGTACACTAAAATCATAACCTAAAATGAGTTAAGAGATTTTGAATCTTGATTAAAATTAAATATTCTTGATTATTTCAAAGGCCAAGATATATTTTACTCGCAGTATTAGCATCCAATATATTCGAAGCGATCAAATTTTGAAACTAAAGACAAACGATTTTGTATTCCTACGAAGTGCTTTGTTTCAAGTTGCATAATTTTACAAGAAATGATAATGTTTGAATAGGTTCTTGTGCTCATCTCTCTTGTATACGGGGTGCCTAGTCAAGCAGCACTTACAATATTGATTTTCGAAACTTTCTCAACTTGAAGATAAAACTATTGCAGAGTGAGAAATTTTCAATAATACAAAGGTGAAAGCAACTGTTTTCAGCATACAATGTCGACGACCTCCGTGGTCGAGATGTAAGGCTGTCGACTAGAAAGCGGGAGGTCGCGGGTTCAATTTCGTGGTGCGCAAGTAAATTTTATTTTATTAATTTGTGTTTTTACACAAATTACTCATTTAAAATAATATGTAGTATTTTTGCGGCACGTTCCAGAATAGAAAATATTCTAAGTATTGTGCTGGTGTAGGACTACCATTCTGAATTAAAAAAAATGCTTGAAATGGCTTTGGCCGTGTCTGGTGACCAGATCTGAATAGCCAGGTACTCCCCTACCTTTCTCTTCCTCATCTCCTTCCCCTCAACGTCAGCCTCACAACCTGCCCCAATTGTGGATGCCATAATATCACTGGCTCCAGATGGTTGGGAGCAGTTGGGACTCTTGTGAGGTATTCGCATAAAAATATGTAAGTTACATTATTAACGCTTCGATTTAAATTGCCCTGTAAATAAATTAAATATCTTCCTCAGTAAGCAAATTCACTTTCTGACGTTATTTGGTTTAATGAAAATAAAACACTTTGTATACCATTATGTAATCAAAATACTCGACCATAATCGAATAAATATGTCTCGAAACAGATTTCGAAATATGTCGATTATTTTGATTAAATATGAGTAAACAAAAAGAGTTTTATTTTCATTGAAATAATATTTTTTTAAAGTCATTGTGCGGGACGTGTTTGCCTGTACATGAAATAACTGTAAATAATAAGCGCCGGCACACCAGCCCTCAACCTGGCTAATGATTTAAGTAAAACACCGTGAGGTGTTCTATACAAACCATCATAAAAGAAAGATGATTCAAATCAAACTTCACATTTTAATTAGATTTGTACTGGTATACAGAGCGTACAAAGGGGTGTAGCTTATAGGTACTTCCTATTTTTTAGAGCCAACCCAATTCACAAGAAATAGTTATATGTATTTCAATACAACTAGGTTTTAATACACAGATAGAAACTGAGACAATTCTTTCAGCGATAATTTCAGATTGGAGCACATTGTACATCATCGCGCCATACGATACAGCAAATGCAGCAGGCAACTGTTGCAGCAGTAGCCAGTTCAATCGGTAGCCAGCAGGACTTGGCCAGCCTTTAGGTGATCAACAACCGTGGAAAGCAGCAGAAATTGGCCAGCCTTTAGGTTGTCAGCGTCAGTGGCTAATTCAGTCGGTAGCCAGGAGGAATTGGCCAGCGTCTAGGTTGTCAGCATCAGTGGCTAATTTAGTCGGTAGCCAGGAGGAATTGGACAGCCTCTAGGTTGTCAGCATAAATGCAGCAGGGATCGGCCAGCCTCTAGCTGATCAGCGGCAGTGGGCAGATCAGTCAGTAGCCAGCATAAATTCAGCGGCGGCATGGTCATTTGATTATAAGGCCCGCACACGGAGACGCCCCATTATGGTAATGATGACAGATGCGTTTGGCTCAGCTGATAGGATTCCCACAGTAAACAGTTCGTTGCACATAGTTGTAATCTTTAAAATGATTGTGCCGTGATGGAGGAACAGAAACGAATACAGCTTTCAGTTGACACTCGAAATTGTAAGAACAGATCGCGTTGTTACCGGCGTTCTCTCTACTCCTAGTTTTAAAACTTGAATCCACCAATATTTTGTTTTAATGGGCTATTTATAATATCTCCTACAAGCGTTCGTGTGACGTCAGCTTGCAAAAAACATGTTTTGTTTTTCAAATGCAGGTATTGTGGTGCGAATAATATTTTTAATATTTTAATTTCGTTTTAGTAAAAAGGGTTATCGAACTGTTTCAAGTTCGATTCAGTCGTTTTTCCGCCTGGTGACAGATTATTATTGATGCATTTTTCAACTGGTAAATATTATGATTTGGAAAAAGGGGTCATCAAACCCGCAGGTGTACAACTAATGCATTCAAATCATTTTTCATGTTCGATACATTAATCATAAGATTACCATTGGCTTATTGTACGGGCGGAACAATTTAATCAAAAATTTCTTAATTTTCCAAAAGGCAATTTTAAGTGTCTCACGAAAAAAATATAAAATTTATTATTATGATTAAAGCATCTTTCTTGACTATAAATATATTTATATATATATATATATATATATATATACATATATATATATATATATATATATATATATATATATATATTTTTTTTTTTTTTAAATTACAGTTAACAATTCTCATGACATATGTGATGGAACATTGCAAATGAAGACAAAATCTATGACTTATGTATTTGAATACAAAATAAATAATATTTATATATATATTTATTTATGTATGTTAGGGTGTCCCAGGACATAAGGAAGAATTTTTTTTTCATGAATTTAAATATGCATACCCTTTTATTTTATTTCATTTGATCCCAATAACTCATATAATAAATATTATTTTGATTAAACACCGGCAACCCGTGCCGACTTGATGCCAAACATATGGTACAGAGTTAATATGGAAGGATTTTCAACTTTCATTTTTGTCTGATAAATAAAATTTAAAAATGCACAAATGTTCAATTATGTAGTATTTTATATATAAAATTGGTTTATTGATTAAATTTTTCTTCATAGTTTTTTTTTTACAGTCAGGATAAATCTTCCGGTGTTCCTGAACGCATCGTAACAAAAAATATTTTTGTTCCTCTCTGACCGTGAGATTAAGCCATGAAAATCTTGCATTAACTTAACAGTTCTTTCAGCTGTATCATTCACTACCCTCAGCGGTGACACCTTCTTTCTGACTTCTTGATACGAAGCATTAATTGACCACATCGTAGGGAATTCGTTAAGAAAACTTGCATCTGTGTTCAGACGATCAAACAAATACTTGCTCTTAACTGAAATGAAGTCGTAAATATTTTTCTCTGAAACAAAAGTAACTAAATTATGATATGAACAAAAACCTCAATACAAAACATAATTTAAACTACTTAATTAACTTACCATACAACTTACAATCAAGATCTTCCTTAGATGGGATGTAACGTTTGTCATGGGTTGATAAATTATTTTTTTTGATATTTCGAGCATTTTTATTTTAGTTGTTTGATCCACAGCGTCGTCAAACAGCGATAAAATAGATCCTTCATCGGTCAAATACCATAACTGCTTACTGAACAGAAATAAAGCTGCCACTGAGATGTTTTCATCAATTTTTTCTTAAGCCTTCATCGATTTCAAAAAGCACCAGTCCTAAGGTGCTTTAACTGCTATAATACATTGTAACCATGGCTTGACATAGGATGTTACTATGAACAGGCAAACGTCTAAAAGTGCCGCCTTATCCTTACCGGTAATTTTAAATTGCGCACAAATTAATGATATCTTTGCCATCCATCGAGCACCTGGAGGCCGAATCTTAAATTTTCTCGCTGTATCTCCTCGTAAAACTATCACACAAAGCTTTAAAAACTCTCAATAGTCATCTAAAAGTATTTTTGTTGTCAGTGCAGTACGGTAAAAGTCAAGCAAATCATTGATTTCGGAAGCGGTTAGGTGCAATGTGAGATTTTCTCTGTAGCACTGAATTTTATCGGGATCAACATTTTTACAGTTATCTCGAAACTTTTTGAAGAGTGGTATGTCAGGGCTTGTAGTCACTTGACTGATTTTTACTAAAATCAGTCAAGTGACTACAAGCAACACAGCTTTAAAAAACCAACTATGGCTATATTTTGTATAATTCACTTTCCGGATATTGTAGAACAAAACTTCAAGAACTTGCCCATTAGATGGCAGTTTAGAACCCGATATTTGGTGTTTTACGACTCCTATTAAAAATATACTCTTTTTAGAAGTGCGTAAATCTAACAACATCTTGCCTGAACGAGTGATTTTCGTTTACTAACAAAATAGCAAGTTACTACAAGCTCATCAACACGTTTGCTCGCTGGCGTCTTAATGTACAAGTACTGACATCTTTCGATGCAAGTCGGCACAGGTTGCAGTTGTTCAAAGTAAACGAAATTTTTTTTATAAGTGTTTTGTCATTATATAAACAAAATTATACGGTATGCGTTCAAAAATAACAACTTTAATTTTTTTGGGACACCCTAATGTATGTATTTTAACCATTCATTCCCAGAAATAAATAATCGCCAGAACAAGAGAAAATGAACTTATTTTACGACAAAAACCTATGAATTTCGTGGGATATTTTTACCAATAAAATACATTTGTAGCCCTTTAATCATATTAATATAAACAAAATTCTTTAATATAAAATTTTATATAAACAAAATTTTAAAACAACGCATTATTAATTAGGATTATAAACTAAAAACACTAATCAATCATCCAAAATATCTGGGTCTTGATACGACATATTGTTTTGGATGGTTGGTATTAAAAATCGTGAAATATTTATGAAACTAAATTAATCATTGACATCAAATGCCCTTTCTTTTTAACAATTATTTGCAAAAGGTGGTTTGAAATTATCCCGAAAACATAATTCTTTGGTATATTTGGACAAGGTGTGGAAAGGCTATTCGTCATGAAATACATATTGTAATCCAAAATTTCCAAGGTTTTTCAGGAACTGGAACCAACGGATTTCATGCCAATCATTTTGAATCTGATTTTGTACAAAAAACAGTCCCTTAAGTTAAAAACATTAAGGATTCAATAGAAAAAATTCAACATAACTTCCTAAGACACATTAACTTTAAACTCGGTATTCCCATTGAAAGTATAAAGTATAGTTACTTAGTGAAAAAATTAAATTTATTAAAACTCTCAGATCGAAGAATTATATCCGACTTAATATTTATGTTCAAAATTGTAAATTGTAGTGTAGACAGCCTTGATTTAATTAACCTCATTAAATTTCATGTACCCATAAGAACTACTTGTTCTAAAACCCTGTTTAATTGTAACAATTCTAAGACTGAACATTTAAAACACTCGCTTGTACCTAGATTAAATGAAATTAGTAATATGTACGCAGATGTAGCGGATCTGTTTAACTGCACAGAAGCTAGGTACAAAAGGCTTTAATATCATATCTTTTAAATCAAGACCAATAAAATGTAAGTCTACTCATACTTACGTAAAAAGTCAAATAAATATGTATATAAAAAGAACTGCCTGGGGGAACTGAGGAAACTTGGGTCAATAATAATAGTCAATACGGTGAACCAACAGCTTGTTTGGCACTTACCTACTTTCAACCAAAACCTGAAAATAAATGCATACATTTAAGCTATTGTAATATATTATATCATGTATCTATACTATCATATATTTCAATCAATACTAATCTAACCTAGTCTACCTATAAGTTTTGCATGTACTTGTATATCTTGTATCTGTAAATTTTTTATATCCATCTGAAATTTCTGTTAATTGTATATTTTCTGATGTCACTGTTTATAATTTATTGTATATGATATATTTTATCCGTTGATATTAAAATAAATAAATAATTAAAAAATCATCTTGTGTCGTTTCAATTAACTTGAAACGACTGCCACATGACTTCATCACTACCTTCATGTGAGAGTGTTCAGGAATCATAAATTGTGGTTGATGACTTCAATGTTTTGAGTTTCGGAAGTATTGCAGTTATCACAGCCGCTACGTGAGTTTTTATTTCGACCCTCACAAGTGTGAATATAAAAATCACTTTACGGCCAGTTGCAGGCAAGTTATGCAAATGCTTGTATTGACATGAAGCAATTTGATTTGCACCACGTCCAGCAATTGCCTCATTCCACGTGTAACATGTATATGAATATGTGAAGATTAACGTGTATTTTCATCGGTTTCATATATGGATTAGAGTTATTCCCCCCTAACCCTAGAGGTCTAGCATGGAAGATCGATAAAGCACTATGTTCATAAAATATTGATGAAATCCATTATCTATGTCTATCCGTCAGATAGTGATATTTGCGAGTACGGTCAGAATATGATTCCGACTTTTACTTTTACTTTTAGCGCGGCCTACAAGGGTTCGGATAAACTGTCAATATTCAGATCTTTTTGTTATAATGTCTATCGTAATAAAAAAGTAGCTGGCTTATTCATTAGCGGCGTGAACTAACTATGCTCTTGGAACTGAAATGAATCGTATAAACGATCCATAGACTCTATTAATTTATGTAAGACGTGATCGATTGATTCTGTTCCGGCATCGAGAAACAAAAATTGTTAGATTCTGACTGCCAATGTACTCTGAAGTAAATATTTCAATTCGAAAAGTTATTGGCTTTTAACTTTTACGTAGCCGTCTGACGTTTAGGAATGTCAATACATAGAGAGGCGCCAGTAGTGCCAGCGTATATAGATTCAATTTATTGCGTTATCAACATCGGTATGCTTATCAATCAGCGCGACCGTGCTTAGAAAATCGGTATAAAATCATCGGTAGTTATGCCTAACGATCCGATATTGAAAAGTTATCGAATTCACTGTGGTAGACCCCTCGCAAGTCAGTGTAAAACAGATAATAGAATGGCAATAAACAAATAAGTCAAATAACATTGCCAGTGTAGGGGACGTGTTTGCCTGCACAAGAAAAAACTGTAAAATATAAGTACCGGCACACATTTACTTTTGTCCTTTGCAATGATCCAAATAAAGCACTTGCGGTATTTCATTTGATCGTTACAGAGTTATTTAAAATACCATAAAAATGCAGGGAATATCGACTCTTGTAAGATGTTTGCATAAACGAATGCGTCTTGAGAAAGACGATATTTTCGACATTTGTAATCTGCATTTTTAAAAGAACGCCTTTATAAAGACGGTTGGTTTTTATTGCGGGTGCAACTTCTTGTATCCGTCCAGGCTCAGTTGGTAACGGCTTTGCGGGGCGCTGGCTGGCGAGCTGGTTCAGTGGGCAACGGTAAATCCCCTCTCCGAGGCTGGCTGTTGGGAAGGCTCAGTCAGTAACGACTCTGCGACATCGGGGCCAGTGAGCAGGCCGGCTTAATAGGCAACAGTAGATCCCCTCTCCGAGGCTGGCTAGCAGGCAGGTTCAGTAGACAGCGGAAGTTGAGCGGGGGGGGGGGAACCGGGTTGAAATCAAACACAGCGAGTTAGTTCCCAGGTAGCCAAGCGAGTATGAGCAGAGCGGACAGCGGTAGGTGTTGCTCGGTCCAAGGTTTGAAGCGAATGCGTGCAGGGACCGGTTTTGCGGCGTATTTATAAGATTCATTACGACCGCGTCACCGACCCTTGTTTGTAATATCAAATTCCCGTAACGAGCTTTGGTTTTTTTTTTGCTATGAAGCTCGCCACGTTGTAGGATTAAATCTGTTTATTATATTATATTCAAAACCACGTCGTCGCAATATTTTTTATTTGGTTATAATAAGACATATTCTACAAGATAAGTGGTCAAATCTCTGTAACATTTTCAGACTTTCGCTGAGTACATAATTATCTTACGTGTAACATATTTTATTTCTATTCGAGCTTATTTAATTAACATGTAAGTAACTTTGTATAAAACTATTTAGTTAACATTGTCTCCTATTATTACAGAAAAGGCTTTGTTATGACGCTAACATCCTATGATACCGGGATTTTGCATTAATAGCAGTATAATGGTCAGTATTGTCTTTGACAATCTTTGTTTTTTTTTTTAATGATAGCAACACCGAGAGGCAAGAAGAACAAAGCTTCCTGTTTTCGGCCACTCTAGAACGGATTCACGGGCAGGCGAAGTGAAACCGCTGCATACAGTCAACTAGTTAAATAAATGTCATTTTAATCTTACGGATTTCAAGCACAGTAGTGCGAGTGTTGTGTACTCATTATGAGTTGTGCTTATTCAAAATGTCAAATCAATAGCACGAATGTTATATTTACGGCGAGAAGCCGATCTCGATTAATGGCGTGAAGAAAAGCATCGGAAGATTATCCGCACCCGTCCTGGTATTCTCAAGTGATTGTCGTGCTTTTGCATAATAAAACAAACCATCTATTTGGCGAGAATGCGTTTTGACCACTATTTACCCACATACATCGCCGCCGCGGGACGCACAGTTCATGCGACAATTAACGGGATTACGGACCATCATCACGTCGAGGGTTACCTCCGCCCCACAGCTCCTGAGATTGGATGCATCACCACTTCGAGGGTTTCATCCGTCCCACCACTCCTGGGATTGGATCCATGACAACGCCGAGCGTCCCCTCCGTTCCACAGCTCCTGGGACTGGATCCACCACAACGTAGAGGGTTGCTGCCAACCCTCGGATCTCTCCGACGCTCCATACCGAACGCAGTGATATTAGATAGATAGGATTAGTTAAGAGTTTTATCGACCAGGGTCAATCTTTTGGGGTGAGTCTTCTTATATATCTATTAAACCGATTTATAATGTCAAACTATAATTTGAAATATAATAACCTAACATGTTTCTATAACATCTATTCTTTTCATTGACGCCCTGTGATGTCCTAAAATATTGTATACAGGTTAATAATGTCACGGCCCTCGAGATAATTGTAAACTGCTCTACCAATTCAATCTTACAGCGAACAGCGACAGCACTCGTCAAGTGTTGTCTGGCGCCCTTTTAAAATCAAAGTTGTTCGCTATATGATGTGAAACTATTAAATATTAACTATTTCGTTCATACTCACTTTTGCCGTAACAGCTTGCAAATTATAGTAATTTTTTTCTAAATCTCTCATTGCCTTTTGACGAGAGAGCGGGTTTTTTCGTTCAGTCAATGAGCGTTTGCTTCGCGAAAGCAAGATAGTTCCTTGCGTTAAGGCGAGACAACTGCTCTCCCATTTGGCATGATAAAATTTAACGTTAAACGGCAGGGCAGGTTTTTAAACATGAGTTACCTATCTGTAGGGCAGGTTTATCAACATTAGTTTTTATGGAAGGTTTTATAAAGTTTTCGACAGTGGTATATATGATGGCATTTTGTTGTGTTTTTTATATTTGATGTACATGTTATATTGATGATGCTGATGACGTTCGATACAGCCAGCTACAAACACAAAAAAACAGCTCCAAATAACATAATTCTGACTTAGGTGTTTATTTCCCCCTTTATAAATTGCAGAATATATTTGAAATATGCTGTTAGGATAAAACATGGGGATCAATTTGGACTAAAATATTCACTTTTTAAACAAACGATTTTTTTGTGACTTATGTTATTGTTCCCCCCGTACATAAATATGATGAGGCAGGTGTAGTTGATTTTGATGCGTTAACCTTATATTATTATTAATGTATGCGTTTATCCTGTCAGGAACCGTTGGTTTCGGAACATGTCGATTATTTTGTTTAAGTAGTGGTGTATACAAACTATTTTATTTTCATAAACTTATTTATTTTCTTTCAAAATTACGCTTCGTTAAAAAAATTACTTATTCTTATTGCTATTGCCAATCTTAATTTGTTTGAATTTATCCTCCAGACGTTAATACATTAAAAAACTATTACTCAAGTTCATGTAAAAATTTATTCATGCACATATTTAATAAATAAATAAATAGAATTCTTAGGCGCCAGATGAAATATTTTCCTTTGATCAGCAGAGTCCATGTTAAAATATAAAATAAAACATAACATTCCTTCCTGGCTTATATCTCCGGCGAAGCCTTATATTAAACCCTAGGGCGAACCGCTTTGCAGCCTTATTAATATTCTAAGGGTAGGAAACTAGAGGCTCGAGCCATGGGAGCTAAAAAAATAAAGGTCAATAGGGAATTAACGGAAGTTTGAGAACCAATCGAGCAGGGTTCTTGCGTTAAACTGAACAGTAATGTGTTTTGTTAACAAGAGCACGAGATAAATTCCGTAAAGATAATCCAATTTTGAGAATTCATTGCCATTCATTAATGAAGGTGATGTTTTATCGGCACTAGGCATTAGTTTGAATTGGAGGAGCTTTCATATATCTTTATATCGGTTGAAGTTCTTTAATTCTTTATTCGAGAATTCTCTGCTTATCTGTAATACCGAGTTCATTACCGCCATTTCATGATATATATAGGGTTTTCCAATAGGAGGATTTATTTTGATATTCAATCGTAAAAGATCAATGGTTTTGTTGCTTGTGTTTCACGTAGCGCCGTCTTGTTAAAAGTAAACGTTGTCTAGATTAATACCATCCAATTCCGGCCATAAAAAATCATTAATCATCTCTCGATAGCGCAATCCATTCACAGTAACTGTTGCTCCAGACTCATTTTCGAAAAAGTAAGGTCCAATGACTCCGCCGGACCATAAACCGCACCAAACAGTCACACGTTGAGGATAGAGAAGCTTTTCAACAATAACTCTTGGGTTTTCCGAGCCCCAGATGCGACAATTTAACTTGTTGACGAAGCCACCGAGGTGGAAATGGGCCTCATCACTCAAGATGATTTGCATTTGATTCAATCAATTGAATTTTAATAATTTCAATGCGTTGTTGAAGCGTGTATCGTTCCATTTTTATTAATGGCGTAGATTCTACTTGTCAAATGTCAAAAAATGACAGCTTCATAAGTAACATCTACCGAAATAGCGGGCAATTCAAAATAACACCTTTTACTGGAAAACCCTGTACGTATAAAACATAATATAAACCCTTGCTCAAATAACTCTGGTTTTCTTATTTGCATTGAATAGAGAATCGTTTTTTGAGACTGAACGGTCATTAATAATTAATGAAAGTAATGTTTTATCGGCACCAGGCATTAGTTTGAATTTGAGGATTTCTACCATATCTTTATATCTGTCGATGTTCTTTAATTCTAAATTCGTGAATTATCTTCTCAAATCTTATTCCGGGTTCATTACCGTGCACTTCATGATATATATAATAATATAAACCCTTGAACGATTAACTCTTATCTTCTTATTTTAATTGAGCAGGAATCAATTTCTGAGAATCAATTAATTTTTTTTTGTACTGGGTAGGTTATTTTGTACTCTTTTTTGTTATAGCGATCATTAAAAAACATTGTACATAAAAAAATTAAATTAAATATATGTGTAGTAAATTGTATTTCTTAGTTTTCCTCACTAGGGTGACCTATGCTGACGCGATGTAAAGTAATTCGTTTGTGTTTTATTTGTTTTCTATGTCGTTTTTAATGTTGTTTCAGAGTTTTTTTCATTCATCCCTTTCAGTAATAATAGAATATCCATTGGAATTTCGTGGAAGTGTATAGTAGTAATGTGATGAGTCGGCAACTTGTCATAAAGTGTGTTAGGTTCTTCAGAGAAGGCTATACTGATACACTCACGACGAGGCAAGGAGTGGGAGACGATCAGTGATTTCATACGAACTTTTGCAAAAAATTGAAGAAGAAGTGCTAAATGACCGCCGTATGATGCTTGACGACCTTCACTAAGAATTTTATGATATTTATGAAAGTCTCTTTGGTGATATTGTGTTGGAAAAACTTGGTTACAAGAAGTTGTGTGAGAGATGGGTGACCAAAATGCTCACACAATCTCAAAATTGCGTGACCGCCGCACTTGATTTTTTGCATCGTTTTGCACAGTGTAGAGAAGGTTTTTTTGACTTTATTGGGGGATGAGACGTGAGTGTGTCACTACACCCCAGAATACAATCAAGATCACTAGAAAAATATCCAAACAATTCAAGATGACCTATGCAGCCGGAAAAGTCATGGCATTTGTTTTTTGGGACCGTAAGGGGGAATTTTTGGTGGATAACATGCATAAAGGAACCACTAATAACGCAGAGGCTTACTGAAATACTCAGAACGGGAATGCAGATCCTGGGAGCAGTCTCCTGCATATTACCGCCAGGCCCCACAACTCGCGAGTTTCACAGGAGTTGCTGACACTGTTTGGATGGGATATTGTCACCCACCCCCCTATTCAACCAATTTATCGTCTGCGAACTCTAAACCTTTTAACTAAACAAAATGAGTTTTTGGGTAGGAAACATTTTCCCAATGATTAGGAGGTCAAAAAAGCTGTGAAGAAGTGGATGAATGAGCTGATGCCAGAGGTCTATGACACTGGTATACAAAAGCTGGTACCCCGATTACATAAATGTCTCGATCTCGACGACGATTGCTTTGAAAAAAACTTTAATATATTTGTGAAGTATTTTATGAATTCTATTATACAATGCATTCTTGATCTTTAATAAATGTTGTAACCTGACTTTTTTGATGACCCTCGTGCATGTAAATTAACCTCAGGACAAATCGAAAATATCAGCGTCGGAAAATATATTATTGTAATTTGGGCACGTCCTTCTGAAAAATGAATATTTTGTTTTGTTAGTTTGTTAGTTTTTGAGTGTGGAATGTGGCCGAGTCAGGCATTTGGTTAATTTAACTATTTCTTCCGTCTTCCTCAAGCGTCTTCGACTACTTTCACCATTCAAATTTACCTCAAATATTTTCCTTATACTCTCTATTGAGAGCATATTGATGCTCAAACCATCTAATGTCCAGTTTGACACTCATTACGCTTTCAGCAGTCTTACAATTTTGAGAATCTTCATATTTCCACATGGTCGTACACGGTTATACCATACATACGCCACATGGATCTCATTTCTTCAGCAGAATTCCGAGTCCGGAGTGCACAGCTCAGTAATGACTTTTTGTCAATATTATTAAACCAAATAAGATGTTAACATTAGTTTGTAACAAACTAATAATCTATTGACAAATAAATGTTCTATTATTATCATTTTAATGGTGTACGTATTCACTGTGGAATATTGTAAATTTAATGCGGAAAAGGGATTTTCGTTTTATCGAAACAAAGCATTTCTTGTAATAGAAGACATTTTCAATATATTTTGTAGGTGTTGAAGTTCTTTCTTGGAAAATTTAATAATTAATGAGTTTGTAATAGGTAGTTCTTATTTATAATTCGCCATAGTGAAAACTTAAGAAAAAATATGATAATTAAGAGGAATTTTGATGATTGACCAGAGACAAAAACATTTTTTGAAAAATATTTGGAGAACCAAACCTCAGTAAATAGTTATATTTCCATAAAACTCGGCCAAAATTCAACATTATATATCCATCAAAAATCTAATGCAATAAGAAGTCACAGCAAATGTTCACACCATATTAATTTCATTTTAACTTCTCTTAAGTTTTCCACAAAAAAGTATATTATTTTTTATTAAATGCAGGCATAAAAAAGCACGTATTCAATACCAGCAGCTTAGATTCATGACTGTTTATAAAAAAAGTGAATTCTCGGTGCGTTTATTAAATAATGCATCCACGTGAAACACGGAGAGAGTAGAATATAAATTAAAATTCTCATAACTATTATAGCGTTTAAAAGCGCAACGATGTGAAAACTTCATCAAAATTTATGACTTTCGCAAGGAAATGACTTTTTACACAGAGAATAAATGTTTCGTCATTTTTATAAAAAAAATCTAAATAAAATGATATTGATGAATTATTCTATCTTGCGATCTTTACTTTATGCCTGAGAAAGAAGAAGTTGTTAATTTTGTTTATCTTCAAAAATAGAAAAACATTATTAAGGCATTATTTTTTAACATTAAAATAGTAAAGTCCTCGTTAAAATCCGATTCTAGGTGCCTTCCAGTTGTCTAATAAATTGTGATAAGCTGACAACAAACAAGTTATCCTATTCCGCTTGTTACAATTTATTCAAAAGCTGAAATGGACATAGAATCGACATTTAACGGGACCTTTCAACTGTCAAAAAAACAGAATGGTACTGATTGTCCATTTGATAACAATGTTACATGTGAATTTCTGTGTGATTGTTCCTTAATTGGTAGTCGCAAGTTCCTAAATACCACAGATTCGTACAGTTAAACAATTGTAGTATTCCGATTAATAAAAATAATTCGTTGTTGAACTTGTTATAAAATGCTCCGAGCCTTGGAACTTATCTTATCTTCGTGACATCCCCGATTTAGTATGTTGCGAGGGCAAAGAGAGTGGTGAATGAAAAATGGTGGGAAGGGAAAGGTTTTAAAGAACATGAATTTTCAGTTCAGGTAATTTAACAACGCAAAATCAATTTCAAGCAAAGTTTTCACCAGGGCGATATTAAGAATATTACTATCACCAATATAATTTTTGTAATATTTTATTTTAAATAAAACGGAGACGGTTTCCTTTTTTGCCGGGAGCACTCAGGCCATGGTCCCATAATGCTATATGCCACTTTACCTCAATCTTTTTCACAATAACACGGTCTCATTGATAATGTTCACCAGAGTTGTCATTCATTGGAAATTCGGATATCTCCTGTTTCCACAGTGTGTCCTCCCAGGTATCTGAGCCTTGTTCCCAACAGGGCGGAACATTCGCACCATAGGTGAAAAGGAGTCTCTTCAACTTGTTTAAATTTCTTGCATCTCTTGGTATTTTCCACTCCCAACCGCTGCACGTGTCTCCTGAGGTGGCATTGTCCCGTTTGTACTGAAATGGAGTCTCTTCAACTTCGTTACATTTCCTGCATCTCTTGGTGTTTTCCACTCCCAACCGCTGCACGTGTCTCATAAGGTGGCAGTGTCCCGTTTGTACTGAAATGGAGTCTCATCAACTTCGTTACATTTCCTGAATCTCTTGGTGTTTTCCACTACCAATATCTTTACCCGTCTCCCGGGTGGCGGTGTCCCGTTTGTACTTATACCAGTGCCGCAAGTACAAGTACTATGTTACATTATTTTATGTCAATTAAATGTGAAAAAAAGTCAAACATTTTTAGCTTACTCCGGATATCGAACACACGAAATCTGGATTCACAGTACAGAATCATAAAAGCTGCCCACAGCTATTTAGGAAATAGTGTGCGATTCGTATGAACTCAACAATGAATTCACTAAAAAAAAATCAAATGTTCACTAGATTTATTTTCAGAGATTTTTTGTTTGCTGTCAATGGTTTTTTTGTATTTTTACAGGAGAATGGTCGCCGAGAAGACGCTCATATAATTTAACGCCGATCCCGAACATCCGCAATACGGGGCAACAAAGTTATGGAAATATCCGTGGGAATTCTCGCAGATAAAATATCATTTGCCGCAATTCTTTTCAAAGTCCTGTAGGAATTTATAGGCGATAACGCGAGAGTTACTTTACCATTGAAATATAAAATCCCAAGAATTGTGATCTATGTCTCCATGACAAAATAGAACAACCTAAATTATATCAACCCAAAATCTAACTCACCTATTCTTTTATCATGTTCTGTTTTGACATTGTTATGCTTTATCATTTTATGGTGTTTTTGTTTTTAGTTTGCTATTTGGAATAATGTAAGGAATTCAAAACTTACATCATAAAACATTGCAATTTCGGTTGAGGGTCTGTTTGTAACGGATTGTAACTCTAGTTCAATGCACTCTGATTTATTTTGAACTTAAGTGCTTTTTTCAAGATTGGAAATTATTCCATAAAGAATTCAGACAAGGGATAAAGTGTAATAAAATAATTTATTTAGCAGAAAACTATTTTAATTGTAGTTTTCAAAATTGCTACTGACGTGTAAGAAATTTAAATTTACATAACTGATCAAGAAAACATATTCATGAAAAATTAGAATATATTTTTAAAATAAATAAAAATATATTTTTCATGATTATTTTGTAGTTATTGTCCTAATGTTTTTTTGTTCTTTACATAAACTTTTAGTTTAAAAAATTCTACAATTAGAATATCCCGTGACTTTTCACGGGTCGGCTCTAGTGAATTTATAGCCTTAATAGTGAAATAGCGGCGGTGCGCGCCGTTTGAAGTCAATTCGTTCCTGTCCCGTTATTCGTGGTTCGGCTCGCAAGAGTATACGCAGCATTAGACGTAAAAGCAACGATTATTTTAAACTTTTAAAATCTATGCAATCTAGTGTAATAAATATTGACTCGACAGTATCGAGGGTCCCATAAATTTTCGTCCATCCTCCTTATATCTCCGTAACTGAGTATTATCAAAATGATCACAAAACTGAAGATTAGTAGAACACCGAAAGAGATGTTTTGTTTAAAGTAATGAGGTTTAAAAGAGCCAAAATATGAGGATATTTGTTTGTTTTAGGTAATAATCCATCCTCGGCAACTTAGTGTGGACAAATGGGTTTTAGGCGTGAAATTACTTTTAAGCGACTTAGTTTTAAAAGGAAGCCTTATACCTTACACGTTATATTAGGTTTTGATGTCGGTACGTACGAGTACATACATTTGTCGCTTATTAACTGTTATAAGTGTCACGTGGTGTATTCGACGTGAACTCCGATGCGTTCCGTTTTGACAAGCTTGAATTAACCATAGACAAATATTTTTATGAGATTACTTTCTTATTTTATAATAACAGAAGTCTCAGAAAAAGCAACGCAAAAATTAGGAATTTCGTGTAAGTACTTCTCGGTTTCATAAGTAATAAAATAAATAGAGTTGCTGTGACATGCGTCGTGTTTTTTTTTCAAATTTTCAATTAAAAAATAACGTAGAAAGATAAGTGTGTGTTTTTTTTTCTTAACCCCATACAGTACATGAAAAAAATAATTTCGTATGAATATATCCCTAAATATCGACGTATGAATATATCCCTCCCACTGTGGCGCAAGGCGATGTATGGAGAGACCAGTTGGAAAGGTCAAAGGGTCTCCCCAAGCCAGCCTCTTCCGATCTGGCACGCCAAGCAGCTGGTGGGCAGGTCCATACTGAATACATCTAAACCGATGAGAACATTGAAAGAAGCGAAACACTTGGAGTGAACTATGGCAGAGATGTTGGTTATCCAATAAATGGTTCCCGGGCGGCGGTCCCCAACTCCCAAATTAATTTTAAAGTTGTTGAATCAAGTGAATCAAATATTACAAAATCGGTCAGTGGCTGTGTTTGCATCGCGTTTGGGTCCCACCCAGGCGTCATGTTTATTTTCATCATTTTCATCAATTTCTTGGCTAGTTAAGTCCTCCGCCATGATACAAGTAATATTTTCCACTTACTGTGGTGGTAGTAAGAGAATTTCAAATATTTTCAGGTTATTCGGAACCCGTGAATGTTTTTCTTTATTTAAAAAATAAATAAATATTTTATTGACTTTTTGACAATTTTCTTCACGATAACTGAACTAAAGCATTTTTGTGGTTTCCGTGAGCTTTCCTTAATATATTTATTTAAAAAAATTAAAAAGGGCAACATTCTGAATATATCTACCAATGTCTGAGAAAAATGCTTGTAGCTACCGCAATAAAGATATAAAAAATATGATGAAAGTAAAAGAACACCTTTATTTAGAAATTTCGCTTTAATATTTGCTATTGCTGAAGATTTATTTGTTCATAATGTGACATTTATCTCTTAATCTTGCCCTCAAAAACACTTTAAGAAACATTAAAAACACCAACAAAACTTTAGTACATTTCTCATCCCTCCTCCAAGCGGTTAAAAGTCCCCAGCACGCTTGGGTGTTTTAGACCTTCATTTCTACTTCTCTTTCTCTATCCTTTCCTTTTCTCATCTCCTCGCACTTTCCAGTACCTATTCCTGGGCCTGCGATACATCAATGTCTCGGAATTGTGTCATAAAGCAGAAGGATCGACCAATGGGCGGCAGGCAAACAAATGACGAACAAACACGTGACTGAACCTTAAAATTTATGTTTAAATAACTCAAGGTAAGAAGACGAACGAAATAATTAAGTTTTGAAAGGATGATGACTATAAAGTTGAAAATAAACTCAAAATTGTGTTAGGCACGTGCGAATACCTCTTCTGGACTTGTGTAACATTGTTGATACGTGGCGTATAATTTTAATTTTAATGAGCGACATCTATTGACTCTTCTACAAGTCTAAGATGAATATTTATTTTTATTTTTTGAAAAAAGGCAAGCCCCGGCAAGGATGAGGTCTTAGGTTCAATTCCTGGATGCAACCGAACTTTTTCTTGATTTTCGTTTCAAATTTTCATACAAGAGTCGGTAATATTGTCTTCAATGATTAAATATTGCAATTTGATATTTTACGCTAAGTTAAAACTTTTCAGATACAAAATTCAAAGATGGATTGATGAACGAAAAAGGCAGTATTACAGAACAATAAAGAATAAAACATTTACCAGTGCCACACCATACCATTGCAATACACACTTCATTACCATCTTTATTTTTGCATTTTATTTATAATTAATAAGGGCCTCAATACGGGTAAAGTACTCAGTGATGCCAAATATATCAAATAATGTTTAAAAATACATAATATTATTTATGATTTAAGATTTTTAAGGCCAAAAGTATTTTTTTTATTTGGTTTTGGGGTGTTATGCCGTGTTGCGCTAAATCCTTCTTTAGCCAACGTTTGGGACAACGTTATAGTGTCCATCATTGTCACATCTGCTCTGATGATGGACACTGTAACGTTGTCCGAAACGTTGGCTAAAGAAGGAGTTAGCGCAACACGGCATAACACCCCAAAAACAAATAACAAGTAAAACATAATGTTTTTATATAATAATAATATAGTTGAATTGTATTGTTTTATATTTATTATGCTTACATAATGCACTTGCATAATGTGGATTGACCAGATGATCATTTGTGGAAATGTGTGTGGAAGGGTTTAGTTTTCCCTGTAGGAAAGATTTAACCCGGACATAAAGTCGGAAAAAATTGTAAAAATAATTCGAGAATGCGACAATACATATTATAAATAATTTAGTCTTAAGATTAATATTTTACTTTTATATATTTTTCCCTTTTTTATTTTTAAGATTATGATAACCTTATATATTTTTTATATTATTATAATTTTATTATTTATATAATTATTTGATTTTAAGTAGAATCCTTAAAATAAAATATTAACCTATTTATTGGCTGGTATTTATAATTGCAATGTCCTCGCATCCAATGTTGAAGCATGTCATCTCACAAAATGTATTGCATTCACCTCTTAACAAGAAAGTTTCTGACTTTATGGCCTAACCGGAGTGTAATAATTGCAAGAATGCTTTTAACCAAGGGCAACGTTATTATTGACTCATAATAAAAAACCCAAATAAAATTTGCAAAATGCAAATGTATATCTATGATCTACTGTAAATATATTTATACTGTTCATGTCACGTCCTCTAAAATTTAAGTCCATGTATAATTCACGTTTGAAAAGGCGTAGGAAGAAGTGGTCCTAGTAAGGTCAACTTTTTCAATGTGTTTATTCTTTGTATTTTTTAGTATCTTGAGCAGTGTGGTTGAAACGAATAGGTGTGCAAGTACCTATAGATTAAGGGAAATTAGACCGTTAATCTGAGTCTGTGGACGTGGAAGATCACACAGGAGTGTAGTAGAGCCAATAGGTACAGAAATACCTAAATACTAATGGAAATTAGACCCTTGGTAACCCTCTAGGATAAGTTGAAACCTGTTAATTTGACTACAGTGAAAAACATAAAATCTTAGGAATAATATAAAAAAAAAGTGGGTGTGTCAAGCCTACGCAAGACAGAAGTGAAACTTCTAGTTTCAGCTGATGCTTGGCGTGGCGCAGTTCGCTGGTGTCTGAGAGAGAGGAAAGAAGAGAAGAGAGAGAACGTTCGTGAGCGGCTCCCCCACCTCAACAAGGTTTCACTTCAAAAATGCCACAGCCGAGAATCGAACCTCGCTTAACTGATTGAAAGCCAACCACGCTGAGCACCAACTGTAAGCAAAGCCGCATAAATTGATTATATTATGTAGGTTCTGAAAATATGAGAGCTTGTTATGTTTTATAATGTTACCTACATCACACCCAAAATATAATATATTTTTAAAAATAATGTACAATGTACAGAAATAGAATCCCACACAAGATCGCGTAGTGCGCTCTAGCGAACGGATATTTTATCAGAGGGAGATAGTTTTAATTTTTTTTTCTGTAAATTATTACATATTATCAAAATAAATAAATTAATTAAATAAATGTAATACAATTATCATAATATACGGATTAGATAATAATTTTAATCCAACACAATAACGCAAAGCGCGCTCTAGCGGAGTAATGTTTTATCACAGTGAGATAAGTGTTTTTATTATTTTGCAATATTATTTTCTTTTAAAAAATGTTCTGACCTACTAAAAAATAAGATATTGAATGAAAAAGGCGTTAAAAACAAAAAAATAATGTGCGATGGCCGAGAATCGAACTCGGATCAACTGCTTGGAAGGCAACTATGCTGACCATTACACCACCAACGCCAGTTGTCGGGATGAGCTAAGAAGCATTTATATGTTACTTCAAAACTTTGACTAGATCAAATGAACTTTAATCGGTGGTCCCGCATTTTCGTTTCGGTCATGAGTCGGTTTTACTCCGGTCCTCGAAATTGCATGACGCGCGTAAAGAAGTTTCACTTCAAAAATTTAAAAAAAGTCCGAGTTCAGTGATTTTGGAGATCACAGTACATTTCAGTAACGATTGATAGTTAGTTTTCTGTGTATTTCTATCTTTTTTTAAATAAACTTGTCTGAAGAAAACCGAAGATTGTTTTCCTGCCTTCCATTGGGCGTTTTCGTACCAAGATAGTAGAAACAGATGTAGAACCTTTTTGTTCCACTACACTACAGGTAATATCAAGTATATAATTGCACAGGAAATATTTTTCTTCCTTTCAAAATACCAAGCGTTTGGTTATAACAGATGTGCTTTTAGTGTTATTTAATTCTTTTACCAGTTCTACAGAACATTTGAGAAATTTAAGACGTTAACAACTATACAATAAAAAAAATATTTTTTACACGATTGTCAACAATATGTTCTTCAAAGTCATATTATTTACTTGTTTGTGCGGAAAACGTTAACCCTTAGTATCTATTTTCATCTCGTTTCCATCTTACCTACATTAAAGTAACAGAGAAAAGGCGTGATTTTGTGTTCATTTTTCGCTTTTTGTAGTTCTTTAAGAATAGGTTTCTTTTAAAACCATTCCATCTTCGATACAACCTTCGAGGTTTCCGCTCCATCGACGCCAATCCATCACGCTTGGCGTCGTGGCGGCGTGAACACAGAATATCCCCTTTTATTTAATACGGTTGTTTGGCCTTGATTCTTGCTGAGAAAACATTCTACTGTATCCAAGGATGGATGATATATATATCCTATATAGTATCCTAGAAACTTTTCACTTACTGCTATAATGTGATTTACTAGGTACATGGAATACGCTTGTCGCGAAAGATATTTTTGTTTGGGTTCAGATAAAATAATAATAAACGTGTCTGATTCTTTTCTAAAAATAGTTGTATTTTATCATTAATCTGGTAGCAAAATTAAAATCTACTTATATGTATAAACTTTATCTATAACAAATCAAAAACATGAGTCAGGACAGAGTTGTATACAACTATAGTGGCTAATCCTATTTCGTTAAACATGAGTCGTTGATATGCAAAACCCGCAAAAACAAATTAAAAATGAATTAAATTTTAATATTTTTCACTAAATATCAAAAGAATAATGTCTAATTATTTTGATTATAACTATAAAAGGTATATTATTTCTATATTCACGGTGTTCCAAGACAGTTTTTCGTGACTTATCTCCAGATTTCCGTAAAAATACAGAGCAAGTGAATATTGAGTGTCTTGGATAAATGCATCAATTTTAATTTTAATGAGTGACATCTATTGACTTTTCTATAAGTCTAGGATGGATATCTTTTTTTGTTTTTGTAAAAGAGGCAAACCCCGGCAAGGATGAGGTCTTGGGTTCAATTTCTAGATGCAGCCGAATCTTTTTCTGATTTTCGTTTCAATTTTTCTTACAAGTTTCTTCTCAGCTTCCTAATTCCCCTTTTCTATTTTCTTTTCACCTTAAAAACATTTAAAAATTCAAAATGAACCGCAGTTTCTGGCAAATCTAGTCGATAATATAAAATGTTTAAAAGTTGAGCCCTCTAACCTATTGTATTAAGTTCTTCAGTACAAATTTATTGTGCAAAGTTAACTGAAACCTAATTAAGAATTTGAAAGTACAGGTGTTTCCGAGATATGCCCTTTTCATAGAAAGCAAACTCAGTTTGCCTTTCAATTTAAAACAACAACCCATAAGTGTACTTAAGTTACCAAGAGTACTAAAGTGACTACATAAAACTGGAAGGGTCCGTCGAAGAGGATACCGTCCTCAATTAACAAAGATGCTTCAAATGATTCTGCTGATCACTTTATATTGAATTATCAAGTCCTCTTAAGGATTGTGATCAGGGAATCCATTAAATTCTCTAGAATTCCTAAAATGAGCTTTCTCGACTTTTGTATGGACGAGATTTCTCAATCATAAATAATAATCTTGTTCATCAATATGTTAATCAAGTTTTCTCGAGTGGAATTAACCTTAAAAAAATGATCTTAGTTCTTTACCCGAACCAATGTATAAGGGTGAAACGTTTTGAATGTGAGTTTTGCAGACCTTTGAGGCTGGTATTGATTACCCATCAATTGCATAGAGAACTTTAAAGTTATTAAGTCAACCAATACCTTTATCAATTTATAAGGCTTAAAATAATATTTATGAAGCATTTTTAGAATATTTACACTTAGGGATTATAAGAAAAAAAGAAACAATTTGTTAGAATTATTTAGAAGTTTATACATAAAACATTAAAAGATTGGCAATAAAAACTAAAAAAAGGTTCAAATAAGCGTATATTGTGGTGCAACTCATAATTGAACTTAAATTTTGTTTTGAAATTTATAAAATAATTTTACCGCTAGTGTAGAAGCCTTATAATACTATAAAGTTATTATCCATTTACACAATAAGAAGTAAATAATCCCCAAGTAGTATAGGAAAATAGAAAATGTGGGTTATGGGTGTTATTATTGTAAATGAGAGATTGTAAAATAAATATATAAATGAGAGATTGTAAAATAAATATATGACAACACATAAATACCATCGTAAAAAGTTTACATCACCTTTTGCAATAAATAGGTCAGTTCAATTAATTTCCCAGTCTTTTATAATATTTACGTAACCATCATAAAATAAAACTAATTCCTATTATTCAAAATGTACTAAGGTATATTCAAGCAAACCACTTTTCAATTCAAGGGCAGACTGTTTAACTAACTATTTGAATTTTGGAAAATATCTTCAATAAGAAATTTAAAAAATTCTTTGAAGTAGCTCTTCACATTTTTTAGATAATTGTGAAAACGAACATTACAAAAACAATATTAATTGATCCCGAAGCAACATTATATAAATTAATTGTTAAAAACGTGCACAAAAACATTCCTCTGGTTGCATGCACAGTCGCACAGTGGTCGAAGACAATTTTTAACGTAGTTTAAATATAATAAAAAAAATCATTTAAATATATCAATAAAATTTTAATTTAAATATATTTATAAAAATTTAATTTACATATATTAATAAAAATTTAATTTAAATATAAATTGGTTCGTCAACATACATAAAAAAAACATAGTTCGTTATTTAATCATTTCACAGCATTTAAATCAACTAAATCGTTTTGATGATATATGTATCATCAAAAAAACTGTTTATTAAAATAAATATAAAAATATATTATATCCAATAGTCTCCGTTGAATCCCACCTTCCTCTTCCCATCTCCTTTTCTTCCCCACTACCTTCAGTATCACAACATACCCCAACTAGGGATGTCTCCACTGGTTCCAGGAGGTCGGGAGTAGTTGAGACTCTTGTGCTATACTCACTTAAAAAAGTGTTGGATTTTAAAAAAATTATGTGTTTTCAAAACTTTTAACATATTATTGGACTTTATAACTGTTTTTTTACCGAACTCTACACTTTAATTTCAACTCCACAAACAATCATAAATAATAATAATTTATTATGTCCGGTGAGTTATTTTTAAAGCTTACACACAGTTTATATCAATGATGTTATAATTAGTTAGATGTATATAACGAGACATTTACTACTTTACTTTTAAACTTGCTATTGTCTCACAAAATTAAGATAAAATGTGGCAAGTAAGAATCATTATTATTATTATGAAAAGATAAATATTAAAAAAAATATATGTTTATGAACGCAATAAACGATAGAACTGGGCTGCGTTTTTGTATTAAAGATTGCCTTGAATGCTACGTCAAGGCCGACTAAAGGGAAAGGCATGGGCGCCTGACGAATTTTGAGGTGTCAACTGATTAAGTCAGCGGACGCGCCATAATAGAGCAACAACAGTTTAAAAAACATATAAATAAATGCAGTGATTATACAATTTTAAACAGTGAAATTTAGTTGACGACAGCACTGATTTTTTATTTTTCTGTTGTGTACCCAGACCCAAGTCGGCCATGCATTGTTTCTATGACGCTAAAAAAGTTTCAAAAATAGTAATACGCGAAAATAAATTTTTTGCTTGTTTTTAAAATAATTAAATGTTATTGCCTGGCTTTAACTAGTGAGTAATTAAAACACTTTCTCACAACACACGAGGTCATTTTGACACGACGCGTGTTAGTTAAGTGCGATATCTACAAATATATAAAGTACTCCAATTGACGTACTTTTATCTTGCAAACTTTTGATTTCTACAGCGCGTCTACGTATATTGTAACGTCATTGGTTTTAATAGTTAAATTTATTGCATTTGCCCACTTCACATAAAACAGTGAATATCCATAAAACTTATGTAAATTTCGGAATAGTATAAAATCGCGATGAATCGATAATGGCGTCCAGTTAAACTTTCTCCAGCGCTCGATCTACCAACCAATAACAGAGCAAAGGAAGTTAAAAGAGAACAAACATATTTGAATTATTATATTTAAATCTGGGCTTACCTACAAATAAAAAAATGAGGAGGCTTAAAATAAAAAATTCTGTTCAAGACAGACATTTAAAAAGAAACTTAACATTTGCAGCACAACAACCTTTCATAGTTATTGAACAGGTTTTAGGCTTTCCAATTAGATATACTTACAAATCGGGAATTATCAAATCTGAAATAAGTAAAATGTCTGTAATCCAAATAGTGATCAGTTTGACAATTTTATGTTATTGTTTTTATGAAGTAATGTTATCTGGTGATGATCTGACTGCCGACACGATGCACTTAAAAAACTCGTCCTTCTTTAAGAACATTTCAATATTCGGATTATGTTCAGGTTTGCTTTTGGTTTTGCACGCGTACTTTGAACCATTTACCAATATTGCTCATCACGGGCACAGTTTGAAGCATTTGATTAAAATCAAAGACTTCTTCCACATTGTTGGAATCGAACAGATTACTCCAAAGATCAAATACAAACTAATTCACTGGATAATTATGCAATCCATGATTTTACTGAGTTTCATAATTCTTATACTAACATCTTTGCCGGTTTCAGAGTTAGGGTTACGAATCGCCTCAATGCTCATTTATGTTTCATATTTCCCTAAGTGTGTTTCCTCCACGATTTTAATGCATTTCATTTTACTGGTGAATCAAGCTAATCAAAATTTAAAGATTGTAAATGCTGAACTGGATCTGCTTTATGATAAGAAATTGATGTCCGAGGAGGACGCACAGGCTATTGACTTACACCCAAAGAAAACAAAACTCCGTCAAATGGATGTCTTGAGACGAATGGCCACACCGGAAAAGGATTTTCTGGTCCTGCATAGAATAACTAATCTATATAGAGTTTACGATAAAATTTGTGATTTTACTGCGTGTGTTAATAATGCACACTCATCGAAACTTGCTGTGATTTTTCTGGTGTTATTTGGAACGTTTGTGTCTGCAATTTTTAAGTTGGGCATTACTCTTGCACACTTTACGTTTAATGTCAGAGAAATATCGCTCACTTCTATAGCTCTCTTTGACATGGTTCTGAATGTTTTTCCGTCTATTTTGAGTACGTCCTCTTGTTTTCGGTGCAAGAGTTTGGTAAGTGCCATGTCTTAGAAATGTTGGTGTTTTGTAATGCATTGGTTTAAGCATTTGAATATCTTCTAGTTTTTTTTAATCTTTGTTTGTCGGAACAATCCATCATCTTTTATCTTTGATCCATCATTTTACCTGTACTGTGGAGCATGTTTTTAAAGAAATCAATTCACAATTTTTTTATTCTATATTAAATTCCGAAAAGTGTTACTTAATATTGAATCGTTGAGTTATGGCCGTGTTATTTTTAACAAAGTTGATACTAACCTAATAATGTTTTTACATTTGATGCAGGCGGCTAAAACACAAAGTCTGTTAAACAAATTGAAGATGCACGAACGAAACAAACACATCTGGCAACAGGCAAGTATTTAGCTATTAAAATAAAAGAGATTAAATTATTTATTTATATTATATATATATATATTTTAGTGGGAGTCAAATTTGTTAAAGAAATCATAAAACAGAACACGTCATTTAGAAGAATTATTAAAGATAACATTAATATACACTTATGAGGTATGTTATTAGAGCCTTCTTGTAACTAAATTCTGTGCAGTTCAAAACATCTACTATTTCTGAGAAAGTATTGCCAACTACATGCAATCTAAGTACAAGCAAGTACCTAAATTTCTGTAATATTATTCGATGGATAGTAATACATTGTGTGTTGCGAAATAATTTAATTGTTTAGTAATTTTATGTAATTATCCTGAATTTTTGTAACCAGATAGATCACACGTAAGTGAGAACACCTGTAAAAAACCAAACGTGTAAATAAATATATAAACATTTTTTAGCTAGATCTATTTTCGACATACATTCTACATTGTCAACCAAAATTTTATGCTCTTGGAATGTTTGAGATTGACAACACTTTGCTGTTTATGGTGAGTTTTGTTTAAGCTACTTTTTAACACGAGATATTTGGTCATCTTTTAACACATATTTATTTATTTATTTATATATATATATATATAGGCCTAAAAAGGCTTTTACATAGAAGTGATACATGATGCAGTGTACATAGGAGAATATGTATTATACATGAGATATTGACAGTAAATAGATATAATCCATTTTAAAGAAGGTACAAAATACACACTTGTAAAATCAGTTAGTTAACATCAGTTAGTTGTTAAATTATTGATTGCTATACAATGGCTGACATTGATTGACGATTATTATACTGACCTCGATATATTTTATTAGTTTTATTAAACAATATTTTTGTTTTTAGATGGCCGGTTCTATAACAACGTTTTTCGTGGTATTACTACAATTTTATGTATAAAACTAAAATAAAAATCAAAGCACCTATCGTGGCACAAGAGTGAAAATGAGTTGAAAAAAGAACTTTCTACAGTAAATAATATATTTTAATAAAGATGAATGTTATTTGCTTTTATAAGATTTTTAAAAATGTTATTTATATGTGTATCGTAAAAGATTTCAAACTGTTCCAAACCGCCTAGAGCCAGTGATTATATGCATTTTGTGAGGCGGAAGGTACTCGAGAGGGGAAGGAAATGAGACAGAGAAAGATTGAGAAGTACTTGGCCATTCAAATCTGTACACCAAACAAGTCTAAAGCCATTTCAAGGTTGTTTTTCACAAGAATGATACTGACAGTATCTACCATTCTGTTTAAGATGAATTATATGTTTTACAATAACTAATACTCACACTCCAGGGCCTCAAATATGCTCGTATATTGCACTTGCTGTCACTGTAACGTCATTGCTCGAGCTTACGGATGGTTTGGATTAGAGTAAGGTTATTTTAGTAGTCCTTTTTACCGACAGGGTAAAGGGAACCCATTTTTACTGCCTGTGGTGAAACGAAGAAAAATAAATTGGTCTACAAGAATATTAAACTGCGATGTTTCGATGAAAATCAAGAAAAATATTTAATTTTTTGAATCCAGCCTAAATATGTGTTGATTGAAATTATATTTTTATTCAAACAACCACCAAAAGTTGGTGAATTACGATCCCACTAAAATGAAACTGAAACAAGATCGCACAAATGTATTGATTTGAAAACGAATTTCCAGAAACAATTCAATAAGACATAAACGGAATTACATTCTGCTTCTGCGTTGGGGTGATTTTTATTTTTTAGAATTCCCGAAATGATCCTGAATTCAAGATGCCCTTACAATAAAACTTGATAGCCGGTGGAACTGGCCGGTATCATTTTCTGGGATTCGATTCCTGGAACATCCCGTCCGAATTGCAAGCCGGAATGTTGCTTAAATTTTTAATGCATTTATGCTGTAGTATAGGGGATGGAGCCTTTAATAAAAGAGAGTAGGAATTATTAGGGTTGTAATGGTTATTGTGAAATGCTGATTTATTGAGGTATGTTTTCAGCTGGGGATAAGGAGGTTTTAATAGAAGGATAAAAATGTTTAGGGAATATTTTCGATAACTAAGAGGTCAATTTTTATTTCGGATCTACCGATGGATCAACGACTTCTTCATATTTATGGGAATATTTAAAAGCCTAAGAGTTTGAATTCATATTATTTCTCCAAGGCTAAAACCTACATTCCGATTGTGAAAACAACTTATAATAACAATAATTGAAAACTCTGAGTAGTAATACTTACTCGGAAACAAATATAGTGTAAATACAACATAAAATATATTTTATATTTACAAAAAAAAAATTATTTTGACAACAATAATTATTAATATATACCTTAGCTATTAATAAATAATTATTAAAAACATACTGCAAGTTATCATGTTGTTGATATGAACCCAGTCCATTTGCATGTGATTTATTTTATAAAAATTTGTTCAGTTTAGTTGTAGGTAAATTTTGTATTTTAAAAAAAATATTTTTAGCACACGGGTACTGGACCCTTAGTTTGTTGTTATGATTTTATGTTTATGTGTAAACCTGTCATTAGATTTTATTTGTATTGTTTATAAGTTTATTATTTAAAGATGTAAAAAATCTATTTATTGTTATTAAGTTTAATTTGTAGAACTCCATTTCAATTTTAATTTTTTATATATTCAATAATATTGTTATTGGGTTTATAAAAACAGTTTATTTTTAAACAAGTTCTGCTGTGTAATTATTATTACACGTGACAGCTGTTTCGCCCTCTGAAGGCATTATCAAACTGTATATATTTTACTGTGTATATTTTATAATAGACAGTTTGATAATGCCTTCAGAGGGCGAAACAGCTGTCACGCGTAATAATAATTACACAGCAGAACTTATTTAAAAATAAACTGTTTTTATAAACCCAATAACAATATTATTGAATATATAAAAAATAAAAAATAAAAAAATGTATAAAATCTGTTGATTTTCCTAAATAAATATAAAAATAACAAAGAAAATTTGTATGAGCTTAGATTTTCAACACGCAAACATGAGGTCCAAATGCTTTGAGTCATGAAGCTTACAACTTTTTTTCGAAGGACCTCAATCTTATTTGCTCTCTAGCGATAAAATTTTAATTATTGAATAAAATCCTTACGATACATAATTATTGAAAAAAAATTGTTTGCGAGTGTTGAAAGGCTGATACAGATATTGAAATAAGGTTAAATGCATATAACACATGTCATGTAACTCCATTGACGGAGGACTGAACATAGTTGGCGCTAGCAAAAAAACTGTAGAAGCGAAACTAAAAGTCCTCATTGGAGTGCTGGTACCTACCCTGACATTTTGTAGTGAAGCATGGAACTGACAAAGAAAGGATGAAAGTAGACTAAGGTAGAAGAAGTCTGGGACGCCCAAGGAAGACATGTCACGATGAAATGAATCAGATACTTGATTCGGGCGATGCCAAAAGTCAGAATAGTAGAAGAGTATGTATGAGACGATGTATGAATGTGAATGAGGCAAGGATTGTGTGCCAAAACATAGTTGTTTGGCTCTCTGCCTACTACTGCGGTGAAACGACGCGATGGTTAGTCGATTACAAAAAAAATCCTTTACCTCAAAATAAATAATGTAGTGTGTACAAACATGTAATTGGTTTATGTTCCAATAAAAACATTAAAACAGAACATTCAATAAAAACGAACTATTTAAAATAATAGCAGTATCATATCTAATTTCATATTTAACTAACACAATATTTAGTAACCAAGCTCCCTTTGAATTGAATACTGAAGCATGCCATGTTATCATCTTCCACTTTGCAATAAACTGCCACAAAATAGTGTATGTTTCATTGTTGTGAAGTTACAAAAGTGACTACAGTTCCCACATTGCATACATTTCGGTCCTTCTTCAACAGGACTTGTAGAGGTAATTATTATTCACGTGGCATTTTGTTCCTTAGTGCATCAAGATGCCAACAAATGCAAGCAATTCTGAACAAGAGATGGCGTCTTTACTCGCATCTGAATGCATTCACAACACAGTCGTTAGGGCTATTGTGCAGCTATCGTCGAGCTTCCCGACCGAGTTATGATGCAATTTTTCTGCACGGGGACTGACAAATAGTAAGCGAATTTGGGAGCATTGTGCGGCGGCTGGATGAATGGAAATATGATCTGTCATCAGGGCGCTTTTATGTTGCTGAAAGGGGGTTGATTTAAAACATGTTTGCGAGTTATTCAGTGTAAATTCTTTCACACGAAAGAAAGCAAGTTAATTTATTATTAACTTATTAAATGTACATACCTGACATATGTGGTTTTCAAATAAATTATTTGGTTTGTGCAACAATTTAAAGGTTAGAACGTAACGTAAGTTTAAATATAACGTTTTTTTTTTTGATTTTGATATGATTAATTGTTTATTGTTTCTTCACATGAGTAACTTATTCACTGAATTGTGGTCTTCGCACAGGACGAAAAAAATTTAGGTACCTGCGATTAAAGTGTTATGGTTCGCACATAGCAACAGCTAACTTCGCAGTTGTTGAATATATCCACACGTGGCCGGAAATCGAATCACATACTAAAAACATGTCAACACACTAATACATACGCAGGAGTTCGCGACGTCTCTGCATGGCACGATCACGCGGGCTAACAACCAATCAAATGGCCAGACTGCAAAACGTGTCCTTATAAGGGCATCCGACCACGCGCCAAAAATAGATCATGAAAGCACGAGTTCGCTCCCGGCGGGACCCAAAATCAGTTCCCGGCGAGACGCGTAGTGATCAACACGATGGATTAGTTCCGAGTTAGCGTTTGCCGCCAATTGCGCCCGTAAATATGGACCGGCCTGATTTTTTTTATACTGTGCCGCGTCTCTAGACCAAGGTCACCACGTCAGAACAATTATCAGCCAACCATACCGTCATGGATATGATTGTGTCATATCCCTGGGCCGCGGTCGTGCACCCGCTGCCGCCCACGTGGTTCCAACTACAGGCCCAGGCCGCCTCTGCGCCGCCCTTCGCCCTGAGCCGCCCAACAACGGCCCAGGCCGCCTCTGCGCCGCCCTCCGCCCTGAGCGATAGCTGCCGCCCTTCGCCTTGCATCCGCCGTAATTTACATGTGAGCTAATAATGTACCTTTGTCAATCAGAGCCTATAGATTCAGTAGATTGCTCTAGTATAACAGTCAGGCCTTAAAAAGCTATGTACCTTATGTAGAACTGTCTGATTATCCTTTATATGTAACAATAAACATGTTATATCTCAACAGCCTATTTCATTTGGGAGACTGTCTAATATAATATAACCCCTGAAGATTATAGTTTCAATGCCCTACCGGCCGTCTAGTATGGCGAAGGTTATTTGTATAACACGATCACTTGATAACACTAACTGTCATAACTCACTTATAACTATCTAAGTTACTACATATACGGAAGGTATATGTAACACTGGCGCCGCCACTTGGGGCCTTTACTCACTTATAACTCACCTATATACTATTTTATAGCTATAACAGTTATAAGATATGTAACAAAATATTCAGGGTATATTTGTCTAATTTAAATCGCAAACAAATTGATTTTAAGTATAGAATCGGGTTCAGGGTTCCCAATCAGGGTTTGGAATCTCGCAATCCCGCATCTCTCAATATTTGATCTCGTTGATTTGCGGGATTCGCTGGATTCCAGAATTGAAAAAATACTACGTTTACACCAAAAACTTGTGATCACGAGTTACGCAAGCGCCATAATTCCCAGAAGTCAGTACCTATAATTTTTTTACCATCATAATTTTTAATCAAATTTTTTTAAAATCACTTATTTTTTTTTTTTTTTTTTTTATAATTATTTTTTATTTTTAATAATATGTTTTACATGGGACATAATTCATTTTACATCATTGGTTTTTTACTACTCTTCCATTGAAAGCATTTGCTTGTGTATGGAAGGGGAGTGTACATAAATGTTGTTGTTAGTTAGTACTTAAATAATTCATTGTACATAAATGTATGTTTGCTGTAATATTTCTTTGGAAAGTAGTGAAGGATAATATATTATTTATTAAATTTTTAAAAAGAAAGGAAGCTATGGAAAACTAAGGATATTTGTGAGATTAATTAAGTGACAGTAGTTTTTTTTTTTTCAGAATATTTTTAAAGTGTCTCTTGACAGAGAGCAGTATTCGGGTTTTATCATTAATGCTTCTGATTTCTTCTGGTAAACGATTGAAAAAAGTTCTTCCCTGGTAAGTATAATGATGTTGTGCAAAAGACGTATTTAGTTTTGGGCATAGAAAAACATGTCTAAGTCGCGTTCTGTTTTCATTTAAAAATTGATATTTATCTTTTTCTTTTATAATTTGGATTAATGAGTTTTTAATATATAGGTCTTTAAATGTAGGTACTTGAAATTCTTCAAACAGGCGTTCTGTTGGGTAGTCAAAGGATTTTTTTAATATAATTTTAATAATTGTTCTTTGTATAATTTCAATTGGAAGAAGGTTACATTTATACGCGGATCCCCAACTAATAATAGCGTATTGTAAAGTGGATTGAACTAAGGCATAGTAAATTAAATATAGATTTTTTATCGACAGAAAGTTTCTAATTCTTAAAAATATATATATTAATTTTCTAATTTTGTTTACTACTTGACTTATTTGTTCTTTCCATTTCAGATTTTTATCAATAATTACTCCTAGATATTTAATTTTATTTGTTGTTTTTAGTACTGTACAGTTTGATTTGCAATAGTTTTGGCTGTGAATTTTAGTATTATTATGTATGACAATGTTAAAATTTTTAGGAGTATCATTTGTATGTATTGCAAATGGAATTACAAATGTCTTTTCATTATTAAGTGACAGTAAATTAGTGTCGAAAAAATTCTTGAGCGTGTTGATGTCTTCCGTGGCCTTTAATTCTACATTTTCCCAAGTCTTATCACTTATTATTAATACTGTATCATCGGCGTATGACGTAATTTGACCGTGTAAAGGTTGAAAAAAAATATCGTTTACATATATAGTAAATAGAATTGGTCCAAGCACTGTACCTTGGGGGATTCCAAAGCTTGTAATCTCTTGATCACTATTAACACCATTGATTTTTACTAATTGAGGACGGTTTTTTAAGTAGTCGGTGATCCATTTAATCGCGTTGCCTTTTATGCCGATATTATTCAATTTTTTTAATAGCATCTCATGGGATATGCTATCGAATGCCTTTCTAAGGTCAATAAATATACCCGCACATTTTTTACTTTTATCTAGTGATTCGTAAATGTATGAAGTTACGTTAGCAATAGCATCTTGTGTGCTGAGTGATTTTATAAAGCCAAACTGGTTTTTGTGTAATATTTTATTATTATCTAGAAAATTTACCAATTGTTTTTTAACTATTTTTTCAAAGATCTTTCCTATATTAGAAATTAGACATATTGGGCGATAATTCGTTGCTTGATGTGGATCTCCAGATTTGTAAATAGGTGAGATTATTGTGGTTTTGTAGTTCATTGGAAAAATTCCATTTGTTAAACTTAAGTTTATTAAATGAGTGATAGGTTTTATTAAGTGAGGTTTCATAGTTTTTAACATGTGTGTCGTAATAGAATCAAAACCGGGGGACGAACCTCCTTTCATATTTTCTATTATTTTCGAGATTTCACATTCTGTTGTTGTTTCAAACATTGAAAGTATATTACGTTTCTGTATATTTTTATTTTTATGGTTTTCTTGGTTTGAAGGCTTATGAATATTTTTCGCAAGATTTTTCCCAACATTTGCAAAGAAGGAATTAAATATGTTTGCACATTGTTTAGGCTGTATATTGGCATCTATAATTTTTTTATCATGTTCAATGTACTTAATGTTTTGTGTTTTTTTTGTATTTTCTATGGCGAAATTAACAGTTTTCCACATTTGTTTATGGTTATTTTCTGAAGATAATATTTTATTTTTAAAATACTCTTCTTTACTTTTTTTAATATAAGATGTTAATTTATTTTTATATTTTTTATAGAAAATATATGCTTTTTCATCTTGGGGATTTTTTAAAGTTATTTTGTAAAGTTTTTCTTTATTTCTGATAGATATAATAAGTCCTTTGGTAATCCAAGGTTTTAAACATCTTAATTTTGATTTTATGTGTGTTGTTATCTCAGTTGTCGAATTTTTAATGTGTTGTGACATAATATTTTCGAAGTTAGTCGAACAAATTTCAGTATCATCACTGTTTAAAACATTATTCCAATCTTCCTTTTTTAATTTTTCAGAGAGAATAGTCATATCTATTGTTGATTTTTTGGTTAATAAATTATGTTTTTTATGTTTAATATTATTATTATACAGAAGTAAGCATGAGTGATGATCAGTTATGTTAGTTTTCCAAACAATTGATTTTATTTTGTGAAGATCTTTAATGTTTATATTTGTCCAAATGTGGTCTAAACAAGATGGAGTATGTTCTTTTATTTCCCTAGTATTTTTATTTATGCAAGATATAAAATTTTGTTCAGTCATACAATTGATGTATTCATTTTTGTTATTATTTTCTATTTTTTCATTAATATTAATGTTAAAATCTCCTACGACGAAGCAAAGTTTATTTTTTAATTTTAATAATATGTATTTGAGGTCATTAATAAATGTAATAATACTCGAGCCATGCGTTCTATAGATAGCTATTAGATGGTATATGGATTTGCCGAGTTTGAAATGTACTTCGATGCAGTTTACTAAGTGTATTGGATGTTCTAATATGTTAACAATACTAAATTTATTGCTTGCAAATATTATTATTCCCGAATTTTTATTGATGTCTACTTTGGTAGAAATATAGTTGTACTCAGGTAAGTGGTAAGACGGTGACTCAGCGTTCGTAAATGTTTCGGTTAACACTATAAAGTCCGGTTTTTTAATTAAATTATTTATTTTTAGAATTAATTCATCTAAATTTTTTTGAACGCTACGGATGTTTATGTGCATAATAATTATATCATTGATGTTTTTAGAAATAATTTTGTTACACGAATCGGTACATATACATTCATATTCTTGAATTTTAATATTTAACTCTAATTCGTTACTTAAGAAATCATCCATTTAATGCATTTTCGGTTGTATTTTACAAAATTATTTATAAGGTTTTTATTCAATGTCGTAGTTAATTCTTTCTTTGGCTAATTTAAGCATGTAAGATCGGAACTTACATGTTTCGCTGTTTGTTCGGTGGTCTACTTCATTCATTTTACTGTTCAAGGAGTTTATTTCTTTCTTCTTGTTAGCTGAGTTGCAGTTAGCGCATTTGGGTGGCAGTTCCAGGGATTTACACTCGGAGATGGGATGATCTTCTGAACAGTGCTTGCATGTTGGTTTATTCATTCTATTGTAGCATTTTTGTGCTGTGTGTCCAAATCTTTGACAGTGGAAACATTGGGTAAGAGGACTGCAGTCTTCTACATAGATTCTCATGAATCCTAGATGAATTTTTTTTTTATTAACAAGATGTAGTCTCATTTCGGGATTTGTTTGTAGTATTAAGTTTTTGCTGTTAGTTTTTTTGTTTGTAATGATGGCCTTAACTTGTAATATTTCTTTGTCTTGGTATTTTTCACATATCATTTTGATGTCGTTGTTTTGTTCAATGATGTCTTCTAAGAATTCTTTTTCGGTATAGTCTTTGTCAAGACCTTTGAATATTACGCATGGATCCGTTTTCAGAAGTACCTCCGCTATTATGGTTTTGTCGACTTCATTTATCTTATCTTTTAATTTTTTTGCGTCTTCTTTTTCTGGGCATGTTATTATAAGGTTTTTTTTTGTTTTTTTAATTTCGCATACTCGAATTCCCAACTGCGATATTTTAATCTTTTGTATTTTCTCTTTTAATTTTTCAGTGTCTTCTTCTTTTAAGCTTTTAATTATTATAGGAAATCGTTTTTCTTGCGTTTTTGATATTAAGTTTTTTACTGCAGAAGAGTATGAAAATGGGTATTTTTGTGCTTGGTTTTTTTCTTGAATATCACACTTTTCTTGTAATTTAGCTAATTCTATTGCCATGTGCGATATCATTTCCATGATGTTATTTATTTCTTTCATCATTTTTGATTTGGTTTCTTTGGTAAGTTTATTTTCTTCCATGATTGTATGTAAGTCACTTATGTTTTGTTTCGCCTTTGTTATGAAGGCATGCGGATCAACCGCTTCCTCCATTTTTTCAGGTTAAAAAAATATATTTTCCGTAAATTTATGTATTTATATAATTTGTCTTGGATTGAAGGTGTTATTTTATTTATTCACCGCTTACGGCGCTCACTCGCGTCCAACACCGTTAGAGGTTTGGGCGACACTTTCGTTACCTTTTAAACGTCTTTCCAGAATATTACTGTTACCAACGATGATCTAATATGACTTTGGAGAGCCCCTTTTATATTTTTTAAGATTTTTTGTTGTTATCAAAGTCATATTAAAATATGTGTAATGTTCAATATCTTTTAATAAAATTTAGAGTACCAAAAATGATCTCTTAAATTAATTACCTAGTTATCTTAAAATTCTAGTTTCAAAGATAATTAATACCTAATAATAAAAATAAATGTTTTCATAAAAATTTGCTTAATATCAACTTAATCTCCTTTAGTAAAAATCCCGCAATTCCGCAGAAAATTTGAATTCTATCCCGCAATACCGCGAGATTTAAATCTAATTTATAATCCTACAACTAATCATACGAGGATGCGAGTTCAAATTGTCAAACATTTAAAAAGCTCCTCAAAAAACATAAAGAAAGTTCCAGATTCAGCGCAAAGCCCGTCATTGAAATAATAGTAATAACTCACTTCGGATTCAGAAAAGCTCTCGTCACTTCACTTCCCTTGTTAAATTACATAATATCCGAAGTGAGCTGACAGGTGGGATGAGTAGAGAAGAGAGCACAGTTAGTACTAAGTACTGAGGATTGAGCAGCCGAACCCACGTCGGAATGGCACCTACATAGGTATGGAATTCAAGTTAATGGGCTTTTACCGATCCGAGGAAAACGCTTTACATTTTGAAGCGGCGGATTGATCACTCGGATGAATTATTTTTAAATGTAGATTTGTAATGTACAATGCTCGAGGCGGATACGGAACTTTTTATACTTGCGTCTAGAATTTTTTAGAGACTGCTAGTTTTTTTATAAGAAAAAAATAATCTTACAAACACTTTGCTTTCTTCACAGCCACTGAGCAAGAAATTCCTAGAAAACTGATTTAACCGAATTTCAGGAAACGCTCATGAATTTTATGGTAAAATATTAAGGTATGAATTTTGATTTAAATATTAGAAATATTTCACCATTAAGACAAAATCTTTTTTCCAGTATTCAAAGCAGTTTTTATTAAGAACAATTTTTGACGTTTTAAGTACTTGTGAATTGAAGAAGTTGGAATAAACGGTGCGGCTTTTTGTTCTTTTTTTGTATTTAAGGCAAAGCTTTATTTGAAATCACTATTTAGACTAATCTTTAAAATTAATCGGTTTACATCAAAGATATTAGAAGAACGAGATATGCTATGTTGGCCGCCGGACCGTAGGCAGAGTACTACCTAATTAGGGTACTTTGAATACTATCGGGACGTGTACGCACAGAAATCTGTTCTATGTATTAGTGCGGATACCTTAGCGGAAGCGAAGGTATGCAGTAGTATTGGTGAACAAAACCGGCGACACTGGGAATAACAATTCCACACAGTATGAACTGCTCATGGCACATCTCGTTCTTTTAATATATTTGGTTTGCATTATGAATGCCAAATTTTGTTGGATAAATTGAAGCTTTTACTATCGTTTTAATTGAGTAAATTAAAATGAAATACTTAACATATACATAATAAATATAAGAAAGACGTATTAACATATGTAAAAAACAACTTAGTTACTTTTGTAGATTATATTTTCATATTATAAAATGAAGGCCTCAGCACGGGCAAGCCACCCAGTGAGGCCTACATTACTGGAAAATTTAAAATGTAAAAAATATTGTACCAAATAAATAAATAAATGTTTTGGCTAGGTTTATGTTTGACAGTTTCCATAGATTAACTTTTTTCCTTCTTATCTATTCTAAAATCTTTTTTTCAAGCGATTTTTATGACTACTGCCTATTTTTGTGTCGATGTTATAAACACTAAGGATACAACACATTTTTAGCTTGTGGCTTCTTTTTAAAGCTAGTAGATTTGTGAACGGTAAATCACGCTTCTAAACAAGTGTTTCTAATTTTCTTTTATAGTAAATCAAAACCAAAATTTCATGTGAAATCATAAGATTTGTAAGTATGTAGTATATAAATACCTACCAACTTAATTATAAATATATATATTTAAAAAAAACATTTGTTATTATTATTTAGGAATTATACAATTTGTATCAATACCAGATTTTATTTTTCTAGACGATGAATTAGTAGCTTCCCGCGGGAATCCTGAAGAAAAATTTAGATTTTAGTAATACGTTTATTAGAAATAATAAAAATAAACCCCATGGAAAGATCAATTTTCAAGGCCTGCTGGGAAAAAATCGACGGTCGTCAGTTACGCCGGGCAGTACGCCAATATTATTTTTATACGACTTCATCACATGTCGTTAAGATTTCCACTTTATTTTAGAGATTTGCTAGGGAAAATTCAACCGTAGGTCTGTCCGATATACCAGGTCTATGCGTTGCTAATTTTTGTGCATGGCTTCTTTACTTACGTCGTAAGGATTGAGACATTATTTTACTATTTTATCTCGTCTTAATAGGAACGTAACAAACAAATTAACAGACAAATTGAATGCCAAATGGTCGAGTTAAAACAGGACTTGGCTATGTACAGTCAATAAATGTTGAAAATTTTTTTAAGCCAGAACACACTGATCGAAGTTGAATAAGATAAAATTTTCACGAAATGAAATAGCTAATGTAATTAATACTTGTAATTTTGCGTTCTTTCTAAGATAATCTCGGAAAAAACATGAAAGAAAGTTGCTCTCAAGATCAAATTCATGGACATTATCATGAGAATGAAACAGATATACGAAAATATTATACGGTTTGGTTTTAGATAATAATATACAAAAACGTTGCCATGTTTTAGTATTAAAGCAAAACACGAAAATATGGAATTATTGGAAAAAAAATCCGAATATTTACAATTTTTTTTGATGCCGCTGCGAAGTCAGCAAGTTTGTATATTGCGAGGATAGGTATTTATAGATATAGGACGAGAAGGTTTCGTCATTGTGATTTACCCAGAAAAAATAATGTATTGGAGTAAACAAAAAAACAAATACCCTCCAAAAAAATCATCTCCGTTAGAAAGGTGACCCTTTATAAAAGAACCCTTGTTTATTTTACAACCACCCAAAGCGTGCGTTGACTTTTAATTTACTGATATATCATCTGTATTACCTTTGAAGGATGGGTCGCTAAACATTCATCTTAGGTAAAGTATAAAAAAACACTTTCATATTAATTAACTAACTAAACATCGCAATAAAACTCGGTCTAGGCACACACTCCTTGCCTCGTTCACATTTATACTTCGTCTCAAATATACACTTCTGACTCTTAACATGGCCTGACTCAAGTGTCTTGTTCACTTGATCGTGCCATGTCTTCCTCGTGCGTCCCCGACTTCTTATACTATTCACATTTTCGTTAAATATTTTATTTTCGTTCGTTCCTTCTACATGCCCAACGTCTTATTTTCATTTCAGTAATGGGTATTTTTTTTAATTTGGTACATGAAATAAACAGACTAAAAATAAACGCTGGGAAACTGGAGGGAGTGAGGACTGATGGGGATGTGGGAGAGGAAGGTTTGAAGTATCTGGCTATTCAGATCTGGTCATCAAATACGACTTAAGTAGTCTCTCAAAAGTTCAAATCGGACACCTCTTTTGTAACCAGTAGGTACTATTGATAATTTTCATATTGCTTCAGAATAATGTTTAAATTAATGATAAGGTAAACATTTATTGATATATAAGCAACTGCGTTGGTTCACAAGAACTTAGTTCTTGAACTTAACTGAGACCAATTCAGAACACGGTGCAATGATTATCGATGCAATAATGATTATCGCAACGTGATAATATCTAGCTGAGAGTTCGGATTTGAGAGCGATATTAACCAAATACAATTACTTACACACTGTGAGCTGTTCCTACCTCACTGTACTACTGTATAGTGGGGTAGGAACATAGGTAGGTCATGTTAAGTACTACATTAATCGCACAGTAAAAAAAATAAAATAAAGTAAATTGCCTCCGTGGTCGAGGGGTAAGGCTCTTGACTATGAATTCAGATGTCGCGGGTTCAACCTCCAGCGTGTTCAAAAAATTTGTATTCAATTAATTAGTGTTGTTAACGATATTTACTTCATTTAAAATAATGAATAGCACATTTGCGGTACTTTCCAGAGCGAAAGACACTCCCAGAATTGCCCAGTGAAAGACTATAATTAATAATTCTAACCGAACATGAAATGGCTTTAACCGTGTTTGGTGATCAGATCTGAATTGCCCGATAATTTTCCCACATTCCTCTATCCTATTTGGTTCCCCTCTATACTACCTTCACATGGAAAAAAAATGAGTAATACTGATTTATTAAATCTCTTCATATATTTGTCATTCTTTTAAAAAAGGGACTGTAGGCCGCTTCCTGATAAAGTGTTTGTAAATTCATAATACTATCAGAGCACGTGTTCATCCACATACGTTGGTCTTAATCATATATCAGGATGAGAACTTTTATGCACACGTGCTGTTATTCTGTTGATAAACATTGTTATTCTGCTTAAAGTTTTTAGGATACCTATTAATTCATTCATCAATGGCCTACAATACCGTTTGTAATAGGACTACTAATAATAAGTAGAGTTTTTTAATAAATTAGCAATATTTTTATCAGGAAGTTTTATCGGTGCAGCCACCCAACATACCCCAATTGAGGATGGCAGAGACTTACGAGCACCGTTTGGTAGAAGTTTGGGAGCAGTGGGACTCGTAAATAAATTCAAAAAAATAAACCAAAGCAAAATGATGGATTATTTGATATTTTTCTCAGAAATGAACTGTGGTAAATGCAATTTCGTCTAGCTATAATTGTTTGCTTTCTTTTCTCTGTATCTTGTTATCCCAATCAAAAATGAAAATAACTAAATCCACTCCAAAGGATGCTTTGTGAAGACATGGTACCTTGATAACAACTGCACCTGAGTTTTCAAGAAAAAGGCAGATAACTTATCTAAAGAAAAGGTTCACAATTTTTCCAGAAATTTTGTCGTCTCCCAAAAAATATAATGCTCATTATTTTCAACCGCTTTCAGGAAAGCAATATTCACTAGAAAGTAGAGGAGAGATTTTACCTGGTCTGCACTTATGTTAGAACTGACTCGTGTTACCTCTAAGGAGTGAATTAGGTTCGTAATAATATGGAAAGAAACGGACCGAAAAGGCCGGCAGAGTTTCTGAAATTATAATATGAATTTTCGAGCAAGAAATAGAAACTCATAATAAAGGTATTGTACTGAAATTTTTAAAATAAAAGAACCTTTTGCTTTTTAATATGTTTTCTGTTTATTCAACACAGTTCTTAAAATGGAAAGAGAATTCACAAGCGTTTAATTGAGGAATTCAAAAAATAATAACCTTCACGGGACGCCTACGGAAATATCGAAATTGTTTTTTTTAATGTTTTTTTGAAAGACGATTCTGGTCACTGATGTCATATACTCTGTGATGCTGGTCTTGTAATTATTGTGTGTTAGTTAGAAGTAGATTTTAATTGTAATTGTTATAAAGGAACTCGATCGTTAGGAAATTCGATAAAATAGATGAAATTCCTGATAATTCATAATATTGCCAATCCTTGAATAAAAATAATTTTTTTTAAATATACTACGGCAGTTTTAAATTTTTTTAATTGTAGCAATTACCGAGTAAAATTGTCAAAACTAAAAAAGAGGTCAACTCTTGCTTCGTATAAAATATTAAAAAAACGATATAATTGCTATGTAAAACATCAGATCTATGAAGTACTGAGTATATTATTGTAATTTTTTGATGATAAACTAATATTTATAAGACAAGGTTTTTTATGCATGGCACAAAGGATAACAAATTATTATAAGCAATAATTGTTGATTGAAATCCTAGAAAACATTGAATAACTTGGCGGGTTGGGAATAAGCCGACCTAGCTTAGTTGTTCAAAGCACCTGGCCGGCCATCAGAAGGTGCGGGTTCAATTCCTGTCGGCGGAATTTATTTTTACTCGGGAGATATTTTCAATTTTTATGCATATTTCAGGCGAGTAATTATTGCTTATTATAATTTGTTAAATTATTGTACTTAAAGAAGTCACATTACGTACCAACACCGCCGATCATAGCTTGTACAAAAAAACTTTTGAAAATAAAAAAAAATTCTAAGACAAAAAGGCCTGAAGTGATTATAAAGCTCACGCTTTGATTTTAAGTGCCAAGCTTAGTCGCTACCGATATAATGTCGTAAGGTAAAAAGATAAATAGGAATTTCCTTCCGATAAAATTAAACAGGAGCTACCATGTGGCTTCATAACGATCACGACAACTTCAGCAGAAGTAAAATTACAACACTTGCTAGATCACACAGATGGGCGCTTACCGCTTTCACATCTGTATTAGAACTGTTAATGATAAAACTTATTACAACAGTACCGAGTAGAATTATTTGAAAATTTTTATGTAGTTTTTTTTTTAAACTTCTAAAGTTATTTCTGCTTTAATTTGAAAGAAATTTAGGTGTAGAAGGGTGTGTTTGATACAATATGTACCTATTCAATAAATAAACGCTATTTTATGACGTAATTAAAAAAACATTATATTTAAAAAATAAAAACGTTACTTCAAAATTGAGACATTATTCAAAAATCATCATTCAAAATACAAACATGGCTACTGCCTGAACGAGTAGATAATTTGAAATGAAAAAGCCAATAATACTACCAATTGGATAACGAAAGCTACCAGTTTAAATTCGGTCTGGATTGGGAGAAAAAAAATCTGAAATCAATGCGTTTTAAAATATTTGTACGGTACGAAGGGTTAATAAAAGTCGAGCAAGTGTTTCGGTAGAACTAAATAGTGATGACGACAGTATATTGTCACAAGATTGTGAAAACCATCTGTTCTAGGTATGTTGTAAATAAGTTTCTCGAAAAAATAGCTTGTGAAATGATGTGAGCATTTGGACTTACTTAATTTATAATATATTTTTAAAAATATGTGAGATATTCCTAAAATTTTCTTAACTTGTCCGTATGGAACTAAGAATCGATAAACGTTTGTTGTAATTGCAATCACTGATTTGATGCCAACTTTCGAGGTCGGCGGCCCCATTGTGCGGCAGGCCGGAAAGATCCGAAGAGTCACGAGGCTGGACGAATTGATGGCCGGATTTAGCACAGTGGCTAAGGCCCATTGTCCACGTGTAGGATGCATGTAACCTACAAATGAAGATAGGCGTATTTTGCATATTTGTCATGTCCACGCTGCTAGTATGCATAGTCAGTCACGTTACAAAACGTCTCAGTTTTCTTTCAACTAGCATCGAGAAAGTACGTCTTTTGTTGTGAAAATGTGAAGTGATGATGATGAAGTGATTATAGCAAACAATGTTATTAGACGACGACGAAACAGGCGAAAAAAAGTACTGGATTCATCCATACATCGAAAGAAATATAAATTGTAGATTGTTTGTTGCTGCCAAAGAGTTATCAGAAGATGATTCTTTATTTAAATCATTTTACCGAATGACTTAACACACGTACCAAAATTTAGTTTCTTCTGTTGAATCACTGATACAAAGACAAAATACTGCAAGCGTCCGTCTGACGAGTCGGTCGAGTAGTGACATGTTGCCGCGCGCACCGCATTACGAACGCATGACGAGCGGCTGACGCGACGTTGCCGTTTCGTGGACACAGATTTCATTGTTTCTACGCAAGATGCAAGCATTCGTCTTGCAATTGTCAATTGACGAAAGCGTGCATATGACGTGCGGTTACGTGGACAATGGGCCTTAGTGCACCTGACCGGCAATCCAAGGGTGTAGGTTTAATTCTCGTCGGCGGCATTTATTTTTTCTCGGAAGATTTTTATAATTTACATTTGTATTTTATTCTAATAATTAATGCTTATAATAATTTCAAATAAATTGTGCTTGCTCACGCCGGGATTTGAATCCGCGATCTCCGGATTGTAACCACCTGACCACGTATGCCGTCAAATAAATAAGATAATTAGTGCTACTTGCTGAACAGTATTATTATTCAGATACTCCATACAAAGCACGTGAGCCATTCCCAACTAGCAAGTGAGTTAATACATATTTGAAATTTGATAGGAAGGCCCCAATAAATTATTATAGTCACAATTGATTTCATTCACTTTATTTTGGCTGCTTGATTATTTATAAGGTAGTTGGGAATGGCTCTACGAAAACCAAACTAATATGGCTGGGATACTTATTTTGCCAGAATTTACCGTTCTTTGTGCTACCAAAAGTGAAAATAAAAATAAATGTTTGAAGAGTTTCTATAATATAAGTACGTTATAAACTTTTTGGGTGTTCTGTTCGTGACTAACTTTGCATATTTAAATTTAAAAACACGTATTTTTTTAATGTGATGGAAGTCACGCTTTGAAAGCAAATTTTTCTAAAGGTTAAAGTGTATCAGACTACACATGCTGCCTGAAAACTTGTGTTACAAGCGAAAAATATCACATTTTAGTTGATTTCGTAGTACAACTACAAAATTAAAATTAAATTAAAACTAAAATTATTCCCTGATCGCATGAGGTTAGTACAATACTGTTTTGTCCCAGCTCCGGACCCACTGTCCTAGTGTGAACAGTAGTTTAGAAGATAGAACAATGAAGCAAGACACTGTCACAGAGATAGACGGGCAAGCTAGCTCAGCAGAATGGGTTAAAGAAATTTGAAAAAGAGAGTCCCAAGGCCGACTAGACTGACTAGAGTACAGGCCTCGGTGCGCGATCGCCAAAGTACGAAGTCAGTGCTGTAAGTCAGAGAGTATCTTCCAGAGTGGATGATATTATCAGTATAGTCCTGGTGTAAGACCACCACTCAGAATATAGCTGTATTTGGTTACCAAATTTGAATAGCAAGGTACTCCCCCATCTCCCTCCTCCCGATTTCCTTCCCGTCCTTACTACCTTCAGCCTCACAAAAAATACCCCAATTGGAGCAGTTGTGCGGTTTTCACATTAAAAAAACTAACACAAAAAAGAAATTAGCAGTAACAACGAGTATCAACAACAAAGCCGGCGTGGTCTAGTGGTATACGCTTTTGACTACAGATCCGAAGGTCGCGGGTTCGAACCCGGCGTGCGCAAATAAATTTTATTTGATTAATTTGTGTTATTTCACAATTAATTAATTTAAAATAATATATAGTATATTTGCGGCACGTTCCAGAGTGGAAGATACTCTCAGTATCGCCCTGGTGTAAGACCACCATTCAGAATTGAAACGTTGCTTGAAATGGCTTTAGCCGTGTTTGGTGACCAGATCTGAATAGCCAGGTACTTCCCCACCTTCTTCTTCCCCATCTCCCTCCCCTCCCCAATACCCTCAGCCTCACAACATACCCCAATTGGGGATGCCATAGTCTCACTGGCTCCAGACGGGAGCAGTTGGGACTCTTGTGCGGTAATACTGTAAAAAAAAAAAAAAAATTTGCAAACTGTAGTTTCTCAATGGCACTGACTTGATCAACGCGTCAAAATCCGTGGCGTTCCGTGGTTGGCCTTGGGGAGTCTAGTATGACCTATTTAAAACTCGCCTACGTTGCTCGTACCATTAGTTTAAACTTTCAGTACCTACTGCCTTGAGTCAAATCTTGTCATTCCTTTAGTGCAGTCTACATCCCTTGGTGGCTCTTGTGTGATCATCCAAGGATCTTTGTTCCTTATCCATTTAATATTAATTGGCCCTTATAATAATGATGGGTAAAGCTAATAGTTTAATTCGCCAAACTGTGTTCCCGTGACGGTAGTTGTTAGACGACTGGGCATTAGAATCTAGAGCATGACGGCATTTCATTTTCTAGGGTTTCTTTTTACTATACGAACGTAGTGGCCTCCGTGGACGAAGCGTAAGGCTGTCGACCAGCAATCTTGATGTCGCGGGTTCAAATCCCGGCTTGCGCAAGAATTTTTATTTCAATGAATTTGTGTTATTTCAAAATTTACTAATCAAAAATAATTTATAGTTTACTTTCAGAGTGGAAGGTACTCTTAGTATCGCCTTGGTGTAAGAACACAATTCAGAATTGAAAAGTTGCTTGAAATGGCTTTAGCCGTGTTTACTGTCCATATCTGAATATTAATAATATTTGGCTAGTTTATATAGCACCGTTTTTGTGAAATCACTTCAAGGGCGCTGGCCAGGTACTTTCCCACCTTCTTCTTCCCCGTCTCCTTCCCTTACCTACTACCTTCAGCTTCACAACTTATCCCGATTCTGGACGCAATAGTCTCACTGGTTCTATTGCAGTTGGGACTCTTATACGGTAATCACGAAAACATATATGTAAAATAAAAAAAAATTAAAAAAAAAAAAAAATAAAAAACGTTTTTTTTTAATCTTTACCATGGATCGACCCAAGTGGTTCGCTATATTTGTTGACTTAGCAGGGGTACCTGGGTTCGTCGGGTGAGGTTTACACTAACTGCCTGGCAGACGGAATCCATAGTAGAAGCGTTGAATTCATTACTTAACCACTAGGACAAAATGACCCCCTGATTCATCATTATCAAACATAGATAAGATGATTTGAATAAGTTCTTACCAGGATTGACTGCGTGGCTCTCTTCCGGTCCATTCAATGATAGGTGAAGAAGCAATAAGAAGACCACAGGCATCTGAAAATTAAAAAAAATAAGTATCTTAGAAAAAGGTGGTAGTTAAATAATGTTGTTTATAAATTGTAATATTTAATTATTTAAAACAATGTAAGTAATTCCTAAACGAAATTAAAAGATACGCTCACATCTAGAACTTGAACCTAGGACCCTTGCCTTGCCGAGGCACTTCTCTACTAACTGAGCTAATGGGACCCTATCTCCATCGGTCATATTTAACTGTATCATACTTCGAATAAGAACTACCAAAAATTTCTTAATTTTCTCAGCGCAATTTTTTATTGACTGCTATATATATATGTATGATCGCATTATTCAACCCAAACTAAAAGCAATCTAGACAGTGTCTTAAATAAATTCATCTAATTTTTATTTTTATGTGTGACATCTATTGACATTTTCTGCAAGTCAAGGAAGAACATTTTATTTTTGTTATAACTTAATGAATAAAACCTCAACTTGTAATATTTAATTATTGAAAATAACGAAATTTTGAAACAGAAAAGGTTTTATTCATTTATTTTTTAAAAAATGTCATAAATTGATTTAATGCCACGTCTAATCTTATTAGCGTGACTTGGATGGTTGGCAACATTATATATTGTCATTCGGGTAAAAAGTTTCAAAATAGAACATGCAACTGTTAACGGCTAAATACGGGTATATTAATTTTAATAACAAAATTTCATCTTGATTTCATTATTTTGCTACTCCCCTGAAGTTAAAAGTGAAATGTTTTTCAATAATAAATGCATGGCTAAGAAGGAGGCAGGATAATATATATTTTACCATTTTATTAATTGAGTGGTAAATACATGTTGTAAGCAATCCAACTAACGAGCAAAATGTGACAGGAATTAGTTTTATCCTGTTAAATATTAATTTGCAAAGCATATCAAATTACAATTTATGAAAAAAAATGCAGCTGAGAAATCATCGAAAAAAGTAGATGTTCTTTTTTTACATAAATTTTTTAATTAAAAAAAAACGGTCGTTTGGTCAATGTTCACCTTTGCAACACACTGAAGAACTTGTTTTGTAGTTTGAATTGGGCCACAAAATTGTCATGTCAAATCGAATAGAAATAGAACGGACAGTAATTGCTTCAATTTTGTTACTTTTTTTTAACTTTTGACTTAAATATTTATTTATTTATTCATGTTCTCCATAATACGGTGATGCACTAATATATTACGGAGAAGATTACAAATTTGAGGTTAATGTAAGCATAAGATGTCATAGAGGTAGTTTTGCTGTTTTGAGACATGCTTCATAAGATATTTGCTAAGTTGTCTGTTGAGTGACATTAAAAATTTCGTTAACAATGCGGAATCGTTAAGTAGTCGAGTCGCTCTGTTGATTAGATAGTTTTGATAGGCAGAAGTCCTCGCTCTCGGAGTATAAAAAAGTTGATGAGATCCACGAGTATACATGTTACGCATTGCAATGTATAATGAGAAAAAATCCAGGTTAGATGTTATTCACTCTCTTTACAGTAAACAAATCTTGTAATTTATTTATTATATTAATGAAGTGTTCCTTCTTATCACGAAAAATATTATACTTTCATGGTACATGATACTTTCTACCGTTCAAATTTTAGAAAAAATTATTTGTTCTTTTTTCAACTTTAACCCCACACGGGAGGCCCTGAGAAAAATATGTTCCCTCAAGGCCTAAGTCATCTTTTGTGATGCTGTGTGGAAAGTTTTTTTAAAGAGAGGAAGTTCTGGGAAGGTAAAAGGTATGAGGGGTAGGTACGAATCTAGGGATCAGTATGTCATGAGTGACGGACATATGAAAATATCACTCCATCTGTGGCGTAAGGCGATGTATGGAAAGACTAGTTGGAAAGGTCAATAAAAAGGTCACCCCAAACCAGCGTCTTCCAATCTGGCACGCAATGCAGCTGGTGGGCAGGTGCATCCTGAACAAATCTCACCCGATGAATCCGGGCAAACCTGTTAACTCACCAAACGTGGAGAAACACTTGGCATGATCTATAACAGAGGTGTTGGTTATCCTATAGATGGTTCCCGGGGTGGCGGTATACAAACTCGCCTCCCAAATTAATAGTACCTAATATTGTCTGCCCCTAAGGATCATATACCTAACATACAGTACACATTGTATAGTATCAATATATTTTTAAAAAATGCATAAGCCGTTTGTAAATAATACGAAAAGCAAAATGTATAAAGTATTTCTAACCGTAAGAGCAGAGCTTGAACGATAATAAATTCATTTTTGGGATTCAGCCTGTTTTATTTTAATCCTCAAATTTTACGGCCCAAATGATACGCAGTAATTCGCATTTCCGATTACAAACGACAATCAAATAGACAATTACAGATTATTAAATTTTTTCCATCTCTGTGGCGAATTTTTTAAAGCCCCTCGGGCCTTTACCCAAAAAGTAAAAATACGCAGCTGGATGTAATAAATTGCTTCGGATTATTTCAAGTTTGTTAATCGTTTTTTTTTATTCGAATGGTTAAAATTAATTCAGTTTCGTATGAATGGAATAAAAAGATTCGATTTTTGGTCGTTCAAATTTTATTTTAGTGCCTTCTTTGTATTGCGAGAAGAACTAAATCCGAAGAGTGGGGAATGAAAATCACTGCTATTAACCTCTCGAGCGCCGACTTATCCTTTAGGATAGCTTCGACAAATCATTTCTCTGAATATAAGTATCTTATCTTGTTAAACCCATATGATTGATTAAGTACTATTTTTATAAATTTATAAACTCATTTATGGCAAAACGGTTCAATAAAAAAAAACTGTTTTTAAAGAAAAAGTTATTAGAAAAGTAGAATTAGCTGGCGAATGGCGAAAGTTTAGTTTCAGCCAATTAATAATAAAGAATTAATAAATCTAAAATAATAAATCAAATAGTTAAGCAAATTGTTACTCTTTTGTCGTTTATTTTATGAAAAGTAAATAAATAATGTATCGGTACCCATAATACGTATAAGGATACTTGTTAACTGGAACTTTTCCATGTGAGAAAAACGGTATTAGGAATAAATTAATTATTTAATCGATTTTTTATTGTGTCATTTCACACATCGTTAATCACGTTCAAAGAACCCAAATATGCTTTAAATTTAAGTGATATTTTTAAAATAAGAACTGCTCGTGTGAAAGTGATGTGGTGATAAAGTATCTACCAATAATATAATATTTAAACACAAAATCTTTTTAATTGTAATTTTCAAAATGAAATTACAATATTCTGTGATTTTTCGCTGGGCCTGTGTGAGTATAAAAAATTAAATGGATGGGAAATTTTGCGGCACTTTCTAGAATAACAAATAACCCGATTGGGAGTGCCATAGACTCACTAGTTCTGGTCATTTGAGACTCGCTGATTTTGCTCGATTCCACTGGGATTTGCACGTTGTTTTTTTTTTTTTAAATTAACAAAGCCTTTAAAATTATTGAGCTAGTTACTTTAGCTTTAGCTTCAGTATTATGTAGGTAACTCAAACCGTTACCATCTCATAATATAGGTCTTTTCACAACAAACTCATAATATAGGCCCTTTTCACAACCATCTCATAATATAGGTCTTTTCACAACGCTCTCATAATATAGGTTTTTTCACAACAATCTCATAATATAGGTCTTTTCACAACGAACTCATAATATATGCCATTTTTACGACCATATCATAATATAGGCATTTTGACCATTACATAAAATAGGCCTTTTTCAAGACGATATCATAATATTTACTTTTTTCACAACCAACTCATAAAATAGGTTTTTTCATGACTATCGAAAAATAAAAGCATTTTTAACGACTATCCCATAATGATTCAGATAATTCATGGGTACTTATTTTATAAAACATTTTCATTTGATAAGCCTTATTTTTTCATTCGTTCATATGTATTCCACCGTTGCGTTGCAGAAAGTTCGATGGTTGTATCTAAAGGCTTTGGTGGTTGTTTCCTAGGCATTTAATATGAGGCTTATGCCGTTAGCCTCTGGATATGGTGGCTTTTTCTGTTATCCGCGACATATTGAAACCGCGAAAAATAATAAATTCATTTTTCAAAATGTGATATTTGAACAGAACATAAAGAGATATTTAAAGGAAATGGATACAGTTCTATAGTTATAATATTTAAATCACGTAACGGAGTGGCTATAACTTTACTATCAGAAATGTGTATTCCTGAAAATGTCAATTCATGACAGTTAACCCATCAGCTTTCGGAAGATTTAAGGAACCAAAGCGAACACCAGATACCAAGTTCAGTGAACTTACACTGAGTGTCAGGAACTATAGCCTGGACTTAAAACTTAAATAAGTCATTTTCTGTAGATTAAAAAATAAAATGTATTTTAATGAATTAAATAAAATAACAATAAATATTTCGCAGTACCTTTTAGTGAATCTCATCGCATGTAGGAAGTTCGTTGAAACAATTCGTTGTGTATTATGAAGTTCAGAATTTTTTTTAAAATATCATGTTATAATTTACATTCAAAATGATATAGTATGTAACCGATTAAACAACACTTACTATCCTGGTAAAGCTGGAATTTTATTTGAGCTATCCTTCCAAAAATCAATGTTGAATTTTGATAAATCACTCCGGAGTGGTTATTAAAGTAGGTTGCATACCAATTTACCGGCTTTATGGCCGTATTAATGGCGGAGTTAACATTTCCCCGAATATTACACCTTTACTTGCGGAATGTGCGATTACCTCCGGTAAATAACTTCATTCGAGACAGGTTTCCGCGTTTACTGTTTGGGATTATGCCCAAACGGAGTTGATAGCCTGTAGTTTTGTGTTAATGATTGTTTTAGTTTCAAGCCAGTAAAAAAACATTTAATTTTTGTAGTTATTTATTATTGCCTATGGACCTATTAAGAAGGCAAAAGAAATAGCGTGAAATATTAAAAAATAAAATAAGTATTTCTTTAATGTTGGAAAATTTTAAGTGACTGAGTCAGTGGTCCTATGGCAAAACCGGTTATGTAAATTACGTAGCTGTATAAATTTGGATGAAGTAAAGTTATCGGTGTATATAGCACAGTCGATCGATAAAATGATATTGGCGATATTTGCGACGATTATCAGCACATGATTCCGACAGTCGGTAGACTAAAACCATCACTCTTAGCAAAGTCCAAGGCGTCAGATAAGCTGTCAATATACACAACTTTTGAATAATGTCGTTCGTTATGCAAAATTACTGGCTTATCAATGAATGGAGGTGAACTAGGGAACTTTTTATAATTGAAAGAAGTTGTACATGCCATCAATTGAACAAACGAATCGAAAATAAAGAAATGTGTTAAAATATCACAAGTTATGGCAAAATACGTCATTTACTAATTAATTTGCTTTTTAGAGTCAACAAATTCTTACACGCCGACCACCAATGTATAGGACAGTTAGATTTCAATTAGAATTTGTACATTTATTCGTATTTTTACCTAGCCGTTTGATATTTAGGAATGTCAATCCACAGACAATGTTTTCATAGTAAAACGATTACTTTCTTTATTTTGTCTCAATATCGGATTGGCTATCGACAGCGAAGACGTGCTCGGGATTTCTTAAGTTTTTGCGTACTATACCCACAGATTTTACGAATTCATTGCAGCGTACTCAATATAACAATTCTGGAATCTTCTTCAATATATATATATAGCCTATATATATATATATCAATATAAAGAAGGGTGTCTATAGAGTTATTTCTATATTGATGAAATTTTTGACTTTACTTGAATTCTTAACTTGACCTTCAGAATAAGAGAGAGGTCATTTACTACGTGAGATTTAAAAAAAAAATACTCCTTTTTTTCCCACCCCGTTAAAACAAAATATTTGATACTTCTTGATGAAATTTTGCACAATTGATGGAATTAAATAATTACTGGGCGATGCCGGGGACTTCAGCTAGTAAATTCCACTAAGATAAAATGTACATATTGATTCCTTTGGAACTGGTGTACAATAGGAAAACACAAAAAACGGAATCTCAAAATTAGTGCCTTTGCGTTAAATTGGTAGTTTTTACAAATTGTTATTATTTTCACTCTGTTGTGTAAAGATCTACCAACTTTTGTGCTTCAACTTCCCGACAACATTTTTGTGTACCTATATGGGACGTTGGATCAACAATTATTCCTCATCCCAAAATTTAATTCACACAACTTCCTCAAAGATTGGAAAATCTAACATGGGTACGTACGTAGGTTTCACAAAGTAATGATTGCACCCACAACCTCAAAACTGAGTACATCTCTCTGGCTTCAGAAACTAAAAGGCAATTTGTGGCAAAAGCAGCGCAATAAATAAAAGTGTAGTTTCTGTAAATATTTAGTTCAGAACGAAACAGCGATTATAGTTTGGTAAAACCGTTTATTTTACTGGCGTAATTACGAACATGCGAAAAGTTCGACCGGATTTATGAACAGCCGATATAACGCAAGTACTGGTCGGACCACAAAATGAATTTAATAGTTTGACTAGATTTGTTTTCTGAAGCGATTCTATATTTACAAGTTTTTTTCTCGTAACTGTTATTTTTTATTCTTGAATAAAATTAAGAAGAAAAAAATGGTAATGAAGGTATTTTTATTTTATTTTTACGCTGACAAATACTGTTTCTATAACGATTTAAAATGTGGCATTTCCATTTGCCGCCAAAATGATATGTTTATATGTATTCTGCGGCGTTGACGTCACGCAGTGCAGCCCTTGCTGACAGCCGTCTTTCCAGCCAGTGGCAGTGTCTATGTTATAATGACGTTGAAGCCAGTTGGAACCGAATCGGAGGGACGGTTTTTAAAAATCAATAATTATTAAAGAAAATATTGAAATTACACATTTTTAGTACAATTATCAGAATCACTCTTTACAGAGCAGAATGATGAGGTATGAAAATAAAACCGTTTTCATACAAATATCTTATGATTACATCATTTTTTAATGTTTTTTAGGCACCTATTTAAAACTTATAAGTTTTTAAGGTTGTTCAGTAACCTAATAACCTTCTCACTAGCAAAATAACTTTTAGTTCACTCCGTACACCACTACATAGAAAACTTTTCAACTGGAAGACTTTTGCCAATGAAAATTTGTTTATGGATTTGCATTAGTTCCCGCCCGATAACACAAACATACTAATACCTGCATAAAATTAATAATTCATACATATTACTAATAGGTGGGAATGCATGTATAGTCACGAAATTTTATTTAATTACCTCAATTTTAAATAAAATTTAAGATAGAAATCTGAGACAACGTGCTTGGTTTCACTGAACTAGGTTCAGTGGACATACTTGAAATTTACTGCGTTTAGTAGCGCAAATCGGGTCGTTCGTCAGACAAGCTACCACTAAAAATGCTTTTTATATCGTAAATATACACAAATAACTTATTATTGCAATGTATATAATTATTCACAACGTTTTCATCTACACGAAATGTCCAATTAAAGTAAAATAAACATAGCGAACTTTGCAACACACAAGTAAAAGAAATAGAACCTACTGGTAGTACGTCGTCGCGTACACTATTCCACATTCATCGTAAGCGAGTAATTGTTTCTTGTCATCTCAGTAACACCCGTGATGTAATGTTAATGTTATCATTAGCCACGACGCTTAAGTAAATGCTGGACGTCCCTGTATCTATTTCGTTCGTACACACATATTCTTTGAACGTATATCTTTGTCGGCCATGAACAAAATTTGAATTTAGAATTTATTGGAAAACATAAAAGTATTTGTTATTTACCACATTTTGGTATAATTTTGTAAGACAGTAACGTGTCTATTTGTATTAAATGTGATTGCATACAATATCAAACAAGCACACCACTAAAAACTGACTATATCACGGAATCAAAACGGAATTTTCTGTCTTACTCAGTTATTAGAATTAAAAACAATTAAATTCCTGCAAATATCTCCACAACGTTAAAAGGCGCGACAAACACAAAATTACCCATCTGATTATCAAGTAGAATATTTATGAAAGAATACAGAAATACATGGAAACCTATATACTACAAACTGTAACCGAGTCTTCAACGGAGTTGTTTCTGGCTGTCTACGGGGTGAATATTGCTCTATTGAAATCCAACCCTCGACAGAAAAGAGCACCAAACGAAAAAGAAAACATTTAAACTAAACACGTTCCAAACATAATAGACATAATAGATGGCCGGCATAGTCCAGTGGTAACGCATTGGACTGCCATTACGAAGGTCGCGGGTTCGAACCCGGCGTGCGCAAATAAATTTTATTTGATTAATTTGTGTTATTTCACAATTAATTAATTAAAATAATATATAGTATATTTGCGGCACGTTCCAGAGTGGAAGATACTACCAGTATCGCCCTGGTGTAAGACCACCATTCAGAATTGAAACGTTGCTCCAAATGGCTTTAGCCGTGTTTAGTGACTAGATCTGAATAGCCAGGTACTTCCCCACTTTCCTCTTTCCCTTCCCCACTTACCTTCAGCCTCACAACATCCCCCAATTGGGGATGCCATAGTCTCACTGGCTCCAGACGGGAGCAGTTGGGACTCTTGTGAGGTATTCACTATAAAAAAAAGAATAAAAAAAAATATATATTGACTGTAGATGTGTTCATTTAGAAGTAACTACATTAACATAAAACATAAAAGCACAAACATTCATGTTTACCTACTTTTATTGTTACCACCATAGAAAATAGAAACAAGGAAGATGTGCCATCAGCCATTTTTTATTACGAAACCACGACCGCAACGCGTGTTGATAACTTCGCCCACCGGTCTATAGCAAATCATAACTACGCTCAGCGACGCGCGCCCCACTTTTGTTTCCATTTACAAATAAAACGCATTACTTTCATTGGCTTCGCTGTTTTGACAGTGCGTGGAGTTTGGTCTTAGCTTGGCGATAGTCGGCATGCTTCCATGTCATATCTCTCTTTTCTATTTTTATTTATGGTTACCATGAACATGGTTACTACATACATGAAGTATTTTTGATCCCTAAGTTTACAAGCAGATTAACCAAATAAGTGTTGAAATATTCAAGTGTCACAATCATATTGTTTATCACTATTGAAACATTTATTCTTTTTATCTTTTTATTTGTAATTTCTGGTTTCTTATCGGAAAGAGAGATATTAATAATTATAATGTTTAATTTCCATAGGCAATTTGTAACTGCCTCCGGTCGTACTCCTTCATAACTTTCCCGACTGACAAATGATTGTTTGTCAGAGCAATGACTGAACTTGACAGCTTCAGTTTGGCACTGGGATCGGAGTTAACAATGGAGAGACTGCAGCACTACGTGATAAAATTATATTATGTTTTCAAAATTATTATTACTTCGTTAAAGTTTTTTTCTTTACTCTCCAATAGTTTGTTTTACAGGTTTTTGTGTTTTGCGACCACCAGACTAGGCACATGCCCATGTTGTGGCGATCGCTTATTTTAACAGCATTCAGCGGTCAGCTATTATATACATATATATATATATATATATATATATATATATATATATATATATGCATATCATGCCATTATATATGCTTGACGTGACGACACACCACACATATGTTCAAACAGTTCGGATGAGTTGTTCGAATATTACTTTTTAAATTTTGGGGAATCTTGTGAGGCGGGAGGTTTAAGAAAAGATATGGGAAATATTGATAGGTTGAGACGAAATAATTGGTGGTGACATAAAGCAAATTTTTTTTAAAATCGAAAATTCATAAGCATCTACCACTTCTAAATGTCGTGAAACTAGAATGATCTATCTCAATCCAAATTCTATAAACGTTCTTGTTCTGTTGAATTCTTAGTTTTCTCTGGAGTACCTCAAGGGTCTATCTTGGGTCTACTTCTATTCTTGCTTTTTATTAACAATATTGGAACAACACATAAATGTCTCAAATGTTCTTAAGTAAGCCAGTGGGACTAAAGCATCTCCAACCTGGAGAAAATGTAGTAGTAATGCTGAATAAGTTCCGCTGGCGCTGAGCTGTTGGAACTCATAAGGGTGTCGCATGAAAAATGAAGTGCCGTCATAAAATGCAGTTTATAATCAGTAGAATTTTCAGAGCAAACTGGTCAACTTATCCTCGTAATCTTTTTTGATTAAACTCTGAATAAAAATAAAAAGTTTAACCCCATCGTGGAATAAGACGCCATCCCAATAAACATCGCTCTCGTTAATCATCGCCGAAAAAATGAAGCCTTGTTTCTTTCTTTTAAAATCGAGCCTTCTGTTAGCATTAAACAAACTTTTCAAGAGCTTTTATCTCAACTTGAAATTTTGTGAATACAAAATAACATTTTTCAATGAAAACACTTTTCAATATCTTTGGGTAGATGATGTATACTTTTTTCTTCTATTTTTAGATATCTGTAGAACGTTTGTTAGGGTTTTTATTATAAGCTTACAAATAAGATACCGTGTAACAATTTCGAATGGATTGATATTCTTAAAAATCAGAATTTAGTTAGATCTAGAGTGTTCTAGGGTAGTTATTCTAAGTAATGCCTTGGTGCAATGCCACCATTAACAATCTAAGCGTTGCTCAGAATGGCTTTAGCCGTGTTTGGTGACCAGATCTTATTAATAAAGTATTTCCAAACTTTCCTCTCCACAATCTCCTTCCTTTCCTCAATTCATTCAGCCTCATAACATACTCTAATTTGGGATATCAAACTACCATTTGCTCCGAACAGTTTGGAGTAATTGAGACTCTTGTGTGATTTTCAAATTAAAAATCAGTATTTATAAATAAATTAACAGCTTGAAAAATTTTTTGATGAAAAAATTCAACATCTGAGAATATGTACAAAATCTGAAGCAAACACAATTTTTTCACCAAAATCAAAATTTTGTGGTTTTAATTAACTGTGCATAATTCAAATTTTAATATAAAAGCTTGGTTTGAATAATGGAGTCGTTGCACCCAGTTTTAACATAGTAAACTTAGGTATCTCACATAGCCACTCAACGCCGGGGAAGAGTATTTTCCATATCAAATATTGTAGTCTCAAACATAGTGCAATTAAGCGATTTCATCGTGAGTAGTTACATACCGTGAGAGACAAATGAAATTAAACATATTAATTACTTAGGTGAAAAATTAAGAAAATTTCCACAAATTTATTGATTTCATTTTGAAATTATTTCAAGATAGTTTTTATCTATCTGTTCTATTGTCGATGGATATCGGAAAATGCTTCAATTCACGATAAAAACTGCCAGAAAGTAAATAATAATATTATTTTCTTTCTAAGCAACAAAATTGATTTCATTTACACCGGTATGATAGATATAAACAAGTGCGATTCATAATCAATAATCATAAATTAAAAAACATATATGCTTAATCATTAAAGACGGTATTAGCGATTCTCTATGGAAATTGGTAACATAAAAAATATTGTTCGTATCTAGAAACTGAACCAAACACCTTAATTCCGGTCCTGGGTTCAATTTGTAGATGCGATCGAATTTTTTAATAATTTTTCTGTTTCAAATTTTCAAATTTATTCAAAAAATAAATATTTATGTAAATTTATATTTAAAATGTATTATTAATGTTTAGTATACAAGAAACTTTGTAATGAACGAACTTTATAATACGACTCTTGGCTGAAAGACATTGATAAATTAATAAAATCACACTTTAACAAGGCAGGTAGCTCATTTCTGTGAAGGCACACTCATCACAGGTGTGTAATGTTTCACTAATTAGCTAAAGAGCATATATAACGTGAACAAGAAATATTTGGTATAGTATCATTGTTAGTTACTTCAATAACTTGGTAATTAATTAAGAAATACTATTTCTCACCTCCATCAAATTACCACCCTTCATTGTGTGACGTCATGGCGTCATCAAAGAGTTTTCTGAAAATAAGAAAATAAAAATGAATTAATTTCAATTAATAATATTTATTATACAAAATTTTTAATTAGTTATTTTGTTTATTCAATATCATCTGGTTAGACGACGATAGTAAGGCAAGATGGATCTGGGTATATTTGGGAGATATTTCTATTTTATGTCATGCTATCTCATTTTTTATAACGGTTAAAAACATGAAGCATTATTAGGTTTGGACATTTTATAGTAAATATTTTTAACAAAAATGAAAAACGTGGGAATTACTTTTATAATACTTTTGTTTAATTAAATAGGTTTTTTTAGTTTCGTTTTATGAGGTAATTACAGTTCACACGATAAAACAATCGGTAGGCGACTGAAATTTTTATTTATTTATGTTTGCGTTAGCAATTTTAATACTTTTAATTACGATTGAATGTCAAGGGGGAATATTTGATTATTATTGGATATTATTTTGTCGATGTCCAAGGAGCTAATGTGGGTACATGCATTCTGTTTTACAAAATAACTGGCCCGATAAAGCACAAGTCTTTATTGTGCCAACAGCAGCAACTGTGAGGGGGTGGTTCAATCAAATCCACTCATTCGAATTCAGGTGCGCAGGCGATCAATGATGCTAGTTCATCTGAGCCAGCTTTATTGAAATGGGATATTAAGGTTTTCAATCGATCTGCTTACAATGTATTATTAGTCATACCAACCCCTTCGTGTGCACATAGTGAAGCAATGTAATCCTCCAGCACCGGTGAGGGGTAATATACTCCACACAAACAAGATTTGGTGTATTATATTTAGATGAGACAAGAAGCAAAAAACTAGGATCCGCTTTTTGACCTTCAACTCTCCCAATGTTCTAATTAAAACTACCGATTTTGGTTTACGTGCACCGCTTATCGCGTTCTAATAGTGCACAAGTTTTGACCAGATATTAGTATGCAGTATAGTGTCTCTGATTGTAGCTCTATGATGTTTATGCTATATTATCTACGAGAGTTGTTTTTTCAGGAGAGAAAGAGTGGAAACACGATAAAAAGTAGCTACAATCAGAAAAAGAGACCAGTTCGGTACAGATTTAATCAAATTCAACTAAATTGGTAGAACCTGCAGTAATGGTTACACTTGTGGCAGTTTTGCGTGACTACTTTGTTGTTGTTGTTGTTGTCATTAAATGTCTAGTAATATCAATGTTTTATAATAAAAATAGTAAAAAAATAAATTACCATATTCGATTAACGTATATGCAACTGCGTGGAGGGTCTATTTAAAGGAAAGAAAGGGAAGGAAGTTCTGGGAAGGTAAAAGGTATGAGGGTTGGGTAGGAATCTTTGGAGTCAGTGTGTCCAGGAGTAACGGACATATTAATATATACCTCCTACTGCAGCGCAAGGTGATGTGTCAAGAGACCAGTTGGAGTGGTCGAAGGAAGTATTATATAAAAATATTACTAATTGCATACATTTAGTATTATTGTTTATTTTTTGTTGTTCTTTAAGTGAATTAAAAACTCTTTTGGATAATTTTCTTTAAAAATTCAAAAATCGTCTAAATTAATAATTTTTACTATAAATGGATTAAATGCACTATCACACAATATATACATTTCTTAAATAAACATGTTTGTGAAAAGCATTAGCTTTGGCTATAATGGGCTCGCCATAATTTACAATACATTTATATTTAAACCACTTTACTATAATTACACTCAACCAGTTTCAGAAGTACCCTTCCTTCAGCAGGAGAATATTAAAACTAACTTATAAGAATATTGACAGTTACACCAGTTTCAGAAGTACCCTTCTTTCATCAGGAGAATATTAAGCCTAACTTTTAAGAATACTGACAGATATACCAGTTTCAGAAGTACCCTTCCTTCAGCAAGAGAATATTAAAACTAACTTATAAGAATACTGACAGTTACACCAGTTTCAGAAGTACCCTTCTTTCATCAGGAGAATATTAAGCCTAACTTTTAAGAAAACTGACAGATATACCAGTTTCAGAAGTACCCTTCCTACATTAGGAGAATATTAAAACTAACTTATAAGAATACTGATAAATACACCGGTTTCAGAAGTATATCAAATGTTAAAACTGATTTTAATATTCTCCTAATGAACGAAGAGTACTTCTGAAACCGGTTGAGTGTAATTAAAATAAAGTGGTGAAAAATAAATATATGTAATATTACCGATTTGCTTACCAGTTTAACATGTAAGATTGAGTTTCAAGTTATAATCTCGGCAGAGACACAAGTTCACTTATTTTATGAAGTACCAAGCAATCGGAAAAATTTGATCTAATTTACGAAATTTAATTTGACGATAATAATAATTATGAAAACTTGAAATCATTTCCAGAAAAAGATTATTTACACCCAATTGTAAAGATTAAGTAAAATTTTCAAAGCTCGAAAATAATTATTTGTCTCTGATACTCTGATTGGAGATATTATTTTTGGTAAAATATTCATTTCATTTTGGAAAATCTGCACAAAGTTTCTAAGGATTCCCTGAGAGAACTTCGACTTAAGCTGTTTTTGTTCGTTTTCTGATTTGGGCAAACAAAAGCTCGCAGACTTAAGAAAAAGAGCTTATTTGTACTTAGATAGATGGGAGCTAAGTATTTTGTACATAATCCGAAGGCGTGTTTTCTATTTAGGGGCACAAATATATTGGGAATTGGGAAGTTTATAAACAATTTGATGGAATGAATCAGTACGTAGATTTTGTAACATAATCTGGTACAGTAATAACTACAGTAACTTTGAATTTTGTAGGTATTTAATCATCGTGTAAAAAATATTTTAACAAATATCAACAAAATATGATCAAATCAAATTTTAAGTTTTTTTATGAAAAAATCCGCGCGGCCGTTCCTCTTAACCCCCCTTGAGTTTGAGGGTCATATATGACCGGGCGTCCATATTTTATCAAAGTATTTTTTTTTTCGAATACTTAATTTTTTTGACGTTAGAAAGAGAAATAATAATTCTTTCCAGTTTCTCCCAAATCCATGATCCATTAACAAAATCCTTAAAATAGCCAACATGTAGAATTAATATTTTCTTACAAATTCTTCAAACAAAACGAAAAACGTTATCGAAATATCAAGTTTTTAAATATTTTCTATGACTGGAGTAAAAATTTAAGTTAAAATGTGGTTAGCATTTTTGACGTTTGATATTAAAGTTTTATTATTTAGAAATAGTAATGTTAATTTTGCATATACCGAAAAGATAATTTTATCTAGTTTATAAAACAGTATTTGTTTTTAAGGAAAATTAAAAAAAACAGATGTATATAGCGCATTTGAAATACACAGAAAACATCGTGAACTGTACAAAAGTGATGAAAGTACTGAAGGGTTAAGGAGTTTGTTAATGAGCCTTCGCAGTTGAGTGGTTTGGATCTTAGCGAGTCCGGAGATCACGGGTTCAAATAGGGGCGCAAGTAAATTATATTAAATTTTAATAAATTAACGTTATTTCACTATTTATTAATTTAAACTAATATTTAGTAGATATATTTGCCGCTCGCTCTGAAGTGGTAAATAGGTATTTTCAGTATCGCCCTAGTGAAAGACCACCATTCGGAACCGAAAGGTTGCTTGAAATAGATATAGATATCTGCGTTTAGTGACCAAATCGAATAGCCAGGTACTTGCTCCCCTTCCAACTCCATATCTTCTTCCCCTCGCACTACCTCCATCCTCCCAACATACCCCAATTGAAGATGCCATAGTCTGGCTGATTCCAAACTGATAAGAGCAGTTGGGACGTAAAAAAGAGAGTTTTTAATTGCATTGTTAGAAAATAAAACTCCTTTGTTATGAAACAAGTAGATGTATTTTTTGGCTTGCGATCCGTGGAAATAATAAACGAAACCCATTATTTTGTTAACTGATCGACGTAAAGTCGAAAGTTTTATAAAATATATTTCAAGCAAACAAAAAATAAAAATACTGATTGAATTGATATATTTTTTCCCCTCCGTATTTCCCCATGATTATTTAGATTACCTACATGTTTTACTGTAGAAAGTGATTTATGTAGAGTTTTTGCTCAGAAAAAATGTTAATGTACTTATAGATACTAGGGCATCCCGAATTGGGGTATTATGTGAAGCTGAAGGATGCAGAGAGGGGAAAGAAGTAGGGAAGATAAAGTTGGGGGAGAACTTGGCAATTCATATCTGGTCACCAAACACGGCTAAAGCCATTTCAAGAAACGTTTCAATTCTGAATGTTAGTCTTACACCAGGGCGATACTGAGAGTATCTTCCACTCTGGAACATGCTGCAAGAATAATTTGTATTAATTTTAATGTATAAATTGTGAAATAACACAAACTATTATTTTAAAATTTACTTGCGCATGCCGGGATTTGAACGCGCGACCTTTGGCTTGCTAGTCGAGAGTTTTACCCCTCGACCACGGAGGCCGTCAAATATGTCGTACAATAAAATGCCACTATAATCGCCACACAAAATCCTGTAAGTAGCGAAATCGTGACTTTTTCATAAAAATACCAATTATTCGACAGTTCAGTTAAAGCTATTATATTGTTACAAACTCCTATACATCAATAAAAGTAAAGAATTTTTTTTGTGTCCTTTACAGCACAAAATGAGATGAATTAGTTACAGTCGTTCTATCTACCTTTTCATTATACTATGGTATAAGCCGTGTTGGACAGTGGCAACACCATGTTTTGTATTTTCATTTAAAAGTTTACCATTGAGACTTCCAAATGGTTGTAATATATTCCATAAAGCCATCGACCATCATTTTTTTAGTTTAAATATAATTTTTTTTTTTTTGTCAATCGCAATTTTCATTTTGGAATAACGGCGAATCCATTAGCAACTCTTAGATCAGCAACATCAGCAGCTGTAGGCAGACTGATGAAACCTAAGCGCAAGCCAAATACTAAGTTTGGTGATCGCGCTTTCGGAGTATCTGGGCCGAAGGCTTGGAATAAACTCCCTCCGGAACTAAGATCCATAAAAAGTCCAACAGAATTCAGGTCTTAACTAAAAACTTACCATTTTAAGCCTTAATAAGTCATACGCTTAAATTAAATTCACCATTCCTGAGATAAAGTCCAGTTATATCCAATTTTCCAATTATGTCGTAAATCCTGTATCTAAATTTCGCTAATAAACAATCAGTTAATGTTAATTAAGTGTTATTCTCAAGTGACCTACCAGGTAAGTATTGTGCTGTATATTATCACCATATATAGTTAGTAATAACATAGATAATTGTAGAAATTAAAAATTAAATATTTGTACAGCGCCCTTGAGATGATTTTGCACACACACGGCGTTATAAAAATCATCCAAATATTATTATTATTATTAGTAAAGTTTCTTCACGATAAAATCACAGAATACTTCAGAAGTTAAAGAAAAAAAAGCTTTCATTTTCTATAGCTTACTGCTCATTCATTCTACTACGAAAATTTATAACATATTTCAATGTTGAACTAATTTGCTATTCAAGTAACTAAATAAATAAGCGAAATAAATACGACTAGAAAGCTATGCAAATAGAAATGTCATGAATTGGAAATAAATCGTTGCTATTATTACTGTTCAATTGTGAAAAGTCTGTTTGTGGCTGGCTTGAGCAATTACGCAAGGTTATAGAGTTCATTTTATATTAGCTAGGTACAGAATGTATTTAATTTTGTAATGTAGAATATTATACATCATTATTTTTTATGTTTTGTCTGTAGAGGTTCATGGCATAATATACAGATAAATGGTACGAATTAAATGTGTAATTTTTGGTTTATAGTCATTTGTTTTTAAGTGATTATACATGATGGCATGAAGACTTTCCAATACTTTTATTTTTGTGCTCTGACGGAATTGATGTTTGTTGTAAAAGTTGAAAAATTGATTTTAGTTTTATCGTAAATTCTTGTATTTTTCAGAGTGCTTTTGGAATAATACTTCACAAAAAAGTATAAACTCTCAGCAGTACTCCAATCTGCACAATAAAAACTTTGATAAGAGGTTAGTTGAGTAAAATTATGAATTAAGAAATTTTTTTTTTCGAACAAAAACTTATTTACAATGAGTCGCCCTTATAAACGAATAGCTCTCATAAACGCAAGTACAAGTTATTTATATCAAATAACTCTATTTGTGTAATTTTACAAATTAATTATTTAAAATAGTATATAGTATACTTGCGGCACGTTCCAGAGTAGAAAATACTATCGGTATCCTTCTCCTGGTGTAAGACCAGCATTCAGAATTGAAATGAAATGCCTTTAGCCGCATTTGGTTGGTAGATCCGTATAACCACCTACTTACCCACCTTTCCACCCCCCCCGCTACCTTCATTCTCACAAAATACCCCAATTGGAGATGCCATAGTCTCACTAGCTCCAGACCAGTTGGGATCAGTTGGGACCCTTGTGAGGTTTCATCTAAAAAATATGGCAGAGAGTGTGCATTATTTAAGTATAAATAATAATATAAAAATTTGAACACAGTTTTCAGAGACCTTCTTACTAGGGCTTCCTGTTCTGAGGCGCCATGTAATTTTTAAATATTTTTTGTATCAAGTTTCTATTTGTTTCAAGTCTTTATTTGAAAAAATATATATTTTTACTTTGTTTTCTCAGTCATGTTCTTACTTTAGTTATAATTATATTATTTTTTGTTAAATTTGTTTTGAGGCGTGACATCGATTATTTCTTTGTCCAAAAGATGTATTCAAACTGTTTATTGCCCATGTTGGGTATTTACGTTGCGCAGTGGAGTATTCACAAATCAAGCCCATTTTTTTATGGATGATCCGAATAATATTATCATTTAAAAGCCTTTATTAGATCAACGTAGGCTTTACGTTTACGCCAACAGTTTGTGGCGATGTAGAATTTGACGAATTTTAAGTGCGGTGATAAAAATAACATTAAATTGTTAGCTTAAAACGGAATCAGCAACGTGAACGGTTTCCTTTGTGTGTTAACAGTTTAATCCCGCAATTTCCAGCACTGTAATCTGAAAGTTCAGCAGTATTGGAGTTGTGTGGAACTGAGCGGCATTACAATAACAAATAGTTGTTTGAAATTGAGTTCCACGAACGTCCACATATCCATGTGTATGCTGGGCTAGTGTATGTGCTGTGTTTTGTGGATCTGTCATGGACAGTCGGTGTGAGGAAAAATATGTTAAGTATTAACTGGATATTCAGATCTGGTTACTAAATTAAACTGCAGCTATTACAAGGAACGCCATCTATTGATTTTGAATTATCATTAGTTGGGCGATGATGATAGTTCTGTCCAAACTGGAATAAAATAAATAGTAACACATTTTTTGTGTTATAAAACTTCTGAATGGAATTATGAAGGGATCTAAACGTATTGTCTTTTTTACAAATTGTATTCTTAAAAATGTAATTAATTGTTTTTCTTTGTAAAATTTTTAAGGGGAAACAAAGTGTTAGTTTAATGCGAACGCTTCAAATCAACACAATTCACTCTATAAGAAGAAACATGAAATAAGACATTCTTTTCGAAAGAAGTAAAACTCATTTCAGGTATTACAGAGCGGTGAAGATCTTCCGAGAAATATCGACCAATATAAAAAGAGTGAAACATGTCAAGTATAAATTTAAATATAAATTTGTTAAGCTAAATATGTGTTCTAGTTTGTAAATGTAATATATTTTTATTTACAAACACATTGCAATAATTTACAAATATAGATATGTCAAAGCTAATTGAGAAAAAAAGGATATGTTTTAAACGAAACTGCCCAACTCTATTGAGAATTTATTTCTCGTGTTTGAATTGGGGAGTGGCATCACTATGGTTTATAAGGTATAAAATTTCATTAATCGAGGTACCTCATAATTAACAAATAATTATAAACGTAGATGATAAATTAAAATAACATAATATGTTGTTGACTAATCTGTACAAACGAATTTTAAACAGTGTTTACTAACCCTTGAAGTGATTTTGCACAAACACGGCGCTATACAAGTCATCCAAAATTATCTTTTCCGATTTTATGTCCGGATTAAATCTTCCCCATAGGAAAAACTAAACGCTTCCACACACTTTTCCACAAATGATCATCTAGTCAATCAACATTATGCAATTGCATAATATAAGCAAAATAAATACAAAACAATACAAGAACTTCTCGTCAACTCACCAGAGATCAAATGGGATAATAATTCACCGACTCCAGATATTTTCATATCAGAGGGTTCGGCTCGATAGAACTCCTAACAGGGCCTATAAATCCTACTGATCCCTCAACATAAATATTTAAAAAAAAAAATCGCTATCATACATGTATTTAAAATGACTAAATTATGATTATTATTTGGAGTAAAAAATGTTAATGAGATTTTGGTCTCATAAAAAATGAAAAAAAAACAATAGAAGACCAAAACATAAGTAACACTTTTTACGCCAAACATTGTTAGGAATCAGTGGCTATAGTAAGTTAAGTAAGTCCCTGAATATCCTGTATAGCCTTTATAATCGTGAAATGTTTTTTTTTTTTTAATGATAAACTAATGTTTATAAGACTAATTTTTTTATGCATAGCACAAAGGATAACAAATTATTAAAAGCAATAATTGGTCGCCTGAAATATCCACACAAATTGAAAATATTTCACGAGTAAAAATAAATGCCGCCGACGGGAATTGAATCCCCACCTTCTGATGTTCGGTCAGGTGACCTAGACCACTGAGCTACGTCGGCTTATTCCCAACCAGCCAAAAAATTCAATATTTAATTATTTAACGCTCAGAGGGCTTTTACATGTAGGTGGTACAATTTTGATGACAGATAATTTTGAAACATGAGAAAGAAATAATTAAAATAATTGCATTAAAAAATAATATATACAAGAATAAAAAAACAAGAACATAAATTTTATATTTATTCATCATTGGATCAAATTTGATTTCCTCCTGCTCCGATTTTTAGAATTTTTTTACAGTCTTAAGAACTGTCAATAGTACTCCAATCTTCTTTCACATACTTAGTTCACCCTTTTTCTCAGAGACGTCCCGAAAAAAATCTAATCTAATAAAAATGTCTGGTTTTATATGAAAGACTCTAAAACTTAACATTTAAGTTCTAGAAAATTATTGACTGAGCTTAGGGAAGTCCTGTTTTACTTCGACCATTTGGCATTCCATCTGTATTCATATTTATTTATTATGTTCTGCTTTCGGTTGAAGATAGTGTCCATGTTGTTATTTATCTCGCTTTTTTAAGTTCGCATGAACGTCGTACTAGGAGCTGTCAAATCGCAATATAAAATATTATGGTACCTCCAAGCTCGAAGAAAGTTTGAAAAAATGATTGTCATTGATATGGTGAAATTTCTGGAAAATTTGCATATTTTCTTATTTGAAAAAAAAAATTGTTACGTAAAATATTTATGGTTTATAATTAAGTAGGTAGGTATAGTACCTACCTGCTTTTTGATTACAAAGGAAATTTTGCTTATGATTTATAAACATGTTTTTTGGACGCGAGATATATTGTTCATAGAACTGCTATTTAATATCTCAAAGGAAGTCATTGAACTAAATAGGTACGCAGAATCATCATTTCGAGAAACGACAAGAGTTTAACCAAATAATAAAATCAATCATTACCACGATCACGTATTATTGATTCCTTAGAATGTTTGTGTGAACTCATAACATTATTAGGTCCTTTCTCATTTTTACTGCGGATTGTTATGGGAAGGGTCACAGATCAATCACTGGTCACAATGAACATTATCGGAGGAGCTATTTCCACGTTTTAAGGAATATGGAGGAATCCAAAAATATTCATTTTTTCTAGGTTTCGACGAGATTATACAGTGGTCTAAAGGTAAGACTATCGACTATGAAATCCCAACGAACGCAAGTAAGCTTTATTTAAGACGACATAATACACGCATTTTAATTATTTCTGATGAAAATATTACTTAAAGCGTAATTGTTTCTAAAGGCAACCCTGCTGATGTAAATTATTTATATTTAAGATTAATAAAAACTGGACTTGATCATTAAAATATTTAATTTAAAACGGTTTGAAAATCTTAAAAAACATTTTTGTATAAAATTAGCGGTAAGCACCAGATTTTATTTTTCTAGAAGATGAATTAGTTCTTTTGATCCCTTTAGAAACATTTGAGATTTTAGTAATACGTTCATCAAAAATAATTAAAATAAACCCTACGGAAATATCGATTTTTAGGCCTGTTAGGGCAAAGTCGACCAATTTTTTTTACTCGACTTCATCTCTTACGTAGAACAATTTCAACCGGAGGTCTGTCCAATACATCAGGGCCGCGCGTCGCATTTTTTTGTGCACGGCTGCTTCACTTACGTCGTTAAGATTCTGGCTTTATTTTAAGGTATTGTCTCCTCTAAGTTTATTTTTATTTTTATGTGACACCTCACAATGACGCCACTGTGTGTTCAATACAAAGGAAGGGGAGGTATGAACTGAGTTTTTGTAACTGAGTTTTTGTAACTGGATAGTTCTCACGTAAGTGAGAACATCTGTAAAAACACAGTATAGGTAAATAAATAAATGTCGCCACTCGGTCGGGCAGCGTCGTGAAGAAGGTTAAGGTAGGGGCTGAAGAAGGGATTCATTAAGCGGGTGTTGAAGAGGCCCGGATTATATGAAGGAGGAAAAATAGATGTCGGTAACTCGTTCCTCATACGAGCCGTCTTGCACAAAAACAAGTCAAAGAAGCGGCCCGTTCTCATGAAGTCAATATCATCTTAATTTTAACAATAATATGTAATACTACAGTATTGCTCTGGTGAAAGACCACCAACCAGAATTGAAACTTTGCTTTAAATAGATTTAGTCGCGTTTCGTGACCAGGTATGAATAGCTAGGTAATTCCTCCACCTTCATCTTCTCAACCTCCTTACCATCCCTTCTTTGTTCAGCCTCACAGCACATTTGCTAGGGATAACATAATCTCACAGGATCCAGGTGGTAGAGAGCTGTTGGGACTCTTGTGCGACATGCACATACAAATATAAAATTTAAAAATTCTTCAGTGTTTGACGGTATACAAAACAAGTAATTCAAATTCAAATTCAAAATAATATTTATTGCACAAAAATACAGAGAACAAAGGGTAAAGCTTATAGGTTATATCCTTTTTCTTCCAGCTAACCCAACAAATACACAGTATATTACATAACCCAACAATTACATGCTAACAAATGTATGTAAATAAAAAAAAAAAAACAGAGGTATTTAATTTATGTAAGGTATTCATTTAAGGCGATGCACTACGTATTAATGCAAAATCATGTGTTTTTGGTTTGAAAATTTGGTCGCCTAGAAATGTTTCAGATGCTTTAATTAAATACTGCGAGTAGAATACATCCTGGCCTTGAATTAATGGAGTATTTTTTAGATAAGTCTTTTTATAAGCCCAGAAAAAAATAATGTATAAGGCCTGTGAAAACTGCTTTAAAGTTTAAAATCTCCTACTTACAAACCCATTTTTGGTTATGATTTTATTGTATAATGTGGCAAATTAGGTCATTTATAAAATTATTGGAAACAAATTAAATATTTATGCTTGAACATCCACAAAATAAAATAAAAGACACTTTTTGGCCATGTTTTTTTCTTGCATAAATCAAAACAGGCGGATGGTGTTAAGCGGGAATTTAAACCTTATCGCCATCTACGTAAGGGTTGTTATTGATAGCGGCTCAATTTAAAATATTACACGTAGTGCATCGCCTTAAGGTGTAGTGAAATTTGTTCAAAAGAATTGTTTTTAGTGATGATTTAAATTTAAGTATGTCGGTTATTTGGTTGATGCTACGTGGAAGGTTGTTACATACTTTAATGGCCATGTAAGGTGGTTCTTTATGAAATATAGTTTTGTTTGCTTTTGGGAATAATAAGTTTTATGTGAACCTTGTAGCGTGCTTATGTGTTGAGTTTTTTTGTGGGAACTTTTCTAGAGATGATCGAATTAACAGGCATAACTCCAATATGCAATACTCGCAATCGTAATGTTATTCACACACACCATGGACAATGTTTATTGTTGGTACAACACCGAACGGCAGTTGCTGAAATTTCGGCATTGTGCTCGGGACATAATGAATTCAATTAGAATTTATGTGCCCGAATTTCGAACGGCGGATAATCGAGAAACATGAATTCAAATAATAATGTGTCCAAAGCATTCGGCCAGTTTCACAATTCTGCACTCAAATTTGTGGTAATCAGCATTTATGTAATAAAGAGCTTGAGAATTAATAAAATTCATTTTAATAGAAGTTATTAGTTATATAAAGATCGTCAAACTAGAGATGACCCAAACAATGCAATCTTAATATATTATAATAAAACAAATAAAAAACTTTATTCCACTTAATTTTATTTTGACCGTAACCGGATTCAGCTCGTCAAAGCCATCTTCAGACTGGTACACAAAATTCTTAGTCTACGGTTTATATACACAACATATGGGGGAGGGGGGAGAGGGGTAGTTTATAGGGTTTTAATCAATTTTATTTGTTACTAAGTCGTTTAAGATTGTCGAATTTCTAAATATTTGGTAATTCCAGTAAGCTAATTACCTTGGGTTTGTAGCTCATTTCAATATTTATTAGGGAAAAAACCTCACAGGTAATATGCATTATTAATGACCTAATTTTATTGTCAAATCATTATTTATGATGGGATTATATTTGCTTTTTGAAAAGATACATGTTTACATTTGAGAAATTATTATAAGAATTAAAAAAGTAGGGACTTAGCAACTGATACTAATAGCTTATTAATTACAAAGTTACTTATTGAAGGGGTACATGTTTACATTGAAGTAGGGAAGGTCTTAACCTAACTATATATTTTAATGTCGAAATTATTATGAAAATTACAATGGATACAAGAGCGGAGACTTGGCAAATGATTCTAATTGTTTATTCATTACAAAGTTAGGGTCTATTTTATTAATTAAGCGAGTAATTTCTAAAGATTCTAGTCTCTCAAGCTTGTGGTCTTTATTGCAAGTATGGAGGACTTTAACATCTCTGTCTTTATCAAACGAGTGTTTGTTTTCTAGTAAGTGTGATGCTACATTTGACAATTCGCCTTTATTATTTACCCAATTTGTAAAATGTTCTTTAATTCGGGTTTTGAAAGATCTCCCTGTTTGACCAACGTAATATGCTGGGCAGTTAGCGCAGTTCACTTGGTAAACGCCCGAGTTCTCGAGTTTTATTATAATATATTATAATGGAATTCCACCACGAATTATCGGTCTCAAAAATAGAAATATTAATGCAATTTTAGATTTATGACTTTAAATTGCAATGGTGCAATTTTTTTCAGTTCTCGCAGTATGTTCTTGCCAAACTTAGAACTAGTAGTTACTTTTTGTGAACCTCGTATCCAAAAAGTATGTCCCTATTTTTCTTTAATTTTATACTAGCTAACATGTAGGTACCCGGCGTCGCTGGGTATTATTCTTAGGCGATAGACGGTTCCATGATAACTCAACGCAGTGACAATTCAACACGCCTTTAAAAAGTGATATAAAGTCATTAAAAACAATGAAAAAAAAATTAAACCCAACCTAACCTAACCTAGCCTACTTAACCCAGTAAATAAAGATTTTTTTTTCATCACTTTTCATGACTTTATATAACTTTTTAAAGGTGTGATATACCGTAAAAAAATTCTGTAGGCTTTTTAGAGACATACCTACAGGTCCGTAGTACATTATTTTGATGTATCTCGTAAGGTTTAGCCAGCGTTAGCAATGCAAGCGCCCGAAAATATATTTTACGACTTGATTACAAACTTTTTTCCACTTTCTATAAGTTTGATATGCATGTATTGTTCGAGGAACGAACAAGGGTTGGAATAGCCGACTAAAGGGCTATTCAACACAGATAACGAATAAATGAATTCTATGGCTTGTGACAGGCGAATGCGAAAACACAATGCGTAACGTTAATTCACAATCAACTTACCGGGTGGCGATGGTGAAATCTGCATAGTGAGCCTCATCTGTCAGCACTAAAACGGGATTGTGGTTCGTTAGCACTCGTTATTTTAAATTAAATTGCGATAAAATACGTATTATGATTATTCCGAGAGATAACCGGCGATCGAGATTTGACAGGACGAATGGTTTTTGTGCGACTGACTCGATTCACGGCCCTCCATGGTTATAGCTGACGTGTGCGAAATTTAAACTGTACAGTTTAAATTCTGACGATACTATTGGTTAGCACACGGCCTGTCAGAAGCAATCGGCGTGACGGAACATGTATTATATATAAAAAAAACTCCCGAAAGAAATTCTCTAAATGATAGAGAAAACCCTATCAAATTCCGTTGCGTAGTTAAGAAGAATTAAGCGCAGACAGACAAGAAAAGCGAATTTATTTTATACTACATATTTAGAGAAATCTAAATTAAAATTGCCTCATCAGTCATAAGATTTGTAGCATGTAGGTACTTAAATGCCTACCTACGTAACTTTCTAATTTTATTTTATTCAAATAAGGAATAATAAAATGTGTCCAAAGAAACGTCAACATCTTAATATATATATTTTTTTGCAAAATTTCATCGGGCAGGTAGGTAAGCTCCGTTTATAACCACTATAGTGCACGCGTCAATAACTGGAATATGAGTTGAGTGATTGGCGTTCAAGTTGGAAATTTCACGCGATCATTAAAAAATATCATACCTCTGAATTTTAATACCGAGACATATAAACTGATTTTAGTGCTATATAGCCAATGAATTCACTTATGTTTTACTTTTCATACTATATTTTTAAGATTTATAAAAAAAATCGTAAATGCGCGAAATCTGCGAGTCAAAAATGGCTATAAGCCAAAAGTAATTAGTAATAAGTCTAAGTGATCAATGCATTAATTAAGTTGTTAAGCGCCCTTGAGGTGACTTTCTCACGAAAACGGCGCTATATAAATAATCCAATCATTATTATTATTATTATATAATATTAATTATTCCGATTCGACAACTCGTATACACGCTCTAGCGGGATAAATAGGAAGTAACCAAAATGAACACCACATTTAACCGAAATATCTGCATTTTGTATCTCAATTACAAAAAAAAAAAATTTCAAACTTTCTTCAGGCAGGTAGGTATCATAATATTTAAAAAACATTGCGAAAATAAAAATAATGTGGGCGAATATAGTGATCGAAAAGTCTGACCACTTTTTGCTTGGTATAAGTGACAATATATATGGCGGTATATGTCAGGATGTCAGGATGTCAGATGAGGTCAGGCAAGTATAAGAGAAAAATGGGCTAGAAACAAAGATAGGAAAACAGTTGACATCGGTTTCCTAAAATCTATACGGAATTACAAAATGCATTTCTAATGTTTTCTTTGTAACCAAACATTACTGAAAAACATCGTTTTGAAAAGCGACACGTGTATAAAAAACCTTATTCAAAGCATTATTATGTTAACATATATTTTTACACTAGAATTTTCTTTAGTTACTCGACTATACGCATAATGGCTTGGCCTATTTCAGCATGTCGCTCGCCGTACATTCCCATTGGTAGTATCAATGCTGAAATAGGCCAAGCCACGAAAATATAGGATGCTTAAAGTGTGGTATGTTGCAAGCTTTATAATGTGTGAAAACAACTTTGAATCATGCTTTACGCTAAAAATACATCTGTGTGAGAAGGCATTTAGTGCGTGTTATCTCTGAATGCGATACGTCATATACAACAATATCTGATTATCTTCTTAATTTAAATCACTATACACTCAACTACTATCAACAATTATATATGAATTTCTTTTTCAAAATCTATCAAATTATTATTATGACATTGGCCAACACTTCATTAATTTTAACAGAATACAGCTTAATACAAAAGAAGTGTATTGAAACAAAATCAAAGTACATACTGCCAAGACAAGTATACAAACACAATCAATCATTTATCGAAAACTATTTCTCAATATTCAACGTTGGATTTCGGGAAAGAAAAATACAATATTTACTTAAGGCAATATTGGTTTGGAATCCCTTGTGCCTTAAAATAACATTCTGAGATATTTTAGTTTTTTTAAAGTTAAGTGCTGCTTTTCTAGCAAAACAAAACTTTCATCTAGCTTATATTACGAGTATTATAAATATTTCCCTGACACTTTATCTTTTTACTTGAACTTATATTTTTCTTTGCCACTTAAAAATCGCCAAATAAAACGACTATTTTTGTGATTTTTTCAGGTCATAATGAAGTTAGCATATCCAGCTATGATTTCTTGAAGATTCCTTCGAAAATAACAGCTAGGTACGTTAGTTTTAAAATGTTTTATGTGGAGATTTCCAAAGTCTGCACGGCAAAAAAATGCGTTTTGCTAATAAATTAAGAATCTCTTCAAAGTATTGATAATCCGGTTAAAAACAAAATTGCAGGCCGTTTCCTGGTAATCTTTTAGTAAATTCCTAATATATCGGAACCAAGTTCATGCACCTGCATTTGTTTTTGCATTTGACGAAATGCGAAAAAAATTGGATTTTTATGAACATGTGTTCCGACATCGTGATAATATTTTCGTATTTTACCAAAATTTTATCAGGAAACTTATTAATTTATTCATTAATGGCATGCAATCCCATTTTTAACCGGATTACCAATAATTTGAAGAGATTTAAAAAAATTATAAATACTCATTTTTCTTTGTGTTCTCCTGGGGTATTTTTTTCTCCGGAGAGTTTGGTGTGTGGTTATTTAGGTAGCTACGTAATAATATATACTTTATAAATCACAGGAACAAACAGTTCATCAATAATTAGAAATAGCTAGTAGCCCAATTTTAATTTGTAAATATTTAAATAGAAAAAAAATAAGAATTTACGATCGGAGGTAGTAAAAGATTGAAAACTTTATTTAATTATTGAAGAAGGCAATGATAACTTCTGAAAAAAATATTAAACGACGTTTTTTTAAGATTTTAATAGACCTCTTGATATTTTTTGCAAATAATAAATTTTATTTCATTTGAAAAAACTACTGCCAATTTACTGTTTCCTTAAAGGGTCCTTATTATAATAAGTACGTATTGAAAATATACTCCCATACCTGATGCCCTAAATGCCGTATAATAGAACCCGGTAATAATTGGAAACCATTGAAATGATTTAATTTCAACTTGATTAAAAAAAATTACCTAAGAGGGAATCCATTTTACCAGAAATTGTCAAATTGAAAAATGTATTACACTTTTGCTTGTACTGTTGATTCTCGATGTATATATTAATAAGATGATATATACTTATTAATTTTCCAACTTTCATAATATTATTATTTGCCACAACTACAAGAATAACCTCTCACAAACTCTAGAGAGTTGTATTTATCTGCTTCAAATAGTCGAAAACTTTATAAATTTCAATGAAATAGCACGTAGGGCGCTTTAATAACCCGCCATTAGGCACTAGACTAGGAAAATGTATTTTTAACTGACTGCTGAACGCGACTTCCCGCTTAGAGGCCAACTTGCTCCACGGAAATAAGGAAACACGTGGACCGAATCACATTCCGTGCCTTAGCGACATGCCCCACTTCATTATTATAATGTTGGAAATGAAAACCGTGAAATTTAAAAGTGTCTTCATGAAATTTATAAGTGTCTTCATGATAATTCCGGAACAAAGACATTTTTTTTTATTGAAACCATATTCTCAAATTCCACTATTGTTTGACTTGTTGTGAGTTTTCACCAAATTCTTGAGATAATATTTCGGATGTAATTTCTATCGGAACATATTTAGTATATTATATACTATATTTACATTAAGTCCACACAAGAGACGATTCTATCTTAGATGATTCTGTATGGAGATAATTTTTGAGGAGAGGAAAGAGTGAACAATAACATGGGTCTTGAAGAGACCTTCTACAATATTTGTAGGAGTGATGGAACACTGATGCCGGCAAATCGTTCCACTGCCGAGCTTTTAATCAAGAACGAGTCATTTGTACGCACATAAGTCGTACAAACGACTCGTTCTTATGTGAACGGGTATAAACTTTGTATAACCGTGTATGACCGGGAGTTTGGATCTTCCCAAATATGCACCGGCACCGAAGGAATCCATGACGCTAGTTCCTCTGGACATCTTCCATTGAAGTAGCGATGGAACAAGGACAGAATTCTCACTTCATGCCTGTGCCCTAAAGATTGCAAACCGTTTGTTAATATAATGGAATCTATAAAACGTACCGCCCGTTTTCATTTTGGGGCTCCAGACCAGAGGTGGCTGCCAAATTAGGAATTTGTTTTTCCGGTGTGGGAATAAAATATCATGAAAATGCCTCATGATTAATAGTAAAAATATTTTTTTAACAAAGGGTATAGGCAATATCTAGTTGGTACTGAACAGATTTTTTAAAATGATTTAAATTGCCAAGTACAGTCCAATAAAGAAATCGATTTTTCATGATCTTAGAGGCAATTTTCGGAAATCATATGCGATTGTATTAACGATAATATAAAATAACAACGGAATTTTTTAATATTAAGACTTTCTAAGGCCTACTTTAACAGGAAATTTACGTAGAGTGCAAGCGATAGAGATTACGGCTGCAGGCCGCTTAGCGCGAGTACCAAAAGCCATTCATTGGTTGTCACCAACAAAAGAACGGAGGAGATACGCTAAGATACCCAGAAGTGAACGTTATCCTCTAATGCCTAAAAGAAGAGTCATTATTTTTTACTTCGCTGGCAAAAACTCTTTATAAATGTAATCTCCAACATGGTTTATTATTCATTTCTAGTCAGAGCAGCGGTTTGAACAATGTTGATAACAATATTTAACATTTTTATGTACTTAATGAGGGCAAGTACAAACAAAGAAGACGCAAAAAGATAGTTGGAAAAGGCTTAGAAAAAAACCCAAATACACATGGAACCATAACAATTACAGGCACTACTGGGTACTAATATCTCGTGTTCGATTCTGAGAACGCAATAAAAATTTCGCCTAGACCGGGTTCGGTAGTTGTAGTTAAAGAGTTGGTAGCGTTGGAGGTCAATTGGAGGTGAAATCATGGAAATTTTTATTTTTCGCTTTGTTTCTCATCTAAATACAGATAAATGGAAATATAGCGATTATAAACAAATAATCAATTGCACAATCAAACAATTTTGCAAAAAACATATGTTTACCAGCTTCTAAAGCTTGGCTAGATAAGTATTCTTTCAATTGGGGAATACAGTCGGAATGCTGTCCAGGTACTACTACCTACTGGTATTTAAATGGGGAATAATCCAAAAAGTTAGAGTAATTGATCCCTTCTACACCGGTGCGTAGTACATTTACAGAACGTGTATACTACCTTTCTGCATTGTTGACATTTGTTACAGGAAAACGGGTCATTTCTACGTCTCGTTTTTAAGTTTATGAGCTCTGCTGTGCAACAATTTGCCAGCTTCTGCGTTTTCTCTCTCCTACAACATGGGTATCTTCAAGAATCGTGTTCACTCCTAAAAAATATTTTTTTCGTTCCTTTTCCTAAAAAATATCCGCCACACAACATCCTCAAAGATGGCTTTGGGGGAAATTATTTGTGTGGAGTTAAAACCAAAAAAATACGATAGTGTTGCCCATCATCAACCCGAAAGCAGCTTATTCGTAGAAGGTTTCTTTATGGCAAAATTTACAAGAGAATAATTATTAAAATTCCTAGATTTTCTTGTGTGTTTTTAACATCATAAATTAACCTTCACGAACTGAGAGTTTTCAAATATTTATTTTACCTGAGATAGTATATGAGCATAAAGCCCATTTATTTTCAACCTAGCAGATTGTTTTATTAATTGACTAACGATCCCGCGCCATTTTCCGCTGGCAAAGCCTGTCAAAGACACTGCGAGCGATAACAAAGAATGCTTTCCTATGTAAACAAAGACTTCACTTTGTCTTTTGATAACCACATCGAATGGATCCTTCGTTAGGAACCAGTTCCATACAAACAATAGCACGCACCTACACCCCTATTCTTATGTGCTCCTGGAATATTCTGAGGAAAACTTAATAGTTGAATTACTGAATACTCGTAAATAATCTTTATCTTGAATCTCATGATGTTATTTGTACAATGAATCTCATAAGGTTATGTTCTTGGAATGATTTGAATCACTAGGTTATCTGAGTAATGTACTTACTCTGTGTACAAATCATAAGATTTAAACAGAGTGATGATAAATTTAACACACGCTCGCTTTCGACGTTAGTTAGCTTCTCTCAGAGAAAATCTAATTATTTGAATTTTAACTACTAATAATAGTTTCAAGGCTTCTAATCATAACTCCAATGTTACTGATTCTAAAACTACAATGAAAACTTAGTTTACCATTATGCGTATTGTTTTAAAATTTCAATAATGCTTCTAAAAGAAGCCTATAAATTTTACGTATTTAACGGTCAAACAAAAATGATAGAAACAAGACTCTGAAAACTGTCTGAATAGTCAAACGCAACCTTTTAGGGTACTAATATTTAACGAATATAATATGTCATATCAGGTGATTTCAATTTACTTCTAATTAACTGGTCTATTGGTAATGGTAACAGTATGGAAATTAGGAATCTAATATTTGTGTGTTATTTTACATAAAATCATTTGCTCAAACATCCCATCAAATGAAGTTAATATAAACAATTCTTATCCTTTTTGGTTCAGTCCAGTTCTGATAAAAGAAAAATATAAAGTGTTCAAATTGTGGAAAAAGTGGTCGTCGCTTTTGGACTACCATGAATTTTGTGTCCTTCAAATGAAGGAAAAAGAAAATGACTAGAGAACGTCTGGAATATATTCAAGATTTATCCCGTAACCCTAAAAAATCTATTCTTATGTTCAAGGAAAAATTAATAATTCTGGTTTAATATTATGAAACTGGGCAATATGCATCCTGTTCTCACAGCACTTTGTTTCCACCTTCAATTACAACAAGATTTCCGTTGTACACTCTACCAACTATTGTGTAGATAATAAGTAAACATCCGTTTTGTATCAGTTTCCAAAGAATAAAATTAAAATAAATACTAATTTTAGCTCATTGAATGTGAAGCAAGGTACATAATTTGAAGCCCCTATTTTTGCTCTTTCGAGCCTCATTGAAAGAATATGCCTTTCCGGATCATTGGAAGTGTGCTCTTATCACACCAGTATTTTAGTCTGAGGCTAAAATATATAACTGCATCCAGTCTGGTTTCATGAAAAAAACAGCTTTTGTCTCTAATCTTGCAGTTTTGATCGAAAATACATCTAAATCAATGGATGATCAAATCCATGTTGACATTTTCAATACAGATTTCTCAAAAGCGTTTGATATAATTCATCACAGTCTTCTGTTTTCCAAGATTCTAGCACTGGGAATTCACAGGGATTTATATTGATGATTAGTCTCCTATTATAAGTAGTGATGGTTAATGGTTTCATTTCTGAAATTGTAAATATACCTTCAGGGTTCCCCAAGAATCTCATTTAGGACCATTGCTGTTTACAATTTTCATCAACGACATGATAAAACGCTGTTATTATGCAAATGTTCTACTTTTCACCGATGATTTGAAAATAATCCTTCCTAACATTTCTATTATTGACTGGTATACATTACAAGAAGATCTCTATAGATATAATGACTACTGTATCATCAATCATCACACCTCTAAATGAAATTATTACCATCACTAGAAACAAAATTAAATTTGACGATAACTACCATATAGCCAGCCATTACTTAAAAAGATTATACAAATTCGTGACCTAGATGTTCTGCTTGACAGTAAACTTTCATTTGAGGCGCATTTTGATATGACTCTGAAGAAAGGCCGAATGTTAGGATTCTTTACCGTATTGAAAAAAGAATTCGGGGATATTGAAATATTTAAAATGTTAGTTTTTTTTATATTTCCAGTCATCTTTAATTTGCTTCTCCCATATGGAATTCTTAATATTATAGAAGAATAAAGCAAAATGAAGCCATCCAAAGAAAATTTTTTGATCGTTAAATTTTAAGATAAATATTGGTAACCGTGACATAAACAGCTCGATGGACTATTATGGACTAGAGCCATTACAAACAAGAAGAGACTTTGCTAATATGATATATCTCCATAAATTAATTTAATTTAATTTATTTATTGATTTTTCGCCTGTCTGAGATTAATTCATCTTTACAAACATTCTACTAATCTCAGACAAAACGACTTTATATTAAGAGCATGTAACTTATTTGATAAGAGTTTTAATTATATGAACGTACTTTAGAGACTGTAATTTAAGAACGTTTAAAAATTATATCTAAGGTAACACTGAATATTTTTTAATAACTCACTGAAAGTTCACATTCATTTTATACACATTTTTTCAGTTTAGTTGTATTAGTGATTATTGCTATTGTTAATGTAGTGAGGATCCTGTTTTTATACTTTTATTATTATTATTGGATATAATTTTGTAATTTTTGTAAATATTTTAGCCTATTGGTACGGGACCCTTTATTTATTTGTATTGTTTATATGTGACCGGTCAGTGGTCGAGTTGACATCGCGTTTGTGTCCCACCCAGGCGTAGTGCGTTCAACTCCTCGGCTGGCTAAGTCCTCCATCACAACACAAGCAACATTTTTAGCTTACTGTGGTGGTAGTAGGAGATTTTCAAATATTTTCTGGTTATTCGTAACCCGGGAATGTTTTATAAAAAAATGTTGGTTTTCTTAAATGAATAAATGAAAACGGCTCTTACAAAGCCATTCAATTCACATCAAGAAATGTTACGATCGTTGTTATGATCGTTGGCAAACCCCTTTTTGGAAAATTTCTGAAAGAAACTTTATCCTTGAACAACATTAATCTCTTCTGAACTATAATGGCAAGAGATTAGACATCAATTGATATTGACCAACGTTCGACAGAAAAGGAACACGAGACACCAAAAAATAAAGTTTTATAGCGGCTCCACGACAGGACACAAGGGTCCAAATACAAGAACTTTACTGTCTTGTCACAAAGGTTATCAGTTTTCATCATAATAATAATCTAGTAGCGTTTATCAGCTATCGGTCAATTTATATCTCGAGACCAAATACTCAAGCAAGATAGCGTCAAATATGTTAACTGAACTATATTATTGACAAAAAAAAACAAATTTCAATGACACAGACAAACATAAATTAAGGAAATTAGAAAAAGTGTTAATAGTCAATTAAATATTATTAATAACCAAATATATTTTTAAATAGCAATCTCTTATTTTTATTTTCGCATTGATACATTTATTTATAATATATATTTATTAAATTTGAGACCCTTGTTAATACTTGATAATAATATATATATATAATAAATAAACAGGGTCAAAAATTAACATTGAAAATTACCGCCCAATCTCAATACTCACGGTATTTAGCAAACTTTTTGAGCGAATTGTCTACGATCAAATTTACACAACAATTGTTCGTAATATACAAAACCAACAACACGGATTTCTTCAAAAAAGATCAGTACTAACAAAATTGGTAAATTTTACGGAATATTTAACTTGCAATATGGACAATAGAAACCAAGTAGATGTAATCTACACTGATTACTCTAAGGCCCGGTTCCCACTATGCCGGACCGGCAGATCTGCCAGGCCGGTAAAACTGCCGGAAGGGCTAGTGGCTGTACAATTTATATGGAGCTGTTCACATTATCCCGGGTCCGGCATTTTTGCCGAGCCCGGCATTTTTACCGAGCGTTTTGTCACTGCGAAAGTGCCGGTAGAACCACCGGACCGGAGTAATGTGAACGAGTTTGTGCCGGTATCCGGCTGTCCCCGCTCGCCCCGCCCGCGCTCTGGGCTCCCCTCCTCCGTCATATGCTCACATTTTTTGAAGAAAGTAGACGTGTTCGCCCTGCTCGTGCTCCCTTTGTTGTGCTATTTTTGTCCAAAGTAGACGAGTATCATGGAAATTCAAACCGAAACTTTAATTACGCTTGTCCAAGAGAGACCTGTTCTGTGGGATAAGACCGAAGACGTCTATAAAGACAAAAACTTAAAGTTAGCAGCATGGCGTGAAGTATGTTTAATACTGAAACCAGACTTCGATGAACTGGAAGAAAAAGAAAGAAAACAATACGGTGAGTTTTTTAATGCTTTATTGATAAAATGTTGTATTCACAAATATTATTTTATAGCTGCTGCCTGCCACTGAACGGAACCAATATCCGAAACAAAATAATCAGTAAATGCTGTCCGTATAGCGTTGGCATTAGGGCCACCTCGACTCGACCCATTTCGATTCACAGGTGTCGTTTCTTGTTCTTGTCTATGTTCTATATTTTGGTAATTTTCAAAATTTATACCGTCTTTTTCTCTAACAAAATTATGTAAGACTGTACAAGCTTTAATTACTTGAATTGCTGTGTCTACGTTCAGATCTATAGCTCGATGGAGTATTCGCCACTTATTTGCCAGAATACCAAAAGCGCACTCAACATACCTTCTTGCTCGACTTAATCTATAGTTAAAAATCTTTTTATCAGTATTCAAATGTGTACCTCCATACGGACGTAGGAGATTAGGTGTTAAAGCAAAGCCTTCATCGCCAACTAGTATAAACGGTAATTTCTCGTGCAAGTTTTCATGAAGCGGTCTAGGCTTTGGTACATTTAAAGTACCATCATTGATCTTTTGCCAAAATGTACTATCCTTTAATATAGTAGAATCGCATTCCTTGCCATATGAGCCCACACTAATAAAAATAAATCGGTACTCTGAATCAACAACTGCCATTAATACAAAAGAATAATATTCCTTGTAATTAAAGAACATAGAACCACTCTTGGCTGGTTTCAAAATTCTAATATGTTTGCCATCTACTGCTCCAACACAGTGAGGAAAGTTGGCTTTTCTTTCGAATCCTGAAGCGATGTCCTCCCATTCTCTCTCAGTATCAGGCAGCTTAAGGAAATCTGTCTTAAGATTTTCCCAAATGACGTGGCTCATTTCTTTTATTATTTTACTTATTGTCGAAACGCCTACTCTGTATGAGTAATGTATTTCTTTGAATGAACATCCTGAAGCTAAATATCTGAAAAAAAAAATCTTTTGTTACTACATTATTACTTTATACGTTACCAATAAACAAATTCTATTCTATTCTATTATGAAATTTTTTAATGATTTCAGGAAAACTGGTTTCAACAAAATGGAACAATATACGTGATTCGTGGCTTAAGACAGTAAAGAAACAAAAAGATGAGTCTAAATCTGGATCTTCGGCCAAACAGACACGAAATTATTTATATCACGAGCAATTAATGTTTTTAAAAAAAGTCTCCGAACCTCGACCACCTCATGAGTCAGTTTCAAAAAAAGCAAGAACCGAGACTGAAGTAAGCATGGAATCAGATTTTCGTTCACCTTTAATTAAAAATAAAAGAAAAATTGATAATAAAGAGGTAAATGACAAGATGTTAAAGTTTTTGGACTCCAGAATAAGGCCAGAAAAGGAAAACCATCATCTGTCTTTTTTCAAAGGCATTATACCAATCTTGAACACTTTAAATATCGAAGAGACTTTAGAATTTCAAGCTAGCGTCCTGACAATGTTGCAAAAAATTAAAAGTAGGAATTTGCGTGATTCTAATCAGATGACCGGACAATACTACACAAGCGTCAATCAACATGCAACACCTACGCAATATCAACACCACTCTAGATACTCTACGTATCAACAGGCAACAACACCTATACCATCAACTTCACCTTCGTCCTCCAATCCGTTTCCAGCTTCGCCAACAGCATCTAGTAATCATTCCGGAAATTCCCAAGACTCCCAAGAATACTTAGATTTTGAAGGGTTTTAAGTTTGAAGAATTTTTATAAAGCTTTGAGTTTGAGTACAAATAAATACTTAAATAAGTTATTTGCATTTGTAATCATCATAATTATTATCAAATACACTTACACACACATATTATATATATATTCACACTCATCAAACAAACACATAGCAAACATTCATTCATTCATTCAGAACTAGTGCATAAAATGATCTTACCTTAGACATATGGCTAATCTTTGTTCTGGGCAAATACATTCTCTGAAACTTGTATCTCGTACTCCTATTGAAAGTCGTCCCAGTAAATTGTCAAAAGTGGTTGCTGTCATTCGAAAATAATTGAAGAACTTTGATTCGTCACTTCTAAGTTCACATATTAATGTTTCAAATGTTCCAAGTGAAAATCTTTCCCGTAAAATAGGATGCACCCAATGTTTTCTTTTATTTTGCCTTCTATTAAGATACCACCACAACACAACAATTTCGTCGTCCATTGTGCGCACAGGTCCAAATTCAACTGAGGTGAGTACTTGACTGTCCGATATTCTTGTCGGCTCCGGCGTAATGTGAACACTCTTGTCCGGTGTCCGGTTTCCGGCAGATCTGCCGGTCCGGCATAGTGGGAACGGGGCCTAAGGCCTTCGATAAGGTAAACCATTTAATTCTAATTCAAAAATTAAAACAATTAGGCATCCATGGTGACTTACTCCGGTGGCTCACTTCATACCTTTGGAGTAGACTTCAAAGTGTCTTAGTTGAGGGAACAAAGTCCAGCTTCTTCTCTGTGCCCTCCGGTGTACCTCAAGGTTCTCATTTAGGCCCATTATTATTTAATGTATATATATACGATATTCACAAATGTTTTTTACATGCTAATTACCTAGCATATGCAGATGATAAAAAATATACTTAGTTATTAAATCAATAAACGACTGCATTAAACTTCAAGAGGACCTCAATCGTCTCTTTGTCTATTGCGAATTAAACAAACTTGTTATTAACATCGCAAAATGCAATAAATTAACATTTACACGTAATAAAAATAAAATATCTTTTGTATACACACTAAACGGCACACACATCAATGAAGTTAAATATATCAGGGACCTTGGGGTAACACTGGATGTTAAATTAAACTTTATCCAACACACTGATGACATCAAACAAAGCCAATAAGATGATGGGATTTATAATTCGCATAGCCAAACCCTTCCACAACATAAACACTCTATATTCCCTTTACACCTCATATATTCGCCCGCTCCTGGAACACTGTACACCGATCTGGACTCCTTTATACCAAGCCCATATCGAAAGAATAGAAAGAATTAAAAAAAAATTTTTAAACACATAAATTATAAACTAAACTTACACTTCTCAAATTATTCCGAATCCATTAAATTTCATAATTTTAACTCCCTCCAAACACGACGTCTAATTTTTGATCAAATCTTGTTATTTAAAATCCTAAATAATGGTCTGGACTCACCAGAACATACCAATTTAATAAATCTTCATAGTCCGTCTAGATCAACCCGACAATCTGATTTATTTTATTTACCCTCTTGTAGAACAAACATTCGAAAAAATTCCCCAATTCCTCGTATATGTGCACAATATAATACAAAATTTTACAGCATTGACATTTTTGGTAATAACCTAAAGAAATATCGATATGAAGTAATGCGTACGATCGATTATTAATATAAGAGTATGGAATGTATCGGGAGCATCTCCTATCCTCTTCCTATTTTCCCCTTCCTCTCCCTTTCCTAAAACCAAATTAATTTTAAGATTCTAGAACTTCATTTTTAATGCACTTTAACATAAGAAACTTCTGTGGCTTGACTTCAGTTAACTTGTATATTTTTATCTATCATTGTATTTTATATAAAAGCTGTTTGTTTCTTACAAAATAAATAAATATATATATCAATGCGAAAATAAAATTAAGAGATTGATAGACATATATATCTTTTTAATTCCAGATCTCTGGGAGGGTGGTGCAAACCCACGAGCTCCATATTATGCACAGAAAATATCAAGTAAATATAAAAATATTGTAAAATAATACATACATATTATGATAATTTATAAAAGTTATTTTTTGTATAAATAAATGTGTTAGTTTATAGAGGTTTTTGCTATATTTATAACTGTAATAATTAACTTATACTGATGAAGAAACCATAGGTTTCAAAACATGTTTTTTTGATTAAATAATGGTGTATACAAAGAATTTTATTATCATATAATTAATATGAGGCCACAAAATAATTTTGCGATTATTGAAAAGTTATTTCACTTCGTTTAATTTTATTACTCCATTTTATTTGGTTTAACTATTTTTAAGAATTTCGTAAATTGTAAAATGTGGGTACACAGTGAGGCCCACATAGTCAAATAATGAGAAAAATTATACCATTAATTTAAAAAAGTAATTGTACATACATATACAAAAATAGTTAATGTTTTGTAAAATATGCATTAACCCTAATTCTATCAATTCGTTTCATTGATTTTGCGTATCCTTCCTGAGATATATCACGGGTGAAGAAAGCTTTATGCTATTTATCACATATCTTAGAAATATACCCGCCACAATGGGGGGAGATTTATCTTATCGCTACACAAGATGGGTTGCATTTGGTAAGTAAAATTAATGATCCGGAAAAGACTCCGACTTCAGTGGGATCCATATGTTAGCAGAATCCATTATATATATATATGTTAGTGGGATTCATATGTTACAGGTGTAGGGATAAAGCAATACGTTTCTCGAACCGATCATGTGGGAAGAATAAAATACTTCTGAAAAAAACTTCAGCGTGTTGACTGACAGTTGTCATATCAACAACTATTTATTCTGTCACCACAGTGAAAAGCGTGTGAAGTTTTTTTCTGGAATTCAAGGAATTCAAGGATAGGGATTTGGGATTGGTAGGCTTTAACAAACAAGTCGATTGTGTGGATCAGTGTGACGGTAAAGTTGGAATTTGCATTTTAAGTCATCTCTCGAAGCGCGAATCAAAACAAATCAACTTTTTATGGCAGTTATAAATGCTTGCAAAGTTGGTATCTAAAACCCATCTATAGAAAGACAACAATATTACAAAAAATAAATTTGACCAAGAATGCATCTGTTAGTTTTCCTTTCCTATTTTCCTTTTTATGAAATTTTTAAGCGTGTTTAAAATTTATTTATTACCAGCTATAGTTTCCGGCGTTGCCAAAACTTTACTCAGACATTTTCTAAATCAGATGTACTCTGTAATTTTTTCCCTATTTTGAACGTTAGATGTTTAAATTTTCTTTTAAGAAGCATTCACATTGTGCTGGAGTAGAAATAGAGGAGAGGGGATTTTTTTCGATATTACATAATTTACATAAACAGTGATCTTTCTCTTATTTTAAAGATCAAACATGTGCAAAATTTTATCGATCTCGAAAAAATTATTTATTAGTATAAACAACAATTATCTTCTTTATTATTTCCAAACTGAAGTCCCCGGCGTTGACTGGTGATAAAACTATAGATTTGCATAAAAATCAAATGCATGCAGCAAGCCTGGTTTCTGCCACTTGGCAGCCCGCCCGCCTCAGCCAAAGATAATTAAATTTGATTTTGTATTCTAAGGGTGCGAATTTTTTTTAAATGACGTCTTCGTCGAAGCCATTTTTATAAAAATATTTTATTTTATTTTAAACCAAATTTCCTTTTTCTAAAAGTCTAAAATGTAAATATTTGTATTCACCCTCTTCAATTCGGATGGTAGCAGAAGTCGGGGACGCCCGACGAAAACATGGCACGATCAAGTGAATCAGATACTTGAGTCGGGCCATGTCAAGAGTCAGAATAATAGAAGAATATGTATGAATATGAATGAGGCAAGAAGTGTGTGCCAATACCTAGTTGTTTGGCGGTCCGTATTCTCTGCCTACTCCTACGGGAAATGGCGTGATGGTTAGTTGGCCTCTTCATGTGGGTTTACGGTTTATTGATAAACCGTGTACAAAAAAAACGCAGATTAAATGAAAACTAACTTGAAACGTACACGAAAACTAGTTTCCCCCACCAACGGGAAAAAGTACCAATTTTTATTTTTCAAACATGGATTTAATTAACAGTTCCTCGTGATAGGATTATAAAAAAACAAGGTCTCGGTTGCATTTTATTAAGCGAGAAAGTTTCAAACTTCGCTGCCATTTTATTCTGCATTCATCAGAAGTTTGCTGGAAAGTAATATTATGGTGATGGTGGTTTTAAAACACTTTCACAATCAAGTTTGGAAACTTTTCGGAAAAGTGGTTAAATTACCAAAGCGTTACAGTAAATTAAATTTGATGAAAGATTGTAATGAATGATAATGAAGATTTAATCTGTATGTAAAAAAAGTAATCATGCTCAAAAGGTGACTACTAATGCCCTATATGTTGTAAATCTTAAGATATTATGTTTGAAGCTTAACTGAACAATGTCGTCTTACTGTGGTTCACTGATCTTGTGATAAAGCAGTTTCTCTATTGATAAGGTAGGATGCTACTTCAGGAGTTACAGTGCATTGTTATTGTATTAGTTTGATATATTTTTTTTATATACAAGGAGCTTCCCCAAAAATCAATTCTTTCTATTTCATACGCGGAACAAGGCATTTCTTCCAGAACTAGCGGGGGGGCCGAGCCGTCCTTTAACAGGGTACAGATTAAAAAAAGTGCACGTTATCATGTAAATTGTTATATTGAAATTAAACTCAGACTCAGACCCAGAAATTTTAACATCGTACATATATTTTCATTGCAAATTATTAACAACTATGGATTCCGTTAAAAATATATGAAAGATTCAAAGTTAATTGTTCTGAACATCGCGATGAACAATTAAATATATAATTATAAGGTTCTCAGGTAATTTTATGGATAAAATATGTTATTTAAATAGATACTTGTAAAGAAAAACATAATTTTCTTTAATTCAAGGCAATGCCGAGCTTGTCTCGTCATTGTGGCTGTGTGTGTCGTGGACTGTCGCTGGCTGGATGTGCGCCACAGTACCTACACAATCGACTCGATATTTCGAAATCTATGGTTTAAGACATAGTAAAAATAATCTATGGGTTGTGACAAGGCAGATTGATGGGAATAATTTCAATTGCTATCGTGATTGTGATTAAGGAATTGACATAACAATTAATAACATTAAATGTCGTTACTTTCCTTACAGGTAATGTTTTGTTACTGAATGCTTTTCTTTATGTAAATCTTGTGAGATTAACAAAATAAACCTCTGCTTTCCTTACAGTGAAACTCAATTGTGTTTTAATTGACTGTGTCGTTCAAATCTCAAGGAAAATATCATTATATACTTACTAAATTTGGTCAGCTTACCAAGAACATGGATGTCATGACATATTTAAAAAAAAATAGAACTGTATACTTTGAAAATTATATTATGGCGCTTTACAAATATATTATTATTTTAAAACTTTCGAAAGCTTTGCAAAAAGGATTTGAAACAGATACCCTTGTTATTTGACTCAGGTAGTTAGTAGTTAGTAGCCATGAATGTAGTAAGTTGTAGTTTATACCCAATAGATGAATGGATATGGGACTACAACACAAACAAAAACACGTTGTTTGTTCCTAAACAACAATCCGGTAAACAGATAAACCAGCTCGGGGCTGTTTAACTTTGCAAATATATTTTGTTTATTTAGTGAAAAAATCTGCGGTAGTTTTACCTCCAAGGGGACGGGTTTTCGAGGTAAAAATAAGAACTCTAAGTTATTTTTATTTGCTCGCAGTGTGGAGGCTAACGGATTATTTTGAAATTATGGGAAGAGATATTAAAGTTTCCTAAGGTTTTTAATAAGTTTCGAAATATCTCCAACCAACCGCTTCTTGACGATGAGTCAACGTCAATACGGATACCGGTATATATTCTATCTTAAATTTTTTAGAGGAGGCTGAGGGAAAAAAAAACTCATTTACTTTAACGTATTTTTCTCTGTAGCGCGAGAGGGTGATTTTTCACACAATTTTACTTGCATAAACTCCCTGCTTATAATTCTAGTTTTAGGTAGCAAATAATGTATTTTATAGTCGCTATAACAGTTAACCCCTCCCGCTAATAGAAATCATTGTGTACAATTACTACCATGTTGAGATATATGATCCAAACGGTATAAAAAAACACAGCGCTTTATATTCAAATCTATAAGTAAGACACAAAAGAATTAGAATGTACACCTTTGACAAAAAATTATAAAACTTTGTAAATTTCTTAAAAATTATTTTTGCATGGTACGACAAAAAAGTGAGGTTAAAATTATATTTATAATACAATAGATATACCTAAATATAATTATATACATTTTAATATATTCGTCTAATTATTATAGACGATATTATTATAGAATATATTATAATATTTTCGTCTAACAAAATGTTTGTTTTTTCTTTATCAGTACTTTTAGTTCAGTGTTAAGATCATAAAGCGTAAGGTGAATCATTTCTTTTTTTTCGTATTTGCAGAGATTTTTATTTTTCACAAATTATATGTGTATTTCCAATAATAAAATTTTAAAACTTATTTAAAAACAGTTTTTAGTTTTCGGATACGTTGTGAAATATTCAATTTATTTGTGTTTTATTGCAAAGCGGAATATTGCATTACAGAATATGCCAGAGTGTGGAATTGTGGAATTAAGTTAGCAAAGGGAGGTAAAGTATATATGAGTAATGTAGCGCCCTTCGTGGCAGCCGGACGCGTTCTAACGCGTCCTAAGCGTCAACCGCTTTGTTTTTTTTGTATTTTCAAGGGAAATGAGGCAATATCCCCTTGAAATTATTTTTAAAATCAATCAATCAACATTTCAAATAAACTTAACAACCATTTATTAGAATTTTATAATATGTGATTTAAGTGCAGTGTGTTAAAAGTGAATATTCGGATATTTTGCTCAAAATATTTGACATTTAATACAAACGTCGATCGGTAAATGCACCCCAGATTCGAGCAGCCGGTCGAGTTTCTTCACCACCCAGTATTCTTGCTGCAGTCTCCATCTTGTTCCTGTACTTCATTTTATTTAACTTAACTTCACTTTATTTTTGTAATATATATATTTTTTTGTAATACCTGCATCAACTGTAAAGCGCCCCTGAGGGGATATCTCACAAAAACGGCGCTATACAAATTTTCCAATAAATAAGTAAAGAAATAAATAAATAAATTTGGTAGCAAATGTAGCTCAAATAAAAATGCTAACTACGTCAGGTAGCTAGGAAAAAATATCTCATTTACTTTAACGCGTTTTCCCTGCAGGAGTATCCAGAGAGGGCGAAAAGTGCAATCTTTGTGCTTGCATACACTCTTTGCTTATATTTGTTTTATGCAGCAAATGTAGATAGTATGTTTATTTTTGTTAAAAATAGTAATATTTGGGTAATTTGTATGGCGACGTTATTGCGCAAAATCACCTCAAGGGCGCTGTTAACGGTTGGTAGCAAAGGAGGTATAGTACGTTGTTACGGTGCTAAGTAAGGTAGCTATGGGAAGAACAGAAGATTATTCAGCACACGCAGCTAAGAGAAATATGGTTATAGCTCATGTAGATAAGTAAGGTACGCAACATCGGTGAGGTAATTTAGGAAAGTGAGATTCACGTGAAAGCTTTTTTCTAAGTTAGCAATAGTTCCAAAGAGTGCAAAGTTAATTAACGTACCTCGGAAAGGAAAAACTTAGGTAGATCAGGTAGATAAGCTAGCCAAAGTTTAAGAAGAAGATGAGGTTGTTAAAGTGGGCGAGGGAAACGATGAAGGTTTGTTAACTAAGCTAAAATAAGGTAAGTAAGGTGACTATGAGAGACACGGTGACGAAAAACCATGATGGGATTAAGTTAACCCGCATCTTAGAGGCTTATAAATAATCCTTCACACGTGTCCTAACATCCCTTCCATATGGCAAGTGCCCTTTAGTGCCGTCGTCTTACGTACTGGATAATAAGGGTTATTGATTTTAAAGAGATCTGAGAAATTTCATCCCAAGAGTATCGATTTAAAAAACACGAATGAAAAAACATAATCATCTAGGAAAATATTCACTTCCAATTAAAATATAATAGTCACAACACTTGTTTGAAATATGACAAAAAAGAGTTGTTCAAAGAACGCTTTTATTGTATTTTGTTTGGTGTGTACTCGTATTAATATTACCGCGTGATGATCCGTATTTATTATGCTACGTCTACACGCCTGTCTAAATGCTTGACAAGTAAAGGCAAGTTAAACGTCGACATCTACACGCTTGTGAGTTCGCCAATATGTTCGAAGCATTCATAAACCACTCACTATATCGATATCTTCGGGCATTTTGTATGAAATAGAATGGTCCTCCATGTAACCATATATATGCCAATATATAGACAGTACAATTATATTTCTGTATTAAAAAAAATAATGTTTGAAATGTCAATATTATTAGACAATAAATTATAGATACAGGTTAAATCGATAATGAATATGGTAGAACGATGGAATTCTACCTTGCATGATATAATCAAGATCCAGTACGGCCTCACAATACACATATTCCCGGCAGGAGCACGGATACTGTCTGAAAAAGAAAATAGATTCATTTCTGCGGTGAAGTTAAATTAATGCTATTAAAAATTATCACATTAGGAACAAAATTAAATTTTATAATGAACCTCTCTGCCTTTTGCTTTCGAGAAAGAAATGAGAGTCACAAACTGACGAAGGTAAAAAAGTCAAGATAAACTGCTTTTTAGCAGTTTGTCTAACGGGTTCTTTACATTATAAATCTTATTATATATATATAAAACAAAAAATTAAAAATTTTACAGTAATATAGCAAAAGAATATTATGAAAAACATAAACAACAATTTTAAAAGTCTTTAGAATAATATATCATTGTAAGCTAATACAAATTAATTGTTTTAGGAAGCCAAGTCTTCAGTAAGTTCACCAATTGTTTGTTGTGGGCACAGTTTTTAATTTTGGCAGGTAACATATTAAAACAACCGGGAATCATATAGTTTAACGTTCTTTGTCCATATTTATTTGTATGCTTAGTTGCAATAAGTCCTTCATTAAAGTTAAAACAAGTATTATGATTGTTTTCTAGCCTGTTTATATATAAGGGGTTATTTATGTGCTGAAATATAATTTTGTACCACAGAATTGATCTCACTGAAAGAATTTTGAGACTCTGAAAGAAGTATGGAATATTATGCCTTTCTTTTGTAGACAATTTTTTGAGTTAATAATTTAACCAATGAATTTTGCACGGATTGAACATGGTCGATATTAGTTTTACATGAAAATCTCCAAGCTGTTATTCCATACCTTATAACAGATTCAGCTGGAGATTATTAAATTATTCGAAGTGTGCAGATTGGAATAAAAACCTTTAGTTTATACAATCTGCTTAAAATTGATCTTAGTCGTGAAAAAACTTACTCAAATACTTACAATATTATATGGTTTATTCAATTTTAATACAATTTACGTCAGACGGCACGGAGCGAAAAAGGCGTCCGTCCATCGCCTCGCATGCGTTTGCGATTCCCAATCAGCGGCAAGCGCTTGCAAGTCTCTGCGAGCCAAGCCAAACGCCCGATCTACACGTTCGAACTTGTGAATGCTTGCCAAGACTTGGCAAGCGTATAGCACCACCTTTAGGGTGTATCGAAAAAAACTTTTGTAAATTCGAAATTCAAAAAACTTTATTACCAAGTTATTTTGGCGAAGAACTTAATAATACATTAAATGTTTTCAATTTATAATGTTCCATTACCGTGTTATGATCTGTATATATTAGAATGTATAAAAAAAAAAAAATTTGTATAAGTTTGTACATATTTTTCGTTTTATAATTTTTCGTGGTTTGCATTCCATTACTATAAAGTTTTATTTTTACTTTTCCATCAATACCAGATTACTAAAAAAACTTGTTTATATTATAGTAATACCATTGTTCATAATTTTATAAATAATTCCTAATTAAAAAAACACTAAAAAAGGCCTTAAATATAAATAAATATTCTCATGGAATAGAACTAATGGATTCTATACCAGAAATATTAAACGCGATGTTTTGCAATGTTGGTTGAAATTTACGTAAAAACTGTTAATTTACTTCAAAAATATATTAACTAAGCTTTTTAAAAAAATACGAAATTAATCTTAAACACTAAAAATTAATTAGGAAATTAGACTTTGTTTCGTTGAATGTAGAAATGGGACGTTAAAAACACACTAACTTGGATCTAAAGAAGTAATTAAAAATATGTATTTATCCACTGGAACGATTTCGGTCGAAAAATCGACCACTTTTATTTTTCTGCGATTGATATCGGTCCAAAAATGGACCGATTTTTCTACCATTCGTAAAATATTTATTGTAATTATTTAAAGCGTTTCCATGGCCAGCTACTTGTTTAATCGAATAGCTGATAATATATTCTCTGTCTATGAACTTATTTGTTGTCTTTGAAGTGTTATTTAACGAGTTTTCGCGGTTTTTTATGGCGTCCTGTCAGAAAACAAAATAATAACTTTTAAACAGAATTATTATAACTATCCCCCTGAAATATTGGCAATGTTTATATCTATGATATATATCTCATTTTAAGCCTTATTTCCTCGTTTTGCACGTTATATAAAAACATGGGTACAAATCTCCAGTTCTAATTTACAATTATTTAAAAAGTAGCACCATGATTTTGACATCGTGAAATAGGCTCTCTGTATAATTCATCAAATGAATAAAATAAAGCCAACACGGCAACTATGCTTATTAATAATTGTAGACAGTTAATGTATCTTCCTGACGTTATACCAGTTTTTGTGGTAAATTTATTATATAGTATAATACAGTGATTTCAATTTTGACACGTCACGCACTCAAATTTTACAAAATCATTTTCTGACCAAACTTTTGAAGAGATCATAACATACAAAAAATTATTTTTCTATTATATTCTTGCATCTGTGGTTATCAAACAGGCCATAAAGAACATAAAAACGTAGAAAATATTCTATAAAGATATTTAAAACTGCCACTGGCGGCAATTTCAAATCACAAAAACGCAAATTTCGCGAATTTATAAAGTTTAAGATTTTTTAATCATTTATCTATCAATTCTAAAAATATAGAATAATTATTAAAATATAGGTGAATTTATTACCTGTATAGCACTACAATCAGTTTTATGTCTCCGTATTAAAATTCGGAGGTTTGATTTTTGTTAATGTTGGCGGAAAATATTCAAAATCGTCGCCAAAAAACCGCGAGCAATCGGAGAAAAAAGTTTTTTGACGCGCGATCGTTCGAGTGGAGGTTCAACAGTGGTATTTTACTGACAAAAAAAGTAAATTAATAAATTTGCATGAAAAAATATATCATTTTCTAATATACCATAATACATAATAGTGAAAAAGTCGATCAAATTCGCGGGGCTTTACAAAAACGCAATGTACGAAATTTAAAAAAAAAATAAAATGCTTGGATATGAAAAAAAAGTTATTAAAATCGCAGACGGAGTCATTTACAATTTATTTTATCGCCGATTTCCCGATTGAAAAATTAAGTTGCACTAATATATTTATTTCTTAAAGACTACCTATACAACTATACACACTCGTATTTATAATATTCACTGTGTGTACAGTGGCAGATATGTATCTTTAATGTTCATATTTGATACAAGAAACATGTTGTCTAACAACGTTGATAAAATGAAATAATCTGTGGCATTTGTAAGTACCTACTACTCTTATCTTCGTACATTATATTTAGACAAGAGTTTTTTGAAAGACATTGATAGGTACACAGGTCGTACGTATAATAAATTTTGTAGAGAAATTCTTTTCCGACGTTTTTTTAACCTGTTTGTGAAGGTGAGTAGGATTCAAAGATGAATATTTAATATTTTCATAAAAGCAGCCATTCTTTCGTGACACTTTCCGACATTGCGAAAATATATTAAATTATCTCTTGAAAGTGCCCTCCTCGGTTGAATCAAAAGGCTTAAAAGCTTCTTGAGTGATGTTTGCTTTGCGAAAGCCAAACAAAGAAGAATGCTTGAATAAACAATGTAAAAATATGGAAACAAAACAAGCCTGACCCACCCGGTGATGATATCGGATATTAACTGCTTTCCTACATTAGCAACACCCGGTGGTGACAAGGGGCGAATTGAGAAGTTGTTTCCTTAAAAGCCTGTATCATAACCGTGCGTAATAAAGAAACATTTAATTTCACATTCACTCGACGCCATTACTGTTTGTACGACAGAATTTCAATTCGCGGAAAAAGGGCGGAAAATAAATAATGGTTTAAAACGTGAGAGTTTGTCGGTTGTGAGAGAAATAATATCACACAGAGAAGTAATGTTATACATTTAAGAACTTTGTACTTCTCCGTCTCAGTTTGCGGTACATGGTTCAAGCAGGTAGGTATAAGCGTGTTAACCCGTAGAATAACGCTATAAGTAAAACTTGACACAATTCTAAAAAACTATACAAGCTTCACCCGTAAAAAGAAATTTTTCATTTTGGAATGATATTTAAACATTATTACAAAGTTCACCCATATAATGAAAATCAATTTTCAACTCGGAACGGTTTTCAAAATTGTGTTTTGTTCATTCGTTGAAATTTATCATCTCAGAACCATATTTAAACATTCACAAGGTTCACCCATAGAACGACAATTTAACCTTAAGAAAATATTATAAATAACAAAATGTTTGCGGTTTGTCAGCAGAATGATATAGGCCCGGTATATCAGTTCGTATCATCACTATGTATGACATTCCTCGCTCGAATTTGAGCGGGCCAAATCGGCCGCTCAAGCCTTAACAAGCGGCAGAATGGTTCTTTTTTAGACGCTAAGGCGCTAGCAGTTTTCAAACATTTACCTACGTTAATAATTTCGTACTAAGCCGAAATTTTGCTTAATTTTATCAGTATAGATTGTCTTATCCATCGAGAGATGATTAATATCGATTGTTATTGATTGATAATCAATCTAAAATAGTCTTGTAAAGGATTTTGAAAGAGACATGACAGTTTATTTTCAATAGGTATATCATAATTTTAAGAAGAGTGCATGTATCCAGCAAAACTGATTCTACTTAAAATTTGTATCCTCGCATATAGCACCATCAGACAATAGTGTAACATTGGTGATATTTAGGCATGCGATCCATACACGGATTATGTTCCAAGCCGCCCTAAGCTGGATATTTCAAGTTAGTTTGAAATCGACTGATATACCGGACCTTACACATAATACGTATCAAGGATAATTCCGTATTATGATATTTTCATCTCGGAACGATATATTATAAGAACATGTTCATCATTAGAATTACACTTTTTCATCCTTATAACATTGTTTGTCGTTTTAGAACGCTAATCAAATACCCACGTACAAGGTTCTCCAGTACAACAACATTTTTTTTATTTCGGAACAACGTATTATATGATAATATTTTTTTTATTTATTTCAGCTGAACAGAGCGGTGAGTGCAATACTCTGTCTGCCATATAAAACGGTACATCTAAATATATATTTTGTTAAATAAGCAGTTTTTTTTGTTTTAAATAATTGGATGGTATTCAAATATGTATAAGATTCTTCCACACGATGACACTTTTCATCTTAGAACGATATTTAAACATAAAATACACGTTTTTGAAAAAATGGTATTTCATCACGACCTTTGTCATTCTTGTAGGTACGCACACCAGTAGCTTCATTCGGCTCCATCAATCACATAGCAGGATTTTTGATAATATATGTTGAATCCACGCTTTATTTTCGTACAACAGGACGCAGTTAAATGCGGGAAGTAATTGATCAACTTTCATCTTCTCAACATGTGTGAGATATCCACCGAAGAAAATGAGGCCGTAAAACGCTGTTAATTTCAGTAATAGTTACGAGTGCTGCCCGCCGTTTTCAGCAATGATTAATTTTAACGTGATCCGTGTTTTAAATACGTCATCGATCGATTTCGTTCTCTTCAACACGTGAAAAGAAATAACGACGTAAGTGAGAAACGCAGTCCAATACGACGTGTTGGAAAGTTACGAGATCAGTACCTACTGAGATTAAACCGTCGAGAGGTACTGCCGTTAAACACTATTATTTGCAACAAGGGAGAGCCGTGTGTGTGTGTGCATTGATGAATACTTAAAGTGACTTGTAATTAATTAATTTTTCGAATATTATCACCATGTGCGGGTCCCGCCATTCAAATCAAAATAGAGAAGAATTATCAAACCTGGTAAGTTCATAAATCTTGCGTTATTACTATCTGTGTTGGTCGGGGCACCGTGATCCTACCAAAATTAAAAGTCTCCCTAGAGCAGACAGGATCGAACTTCTTTCTCTGACGAGTGCCGAACGCGACCTAAAGAATCATCGTACATAGTGTTTTAATAAAAGATTTGTTTGCAGAATAATTCATTTTAACTATGATTGAAAACGAGTCCACAGAAGTGCTTACAGTCCATAACCATGATCATCCATAGTCGAAACTTAATTTTATTAAAACATTGACTGTAATACGGTTTTTATCATTTAGTAGAGCGGATTTATTTGTTCAAATGAATTAACTCTCGATGTGCGTTGGTTCGATGGCTGAAAGTACCAAATTGTATTTATATTTTAATATTAGTTTCTATTATGAACCTACAAAATTTTATCTTTCTTTCTTGTACAATGCTTTAATTATGTTTAGGTACATTAGGAAAATTTATCTACTGCACAGTTTATAAGTATAATTCTTTTTAAATACACAGAATTAATCATTTTTATAAAATAAGATTATTAAACGATTTTGAACATACTAGTACTATTCAATTAACTAAAATTTACAACGAAAACTATAACTATTTACGAAAAACATGCCTATGGAATACTTTTTGTAAGTTTTTTGGGTGCTTTTAAGAATATGCAAGCATTTAATGCGTAATATAAGTGAGTACGAATATTATTCGCCTTTTGAAGGCATTATCACAGTTTCATAAAAGCTGTCACGCGTATTAATAATTACAAATCAGAACTTGTTTATTAAATATTATTTTATAAATTTAACATATTACATAAAAATTCGAATGGAGTTCTGTAAATTAAACTAAATAATGATAATTATAAATTGTAGTGGTGCAGGGCCGCCAATAAGAAAATTAATTATTTTAAAAAGGAATATGATATCAGATACCAATATTTTGCCGGGCAGCTTTGTTTATGTTAAAGTTTTCAAAAAACTTTTATATTATTTTCAGTGAGAATATTAAGAACAATATAATTCTTAAATAATGAGACTTACTTAAGTTTTTCATTTTATTCTCTCTGAGTGTACATAATTAATGTCGTGACAGTACTTTTTTGGTCATCAGGGTTCAGCGATTACCATAAAGCCTGGGGCCACCCATGCGAGCCTTAAGTACCTGCTTAAATGTTAAATACGTAAACAGTCCTTTTATCTTTTAATTAACCGCCGGGACATTATAAGGCCTGATAGCCCCAAGAATCCCAGCGGTCTCATATCATATGCAAAAGTTGCGCCAGAAATTTATAATTATTACGGGGTATTTTTGGAAAACCGGTGTATAATAGTGTGAAAACCTGTAGCAGTGAAAAAAACGAAAAGATTAGAAAGCATGATACCAACTGCCCGGCGGTTTTAAATCACACGCGAAGTTTTTGTTAACAACTTCAGAATTGTATTATGTTCAACTGCATTATAAGTTCCAAATTAGAGTGACAACGCATCTGCTGTACGGGTCTAGAAAAATATAAATATTGGAATAAACACAGAAAAATGAAAGATAGTTCATTCTCCTTTGAATGCTATAAGTTGTTTTTACCACACAACTACTGTCAGTGGCGGCACCATGATCTGATATGCATACCACATGGCAGAACGGATGTATTGGCTTAGCACCGTAGAGAACAACACGTCTCTTGATATCTTCAACATAAAACATGAAGGTTTCAAGAGGTATGCAAAGAACATGTTTATCTTCTTTTTATGTATCAGGCTTAAGAACTTCTCAATTATTGTATTAACTTTTTTTTCTTCTTGTTATTGTTTATTAGTACAGCAAATAATGGGGACAGCCTGTGAAGATGAAAAAATTGAGGGATTGGTTTGATTTATTGGAATGCGATGAGGTCATCTGCTAAAAAATTATTATTTAAAAACATTTTTTATTCTTTAAATAAAAGTTTTTAACTTATTTCACTGTTGTGGAAAAGATATACAGATTTCATATTTAAAACCTGATATTAAAAGAAAGCGGTATATAGATTCAAATACCCAAATCAATTAGTTACCCTACAAACTATTCTTATTTATTGATAATTTTCAAAACACACGGTGTCCTTTTCAATACACATGTGTCATAAATCGGACAAAAGTATTTTTTTGAGTCTAGAGAATGTAAAACGTTCAAATTTTTTTTTTCAATAATTGTGATAATACAACTAGAAACCAATGCAATACTCTATTAATTTAAAAAAATATCATTTGTATGGTATTAATCAAATACAAATGATTAAAGAAAAAAGTCAGTTTCATTGATACTCTTCCATACTGTAATGTGCGGAATACGAGTAGGTATTGTCGTGCCTTTATTGTAGCGTGTAGGGTAGTATGCAATAATACTCTTAGGTGAACTATGTACTGATATTGATTAGGGAGCTGCTTGTAGCAAAAGAGGGCGCACAACTAATGTGCATCGCCTTTTAAAAGATCTTGCAAGCATTCCATCTCGCTTGCACTTATCCACATTCGTACAGACATCACACATACATTATCATAAAAAAGGAAGACGACATCATTAGGTATGGATATGCGATATGCAATACGTAATAATGCAAAACGGATTAGCGATTTTTTAATCTTTCTTGTAGGCTTAAGTACCATTGATATTATAAAACATACTAAATTATTATTTCAAATATAACAGTAACGCTGGCATGTTATCTTGGGATCGGAAGAAAGTTTTAGAGCTTGGTAATAGAGAGGTTAAAGCATACTAGCATTATACCTTTCTTCAGAAGTTAATTGCCTCGAGATTAATTCTTTGCCAAAAGCCACGCAATTTCAAGAAGTACAGAAAACACGTAACTTTTAATTTGGATACGCAATTTATCAAATAATATTAATCTTACCACAAAAACCTGGTCTTAATCTGAATCCACTTTGATTTTGGGTAATTAACAAAAATAATTACAAACACTCAATTACAGTCACGATATTTGGCCGTTAAATATTATTTTGACTTCATGGAAAAATAATTAACTATAAAATGTGCTTATTCATTCTACGGCAGGAGCTCAAGCTTTTATTTTTAAGGTGTTAGGAGCAGATAAAGATCGTAATTCAATGGTATGAAAAATACGGCTATTAACAAAGGAGTTGTACGAAATATGGAATCACGATAAAGGTTGAGCTGCGACCTTACTTCTGTGGTAAGTTTACTCCTTTGTATTATTTTTTATGTTTTATTTGTTGCATTATAAAATTAACCGATTCATGTATAATTATTTTCTGTGCATGAACTATGATACAAACGTCTTATTAAATTTATTTAAACCACCTGTTGAACGAAACGTTTTAAAACCTCCATTTACAGGACGTGAAAAAAAGTTGTTTCTCTTCGTGGTACAAATATTTTTGTAGTGATGTTTCCACAGATTGACGAATGAATTTAGTTGGTGGCATAAGCACTTGTTGTTAATAAATATATATTTATTTATATTTTTTTAAGTACTAGAAAATACTCTTAAATTGAAATGTCAATGTCGTATGCCAACTGCAAACTAAATATATTCGTAAGAAATGTATCACAACCTGGAACAAAACACATGGTAATCACTTTATTCAAAACATTGTAAAACCTAACCAAACAAAATCAAAGTCATGAAAAAAAACTTTCAGTTCCATCTTTTTCTTTCTGTACTGTTTGTACTTTTCTATTAACTTACGTATTTTATTTTATCATATATTGTAAATTCATATTGACATGAATCTTATTTTTCAATGTTTTCCCAAAATAAAATTTAACTGTTTACAAAAAAAAAACATATTAAGGCGATGCACTACGTAGTAATGCAAAATCATGTGTTTTTTTGTTGTTTGTTTTTGGGGTGTTATGCCGTGTTGCGCTAACTCCTTCTTTAGCCGACGTTTCGGACAGCGTTGCAGTGTCCATCATCAGGGCAGATCCGGTAGATCCGAAGAAGGAGTTAGCGCAACACGGCATAACACCCCAAAAACAAACAACAAAAATGCTTTTGGCCGTGAGAATCTAAAAATCATGTGTTTTTGGTTTGAAAATTTGGTCGCCTAGAAATGTTTCAGATGCTTTAATTAAATACTGCGATTAGAATACATCACGGCCTTGAAATAATCGAGTATTTTTTAGATAAGTCTTTTTATAAGCCCAGAAAAAAAATAATGTATAAGACCTATGAAAACTGCTTTAAAGTTCAAAATCTCCTACTTACGAACCCATTTTCGGTTATAATTTTATTGTATAATGTGGCAAATTAAGTTATTTATAAAATGATTGGAAACAAATAAATATTTATGCCTGGACATCCACAAAATAAAATAAAAGGCACTTATTGGTCATGTTTTTTTCTTGCATAAATCAAAATAGGCGGATAGTGTTGGAATTTAAACCTTATCGCCATCTACGTAAGGGATATTATTGATAGCGGCTCGATTTTAAATATTGGTATTTTTAGGCGGTTTTATATCTGCACATACAAATTGTGTACATGATTTGTCGTATTTGGATGAGTTTTACGGCGGTATCTCTAATTTATTTATTTATTTATTTGGTACACTTGGTGACACACTATACACTCACTGGGTGACTTGCCCTTGCTGAGGATTTCATTTAATTCACGCATAGAGGAGACGGAAGTTGATCAATAACACACTTAAAACACTGTTCACGATAGAATTAATTATTGCCCCAAACGGCGGACGATTAATGGATTTTACAGCGTTCTACGGTGATTTTCTCTCCGGTTATTAACTCTTCGATCTTGGGTCAATGACGGTTGATTGTTTATTTACCGCATTATTCGCTGCGTTCTGCGTTCGGTTGCACGTACAAAATCAAGCGTGGATTTTGAATTCCTACTCTATGGTTGGCAGGAGCATAACAAAGATAATAATGTGGCGTAGCCAGAAAAAAAAATTACTAACATATTAACAGAACAGGTACGTATCTTATTTACTTTCATGAATTATTTTTTATTTATTTTATATTATTCCAAAAATTATACTCACGTATGATCAGCCGTCAATTTGACGGTCGCGGTCTTTATTGGTATGGTTTAGAACCCGGTCGTTCTAGAGTAAAAAGAACCAAAATTAACTAAGCAATTTTGATTGATCTTAGTTTATTTGGTTCAAGCAGATAATATATATTCTAACGAGTGATTTTGCATCTATGTAGTTTTTTTATGTACCTCGTTTGGTAGTGTGAAACTCGTCGACCCGTTCCCGAGAAATCAATGAAAGGTGGGGTTTATTTTATACCTCACGTAAAACATTAAAACGACACATCCATACGTCTTCCATCAAACCCAAATAGAAACGATCATCAGTATTCTGGAGTACCTACGTACTTTCCGTTAAAGAAATCCATTCCTTCCACCTTGTTACCTTGAAAACCAGCAAAATTGAGGAAAATGTATATTATTATACTTTCATTGATGATAACGTCAAAGGACGGAAGATATAGAAGTTTTAACTGAAGCTTTAAAATATTAATTTAAATGTCTAAAATAAAATAAAAATCACATTGTTTATGAAATTGGATTTGGAATTAACAGTGTTGAAATTCTGGGGAAGTCGGCTAGAATAGTTTTTAATTCAGCGCGACCGGGTGGACAGTGCAATCCCAGATTTAAAAAAAATTGAAACTGCAAAAGAGTTCCAACTACTCCCAACCGTCTGGAGCCAATGAGACTATGGCATCCCCAATTAGGGTAGGTTGTAAGGCTGAAGATAGTGGAGAGGGCAAAGTGATAGGGAAGAGTGAAGTGGGGAAGTATTTGGCTATTCAGATCTGTTCACCAAACACGGCCAAAACCATTTCAAGCAACGTTTTAAATCTGAATATTGATCTTACACCACGGCGATACTTAGGACGGGTTGATTCGGAGAATTTGAACAATTCATCAAATTTCAATGTTCATTTTCAAGTTCTGTGAAAGATTTTTTCAAGTTCTGTTTTTATTTCAGTTTTGTCAAGCAACTAGCCTACAATGATATAATAACAGAACTTGAATAAGTATTTCACAGAACCCGAAAATGAACGTTGAAATTTGATGAATTGTTCAAATTCTCCGAAACAACCCGTCCTTAGAGTATCTTACATTCTGAATATATTATTTTCAATGACTAATTTGTGAATTAAAATAAATTAATCGAATAAAAAGAACAAATTTGAACCTGCGACCTCCAATTTGCTTGTCGGTAGCCTTACCCCTGGATCACGGAGGCCGTCAGTCTGTCTGCTACATTACATGAGATAAATACTAAACACAATTATATTTCACGAAATATATAAAACTAACAAAAATAGGTGAAGATGATTGATGTTTTAAAATGAATAATTACTTAAATAAAAATTAAAGGATCTTCCTTCACGGTGGTTGCAGCATCATCTGCCTTGAGTGGAGAGCTGATCTACTCGGACGCAGTCAAGACAATGATGTTGGTTGACTTCCGTGTCTTACCTCAGAAGCTGGCTAGTAGGTGGCCTAATAAGGCATGGAATGTATGCTCTCTCTCTTTGGAACCTCGGAAGTTGCAGAAGTTGGCCGAAGGCATTATTGTAACCCACTCCCAGCTTGTCCCATGGCGCTGTTATTGTATATTTGTCACCACACACAAAATGCAAACAAGATCTGAATTCAAATTTGCAGACGATAGTGCGAAACCTTTTTAATCTGGCTACGCAAGCAATTTACGTATTATTCTCAAGATTGTTTTGATATCACGCCTATCGTGCACATCTTGACCTGAAAACTTTATATCATCAGATTAGGCTCTGTGTTTTCTTTATCTTATTAAATTGTTTCAAATGAGCGCTGTGCGAAGCTCCCATGGTTGACCCTTTAGATTTGGACCTCTGCGTAAACGGACGTGCCTTATCTGTGAGGGCAAGTCCGTGACGGGATGGGCGCGAGGCTGTTTAAATGGGCGAGGTGTGCTACATGTAGAGCGGAGGTACTTTAAGATGTGACCAGTTTATGGTGATTACAGACCTCTAAGCTAGCTACGAGTGTTACAAAATTATGTATTATTAATGCTTTTAACTAGCGATTTGATCTTCTTAGGAATTTGATAAATCCGAATTTTTTATTTGCTTGAAGAATCAGGCACATTATTGTCAAAGAAAGCAATCGGTTTGTTTTGACATGATAATTTTAGGAAAAGTTTCTTTATTTTTACCACTTTAATAATATACTGACCTCTAGTTTAGTTTCCGTTATATCAAAACCATCTTCAGTGCAGTACTATTATAAACTAACCTTAGTACAATTTTAGATTATGTATTGTACAAGGTAAAAATAGGAAGGGGTTGGGATATTATTATGCAGTTTTGTTCAATATTGACGGTTAAAAAAATGATTACAGAAAAAGGGGAAAAATGGGCCATGGAACATTTTTATTTTGAAACCGCGCGCATTTTTTATGTGAATACCGCACAAGAGTACCAACTGCTCCCAACCGTCTGGAACCAGTGAGACTTAATAACTTTTTCTCCGCAATAAAACACCGTGGACCGCATTAATAAACATGTTTTAAATTTTGCCTCCATGTATCCAGGGTACATTGTGAGGCTGGTGGTAGTGTGGAGAGGAAGAAGATGGGGAAGAGGAAGGTCGGAATATACCTGGCTATTCAGTTTTGGTCAGCAAACACGGCCAAAGCCATTTCAAGCAACGTTTCAATTATGAATTGTGGTCTTACATCAGAGCGATACTGAGAATATGTTCCACCCTGGAACATGCCGCAAATATAGTGAATATTATTTTAAATGAGTACATTGTTGTCGCTAACTATCGCTAACATCTCTCACCTATACTGCTGCATGTCGCACCTAGGCAAAGTGGTGCACATCCTTTGATGAATGTCCGTGAGGTGTGCTTGTAGCTCGGTGACTATCGGCAAACTTTTATGATACATTATCTCCCTTTATTTATAACAGAACAGATAAAAGATTAGAAGGTGTGGTATGTGTGTGTATCCTTTATCGAGTCACCCAGAATGAGCATTCAAGCAAAACGCTTGTAGATGCTCAGTGAATTTTCGTTTGCCAGTTGCGAAAAATTATGTGATCTTCACTAATGAACGCGTTTTTAAATTTTCACAATTGATACACAACCATTATTGTAGGGTAAGGGAGTGTGTCTTTTATTTAGGCTAAAAAACTATTATAATTAGGTACGTGTGTCTAGGATGGCCTGGAGGCTCTCTTGTCCTCTCGATTATGCTCTAAAAATCTCTGTTTCTTTTTTATTTACTTAATTAATTTTTATGTTTAACTAAACTTCCATATTAGACTCATGTTCATATTATGGTAGTCGTACATTGTTTAGAACTTTACTACCGAAATCTATCGGATATCTCTATAAGCTCTATAATCTATTTTTTATTTTTATTTGAAATATATATATATGACAGACTTACTGAAGAAAACATATGGTTTTCTTTTTAACTACCCAATTCAATAGAGAAAAACGTTTCTCGTGTTTGAGTTGGGGAGTAGTGTCATTACAGTATTAATAAGGTAAAGAAAAGAAAGAAAGTTTTTTTTTATAAAGTAAGAAATAAACAAATTTATATGGCATGATAACAAAAGTAAAGATAATGAAATAGACTATTATAGCAGTTACTAAATTAGATAAACAGTAAATGTAAATAAATTTATGAATATGGATGTCGTAAAATAAAAATAATATTATTACATTTCGATAAATAAGTAGGTGGTAAGTACATGGAGTTATTCTATTCAGTTGGAATAAAGCTGAGCTGATAATATTGCAAGAGTATACTTTGCAATATTATATTATATATTTACTTTAAGGCGATGCACTACGTCGTGTAATTTTTTAAATTGAGCCGCTTTCAATAACAACCCTTACGTAGATAGCGATAAGGTTTAAATTCCCGATTAACACCATCCGCCTGTTTTGATTTATGCAAGAAAAAAACATGGCCAAAAAGTGCCTTTTATTTTATTTTGTGGATGTTCAGGCATAAATATTTAATTTTTTTTCGATCATTTTATAAATAACTTAATTTGACATATTATACAATAAAATAATAACCGAAAATGGGTTCGTAAGTAGGAGATTTTGAACTTTAAAGAAGTTTTCATAGGCCTTATACATTATTTTTTTCTGGGCTTATAAAAAGACTTATCTAAAAAATACTCAATTATTTCAAAGACCAAGATGTATTCTACTCGCAGTATTTAATTAAAGCATCTGAAACATTTCTAGGTGACCAAATTTTCAAACCAAAAACACATGAATTTGCATTACTACGTATGGCATCGCCTTAAGTCCGTCTACACTAGTCTACAGCTTGTGGCTCGAAATATCACAGTTTATATACAAACGTAATTGACCAAAACAAAACTAAACTTAAACTTCTCAAAACAATACACACTTTCCTAAACATAAGAAACATATATAAAATAAAACAATTGAAAACAATATATTTTTCACTTTGCCAATCAATAATAGAATATGGAATTATTGCTTGGGGAGGAGCAACAAACTCGGCTATCAATAACATAGAAACCGCACAGAAAACGATCTTAACACTTCCGCACCGGACGGGGGGAACACACTTACACTAACGAAAGTTTTATGCTATATCTAAGTTGTTTTTTCACCACATACTCTGTAATTTAGGTAATCCTAAAAAAACTATTTAGTCATCGATCTGCAGTTACAAAATTTATATTTTATTTCTAGTTTCTTAGATATTAAATAATTTGTACAAAATTCCGGCAAAATTCCTGTCCCCTGCCCCGCACCCCAGCTTAGTAGCATCGGCTAAATTTCCCCGTCTCTATCCCCACTCCCCGCTCTTCACCGAGAAAGATCCAGCAAGCTGCGAACTGGACCGTAAAAGTTGCATTTTATGGAAAGGGCTATCTCCCGGTCGCGTACACTGCACTACTGGTATTTCCTTTTGCGATGCTAAAATGTTCGCTTGCCGGACCAAGATCGGCCTGTCTGGTGTGCATCCTGTAAATTTCTCATGTTTAGAGACAACCAAAGATATTAGAAGAACGAGATGTGCTATGAGCAGTTCATACTGTGTGGAATTGTTTTGCCTAGTGTCGCCGGTTTTGTTTACCAATACTACTGCACACCTTCGCTTACGCTAAGGTATCCGCAATAATACATAGAACAGATTTCTGTGCGTACACGTCCCGATACCGTTCAAAGTACCCTAATTAGGTAGTACTCCGCCTACGGTCCGGCGGCCAACATAGCATATCTCGTTCTTCTAATATCTTTGGAGACAACATTAAAATTAGGTCTATCTCTGTTTCTCACATGGAAAAGAAATCGGTCAGAAAGAGATAAATATTTTGTTTACATTTTTAAGTAATTTGAAGGAACTTGACTAAAAACAGAGTACTATATGGTTAAAAAGTCTATCGCAAACGTCTGTTAAATTGTATTTTGGGTGTTGGTTGCTAATTCTCTAAATTTTCGTGGTAAATAATTCTCTGTAAAACCGGAATAGTTTTGCCCTTCTATGGGCATCTTCAGACTGGTAAGCAGTACATTTACACTTATGAAATGGTGTTTATAAATTAACATCTATTTCAGGGTTGTAAAATATTTATTCTGTACTTACAATATTAGAATTTTCTAAAATATGATTTAAGATTTTCACGGCCAAAAGTATTTTTGATTTTTGGTGTTATGCCGTGTTGCCCTAACTCTTTCTATAGCCAACGTTTCGGACAGCATTGCAGTGTCCATCATCAGGGCAGATGTGTTATTTGCTGTCCAAAACGTTGGCTATAGAAGGAGTTAGCGCAACACGGCATAACACCCCAAAAACAAATAACATAAATAGAATTTTCTAGTTTATCACTTGACTTTATTGATAGTGAATGTAATCAGTCGGCATGTATTTATTGCAGTTTATTACGGCATATTTACCAATGTTTTAAATTAGATCAGAAAATTCTATGGTTTTATTTAATTTATGTGAAAACCGCACAAGAGCCCCAACAGTCCTAGCCATTGGAACTACGGCATCCCCAATTGGGGTATTTTGTGAGGCTGAAGGTAGTGGGGATGGGGAGGAGGTGGATATGGGAAAGACAAAGGTGGAAGTACATGCATATTCACATCTAGTTACCATATAGGCTTAAGTCATTTCAAGCAGCGTTTGGATTCTACATGGTGGTCTTTCACTAGGGCAATACTGAAAGCATCTACCGCCCTGCAACTTGATATTATATATTTTTTCTTTCATAAATATTACAGCATCCGTTGTCGAGGGGTGAGGCTCTAGACTAGTAAACCGGAGGTCGCGAGTTCGAATTCCGGTGTGCGTAAGTAAATTTTAATAGATTACTTTGTGATATTTCACAATTTACTGACCAGAATTCATTTCAAATATTGCTTGAAATGACTTTGACCTTGTTTGGTGACCAGACCTGAATAGCCAAGTATTTACCCACCTTCCTCTTCCCCATCTCCTTCCCCTCCCCACTACCTTTAGCCTTACAACATACCAGTAGCGGCTCGTGACTTTTGGGTCTACTATTAATTGTGATAATATCACTCTAGTACACCAAAAAGTTACGAGCCGCCACTCCAACATAACACATTTGGGAATGCCATAGTCTCACTGGTTCCAGATGATTAGGAGCAGATGGGACTGTTGTGGTGTATTCACATAGAAAAATCAAAAACATCAATATCTGAGGTTACAATAAAAAATAATTTACTCCACGTTTAAGTTTTAAAAATACCTTGTTTTTACACTATTTTCCAAAAATTCGTTTTATTTCGAACCCCTCGACATACAAACGAACCCATTATTTATGGTAAGGCAAACACTACGATTTGACCCTAAATGGAAATAAACTATATAAAATCATAAAAACAGTTTATTTTTAAACAAGTTCTGCTGTGTAATTATTATTACGCGTGACAGCTGTTTCGCCCTCTGAAGGCATTATCAAACTGTTAAATCAAACTGTCAAACAGTTTGATAATGCCTTCAGAGGGCGAAACAGCTGTCACGCGTAATAATAATTACACAGCATAACTTGTTTAAAAATAAACTGTTTTTATAAACCCAATAACAATAATATTGAATATATAAAAAAAAATAATAATAAATAAAATGGAGTTCTACAAATTAAACTTAATAACAATAAATAAAATCATAAATTCGGAATTATAACTTTCACTTACATCTAAATATTCCATAATATTCGAAATAACATCCGTACCTAGTTTAGTAGTCATAGGTTTTTAAAACATAAAAAATGTATATTTATAAATATATCCGTCATTTACGGACCACCCTGTGCAACAAACTAGCTACGCTGTAATCGCCAATCGCCAGTCGAGATTCAGAATCGAGGAGTTATGCTTGTTATTGGCCCGCCTTCCCTGTTTTGTATGGAAAAAGGCGCAATATTATCTAAATTCATTAGAATATTAACTACGACTTTATTTATGAAATTATTTAAATAATGACTTCTGAAACACTTTGAATATACTCCCCCCGTAATTATTACTAAAACAAATTATACAAAATTATGCCATTAACATCCTTTAATAAGCAAAACAAATTGGGGGACCCTAGTGACCCCTCTTCGGATCTTATGTGATTTTTTTCTCTCCGGGACGAAAAGGTTAAAGGTAATACTAAAAAAACATAGACTGACTGATACAGACCAAATATTCAACAGCTGTGACGTACTAGATATACGCCAATAATACGTAAAAACACTACTTAACTACATTTTTAAACTCCGACAGTAAATTCAAGCTTTGGACAAAGACACTACCAATACCATGCTATATAAGCTTTCAACAGTGTAAAATTTGAAATTAAAATTGAGGAAAATAAAAATAAATTCACACACAAAATTACAAAATGGATTAAAGAACAAAAAAGACAATACTACCAAAATGTCATAGCATAAAATAAAAACAAAACCTACACGTAACACACAAAACCAATATAAACACAAATCACTCACAAACACACCAGATTATTTTCAATGTATTATTTTTTTTAATTTTAAATATATTTTTATGTATTTTTAATTTTAAATGATTTATTTTCTCTTTAAGTGTATTATGTAGATTATGTTTTCATATTATAAAATGAAGGCCTTAGCACGGGCAAGCCACCCAGTGAGGCCTACATTACTGGAAAACTTAAAATGTAAATAATATTGTAACAAATAAAATGTTGTACGGAACAATCAATCGAATTTCAGAATAATTATCGGAAAATATGGGTTATTCGTTCACTTACAAGTGAGGAAGCAGAAAATCTAGCTATATCATCAATAACACATCGATGACTAGACTACCCGTAAAAGAATATAAAAAGAATTTTGTGTAATTTATTATTACATATTTGATTACCTAATACATAGAAATAAATTTATTTTATTTAATCAGCCCTTTTTTACAAACTGTGTGATAAACATTATATTATAACTATTCAAATTAAATGTGAGAAAATAACTGTAAAGCTACCTACGCGATTCTGATAATGTAAGTTGTAAAAAAAAATTTTCGTTTATTTCCAAAAAAACATAAAAATTTAATAGATCATTAAAAAAAATAAGCGTTTGATTTTTAAAACACATTACGTTTATTTAAGTTAAGTCAGCAGATGTTATTTAAATTAAGCTTTTACATAAAAATAAAATACCAAAATAACAGTTGTTATCTGGAATGTTAATGCTATATTGTGTTTTTTATGGCACTGTTAAAACGATTAAAAATATGAAATGATAAAAATACTTTCATCGTGGATTTATACGTTTTTAAAAATTAGTCTAACTCTTTTACTAAAATAATAATTCAAATACATCAATCGTGATAGGTATTCCGTTTCAGTACTAACGAGATTTATCGATTTCCTTTCCGTAACAACAAATGATTAATTTCGCTAAATTCAGAATAAATTATATACAAACAGTGAATAATTTAAGGTAATCCAGATACCTACCAATTTTATAATTTATTTACCTAGATATTTAATATATTCCAATTCAAAGTGTAATAAATCAAAGCAAAGGAGTGACTTTGACAGGATTGTTGAAGGAACAAAGGATACGAGAAAAAATTAAGGCTTTAATATGGTGTAAGCAATACGTATAAAATTTTAGAGAAATATTATTTGATTTGCGATATATAAAACCAAATACAAATGCGAATGGTAGCAGAAGTCGGGTACGCCTGACATGGCACGATCAAGTCAATCAGATACTTGAGTCGGGCTGTGTCAAGAGACATAATAATAGAAGATTATAAATGAGACGATGTATGAATGTGAATGAGGCAAGAAGTGTATGCCAAGACAAAGGTGTTCCGTCCTCTCTGCGTACTCCTGCGATTATCCATTTTTCTTGATTACAAAAATTACCACACACTGCCATTAAACATGGGAACTATGGAATCCCACTTTGTGAGACTGAAAAACGTGAATGGGTGAAGGAGATGGGGAGGAGGAAGGTTGTGAGGAACCTGACCTATAGTACTTTCGTTCAATAGATTCTGAAGGCGGTCTCTCACGAAGACAAAAGGTTAACCGAAATCTTAAAATGACCATACCATTCAATATTATCCGTCAAGAGAATTTTTTTTATTCAAAGACCTATTAACCCCCCTTATCGACATAAAAAAAAACAGTGCCTAAAAAATCTGCCCTTAATCGTCCAATTCGAGCAATTTACACCGTAAAAGCACCCCGTACTAAGCATCCACTCATCCCGGTGCGATAAACGGATGAATTCTGCTGACCGCGAGAAGCATGCGTATGAATACCATTACTGCCCCTGCATGACCGAGGGCGGGGTAGGAGTAACCCTACCACGGGGTCACCATGAAACCGTCACACCGTAATACCGTACTACGTGGTGGATCTGATAGAGGAGGGAAGCCCTAACTTGCTGAATCGCGGCTTGCATACAGCCCACCCCGATTATGTATAATTTATGGCCGGTCCTTATTTGCTGTGACCACGCTGTTTATTATCAATCCCAAACAGTCGCCGTCCCATGCGTTGTGTACAGAAATAATTTAATTTGATTGAAGTGGCTGTTAATGGTGTCTTTTTTATGGGAAGAAGCTAACCTTTTTTTAATAGTACACTTGCTGATGTATCTATATTATCTTGTTTCATTTCACAATAAAATGGACGTTAAAAAAAAGTCAACTAATGATCAGTCCGGGCGATATCCCAACCGAGGGCGCCATCCGATGACGTTGTGTTTTTAACTGTCGTCTGTATGTCGTGCCATATTCTCAGCGTTGTAGAAATGTTATTTAAATGGTGTGTCTACAATAAACAGTATTTAAATCTGAACAATTGACGACCTCCATGGTCGACGGTAAGGCTTTCGACAATCCAGAGGTCACGGGTTCAAATCCTGACGTGCAAAAGTAAATTTTATTTGATTAATTCGTGTTATTAAACATAGTATTTGAGGCGCCTTAAAGAGTGGTAAGTGTTGTGAACAAATATACAATACCCAGAAGCGCAATGGGACAAGCTGGGAGTGGGTTACAATAATGCCTTTGGCCAACCTCTGCAAACTTCCGAGGTTCTAAAGAGAGGGAGCATACATTACGCCACCTACTAGCCAGCTTTTGGGGCAAGACACGGAAGTCAACCAACATCATTGTCGGGGCTGCGTCCGAGTGGCTCAGCTCTCCACTCAATGCAGATGATGCGGTGACTTCAGAAATTACTAATTAAAAATAATATAAAGTATATCCAGAATGGAAGATACTCTCTGTAATGTCATGGGTAAGACAACCTTTCATAATTGAAAAGTTTCTTCAAATGGCTTTGGTCGTATTTTGTGACTAGATATGAATAGCAAAGTACTTCCCAACCATCTTCTTTCCCATCTCCAACCCCACTTCCATCATCCTCACAACGTACCCCAATTGTAGATTTCACAGTCTCACTGGCTCCAACCAGTTGTGAGTAGTTGGGATTCTTGTACGGTTTCACTCAAAACAATTTTTAAACCATGATGGAAATTTTAGAACCACATATTTTTGTTGGTCCCTCTCTAAACAAATATTTTCTCTTCTATTAAGCCTTATCTAAAATTGCCTACACTCTATTCTACATATATTATCTCTTCTAAGTCTGAACTCAAATCTTTCATATAATTTTGAAATTTACCAATCTAAGCAAAATTATATAAAGTCACCTTTCCTTTCTCAGTAATTTAAAATTATGGCCTAGAATAACCCTTGAAATTTTAGAAATAACAAACTAATGGATTCAATATTTTATTAATGGAATAACCCTTGAAAAAATATCTCAAGTCTATTATTTTACACATAATATTTCTATTTGTTTTATTGCTTTTCATGAACTTGTAATTTATTTTATATCATGTCAGCTTTATTGTTTTTTTGTATATTCATTATACTTATTATGTTCCCACTTTATGATTACATCTAATTTCATTAATAATTTATTATATATTGCCTATAGATATCCTCCTGTGAATACCGTATACTAATGATTTAATGTATCACTTTTAAGTAAAGCCACTTTTGGCGTACAATAAAATAAATATTTCCATTATTTGAGTTTGGAAGTTGTGATTCATTATGATTGACTGTGATATTAGACTACTAGATTTTCTATTCGGTTTGCTTTATCATACTTATTCCTAAATGCTCATTTTTGATTTATTTGACACTTTGTATCTCTCCGTTTATCGATAGATTCCAATATTTTTTATGTTTTTAGGACATTAGGTACAGTTCGTGCGTTCTTGTTCAGGAAGACCACAATTTTATTGAAAATATAATAATGGCTCTCAAGCAGGGCTAAGCGTTACACCGTTGGCAGTATTCTAGGGGTGTATTTGTTTTTGGCCTGTTTGCGTCTTAGCCCAGCCTAATGACTGGCTTAATCACGAACTTAGCAACGCCTTGAGATAGGAGAGGAGCCGCGATGATAAATAACGGTAATCCCTTATCAAACGGGGGCACGTTTTACAAATTATACGCAATTTAGCGGATGAAGCCTGCCTATACGAAATTGGTACAGGGTGGCGGGGCGCTTTGTGACAAAATTACGAATATAATTAAGTATTGTCAAAATGAATCGTAAATCTAAGGGAAAAACACCGTTTGTGTCAATGGTTAAACGCAAATACAAACACCTCCGGATTCAAAATCGCTGGAGAACAAATTTTGACATTTTTGCATTTGTGTGAAAATGAACAATCTCTCAATAAAGTTTGACACAAATCCATTTTTTATACTATGAGTGGTGTCCTAAAAAGTAACTGCTTTTATAAAACACTGAAATGGTGAAACTGAATGAATACAATCACTTACGTCAGCAATTTTTGACACACCGCCGGATGACATTTCTAGTTTTAAATATTGACAAAACGTTCCACGTTTTCCGGTTGTAGTACAATAATTATCGAACTAATCATTATACACAGATATAAGTTTTTTCACATTTATATTGCATTATTAGTCGCATGTGTTACAAAACCAGCTGATAAACAACCAATTATATATGGTAAACGGTTATTTATCAGTTATGTAAAACTTCCTTCAATTTATCTAAAGCCTCATTTAATGATTAATATTTTGAGAACGAAAACTTAAAACCCAGACTCCCGTTAGGTATATCATCGAAATATTAATTTCAGTTGGATTGGATTTGCTTTGAATTTCAATTGCATTTTCAAATTTGAAACTGATAGTGTAAATAATTCAGAAAAGCAATAAAGCACCAGCTTTAATTTAATATTTTAACAGAAATTTTTTTTTTTTCAGACGATAGTTCACTGGTCTGCTCTGTTGGTATAATATAATCGTACGGCTATTAAACAATGATCGGTAGTAACTTTAAAAAAACATTTATAGCATATTTTTAACTGAGCGACTATGAAATAAATATGCAAAATGCAATCCTTCACAGTTATTTTTTTGGATATCACGCCGTGTTGCGCTACTTCTTTCTTTAAGTAATATTTAGGACAGCATTACAGTGTCTATAATCAGGGCAGATTTGTGCTTATGTACGTAGATATGATACCGTGTCGCCAACTCTAATCCACTAGGAGCAGGTACTAGAGTAAAATTTTAATTGGTTTTCTGTATTTAGTTTTGGTATAGTCGTCAATTACCAGATACCAATATAAAAATATAACACTATTGGGCTTAGCCCTGTCGTCTTTATTAATATTAATATTTATTTGATTACTTGAGAATATTCAAGGAAACATTATTCATAGTTACATGTAAAGGACTGCTGTCACTACTTTTAATGAATGGCTTCTATGATATTAAAAATTAATATTTTGCCCAGTTTCTTTAAATAGTTCCCCACACCTCACTATTATAAAGGTTAAAGGTAACATTAAACAGTGTGTGAAACAGCTGATTCAGTCATTTGGTGTCAAGGGAAATATCACTAAACTAGGAATAAAATATTAACGTTAGAAAAAACTCATTTCAGTTTTTTTGCGGGGGAAGATAGCTAAACAATTTATCAAGGCTCCATCAAGAGGAGGAGGGATGAAATAATAATATTTTAGTTTAAATACACACATTTATTGTTTTTCATAGCTAAATAAAATGTCAACACTTCGAACACACAAAAAACATATTAAATTTGTTCAACAAACTAACGCTCTTTAACTTTTAATTTGATGTTGTTCACCATAAAAAAAAATGTTTCACGAGAAATTCATATATTTTTGTGGACCTCAATAATCTTTAAAAAATCATAAAAATTATCCTAAAAAAAGTGAGCGAAACAAAATCTTAGCAACTCTTGTAACTATTATTCCGAAAGCATAATATTGGATCGCCGCAGATCATGTTCTTTGCCAGGTATTTGTGTATTTTTACAATTTGTGTATATACAATATGTTTGTTTTGGTTTGCCAAATAATTTCTGTATAACTAACCAAATTTTAACTAAAAAAATTCCAATAACTATTGGCAAACAATTTGACATATCTTTACGAGGTTTTCAAATTTTCACAGACTTACAAAGTTGTTTGTTCATCGAAGTGGACTTTGTTAAATCCTTAAGAAGTAATCTACTACTTAATATGTTGACATTATTCACTGTGGTCAACATTACCAAATCAGGTACATTGTGGGGCTTAGTTTATTTTTTGCCAACTGGATACTATGGCTTAAAGATAGGCCGCAAAAATATAAACTCTTGTACCAAGATCGCATTCTCAATCTGAAACTAGGAATAGTTCCGATGCTATTATTGAACTGCATGGACCATTCTCGTCGGCTTACTTTTCGTCTTCATCGCTTTTTCTTGAATATTTTGCAGAACGTCTTTTTCTACTCAGTAGTTTCGACTCTGATGATCAAATTGAATATTATGAAGTTCAAAATAAGGCAAAATATCAAACCAAAGACGTTCCACTCACTACATTTTTTAAAGAAATTTGCCCGAAGTCATAACACAATTATTATAATATTCCTACACTGTCATCCTTACAATTTTTTCCATTCTTCTCATCAACAAGGAAAACTGGTCCAGAAAGTAGATTGCTTTGCCTATCAAAAGACCTAAGAAAATTAACTATGTTGGGTTGAATTACATATGACAAAAGGCAGAATTTTATCACAGAGCTAGTATTAAAGTTAATTCCTCTGATTTACTCGGTGATGATTTTCCCCTTTCTCTTCTCTTGAATACTTGTATTTATATCTTTTAGAAATAACAGAACACGCAATTTTTTTTCTCCGTCCAAAGCATTGTTTAATCAATTCGATTGATTAAACAATAGACAGAACATTTGATTTTCTAACCCTCCACATTATTTAGATATTGTAAAAATTCCTCTATAAAATAGTGGACTTAAAAAAATTAATAATTTTTATTGAGATAAAATCAGCCGTTAAACTTGACTAAGTGCAAATTATCGCCTTTTGACGTGGCTTTATCTTTTCAAAATGTCAAATGTCCAAATATTTTTACGTCATTCTGTTTTTACTTTTGACATCGCATTAAAAGTATCGTAAGGAAAATTTTATTTTTATTTACAGGTAACGTGAGATCAATTCTTTTTAGCAGATAATCAATTTTGCTTTAATGACTTTAATAATAACTGGATTAATGTCATGTATAATGTGATTACGGTCCACCCAGTTAAGCCTTACTACTTGGGATTTGTTTACTCAATGTTAATACAACCCGGAGGCGTGTGATTATTAACATATTGATTTAAGAACATGCTCATAGATTATCACGGCCTATTTCCGTACATGAAATTTTGGCACATGAAGGAAAAAGAAACAAGGAGTGCTGTGCGTAAGAGAGATGGGGCGTCGACCCCTGTGAGGAAACTGCGTGGTGGTTATTTTTAAAACCATAACTGTGAGAAATTTTAAACGAAGATAACCGGGATAGTTTTAAAACTTTTTTTACAATAACCCCGAACAAGAGGCTCTGAGAAAATAATTTCTGACGCATTTGCCACCAAGACCAGAACACACCAAGCGCGGTCCGTCTATACAATTCTGTGGATACTTCGCATCCCTTGCATTTTAGAGTGAAAAAATTTGGACTTCTAGCTGTAAACAGAAATACTGCAATTTAAATATTTTAATATTTCTACAGCGACCTTAATGTGATTTTTTATTACAAAAACGGCTCTGTAAAAAATCATAAAAATATTATTACTATAAAACATTGTGCATATTATCGTCCCGTTTCTGTGAACGCACAACGAACGACACGATACAAACAGCCTGGGCGAGTCTAAATACACATACATCTCAAATACTGTGAAACGCGTAAACACATTGCGGTGTGGAAGCGATCTGTAAACCGTATCCAAGAATGCTAGAACGTACGTTCTTTCCGCGTCGATTTCTTCGTCAACTTCATACGATATTAATGATAGAATCCAATGTTATTATCTCATGTGTATAATGCACAGAATCTTATACTCTATTACTAATCCATTGGATTTTATACGCGCGCAGCTTTGACAGTTTGTTTTGAGCTTGAAGTTCAAGTCGAATTCTCATTGAATATTATTAACCTGCGATTTACTTTTTAATCATAATTTAAATAAATAAAAATTAATACAAAAAATAATATGAAAACTTTGCCAACGTGTTCTAAATGATAAAACTGAATTCTGTGGTTGTATAATTGAAACATTAATGCAAAAAAGTTTTGTGTCTCGGGAATTTGCGAAAAAAAACTTATTCTGGATACTGGTAAAATTGAGTTACGGAGCTTTATGGAGATAATTTTAGACGGTACCTAATTGTATCTCGTTCGTGGGCTAGCGTTTAAATGTGCATATGTGATATCAAGTACGTAGTAAGTACGAGAATAAACATTTGATGTCCAGCATCCCTTCTACAAAAAGTCACCGACCGCCACTGGAACACACCCCACCCGATGAACACGGGCAGCCCTGCTAAGCCACCAGACGTAGCCAACCACTTGAAGTGATCTATGGCAAAGATGTACGTTATCCAATACCTACCGAATTGGTTTAAATTGGTTAAAATAAAAACTAAATATACATATTTATCCAAGATCTTGATTGCATTTAGTTTGGGTAGAATCTTGCAATCATACAAAAAGATATCAACTAAAAAAATCAGATTAAATGAAGAGGATGTAACCATCAATAGAATTGACACATTAAAAAATGACGTAAGTTGATATGGTCGGTTATCTTAGTGGTCAGAGCACTTCCATGGCAAAGAAGTGGTCCTGGGTTCAATTTATAGATGCGTCTGAATCTTTTTCTAACTTTTCTGTTATATTTTTCGTGTGACTTTCGTTAATATTATCTTCAATGATAATAATATTAAAAAATAAAGTGGTTTTGTAAAAAAAGACGCATTTTTCTCATTTTTTAATTTTATTTTTCAGAACCATTTTAGGGCTTTTATTTCTAGCATATCTACCTACCTGTAAACGAGTATTAATTATTTGGTTCGAAAAATCCCTAAGGCAAGAAGAATGGATAAAATTGGACTGACCGTCATTTTTCATTGGCTTAAGAACATAATACTGTTAAAGATTATACGATACGGCCGGCTTAACAGCTCAGAAAACGGATTGAGTATCTGACGTACCGTTTACAGCCGAAAAGCGTTATTGGAATGAGCAGTACAAAAAACATTTAAAATATATTATAAAATGGCCGTGAAAACAACGAGAGCTGCTAAGCCCATTGGAGAAATCAACTTATAAAAAGATTTGGGAAAATAATCCTCCATTTTTGCGCTTTTCTATACATTCACTGATCGTTCAACAGTCTTTACCTGTTTCATAATCCTCTAAGTCTGTAAGTATATTTTAGGTCGTAATGCAGGGATTGACTACATTTGCAAAAAGAATTGCCTAATTATTTTAAAAAATATTCCCTTTATATTTATTTAGGTACACTAAGCTTTACAAAAAAAGAGCCGGTTTAAGTTTTGGGATATATAAAAACTTTTAAACATTAATCGCTAAATTAATAGTCAGTGCGGTAATCAGACTATTTTAAACAGTGAAATTTACTTAGCGACAGCACTGACTTCGTAATATGCCGGTCGTGCGCCCAGACCTTTAGCATTGCCAACAAGAAAAATTGTCCACATCTAGGATTTAAGCGAACTGAAGGACATGCTTTATTGACTCTTCTGTCTGTAAAGTGATTACTTTAATATGCTTATAAAACAACAAAAATAGTGACAGTAACAACGAGTATATATAAAAATCACCGCCATTTGCATACTATCGTTGTTTAATGGCACTGACTTAATAACCCGATACTTTAAAATCTGTCGTGCCTCCAAGCCTGTACTTACTTATATGCATATGTCGTTCGGCTAAAACTAGGCTATAGCAAAAGCTTGACTATATTTCTTAAATTGATATCTGTTTGGCATAGTGCCCGCCGACTGAGTGTTGTCCATCTATGGTCGAAAGCGTAAGGCGTCCGGCGCACACAATCAGGACATAAAGCTCCGTGATGGTAAAAACCCAACTGGATTGCTTAAATAGATGTATATTTAGCATAGTGCCCGCCGACTGAGTGTTTTCCATCTCTGGTCGAAGGCGTAAGGCGTCCGGCGCACACAATCAGAACATAAAGCTCCGCGATGGTAAAAGCCCGACTAGGTATTGGATTTATGAAAGCTTTACCTCTGTAAAGCACTTCTGTGGGCAATATTCGGAATAGTTTCATCCAAAGCACCGCGCTCTTTTTTATTCCCGTATATTTCTTTTATCGCTCACTAGCCATTACCTCAGGAGGATATGCCATTTGCTAGGAAACAGTACTGCAAAATAGTTTCATAATAATTGATTTCTTTAACCCTAAAATGCATTTGACAAACCTTATGGTGGTTTTTCAATGAAAACGAATTCAAGCAAAAAATAAAATTAAATTTTAGTTTGATTTATGAATTTTAAAACCCTTATTCAAAATGGTGTAGGAACTGCACCTGTAAATATTTTTCTTGTTTCTAGCAAGGTCCACAATAGCAATACCAAAAAGACCACACAAACAATTGTGGCGAATTTTGATACTTCATTCCAATTTGTGTGTATTTATATAACGAAATACCGTCCATACTTCATTGATCTTCACAATCCGCGACACTTTTAGCATCTACGTTGAGGTAAGGCGCAGTATTCACAAGGCTAAAATAGTAACAATTATAGAGTCCACAAATGATATAAAAAGAGATGAAATTAACAAGTTTATTGACTTTTGTTTCTAACAGTAGAAAAATTTCCGGAAACTTTCCAAATTAACTTTTCTTTTAAAAATCATTTAGGTGTTGTGTGTTTTGCCAGTATTTAGAATTCATATCTTTTCACCGACATAAACAGAGAAGCCTCTGCGACTCCTTTCAAATTTTTATTACCTATTTTTCTTAAACGACAGCAACCTTAATAAACATTTTTTTAAACCTAAATAACTAACAATATTATGAGTAATACGCTCATTTATTTATTTTCATCTTATGTTGATGATAAAATTTGATTCAAATTCTGGTTGGGGTGAATGTTTGTGAAAACGGGAATAATAATATCTTAGCAACAATAGCTTTTTTAAACTATGAAAAAAAATTTAAAAAAAGTTTCGATTGAAACTTTTATCAGATTAAAAAAAAAATATTTCATAATAAGTTTTAGAAAAATATTTCAAAAATTTATTATCAAAACCGTAAATATTTTGGGTAACACACTTATATTAAATTAGCTCCATTTGTAGCAATCATAATACTGTAATACCTGTAATCGGTAGGCAATTATTAGCCTGAAATCAATATTATTTATTTATATAAACGTTCGTAATATCACAGTCGTTCCAATTCGTCAAATAATATAAAGAAAGTCAAGAGAATGTTATGAAAATATCTTACTTCTCCGCTCGTTTCCTAGGAAATATATTGAAATCCATTCAATACATCAATATTACGTACATATTAAATATTACGTAAATAAATCACCTTGCTTTTTAAAACATCTATTTCGCATGGAATATTTTCGTATCTAAATTACAATTATTTGATGCTGGTAACATAATGCCGCGACATCATTATATGTTGATCCTTTGTAACATATTTGTCCCTTCAATCTTCACGTACCGGGTCTTGTCGTGTCAGGAGCAGAGAAGAGAGTAATGGATAAAGTGAGAAAATTTGTTAACTTTCCTCTTAAATGGTCTCTGAGATAAAATCACACATTAAAAAAATAATACCGTTGATCACACATTTTCGTTGATCACACTTTATCGTTGATCACACATTATCGTTGATCACACATTATCGTTGATCCACATTATCGTTGATCACATATTATCGTTGATCACACATTATCGTTGATCCACATTATCGTTGATCACACATTATCGTTGATCACACATTATCGTTGATCCACATTATCGTTGATCACACATTATCGTTCATCACACCTTATATTAATAATTAAAACATTTATTTGCAGATTGATAAATATTACATATTTTTTATCATAAATTCTATTGATAAAAAGGTCACTGCTCAGCTATGCATTCCGGATCTCTCCGGGAATGCAGCTCGTTTTCAGCAGTGCCTCCCTTATTTATCAATGATCACACGTTATCGTTGACGACACATTATCGTTGATCACACATTATCGTTGATCACACATTATCGTTCATCACACCTTATCGTTGATTACACATTATCATTGATCACACGTTATCGTTGATGACACATTATCGTTGATCACACATTATCGTTGATCACACTTTATCGTTCATCACACCTTATCGTTGATTATACATTAACATTGATCACACGTTATCGTTGATGACACATTATCGTTGATCACACATTATCGTTGATCACATATTATCGTTGATCACACATTATCGTTGATTATACACAGAAGAAAAACGCATATTAAAAGAGACTAGTATAAATACTCTTCTTTCTAAAAAGAATTTGAAAAAATAGTAGGTACAATACATTTCAATATTTTATATTCGTCTTTTCCATAATTTGTATTGTTTCATTATTCCGTAGGCCACCTTTCCTTTGCTTTTTGCCTGACTTCCCAAGAAGAACTAGTTCTTAGAATATTTAAGCGCAAAGCATACATTACTTCAAATAATCGTACAACAATATCATTTCTATAGCGAAGTATTACCAAAAAAAAATCTCATTAACTACAGTACCTAATAGTTTCAACCCGTCGAATCCTTTGGAGAATAACTCCAGAAGTTTAAGGAACATTAAAAAAAAATCGTTGAAATTCATCTCATAATATGTTAGTATAACTGTTGTTCTAGCAAAGAAAGGAGAATAAAAATACTTGTAATGAGTTGTTTTGTAGTAAGTATGTATTCCCTGTAATCATCCCTACTTTGTACGAGGCGACGTTTCAGTTTGTTAGAATAAAATAAATAATCATTTTTCCAAGTATTTGATATTTTGTGTGGCGAACATTTTTTTTTCTTAGATAAAAATAATTTCTTAAAAAATTAGCTTTCACATAAATTTTTTTAAATCTATAAACTTTGGCGTAAAAATTTAAAACATTCAGTAGGGTATCAGGTGAAATATTGGGTAAAATACGTCATTCCTGTATCCATCCTTGTTCATAGCAAAGCTCGATGTCAACACATTAAAAGCACGCCGAAAATTATTTTAAGGTAATTTTTTTTTTTTTATGGAACTTCACCTCATTCAATTATATTGAAAGATATTAAATTATAACAGGTATAGTCGTGGGAGATCCCATACACTTTTTTATACTCCGAAATCTAGAACTTCTACCTATCATTCACCAATCAACAGATTGACTCAACTGCTTAACGATTCTGTATTGACCATTGACATTTTCAACGTCAGTAACTTATGGCGTAGAATGTCACAAAAAAGACTGCCTCAAATTTGCGATTTTCTCCGTAATATATTGGTGCATAACCTTTTCATGGAGAACATAGATAAACAAATAAATAACTACAATTGAGTCCTCTCCTGAAATAACGTTGTGTCCACAAATATTCTTGTTTTGAGAAAGATTGTAAAAACGAAATCAGTTATATTTCATTACATTTTAATGAACGTACAAGGTAATAAAATTAAAATTTCATCAATAACTCAACTTCGATAGTTTTATTGGATATATCATTATTCCGGGAAGGTGCCAATTGTAGGATTGATGAAGACCTAAAAAATCACAAAATCGAACTTTACTTGTTAAGATTAACTCGAAGAAATGTAAGCAAATAAATATCTGCTCATTTCAAATATAGAATTAAAATAGTAAGTTTTCTGATTAAAAACATATTCTGACTCATCAGTTCCAATTTTGAATATGACATTTCAATTCAAAACATATTCGAGTTTAACGAACCAGAGTTTCAAACACAGATAGAATTACAATCTATTTTTCGTTGTTTTGCTTTTGAATGGTGCATAAGCAATTGTTCAAATCAAATCACCACAAAAAAGCGCACACTAAACATAGTTGTTGGTGTCTAGGGTTAACTTACCATTTTGTATTTTTATTGCGTCTTAAATTGCTGGATTATACTTGTGGTAAGCGTTTTGTGAGTAGGTGTATTTAATAATCATTTAAAAGTTCAATAAAATATTATCCTATGCACCTGTATAAAGCTTGTTACGTTAGATTATACAGTCCGGCTAGTATTTTTCTTTACCAAAATACAAAATACTTTACAAGATAAGTCAAATGGTAAACATACAGGAGAAAGAAATGTTCGAGAATTCGCAAGTTTGTAACTAAATTGTCTAGAATTAGAATAAAATTTGGCAAAGCCGTATGTGATTCGCTTCTAATAAGAATTAGATGGCATCTTGTGGTTGATATGATTTTGATGACTTGGGTTTGGCGGAATATCAAATTCTCCTACTAGTTGTGTCTCTATTACCCTCGGCTGGGATACTTTTGTTTTTCCTACGATGTGACGCTTCATATAAAATAACTATTTAGAAGATAGCAACACGATTTTTTTGTAGAATATTCTTGGAATTATTTGTTCAGTATTATATCCTAAATAGACTTTTTTCGCATGAATTTTAGTTAAAAGAAGGGTTTTCGATAATGTAAATAAGGAGCTAGCACGACACGGCATAATATCCCCAAAATAAACCACTCCAATACCCTTGGCCACTAAAACCTCAAATCGCATGTCACTCCAAAATTATTATTAAGGCGAAATAGGTAGACTTGACCTGAAATTTGGCATTTTTGAGGCCACTTTTAGACGTATGGACACTTTTCTAGAAAAAAACACAAATTGATTTCGAAAGTACGTTATTTTATCTAGTAAAGTAAGATGTTAAATTTTGAAAAATAATATTATTTTAATATCATAATAAAGTGTTACCGTTGGACGATGCGCAGATGTGTTGCATTTCAAAAGGTGAATTTGTATTATACAACAAATATTTCAAATCATATAATAATACAGTATAATCAATCAATAAATTATCTACCAAAAGTATGTATAAGAATTTTGTTTTTATTTCAAATAAAATTACTAATAACTAAATCCGAGCACGCGTTTTGTGATGAAAATCCCTCAATTGGACTATTTATTTATGGTCTTACAAATTGGTATAGTTCAAATTTTTTTACAAAAATAATTTACCAAGACATTATTGAAACATTAGAAATAATTTATGACCAAAAAATATATTCTTCAAGTATATAATAGTAATTAATTTCGATTCGCGTTTGTGTATTTTTATTAACTCGGCACAAGACAAAATTTTGTCAGTTTCCGCCGCAACCGGGCGGCAAGTGGACGTCTAGTTAACGCCAGTCTAGTTAATGACATTTTAAAGAAATTCCTCGCTTAAAAATGGGGAGGAAAATACACTTGGAACAAAAGTTTTATTAGAAAACACAAATTAGGACATCAAAAACGTACGTGGGAGATATACTTTCAGAAAAAACAAAGGTTAGTGATATTTAATTATCCGTGTACATTGTACGTACTTATATGCTATAAGGTCGTTCGAAAGAATCAGTCAGAATAAGCACATATTTTTTATAACACTTGGCGATAATTTTCTGTTATTTAATTTCCAGGGAAAAGAATCAACTATGGACTATCAGGAGTTTATGTCTGACATCGATGTTTCATGTATAAATGTTAAAACTTATGCCAAAGTACGTGAAACTGTTTGTGATTGGTGGACAAAAAGTGCAACGAACCAAATGAATTTTGATTCGTGATGTGCGATTAAAATCATTTTTTTGTTCATAATTTCTATTTCATTGTCCAATTCACTATTACATTGGTATAATTCAACATATTTAATATTTTTTGTGTTAATTTTTGTTAGTTTCATAATGTCATATTGTGAATTTAGCTTCTTGTTTTAGGAAAAAACACGAGGTTATTTTTGACATACTAACCTATGATTTTTCAATCGAAATTTACCTCGTGAATTTAATAACATTTCGACATTAGACGATTCAGATCGCTCCGTTAACCATAAAAGCAAATACATGAAAGCGATACAATATTATGCAATCGCATAACTACATATGTAGGTAGGTACCGTAGAAAAAAGTTTGAAATAAAACCTAGTTTTAATATATATACTACTTCAGTTGTAAGGAATAAACCCTATTTTTAATGTCATACATATCAAATCAAGTAATACTTTAAAGATAAGTATTAGAAATAAAACTTACCGGTAATACCTTTCGGATAAACGAATAAATATGAAAAACAAAAGATTTTTACTCACCTTTGGAAAACCCATGTAAAATAAATTTAAAAAAAAAACAAATATTTGAAATTTTTTTTAAATTTTTGTTATTTGTTTTTTGGGTGTTACGCCGTGTTGCGCTAACTCCTTCTTTATCCAACTTTAGATAACACATCTGCCCTGATGATGGACACTGCAATGCTGTCCGAAACGTTGGCTAAAGAAGGAGCGCAACATGGCATAACACCCGAAAAACAAATAAAAAAAATACTTTTTGCCGTGAAAATCTTAAATCATATATTTTTTTTAAATGTTTATTCATATACCTACATATTTTATATCTACCATTGCAACGCACTGTATTCGTATTTATTTATGTTTACGCACTCCGACGTATAATTTACAAATATGTATGTAACTACTTATTAGGAAGAAAGCTACAATCGAGAATTCAATAACAATAATTGTTATTTCATCGGAACCATGCTGTAGTTTTCGTCAGCCGCGCGAGTGTACGGCTTGTAGTGGAATGAATTCGGTATTTCCGCTGGTTAAGGCTGGCCGCATACATACGTTTTCCGTATTCGATTTCCGAATTCGTTTTCCTTATTCGGACATCCGAATGCACGGAATCAGTAGAAAATACATTAACTGCCGCACACGTTCGTTTTAGTTCCGAACGGAACAAATTCCTTACGCACGTTCCGAATGCAAGCCGGCGCGTTCGGAGAAACCGAATGGAAAAAACCTAATGACGTCATGTGGAACGCAGCTCTTGCATACATTTTGTTTGTGCCGACGCAGACGTTCGGAAATTTCCGTTCAGTAATTCAGTGTTGCCAACGGATCTTGACCTAATATCGCCGTTTCTCATACATAAGGTAGCGTAAAGTAGCCGAATTTGCTGTTAGGTGGGACATGTTTAAAATTGATATTTTTACGTGAAAATAAAAATTTCGTGGGGGGGGGGCTTTTAGATTTTTTCGACGCCGATTCTCGCTCTGAGTAGCCTAAATGGCAATATATCGCCCTTGTTGGCAACACTGGTACTGACGTTTATACATTCCGAATAAAGAAAAACGAACGTTTGCGCTAGTCTCACGGAATTCCGAATACGCAAAACGAATTCGGAAATCGAATACGGAAAACGCATGTATGCGGCCAGCTTAAGACGCCTTAAGTATGTTTTAGATCCGCTTGAAGGAGGTACACATATTTCTTTCCCGGTGATAGAAGCTGCAAGGCTCAGTGAAATGTTGAAAAAGTGATAAAAAAGTGTTAAAAAAATGCAGAAAAAAAATCCTTCATGCACTTTTTAAAATCCTTTTCACAATACGCCTATTTAAAAAAAAAAATTCAGGTTGAACACAATTTTCTCCGTCTTACATTCGATATGCCTATGACGCGAATCGTATTGTCTGCACCACTTTTAATTCTGCACTCCTGGTTTTATAGAGAAAAACCACTTATGCCACTACCTGTACGAAGGCATTACGCAGTATAAATAGGAGTTTCAAAATTTTAAAGTGGTCGTTTAAGAGAAGCGAAGGGAGGGAAAAAGACACCGCTTGTTAGGAATGAGTTACGCAAAATGAGATTATAACTTCTTATTACACTACACTTTTTGAATAGAAATTTCACTATCTTAAAATTTCACAGCACTCCACTATCCATATTGCTTTATAAATCTACCCGCACTCCGTCTAGGTCGTCTAAGACGAAATTTAAAGGATGTTGAGGACAGTGTAAAAAAATATTGTTAATAAATATAATGCGATAGCGCAGATACGAAACATTGACCGGTCAGTGGCTGAGTTGGCATCGGGTTTAGGTCCCACCCAGTCGTAGTGTGTTCAAACCCTCGACAGGATAATTCTTCCATCACAACACAGGCAACATTTTCCGCTTACTGTAGTGGTAGTAGAGGAGATTTTCAAATATTTTTAGGTTATTCGCTACCTAGAAAACCGACAATAAAATTTACGTAACTTTTTAAGCCCATCATTTATAAAATTTCAGGTTTTTGCAAATAGAACCAACTGCCCAAAATTAGCGAACTATGAAGTTCAATGGACCATCTTATTTTGGAAAATGTCAGGTTATGAAAGAGACGAGCTTAAGAAGATAAAATGATACATAATACATGTTATTTCGTCAGGCCATTGGTCGCGCTTGATTTGTTCAGCTTCCCAGCCAATGTCAGAACCAGGGCTCAAATCTTTAACTTGCACCAATGCGGCAATAGGTCAGCCAACGGTTTCCGCTTTGTCACCACGCGAAGATTTGACGCATATGTATCGCCGGTAAAGTGTTCCATTTTACCTACCGATGTTCCATATCAGAAGTCAGCCAACGATTTCAGCCTGATCACAATGTGATTATCCGTTGACCAAATTGTTTCAAGTGTTGATTGCCGTGCTTATGCAATGATTAGTGTTAACCTCGTTCTATATCAGTAATTGCCGATATTAATCCGGCATAAAGGCTATATTCATAGTGATGATTGTCGTGCTTGAGCAGGGGTAGCGTTAAAGTGATTAGTGATTAGCGTTTTGTGATTCATATATCTGAACATCCACATACATCAAGACATCCAAAGCTGGTAAGTGCAATCGTGTGTGTTTTTTTGTGTTTTAGTTTGGGGGCAGAGCAATCGAAAGTTTCAGTGTTCAGAGATAGGATAGAACGCCTTTTTCTAACCCCTTACGTGGCGCTACTTAACGCTTCACCGTACTCCTGTTTATTTTTTCAACGCTTGTTACAAACACCATGAAAAAAACCACATAGGTATCTAAAAATTGAGCTCTCAAAATATGCGTTTCTATTCACAAAAATTTTTGCTATGGATATAGTTTTGTAACATCCAGTATTTTGATCGTATTTATAATCTGTAAAAAGCCCGTTTAGAAGGAATTTTTTCTCACGTTGTTTTAAAGTAGTAAATTTAATAGCACTTTTTTTCGTGAAACTTTAGAGCAAATATTTGAATGAACAATGAACTCACTTAAAGAAAACTCGAGTTGAACAACTTAGCACTTTCTTTTGTTTGTTCATGGAGAGTGTAAGTACTCAAAATAGAAGCACACACTCGTGTGGAGGTTAGTGCTAAAAACGACTCAAAAGTACTAAACCACGTAAAGATAAAACAAGAAAAATACGAAATTCATTTCGGAAGAGTTTTAAAGGTGTGGAATTTTACTGCATTTGCAAAATACGACTTTCCACTGCGCTCTATTACTATTATTAAAAAAGTTTTACAGGACTTATTTATTCAATAGATTTACGACATTCAGTTAACATAATTATGTTATAAGTTTTTGTGCAATGTTTATTGTTCAGAGATTTTATTTCAAATTTATGAGGGTTGTGTCAACACAGTGAAACCATCTCTTGTTGAAAAGCGTTTTTCTTAGTTCAGCTTGGAATAATATATTATATTTAAATTTGTTTTCGATGTGACATATATTTACTATTTTTCTGCAATTTTTTGTAAAGGTTGGTGATTAGTTAGTATAGAACAAGAACTTGTTTAGACTGGCACTCATTTAATGTTAGATAACTGTTTTTAAATTGAGCCTGTCTTATAGGGTTCACTGTAGATTGGAACGTTCAATAACCACAATTCACAGTGGAAATTGCATCGTGGAACTGCCACGGAAAATACACCGAAAACAATACATAAAATAAAATGTCTGAATAATGCTGAGACAATCTCACCTAACCTAATCCAACCTGACAGAACTGTTTATTTCCTTGTAATACTTGGATATTATGTTGTTTTATAGTAACATAATATACTTTACACAATTTATTGAAACAGGATTGATACAATTAGTATAGAATTCCCATTAATTAAAAAAAATATAATTGTATTTAAAATATAATTCGAAACTTTACCTTCTCACTTAAAAACCGCTATTTTTTCGAGTATACATGACGTCACGCGTACCTCGGTTTACAATACGTTCAATCCTACTTGGGTTGGTATTAAATCAAAAAATCCCAATTTAAATACATAAAAAGAGTGACATAAATACATAAGCACATCTTTGTACGAAATTGTCCGCATTAGACGCACGTAGACGACCGACCCGTGAGGTAGCGGGTGTAGGATCTGTCATAACCCGCCGACCAATTAGAGGGCGTTTTAAGAAAAAAACCTAGATCACAAGGCCGCGTCACTCATTCATAGCAGCCTTCAATTTTGTATGGGATATAACAAATAATTTATTTTTTTAAATTTATTCTTATTTATTAAAACTTCTCAAAATGTTAAAAAAACTTAATTTGCAAAACTTAATTTAAATAAATACATTTTAGTTTTATTGAGTTTTATTTCTCGATGTACATTTGTTACTTACATTTTGTTTACTTTGCTACCGGTTTCGACACAACCGTGTCATTAACTAGCAATCTTAAAACTAATTTAAAAATTATACAAGTACAGAAAGATTTGTATGTTATAAGGTGAGTAGGGTGATTTTTTTAAAAATAAAACTCAATTAGACAAAAATGTCTAGAAATACAAAACTTTTTAAAAAAATACATTTTTTATGGTTCTCATACAAGTTAGGAGGCTGATTTGATTCAGTGTCCCTGCCTTGTGATCTAGGAGGTTTTGGTTTAAGTCTCTTATGGTTTAAATAATTTTAAAATTACGATTTATTATTTTCTAAGCATAATTATACATACTACAACTAATATATTATTCACAATCAGGGTTTGTTGATCTATATGAATGTATGTTTTTAAGCCATAACATATTTCATTCAAGTTCTTTATAACACGAGACAATATATAAATAAAACGATTTGTGCACTTAAAGATTTACGTGCCTTTTTAAAATCTAAAAAAGTGTGATTTGAGAGTTGAAATATTTTCTGACAGGAATTTATCAAGAAAACGATCATACAGCTTCATATAATAGTATACATCAACACCAACAGTTTCAAAGAAAGTTCAAACATTACAAGGTACTTCATTAATAACTCTTCCTAAGAGGATAATATAATTCGTCTTCGTATAAGGATAAAGCTTACCTAGAGCTTTAGTATTAGTAATATTATTTAACACTCGTTGCAAAGTTTTCAAGTCCTTAGGTGACGTGAGATATTGAGATGAAAGAAGGGACAGGTGTTTTAGAAGAAGGGAGTGTTGCCATATGAGTCAAGTGAACGAAATGGTGGCACAATTCAAGTATATGGAAGTTGTAATAGGTTCCGTAAACGCTGATGTTTAAGTTGATATTTGTTTTCTATGTTAAAATATAGGAGATTAGTTTCAAAATAAAACTTTAAGGTGGCTTAGCAATAGGTAAAGGAAAACCCCGCTTACCCAAATAACTTGATGACGGCTTAAGCGTTCGTTCGTTTTGCAAAAGTGTGTAAGATACCCTCAGTATCACCCTAGTGAAAGACCATCATTCGAAATTGAAACGTTGCTTAAAAATGTATTTAGCCGTGTTTGGTAACCAGATCTGAATAAGTATCTGGAACCAGGTACTTTAGTACTTTCTCTTCCCTATCTCCTTTCCCTCGTCACCAATTGGGAATGACATATTCTCACGCACTGGTTCAAGATGGTTGGGAGCAGGTGGAACTCTTGTGAAGTATTCACATAAAAAATATGTTAATAAATTTGAATTGTTACATAGTGAATGCCAAAGAAATACAAAAAAAATTGAATTACACCATCGAGATTCTTTTTTGAGTTATCATGCCATGTCGCGCTTCCTCCCTATTTAGCCAATGTTTAGGACAGCCTTACAGTGCCCATCATTAAAGCAGTCGTGTGAATTGTATAAAAGTATTCGTTCATATATGGAGAGGTACAAAAATTAGTTAAATTTGTGTTGTTTTCGGCGTTTATTTTTGGTGTTCTCCTTAAGTTCCGGAAAACAAGAACTATCAAGCTTGGCCCCATCGTCGTTCCTTTGATATTAATGGGGTGTCGCAAATTTAAAATTAGAATTAAATATTAGTAAAAAACTTTTTTCGACAAATTTAGATTTGATGTTCCATGAAACTTCGGAAGATTTGCCTTGTGGTTGTTCTATCACCTTTTTGATATATTATAAATAAGTCTAATTTCTTCAAATTCTCATTTTTTTTCTATTTATAAAAAAGAGTTTAATTTTTGTGACTAATTGTAGAATACACGAGAGATACAGGTCATTAATCAATTAATCGATTGCAATTAGTTTTTTTATACAGTCCCCTTAGAGTTAATTTAAAATCATTATTATTATGTAAATTAGGTTCACATCTAAGAAAAAGTGTTCAGCAATCTTCGTTTGTTTTGACGGCGGTTTATTAAAGATATAATTAGTGCTACGCAATTTCAAATCGAAACTAGCAAACGAAGGTCGCCGTCTCAATAATATCTAAGACCTTTGCAAACAAATCTAATGCTCTATCAATGGAATCAGAGCCTTTCATTAGGAATATCAAGGTCTTTGGTTGAAAAAGGCTTCGTCTAATCAGAACGTCTTAAACGACGTATGAATATGTCATTTAATACGGCTAAATTTCAAACGTTGCCGAATAATCGTGAGATGGGACTTGGGATTAAGGCTGAACATGAATATCCAATTTCTATGGTGAAGCGATATCGAACTGGTGAGCCACAAAACGACGAACAAGTCCTTGCTTATCTCGAATTACAATCAAAAATATTTGTTCAATTCCATGTAATATGTAGTATAGAAGGTTTTATTGAATTTTTTAATACAACAAAAAATATTTTCTCTTCGAAGAAGAAAGTTTCCCCAATGAAAGTTTTTGTTTATTTATTTATTTTTATTAAAAATATATATTGTTAATTGTCTTCTTAAAATATAATACACTTTAAGGTCGGGAGTTTGTATCGTAAGATATTTCCAATAAATATCTAACAGGACCCGTTATGTTCGTTCTATAGGGCACTCTGAGTTATTCTAACAAGGGAAGAACTCGAACTGAGCTGCCAGCCTAGGAATCGGCTAGCATCGGCTGTACTCGTAACCATTCGGTTACAGTTAACATGTTGTCTCTGTCATGCGTCGTCAATACCGCCACCTATGAATATATTAAAACTACATAAACTGAATAACGATATGAAAATGAAATACTCTACACTATATACCACTACACACCACTACGAATACACAACTTTTAATTAATAATAACCTAGGTACATGTTTCAAAGCCAATGACTTCTCCGCCAGGATAACGAAAATCAAATTATTATCCTAGAGTAGAAGCAATTGACTTTGAAACATGTTGATTATTATTAATTAAGAGTCGTGAATACAAAGTATTTCATTTTCACATAATTAAAATTATGCCACAAAGTAATTTTGTAACTATTGAAGAAGTGAATAACAATAACACACTGTACACTTGAAATCTGTTAGGCGATATTGAAACTATAACCAAATTTTTAATTATAAAACCAAAAAAAAAATATGTTAGAATTCATTATTTGTATCCAATATTACACATATCAAAGATAAGATAAGAGCTTTACCTTAAGCGGTAAGGTAAAGCTCATACCTTATCGCGCCACTATGGGCCACGGATCTACTACGCTCGGCTTTGCACGACCATAAAGAAGAGCCTTCATATAATGAATGAATCCGTGGGATTACAACAGAGCCTTTGTCTTGTGAAATCTTCCCTGGCCTGCGTCCCCCACTTGCCCAGAGATATCTTCGCGGGCCTGCATCTCTCGCGCAGTGAGCTCATCCGCGCTCGCATCGCCTGCTGACCAGCTCAACCCTACCTTTGGTTCTCTTACTTCACACTGGAGTACCAGAAAGACTCAACGTCTTCCCCAGTGCTGAATTCCATTTACATGTCCGGTCTCTACCAACGCAGTGTCGAGCCACCGACTTCATCGCCTCTACCGTTCCACCACCATCATCTCCTCTTAGACGACCTGGAGAACTCGCCGCTGACTACATCAACCGACGAGGTGTCAATCTTCGGCCCGGGAAATTGATCATATTTATCCACCACCTGCGTGAGCATTGGTCCGGAGTTCTCACAACTACACTGACTCAATAAACGCTATGATCTCATGACATCTTTCATTCGCTTCCTTACCACATCCCTAAATATACCTTACGAGTAGATCGTTTTGTTGTTTTCTGTTTGACTGGTTTGCAACAAACACAAATATACCTTACGAGTACATCGTTTTGTTGTTTTCTGTTTGACTGGTTTGCAACAAACACAAATATACCTTACGAGTACATCGTTTTGTTGTTGTCTGTTAGACTGGTTTGCAAAAAACACAAATATACCTTACGAGTACATCGTTTTGTTGTTTTCTGTTTGATTGGTTTGCAACAAAGACAATTAATGATATGCATATACGTATACAACGGACTAGCTGTCAGATTTTCTGGAAGTGTGGTAAAATAAATTATAAATGTTCTTGAAAATACTAACTTTGTCAAAAAAAGTATATATAATGTTTCAAAAAGTGATTTACCAAAAGTTTTATATAGAATACAAATATGTATTATTATACATAGAAATAAACTTGTTTCTTTAAAAAGTACAGAGTTTGCAGAAATATTATTGTATCATAATATATTGTGAAAAAATAAATTTAGATCGCACTTAGGATTTCGAGTATTCCAAAAAGGTTATTTAACTGAAGTGAGTTATCTAAATAGTTTTAGAAAGTTAAGTACCTACCTAATTAGTGGTTTAATTTTTTTTTAATACGAGTTTCCAGGTAAATAAAACTCGATCACAGAATATCATAGAATAAAGAATAAAAAAAATATATTTTTTTCGTGATCCAAAAGTGATGCGTCCAATCTGGCCTTATATTTAATATATTTTAATTAATTACTTCGTTTCAAGCGGAATTCGACTCCAGGCAGTGTGAGAGAGAAAGAGCGCGTGCTAAATGGGAAAGGGCCCACAGGTAATAAATCAGTGGCGACGTTGGTTTAGTGTAAGATATTTTTAAAATTCATTGTAAAGGAAACTTTGAAAATTCAATGAATAATTTGTTTTGAAAAGCAGTTTTTTATTTTATTTAGTATACATTATTTAAGAAATGTTTTGACTGCCCAGCTAGGAGGATTCCCGTTTTAGGACAGTCAAATTAGAATGAGTATTAACATTTTGATAAGTTGTTTGATAAGTATAGTATTAAAATAATAATGAAATAATAGGCATATGTACTCTTAACTGGCCTAAGCCTACTAACATATTTTGTATAAAAATGAATAACAAAGAGAAAAAATAGAATAAAATAAAATATCCAATTAAACATAAGATTAACTGCTGCTTGGGTAGCATTCTAATTTAAAAGTACTAGGTAGGTACATATATACACATAATGATAAAGATTAGAACATAAAGGTATCTTTTACATGGTTTATTTTTTATTGGAGTTTTTGTTGTTGTTTTTGGTTTGTGTTTGATTTCATTTTTTGTGTAGTAAAAATTCACTCTCCTTTCTACCTAATTGATGAAAAAAATTAGTGGTCAGTTTATGAAGAATAGCTGTTTTTTCCTTTTTCCAAGCATCAGGCATGAAGTTGTATAGTTTTGGACCTAAGAATAAGATGTGTCTTTGAGCGAGAAATGTTTTAGTTGTGAGTGGTACAATAGGCCACTTGCATCATATTTTTTAATTTTTTTTTCCGGTTAAGGAAAATATTCTAAGACATTCTGTATTATTATTATTTTTTTTAATCGTATTTTTGAATACTGGGGATTTTTTGAAAATTTCAATCCGAAAAATCAGACCTTTTTTTATAAACCGGAAAGACGGGACATAATTTTATAGGTGAGAAAAGACAATGATTACATAGCCGAAATTCATTTTAAAAAAAGAACGTTTTCCACACGAATGACACAGCAGAATAACGAGGCATACCAAAAATATTACATCTCATAAATATTTTTTTCCTTGATCCATCTTATTGATCATAAATCATTATAATGTACAACGTCTATATTAATAAATCCAATGTAATATACTTGTACTTGTAAATTATAATAATAATAAGAATATTATAAAATTTGATTTTGATAAAATCAGCACCATAACCATTATACCTCTAAAACACGTACCGACATCTAAATTGTACGGGGTTCTCTTCACATCTGTCAAAAATTCAAACCAAATGAAAAGTTCGCAGAGAACAAACAATAAATCTAGTGAACGAATTCTAAAATTCGCCTGAAATCAAAGTGATGCCACATAAAAAAATTAAATCAGTGTGGAATTTTACAAAATTAATAGGAACATTTTCAGTAGACGGGACATTTTCATGTAGTGACGACACGAGCCCAAATAATGGATTTATTTATTTAAAAATAAAAATAAATGTACATTTCTACAAAATTTTACTAACATTTTCGTAATCTTAGTAAAAAGATCTATCCACACGATTTTTTCCAAGTCGTTATGAAATCCATGCAAGTGGCCTATTGGATTTCTCCATGAGTGGCGGGTGTCGTGAGAGTGGTTAATAGATGGGTAGAGGTGGCGTTGTTGATGGGTGTTTAAAATTAATTTTCTCATATATAGTTGTCTAACATCCAGAACTCGGAATTCTTCAAATAGTGCATCGCTATGATATCTAAATGGTTTTTTGAGGATTACCCCTAGTAGTGATTTTTGAGCTTTTGCTAATTTGTTCAAAACAGTTTTTGCACACCCACCCCAACCTAAGGATTCATAGTCTAGAAGTGACCCACACATAGCATCATAGATGAGTTTCAATTCTTTTTTACGTAAGATATTTCTGATTGTCATAAACATGTACGTTAGCTTTCTAACCTTTGTGGCAACTAGATCTATGTGTCCGTCCCATCTAAGATATTTGTCTAATATAACACCAAGGTATTTTATACTGTCTACGCATTACAATTTATAGCAATTACAGGTAGTGGAGTCAATGCATTTATGTATAAAAATATTATATGCTTCCTTGGGTTGGCCCGCTTCTGTCGCACTAAATCGTATAAATTTTAGTTTTTTTCCAAATTGAGTGTCAACAGATTATAGTCTAACCAAAGTTTTAGCGTTTTATTCCACTTTCTGCTTTGCAGTGTACATCGTTCCATGTTTTATCTTAAAATATTAAGACAGTATCATCTGCAAACGTTATAATATGATTGTAAAAATTGCTGTTACACAAATAATTGATATAAATACTGAACAAAATAGGTCCTAAAGTGCTCCCTTGGGGTACACCAAATTCTACAAGGGCCGGACCGCTAACAGTATCATTAATTTTAACTTTTTGGTATCTGTTAGTTAAGTAACTATCCATCCATTTATATAACAGTCCCTGAATACCAATAGCCTTTAGTTTTTTTAGAAGTATTTTATGCGAGATGGTATCAAAAGCTTTGGCAAGATCTAAAAAGAGAGCGATGGATTTATTACCCCGGTCAATATTATTGGAAATAATATCCGCCAGCTTAGCAATAGCATTTTCTGTTCCTAGACCTGGTCGAAAGCCGAACTGGTTATTAGATAAGATTTTATGTCTTTCAAGATAGAGGGTGAGACGAATTTTTACGATTTTCTCGATAATTTTTGAGAATGAGTTTTTTTTAATTTTTTTTTTTATATTAACTCCACACAGGAGGCCCTGAAGAAAATAATTTCCCTAAGGGCCTATGTCATCTTTGGGGATGCTGTGTGGAGGGTCTTTTTGTGGAGAGGAAGGAGTGAACATGGGTCTTGAAGAGTCCCATGTTGTAGGAGGGAGGAAACACAGAGGCCGGCAGTTCGTTCCACAGCCGAGCTGTTGAACTTAAGAACGAATCGTAGAAGTGACCCATTCTCATGTGACAAGTGCCAACTGTGTACAAATGTTGGGCATGCGTTTGGCGTGTATCCCGACTACGCACTGGTGCCGAAGGGATCAATGACGCCTCAGAGCATCTTCCATTGTAATACCGATAGAACAAGGACAGCATACCTACCTGACGCCTGTGCTCTAAAGATTGCAGTCCGTTTGTTAAGATTGGGGAATCTATCAAACGGACCGCCCGTTTTTGCACAGAGTCTATGGTTTTTTTCAGGTATTTAGGGGCTCCGGACCAGAGATGGCTGCCAAATTCGACAGTAGGGCGCACTTTAGACCTACCTACTACCTACTTTTAGACCCTCCACACAGCATCCCCAAAGATGACATAGGCCCTGAGGGAAATTATTTTCTTCAGGGCCTCCTGTGTGGAGTTAATATTAAAAAAAAAAAAAAAAAAAAACTTGCGATTTGTACAGGGTCAGCAGTTGTGTATTATTAAAGTATCTGCGGGCCCTGTACAGTACGCCCAGCTTCTGAGAGGCCAACTTTACTCTGGCTTCGATGGAGCCCCCGTACCTGAGCTGGTCACTTATAGTTATACCAAGCATATCAATGGAAGGCCTGTTCGGAAGATTGCTTCCGTTGAAGGAGACTAGATTATCATTTGGATCCCTTTTAGACGTAATCAGACAGGATTGGTTCTTTGAAACATTAAATTCGACGAGATTATTTTTACCCCAGGAGGAAATACTCTCGAGATAACCGTCCATTCTCTGCTTCAAAGCCCTCCGAGCCGTTGGAGTTTATTTGAGTTGAGTAGAGATATTGGCCGATAATTATGAATATTTGATTTGTTTCCGTTTTTATGAATCAATATAACAACTGATTGTTTTAAGTGGTTTGGGAATGTGCCTGTCTGGCCCACAGGCATTCGATGACTTCAGCTCATCTATCATTTTCATGACTTCATTAATCGTTGTTTGAATCTCGTCTGTTTTAAGATTAAGATCAGTTGAAGGTATGTTGGCTAGTTCAGATTCAGTTTTCTTACATTTTTCAAGGATTTTATTTGCGAGAGAGGCTCCTACTGAAGTGAAATAGTGATTAGCAAAATTAGCCATCAATTTGGGGTTAGTAGTACTTGTGTTTTTAATATCCAATGATTGTATGAAAGACCATTTACTGTTTTTTGTTTTGGTAATTTTACGAAATATTTTCCAAAAACGTTTTGGAGTGATGGTGTTTTCGTATATATGTTTATTGTAGAAATTTTCTTTTGTAGAAATAATTAGTTTTTTACATAAGTTTCTATTGTTCTTGAACTAGAATATTATCTGTTTGTCTTTTAGCATTTTTATGTATTTGATTACGTCTGTGGATGAATTTGACTAGGCCAGGGGTGATCCATGGCATGAGTTTAAATTGTTTGTTCGGTATAACTTTGTTAAACGTGTGATTAGATATGTAGTATTGTAATTTAGTGATAAATTGCTGCATTGCTTGCTCAGTGTCAGTCTGGTTTATTACGTTTTGCCACTTTTCTGTTGTCAGCTCCTCAATTAGTGCGTGATAATTTATTTTAGAAATATATTTATTTTTAGTTGGAGAGGAAGGTTTATTTCTTAGGCCGAGCGCTACGGTAAAATGATCTGAAATTGTTGTGTGTATAACAAATGAGTCTGTGAAATCAATGTTTTTAACGTTGATGTGATCCAAGCACGATTTACTTGCGCCTTGTACTCGAGTGGGGGTGTCAATTATCGGAGTAAAAGCATTTTCGGTGAGAAAACATAAATAATCATCGGATTGGCGATGATTGTCAAGAGTAGTATTAATATTCAAGTCTCCAATGATTATTTGGTGTTTTGGGTTGTCTGTGTTGTTAATGATAGAGTGGAGTGAATTTAGAAAATCGATGTTGTGGAATGATATCCATTATATATATATATAGTTATCTCTATTATTCTTAAATTAAGTCTGTTTATGCGCTTAGCTAAAAAACGGATTGTGAGAGGGTTTTTCACTATAAATTAGAGTATTTCTTCCGGAAGGTTTAGGTATTTATAGAAAGTGGGAAAAATCGAGCAACGCCGGGTACACGTCAGCTAGTACTATTAAAACTACTTTGTGAATGAATAATCAAACATCGTATCACAACCCTGAAAAGATACCAATTTAAATTATTTGGACAAAAATTTATTTAAAGAAATATATCTACTTTATTTTAATTATGACAGATTTGGAAAGCATGATGATACATTTTTCAGTATTAAGCATAGATAACGCCGTTTAGTGATTTATTCGTTGCTCGCCTTGCATCAGTTATTGTAGGTTATAGCTTTTTCTCAAATATGTGTTTTTTAAGCATCATCCACACAATTCTAATATTTTTTGTGTTATTGTGTTGAATTCGTAAAGAAAATTATTTATTTTAATAATGTCTTTTCTTAAATACACATTTTATAAGTGATTACAGTGGTTTATATTGTAGTACAGAAAAAATGTACAAAAAATAGGTTGATGAGGTAAAACTGTGTGTGGGTGATATTTTATGTTTTGTGAACACCTACCTCACTATGAAAACCTGTTCTGAGGTGTTGACGTGTTTGTGATTAAGTGTGACAACTATTTATATGTTGTAGTAGAAAGTTAGTTTTATTTTTTTTTTCACAGAAATATGTTCAAACATACAAAACACATTTCTATGTGACTGTATGTGTGTACCAGTATGTGAAAATAAAAAAATTATGTTTATTCGAGAGGTCCGTCATACCTGATTTTATACACTGCATTTTTCCCTATTCACTACAAAATCATTGCTTTACTAGCTGATGATGACTTTTGTGCTGGCCTCGCTATGTATGTTCAAATGTGTCGACTCTTAAGCCAGATTCTAATCGAAAACTAAATATTATAATTCTATTTTGAATCGTTCCACCATTTCTTTCGACTACAGATTGTAGTGGATATCTCAAAAGTAAACTGTCATCAACATTGACTTCTGTACCCACAACACTAAAAGCACAGTAAACTAAGAAGTTACCGCCACCACATAAAACAATATACCTCTGAACCCTAGTTGCATCCGGCAGCCTTCGGACCCTGTGGGTGGGATGTGGATGTTTGGAGGGTTAGAGGTGGTTCGGCGAGGTTTAGACACTCGGTGTTGTGAACAATTTTCAGCCGACTTTACTCAAATGCCTTCACATACCTGCAGCTGACAGGTGCCATAAACCTTTACGCGAAGGGAGGGTTCGCTACTAGGAGTTAAGATATTATAACTGTAGAATACAGCATGATGTTGAAATAAAATCAGATAAGGAACTTTTTCACTCGAGTCCCTGTGAAGAGGTCATAAAGGAGTATGGTTGCACAAGCACTTGCTATATTTATGAGTAGCTGTATGGTATTCATCGAACTCAAGAAGCCAATATCCACCAATATGCTGATTTATAGAATTCACTGCCAAACACCTGGCTTGATAAATTTTCTACGGCCGCTGAATAAGCGATCGAGTTCAATAGAGGGCGACGGAGTTAAGACTAGATTGTATGACACAATTTAAAAGTTCAACGGAGGACCAAATTCAGAAGCATTAGTAGTGGGATGAGGGATTTAACGTAATTCAGCAATTGAGTACTTGATTTTATTTTGTCAATAAACATAATACGTAATCGACGTATTCGTATTATCATTTTGCTGCGCCTGGAAAGGACTACGGCCACAGTAGCCGGGTGGATACCGGCGTCAAGATAATTCTACAGCAAAGAAAGGAACCTTAGCATGACTCCCATAGTGAGTTTGAAGTAAGCTTAATAGCATCATATACAATGTACATATATTCACGAAACTTAAGCAAATACACAAAAAATTGTTTAAAAAAATGTTTTCAAATGAGGGTGTAATAGAACAATAAGGAAGAAGGATGAAGAAGTGGAAATCAACCATCTGTAGGAATAAAAAATGTATTTTTGTATGCCTTGAAAATGGTATTTGAGAACGTATAGATCTATACGTATGATGCATGCACTATAGAAGTGTAAATTATATGGATTAGTGGGAAGGCAATTCGTGGGTGCTCTCATCACTTGAACAAAGAGAGGCCATCTACAAATAAACATCCAATAATCTTGAAGATGAGAAGATACGTTAAGGGTGAAGGCAGGAGGTGTGTTTAATCAAAAATATATTAAAATCCAATACTTTGCCAATAAGGAAACAATACATTACAACTGTCATGTACGAGTATGTTCAGTATATTACCATGTACTTACGTATTATTTGAATGTATGGGATTGCACCAAGCTTCCCAAATCTCAGAAAAATTATATTAAAAATTTTTGCAACAAAATGAATTTAAATAATTTAGCGGTGGATTTCACTTCCATTCAGAGAACCATGATCCAAATGGAAAGCGAAAGTTTAACTTAATGTCAATTCAGAACATTTCCATTTTTAGACATCCCTAATTCAAAAAATAAACAAGAAGGCAAGAAATACGATGTGGAAGTGTTTCGTGATATAAAAGTCTCGCATTAAATTTCAATATCAAAGTTGATCTCTCAATATACGATGACTATATACGAATGGCGATATACTACTATGACAGGCAGTGGGAAAGAGACAGAACGCTCTATTTTCATTGGCTCTCTCAGAGATATAACCAAAAGGTACTTGTCAGTGGCTTCATCGGTTTCCATTCAAATCTACGTGGAAGGCGCTTCTATATGAAGGTGTGTAAGTATTGTCTATTCAGTCACCAAATTTTAAAATATTTTTATTTTGTTTATTCATTTTTATTCAAATAAAATAATATGCAGTGGCGGCTCATGACCTTTGTATGTGATAAATTGCCAATTTTGAAAAATTCGACATTATTGTTGTTGTTTTGTCCAAAACGATTTTTTAATGTTTAAAAATAAACAATGCCATTTTTTAATATTTCAACTCTAATACAACCAAAAGTCACGAGACGCTCTCCACTAATGATATGTATTGTGTCTGTCAAACTAGGAAATCCTGTATTGAGAGCAGTTGACATCACGATATTATAAGATACAATAAAGTATTACAATCAAAATAAAATAGTCAATCAACATTGTAGATCAGATATACAAGATAACAATAAAAAAATAAACGGCAAAAAACATCGTTACATTGGTAATATTTTTATGAAGATTTAAAAAAATATATTCGATCTGTCTTGGCTAATGATCCAAGATCCAATAGTTTAATTTATTTTTAACGTAATTTGTGTTCTTTCTAAAGAGGGTGACAGATTACGCTACAAGTTCAAAGCGTTTTATTTAACTACATATTGCTCGCCATACAATCCCATACCTCAAAATATGATGTGCTATAAGTGTGGGCGTGGCGACTATCTGCGCTGTGTTCTGCAAACCAGGCTATATTTGAAAATCATGCGACCTCCTCTCCTACCTACGGTAGGAGAATGGGTCAGAACAATTTACGGAGCGCCGTAATCTATCATCTATCATCTGTCAAGGTGTCAGATCCCATTCAAAGAAATAATATTCCACGGCAGTTCCCCAATTGATATGACCCCCTCTCCTGGGAAAGATTATTGCGTAGTGTGTCAGCCCAACATATAATACTACATGCCACTCCCAATTAATGCGCGCATAATATGGAGTAATGTGTCTAAGGCTTAATAGCCAGTAGAAGCGAATTGTCTGGCTTTGTGGCAAAGCATCTAAATTTTCTTTAGTTAAATGATGTTTTAACGAAAAGATAAGAGATGATAAGCCATTTGGATATATATATATATATATCTCCTCTTGATATTATATATATAATATCAAGAGGAATTTGTACATTCTTAACTAGAGTTCAGTGATTGAAGAGGTATGCTAGTATGTTTTCGTGCGTAAATTGAATATTTGCAATATCCTCTTCATTTATTTCACCACGTCTAACACCGAATGCAGGCACGAGCGGGCAGAGTGCAGGCGAGGTGTGGAAGAGGGCTGCAGCGTTGGGGGGGCGGGGGTTGCAGGGGAGTCCCCGTGAATTTATTCAACTAACGTGATTTATTGTGAAGGCTGCGAGCGTTCTTGGCAAGTTGAGACGTGTCTTCATTGCGCCCCTATTTCATATTTAAAATAATAAATAACGGAAACTGTGCAACACAACATGTAAGGGGAGTGAAAGATCACCCCATCACTGCATGCCAGAGAAAATTATTATTATTTTCATTTTATATATGCTATAAATTAACCTATATGAAACACAATTCAGTAGAATGTTAGTATTTTTTTAAGTAATAATAATCAAAATGTCTTTTTAATTTGTATATTTTTTGTCTAGACTAGTTTCTCCCTGCTACAGGCTAACAAACCAAAAACAAATGTTATAATTATTGTGTTTTTCAGTTTAATTTTAAAAGATAAATATTATATAAATAATTTATTAAACGATAAGCGTTTATTTGACTATAATTTGAACTTGGCAAACTTCAAACGCCGTAAGTGCGAATTATTTCTAAAACGTTTATAATTTATTGTTAACAATAATTTTAGACAATTTCGTTAACATTATTGTTGATTTGGAGAAAATTGGCAAATTATTTATTTTTGTGAAGTTGTTTATATTTTATGTTATTTGCTTATATTTTATGTTATTTGTTTAAATTTGTTTATATTTTATGTTATTTGTTTATATTTTATGTTATTTGTTAATATTTTATGTTACTTGTTTATATTTTAAATGACTTGTTCATATATTAAATTACTTTTTATATTTTATGTTACCTACATGATGTTAAGTATCGTGCATAGTTATCATTTTTCAAAGATGTTCTGCTTTATTTGTAAAAGACCTTTGGGTGTTTAAATAAAATAAAATAAAAGGATTTCCATTTCAAATTAACAGTCACTTAAATATAATTTGATCGAAGAAACGTAATTAATGTTAAAAATTCATTTTATTACTTAATCAAAACTTTTCTAAGCCGTCGATCTTCCATGTAAAAATGTTTGTGGCCGGCAGCTATGTTTCAATTCGATTAAAATCTATACTATTATTCCAATATTATTGAATTTCGCACACTTGGTCTTCAAAACAGGAGGAAGGCCAATGTTTACAACATTTCGAAAAACCAATACAATCTTCATTCCCATCCGAAGCAGAATTTTGATATTTATTGGTGAAATTTTGCACATTTGACGTTCATAGTAAGAGAAAAATTATTGTCCACATCTGATTTCGAAAAACTATGCGTAAAAACTAAGTCACGGCGGTGTCGGGGATTTATTATAAAATATAAGGATATACAAATTTTCGTGTGTTTGAACAGGTTGATTATTATCAATTCTTTATTTATTACATACCTTATTTTAAATTAATTAAATAACTTTGTAATATAAAAATACTAACACTATTTAAAAATATATGTTATTTATTTATTCACACTACATGTACAATTGATGCAATAAAATTACATAGTATTATGGGTAGTCATATATTATATGCAATACAATATACAACGCCGGTTTTCTTCCAGGTGGAAATGTCTTCCAAACATCCCAGAATATTATGTTCCTTCATTTTTAATAAAAATCATGAAAACTTAGATTAAAATTAAAGTGAAATAACCAATTTCACCTATTCATTAATTTAGACATTTAATTTTAAGATGTTAACACCTCGACTCCGGTGATGGGTCTGATTTGACCCAGTGTTTTTTAAATAAAAGATTTTGCCGCAAATATCTCTTTTAGGCTAATTTCTATTTGTCTATTCTTTCATCAAATATTTACCCACATTTCGACTCAAAAATGATTAAAATCGGACACGTTTTAAAAAGTTATTAGAATAATTGTGTATAAAAACACGCAAAAATTCCATTTCTTCTCAGTTGAATTCGAGCAGCCGACGAAACAGCATATCTCTTGCTCTGTCCTTCCGTCTTTGTCTCTCACAGTCCCGCGCAGATGTTGTCAACCATTCGGGCACATTTCTAGTATTGTGATTTTTGTTTGTGACTTTGTTTAAAAAGCCTTTTAATTTCATCATTTCAGCCGGGTCAATCTGGACCCACCATCGCCGCATGTGTTTTATTTTGAACCTCCGGGTATTACGTGTTTAAAGCAGCCGTGCACGCGAATATTGCGGCTCTAGTGTATTGGACAGACCTGCAGTTGAATTTGGCCTATCAAATCAAACATAAAGTAGGAATCTTACCAACATAAGTGATGAAGTAGTGTAAAAATAATATTCGGCGCGTGGCCTTGTGTAATGGACAGACCTACGGTCGACTTTGCCCTAGCGGGCCTAGAAAAATCGACATAAATTGAATTCCAGTAAATTAATTTCTTTCCAGTAAACCGCTCTGTTATTGCCAGAATTTCCGCAATTACCCGTCCCCCTTTGTTAACTCAAACACCTAAATTATATTTTTTGTGTATATATTGTCAATATTTTGTATCATATGTTAGTTTTAATATTCTCCTGACAAAGGAAGGGTGCTTCCGAAACCGGTAGAGTGCAATTAAAATTAAAGTGGTCTAAAACAAATTGATATCTTTTATTGTAAATTATGACGAGCCACAAAGTAAATGCTTATTACAAATACATATTACAAGAAATGGTGGTTTTATTTTACGAATCTTAAAAATAAATAACTTACATAAATAGGGATCTCTCTAGATACATTTTCTTCAATTAATGATCTTCATTGTTCACCAGTACCCCACCGCCTCTCCCTAAAGTTATTTTTTCACCATCTATCATTTCGATATCAAGTTATTAAGGTTTTTTACTAAACCTTGAAACAAAGTGTTTCCGATGAAGCCGGTAAACAGAAAAAAATCGATATATTTTACATGCAAATGATATTTACTTCACAAAATGTTCATTTTTCATGTGTTCCTGACACGCAATCGGGTATTTTATAGATATTAGATTCACAGATATTCACATACAATCACCATTTATTATCTACATAATATAGTGAAATAGTTGATTGCAAACAGATCACTATTGTAGTTCTGTCAGTATGAGAAGGGAGTGAATAGAAACAAAGAGATTAAATCTGAAAAAAAAGCGAACCAAGAAGAACAATCTGATAAGTTAATTTGGTTCATTTTCATATTTATCAAACCATTAGGTATATTGTTTTGTGCATTATTAAATTCGATATCACGTGAACCAGTTTACCTCGCCTTATCTGAGATTTATATTTAAGAATATCGCTTTTTGTCTCATGTTTTGAAAAACTAATTTATTTTGTAGATACCTGGTTTTTAAAAAAAAAATTATTTACCTGTAGTAGTATAATTTTTACAATTAAAGAAGAATCATAATATGAAACATAAAATACAAAGGAGATTAAGACTATGTACCAGGAGCTCACTAGGATATTCTGTGCTGAGGTGGACTAGGTTTTGGATGGAGGGTTTTCAGCGACATCTATGGTATAATTTTATAATTTGGTAAGGGTTTATTGAAAAAAAAGCTGAAATAAGGCGTTTTGACCAAGAAAATTCAGATATTTATTTATTTACGGTTAACATAAATTTAAATTCAGAAAAAAAGAGATTACAAAACAGCTATACAGTGGAAAAGGCAGTACACAATAGCAGTGTTTCTTGATTTTCGATGAGTTTTTGTAACAATAGACAGGAACATATTAATATCCAAATTGAAATATATGAGAAAAGTTGGCAAATAACTAGAATGGTTTAAGGACTACCTAAAAATAGAAAACAAAAAACCAAGTTTGGAGACGCCATATCGGATGAACAGCCAGTGAACCTAGGAGTCCCACAAGGATCTGTATGGAGGCCATTACTATTTATATTATATGTCAACGATATAGTGCAGTGCAATACTGTTTAATCAAACAATTTGCAGATGATACGCTTTTATATTAACCCGGAAAAAAATAAGAAGTTATGCTCAAAATACAGTACGACCTGGATCAAATATCTATATGGTTAAAAATCAAAAAATTAAAACCAAATGTTACAAAAGTAAAAACATGGTAATAGGTAAAAAATTCAACGGACTAAAACGAAATGGTAAATTTTTCAAGACGAATATGGAAAAAAATAGATATAGTATGGTAGCATCTCATTTAAATTACTGCTCTAGTGTTCTTTTCTTGTGCAATCAAACTCAGATAAAGAAATTTCAAATAATTTAAAATAGATGCATGCCAGCAGTATCGAATTGTAGTAGGTATTCTAAGATAATTCCTATGCAGAAAAAACTAGGAATGTTAAGTGTGAGACTGAGAATGATTTGCAATACCCTAATATTTATATGTAAGCTAAAAAATAAGATACTCCCAAAATACAGGTTTAAAAATGTAAATTTGATTTTCGCAATACTTAGTTAACACACGAGAAACTGCAGAGATTTTAGACTTTAGAAAAATATTTCGAAAACCCAAAATAATCTCTATTTTAAAGGATTTACGATTTTTAATGAATTACTGGCAGATGTTAAGGAAGTTAAAAGCCTTGCTGCTTTTCGTGGGTTAAGCCTAAATAATATTGCAAATAAGTTTTAGATGTATTGTGCAGTGTCTTTAATGTCATATAAATATGTTGTTAAAAGGTTATACTAGAAACAAAAACGTATTTTTTTACAAATAAATAAAATAATACAAAAAAAAATTAAAATATGATAAGTAAGTTTTATACATAAAATTTACGATCAGGCTACAACAAACAGAATGTTAACCAATAACCGTTTTCAATAAATACGTAAAATGATTTTTAAAAAGTTTTTTCGGTGCCATTAAAATTATCTGCTACTTCTAGACATTGGTTATCTAAGTTGTGTATGTATGTTATATAAGAGTCAATAATCGAATTGATATTGGCATTATTGTTGCAGTGAAAGATATTTTTAGTTTGTTTGTCTCTATTAGGAACATGAAATGACATCAATTGCAATAATGCAGGGCTGTCAGTAAAGGAATTAATGATTTTAAAACGAAAAATGATATCACTTAATTATGTGTAAATTTCATATTGCCAGAATTCATTGCTTAAGATATTTTCTGCTTCGTACGATGGGATTTTATTTTTTTAATAAAAAAACACACACTTTTAATATACGATTTATATATTTTTGGCACACCAACTCTCTTATTAGTAGATCAAAGAATAGCCATTCGATATGACCTTATATTTATAAAATAATGACTATATTTATAAATTGACTCGTTTTTATGGTAGTAGATACAACAAAATGAATTAATATCAAAATAACAGAGAGTCGGTACTTATTTATTTTCAGTCTATAATACAAAATTGACGTAACCTTTGTATTTGCCTCTAATTTATCTTGATCTCTTCTAATACAAGTAGTTGGCTACATGAATACGTTGGCTACCTATAATTATAGGCAAATTAATATTATATTTGTTTTGCAGTGAAAATTCTAAGCGGGACATAAATATGTTACCTATCTACTTGGTATCACGTGTTTTTGCTTTATTAATCTGGTAATTTTAACACCAATCTGTATCAGTAGAAAAAAAGCGCGTACAATGTTATTTTGAAAGGCAAATCTAGTACTTACTAATAAAAATAGTGAACAAACAAGAATGGGGTAATTACTGATAACAGTTGAGTGGTCAGATCTTCTTCGCATCTTGTGGCGGTGAATTATTTTATAGTTTCATTTCTATGAACAAGATGAAATTAACCGTAGTGCATGCATAGATCTATACAATAAGAGGCTCTATTGCGTAATATCTCATCGAAACATGTTACTATATTAGAACGCGATAGGCGGTGCGCGTAGACCGCATTCGATAGTTTTAGTTAGAGCGTTGGAGATCAGCAGCTGGAGGTAAAAAAAGTGGAACCTATTTTTACGCTTCATGTCTCATCTAAATGTAACACGTCAATGTGTGCATGGGACGACGAGGACTGCACAAGAAAAAAAAATGTAAATTAAAAAATTAAACAAGCACCAGTCTATATCGAGTCACCCGACTATTGAAATGTCTTAAATAAAGGGAAGCCTTGAGAAAGGCAATTGGTTTCGACTTCGCAATTACATAACGAAAATCCTTTGAAAAGTGGTTTGGTTTCCCTTCGAGTGGTTTTAATAAATATGTTGTCGCTTCGACAAGCTGTTGAGTCATGACGCGGCACCGGGGGCTCTGCTTGGTAAATATTAAGGTATTTTGTCAAAATATATGTATATTTTTTTGCACAGCACTTTCGATGCATGTGTGCACTGTGCATGAAATATGCTAATGCGTATACAAAATTTACACAATCAATTCGAATTGATGCCATGTTTTACCGATTTAGGCCCTTTGTGCTATGGGTCGAGAAGAGAGTCCGGCTTGAGAAGACAAAAGGTCTACCTAACCTGGCCTCTCCTGATCCAACCCGCCACGCAGCTGGTGGGCAGATGCATCCGCCGTCAAGATCTGGACAAACCTCATTCCATGAAAGCACATCCTTTGATCCATTGTTGGCTCAGATTCCTCGCACAGCACTTACGTATATACGACAGGCGGAAACTGAAAGCCTTCCCTGCAAAATTACAGATAGAATTCTCAGAATGTCTGTCCTTTTCTGTTCGCATCATGAACACATAATAAGCTCGAGCCACCACTTTTCTGGTCGAAGTTATTTTGTTGAACAACTATCAGAAAGAATTTAAAGAAAGCTAAATAAATACCTTGTCCCGACAACGCAAACAAAATAACAATAACTCAACAATACGAAAAGCTCTCATTCAATGGATGTAACACTAAATTCCTCGCGAGCCGCGTAATCTCCGTCATTATTGAACGTCCCTCGCGGAATTTGCTCTGCAGAATCTGTGAAGAGATATGGCCCGGCCGGCGAATGAGGGGGTGTCAATTAGTTGAGTGATTAATGGCTGGGAGGCAGACGCCCAGCGAAAGCCTTTATTCCTAATCGTTACTCTGAAAATAGTATTATTTTTGTTTCTCTTGGTACATTTCACCCAGTGCTGTCCCAACAGAGAACATTGTGTTTATGTAATGCTTTGCAATTTGTACGGAAAACCGTCGTGTTTTGGGGATTTTAGGCTCTTTATATACGTCACGTGAGATGAGCGTTTATACTTTTTAATTAAGATACATTTTTCAGCGAATCCACTTGTTTAAAGGTCAAATAAATACACGCGTAAAAGATAACGTTCGCTGTGTTTTACATATTGTTAGTGCGTATGATAATGTTTAATGTCTCCCGTTTCAGATAGAAACTTTATAATGACGTGCCTTATTTCCCTGGAAAGTTGAAATTTATATAGGAATAGTTATAATTTACTAACTTCTTACTTAGTTAGTATCTTTTCTTGGTGAGTATTTTTTTTGACATGAGAACGAACTTACGCCTCAAACACACCGAAAAAAGATAATGTAAAAAGGGTTATTTATACTGATGTTCCATAATTAGATTTTGGTATTCTGTTCTCATTCATCCGACAGTAGATATTTTTTCTTTTAAATCAACAATTTTCTGTATTTATGCTTAAATCGGTTGCGCAATAACATACATGTATGCCCTTGTGTTTGTTTTTGATTGCACAGTATTTATAATTTTTTTTTAAACTTCTTTTTTTTAAAACAGTATTAGATACCATATACTTTTCTCTAGATTCAAACGTTAATAAAAATATTACATTAAATGTTATTTTTAGTTTACATTTCATTTATCGTTTTATATTTTAATTTCTTCTTTTGTTATATTTTGTCTCAAAAAAATGTACATTTTCATATTATGCTTTATAATTAAACCAAATAAATTTTATATCAACTACTATGATACCAACGCACACGCTTTGCCTTTGTGGGAATATTTGTATAACTGGTCCAATTTATGAAAACTTTCAAGAAAAAAGAAGCAATTTTTATACCAAATAAAGTGGTACATGAAAAAACAAACAAACGAATGTTTTATTATTAATCCCTTGATCTTAACAAATCTTTTAGCCCTGATAACATTCCTCCAGTCTTCCTATCAAAATGTTTGTCAGTCTTGAATTATTCTTTTAATAAACTTTTCAACTTATCTCTAAAAATTGGCACCTTTCCGAAATAATTAAAAACAATCTTTTTGTGTCAAATTCTTAAAAAAGGTGATAAATCTTTTATCTCTAATTATAGAGCTATATGTGTGTATTCGTCATTCCGGAAATTATTTGAATCTGCTCTGCTTTTTAAACTCCCACCGAGATCAATAAAATAAATTCGCACCAACAACATGGTTTCATGGTAAATAAATCTCTTATCTAGAGAAAAATATCAGATAAACTCAATTCAAACTTTTCACACCAGTTTGAAATGTTCATCGGCGTTCCACAGGGGTCACATCTGGGACCAGTGTTGTTTTCCTTATTTATCAACGATATAACTACCGTTTTTGACGGAGTTTTGATACCACTATTTGTTGATGATCTTAAAATTAAAAAAAAATATTACTTATTCAATGACTGTTATGTATTACAATTAAATCTTTTGAGCTTACAAAAGTGGTACACCCATAACGAACTATTCCTAAATATTGAAAAACGTCAAACGATAACTTTTGTTTGAATCAAAAATCTCAATATGCATCAATATAGCATCTACAGCATTTTTATAAAAAGAGTCGAGCAAATTAATGACTTTTGTTCCTCATATAAATGAAATAACTAACAACGCCATTAAATATTGTTTTTTTTTAAGGACGGTGAAAGATTTTAAATTAATGAATTCCTTTAAATTGCCATTAACTCGGTTAGTGAGAAGCAATCTAGAGAATAATTCGACAATCTGGGCTACATTTTATAAGATCCACCAGCAAAAAATTGGGAGAGTGTAGCTTGAGTTTCTGAGATTTATTAATTATAAATAAGGAATTAAAATCAAAGATCTTAATTACACCTTTTTTAATGAACCTACTAAACTTGACCGAACTGTCATCAAGGCGCGCAATGACCGAATTTATTTCTCTTTTATAAATACCGAATGGCAGATTGGACACCATGGATTTAACGAACCTTATTACCTCGCGTGTACCAACTAACGCGTAAGACAAGACTGACTGCTTCCTATAATTTTGTCTGCTAATAATTATTTCGAAAATTTGCTACTTCAGATGCAACAGAGACTAGTTAATAAGTATAGTTCAATCGATGTTTACCGCCACCACTCAGCGTCTAAGCTAAAATTCAGTGTATTAGAATATTTCTAATAGATCTAAAATCTTTTTCATGCACATTTTAACTCTGGGCATGATATATGTTAATTAATTACAAAAGTGTTTTAAATAATAAAATGTTCATGTTTAACTAACTAACTAACCATCACGCCATTTCCCCGCAGGGGTAGGCAGAGAGGACGGACCGCCAAACAACTCGGTCTTGGCACACACTCCTTGCCTCATTCACATTCATACATACACTCATCTTTTCATGTTTATTTTTACTAAAATCAACAAACTTACTACAAATTGCTCTGTAACTACTTTCATAGTACCTTGAGTACTTATTTTGTACTTTTGTCATAATACCCACTAGAATACATAAATTTTCAAATTTTTTATTAGATATTTTAAAAATACATATATTACAAGATAGACGTAAGAAAAAATATTTTTCATTAAAAATACTAAACTTTAATTTCGACTGTTGATAACCCCTGTACTCATAAATCTACTTAAGCATACCAAATAAATAAATTAAATTCCTCGAAAAATTATTTCTTTCCGAAAAAGATGCAAATATGTTTGAATAAGTATAGGAAAAAACATATTATGTCTAGTGGAATACTTGAATAAATGTTACCAAACTCGTGAACATTGTTTAAATAATTTATTCTCTAATATTGAAAAATTTTGAAAATGGCAGCTTTATGTTCAAAATTGTGTCTACGATTATTATTATTGAATTTCATCTACATTCTCTATCAAACAAAAAAAAATTAAATCATCCCAACATTTTCATATTTAAGAAAAAGGAATTATCAAAACATATACAAAAAATGTCCATTTAAAATACCTCATGAATATTCCAAAAAACTCTTTAACAAAATTAAAACATAAAAAAAAATCTAGAACGTTGGTTGCTAAAAAAATTCAGGAAAATTTTTAAAATAAAAAATTTACACCAAATTTTTGTGAATTTAAATACTTTTTAAGGCAAATTTAAATCTGAAAATTCGTTTCGCGGTCGTGGCATGAATTATATGAAATAATTATTAATCCATGCATGTAGAATTTGGACATTACTAAAACAATTTGGAGGGTTTCCAAGTGGTTCGCTCGCGCTCATTACGAATACTATAAAACATCCATTTAATTTTTGGAGCATCATAAATTAAACTGCAGCAGAGTGCAATTATTATTTGTAGCCGTCGTGAAACATTATTTGTGGGAATATTTTAATGTTGCGATTAAAGAAATATTTATATGACATGCTAACTACTCGCGTGATTGTAGGTCAGTATACATGTACTAGATAGGCATACTAGCTAATCACATCTCTAGATCTAGATCATCTCGATGCATAGATGGGAACTTAAAGAATCGGCGATGTGTGAATGTGGTGCGGTGCAGACCACCGAACATGTGTTCAACAAATGCCCCCTTCATTCATTCCCCGGCGGGATTGATGAGGTCCTAGACTGGCTTGCAGACCTAGATGTCCCCCTCTGACCCCCTTACTATATGAAAGAAGAAGACATCTCTAGTTTCGTACGCGTAGCTGGCTGAGACGAAGGTTCCAGAAGTATGTATATTTACACTGCTAGGTTACGTAGACTGCACAATCACGTCATTTAAACATATGATGTACTTAACGGTAATTGTATCATACTTAAATAAATTTATAAGTAGCCGTACCGAATTCATCGAACTCTAGAAATCATTTCAATTCATCAATTTGTTGATTTATGGAATTCACAGGTTAACTACCGGCGGCTGACTGTCACCTAGATGGAGGAATGTTCTGAAGACTGCTGTCAAAGAAGCCAAGTTTAACAGAAAGCGATGGACTTTGGACTAAATTATATGAAACAATCGTTGAATTCAACGGAGGACGTAGCATAGTAGTAGTAAAATTAGGGATTTTTATTGTTTATGGCGTAATTTTAGCTCATGTTTTTCAGTAGTTAAGCAGTTGATTACACCCTTGATCGCGCCATATAATTATAGCAATAATGCTTGTTTTAGACCAAAATATTTCCAACGGTTGATAATTATATTGATGAATCGATTAAGAATATAATCCTTATTAAAACATACCAACATCAAATAATTATTTTGCTGTAAATTATTTCATTTATGAAATTGCAACGTAGGCACAGGGGCCAACCTTCCCACTTTACATCACAATCCGTCAGGGACACCCCCCCAGTATTATAAATTAACTGCTAACCGGTCTGTTTGTGCGGTAATAAACGGTATGCAATAATAATAAACGGTATCCAGTCCTCATTACTGTCAACAAGGGACAAACGGAATGACCGCAATTGGTGCGCATCAACGTTCTATGCGTTCAATTTAATGAACATTAATGCTTTTAATGCGGCGGTGTTTGGTCACGAACGATGAAACCGTATTAAATAAAATAAAAAAAAATCAGAGTATAGAGTGGTAAGTGCAGTTCCACACATTCCATAAAACACACACCGATAGCTTAGAGTTAAAATATTCCATCTCCGATTTTGGTCGAAAATGAGTACTAAAATTTACGAAAGATAGCATATATTTTTATAGGTTCAAATATTGCATCTCCGAAACCTATCGTCTCAAAGATATAAACACATAAACAAATACTGTAAAAAGTGAAATATGAGCACATATATTGTATGTCCTTAACAATTATATGTATCCTTATGCTAAACGAAAGACAATTCTAACATATTGTATCTATAAAAGATGCAGAAACTATAAAATCAAACCTTCAAACTCAGTCTTCTTAATATGGAGATAAAATTTTATGAAGATAAAATATTTTTACTCTAAGCTTGTAATACAGATATCTTTACCACGATGGGCACTAAATGTGATGCTACATTATGGGTTCTAACTGATAGGTGAAAAGCATAAAGGAAAAAGCTTAACAAATGGTTAACAAACCTACTGGTAAATGAAAAACATATTCTGAATATCAATCACAAATTTATTTCAAAGATTTGAAAAATACATTTTCGAAAAATATAAATTATAAGCAGGCTTGTAAAAAGGTTTCTATTATTTATTTAAATATTTTTCTTAAGGGTGAACAAAGCTAGAAGAAGACTTAGCTAAATTTACGTAAATGTCACTGCATTATTAAATTATAAGGTATACTAAAAGATATCAAGCAATTTAAAAGGGCGCCAGATTATTTAGACATAATAATCAAGTTAAGTTACATGATAAACTAAGTATTGAGGGTAGCTAAATTAAATAATATTCCTTTACGTGTTCGGAGTGACGCCATATTGGCTTGGCTCCTCGTGTCAGCTCGACCTTCCTGTTGCTCTGCCTGTCCGGAACTGCCATAGAAATGTTAATTCAGCTGTCAGCCTAGTTTGTTGTCCATGGTTGATCGCCTTGTATGCGTGAATCGTTATTTTGGTACAAGCTATCGATATATAGGAAATATGAAAAAAATATATGAAAACTATATTGGCATCGAACAAAACTAAAAACTATATTACTAGCAGGATGTTTGCATGTTGCATAATGGGACATGTTGTTAGATTTTTTTTTTTAATAAATCCATTATATTTTTAAAATTATTTAAAAATATCTAATAATATATTTTTTTGGTTTGACTTAGAGTTGAATCTTCTTCCACAGGGAAAAGTTTTTGACTGCTGTGAACCATAAAAAAGTCTTTCAAAACTTAAAAATATATGTACATATATTTTTTGGTTTGACTGGGGATTGAACCTTCGTCCTAAGGGGCTGTAGTCAACCGCGCCTACAACTGAGCCAAATCCTAATTGGGTTTATTTTATTATTTTTTTATTTGGTACAATATTTTTTACATTTCAAAGTTTCCAGTAATGTTGGCCTCACTGGGTGGCTTGCCCGTACTAAGGTCTTCATTTTATAATATGAAGATATAATCTACATAATACATTTAATGAGAAAATAATACATTTAAAATATAATCTTGTGTGTTTGTGAGTGATGTGTTATATTGGTTTTGTGTGTTTCGTGTAGGTTTTATTTTTAATTTATGCTATGACATTTTGGTAATATTGTCTTTTTTGTTCTTTAATCCATTTTGTAATTTTGTGTGTTAATTTATTTTTATTTTTCTCAATTTTAATTTCAAGTTTTACACTGTTGAAAGCTTTTATAGCATGGTATTGGTAGTGTCTTTGTCCAAAGCTTGAATTTACTGTCGCAGTTTTTATGTTTTCTTTGTACGCTTGTCTAACTGGTCTGTTAGTGTTATTTTGCGTGTTATGTTGAAATTTTTTTTTGTCAAAAATGTAGTTTAGTAGTGTTTTAACGTATATCTAGTATATTATATTTATTCTATATTTCGAACATTAACTGTTGTAATTTCAACCAATTTCAGATAAATGCGGATACGTACGCGTAAAAGTCACTTTATTGTTTGATATAATGTATTGTCATTGACAACGAGTCTATTTGCCATGTTTCAGCTCGATCGAATCGAATGTGGGTTAATTTACACTTTATTTTAGTTTATTAGTGAAACAAACCGTTAAACATATTTTTTATAAAACATGTATACAGGTTACATTTTTGCATCAATCACTGAAGTTTCCGAAATAAGATTTTAATTATATTAAAATAACAGAAAAAGTAAATGAATTGATAGAAAAAAATCTTTAACAATACAATAAAAAAGATAAAAATAATAAAGCTATGCAGATAATGTAAATTTAAACTAAAATAATAGTTTTAACAGAATGATCAAAGATTAAATCAAAAAAAGAAAGAAAAAAAAGATAAATGCGAAAAAACGGTTAAAAATCTTACCCACAGAAGGGGTAGAGGGTTCGTAATAACCCTCGATATAAACCGATAAGCATATCGTGAGTGGATATGTTTCACCCTTAATAAGTCAGTTTCATTTTTACTATCGGTAAATAAAGTTAAAATAATTTTGTAAACACAAATTTTTATTTCTTTGTCGCACAAGAATTCCAACTGATGCCTATTGACCAGAGCCAGAGAGATTATTGTATACCTAATCGGGGTATGTATTTAGTCTAAATGTAATGGAGAGGAGAAACTCGAAATTACCTGGCTAGATAAAGCCATTTCCAGCACCGTTTGAACACAAATTCTGAATAGTTATTTTTCACCAGGATGATATTGACAGTGTGACAGTACCCGCTACTCTTTCTTCAACACATAATCACTTTTATTGGATTGTCAGGGTCTAAGAGTTGGAAGTTATGTATCGGTGGAAGTTGGTGACGTCATTTGTATTTCGATTTAGTGAAGTTCACACATTTTTTCTTTTTCAAGAGTCCCAACTGCTTCCAACCGTCTGGAGCCAGTGAGACCATGGCATCCCCAATTGGGGTATATTGTGACGTTGAAAGTAGTGGAGAAGGGAAATAGATGAAGAAGAGGAAGGTAGGAATTTACCTTGCTATTCAGATCTGGTCACCAAACACGGACAAATCTATTGCAAGTAACGTTTTAATACTTAATGGTGGTGTCATACCAGGGCGATACTGAGATTACTAATTTTACACTCTGGAACTTGCTGCAAATATTCTAAATATTATTTCAAACTAGTAATTTGTGAAAAAAAACAAAAATTAATCAAATATAATTTACCTTTGCACGCCAGGATTGAACCCGCAACCTCTAGCTTGCCATCTTACCACATACATACATACTTACTACCTTGCTTTCTAGAGTTTTAAAAGTCGTCTTGATTCTCGCCTAGAAAAGTAATAGTGTTCCATCATAGAAAAAAAAGAAGAAGATCCTAATGGTGTTTATTACGAGTAGTTTAAAAATTTGACTAAGTAATTGCAGATAGAAAAACCCGTGTATGCCATGGCTTACCATTCACCACTTTTTAGCGAAAAATATTATGATCCTTAAAAGTATGTTTAATTAAATATAATGTTGACATTCAAAGTTAAAATTTACTTTCACCTGATTAATAAAGATAATAAATAACGCTTTTAAGTCTAATTTAATTGCTACTTGAGGTCAACACAAATTCTGTTGTGATATAAAAAGACAAAAAATTGTTTGATAATTCACAGAAACATTGAAATTAACTGAAATGTTGCGAAAATAACTCCCTTTTGCAGAAATATTTTAATTATATATTTTTATGTCACCCATTAAAACGAATTTCTTAATTGGAAAAAGTTTGATAAAATTAAAATGGAGTTTGTGCCAACTTAAAACTTCAAGAGTTTAAAACTTTTATTGCTTGACGGATAGTTGAAAACTAATAATTAATCCGTTTAAAATTAAAAGAAGTAATTATGATTCCACGTGTAGATGACATCGAATATTCAATTTTATTTTAGATGTTTTAATGTCTTCTAGTACAGTAAAAATAGATTTTTTAACAGGTCAGTAATTTTAGGTAATCATAAAAAATTGATGTATTTAACCAAACATTTTTGTTTTACTATTGAGGCTGACGAAAATAGTTTTCTTCATGCCCATGTTCCTTTTGGGTTGCTGTTAGGAGGGTCTTTTTAAGGAAATAAAGAGAATAAGTTCTTGGAGTGAAACAGATATGAAGAGTGGGAAGGAATCTGGGGGCAGTGTATCCAGGAGTGACGGACGTATGGATCATTTTCTCCCGCCGTGGTACAGGGCGATGCGTCGATAGAGTCTTGTTGGAGAAGTCAAAGGGTCACTTTCAACCAGTCTCTTCCGATCTGAAGTGACATGCAGTAGGTGGGCAGACGCATCCGCTAATAAGACCTTCAAGAACCTCACCCCATGAACCCTGGCATCCCTACTAAGTCACCAAACGTAACGAACCACTTTGGGTTACATATGGCAGAGGTGTAGGTAATAAATAAATGGTTCCCAGGGCGGCGGTGCCCCGCATCTCAAATTGAATAGCTTAAAAATATTATAAATGCTTTAATTGAATACTGCTTCGACAATAGTTACACAAAATAGGGTTTCAAATTGTCAGATTTTTATATCTCGATTTATTGTACAGTAAGAAAATAAAATCAAGGATTAATTAAAAGAAAAATAAAAGGTTCTCTATAAAGGCACTTGACATCTCAGATGAATCCTAAAATAAAATTATTAGGTTTATTCTATAAATAATATTCATTTATACCTAAATGGCTATTTTGAACCAAGGTAAATATATTTACTATAAAAAGGGTCCAAAATAATATGAGGAAACGACAAAACAAAGTACTTGCTCAGGTATAAAATATGTTTATCGCCATTGAATGTGACATTATCGTGGGTAAATATTTTAAAATTGAGATTTATTCCCACTATTCTATGGAGGTTGCCGATAAAAATGATAAATATTTTAGTATGACTCACCGGAATAAAGGTGATAAATTGCCCGGCAAAGGAAGAATAACACACTGTTTTGTTGGGAGCATAAAACGGCCTGAAATGCCGTCACTTCCCGCAAGGAAACCCGTCCGGCACGTCGGCATCCCAAAAAGCCTGTAGCTGGGGGGGTAGTTTAACGTACCACTAAATCCATGTATACGCAATGAATGAGATATCTATGATGGGACATTATCAACGATTTTACAATGTGTCTAACACACTAACATTATATTAGCGACTATAATTTTCAATTATCATATCCTTCTACTTATTTAGTTTATTTTTCCTTGTGTAAGATATTTGTCATATCGCCCGGAAATGAAATACCACAGTTTAAATTCAAAACGTTGCTTTATATCCTTAGACGTGTTTGGTAAGTAGTCTAAATAACTAGGTACTTCTCAGCATTCTTATTCCCTACACCTTTCCCTTTTACAACCTTTGGCCTATCTAACCATGACATTTCTACTCCAATTTAAAATACCATGCTGCCATAAAGCTATACATAGGCTTCATACTTTTTAAAAAAAGCTTCTTTCTACTTAGCTCGGAAAACACGCTATTATTTTTTTCCTTATCATTTCTTTATCAACTACTAGGTCCCTGGAATTGCCTAGGCTAAGGAGAGTTTTTCAAAATCTTGACTTTCCGCTTGTTTTGAGATTGAAAATTCAATCAATGTTGGAATAAAACTGTGGATTTCTATAAAAAAATATATAAGGTCCATTCATTGTCCGCTACATATATTATTCTTCATATGTAAGAAAAGAGAAACAATTTTAAACATTTTTATTTTTTAATTATATTAACAGTGATTTGGTGTAAATTTGGCAGATTACCTTATTTATTATGTTGTTCATATTTTCGGTCTCCTGTATTTTGTTAAATCTCTACATAATATATTACGTAAAAGCCTTCTGGTCGTTACAAATGGTAACTTTTGAAACTGAAAGTTATTAATAATAAATTTGTTGCAATAGCTAATAAATTTGTTTTTCGGTAGGTTGCAAATGTCTTATCTCCATGCAGAGTGGATCAAACACAATCTTAGTCTTATTTCATTCCCATTCACATATACTCCGTCATACTTTCAAACGTTTTGATTTAAGTGGGTCTACTAACACCCAAACAAAGGAAATTATTTACATGTCTCACATTTCGAGAATATGACTCATGACTTTCAAACAATAATCTTACAAGTACCATTTTACACGAGGAGCTTTAGGCAATTCTCAAAAGCCCGAACATGACGCCTGCCTTCTAAATGCCGGGCTTTAGATACGAATAGAGTGAAAAATATGAAACATTTATTAAGGGTGTTACCGAGTTAGGGGAGCATTTGTGCGCTAATGACTACCGCGTGTGGCAACCAACCCTGACACGCAACATATATCGTAAAATATGCATGTTATTATTTGTAATATTTTCTAGGTACTGCCGCAGGTTGGCATTTATTTAACAACTAAAAAAGTGGTTGAATAAAATATAGGTATTTTTTAAAAATATAGTTTAATTTAATACGACCTATTATTTAAGTATAATTTATATAACACATTAGCTGAAATAATCGGCATTGCCTGGCCTTTGTGTAAAGTTTTTCGAAATAAATGTAATGATTGCCCAGCATTTTACTAAGGTAAAACTGCAAGAAATGTTAGGTGTTTGAACAATTGTGGTGCCTAAATAGTGTAGATTTTCAGAATTCGCAACACACTTAATAGACAAAGATCACTATTTTAATAAATCCTCGGGTAATAATGTGCTTCTCTGAAAAGGGGCAAATTTGCGATTGAACAATCTAGAAGCTATGGAAATAAAAAAATACCTCGAAATAAAATAAAACCATTTTCTAAATAAACAAACTCCAACTACATTCACCAATACATCCCCCTTGCCCCCACCATAGTTTTCTAAATAAATAAAAAATCAGAGTGTTTTGTTAAAAATCGGGAACAAATACACAAATACAATCAAACATGTGACACTGCTACGCGAAGAGTGTGCGAGGAAATGACACGCTATTTATGTCCCGCTTTAGTTCGCTATGCGGGAACATGAGAAATCCACATGTCCGCAGATGTATTTAGACCATCGATACCTACGACCGCATAGCTGTGTGTGTGCGTCCAGCGCCCATCCATTGCCAGTCGGTCACCGGCCGTCACGACGCGTCGTTAGATATGGACTCCTCGCACGTTTGTTTAGCATCTGCCGATGGTTTTTTTTTTTGGTTTTCAGCAATTATATTACAGTGATTATCACTTTTGATATAAAATATAATAAACATAAGCGATTAACTATGAATATTCATATTTTTCCGATATTAAATCGCTTATTTTGAGATGTGTATTGACTACACAGCACCGGAACTCATGGATTTTTTTAGCACAGTAAGGGAAAGGTCATCTTTATACATCAAGAGGAACGGCTGTGCGGCCATCGTCATACATTAAAAGAAACGGCTGTGCGGCTTTCTTCATACAAAATATACATTTGGAACAAATATCTAGTACGGATTTGTGTTGCATTATTTATTTGTGTTTTAAATTACAAAATATAGGAAATTAAAAAATTCAATTTCACGATTTTAAATGAAACTTTGTTAATGGAAATTATAAAAAATCCAACTATCCCAGCACACTATGTAAATTCAATGAAATATAAATTATAAAATAAATCACAATAAAAAATGCGTTTTTTTGTGTCGGAATTTAAAATTTACTTTCGAAAAATTTGTGTTCCAACGTAAATCGGTCGTTTGAAAATTAAATTTAAACTCATAAATATATATATTTTTTAATAATTCATATTTTTTTAGACCCCATTCACTCTCCAAAAGGGACCCTTGCGGAGTACGATTTCCAAATTCGGGGTGATTGGGCCTTATTTTTTTGAGGAGAATTTCATGATCCGTGACTTAACACTCAACACTCAACCTTATATTTCCTGGTCTGTAATTCTTATTTAACCCCAATTAGTTCAATTAATTTCAATTGATTTACTTCAATTCATTAAGTAAAATTTAAAAAGTAATAACCTTCAAAAAACATACGATTTTCAACCATATTAGTTACTTAAATAAAAGGTTTTATAGAAAAACACATTCCATACATATAAAAGTCGGACACTCCTAGAGAGAGAGTAAGCTATTGGAATTTCTTTATTTGTTACTGGTTTTACAAAAAAATATATATTTTAACTGGGTCAACACTCTGCAAAAGGCATCTAAAATGTAATTTACAACACCATAACTTCTCTGTATACCATTTTAGATTAACTTCATCATTGAATACCAGTGAAAAATAAATACATTTACAAGTTCATTCAACCATCATCTTTTTCTGCGGTAGAAATTCTCTCCACAGTTCCCGGTCTGAGCTTGCCACTTTAATAATAAAATAAATCCCTCGGCTGTATAGAACATTCCTTAAAAGGGAGAAGGGATGGAGGCTGTAGGTCTAAAGATGATTGATTTAGAAATAATTGACGGGCGCACCCTGGAGGGCGACGTAACTTAGGCAACCTTCACCCGACACAGGCACAAGGCGGCTTTCTCAACCCACACCCAATTGAAACGTTAATCAATTGATACCCTTATCGGAGGAACGTGATGTGTGCCTTGAGCATTGATATTTTATGCTGGGATTAGTTGGTTAAGTTTTAGCATAATAAAAAGGTTGGAGAGATCGAAGTAACATTTGATAAAAAGCTTTTATCGCCCTTCCGTGAGAAAGGTCAAAACTGAAATTGTACGAAACAATATTTTTTATCATGTTATTGGTCACCTATATGAAATAGATTATTTTTTATGCGCGAACTGCACCAAAGTCACAACTGCTCCCCATCGCCTGGGGCCAGCGAGACTATGGCATACTCAATTGGGGGATGTTACGTTACGTTACGTTTAGTGGGGGGGATACGTTCATTTGTCCGTCACTCCAAGACACGCTGACGTCTAGAGTCCTACTTAACCCTCATTCCTTTTACCTTCGCAGAACTTTCATTTTCTAAATAAAGACCCTCCACACCGCATCAAAAAATACGACACAAGCCTTAAGGGAAATCATTTTTCTGAACCTCCTGTGTGGGGATAGTTCTAAAAAATGGCGATAGTGAAAGTGTCTTTGAACGTACCGCGAACATACTATTTATTATTTTAAAACAATAAATTGTGAGAAAACACAAATCAAGCAAATAAAATGAAATTATGAAATGGATTTTTATAATGATAATGGATAAAATTTAAGACAAAGCTGAGGAAGATGACGCATATTAAGGTTTCGTGATATATAAGGCTGTACACTTCACGCCGTTTCCCCGTTGGGTAATGTACAGAGGGTGAACCGCCAAACGACTTTGTGTTGCACATACTTCTCGCTTCATTCACATACATTGTGTCATAAATACTCTTCTTTTATTCTGACTCTTCCCATGATCCGACTCCAGTATGTTGTTCACTTGCTATATCCATGTCTTTCTCGGGCGTATCTCTTTCAAATAAGCCTCCTATTTTGTCCTTACGTTCCTTTCTTCGTATATTTGCTCTACATGCCCAAACCATCAGAATTAATCAGCCTTGTATTCTTTGCGAATCTCCACAGTTCTCACGAGATCATAAATGTTTCATTTCTACAGCATTTAGTCTATTTTCATCCTTCATCTGCCAATTCCATCCATCACTGCTATACTTCAGGCTAGATACCAGTACTCCATTGTTGACTTCTAGCTTCAATTATTTTGTCATTTTTTTGTTGGCTCCATTAAATAATTTTCCTGCAAAAACCCTTCTTTAAATAACACCATCAGTCGTTCCATCTCTCTTTAACATGCTTCCAAAATACACAAACTCATCCACCTGCTCCAAGTATTCACAATTTACAAAAGTAACATATCATTATAATAAAGGTAAAATTTTATTGATTTTAATTTCATTTACAGGCTAATCAGAGCAATATTTTGCCTTGTTGTTTGATGTACCCAACATTGTTACGGTGCTATTAATATAATATATTCCCAATACGTGTACTCTGAACTCCGTGTACTGGAGCAATGCGTCTATAAAATATTACCGTTCAACTGAGAGCTTTTAATCTCATTTTAAAAGCATAGCCACAATCAACCCGGAGCTTGTTTGAAAATAAATTAGATAAATACGAGCTATACACTGAACATTGTGGAAAAATATTTGTATTAAGCTTATGCAAATATAATTTGTTTTTACCATTGTAAACGTTATTGGTAATGGAAAGTAAGTTTAAATCATAAATCGTTTTCTGCATGTAATCTCCCAAAAATATTCAATTTCTAAGTTACCCTCTTATTTACAATGTCGTGGAATGCGGCCCTGAGAGAAAAAAAAATCATTTGTAATAGGATGCCGACCTAAAGAAAATTGCCAGATTCGGGAGAAAATTGGTAAATCTGATGATATTTGACGAAGGCTTATATTAAAAACTGAGCACCAGAAGGCTTACGAAAAAAAGAAAAATACCATATATTCGAAATCATACCGCCTAAAAATAATGTTCAAAGTGTAAAACTTTAAAGTTAAGTTAAGTTAAATTTTCGAAAGGATTTTACTGCGTTATAGCTTATACAAGGTATCCCACTTCATTATTGAATTTATATATATTTACACTATATTTTATTATTGAATCCAAAAAAGTTTACAAAATGTCGATATTTGTGCAAAATACAAACCCTACATTCTTTAAAAGTTTGTTTTCAGTCGCATCAACGCCACTCTGTTGATTTTTATCATTACTTCTGCCTGTCTCGATTTTTTTAATAATTCTGCTAAGTTTCTTATTTTCTAAAAACTGTTTGTAATAACCCCGACAAAGAAACGCCCCCACGCCCGGACTCCATTGTTACCCAAGTCTATTTAGCTCACTCTTTTAACAGCATGGAGCATAAGCAACAAAATAAAGCACGTATCTCAGTAATTCATGTCTCAATAGCAAATAACTTCTTGTAAGTTAAGGTTCCTCGAAAAACATACCTAGGAAATTACAAAAAATTGCCAAACATACATGGGGGTGATTTGGGTAACCATCTGGACTTCCACATGTCACTATTATTTAATTTGCGGAATTTGCTGTATACACATTATATTTTCATTTAAATTAATATTTAAATTCGGTTCAGCAATCAATATTTTTAGGTATATAACATTAAAAAAATATAATATTTCACCGGGAGAACTGAGCCACGCAACAGATTTTGATAAAGTTGTCACCATCATTTAGAAAATTTCTTCTGGAAGGTTTACATGTATATTATATTAATAGAAAGTAGAAACAATTCGATGTTTTATAATCAAGATGTAAAAATATACTGTTGGGCACTACATTGCTAACGCTGGCTAAAACTAATGAGATATATCAAAATAATTTAGTACTGAATTATGTATGAGTATGTTAAAAAGGCCTACAGAAAAGTCGGTAATGATATATGTCTATATCCTAAGGATAACCCCGAGTAACGCCAGGTACACGTCAGCTAGTTAAAAATAAAATAAAGTATTTTCGTAGAAAGCAATCACTTTGTGGTTTAACATTTTAATGAAATAAAAACAATATTTTTTGTTTAAAACCACGAAACCACGTGGTTTTAAACAAAAAATATTGTTTTTATTTCAATAAAATAAAGTTTTAATTGAAGGTAGATAAGAAGATTTTTACCTAAAATATACATTATATACAAAGCCACTTACCCTAACCACCACAAACTAAAATAATTTCAACTGAAGATTATTCCAAGCGTATTATAAGATTCCGTTTCAATACAGTTTGCGTGATCTTATGATATTAAAAAATGAAGAAAATTGAAGGGGAATTCTTTTGTCGTCTCTGAGAGCATGTCAGCGGTATGATTGCAATAATTTGTCACCTATGACACATAGCCGCTTTGAGACTGTAATATACTTTTTGTGAGGAAACTTCCAAGAAACACGCAGAAAAAAGTTTGCTCAAGATGCTGCGTCGTCATGAGATCTTGCGATCCATTTGCGTCATCTCCTCTCGAGATAAAATGAATTTATTGCGAGCTTTTAAAATGAAAGTTTTTCATATTAAGATAACTATATTCTTAGCTTTAAGTTGGAAAGCTATTGCAAACATGACTTCAGCTTTCTTTTGAATATATATTTTAATCGTACGTTTTTATAGGTTCGATTAGTGGGTTTTTTCACCGAAGAATCACTGGAACTATGGCATAACCAATTGAGGAATATTTTGTGGTGTGAAAGATATATCATTTATTTATTAATGATCATTAAATAATTCTGTTAATGGTGTGCGTAAAAATTATTCACCATCATCGTTAAACCAAACTCTATACAACCAATCAATTTTTTTTCGTTTCAAACTTGCCCAAAGCCTCACTGAGTGATTTACCCGTGCCGAAGCCCCATTTTATAATTTAATAAAATTTAATGAAAATATCATATGAAATAAAAAATAAAACAAGATTTAATAAAAAATAAAATTCAGAGATTAAATAAAATAAAATACAATTATAAAAGCCAAATGAAAAAAAAAAAATCAGCAAATATTATGAGGTACGGTTGTATATAATGAGGTGTCTATTGTAATGGTTTTGTGTATTACGTACAAAATATATTTTATTGTTTAACATTATAATTATTTTCTAATTCATCTTTTCGTTGTGTACATGAAATTTTTTTTTCCTCCATTTTTGTATGAAGTGAAACATTGGTAAATGCTTTTATTGTCTGGTATTTGTAGTGTCTTTGTCCAAAGTTTGTGTTTACCGTTGAAGTTTTTGTGTATTTTGTACGCTTGTCTAACTAGTCTATTAATGATGTAGTTAAGTAGTGTTTTTTATGAAAAATTGTCGTATATCTACTACGTCAAACTTGTTAAATATTTTGGTCTGCGTTAGTCATTCTGTATTTTATTTAAGTATCACCTTTAAGATGGTTTTGAAATTACGACAGTGGATCTATGGAATCCACATCTTTGGAACGCAGAAGAAGGTGCACTGAAAGGAGAATATTAGGAAGTACTCACCTAGTGTATAAGATCTTATTATACCAAACAAAGCTTAAGCTATTAAGTAACTTTTCAGTTATATATGGCTGTAAATGGGCAATACTGAAAGTATCGCTCACTCTTCACTATAAATTCATTCTAAACTGACTGCCTGTTTTAATTTATGCAAAAAAAACATCCGCGAAAATGCATTATTTATTTTGTTTAGTGTATTTCAGGCACAAATATTGTGGATCACATTCTACATAACGTAATCTGCCACATTATAAAATTGAATTCTACCTGACAAAGTGTTTAAAAGTAGAAGATTTTGCACTCCAAAACATTTTTTGTTTTGCCTTTATACTATTTTTGTAGATTTATAAAATGACTTATGTACCTACCTCACTACTTACTGTGTTCTATGTTCTACTCGCAGTATTAAATTTAAACATCTATAAACAAGTATGACCAAGGTTGGTTCTCCTGTGACCAAATGTTTTCAAAATAACGGACAAAGATAATGTTTTTGTTGTCCATCGGTCACAGAAAACGAAAATTGGCTCTGCCCCACACGGCGATAAATCGTCCTGATAAGAAAGTGACATTATGCTAAGTTCCTGATAAAATATTAGCCTTTTTCGAATAGATATCATGACGGAATGCTACAATATAAGTATGTCAGTATCAATATCAGTATTTGTATGAACACGTGTTCCGCCGTGCGCATAAAAAAATTATTTTTGTCTGATAAATTGTCACGAATTCCTTCAATTCATTTTAAGGCGATGCACTACGTCGTGTAATATTTTAAATTGAGCCGCTATCAATAACAACCCTTACGTAGATGGCGATAAGGTTTAAATTCCCGCTTAACACCATCCGCCTGATTTGATTTATGCAAGAAAAAAACATGGCAAAAAAGTGCCTTTTATTTTATTTTTTATATTATATTATTATTAATAACTTAATTTGCCACATTATACATTAAAATCATAACCAAAAATGGGTTCGTAAGTAGGAGATTTTGAACTTCAAAGCAGTTTTCATAGGCCTTATACATTATTTTTTTCTGGGCTTATAAAAAGACTTATTTAAAAAATGCTCGATTATTTCAAAGGCCAAGATGTATTCTACTCGCAGTATTTAATTAAAGCATCTGAAACATTTCTAGGCGACGAAATTTTCAAACCAAAAACACATGATTTTGCATTACTGCGTATGGCATCGCCTTAACAGGCCGGCAGTCCCATTTTTAATAGCACAACGAATAATTTGACCAGATTTTTAATTAATGAACAATATTCATTTCTTATCAGTAAGTTTGCTCCGTGCAGTTTCATATTTGCACAAACATTTGGTTCAATGTTTATGAGCATGGAAACCCACATTAACACATGCAAATTTGTACAGTTGAAGGGCTTTATAATATGAAATTTTAAACATTCTTGAAAGCATGTTTATTGGTGAACATGTCTTTCAGTAACTTAAACGCTCAAAGTTTTAAATCAAAGAAATATGATTTTTGTAACGATTATCACTACTTTTTGATTTTTATTTACATTCTATGGGCATGTTTTAAAATGTGTCTACACTATCTAATTATCTACAAGCTTTTTTTTTTTTTTTTTTTTTTATTACAAGATAATACATTACAAAATGATAACAAAGTAATAATGTATTATTCCCAATGAGTTTATAAAACTCATTTCGGGAAAGACAACATTAGAAAGGACAAGGCAAATAAATAAAATACATTAAAATAAATACATTAAAATAAATAAACGCAGATGTTATTATGGAGTTCTAGAGAAAGATTGTGTTAGTCATTAATGAAACTGTTAAGGAAATAGCTTTTAAGAGCTTTTGCCAGTGTTTTTTTGTTTGTTGCCGGAAGTTTTAAATTACTAGGTAATGCGTTATATTGTTTATGTGCAATGTATTGTAAGGAATTAATTCCAAATTTGGTCGTGTAAGTAGATGACGATAAATGTATTTGGTTTTGTGATCGTGTTTTGTGCTGGTGTATGTCAGAATTAAAAACTGGTTTAGTGTTGGTGTGTGAGGAGTGTTGAATTATTTGTAGAATGGCAGTTGTGATGTTATACTTTGGAAGGACTGTAAAGGGAAGTATTTGTGTCTGTGAGTATATATCTTTGACATGTGTATCCCATGGCAGATTATATATATTACGTACGGCTCTATTTTGAATTACTTGTATTTCCGAACTTTTTTTTTTGGTAATGGTGCCCCAGATACTAACTAGATAACTCAGGTGGGAGTGAATCATAGCATAATAAGTTGCACGCAGTAAAGATGTGGGGAGCACACCTTGGAGTCGATAAAGTACACCGGTTATAGGGGAAATTTTGGATTTTACATTCTCAACATGGGAGTTCCACGAGAGGTTAGAGTCTATGAGTAACCCCAAATATTTCGTTACTTGAACATGTTGTAGCTTTTCATTTCCAAGAATAATATTCATACCCATGTTATCTTTTTTACCGAAAGTAAGGTAATGGGTTTTTTTAACATTGAGGCTTAATTTGTTTAATCGAAGCCATTTTGCCAGCTTTGCGAGATCTTTATTCATTAGAGCTTCAAGTTCCTTCAGATTTTTACAATGGTAGTAAATCACAGTATCATCAGCGTAAAGTTGAAGTTTTCCCGAGATGCCACATTTAGTTATATCATTGATGTATAGCAAGAAAAGTAGAGGTCCAAGAATAGAGCCCTGTGGCACTCCACATGTGATTTTTCCAAAGCCGCTTAGGTTCCCTCCGATATCGACAAGGCAAAATCTATCAGCTAGGTAACTTCGGAGCAAATTTAAAGATTTACCTACTATTCCCAAATGTTCCATTTTCTGTAGAAGTATTTCATGATCTACCGTATCAAAGGCTTTTTTCAGATCTATAAATATAGCTGCCACATATTCGCCCTGGTCTATGTACTGCTGAATGTTAGAAATGAAATCGAAAGTGGCACATTGGGTATTGGAGTTTTTCCGAAAGCCATATTGCTGTGGTGTAAGGATATCATTGCTAGAGATGTATTTTATCAGTCTATCTTTGATAATTGACTCAAACACCTTTGAAAATACCGATAAAATCGATATTGGACGGTAGTTAGAAATACACTTCTTGCAGTCTTCTTTAAAAATTGGTATAATTTTTGCTAGCTTTAACTGGTTTGGAAATATTCCCGAGCCTATGGAGAAGTTGATAAGTTGGGTTAGGTGCCCCGCTAGTTCTTCTTTACAGGTTTTAAGAATGCACGGTGTTACTCCATCGATTCCTGCCGCTGCATTCGACCTAAGTTTCGAGATGACCTTTATTACCTCATCCTTATTCGTCCTAGTCATATATAAGGATTGTCGTGCCTTTGGTTCTACATATATTGTATTACAGTCATCCGGGAATGATGGAATGGCAGCTGCCAATTTTTCTCCAACTGACAGGAAAAACTCATTAAACGCCAACGCTATTTCACGGGGTTCCCTAATTTCACAATTATTTACGATGAGCGATTCAATTGTGTTGGTGGGTTTATGTACACGGTTAGACAGAATTAGGTTAATGGTTTTCCAAGTTTTTCTTGGGTTAGTTAGGTTTTGTTGAAAGCTATTGATGTAATATTTGTTTTTCAGACTTCTCCTATAATTAGTTATTATGTTTCTGAGTTTATTTTTACGTATTGCAAGAGTAATATTACCTGGGTCTTGTTTCCACTGCTTGTGAAGCTGGTTTCGTTCCTTGATTAGGAAATTCAGTTTAGAATCAAACCAAGGTGTATTAAGATGTTGCCGCCTTCCTGTTTTTACGTTCGGTGTAGTTTTACCTGCTTCTAATGCATTTTTGACATAATCATTAAAATCTTTGTAACCGTCTTCGGGTTTGGTTGAGTTGATAGCAAATTTGTTAGTCGCAATATAAGATTTTACCGCCATACTGTTGATGATAGGTTTAGTAAAGCGTGGTTTAGTTCTATTATTAAACCATTTTTTTAAATTATTCTTAAAGTCAACAATTAGTATATTATGGTCACTAAGCGGGTCATCTATATTCGATATGGTTGTTGAAATGTTTTGTCTGTTTGATATAACGTGATCTATAATAGTGCTGCTTGTATCAGTGACTCTCGTGGGATATGATTTATTTTGTATTGAGAAATTGTATGTTAATAAGGTGTTGATAAAATTTAAAGAAGAAGATGTGTTTATGGAAGTGTCAATGTTGAAATCTCCGAGTATTAATGTATCTTGTCTGCTTTTGTTCAGTATTTTTTCAAAATGTGTTAGGAAATCGTGCATGTTGTTTGGGTTAGGTTTTCGATAAATGGCATAAATGTTGACTGGTTTCCTATTACTGCTGCAAACACTAATACCTAAAAATGAATTTTCGTTGGAAAAATTTTCAATGATAGAGCACTTCATAGAATCCAGAACATATATGGCCACACCTCCTCCTCCTTCATTTGGGCGAGAAGAAAAAGCACTGTAAAAACCATTTAAGCAGAAGAACTTTTCTTCTCCGACATCAAGCCACGTTTCAGTGATGACAAGAACATGAACAATTTCGCATAATCTTCTGACCTTTTCCTCAATTTCGTCAAACTTGTTTCGTATACTTCTGGCGTTCATATACATTATTCGCAGACAGTTCTTTATGGGAGTATAGTCATCGATAGTTAGGCACTTGTGTTCTTGTATATTACACTCCATAGTCTATTGTAGCTAGGTCCTTCTTGAGGGCAGCTATGTAAGCTGGGCAGTTGTCCCTATCTCCGGTTGAATGGTCAGCAGGCTTACCAAATCTGGTGCATGTCGCGCAAACTGGTTTGATGGCTGCATTTGGGCACGACTCACGGGTGTGTTTTTCTTGTGCACAGTGTCCACATGTAGGTTTAGTATCTCTGCAATATTTGTATGAGTGTCCAATCATATGACATTTAGTGCAGACAGTAAGGCCAATAAAATCTCTGACGCGGCAAACAGTCCAGTTCACAAATACTTTCTCCTGTTCAATAAGTAATTTACGGACGATAGCTGGCATTTCATAAATACGATGACAAGTGTTTCCTGTGCGAGCACCAGCTAAGTGACTTAATTTACAGCACGCTATAGTTCCCTCAATGTCTTGAATGTTGGGAACCCCAGTTAAGGCGATCCTTAAAAATTCTTCGTCAGTCAGGTCCCTCGGTACCCCAAAAAATATTAGTCTCGGAGATCGCTTGGTCGGCAGTCGGGCCTTAATTGTGCTTGATTTGTCGAAACAGGGTGCATTTAATAGTTTTTGTTGCTCACCTGCGGTTGCCGTGTTTATCAAGATACCTTTATTTCTTATCTTTTTTATTCCCGTGACCCGAACGCCTAGTTCAGATGGCCGAATCATGTCCTGGATAATTTTTTTGGTACCATCGCTATCCTTGGTGGCGTCTGCATCTGTTGGAAATACGCATACGCCTGGTCTTGGTGCTCCGACACGATGTCCATATTGGGTAAGTGGAGGGGGTTGGTGAGCATCATTAGGCTGTTTGCGGGCGATGTCAGCAAATGAGAGGCTAGCCTCCGTTGCCTCCGCTACTCTCCGCATTACAGGTCCAAGATCAGACTCTAGTTGAATAATTTTTTGTTCAAGTTGTCTTTTTTCGCTCTTCACGTGTCGTACTTTGATTTCTGTCATTCTCAGTTGGGCAGTCACTGTAGCCAGATCAGCACGCATGGTCTCGCGCTCCAACAACAGCTGAGATACGGATCTAAAAACTTCCGACACGTTTCTGGCAATTCTCAGCTGCTGGTCTTTTGAGACCTTCGACTGCTTCTCTGCCAAGACATCTTGTAGAGCTGTCAGATGTGTTTGAGCTTCATTAAGCACATCTACCCCTGAGGTGCAAGGATATTCTACTTCGGTATCATCCGAGCCTTTGGATGACGCAATCGATGAGGTTTCGTTTGCATCCTCAATTGAGACGCTATTTTCTCCAATAATCCGGGGCATCATTGTGCTCAGATGTCTTTTTTTAGGACGGTTCATTTTTTGAACACTGGATTTTTTTATATAAGTAATTGGTTTTGTACAATTCGTATTTTTTTGTGTTTTTTTTTTATTCGCTTCACCACTTTAGTTGATAAGTCGATGATTTGCGCCTGTCAGCTGACATGTAGGCAATATTGCTAACTTGCCACAGTAAGTAGTTATGGGTACTTGATGATAATTCGTACTTTAAATCAGCGCCTTGATTTGGATGATCTGCTAAACTCGTATATCTTGTTTCACAATGATTTAAATAATATTGCAGGAAAAAAAAAATTGAGGAAGAAAACTTAGTATTACTAGGAATCGAAATGAGGACCTTCGGATCTATAAGCGGATTCGCTCACCACTGGGCTAGCGGCCGCTTTTGGTTAACCGGGAATTAAGAGTAATATAAAATTGTTTTCGCACAGATATGTTTACAGCGATTAGAATAAAAGGATATTATTTCGGCAATAACACTATGATACTTCACAGTTGAATTAAACACTTGTAAACCTGGTTAATTAAAGCGTTAAGATTTCACAAACTTTGATGATACGTATTAATTGTTTTTATTTTCGCACAGGTATGTTTACAGTGATTAGAATGACAGGTTATTATTTCGGCAACAACACTCTGACACTTCACAGTTTGAATTAAACACTTGTAAATTCTGTAAAATTAGAGCGTTAAGATTTCACAAACTTCGATTATTCTCTACACTGATCTTCGGGGACATGTTTATAGATAAATTTTATGGATATTAGGTTTTGTAGGCTTTAGATTTTGTATTATTAAGTGGAGCGAATTTTTGACATGCACTCTGTTGATAAATAATATAACAGTTGTCTTTACATTTACAACTTTAAAACAGAAAAAATCAATTAAAATAAATCATTGCCAACCCATCGCGTCGCTAGTAAACAATAAAATATGGCTTTTCCACTACAGAAAATTATACATGTATATATATTTTTTTTTTTTACATTTTTACAAATATATGTATATGTATAATATATTTTGATTATATTCGTAGTCCTCCCCACTAGGAGATCCTGTGTTGAGGGAGACTAGGTTTTGGAAGATTCTAGCGACTTCTATGTTACTTCATGTTTTGGGTAAGGATTTCCATAAACTTCTACGACGATGTTTTAAGTATGCTAGTAAGTTCTTTACCCGGTAGTCCCTTAAGCCAAGATTTAATGTCCTTAATGTTGTTATTTTTTTTGTTTTGAATTGTTTGATACTAAGTGAGAGTTTGTTATATATCTTTATTGCTAAAAATTCAGAGCTTCTTTGTCCAAAGGTAGAGTTACATTTTGGTATATTTAGTATCTCTGTTTGTTTGGCTCTGGTTTTATGAGTATGTAAGGTGTAAATCATTTTTCAGGTGATGTACCAAAATGTTTTAAGCATAGATTTTCTGTATATTTGGAAGGTCAAATTGTATAAAAATTTCTATTGTTGACGTCTTTGTGGGAACTTTTATACATTTAACTTTTATTTAATTAAATTCTAAATTAAGCCACTTAAAAAAAATCATCTAGCCGGAGCACGTACATGAGCATTTTGAAATGAATAAGACTGTTGAATGTATATAATATCAAACATTGCTCCAAAACCATACTCCTAACAGTTGACATTATACATTATTATCACCGCTCAACTTCTGCTAGTCTAGATCCGTCATAATGAATTCGTACATTAGTACCGATCAAAGTAAAACATGAGACTATATATCAAAGGAATTTGTTGAAGTTAAAATAGATTTGTGGGAAATATGCCAGGAAATTGTTCTTTTATTCCCTTTGTTCGATATTTAATATTTTGTTTTAATTTACAGAAAAAATTTCATTGCGAAACCTCAAATAAATTGAATTGTTTTGAAAATACCAATATGTTTTTTTTTGCACTTTTATCGAAGGTTATGAAATTTTATTTAGTAGAAATACGATGATTCCAAAAATATTATCTTTACATTTGTATTTCTTTGGAAAAATCTCTGATTCATTTTCCAGCACATGTTTTATTATTTTGGAATTTACGAGGAAATTTTTTTGATGATGTTTTGTTTAACACGGGTGATATTATTTGGAAAATTATTTATTATCTAGAAAAAATTGTAATCGTTAAATGATTAGTATTATTATTAGAAATATTGTTTCTCGTATTCAATTTTGAAATACTTACGCAGTGATGTTCTACTAGAAAAAAGTTGAAATTGGCTTTTTGAAATTGAAATTGCCTTTTCAGGTTTAAAAATTCTGTTCATAATCGCAAAGAATTTGAGTTTAAAAACAAATCATTTGAATAAAATAAGGAGCATGGAAGTTGTACGGGACGTGTTTGCCTGCACAAGAAAAGACAGTAAACAATAAGCACCGGCACACATCAGCCCTCAACCTGGGTAATGATTTAAGTAAAACACCGTGAGGTGTTCTATCCAAACCATCATAAAAGAAAGACGATTCAAATCAATATTCACATTTTAATTACAAGTATTATACTGGTATACAGAACGTACAAAGGGGTGTAGCTTATAGGTACTTCCTATTTCTTACAGATAACCCAATTCACGAGAAATAGTTCTATGTATTTCAATACAACTTGGTTAATACACAGATAGAAAACTGAGACAATCGGATTTCTTTCAGCGATAACTTCAAATTGGTGCACATTGTGCATCATCGCGCCATACAATACAGCAAATGGCATAGGCGACTGTTGCAGCAGTGGCCAGTTCGATTGGTAGCCAGCAGAAATTGTCCAGCCTTTAGGTGATCAGCATCATTGGCTGATTCAGTGGGTAGCCAGCAGGAATCGGCCAGCCTCTAGTTTGTCAGCATCAATGGCTAATTCAGTCGGTAGCCAGGAAGAATTGGCCAGCCTCTAGGTTGTCAGCATCAATGGCTAATTCAGTCGGTAGCCAGGAAGAATTGGCCAGCCTCTAGGTTGTCAGCATCAATGGCTAATTCAGTCGATAGCCAGGGAGAATTGGCCAGCCTCTAGGTTGTCAGCATCAATGGCTAGTTCAGTTAGTAGCCAGGAAGAATTGGCCGGCCTCTAGGTTTTCAGTATCAATGGCTAATTCAGTTGGTAGCCAGGAAGAATTGGCCGGCCTCTAGGTTTTCAGCATCAATGGCTAGCAATCGGGAGCAGCAGAAATTGGCCAATCTTTAGGCGATCAACAGCGGTGGCCAGTTCAGTCGGTAGCCAGCAGGAATTCGGCGGCGGTATGGTCATTTGATTATAAGGGCCGGCACACGGAGACGCCCCATTATTGTAATGATGACAGATGCGTCTGACTCAGCTGATAGAGTGCCCGCAGCTCGTTGCACACAGTTGTAATATTTTCAAATGATTGTGCTGTGATGGAGGAACAGAAGCGAATACGGCTTTCAGTTGAAACTCAGGAATTTATAATCTTAAATTATAACAGATCGCGTTGTAACTGGAGGTGTTCCGTCCACTCGTGGTAATTCTTGAATGCCCAACATGGTGTTTTTTTTTATTTATAATTTCTCGGACAAGCGTTCTTGAGACGTCTATATCATCAAAACAACTTGTTTACCGTTCCAACACGCAGGTGTGTATGAGTCATCGTCAGCTTGCAAAAAGACATATTTTTATATTGCGCGCCAATAATATTTCACCTAGTTAAAGCCTTTGTATTATGATTTCGTTTTTGAAAATAGGGTTATCGAACTGTTTCATGTTCGATCCAGTCTTTTGCCGCCTGGTAACAGATTGATGCATTTTTCAACTGGTAAATATTATGATTTGGAAAAAGGAGTCATCAAACTTGCAGGTGTGCGACTTTAGCCGTAATTGATATTAAATGCAATAAAATATTTTTTCATGTTTGATACAGAAGTTCTTTGGCTAGACATTGTTTGACACGGTTAAATTTGCGTCACTATTGTAGATTGGGTGGATACAAAAACAAAGCGAAAAAAGTTTTTTTTACTGTACTACATCTATTTAAAAAATGTATTTTAACCCTTCAGGCCTCTGGCATATTCTGTCATAGTATTTCAGCTTTGCAATAAAATCCAAATTAAATAATATTTATAAACGTGTCCGAAAACTGAAAACTGTTTTTGAGAGGTGAAATTTTATTATTAGAAAACACATACAGAAACAGACACATCATTTTTAAATATTGAATGCAAACATGAAAAGTTTTAAAAATGGTTCATCTTACGTTTTTCGTAACTGAAATTACTGATTAATTTATTTATTATTTCTAAATGCTGACAAAAAAAACCACACTCACGTATACACATTTTAATTGAAATAATATTCAAAACATTATTGCCACTTTTTGGTTTTAAAATGAGAGTCTGATTAGTTCCTACCGGGATGTCATTTATCCAGTTCCTACCTATACCTAACCATCGCTTTGCTGGAAAAGGGTTTGAAATTTGGAAGAGTGGTGACGACGAACAAATTCAATGCAAATTCGAGTGCGTTTGTTTGGAAAAAAAAAACAGAAAAAGGATTTAACTATTGTAACCAAGTTGTTGGTGGTTTTCGACTGTATTGGAAGTGTTTAGTATCGTTTAAGTACTACTTCGTTTTGTTGTGGCGGTATTGCGGTGGAACTGTTATGAAAATCTGTTTGAAACTATATTGTGTTGTGTACCCCTTCTTGGTAATTGATAGTGATTGGTAATCCTGTTTACATTTTCCTGTTATCATTCCCACACATACTATCACCCAATTCCAACAAACACCATTTCATTTCGTATCCTTTTAATTAATTTATTTTATTCTCCATAAAATTTTCTGGTCAAAATTTTTAGTTTCATAGAGGCACACATTTTAATTATTTTGTGGTTTATCTTTAATATAATGGTGATATTTTCTCTATTTAACACCGATTAAATCATATTTCTAACCACGACAGTAAGGGAGACAGAACGATTTTTATGGGACCTATATGAGCTGTGCTCAAATTTTAGTGTGGTTTGACTGACGATTGAACCTTCCTAACCAGGAATTGGAGTCGACAATGGATCCAACCTCGCCAAATGCCGATTGGGTAGAACCAATAGTATCTTTTTTATAATAAATTCGGATAAATGCGTATGTGTTCGCATGTGCGTACGTGATTGCCATCAAAAGTTGATTGAAAGTAGGTATTGGTTAAGCACCATAATATAATTTATTTTTTATTTCGGTTAGATTATAATTTCCTAGTATTTTAAATAAGTACCCCAATGATTGTGTTTCATGCCTCTAGGTATTTATAATGTAATAATATGGTAAGTACTTACTCAAATGGCTTAGTCTATTTTGATGAAATATTTCAAAAATAGAACTATTTGTTTTCGTGGTTTTCGGTGTTCTATTGTCTCTTACTACTGTTGTTTGGAAAATTTGGCATCATGCAAGATTGATAATTTTCTTCTCCTCACCATTATAAAGCGAATTAATTGATGTTCCACCTGATATGGTATAGTATGTACATAATTAACTAGTGTGATCTATTTACTAATAATTACTAAAATTTTTCATCTTCTGATAATTCTCTAACTTCTCCACCCTCTTCTTGCAACCCAAACTAGCTGTATCATTTGTCTTGTTTATATTATAGTAATGTATAGATTCTATGTCCACAAACTGTAAAATTCACCCGCCATAATACAGGGTCATCCCTAGCATAGAGGGTGAAATATTACAAAAAACTATATGTACTCTCTAAATCATGTATCAATAAAATAAAATAAATAAATAATAATCTGCTGCACATATTGCATGGGCCAGGCGAAGCCTTTCTATTGCAGGAAGAGATCTCCTTCAGGTTAGTGCCGTTAAAAAACGAGCAATACATATATTTTAAAAATTTAAAAAAATATATTTTACTGATGATTAAATCTTCCCACCATTGAACTGGAGTCAACAACTCTACCAACCTCGTCAAATGCCGATCAGGTAAGACCGACGTTTATTTCGTATATTAACTACTGAAATGTCATCTTAATTCATAGAAATGCGTTACAAAAGTTTATATTCACATTGACAACGAGTCTATTTTTCGATTTTTAGCATGATTAAGTGTTGGAAAAATGGGTCAACTTCCACTTCCAGGATTTGGATTAATTCATTACCTTAAACAAAAAATTGAAATTCAAATAGATGTATTTGAAAAAGGTATGAATTAATAACAACGTTTAGTTTTTGGTTAGCTCGTTTATCAGAGTTCCTGCCACGTTATACTGAATGAATATCATGTAAATAGTACGTCCAAAGTTGCATAACCAGAATTGAATATACTCTCAGCATCGCCCTGGTATAAGACCAACGTTGTTTGATATGGTTTTATTTACTTAGTCGTGTTTAGTGAACAGATCTTAATAGCCAGGTACTTCCCCTTTCCACTTACTTCAGCCTCACAACATCACAATACTCCGATCAGCGATGCCATAGTCTCATTGCCTCCATATGGTTCGGACTAATAAACGTATTCGAAAAAAAAAATCACCGGGATGAAGAATATTTTTAAGTTTTTTCAAATATGTAGGTACTGCATACGTGATGTATTTTTTTTTTAAATTAAAAAGAAGTTACTCTTTCCGAACCGTACCTAAATGTGGAAGGACAACTTAAAGCAAATAGAACAAGTGAGCGTTGTGTATTATGCTTCGTAACTTTTACGTTTAGCATGGGTGTGAATAAATTACTAGTACAGAGAATGGTAAAGCATATTAAATATAAGGTGGAAAATAAACTGAGTATTATTTTTTCGAAGACTGACTGGCAGATTGATCCAATTATAATCTGAATAATAAAATAACCTAAAGATAGTGAGGTTTTATCATTGAAGACATTATTAGCGATTATCAAACGAAAGTTTGAAACATTAAAATCAGAACCCAGGATCTTAGCCTTGCCGGGGCGCTGCGGAGAGACTTCAACAAATTCATTGATGAATTTTAATGTATCGTGCTATCAGTCTAATAGAAAAAGTGAGCATGATTTGGATGTGTAAATTGTGAGATGAAAAAATCCTCGGTGGGATCGACAAAATATTACGATATGGATTAATTATTTATTTTTATTTAATTATTTATTCTTCTTTTCATACGCCAATAAGCCTTTTACATTGGGTACATTTTTTGGGCTTAATTTTTTTTACATAAGGGTTATGAACAATGGTTTCAAAAAATAATTTATTATATATTTAAAATTTCGACATCATTGGTGTATTCATTTGCTAAACTATATGGGCAAAGAATCGTCGTTTGCTAAACTATGTAGATGAAGAATTATGGTGATGTAATGTAACTTATTATTAATAACAGTATAAAATTTTATACTGTTATAACCAACATCTCTGCCATTATTTATAAGCAATAATTATTAGCCTGAAATACTCATCCACATTGAAAAATCTCCTGATAAAAGATACATGACGCCAACGGGACCGGTCGACAGCTCTGACCACTGAGCTATGGCGGCTTATCTCTTATCAGCGAAATAATTCAATATATACTAGTGTTTCATTCAACAATTACTGCTTGTAACATTTTTTCACCTGAAAACAACCAACTTTATTTTATATGAGAAAGGCATTGTGAGTGCTAACTCTCTCACTAGATGGCGTCGAGACCAATTGTCTACATTTTTTGGTGAGAATACTAGAACTTGTCAAATATTAATTATTATTATTTTTGGTAAACTAATGTTAAAGACAAGATTTTTTATGCATAGCACAAAGGGTAACAATTATTTATAAGCAATAATTATTAGCCTGAAACACTCATCCACATTGAAAAATCTCCTGATAAAAGATACATGACGCCAACGGGACTTGAACACCGTGTCCTTTCGATTTCCGGTCCAATTGGTTTGCTGCGTTTGGTGATTTAGCAGGGGTGCCCGGGTTCGTCGAGTGAGGGATATTCAGAATGCGCCTGCCCACCAGCTGCATGGCGTGCCAGATCGGGAGAGGTTGGTTTGGGGAGACCCTTTGACCTCTTCTGGTCTCTCGACCCATCGCTTTGCGCCACAGTGGGAGGAATATATATTCATATGTCCGTCACTTCTGTACACACTGATCCCTAGATTCTTACCCAACCCTCGTACCTTTTACCTTCCCAGGACTGCCTTCCTCTCCTTTCCTTAAAAACACCCTCCACACAGCATCCCAAAGGATGAAAACGACCCTTAAGCTTCATTATTTTCCTCAAGGTAATGGTGTGAGGTTAATGTAAAAAATATGTCCGAAACGCAGTTACAATTATAGTCTTATGCTTCCTCACGAAGTGAATCTTAGAAAAAGTCAGAGATTCCCCAGGAACATATGAATCAAATAACTGTTTGTGATTAAATGAGGCAAATTCGATGGACGAAGAAGGAGGTATAAGGATAATAAATGACGTATGAGATTGGTAGAAGAAGTTTATTAGATTTAGGTCATAGTTTCCCAAACTTACTAACCGCACTATACCCTTTTATTTAGTTTTATTTTCGCCCCCCCCCCCCCCTAACATTTATTCAAATTCATATGGTCGCTTTTTTATTAACCTTTGGAACGTTGATCTTCATACTACCTCGGTAATGTGCCGAGGGTAAAAATCCCTCGAATAAAGTGTATTGATGTCAAATTACCATATGGATACGCCGGCGCTCAACGAGTACAAATATTTCGCATTCCATCGATTCTTTTGACGCTCTAGAAGTTAATGGTAGAAGAATTCAGGGACGTCCGATGAAAAAATTGCATTATAAAGTAAAACAAATACTTAAAAAAGGGAATTTTTTCACATCTTTACAGTAATATTGTATCAGACAGGAGTGTATGACACACAAGACTGCAAAATAGGGCCGGTGATCCCAATCCGTGGTGGCTGAAGGCGTCTTCCTTCAGTGGCGTCGGGGCGTCGAGCGGGGCGTCGAGCGGGGCGTCGAGCGGGGCGTCGAGCGGGGCGTCGAGCGGGGCGTCTCTGTGGCCGTTGTAGCTGGTCCGATGCTAGTACTCGTCCTTGCTGTAGAATCCGGGTCTTGTCGTAGGGGCAGAGAGGTCCGGGGTGAGGCGAGGGTCAGAAGAAGATGAGAAGGCGAGTAGAGTCAGAAGTCGGAGCGAGGTAGAAGGCAGAGCAGAGAGAAGTGTTGAGCTGGTGGAGGTTGCTGGCTATCTGCCCTTCCAAGGGACTGTCGCCCGTTTTATAGGACCCCGGCGGCCTTCGCTGGCCGAGCGACGTTCACACGGGCCCGCTTTCTCTTTGATTCCTGGAATCGAGGCCCGTGTTTGTTACGTGCCCGCGGCCCGCCGCCGGGTTGGCTACCGCCTCTCGGCCGGTAATTTCGGGCTCTTGGTCGAACGCGACCCCGGCCTCTCTTTGTTCAGGCACGGTTCCCAGAATCGAGCTTGTGGAACGCTCGGGCAGCAAACCACCTCGACGCTATGACGGCGCGCGGCCCTTTGCTTCGGGTCGCGGCCGAGCGTCCCCTCACGTATAAGCACGATTCTCATAACCGTGCCCGAATTAAATGCTATGCTCTTAATCCACCAGCTCTCTCAGTATACTTCTCTGCCCGTGCCCCCTAGCCAAGCTCCGATGTTTTATTTATTGTTTATCATTTTTACATTGTTTCATACATACATTTACATCTCTTTTACATTTAAATTTCATACATAGTTCAGTTACAGTGTATACACATTTGACATATTTCTCATAAATTCTTATTTTATTTTATAATTCTATACGTGGGTGACTGCGGCCGAGCCCGGAGCAGTACGTCCGTCACAAAGGGCGAAACACTATCACGTGTAAATTCCATAAAGGATCTCACTGTCGTCTTTGATCCAGAACTGAAATTCTCTGACCATATATCGCAGATCACTCAGTCTTGCTACAAACTTTTTGGGTTCGTCATTAGGACATGCAAGCAGTTCAATAACCAAGATTCTATATTAGCATTGTTCGATGGCATACTGAGAAGCAAGCTGGAGTATGCGATAGATATACTTGATCGTGTGAAGTCTTCCTTGGGCGTCCGCGGAACTTCTTCTACCAGTCTCTTCCACGTCATACTTTATATCTTCTACATACTTTTGTTTGTTCCTTCGTTATATTTATACCAACGAATTTATTACGAGTATATTTATTACGTGAATACCAATGAGTTTATTACTAGTATATTTATACGAGTTCATTCAAGTGCAGAGATAATGCGTTAAGGCGATGCACTACGTTGTGTAACATTTTGAATCGAGCCACCAACAATAACACCCCTTATGTGAATGGCGTTCAGGTTTAAATTCATACTTTAACACCATCCACCTTTTTGATTTATGTAAGACATAAATATCGTCAAAAAGTTTATTTTAATTCAGTTTTTGGACATTTAGGCACAAATATTAATTTTTTTACGTAAATATTAAAAATAACTTTAATTGTCACATTATGTAATATAATCCTAACCAAAAATTAGTTAATAATAGTAAGTAGAAGATTTTAAACTTCAAAGCGGTTTGTATAGTATACCTTTTTCTGGATTTATAAAATAACTTTAAAACCACTCGATTATTTTGAAGGCCAAGGTGTGTTCTAGTCACAGAATTTGATTGACGCATCGAAAACATTAGCAAGCGAACAAATTTTGAAACCAAAAACACGTGATTTTGCATTTAGTCCTCGGGCGTCTACGATTTTTTTTTACCATTCATAATGTATAATTCATTACACCGAGTTTTATTCTACTAAGTATCTCTTCCCAGTGCAGGGATAACGCGTCCTCCTCGCGCGTCCTGACTTTTTAGGTAGATAGGGTCACATTAGCTCAGTTGGTAGAGCGGTGTCCCGACAAGGCAAGCGTCATGGGTTCGAGTCCTAGATGTGATTTTTTTTTGTGATTTTTGATCTTTTTCTGATTTTTCTGTTTCAGATTTTCGTTTATGAATCGCTAATATTGTCTTCAATAATTAATTACTCAATTTCTCTAGAAATTAATAAAAACAACGAGATGTTTCTAAAGATTAATAAATACAAATTAAACGAAAACGAAAATCGTTAAACTTGAATGAAGTCAACTAGCAGTGAGACTGTAGTATGAAGGTTGTGGGGAGGGTAAGCAGATACATTTTACACAGGTATCCAGACTTGAATCTGTCCAAAGAAAATTTACACGGATTTTGTCTTACCGATCAGGTGTCTACCATCTTCTAAATGGGTATGAACAAAGACTTACATATTTCAAACTAGAGAGTTTAGTTAAAAGACGAAATAAAAATGACCTCTTAATGCTTTACAAAATTGTGAATAATCGTGTAAATAGTAACTTAGTCAATCAAATCAATTTTTACGCCAGGCCCAAATATACTAGAAATATGAACATATTTTGGACCGAAATTTTTGCCAATAACACTGGATATTTTAATCCTATGTTTATAATGTCTCGATCATTCAATGATCTTGCTAAAACACACACTATCATAGATATTTTTGCAAATAATATAACTTGTTTCAAGAAATATCTCCACGATTTCTGTACTTAGATAAAAAAAAAAATAAAAAAAAAATAAAAAGAAAAATTAAAAAATTGTTTAGTGGTTTAGATTTTTTTTTTAATATATACTCTTTAAATTTTTCTACTTATTATGTGCTTCAATCATTGGAATTAAGTTTTGCATATAAATACTGTCATTGTTTTACATGTTTGCTTATGTGATTGTGCAAATGTGATTGCTGAAGACACATTAGTCTAGGGATACTTATAATTGTATTTTTTTATTTTGTAATCGATAATTAATGTTTTTTATAAATATCCTGTTTGTGTCTCGAATAAATAAATAAAAATACCTGGATATTCAGATCTAGTCACCAAACAAGCCCAAAGCCACCCCAAACAACGTTTTAATTCTGAATGGTGGCCTTACACCAGGACGAAACTGAGAGTACACTCCACTCTGAAACGTGCCAAAAATACACTATATAATATTTTAAATGAGAAATTTGTAATTTTTTTAAAATCAAAAAATATTAACTTGAACCCGCGACCCCCAGCTCGCCAGTCAAGAGCCTTATCCCTCAACCATGAAGGTACAAAACAATTTCTTTGTTCCTTCAAATAATACCTCAATTTTGTTCGAAAGAACTCTTATTAAGTTCTAGGTAATCTCGCTAGCTTCAAGCGAGCAGCAATTTTATCTGATAGAAAAATGTTCAGGTCATCTGAGCCAATCTCTTCCTGCAGGAATCTCACCGGGGTGGCTCGATGCCCGTGCGCTCGCTGCATCCCTTGTTGGGATGCGAGATTTATGTGGGTGAAATCGGTGCTTTGTTGGAAAATCACCGCATGATATTCTTATTGAAAATGCGCATTGATCGAACGGTGGAAAATGTATCTAAAGAGATATATCTAAGCAGATCCTTATACTCGTATAAGGTTTCCAGGAGAGTGGAGTAACTTCGGGAGGTGATTCAAGATGATAAATGTTATGTTTTTAATACATATTTTTCTTTATATTACTATTTCTTCATAAGAGTCCCAGAGGAAAATAATTTCCCTCGGGGTTTACATCATCTTTGGGGACGCTGTGTGGAGGGTATTTTTTTAAGTAAAAGAAGAAGTGGAAGAAGGAGTATTTTGTAAAATGAAAAGATATGGCATTCAGTGTGCCTAAGAGTGACGTATGAAACCATCCCTCCCACTGCACAGAGAGGCGCTGTTTGCTGAATCGAGATAATCCGTCCGGAGAGGTCAAAGGGTCTCTCTCATCGTAGTGAAGCACTTGGTGTGACCTATGGAAAAGGTGTTGGTTATCGACGGCGACGGTACCTATACTCGCGTCTCAAATGACTTAAGTAGTTTTTATATTTATCTAGGTAAGACGTTATAGGTTGCGTAGCCAGATTTGACATAAATACAGTACTCACACAGATGCGTTGTTTGCCTACAGCAAGTTTGAAACTAGTTATTCGACATCAAAAAAAAAATTGTGAAATCATTATTAATATAACAAAAGAACACATTGAAATCTTTTCGAGAAAACATAAAAACTTTTTGAATATTCAAATTAGAACAACTTATTGTGTTCCTTTTTCGCTAAAAACAATAATAGGTAGAGGCAAGAAAATATTTACCTTCTTGTGATTGCAATAGGCGAATCAAGAGTGGATTGTAAATATTAATTGTGAACTTTGAAGTTAACACAAGTATGGTTGGAGATGGTGAACATGGAGTAGGGAAGGAATCTGACTTAATGTTGGAACCCATTTGATGTTCTTCAAAGATGATTCTTCATGATCTTGATGATCTTCACTGATGATATGGTTTCACTCACATTAGTTATGATTTCACGCAAGAGCTTCCATAATATCCAGGTTGGATACGAACGACACTGAGGAAACCGAATATGTTCACTGCACAGGCCTTCTAACCTAAGTCGATATCAATAACAGCACTGATAACAATAGATGTTCATCAAACAGGCTCCATCAATAAGACTGGTTTGACAGTCACTTTTATTGTTGTAAAATGTCACATATACACGTGGGTATAGTCTGATAATGATAGGTACTTGTAGGTAAAAATAGGATCTAAAAAATGCAAGGACAGGAAAGGAAGATTAATAGTTTCGTCAACAGTGAAATTTCGCAAGGACATTAGATCGTTGAAGAAATATATTTTATATTTGTACACCGTCTTTCAGATGATTTTACACAAAAACTTTGCTATGTAAATTATCCAAATATTATTATTATTATTTTAAGGAAGTCAATATGTAATATGCATCAATACACACAAATCTATGTCCATGTTTGCTTGGCTTATCTCTAATTACGGTACCTACAATTACACAATCGAATGAACGATTGTGTTAGAAACTAGTCGACTTTCAAGCATTTTATTTATCCACTAATCCCACTCCCTTACTAATAAACGTGTTTTTAAATATAACCCAAATGATAAACGACCATTAAAGAATCATAAATGGTTGTTAATCAGCTGTGTAAAAAAAAATATTAGAAAGGCCCTAGATAAGGCTTGTTTTGCAGGTGTATTACTTAATATCGTGCATATTAAATTGAGTCTTCGTACGTTGCTAGATAGATGCCAAGAATTTCCAATATAAAGCATATTGGAATTTAAGACATGTTAAAAATACTTGAGAGAATTTAATATATATATATATATAAGTGTCTTTGAAAGTGAAATTTCATTATTTTTATTGTTGCAGCCTTATTTCGATTTATTTATTTTGTTTTTTTTTTTAACGTGAATTCCGCACAAGATTTCCAACTGCTCCAACCGCCTGGAGCAAGTTAGAATATGGCATCCCCTACAATTGAAGTATTTAGTGAGGGTGTAGGCAATGGGGGGGGGGAGGATATGAGTAAGAGGAAAATATTAAAGTACTTTGCTATTTAGATCAGGTCACCAACTACGGCTAAAGCTAATGGTGGTCTTTCATCAAAACAGGACAGAGCGTATCTTTCGCTTTGAATATACCAACACAGCGTAGTTTATCTACACATTGCACATCGCAATTGTGTTTAACTTTAACGTGAATTGAATATCAAACGTAAGAATGTGCAGGACTTTGAAACAATACACTTTAAATTGGAAACGTTATCTCCGTATTTGCGAAATCTAATAGAAAACACTAGGAATCAATATTACAACCCTCCAATAATGGACTTGCAAATATGTTGGGTTTTGTTACTTAAGACATTGAGAGCTGAAGCATCATTTCGTCTTTACAGTTTTTGGTGTGTAACATCTATTGGCGCCCCTAAGGGGTAAAACTGACTCTTGCGTAGCAAGCGTGGCAAGACGGGACGACGTTTTTTAAATGAAACAAAATTCAGTGCGGTATACTTGCTTCTATTGTCACTAAAATTTGCAATGAATCTATTTTAAATGACGATAAATTTTTTATTTAAAAATAAAGATAAAGTTATTTCTAAAAGTGTGCATGTAAATTTTAATTGATTCATTTGTTTATTTCACAATTTATTCATTAAAAATTAGTGATGTATAGTGTATGTACATGCGTTCCGGTATTGTAGATACCAATTTCTGTATTTTCCTGGTGAAAGACAACATACAGAATCGAAACGGTGCTTTTAATGGCTTTACCGGTATTTGGTGAACAGATCTGAATTACCTTCCTCTCCCCCCTCTATTTCCCCTTCCCACTACCTCACAGCGTTCCCTATTTGGGGATGCGATGGTCTCTTTGGCTCGAGACGGTTGTTGATGGGTACTCACTTTACAAAATATGCTAAAAAAGCCAGCAATAAAAATGGTATTCCCTTCTGCGATATGCGGCACACTTCAACCACTCCATTATAATCACACAACGGAATTAAAGAGATATTTGAAAAAAATGGAACCCCTTAAAATATAACCCATTATTTATCGTAATACTCGTACATCTATTTTCAAATATCTTAAAATGTTTTTTATTGGTTTATCTGAGTAATGAATTTCCTACACAGGAACTGGAGTTGACAACTCTACCAACCGATCCAAATCCCTATCGGGTAAGACTGACATTTATTGAGTATATTATAACTTCAGAGAAATGCATAAATTTACGTGTGCGCGCGATTGCCACCAAAAGTTGATAGAATGCATAGTCATCAACAACAAGTCTATTATTTCAGCTTGGTTAAATGTCGGGAAGTGGGTTTATTTTCACTTTGATTTGCATTTAAGGTTTATATTCATCCACGAAAACAAGAGTGAAATTCAAATAGATTATAAATAAATAGAGCCCTCCTCCCCAGCGACTGACTTTTAACTGACGTAAAATAAAAACAAAATAAAAAGATTTTTAAAAATAATTTTTGGTGTGACTGAGGATTCAATCTTTTTCTCCTGGGAATCAAATAAGCTGCGCTAACAACTGAGCCATATCTCAATTGGGTAGGACCAGCATTTATTTCGTATTTCGGCAGCTGTAATGTCATCCAATTTCAGAAATATATCCGCACGTGTACGTGATTGCCACCAAAAGCATATAGAATACATTGTCATCGACAACGAGTCTATCTGCCGAGTTCAACTAGATCGCATGTCGGAAAGTGGGTTAATTTCCGCTTCCAAGATTTGCATTCATTCATTATCGAATACAAATGTGAAATTCAAATCAGTTGATACAGCAATAAAAAAAACAAATGAGAGGGCGACGGAAAAATGGAGGCTCCAGCGCCTGGGTTTGGTTGCATTAAGTATGCAAAAGGTGCAGGGCTCGAATTGGCTGAACCGGAATCGAACCTTCAACGACAGTGATTGGCAGAGTGAAAATCTCCCATGAAAGCCTTTGCACACTGCACGTTGCGAGCTTTTTCTTATTACGGTGCAGCCTTCGAGGTGTTAAGCCATATTGGATATAAAATGGATTAATGCAGCGCCACCTGGTTCATTGAAACAGAAGTATAATAATTTGCTTGTATATTTGATAAAGACTTCCCTCTTTCAGTGACAGTAATTGTTTTTAATTGGGAGTTTTGTGCAGCTGAAAAAAAAATAGAAGGCAACTGTCTTCTCATAACATCTCATAAATAAGAACATTCGAAATTAATATTTCGATGCTAAATAATGGTCTACTTTGGAACAAAGTGTTATAATATTTTGCAATAGGGCGTGGAATAGTTTGCTGGCCTCTGTTTTTCCACCCTCCTCAATCATAGTTCGCTTCAAGATCCAGGTTCGCTCTTTTGTTTCCTCAAAAGACACCCCAAAGATAAAACACAGGCCAGAGGGAAGTTATCTCTCTCAGGCCTACGTATCTACATATTTTACTGAATGCGCTTTATCTCATTTTAGTATTTTTACTTAATATATGTGGGTTCAGGAGTCAATGATAAGTTTTTCAATCTGGGAGTTATGTAAACCTTTAATCATCCTACGACTACCAAAATAGACGCAAACTTATAAGATGGAATGCTGTGGTTTATACGTACTAGACAATACAGCTGTAGTCGTTGTCACCACTTGTTCAACATACTAGACGGCCAAACAAATGTTCTGATACAGCATAGGACAACAAGAGGATGGTGAATTAAAATTTGATGAAATTTTTAAATCAGTAAACTTATTTATTTGCTCTTTGTAAACATTGTATCAGTGTATATAATGGTCATCCTACATGTTAACTACATTACACTGTAACGAATTGCCTGGAATTAAATTAATAGATACCATGTAGGACGTAGTTACCCAATTTGTAGAAACGTTAATGTAACAATATTGTTCTCTTAATATATAATCTATGTGCGATTTTTTAATTTTATTATATAGCAAAATTATTAACCTTAACACAAGCTTGTCCTAGTGAGGTTAAAAATTCTTACGTAAAAAAGATACAATGTAAAGAAACAATCTTCCCAAATGTTAAGTTAAATAAGAAATCTTGTACTTTACACGGATAATTAAACTGAAGTACAGTAAAAAAATAAAAATAAAACAGTATGGTTGGTTATTTGGAATAGAATATCGATTTTTTTCGAAGCCGGGATCTCTCCAATCGCCCCTTTTAATGACGGCGGGGCGGCGTCGATCTTTGAGGGGTGAGACAAGTGCTTTTCGACAGTATCTAATCTGAGAGGTTGCCAAAAAATCAGACGTCGTCTGCGAAGAAGGAACGAATAAACAAAATTTATAAAATCGGAACACTGATGAAATAAATATAACGAAGACCAAAATATACTAATAAATAATAGGTACGACTGTTTTTGTTATTGACTGCGGGATGTCAGCATTCATTGAGTGTGAAGAAGAGGTGAAACCATCACCAAATGTATGAATCGACTTTTCCATCAAAAATTCGGCAATCCACTTACACAAGGATGCGGGAAGTCAGTAAGAAGGCAGTTTGTTGACAAGTCCTCGGTGCCAAACCCGGTCAAAGGCCTTTGAAATGTCCAGTGCAAACATTAAGGTCTCACCGTAACGTTCCAGGCACCTCCCCCAAACATACGTCACATACGCGAGAAGATCACCGCACGAGCGGTTCCGCCAGAATTCGTATTGACGGTCGTTAGTAGTTTTATTCTTATCGGGGTATGTGAGCAGTTTGTCGTTGATCACACGTTCCATCAGCTTTCATAGAATAGATGTAATCACTATGGGGCGATAATTAGCCAGGTTGAAGGTATCACCCTTCTCCAGGATGAATGACCGCTTTTTTTCCATAAGGAGGGTACAGAACCAGACTTTTTAAACAGAAACATTTTTAAAAGTTTCGTAAAATTTGAGCTTTTTCTGCAATATCAGGGCAGAAGTTCCGTCAGGCCCGCTAGTTTTAATAACATCAAGCCCCCGTAGGACCTGGAGTACAGTATCCTCAGCTTTTCTAAATAGACACCGCACTTAGGAACCGATGAAAAGACAGTAGCCCGATCATTGAGGGTCGAGTTTTCTGCAACATTTTTCCTAATAAGTTTGCCTTTTCGGTGGTGCTGCAGTATTATGGTAGGCGGAATAGTTGGCGTTAAGCATTATTGTAAGCAAATTTTCGCTTATGCCACTGGGATGCAGTGTAATCTACTCGTATACAGCGATGTGCAGAATGCGTTGAACAGTATAGTTTTGACGTTTGTGCCGCAAAAAAATGAAAACGTTGTGATGGCATACCTGCTCTAACGGATATCGTTCTTCTTGTTCGCTCCATATCCTCGATATTCTTCAGGTTGTCTGTGATAATAAGGTAAAATAAAGTTTTATATATAGGAAAGAATACCAAGAGTGATTATAACTTTCAAGGGTCTATGCAATGTATTGTTTTTCGTTTTAAATGGTATGTAGGATATGAAACATAAGGTCAACGGTTCTAATAATATGGCCTATCGATCATAGATGAATATTTAATTCTTAGTTCGGGTTCGAACTTTTAAGGGCATTATTTTAAAAGCGCCCTATAAAATATGTATTCAAGGTTAGGATCGATTTCATAGTAAATAAGAGCATGTTACTTTAACAGATATAATGGTGTACACAAAACAATAAAGTAATTAATGTATGTTGTTTAACAATTTAATTAAAAATAATATACATTATATTTGTGGCACATTGCAGGGTGTAAGATAATCTCAGTATCGCCCTAGTGAAAAACCAGGTCTGAATCATATTCAGATACTTCCCCACCTTCCTTTTCCTCGTCGTCTTCATTGCCATACTACCTGCCGTCTCACAACATACCCCAATTGGGGATGCCTTAGTCTCACTGGCTCCAGACGGTTGGAAAAACTTGGAAGTCTTGTGCCGTAATCACATTAAAAATCCTGTAAATTTATTTAATGGGTGAAATTTTAAATTAAAAAAATCAAATCTTTTTTTAAAAATGGGTGATCATTGCTTTACAAAGTAAAAAGTCAAAATTGACTAATATCATGTAGCGTGAATAATATTGAGGATCGCAAAAAATAAAGACGGTGGCCTCTAGCGACGCTCACGCAAAACAGTTTTATTTAGAAATATTTGAGTTATGTAAGTTGAGTTCAAATCCCGGTGGCGGCTTTTTTTTACTAAAACCACTCATTAATTTTTATATCTAATTTTAAAATAAATTTTCACATATATTCTAATACAACATCTTGTTCCAATTCCTGTTAATTACTTTTCCGAACATCCATATTCCTTCCAAAAAAACATCTGTCAAACCAAATTTTTCGCTCATAAATAAAAGTCTACCTTCACAAATTATACACTTAAATACGAAAGAAATCTTATAAGATTTTTTTTAAATAAAAGCCCTGGTAATTAAGTAAATACCTGGATTCACTCCAACACTGAAAACACAATAACAATAATAAGAATAACAAAATGATAACAAATGGTACTTACATTAGACGTTCATTTGTACCTCATCGCTTGGCAAACACGTTAAAAACAACACTTATTTTTAACCGACTTTGTATTAATAACTAGAATGATTATTATATATGAAAAACACGATAAATCTAACGTAGGTTTATTCATTTAAAACGGAAAACATATGTGTGACCAAACGTCAAACTTTTAGGTTATGTTGCTCCGCAAGCAAAACCCAACATTAATCAGAAAGCAAACACTTGAAAAACACTCAAACGAAGTAATAATAAAGCAGTTTAATCATATAAGATATTTACGAAACAATAAAACGTTAATAAACTAAAAAAATTAACCCATAGCCGTTATTTTATTCCGCTAACCCAATGTAAACAACAAGACAAGGCCAAGAAGAAAAAGCATGTTTTCGTGGTGAAAATTCCAGGGAAGTTCGTAGCGGGAATTCCGGGGACATTCGTAGCGTCCGGACGCGGTAAAGCCTCGATACGCACTGGGTTGGTTACACCGTAGACCGTAGCCCGTAGCCCGTAGCCTGGCTCAACTCACGTGGCGAGAGCCTCCGTAGCGTGAAAGACGAAGCCTTCTCGCTTCAAAGCCTCCAAGATTAGCAGCCTTTCTCTACGTACCCAGACCTAACCTAATACCCAATCCACGATAATTTCCCTACGAAAGTTTAGAGACATTCATAATCGAGTTGGATTTGTCTTTCTAAAATTCGAGACTAAATAATTTGTAAGGCGAGTTTCGTTATCTTTTGAGAGTTATGGCTTTTACTAAATTAACAAAGGCTTATTACGTAAAGTTTAGCAAAACAATAATTTTATTTATTAAGTTTGAAAGTTTATTTACCAAAAATATTATTATTTACGACGTCACAAATAAACGATGAATTATGAAGTTATTTTCTGTTTACGCTCATTAAAAGTTACTTACAATGATAATTACATTTTTAATTAGTGTAACATATCTGACTAGATTACACATTTGTCTCTAGAAATAATCACATGGTTCTATTTAAAGATAAGTTTAAAATCAGCTAGAGTTTAAAGTTCAGCTATGATCATTGAAGTCACCTCAAAGTCTTTAATAGAGGAATTGAATATTACTTCATAATCATACCAATTTTATACCAACATTCTTTTAAAAATTACCATATTACTCAACCCCCTTTAGCTTGCTGAGATCTAGCACATATTCAGAGCTGTATTGTATTGCTAGAGGCGCTAAAACTTTTTAATTGAAGAATTTCATTCATTTAAAAGATTTCTGTCTGATCCTTTTTTCATTCAACATTTTTAAGAATCATTATCTTAGTCGTAATGTGTAAATTAAAAATGAACATCGGAAAAACATATTCAATTCATTCTCCTAACACAATTTCTCCACAGTAAAATAATACAGACAGTGAACATTGAACAATCACCAGCATAAAAAGCTATCGACATTTTATCAAATAATACAATATGATAACTTTTATTCCTATTTTATCTCAGCCAGATGAATAATAAATCACATTCGGTAAAATGGAGGAAAAAGGGGGTGAAAATGCGTCGAGATATGAAATGATTTCTTGTAAAAGTTATTTTGCTTCTTGGCAAAACCTTTGTCAATGTCAGGACGAGTCGCTTGCTTTGATATCAAATTATTTCCCCTAAGAAAACACCTAGAGAAACGTGGAGATGTTTTGTGGCAGCAAGTCAAAAAGCAATTGATAAGAGGGGTTAAATATATATCAGGAAGTTATCTGAAACGCAAACATAGATATTTTGATAAAATTACTTTTTGTTTCTGTCGATGCTTTATCGTTTCAAATGGGTATTGAATGAGATGTATCTTTCGAATGTGACCGCAGGGTGCTTAAAAACAAAAATCATTTCTTAAACACAGCAACATTTTAAAAATAGACTTGAAAGATTACGACGCGTAACGCTTTGGTGAAAACAATTATTTAAAAAAAAATAAAACAATGACTTAATAAACAAAATATTTATTTTTATAAAAGTGATGTTCACTAAGTATTTTTTTTGTTTTAAATTATATCACATCACAAATTATCCTTCTTTATATGAAAAATTATTTTTTATTTAAATATTAGTAATATCAGATTTATGGACTTCAACCAAAACCTACTAAATATGATCACTGAATCAAATCAGCCTTCTAACTTGTATGAGAACCTCCAAGAATGTATTTATATAAATATTTTTTAAATTTTAAACATTTTAAATTATCTTAGTAAATAAGAATAAATTAAATATAAAAATTAAATCAAAATATTTGCAGAATCTCATACAAATTAGGAGGATGCTTTGAATGACTGTCCCGGCCTTGTGTTCTAAGAAGTTTTGCTTTAACTCACCGAAATACTTTATTAATTTGGCATTGGTGACCATATACGAATATTCAGGTACTCACCCATCTATCTTTTCCCTATTTCTTTCTCCAAGTCACTTCCTTCATACTCCGATTGGCGGTGTCATAATCACACTTACTCTGAGCAGTAAGAACTTATGTGGAGTGCTCGTGTAACGCTTTGATGGACACACTTATTTTAATTTATATATAATTAATATCAGATCTATAGACTTCAACTAACCAACACACTGTATTAATTGGACATTGGTGATCACATCTGAATAACCAGATACTTCCTAACCTTTCTTTTCTAAATGTCCTTCTCCTATTCACTTCCTGCAGACTCCGATTGAGGGTACCATAGTTGCACTCACTCCAAGCAATAAAGACTCGGGTTTTTATATTAGAAATAAGGCCATGTACTGTTTCTTAAGTTCAATAAATAAATAAAAACATTAATTTAAACGGACTGAAACTGCAATCAAATAAGTACAAAAAAAATCGCAAAACCCTAAATTTCTTTAAATGTGCATTTTATTATACTACAATAAAAATGAATAAAATTAACACCAACAAATTTTTAATCAAAGCCATACCATTTACGTTTATATCAATTCTAATGTCTCATAAACAAGCCATATATCTAATAGAAATATAGACCAGAATGAAGCTCTCCGTAGCAGAACCATAAATGCTTATGAAAATAACGTGATACGAACTGATAAACAATTTATGTCCATGTAAACATCCTAAAAGGGATGATTCGTCCTTTATGAATGCAAACTGTTCATCCTGTTAATCGAATTGCTGCGCAGGGAGCAAAAAAAACTATATACGTATATGTTCACATTTGTTTTTTATTGACTTCGTGATTTAGTGTACAGTTATCTTTTCGGTATACGAGATACCGAAAGAGTTATATATTTTTGGAACAGCCTGTATCTGATGAGGCCGGGATCAATTTATGGCTTGTTTATATGTGTGTTTATTTCACCAGAGATAAGTACTTTTATATACCGTATTGTTTCGATGGGAGTAAAAAATCGTTTCAACAGGATTTGGAAGCTGTTTTATAGTTCGATGGTTAATCGGCACGCATAAAAAAATATGATTAATTATTGATATTTTATCAACAAAAGTTAATATTACCACTTCAAATTAAAGCAACACATTAATTTAAAAACAAAAATGACAACATTTTCAGTCGGAAGCCTCGATAATATATATTTTCTTTACATCAACCCCACACAAGAGGCCCTGAGGAAAATAATTTCCCTCAGAGCCTATGTCATATTTTGGTATGCTGTGTGAGCGGTCTTTTTTAAGGAAAAGAGGAAGAAGAAATTATGAGACGTTTAAAGGTATGAGGGTTGGGTAGAAATCTAGGTATCAGTGTGTCCAGGAGTGACGGTTAAATAAATATATCCCTCCACTGCGACTCAAGGCGATGCGATGGGTGGAGAAACCAGTTGGAGAGATCAAAGGGTATCTCGAAACCAGCCACTTTCGATCTGGCACACCACGTAAACACAGCTCACCCGATGAACCCGGGCGCCCCTGCTAAATCACCAAACTGTACCAATTTGCAAAACTCCAAAAGTTTGAGATACTAAAAAATAAAAATTAACGGAGTATTTAAACTACAAAAGCTCGGCTGCTGAACAATTTACCGGCATCTGCGTAGCTTCCCTTCTACAACACGGTTCTCTTAAAGACTTATATTCACTCCTTCTCTTTCTCAATACGACTTTCTACACAGCACTCCTTAAAATGATATAAATCCTGAAAAAACAATAGGATTAATAATTTATTAAAAACTGTTTTGTTTAGGTTCATCAGATTAATTCACTTAAAAATTAATTTTGCTTCTGTTTAATCACGCAAATTAAACTTCTCGGAGTCAGTGAAACTATAATAATATTCTCATTATTGTGAGGCTGAAAGAAATGGGGGAGGGAAAGGTGATGAAAAAGGCGATGGTTAGGAAATACCTCACTGTTAAGAAATGGTCAATAAAAACGGTTATTTTTTTAAGCAATATTTCAATTCTGGTAGTTTTCTACCAAGGTGATATATTTGTTTTAACTACCATTCTAAAATATTCATGAAAATTCGTAGTTTATTATTGATAGGTGATTAATAAACCTTTACGAAATCTTAGGTTTTATATAAAGATAGACACTGACAGGGAATTCAACCTGCGACGCCTAGGCTGGAACCCGACGCTTTCGATAGCCGGACCAAATAACCACTAGACTAACTTATGGTTAAATACTTTTTTAACTACTCTAGATAAAATTCAAATATTGTCAGATTAATCGTAATCTTGGAATTTATTATAAGCTTTCTTTAAAAAATATGGAAAGGGTTTATCAGCACGTACTCAAAAGATTTGAACAAGCGCTTTCTACGCATGATTGGTGTGAAAATTATATATATAGCAACACCGTACATACAAGATGGAGCTCATATCACGATAGCCTTTGCGACTTTTGGCACTGTGATCAGTGGCGGTGTGTGATAAAAACTATGTGTTTTTTATTCTAATTGAAAAAAAAATTTAGGTAAAATTATATCTCCATTTTTTCTCCAAATATGCTCATGAATCGCTGTTGAATTATTTGGAAACATGCTGATTTACCCTGTATAAATAAACGTTTTAGTGATGGAAATCCTTTTTCAATAATAATAATATCTAATATAATATAATAATTATTTTTATTCCAGGATGTGGGGAGGTTAGTACAATCCCACACGTCCCATATATATATATACATATTTTTGTACAATAGGTATGTGAAAAATGAAAAAATATATGAAGAAAAATAAATTCACAACAGAGTACAACTATGCAGGGCGAGGTCTTGAGTGAGCTTGGGCCCAGCGCTCACTCAGAAGTGGCGTTTGGTGCTGGTAGTCTGCGGTCACCAACGTGTTGGCGGAGGCCATTAGCCGCATCCTGGCTCCAGTGACCCGGTATATAATCAGGCCGACAAATCCATTTATTCCTAATTCCGTGAACATTTTCGATGCGCTGCTGTATCTTCGGTATCCAAATATTATTCTGCAGGCGTCATTATATTGAATTCAGAGTCGTTCCATCGCGCAATTTTGGTAGTGACACATTGTCTCACACGTATACAGGCCAGTACAGAATGCGTAGAACAGTATTTTTTTAACGGTATTGCTTCATTTGCAAAATCTGCGGGCAATCATTTTAGACATTGTGCTTAGGCTTCTCGTTTGTCGTTCGAAATCGATAACGTCTGATAGGTATTGATCAATAATGTGTAATAATCAATATATTGATCATAATACTTCAGGGGTTGGCCGAAGTAATTATCCTTTATTCAAATATACTATAATCCAATATATCTTGAAATTAAAAAGAATATTCATAAGATAATTTCTGTTCCGTCCTAAAAGCTAGAAGCAATATATCACCAATGAATGGATAAAATGGTAAATTTTCGCAGGCATAGCTTAACTTTAAAGCTTCCTTTAAAATATGACATAATGTTATACTCTATCAAAGATAATGTGTAGAGATAATACCGGTATGATTTTTTCCCATGAAAACTGCCAACATTATTTGGCTTGGAACAGAAGGTAAATAGCTTCATCAGTCTTTGTGACTTCATTGTGCAGAATAAGGTATGGAAAATTTTCAGGATTCTGAAAATATTAAAGCCTTACATATTTTTAACGTTCGTTTATTCTATGTTTTGTAGTTAAATATCGCAGAAGAGTTCCAAGTGCGACTATGGCATCCTTAATAGATGGGGTATGTTGCGATAATAAAGGGAGTGGGGGAAGTCAGAATAATAATTTTATGTGGAAACTTTATCGGTTCATGCAAACATGTAAAATTGAATTGTTCATATAAAATTTGTATAGCTGTTAGTTTCCCCAATAAACTAAAATTCAAAAAAAGAATAGGTCGATTCCTAAAGAGTACCTTCATTATAGTGATATTAAAGATGGATTAAAGTAGATATCATTTACATGGAATGGGGTCCCTGAGAGGTAATTATATAATCAGCAAATAATGGATTTCCATAAAAAATAGCATCTGTGGCGGGCGGATGGGTGACGTGAATTTATATTTTTTGATGGATTCAATCAGGTGCTTAAAAAGTGATTGCCTTTTATTATTTTTATTTATGTGAATACCGAACAAGAGCCCCAACTTCTCCTAACCGTCCAAAGCCAGTGAGACTATGGCATCTTCAATTGGGGTATATTGTTAGGCTGAAGATGGTGGGGAGGTGAAGGATGTGGGGGAGCAGATCTGGTCGCCAAACACGGTTTTAATCCTTTTCAAGTAACGTTTTAATTCTAACTGGAGGTTTTACACCAGGTATAGAGAGTATCTACTCTGAAACGTGGCGCAAGTATACAATGTTATTTAAATTAATAAATTGTAAAATAACAAAAATTCGTCAAATAAAAATTAACTGGCACGCATCGGGATTTGAACTCGCAACCATCAAATTGCTAGTCGAGAGCATTAACCCTCCACCACGGAGGCCTTCAGATGAAAAAATAACAAACGCCTTTCCTTGTTAAATAAACACGCTGAAAGATTAATCACACTTATTTCAACATTGACTTCTATTTATTACCACGCATTACGGAATACATCTTCTTGTATGTAGCTACAGTGTCCGCAACTTAATACATTCCTCACTCAGAAATCTGAATTTAGTGTCCCTTTATCATCATCTCCTAAACACAGCTTCCCTTCATCCCCCATTAGCCTCCGGACGTTCGTCTCAGCCGGAGGCAGATAATTCACCCCGCTAAAACCTAAGCAGCTGAAAATAGACGAAAACTAACTAAACATTTGAATAGACAAAAAATTCGACTCGTAACTGTAGCTTGAGTAAACACCCTGTCGTCGGATTTTCTTTTTATTTACATGTAATTTTTTTATAGTTTGTGTTTCTGTTGTGTTCCCACAAACAGTTCTCCAACTCGACGTGGAAAGAGATTACAAATAATTGGTTCTTTGTGATAAATCAGGGATTTATTAATACTTTGCGTATTTCAATGGTGACTCGATAGTCGACCTAACTAGAAGCTGGCTAAATGGGATCTGAAACACTAAGTTTGTCTGGGAGCATTCTCACTAGCCCTGGCGACTACTGGCTACTATCTGCCATCTTGCGGACTTCCACGCAAGCTCTATGCACTACCCTCTATGAGTGCATCTGTGAAGCTCTTACTTCCCAACAGTTTCGAAGTAAATCCCCTCTACAACACTAACCACAGTCACATAATTGTCACAAACAAATAAACTTGTCACCGAAGTAGTCGCGTGTTTTTTTTAGTGTGTACAACAGATTATAAATCATTTATTGTACAATCTTCTCATTCTGACATTCTTAACATCTAGAAAGATAAGTATACAAAAAAGTCTTAAGGTTACCTGAAGAAGAATAAAATACATCCACTGTTTTGGAAATTTCATCCAACAGTACCATTACTCGTGTAATGCTATGTTGGGCTATAACATCTGTTCTGCTATGAGGAATCTTGATTATGTAATGGCGATGTATATTTTAAGAACAAAATATACCTGGTGAGCCATCGGATACTAAACACAAAGTTTTTAAAGTACGACATAACGTTAAACTGAATATGAAATATTATTAGTCAAACATGCAAAAATAAAATAAAACAATATATAAACACAATTACATATAATACAAATTATTAAAACTACATTAACAACGCTACTATAATTTGTAGGATTTAACAAAGTGCTGGTATAGATTGCACTTAATTCTATACATGGAGTCACTAAATGCATCAACAGTATCCCCAAACTTGATCATGCATCCTATCGGATAGTGAGCGTGTCTGATAGTTGGTTACATATGTATTGCAAAATAATGTTTCATTTTGTCTTGAGTTTCCAGTCGGCACATGGAATTTAATAGTGGCATCGACGGCAGGACTGTCAATTAAGTTGTAAATGACTCCGTGTAACACAACCAGGTCTGACCAAATTCTCCTTTATAACATGCAATTGATTCATCAAACTGACAAAGTTAATGTATTTAATCTAAATTTCGAGATAGAAAATTTAAGTACCTAAGAAATTGGTTCTGAAATCTTTCAATATTGTTAGATTGAACTTTAATACGTGAATTATATTCCATTTGACTTCTAACTAATAAAATATAGAGGTTTCTAGTTCAATCAAAGCACTTAAAATATGTTAAAGTTCTGCAAAGGAAACAAACCAACTTTAAAGCCTTCGTTTTGAATCATAGTAAAACTAAATATTGCAAGATTTCCATAACTAAATCTATTTGTTACCTCGAGTGGTATGTGGTGCATGAACCTCAGATAAGTTCCATGCGTTCACATGTAGACATACATGAAGACTTTTTTCTGAAATTGTTCCAGCATATTTCCATATTAAGTTGGGTGTGGAGATCACACACTACTAGCACACTCCAGCTTACTTCTAATAACTCCATTGAACATGCCTACCATTGCATCTGGGTCATTAAATTGTTATCATGTTCTGATGATAAACCCCAGGAGTTAGTAGCATGCTGGAGCGAGCCGTAATATGTGGTTCGAGAACGTCAGTTTGAGATCAACAACGACACCGACAACTTTAAGTTAGTTTATGTGCTATTTTCGTTTGATGTTTTCTTGTACTAATGGAAAGGATTAACAGTGTGAATTTTTTATTAATCGGTCACCCTTTAAAATAAATTGACCGGTGCGATGAATGGCGGAGTAGACAAATACGTTGGGTTCAATTTTCTGTTAGTATAAATGGTTTCTGGTACCTAGCAGACAATTTTCTGTTAGTATAAATGGTTTCTGGTACATAGCAGACAATTTTCTGTTAGTATAAATGGTTTCTGGTACCTAGCAGACAATTTTCTGTTAGTATAAATGGTTTCTGGTACCTAGCAGACAATTTTCTGTTAGTATAAATGGTTTCTGGTACCTAGCAGACAATTTTCTGTTAGTATAAATGGTTTCTGGTACCTAACAGACAATTTTCTGTTAGTATAAATGGTTTCTGGTACATAGCAGACAATTTTCTGTTAGTATAAATGGTTTCTGGTACCTAGCAGACAATTTTCTGTTAGTATAAATGGTTTCTGGTACCTAGCAGACAATTTTCTGTTAGTATAAATGGTTTCTGGTACCTAGCAGACAATTTTCTGTTAGTATAAATGGTTTCTGGTACCTAGCAGACAATTTTCTGTTAGTATAAATGGTTTCTGGTACCTAGCAGAAAATTTTCTGACTATTCGTACATCGGGAATATATACATTGATTTTTAAAAAGTATCCATACACACCTTACGTAAACTTACATCTATGTATAAATACCGCACAATAGTCCCTTATGCCCGGATCTACTGGGACTATGGCATCCCCAACCGCGTTATTTTGTGAAGCTGAATTAAGTGCAGAGAGGAACCAGATGGACTAGAGGAAGATTGTGTACTTGTGTAATCTTACTGGCTTCGAACAGTTGGGTCTCTTGTGCGGTATTCATATTTAACGAAACAAAAAGTCACTTCAAGAAACAACGACACAGATAATGTTTTAAAACAATATTATTTTATGCATTCCACGATAAACGAAATATATATATTTACCTACCTATTTATATTTTGTACTGAGTACCTACTCCAATACATTTTTAAGCTTAATAGCTTCGTTCAGACGGTTGTACAACGTACGTTTGATGCTCCCAACAAGTTCAACATTGATGTAATCACATTTGATTCCATACACTTTATTTCACCCTTTTGACTGCTTAATTATTGATTTGCTAATTGGGAGAAACGAGCAGCTCACATACGAAGCAATTAACATTGAGCAAACTTTCAGTAAAAAAACATTTTCCAACTCATTATTTTTAGGTTGATCAAATTAAATTAATGAAACTAATATAAAAATCTAATCACTAAAATTAATAATTGCAGAACAAAAATCAAAAATTAATCACTAAACACTAAATAAATTAAGATACCTTACGATTGAGTCGGCAAATAAATACAAATAGATGGCGCTAGTCACAAAGATTACTCCAGAGTCCTACAGATGTCGCTAGAGTGTAACAATTACTTGTGAGATGAGATTGACAGGGAACAAGCTTCTCGAACCAGAGAATCACCAACCTTCGGGTAATGAACAGTGTAGCTAAATCCAGTCCTATTATTTGTAACGTAAATAAACACAATTATAAGTAGAACCTTTCATCTTTTAACAAAGAGTTCCCAACACTTAAATCAGCAAAGTAAGGCAGATGTAACAAATATTTTGTTCTAGAAAATGATGAAAAAATACTGAAAAAATAGTTCTTAATCCACGCCTGCCATGTCTTTCAAATCTCATAACTAAATATTACATGAAAATGATCCTGACGGTCCGAAGATTTCTAAAAAAATATTGTATCGTTACCTTCCAAATTGGGCGTCAATCTTTTGAGAAGTAACACGCTTTAGCAATAATACTAATTGGAGGAGGGTCTAAGCCAGGTTCAAGTCCTTAACCTACACTAGACCTTCCAAATAACGAGAATAATATTTCTACCTGCCATTTATTAGTCTCTCTGGATTATATTTCAAGAAATCCGATAGAATTCCCTGAGCAGGGTAGAATTATCACTTTACAAAATTGAAAATTTTCGTTTAAGATGCCCCAGTAACCCGATTTGTGCAAATATTTGATTAAATTTCACCAAGCAGTATTTGAAGACAGAAAAAAAATGTATTTGAGAATAATCAACTCTCTTGTCATATTGGCTTTGAGCGGACTTTACTAAGGTATTGGTAAAATATAAATTTCAGACTTCTAAGCAAATAACTTTGTAAAAAAGAGTAAAAAATATAATAATTATTAATTGCGAGGGTTTTCTCTTTTCACGAAAGCTTCAATAACGTTTACGTTTATTTGGTTTTATCACATCAAGGTAGCTAGCACGGTCCATTGATAAAGTCTTTATCGATAATGTCGGTAACTTGTCAACGCTCCCGAGCTTGACTGCAGGTCGCTAATGAACAAACAACACTTCACTACGACTAGTGGTCTTAATTCATTCGACGTGTCTTGTTCTTAGTTTGTTAGCGATCTGCAGTCATGCTTGGGAATGATGACAAGTTATCGACAATAGCGATAAATCCTTTATCGATCGATTGTGCTAGACACCCTGATGTACGCAAATTACTCGATAACTACTGTGCATCACATTAAATCACAGAGAGCATTTTAGATTTTTTTTATATATTAATTTTACTGTAGCCATTTGTTCATCCAAGCTAACAATTGTCTAATTTATTATAAACAACTATTACATTTTACGTTATTACATTTTCTTTTGATAAATATGGCTCATTCGATCCATCTAGAATCTATCAAGTTGGATTGTATTTGCAACTATATAATATTATTTTGCATTGTACAGTGTACAAGTAAACTGTTTTCTGTATTGGCTTCGTCCTTTTTTAGTTTCTTAATTTCATTTCACGTTCTTGTTTCATGTCTATAAATGTCCTTGTAATACATAATTTTGTTTAAATAGTCTTTTGAAAAAAGGTTCTTTATTTTTTTATTTATAAATATCATCGTGTTCAAGATCAACATCTATTTCACTGCTAACCGATTTAGTCCCTTTAACATTTTAGGTAATTTTGAAAATCTATTTCAGCTTAAGCATAATTCTCATTGCTCTATTTTGGAGAAATTGCAACTTACTTTGTTCTCAGTCATTGCAAAAGAAAAGAATCGTTGAGCGGTAGTTAAAATGTGGAGCAATAATGGAGTTGCAGGTATATATTACTTTTCGACAACTTTTCGAAAAAATAATTTCTTTTTTTTATTTTAGTCTGTGTATACTCAGCATGCTTTGTTAAATGTTAGTTTGGAATCTAATACATTCTAATATATATCCAACATATTGGTAAGATTTTTAATTATTCAATATTTTTCTATGGTAGTGCCCACGTGCAACCTTCTAATGGCATAAGTCGTGAAATTGTTTACATAAATAAACAGAATGTTTCTAAAGCAAAAATAAAATAATCATTTAAAAACATTTACTTTCGATATCGGAAAAAAAAATATATATCAGAATGTCACATTGAAAAGGTCTCTGTTTTTTATGACGGTCTTCATAATACGTGAACTAAAGAAAGATTTCACTGAGATTTCACCTATAAGTCTCCTGAATTGAACTTGCACGGATACTTTATATGATTTGATGCCCCTCAAGAGGCGTTTTATAGAGGGGATATTATTTGGTATCACCCAACAAATAATGTTTTAGAATCTTCGGGGGATCTCACGGAAAGTCTTACTTTTGTGAACAAAAACTTTGTTATTCGTTGGATTTATTGTGCGTGTCAGCTTTGGGACTGCTTTTGTTGATTTTATTTATCTAATCTCTCTTGCAAGTTACTAATTTAGAATTAATAATAACTATTTAAGTAACATTAAGGACGGGTTATTTCTGAAAATAAAACAATTCATCAAATTTATACGTACATTTTCACGTTCTGTGAAAGTAATATTAAAGTTCCGTTATTATATTGTTACGTAATACAATTCACCCTATAAAAAGTTGCATACTTTAGCCTCGCTTTCCCCATGCAAACGATCGTGGCGTACGTGACAAAACGCAGCTAGCCGCCACGTGACCGGCACAGACCTCACGCAGCGCCGCGGCACAAGCTAATCGCTCCGGCAGTCTAGCTCCGACCTCGGCCTTGATGGTCGCTCGCGGAAACAATCTACTCGCAATGACTTGCATAATTACGCGAACAGACGGAATCTCGTTCCAGTTTCTTAATTAATCACTATCGAATTTACAATCATGTTTATTATTACGGTTCGGGCTAACTCAATGGAGCCCCGTTCCCGTGTAAAATCCCGAGTGCACTTCACCGCCTCAACTGACCCGCCGCCTGTGAGCGCGGGTACCTCTGGCTCAACATGATGCCCCCTTACCACATCGAGACGATTCGTAAGCTTTCAACCTTCCCCCTTTTCTTGTGTTCAATTCTCGTAAATTTCATGTAGAATCCACGCTTTATCTGGTCGTCATAAATTAGTAGAGAGAGTGTCATATAACAGATTTTAGCCGCAAAAGATCCTACAGTTGCCAGCCTGAGAGCGGGAATTATTCAAATTAGTTGCTAGACCAAACGTAGTGAAGAACGCGCAATACATCCGCTACAGTTCCCCCACCCCCGGCGACCCTACGCCCCGTTCCCCCCGCTCGCGCGCCGACCTCTGACCAGGCTGGACGTGTGTTCGTTTCGGCTCCCGCGTTCCCAATTTGCACCGCTCCGTCGAAAGCAATAACGTACGGAAATGGCGCTTTGAACATCGACAGGCTGGCACCGTTTGTTTGAGACACGGCGCTCAGTCCTGCAAATCAACAGGATACCCGACAACACCATGCTGTGAGTCTCTTACATTTCCTATTACCCTTGAATGTGTCCGCTAATAACCTAAATTCATCCACGCTGCCTGCCGATCTAGAGAGAGTGAGCTGTTAATTATTTCCCAGAGAGAGATTAGGGAACCCTTGTTGATAATTCCAGTTTAGGATGTAATAACCTGTGTACTGTTGTTATTCACCCATGTAATGTCCTTTAGCCGCTCAAATACAATGCTAATTCATAAAAACCTAACCTCTTTCATTTGGGCATAACAATCGTATGGGAGTGTTTTGTATAGACGGTGGGATATGGATTCTCGAGCCACGCGCTGACCCCGAACCCTGACTATGAGAGAGACGTCTCATGCCCCGCTTCTGAGCTGGCCGAGGGTAAGTCAGGACCCCCCCAGGTCCGACGCGCGACACTGGCGACCAACTTAGGGGCAGAATTTTTTTTTTAAACATATCCTTCCCGACTGCACAGAATTACCTTTACGATTGTCCCCAATTTGAAAACATGTACTATGCAATTTTGTGCCAAGAGCATTTTTGCCGCAAAAACTACGGTGGAAGTTTCTCGAATAAATAAGAAATGCACGCAATCCTGTCGTGACTTTGTTTGTTGCTAAGCGCATTTTGCCGCGAAAAATAACGGTAAGAATCTTCTCGAACGAATAAAAGAGACGCGCGAAATTCCCGCCAAATGCTGTGATAACGAAAGTTCGAACATAATGTTTTTGTTTTTTTTCAATAACATAGATTCTGTATTCTTTGTTTAACAAAACAAACCCACTGTTTTAATTTCGGCATAAATTGCACCGTAATAATAACAGTCAGGATTTAGAACTGTGAAGCCAATTTTTACACCGGAAGTGATTTTTTTTTAAAAAAAGCACAATACACCCAACGGCCCATCGAAGCTGATTTCTAAAAAGTATATCAGCTACAACCTGTAAAACACAAGTAATTCTTTATCCCGATTAATTATATAGGTACGGTGTTTGTCCATATTCTTTTTTCAGCATTGACTGTTATAAAAGTGATTTTAAGTGAATTGTTTGAAATTAACTTCAGAAGTGCAGTGTTTTTTTGCAAAGAAGTGCTTTCTCGACGCAATAATAAGAACGTGTGTTCAATCTCACGATTTAGTGCCAGTAAATGAAGCAAATATAAAATCTTTCCATCAAAAGTGTTTTTTTCGCTTCTAAAGTGCTGTTTTTTGTGCCTTTTTCGTGCCTTTCCTCGAGTGCAGTGAATATAAGTGCGAATAGTGCCCACAAAAATTAAATAATGCAAATCCTAAAGTGTCCCCCTGGCCAAATTTTCTTCAAAAAGACTTAGAAGAATTTCGGAGTTTTTTTTTCCTTTTTTAAACCATTTTTAACAATGAATTCCAATCAAATGGCTACATCTTCGGACATGGGTGTCATTCCCAATGTACACAACTTATCCAAAGTGCACCTACAAGCCGTCTTAAAAGACAGAGGAATATCACCACTAAACAAATCAAAGTCAGCATTGAAAGCATACGCTTTGTTATTTAACAAGAAGTTCATCAGGAAAATAAACCTATCCGTTGCAAGTGAAGACAAGGCACCCAATACCCCAGTTTTGGAAATCCCCGTTTCTAACAAAGAAACCAGGACACATGTTACAGTAAAACAAGACAATGCACCCATCACGGCACAAGAAAAAACATACGATCTCACTCCTTGGAAGATCAAATATAACGGTGTTTCTGATGTACTGGATTTCATTGACCGAATCGAAGAAACGGCCTCAATTAAAAATGTTCCATTTGACGTGCTGCAGAAAAACTTTATAGAACTAATATCTCCAGAATTAATCCCGTGGCACCGAATACAAAAATCAAAATGCAAGGACTGGAATAAACTCAGATCAGCCCTGATCACTAGCTTCGGCAAATCAGAGGCCCAACACAGAATTAAATTATCGTTACTATCCATTAAACAATTAGTAAACGAAACTGTGGCAACATTCATAGAGAGGGCCGAATCCATCAACATCAAACTTTCCCACCCTGTCTCGGAAGCCGAATTATTACCAGTTATAACTGATGGCCTCCTACAAAGATATGAAAACATTATCACCTCACAGAAAATTGTGTCGTTGGCCCATTTAAACGAAGTTTGCCTCATTTTGGAATCCCACCAAGACAGGAAAAACAACAAAACCACCACGGACAATATCACTGTACCAAGCCGTCCTTCTGGATTAAAACCAGAATTTGACAACAAAAAAGTTTGCTCCTTTTGCAAAAAAGTAGGTCACCTAGCTACCACTTGTTTCAAGCAGGCCAAATTTCTGGAAGCTAAAGAACCCAGAACCTTAAAGAGACATCGCTCCAGGGATCGTTCTCCTCCACGCGACGAACTGCGTGAAATTTTCAAAAAAACAAGAAATAACATGGAAAGGTTGCAAGACCCTCACTTTGTTAAACCTCAAGTGGATTTCTCTAAACCCCCACCGAATTTTCATGCGAGAAAACCAAAAAACTAAATAATAACCTCTCAGGTATTCATTCTGTACCAAGGTCTAAGGAATGGACTGATTGGTTATCACACATTAAATATTTTAACCAGACCTTAAATGTTTCTTCGGTTTGTTGCAAACAAGCTAAAGATGGAAGACCTTATGCCCTTTTCTCCGTTAACAATGTCCCCTTCTCTGGACTACTAGATAGTGGTGCATCTGTTAGTTGCCTTGGCAACAATGCCCACCTGCCTTTTGTTAACAACGGTTTTAAAGTTTTTTCCAAACCTACACTCGTGACAACTGCGGACAATGCTCCCCAGACAGTCATCGGTACTCTGTCATTACCAATTAAATGTAACAATAACACAGTTACAATTAACTTTCTAATAGTACCCTCTATATCCCAGAATTTCATCCTTGGCGTTGACTTCTGGAAGGCTTTTAACGTTGCTCCACAAGTATTTAATACTCTTGGCCAAAAACCTCCGGTCGCTCAAGTTGGTGAGATTCGAACAATAATACCTCACGAAAACCTAAGCACTGACCAGGCTCTCCAATTAAAGGAAATGATCAACAAATTTGAATCAATATCTTTCGAAAAATGCGGACTGGGTTTAACTAATTTGGTAAAACACCACATTAAAACCAACGGCCCACCAATCAAGCAACGCTACTACAATTTAGCCCCCCAAAAATTGAAACTTTTAGAAAATGAACTTGATGAAATGTTGAAAATGGGAGTGGTAGTTCCCAGCAGAAGTGCTTGGACCAACCCAACCCTTTTGGTTTCAAAAAAAGACGGCTCTGCACGCTTTTGCCTCGACAGCAGACGATTGAACTCTTGCACTGAAGCCGACGCGTACCCACTGCCTTTCGTGCACGCAACTTTAGACAAATTACGCAACGCCAAATTCATTTCTTCCATTGATCTAAGCAAAGCTTTCTGGCAAATACCTTTAGATGCGGAATCCTGCGAAAAAACTGCTTTTGTTGTACCTGGTAGGGGAATGTTCCACTTTAAAAGGCTACCTTTTGGTCTAAAAAATAGCCCCGCCGAACTACAGAGGCTGATGGACAAACTATTCGGCCCTGAAGTTGACAACAACCTATTCTGCTACCTTGATGATCTCATCATCGTTAGCGACACCTTCGAAAAACACCTGTTAGTGCTGGAAAAAGTTTTTCAACAACTTAAATTTGCTGGTTTAACCATCAATTTAAAGAAGTCTGAATTTTGTAAGTCTCGCCTGCGTTATTTGGGATTCATTGTCGACGAAAAAGGTCTGAGAACAGATCCTACTAAGGTGGAAGCAATGGCAAATTTCCCCCGACCCAAAAACGCGAAAGAAGTCAAAGGTTTCCTTGGACTTACAGGTTACTATAGGAGATTCATTAAAGACTTTTCCACTATTTCGGCCCCATTAAACAAAATTACTGGTATCCGTAAAGGTATCAGCAACTTTCGTTGGTCTACTGAAGCCGAAGAAGCTTTTACGACTTTAAAAAATGCTCTTCAAACAGCCCCTGTCCTGAATTGTCCTAATTTTGAACTACCTTTTACCCTCCACACGGATGCTTCTAACGTAGGGATCGGTGGAGTCCTAACTCAGGAATTCCCCGATGGCGAACACCCTGTAGCCTATTTTTCCCGCACCTTGAATAAACACGAGAAAAATTACGGAATCACCGAAAAAGAGTTACTGGCAGTATTGGATTCTGTTCACCATTTCCGCGGTTACATAGACGGTAGCAAATTTACTGTAGTCACAGACCATAGTAGTTTGAAATGGTTGATCTCTCTAAGTAATCCCTCCGGCAGACTCGCTCGCTGGGCTTCTCGTTTGTCCCAATACACTTTCGATGTCATCCACCGTAAAGGTGCGGACAATATTGTCCCAGACGCCCTGTCAAGAATTGAACTTGCCGCATTAAACATCGATACAATTGCCTCTACCCCATCCACAAAAGATGAATGGTATCTCAAAATCTATGAAGGGTGCAAAAACAATCAACAAAAGTTTCCCAACTTTATTATAAAAGAAGGACAACTATATCGCAATTGTAAGGCCCCACTGTCCATCCTCGAAGATTACTCTTGGAAACTCGTTGTGCCCCTCGAAAAGAGAAAACAAGTAATCATCAACAATCATAGTGCCCCCGACTCTATACACCCAGGAACCTTCAAGACGTATAAAAAGATTTCATTGAAGTATTACTGGCCTGGTCTTTTCAAGCAAGTTCGCAACTACATCTCCAAATGTGAAACATGTAAAGCTTACAAACATAGTACGGCACCCCCTGCCGGCCTAATGGGAAAACCCAAACGTGCTGATAGACCCCTCCAATCGTTATCTATGGACCTCGTCGGACCTTTTCCCAGGAGTTATTCTGGACACATGCATATACTCAGCATTGTGGATATCTTTACCAAATTTTGTTGGATCTTCCCCTTAAAAAGAGCCAACGCTGCCGCCATTGTCAAACTTGTGGAAAAACACATTTTCATACCCTACGGAACACCCAAAACCGTAATAGTTGACAACGGAAAACAGTTTATAGCACAGGAATTTAAAGATTTCTTTGCTAAATACGGGATTAAAGATATTTATTATAATACCTTGTACACTCCCCAAAATAACACTGTCGAAAGGTATAACCAGACTATTAACACAGCTCTGGCCATTTTGGTTGACAAAGACCAACGTAATTGGTGTAAGAATTTAGATAAAATTCAAGCTGCCATGAATAACACTGTTAACCTAACCACTGGTTACACCCCCTTCTTTTTAAAACACGGTATGGAACAGGTGGTACACGGTTCATTGCACTGGAACACGAATTTCCCCACGTCAACCACCTCCACAAGCAATCCTGCCGTTGATTACGCCCATCGTTTGGAAGAACTTACTGCCATTTATAGTGAAGTTACTGATGCCCTATTGCTGGCCCACCAAAAAAGTGCGGACAGATATAACCTACGTAGGAAACACATCACTTTTAATGTAGGCGATGTTGTCTGGAGAAGGAATAACACCCTCTCTCAAGGAGCCCTGTACTTCTCTGCCAAGCTGGCACCCCGTTTTGTCAAGGCCAAGGTTGTAAGAAAAATATCGGACTTAGTTTACTACCTGTCCGACTCCTCTGGCAAACATACTGGTAATTACCATATTAAGGACATTGTAAAGTCTGGAAGTGAGGAGACAGTTGAAACTCCCCCACCACCCCAGCAACTTTAAACTAACCCACTGTGTATTATCACAAACTATTGTAAGCTATGAAGTCTTACCATAATTAGGCGTGTAAAGTGTCAACTACATGTCAACCTATTCGTCAAAACGAGTTTAACCCACCTTTGTAAATGAATGTATATTAACATATTATGACCATGAAATATTATTCCTGTAATAACGTTCTTTCCCTCACGACAATCGTTTTCTCCCTTTTTACGTTTTATTTTCTCACCTGTTCTGAAACTGATCATTTTAGAATAGAGACACGTCTTCGAGTTACAATCGCCGGGAAGTCGCGAACCCGCTTTTGCTCCTCAACTTCTACACTATGCAATGTTTATGTCATGTCACCCCATTTTCGTTTCATTTTTGTTCCCTTCGTCGTGTTAGAAAGAACCACCCCACTTTTGTTTTTGTTCCTTGTAAAATAACGATTGGTAATCACTCATAAGAGTGCCATCCAAAAGAGTTCGGATTTTGTAAATTCCAAAGTGTTAAATACCGACCCTTTTTTTTTTTTTTTTTTTTTAAAAAAAAAAAGAAAACCTGTCAAGTACAGCCATTAATTCTTTCTTGTCCAATTCAACGTTACCTTGAGTATGTAAAACCCTATAGTGGTCTCAAAGGCAAGAACCAAGTAGCAATTAATCACATAATTGTCTTCTTTGTATGCATATAATTTTTTTTTTTTTTCATTTTTTTTCAATTTTTTCCTTTCAAAAATTGATGGCGTCCTACCCAAGCTCACATTTACCAAAAATAGGATTTTGACACATCCATTTTGGGAAATTGTATTTATAAAAGAAAACCAAATGTCGGTCCTATAAAACCACATACAAATAACTGGACTCGCTTCAACTAAAAGTATGTAAAACCCATTAAGGTCTTTTATTGTATGACGAGATCTCGATTTTCTTTTCTCTACTGTTACGTCACGTATGTCTCGTACCTCACGTTTCAACCCTACGGGACAGGTTAGTAAAACCTTACGGTTATCCTGATCTTCAAACGCAAATAATTATATCACAACGTAAATCAACAGGACTTTGTTCGATCATCGTTGCATAATATAAACACCCAACCTTTGTCTCACCATTTAACCAAGTGTTTGCAACCCAATTGCACGCTACAACGAACAGTATGTAAAGCCATTATGGGCCTGTTCCCACCCATCGCTCGATGTAAGTAGAAATACCTTCTACCATCATCTTGCACCTTGTAACACAATGAAGTAACATTAAAATTGTTTATCTTCTCTATTGTTCCATCGTACGCCCCTCCAGGCTACGGAGTTAGTCAATCTAACAAATCTTTGCAAACAGTATCAAATGATACTGCTAGCTTTTGTTGAATTATATTTAAATGTAAAAATTGTCACGCGATAGGAGAGATCCTTACAAAATCCACCACTACACGAGAAGTTCGTTACAATTACTTAATACTTATAACCATGTGTTATAATTTGGTCGTGTGACATTAATTTGCCATGAGTACCGCCTTTGTGTATAATCTGGTCGTGTGACATTAATTTGCCATGAGTACCGCCTTTGTGTATAATTTGGTCGTGTGACATTAATTTGCCATGAGTACCGCCTTTGTGTATAATCTGGTCGTGTGACATTAATTTGCCATGAGTACCGCCTTTGTGTATAATTTGGTCGTGTGACATTAATTTGCCATGAGTACCGCCCTTTGTGTATAATTTGGTCGTGTGTCATTAACATGTCATGAGAACCGCTTTTGTGTATAATTGTGTACAACCCTGTACACGAGACGTGGAGACGTAATAATAATACTTACCGTGATTCGTGTGAACGACATAATATCGACATCGTCATCTCCTTTAAGGAACTGTTTTTACACTCCTTGACTTCTGTCTATAATTGAGTTGTACCTTGCATATACTGCATACTTGTACACTATACGTGAAGACGTTACAATACTCACCATGAATCGTGCGAACGAAATAATATCAAACCTTTATATGTGAACTACGTAAGTATTTCACAGAAGCCTCTTTGTTCAACGCCAATGCCCGTGGACTTCCTGTTTTTGCTGCTTTCCAAAAAGAAAAGAAGCCCAGGAATATCTACTATCCCAAAAGGACTAGTTTTCAGCTTCACTGTCAATTATGGGGCATAGTGCCGCAGGAGTTAATCGATGGGCACAAAACCACTAAACTCGTCGTCTGGGAAACGAATAAGAAGAATCCCAGGTTTGTGAAATTGGAACTAGGGTCTGTCTTTTCTCACAATCATGTAGAAGTTTAAAACGACCCCTAATCTTTTGCCAAATACACGCAAAAGATTAGCCTCTTTAGTACAATGTGTATTCAAATGCGGTTTAAAAATTAATCCACTTTATTAAAATGTAAAGAGTCAGGAAATCTGCTGGTTGAATATGTTTCACTCTCACATAGAGGTTGAATTGGAAATTAGTCCAGTCTCTAGCAATTTCGTAACTCAATTCCCGTCCTTTTTCCCCCCTCCCCACCCCATGCCCTCAGGCAATATGTATGAAGTGGAAAATCTGTTGTCGACCATATTTCGCCCTCACTTCGAGTTCGAATCGGTATTTGGTCCGGTCACCAACAGGCTTCCTACCTCACCTTTCACGTATGTTGTCATTTTTTTCTCTCCTCAACGAAACACATTCATGAATTTTGAATATGTATGATACGCACTTGGCGTATCGTCTGTCTTTTCTGACAACCTTTATTCATGAATTAGTTTCCCTGCTGTTGCCGTGACTCGTTCACGAATTTTTTGTCTTGTTCTTTGAAATCCTACGAAAATGTTACCACCTGTATGTTAACATAGGCCAAAGAAGGCCAGTTGTTTTTTCAACCAAGACAGTTTGTCATTCGGCAAACACCAAGTCATCCTAATAAAGGATAATGTTTATGTAATCAAAACTAGTTAGGAACCTCTCTCTACCTCTCTCTCACACTCTTCGTCACTCTCCGGACCGGCAGCTAAACCTCGTTTGTTTATTTTTTCTGGACACATTTTGTTTCTCTCCAAACTTTTCTTCATTGGTCCCTAGGCAGGTAAACTTCAAGAAATTTGCTTTAATAATAATTCCCCCCGGATTTAAAAAGAAGCCCAGGCGGATGTCATCTCCGGCAGCCAAGCTGAGCCTCACCTCCTAGCAGCCTGCGCTGTGGTTACAAAGGCCCCTCGACTACTACTCGCTACACACTTGTTCCATCTTGTTCCTGAAAGCACAGACAATACTAATCATATGTATGACGTTTGTCTCACCACTGCAAGCCGAGTTGTCCCACTATACTTTATGACACTCTGAACTACCTTTCGGACACGCTAGTCCCGGAGTTCAAATTTCTTGCCCTCAATGCCAATGCCAGTTATACCGTCTCTTGCTCTGTCATGCAGTGACACATACCAGGTCATGGGTGAAACATAATTACCCTTTGCCCCTCCAGTAAACACAAACTGCGCATCTCTAAAAAGTTATCCTGAGCTACATTATGCTCCGATAACCAACACATACGATCCGTGCCCACCATAATAGCACATAGGACTCGTACTGGCATAACTACGGAACCTGGACTACTCTCTCCAATGACCACTGTAACCATAGCCGCAGCCCCGCAAACCACAGCCCCACTTCGCAAACATCAACGCCCACAACGAAGCAAAGTGTTTTTTTTTCCAAGACCTAAGTGTACTCCTGAGTGTTATCTCAATGGGTCAGATTACAGTGATAATGTAATCTTTTAGAGTCAGTGAAATCTCGTTTCCTTCGCAACTCTTCGAAACCAAAAAACCAACGCAACGCAAACTTAGCTTCCAGACCAATGAAACCCTAGAATCACACCTTAACATTCCGTCTTTTGTTTTGTTTTTTCAATTGTATAATGTTGTCTATTGTTTTTTCAATTGCATAACCATGCCCTTTTGTTTTTCAATTGTATAATGTTGTCTATTGTTTTTTCAATTGCATAACCATGCCCTTTTGTTTTTCAATTGTATAATGTTGTCTATTGTTTTTTCAATTGCATAACCATGCCCTTTTGTTTTTCAATTGTATAATGTTGTCTATTGTTTTTTCAATTGCATAACCATGCCCTTTTGTTTTTCAATTGTATAATGTTGTCTATTGTTTTTTCAATTGCATAACCATGCCCTTTTGTTTTTCAATTGCATAACCATGCCCTTTTGTCTTTCAATTGCATAATTTTGTCTTTTGTCTTTCAATTGCATAACCATGTCTATTGTTTTCAAATTGCATAATTTTACTTGTTGTTTCCACACCTGCTCTCTCCCCAAAATTTATTTGCTCCAAACATGCTATGTACCCTTCCTCATTTCTCCCCACAAATATTGTTACCTAGCCTATGGCATAAGCTAGTCATTATGTTTTAGCTAGGCATCTCTCTGGCCATCCAAGTCTCTCAAACTAAGGGCAACTCTTGTTTTGTCAAAAAAAACCCCAAGGGAGGCACATAGAGGATCTTTTAACCCTGATGCTCCATTACCACGTCGCCTTTTTTACGAGCGCGGGGGGAGGTGTCATATAACAGATTTTAGCCGCAAAAGATCCTACAGTTGCCAGCCTGAGAGCGGGAATTATTCAAATTAGTTGCTAGACCAAACGTAGTGAAGAACGCGCAATACATCCGCTACAGTTCCCCCACCCCCGGCGACCCTACGCCCCGTTCCCCCCGCTCGCGCGCCGACCTCTGACCAGGCTGGACGTGTGTTCGTTTCGGCTCCCGCGTTCCCAATTTGCACCGCTCCGTCGAAAGCAATAACGTACGGAAATGGCGCTTTGAACATCGACAGGCTGGCACCGTTTGTTTGAGACACGGCGCTCAGTCCTGCAAATCAACAGGATACCCGACAACACCATGCTGTGAGTCTCTTACATTTCCTATTACCCTTGAATGTGTCCGCTAATAACCTAAATTCATCCACGCTGCCTGCCGATCTAGAGAGAGTGAGCTGTTAATTATTTCCCAGAGAGAGATTAGGGAACCCTTGTTGATAATTCCAGTTTAGGATGTAATAACCTGTGTACTGTTGTTATTCACCCATGTAATGTCCTTTAGCCGCTCAAATACAATGCTAATTCATAAAAACCTAACCTCTTTCATTTGGGCATAACAATCGTATGGGAGTGTTTTGTATAGACGGTGGGATATGGATTCTCGAGCCACGCGCTGACCCCGAACCCTGACTATGAGAGAGACGTCTCATGCCCCGCTTCTGAGCTGGCCGAGGGTAAGTCAGGACCCCCCCAGGTCCGACGCGCGACAAGAGTTAGTAGGGAGATCCAATGTATACCTGTATTTCTCGAGACATTTAATATACCTTGTGCCCTTACTTATGTGTTATTATTGTGATGTCCTTTTCCAACCTCCTGACCGATGGACGAGCTGCTGATCAAAGAACTGCCCACCCCTGATTGTACACGAGTCGCCTGCTCTACCATTTTATCTGAGCTTAGCCAATTTTATAACCAGGTTCGAGTCCCGGTTTACCCATAAGTTAGCACTGGCGCAAACGTGGTTTTTTCTCTGATTATTAATCGTCCATCGGGAGGTCAAATTGGAAATAATCTTGAACTCTTTCACTGTGTTTTATGTCTTGCTTTGTATTAACAATTGAATAACTATGTTTTCTTCCAATAAATCATAGCTGTTCTACAAACCATCGCGTCAAATCTAAAACAACCGTGTCACATTAAAACTATTCTGTGTTAAATTACAAGTTCTACGAATCGTCACTCGACAAAATTTAATTACCGGTATTCTATCACAAGGTGCGCAACCAACATTCACTTCTTTTCGGACATCTCAAACATCACATAGTGATCTTTAACCATGAAGGTTTACTTTCCGAGTACAACTATTAGAGGAAACGAGCTACATTAAACTACAATTCAACAATTTCAAATCTTGTACATGATACAAAATAAATTCCTTGTTAGTGGAGCCATAAGCCAGCATCGTTCTGCAAAATTCATAGACAAGGAAAACTAACGCCCTTCTGTCATCTGATAATTTCGCTTTATATGTAATAAAGGTGGGTAGAGTATCCTTTTTGAAAGAAAAGTCTTGAAAGCCGACTTACCCTTTACATATAATTGAGATTCGCGATTGACGTAAATCCCCGACTCTCGGCCCTTCTCCGCCTCGAGCCTGTCGTGTCCAGGGAAAGGGATGCTTGCGTGTAAATAACCAAAAGCTGGTTCTGCCTAAATTCAGACAATTGGTCACGAATCACAAACAACCCTCCATTAATTGTTGAAAGAAAAAACAATACTTCCTCGAAATCTGTATTCGGAAATTTTTCGGAATTTTGAAAATTTTTTCGGAAATTTGGTTTTTCGAAAATTTTTTTCAAAACGCACAATCTCAGGGACTTTTCCACTAAAATTGCAAGGAGACCCCTGGCCGTTTTTTTTTTTCAAATCAAAGACTTGGAAATTTTTCAAAAATTTCCTTCACTCATCTAGGACTTTGAAATTTTTCGAAAATTTTTTTCAAAACGCACAATCTCAGGGACTTTTCCACTAAAATTGCAAGGAGACCCCTGGCCGTTTTTTTTTTCAAATCAAAGACTTGGAAATTTTTCAAAAATTTCCTTCACTCATCTAGGACTTTGAAATTTTTAGAAAATTTTTTTCAAAACGCACAATCTCAGGGACTTTTCCACTAAAATTGCAAGGAGACCCCTGGCCGTTTTTTTTTCTCAAATCAAAGACTTGGAAATTTTTCAAAAATTTCCTTCACTCATCTAGGACTTTGAAATTTTTCGAAATTTTTTTTCAAAACGCACAATCTCAGGGACTTTTCCACTAAAATTGCAAGGAGACCCCTGGCCGTTTTTTTTTCTCAAATCAAAGACTTGGAAATTTTTCAAAAATTTCCTTCACTCATCTAGGACTTTGAAATTTTTCGAAAATTTTTTTCAAAACGCACAATCTCAGGGACTTTTCCACTAAAATTGCAAGGAGACCCCTGGCCGTTTTTTTTTTTTTTTCTCAAATCAAAGACTTGGAAATTTTTCAAAAATTTCCTTCACTCATCTAGGACTTTGAAATTTTTCGAAATTCTTTTTTCAAAACGCACAATCTCAGGGACCTTCCCATTAAAAACACAAGGAGACCGCTGGCCATTTTTTTTTCCATACTGGGACTTCAAAAATTTCACAAAATTCTTCACCTACCATCACAAGTAAACCCCTGGTGTTTTTTTTTAAAAACAACCAGCCACAACACTCTGACAATTCTTTTTTCTTTTCACAATGTCTAACTCAACTAGCCACAAAATGAATCCTCGAAACAACACCTTAGGCATAATAGCCAACATCTGCTCTCGTAGTACTCAAAGCTTAGAAAAGGAATTGAAAGACAGGAATATTGCTCCTTTCAACAAAACCAAAAACGTCCTGATCAAGTACGCAACATATTATAACAGGAAATATATTAGGAGACTGGAATTTCAACCCGGCAGTATAACAATCTCTGACACAAGCACACCTACTTGCACAGAAATTAAACCACCAATTACACCCGTCAAGGAAACCACAAAACCCTTCGATCTAACTGGATGGAAAATTAAGTACAACGGCAATACTAACGTAGAAGATTTCATCGACCGAATTGAAGAAACAGCCGCGATACGCAACATTCCTACTGAGATACTACACCGTAACTTCATAGATCTCATCTCGCACGAGCTACTCTCCTGGCATAGAATTCACAAGAAAAAAGTAAGCTCCTGGCCCGAACTCAAAGCTGCTCTCCTGAAAAGTTTCGCACCAAAAGAAACACAGCATAGGATTAAGTCTACTCTGTTTTCCATCAAACAATTCTCCAACGAAACAGTAGCACAATACGCCCAGAGAGCAGATCTTCTAAACATCAAACTGACAACTCCAGTCCCTGAAACAGAGCTAGTCCCTATCTTGACTGATGGCCTCCTAGCAAGATATGAGAACATAATAACCTCTCAAAAAATATCCTCAGTAGAACAACTCAAAGATGTCTGTCTTCTATTGGAAAACTATCAAGATAAAAGAAGAAACACCAAGACTTCTAACGAGCCCCTTCTACCAAGCCTCGCCTCTCGGTCATCCAATCAAATTAAACCAGAGTTTAACGAGAAGAAGTTTTGCACCTTTTGCAAAAGAACCGGACACTCACAATCATCTTGCTACAAAAAAGCTAAACTTTCGTATACTCAAGATAACAGGGGCCACCAAAAGCGCCCCCGTGACCATTCTCCTCAACATGACAACTTGAGGGAAATCTTCAAGAGATCAAGAAATAACCTTGAAAGATTACATCCTTCTAACAACTTAATTGCAAGACCACCTACAGATTTCTCTAAACCTCCGCCAAATTGGTCCAAGAGAACTCCAAAAAACTAAGACTCAACCCCTCGGAAGTTCATTCAATATCTAGGCCTACTGAATGGACCGAGTGGTTGAAACACATTGCATATTTCAAAGAGGCCTTACAACTTTCTACAGTGAGCTGCACTCAAGCTAAAGATGGTCGCCCATACGCGCAATTTTCTGTTAATGACGTCGTCTTCTCTGGACTACTGGATAGTGGAGCTTCAGTTAGCTGCCTCGGCGGTAACGCCCACATCCCCTTTGTCAACAATGGATTCACAATCAACAAACACCCCGCTTTCGTCACCACTGCAGACAACAACACTCAAAAAGTCACAGGAGCAATTGTCCTACCTGTCAAGTGTGGAAGTAAATCAATTCCAATAAATTTTCTAATTGTACCAACCATCACCCAGAAATTTATTCTTGGAGTTGATTTTTGGAAAGCATTCAACATTGCACCCCAGGTTTTCAACCCATGCAACAACACCACACCCACCACCTCAATCAACGAAATCCGTACAATAATTCCGTACGAGAACCTTCACCCACCACAGGCCGAACAACTGGAAGGCATGATCAAGAAATTTGAATCAATCTCGTTCGAAAAGTGTGGACTTGGTTTGACAAATTTAGTCAAACATCACATCAAGACAAATGGACCACCTATCAAACAAAGATACTACAATTTGGCTCCCCAGAAACTAAAACTGTTGGAGAAGGAACTCGATGATATGTTAAATATGGGCATCGTGGTTCCCAGCAGAAGCCCCTGGACCAACCCCACACTCTTGGTATCCAAAAAAGACGGTTCCGCCCGATTCTGCCTCGACAGTAGAAGACTGAATGCCTGCACTGAGGCTGACGCGTACCCACTTCCGCTTGTACACGCAATCCTGGATAAACTACGCAACGCAAAATTCATCTCTTCAATAGATCTGTCCAAAGCATTCTGGCAGATACCTTTGGATGAAGTTTCATGTGAAAAACAGCATTTGTAGTGCCCGGCAGAGGAATGTTCCACTTTAAGAGACTCCCTTTCGGTTTAAAAAACAGCCCTGCTGAGCTACAAAGACTGATGGACAGACTGTTCGGCCCCGAATCCGACAATAATTTGTTCTGCTACCTGGACGACCTAATAATCATCAGCGACACGTTTGAAAAACACATCGCCACCCTAGAAAGAGTATTCCAACAACTCAAGTTTGCCGGATTAACAATCAACCTAAAGAAATCCGAATTTTGCAAATCACGCCTACGCTACCTCGGCTTTGTAATAGACGAAAAAGGTCTAAGGACCGACCCTGCCAAAGTCGAAGCTATGACAAACTTTCCCAGGCCAAAGAATGCTAAAGAAGTTAAAGGTTTCCTTGGTCTCGCCGGATACTACAGAAGATTCATAAGGGATTTCTCCACAATAGCGGCCCCCCTTAATAAAATTACCGGTACCCGTAAAGGTGTCAGTAACTTCGCTTGGTCTGCCGAAACTGAAAAGGCTTTCACCTCTCTAAAAACAGCACTGCAATCTGCACCGGTACTAAACTGTCCAGATTTCAATCTGCCTTTCACCCTGCATACAGACGCCTCCAATGTTGGAATCGGCGGAGTCCTAACACAAGAATTCCCCGACGGCGAACACCCAGTGGCATACTTCTCTCGTAGTCTAAACAAACACGAAAAAAACTATGGGATAACTGAAAAGGAACTACTCGCAGTCATGGATTCTATCCACCATTTCCGCGGCTATATCGAAGGCAGTAAGTTCTCAGTCATCACCGATCACAGTAGCCTAAAATGGTTGGTATCATTAAGCAACCCATCTGGTAGATTGGCCCGCTGGTCATCTCGCCTATCACAATACACCTTTGATGTCATCCATCGTAAAGGCGCAGACAATATCGTCCCAGACGCCCTCTCAAGAATAGAACTCGCCACTCTGACCTCCGAGGAAGCAACACCAACTCCTACCACCAAAGACACTTGGTATTTAAAAACCTACGAGGAATGCAGGAACAACCCGCAAAAATTTCCCAACTTTATTATAAAAGAAGGTCGGTTATATCGTAACTGCAAACCACCACTGTCTATACTCGAGGACTATGCTTGGAAGTTAGTCATTCCCTCAGAGGACACACAAAAAATTATCATTGACAATCACAGCGCCCCCGGATCCATACACCCAGGAACTTTCAAAACCTATAAGAAGATAGCCTTAAGGTATTACTGGCCAGGCCTGTTTAAACAAGTTCGCAACTACATCTCTAAGTGCGACATTTGCAAAGCATACAAACATAGTACTGCACCCCCATCTGGTCTCATGAATAACCCCAAACGAGCAGATAGGCCGTTACAATCATTCTCTATGGATCTCATCGGCCCTTTTCCCAGAAGCTACGCCGGAAACATGCATATACTTAGCATAGTGGATGTATTCACAAAGTTCTGTTGGATCTTCCCATTAAAAAGAGCCACAGCCTCTGCAATCATAAACTTGTTAGAAAAAAACATTTTTATCCCCTACGGCACTCCTCGCACCATCATTTGCGACAATGGAAAACAATTCATAGCTCTGGAATTCAAGGAATTTCTGGCCAAATATGGCATAAAAGATATTTTCTATAATACCCTTTACACGCCTCAAAATAATACGGTAGAGCGTTACAACCAGACCATCAACACAGCTCTGGCAATCCTGGTTGACAAAGATCAACGAACATGGTGCAAAAATCTAGAAAAAATTCAAGCTGCACTAAACAATACAGTGAACCTCACTACTGGGTACACTCCTTTCTTCCTCAAACATGGTATGGAACAAATTGTCCATGGCTCCTTGCATTGGGACGCTAGCCTCCCATCATCTTTTCCTCCTTCTACTGATAACCCATCAGAGAATTATGCTCACCGTCTTGAGGAACTTTCCGCTATCTACAGCGAAGTCACAGATGCGTTGATACTTGCTCACAAAAAGAGTGCAAACAGATATAATTTACGCAGGAAACATGTTACCTTTAAGGAAAACGACATAGTTTGGAGACGCAACAACACACTCTCACAAGGTGCTCTGTATTTCTCTGCAAAACTAGCTCCTCGCTTTGTTAAAGCAAAAGTCCTGAGAAAAATCTCCGATGTAGTGTACACCCTATCGGATGCCTCTGGGAAACACATCGGCAACTATCACGTGAAAGATATTGTCAAACTAGGAAGTGTGGACACAACAGACACCACCTTCACTAGGTCACACTCACATAACTAACAAACTTTTGGCTCTACCTTTGTCCCACGAGACTTGGCCCTCGTGCAGACAAATAGCATGTCTTAATGCGTTAGTTTCATATAAAAACTCGCTTTTTTTCGACCTCTGCAAGGTAACCTTTTTTTCTAAAAACACAGAAGTGTCAACTGTGGTTTTAAATCATTTCTCACCAATACTTGTACTATTATGCTCTTTTGTATAAACCCTTTGTTATTTTTGTTTCTTTGTCACACCTCACCGTGTAATGTTTATAAATTGTACTAATATTTTGTACGTATCTTCTCTAGAACTGATCATTCTAGTCAAGAGACTTTTCTGCTTCCCAAACAATTGATGCTCCCGGAGTCGCGTCCCTGGACATTAATTTGTTAGTCATTACCATTCTGACACTTACGACACTAAATACATAACTATTTTTTGTCGTAAATACCACAAAAAGTCACGTACAACATTGTTTTGTAAATATTTTTTCTGTTCTTTGTTCTTCACATTGTTCTTTCACTTTGTTCTTCACATTGTTCTTTCACATTTGTTCTTCACATTTGTTCCAATGGGTTCCATCGTACATAAAACAATGGCCCCTTTGCAACATACACCCAATTGAGGTGAATATTCTACCCCTGTAACTTGTAATCATAATGCGTGTGTAAATTCCAGTTTGGTATCGTCATTTGATTCAAGTTTACATAGGTGTAACAAATAAAAAGTTACAATAACTTTGTTTTAAAGTTTTTTCAGTTTTTTCTAAAAAATTGAATGGCGCTCAACATTCCCATTTGCTCTAATTTGTTGTTTTTTCAGAATTTGATATTGACACGTCAATTCTGAAAAAGGTTGTTGTAAAGGAGAACAAACGCCGATTTGTCCTCCTCATCAATAACAATGTTACATACATAACACCTTTCGGTCACATTGAGTATGTAAAATCTTAAGATCTCAACTTCCTGACCCCAATTTGTTATATTATGTACTACTATTTTGACTTAAATAAGCATTAATTTGCCTTGTCAAATACACCGAGCCAGGTCACTCATATTAAATGATCCTGTGTCTCTAGGTGCCTTCTGTATCAAATTTGTAACATAAAGTTCACAACATTTGTGTTTGTTTTTGGCAATTTTGGCAACACCAAGTGTGTTTCCTTGTTTTTGTTTGGTCATTTTAAGTAAGTAAAACCCAATCAGGTCTTAAATAAACCACTACAAACCTTTTTTGTAAGCAAAGAGTAAGTAAAACCGATTAGGTCTCTTTTGCTATATGTGTGTCTTGTTTAAGACATCCTTGTAGGCATATGTTTTGTATTATTGCCAACTTAAAGCATAAACCCAACCAAAGGTTATGCCATCACAACATTTTGTAAGCAAAGAGTTAGTAAAACCAAATAGGTCTCTTTTGCTATATTTGTGTCTTGTTTAAGACATCCTTCTAGGCATATGTTTTGTATTATTGCCAACTTAAAGCATAAACCCAACCAAAGGTTATGCCATCACAACATTTTGTAAGCAAAGAGTTAGTAAAACCAAATAGGTCTCTTTTGCTATATTTGTGTCTTGTTTAAGACATCCTTGTTGGCATATGTCTTGTATTATTGCCAACTTAACGCATAAACCCAACCAAAGGTTATGCCGTCGTCATTTTTTTTGATAATACCAATAGCCACTACTTGATTGTTGTTGACATTGTGTATGTATCTTTTTTCCGGTATTGAAATGGTACTTTTTTATTATTGAACGTTGATATGTTATTTTCATGATACATGAGAATGTTACAATATCCACCATGAGACGAGGGATCGTAATAAAATCTAACACTATACATGAGAATGTTATAATATCTACCATGATACGAGAAGTTCGTTATAATTACTTTTTACTGGCTTACATACACTGTGGCCAAAGAGATAATTTGTTCCATTAAATGGTTATAAATATCTATGTTGTACCTTTCCTTTCAATACTAGGGTTCTTTCGTAATTCGTTCAATTTCTACATGAGACGTGGAGACGTTATAATACTTACCATGATTCGTGCGAACGATACAATATCTTGTTGTTGTCTTCTTTAAATAAGTTGACACTATGTACTTGTTCTACCGGACGTAGATCATTTTACCCTGACTCGTCACCCTTAATTGGGACCCTTTTTGTATAACTCATGACACTGAGGGAAATGTCTTTCACTGTAGTGAGAATTTTTTTTGTTCTTTTCAAACAAACATGAAGCTGTGCATTCAGCAATTTTTTACGCTAACTGATACCTGTGGACTTCTTGTCAGCGGACCCAAGAACCATCCTCTATCCATTGACCATGGACTAGCCATCAGCTTCACTGTTGGTTATGAGGTATCGTGTCGTGGGAGTTAATTGAGATAGTGACACAAAACCACCTAACTCGTTGTCTGGGAGACGAATAAGAAAAACTCCCAGGTTTGCGAAACTTGAGCAAGGGTCTGTCATGTTCTCACAAACTGTAGAAGATTAAATACGACCCCTAATCTTTCACCAAATACACGTGAAAGATTAGATTGTTATTACTGTGTATTCTCCTTCACCTTTTCATCAAATTCATGTATATTTGTGTAAAGAGTTAGGAAATTTGCTGGTTGATATATTTCGTCCTCACATAGAGATCGAATTGGGAATTAGCTCAGTCACTATCAATTTTCGCTACTCAATCCTCCATCCTTCACCCCTCCATCAAACTCTTGTACATTTGTAAAAGTTGGGAAATTTGCTGGTTGACCACATTTCGTTCTCTGAAAGAGATCGAACGGAGAATCAGCTCCATCACCAGCAGACCTTCTCACTCATCGCCATTTTTTTTTCTCCCTCATTATCCTTGAGGTTAATTTCATGAATCTGGAAGGTGTACCCTACGCACATAGCGTATCGTCTGTCTATAAGACAATCTTTATCCATGAAATTTGCTTCAAATCTCTCCTTTTCACCCCATACCTAGGTAATCAACACATTTCTTGTAATTTTGAAAGTCGTAAGTTGTTATCGCTCAAGCGCTAACACCGGCCATGGAAGGCCAACTTCTTTCAGAAACTTGGTGTTACTACTGTACAACCACCTACCTATACCTTGTATATCAAATAGGTAACCTCACGCCAGTCGTGATAGTTTTTTGTCTCCCCAATCTCGGGATACTCATGGTATAGTCAGCATAATAGATCTCTCTCTACTCTCTCTCTTACTCTCTCTAACCAACGACGTTTTTTGTCTTTTTGTCTTTTCTCTTGAACACAATTTGTTTTCTCTCCAAACGTTTTGCATCATTGGTCTACTAGGCAGGTAAACTTCAAGAATTTTGGCTCTAATAATAACCTGTCCCTGGATTAAAAAGAAGACCAGCAGCCCTTCTCATCACCTGCAAGCTGAGCTTCTCTTCTTCGCCACCTTCACTTCCATCACTCACATCTCTCCAATTTCTGCGTACCAAAAACACCCGACCGCACCCAAATTAGGTGTGAGTCGTGCGTGCAGTTGCAAATCAAGTTGTCTCAGCATTCAAACCACATTCAAAAGAACCAACCTCAGAACATGCCAGCTCAAGGTTAATTATGTCCTGCAATCAACCACTTGCCGTTTGTGCAAATCAACCACTTGCCGTTGTGCAAATCAACCACCTGCCGTTTGTGCAAATCAACCACTTGCCGTTTGTGCAAATCAACCACTTGCCGTTGTGCAATCAACCACTTGCCGTTGTGCAATCAACCACTTGCCGTTTGTGCAAATCAACTACTGGCTGTCGTACAAATCAACCACTTGCCATTTGTACAAACCAACCACTTGCCGATGCGCAAACTCAACATAATAACCATTACACGCATCAACCATCAATCAACTTATTGGTATTACTCCATGTTATTACCAACTTCATTTCACCTTGACAACCACTGCTCCACCGCATCAGCATAATGGAATTCACGCTGGTACAACAACAAAAACCCGGATACTTCTGGCCCTCCGCATCACCATCCCTCAACCACAACCAAGAAGCACAGTTCAATTTCTATGGCCCTAGTGATACTTGAGTGCAATCTCAAATGGGTCAAGTTACAGTGAAAATGTAACTTTATAACTTCAGTGAAATTACGTCTACTTGGTACTCTACGAAAACACTACGCTCTTCAAACTTAGCTTACAGACCAATGAAATTTTAGAGTCCTTTTTGTTCTTTTCATCACTGCATAACCTTGTATGTTGTTCTTTTCATCACTGCATAACCTTGTATGTTGTCTTTTCATCACTGCATAACCTTGTGTGTTGTTCTTTTCATCACTGCATAAACTTGTATGTTGTTCTTGTCATCACTGCATAACCTTGTATGTTTGTTCTTTTCATCACTGCATAACCTTGTATGTTGTTCTTTTCATCACTGCATAACCTTGTATGTTGTTCTTTTCATCACTGCATAACCTTGTATGTTGTTCTTTTCATCACTGCATAACCTTGTATGTTGTTCTTGTCGTCACTGCATAACCTTGTATGTTGTCTTTTCACCATTGCATAACCATGTATTTTTTCTTTGTTTTTTTGTAAATCAACACTGTTTTTTTCTCTCTCTACTCACCTCACGACAAGATGAAGAGGATTTTTAGCGCCTAAAGCTTCATTACCACGTCGCCTTTTACTGGCGGAGGGGGAATGTGTTACGTAATACAATTCACCCTATAAAAAGTTGCATACTTTAGCCTCGCTTTCCCCATGCAAACGATCGTGGCGTACGTGACAAAACGCAGCTAGCCGCCACGTGACCGGCACAGACCTCACGCAGCGCCGCGGCACAAGCTAATCGCTCCGGCAGTCTAGCTCCGACCTCGGCCTTGATGGTCGCTCGCGGAAACAATCTACTCGCAATGACTTGCATAATTACGCGAACAGACGGAATCTCGTTCCAGTTTCTTAATTAATCACTATCGAATTTACAATCATGTTTATTATTACGGTTCGGGCTAACTCAATGGAGCCCCGTTCCCGTGTAAAATCCCGAGTGCACTTCACCGCCTCAACTGACCCGCCGCCTGTGAGCGCGGGTACCTCTGGCTCAACATGATGCCCCCTTACCACATCGAGACGATTCGTAAGCTTTCAACCTTCCCCCTTTTCTTGTGTTCAATTCTCGTAAATTTCATGTAGAATCCACGCTTTATCTGGTCGTCATAAATTAGTAGAGAGAGTTAGTAGGGAGATCCAATGTATACCTGTATTTCTCGAGACATTTAATATACCTTGTGCCCTTACTTATGTGTTATTATTGTGATGTCCTTTTCCAACCTCCTGACCGATGGACGAGCTGCTGATCAAAGAACTGCCCACCCCTGATTGTACACGAGTCGCCTGCTCTACCATTTTATCTGAGCTTAGCCAATTTTATAACCAGGTTCGAGTCCCGGTTTACCCATAAGTTAGCAATATCATTGTAGGCTAGTTGCTTGACAGATCTAAAATAATAACAAAACTTTAAAAAATCTTTCACAGAACTTGAAAATTAACATTTAAATTTGAAGAATTGTTCACATTCTCCGTGAACACGAAACAACGCGTTCAAACAAAGTCAAGGTCGTGTCATGTCACTCTTGTGGACAGTGTTTTAAATATTCCAACAGCAATAATTGACTTGAATTTTTTGAACCCTCTAACCACAAAGACATTTTCTCACAAGGGTTGACAGAATGAATGAAATTGCACACTTTATCATTTGTTAGTATTTCAATTAAATAATTTTCTATTCATATAACTTAGCCTTCTTCGCAACAAATCATGCTTTTGCCATCATAAATCACGATGATCTTTCTTCGTACACTTTCCTATAATAGCTCTTAACAATTGAATTATGTGAAATAAATACTCAAAATGTAAATCCCTGGTGTATTGTCTTGCAACTGCAAGCACTGCACACAACTCGGTACGATTGAAAAGCAACGCAGTCTTTTTATCGGCTGCTCAAGAGGCCGTCATAAATCCATTTTCAATTGAGGGCGAGACGCTAACCGCCAACCACCCTCTCCTTTATACCGCATTACATTTCTCGGATGGTTTAATATGAGAAAATGCAGGGAGACTATGAAAAGTACAAAAATGCTACCATTAAAATACAAAGCATATTCATAGAAAATATTCCTGTTCCGAGGCGGACTGTAGGTTGTTGTGTTGGTATTCCATCATGATTTCCTCATCTTATGTCATCTTTTGTGATGCTGCTTAAAGGGTATTTTTTAAGAAAAGAACGAAGAAGAAGATAAATGGAATGAGGTTTGGATAGGAATCTAGGCATCAGTGTGTATATATCGATAGAAAACAACGTCATGATAATTTTATTAAACTGGTGAACCTTCAAAATAAGCCAGTGAACAATTAAACATTTCTTTTTTCGTCAATTTTAATGAACTACACAATTAAATGTAATCATAGTAATATTGAAAGTAACCAATCACAAAGTCAGATCAAATAATCATCGTTATTTCATCATCACCTTTAAGTATCAACCACCCTCGGGACTGAGAAGTACTTATCCCCTCGCCCTCTCTTTCGTCGCCTCACTGCTAGAACACAACCGCTGTAGTAGCTGAAACTCCCCGACAACCTTCTCCGAGGCTCTATCCATAGGTGTGTCAACTTCCACTCGTGGGCTGTGTGTAAAACGGTGTGAATAAACACGGAACCATAATTATAAAACATTTGTATCAGATGTATGTTTGTTCAGCGTAAGCTTTAGTGAATCCTCAACATATTATTATAGTTGATGTGTTAGTTTGTAATTTTTAAATATTGATGGATAGTAATTTTTTTTAAACCACGCCCTTCGCGGTTTAGGTGCAACACCCTCGACTAGCAATCCGGAGGTCGAGGACTCAAATCCCAGCATTGGCAAATAAACTTTATTGGAATAAAACCACCATTCAAAATTGAAACGTCGTATTTTTGGTTTAAAAATTTGGTCGCCTAGAAATGTTTCAGATGCTTTAATTAAATACTGCAGGTAGAATACATCTTGGCCTTTGAAATAATCAAGTATTTTTTAGATAAGTTTTTTATAAGCCCAGAAAAAATAATGCATAAGGCCTATGAAAACTGCTTTAAAGTTAAAAATCTCCTACTTACGAACCTATTTACGATTATAATTTTATTGTATAATGTGACAAAATTGAGTTGTTTATAAAATGATCGGAAAAAAATTAAATATTTATGCCTGAACATCCAAAAACTAAAATAAAAGGCACTTTTTGGCCATGTTTTTATCTTACATAAATCAAAACAGGCGGATGGTGTTAAGCGGGAATTCAAACCTTATAGACATCTACGTAAGGGTTGTTATTGATAGCGGCTCAATTTAAAATATTACACGACGTAGTGCATCGCCTTAAATGGCTTAGTCTGTGTTCGGTGACCAGATATGTATAGCCGGGCACTTCTCCACCATCCCCTTTTCCATTTCCTTTCCCTACCAACTACCTTCAGCCTCACAACATACCCCAATTCTGGATGTCACAGTTTCACTGGTCCGGACAGTTGGGACTCTTGTTCAGTATTCACGTTAAAAAAATATATTTATGTATATAAAAGTTTGTCGTGATTCCAGTATTATTCAAAATTTAATCCGATAATAATAATTGTTACATTTAAATCAAATAATAGCATGGAATAAACGATATGAATTTTTTATGTAAAAATGTCGACTAATAAGGATAAAACTTTATTTAAGAGAACCGATATTTTTTTTACATTACCTCCACACAGGAGGCCTCAAGGAAAATAATTTCCTTTAGGGCCAGAAGGAGTGAAAGGAGGTATGGAAAAGAGAGATATATGTTCACGGAGGGAGAAAACACAGAGATCGGCAAAATGTTTCACAATGAACTGTTGAAATCTAGAATGAGTAGTGGAAACGACCTGTTCTTATGAGAGAAATATCAAGCATCGTGTTGGGCGTGCGTTTGGCGTGTCTCCCAAATATGAACTGATGCCGAAGAGATCAATGACGCAAGTCCCTTGGAGCATCTTTCAATGTTATACCGGTAGAAAAAAAACCTAGCTGACACCTGTGCTCTTAAGATTCTAATCCATTTGTTAAGATAGGAGAATACATAATATGGAACCGCCCATTTCTACACAGAGGTGGCTGCCAAATTCAACAATGGGGCGCATTCGCAATTTTTACAGGGTCAGAAATCTTGTAATATCTACAGTATCTGCGAACCCTGTATAGTACGTCCAGAGTCTGAGAGATTAACTCGATTCTGGCTTTGATGGAGTCCTCATGCCTAAGCTGGTCACTTTGAGTTGCAACAAGCATATCAATGGAAGGCATTTTAACCCTTTAGGTTTTTAAATATTTTTACCAACAAGTCCCAACATGTGAATTTTCTTGGAATTTCGGAATGCTCCCTAGGTATCTAAAATTTGCTAAATATTACTTATTTTTGAAGCTGTCGTTAAAAGAAATACTATTTTAGAATCGAGATTAAATTACCTTTGAAATATTAACATTTGAAATAAACATTGATCTTTCTAAACAATATTTTTTTTAATATTAAACATGAAAATGTTAACAAAAAACTTACCAGGACATTTTGACTGGGAACGTCCATAATTTTGAAAGAATTCGATATTTATAAAACATATGCTTTTGTATAGGTAAGTGGTAATAAAACTGTCACTTCACTTTTTATGCCGTTTGTCAATGTCAATGTCCAACTGTCAATGAAAAATACCGCCAATTCTTGATCATGAATTTTGACAATTTTGAAAATATTATTCATACAATAATGTATAAATATTTGATACAAACTGTGACGAATAATTATTTATCTTTCCAACGACGAACATATCACATATCTACCCATTATAGAAAAAAATATAAAAATAGTTTTATAATGTATCAACGCCCCGGCCAGATCGTTCCTTCATAGGCTATAATAGAATATGATGTTTTTAGCTAGTAATGTCCTTTCGAGGTCTGAAGAGTTAAGACTAAAACTATGACTTAAATACTTGTCTATACTTAAATTTAAATACGAGATTATCGTAAAATTGTTAAAACCATAATACGCAAAGTATTGAAGATGTTCAAGGAAGCGAAGCAAGCAGTCCACAACGGCAGTGAGACACAGAACTAGCAGAGGAAGGAGAAAGCAGACTGAAAGATTTGGAAATGAGATACTTGAGGCGTAAGCGTTAACGTAAAACAATTAATTCCTTCTGGTGATTTTCTCATGAAAACGGTGCTGAAGAAATGCTCTAAGCATTATTATTATGATCATAGATATGCGAAAAGTGGAGATTCGCAAAGCATGCGAGGCTGATGTATGTGCAATGATTAACATTAAGAAAGGGAAGCTTTGATGGTTTGGGCATGTAGAGCGAATGAACAAATAAATGAAAATATATGATGCAAAAGGAAATGGTAGAAGAAGTCAGTGACACCCGAGGGAGACACGACACGGTCAGATGAACTAAATTTATTGAGTGAGGCCAAAACAAGAGTCAGAATATTATTAAGGATATATCCTTAAAGCGCCGTAGTAAGCCTTCAAAAATGGTTTGGAAGGGAGATGTGTATATACGAATGTTAGTGGGAGCGCGCTAATATTAAAAACGATAATAATTAAGCGAAAATGGTGAAAACATTTAATAAAACACTACTTGTTTGAAAAAGAGCAAAACTCTGTCGACAAATGTTTTAGTTGCATTTTTTTAATGAAATACTTGAATTACTGTGAATTTTTTAATGCCTATAACATATTAAATAACTGTTTTAAATAATTTTTGATATTTTAAAATATCTATAATAATTTTATAGATATTTTCTTCAAAAATAATTCCTTTTTTAGATCTTAAAAACTTTTTGGTTTTAAATCGGTAGAAATTGGGTATAAGGGGGCTTAATTTATCCACAAAAGACGACGTATGAATGTGAACGAAGAAAGGATCGTGTGCCAATACAGAATTGTTTGGCGGTTCGTCTTTACTGCATTTTAGATTTCCATTTAGTTAGTTAATAAAGATCCTTTGACAACCTGATTACCAGTAATTTTTAAAATAAAAAATAAGCATTACAAATATTAGAAACGCGAGAGTTGTCCCCTTTGAACGGACGCCCGCTGGCTTAACTGCTGAAAGGAAAGTAAGGTAATTTATGAGGGGAAAAAGTTTCCATTTACAGTACTGGGGCGCCATGTAAAACGGACGAGATGTTTTGTAACTTGAATAAGGTTTATTTCGTTCTTGCGAGGGTGCCATTTAAATGACTGTTTTTGCTACATTAGGCGCCTTTTATAAAGGTTTTTTTAGAGTAAGTCACATTTTAGCCACATTTAGTACTGTTAAGTCCACTTAACACTGTACAGCCAAGTCACTAGAAGTATTATTTAAAAATTAATTAATTTATATTAAAAAATAAAATATACGCTGCAAACAAATAAAATAATACAATTTTTTTGTTATTTAATTCATAATTTTTAGTTGATTTTATACCTACTCACAACCGTCTGAAGCTAGTGAGACTATGGCATCCCCGATTGGGATGTGTGGTGAGGCAAGAGGTCATGATGAGGCTAACTATATGGGAGAGAGGAAGGCGGGGATGTACCTAGCTATTCAGATCTGGTCACCAAACACGACTACCTTTTCAAGCAACGTTTCGAATCTGAATGGTGGTCCGTCACCCGGGCGATACTCAGAATATCTTCCAATATGGAATGTGCTGCCAGTGTGCTTTATTGTGAAAAAACATCAGTTATTGAAATTAAATCATGGGATTTGAACCCGCAACCGAGGGCTTAGTGCTTATTGAGGGCCTTATCTCTAGACCATGTAGAATTGTGAACAATCAGTAAATAATAATTATAAATAATAAATAAAATCAAATATCAATAAAAAACCGTCACAACACAGATTTACAATAAAAACAACCTCGGAATAGGAAATTGACAAAATAATAAACACATTAAAAAACCGAATTGCTCCTGGATTAGATGAGATAACAACGGATTGCATTAAGATATTAAAAAATGAAATTTTGAAACCTATAACACACTTAATCAACCTTAGTATAACACACTCCTGCTTTCCTAGTACTCTTAAAAAGGGACTAGTTATCCCCATTTATAAATCCGGAGACAAAATGGAAATAACTAATTATAGACCAATCACTCTGTTAAACTCGCTATCAAAGATTTTCGAAAGAGTATTAAAAAACCAAATTATAAAATACCTTGAAGAAAACAAATTGATCTCGGATAACCAATATGGATTTAGAGACAAAATAGGCACAAAAGAAGCTTTGGCATGTACAGTAGATTATATACATAGCAACTTAGATCAAGGGTACAAATGCATAGCGATATATCTAGATTTAGCTAAAGCCTTTGACTCAATCTGCCACAATTCACTTTTTAAAAAATTAGAAAACATGGGTATCAAAGGCAAGGAACTTCAACTATTTAAAAGTTATATGAGTAACAGAACTCAACAAGTCAAAATTAACAACCATACTAGTAAACCACTGCCGATTACATATGGAGTTCCACAAGGAAGCATACTAGGGCCCGTTCTTTTTACTATTTACATAAATGAACTTTGCAGCATGAAAATAGACGGTGAAATAGTTAGCTATGCTGATGACACAGTTTTACTTTTCAAATCTAAGGATTGGAATAATGTATATAACATAGCGAATTTGAGAATCTCGCAAGTCAAAACATGGCTAGACTCAAACATACTTACACTTAACATATCAAAGACAAAATTCACAACATACAGTATAAATAGCACGGGACAGCCAAAAAACAATACAAACACCATAAAAATACACGAATGTTTAAACACCAACATCTGCGATTGCCCTCCTCTAGAAAAAACAGAACAAATAAAGTATCTAGGAATCGTAATTGACCATAACCTTAGATGGATACCTCACATCAAACAAATCACAAATAAACTTCTCAAAACAATACACATTTTCCTTAACATAAGAAACATATATAAAATAAAACAATTGAAAACAATATATTTTGCACTCTGCCAATCAATAATAGAATATGGAATTATTGCTTGGGGAGGAGCAACAAACTCGGCTATCAATTACATAGAAACCGCACAGAAAACGATCTTAAAGGTAATACTAAAAAAACATAGACTGACCGATACAGACCAAATATTCAACAGCTGTGACGTACTAGATATACGCCAATTATACGTTAAAACACTACTAAACTACATTTTTAACAAAAAAAATAAATTTCAACATACACAAAATAACACTAACAGACCAGTTAGACAAGCGTACAAAGAAAACATTAAAACTCCAACAGTAAATTCAACCTTTGGACAAAGACACTACCAATACCATGCTATAAAAGCTTTCAACAGTCTAAAAATTGAAATTAAAATTGAGGAAAATAAAAATAAATTCACACACAAAATTACAAAATGGATTAAACAACAAACAAGACAATATTACCAAAATGTCATAGCATAAAATAAAAATAAAACCTACACGTAACACACAAAACCAACGTAAACACACATCACTCACAAACACACAAGATTATTTTCATTGTATTATTTTTTAATTTTAAATTTATTATTATGTATTTTTATTTTTAATTTTAAATTTATTATTTTCTTTTCAAATTTACTATCTTCTCTTTAAATGTAATATGTAGATTAGATTTTCATATTATAAAATGAAGGCCTCAGCACGGGCAAGCCACCCAGTGAGGCCTACATTACTGGAAAACATAAATTGTAACAAAATAATGTACCAAATAAAAAAAAAATAAAAAAAATTAAATACGTTTGAAAGAAAACCAATGTCATCAATATGCGAAATATCTTTCGACTCCTAGGCGATATACATCATAATACATTTATTTATCTGCTCAAAAAAGAATTTTGGTATTTAAAAAGGTTAGATCCATTTTCAGCAAGTGCGGCAATAGTAAATGGTATAACTTCGGGCACACGGAAACGCCCTTAATACACTTCTATCCGTATCCCTCTTCGGTGATTACGTCAAATAGTAGTAGATTTATTTTGTAACACTATGTTAACGATATACATAAAATATAAGGGTTAATTCTGTAAAATATGAAATAAGAAGCCATAATACGACCTAAAATCGTCCTTAAAAGTGATTTTGTTCATTGCAGGGTCGAGGTGAAGTATATAAATGTCATTTTCAGAACTACTAAAACATTTCCATAAAGTTATACCAGTGGAACGGTTTGACTTTTTCTCGATGTTTCCGACTTTCCAGAACTAAATAAAAACATATACACGAGTATTAATAAAATACACTCCATAACTACCCTTTCAAAATTTAAAAATAATCTGCCAGGAAAAACAACTTTTTTTTTACTTTTTTTTATCAAAAAATGTACAAACATTTATTATTCACCCGATAAACAATTCACCGGTGTTAAAAATATTTTCTTTCGTTAAAAAGTGAATGTGAACCAAAGTTGCCAATGCATAAGTTCCAAAATACCCACAAGAGCAAAAGAGATTTTCGAATTATCCGAAATTCGTAAGTTTTTAGATTTTCACGGCCAAAAGCATTTTTGTTGTTTGTTTTTGGAGTGTTATGCCGTGTTGCGCTAACTCCTTCTTCACACATCTTCGGATCTACCGGATCTGCCCTGATGATGGACACTGCAACGATGTCCGAAACGTCGGCTAAAGAAGGAGTTAGCGCAACACGGCATAACACCCCAAAAACAAACAACAAAAATATCCAAAATTCATTTACCTCCGAAATGAAACAAATTTCTATTGAAATAACTTTGTTTTTTTTTTATCTAGTCATTTTCAGATTTTTTCTTTCCCGCAGACTTTAATAATGGTAAATTTTACCAAACGCGTTTGCGAACGCAAAAGAAATATAGTGCGTTCTCAAAAGTATTGTAAATATTATTTTCAGGATGGTTGGATAACTATGAAATGCCCAAAAATCCCGCATTTTCCTCACAAAAAAAAAATTCTCCCCACAAAAAACCAACATTTTTAAAAATCTTAGTAATTCCCCGCAATTTTGGGAACTCTCCTCGAATTGGCAATCCTGATATGGATGTTGTAGACAGTGTAGATTGTGAAGACCGATTTGTGATTATACTGCAGATTCCATCATCCCAACCTAAAGGTGTGTTAATTGAATGGTATTGTGTTACGATTTATAAATTTTATGTTTACCAATAATGTATAATTAAACTTATATAAATTCAGAATTAGCGTTTATTGATGTATATGAATAATTTTTATAGGCCATCATATTTTCTACTGCAGTTCTTTAATATCCATGAAATTTATACTATAACCGTAAAACTAAATAGTGTACTTTGTGAGCTATAACAAACTGATCTTTCATATATTTCCACTCGGTCGGATGTAATCTTATCTACGCGCTTTGTACAGAAGTTCTTTGAAATAATATTATTTTTGGTGCCTATTGTTATATTTTTGCAGACTTTCATTAAATAAAACAATGTCCAAGCTGAAAAATAACAGTGGGAAGGAGACGAGAAGCATATGAAATTCACCCGAACGACGACAGGAACGAATGGATGAAGACAATGATAAATCAGAGGGTGAACGTGATTCCGATTTGAATCACCTTGGGAGGCTGATGCTCTCATCTCAGTTTTAAATATAGATTTTATCTTTGGATGATGAGCATGGGTACAAAGAGCCATCTACGTCTCAGTGTACAAAAAAGAAAAGAAAATGGCAGTAAAAATATTTTTTTAAACTGATATCAATAAAATACGAATTTTATGATTAATACCGTATGTGTACCAATTTTACTATCAATGAGGCAAAAACATGCAAGAACATTGGGTTTTTCAAATTATTGTTCACAGGTGAACTTTTAGAAAACACACGTATTTGGGGATATTGTAAGGAGACGAATGAAAGAGATTGTGGGGTCACAGCGTTTATTGAGTCATTGTAGTAGCGAGAGATGACTCCAGACCAATGCTCACGCAGTTGGTGAGTTTAGTCGACGGTGAATTCCCCAGGCCGAAGAACGACACCACGTCGGCAGAAGATGCACGGATGAGCTCGCTGCGCGGTAGATGCAGACCGCCGAAGATGTCGCGGGGCCAAGGCGCAGACCAGCGAAGATGTCGCAGGGCCTAGGGAGGGGCGCAGGTCATATGTTTCACTATTAGGCTATAAGGCGATGCGCGTTGCATGTATGCACGTTCTAGAATATTCTAATAGCTACCGCTACACATACATAAATCGATGTGCCAGCCAAAAGAACGTACAACTAAATATGACGGTTGCAGAATGTATAAAATCTTTGATTGTGGTCTGGTTATGTCAAGTACACAAATGAAAGGATGTACACAAATGAACGGTTTCAGAATGTATAAAATGTATGGTTTTGGTTTGGTTATGCCAAGTACACAAATGGAAGAATGTATTCTTCATAACAAAATGATACACCCACGGTTCCAATTCTCTTCAGGGAAAAAAACTTTAAAATTTGATGAATTTTTCTGATTCTGTGAGACATTGTCCTTACGAATTGTTTCTACAAACATAGATTCTATGCATGACGTCCAATTTTTCGACGGGTTTTATTTCATAAACAGCTGAAAATATGTTTAAGTGGTCTCAAATCATAAGAAATATGAATGAAAAATGTAAAAATATGTTACGAACAACCTAATGCAGTATGGGTTAATATACCTACATGAAATTCATTACATGCACACATTTTTTATTTTTTTTTTATTTTATTAGGTACAATATTTTTTACAATTCAAGTTTTCCAGTAATGTAGGCCTCACTGGGTGGCTTGCCCGTGCTGAGGCCTTCATTTTATAATATGAAATATAAACTACATAATACATTTAATGAGAAAAGTTATACATTTAAAATTAAAAATACATAATAATATATTTAAAATTTAAAAAAATAGTACATTGAAAATAATCTTGTGTGTTTGTGAGTGATGTGTGTTTATATTGGTTTTGTGTGTTACGTGTAGGTTTTATTTTTATTTTATGCTATGAAATTTTGGTAATATTGTCTTTTTTGTTCTTTAATCCATTTTGTAATTTTGTGTGTGAATTTATTTTTATTTTCCTCAATTTTAATTTAAAGTTTTAAAATTTAATTAATTAACTAATTTAATTAATTTATACTTTAACCGTAAAACTAAACAGTGTTTTGGAAGTCACTTTAAGATTTATTAACAAAAACGATTCTTTCAAACCAAAGTACCCTTGAAATGCATTGCGTTTCATGCTGAGTATCGATATCTCTCAGAATCCACACACACTGTCAACTAATGTCAACTGATGACCAGGCCTTTGAAAACTTTACCCTATCCTTTAAATTATTTATTCTTTCTTTACGACTTTGGAATGACTTTAAAATGAACTGCCCCCTGATGTACGGGGTTTTCTCTCAAATTCAACCTTATATGCAACTACATAGAGGAATGTTCTATTTCAATCACAGTTCGCATTGTTCTAACCCTCGTTTCCACCCTTGTTAATACATATCATTTTCGTACTACGTCAGTGAACTTACCCAAGAAATGTGATTTTTAATTAAAATTTATAAATATTTAATTGGACGAAAACAAGCGTGACATACTAAATATATACATAGGTATTCCCAGTTAAGATGTGAGTTTGTTGGAATTAATTCCAAACAGAAAATTTCACCGTTTAACCTCAAATTTTAATAAACTACGATAATTAATTAAATCAAAATATTTAACTTTGGAAATCATTATTTGAATATGCAAAATAACAACTGTTAAAATGTACAATTGCACTTTCCGCCCAGTCCTGCTGGATTCAAAATTAAAATAATTAATAATTTTTTCAACAAAGTTAATTATTTTCATTCAGTTAAAATGATGCCACAAAGTGAATTAACAAATTTATATTGAAATAGACCCTGAAAAGATTGTGCCCATTTTATGTTTATTTTTATTGACTCATTCATAAATTGGTAGTTTTTTATACCGAGTTAAAATATTAATACTAACCCTAAAATACATATATTTATTTTAATATAATTTTAATTCACTTTGTGGCATCATTTTAATTAAAGGTTTTAATAATTTGTTTAGTCGAAAATACCTACATATTTGAGAACCGAAGGTTCCTTCACCAGGATACGAATTAGTATACTAAATGTAAATATTTTTTTACTAAAACAGTGGTTGAACAAAATAATTAATAATTTTCAATTTATTAAACTTTGTATTTCTCAGATGAGAGACGGACATTCCAACCTAAAATTAATTTGATAATATTTGTATCTCCCTGTCCCCGTCATGAATAGCTGAAATCGTTGCTCTTGCAATGATCGAGTACTTACTAGAGCCCGCATTAACGCCTGTGTGCGAATCTGACGCTTTAGTCCGCTCGGCTACAAAATTGTTCAAATTCATCCAGGTCACCAAGTGCGATACAGTGGTTCCAAAAAGCAATCTCTTTAGGTATTTGCCTTCAAGAAACCCGATACTCTCAAACTCTAGCAGTTTACCAGGAGCACAGATCTGAAAGGATTAATTAATTCAGCCATTGAGTCTGGTTCCACTTCTTCGGTTGGATTTGTACTTGCACAGTGTACTTGCACACTTGGGCATTTTTCGCATTAACCTCACGCAAGAGGCCCCGAAGAAAATAATTTGCCGATGTCATCTTTTAGGATGTTGTGTGGAGGGTCTTTTTAAGGAGATCAAGAAGAGGAATTTCTGGGAAAAGGGACAAAGGGTTGATAGGAATCTAGGGATCAGTGTGTCCAGGACTGACGTAAAAATATATCCCTCCCACTGCGGTGCAAGACGATTGGTCGAGAGACCAGTTGGAGAGGTCAAAGGGTTTCCCCAAACCAGCCTCTCCCGATCTGGCACGCCACGCAACTATTAGGCAGGCGCATCCTGAATACACCTCACCCGATGAACCCAGGCAGCCTGCTAAATCACCAAACGTGGCGAACCACTTGGGGTGACCTATGGCAGAGGTGTTGGTTATCCAATAAATGGTTACCGGGGCGACGGTGCCGAACGGCTTAAGATTTAATATTTTGAATGATTAAATCGTAGTTTTATAATTATAAGTGCTAAACTGCATTATATTCTAAGATAAAAAAATATTATGACATAAATCAAAGGTTTTTTTTAAACCAAATTTTTAAATACTTTTATGTTAATTTTCTTCAATCGAGCTGAGACTCGCCGTCGATGACGATACATTCCATCAACCTTGGGGTGCAATATACCCGCGGTACATATTTGTAGTTCTCTGAAAGCGGACGACATAACAGCAGATTATATACTAAATAAAATGTCATTTCTACCCAATCCGGATTTGACTCAGATGTTAGCTCAATTGATTCCAGTTTCTGGGGAGAAGGGTTCAATCCCCAGCCACCCAGAAAAAAATTAAATATATCTCTTTTTATCTCTTATAATTTATTTATTACAGTAAAAAAAAATTGTTTTTCCGATTTAAAGTGCGCCGCAATAGTTTTCTATGCCGAATTTTAACGTTTTTTTTCACATTATTCCAACAAATTATGCGATTTATTGGGAACAATACCTCCACTGGCTTTCAATCATCCACAGAACAATAATAATTGTCTTTCTCTTCCAATAAATACATAATAACTTGACAATAAGAACCAAAACACTTCGATAAATCTATAAAAACCCAACATTAGTCCATTAATTCCGAACAAACGCATGAAAACCCACTAAACAATATTATTTATCTTCCTTTTATCGCTCTTATTAATATCATGTATAACGAAAGCTATTTGGTAATAAAAACATTTTATTTTGATATTGTTCGGGTTTCGCAGACAGTATTATTTCTCTGGTGGAATATATGTGACGTTTTGTAAGCCTGCTGGATAACTTATAGACGGTATCGCGTAATATCAAGACGTTACCCTTCTGGAAATCTCATTTTCGAGATGTTTTTAGGATCCAATATAGTTACCCGCAGCCGACCAGTGGATCTCAAAAAGTTCGGGCAATGATTATAATTACTTAAAAAAAATTAACACTAAACTTCATTGGCAAGGAAAGTACTAATCCTTACTCGGAATAGATGAACCTTGTTAGATATCTGTTTAACCCTTCAGGTTTCGAAATATTTTTACCAATACATCCCAACGACAAGGTGAATTTTCTTGGAATTTCGGAATAATCCCCAGGTATCTAAAATGTGCTACGTATTCCTTATTTTTGAAGTTGTATTTAAAAGAAAAACTTTTTTAGAAAATAGATAAAAATATCTTTGAAACATTTGCATTTGAAAAAATCATTCATCTTTCTAAAAAAAATTTTTTTGATATCAAACATGAAAATGTTGACAAAAAACTTACCAGGACATTTTTATTTGGAACGTCGATAATTTTAAAATTATTCGTTATTTATAAAAACACATTCCTTGTGTGTAGGTAATAAACAATAAAGAAGTTACTTCACTTTTTACATCGTTTATACAAAAAAAAAATATTTTTAGCTTTCAATGATAAAATGCCGACAATCGTTATAATGCACTTGAAATTTTTTTCTTTCCTCTCTCGTCAATTTTCCGGCGATTTTAGCCCGATCGACGTTTCATTTGCACCCATTTGATCGCCATCAAACACTATTAAAAACAGATATTTTCACGTGTGTAATTCTATCTTTGTTTAATTTCGTCCAAGTTCTGTGCAATTTTCGGCAGTTCAATCTGGTACTTATGTGAAATTCAGACCTGTGTCATTTTGTCCTCACACCGATATCGTAAAAACGCTCTATAATTCTTTTTTAGATTTTTTTATTATTTATTTATTTATTTAACGCCCATAGGGCTTTTACATGGTTGGTAGTATAATTTTAATTTGACAGATATTTTGAAACAAAAAAATAAGAATAAAATTACATTTGATAAAAGCTATGCAACAAGTCATACAAACACAAGAAACAAAAACAGAAAATTACAGCTATTTGTAGGTTTACATGATGTGTTTAGGAGTATTGTTGAAATAAATGTTTTAAATGATCCACAAAACTTGCCAAGTTGGTATTGAATATGTCAACATCACCCAAGTAATGATTTCCCATGGTGTGAAGTCGTTGTATCGGAGAGTGGGCAATGTAGTTACGCTTATGTGTGCTGCTGTAGAATATTGTATTTTGTCGTGTTGTTACTGTGGGTGTGTGTATGTTTATAAGTTGCAGGAGTTCACAACAGTCGAATTTAGAGTTAAGTATTTTGAATAAGAACGTTAAATCGTTTATTTTACGTCTATCTTCTAATGTATGTATTTTTAGAGTATTAAATAAAAAATAGTATTTTAATTCTTCGATAGGGATATTTAATTTAAAATTTATAAAACGTAGAAATTTTTTTTGTATTCGCTCAATGTTGTTAATGTGAATTTTGTAAGATGGAGACCAAACTACTGAGTTATATTCAATTAGACTTCTTACTAGAGATTCGTATAAAAGTTTAATGGCTTGTAAGGAATTAAAGTTTTTAGTTGTTCTTAATACGAAGCCTAGCGTTTTCATACCTTTGTTCACAATTTGATGGATATGATTGGTGAAACTTAGTTTTTCGTCCAAAATAATTCCAAGATCTCTCATTTCCGTGACTCTTTCTAAAGCTATGTTATTGATGGAATATTCGAATAAAACAGGATTTTTGTTTCTGAAGAAAGTCAAGGTTTTGCACTTTACTACATTTAAAAATAAATTATTTTGAACGCACTAATCTCTAAGCTTACTAATATTTGATTGTAGTATATGGCAATGATTTATGTTAGTTATTTTCTTGTGTAGTTTGATGTAATCTGCAAAGAGCAATACCTCGACATTGTTGAAGCAATTGGTTATATCATTGATGAAAATGAGGAACAAAACCGGGCCAAGGTGACTACCTTGCGGTAGGCCACTGGTAGCCCGGAAAGCTTTCGACATCCAAGATTTTATTTTAACGAACAGTTTACGATTTGACAAATAGCTACTAAACCATTTTAACATGTTATCCCTTATTCCTAGAGCAAATAGTTTTTGGATTAGTAGTTTATGGGATATTTTGTCGAATGCCTTCGAAAAGTTTGTATATATACAGTCGACTTGTTTATTTTCTGCAAATGATTGTATAATGAAGTTTTGAAATACCGTTAAGTTAGTTGCGGTGGATCTTCCTTTGATAAAACCGTGCTGTTTTTGATTTATTAATTTTATTAATTTGGGATAGATACAAATGGGGCGATAATTAGCTATGTCAGTATCGTCTCCTTTTTTGTAGATCGGTGTAATGAAGCTAGATTTCCAGCGGTCTGGAAAATGTCCAAGGGACAAGAGACGGTTAAATAGTAATGTGAGTGGTTTAGATAATGTATTAGAGCATTTTTTGAGGAATATTGGTGGAATGTTGTCTGGGCCAGCGGATTTGTCAGTGTCTAAGGAAAGTAATTTTTGTTCGCAGCACTTTTGTGTGATTTGGCAGTTTGTTAAGTTTGTGGTCATATTAAATTTGTATTCGGGTATTTTATCATCTGGAGTGTCTTCATCATATACATTTTTGAAGAAGTCCGAAAAAAGGTTTACAATATCCTGTGTATTGTTTGCACTGATTCCATTCATTTGCATTATTGGCGGGTAGTCTGTGTTTTCATTGTTCATTTTTTTAAGAAATTTCCAAAGGTTTTTGGATTTAAAGACAGTGTCCTCGACAGAGGTTATGTACATTTTGTAACATTGTTTGGAAAGATCTTTACATTTTTTCCTAATTTCGCTAAAAATTATATAATCATTTATGGATTTACTTTGTTTGAATTTTTTGTGTTGACTCTTTTTTTGCTGAAGAGAGGCTGTAGGCTCTGATGAAAACCAAACCGGGTAGGTATAGCTTCTCGGTGTGTAAAAAGGTACATAGGATTCAATAGTATTAGAAAAATATAAATAAAGTTTATCTAACGATTCATCAACGCTTTCATCGGATAAAAAAGACCAGTCTGTATTTGAGAGATGGCAGTTAATTGAGTCGAAGTCGGCTCGCTTAAAGTTTAGGACACTTTGTGAAGGTTTCCTTTCATTATCATATGTCATATTTAATTTAATGTATAGGGGAGGATGATGATTATCTATAGGTAGAAGTGGATAATTTGAGAGTTCAACAGATATTTTAGGATAGTTTGATAAAGCTAAGTCTAATAAGCGATTGTTACTGTTATATATAAAATTATGTTGATGAAAGTTTAGAAAGTTTACCATGTCAAAATTTCACGTGCACGATCGTTTTCACTTTCGTTTATGATGAGACCACAGTTATTTGCTTTCCATATTAAGTTTGGTAAGTTATAATCCCCAAGAATAACAATTTTCGAGTGAGGATATTTTGATGAAATTGTTTCGATGTCTTCACAGTGGTTTCTATATGACTGAGGGTCAGAAAGTGGTGGTAGATAGGCCGTTCCAAATATAATTTTCTCGAGAGGAGTCGTTATTTGCACAAAAAGATGTTCGATATTATTGTGTTTCGTGGTTAATTTTCTTGCTGACAACTTCTGTTTTATTGCAATTAAAACTCCTCCACCTTTTGACTTGGAACTTGATCTGACGTTTCTGTCGCAACGAAATACTTTGTAGTTAGTAAGACCGAGTTCAGTCGATTTGATTTCCGAGTTTAGCCAAGTTTCCGTAAGTATAATGATGTCATGATGATGAGAAGGTAGAGCTGCTTGTAGGTCATCGAGTTTTGATCGCAGTCCGCGGATGTTTTGATAATAGATTTTTATAGTTCTGGTTCGGTTAGGTGGGATTGCTTGAATATCTTTGTAACTTCCTAGTTTTTTGGTCGATTTGGCACGATTCGGGGGGTGGAGTTAATGTATTTTATGGTGACATCTTCACCATTTTCTTTCCTTTTCTCCAGCTGAACCCTCAGATCGCTTAGAAATTTTTGTTGCGCCGGTGTTGAGTCGGGGTAAATTCTGACATTGTTCTTGAGAAGACTTCGTTTGCTAAGAATATTCTTCTCGATTGTATTGAATTTCGTAGTTCAATTTTTATTGGTCTTGGCTTGTCATTTAACATATTTACCTAAAGACGATAATTAAAATATTAGAGTTTAACCAATACACGTATTGTGTTAAAATGGTATAGTTATTAAAAAAAAGTAATGGTGATAGGTACTAAATAATTGAAAATATTATACAATGGTCCACAGTTTGAGATCCAGGGCACAGTTTGTGGGTTCAATCAATGAGTATGTTCTACCTCCGCGTCAGTATAAATCATTCGGATCGCTATCAGTGCGTTGATTCTGAATGTGCTCTGGGTAAACTTTATTCCAAGTGAAAGCCCGCTCTCTGCCCCGCTTCTCCGTTATTCCCCACAATTCTATTTCCGAAATACCGGAATGTATGAACGGGCTAACTTTTGTTGACGGGGGTATTACGTTCAATTTTTTGCAGGATCGAGGGTAATCTCACATATCTCTGTATTTATTATTTTATTTATCTATGTATTTAAATGAAATATCAAAAATAAGTACTACAAGGATTATTATAGATAAGAAGTTAACATAAGGCACTTCGTGTACGGATGCTAGTTCCTCTGACAAGATTTTTTTGTTTTATTTACAAGTTGTTGATTTAGGGTAAAGCACTTTCTAAATGACGCACAAAATGATGTGTTGATTGAAAAAGCGACATAATTTTTTGATGATGCTCTTTTAAAAAATATTTAAAAATACCATAGGTAGATGTAGGTACCTTCTCAATAAAATCATTGAAACACTCGCAAGAGTTTGCAATATAATATAAAAAGTTGAAACAGATTATAAAAAGGAAAAGATTGAATGGTAGAAGGGTTAGGCTCTTGACTAGCAAGCTAAAGATCACGGTTTCAGATTCAGGCGTGTTCAAGTAAATTTATTCGTTTAATTTGTGTTATGCTAATTTTGTTTATATCTCAATTTTGTTAAATCACTATTTAGTAATTTAAAATAATGTAAAGTTATTTTGCGGCACGTTCCTGAAGGGAAGATTCGCCTTGATCTCAGACCACCAGAATTGAAACCCCAATTGGGGATGCCAAAATCCCACTGATTCCAGATAGTTGGAAGCAGTGGAACTCTTGTGCTTCTTTACACAAAAAAAATTCAGAATCTATTGAAAATTTAAAACAAATATTTATATTTTTTATATTAAAATGTTTAAATACTCGCAGATGTTAACACAATAATTCTTTTTTATAAATTATATTACCAATCAAGCTGTGGATTTGTGCGCAAATAAGGGATTGTTTTAAAAAGCAACTAATACCTATCTAAATTACCATTGACAAGAAGAAAATGCCAAGCACATCCCGTCTCAATTCAAAGCGTATCTTAATAAATTATCATCATCTTTTACACTTCGTTTCATCAATAAAGTAAAAAGAAATGCGCATCGCTGAATACAAATCCACCCCATTTTTTTAAAAGAACACCGGTAAACACTTAAATTCACATCAAAGAATTTGCGATTGCACTCACGTGACATATTACGTCTAGACAAATTAAAAACCCCCTCAACCAACTACCAACTAATTGCAGACGTATCGAGTGACTCAGATTAAATCGTCCCCTTTCATGTAGGTACCATTGTTGGAACTTTACCCTTCTTCATCGCGTACTGCCATCATCCACTATTGTCCCGTAATGTAAAACATCCCTTAACAATCCCGACGAATGACACGTCCGGCCACGCCATATCACGCCAAACACGGGCGAACAAATTGAAAATGCTGTAACAATCCGTGCACGAGAGAGACAAAGCACCAACCAGGAAATAAAAGCACAACGCTAAAAATAGAGACAACATATAAAAACCAGTCCTTTTAAAAATTGTTTTTTTTTTTGTGAAAGGACAGCATTTTAAAAACAGCTCGAAAGAGAGAGATGTAAATAACTCTGTTATTGTGGTTTTTTACCATCGGGACCGTTTGTGTTGGGAGTCGTGCGCTTTTGTATCATTTTACAAGTACGTATACCTACGCCTGTACGACTGGACAGTTTGCAGGTGCGAACACGTAGACATTATGTGCCTGTTTACTGGGTTCCTTTCTCTATATGAACACGAGCATGATTGAATACACGTCTTTAGTTTTTTTTAAATCTTTGGACGGATAGGAAAATTATATTTAAAAACTTGAAATTGACAACACTACTTGGACAAAAGAATAAAAATAAGAAAACATTATTTGCGTTTGGAAAACAAAAAAATATATTTAAAAATATCATTATTTCGTCTAAATATATCTATATAATATTCCATTAATGAAGGACTGAACGCAGTTGGCGCTAACAAAAAATTGTCCAAAGAAGCGAAGTTAGCAGTCCACAACGGAGTGCTGGTACCTACCTTGATGTATGGAAGTGAGGCCTAGAACTGGCAAAGAAAGGATGAAAGTAGATTGAATGCTGTTGAAATGAGATCCCTGAGGCGTATGTGTGGTAAAACCATGTTTGATCGTGTAAGGAATGTGGAGATCCGCAAAGAGTGCAAGGCTGATGTAAGCGTAATGAGTAAGATTAAGAAAGGGACGCTTAGATGGTTTGGGCATGTAGAAAGAATGAGCGAAGATAGGAGTGTAAGGAGGATATATGATGTAAATACGAATGGTAGCAGAAATCGGGGACGCCCGAGGAAGACATGGCACGATCAAGTGAATCAGATACTCGAGTCGGGCTATGTCAAGAGTCAGAACAATAGAAGAGTATGTGTGAGACGATGTATGAATGTGAATGAGGCAAGAAGTGTGTGCCAAGATCGAGTTGTTTGGCGGTCCGTCCTCTCTGCCTATCCCTGCGGCGAAACGGCGTGATGGTTAGTTAGTTAGTTAGTTAGTTGGTTAATATTATGTTTAATTAATTTCACTTCGGGGGTACTGTAGATATATTTATTGACTCTATTTAAAGAATTAACCGTAATCTATACCAGCACTTTGTTGAATCCTACAAATTAGAGTAGCGTTTGTAATGTAGTATTAGTGATTTTTCTTATATGTAGTATTATTCTAGTTTCTATATTATTTTATGTTATTGTTACATATTTTACTAATATTGTTTTGTATTCAGTTAATCAGTTTACTGTTATATCAAGCTTTAATTTTTTTGTATAATTTTAGATAGCTTATCTGAATAAACAGATAGGTACTTCCCAATCATCCCCTTTTTAATCTCCTTCCCCTATCATCTTTGTTAAATCTTTATTTATTTCAGATAATAAAATTTTAAAGTGTATTTCATCATCTTCCAAAAAAAGTTTTTAGTTTTCCGATACGTTCGGAAATATCAAATTTATTTGGACTTTGGATTCTTTACACTTTGATTCCTTGAGGTGATTTTGAAATATTGATCACAAAAACGGCGCTATAAAAATCATCCAAATATTATTATTATTATTATTTGACTTGAAATACGACGGTTAAAATGCGAGGCCTGATGGGTTTTGCCTCATAACATACCCTAATTAGGGTTGCCGAAGTCCCACTGACTCTGGTTGACAGGTTTGAGCAGTTGAATGTTGTATTGCTGAGAACGTCTCGCCAAATTTTATACAAAGTGAGTTTTAACCAATTTTTTAACAGATGTTTACATTCTACTAAACGGTAAGCAGTCACCTGCTTCTATTTGTCCATTTTAACTGAAAAAGTCTGTTTCAGACTGTGGACGTGCCGGGAATAAACTCTTTTGTCCGTTGTCTGCACTGTGTTTACAGATCGGACAGTGTGATAGAACGGGCGTGTGATGCAGGTTTTATGTTATTGCTTTCAACAAAAGCTATGGGGGTAATTGAAAACACAACTATTGCAAGTTTAGGGATTAAGTTGTACTATTTTATAAACAGAAAATGACAGTTGTTACGGTAGTCTTTTGTAGAAAGGCTACAGTGGTAATAAATGTTTGTCGCTAGTGTATTTGAGAAGTTCATAATACATCCAACTTTACAAAAGCATTGTTCTAATAGTATGTTTAAATGTATGCATATTTAAACTTCGCACAGGAGGCACCTAAGGATAATATTTTTCTACAGGACCTATGTCGTGGGCTATAAACACATACTGTGTGTACGGTTTTTTTTAATTACAGGAAGGAGAAGAAATTCTGAGAAGGAAAAAAGTATAAGGGATGGGAAGGAATCTGGAGGTCAGTTCGCAAGGAGTAACATATGACTCCTCCCAATGCGGTTCAAATGAGTACAGAGAGTTAAGCTGGAGAGGTTGAAGGGCAGCCTCTTCCAATCTGTCCCTCAACGCAGTTGGTGGGCAGACGCATTGCTATATATAGGGTAAAACCCATCAGAAATCGAACCAGGTTATAATTGACTAGCTCAGTGAAAGGGCAAGCAGATGAAACTCGTGTACGATCAGGGGTGAGCAACTTCTTTGTTCATTATTTCGTCCATCGGTCAGGAGATTGGAAGGGCCAGCACAATAATAACACATGAGTAAAAGGCACAAGGTATATTAATCATCTTCTAAAGAAACACAGTGATAAATTGGATCTCTACTCTCTTCTCTCTCTCTGTGACGACCGGATGAAACGAGGATTTCACATGAATTTATATGATTTGAACACAAGAAAGGGGTATACTGAAAGCTTACGGTTCGCCTTGAGATGAGGTAGGGTACATCATGCCGAGCTGGTTCTTCCCGCGCCCAAAAGGGCCGCGGTACTGTGCTGGTGTTGTGAAACACAAGATGATTTGACGGAAGCGTGGTCCCGACGAACAAAGGTTAACTTAGAATGTTGAATCATGTTAGTGACTTGGCTGCACGTGATGTTAATTATAAACTGGGACAAGATCACGCCTGTTTCTACAATTGTAATGTAATTTTGCGCGTCAAACATTGCGAGCGTTGCAGTTTGCTCCGCGAGCGGACACACTGTTGAGGCGACCGGGGTCAAATTTAGACTGACTGCGTGGCGGGTAGCGATAAGTGTTGAGCCGCGGACACCCTGGGTGGTCTGTCACGTACGCCGCGGCCATCTGGCATGGGGTGACCAAGCCCTTTTAATTGTAGGGTAACCATCTTTTTAATTAGTAGGGAGACTATTACGTAACAGCATTCACCACCAAAAACTTCATCTCATGATCTTTGACATCCATTTTAAGTTACCAAACGTGGTGACCACTTGACAGAGGTGTTGGTTATCTTATAAATGGTTTCCAGGGTGGCGCATCCAAAACTTCATCTCATGATCTTTGACATCCATTTTAAGTTACCAAACGTAGTGACCACTTGACAGAGGTGTTGGCTATTTTATAAATGGTTTCCAGGGTGGCGCACCCAAAACATCATCTCATGATCTTTGACATCCATTTTAAGTTACCAAACGTAGTGACCACTTGACAGAGGTGTTGGTTATCTTATAAATGGTTTCCAGGGCGGCGGCACCCAAACCCGTCTACCAAATTAATACGAATCTAAAAAGCTTGAACTCAAATTAGATGCTAAAAGCTCGTTCTACAACGAGGGTGATCGATGTTTTCCGATTGTTTTATTTTTCTTTAGTAAGGAGGGGTTGTTTCGGAGAATTTTAAAAATTCATCAAATTTCAACGTTCATTTTCGGGTTCTGTGAAAGTCCTATTCAAGTTCTGTTATTATATCATTATGGGCAAGTTGCTTGACAGAACTGAAATAAAAACAGAACTTTAAAAAATCTTTCACAGAACTTGAAAATGAACTTTTAAATTTGATGAATTGTTCAAATTCTCCGAAACAACCCGTCCGTATCAATGCGCACAATCAAATGTAGTTATCAAAGCTGAATAAATTGACGAGCGCCTTTACAAAGAGAAATATCTACCCCCAACTAGGTAGGTAGGTATATAAAGTCAAAGAGCTATTATTATCACCTTTCAATGGATCGGAAAAGCCCACCAAGTACATAAAAAACTTTGTTCCTGATTTCCTACCAACATTTTTGCCCAGGTATAACTTATGCATTTTTTTAACGTAACAACAGTAGGCATTATATTTTATTTTCGTATAATTATATTTTCGGTGTTAGTAAGTACTTTGAAAGACAAAGCAAATATACATTGTAATAATAACACAGTTGTTTTGTAAATTGAATAATAATATTATTGCATTAATTAAATATTTTTTGTTGTTTGTATGTATTGTACTTACTACAACACGTAATACCTATCATTAATTACTTATAAATAACTACGATAATGTAATGTTCACTCCTCTTCCAAATATAAGCCAGCGTTTCTATGGAAGATTAGTATTTAAAACTCTTAATATGTTAAAACCTAATGTAAATACGATTCTATATGTAGTTACTTTGTTACTATAGTAATAAAAAAATAAATTTTTAATTTTAATAAAAACAGTGATATCAATCACTTTTGTGAAAAATTTTTGCAATTTTCTACTTATTTTTAATTAAAGATTACTTTTTAATGACTTGAGTTTTATTATTATTCGTCATGTCTAACAGTTAATTATAAGAGGCCTGCCCCACTGCTGCAGCAGCACCCAGTTGTGCCACGTGCGACCGTTTCGGAAAGCCCGCAGCTTCCCGTGTCCACCCCACCGGAGATAAGGATTGCCCGGTCTACAAGGCTGCGCTATTGAAAGACCTCTCCACCATCGACTATGGCGTCTAATCATACAGAAAAAGATGACGAGTTACTTACTATTGGTGCATTCAATATATTTTATCAAAACGTGAGGGGTATTTGAACCAAGACTGTCAGTGTACGTAATGAAATTTTAATTAATAACTATGAAATCATTTGTTTTACCCACACATGGTTGAACTCAACAGTATTCAGTGAAAAATTATTTGATGACAGATATATAGTATTTAGAAGAGATCGCGAGTCCACCAAATCTGTGTCTAGAGAAGGTGGTGGAGTTCTAGCAACCGTTTCTTAAAAACTTCTTGTTTCTAGAAAAACTGAGTGGGAGAGTGAAAATGAAGATTTGTGGCTGGTGATCAAGTCAAATACTCATTCAAACTCGTTAATTTTTATTTGTGTCGACTATATTCCTCCTAATGTAACTGTTGATAACTATCGCAGTCAGATCATACAATTACAGGATCTATATTTAAAGCATTCAAATTCCAATTCGCAGTTTATTACTATGGGTGATTTCAATTTGCCCGAAATTAAATGGTTACCTGACACTTCATTTAAAAATAATGTCCTTTCTACTTCTCATTATAAAAGGCAGATAGTCTTGTCAACCTTTTATCAATTTGTAATTTGTATCAATTTAACTTTGTACTCAATAGAAATGAAAATTTATTAGACCTTATTCTGTCTGATAAAGTTAACATAGATATACATTTAGCACCAGGCTTAACCAAATTAGATCATTATCACCCTTTATTTGATATTAAGGTAAAACAAAATAAATAATCTTGGATAATAATGAAAAATGATTCAAAGTATAACATCAGGAAAGGAAACTATAATAAATGTCAACAAGATCTATTGTCGGTTAATTGGATAACACTTTTAAAAATGAAAATGTGAATAACATTGTTTTTTTGTTTCATGAAAAATTGTGGGAAATGAAAATTTTATGAAAACTGTTAGTAAATCAAAAAATCAATGTCCTCTCTGGTTTAATTAGCAATTGATTGCTCTTCTTAAGAAAAAAAAAAACAAGGTAAAAAAACATAATAATGCATCAGATTATCGAGAATTCTCTAATTTAAGAATAATGGCAAAAAATGATGATATTTTTGCAAATAATGGAGAACAGACTAGCCTTTTTTAACAGTTTCCTTACATGAACGAGAAAAACCATTTGTGAATAGCTAAGTCCACTTATTCACGCCTGATCTACCGCGTTGGCAAATAAAATGTCCAACAAAAAGCCGAGATTCGCTCCAGTAATCGCGACGCCCTCTGTGAGAAAAGCTGGGATAAATGAAACTTAGTTTGATTTGCGTCTCGGCTAAGTTCGAGCGTTTTGTAGTGTCGAATGGAAAAACTACATAAGAACTAGGTATGCACCGCCCAGTACTTGGCAGCAACCGCTAGTGGATAAAAAAAGCTACGTGCGAAGCTTTCATATGAGCTTTTGTGTTGTAGGATTTATTCTCTTGCACGTATGAATTTATTTTCTTATTTCAAATTTGAATTGCGAACGGATAAACTACTAAGCGAAAATGGAGAAATTATTCTTATTGTAAATCTAACAATTTTAGTTTGCTGCGAGTTTATTGCTGTTACAGTTGAGGGAGTTATAACATTTTTTATTCTATGAATTTTATTGATTTATTTTTTCTTATTAACAAGAATGAGAGGCTTAGAAAATGAAAATTGAAAGTAATTTTTATTTGATTAATTTGCGTTACTACATAATTTATTAATTTAAAATTATCGCCCTGGTTTACGGTCACCATCCAGAATTGAAACGTTGCTTGAAATGGCTTTAACCATGTTTGATGACTGTTTCTGAATAGCCAGGTACTTATCCATCTGCCATTTCCCCATATCCTTGCCCTCCCCACTATCTTTAGACTCACAACATGGGGATGCCTTAGTCTCACTGGCTCCAGACGGTTGTGCGATATTCACATAAAATAAAAATAAATGACCGCTTAACTTTCAAACGAAAAAAAATAGGCAACGGACATTCATTTATCTTGTACCTACTATATTTAATACTATTTCTATGCATATAAAAAGAGAATCAAATTGCACCACTTAACTAAAAAAAGGGAAAATGGAGATAGTTCAAGATTTTCTATATTTATATTATCTCTAAGCACTTTTACGTTAGTATCCATTAATTTTATGCATGTAATTTTATGCATGTGTTTTTTTAATGTCTATGAGTATGTTGCCTGTGTTATAACTGTATGTATATTCTGTAGTGTTGTTTAATATGAATGTTATAAGTGTTATAAAGATATGTACTTGCAGTGGCCATTACAGTTCATATAGCCTACCATCATGGCGATCGGCAATTTATATTACTAGACAGGCGAAAGAAATGTTGAGTTTTGATATAAAATTACTTTAACAAAACAAATATTTCTGCATTCCAGAAGCCAGTGAGACTATGACATCCTCAATTTATGTATTTTGTGAGTCTAAAGATAGTGAAAAGAGGAAGGAGATATGGAAAAAAAATGTTTAGAAGTACCTGGCTATTCATATCTGGTTACAAAGCGCCGCTAAAGTCATTTCATTCAACGTATCAATTCGGAATGGTGGCCTTTTACCAAGGTGATACTGAGAGTACCTGGAATTAACACATACTAAATAAATAAAGTTTACACGCCGGGATTTGAATCCATGACTTCTGATTTGTAGTTGCGATCCTTACCTCTCGACTACAGATGCCGTTATAAGTATATGAGAAGAAATAAACATTATTTTCAAATATCTCTTTCTTTTAATTTAATATTCTTATGTAACTTTATCAAGTAAAAAAAAGTATTTTCCCAAATTATTCACTTATTCATATACTTCCATTATACTCTTCTCAAGTAGTAGGTACTGCAAATAATTACTTAACCCGCAGTGCGCTGTGATCGCCTTCTGAAATTTATCATCCCTTATCCCAGAGTTATGATATCGTTACGTTGAATTACTCGGGGCGATTGTGAGTGAATTATTTACCTAGTTTTATGTTAGCAACAATATGTTTGATGGGCTGGGAGAAATATGGGTGAGAGTACAGAATAATCATTTCTTTCACGAGTAAGGTGCGGACAAAGGAATTAAGTACCTTCTTGAATTGGAAAGACCACTTGTATTTTTCGGAAACAATGGAGGTTTTATTATATCAGACTGTTTAATAAGTTACGGAATTTGAAATATCTAAAATAAATTACAGTGTTATGAACTAGATGATTTAAAGTTATGGATTATTTTAACTAAAATAAATTACTAGGGAATTCCGTTAAAAGAAATGGTTAAATTATTTTGAATTGTTTTGTAAAGAAAGTTACCAAAATAGATATTTTTTTGAAGTATATTTTATTTAGTTATAAACTTTATATCTAGTTTACATCTATTCTAAAACTACTAATATTCCATTACCTTACTAACTAATATTTGGACTTTACAACTTTGAGACATAACCCACGAAAAACTGCAAGACTTTTTTAGCTTCCATAAAATTTAAAGGGAGATTTATTTATTTTATTTATATATTTTTTATAATATTGATAACATTTTATGCTTTTGACTGTCCAACTAGGAAGGATTTTAGGACAGTCAAATTTACAGGTTTCAAGTTATCCTAGACGAATACAGGATTTAAGACTAGATAAAATAAGTATATTAAAACAAAGATACATAAAAGATACATAAAGGAAAGGTTAATAAATATTGTTTTGTGTTGTCAATAAATATGTCTTAGGAAGCCTAAAATCGTTGCAGCTTCTCGTAGGACTGGACTGTACTATTAATACTAACACTTTTTAACATATAATCTGGTAACATTTTATTTTTTAACTTGTATGTAAAATACTAGGGTATTTATACCAAACGTAATAAAAAATATTTCATTGATGTAATTCACTATCACAGGCACTGAAATCGTTTTAGAGTTTTGTTTTGTCTTGTAAATACCGAGTAAGAGATCCAAATACTCCCGCCTGTGTGAAGCTAGTAGGACTATGGCAACCCTATTATTTTTGGTATATTGTGAGGCTGGATGAAGTCAAACACAGCTTAAACCATTTCAAGAGATGTTTAGTTTCTGAATGGTGGTCTTTCTCTAGGGTAATACTGTAAGTATCTACAACTCTAAAAAGCGTGGCGAATAAAATACACACCACAAAAAGCAGATCTCTTGCAATAACTCCACGAAACAATGAATTTCATTGGCGCCCAGATATGCGCATATTCATGGTTTCTCATAGAACATAATGCAAAATTCTTCACACATTAATCTAGGTAATAAAGGTTCATTATGTTTTATGCTTTTGATTGAATAATAAAAGAATAAAATAATCACTACACACCACAAAATATTACAAGAGGAAAGAAAATAAAAATAAAATATTACGCAAGTGACAAGTTGAGTAGTTGAATTCCAATTTATATAACAGAGCGAAGAAAAAAATGGCCTGGCAATATTGTCATCATATTAGTAACCGCTCGAACTCACCGTCAAGAGTGGAAGGGTGACCGGAAAAATCATCACAATGATAATTCATCACATCCTTAAAAAGTTATATAAAGTCATGGAAAGTGATGAAACAAAAACTTTATTAGCTGGGTTAAGTAGGTTAGGTTAGGTTAAAAAAATTTTTTTTCATCGTTTCCTATGACTTTATTTCACTTTTTAAAAGTGTGTTGAATTATCATGGAACCGAGTGAAAGATACTCTCAGTATCGCCCTAGTATAAGACCACCATTTAGAATTAAAACCCTGCTTGAAATGGCTTTGGACGTGTTCGGTGATCAGATCTGAACATCCAGGTACTGTACCACCTTCCTCTTCCCGATCTCCTTCTCCTCCCCGCTAGATTCAGCCTCATAACATACCCCAATTTTTGATGCCATAGTCTCACTGATTCCAGACGGTCGGGAGCAGTTGGGTCTTTGGTACGATTTCAAATTTTTAAAAAAAAACTAGGTAATACAAGAATAGGCGATATGAAAATAACTTGCCAACAAGAAATTTTCGTAAAAAGTTACTCGTTTACTAGAGCTTAAAGATTAGACTTTTTTATATATATAGGTATCCAGATCAAGCCCTACTGAAAAGCCTGCGGCCGTATTTTGAATATTCCATTCCCAATTACCCATCTAATATCGTTTTCCGTAAATAGATATTAATAAATAACGTTTTTTTCCGGAGAGACAGAAATAAGCTAGAGAAAAATAATTATTTAAAAAAAAAAAAAATTGCTCATAAACGGAAAATGTTTCAGATAAAACGAGAATCTCATAAAATTATTGGCACTAAAAAGTTTCAACTTTTGTAAATCAGTCCCGTAAAAGCTATAAAGTTTTTTACAAGAAAACTTTCAATATCACTAGATAATTTATTCATTTCTCGGTCGTAAATTTTATTTGACTTAATTTATGAATGCTTAAGAAAAGTTTATTTTATGTGTACATAATTTAGATGAATAAAAATAATTTAATGATGGGTACTCTGCCTTAAATTTATACTGTCGGAGTTCAAGGAACTTTAAAGTAACGATGCTTTAATCGGTTTTTGTTGGGCGACCAAGCCAAAATTATATCTTGATACTTCCTAACCTAATTCTTCCTCATCTCCTCCCTCAATAAAATTTAAGTCATTCACGATATATCTGAACACGTGTGTACGCAGGTGCCCTGGTCCGAATAGATATAATGGACAAGTTGCGAAACAATTATTATTATACAACTTTCTCGTAACATATTCGTAACTTACTGATAGTTCGTTATGAAATATGTTAAATCATTCGTTAAAGGCCTCCAGTCCCAATTTTAACATGAAAACAAATAATTTGACCAAATTCAAAAAAAATAATAACAAAATGAAAAAGATTTTTTGTTTTAAAACACTTTATTTTATTATATACGTCGAACGGTTTCGGTTATTCCCAACCTTCTTCAGGACAATAAATATACAAACTTAATAAAAATAATAAAATAAATTAATGTTTATGTATTTATTGTCCTGAAGAAGGTTGGGAACAACCGAAACCGGTCGACGTATATAATAAAATAAAGTGGTTTAAAACAAAAAAACCTTTTTCATTTTGTATAATGTCAAGCCACAAAGTGTTATACCCCTTCCACACTATCGTCAGCATCACAACATACTCAGGTGAACTCCTAGCATGTAGGACAATATACTATACCTTTTTAATACTAATATATTATAAAAATTAAAAAATAGTCCCACTAGTTCCAGACGTTTGGGAGCATCTGGTAGTCTTGTGCGGTTTTCACATTAAAACAAGACCTATCGGACGATGGCTATATCGAACGACAAAGGAGAATCCTTAGCACAGTGTCTAATATGATTGCCCACAGATTTTACAAATACGGCAATAATGTTAAAAAAAACATTTTTCAACGCATTCTGTACCATTCTTTCACGTGCGAGACATGGTGTCGGTACCGAACTTGGTCGATGGAACGACTCCGAATCCAATTTAATACCGCCTGCAGGATACCGAAGATACAGCACCGCATCGACAATGCTCACAGAATTAGGACTAAATGGTTTTGCCGGTCTTATGAAAAACCGGGTCACTGAAGCCAGGATGCGGCTAATTGCCTCGGCCAACATGGTGATGACCGCAGCCTACCAGCACCAAGCGCCACTCCCGAGTGAGCGCTGGGCCCAAGCTCACTCAAGACCACGCCCTACTGTCCTTATTTGCTTTTTTATCTATATTTGGATTTTCTTATATCTCGTGAATGTCTTATCTTTATTCAGATAATTACTGTTTATTTTTTATATTTTTTCAGACTTACTTGTATTTCCAATATTTTTTTTTCATATTCTCATATCTATTGTAAAATCAATAATAATTATTGTATTAAAAATAATTCACCAAAGTTTGGTAATTAAACATAACTTGATTGACTGCCGTAATATAGTACCATATTATGAATACGAACCAAATTCATTTTTAGAAAACGAATTTTATAATAGTATATTAAAGTATAAGTGGATAAACAGGTCTTTAAAACACGCGCGATTTTTCGAGCACGACGGCGTAGCCGAGTGCTCGAAATAAAGCAAGTGTTTTAAAGACCAGTTATCCACGAATACTTTACGCTATTTTTTTTTATTGGTACACTTTGAAAACATAAATTTTGATATTATTATTAAAAATTTGGAAATAAGAACTATTAATGAATTCGTGATGTGACATCACAATATCTTGTTGTCATGGAAATGAAAAACATTTGTAATGTTTTATTTGACGTTTAAAATATTCCTGTCAGATTTATAGTTAAAAGTTGACATTTTAGACTTCACATTTTGTTGATTTGTTGATGTTGCCATGGTAACTTTAAAAAACGCGCGTTCCATAAAGTGCGATTTAAACACGCTAGAGCGTACTTTAAATGAGTAAAAAAGGGCACCAATAAAAAAAAATATATTATGATAAAAGTATACTAACAGACCGAACGATTAGTCATAATAGACCCGATATAGTTTTACATGACAAAATTAATAAAATAACTTATATCATTGATATCGCTATTCCAAATTCCTGTAATATTCAAAAATCAGCTAATGAAAAAATAAGAAAATACACAGATTTATGAAATGAAATAAAAAGAATTTAGCATTCTCAGACTATAAAAATATTACCATTCGTTATTTCGGCTACTGGCATCATACCTAGCTCTCTCATTAAGAATTTAGGCGTATTAGATCTATCGAAAAATTATATACAAAGATGCAAAAGTCGGTCATTTTGAATACATGTAGGATAACGAAAGATTTTTTAAATATTTATGTTAATTTATAGGCTTTGTAGGATTTATAGGCCCTGTTAGAAGATCTACCGAGCCGAACCCTCTGATATGAAAATATCTGGAGTGGATGAATTATTTTCCCATTTGATCTCTGGTGAGTTGACGTGTTGTTCTTGTCTTGTTTTGTATTTATTTTGCTTATATAATGCACTTGCATAGTGTTGATTGACTAGATGATCATTTGTGGAAAAGTGAGTGGAAGGGTTTAGTTTATCCTATGGGGAAGATTTAACCCGGACATAAAATCGGAAGTAGAAATAATATTGGACAATTTTTATAGCGCCACCTCAGGGGCGCTTTGTGTGTTTTATAAAATCTTATTGTGTATTGTAAAATCTTGTTCTTTGTGACAAATTAAAGAGATTTATAAAATGTAATAAAACTAATAGTAAAAGAGTACAAAACAAGCAAACGTAATATGCAGTGTTTTTAATGTAGCCTCTGCCTGCAAAATCTTATCTTCTCAAAATTTAAACTTTCTATTAAAGTGTGTTTATCTAAAAAAACTAACTTGATAAATATGTAAACAAAATAAATTTCTGAAAAAGAATTATTAATTAATTAAATAAAATTGGTTGATAGTTTATCGCTTGTCTGATATGATTTTTTATACTGTTACCCAAGAATATAAAATTTTAATCACGCACGCACCCACGTACTAACAACCGATATTTATATGTTTAACTATTTAACACAAGTTTTAATATTCGTATTATTATATTTTTTATCTTTTAATTAGTTATAATAAATTACATTTTTATATCTAGTATAAACCTTTAGCAACTTATTTATATGACATTAATGACACTTTAAAGTGCATCTAAAACTTATTCTTTATAGTTTAGGCATAATTCACGAAAAGCAGCAAAGCTTTTAGCTTCTATAACATATGTAGGTAATTTATAAAAAATCTTAAATCGTTTAAAAAAAAGATTATTTCGAGATCATTATGGAAAACAGTTTCAAGTTTTAAATTAGAGATGTGTAGTTTTTACATTTTTGAATGAATCATTGAAAAAATAATACTATTAGGTGGCGCAAATAGATTTCCTAAGGCACTTTGAACATAAAAATAATTATCATCACACAATTTAGTATTCCGCGTACTTGAGAAGTACAGCCAGCTATCGATGGTTTATCAGAGTGTATTCTGCCTCTATTTAAATCACAAATGTTAAAGTCGTGATGATATAAGACGCCATTATTTACAAAAATCAGAGGATCTTGCGATAGAGTGACACACCGAGACCGCTGAAAACATTGTCATTGCTATCGAACAAGAGTCCAAAATAATCAGAGATTGATTTTTAATGATAATGATAATTTGTAAATTAATATATCTGCGGCTTGGTGCAAAAGTAAAATTTTGTGAATTTCTCAGAACTTAAAATTGTTTGTCGATTTCTTTAAATTTATTATTTGACTCCTTAATTGGACCGGATTAATCTAGAACACCTGAAAAAAATATTGATACCATTCAAATCAAGGATATTTTAGAGAATTTTCTAGTAAATAGATCAAATTTCCAACAATTAACATAGTCACTTTTAACATTAAACCCCAGACATTCTTTTACAATACTTTACTTGTATTTCACATCCCACGGGGCTTTCGTTCTTATGAATACATCGTATATTGTCCCGTAGACTGTGATTTAGATTTAAAAAAATAAATGGAAATTGATAAGTTTTTTTATACCCATATTAAATTTAAATGTTTATTCTAAGAAGTACTATCTTTAAAAAGATACTGTCATTAAAATAACCTCACAAAAAACCTTTAAAAATTACTAAAGGCATCGTCCTTGTTCTAAGATATTCAAATTCAATTGAAAATGGAAGATTGGAGACAAATTTGTACCAGAATTCATGTCCTGGGGCTTCGTTTACATAACACAGGCAGTTACGAGACGAGGAGCTGAGACTCGCTGAAATCTACAGAATTTCAGGATAAAATCCATGGTATTATTATTACGACAATATTTGACGTCCTAGGATGATAATGAGGCTGTATTTTGAAGGAGCCCGCTTTCGAAATGGTACTTTAAATTATAATTAGGAAAATTAATGTTATTTCCCGGATTTTGCGACTTCCAAATAATAATATCATGTTTTGCGATTGTTTTCTCATACATTTCTGAAGAAAATTGTGACACGTGGGTATAATTATAGTCTGTTAATTTTAAGTTTTTAAATGTAAAAAATAAATTATTAATTATTTTACAAGCAATAATTGTTCGCCAGAAACACTCATCCACATTGAAAAATCTCCTGATAAAAGATACATGACGCCAACGGGACTCGAACCCGTGTCCCTTCGATTTCCGGTCGACAGCTCTGACCACTGAGCTATGGCGGCTTATCTCTTACCCGCGAAATTATTCAATATACAGGGTGTCCGGGGGTAAAGTGCAGTAACTTCGTGGGGGGATTCTACATGATCGTAGGAGTAAAAAAGATAAATAACTTTTTCCGAAATTCCAATTTTTTCTTTTTCATACAAAAAGACATACCTGCTAAAATGCCATAGTGTAGGTGCAAACTTACCCGATAAATTCGCAAGTGTGAACGTGGCAACGTTGCATATTGTGAGTGGCGCGTATCCATGGAAACCGATATTGTGAGTGGCGCGTATCCATTGAAACCGCATGTGAATTGTAAACAATAACAACACAGAGTTCGCCGTATGTTTTGATATTTTACCAAATTCAAAAGAGAACTGCACTAAGATCACGTTACACTTTTTATTATAAAAAATATTAATAACTCATTGAACACTAAACTAATTTCATCGCTTTTTACTAATTTAAAATATTTTCAAAATGTCCACCTTCTGCTTGTAGGCAAGTATGTAAACGTACAGTAATATTATTTATAATTCGTACATTGTGGCGTATTTCATCTGCGGCTTCGTGAATACGTAACCGGAGATCTTCGACGTTATTTACTTCTTTGGCGTAAACTTTATCCTTCATCGCACCCCAAAAGAAAAAATCTAACGGTGTCAAGTCTGGAGAACGCGCCGGCCATGGCGAAGTACTCCCTCGTCCAATCCAACGATCTGGGAATTGTTCGTCTAGGTAGCGACGAACGGCAAGTCCGAAATGTGGTGGAGCTCCATCCTGTTGAAACCACATTTCACGTCTTCTATTTAAATCAACTTCTTCCAAAAGAACGGGAAGGTCATTCTTCAAGAAATCCAGGTAATTTATTGAATTAAGCCTAGGTGGCAACACATGCGGTCCTATAATTTGATTGTTAATAATTCCAGCCCAAACGTTAACGGAGAATTGAACTTGATGGTGCAACTGCCTTACGGAGCGCGGGTTTTCTTCCGCCCATTCATGCAAGTTATGCAGGTTTATCACACCAGTTCTGTTGAACTGGGCCTCGTCCGTCCAAAGGATGTTCCCAATGAAGTTCGGGTTATTAAGTTGCTTACGAAGTAGCCACTGACAATATGCAATCCTTGATACGGGGTCACGTTCCAGAAGGCCTTGCACGCACCGATAATGGAACGGGTGCATTCCGTACGTCTTGAAGAGATCCCAGATAGAACTCTTAGGAACACCAGTCATTGCGGAAATTCTACGAAGCGACAATGTAGGATCATTTACAATTGTAGCCATGATGAAGTCTTCGTCCGCTATTGGTAAATTAATAGCATTGTTGTTTCGGGGTCTTCGGCCAATTCCTTGTTCGCGAATAAGTGCATGCGTTTGAACAAAAACACGAGCGTTGGGCACATTACGATTCGGAAAACGACGTGCATATTCCCGGCGCGCCGCTTCGGAATTTCCACCATGTAGTCCATAAAAATAATGAATATCTGCCCGTTCTTCGTTGGTAAAGCGAGGCATTGTCACAATAATTCTGTATTAAAATTACGCACAAAAGAAACACATTTTTAACAGTTAGGTTACTCTTAAACTAAATAAAACTCGATGTTTAAGGAAAACACGCACCGAATAAAGATGTACTTTTTAGTAAGACTTAAACACTAGATAAAGACACTAAATTAACAAGTTTTTATTTAAATGAGACTTTTAACACTAGATAAATTAAATTTTCAAAGTTGTTTACTCCGCGCGTCAAATACATTACATTCAAAGCACAGACGTTTGCTTACTGAAGGGGCGCGGGATGTAGATTTGGCAACGACGAAAAAAAGAATGCCGTCTAGGCACGTCGGAGAAATTTTTCGTTATTAGCTTAAAAGTACATCTAAAAGTTGGAATTTCAGAAAAAGTTATTTATCTTTTTTACTCCTACGATCACGTAGAATCACCTCCCGAAGTTACTGCACTTTACCACCGGACACCCTGTATACTAGTGTTTCATTCAACAATTACTGCTTGTTACATTTTTCATCTGAAAACAACCAACTTTATTTTATATGAGAAAGGCATTGTAAGTGCTAACTCTCTCACTAGATGGCGTCGAGACAAATTGTCTACATTTTTAGGCGAAATACTTGAACTTGTCAAATATTAATTATTATTTTTTTGGTAAACTAATGTTTTTAAGACAAGATTTTTTATGCATAGCACAAAGGGTAACAATTATTTTACAAGCAATAATTGTTCGCCAGAAACACTCATCCACATTGAAAAATCTCCTGATAAAAGATACATGACGCCAACGGGACTCGAACCCGTGTCCCTTCGATTTCCGGTCGACAGCTCTGACCACTGAGCTATGGCGGTTTATCTCTTACCCGCGAAATTATTCAATATATACTAGTGTTTCATTCAACAATTACTGCTTGTTACATTTTTCACCTAAAAACAACCAACTTTATTTTATATGAGAAAGGCATTGTAAGTGCTAACTCTCTCACTAGATGGCGTCGAGACAAATTGTCTACATTTTTAGGCGAAATACTTGAACTTGTCAAATATTAATTATTATTTTTTTGGTAAACTAATGTTTTTAAGACAAGATTTTTTATGCATAGCACAAAGGGTAACAATTATTTTACAAGCAATAATTGTTCGACAGAAACACTCATCCACATTGAAAAATCTCCTGATAAAAGATACATGAAGCCAACGGGACTCGAACCCGTGTCCCTTCGATTTCCGGTCGACAGCTCTGACCACTGAGCTATGGCGGTTTATCTCTTACCCGCGAAATTATTCAATGTATACTAGTGTTTCATTCAACAATTACTGCTTGTTACATTTTTCACCTAAAAACAACCAACTTTATTTTATATGAGAAAGGCATTGTAAGTGCTAACTCTCTCACTAGATGGCGTCGAGACAAATTGTCTACATTTTTAGGCGAAATACTTGAACTTGTCAAATATTAATTATTATTTTTTTGGTAAACTAATGTTTTTAAGACAAGATTTTTTATGCATAGCACAAAGGGTAACAATTATTTTACAAGCAATAATTGTTCGCCAGAAACACTCATCCACATTGAAAAATCTCCTGATAAAAGATACATGACGCCAACGGGACTCGAACCCGTGTCCCTTCGATTTCCGGTCGACAGCTCTGACCACTGAGCTATGGCGGCTTATCTCTTACCCGCGAAATTATTCAATATATACTAGTGTTTCATCGCTTGAATGAGGTTTTTATACCTCTTTCTCTCTAGCGTTCAGTTTCGCTTTTGCAAAATGATGTCGTGCTGAGCCTAGCTAACTCTGAATTTCCCCCCCCGCCCCTGTGATATTGCACACAGTAAAATAAGGCTTTCGCTTTGGGGTTGATCTACAATAAATCCCTTAACTTCACGTTGTGTGATTTGTTAATTCGAAGCCCACCGTTATGGGGTGGTAGGTATTTAATGTCTCCTTTCCATGGTAACTCCCGGTTCTTTTTAGCCAAAGTGTGGGGAAAACGTCCATCGACCCCCAGCGAGTTCTACAAGGAACGAGTACGTGTCTCACCTAACTTTCGAATACTGGACTCTATTACTAATCGACCTATCAGTTTCTATCATATCCCTACGATTGCCTTGTATCCCCGCCCTTATCTAATGTCCCCGTGTTTATAAATTCTAGATTGTGACATAGAACCGTAACCCCCCCCCTCCCCCCTCTTGTGTACGCGCTATTAAACCCTTCGTTGAATACGGTGTTGTTTCCGCATAAGTACTGGGACTCCCTCGTCGACCTCTGTAATGGTGTACTGAAACTAGATAGATGGATTTAGCTGTGGTTAGTAAACTTTGGATGTTGCGGATGGAAGTGGACACGAGAGAAAAGGAGATGGGAACGGATTGAATGACGAGAAAAGGTTTTTTTGCAAACTGGGTCGGCACCTCACTGCCCCAAATGAAATGGTCGCTATTCTTCCAAATGCAAAACCCCAAGAACCAATACGTGTCTGGCTTTCCCCGAGGTCTGGTCTAACTTCTTCTTATAGTCGCCCTGACACCTCCGGACCGCTCACGTCAGAGGGAGAGGTAATACACCTGTTGGAATATCCCAAATCACCCCGCCCCGCTTCCTCCGACGGACTACGTTACTGACTGTAAAAGGGGAATTTTCATTGCGTCCCTTGTCATGATGCTAAACGCGTGCATGTTTCAAGTAGGTTTGTTCTGGTGGGGCTTTCAACGTCCACTAGCCGCCAGGCCTACTATCCACCTCACGAAAGCTGCTGCAAAGGATCTCGAGGGATTTCCAGTCGAGTTGCATCAACCTCCGGGTAAACCCCGCTTTAGTATGTGTTCGTCCTCCGATTTTGAACCCGCGTTCATCACGCCGACGTCCCCTCCACGCGATTTTGAAAGACTTGGAGCCCGTTCAATTAAACGCCTTCGCAGCGAACCAAGGCCCAAACATTCCAACTTGACATTAATTTTCATACTGCCTCTCGTGTCCTCTCACCCGACCCGGCTCCGCGAAAAGGGATGACCTTCCGGACTCTTCGTGGTTCTCTATACAACGTTGACGCCCCGAAATCGCGTGATGAGGAAAGTAGAAAATCTTCTGAGCTGAGGAAGTTGTGTGCTTTCCCAAGACAGCTTACGGACAACATACTCCAACGGTGAGTTCTAAGCCGAAGCCAAAGGTACTTGGTAATTTGTTAATGAACATATAAGGTTATACAAATATTATTAATTTGATTTTTTTTTATTTGTTTTGAGCATGAGTTGGTTGCAGCTAGTCGCTTCCATGTTGATTTGAGGTGCCTCTGCGCGGCTGCCAACTCGGTAGAATGTACGACTTTTGTCGTCAGACGCGGTCGTCAAGTGATTTATGGGGGTCCCTTTTCTTCCTTTTTCGGATCGTGCGTCGACGCTAACTGCTTACAAATAAGTAGGTCATTGGCCTCGTGCTAAACACAGCTGTTAGAAGCAAGCAAACAGTTCTAAATGTGGTACTATCTTATCAGCATTGCAGCCCTGTCCGAGCTGCTGGTTGCAGCCCCATCTTCGTCGCAATTTTAACGTTCTGGAAATATATATTCATGCAAGATCACTTACCCAAAATCGTAATATTACCAGTCCAGTCGGGATATCGACGACATGTACATCAATCCACGTCCAGGAACTCATGAGGTAGGAATGAGTAAAAGCCCCTAAACCATTAAGGGTTCGTGTTAAATTCGAAACCGATTTTCTATATCACCCGTCTACTCGCCAGTAGAAACTATAACCATATTGAATCTAATTTTTCTCTCTAAAATTCCTACTTCCATACGCCGCCCCGTAGGTAGCACATAAATTACCGGATCCTTGATTTCGGAATGTTTAAACGGATCATTTCTTTCAATAGAAGGTCTCTTCCTTTTCTAACTGTAAATTGATAGTTGACATGCATAGGTATTTGTTGGCCTCCACTGTACCTAGTCTAGATGTCTCTCCCTATCGACTATCCCAGAGTATCTAAGTAAGTATTTGCCGAGATCTACCCTGTTTTTATTTCCCGTAAGCAACTCTCGAAGGCTATTAGCTAGTCTTTCATTACCCCTTTGAGTATGAGCGTGTAAAACACGGGAGTAACTTCAGCCGTGTTTTATTGCGAACTATCGATAATTTGTATAGCGCCGATCTACTATGGAGGGCCACCGACCCCCTCCCCCTTCCTAGAACCTTTCATATATTATTTGCCACGTTCACTTCGATTTTTTCCACTAAATTCTTATATCGTGTAAACCGTTAAAATCCTTCCCGTGCTCGCAAGGAAAAACACTGTCTCTTCAATTTCGCAATAAATTTGGAACTTTGACTTAGCCGTTTTCGTCTGGCCATTTGATAATTATTATGGTTCTCCATTTTTTTCTCCTCTAATGGCACACGCGTTATTATTAAACATTACTGCAGTTGAGTTTCATCGTTTTATATTAATCTAAACCAAGAGACTCCAACCCGTGAATTTAGTATTGTCTAATTATGAGTTTACCCCTTTTTTTGGTTGAATCTAATTAATTATTATTTTTTGGTAAACTAATGTTTTTAAGACAAGATTTTTTATGCATAGCACAAAGGGTAACAATTATTTTACAAGCAATAATTGTTCGCCTGAAACACTCATCCACATTGAAAAATCTCCTGATAAAAGATACATGACGCCAACGGGACACGAACCCGTGTCCCTTCGATTTCCGGTCGACAGCTCTGACCACTGAGCTATGGCGGCTTATCTCTTACCCGCGAAATTATTCAATATATACTAGTGTTTCATTCAACAATTACTGCTTGTTACATTTTTCACCTGAAAACAACCAACTTTATTTTATATGAGAAAGGCATTGTAAGTGCTAACTCTCTCACTAGATGGCGTCGAGACAAATTGTCTACATTTTTAGGCGAAATACTCGAACTTGTCAAATATTAATTATTATTTTTTGGTAAACTAATGTTTTTAAGACAAGATTTTTTATGCATAGCACAAAGGGTAACAATTATTTTACAAGCAATAATTGTTCGCCTGAAACACTCATCCACATTGAAAAATCTCCTGATAAAAGATACATGACGCCAACGGGACCGTTGGCGTCATGTATCTTTTATCAGGAGATTTTTCAATGTGGATGAGTGTTTCAGGCGAACAATTATTGCTTGTAAAATAATTGAATCTAATTAAATTTCAAAACACTTCAATTATTTCAATTAATATAAAAACCACAACTTCACTATATTTAAAACTCTATCAGTTTAGTTTAAAAATGGCACACAAAACTGTCGCGACGTAAGGTTCTCGAACCGACTCCAACCAAGTTAAAAACGAAAAAAGCCCTGATTTCCTCCAAACAACCCTATTTAATAATGTCTTTTCGAATAAATCGACTTAAAATTTGTGCGACTTTCGCCTTTATGAATTCGAGGTTTCACTTCCCGTTAAGTTTAGAATTGCATAACCCCGTTTCAGGATTTTTGGATCCCGCCTTCCGATTTGAGGTAGACACCTACCAACCTGTCGAGGCGGGTACAGGCGCGTACTCGGTGGTCAGACCTCCGAGCGCCCTCACGTAAATGATATACGGCGATGTAAAATTATTCGATTATTTTTTCTCGTACACGTGTTGTGTCCGTAATATTGGTTGATTTCCGGCCTATAGACTAGGTGTAGCTCATTTCTATATCGTTGTTTTTGAAATCTTTCCGAGGAATTCGCTATTGATATCGATAATATAATCGATAAATTATCCTAACTAACGGAAGCTTTTCACCTATTATGTCCAGCGCTTGCGCAATACAGTATCCTTCCTTGTGTGCTGCCTTCTAGCATTTGATTGGTGTTTACACGATCCGTGGGTGATCCCAGGACACATATACCTTCCTCTCGGTGATGACATACGTAGGCATTCGTTCCAAAATTTGATTCGACACGTTTTTGTAATTTCGCCTACCTGTTTGACTCTTTTCGTGATATCCGCCGCATCTCTTCTGGTAATCTTTCGTAACCCATCGCTATCCACTTACCCGAGTTGTTGAAACCTCTTCCATCATGAGCTAAACTACCTTTCGGGTTTCTTTTCGATTCCTGGTCCTTTCTTTTCGGTGATCTACGCCCAGTACATCCCTGTTTTTACAGTTTTTTTGCGTCTAGTTTTAGCCCAACCCATATACTCTTTCTCGCTTCATCTAGGAATTTCAATATATTATCCTCATAACTTTGTTTACGCGCAAAAAAGGTCGTAAAATTTTGATCGTTAATCAAAGACTTCGTGACCCATTAACTTTTATGTCTTTTCTTAATTACCCAACTTGCATCTCCCCCGTGTTAATATAATTAGGCAATTTCGGCCAAACGTCCTATCTTAAGTTAAAATTTGTGTTCACTGTGTCCACTTGAAATAGCACTCAGAACTCCAGCGAACGTAAACAATTCTCTCTACAAGGATCAACTCGTAATATGTCTTCTGGACCAAAACATTCTAAAACACCCTCTTCTTTCACCAAACCGTCCCCCCCTTTTTTCGTTATCGATGGTTGGGTATCGCTTCGTTTCTGCCTTAGAATGCAAATTTATCGTCTATTCCCAAGTGCCTTTGCACGTGTCGTGGGACCGGATCCCAAGGTTAACCCAACAGTAAATCAATCTCGAGTGTATCGTGTCTTAGACCGCCCTTAATCTCCGTGATTGGCGAAAAATTATTTAATTGATTTTGGGAATGATCTGATTCGTTGAGTCTCATGACGCCCCTTTTCAATTATTACGTGGTTAACACCTATTACCGACGTAGGTTTCTACAATAAAGCTTCTAGTATGTCCCAAAGATGTCCGTAGTCTGTTCGTTTCTCCCTATTCTCTGAACGTATTTTAATTTATGAAAAAAAAATTCTTTACGTCCTTTTACCCCAAACAGGTCCATTACAGGCGGCTTATCTCTTACCCGCGAAATTATTCAATGTATACTAGTGTTTCATTCAACAATTACTGCTTGTTACATTTTTCATCTGAAAACAACCAACTTTATTTTATATGAGAAAGGCATTGTAAGTGCTAACTCTCTCACTAGATGGCGTCGAGACAAATTGTCTACATTTTTAGGCGAAATACTTGAACTTGTCAAATATTAATTATTATTTTTTTGGTAAACTAATGTTTTTAAGACAAGATTTTTTATGCATAGCACAAAGGGTAACAATTATTTTACAAGCAATAATTGTTCGCCAGAAACACTCATCCACATTGAAAAATCTCCTGATAAAAGATACATGACGCCAACGGGACTCGAACCCGTGTCCCTTCGATTTCCGGTCGACAGCTCTGACCACTGAGCTATGGCGGTTTATCTCTTACCCGCGAAATTATTCAATATATACTAGTGTTTCATTCAACAATTACTGCTTGTTACAAAAATAATAATTAATATTTGACAAGTTCAAGTATTTCGCCTAAAAATGTAGACAATTTGTCTCGACGCCATCTAGTGAGAGAGTTAGCACTTACAATGCCTTTCTCATATAAAATAAAGTTGGTTGTTTTTAGGTGAAAAATGTAACAAGCAGTAATTGTTGAATGAAACACTAGTACATATATTGAATAATTTCGCGGGTAAGAGATAAGCCGCCATAGTTCAGTGGTCAGAGCTGTCGACCGGAAATCGAAGGGACACGGGTTCGAGTCCCGTTGGCGTCATGTATCTTTTATCAGGAGATTTTTCAATGTTTCTGAGTTTTTTTTCAATGTACTGGATGAGTGTTTCTGGCGAACAATTATTGCTTGTAAAATAATTGTTACCCTTTGTGCTATGCATAAAAAATCTTGTCTTAAAAACATTAGTTTACCAAAAAAATAATACATTATTAATTAACTATTTGAATGTTTTATTACATTGGTCATTTCATTCCACAAAAATTTCATTGGTCTCTTTACGAAACATAATGTTATTTTTTTCTTGTTTTTAATTTATTTATTTGCGTTTCAAACAGTTTTTATACATTCATATTTTACAGTGATAGGATTTTTAACATTATTAACCCATAAAAAAACGAAATTCAAAATTTAAGACGAATAAATTACAATACTTAACAATAGCAATTTTGATAAAGTGAGACTACTTAAAGGTATCGACCAATTAAACGACCGCTACAATTGCTACCCACCTATTTTACCAATTTATCACATGACCCTACTTAAGTATTGAATTTATCCAAGCTTGCCGTGTCTCCTGGGATATTTTCGATTTTATTTTAGATCAACTTGGGCGTTATAATATATTCTTGTGGCCACCACTCTCTTTATTGGTCGACTATATGTATCCAAACATTGTAAGCATTTCATTCTTAAACTCGTTCCCACGCTTACGTCGAATAAATATGAATCAAGTTACTTTTTTATGTGGTTTGACTTACGGAGTAATAAACTTTGTTACGTTTTCTCATTTGATATCTACACATTAATGATTGAAATTGCAAAACAATCCCAAATGTTGTTTACAGAGGGGGAGGGAAGCGCCACATTTCGTACTACCCAATCTAACAACATAATAATACTATTAAGTATTTGGTTAAAATGAAACAGCAAATTTTGCCTTGAGTAACTTAAAATATCTGTAATTAAATATAATATTATTTCCTGTTTTTTACAAGACTTGAAACATTTTAAACATTCGAATTTATCATTATTTACCTCAATTTTAAATCTCTTTCTCCATCGATCCATTTAACGTTGAAGAAGCGTTTCATTCTTATAAAAATAAAGGATTATTAGCAAGAATCGATTGGTTAGTAGCCGACTAGCCAAAAGCGTACGGTTTCCATTCAGGCACCGCGGATTTAAACTTAATTTTAAGATTAAAATTTTTAGATTTTAAATTTTTTTACCTGCTAACCTAAACCCTCCACACAGCATCCCCAAAGATGACATAGGCCCTGAGGGAAATTATTTTCTTCAGGGCCTCCTGTGTGGAGTTAATATAAAAAAAAAAACATCCATAATTGCATAAAAATAATGTTTGCATCATTTTCGTAAAAAAATCACCCCAAGGGCTCTTTATAACTTAATTAATGCGTTTAACCTATACCCTCCATAAATAAGTAGTGACTAATAACTAAGAATTATAACTCACTGATGACTTAAAACTATACACATTTTTATGACCGAGTGCGCATTAACACAATACTGCTTTAACATAACTTTACGACTAACTTGGTGATTTATATTTACAAATTCGTATTCTTAAGTTTGCTGCCCGTCAGTGGTAAGTTATAAAAAAATTTGCAATACAAGTATACGCATGATAAATTGTTACCACATTAAAGTGGGCAGTCAAGTCAAGTATTAAATAAGAAATATGAATCGATAAAAGTAGATAAGTAACATTTCTTAAGACGAGACAATACCTTAAAATAAAGCCAGAATCTTAACGACGTAAGTGAAGAAGCCGTGCACAAAAATACGCGACGCGCGGCCCTTGTGTATTGGACAGACCTACGGTTGAATTTTCGCTATCAAATCTTTAAAATAAAGTGGAAATCTTAACGATATAAGTGATGAAGGCGTATAAAAATAATACCTACGGTCGACTTTGCCCTAGCAGGCCTAGAAAACCGATCTTTCCGTGGGGTTTTCAAACCGTTTTATATAAAATATTTTAATATTTAGGTCCTGTTTTTACTAATTTTAAATATACATTACTTATATTTGTAGAGTTTTCTCTAGAAATATTTTAGATTTTAGTAGTACGTTCATCAGAAATAATCAAAATGTGAGCGTAGAGCAAACCCACGTTATTAAAGTCTTATGTCGCCTTTAATAATGAAAGTCGGAGGAATATTTGAAATATTGCTACCGCGTATAAGATAAACAAACAATATTAAGACAGGAATAACCACCATTCTCTACATATGTAGCGTCAAGCTTTAACTTTTAAGGTCTGATTCCCGCTGGAGAAGCTTTACTCTCATCCAAAGTAAAGTGGTAGTTCGCTGTTGGAATCCGAGAACTCTGTTTAAATAATGATCTCCTCGTTTAATCCTTAACTCGAACCCTGGACCGCTGCAAAGGAAGATAGGACAAGACAAAGTAGGATGATTTGTGTGAGGAAGAAGAGGTAGTAACGTTGAGTTCTGTTGGGTGGCACTAGATACAAGTGGAATTGTTTGAGGGGATACTATTGTAATGCTGTCTACTGGGAAATGAACGCCGGAGTTTTAAACGTACTCGTTGGGTGGATGAGGTCATGAAACGTTTTTTAAATTAATATTTAATTAATGTTTCTTCCGGTAATTTTTTGAATATGTTAGAAATTTTTTAAACAAATTATTTTGAAACAATTACCTGTTTGTTACTGGTGCACTTAGACAAATTATTATATTTTTAACGGCAAAAATGTTGATGTTTTAATCACGAATTCGTGTTAAAACTTTTTGCTAGTTATAACTATGTTCACGGTACATATATTGAATATAAAATAAAAATTAAAATTTTATTGGCTTTAGTAAAAAATTAATCTTTATCAAAATATAATCGAGTACAACATAGCAAAATTTTGCTGTATTCAAAATATCACCCGGGTCAAAATAATATAATATATAAGTAAAATTTTACTCTAAACGAATAGTGGCATCGTTACCCCCCCCATGGATATTGACTTAAATGTTATTCGTTAAATTATAAAACAATTAAGATTAAACTGTTATCATTAAATGGGAGAGAACCAAACATAAGCGGCGAGTGCCTCGCACAATTGATTTTGAAGTAAATCGTTTGTCACCAAAAATATTGATTAATCACTTTTAACGTCATTCAAATAAAAACACGGGAAGGCAAATATACCCTCAGAACTTCAAATTTGATTCAATTTAAATATTTAAAAAATTTCATTATAGATTTTCATCAACGTATAAACCTCGACTTTTTGCCATATTTTCTAACGCAAAATACATTTTTATTAAAATACAACAGTGAATTGTTCAGTGCTTATACCGAAGGTGCGGCGGGCAATTTACCTGTAAAAATTGTCTAGAAAATTCTTAAACAAGGCAGAAAGAATGGAAAAATTTGCATTTTTTATCGATTTTTGATAAGAAACAAGCAAAAGACCCACATAAAACCAGTATTGCCTACGCATTCCAAACACTGAATTTTTCAGCGAGTGGTACTCATTTTGTATTCAGTTTTTTTCGTGATATTTAAATATTCTCTTTTGGGAAAGTTTTCAGCTTTGGTCGCGTTTCGGAGAATTTAATGCATGCAAATTGTGATCATTATCCAAGGGAGCGAATTAATATATTTACCGGTAGATTTACTTATTTGCTTAATTTGAAATTATACCATTTTATTATTTTTTTAATATTAAATACTGTGCTTAGTTTGTAACTTTTTTCTTACATATTACATAATTTTTATCTAAGCATATATGTGACCACTGAACATATTGTATGTTCATATTTAATTTAAATTAATAAATAAATGACATTTGAATGCCAAAGTAAGTTTTTTTTTAAATGTATTATACGACAGACTACTTAACCATTTACAGTATAAGACTTGACATTCTTAACTTGGGAAAATAGTTAACTTGGAAAATAGTGTAAATATAACTCGGCGCGTAAGTTCAGAACAGTGAAAAACTTGACTTTAAACCTTCGCGTTTGTTTTATCTTAAACCAAGTTCTAGGCGGCTATACCACACCAACGTTGTACTAGCGTGTTAAAATCTTATAAGTAAGACGGTTAAAGAGAAATTAATTATCCACTGTTTTGAAAATTTGATTCGGTAGTACCATTCCACTGGTAATACTACGCTGTTCTAGAATACCTGTTCTGCGGTGTGGTATCTTAAACGGCGATTGGCGATGACTACGGCTGCATTTTTCAGGCATAGTTACTTACTAACTTACATTGAACTAACTATGTGTAGGAACTATGATTCTCCTTTATGGCCGATTAGTAGCCGAGTAATGCAAGCGTCAGGCTGCAATCCAGACGTCACGGACGGGAACAGGAAGCTCTACAAGCTTAGGCAGCACCTCTAAATAAGTCCTGCATGTAATTGAAAGAGCAATATTTTTAATTCAAAATTATAATATTCTGTACAAGCGCAGACACGCGAAACATCACGGGTTATTGAACTTAGATCGGGTACTATGAAATAATAGTAAGCCGTTTATATTGACAGTCTACCAGTGATCTTACTATATATCTTTCGTGTTAGCAAACCAGTAAGTTCGTGGTTTAACCTTACCGGTGCTATCAACACGAGTGGACATCGTGTCTAATTACTAAAATATCTATGTAAATATACTTAACACAGTGTTCATATTTTAGGTATTCACCCGCAAAACATTTATGTATCGGATGAAATAATTACAGAGTATACATATTTACCGAGTATACAGCACTGGTGAATGCGTTTTTTTTAGCAACCTATTGAAAGACTAGGTCCTCATTTGATCTTCGGGGTTTAGGATCACAAGGGCTTATTTACAAAAATATTGTTTTGAGATAAACGCAAATAAAAATTGGATATACGCCCAACAGAATGCCAAAGTATATACGAGATAGAGCTTCGTTTTACTAACAAATATAATGATGTCATTACCGAAAACAACCGTTTTTGTAGCTAGGCCTAAGTAGTCACCCCAAGCCCCCGACTTTATAAATAATATCCTTATCGTCTAGTAATTATTGCACCTTTCATCTAAAAAAAAATACAATCTAGTTAGTTGACGGCCTACGTGGTCGAGGGGTAAGGCTCTCGACCAAAATCACGGGTCTCGGGTTCAAATCCAGGCGTGCGCAAGTAAATTTTAGGTTGGTAATTTATCGCTTTCCCGAATTCCTGACACAACAGTTCACATGGAAATGGAAAATTGCATTCAAATTTGAGTTAATTAAACAACATTTATAATCAAACCAACAACAGAAATTAGTTTGTTTAATAATATTCAAATCAATTTAGAAGGCAGTTATGGGTGTACCGCAGCCCTAGGAACCATTTATTGGATAACCAACCCCCCTGCCATAGCTAACCCCAAGTGGCTTGCTACGTTTGGTGACTTAACCCGGGTTCATCGGGTGAGGTGCCTTCAGATCTAGGCGGCAGATACGCCTGCCCACCGAGAAAGTGGATCGGGAGAGGCTGGTTTTAAGAGACCTTTTGACCTCTCCAGCTGGTCTCTCTCGATCCATCATCTTGCACCGCAGCTGGTGAGAAGGATTCATACAACCATCACTCCTGGACACACTGACCCTTAAATTCCTACCCACCACTAATTCCTTTTTTCTTTCCCACAACATCTTCTTCTTCCTTTCATTAAAAAAACCCTCCATATCGCATCTCAAAGATGACACAGGACTAGTGGGAAATTATTTTTCTCGGGGACTCCTGTGTGGGGTTAATGTAAACAAAAATATTGGTACTTTGCAAAAAATGATTGTGCTTTTCGGGATCTTTGTGTTTTATCATAAGGTGGAAATTTTTTCGGATACTCGTAATTTATTTGTATTCTTAAATCTTTATTGTAAAATCTGATCGTATTGTTTTATTCACTTTGTACGTAACACTTTATAATCCTGAGTTTAAGAGTTATACCGATATGAACTGAGGTGTTGTTGTCTGACGATACCCTTTTTTGGACATACTCCTTTCGGGTATTAAAAAGGAAGAGGTTGATTTTCCGAAATCAATCGGTAATATGAGCAAGTCATAATTTCCTAATAACTCCTTCTCACGGGTCTTGTATTAAAACAAAAAAGATAGAAGATACTAGAACGATCTCTTTATGGGACTTTTTATGTGAATACCGCAGAAGTCTCAACTGCTCCCGACCGTTTGAAGCAATGAGACTATGACATCCCTAATTGAGGTGTGTTGTGAGGTTGAAGGAAGTGGAGTAAGGAAAGAGATGAGAAAGAAGAAGGTGGGAGAGTGCCTGGCTATTTAGGTCTCATCACTAAACACTGATAAAGTAATTTCAAGCAACGTTTCAATCCTGGAATGTGATCTTACACCAGGGCCATACTGAGAGTATCTTCTACCATAGAAGGTGCAGCAAGTATTCAATATATTATTTTTAATGTATACATTGTGAAATAAAACAATTCAATTAAATAAAATTGACTTGCTTGCGCCAAGATTTGAACCCACAACCTTCGACTTGCTAGTCAAGAGCCTTTCCCCCGACCTCGAAGGCAGCTGGTTAGTAATACAGTAAGTTTATTACCTATAGAAGAAGTTTTTATTTTGGTAAAACTGTTAATGGTTTGAACAATGCCTCAAACTACCTATTGATAAAACAATGCCAATGATAACCGTTACACAAACTTTCGGAAGGCAAAATAACTATCACGCGCTATAATAATTACACCGCGGAACATGTTTATAAATTTTAAAAAAATTTAATAAGCATTTTTAAAAAATATTTTTAACTTTATATATATTTGACATAAGATGTCATGAAATGTAATCCCAGAAAATTTGAACAATCATCTAAGTAAAATCTTTTACGGCAGAGACTGAATATTTAATATTTGCTCGTCAAAAAACATCAACATTGACAAGCATTTACTTTGATCAAGACTTTTGCGGGAGGAGGTTGCAATGGTCAGTTCAGAAATCGGTTGTTTAGAAAAGAGATTTATTTATGACCATTCCTGTGTTTTACGTACGTTTCCTTCATTTTCCAAACCCTTAAAAGCAGTGATTATCTAAGTTGACCACCAACGAACTGAAAACACAACAGATCTCCCCGATTGAGCTAGCAGTGGTGTAAGTATTTAATAATCTGTTCATAATAACTAAAGATCAAATGGTTCGAGACCGCTTCTTTATGCAACAGGCAATAAAACGTAATGAATTATTCGTAATAAAAATAAATTTTCTAAATTCGTTAACTTTTTTAGTATTAGCTAAATGAAACATTGTAAGGATGGATTACTTGGATATTCGATGCTTTTAACAAGTAGGGCATATGAACATAATAAGAATAATATAATGTACTTGCACTTAGGATAGGTATCCCATATAAATAAAAATAATAGGTTTTGTTAATCCGAGACACTCTCTAGATAACGAACAAATTCTTGAAATATTTTTTAAATTTAAAAAAAAATGAAAACAAGTAAATTCATATTTGTTTATCTTTGATTGTTCTTTTATTTGTTTACTCTTATTTTTTTATTGTTCTACTTAACCTGTCTTTTAAAAATTATTATGCACTGTTGTATTTTTGATATTTTGATGCCAATGTAAAATTGTTTGTACTGATTTCTGTATGTATTCTTCTTTTGTATTCTGTTCCGACTTATGTTATATTGTAATTTCCTCCCGTCCTAAAATGAGTTTTGTAACTCATCGGGATTGCCCTGAATTGTTATTTCTGAATTTAAATTTATGAGATCGACAATAATGACGTTAAATAATTAGGGCAAGTTGTAAACTTTGTTGTCTCGGAAAGACAGAGATCTGGGGTTCGATTCCCATTTGAGACCGTTACCTTTTTATTTTTCTGTGTCTTTCGATGCCACGATTTAATTTATAATTATTATCTTCTAAATTAGGAAGGTTGGAAAAGGCAGCGATGCATGGTGTTCCAACCTTTATTTCTTATGGCGTAATACTTTGTTAGTTCCTTTATAATAATTTTAAAAGCGCAAAAATGTTGTTTATTTGCTTCTACGCTAAAGAGCGAATGAGCTTTGGCTCTAAGCCCAGCAATTGCGTGCTTCTACCACACAAAGCAACACAAATAATCCCACGTGTACTTACAACGCCACGTAAATATAAAAATACCTTCCATTGAATTCTGTTGCCATAATCTCTGCTAAAATATTTTTAAATACACATTTTGCTGATCATTAAAAAATCCCTTATTTAACACAAAAAATCTTTTGTCCCGTTTAAAACCCCCTTTTTATAATGTCACGCGATATTGTTAGACTTTTAATACAAAAAGGAGGCAAAATAGAGTTTTCTCTTAAGCACATTATTGCAAGCTAGAGTAAAGGTTATTCAGGGAAAACGTATGGCTAAAAATATGCCGTAATAATGTCAAACCAGTTGTGTATTACAGGTTATTAAAAATATCACGCCAGCAGTCAGCCAGGGGTGTACTGTAATGAAGGTTTTTATTTCTGAAAAATGCGAATAAAATTATAAATTGAGAAACATCTTGAATCTTCTACTTATTGTCTTTTTCACACAGAAGGTAAAAAATACGCCTACTGTAAGACTATGTATACCTAGGGTTGTTCCAAGCTTGTTCGCTAAACATCGATTATCGGCCCGTTTTAGCTTTTGAACAAATGTTGATCAGCTAATAAGCAAAAAAATATGAACGGTATGTTTGTCAGCTAATCTCAATTAGATTTTAAGCTGAAAAGGGCCAGGAACTTAGGTTTAACAGGGATATTTCTACTTTAATGATAACAATTCAAAATGTCGCTGATCGCCATCGTACGAGATAAAATTAGAAAAACCGCAACCTTAGTTGATACTGTAGTTAGATTAGGTTAGGTTTAGTATCATATGGTTAGTATCTTGAAATCGTTTTTTTATAAAAACGGCGCTATACAAATAATCCTTATTAATCATAAAAACTTATTATATTATCTTTATTTACTTTGAATCCAGTGTTTGAAAATGTCTCTATCTATATTTTTATTCGAATTCTTCTTTCGTAATACGGATGTACATCCACTGACACGACTTAAAGATCTCATTTACTGCATACGCTGACATGCATAAAGTTTGATTTATCGGAAATCTGTTGTGGACTGAGAGCCTTGTTCCTTTGACAACAACTTTTGATTAGCGACTACGTACTGCTATCAGTTTCCAATGAACTGAATTTACTTTGGTCATACTTGTATTTACCAATTTCCCGAGAGATTAATTTCCAGATATAATGAAAATGAACTATGAATAATAATAAAATCATCTTCCTCATGGTAACGAGCACTTTTTTTGAGTGAAAACATCATGTTTAACAACAGAATCATTAAATTTAATGAATAATACCTATATGCTCGGCGTAGAGAATGATAGAGTAAATATTTCTGCAAAGCATATGTAGCTTGGAAAGAGATATGATTCTATATTAATTCTCTAAAGATATCGAAAAGTTTCATTGTAGTGTTATTAAGTTCATTTCGAAATTCAGTAATAACAATATAATATATTGATAAACAATTATAGATGTAACGAACACATTCAGTCACTCATCCAAGTACTGACCGCAACCAATGTGGCTTAACTTCGGTGATTGGAAGAGAACCGGTGTGTTTAACATGGTATGGTAGTTGGCAAGACGCAGATTGCAGATTGAGATTGCGTATGTTACTGCACTCAAACCACTATCAGATTTTAAATTTTAAAAATGTTCAAGAATAATAGCAAAAAGCCAAAGACACGTGGATTCCCAAGCGGTTAGCCATTCAAGTACTGACCGCGCCTATATAATAATAATAATAATAATTGGATAATTTGTAGAGCGCCGTTTTTGTGAAAAATCACCTCAAGGGCGCTGTACAATTTATTTCCTAGGATCTACATTTGTTATTTAGAAAAGATACCAAAACATACTTACCTGGCAAGTCACTTCCAGTATATCGATGATATTATTATTACATGTATGTATATTTAAAATATTATTATAAAATAATAATAGTGGTTAATAGTAATTCATCTACTTACAGAAGATTTGAACCAAATCATCGTTTGTAAAGACATCGAATAATAGTAATCATCGAAGTGAGTTTGGAACAAATATAGTTTTGTAGGGAAAAATGGAACTAACAATAAACATTTAAGTAAGAAAATATAAAAATATTCGTGGGAAAAGTGACACAACGCGTTATCTCCAACAATATTCGTTCTGCAAAAATCTTCTAGATACTCTTTAAGATCGTTAAAGGGACGACACATCTCTCTACCACGATTAGGTTTTGTGCCATTTACCGGCCAGGGATATCTGCTCGTTTAAGGCCGTGCGTTTGCTTATAAAGGCCGTCCGTGGTACACCATTTGATAGGTAGCGTGAAACTGGCCTTTGATTAATAATTTATGGTTAATAATTTATGTAACTAGTAGACGATCCGCGATGTCCTGCATTCGTAGATACGGGGATGCCGTAATAGGTATGAGAGAAAGTATTCGGGGTCGCGCTTTTTTGACAAATTACACGTTTAGATTTTTTTATTTCACGATGATGATAATTCTATCATACTTATTCTCAAATCATTCTTCTTTCCGTTTTGTTCATCTTCATTTCATACACCAGTCGGAGATGCCATAGTTCCTCCCATCAAATGAAAAAGAACACAAAAAATACGATATGGAAGTGTTGATGTAAAGTCCGGCCAATTTTTGCTTAAATTTCAAACAGAGAACTGTGTTACTGTGAGAATTTAATTTCAATCAAACGAGATTATCACTATACAATGTCAGAAGTAATAGAAACGGATCACTAATGGGTTAAAAAAAAGGCAGACACTGAGGCAGTGGCGATATGATTCAAAATCTACACAAAAAGACATTTCTACTGCGTATTTATCAGTGGTTCAGCTGGTTAAAAAAAATTAGAAATCTTTGACGTTTTAAAAAAAGTTCGTAATTTGCTTTTCAAGATTTCATTTAATTTACACTCCACTGAAGAATATAAAGAAAATTTTTACTTCATTAGCACACTGTAAAAAATGGTCAAAAATATTTTCCGTAAGCTTTCAGCGCCCTTATATTCTGATGCAATCACCCCGACATCATAATCATTAATCACGCCCGGACATAATCGTGCATGTAATAATAAAATTAGCTTTAATATTGACCGAAGGCCCGCCTGGTCGTGTGCAACCGGCTGCAGCGAGTTATTAGGCGCAGTGAAGTGTTTGCCACCAATAAAAGCTCTGACCCGAGCCGAGTGCTGCGCTCTGTGCTCCGGGCATCTTTGTGTGCACTCTTGTCATTCTTCTAACCGTGTTAGTAGCTGTTTACAGTTTACTAGGAAATTTTATCTTTTAGTATTTAGAGTGGTTAGACCGCAGTAGATTTAAAATAATAGAGATGATTTAGGAATTGGTGTCATTATAAAAAAGGACTGATAAATTAAAAAAAATTGACCAAAGAATCGAATCAAGCATTCTACAATGCAGTGCTGGAACCAACCCTGGTGTACGGCAGTCAGGCGTCGATCTGACAAAGGAAGGATGAATGTAGATAAAATGCTGAAGAATTGAGTTCCCGATTTAAAAAAAATTTAATACGAGTACAATTATTATTAAGTTCTGCGAGTATTTTTGGTTTTGTTACTGTTCCTGCTTTCAAGGCCATTTTTAAACTGTGGTTTTAACTAAGTTTAGATGACTTATTTATATAATATTTTGCCCCTTACCGATTTAAAATTATTTATTACCGGTTAAACTGATTTACTGACAAAATAACTGTGACAAGAGATTTCATATTCTGTGGGGTAGTCTGTTTTCCAACATTAATGTTATCTTAATTGTTTAATAATGATGTGGATGCTATTAATTTATTTTGTTTATAAAACATAAACAATATAACACATTTAAAATTATTTCAAAATTGCTAAAAGCTAATTCTTTATCTCACATTAAACACATGATGAAAGAGAAAGGGGCCTTTTTGGCCCGGAGCTCTGAGTGCCACTTTATCAAAAAAGTGTTTAATTTCTAACCATGCCTTTAGCTTTCACATACATAGATGCAGTTTTTTTTATAGAATATAAAATAATATATATACGCCGGTGTATACCAGAACATTCTTCGGACAAAGGAGTTTCTCATATAAAGCTCCGTTGAAGTATAATATGCTTAGTGAAAATATAAAAAAACTATAGGTACGTTAAATTCATTCAAGAAAATGGTCAAAATCTCTGTACTAGCTAAGAGTGATGATTTTGGATCACCCATGTTGTCGCTTATATCATAATTCCGTGTGGAAGCTCTGTTTCGATACAATCCTTAATAACTTACTGTGTATGTACTTATTTACTTCTAAAATAACTTTTTGTTATTATTATTATTTAATTAATAATATCATTATATACTTATTAATATCTACTTATTATTATTATTATGTACTTATTACTATCTACTTCATTCTCGTTTTATAATTTATTTTAATTATTATCTATTATTTATTTACTTACTATTATTATTATTATTATAAATATTATTTACTTACCTATCGGTTATTTTTTACCTATTTTTATTTAGACAATTTATTTTTTCTTATAATTTATTATTCATACTTTCCATCTTGTAACTGTTAGTATGGTCACCCTATGCTTGTGTCTGATAAGCCAGCACAGGTACCTTGTACTTTAGTTAACAGAAGAATATTATTGTTGCCAACTTACTATAAACGCATTGCCCAATGCTTCTTTTGTTGACATTTTTGTTTTATTTTTCGTACATTTGTTACTGAAATTTTGTTTATTTTTGTCTACCGGTCTCGAACCAACCGTGTCATTAATTTTTCTTTTTTTAGTTTAAATTTAATGTTATTATTATATTACGTTTACATATATGTATTTTTTTAAATGATGCAATTGTAAAGCTGCACATATTGATACAGAAATGCCCTATTGATATGTGCAGAGTATGTTTTTTATCTTAAAAACTGTTTTTTGAATAAATAAATAAATAGACAAATACATAAGTACACGTACACAATAGTTAAAATAATTTTATAGACGTAAAACAATTACATAATAACAAATAAATTGATACAGTAAAGGATTATCGCATATTAATATCTAAATTGGGATGAAAAAGTTTCACTGGCTCCAGACGGTTAGAAGCAGCTGGTACTCTTGTGTGGTATTTAAATTTTAAAAAAAGCATAGTACCACTTTCACATACTCTTTCGGTACTTCATGCAAAACACACTTCACCCCAATATATAAACATCTACCTTGATGATGGACACTGTAAACCCTGTCGGAAAAGCGGCTAAAGAAGGCCAACACGGCATATTAACCCACAAAATAATAGCTGAAATGGTGGAGTTACTTTCAAATAATGGAGATTAATCGCTAAAATAAAAATTGATTTATTGTAAATAAAGCGATTTTTTAGTCAGGACGGAATCATCAGATATGCTATCATCTACGCTAACTCTCATAGATACGATTGAGTCATGATCGAATTTGACGTGTTTAAAATACGTTTTAACGTAGCAATAATTTATCGCTGCGATTTTTAAAAATCGACGGATTATCTTCATGATGGAGCCAACAGATGCGTATCGATAATTTAGTATAAAGCTTTTAAAGCTACCGTGCTGGCTGAGCTTTTAATACGGGTACGTTAATTAAACATCGTTCCGAACCTTATAAAACAGATGTTAATTATTAAGCTGCATTTTAATTATTATTTTACGGTAATATTAACTTGGGTATGGCTTTTTGTGAAAGGAAAACATTTTTTTAATAAGTGAGATTGAACTGAATTCACTTTGTGGTTTGATATTATGTAGGTGTATTATTTGATGTGAAACAATAATTACTTTTTTGTTTGTTAATTTATTTTTATTACAAGTAATTATGAACAGGAGACCTGGCGTCTAAAAAAAGTATTTTTCTCTTATTTAATAAATGAAAACCATTTTTTTTTTCTAAGACCATTAGATCTTGAAAAAATTAAACAAATAATTAAATCCCCATTCCTCATTCGGAATTGAAACGTTGCTTGAAATGGCTTTGGACGTATTTGGCGACCAAATCTAAATAGTCAAGTACTTCCCCACCTTCCTCTTTCCTATCTCCTTCTCCTCCCTACTAAATTAAGTCTCACAACATACCTCAATTGGGGATTCGATGGTCTTACTGGCCCCAGACGGTTGGGAGCAGATATGACTCTTGTGCAGTTTTGCATTTAAAAAAACACAATTTGTCCAAAAGAGGTCACCATTTTTTTTACTTTTTTCAGGCAGGTAGGTATCATAATATTGAAAAAATGACCATAAGAAGAAGAAAGAGCACGAAGTGAAATAACTATTAATTGATGGACCTACCTAATGGGTAATTTAAGCACGTATAATTTAATATTCTTCTTATCTTATCTTATCGCTTGTATTACAATGTATTGTGTATGTCTTCATGAACAAACATAAGACGATTTCTCATTTGAAAAATAATCTTATTTGAACCATTTTATTTCTCAACTATTATTAACCGGTTTCGCTTTAGTGAAGCGTACATAATGAAATTCATTAAAAGATTAATACAAATAAATCCTGGCCACAGTTTAGTGATGACTTTGAACGCTGAACCAGGTGTAATAAATAATAATAAATAATAACGAATAATAAACTAAAAACCAACAGAATGTGTCTAATATTAAAATTATTGAATAAGATTTGTTAGCTTTAACTAGCCTAACCCAGTTTGTCTTAGCAAATAGAGAAACAATAACGCATATTGCTTTTACATCCAATAGATGGCGCTATTTGAATAACCTGTTATTTCCTGTCACAGGTGACATCTGTATATAATGATAATTTATAAAACACACGCGTTATCAAATGAAGAGAACTTTCGGAGATTTAAGATTTTGAACAAACGAACAATTACATTTTTATTTGTATAGATTACAAAAATGAAATTAAATATTACAGCTTAATATGCCCTTCCAAGTGAAATTAAGCACACATTGGAGATAAAAAAGTTTTAAAATGACATCAAAATATGGCTAACAAAACATGAGAATGTCTAAATCATTTAAATTATGAAGTAACATCTATTTTACAAGCAATAATTATTAGCCTGAAACACTCATCCACATTGAAAAATCTCCTGATAAAAGATACATGACGCCAACGGGACTCGAACCCGTGTCCTTTCGATTTCCGGTCGACAGCTCTGACCACTGAGCTATGGCGGCTTATCTCTTATCCGCGAAATAATTCAATATATACTAGTGTTTCATTCAACAATTACTGCTTGAGATAAGCCGCCATAGCTCAGTGGTCAGAGCTGTGGACCGGAAATCGAAAGGACACGGGTTCAAGTCCCGTTGGCGTCATGTATCTTTTATCAGGAGATTTTTCAATGTGGATGAGTGTTTCAGGCTAATAATTATTGCTTGTAAAATAATTGTTACCCTTTGTGCTATGCATAAAATATCTTGTCTTAAACATTAGTTTACCAAAAAAAATAATAAGTAACATCTAGGAACACAACTTACAGTCAACAAACATAAAAGATATTTTTATTTTGTGGAAATCAACATTTTATTTTGTATGGCACCCTAATACGAACATTACCTTCCCACTTGATGAAATAGATTTATGAAAAGTTAACCCATCACTGAACACCACGACTAGGTTAGTTTACCTTCAATTCGATGTATGATTTGTAGTAGAATCTAAATTCAACTTCCTTAATATACCATTGCAACTGGACACTATTTTATTGACACCCTGTATTATGTTAGGTTTTTCAGCTCATAAAGGAAAGGCAATGGGTATTGTGTAGGCCGCAGTCCATATCTCCAGTCTGCAGCGTATTTATTCGATTTAATTCTTGTTATTTTGCAGAGCATACTCGATAACAATCTAAGACTACGATAGCACATATATAGTTTTATCTACTTGGCTGTCAATCAAACAACCTGCCGTTGACCTGGCCGGTGAAAGGGAGTTTAATATTGTTGAACAGAAACTTACCGGAAATCGATAGAGGTAAACCTGTTAACATAAGGATATTATTTTTAATGTTGATTAATACAATTAATTATTCTGAAAACACCATTATTTAATCAAAAAGGATCGACATATTTCAAAACCAATGGTTTCTTTATCAGGAATGGTTTTTCAGAAACCAATGATTGAATCGCAGTGTTAACAAAGTTATTAATTGAATTTAATTATTGAAGACATTATCAATGTCTTGGATAAATATATTCTATTTTAATTTTAATGTGTAACATCTACTGACTTTTCTGCAAGTCTAGAATGAATATTTATTTTTCAGAATAATTTAATGAGTTGATTATTTAATTATTATGATCCTCAAATTTTGAGATATAATTATTAGGCAATATTAGTGATTCTTAAACGAAAATATGAAACAGAAAAATCAGTAAAGATACGGTCACATCTAGGACTTGAACCCAGGACCCCGCCGCTCTACCATCTTGACTCAGTAACTCTAACTGGTAATCCGGATAAAAAGGGGATTGCAGGCGTTTAACGTATGAATCAACAAACGCGGGGCAAATATGATGCAGTGCGTGAAGTCGAAACAGCGAAAAACTTGACTTATTGCAATGGCTTTTGTATTGTTAAACGCCCTTAAACCAGGCTTAAATACGACTTTAACATACCAACGTTGAACTGGTGAACACGAATCTTATTAGTTAGACGGATATTTAGTTATACGAGCAAAATATTGTAATATACAATAATATCGATTTCAAGTACTGTAATTTTGCCGAAATCAGAAAATTCAAAAGAAACATAATAAGTTTCTAAAATATTAGAAGGTACTTGCTGTGAGTGTGTTTTCGATGGATTATTTTATATTAGGGTTGAAGCAATAATGTTTGTGGAAAAGTTGTATGAAATATCCTCAGCGTTCTCAGTGATTATATTATTTTCGGATACAATTTTTTGTATCCGAAAATATGTTGCTTTCCTTTGGATTTCTAATCGAAATCTTATTAATAACGCTCTATGTTTTGGTGAGTCGTCGTGTGCTTTTTGAAGCTGTTCAGAATAGAACTATTTTTTAATAATAATATTTAGGTTATTTCTACATGTAATATATTGGCAACGGATTTTGTGCTAGTTATTGGATAAGCAACGATTTTTCGTGAAATTTGAAGAGTTTATTTCTATGCTGTATTGAAATTATTATTCTGTGTTTTCTTTTTGGTGATTGTGTTAGTTCATAACATTTTTCGATATGATTTTGAATTTATCGTTTAAGTTATTTAGAGATAAATTTGGGTAGTCATTAGAAAGTACCGAGGTCCATGTTTCAGTGAGATGTCTAGTGTAAGGTAATTAATTTTATATTTTATTTGTTAAAAAGTCATAGGTGGGTAAGTTTTATTGGATTTCAAAAATGTATGATCAATACATGTATCGTTCTGATAATTGGCTCTAGTGGTACTGTTTACGTGTAATACGTAACCTTTGGTATAAAGTATGTTAAAATATTCAGTTGCTGTTGAATTTAATAGACATTGAGTACAGAGGGAGATCGACATATGGTCAAGACGGAATATTTGTTTTCTTTTAGGGTAAAAGTAACATGGACAGCATTTGAACATTTGAAGTTATGCGAATTTATGTTAAAATGAAGAATAGAGTGAGTATTATAAAAAAATGGGTGAAGCTATCGTGTAAAGTATGCCTAGATGGTATTTAAAATGCATTAAAATTAAGTAAGCTGAATGGAACACATTCTTTCATTTGGGTTTCAGTTAGTGTTGTCAGATCTAGCTGGAAAGATAATGTATTTGAAAGGATACAGAATTCATCACAGTTTTTCCGAATACTTCCAATATTGATGTTCAATATTGTGAAGTTTATATTGTTAAAAATTGATTTAACTCCTGTAAAACTGCCCCATTCTTGCGTTTCAGAGACAATATTTTCTGCATTAGCCTTTTTTGTTTCAGCCAGAAGAGTTTTTATACAGATCAAAGGGAGTTCCAAGTTATTGTAGTTGAATATCATCTTCATACTTCTGGTTTTTTCTAAGCAAGACCATTTTTTGTCAATGCAAATTTATAGCTGACGGATTTTGTGGATTTCGCTAATCAAAGTAGTTGAATGTAGTTAGCTTTTTGTTCACAGATCTTTCATTCCAAATTAGAGTACATTATGATTTTCGCTTTAAAATTTCCCTTATTCTTTTTTTTGTTATTGAAGCCTATATTTTGCTTCTTTAGTATAAAATTTGAGCGCAATTGATTTCTTGGTGGCGTAGCAATTTACAATGCTGTTTTGAGTAATTCAATCATCCTACTCTATTGTTTTAATATGTATTCAATTATTTTTGTGTTTTCGTTTTCTTTTAATTCAAGTCCTTAAATAATATATGAAAACAAAGCAGGCATATAAAAAGGATTTCATTCTTATCATCTACGATAGTAGTTTTAACCCTACAATTTACACTGGAGCCAAGATGCGGCTAATGGCCTCGGACAACATGGCGGTGATCCCAACTTACCAGCACCAAGCGCGCCACTCCTGATTGAACTCTGGGCCCAAGCTCGCTCAAGACCACGCCCTACATAATTATTCGCAATTGCTTATTTTTATAAATTTATAAATTCTCTTTCGTTTCTTAAAATTGTTCTTTTCACAAAATTGCTGTTTATTTTTATGAATCTTCAGACTTATTTGTGTTTCTTATATATTAAACAATCACTATTATACCTACACGGGACGTGTGGGATTGCACTACCCTTCCCACATCCTGGAATAAAAAATAATTTTCATTATAAGAAAACAACATTTCAGCCAGCAAAGTGAAAAAAAGTCCATACGTGGGTTTTTTAATGAAATTATCATCGAAAAATAAAAAGTAAGAAAAACAACCATAGTTAAGGTTGTTAGCGATCCGGGTTCGTCTGATAAACACCCTAAGCGCCTCGGGGGAAATCATAGGAAAACTCCTTTATTTTCCAATTTTCTCCACACAAGATTGAATACCTTTTGCCTTTGGCAGATGTGTGATTAGACGGAAGATATCGGCTGGAACAAAATTTCATTCAAATCGATTTATAATTTAATTTCCGGGCGTGGTATGCATTATTCTCTTTACCTTTTAAATTATGTCCACGGTGCTTCAAAATATATACGTAACATTTCATAAACGTTAGATGTATTCTGGATTCTGGAACTTATAGATCTATGAGCGTATATTGTGTTATTAACAAACAATATCACACCATTGAAGTGAAATCATACAAAACTGTACTTCACAAATCTACGTATCCACAAAATATTATATTGTATAAATATAATGATAAAACTTATTTTTAATTTTAATTGTTGAAAACTCCCACTAAGTACGTAAGTTTTCGAAAATTCAACTCAATATTTTGATATCCACCGATAAATTAATTTCCTAGAAAAGGCTATAAATACATTTGTCTAGTTATGAATTTCGCAACCCTCTTTTACAATAAATTAAGTAGGTATTATGTTTTGCATTATAAAATAAAACTGTCCCTGGGTCGGTTTGTAGGTTTGTAATACCAAATCTACAGTTTTATTCCGATGTATATAAAATTTGGTGCACTTGTTCTTTAAAACTTTAGGAAGGTGACTGTCTACATGTGATTTTGATAAATATCGTCACTCCCTTTTCCCACAATAAAGCATAATTTTGATACTCCTTTTTGAAATTTTGCACACTTCGAAAAATTTCGAAAAATTCAGACTTCAAATATTATTACAATTTTTTTTATTATTGCACATCAGAGATAGAAAGATCATGCGGAATACCACGTATTTCCTTCGTGGCGTGCATTCCTGCTCACATGCATTTGTTTCACTTGATCGTGCTATGTTTTACTGGGGCGTTCTTGTTTCTACTTGCGTGGCTTACCTTTATATTATCCTAAAATATAATCGTTCTTCTTCATACCATCAAAGTGTCCATTCTTAATGGTATTCATTATACTCACATTCTTAAATTAATTCGGACCTCCTCATTCATAGTAAGATCATAAATGGTAGCAATATTATGTTGTAAACTTTTAATCCGTAAATATAGTTCCCACAATGAGATGATTAACTATTGGAAATACAAAATATTATGTAATGTATACTTTTAAAAAAATTATAAATATTAGGTTGGATTATAAATTAGACGAGGGCAAAAAGTATAATTGTTTTAATTTATTTAGTCAGCGTTGAGTATATAAAGACTGAAAACATTGTATTATCTGTAGTAGGATCTAATATTTAATTGGTTAATGATTTCAACATCTCTGTCATTAATCTTAGAATTATGGCTTCTGTTCGTCATAGTAAAAAATTCTATAAAAGATGAAAGACAAAAAATATTCACGCTTCTTGACTGTTATCAAAAATTGTGTCTAAAAAAAAATCAAAATTTCGTGAGTCAGCTAGCAATCATTATAATATTCACACCTGTTCTAGTTAGCACTTACCCGGTGCAGTTAAGGTGTTAGAAGGACCTAACGATCTGTTAGTAGTCATTAACGGTCGTTATCGTTAGGACAAGATAACGGCGAGAGAATCACTCGACTTTTGGCTTGACTAGCATTATTCTGAGCCTTTCTAAAGCTTTCCAAATTTCAAAATCTTCATAGCGAGTCTCTTTTCAGGTTATTGAATACCATCATGACTCATGACGATGAGTTAGTATATACTGCTTTATTAGGAGAGTGATTGAAATATTAGTGTTTATATTGTAAAAAAATTGTAACCTTGTTTATACGTTTCAATAAAAAAAAAAAATAAAAAAAAAAAATAAATAAAAAAAAAAAACTTCAACAGAGGCGTGCATTCCATGTAGGCGCATAAGTACTGCCTACCCCACCGTACTCACATAAATATATAAATAATATTAAAATGTACAAAATTATACATTCACTAACCTCCCCACATACCGGAATTTATTCCGACATTTATTTGTTATTATTATTGCAGGAAATCAATCTATGCTTAGTAACGTGTAATAATCTATAATAATATCATGATTCTCTGAAATGTCTTTTTTGTTATTTAAATTCATAAAAATCCCATAAACATTAATAGAGACGATGAAGATAAGCTCAATAGTTCTTGGTATCCGGTAATTGACGGCTACACCAGAGCTAAACGAAGAAAACCACTTTAAAAATAATACGTTAATGTTGGCTCAGAGGGTTGGAGCTGGTAACACGGTATCACATCCTCTTACATAAGCTCACATTTCACCACAACCTCAAATAACACATCTGCCCTGATGATGGACACTCCAATGCTGTCCGAAACGTTGGCTAAAGAAGGAGTTAGCGCAACACGGCATAACGCTCCAAAAATAAATAACGAAAATACTTTTGGCGTGAAAATCTTAAATCATATTCTCTGACATGTCGTATTTTTTTACAATCAAGGATATATTTCTGTACCCGAGAAGCATATGGATGCAAGTCCAAAATTTGAAGAAATGAGTTTTTGATGAAGACATGAAGTAAATTATTATGTTCATTAGTGGCAGAAAGATGCAAGCCCTATCTTGAATATTTATGGTATTTTCAAAAATATTATAAGGATGCAAGAACCATTAGCACATTCACACCGTAGAAGCATAAAGATGTACATTGGACTTGCATCTTTCTGCCTCTAACATTACTACGCTTTCCATGGAAGTAAACATTCGAATGTAGACTCAAGTCCATTTTGCGTCCTTCTGCCTCTAATTTCTATATTTTCTGTGGAACTAAACAGAACAATCCCAGTGCTCTCATCATTATTTATTGCATTCCTGCAATAAATAATGATGAAAAAGAGTATTTCCGTGTATGAATGTATGACGAGGCTCATGAAACAGAATTCTTCTTAAAAGACTGACATAGGTGGTGATATTATTATTGAAGACCTGACCATGTCACTTATTTATTTATTTACTTACATTTACCTTGCCTCATCATTATACTACTGAATGGACTATATTAGGGATGGAAAACAGGTGGCAAATGAAGTAGCTTCTTGCCTCTTAAAGTGAATATACAGCGATATGGGGAATAATGTTGAAGAAATAACCGTATGGTCTGACAACTGTGCAGGTCAAAATAGAAATATAACAATAGCCATATCCTACGTATGGCAGGTTTTATAAAAAATTAAAAACCTCAAGATCATTCATCTTAAATTTTTATTACCTGGAAGTAGACTCTGTCCATTCAGCGATTGAAAGGGCAAAAAAAAAATACCCAAATATTTTACCGCACGACAAAAAAAATTAACGGGAACAATTCATCAGATATTGCAAAACTAATAATCAGTACATTGTACACTCAATGAACTTAGAAAATTTCAAATATTTAAATTCCCTTTAAAACTGGTTCACAATCACCTTTTGTATATCGAAAGAAGAATATGAATGGTAAGGGTTTCCTAATATCAACGGTATTATGGCTACGAGCTGACGTAAATGTGTCGGGGATGCTACTGTATAAAAATGGTTTTCAGGAAACTGAATTTAAATATTATTATATAAGAAGAAAAAGGAGAGATGTTTTGAGCGGTGACCGGATAAATCATCAAAATGATAATTCATGATAATTTCCCATTTTTAAAAAGTTATATAAAGTCATGAAAAGTGATGGTAAAGTGAAGAACAAAATCTCTATTAACTGGGTTAAGTGGGTTAGGTTAGGTTTAATTTTTTTTTCATCGTTTCTAATGACTTTATATCACTTTTTAAAGGTGTGTTGAATTGTCGATTTATCATGGAACCGTTTTGAGCACCCCGGAGGTATTGCCCCAGGTAAATACAATTTCAATCGCATTAAATACACCAAATTTTGGTGTCCTACAAAAGATGTTACAGTGGGTACCAGAGCCACTGCACTTTTTTTACACTTATTTTTTTAATCTTTTTTTTCTCTGTCAGATGACGAAGATATGGTAAATACCAATAATTTGTAAAAATAATTATAATTAAATAAAAAAATATATAAATAAAATAGATATTTATATATACCGGTTATATAGTTATTATTTTACTTCCAAATGAAATTTCAACATTGATCTATTTTATTTATATTTATATTTACCAATAAATATCTATTTGATTTTTTATTTATATTTACCTAGTATATATAAATATCTATTTTATTTATAGGGAATTATAAATAAAATAGATATTTATATTTACCTGTTATATAGTTATTATTTTACTTCCATGTGAAGTTTTCAACATTGATCCCTTTATAATATACCATGTGTCATACCAAAATATTCAATACCATTTTGAAGCAGAAGGACTCAAGTCCACAATGCTTTTTTTAAAACATTTTTTTTAGGCTTTGCATATAAAATATTTTATTTTATTTTCTCATTTTCGATACAAAATTCATTGATTCAATAGGATAAAAAATAAAAATCAATTATCATGAATATCCGCAGAAGTTATGAGACCAAACTTACAAAAAAAAAAGTATTTTGGCTCTCCTGAACATTTAGCTTTTTGGACTTGCATCCGTATGCTTCTCGGGTACAGATTTGCGTAAAGCACATTCGGTGAAAGAAAAAATGTGTTAGATTCGTAAATTCCATCCGTCGATACCTTTACTAATTGGTACAAACTTAATAACGAGATAAAAATATTATTATTATTGCTTTTTTCTTCCAATCGAAAACATAATATTTTATAAGAATCGAAATTTTTCGAAAATTGTAAGTTTTTTCAAAGGCTTGTAATATGCATAAACGAAGCGGTTACCAAAATGATAAGACAGTGTACGTAACGTCTGTGTTAATTTTTTTTTTTATAACTTATTTGCTATTTTTCCTGCCGCCTACCCTTATTAAAATTACTGTGCACGCCATTGTACTCTAATGGACTGGATATTATAAAAATGCATTGTTTTACGAGAGATGGAAATGGTTATACAGATATTGAAAGAAGGGTAAATGTTGAAAACTTGAATCATGAATGACTTAAGAGGAAGCTACAAGACAAAAATGTGTATGTTCTTGGTATACCTTATATTGTTGGTAATAGGCATTAAAATCGCTTGACAAACGGAGTTTAGAATCGTTTGATTTCAAGCACAAAACTGTTTTTATTTATTTTGTAAATAATTTTATAAGAAAGCAAAAAAGTTAATCAAGTCAAACTGTCACAGATAATCTTAGCTATAATACTGTATTTTTAAAAAGTTGTTTCCTTTACGCGTTCATACATTTCTATTGAAAAAATATATTTCTTAGTAGTTTACATCTATTTTTTTTAATGAGTTATTTATTTTTTAATTTGTATTCTACTCAAGCGACATTAAAGGAAAACCCTCAATTTATAGTTAATTAGTGTGTGATAAAACCATGTATAATCCGATGAGAAATGTGGAGATCCGCAAAGAATGCAAGCGTAATGAATAAGATTAAAAAAGGGAAGCTTAAATGTGTTTGGCATCTAGAGCGAAAGAACGAACAAAGGATTGTAAGGATAATATATGACGCAAATGTGAATGGTAGAAGAACTCGGAGACATCCGGTGCACACCTCACTGGTGAACCCTGACACCCCTTCTAAATCACCAAACGTAGCGAGCCACTAGGGGTGACCTATGGCAGAGATGTTAGTTATCCAATGAATGCTTCCTGGGGCGTCGGTACCCCAACTCGCCTCCAAGATTCAGAACTTATTCTATTTACTTAGAACAATTAAGGAATTTTAAATTTAAGAGATAAGAAATTTAAAATCACTTTATTGTTAAATTTAGTTTTTCTCTCCTAAACTAAGAAAAATAATAAATTAATTAGTGCAGATCAATAAAAGTGTGTCTTTCTATAAACCTGTATTTTATTGTGTGAATTAATTTATAACTAACTAACTAACCATCACGCCTTTTCTCTGCCGGGGTTAGGCAAAGAGGACGGACCGCCAAACAACTCGGTCTTGGTACACACTCCTTCCCTCATTTACGTTCATACATACTCTTCTATTATTCTGACTCTTGACATGGCCCGAATCAAGTATCTGATTCGTGACATGTCTTCCTCGGACGTCCCCAACATCTTCTACCATTCACATTCCCTCTACATGCCCAAACTATCTAAGCGTCCCTTAGTCGTCAAATGCAAATCATCTTGAGTGATGAAGCCCATTTCCACCTCGGTGGCTTCGTCAACAAGCAAAATTGTCGCATCTGGGGCTCGGAAAACCCATGAGTTATTGTTGAAAAGCCTCTCTATCCTCAACGTGTGACTGTTTTGTGCAGTTTATGGTCCGGCGGAGTCATTGGACCTTCCTTTTTCGAAAATGAGGCTGGAGCAACAGTTACGGTGAATGGATTGCGCTATCGAGAGATGATTAATGATTTTTTATGGCCGGAATTGGATGGTATTGATCTGGACAACGTTTACTTTCAACAAGACGGCGCTACGTGCAACACAAGCAACGAAACCATTGATCTTTTACGATTGAATATCAAAATAACACCTCTTATTGGAAAACCCTGTATTAAATACGATAATTGTCACACTGCATCATTGAATTCCAGTCCAATTAAACCCATGTACACCATGTACGAAGTTAAAAACGTATATTCCAGTTTACTGTTAAGTATCTTGAATAACCTTTTAGATTGCTGCCTGTACCTCATCCCATAATCACGCCTCTGCGTAAAAAGATAAAAACATGAAATTATATAGATATTTTATCAGTTATTTAATTTTTGTTAATTTTTCGTTTGTACTAGAAAGCCTTTAAAAATTTAAATTATAACGGAATGTTTGAATCTCACTTTTGGAATGCTTCAGCAATTAAAAAATATTTCGGGTGTTTTAAATCATTAAAAAGGTCGTATAATTTTTTTTCAAATTTAAAGTATTCTTTTTCAAAAATAATTATAAAAAACATTGAAGGTTTTTGTGATATTTACTGACTATCTTTATGTAGTTGCTTACATAGTATATAATATCTCCCCACTACATTACATTAGCATCACAATTTGTACCGACATCAAATAAATATTTAATCAAGATAATATTACCTACGCTCAAACACAAATTGAAACAGAAAAAGATTCGGTCGCATCTAGGACCTCAGTATTGCTGGGACGCTTTACCACTGCGATTATCTCTTGAGAGTTGCTTTTATTGTCTACTTGGTTTTACTCATTAAGATGTTCCAAAAAATACGTATAATGTTGGAAAAACTACTATTAAATTCTTATTTACATATTACTAAGATCGCCCATATGGTTCGCACCATTTCGTACCCGTAGTATTGTACAAAATGTGAAAGTTGAGTGTGTTGGTTTATAGTGTAGCTGTATGTGAAAGATTTCTGCTTTTTTTTGTTCATATGTGTCACATATATTTAACTAAAAAATAAGCTTAGAAAACACTGTATAAAGTGTTTTGTAAACCTACATTTTGTTACAATCTAATATTTTTTTCATGGTTTTTATTAAATTACCTTATTTTACAAACATGTCAAATAAATTCATACTAGTTTACAATATGATATAAAATGAAAATCCCGTAATTTAATTTATCAGGGTGGTTTTCCGAATCTACCCCCATTAGGACGGACCGGTATTAAATTGCCAATTAGATAATCCAACACCAAAAAAGAGTTTCATGTGAATATGAATATTAAATATTTTCCCACAAACAGAATTTTTAATTTCATTTGAACGTGGTTGCGCTTTTAATATTGCCCACATCAATCACAATTTTATGCACGCAGATACATTTAGATTTCGAAAAAATGTTATAACTCAGTAAAACTTTTCTTTTTACTAAATTATTTATATAATACGCCTATTTGGGCACTTACAAACATGTGATATAAATAATAATTTAGTCGAACGATGATCATGAAGTAATACTCTTTATTAGGTTTTAGTTTATAATATTTTCGCAATAATTGAAGATGTGTTAACTCCACTCAATATAATCACAAGAAGGCTATAATAACATCGTAATACCTCAATAATTTTAATAACTAAGCTAAGCATAATACTATTCTTCTGCATTGTATTTCTATATAACTAATAGCAAACTTTTATTATTATGTACATCAAATGTTTGTAAAAGCCCTTATGGGCGGAGAATATATAGATGAATAAAACATATTTGGTCTTTAAGTTATATAATACCCATGCAGAAGAATGGTATAATGCTATTATTAATTATAATAATTTTTGAGGCATGTTTTTATAGCCTTCTTTTAACTATATTCCTTGCAGTTGAATACATCTACTATTTTTGATATAATATTGTCAACTGCAAGCTAGGTACATTGCTAGGTACAAGGATTAACAAAAAATGTCTAGAAATTGTTACATAGTGAATGCCAAAGAAATACAAAAAAAGGAATAACCAAATTACTCAGTCTTGATATTGTCATTGAATTAAAAATAATGTTTCGTGTTTCCAGTTGGCATTAACTATATCAGGGCTATCTATAATACCATTATTTAAAACCATGATCTTCGTATTGCTTCATTCATTCAAGGTATGATGGCTCATCTGATGATGGCTCACTGATATTTCATGACGCTTATTGTTAATATTTCGCGAAGAGAGGTTAATATTTGGCGAATTTAGGTACTGCGTCCTATTGTTGCGACCGATATCAAACATGAAGAAATGTTAGAGAGGGGGAAAATGGAAAAGGAACAAAATCATTGCCATTAGTATGAATCTCAAACACGACCACAAGGCCGGACACTCATTCAATGCAGACTACTAACTTGTATGGGATTTTTCAAAAAAACTTTGATTTAATTTCTTTTTTCAGTTTATTCTTATTCATTACAACATCTATAAATGTTATAGTTAGTTTAAAAAACTAAATAAAAATATATTTTTAGGAGGTTCTCATACAAGTTAGGAGGCTGATTTGATACAGTGTCCCGGCCTTGTGATCTAGAAGATTTTAGGTAAAGTCGACTAGCAATCCGAAGGTCGCGGGTTTTTTTGATCGTTTTGATTCTTTCCAGAGTGGAAGATGCAATCAGTATCGCTCTGGTGTAAGACCACCAATCAGAAATGAAATTGCCATGTTTATTGACCAGATCTGAATAGCCAGTTAATTCCTCACCATCTTCTTCCCCGTCTCCTTCCCTTCCCTCCTATCTACCACTTCACAACATACCCTAATTGGGGATGCCATGGTCTCAATGGTTCCAGTTGATTGGGAACGGTTGGGACTCTTGTGCGGTATTCAAGTAAAATAAAAATACAATTTTTATTATTAATATAATTTAAAATTAAAAATTTAGGCGGATTAGATCTATCAAAAAAATTATATATAAAAATGAAAACATCAGTCATTTTAAATACATGTAGGATAACGAAAGATTTTTTAAATATTTATGTTGAGGGATCAGTAGGATTTATAGGCCCTGTTAGAAGTTCTACCTAACCGAACCCTCTAATATGAAAATAGGAGTCGGTGAATTATTTTCCCATTTGATCTCTGGTGAGTTGACGTGTTGTTCTTGTATTGTTTTGTATTTATTTTGCTTATATAATGCACTTGCATAATGTTGATTGACTAGATGATCATTTGTGGAAGGGTTTAGTTTTTCCTATGGGGAAGATTTAACCCGGACATAAAGTCGGAAAAAAAAATATTAACATTAAAAAAATGTATCTAAAACACAATGTTTTGGGCACTATGAATTTGTCTCTAAATAAGTAATAGTTTTTAAATTTATGTGAAACTGCGAGTGAATTACACATAAATTTCATCTAATTGGATTCAATCTACAATTTCTTTATCTTATTAGAAAAATGACTTGGGTCTTTTGGCAGAATCTTTGTTTATCCTTGACGAAATCTGAAGATGAACACCGTAAACATTAAAAAAATGCTCTCCGAGCAAAATAATTTCTCTCAGGGCCTACTTCATCTTTGGAGATGCTGTGCTGACGGTCTTTTTTAGTGAAGGAAGGAGAAGGAGTTTTGAGAAGGAAAAATGAAAGAATCTGAAGGAGTGGTGTATGAATTCACCCCTCCCACTGCTGTGCACGGCAACTAGGGCGAAGACGCATCCGCCAAGAGGACCTGGGCAAACCTCACCCCATGAATTTGGGCACCCCTGTTCATTTCACCAAGTCACCAAACGTAGCGAACCACTTGGAGTGACCAATGTTAGAGGGGTTGGTTATTAAATAAATGATTTACGTGGCGATGGCATATGTACTCGCCTACATATATTAGTTAACATGTCAATGTTTTAAATAAAGTTATGCATATTTCAAGTATGTGAATAAATATTTACAAAAAAAAAAATTATGTTATCTGTCATTCCAACATTTCATAACTCAACCTGTAAAATAAAGGAAACCAATAAATCATACACCGATTGCAATGAATTTTCCGTGCATTCCACTTTTTCGTTTTCGTTTTGTGTCACTTACAGGGCTTCCTGGCAAACATGAATAATGATAGAAAGACTTCTTTGCTCATCCCGTCAATATTTTTCTTCGTCCTTTTATATGTTACAACACCGCATAAGAGAAGACTTGTGAGAAATTCTTCCAACCCGAAAAACGTTATAGATCATTTTAGTTTGCAAATTAAAAAATATTTTTAATCTTAGAATCAAAAACGTCACCCTAATAACGACGCACGGAACATTTTGGGTTGAGAATCCAATATTGCATACTTAATTAAAAGTCAAAATTCAAAGTTCAAAATTTTATCACCTGACGGTGCTATGGTAGGGTAAAAATTGCCCAGTGTTACAACAATTAAATTAATTTTATTCGTAGAAAGCAATCACTTTGTGGTTAGACATTGTATGTTAAATCAAATAAAACACTTTGTTTATTAACCACGACTTTTTTATTATTACATCTACCGGTTTCGCTTCAGTCGAGCTTCATCAGGATGTAAAATATAACTGTTATATTTCACATCCTGATGAAGCTCGACTGAAGAGGAACCGGTAGATGTAATAATAAAAAAGTCGTGGTTAATAAACAAAGTGTTTTATTTGATTTAATTAAATTAAACGTACTGTACATCATAATTTACACATCACTTGGACATCTTCAATTATTCACAAAAAGTAATGGTTTTAGAATGGGTATGGAATCACGATGGACAATTTATTAGAAGGGACCTATTTCTATTAAAATTCAGTAGAATTACGAACGTAACTAAGATTTTTCATAAAAAAATAACTTTCTCTAAACTAACACTTCTAAAAATCTTTAATTATCGTCTTATAAATTTTGAAAGGAGAGAGAAGTTTTAATTTTACATACCTTATACACAAGCGCTTTCATCCCGTTAATAAATTTTGTGGTACAATCTCAACCTTTGAATAACCTTTAAATTTTTCTACTACGCGTAAATTCTAAGCATTATAAAGCAATTTCGTACTATTTTAATCCGTTAAATACCTAGAAGCAATATAAATAACGAAGTTTCAAAACGTCTTAATACTACGTTTTAAACACTTGAGCAAACTCGCAAAACTACAATAATACGTGTTCTGGATTTCTTCACTCTGTATTCATTATAGCAGAGATAAATCCAGCGCTTGAAGTTTATTCTATTATTCTTCTAACGTGTGCTTTAAACTCTTAAGCCCTGAGTACATCTCAGTGATGCTATGTCTACATTCAGATCAACTCTCGGCAACTAGCCGAGCTATTTCTACAAATCTAAATGGATTGCAGTTATTCTAGATTAAACATTTAGTAACTCGCTGCTTCTCTTACTACCTACTAGTCTCCCGGTAGTTGTACAAATTGTTGGTAGTGCTGGTACGCTAGGAGCAGATAGGGTGATGTAGAGTTCTACTGGAGGTTTATTTATCATTGATAGTTTCTTGCCATTGTTGAAGTTAGTTAACCACTTAGTTAATATTTTGAGAAATAGTTTAGTTTATAGTACATATATTATATTAATTTGATCTTTTTCAAAGCCGTAGATAAAATAACTGTACTCTTACATTAATATCACGATGTGTGACACCGTTTATGTGACACCCCACGATAGTGCAGCACCCCTATCAAGACATTGGTACTATATCACCACCCGGTTGGGCAGCGGCGTGTGGCGGGTTAAGGTAAGGGCTGTAGGAAGGGATTTCTAATACGGTTTTTAAAGAAGCCCGGATCACGTGAAGGAGGAAAAACTAAAGGCGGAAACTAAAGGAAGAAAAACAAGTGTCTGCCTTCTGCTTACTCAACATCGGAAATATTGTCAATTTTTTAAAAATATGTAATACAGATTTACATAATCATATGACAATATACATGATATAATTTAGATATCTTTAAATATTTAACAATAATGAATTTTAGAGTCCTTGCCTATAATAACTCTTGAAACTTTCGAAAATGTCAAGAGACCAAGAGTTTTCATTTAGCAGCACCATACCTCTTGTCATGCTATTCTGGGCCAGAACGTCCGTTCTGCCACGTGGAATATAGATCAAATCGTGATGTCGACTCTGGCGGTAGTCGTGACAATTTATAGCATTCCAAGAGGTATGGGCTCTCAATGAAGTACTCGTAAGTACTTATTTAGCAACTCAAAACGTAATAATTATGAAATTACGTAAAAATAACAAATGTCTTTACTCTACATTACTTTATTTTTGATGGATTATTGATACTTTTAATAAATAAATGAAGAGTTCTGTTACAGAAAATCTGTTCGATGATAGTAGATTCTTGCAATATCGCAACTTAAACCAATTATGAATTATGAGTTTTATTTTATTTTCTTTAACTCTTAAAATGTTGTTTAAAATATTTTTTTCGGCAGCATTAACAAGAGGATAGACTTTACCTTGAACTCATCTTCCAAATCTATGAATATTTCTCTAAACATTATCTTATTTCTAATAGTTTTATATTATGGATTAGAAAAAACTATAATTATTTTCAAGGATATAATATAACAACGGTTTTCTTTGTTGGTTGCAAAAAGATTTTCCCTTGCTTGATGCACACGAAATAACATTCTGTTTATTCCGTCACCATAATTTAGACATCTCCAAATTGAAAGGTCCGTATTTCAAAATCCTCCAAACTTGACATCACTCTAGATTACAGTATTCAAGCTTCCATTCCATCCAACAGTACATAGTGGACATAGCACTTCACCCTCCGATAGCGCAGGTCCACTCTCAAATCCTTGGTGCATAGGAAACACTTCACGATGATGGTGAACATCTCTCTGGCATGTTCTATACTGTATCCGAATCGAAGTCATTCGTTATACAACAACGTAAATGGATTGAAAAGGTGACAGAGATATTGAAAGAAGGGTCATTGCAGGAAACTCCATTTATGGAGGACTGAACGCGGTTGGTTTTAGCAGAAAAATATCCATTAAAGCGAAGCTAGCAGTCCACAACGGAATGCTAATACCTACCCTGAGTATGGCAGTGAGGCATAGAAATGGCAGAGGAAGGACAAAAGTATAATGAACGCTGTAGAAATCAGATCCCTGCAGCGTATATGTAATAAAACCATGTACGATCGTGTGAGAATATTGAAATTTTAAAAGAATGCAAGGATGATATAAGCAAAATGAGAAAGATTACGAAAGGGACTCTTACGTGGTTTGGGCATGTAGAGCGATTGAATGAAGAAAGTAGCGCAAGGATAATATAAGACGTGAATGTGGATGGTAGAAGAAGTCGTGGACGCCCGAGAAATACATGGCACGATCAAGTGAATTAGATACCTACGTGAATCGAGCATGTAAATATTCGGAATAACAGAAAAGTTTTTATGTGACCATGTATCAATGTGGATGTGTGCCAACTCGGAGAAAAATAAAGAGTGCTAATTTATTGAAAACCTCTTTAAATTATTGGTAATACAGTTATAAACGGGATTGCACGCCGTCTCCATATAAGCTTTTACTAATATACGATATATAACAATAGTCAAACACATTAATCATGTTCATCATCTACAGGGAGATGCTAGCTCATTTTATATTGCAGTGATTTTATGCCAAGGAGATAATATTACACCAAAGCACACCCTAAAATAAAAGATCTTGAAAAGAAAGCTAATTCTTAGAAGGATAATAATTAAGGAAAGCTAACAATTATTAAGGAAGCACAATTTGACACTTGAATTTTCAAGACAGCTTATAGAAACAATGAAATTGTCTTTTGCAAATTGACAATTAAAGACTTTCTTTAAAAAAAGTTTCTTCGTTTTTTTTTTAAATTTATGTTAACATTTATTAATTAATTAGGACAAGTTGTTTCACAGAATTTAAACAATTCATCAAATTTCAAAGTTGATTTTCAAGTTCTCTGAAGGTTCTATTCAAGTTCTGTTATTATATCATTATTGGTAAGTTGTTTCACAAAACTGAAATCATATCAGAACTTGAAAATAACCTTCAGAGAACTTGAAAATCAACTTCGAAATTTGATGAATTCTTCAAATTCTGTGAAACAACTCACCCTAAATTTCTAACCTATTATAAAGCTTGTTTTATTATTTATTTATTATGATATTTTGAAACAATTTTAAAGTTTTTTCCACTTGTGTGATGTATGCCAAATGTAGATGTATGCCAATGTGGTGTAGAGGCTGGATTATTATTGTAGCGGTTGAAGGTCGTACATAATTTTCGTGGATTATGTCTTAATGTTGTGAAGTCCAAATTTTAGTATGTAAGTAGTAAATAATATTATAGTAGTCCTAGAAAATAATATATTAGGTATAAGATGTAAAATTTTATAACTAAATAAAATATACATTAAAAAAAAATAATAATATTGATACGTGATCTTGTACTGATATTTATTGGGGAGCTGCTTGTAACAAAAGAGGCACACAACTAACGTGCATCGCCTTTTATAAGATCTTGCAAGCATTCCATCTCGCTTGCACTCATCCAAATTCGTACAGACGTCACAACTTGTATTTTTGTTTGCCTTTTTTAAATTTAAAATTCTTTATTACGTTTAAATAATTATATTGGAATTCCGTCACTAATTGTCAGTATCAATAATAGAAATACATATGTATTATTTTTTAAAAGGAAAATTTATACAATAACGTTATGAGACAGTGTTTCAGATAATATTTTTTTTTACTTTTACGCGAGTGTATTGTATGCGTGGTATTTCTTAAAAGTAATTGGCGAAATTTCGGTTCATATTAGAAAAAAAACGCTAAGTTGGATTCCTGTGAGAGAATTGTGTGGACCATTAATTTGTCAAATTAGTCTTACCACACTTCTCAAGTTAGCGAAACACGTAGATCAAATAAAGCAGTATGCAGTAGAGGTCTGTTCCGAGCACACATGTGCAAGTGCAACATGTATTGTGCAATACGTGCAGTTAGTTGCTGTGCGAAACTATTTGCATTCCTGCTACTACTCCACCAGGAGTTGTCTACTATATACTGTCTACATTGGTGCGACTTCTGCATCATTTGTGGTTTGACGCAGCTGTATTGCACGTGCACTCACGTCATTTTGCTATTTTGTGCAAACATTACCAAAAATACTAATTTCGGTTGTGTGTATGCTTGTAACTCTAGTTCAATGATTTATTAAGTACCAAATTCAAACAATATTGCTTGCTTTGTCTTCGAACAATTCACAAGCAGCTCTATATCTACCTTATATTATTACTTACCTAAGAAGTAAATTTATTTAATTTCTGTATCTTATATTTTCTAAGTGTGTTATTATCTTTCTTTTTGTTCTAAATTATATTATTTATTTTTTAAATTTATCATGTAGGTTTATAACTATTTTATTATGTACCTCAATTAATGAAATTTTACACATTTAAATCATAGTGACGCCACTCCCCAATTCAAACACGAGAAATAATTTCCTAATTGAAAATTAATTTTTTAAGTAAATATATATTTTTCGCTATCAGTATTGAAATTTCTATATTTGTAAATTATTTTAATGTGTTTGTATATTGAATAAAGAAAATAATAATGATGTCTAGAACTCGGATTTACTTTGAATTAAAATTTTGCCATGAAGAGATAAATAAATACCTACCAATAGTTTATTTTTTACCTCGTTTTTTCAGTGGAAGTTTCTGTATTAGGTACTTTTTAGAATTAAAATTTACCTTCCTCTAATAATGCTGTATATTTATAATATGTAAGTATTTTAAAGGATTATTTTTTTTTTGGGTTAATATTGACTAGTGTAGTCGGATTTCGTGACTTTTTCAAGTAACATTATCAATCCTACAATCAAAGTAAAATATTATCATTATACAACTAACGTCTTCATAATGCTACGTGCAAAGAAGAATATTAGTACACCTCGTGCATTAAAAATAATTGAGAATCTTCTGGACTTGTTTTTTGTATTTCGGAACAACCGGTAAAATTAACAGTTTTTTTTAATTCATCGCGGCTGATCTGATAAGACTTCGTCGTAATAACTTACTAAGAGCAAATCTTCTGGCAGCAGTGATAATGGATTACGATCAATTTGCAATACTAACTTCTGAAAATATTCATCAGATAAAAACGAACGACCCTTAATACAAGTGTCACTGAAGGTATATTTTATTTAAAATTAATTTTCAATGTATGTCTCTCTTTGTACAATGTAGGATGATCGCTTTGTTTCAGTTTTGATGAAAATAAAGATCAAGAAGCCTTCTTGTTTAAAATTAACGATTACGATTAAAATTTGGTCACCAAACCCGTCTAAACCTTCTTCAAGCATTTTAATTTCATGAGCACAACTCACAATTGAATTAATGAATGTATACATGTTTGGTAAGAACCAATAATTTCACTAGCCCGATTTACGATTGTCAACTTCTGACCTGAACTAATTTGCACCGTACGCGTACCTTGTATTGCTGATTGCGCCCTCTGTGTTTGTCCGCTGCACTGGCCCGCCATTGTCGTGGAAGTTTTGTTACTTATCGGCAGATGGCAGTACTTAACCATTATTGCCGCCGGAAGTGGGGAGACCGGACCCGCGGAGCCTTTCCGGTCACCGGACCCGTTCGGATATCCGGTGGGGCGGGACTTTAAAACACATTGTATTACCCGACTACCGGGAACGGCGATAGCTAACTTATAATTGTGATTGTTTTATTGTGTAGTAAACAAAGCCAATGCTTTTATATTTTGTGTAGGTTTCTATTGAATTGCCGCTTATGGTAAAGAATATCATTTAGTGATTATTGATTACATAGATAAATTAACACAATATGATAACAACCAAAAAAAAAGCAAACAAAGAAGAAAAGGACAGACATTATTTGAAAGTTTTAATTCTAATATAAATTAATGTATTTATTTATATTTTTTTTTCACTAACAAGCTGTTTATTTCCAGAAAAAAAAAACAAAACATTTTTCACTTAGTTCACTAAAATTTTAATTCTATTGCATTGTGCTACAGTACGATGTTATTCATTTTCAATGTGTGATATCGTATATGTATTACTCTTGAATGTGTGTTATCTGTATGCTATATTGTCTTTTACTTTTGAATGTACGTTATCGTATTGTCATTCAAAGTGTTAGTGTACTTGGGACGCTTTAGTGAGTTCTATGATTGTATGTAAGAGTCTGTTAATTATTTTATATAACGGGAGACTTATATTGTATTATAATTGTATATTGAGATAGAACCTGCAGACAAGCAGCCATGTGGCAGCTTTGTGGGACTATCTATACATTGTCTAAAAAAAAAAAATGTAAAAATTTTCAGTCAATAAAGGTCAGCTTTAAAAAAAAAAAACCAACTCACAAAATATACATGGATAGCTACTCTGAGTTTATTTACATTTACATTAGCTCGAAATACAAAAAAAATTACATTAGCTCCAAACAAGAAGCCTAAGGAAAACCAATTTCCCTCGGACCTATGTCGTCATTGAGGATCCTGTATGGAGGTTATATTTAAAGAAATAGAGTAGATAAAGTTCTGAGAAAGAAAAAGCAATTAGAAGTGGGTAGGATTCTGTGAGACAGCGGTTCAGGATTGAAATATTTATCCATCCTAACACTGCAATGCATGGCGATGGGTTGAGAGAGCGCAGCAGGATAAGTGAAAGTGTCACCATCAATTGACCTCTACCGATTAAACCCGCCACGCAGCTTGTGGGAAGACGCATCCCCTGCCAAGATTTGAACAATTCTCACCTTGTGAATCCGTGCACCCCTGCTAGGTCACCAAACATAGCGAACCACTTAGTGTGACATGTGGTAGAGGTGTTGGTTATCCATAGATATATTTGTATAAAATATCACTTTATACAAAACAATTGTTAAAAAACGTTAACTCTACCAAAATTGGTAAAATAAGACCATTTTATTTTTCCGTAAAGTCAGCGTTTACTAATTTCTCTACTATTCTTAGAAAGAAGTTTTAATCTTCGAAAAATCACTTATATATTCACAATTCTTCTGGTGACTAGTGAGATCCAGGATGTTAAAGAGGCTAGTGTTAATATATTATCAAAGGAAGGCAAAGGTAGAAAAGAAAAAGGCAGAGAGAGCTGGTCACCACATCCAACGACGTTCATCTTCGCGACTGAAGGGGTGGGCTGGCAATCAGCTGACAGGGTTTTTCATATTATGAAGTCGTTTATATTAAAAGATGTATAAATATAACATTATTTAAAAATATATAAAAATTAAAGACAATACTAACGACTCTCAAACGAAAGAAGTGAAACAGAAAATGGAATCAGTCCCATCTAGGAATTGAATCCATGACCTCTTCCTCACCGGGGAAGTGCTCCGATTACTGAGACTGTTTGACCAAATCAACTTGTGTCATTTTTAACTGAATATAAATCGACTTGGAGCCACTAACATCTTCATTTACTTAACAGATATTATTTTACTTCTATCTTTATGTATGATTGCAAGATTCTAATCGAACTAAATGCAATCTAGGAAGTGTCTTGGATAAATATACACATTTTCATTTTAATGTCCGGAATCTATTGACTTTACGACAAGTCCAGGACGAATATTTGTACGCATGATATATAATTTGTTCTTTTCTTACTATTTGTTGTGTACAATAAACCAAGTGATTTTTACCAATGTTTTGTATTTCTTCTGTTAGCTGAGTCATTCACAACACTGTACGTTTTGTGTTTTAATGTTATTCGATTCATTTATTACGAGAAGTTTAAATATTTTCAAGTTATTCGTAATGGCAAATGTTTAACATAAAACAATAAAAAACTTTACGCTCTCTGTAATAATATTATCTCCGCAAGTTATTTTTGTATTTAAATAACTTTATTACCTATATAAAAAATAGTTTTACAACCAGGAAGCACCGTAATTAATCAAAAAGCAGTTATAAATACTAATCGAGAGCTACGTTTGCCTGTTACCAGGGTGCTGCACTTAGGAGGTTCTATTTGCAGGCTTGTCGTCAGCTGTCTGGGAACCTCCGTTCCGGGTAACTTCCGGGTGCTTGCGGGTGTAGTCCGTGGAGATGGCGGTGATGTGGGTGAGGGTGGTAGAGAAGGTTGGAGGTTGTTGCTGCGGTTGTGTTCCCCGAGGATGTTAGCCAACAACCGTTATACTGACAACAACGGGGGAATAGCAAATTTGGGGTGATTAGGAATTAGGAAAACATTGAATTTTAGGAAACTTTCATCAAGCAACTAACTCCCAGTCCGCACACCTTTAAAAGTTCCCCGCTGACACTACGATGGTGTTAAATTACAATAGTGAATATACACTCCCTCATTTACACATGGGTAGAGAGAAGAGCTTCATAATAATTTTGAAAAATATCTTATAAAGGTGCACGGAATCTACTTTCAACGATGTATCTTCACAAACTATAAATACTGTATAAAATGTGCGGAAGTTTATTTTTCTATTTCTGATATAACTTTAGATTTAAGAACTTTCTAAACTGACGTCACCGTCAACGACGTCCTATACATGACGTCAACGACGTTACTTGAACTGACTTTAGCCGTGTTTGGTGACCTGATTTGAATAGCCAGGCACTTCTCCACCTTTTTTTCCCCATTACCTTCCATTTTCCACTAACTTTAGGCTTACAACATGCCTCAGTTTGGCATGCAGTTGTCTCACTGGCTCCAGATGGTTGGAATTAGTCACATAAAAAAGAAGAAAAAAAATTATCAATTTCCGGAACAATAACAATATTTTGATATATAATAATATCTCCCTTGTTAAAATGTTGTGAATGAATTTATTTTGAGAGGGCATAATATGGGTACCTTTGCAGTATAATCACAAAAATGTTTCAGTTTGTACTATTAATAATTGGAGGATAGGATTCCAATTTCACTCTGTTATTTTATATGAATTAATTTATTTTATAATTAAATTATTTCAATCACAATAGAAATATAAACATTTCCTGCATATTAATTATGTACATCGATTTTGTGTGTATGTAAGTGCTTACTGTAAGTCATTTAAATGTTTAATGAACACCTCACTAAGAAAATCTGTGCTAGAAGTGTTTTTTTTTTATAAATACATGTTATTAACTTAACATAATAATGAAAAATATAAACCTACAAAATTATTACTATAATAAACACGACAGTTATTCAAACTAAAATTACAGCTTAGCATTACGTTTAACGTTGGCAACAATAATATTCTACTGACTAAATGAATATAACAAAGTACCAGTGTTGGCTTATCAGCCACAATTGATTACACACTATTAGGTTAAAAATATTATGAGATACAGGGTTTTCCAATAAAAGGTGTTATTTTAAATAGCCCGCTATTTCAGTAGATGTTACTTTTGAAGCTGTCATTTTTGACATTTGACAAGTAGAAACTACGTTATTGATAAAAATGGAACAAAATACGCTTCAACAAAGCATTGAAATTATTAAAATTCACTTGAGTGAATCAAATGCAAATCATCTTGAGTGATGAGGCCCATTTCCACCTCGGTGGATTCGTCAACAAGCAAAATTGTAGCATCTGGGGCTCGGAAAACCCAAGAGTTATTGTTGAAAAGCCTCTTTATCCTCAACGTGTGACTGTTTGGTGCGGTGTATGGTCCGGCGGAGTCATTGGACCTTAATTTTTCTAAAATGAGGCTGGAGCAACAGTTACGGTAAATGGATTGCTATTGAGAAATGATTTATGATTTTTTATGGCCGGCATTGGATGGTATTGATCTGGACAACGTTTACTTTCAACAAGACGGCGTTACGTGCCACACAAGCAATGAAACCATTGATCTTTTACGATTAAATATCAAAATAACACCTCTTATTGGAAAATCCTGTATAATTAGAAACACAAAAAATAATTCCGATTGATGGTGTGTAAATTATTTTAAATCTATATAACCGTTATCGCATGGCAGTCAGGTTTTTTTCGATAAACTTAAATGAAACTTGTATAAAAAAGTCTGTAGCCCTGAAAATTAATTATGGTTAAAAAAAAATTTGTATTGATTACGTAATTAAATTTGTGTTCACATGAAAATATCAAAGCAAAATGAACAAAATGACACTACAAAATCACGTGAAATCTAAAATACAATGAAATTTCTACCCGAGTCATTGAACCCAGAGGCGTTACATATGAAGTCAGATCATATTTACCAGCATATACGAACAACGAAAACCTCAGAGTAGCGATATTCGATTTGAATATCTAATAACATATCGCGTCTCGTATCTCTCGGATCGGGCGACAATTGCAGCGGAGCTCCTAATTTGAATGCGCCGAGCCAAGCCGCGGATTTCTGGCAAAGCTTAAATTTGAATTCAGAACAAACTTTGTTTCCCACCAGATTTTTGCCGACCTGTCGGTTCTGTCTCCCACCGCATTTCCATTCTTATGTAGGAACCGCCTTGGTTATTGGCTGCCATATTGGAAAAACTATTTATATAGGGTGCTGAGAACTCTGAATACCTGTGCACAAATTATCAAAGGCGAGTCTTGTTTTTATGAAGTCTTTTAAAACTGGAAGGTTTATAGAGTTGTGCAATTAGAGTAAAAGCAAACAATAAACACAATTATATCCATGGTGTTCGGAAGCTGATGCAAGGAGAAAACTTACAGATACGAAATATTGTTAATTTATTAAGAATCTCTTCAAATTATTCGTAATCTGATTAAAAACGTGACTTCGGGCCCTTCACGAATGTTGATAGGTTTCCTGTTAAACTTTTAGTAAAGAGGGAATGAATTATCGCCATCCGTAACACGTGTTTATAAAAATCATTATATTTTCGCATTTCGTCCTTATATATAATCAGGGCAAATTCAGGTGCATGAACACGTCTTCCGATATCTTACGATTGTACTAAAATTTAACAGGAAACGGCCTGCAATCCTGTTTATAACTGGATTTCAATAAATCAACAATATTCATTTCTCTCCGTCTGGTACAAGAATCTACACCACATATGGAGTCATAATACTGCATAATAAAAACTGAAAGGACATAAGTGATGTCCTTGCGAGAATCTGTATTTTGTCTGTTTATTGTTTTTAGCGAAATTATTAGTAGTTGGTGTGCATGTTTTGTTCTAGTATTGCTAGAAATTTGTGAAGTTTTAAATGTGTTTAGGTTCTTGTAAAGGAAAGTAAGTATTTGTTTTGAATAAAATTTTTGAATCTTCAACGATGGGAATTTTTTTAATATGGTTGAAGTGGGTGTTAGTATTGGTACTTTAAGGATTACTTTTATTAAGGTTTTCAGAGCTTTATACAATGTGTCTATGTATTTTTTACTGGCATAGCCCCAGCAATAATGCCATATTCCATCATAGATTGTGGTATTGCAAGATATATATTTTTTAAATCATATATGTTTAGTATATTTCTCACGTTTTTGAAAAAGTAAAACAACTGGTTTAGTTTTCCTTCAACCGACTCAATATGTCTGTCCCATTTTAAATAACGGTCGAAGTATATACCAAGATATTTGATATTTTCGGTTTGTTTAATTAAGGGCAATTACATGGGTGACAGGAATGTATTTTAAGGTAGATGTTTTATTGCAATTAATTTGTATACCTACTGTAATCGAGCTTTTACTTTTGAGGTGAGCCAGGCGATGCTATAGTATTTCCCCCTGACGAATGAGGTGGATGTATGCTAAACATAATTTCATATATGTTTTACTCAATATCATCATTTAATAAATAGAACGCAATTTGATTATATTTCACCTCAAATTCACAGTAGAAATATTTATTTAAACATACGTATTACCTCACTTTATTTGATTGTATAAAACAAATATACTATCTAAATGTCACATTTATAATATGAAAGCCATCATTAAAACTGATAATATCAATATTACCTAATGTCGTATTGAATTACTGCAATATCAATATTCGAAGGTAAAAAGCATTCATTATTATTAGATTTATTCCGAGCCATTGTTGATTTGTGTTCTAGAATTCGTGAACGTATAATAGAAATGCAGATTGCTCACAATGTTATGGATGACTCCACGAGGCTTTATAAAATTACGTGAAATCAATACGTTTCGATAAATCAGGGGAAGCCAATATTTTCAAAACATAATTCTAAAATTTTCGAATACTTCTTCAGTCCCGAGCTAAATTTACTATAGCCAAATATGCTTAGACCACTACTTCTAAGGTTCACTTAGATTGTATTTATTTATAATACTAGCTGCACCCCGCCACGCGTTTCTGTAGCTCAGTATGTCTGTACAGATAGAGAATTAATAGCGCATGTTTCTTTTACGTCCAAGGTGCTGTTTTTTTTTTTAAAGTTGTCAAACAGATTTTTCTATAAAAGCATGATTATCTAAGAGATAGCGCTGTTTTTCATAAAAAAACGTATTATTACCTGTCACAGGTGACATCTATATAATAAAGGTACATATAAACACACGCGTATTCGAATGCAACGTTGTGTCAAAATTTCAAAGCAATCGTTTAAGAACTTCCGGATATTAAGATTTTTAATAAACGAACATTTACATTTTTATTTATATAGATAGATTATACGCCCATAAAGACTTCTACATACAAAATATATATTATTATAGAAAGCAATCACTTTGTGGTTTGACATATTTAAAATGAAATAAAATAATTTTTGTTTTAAAACCACGAGTTTTTAATGGTAATAATATGGGGTACAAATTATTACTGTAATAATTTGTACCCTGAAGATGCTTGAGTAAAGCGAAACCGGTCGGTTCAAAAATTATTAAAAACTCGTGGTTTTAAAACAAAAATTATTTTATTTCATTACAAAATATATAAATAATAATAAAGAGCAACAGTAAACATGGAATTTATATGATTAATGAGGTATTTTTATAATCTATGAATACCTTTAAAATATATGGGAGATAATGAATAAGATAGTGACTATGAATATCACACTGAAAATGTTTTATTTTAATAGTTTCATTAATACTGATTTTAAAAACGATCTAAAAACCGTACATTCCGAAATGGTTCCAACTGACTACAACGGCATTAGAACGCCACTGGCTGGTAAGATGGCTGTTACCAATTTTGCCCGGAGTCAACGCCGCCGTGTTCAATAATAAAAAGGATCATGTTGTTTTTTTGGGGAAAATCGAAAATGGAACGTTTTAAATAATTATAGATTTTTTTTTCGTCAACACAAAAATGATATAAAAATATTTAATAATCCAAATTTTTTTCGGGAATAAAAAAAAAAGACAATACTCTACTATGTAGAACCCATGAATGATACAGAAGAACAATATTATATTTAAATTAGTAATTATTTAAGAGGTAGTTATTATAGCCTTCTTATAACTAGATTCCATGCAGTTGAACACATGTACTATTTCCGCGAAAGTGTTGCCAACAAAAATAGTACTAAGATTAGTGGTAAACGTAGAGTTGATCATTTTTCATCAGTCTTATTGATAAACGTGATTAAAAATTTATACAATTAATAAATGAATGTGTGTGTAAAAACCTAAGTAATAGGAATGTAAAATTGTTAGTAAAAAATAAACATTTATGTTAGTAAAAAACAACACTTTTCATAGAATTCTTATTAAATTCAAGCGGTAAATAAAAAAAATAATTTCACCTTTTTAGACGAGAATTTCGGGTATCAGCCGAAATGCAACGTTGCCAATATTTATTCAATGTATAGCAAACAAGGTTTAGCGGTTGGAAAGTGTTTTATTATTAATAAGGCTGCTAGTTATTTACAACATACCTAACTGTGAAAGGTTTCTCATTTGCTTCCGCTATATAATATGGTAAATGTATTACGTACAATATTTTTCCTCTGGCTTCTTTATAGGCACTTTTAAGGAGCAAGTATTCAATTAAATTAAACATACATTTATTTTCGTTTAATTTAATTAAACATACATATATTTTCGTTTAATTTAATTAAACATACATTTATTTTAGTTTAATTTAATTAAACATACATTTATTTTCGTTTAATTTAATTAAACATACATTTATTTTCGTTTAATTTAATTAAACATACTTTTATTTTGTTTAATTTAATTATAATAAATGTATGTTTAATTAAATTAAACGAAAATAAATGTGTGTTTAATTTAATTAAACATACATTTATATTCGCGAGTTGGTGAACCCTGCATTGGACTATTAAATTAATGGTGTATATGTATTATTACAAACGGAATTATTCAATTCCACATGAAGTTAAATATAATCGAGCGCCATTAAAACATGGATATAAAACGGTTTATCGGCGAATTCCCCGATAGACTAGTAATTTCATGATGGACATTATTGCTTTATAATAGTGCTTCTCGGCTTTTACAATCCAACAGAATAACATAGGCCATTAGTAAAGAACTTCATATTTGCACACGGAGGCATAATGTAATAATTTGTAATATGGCATGTTCACGAAATTACATAATACATATTTAAAATGTTACTAATTTCTATATCGTCGTACTTGTCAAATACAAGGCCGACTATTACCGAGCGACGGATTTTGAAGTGTCACGTGATCAAGTCAGTGCCATCGAGCAACGACAGTATTCAAATGGGCGATTGTTATTTATTGATACTCATTATTACTACTGATTTGCGAGTTTTATTTTATTTTATTTATTTCGGAAAATCAACAGATTATTTACATATAAGAATAAACTAAATAATAAAGATTAAATCCAATAACAGATTTTCACTTAAAATTATAATAATAAAAAAAAAATATTTAAAAGAAAACTAAGGGTTCTGTACCCGTTGCCTGAGAGATTAACAAAAATACAATATTGTAAATAATAAATAATAGAAGATGTAAGAACACAAATAAATAAAAATTTAAAGGTAACTGATATACTAATAACCAGCTAAATTTCAAAAAATTAAAGTTAACTGATATACTAATAACTAACGATTTCAAAAATTTAATTTAACTGATATAATAATAACCAGCTAAAATTCAAAACACAATGTATTGTAAAATTTCAACACAGCAGCAATCAATAAAAGCACTAAACAATAGCAATAATAACAATATAATAAATGTTTGATATTAAATCAACAGAGTGATTAGAATATTTTAAACAGTCAAATTTACTTACGCCCAGGCCTGTATTCTAGTCGGTATTGTATCAAATAGTATAAAATCAATGGCGCTGCTAAATAAATAAAGTTTTTCTATAATACGAATGCCAGAAGACCGTCGCAAAAAATAGTGAGTGCAATTTCAGAAGGAACTGGACGTCAGTGGGTCGCCCTAGGCAAAGATAAGAAATCAATGCCGATGTTGTGCGAAGAGCGTCTGAGTCTGCAATGGACGGAGGTCGCTGACGTATTTGAAGACAAGGGTGCCAGGAGGATTCTTGTAGAAAATATGAGACGAAAACAACAAAAAGAATTAGGATCCACGCTAATAAGTTTGAATCAAATACGGTTTCAAATGAATAAATATAAAGATAACAGTACAAAACGAGAAAACAATAGTGGATCCCAGACAAGCGATATGAAAAATTCGGGGCTATTTGTTTCGTAACAGTTTTTTTTTCTTTGTGTTCCTTATGAAGAACGTTGGAACGAAAGGGTTAAAACTTCTCTCGTTAAATAAGTACAAAGTTACCTTATTTTTTGTGAGTAGGTACCGTTTGAAGTCAGTGAAACTGTAGCATCCCCAATAGGGACAAATTGTGAGCAATGGTAAAATACCCTAAGAGGTTGTGAAACTAAAGATAATGGGGTGCGAAGAAAAGGAAGAAGAGGGAGGTGGGGAAATATATGCATGGCTTATCAGATTTGGTAACCATAAACTGCTAATGTCATTTCAGGTAACGTTTCGAGACTGAAACGTGGACTTTCAGCAGGGCGATGTTGAAAGTATCAAAAACCCTGTAGCGAGCCAGTATTATTTTTGTGAAATAACACAAATTATCACGTAAAATTTACTTGTGCACATCAGAAAAACACCGGGAATATTGAAAACATACTAGTCGTTTTCATAAAATCGCTTCATTTCACCGATATACGAGTAATAAGCCAATAAATAAGAGGAAGTTCCGATGAAGCTAATTTATTTCTTCATTATTTTGGAGTAGTATACTCAGCGGGAGTAGGACAAGGAATATAAACATTTTGTTAACATGAACAACTTTGACAAAACAATTTCAAAATATTCCTGTTTCTACGGGTGTTATCAAGCTATCCTAAAGCTGGACACACATTTTTTTAATTTTTTTTTATTTTTTATATTAACTCCACACAGGAGGCCCTGAAGAAAATAATTTCCCTCAGGGCCTATGTCATCTTTGGGGATGCTGTGTGGAGGGTCTTTTTGGAGAGGAAGGAGTGAACATGGGTCTTGAAGAGTCCCATGTTGTAGGAGGGAGGAAACACAGAGGCCGGTAGCTCGTTCCACAGCTGAGCTGTTGAACTTAAGAACGAATCGTAGAAGCGACCCGTTCTCATGTGACAAATGTCAATCGTGTACAAATGTTGGGCGCGCGTTTGGCGTGTATCCCGACTACGCACCGGTGCCGATCAATGACGCTAGTTCCTCAGAGCATCTTCCATTGTAATACCGATAGAAAAGGACAGCATAGGTACCTACCTGACGCCTGTGCTCTAAAGATTGCAGTCCGTTTGTTAAGATTGGGGAATCTATCAAGGGTTTTTTTCAGGTATTTAGGGGCTCCGGACCAGAGATGGCTGCCAAATTCGACAGTAGGGCGCACTTGCGATTTGTACAGGGTCAGCAGTTGTGTACTATTAAAGTATCTGCGGGCCCTGTACAGTACGCCCAGCTTCTGAGAGGCCAACTTTACTCTAGAGTTAACATGCCAAATAGTCCCGCGGTGGCTTGGCGACGCTCGACAGCCTCTGCAGTCCAAAATCTACCAGCCATTACACAGTATGAATTCAGACATCGAAACGGACAGTATCTATGGCTAACGAAGGAAACATCACTCCGTGTTGTGGTCTTTTCCAGCCGACGTTATTTTGTTCTGAATGTTAAAGAAAATATATACCTATTTTATGTACCTTTATTTTTTCTTACTACTTCATTTTAAATAAAGCTTTGCTAACTATTCGAAAAAAAACTTTTTTATATACTTAAATTATTTATAATACACAATTTAAAAAGATTACGTTTGATTTTTTTTATAGAAAAAACTATTCTAAAACCAAATAACTAACCATCAGGGGTAGGCAGAGAGGACGGACCGCCAAACAACTCGGTCTATTTATCTATATCATTTTTAATACCTATTTTAAATAAACTTTTGTTGAATATTTGTAAAAAAATAACCATCTTTTATGTACCAATGCATGATTCTAAAATATTCTAAAATATCTAAAATATTTTAAGAAAAGTTTTCTCTCTGAAGTTATCTAGCCACTAGAAATATAACCACTAGCCCCGTTAATATTTGATGACCTACCGAATTTTATTTTTGCGGCATGGCATCGCTAGCACACAAAAATCAAACATGACTCGGCTTTTGGCTCGGCAATGTGTGGCCTCCTAATGTGGACCGTGTCCAAATGGATTTTGCAAAATGGTTCGGGGTTAAACGGCTCTGCCGTACTGTATGTTTAGCTGTACTGTACCACTGATGTTTGCATGATGCATAGAATAACTTATTAAAACTATGTAAATCGTAAATACTTTTTCTAAGAAAACTCGAGCTTTTCTTTGAACGCTTTCACTGACGGCATAATATTTAACCTTTACTTACCTGAAGGTAAGCATAACCTACGACCCGAAAATGGGGTTACTAGGCGCCCCCATATGTCGCGGAGCGATGTGTCTCTTAAAATTCATTTTGTCCTTTCCAGTAACACTCGTGTATTAATGAGTCCCTACTTAAGGTTTAAGGTGGACATCGCCCATATTCGTCCAGCAGTGAATCATTAAGTATTGCAAAACGGTAAAGGTAATTGTACGAAATCGAGCGTAACTCAAATAAATACATGTTATTATCGTAGCCCTTTCCAGTGAAATGCAACAAAAGAATAACAGAAGAATTGCCTTAATTGTGATCTGGGCCCATATTAAAATACAAAACCTTGATTTCGAAATTTCAAGGAATGGAGATCGGGGTGGAGTAATTTAGTCAGAAATTGATAGATATGATTTGATATCTTAAAAAATAGTTACTGGCTAATTTTTGTGAATGCAGATCAATTCCCGAATGTTTTTTTTAGATTAACTAAATTATGGAATATGTGATGTTAAAAAAACTCTCGTTTGGGGGTATTATCCCCCTTTGTTCCGGAACGGAAGGGTTAAAAGTGAAACACGCGCCATACAAGCGCGTTACAGGTGTTTATTATTTTTCATTAATGAATATCAATTATATAATATCAAGGCGATGGGTGGAGAGACCAATTGGAGAGGTCAAAGGGTCTCCTCAAGAGGCCTCTGTCGATCTGGCCCGCCACGCAGCTAGTAGGCAGGCGCATCCTGAACATGCCTCACCCCAAGAACCCGGGAACCCTGCTAAATCACCAAACGATGCTAACCACTAGGGGTGACCTATGGCAGAGATGTTGGTTATCCAATAAATGGTTCCATGGGCAGCGGTACCCAAATTCGTCGTGTTAATGACCACAAAAAAGTGGAATGAGATATGTATTTTGCCATTTAGGTTGTGAATTTCCATAATTCCATAAGAAACGGTTTATTTTAATATCACTTATATAATTAAAAAAAAATTATTTATATAATTTTAGGAGGAACTCTTAAGAGTATTTTTTAACTAAGTATGGTTATGGAAGTGTTAATTCTGTATCGTCAATCTTCAAAACTAAGGGAAAGTATTATCTTTTTCTTCAATGATATGTTACATTGATGGGTATAACATTTAAAAGTTTAAGAAAAATTGCTCCAATTAAAAGAGAATATTCATTAGACTTTTATAAAAAGTCAGTAGGTGTCCCTTGTAAATGAAATCGAGTATGTTATTCCGAGAAACTATCTAAGTTTCAAATCAATTATTTAGAACTTCGTGATCATTAAAAAGATAGCTACCAAAAATATGGTAAAAATTAGTTGCAAGATAATATTGGTAATTATGAATTTTAAATATGAGATCGAAAAATATGATACAATTGATCAGTCACAATGGTCGAGTGGATAAATACGTTGTCCAGGTAGGACAGAAATCCTGGGTTCGATTCCCAGTTGATACCGTTATTTATGTTTTATTTTCTGTGTTTTGTTCTGTTTTATGTTTCGTTTAGAATTGTTAGTATTATGTTCTTCTAACTAGAAATGAACGAATACTAAACATACCTTATTGATTCTTGGGAAGCAAGTTTTGCGTGTTTTAATGATCGACTTTATTAAAGTAATACCACACAGGAGGCCTTGTTGAAAATAATTAAATGTTAATTTTTGGGATGCTATGTTGAGGGTATTTTTTAAGGAAAGGAATTAGAGGAAGTCCTGGGAACATAAAAGGTAAGAGGATTGATAAGAATCTAGGGAAGCTAAGGAGTTACGGATATATGAATGTATCCCTCCCACTGCAGCGCAAGACGATGGATCGAGAGACCAGATGGAAAGGTCAAAGGGTCTCCTTAATAGGCCTCTGTCGATCTGGCCCGCAACGCAACTAGTGGGCAGGCGCATCCTAAACACGCCTCTTCGCAGGAACCCGGACACCCCTACTAAATCACCAAACGAAGCGAACCACTTGGGGTGATCTTTGTCATCCAATAAATGTTTCCAGGGGCAGCGATACCCACACCCGCCTCCCCTTGTGGAGACATTTCAATTATATAATATACCGCTTAAAGTGAAGCGCTATTTGGACGGAAGTACCGCTGAAATTCACTCCCTTGCACATCATCTTGTCAATTCAATTAACTCAGCCGTTTTATCAATATTATTTTATGCAGGAGCCTTTGCCGATATAGCCTTCTGCCAACCCCATTAACTCACCCCCTTCCACAAGCAGTGCCTGACTACCTGAGCCCAATAATGAAAGCCCGCCTTCAGAAACCAGGTGTTAGTCGACTCGTCTAAATTGGAATTCGCTCCAATGCACCAGCCAGGAAAGCAGAACACCGAGGATTATGATGTGTTATTTCAAAAACGAAATCCCGCTGCCGGTTGCAGTGTGCCGAGTTGTTCGACGTACAATAATATTTGCATGTGGAAATGAACTGGGAGATATTTGGAATGCAGCACTGATTGAAGGGTGTTGTATTAATGTCGAAGATCTGTAAGATTAATATGAAAACTTAATTAAGAAATCGTACCGTTATAAAATAACTGTAAATAATTATGATTAATAGAGTCTTCGATAAGTGCGAGAAAAGGAATACAACGGGTGTTAAGGGACGTACTTGGCTTAATTTAATCAGTAATTCCTGACTTAATTTGAAGTAAAAAAAAATTGAGTTTTTTTTGTTCAAATCCAAAAACCAACAAAAAAATAACTTGCATATGTCGCAGATGAGTAACCGCCCATACCCTCACCTCGATTCTAACTGCCCAAAAGCGACTGATGTTTAAAGTTGAAAAAAAAACACCGGTACTGGAGACCAAAATTTCGTTAACATTTTTTACTCCAAATAATGTCAGGAATCACTGGTTAAAGTAAGTCAAGTACGTCTCTTAACACTGCATATGATTTAATTTGTATTTTATAATAATTTATTTTTGAAGTACGCAGAATGCAGAAATTATCTGGATATTTTCGATGTGGCCTGATTCATTTCAAGTTTTTATATTTAATAATATAATTATTTTATGAGTAGGGTTCAAGTCCTAGATGTGACCGTATCTGTTTATGATTTTTCTGTTTAAATATTTCGCTTAAGAATCGCTAATATTATTTTCAATAAATAAAAAAATAAGTTTATAAATAATTTCAGCTGTTTAAATATTATTGAATATAAAAAAAGTTCCACAAATTATACAAAACATATTACAATTGAATTAAATCGTGACATTATCTAACATTTTATGTCAAGAATGTGAATGAAGCAAGGAATGTGTGCCGATAAGAAGTTGTATGGCAGTCTTTCCTCACTGCCTAGTTAATCTACCCCTAGTTAGTTAATGCCTTGTAACAGTAAACATACATTTTATTCTTACCACTAATGTATTATTAGATATTGATAATTCTGTTTGCGAAGGAAGAAGGCCAGGTACCAGTTTACGAATAGGAAAACTTAAAAAAAACCTTTGGAGTAAGTCTGGAGCCATTGGAACTCTGACGTCACATGTTTTCAATCAGTTCCATGTGTGACAGGACCTTCAAACTTTTAAGATTCATCGTAATAGTGACTACACCTTTGAGATCACCACATTTATATAATTCAAATGTTATAGGTATTTTTCATTTGTTTGTGAATATGTATTATAATTTGGATCAGTGATTTAGAATCCACAATACAACGTTACCATTGAGAGATTAGAAAAAAATCAAAAAAGATTCTGCAACACTGTTTGTCCTATCGAACATCCGTACTTCATAGAGACTCATGAGAATTAAAATTGTTTTTTTTATTCGAAAAAGGCGAGGAAGAAATTATGATAGCGAAGGTGTATTTAGTTAATTTATATGTTGAAGAATAAATTTTCTATGACGATTTATAATGTGTCATTTTCGATTTGCAGCCTTTTTTACCCGGCCAACGTTGGCCCCAAAGTTGCCCCCAACGTTGGCGACGGTGTTCACACGATGGAGAGTTGGCGCTAAAGTTGGCTCAATGCATTAGGCCAACATAGACTGGGGGCTTAAGGTGAGGAAGACTCTATGAAGACACGTGTAGTAAATAAATCTACATAAATATATACATTACTAATTAAATAGGAGAAACCAATAAGCTTTCAGTAAGTCCTTAAATTATCTAAAGCTTTCAGAGTTGGAAAACTAATTTGAATAATATTATATTAACGGGATTGAATAAATTTTGACTGGGCGTATTTACTTCACAAATATTACGACGTACCAGGATAACGAAGTCAATGTTACACTGACCAATTGAAAAATAATTATAACATCTATTTTGACTGACCATCTAAGGTGGTCTGTTTGGGGTGCTGGGGAAGGACGTTCAGTATTACATAGACATGTCAGACGCACTAACCTGTCCATTCTGGAAGAACCAATCCAAAATAGACTATCTATCACCTTTGATTTATATTGAAATATTTTTTCAAGTTTATACTCTTCAATGTAATATTTAGTCATAGATAAAAAACAGTGATACTATAGCATACCCAATTGGGAATGTAGTGAAATGGCTTTAGCCATTTCAAGCAACGTTTCAATTCTGGTTTGTGATCTAACGCCGGGGCGATACTGAGTATTTTCCAATCTGGAACGTGCCGAAAGTAATCTATATATTACTTTGAATGAAAACTATCTAAAATAACACAAATTATTCGAATAAAAATTTCCTTACGCACGCCGGGATTTGAACCCGAGACCTCCAGATTGCTAGAAGATAGCTTTACCCCATGAATATGTATTAAAGATTCATCAATACGGGACATGCAAAAGCTTACATGACATAAATAAACACAAATATGAAATATCAACATATATTATTTTACCGTTCTTGCCTGGTATTTTTTTTATATATTCTTCATATAAGCTATTACCAACATTTGATATATAATAGTTTTGTACAACAGTAATATAGAAATAAAAGTTTGCTATTAGTTTATATAGAAATTCACTTCTGAAGAATAGTAGTACCTTAGATATTAATATTATTGAGGTATGTTGTTATAGCCTTCTTGTAACTATGTTCCATGCAGTTGAAAACATCTACAAATTCTGCGAAATTATTGCCAACTGCACTTAATCTATGTACAAGTGAGTATATAAATGACTCAGTCCTGATATACTGGTAGTTGTTACAATTAAAAATGATTTTCGATCGAGAAGGTCTATTTAGCATGTTATGAGCCTAATTATTGAGCCTTATGTTATTGAGGTGATTAGGCTCAATAAATCAGGTGTGTCTATAATTCCATTAACAATTTAAAAAATAAAAGTCAATTCGGATATGACTCCTGAAATCATTAATGCCAATGTTGAAAATGTCAAGAGACCTAGAGATATAATTTAGCAGCACCATATAGTAGTACCAGTCCCAGAGGGAAGTCATAAGTGTCATCATCCTTCTGTTATCTTCTGTCTTTTTCGTTTTCATAGAAGACTTGTGAGAATGAATATGAAATACAAGATAGGCAATGATGTAAGGAAGTCGTGTAGAACAATTTAAAGAATTCAGAAGGTATGGGCTGTCGATAAAATAGTTAATTATTTTTAGTTCATGATTACCTACTGGTCAAAAGCCAAATAGAGTCATTATTGTACTGACTGATTTGAGTTATACCTTGAGCATGCTAGAAATTTGTATTTTGACTGACCGAGCACCGATTTATTAGATGCAAATGATCTTATAATACGGTCTTGGTAGGGGAGAAATTTGCAAATTAATTTATCGCTGCATACCAATGAAGTTCAATCGAAGCGGAGAGTGGTTCTAAGTTGGGAACTCGTGAAGTTTCTAACTGATTGAAAGCAGCTAGCGAAAACTCCTCTCCAATAGCTGCTTTCTAGTTGTAGATAATTATTTCTAACATTCAATGGGCGATACGCCAATAATACAACTCGGAGCTTTTTAGCGGGGATCAGTGGGCTCAGTATGAACTGATTTCAAAGCTGAAGAAGTTGCGAAATTTAGTGATTTTTTGAGTATGGTGTTTCATTTTTGTGAGTTATGATTTTAAAATTGGTTACCATGTGAATATGTCAGAAAGTTGGAACAGCCATGGTAGTAAATGTAAGAAATATATGCCGTACAAATTGGTATAGGTACCTATCGTTTAACGTACGAACCTCACCGCGACGATATCATCAAAAATTATATTTTAGGTTTGTTTGTCCGTGTAATTCGGTTCAATTTCAAAATTGGAACTAATTTTTTAAAAATTTCATTTGAGTACCTACCGCACAAGATACCCACCTGCTCGGAAACGTCTGTATCCAGTAAGACTATGGCATCCCAAATTTGGGTAGGTGTGTTGTGAGGCTAAAGGTAGGGGGAGGGGATAGGGAAGATGACGGTGGAAAAGTACTTGACTATTCAGATCTGGTCACTAAACATGGCTAAAGCTATTTCAAGCAATGCTTTTATTCTCAATGGTGGTCTTTCACCAGGTCGATACTAAAAGTATCTTCAACTCTGGAACGTGTCGCAAACACATTGTACTTTATTTTTGAATTAATACATTTTTCTTGTACTAAAATTAGATAAATATGTTGGTAGGATTTGAGATTTCAAAAGTCAAAATTATTGGGTAACTACGCCGTGTTGCGTTTCTTCCTTCTTTAGCCAACGTTTTATACAGCATGAATGGATACTGTAACGTTAAAGAAATGTATCACAAACGGAATTTATAATTTTCGATAAAGAAACTCACAAATCTCACAACGGGGAGGAGGGTATGTATACCGCCGCATCGGGAACCATTTAGTGGATAATTAACATCGCTGACATAGGTCACCCCAAGTGATTTCCTCCGTTAGGTGATTTAGCAGGGGTGCCCGGATTTATGGGATGAGGTTTGTCTAGGTCTTAAAGGTAGATACGTCTGTTCACCTGCTGCGTAGCGGGCCGGTGACTGGTTGAGGGAGACCTTTTCTCTCGAATGACTCTCAGTAATAGGGGGATGAATTCATACTTCCGTCACCCCTGGATACATTGACCCTCGGAGTCCTACCTACCCTTCATGCATTTTTCCTTCCAAGAACTTCCTCTCCTTCTTTTTCCTAAATAGGCCCTCCACACAGCATTCTCAATGATGAAATAGTCCTTCTGGGTCGAGATAATGTTGAAATAATAAAAAATTGTACCAAAAAATTAACCGAAAATCCACACGGCAAAATAATACAAAAAAAATTGAAGTTTAACAGTACTGAAATTCCGAATACAATTTAGATATTTAGACCAGGCTATTGGTTGTAAATGACCTTTCTGATAAACCTTTTTGTGCATCAAGTCAGCAAAATAATATCTGAAAAAAGGTATAAAGCCGATGGGTATCTAATCCGGACCAACCATTAGCATTTCACAGAAACATGTTTAGATTATTATGCAGGTATTTATTTTGTTGTTTGATGAAACAAACGGAATTAAGAATTTTTTTACTACCTTTGTATATACCAAACAGCTAAGTTTAAAATGAAATGAACAATTTTATGTCTATGTAAGTAGCAAATTTTAGAGGGTATAAGAACTTTACACAAGTTAAAACATATCATTTTGACATACCTAACATTATTGTTGTGAGAGGAATAGTAATGTAAGCATGTTACTTATGTTAACATATGTTCAACAATCACGAAACAACGTTGTGCAAAAATTTCACGGTAGGTACCTAACCTATCTACATTACATATGTACCTACATAACATAAAACTGTCTTATTTAGACAAATAATTGCATTTAATTTAACATAAATCCTTTCATACGGCATGTCTCTCTAACTTTTAGGAAAATACAACTCTTTCAGCCTAGTGATTCATTCAATAAGTATTCATTCATAATCATTATTATTACACTATTCAGTATTACACTATTCATAATCAACCACATGGAGCTTTTAAATGGGTATATATGTATTAAAAATAATCAATTATGGTACAGAAATGCACTCAAAGATAATATCAACAAATGTCAGAGAAAATATGGAAGAGACAAATATACAGAAAATAAAAAGGTAACCAGAACCTCTAGTCCTACTGGGACTCGCGTCTCCATCAATGGAACTATTTCCACCTAAATAATTTCCGTCATTTTAGTCAATCTCTTACCCACTTCATTTTTTTAATTACTAACATTTGCTACCGTTCCCTTCTTATTTTTATTATGTCTTTGTCTTTCATATTTTCGTTGAAAGTTGTTGATAATATATTCGATGATTAAATATTAAAATGATATAAGTTTTTAAGCTTCAATAAGTTAATACTGGTTAATTGGATATATTTTTTTAGTGTAACGCCCTAATGATGTAATATAAATTGATAAAAAAACTCTTGCTCTTTATAAAATAACATTTTGAATACAAGGCATGAGTTTTTTTTTTTACTTTGAGTTAGAGCCGTACATTAATTTCTTGAAAATCGCTTTAAGTATGTGCCTTTCGTAGTTCATACAAAATACCAATTTGAATTAAAATTAGAACTTAAATTTTGGTACATCAATTTCTTATTCAATCAATTTTCCTTACAAATCCAAAAACACATTTAGCATTGGGAACAAAAAAGCTTTACCTTAAAATTTCACCATAAAACTATCCATGGTAAATGCGCTTGCGCGGATAGAACATAAGTTCCGGTTTCCTTCATATGGAAAACCAGTCTATTAGAGAAAGTAAGTTGAAAAGCCGCGAATTTAATTTTAGTACTAAAACTAAAGAAAAAACTTACATATTTCACTTTTTTAAAACTAATCAATCACAAAACACTAAATCACTTGTGAAGTTTTAATTATTTTGACTGTTTTGTAAATTGTATTGCGTGTTAAGTTGGTATGAGTTTTATTGTTTAATATTATTTTGTTTTGAAAAGTGTTTCGAATTTGGTGATGTGAAAATGATGGCCGAGGACATAAAACTATTCTGGGAATTTATAAAATGGTAAGTTTATATCTGTTTCCATGTATTATGATTGCCATCCTGAAGTAGAAACCTTTTAAGAATGTGCTAACCTACTTTGAAAGTTTAAATTAAAAAGCACCCATATTACTAGCAGCTTAGATTTTCATTAAAATAACAACGGTTATAAGTGATTTTTCTGTAAATACTATACAATATACTCCTTTCCCAAAGCAAGGAGGACTATGAAACTCATTTTTAATCGAAATGAGGAGAAGTGCGTTGAACAATAAGAATAAGTTGCAATTGTTGGCATTGTGTTGGGTAATCCCGCAATCCCTTTTTTCTTCTGTAGTTCTCTAGTTTTTTAAGTAAAAATAATTTATGCATCGATGACGTGCCATGGTATTCATTTAAAAATTTGTTGATGTTTGATAAAAATTATTTTATCCCCACGCACAAGCTTTTCTCGATGCCTTTAACATACTGGGGATATTTTAAAGGAGAGGGGAGGGGGTGTTGTCAATAAGAAGAATAACGAACTATGGTCTTGAAGAGACCTAAGTTACCTATAGGTTGTTGGAGGGAGAAAAAAAAAGCCATTACACAGCCAATCCCTTGTACCTCTACTAAAGACATTATTAGTTTTTAAACGGGTTACTAATAATTGAATGGTCTGGTAAATATGCAATATACTTGAGTGCCGTCTATACGTCAATATTGTTAATAACAGCCTTGACCTGTCAGGTTCGTGTCTCCGCTTATGAGATTATCTTTATTTTTTTAAACGTATTTTATTATGCATGCCATCGCGTTAATCCACACCTAATAAAGCGAAACGAATATATTTTTCTGAGTCTGCCTTTTATTTCACTGACACGACACGAAGGAGCAATGAAATCGATAACTCAACAATTAACATCGAATCAATATTAAATTGTATCGAAAACCTTCGATTGAAATCAATACTGTGAATACAGTTGTTGTAAACAGGGATGACAAACTGTTTTTGTTAAAACTAGTTATTTGTTTACCGAACAGAACATGGCTTGTCATCGCAAGGCCTTTCAATTTCAAAGGCTGAGTCAAAACGAACTTTCTAATGAAATTTTTCTATGAAAGGCTGTCACAATAGTAAATAAGTACTTCTCCGAACCTGGGTGTTTTTTAAAGTTTTTCAACAACAATAAATAAGGTAAGCACCTTTGTCAGTACCGTATTATAAAGGGTTTGTCAAACTTCTTATAAAATTTTATCACGACATACAAACTGCGAGTGAAGGTTGTACGGTGGGAGAAGTAAAGGATGAAGGTTGTGAAGTGTTAAGTATTCACTTCTGATAAATAAACATTATGCTTTAGCCATATTAAGAACATTTCGATTCTTAGGCTGAGGTCAAACAAGCGTAATTTTGTTGCGTAATCGAGTAACGTCGCCGTGTGGAATAAAACCGAACTTTTATTTAAAACCGAATGCAGCGTAAATTACGCGACTCCAAAAAAACGACTTACGACTCACAAAATTACACTCGTTTATCCTCAACCTAAAGGTTGTCCCTCGTCACAACGGTAAGTAACTATTGAGTGACTTTCACTGTGAAAATCAGTAGTCATAATAATTTTATTTGGAAAAAAAACGATGAAGCAGTTATTTTGGATTATCATTTTGCTGGTTTTAAACATAAAATCGTTCTTCTGTGGATACTACAGACGGATGGCACAACGCATGAGAGCAGAAAGGCCCGAATACGCTATCGTAGTAAAAATTGGTTGCTTTCATTTTATTTTGCCGTTAATTATTTATTTGTTAATTGGGAGCGGTTCACGTGCGTTGTGCGTCTATACGAAGTTTTTGAGCAATGAGTGGTCCCTTCAATAATATTATTTTAGATGCAAAGATTTTCGCGGGTAACTAAATAAGTTATTTATTTGTTTATATACCCACGCCATGAAGGCTTTTATATTGTTTAAGGTAAGTTGTTCAGAAGTACAATAATGTAAGTAAATATAAGCGGGTACAGTACAAGTTATTTTAGAGAGTTAAGTTGTAAAGAGGAGTTCAACAATTATATACAATAACAAGAGTACAAGATATGTACTTAAGGCGATCCACTACGGCGTGTAATATTTTGAATCGAGTCGCTATCAATAACACACCTTACGTAGATGGCGATAAGGCTTAAATTCCCGCTTCACACCATCCACCTGTTTTGATTTAAGCAAGAAAAAAACATGGCCAAAAAGTGCCTTTTATTTTATTTTGTGGATGTTCAGGCACAAATATTTAAATGTTTTTTGATTATCTTATAAATAACTTAATTTGCCACATTATACAGTAAAACCATAATCGAAAATGGGTTCGTAAGTAGGAGATTTTTAACTTTAAAGCAGTTTTTATAGGCCTATACATTATTTTTTTCTGGGCTTATAAAAAGACTTATCTAGAAAATACTCGATTATTTCAAAGGCCAGGATGTATTCTACTCGCAGTATTTAATTAAAGCATCTGAAACCTTTCTAGGCGACCGAATTTTCAAACCAAAAACACATGATTTTAAATTACTACGTAGTGCATCGCCTTAAGGTAGTAGTTACAGAGCAATATGTAGTAACCTTGCTGTAGTAAAAATAAACATGTTTTTTACTGTTTTTTTTTTCACCAACCCCACACAAGAGGCCACGAGGTATAATAATTACCCTAAGGGCCTGTGTCTTCTTTTGAAATCTTTTGATGGTCTTTTTTAAGGAAAGGGAGGAGGGGAAGTTCTGAGAAGGTAAAAGGTATTACGATCGGGTAGGAATCTAGGGATCAGTGTGTCCAGGAGTGACGGACATATAAATGTATACGGAACAAGGATATGGGTCGAGAGGCCAGACGAAGAGGTCAAAGGGTCTGCCCAATCCAGCTTCTCCCGATCTGGCACGCCACGCAGCTGGTGGGCAGGCGCATCCCAATACACCTCGTAGCGAACCACTCGGGGTGACCAGAAGCAGAGGTGTTGGTTTCTAATAAATGTTTCCCGGGGAGCGGTACCCAAACCCGCCTCCCAAACTGTTGTAAAAGATGTATGTATTTAGTACACCTTTATTACCCCAGATTGGGTATTTTACAGAACACAGCTAAAGTATGATAACTGTATTGTGTAATATGGTAATACAATAACGTAGTTAAAGTAAGTTTGTCATATAAATATAAAAACTAAATATGAACAGTTTGTTGTTAGTACGTTTGTTATTAAAAAATAACATTTATTACGCGTAGGTACTCGCAAGGTAATAAAGTTTGTTAAATTCATAGCACCCAGTCTGCTTTTTTTTTTTTTTTTATAGTGAATACCTCACAAGAGTCCCAACTGCTCCCGTCTGGAGCCAGTGAGACTATGGCATCCCCAATTGGGGGATGTTGTGAGGCTGAAGGTAAGTGGGGAAGGGAAAGAGGAAGGTGGGGAAGTACCTGGCTATTCAGATCTAGTCACTAAACACGGCTAAAGCCATTTGGAGCAACGTTTCAATTCTGAATGGTGGTCTTACACCAGGGCGATACTGGTAGTATCTTCCACTCTGGAACGTGCCGCAAATATACTATATATTATTTTAATTAATTAATTGTGAAATAACACAAATTAATCAAATAAAATTTATTTGCGCACGCCGGGTTCGAACCCGCGACCTTCGGAATGGCAGTCCAATGCGTTACCACTGGACTATGCCGGCCGTCTATTCGCTATTTTGAAATTACAAACTGAATCGGTCACTGTGCGCCTTCATGATAAGTCGGTCAAGTTGAGTAAGTCCATCAAAGTGTGTAATTAAGATCATCGATTGGAATTCTTAATTTATACGTAATAAATCATAAAAAATAAAAAAATAATTAAATTAAATATAATTAATGTATATAATGAGATATTTTTTCCGAAGTTTTTAAATTTCATGGTTTAAGGTGACGATTGTTTTATGTATTATGGTACTTCGAATAACATTAGTCCATGGAAAGCTATAAGAAATAATGGGTGATTTCAAACATGGTATTATTTAAATGAAACGGTGGTATTATTACAAAAAAAAGATCCTAAAACTTTTGTAATGAATTCTTGGTCAAAATGCATAAATATAACATTCTGAATAGATATAACAAAATGCTTGTAGATTTTTTTCATTTTCACCTGAAAACAGCATTATTTTAAAGCATTTTACATGGTCGTGTGTGGATACATTGACAGCCGAGAAATACCAACTTTCCACTAAAACAGTCGCAATCTTAGTTTACGTAATTCGTCGTCTGATATTTGCGCTTGTTTTCACAAATTTTTCAGTAGTAAACGTAAGTGCTGAAAAGTAGTGACATAAAATAATGGTCAATAAAATAAACCATGACGATAAGTCAACACGCCGATACAAACAAGCATGCTTTACAAATAGACCAAGACACATCGGACATGACTTAATAGCATAATAGACTACACGCCGATTCAACCAAACAGGCATAAAAAGACAAATAAACCCATGAACGACGACAAAACAATATACATGCTGACACAACTAAATGTGTTTACAAAAATGGAAGAATATCCCAAAATACCGACAAATCATACTTCTCACAGAAGCAACAGCGCTACAAAGACAAGAGATGAATCCAACAAATGGTTTTTACGAGTCTATGTAATTCACTCTAGTTAGGCTGAACTTTAAACACCCTTTCTAAAGCAACGCCGGCTATCTACGTATACAGCGTTTGTAGTTTGTAACCACCAAAGAACCACTATCGCTAAATATTTGATGACTATTGATCGACACGTTTCGCCGTATCAATTATTCAACCCTAAATAAGGAGCCGGCGTACCGAGTGCCTAATGATTTCTAGAGACATTGTTCTTTTTGAAATATTGAGGGCTGCTTCTAAATAAGCGATGGTCTGTCTTTATTATTTTAAGGTTAATGATACATCATAGAAAAGTACATTCGAGTGAGCAATTTATTTTTGTATGAGCTGCGGTAGTCTGAAGTTGGTTTTATTTTCAATGGTTTCTAAACCGGGAAAGGAAAATAAAAATATTGTGCATAGTTCATCATTTTTAATAATAGACTACTACAGACGTATCAGAAAGATAAACCAACGCAATTATATATTATGTTGAAAGGAAAACCAGAATTGGTGCTTTATAGGTTCGATTCCCGCACGCTGGCTCGAGGTATCTATACTAAAGAGATATTATAAAAATATATTCTCGCGTAGAATAATAATTGGTAAATGGGTATTAAGGGTAGTGCTTACAAGAATTCATAATCAGCTCTTACAGATGGCGTTAATTTCATTATTTTAGGAAAATAACTTTTTGCAAGTTATGCTTAAAAATACGAGTATAAGGATGAATTATCTGATTGCGCCCGTTCAGGTGAAGTATAAATGAAAATAAAAAGTTTTCCGTGTACAAACCCAATTCTTTTAAGAAAGGCATACAAATACATCGCATATAACATTGCGTTTGTATGTTTTTCTTGATGTAATTGAGTTTTTAAATTCATTTTTGTATAACATATGTAAACAAATAATTCATCGTGATATTTTAAATTTATAACTTGCGATAGGTGTATTTTAATTATATTACCAAATTAGCACCATCTATGAAATAGCAGAATATGATTTTTAATGTAACCAAATTTGAATCATCGCGACTGTTTGATTACATGAAAAAAATGAGGCGTCGAAATTCATAGTTCTCCAGGTACCATTTTTCTTAAGTTTCCTGCTGCCAGGACTCGTCGTAGATTCGTTAGAGATAATGAATCGTTTTTATATTTTTAATGTAGTAATCTTTCGATCACATTATGATATTTTCCATTTAAATACTCTAACCTAACCACACAAAAAATATAAAACATCGAAAAAACATGTTAAGTTTGGTTTCTGAAATATAATGTTTCGTTAGAAACTGAGTAATTATCATTTTACTTCTTAGTATTTGTAATACGAAAATCTTGTTTTTGTTAATGCGTTTTAAAAAAATTGTAAACTAAATAATTAACTGGAAAAATACTTATTACAGTTATCCATGTTAACATTCTTTCTTGATACTTCATGAGGTTATGACAACCACGGTGGTTATAATAATATTACTGTCCTAAACAAGGAATGCTTATATCGAAAGATAATCACTTCAACTTGAGATATTATACAATCGAGCGATTGGTGTCATATATTGTCAATGTATTATATTATTCAATTTATACCATTCCTCAAACAATTAATATGGAGACATATGAAGCTACTTACAGCGGTTTAAAGCCAATGAATTCACATAGATTTCACATTAATCTCATAATTTAGGTTTTATAAATTTGACACACTATGGCAAGCGAACGCTCAAAACGTTTATTCAAACATAGCGTAATATGCCAAAAGTTGCTTAAGTGGTTGGTTATACGGCACACATTCTGTATTTTTTTTACCTTGAACCATTATTTTCTCTGGAGATTTAACGGTCGTGTGCCTACCTACAAGTTAAATAACTACAGTTAAAAATTAAATAACTACAGTTATAAATTAATAATTGGCATTTAAGCAGAAAACTATAATAGAGAAAAAAATCCTATAAGCATTATATAGGAAGGTATTTACGACGGAAAGGAAGAATTTTTGAACGCTGTTGAAATCAAATCCAATCCATCAACTAAAATAAACATATAAAGTATCTAATGTTGCAAAATATTAACCACCACGAAACGATGAAATTAAAATAGTTCTATGAGTAATCTGAAAGTATGTTGCCTGTTGTATGCTGATTACTAACAGTATTTCTTGGATGAACGAAGTATGTATGAAGAATGAGTTAATGATGAATTTTATAAGTCTATGTAAAGTCATGGTATTTGAGAGAGAGAGTGCGAAAAAGTGTGCAGTATATTTGTGAATGGAAATACGTTTGTGCATTTGGAAAGTATGTTTACGAGAGATGGGAAGGCTGATAGAGATATTGAAAGAATGGTAAATGCAGGTAACTCTATTAATAAAGGACTGAACTCGGTTGGCGCTGGCAAAAAAATGTCCAAATAAGCGAATCTAGCAGTCCACAATGGAGTATTGATACCTAACCTCATAAATAGCAGCGTGGCATTGAGCTGGCAGAGTAAGGAAATCCCTGAGGCGTATTTATTTATTTATTTCTTGGATAATTTGTAAAGCGCCGCTTTTGTGAGACATCAACTCAGGGGCGCTATGTGTGATAGAATCGTGTATGATCGATGGGAAATGTGGAGATCAGCAAAAAATTTAAGTCTGATATAGGTGTGATGAGTAAAATTTGGAAAGGGACTCAGATGGTTTGGGCATGTAGAGGTAATGAATGTAAGGAAAATATATGATGCAAATGTGAATAGTAGAAGAAGTCGGGGAAGATATGGCACGATCAAGTGAATCAGATACTTGAGTCGGGCCATGTCAAAACCCCGAATTATATAAGAGTATGTATGAATGTGAACGTTGCAAGGAGTGTGTGCCAAGACCGGGTTATTTGGCGGTCGGTCCTTTCTGTCTACCCCTGCATTGAAACGGCGTGATGATTAATTAGTTAGTTAGAATCTTTAATTAAATTAATTACATAAATATTATATCTTCAACACATCAGACCATCAGAATCCAGTACAACTCAAAACGTCCTTAGCAGTTTTAAACTTCCTTACGGGTCGGTCCACCGATTGCCTGAATTTGGATGAAAAAATATTAAGTGAGGTTTTTTGATTTCTTGATTATTTTGGAATTTGTTTGGAATAGACTTAATGTTAACTGACAAAACCAAGGTACGTGTGACGTTACGTGTACCTCGCCAGGTTTATATCGTTTTGGCGGGTGTATCGAACATGAAACCACGAATTTATTGCATTTAATATAATAAAATTTACGAGTTGAAAAATGCACCAAAATAATCGGTTACTTGGCGAATCAAGCCGGAGAAAAATCAAAATGTTGACAAACCAGTCGCTGTGCGAAATTATTTTTCTCACCTAAAAACACCTGCGTCTGAAACGTAAACAAGTTGTGGTAAAGATATTGACGTCACAAAAGGGCTTGATAGAGAAATTATAAATAGCAAAAAACACCACAATATTCGGCAGGAAATTTCAAAAATTAATACGAGTGGACGGAACACCTCCAGTTTAAACGCGATCTGTTAATTATAATTATAAATTTCTGAGTGTCAACTGAAATATATAGTAGCTTCTATTCCTCCATCACGGCACAATCATTTTAAAGATTAAAACTATTTCTAACGAGCTGTTTACGGCCGGCACTCTATCAGCTGAGTCAGACACATCTGTCATCATTACAATAATGGGGCGTCTCCGTGTGCCGGCTCTTGTAATCAAACGACTGAACTGCCCACTGCCGGTGATCACCTAGAGGCTGGCCAATCCTTGCTGCATTGATGCTGACAACCTAGAGGCCGGCCAATTCTTCCTGGCTACCGACTGAATTAGCCATTGATGCTGAAGCCTAGAGGCTGGCCAATTCCTGCTGGCTACCAATTGAACTGGCCACCGCTCCAGCAGTCGCCTACGCCATTTGCTGTATCGTATGGCGCGATGATGCACAATGTGCTCCAATCTGAAATTATCGCTGAAAGAATTCCGATTGTCTCAGTTTTCTATCTGTGTTTAAATCCCAGTTGTATTGAAATACATATAACTATTTCTTGTGAATTGGGTTGGCTGTAAAAAATTAGAAGTACCTATAAGCTACACCCCTTTGTACGTTCTGTATACCAGTACAATACTTGTAATTAAAATGTGAATTTTGATTCGAATCATCTTTCTTTTATGATGGTTTCGATAGAACACCTCACGGTGTTTTACTTAAATCATTACCCAGGTTGAGGACTGATGTGTGCCGGTGCTTATTATTTACAGTCTTTTCTTGTGCAGGCAAACACGTTCCGTACAGCGGGGTTTGAAAAATTTAACTTTGATAGTTATTTTAAGTATAGTTTCGAAATTTATTAAAGAAATTGGTACTTTTGTTTGAAGGTGAACATTTATAATAACAAAAAAATTAACTAGGGTGCCTTATTCTATTATAGCCATGAGTGTCAAACTAAAATATCTTTAATGTCTCTTCCACGCATAGAACATATAGTAACACTCCTTGTATAAATCCATAATTGGCATTCACACGTAACTACGTACCCTTCTGGTATTCCGATATTTGACGTAACTTAACCCAACTCAAGTATTTTAAACTCTTGACTGTGCCACGTGTTCCTGATTCTTGCTCTAGCATTAGCACATCGATAAAGGTGTATCGACTATTTTGTCGGTATTTTTTCAATGTTTTTTAACATGACTGCAGATCGCCAACGAATTAATTATTAACTGTGAATATTTAGTCAACATGGTGATAAAACATTTATAGACGTGCTAGTGCTAGGGGCTCATAAGTGTTCACTGTCCACGATTTCGGCACGGAGAAAAATGAGTATGGCTTTTTTATTAAAATAATGTTAAATAATGTCATTCAAAATATATTTGAACACGTGTTCGTGCAGGCAGCCTTGTTCTATAAATATATAGAATGAAATACGAAAATATTATTATTTTTAAGAACACGCATTCCGACTTCCTCATAACATGTTCAGTCTAACAATATAGAAAGCGTTCACCACAAGTTTCTTAGGTGCGTAAATTTAAAGCTTAGAATTCCAATTGATTACATTAATTATGTCAGTTTGATGAATCAATTGCATCTAATAACACTGTCTGACAGGAGAATTATGTCAGACCTGGTTGTGTTACACAGAGTCATTAACAACTTAATTGACAGTCCTGCCATCGTTGCCATTATTAGTTTCCATGTGCTGACTAGGAATAAAAGACGAAATATAACATTATTCTGCAATACATACACAACCAACTATCAGACACACTCACTGATCAATAGGATGCATGATCTGGGCAACAAATGTGAGGGGTACTATTGATATATTTATTGACTCCATTTATAGAACTAAGCGTAATCTATAGCAGCACTTTGTTGAATTCTATAAATTAGAGTAGCGTTAGTAATGTAGTTTTAGATATTTGTCTTACATGTAGTATTGTTCTAGTTTCTTTAACAATGATTTACTAATACTATTTTATATTTATCAGCTTAATATTTTTTTTGTATAATTTTCCTGTTTTAAAATGTATTTAAAAGCCCGGCTGGGCGCAAAACCAAATAAAATAAAATATGATATTTGTGATTTAATGATACTTTGTTATGAAATATGTCAATTCATTCGTTTTAGGCCTCCAGTCCTGTTTTTAACAGGAAAATAATTAATTTGGCTAGATTTTTAATAAATTAACAATATTTCATATCAGCAAGTTTACTCCGTTTGTCCTTATCAATTTGGGCATTATTATTACTACGCACATAGAAACATGAAAAATGCTGATTTTGCAGAAATTGCAGATGCGCTTATCCTAGTAAATATAACGACGAAATGCGAAAATATTTTAATTTTTATGAACACGTGTGACGACTCCTCATAAAACCATCGTGTTTCAGTGATAGTTTTTTAGGAAAACTAGCAATTCATTCCTTAAAGACCTGCAGCTCCGTTTTCAAAAGGAAAAGGAATAATTTGACCAGATTTTGACAAATAAGTTTTCTCCGTTTGTCTATTTGCTCTTCACGATAAAACCATAAAAGCGTCACTATATTATTCTTGTTCATTACGTTGATATCGGCAGTGCAATCGTGCAGACATTTTTAATTACGTATTACGATTCTACGGTGTTTTAACACAATAAATTGTATGAGACTGTGTTTTACATTTCCGGGGGAGTGAAGTAAATAATATGCTGTATTTTTCTTCATGATTGCGCAACAAGTTGAACAAGGAATTTTCTTTCATGCAGCAATTGAGAAATACTTTCTCGTTAGTAATGTGTTCCATCGGGGATATTTTCTGTAGCATTTTTAAAGGTCCACATTGCGTTATTCAATGTTTCAGTGTCCAACCATCTATTCCATCCAATATCGAACATTCATCAAAAAGCTTTGTTGCAACGGTAACTACATTAATGAATGTCTTTTCGAATTATTACAAATTATTTCTCTGGTATTTTATCAACTAGGAACCAACTCTTTGATTTTTTCCAAATATTCAAGTTCATAAGCTCAATCTTCAATATATTTTTTTATTTTTTTTTATTAGGTACAATATTTTTTACAATTCAAGGTTTTCAGAAATGTAGGCTTCACTGGGTGGCTTGCCCGTGCTGAGGCCTTCATTTTATAATATAAAAAAAACTACATAATACATTTAATGAGAAAAATTATACATTTAAAATTAAAAATACATAATAATATATTTAAAATTTAAAAAAAAAATAGTACATTGAAAATAATCTTGTGTGTTTGTGAGTGATGTGTGTTTATATTGGTTTTGTGTGTTACGTGTAGGTTTTATTTTTATTTTATGCTATGAAATTTTGGTGATATTGTCTTTTTTGTTCTTCCATTTTGTAATTTTGTGTGTGAATTTATTTTTATTTTCCTCAATTTTAATATCAAGTTTTTAACTGTTGAAAGCTTTTATTGCGTGGTATTGGTAGTGTCTTTGTCCAAAGCTTGAATTTACTGTCAGAGTTTTTATGTTTTCTTTGTACGCTTGTCTAACTGGTCTGTTAGTGTTATTTTGTGTTTGTTAAAATTTATTTTTTTTGTCAAAAATGTAGTTTAGTAGTGTTTTAACGTATAATTGGCGTATATCTAGTACGTCACAGCTGTTGAATATTTGCTCTGTATCAGTCAGTCTATGTTTTTTAGTATTACCTTTAAGATCGTTTTCTGTGCGGTTTCTATGTAATTGATTGCCGAGTTTGTTGCTTCTCCCCAAGCAATAATTCCATATTCTAGTATTGATTGGCAAAGTGCAAAATATATTGTTTTCAACTGTTTTATTTTATATATGTTTCTTATGTTTAGGAAAATGTGTATTGTTTTGAGAAGTTTATTTGTGATTTGTGTGATGTGAGGTGTCCATCTAAGGTTATGGTCAATTACGATTCCTAGATACTTTATTTGTTCTGTTTTTTCTAGAGGGCAATCGCAAAGGTTGGTGTTTAAGCATTCGTGTATTTTTATGGTGTTTGTGTTGTTTTTTGGCTGTCCCGTGCTATTTATATTGTATGTTGTGAATTTTGTCTTTGATATGTTAAGTGTAAGTATGTTTGAGTCTAGCCATGTTTTCACTTGCGAGATTCCCAAATTCGCTATGTTATATACACTATTCCAATCCTTAGATTTGAAGAGTAAAACTGTGTCATCAGAATAGCTTACTATTTCACCGTCTATTTTCATGCTGCAAAGTTCATTTATGTAAATAGTAAAAAGAACGGGCCCTAGTATGCTTCCTTGTGGAACTCCATATGTAATCGGCAGTGGTTTACTAGTATGGTTGTTAAGTTTGACTTGTTGTGTTCTGTTACTCATATAACTTTTTAATAGTTGAAGTTCCTTGCCTTTGATACCCATGTTTTCTAATTTTTTAAAAAGTGAATTGTGGCAGATTGAGTCAAAGGATATGTATATTATCAATAACTGAATATGGATATTTGTAAGTTTAAAGCTTGACTTTGTCATCATCGTTGATCATCTTCGTTAATTTTTATCATTCGTTAACTATGTACATAGATTATTATTTCAAAAATGGGTTTGTTCATTGGTATCCTAACCTAACCTAACCCATCTCCGTATTTGGTCTAACGGTCCATAAAGTTAATATGAGTTATTTTTTATATGTTTTTCAATAAAGCGTCAAACGACCATCGATCTAATAGAATTCGTATAAAATTTCGTTCGAACCCACAGAGCTGGAAAAGGTAGATAACCTATTCTAACCCTAGTAAAAGCTGACAAAAATGTCTCTACGTTAAAAATAGTTTTTTAACAGCTAAAAAACGATTTCTTACCGAAACAGATATTGGTACCTACCTACCTGCTAACAATAACAACTCAGTTACGAATGCGTTTGAACTTTTTTTTCCTCTGGATGCATTTCGTCTTATTTTTGACAGTGAAAAGAATATTACCAAATTAGGTTAAGATTTTTTTTTTTGTAGACACTTACACTCTTACGTGAGGAAGCGCCACTCGGCAAAGTAAACGAAAAATTAATCACGATAATCCATTGGCTGTGAAAATATCATCAACCTCACAATAACAAAATTAATATTTCTGAGCACCATAATCCACGATGGAAATGATCTTTTTGCGAAAAACTTCGATGACCTAATGATTTCCGATAAAAAATTATCACCACTCGAAAATTTCTGTTGAGATTTCTGTTTTATGGTTAAGAAAGCAACAAGCATTTTTTTCTGTATAGTGCCATTACTATGAATATCGGAACAGCAATGCATTCAACGCAGCCAGACCTGTAGTAAAATACATAATTCATTGACAATGCTGGTATCTATGCCTCCCTACCTGAGTACATTTATTTGGCGCCCTTAGAGGGAGGGAGATGGGGAGGGGAGGGCTAACAAATTACCTTTCTCGGTAGTATTCATTCCGCTAACTGAAGACTGACGCCCTGGGTAATTTAGCTTCCGCTGAGAATGATAAGGCGAATCCATAGACATAGTTGCAATGAAGATAGTAGACATGGCATTAGTTTTTGAATTCAAACACTTAAAAAACAATCAAAAGGTATATTGTACTATGTATGTCTAGGTCAAATCCACTGAGTTGAATTATTCCTTGGCTAGCTAAGCCCTCCATAAAACAAGCAATGTTTTCCGCTTACTATGGTGGTAGTAGGAGATTTTCAAATATTGTCGGATTATTCGTAATTTGGAAATATTTAACATTCTTTAAAATAATAAGAAAAAAAATATTGAAGAAAGATTTATAATGTAATATTATGTAATGTAAGTGATAAGAATGGCCCATTAACCCATTTAACGTAGTTTTTTCACAAATTTTCAAGACTTTAAATCACTTTTCAAAAGTTCGTTGAACCGTGTTGAATTGCCACTGTCCTGAGTTGCACTGTTAGATATTTCACTTAACCTTATTTTCATGTCTTCTTCCGGATTCATCCTGGACATACTGACCCCCAAATTCCTACCCACCCCTCATACCTGTTCCTTTAAAGAACTTCCTTTCCTTTACTTCCTTAAAAATGCCATCCATACAGCATCCCCAAAGATGACATAGGCAATGAGGCAAATCATTTTTCTCAAGGCCTCCTGTGTAGAGCTAATATAGAACATGATAATAAATGATAAAATTATAATCTTGAGCGGCTGAAATGAATTCGTAGTGTAAAAAGAAGGGATATTTAACCCTACTTTCAAGTACTTCACTCAAAATAGTCAAAATGACTCTTGGCACTCTACCAGATTTTAAATAATTAAGCAACTGTTTGAAAATTGCTTGAAATAGGCAGGACAAAAGTTAACAAAATGCGGTAGTAATGATATTATTTCCTGAGGCGTACGTGTGTTAAAACTATTTACGCCCGTAAAATAAATGTGAAGATCTGGATAGAATGCAAGACAATTAAAACGTACTAAACATATTATAATAAAAGTAACTACGGATCATTTAAGACGAGACAATACCTCTAAATCGTCGGAATCTTAAGGGCGTAAGTGAAGAAGAAATGCACAGAAATATTCGACGCGCGACCTCTGGTGTATTGGAGAGACCAATGGTTGAATTTGCTTTAGCAAATCTCTAAAATAAGGTAATAATGATATCTTAACGACATAAGTGATGAGGTCGTGTAAAACAATGTTTGGAGCGCGGCCCCATGTAATGTCGAACCTACAGTCGAACTTGCCAAATGCGCGAAGCAAATAATGGAAAAGCCGTCCAACAAGAAAGACATGGCACGATTAAGTGAGTCAAGTATTTGAGTCGGGTCATTTCAAGAGAATAAAACAAGGAGTGTGTGGCAGGATAATCCTTTCTGTCTACCAATGCGGAGAAATGCAGTGGTGTTAGTTAGCTGGATGTTATAGAGATACTGACCGCCTTACGTGTTTTAATTTTACATAACTGATAGACAACCACTAATGCATTGATCGTTATTCATCAGATATCTAAAATGTTAAGTTTATTATAATTAATTCCGATGAATTCGTAAAGATATATTTTTTTCAGAGCTATCCCAACGGATTTAAGTTAATTCTATTTAAGATTAATAAAAATGGTACGTTACCATTAAAATATATTTTATAAAACGTTTAACATAAATATAGGTAATTAGCGTTAAATACCAGATTTAATTTTTATAAACAGTGATTTAGGTATTTCCCGAAGGATTCCTTTAGAAAAATCTGAAAATTTTGTAATACATTTGTGAGAAATAATTAAAATAAACCCCACGGAAAATCCTTGAGATCTAACAAATTCTTGAGAAAATGCTGTTCGAATAGTTAATACATCGTTAATATTATTTGGACTGCATAGTTCCGACGGGTAGTATATATTTCATGTAAATCGCTTTGAAAACTACCTCCAGTAGTTATAGTTAGATTCGCTCTGGGCACAATCATGTTTCCTTACATAATTTAAGTTGGCTTTTAGTTTGGTTTTTCCACTGATTTTTGACTGAGGGCTTTTCCACTGATGGTTTATTCATAAATATATAATTATACTATAATATGTCGGGCGGAAAAATAAAATTTGCATTTTTTAAGAGAACTGATCTAAACTGTGTGATTCTATAATGTCCCCGCTGGTCCGTATGTTGTGAGGAAGAAGGGATTGGAGAGGCAGAAGGGATTGGAGAGGCAAGGATATCGGCTAGAGAAAGGTTGGGAAGTACCTGGCTAATCTGAGCTAGTCACCAACACGGCGAAACTAGTTTGGATCAACAATACTTATATTTTGAATAATGGTACCTATCAATCTAAAAAACCTTTGTGGTTTCACTTTCAAAAATGTATTATTAGGCTTTTTCTAGAAATTCGAAGGATTTATCAAATTTAACCATTTGTATAGCATCATCACTACCCACTACAAACATTCAGTTCGATGACAAATCAGAAAACTTTTGTAAATTGATCAATAAGCCCTGAAAGTGAAGAAAAAAAACTGAAAACCTGTCCTAACCTAGTCAAAATAGTTTTTTTATCTTTCACTTTTCATGACTTTATCACTTTTCAGAAGTGTTCTGATTTGTTACTGTTCTTCTTATTATTCTTTGTAGGTTGAATTTGCTTCACCCTTAGACATTCACTTTGTTTCTGTATATATTTCGCATACCTTGAGGCATCTCTAGGGTAGAAATGTAATACCGACTGTAATATATTATACAGCCCTTATCCTTAGGAAATTATACCGCTCATTGTAGGAGCATTCTTCATTCATGACTCAGAACCTTCCACGTTTTGTTTATTCCATCTCACCTCCGTCTGCCCTTCCTACCATTATTAGGTGCTGCTGTGGAAATGTATAGGGTTTCAAGGCTTTCTGAGCTAAGCATTCCTTGTAACATTTTTACATGGATAAGTACATTTTACAGAAAATTTATTAATCAATGAAAAATTTGATTCTCAACTTTATTAATGCTTTATGAATAATAGTAATTAGAGTTTTTAGATTCGGTTAGCCGAACGCCTTAGTCAAAGTGACCATGTTCAATATCATGTCAGCTTTCTCGAACAAAATCACATTATTTATCTCTAGCAAACTTGCCGATTCCGCGCTTAAATACTTTGGCAAATAATATACAATTGGATATATAAAAATCTATCTATCCTCTCAAATTTCAAAGACACATTCATGTAGGTATAATATTTGGTTTTAATAATATTTGGTTTGAAAGGGAACAAGGCTATGTACTATAAAAACAAACATACGACGTAAACCAGTGAATCTTAATTATAACTGTAAATTATTATAAAATAATGTTAACTTAGCCTTTAATCATGTTTTTGAAGACTATAATTACTGTTTATGTATCGTGTTATGTGTATGAGTATATGTATCAACAAGTGGTGTCCCACAGGATTCACGCCATGGTCCAATATTGTTAATAAATGATATAACAAAAGCATATCATTATATATTTATTTTACTTTTTGCTGATGAGCTCAACATTTTTAAAATTGTTCAAAATATTTACCATTGTAATATTCTTCAAGATAATATCAAAAAAATGTTAATTTGGTGCAACGAAAACTGACTTTACGTAAATATCTCAAAATATAAAATAGTCCGATTTTGACTTGAGAAATTAAAAGAAATCAAAGACTTAAGCATCACTTTTCAATCAAATCTTTATTTTATTACCCATACAATAGAAGAAAGATTTGATCTTTATTTTATTACCTACCCAGAAAGATTATAAAAGAGAGATTATATGTTTAATCTTTCTTTTATTACGTACCCATATAATTAATATAACATTCTGGAATAAACTATTGTTATTATTATTATCACGGAAATCTATAACAAGGATCTACAAATGTTGGGATTTATATCTAGGTTTTCTAGAAATTTCAACAATATTAAGTCTATTAAACTGTTGTATTTTACCTTTCTTAGAAGTCAACTGGAATACAACTTTTCCGTCTGGAACCCACATCACAATATTCATTTACAAGCTATTGAAAGAATACATAATAAATTCTTACGTTTTCTATGTTTCAAAATGGGTATTCCAGCAATTTTGTTTAACTATAACACTCTTTTAAATAAAATGAATATGCTTAAGTTATCTGACAGAAGAATTTTCAGGGTTGTTTCAAAAAATTTGAATAATTCATCAAATTTCAAAGTTGATTTTCAAATTCTGTAAAGTTTCTATTCAAGTCCTGTTGTTATTTCAATAAAATTATTTCATAACATTATACGGAATAATAACAGAACTTGAATAGAACTTTACAGAACTTGAAAATTAACCATGACATTTGATGAATTGTTCTAATTTATTGAAACAACCCGTCCTTAGCATTTCTGTAAATAATTATATAGTATGATTTTTTTCTGAATTGCTTCCATTGATTGATAAGCTATAGGATTCTACTGCGTAATATTGGAAGTTAGGATTTATTTAAGTGGAGAAATTCTGGTAACTAACTACCATATGTATTCCTCATTGCCCAGAATACTTATTTAGGGATATAATTACACCGAGTTCAAGTGAAAATTAATCACTTAACAAATACAAAATATTGTTACCGAGGCAGTTTAGTTATATAAAATAATAATCCACTGTAACAATATATATTTTTTACAATGTAAAAGCCCCTTAAAAGGGCGTTAGTAAAGTAATAAATAAATAAATGTAAATTTTTTCACCCAATATGCGTTATGGAAGATTTTAACACCAATTTTAATTTTTAACATAATATTTGAGACAAAATCTTTAACTGATTAACTTTTAAGATTTCATAAAATAGGTCTTACAATTTTCAATATTTTTTTATCGAAATACCAAAATCTGAAGTTTTGATCGAAAGTATGGTTACTTACTTAAGTTTCAAATCGCAGTTTCTTTGAATTCTTTCTGTCATTTTTATTTTATGTTTGTTTACCAATAAAAGGTAGTAGTACCTTTCCTTAATAGCCTTTTCTTACCTCAAAACATCCCTGCCAATAATAAAATAGGTGGGTATCACGTCTAGACATTTTTAAATATGATTCCAAATTTAAATGTTTTCAGAAACATTTCAGAATGAACCATTGATGGAACTTTTGTTCTTTATTTAAAAGGGAAGGAAGTAGAAATGGTTCCACGAATGTTATCTCGGGAATCGGAAGATAAAAAGGCAACTGCATTCCGCAGACTTTTATTGACTTTCTTTGTTCGGAATATTAGACATTCAATACTTTGAAGATAGTTTGTTTCATGTTCGCACTGATTGTGTTCTTACAAAAATGCTTTAATCTTTTGACATACAAAAAAACGTTTCAAAAAATTTTAGTATGTTCTTAACTGTAAATAATAATAATTAGTCGCCTGAAATATCAATAGAAATTGAAAATATCTCCCGAGTAAAAATAAATGCCGCCAACGGGAATTGAACCCATGCCTTCTGATGTCTGGGAGATATTTTCGGAGATTAACAGGAGATATTTTCAAAACCTTGTCTTATAAACATAAGTTTATCATTGAAAAGAAATGGTAAGTTTAGTTTCGGTAATTTCAGATAAGTATGTTTGTGTGACGGTTTGTACACAATTTTGGTAGCGGGTACGGGTACCGCCGCCCCGGGAACCGTTCATTTTTCAATAGGTCACCCCAAGTCGATTAATACGTTTGGTGCCTCTTGGTGCCCGGGTTTATGGGGTAAGGTTTGTTTGTTTGACTTGGCGAAGATTGTGTCCGCCCACCTACTGTGTGGCGGGCTGGATTTGGAGAGATAGATTGAGGGAGATCTTTTTACCTCTCCAGCAGAACTCTATCGACCCATCGCATTGTAACGCAGTGGGAGGGATGAATTCAAACATCCGTCACTACAAGTCCGTGAACCAATCTGCCTAGCCATCATCTATCATAGGATTGAATTAATATAGTCCGCAACTTTGCTTCTATCTCCTCTTCCGTATTCTCTGGTATCTAGGTACCCATGTCTTTCGAAGTATTCATATCGTTTATTCAATGCATTTTTTACACTTTTCTTAACTTAAGGCGATGCACTACGTCGTGTCATATTTAAAATTGAGCCGCTATCAACAACAACCCTTACGTAGATGGCGATAAGGTTTAAATTCCCGCTTAACACCATCCGCCTGTTTTGATTTATGTAAGAAAAAAACATGGCCAAAAAGTGCCTTTTATTTTATTTTGTGGATGTTCAGGCATAAATATATATATTTTTTTTGATCATTTTATAAATAACTTAATTTTCCACACTATACAATAAAATCATAACCGAAAATGGGTTCGTAAGTAGGAGATTTTGAACTTTAGAGCAGTTTTCATAGGCCTTATACATTATTTTTTTTCTGGGCTTATTAAAAGATTTATCTAAAAAATGCTCGATTGTTTTAAAGGCCAAGATCCCTAGATTTCTACTCAACCGTCACAACTTTTCCACAGTGTCATTTAGTGATCAGAAAAAATGAAGTTAGAATGATAGAGCTAGATTTTTTTTTCTAATTTGTCTTACTAGATCGTGCCATGTCTCTCTCGGACATACTTCTTCTATCAATCGCATTTGCATCATTTACATATTCTCCTTGCACTCCTTTCATCCGCTCTACATCCCTAAACCATTTCAAAATCCTTTTTTAAATCTTACTCTTTACGATCAGCCTGTCCGAATTTCCACATTTTTCATAGATGGTTTTACACGTGCACCTCAGGGATCTCATTTCTACAGCATTCAGACTTTCATCCTTCATCAGCCAGTTCCTTGCCTCAGGCATACATCAGGCTTGATAACAGCTCACCATTGTGGACTGCTAGCCTCGCTTTTTGGACAATTTTTATAAACTTTCCATTATTAATATTAAAATTGCCCATTCAAATAATTTTTGGATCTTTCCCCGGGTCCGAGGCAGCGTAACTATTTCATCCCTCATATGAAGGGAGGGTTTTTTATATGTGAGTACCGCACAAATGCTCACAACTGTCTGGAACCAGCGATACAATGGCACCCCCAATTGGTATAATATGTTGTGTAACCAAACACGGATAAAGCTATTTCTGATTAGTGGCTTTTTACCAGGGCGATACTAAAAGTATCTAAGCACCATTCTGCAAAGTGTCGCCAATATATTTAATACTTTTTTAGATGAATTAATTGTGTTGTAAAAAAATAAAATTTACTTGCGCACGCCGGGATTTGAACCCGATTAGTAGCCAAGGATTGTAACCACTCAACCATGGATACCATGTATCCTGAAGTATATAAATACCAGCGTCTTTTAGTAAGAAAGAAACGAGATAACAATGAACGAGAAATGGTTATTATCTCTTCTTTTTTTAAAGTGAAACCGCACAAGAGTCCCAACTGCTCCCGACCAACTGGAGCCAGTGAGACTAAGGCATCCCCAATTGGGGAATGAATTGAAGCCAAACACCGCCAAAGCCCTTTTTCATCAGGTCTTATACCAGGGCGATACTGAGACTGTCTTTAAACGCAAATATACATATATTATTTGAATTGAGTAATTTGTGAAAAACTCAACTTAATCAACCAAAATTTACTTGCGCACACCGGGATTTGAACTTAAGATATTCAGTTTGCTATTTGAGAGTCTTACCCCTCGACTACGAAGGCCATCAGGAGGCCGCTTGAGACTAAATAAGAAAACATTATTCGTCCTGAAATTCATAATGAAACATACACACTAACTATCGAAGAACGTAAATTGCAACGATAAGGAGCCTGTTTTTTACAATGTCATCATGCTATCTGACTTCAACGATGAGTAACTCACAAGCAAACATACTAATTTTATATCTTTTTATGAGGGCGCATGTGTGGTGAAGTGCTATTTTAATAATAATATGATTAGATGCATTTGCCGTCTGTCATGAATTCATTTAGATAAATGTACGACTTTTTATACCCCATTTTACTGTTTTATTTTGGATGTAACGACGATAACAATTTAGGAAATATTAGAAGGCTGAGCGCATCGTGTGGTGGTACCAAAGATATTAGAAGAACGAGATGTGCTATGAGCAGTTCATACTGTGTGGAATTGTTTTGCCGAGTGTCGCCGGTTTTGTTCACCAATACTACTGCACACCTTCGCTTACGCTAAGGTATCCGCACTAATACATAGAACAGATTTCTGTGCGTACACGTCCCGATACCGTTCAAAGTACCCTAATTAGGTAGTACTTCGCCTACGGTCCGGCGGCCAACATAGCATATCTCGTTCTTCTAATATCTTTGGGTGGTACCTATATATACATAACTGGTCATTAAATGCATACAGACATCTCGTGCGAAAGATACAGTATCCGTTTCATTGCCAATAAATCGAAGTTATCGAAATATTGTTAACAGTTTCATGCAATGTAACATAAGTATCTAAGATAGTTCACTACATAATTTGATTTACCTCACTAGATGAAACTTGTTCTGCCGTACATTTTTATTTTTTTTATTTCCGATTTTATGTCCGGGTCAAATCTTCCCCATAGGAAAAACTAAACCCTTCCACACACTTTTCCACAAATGATCATCTAGTCAATAAAAATTATGCAAGTGCATTATACTATAAGCAAAATAAATACAAAACAATACAAGAACAACACGTCAACTCACCAGAGATTAAATGGGAAAATAATTCTTCGACTCCAGATATTTTCATATCAGAGGGTTCGGCTCGGTAGAACTCCTAACAGGGCCTATAAATCCTACTGATCCCTCAACATAAATATTTAAAAAATCTTTCGTTACCCTACATGTATTCAAAATGACCGACTTTTGCATCTTTATATATAAATTTGTTGATAGATCTAATATGCCTAAATTTTTAATGACAGAGCTAGATATAAAGCCAGTAGCCGAAATAACGAATGGTAATATTTTTATAGTCTGAGAATGCCAAATTCTTTTTATTTCATTTCCTAAATCTGTGTATTTTCTTATTTTTTCATTTTCAGATTTTCGAATATTACAGGAATTTGGAATAGCGACATCAATGATATAAGTTATTTTTTAAATTTTGTCATTGAAAACTATATCGGGTCTATTATGAATAATCGAAGACTAAGACTATTATAATTACTAATACAATATTTTAATTAAGTTATTTTTTATAATTTTTTTCCTTACTTGCTACGCTAGCTTGCTCCATAGCAAGTTGTCCACGATTTCATTTTGGGTATGATAATAAAAATAAAAAAAAAAACAAAACATCTATATTATTATAATTTGAAAAACAATACAAGAATAATTTTGAAGAAATCAAAATAATATACTCGTAGGTGGTACTTACTCTCAGAATCGTCCTGGTATCAATAATATGAAATAAAATGACAATTCAACACACCTATAAAAAGTGCTTTAAAGTTATGAAACAAAAACTGTGTTAAATCGGTTACATATATGTAACTTTCATAACTTTATAGCACTTTTTATATGAGTGTTGAATTGTCATTTTGATGAGTTATCCGGTCACCCAATAATATATTACTTTAAATGCGTTTAGCTGAGTTTGGTGAGAATATCTGAATAGCGGGGTAGTTCCCTAGCTATATCTTCAATATCACCCTATTCTCGGTACCCTTTTACGTGTCACAGAATTTATTGAATACTTTTTTTTAATAAGAGAACGGTATATTGTTTTGAAGGGAATAATAATATACCCCGTCGAAATCACAGAATTTCTAGTGAATCATGTCTTATGAATTCGGGTAATGTTAAATATTCATAAATACTTTCATAAAGTGCAGGTAATTTCTCCCATACCTTGCGCTCTAAAGCTATTCGGTAAATCCTAATTACCCCCCATTAGTTGACTTTCTCCCAAATGCTATTGTCCACTACGGGTGCGTACTATGTACTATGCACTTACTAAGACAATAAATTAATGTTATTTTTTCTAACGCAGGTGGCGTTACCGTCATCCCTTTTGGGTTATATAAACAAACTATTTACCCTTAGAAAATCATTATTCCTTCGATTTTCGAAGAGTGACGTTCATCAGCTGACAGTGCCAATTGTGATTCATTTCAGTTTTGACTAATTCTGTCAATTCTTTCAGTTCAGATTCAGTGAATATAAATAAATAACCAAGGTAAGCAAAAAAATATTACTTTCAAATATTTAAGTATACTTTTATATTTTAAACAGAATTTTTACAGTACGAGTATTCTATGTAGCTGTCATGGTAAGCAGAGAGATTGAAAATCAGCATCAGATTTTGTTTCCTCCTAAATATAATTTTAAATGTATTTTCTTTGTAATAACACAGTTGTATTTATAACAATATTTTTTGATCAATTACTATTAACTCACAAAAAATTGCCCAATTTTCTCTAATAGCTCATATCCGTACTAGATAATATTTGCAACACATTAAGATTTTTTTTTATTCAGTTTGGTTTAGTATTTTAGCTTATTGATTTTATTAATTTTAATTATTATTTTAAAAAAGTTCAGTGTGGAAAAGGTTGCATATCAGTTCCTCGAAATAAAGACAGTTAAATAAAATGACATAATGTCTTGACAATTTGAATAAAATGAAATAATTTCTTGTTGATTTTTCCTCTCAGCATACATAATATTTAGATAATTAAATAGTGCAAGAACGTTTTCGTTGAAAATATAATGTACATTTTACACACAAAAAATATTTACAAATCTCGTAAAAAACATAATTTTATGTTGTCTATGAATCATTATAAAAATTATGTTTACGTATTTGGTGAAAAATGTGAATTATTTTTTATTTTATTATCATTTTAGATGACTAGCTTCCTGTCAGTTTGCTTGTCCGTAGCCTTCATTGGCCTGTGCATTGCCGATGGAAGCCCAGTTTACCAAGGACCCAACTCTTATCCTGCAGATCAACCAGTGTATACACCGGTAACTATTTTTATATTATCTAACATTAGTTTTTATTGGTGTCAATTTCAGTTAACAGGTCAACAATCATAATTCGGCGAACGCTAGGTTACATAAATAGCAACATTACAATTTCGGTTCGATAAGCGTAACGACCAATAATTTATATCGTTTACCGATCATGGTCGCGCTGTTGATAGCCAAAACGATATTGATAATGCAATAAATTAGAAAACGACATACGCTGGCACACGGAAGTATTTTCTATGAAATGACATTCCTAAACGTCAGACTTAATTAAGTCATGTAAGATACGATCAATTGATTACGTTCCAGCTTCGAGAAGCAAATGTTGTTAGTTAACGGCTTTTGTCTACCGACTGTCGGAATCATATTCTGTCCGTGCTCGCAAATATCGCCAACTAACCATTAAAGACGAAATTCATCCATATCGTATCTACATTGGGCTTTATTGATCACTTCATGGAAACCATTGACTTTTTTTAGACTATGATAATAATATAAGCTTTTAAAATAACTTAACTCAATCTTTATAGTTCAAATGGTGTTAGAAAGCATATAAAGAAATTAAATTTCTTAAATTGTTTTGTATTCGGTCGCGTTGTTGGCTTTGAGATTATGTACAAGCTACATTTTCACTTAGCGATCGCTTAGATTTTCTAGCAATAAAATGACTAACATCTAACAAATTGGCGCGTACAATAGTCTCAGTATAGAACTTCATTACTCTAATATTATTATTTTTTGTTTTCATACAATACATGTAAGAACGAAGATTTTTCGATGATGACGGAGAGTTCTATACACGAAAATACTAGCTGATAAAATAATGATAATTAAAATTTGGTTAAATTTTTTTTTATTATGAGTTTTTGATTGATTTTGAATGTTATTTTCTTCCAGGACACAGCAGTATCAATCTCTCCTTCATCAATCGCCCCTCAAGTCTACCCTTCAGGGGCTCCCTCCACTGCAGAACCTGTCGGATACCCATCCGAAGGTTATCCAGAAAACTATGCTTCCTACCCCGGATATGAAACAGGCTACGGAGTACAGAATGGGTAAGAAACCTTTTAAAATACAACCTCATGACGTCATTGCAGGTTAAATAAAATTGCAGCATTTAATTTTTTGTGATTTTTCTACTCGCCTATTTCTTTGATATATTTTTTTGAGAAATACGTGAGTTTAAATCAATCTTATTGGTAATTGATAGTCTTCACATTTTTCAGAATTTGAAATGTCGTTAAATACCGACTTACAAATTATCAAATTGCCACCCTTTGATAAATGTATCCAACCTTTTTTAAATTAGTTTTACTGATAAAATTTGGTTCAAAACATCAAAGAAATCTACATGATCAATGACGTACTTACCTTATTTGAAAAAAATCTAATTTTTACTCTGGAATCATTTTAAATTACAGTTTAAAGTTACCATAAGCCTTTGAAAACTCAAAAAGCACAGATTTAAATCCAGGTAAAATTCCAGAAACCTATGGTCCCAATGACAATAAACTTTGTTAGTTAAACTTTTATGATAGGTTATACCCTCGATTAACGGTGAAATTAGGTGCTTACAATTTTTTAGTAGGTAGAGTCACTAATTATGGAACATATAGCGTTCCACTGCCTGTGCATAATCTTCAGGGATAAATAACTATTTTTATTCTTACAAAATGAAGGTTTTTGTAAATCGTGTAGCGAAGGTTAGAATCCTTAAAAAATGTCAAAGGGAATTTATATACACAATTCTTAAAATCTTTACATCATTTAAAATATAAGGGAATCTTGTCTAATTTTTTCCCAGTTAAGTGGGATATGCAAATGCTCCATAACTTACGATGGAACGAGCTTAAGATTAGCTATAGAGTCAATAAAGAAATTCAATGCATAAAAATATTCATTATTTTTTTCTCTCTGAATTGAATCTCTTTTTTTTCAATTAAAAAGTTGATCAAAGACTTTTTAAAATGCGCATTTTAGAAGAAATTGTAAATTTATCGTTATTAAAAGTTTATTACATTCTTCGTAATTAAAGATTTCAAGGTGAGATAGTTCTACGATTGTCCTTATCTCTGAAAGCCGAAGAATTTTCCGTCAAAAATTCCCCAAATCAATTTTTTTTAATTACTGTGATTTTGCTGTAATAAAATACTAGTGCCGTTGCGTCTCAGTAATTAAAAAAAGTTAATTTCATGCTAATTAGGGCCATTGAAAAAATCAAAACAATGATTTAGCAATTACGTCCTATAAAAATACTTGTTATATACTTTGTCTCCTCGTAAAACAGATGAACTAATTCGTGTTTACTTATTTATGTTTTAGATATGAAGGATACTTAGTTCCCTCTTCTTACGGTCAGTTGGCTGCAGATTCTGAACTTGGACCAGTGAGTTATTTATGGAGCTTGATGCCATACCCATCGGTAAGATAATAGTTCATATTAAATAACTTTCAAAGAAGACAAAATGCCACATAACTCTGTTTCAGACATATACTTCTTGCTTCATTCACATTCATATATGGTCTCATACGTACATATCATTGTGTTATTCTGAATCTTGATATTGCCCGCCTTAAGTATCCGATACACTTGATAGTTCCATGTCTTCCTTGGTCGTAAATTCTTCCAACATACACTGCGTTTTATATACCTACTACTTACATTATGTTAAAACGGAGCTCCTTGTTCAAATCATTGTAACGTCCATTTATTAGTCTCTTTTATTATGCTTAAATCTGGATTTTTTTCTATGTATGACGATATATGACTGTACAACAAATTTTGATACACTCTCATACGTGGTTTTCCCACACATAAGCCTGAGGGATCTTAACTTAATAGCAATCCTTTCTCTACCAGTATCTAAATTCCATATATCAGGGTTAGTATCAGTAAACCATTGTGGTCAGTATGAGTACATCTTTGCTTCTTTGACAACTTTCAACGCACTTATAATATATAAACGAGTTGAAAATTATGTACTAGTCGGCGAAAATTAAAATTATTTACTTGGCCAATAGTACCCAACGACACTACATTTATTTTTAAAAGAAATTGAACTGTGTTGAAGTTGTTCAATTTAAACTATACTTGTTGTGAGTGCTTTGAAAAGTGCAAATTGAATTCAATGAAATGGGAATGCTGTTAACTTATTGCGTTTGTGAGCAGGTGGCGTGAAACTAGTATAAATGAATCTCATTAGAAAATAGGGATTAGAGAGGATTTCATTTCAGAGGAGGAGAACATTTCTTTACATAAACTGTCGATTTTTCTATTTTCCACGTATTCAACGAACGACCAGTACGCGCTTATTTATAAGAAAAATTCACTGTGTGGCGTCACTTTAATTAAATAACATAACTAACTTGTTTACACCACAATTTAATAAAAAAATATAGTATTCTAAAAAATAATTATACCAATAACTTTCTACCTACAGACAAAAAAAATAACCTATATTCGAATTAATTTCAAATTAATTATTGTATTAGTAATAATGATTTTATTAATATTAATATTAAAATAATAATAACTTTGTTTACACAACTATTTAATCAAAATAATTGACATAAAACAACGAACAAATCGTTATTTTGATTAAATAGTGGTGTAAACAAAGTTATTATTGTTTTTAAAAATTTAAAATTTGCGATTGTTGAAGAAGTATATTATTTCGTCTTAATTTTAACTGGCGAAAACGGCTAGCGGTAAATGTTACGTTTTTTCTGTTTTTTGACATTTGATATAATATTTTTTAGGCCTGTTAATAAGTATAATGATTTTGCAATTGGATTGTTATAAAATTAGGAGAGATTAATTGGATTCCATTTCTCAAAAGTTTTTGATATTCTTGATAAACTTTAACATTTTTTAGGAACTTGCTTCAGTATATTGTATGTATAATATTATATTAAATCTTGCATATTATTCATGATATATTTGACTACAATGTAGTATAAAGACATGCTTACTGCGAGGTTGTTGTTGAACAACAAAAATAACAATGAAAAAAATTCTATTGAACAACGCAAAAAACTTTTACATTTATGGAATACGCCAAGTCTCAACATTTCTTCCCAATAATTTGTAGTAAAACTTTTTTTTTCTTTGCAGACTGTCCTTCACTATATCGGAAAGATCGTTGTATATGCGGCAGCCGGTGCTGGTATCGCCGCCATCGGAGTTTTGGCAGTACTTGCTGTGTGCACATTCACCCCATTCTGCACCCTTAGCTTCAACGGTCTCGACACGCACCAGTTCAAGGAGGAGGTCAGGTCCATGATCACCCCTGATCGCATCTCAGCTGCCAGTAAATTCGTACGGGAAGCAATCACTAAATACAACGCCATGCAAGACAAACCAGCGAGGAGACGCTGAGAATAATAAATATATATTTTTTAAATGGTTTAATTGATGAAGAATATAAGTGCAGAAAAAATATATCGTTAAACAGAAAGCATCGGATCTCATGTAATTTCTTGTATTATTTAGTACAAATTTGTGTGAGTTGGGTGTCTTCTGCATGGCGATGTCCAATTAATGTACGTATGTATGAATGAATTTAATTCTGCATTCGTAAATTAATTGATAAAGTTGATTTGTTAGAGTTATTTTCGTAAGATTTTTATATTTATATTATGATTGAGATCTTTATACCGTGACATGTTTGTATCAGTATGACGATTTCAATTATTGATTTTACCGCATAATAATAAAAAAAAATTAAAAAAGAAACAATGTTTTCATATTTTATCTGAGCTTATTTGGTGTTTTTCTTTGCGTACGCGCAGAAAATTTACTGATAAAAAATATTGCTAATTTATTAAAAATCTCTTCAAATTATTCGTTATTAGGCTTAAAACGAGATTACAGGCTCTTAACGAATAGATTGATTGGTTTCATGATAAACTTTTAGTAAAATATCAATGAATTGTTACGATTTCCTAACACATGTTCATAAAAACACAAAAATTTTCGCACTTCTTCAGTATATATATTTTTTTTATTTTATTTATTGATTAAGACATACACAGTACAATAAGATACAGTTAAGGATATTTTTCGTTATTACATAGTTGTAATACCTATTACGTATGTCCTTAAAATATTATTACGTAATTTCGCCTGATATTGTTGTAAAAGGAGTGTGTGTGAGAGTAAAAATAAATTGAAATCAAGAATTATAATATGCTCACGAATTGTATTTTTCTGTTCATGTATAGAAGTTTTGAAAAATGAAGTGAAAATATTTTTTAAATATGTCACGCAAAGAAATTTAATAAGTTAGTTTTGTATGTTAGAAAGGAATCATGAAAGATGTCTATGTCTAGAAATTTTTCGTAGTGGATGTAAGTTGTAATTGCGCGAGTAATTACTGAGTTGTTTGCTGCATTGGTATTATTGGCTTCTATATAAAAAAGTGTAGTGTGCCTGGTACGCCTCATTGGAACATTTAAACCAATGACGGATAGCAATTCGCTATATTATTAAGAAAAACGCAGTTGCGTGAACACTTGTCCCGATATTATTCCAAATTTACTAAAAGTTTATCAGAAAGCGGCCTGCAGTCCCGTTTTTTACCGGATTACCAATAATTTTAAGAGATTTTTAATACATCAGCAAAACTCATTTTTCTTCGTGTAGGGAGAAGTGACATCCTTCCCAACCTGGAAAAGCCAAAAATATTCCATTCTGATTTTTTATTTTTATTTTAGTCCCTCCTTTTAAAGGTCTATGGATGACTAAATACCATCTTTCAAAAACTGTCAAAAAACGGTGATTTAACAGAATAATATCTTATATTAAATATTATATAATTTAACTCTCGTTAATGTATTTCTCGATCATTCAAATAGATGCCTCCATGTGTTTCATATTTTATTCATACATGATATAACCATGCAACAAAGGCATACATGATATAACCATGCAACAAAGGCAGCAGTTGCCCTTTTGGCAATATAATCATCTAAATGTATGTATGCTAACAATATGCAATATGTAAAAATTATTGTCAAATAAACGTTTTTATTATTATTATTATTATTATAAAGAAGTGCGAGTAAACGTGTTGATTTTGCATGACCGCCCTGCCTTACACGTCAACAAAGTAAACGTGGTGATCTTGTATGGCCAGCCTGCCTTACACGAGAACGAAGTAAACGTGCTAATCCTGTATAGCTGGCCTGTTTTACACGGCAACGAAGTAAACGTGATAATTCTGTATAGCCGGCCTGCCTTACACGGCAACGAAGTAAACGTACTAATTCTGTATAGCCGGCCTGCTTTACACGGCAACGAAGTAAACGTGCTAATCCTGTATAGCTGGCCTGCCTTACACGGCAACGAAGAAAACGTGCTAATTCTGTATAGCCGGCCTGCCTTACACGGCAACGAAGAAAACGTGCTTATTCTGTATAGCCGGCCTGCCTTACACGGCAACGAAGAAAACGTGCTAATTCTGTATAGCCGGCCTGCCTTACATGGTAACGAAGTAAACGTGCTAATCCTGTATAGCTGGCCTGCCTTACACGGCAACGAAGAAAACGTGCTAATTCTGTATAGCCGGCCTGCCTTACACGGTAACGAAGTAAACGTGCTAATCCTGTATAGCTGGCCTGCCTTACACGGCAACGAAGAAAACGTGGTGATCTTGTATGGCCAGCCTGCCTTACACGAGAACGAAGTAAACGTGCTAATCCTGTATAGCTGGCCTGTTTTACACGGCAACGAAGTAAACGTACTAATTCTGTATAGCCGGCCTGCTTTACACGGCAACGAAGTAAACGTGCTAATCCTGTATATCCGGCTTTCCTTACACGGCAACGAATTAATCGTGCTAATTCTGTATAGCCGGCCTGCCTTACACGGTAACGAATTAATCGTGCTAATTCTGTATAGCCGGCCTGCTTTACACGGCGACGAAGTAAACGTGCTAATCCTGTATATCCGGCCTTCCTTACACGGCAACGAATTAAACGTGCTAATTCTGTATAGCCGGCCTGCCTTACACGGCAACGGAGAAAACGTGCTAATTCTGTATAGCCGGCCTGCCTTACACGGTAACGAAGTAAACGTGCTAATCCTGTATAGCTGGCCTGCCTTACACGGCAACGAAGAAAAAGTGCTAATTCTGTATAGCCGGCCTGCCTTACACGGCAACGAAGAAAACGTGCTAATTCTGTATAGCCGGCCTGCCTTACACGGTAACGAAGTAAACGTGCTAATCCTGTATAGCTGGCCTGCCTTACACGGCAACGAAGAAAACGTGCTAATTCTGTTAAGCCGGCCTGCCTTACACGGTAACGAAGTAAACGTGCTAATCCTGTATAGCCGGCCTGCCTTACACGGCAACGAAGAAAACGTGCTAATTCTGTATAGCCGGCCTGCCTTACACGATAACGAAGAAAACGTGCTAATTCTCTATAGCCGGCCTGCCTTACACGGCAATGAAGAAAACGTGCTAATTCTGTATAGCCGGCCTGCCTTACACGGTAACGAAGTAAACGTGCTAATCCTGTATAGCCGGCCTGCCTTACACGGCAACGAAGAAAATGTGCTAATTCTATATAGTCGGCCTGCCTTACACGGCAACGAAGAAAACGTGCTTATTCTGTATAGCCGGCCTGCCTTACACGGCAACGAAGAAAACGTGCTAATTCTGTATAGCCGGCCTGCCTTACATGGTAACGAAGTAAACGTGCTAATCCTGTATAGCTGGCCTGCCTTACACGGCAACGAAGAAAACGTGCTAATTCTGTATAGCCGGCCTGCCTTACACGGCAACGAAGAAAACGTGCTAATTCTGTATAGCCGGCCTGCCTTACACGGTAACAAAGTAAACGTGTTAATCCTGTATAGCCGGCCTGCCTTACAAGACAATGAAGAGCGCTTGAACGCTCTTATTGGACAGACAATCAAGCGTCTCAAAAATTGCACTTGTGAAATTTAAAGAAAAAAGCGGAAAAATGAATTAGTGCCTTACTTCCCACTTACTACAAGAACGAAAACCTCAAATCTACTGAATATACTAAAAAAAATAACACTTTTTGTCCAGAAAAACCATAAATTTCAAGCTAAAAAAATTCACGCCTTTCCAAATTAAATTAAATATACCAAGATAAAAAAACATCAAAATAATATGGCTTAAAGTAAATATCAAGTTGAGCAAATCCCAACAAAATATATATAGTATTACCAACATAAATTACACTCAACAAACATGAAGATGTGGAAAAAGACAAATGTAGGAAAAAAACATAATGTAACCTGACCACTCCGTTGTCGAAGGGCAAGACTAGCAAGCCGTAGGTCACTTGTGCCGAGTGCGCAAGTAAATTTTATTTGACTGATTTGTGTTATTTTACAATTCGCTCATTGAAAATAATATATATGTATTTGAGGCATGTTCCAGAGTGGAAGACAATCTCAGTTACGTGTAAGACCAACATTTAGAATTGAAACGTTGCTTGAAATGGCTTTGGCAATATTTCGTGATTAGATCCCCATTCCCATCTTCTTCCGTCTCCACCACCTTCAGCCTCACGAAACCCCTCTATTGAGTATGCTGCAATCTCACTGGCTACAAACGGTTAGGAGCAGTTGGGACTCTTATGCGGTTTCACATAAAATTTAAGAAATACTGACACAACTATCTACTTTAACAATCCGCATTGGAATATGAAACCTTTGACAGGAAGTCTGGGAATAAAATACTCATTCAATTTTGACTACTTTTCACCAAAACCACCTAAATCTAAAGGATATCGATTAAATACAGCCGCTATGAAATACTCGATAAAATAATCTCTTTCAAAGTTAATGTAATTTTGTTCTGATAAATACAATTATTCCTTTTGACATTATAAAAATTATCAATGTAGATTGCACGTTAAAAACTGAATTGAAATTTAAATCTCGTTATATGAATCTAGTTAATCCTTTTAAATTCTCTTATCGTAAAATGATTGGAGATCCCAATTATTTAAGCCAAACAAATAAAAACATTAAGATTAGATTGTTAAATATAAGTAATATTGTATCTTTCCGCAGATAAAGTAAAATTAATTTTTAATTATGTTGTAAAAAAAAATGATGTCATCAAATTTTGGTTATCATATGTTAAGTTAATAATTATTTTAAAATCAATATTAGTATAATTACTTTATATGTCGGTAATATTGTATCTTTCCGTTGATAAAGTACTTTGATGTACTAAGTAAGTGACTGGCGTTTGACGCATTGCGCTTGACAGAGGTGATTCAATATCATTATTATTTCAAAATCCAGATTCATAAATTTATAATTACAAATAATTGCAGGTTTTACCTATTAGGTTACCTATTTTTTAATGATGGAAGTTTTGTTTACTGAAACGGACAATGAAGTGGGGTTACTGTAAGGATTAGTGTACTTAAAAGTTTGATAGTTTGTTCATTGTACCAGTGGATTTTTTTACTATCCCCAAATATCAAACTAGCCAAACACTACCGACCCGACCTGACCCGACCCGATCTGATACGATCCAACCAGACCCGAGACGATCTTATCCATCTTAAACCTAACCGTCCCGACTCTTCACGTCCCGAACCGATCCGATCCGACCTGGCCCAAACCGTCCAAACCCCACCCAACCCGATACGACCTAACTTCAATCATACCAAACCCAACCCAAATCAATCTAGCCCAATCCAAAACAAACCCAATGCAACCTAACTTCATAAAACCAATTCACTCTCTTAATTAATCTCAAATCAACTCAAATCAACCCCAATCAACTCAATGCAATTTGAATCAATTTGAACCAACTTGGTTCTACTCGAATCAACTTGAATCAACTAGAATCAACTTTGCATCAACTTTGATTAATCCGAATCAATCCGAATAAACCATATCCAATCAACTCGAATCAACATAAATCAACCCGATTTAACTTAAATCAACCCTAATCAGCCAACTCAAATCATCGCGATTCCCGATCAATCCGTATAATCTCTAGTCAACTCGAGTCATCCAACATCAAATCAAACCTATTCCACTTATATGAGCTCTAATAAACTCGATTAAGCTCGAATGAAATTTAATTTACTCGGATCAATCAGAAACAACCTGGATAAACGGAAATTAACTCGAATCAACTCGATTCGACTTGAATCAACCCGAATCATCCATCTCCAAATCAACTGGATTCCAATATAATGAGCTCTAATCAACTCAAATCAACTCGAATAAACTCGTAAGAACTCAATAAAACTCGAATTATTAAATGAACTTCAATTTACTCGAAACCCGAATAAACCAAAGTCAACTCAAATAACTCGGTTTCGGTATTTTGAAAAATAAACTGAAACGCCCACCTGTCTACCATGCAGTGTGTAAAACACGGAGGAATATGTATATATTTCCTACAAGGAGTAAAAGCAAATTCCTAGCCGCCTCTTTTTTGGATGTTAATAAAATAGGACTTAGGACTTCCTATCCATATTCTATTTATCTCATGTATAAAATTCTGAATAAATGTTCATATAAGTTTTTCACGCGAACGGTTTTGTAAAATTGAATATTTATTTAAAAAAAATATGATTCTATTCTGAGTAGAAACTTAATGCAGAAATAATATATTTGCGTAACGATATCTTTGTTTGTATCACTAGTCAACCGTGGAAATTCCTCATATCAGCACAACGTATCATGTCGTTATTTCCATTTACATACCTACATTACAATATAATACTTACAACACACTCATTTATTGCAAGTGACGCATCGCGTTGCTTATCTTTGTAATGAGATGACATTACAATACCTTGAAAAATATTCTTCAAAATTAAAAAAATATGTTATCTTTATGTTATTCATAGGAAATAATTTTTGGTGTAATTTAAATGTACAGTTTATTTTTATATTAACGAGCACTTCTTTCCTAAACACAAGCACCAGCTTACGTTAGGAAAGTATTAATTTTTCTTACTTTTTTTTTTGTTATTATTATTTTCTTTTTATTATTATTTACAATGTTTCATTACTTGTGTGACTGTATTATTTGATCACGAGTTCCTACAGCAAATACAAGTGCATTTTCTTTATGGTGAGGAAAAAGTTGTATTTTTTTGTCTTTATTAGTGTTAACATGTGATGATCTTGTAAAACATACATATTTATATTAATTCAAATAAAAGTTCAACATTGTACAAAATTGTATACTGGAAATTCTGTTGATCACATGAAGGTGAATGATCAAGGAGTATGTGCCGAGGCAGAGTTGTGTAGCAGTTGTTCATCTCTGTCTACCCCTCTCCAGCTAGCGAGATGGTTAGATAGTTTAAAAAACTTTCTTAAAAATAAAACGTCTTTCAAAATAATCATTTCAATTCGTTTATATTTCTAGTAGTATCAAACCGCCAATGAATGACAATAAAAGTGAAAATCTATGTTCTTATCTTTTTTCATCGAGCAAGAAAAAAATCAATCTTTGAACTACACACAGATATGAACTAGTATCTGAAATACTTCTTTTCCAATCTATAACACACTAAATCGGACCATATAGATAAAAAAATACATTCTAGAAACAACACATATAGTAATGTTTCGTTATATCTTTCCGTTATCATAAATACACTCAGGCATATGCATCTGTTGGAACGGTTACATTGTTAGTACGGTCTCTCGAAGTGCGTTCACGTCTTTTAGAAAAGCAATTATTTTTTTTTATTTAGGTGAGTTAATTAAAAAAATCAAAATGGGTAATAGTAAGTCATCAAATAAAGTGGAGATGTCTAACACACCTAAAAATACTAAGGATAAGAGAAATAAAGTGAATAGACCACTAAGTTCAATTGTTGCACCAGTAGTGCCAGTGAGTGTTCCAGCTGTTGTTGTTGAACCAGCTACTCCAGCTATTATTCCAGTTGTTGAAACCGCTGTTCCAGTTACTGTACCAGCGTTGCCTGTTGAAGAACCTAACGTAACTGTGATTGAAGTTGCTGAAGCGGATTCTTGGTAATTAGTTTAAAACATTAGTTAAATCATTGAATTTATTACAGTTTTCTCGTAATATTGGATACTATTAAATTTCGTAAGTGCGCTGCTAGTTACTGAACTCACCATTTCAGCTGTTGTAGCAGTTGTGTAAGTTGTAAATCTTGCCATTCCAGCTATTGTATCGATTGGTTCAGTTGTTGATCCCGCTGTTTCAGCTATTGTATAGGTTGACTTGGTTGTTGATCCCGCTGTTTCAGCTATTGTACTAGTTGTTTTACGTTATTCTAGATATTGTACCAGTTGTTCCAATTATTGTTGTGTTTGTTTTATTTTCGATGGAGAAAAGTATTTTTATTTTGTTAGATTATTATTGCCGGGATATCAAATAAATATGATATAATATTATTACTTTTCATAGTATTTTTGAGTTGAGAATTCAATGCGGAAGAAAACTGATTTATAATGTTCGGAATATTAGTAAAGTAAATTGCCCATCGGAGAGCTGAAAGAGAATTTTGTAAAAAATAATATAAACATACAAAGATTGATATCAAAATTAATAATTTATGAACATTTTGAAAAAAAAAAACAATTAAAATAATTTTGTGCGAAATAATTTAAATGTTTTTTTTTTAAATGATTAAATTGACTTAAATTCATAACAAAACCAAGTTCCAGAGTTCGTTGAAGTGGAGTTACAAACACAACCGAAAATATATTTTTTAATACAATTAGTATTTTATTGCATGCAGGTAGGTACCTCCGATCAATATACTATCGGTGGCGTGGATCCAGCAAATAAAACTGTGGATTAAAAAATCTACAGTTTTATAAAAGTAGCTAGTTCCTAAGTCAGTTCCTTTTTTTGCCGCTTATACAGAAAACTTGGCAGCTAAATCTATATTAAAATTTGTAGCTATCTACCTTCTTTTTGTAAATACTGTTGCTTATACACAGCAATTTGAAACAATCAAAATGTTACAACTGATATATCTTTGTTTGTTTGATGTGCATGACAATTTCTAGTTAAAAATATTCGTTTGAAATGTATTTGGCAGATACTTAATTACGAAACAGCAAGTATAACTTTTGTATTTGTTTTTATTATTATATCAGTAATATTTTTACAAAATATCACATGTAAGGGCATTATTGATCATGCCTGTCATCAGAAAAGTGCTCCTGATTAGGGAGCCACGATTGGATAAACATTTATTGGATATCCATCACCTCTGCCTATGTCTTACCAAATGGATCACTAAGTTTGATGACTTGGTAGGGGTGCCCGGTAAATGAGCTTTGTCTAGGTCTTGGCGGCGGATGCGTCTGCCCAGCTAGGGCGTGGTGGAGTGTGGGTACTGGTTGGTGGACCCTTTGACCTCTCCGATAGGACTCTATCGACCAATCGCCCTGCATACATCTTTGGGAGAAATTGATTCATACCATCGTCACTCCTGGACACACTGACACCCTGGAGCGAGTGTAAAATATAAAGTTGAAGAAAATTGAGACTCTGAACGGATTGTGTTAATTTTTATTTTTCTTTTTTGCGATCGAAGAAAAAAACTGGCTTTTAACTAACGACTAACATTTATCCGCCGACAACTTTTGACATGAGGTTTACTGCACAATTTCATTTAAGATTTTTTTCCATTCAAGTATATGTCCAATTTTTTATAATCCTTTCCGTCTTTCACAAACTGACTTCCAAATTAAAGAACATTGGAAATGAAAGTAAAATGAAACCTTTTAATAGTTACGTGAAGCTTTGCTAAAAACCGTTTGTAGATTTTTGTTTCACTGCAGTTTGGCGGTGTCCTCGGAATGTGAAAAATCTGTCACTGATCATAATATCTACTTGCAAGCATAGAAATACAATTAGAGGTGCTATTGGGTACTAATAACTCGTCGAAACTTGTTCTCCTATTAGAAAGCGATACGCGGTGAGCGTAGACCGAATTCTGTAGATTTAGTTAGAGCGTTGGGAGAGTTTATTTATTTCATCTAAACGCCAGTAGGGCTTTTACATACAATGCAATTATGTTTTTTAAATACAATAACAATAAAGAGTTTACATAATATATGAGAATATACAGATTACATAAATATAAGATTTAACAATGCATAGGTTAACAAAATATAGGTAACATGAAACAAGAGTTTACGAAACGTAGGTAACATGAAGTTTAAGTAAATGAAATAAAAATATATGATCTGCCAATATCCTCCAAATCAATTGAATAAAAAAGGATGAAATTGTTGTTCACATTAGCCTATAAACTATGTCAACTTTAATTAACAATCTCTATTACGTAAGATTAGGATAAGAATCGACAAAAAGTCTAATAGAAAAACATTTAGTTGACTATTATAATATTAAACCAAGTATCACAATATTAAGTTAAGTATTATAACATTAAACCAAGTATTATAATATTAAACTAAGTATTACAATATTAAGTCAAGTATCATAATATTAAACAAAGTATTATAATATTAAGTTAAGTACCATAATATTAAACTATGTATTATAATATTTATTTATTTAAACGTATTTTGTAGAGTAGTAGAAATAGTTCGCATACTCCGTTTAATGTTTGCCAAGTTCATATTTGACATACAGATTTAATAATAATGTGTTTATAGGCTGATAGACATTCAGTACCGTTAGTGTTCACGCAATATTTATTCCCTGCACTGTGTAGTCGGTTCATTACTGAATTTATTTCTGCTTTGGTACCTGCAATGTTACAATGGTAAGGTACCTTCTGACGAACCGTTCTACTAGGCACTATCTATAATACTTTATTTTTTTTAAAGTTGATTTTTTTTACGCTTTCATATATTTCTATTGAAAAAAAAAAATTAGTAGTTTGCATTTATATTTTTAATTGAGTAATTTATTTTTTTTATTTGTATTCTCTAATCAAGCGAAACGAAAACCTTCAATTTAACGAAAAGTCGAAGCTTAATGCCAAATCACTATTTTGATTAATCTTTATAACGAATTGGTGTACATTATGAATACCAAAAAATATGCTTAGATAATTTGAAAGTTTTTCTACGGTAATATAAATATTATAGTTAATATTATCTGTGACAGTTTCACTTGATTAACTTTTTTGCTTTGTTATAAAATTATTACAAAATAAATAAAAAACAGTTTTGTGCATGAAATCGAACGTTTCTAGACTCCGTTTGTCGAGCAATTTTAATGCTTATTACCTACATTATAAGGTATACCAAAAATATACAATTTTTTTGCTTAAAGCCTCCTCTTAATATAACACGTCAGTCTAATCAGTATAAGTCGTATTTGGTACAAGTGTGTTTTTTTAATAAAAAAATGAAGTTCTACAAAATAGACACAAAATAATAAATAAGGTAGTCCAATTATTTACCTAATGCGGTTTGTTTTCATACCAAGATTATAAATTAATTGTACACCACATTGACAAGAAGGATAATAATGACCATTTTCGATAAAATGAAATAATAATTTCTTTGTCCAGTGTGTCCAGCAAGTGGCTAGTTAATTATGTATAGTGAGAACGAAGTTACCAGCTGACGTAAGGAAACACCTGTTTTAAAACTCTATGACTGTATTAAGGCTGTATTATTAGGTCACGCGTCCGAATAGCTTCCGTTGTGTTGACGTTTGGTTGCCACGGTTACTAACGTACCCACAATATACACCAACGTAGATTTTATTTTATTATGCCCATTTCCGGTCTTTTTTTAAACGACTTCTATATAAAAAAAACTAAAAAAAATACTTTCTCATGTATGCTGGTAGGTACATTCTCTTTACTCGAAGTACCTATATACAAAATACATTTTGCTTAAATTTAAAAACAAATGTTTAGCTGTCATCGTAATTTTAAAATGAACCATAAAACTTGTTATAAAACTTTGATATAACCGTTTGAACGTTGAGAAATATATCGATACGCTTTTTGGTTTGATTCATAAATTTCAACTTACTGTCTGTGTTAAGCATATTTTTTTCAGTATTTTGAGGGAAAAATTAAATTTAATTGTATGTTAAAGATAAACTCGTGCAAAGTCGGTTATTTTAATGTTATTTTAAAAATTGAATCGTTAATCTTATTTACGTTACTAACTTTTAATTATAATTTCTTTATAGAACTATAATCATCTTATCGCCATGTACAAATAAAGTAATCGATCAATTGTAACTGATATTACTAAAAGCAACTCGCGATATCATTTATTTCCTATCTTTTGGAATTAATCTCTGAAAACAAATAAATTTAGTTTTAAAGGTCGCGTGTGGACTGTGAACCAATATGTAAAGCAAGCACTAGGTCTCTGCTAGTGGTCGATCACTGAACAGAAAATCACTAGGAGTGTGATTCATCATCATAACGGCGCTTCCTCACCTTCCTCTTTTTCATCTCCTTCACACTACTTTTAGCCTCATAACATACCCCTATCGGGGATGCCATAGTCCCAGTTACAACAGATGGTTGGACCAGTTGGACTCAAGGATATTCACAAAAAATGTAAAAATGTTGTTAAGGGGTGTATTTGAATTAAACCTGTGATTCCTGGCATTATTTAGAATTAGAAATCCAAATGAAATAAAAGTCTCCGGTGACATTTTGTTCAAACAAAAATATAGAAAATCAGTAGGTGTTAGACAGCTAGGGTCAAAATGAGTGGTTGGGCTGTAAGTAACCAGAGTGAATCATTAGTCATTCTTCAGGTAACATCATTATGTATTGTGGAAGAATCTCGATGAAAATAACTTTTTGTCCAAAATTTCAATTAAATTTGTATCTCCTAATAATGTCAGATATCACTGATTTAAGTCAATCAAGTACGTCCCTTAACACACTGTATAATATTATGTGTATATATATCACAGATTGTTTCGGCTCCAGAGGAGCCATTCTGGTTCTACTTAAGGAATTGTCCCTAACCTTATTAACATCTTTTCGCTGCCATCCGAGATAACTGGAATCGCATTTAGTGTAAAAGTTGTTAATTTTAAGGATAATGACAATTTTGCTTTCATCAAAGAGAACTGGGGAGAGATTCCGGTTATACATAATGATAAAAAATTGTCTTTAACCTATTAAAGAATTGTAGGATGATTTCGATTCCAGCTCTCTCGGATGATAGCGAAAAAGTAATTAATTTTAAGGTTAAGGATAAATTTCTATTCTTACCTAAAATTGGAATTGCCCCTCAGTATTCTTCCGCACAGTCTTTCTACATCTGCATTGTTGGAGTCTCTGTTTACATCTTGTATTTTTCCAACAAGTCCAGCCAGGCGCAGTTACGATGTTCTCATGCGCAATTAGTTTTTCTTATATTTATCTCCACTCCACAGTCCTTTCTCTCCTGATCTAGTAAGCCCTTATCATTCAGTTTAAACTTACGTAATTCAATACATCTTTGAAAGTACTATGAAACAATACATATCCTGATCTAGTCATTTTCCACGCAATATTCCCTTTTACTCAGTCTATCTCTGAGTTAATTCCACTGGTGTACCACATTTGGTCATAGTTTTTGTGGCCCGTCATCTGGAATTATTTCAACTTGTCTAGCCCATAGTAGTCTATAAGACAAATATTATTTTGCGAAGGTAGGAAGGTAGTATAGGTTCAGAAAAGAGGACAATTACTATTTGTTCGAGAAATAGTGGAAGATACTCCCACTATTGCCCTTGTGAACGAATAGCGTTCAGAAGCGATATGTTGCTTTTAATGGCTTTAGCCGTGTATGATGACCAGATCTGTAATACCAGGGACTTCCCATTTTTTCACTTCTACGTCTCCTTCCCTTCCTTACTTCCATCAGCCTCACAAAGTACACCAATAATTGAGGACACGTTGTTGAAATTCTTATGAATAAATAAGTAGATTTTCGATATTTTCACAACGTGGATTGAAATTCCCCAGAATTAGAAAAAAATTGCATTACTTCGGGAACACGGACACGCTCATATCACATTTCCTTTGGTTTACCTGTTCGGTGTGTCTCATGCACACAGAAGGAGTGTATTTGTTGTCAGGCGGTAGGCCATTCTAGTTTTGAACTTCGCGCGGTAAGGATCGATATGTCTTGTTCCTAAATAAATGTAAAAGTCAAAACCTGTAAAAGGGAACTGTTTTAAAATCACTTTTCCGTCGCAGTTGTGTGATTTTGCGCCGATTTTTTTTAAACACAAGGAAGATCATAAAAGTACATATTATTTAAAATGGAAGTTACATTGTGATTTGCAGGAATTTTTGTGACCTATTTATTGTAGAGTCTAGGAAATACATAGATACACAAGATGGTGTGAATTTTCAGGCACCAAGATTATTTATATATCAAAAACTTTGTTTTTATATTGTACTTGCACAAAATTTATACGTTTCTTTAAATATTTATTTTTTCATCAATTTATGCACTATCAAATGTAATGCGTGTTTTTTAAACCACAGTGCAAAAATTAAAATAATTTATTTATTACTCTATAATTTGCCGGGAAATTGGTAATCTTTGATTTGGCGCCATGGAAACACGTTTAAACGGAGAAATTGTGTATTATTAATTTAAACAAAACAAAAAATAATCTACATTAAGGACGGGTTGTTTCGGAGAATTTGAACAATTCATCAAATTTCAACGTTCATTTTCGGGTTCTGTGAAAGTCCTATTGAAGTTCTGTTATTATATCATTGTAGGCTAGTTGCTTGACAAAACTGAAATAAAAACAGAACTTGGAAAAATCTTTCATAGAACTTGAAAATGAACGTTGAAATTTGATGAATTGTTCGAATTCTCCGAAACAACCCGTCCTAAGTTTATTTTGAGTAACTTAACGTTAATTTAGTTTTACTTCGCCATTTTTTCATTTTTACTTTTGAACTGAATCAATTCAGATATCAGCATATTTAGCAGCAATGAAGCAACACTCAAAAGGGATGATTTGTTGCTACTAGTATAATAGCTGATACCTATTTTTTTTAACATAATTCTGTCTAATAAATTTATATAAAAACCGTAATAAGTGCACAATTTTGTAATGCTTTTGAAGTAATAATTATACTAATAATTAATAAACATTAATTGAATTGAATTAACGAGTCAATTACTAAGGGAAGAACATATAGGTTATACCTTATAGGTTTTATTATTTATGTAGTATAAGTTATTATAATCCTTTCTGTTTTATGAAGATAACCCAAATATTAAATATTTTATTAAAATATCAATGTTACAATAGCAACAAATTATCACACCAACTTCAAGGATGATGAGATGTGTAATTTATTTTTATTTCGAAATGCTGCCAGTTTAAATTATTCTTAAACAATCATAATAATACCCATGATCGTATACAGGGTATCTGGGGTTAAAGTGCGCTAACTTCAGGAGGTGATTGTACATGATAATACATGTAAAAGAGATAAAAAACTTTTTTAGAAATTACATTGTTTATTTTCCCTTGCAAATATATTTTTTCCATAGAAGAATATTTATTTTCCAATTTAAGAATTCTATTTTTAACCTAAAAATTGCCTTAACACGTTGGAATTAGAATCATCTCACGTAGTTAGCGCACTTTACCCCCTGGCAACCTGTATTTCTACAAAAAATAAGATCATTTTGTCTACGAAACATAGTTTACACTAATAAGATTATATAATATAATGCAAAATATATATTTTTTCAACTAACTAACTATCACCCAGTTTCGGAGTAGGCAGAGAGGACGGACCGCCAAACAACTCGGTCTTGGCAGACACACCTTGCCTCATGCACATTCATACATCGTATAATATTACTCTTCTATTATTCTGACTCTTGACATGGCCCGACTGAAGTATTTGATTCACTTGATCGTGCCATGTCTTCCTCGGGCGAGCTTATTACTTATAAATGTATTGATCGTTATCTAAAATAAACATTAACAAATTTACTTTATGAACCCGATTATGTCCGACATGATATGAAATTTTCACAGCCAAAAGTATTATCGTGATTTATTTTTTGGGTTATCATGCTGTGTCGCGCTTCTTCCTTCTTTAACCAACGTTTCGGACAGCGTTGCGGTGTCCATCATCGGGGCAGATTTTGTGAATTGTGGTTTATTCGTGTATGTAGGTGTGATACCGTGTGACGCACGCTAATGCTTCTTGACCAGTTATTTCAGTATAGGTACTAACTATAAGAGCAATTAATGTGTTTGATGTAGCCGTCAGGTACCAGATACCAAGAACTATTAAGCTTAATCTCTTCGTTTCTATCAATATTAATGGGGTTTTGTGTATTTATTGTCTCGATTTGTTCACAGATTATGTTTGCAAACGTAAAATGATCTTTTATATTAAAAATCTATTAACGTTACACAATTTGATTTTTCATCTTTGAGTAATGTACTTTTACTATTATAAAAAAGAAATGACAAACATTTACCATTAACCTATTAATATTTTAATCCTTTTTCTACCAAAAAAAATTAAAATGTCGCATGTTCATTTTTCAATGGTGGAGAACTAGCTAACGGAGGACTGAACCTGCGACGTTCAGGTAGAATCAGACTTGTCTGTTAATCGGTGTGACGTACAACATATTTTGTGTAATAAGTACGTTCAAATCGTCGTACAAATCCCAATAACGAAAAGTAGGGTTACCATGGGCTCAAGAAAAAAGGGGTTTGAGAACGTGGGTTAGCATTATAAAAATTAACATAATGCTATTTATTGGCTGTAGAATCATAAATGTTATCAATTGTCTGAAAACACTTTGAAAATGTATTTTAATGAATTTTTTGTTGATTCTGAAGATTTGAATTTTTTAAATCCGATGTTCGTGTTGACATAGATTTTCGCTATTGTCCCCAACAATGGGGTGGCATTTAATTTTTCATCAGGGGGGTCAGTATTTTATTTTTCCAAGGCTTGGGGAAGCTTTGACGAACAAAAAATGATTACTTACGTATTGATCCATGTTTTCAAAACTTAACGGCCACAAACTTTACAGTTCTCTTGGTAACTATTCTCAGTTGTGCCTTGGTGAAGGACCACCGTTCAGTATTTAAATGATGTTTTAAAGCCTTGGTGACAAAATCTGAATACCACCATCCTCTTCTCCATCACCTTCCCTTATTCACTTCCTTCAACCTCAAAACATATTATTGGGGAAGTCATGATCCCACTGGTTTCGGGCGGTTTGGATCTGTTGGGATTCTTAAGACGTGTTCACATAAAATTTAAACTAAAAATAATTATTAACTAATTATTCCGCAACTAACCTAACCGTATTAAATCAAGGTAGGATGATAAAACATATGTATTATTTATGATGGTTTTGATATTATCTTTGAAAAAAAAAACACTTTTACTAATAGAAGAACAAATATATGCCTTAGTAAGAGAAGAATAATAAGTATCTAAACTAAAAATAACTTTACTCTAAAATAAAGTGAATTATTGTGCGAAGCAGAGAGTTTAAATACGCAAACTGGGTCAGTGTATGGATACAGCGGCTGTTGCAAAGCAGCACGTGGTCAATATCAAGTTAGTTCATAATTTAAATACAGCGGCACCACATTGTATCAAATCACGCAATTATAATGCACCCACCTAAATCATTGTCGTTAAAATGAGGTTAGGTTAGAATTTTCACTGTTTTACAGCATTAAATGGCCATGAGTACTGACAAATAACACAAACTAATTTTAACATGGTAGCAATTGATATTTTTGTTTAATTTTTATTAGTTTCATGCCTTTCACTGTTGTTGATGTTGAAATTATAGTGAGTTTAACTCTAGCGCATGCCCTACAAACTCTAGTGTGTCACAGGGATCCATATTTAAACCATTATTGTTTTTATTTAAAAATAAAATTAATGCGTTTTTTACTTTTTGCTGATGACATGAAACTCTTCTTGAGAATGGGGTTAATAAAAGACTGAAGAAAGCTCCAAGAATATATTAATGCAGTTATTGACTGGAATATTGATTGTAAACTCAGTTTGAACTTCAAAAATATTCACTTGTGTGCTCTACGAAATATTTGATTTTCAAAATGAAAGATGCGTCTATGAAGTACATGGTGATTTGCAAAGACCTAGGAATTGTGTATGACGCTCGCTTTACATTTCATAGTCATATTGAAAAGATCTGTAAATCAGCCACAAAGATGTTGGGTTTTGTCATACACAATTCAAAGCAGTTAACCAGCTTCCCAGTTATAAGTCTACTTTACTATAGTTAAGCAGCCTTATATACATGCTTTACTACAGCTTAGTCCATAGCATTCTTGAGGGTGGATTTCAGGTCCCCACACCTGGAGGACACCGTCTTTGTTCTGCGATAGATCGAGAAAATACAAAATAAATGTTTACTATACCTCTACATCAGATAGGGTATTTTTATTTCATTTTTATACATTTTCCATAACGATTTAAAATGGGCCATTCTGTATTTGCCGCCAAAACCACTAATATTTGTATAACTCGGCGGCGTTGGTATCACGCCGGGCGACGTTGGTGACAGCCGTCTCACAAGAAATTGGCGTTTTTATGTCATAATGTCGTTTTCGTCAGTTAGAACCGTTTCGGAATGTGCCGCTTTAGATCATTTTCAAAATCAATAATTATTAATGAAAATTCTAAAATAACACATTAGAAAAATAGATTTCAAATCTTTCACAAGTTCTTAACGGTATTCATGGTTTGTGAAAATACTCCATTATGTGGGATTTAGGAAGACTAACAGTAATAATTATTAATGAACTAATGACGAGCACTTAGTGACTTGGTACTAACCCAATGCAGGCAATTAAAGAACGAGGCAGTTAGACGTGACTTGCAAATTATTTGACCTACGAGAGGCTGATATGCAAGTCATTCTGTTTTCCTCTTCAGGTTTGCATAGCAATCTCATAAAAAAACAACACTAAGGGATTAACACTTCCTACACGATTTGTAGAGGAAATCAATCTGGGAATAATGCTTTTTAATATCGGAAAACATAAAAATGTACAAAACTCAATTAAATAATCTTCACCCTTCTTGTAATTTCCAAGAAGTATGTAATTTAATTTACAATAAATCGTGCAAAAGGGGACGAATAAATATGTTTCCTTCTTATTTTTGTGCTACCTATTTTCAATCACCATCACATAATTATTATATTTTCCAGCTTATTCTTAGTATTTTTCAATGGATTATTCCTATTCTATTTTCTGATATTTATCAATTTGATCAAAATTCAAAAAAATATTTACTGCACAAAAATACAGAGTACAAAGGGTATAGCTTTTAGGTTACATCCTATTTCTTCCAGCTAACCCAACAAATACACATTATATTACATAACCCAACAATTACATGTTAACATATGTATGTAAATAAAAAAAACAGAGGTATTTAATTTATGTAAGGTATTCATTTAAGGTGTAGTGACATTTGTTTAAAATAAATATTTTTAGTGATGATTTAAATTTAAGTATGTCGGTTATTTGGTTGATGCTACTTGGAAGGTTTTTATATACTTTAATGGCCATTTAGTGTGATCTTTTTTGAAATATAGTTTTGTTTGCTTTTGGGATTAATAAGTTTTCTGTGAACCTTGTAGCGTGTTTATGTGTTGAGTTTTTTTGTGGGAACTTTTCTGGAGATGATCGAACTAATAGGCATAACTCTATATATAATAACTCATATATCCAGTTTTGTATCTCATTTTAACAAATATTATTTTATAATCTGTGACGTTTTATAACTCATAGGTTTCAAAGAATCCCGTGTCGCATTTGTCATCTTCCGTATACAGTTAGCGGATTAGTATACCTAAAGACGAATTCAGATATAGATTTTTGTTTGTACCAGAGTCTCAATATTAATGTAAGTTTAGACCCTTTAACGTGTCCAGTATTGTAGATTTTCAAAATGACATTCACCTTTTCACGTTTTTTTCAGATCGTCAGCCCAACAAAGTGTTGTAAAGCCTCTATTTAATTTTACAATTCGATTCCTAGAACGACAATGCAACTGCTGTGATTCGCTAGTTGCGCCAATTCTTATTGACATCACTAAACACACCTCCATCTCTTACCTATGAAAATTCAACCTTACATAGTCATTGAACTATTTTATTCTCATTTCAGTAACGCAGCAGCCAAAGTAGCAGCAGGAAAGATGCCAGTTGATCTCTACTACGTCCCCCCCTCCCCACCCTGCAGGTGCGTCATGCTCGTGGCCAAGATCATCGGACTTGACCTCAACCTTAAGCTGACGGATATCATGAAGGGGGCACATATGACACCCGAATTCCTCAAGGTGAGAATATATGTATAATAATTATTCCAAATGTGTCCATTTTGTGAATGCTAGGCATCCACAATGACTTTCAACTGCCTGCCTGCATCGCATTTTAAGACAAGTTGCTTCCTGAGGATTTCAGCTTGGAGATACTCATATTGACTAGCAAAGTGGAAGGCAGGAGAAGCAGAAGAAGATCAGAATTGCGCTGGAGTGACCAAGTATAAGTAAGTCGGTGTCCCCAGCTCTAGCTCTCCACGCAACGCAAAACCTCGAGGAATGGAGGAGCCATGTCCGCCATGGAGTTGGGGTCAAAAGGATCCGACTTACTAAGAAGAAGAATATTATTTAATATTTGTTAACATTTGTTTAACCACCTGACATGTTTTATCTGGTGAAAAGGATTGAATTTGGTACCCCTTCGTCGTCAATTAATCGAACTAAAGTCCTTTGAAAGGTCCGATGCCTCTAAACGATCCGTTCTGATCCCAGTCTCATGTTTTCTACCTACTTATTTATGTTGTGTTCATATTTCATAAACACGTCACTTAAGTGCAGGTTTATCAATTCTTCGTCGTCCTAGAGGTGGAGGTGGTCTACTAACCACAAACCTTGTTATATGCCTTGTCCAGAGTGTCCAGTAATATTTAATTGTGAATATTTTTTGACGATTATTACTAAAAATCAGCAAAACAAACATTATCTAGTGTGGCTCTTTTCTCTAAAAGAGTAAATACTCTTGGAGAGATGAACCAAATTTGCACTAATTTCTGATGTAAATTCCACTCCGAGTTTATTGTTTTGTTAATTTTTCGCAGAAGCCTCTTAGACTTACGTTAGGGAATAATGCTATGGGGAAATACTCTTTAGGAAGAAGATTAAGTGAACCAAGATCAAAAGAACCACCAGGCGGAAAAATCTAGAATATCGTTCGTGCTGGGCGATAATATTTTCAGGGATCTATTTGCATCAACCAAGTGTTAACATACTAATTATAATATACAATCAACGACTAAGATAATCTCGACCACTTACTCTTTGTAATATGAAATAGATAAATATTGATGGGCTTTGTCCAATTTATTAACGTTCCCTGACAGTGGAGTTTTGCTCCTTTGTATGTACAGAAGGAATTATTAGAATCTACGCAAAGATATACTAACTATTTAATTTAATTTATCACATGGGTAATCAGTTTATGATTGTCTACGTAATATGTGTATGGCGTAAAACTTCGTTAATTTAAAACTAGTTTCTACTTAGTAACAAATGCCCATTAACTAAGAAATATACTGTCAGTCAGTACAACTCAGGAAACTAAAAAAGGACGTTGAAATTGTATATTTTGGCATACAATCTGATTTTCTCCCCCCTTAGCTTGTCAATAATTTCTTAAAGCAATACCTCCCCTATACCAATACTTCCATATACCGATAGATCCTAGATATTTTTTTACCAAATCGGTTTGAGAGCTCTAAAATTCAAGAAAATTGATGGAAGATTTGTTGAAGGAGGCCTTTGTCTTCTCCAGCCGTACTCTCAACCCATCGCTTGCTCTGCAATGGGAGGGATGGATTCATACGTCCGTCACTCCTGAACGCATTGACCCCCGACTCCTACCCACCCCCTCATACCATTTTCCTTCTCAAAACTTCCTCTCTTTCCATTCCCTGAAAGACCATCCATACAGCATACCTAAAGATGACATACCCCTGAGGGATCAACTGGCAGAAGGAGAATCTGACCGGGGTGTCAACAGTTCGAAGGATCAACTGTTGGCGGGCCTACTGTCGGGAGGGCCAACTATCAAGGGATCAACTGTCGGGTCACCCTTATTTCAAAAGAAAAATATAATTACTTTGAACTGAATACTCTGTGGTTATATTGAAGGCATTTGATTAAATTAATGATTGAATCGCTAAAAATTTACATGTTGTTGTATTTCATTTCCATGCCATTAAGGATAATTCTCAAAGTTTTGTTTTGTTTTTGTTGTAGTTGAACCCACAACATTCAATTCCAGTACTGGAAGACAATGGACTCGTCCTTACTGAAAGGTAATTTTTAATATTTCATTATGAATTTCTAATAATTAGTTAAGGCATTAAAATTTTCTACAGATTAAAACCTATTTCGCTCGAACAATTTAAGTTTCTTAATAAATATTTGTGTTTATATTTTGTTTGAAGATAATATCTATACATTTGCAGAGCCGAAGTGGTAATTACAGAAAATTCCATCGATAGAAAATTATTTAAAAACATTTTGTTCTGTTATTTAATATATAAAGTAATGAAAAAATTTAAACTGTATCTTTAAATACAAATTGGGCATTAGTATAGAGATTTTTCCTCCATTTCAAACGAGTCCTGTTTTATGACATATTTTCACATTTTTTTCTTAATGATCTTATTTATGGCTACCATAATACGGGCATGAGCCTAGTATGGTACTTGTAGACAACAAAATAATTGTAATCATTTAAATTTTTATGAATAAAGAAACACAAAAAAAAAAAATATATATATACATATATATCTCTCTTTCAAACCACATTCGTGTTTTTGAACGCTTACAATGTAGCCTTTAGTCAAGTTGTCCATTATATTATGTATATTTATTATTATTTTATTTTGTGTTCTTTTACTTCATATATATTATCTTACAATCTTTATTTTTACTTTGATTTATTTTTAATATGCACCTCTTGCACAATCTTTTAGACTAACTTTAATTATAATCCTACCGTTTTTCTTTATATGCCTACCATTATTTTTAGGTACAAAAATATAATGTATACACTTATATTACCCATGCACAGGCTGCGCTTTAGTGGGTTCCCTTTCTTATTATTATAAAACTGTAATGTCTAATTGTATAAATTGGGAAAAAATAAAGGAAATTAAAAAAAAAAAAAAAAAAAAAAAATTATGTGGTTTGATACGACGTGCTCATTTGCATTGAGAATTTTAAATAAACTTTAAAAGATCCTTCACCGATCGTGTCTTTCAAAGATTCTCCTTCACTTTATCATATTCACTTCTAAGTTAGCATTAAACTAAAAACCTGAATAACTCGTGCGCGCATAACTACCTATATTCGTTTCGTGTCTTTACACCGACATGCTAATATTTTATGTAAGACCGAAGCTGATTGTTTCCATCGTGTGACATAAGACCTTATGAGTTTTTGGAAACAGGGAAAGTGAAGGCATATCAGCGTATTTACTAAATCATACCATATGTACCTACACAGATTACTGAGTGGAATTCTTTTGAGGTGGTTGGTTGATTGTCCAACTTCTGGGCTAAGTCGAGTGATGATTGATTTTGACGTGGATCTGAACGTCATTTTTTATATTTTCAGCCGAGCAATTCTGGGCTACCTTGTAAATCAGTATGCCAAGAACGACAGCCTGTACCCCAAGGAGCCGAGGGTCAGGGCCATCGTAGATCAGAGGATGTACTTCGATGTGATCACTCTGTACCAGAGGATTACCAACTATTACGTAAGTAAAATTTATTATTTAAATATTAATTTGTGGCGAAGGTTGAAGATGTGTTCGGTGTTGAAAGTAAGCCGTGTAATATTTTATAATAGATTTATTACAGCAAGGATTTAATTAATCGCGACGCGAAAGGAGTAAGTTATTTTGTTTGGCGCGTTAAGACGTAGCGCATAGTATACTGACTGACTACCTTTCCTCAGTCACTTAAATAAGGTGCCGATACGATTTAAGTTGCACTTAAAAATGTTCCCGAACATTCTAGTTGCTATGGCTACAAACATTGCCACCCGTAACGCTGAGCAACGGCCGAAATTTCCAGTATGTTCTATGACGGCCTAGGTACGTTAGCGCTTGGCACTGTGTACTAAGTAGTACAACATCGGACTCAAGTAGTGGCGTACCACTACAAATTAAATGGGATCCTATGTTAGTTCTTTAAGATTGACTTCAGATGCCAGCATTAATGCTGAGGCAGAAACTGACTTCATTTATCCACTTATTCGAATAATTCGCAAGGTAGTCACCTTGGCCCGGTTTTGTTCCTCATTTTCATCAATGATATTATAACCAATTGCTTCAAAGATGTCGAGGTATTGCTCTTTGCAGATGACATCAAACTATACAAGAAAATAACTGACATAAATCATTACCATATACTACAGTCAAATATTAGTAAGCTTAGAGATTGGTGCATTCTAAATAATTTATTTTTAAATGTAGTAAAGTGCAAAACCTTGACTTTCTTCAGAAACAAAAATCCTGTTTTATTCGAATATTCCATCAATAACATAGCTTTAGAAAGAGTCACGGAAATGAGAGATCTTGGAATTATTTTTGAGGAAAAACTAAGTTTCACCAATCATATCCATCAAATTGTGAACAAAGGTATGAAAACACTAGGCTTCGTACACTGAAAGAAATGTTTAGGTACTATTTACTAAATTTTCAGTAATTATCTACTAAACAGTTTAGTTGCTGTGGTGACTGCCGAACTTTTAGCTACTGTTTGCTAAACAGCAGTTTATTTATGACAGCTTAACGATTCAGATATTCTAGCTAAACTAATCGGTTGAGACAGCTTTCTGTGTTTAGTTGTGTTACCTAAACTGTATTTATGACAGCTTAACGATTCAGATATTCTAGCTAAACTAATCGGTTGAGACAGCTTTGTGTTTAGTTGTGTTACCTAAACTGTATTTATGACAGCTTAAAGATTCAGATATTCTAGCTAAACTAATCGGTTGAGACAGCTTTCTAACTTTCTGTGTTTAGTTGTGTTACCTAAACTGTATTTATGACAGCTTAACGATTCAGATATTCTAGCTAAACTAATCAGTTGAGACAGCTTTCTGTGTTTAGTTGTGTTACCTAAACTAAAAATTATATACCTAAACCATTTTGTAGTGTTGGTTAGAAAAACATAACTGTTTAGATGTAGTAACCTTATTATTTAGTTAATATTACAAAATGGTTAGGTTGATTAACTAAACTTCGGTTGGAATAGCCCTACCGATATAGGTGTTTAACCTCTCTACTGCTAGCTAGCTTTAGGTACTGTAGCTTAGCTTTTTGGTTAGATTATTTATATTAAATAGGAAGTGCAGCTTTGCAGTTTAGCTGAAAACAATACAGGGTGTAAATGTAACCACCATCAACTCGAACGATTATACCCATAATTCAGAATCATGGGTTAAATACTTTGAGTTGCAGGTAGTTTATTACAACCCTTTTGAGAGGTGAAACCTAAATAAATAAATATTATGTTTTGTAAGACTAGAATGTACTTATTAAAAACCTCATTCATATAAAAGTTATTTTGTTAAGAATCGTCTCTATTGTTTCCAGCTACCAGCAAAGCCTCAAAAAAGAAAACATGTTTGATCATACACACATTTATATTATCATTTTTTCTTAAATATAGTAAAAAAATGTTTGTGTCCTGATTTGGCTAATTCTTTTCGGCGCTGCCTGTATGTGTCTAGTAATTTACCTTTAGCAGCAATTTTTTGGGTAGGCCCAAAACACACATATGGGGTGAAATACATAGCTGCGCTTTCTTTATTAAAGACTTTGGTGATTTGAAAAGCAAATTCATAAAATCTCTTGCTTGTAATGGATCTATCTGGATTACCCTGCAATTCCTTTCTTATAATAGTACTGCACAGTCTGGCAGAATTTTCCAACAGACCCTTTGACTCAAACTGCATTAAAAGTTCTTGCCCTTCATTGATTGATAGGAGATGATGTCCTAGAAAACAAAATTGCAAATTGATTAAATAACTAATAACCACTTCTATAATCATCATAATATCAGTCACAGGACGGCTATTCTACGCTGCCACTACTAAAATACACATATCGGAATGTATAAAACAATTAACCTAAGTTACTTAGGTATCTGAAACCTACTAAAATTATTTAACTTACATTCGAAATTTGCTCTTCAAAAGCTTCTTGCGTTATTCTTTGTGATTTGTTTATATTTTCCAACAAGGAAATGTCATTTTCAACGAATTCATCGTGTTAATAATATATGGGCGTTGTTTGTTTGGAATTTGAAGGTATATCTTCAATCTGAAACAAAAAGCAGATATGTACACAAAGGCGAAAGAAGGGGTGAAGGGGTCAAGATTTGTTTTTATCCCTTTGGAATTGCTTGACCCCCCGGCAGTCGATTTATTCATTAATTACAGGAATTATTATTTTAAATACTATTATTTTTGTATCAAAATCGCGTCCGGTACAACTATTTCCAAATGGTTAGCCAAAAAAGGCCTAGGTATACAATATGTCATCATTACTGCTTTTTAAAAGCAGTAATGATGAATTAAAATTTAAAAACTTACACTTATGACACGTGGATTAATAACATCCTTGAGCGCATTAATGTGTGCTGTAAACAGTGCCCGGTGCCCTACAGTCGGAATCAATTCTTTAATATCATCTTCAGATATTATCAGAAGTGTTTTTGAGTCTATGGCTTGTTCTGAAATAAAGAAAAAAACGACGAGAAAATACAAAAATTTTCAAATAAGAAAATAAAAAATTATTTTTCAAAGGAATGAAAATTATTCATTAAAAAAATGTATATTTATACAACAGCAGATACCGAACACCCTGTATCATGAATCAAGCGGAGATAAAATAGTTTTAATAATGAAATTATTTAATTTATATGAAAAATTCCAATTTAAACATAAACAATGGGTACACCCTGTATTTAAAAAAACATATCCCTCCCAAAAAAAATCAACAGAATTCAATGTTCAAAATGATATGTCCGAATTAATAATTGCAATACACATTTATTAAAATTAAACATAACCTGCTATGATTGACCATCCATCGGTACGATTTATTGATTAGTTTGGTTGGTTCTAGTTTCTGGCTAGGGTAAAACTGTAACTTAGAAAATACTGCAGTTTCAAACAACATTCGTTCAATACAAAATAATACTGGCAGAAACGAACAAAGAAATAAAGGCGCCCTTGAGGTGATTTTGCACAAAAACAGCGCTATACGAGTCATCCAATTATTATTATTTTTTTTATATACCACTCTCTGTAACCTGTGTCATGACTCCTGACATAATCTGGTTGTAGCGTCCACACGCACTCTTCAAACTAGGTACATAATAAATACAAATCTACTAAATCTATTGCGTACTTGAGTCGTGAATAATGAAGGTGCCAGTTTCTAAATCAAAAAGAATGGATATTATCGTAAAATATATCATAGTTCCATGATCTAAATTCTAGATCAATAAAAAAATGAACAAAAAACTCACCTTTAAATGTTTCTATGTTAGCTTCCAGATTCCAAGAAATTAAATAATCCTCCACGGTGTTGTTTGCCATTATCACTAGCAACAAACGTCAATTCAAGTATGGTGCGAACTGTGGCGAACGGACAACTGCGTCGTAAATAAACAACTCGTGATCGCGGACCGCTAGCGACAACGATAAGATCTACCAAAGTTCGGGAAATTTAACTAAAGTTTTGTTGCATTAGCTCAAGTTTGTGCAAAGCAACTTATTGTTATGTAAAAATACCAAATTTAGATATTCCAACTTAAGTTTGGCTATAAGAACACAACATTTAACCAAACTAGATGTTTAGTTAAATTTAGCTAAATACTTTGGGAAGTAACACATAAACTTGAGTTACTAAAGTGAAATAGGTTTAGTAAATTACTTTAGCTTAATTAACCAAACCGATTATTTTGTTTAGGTAAGTAAGCCTTTAGTATGCTATTATTAAAGTTTGGTGGTAATAGCTCAAGCACATTTTACTAAACAACGACGGTATCTGCACATAAAGTAGTTTGGTACTAGAAGCTCAAGTTTAGGCGATGGTTACACAACTTCAATTAGCTTAACACTTTAGCTAACTCATTTTTTTCAGTGTATAAAGAACAACTACAAACTTTAATTCTTTACAAGCCATTTAACTATTATACGTATCTCTAGTAAGAAGTCTAATTGAATATAACTCAGTAGTTTGGTCTCCATCTTACAAAATTCACATTAACAACATTGAGCGAATACAAAAAAAATTTCTACGTTTTATAAATTTTAAATTAAATATCCCTGTCGAATACTTAAAATACAATTTCTTATTAAATACTCTAAAAAACATACATTAAAAGATAGACGTAAAATAAACGATTTAACGTTCTTATTCAAAATACTTAACTCTAAATTCGACTGTTGTGAACTCCTGCAACTTATAAACATACAAACACCCACAGTAACAACACGACAAAATACAATATTCTACAGCAGCACACATAAGCGTAACTACATTGCCCACTCTCCGATACAACGACTTCACACCATGGGAAATCATTACTTGGGTGATGCTGACATATTCAATACCAACTTGGCAAGTTTTGTGGATCATTTAAAACATTTATTTCAACAATACTCCTAAACACATCATGTAAACCTACAAATAGGTGTAATTTTCAGTTTTTGTTTCTTGTGTTTGTATGACTTGTTGCATAGCTTTTATCAAATGTAATTTTATTCTTATTTTTTATGTTTCAAAGTATCTGTGAAATTAAAATTATACTACCAGCCATGTAAAAGCCCTCTGGGCGTTAAATAAATAAATAAAAAAAATATAATAAATTTCCATTTAATGAAATTATAACAAAATACAAGTAAGATGCTCCCCGTATACCTTAACGAGGCAAAAATAAACACATGTTCGAACGTGAAATACTTGGGGCACATTATTAATGAAGACCTATCGGACGATGGCGATATCGAACGACAAAGGAGAAGCCTAAGCATAGTGTCTAACATGATTGCTCGCAGATTATGCAAATGCAGCAATACCGTTAAAAAAATACTGTTCAACGCATTCTGTACTGGCCTGTATACGTGTGAGACATGGTGTCACTACCAAACTTGCTCGATGGAACGACTCCGAATTCAATATAATTACGCCTGTAGAATCATATTTGGATACCGAAGATGCAGCAGCGCGTCGACAATGTTCACGGAACTAGGACTAAATGAATTTGCCGGCCTGATGAGACACCGGGTCACTGGAGCCAGGATGCGGCTAATGGCCTCCGCCAACACGTTGGTGACCGCAGCCTACCAGCACCAAGCGCCACTCCTGAGTGAGCGCTGGGCCCAAGCGCACTCAAGACCACACCCTGCATAGTTGTCCTTTTTTGATAATTTATTATATCTATTGTAAAAAAAATAAAATGTATATCTATATGGGACGTGTGGGATTGCACCAGCCTCTCCACATTCTGGAATAAAATTATTATTATTATTATAACGTTCTTTAGAATTGGAATGGCTGAATCAAAGATAAGTTTCTGTAAAAAAATTTAAAATGCGTAGAAGGCACATTACATAACTCACATTTTCGCAAAATCCATAGTAAAGCAAATAGAGTAGTTTAATGTTAGGTTTTCCAACAACAAAATTAATATTAACTCATTATGAAAGAAAACGGGGCCTTTTTATAAAAATCAATAACCATTGGACATAGAAGCTCCGAATTTTCATCTGTAACGTTGTACAAATTCCTGTCTAGTATCAAACAAATGAAATCAATCAAATTAAATTATACATTAGGTCCAGCAAATCTTGGCTCATGGATTATCAGAAGAGAACTAAATATAAAAATTTAAATTTAAAAAAATTAATACAATATTTTATCTAAAATAACAAATATTAAAGAAGAAATATTGGACTACCGTTCCTTCTCTTTCATTTGCATTTCTTCTTTTTCTATCATACCGACTCTTTCATACTAGACGTATGAACGTAGAACTGTCATCAAAATAAATTCATAGATTTATTTGCGGAACGGAATCCCATTCTGTAAAATATAACATCACACAAATAAAATATAATAAAGTTTTCGCATTTTTTCTAAATGTGATTGCATTCGCATGAGATGTAAATTATTCAATTTGATTTCAGGTTGCCTTCTTGTTCCACGGAGTTGGCAACACTCCTGAAAACTTGGAGAAAGTTCAAGAGGCCGTGGGCTGGCTCAACACGATGCTGGATGGACACACCTACGTTGCTGGATCGCATCTTACCATTGCAGATATTTCTCTGGTCGTAACCGTCTCCAACTTAGACGTAAGACGATAATATTTACTTTCACTATCATTACTTAGCTCAGACCTGTGAAATTTTGAAAATATCATTGTCTATATATTTAAGATTTTCTTTACGACATATTTAGGTATATATTTTTTGTTAAAAAATTGAACAGATCTAATAAATGTAATGATTTCATTAATAGTAATGGAGGATTAAAAAGCAGCCATAAATCACGCAATAAGCAGTGTTTTTGGTATAATGTCCGCTGGGTGCAATGCCGTTTCATCTTCAAGCTCAATTTTTCTAATAAATAGGTAATAAGAAAATAAAATACTTGGTGGATGAGGGCTCTCAACTAACAACCCGGTTCAAATCCCAGCTTGTGGAAGTAAAATTTATTTTAATAATTTTGTGATGTTTCACATTTCATTAACTAACAATAATATGTTTTATATTTGCGGCACGTTCCAGAGTGGAAGAATCAGTATCGCCCTGTTAGTAAGATCATTCAGAATTGAAACGTTGCTTGAAATGGCTTTATCCGTATTTGTTGACCAGATCTGAATAGCCACGTACCAGGTAGGGGAAGCCATAGTTTCACTGGCTCCAAACAGTTGGGAGCAGTTGGGTCTTGTGTGGAGTATTTACATGGTACAAAAAACTGTTAACATGTAAATAGTCAAAGGTTTTAGGTTCACCACGTATTGACAATCTGCCAATCTGAGAATTATAATATTTTCGAACTTCAGAAGTCGTCCAATTTCTAGGATTTTCTTTCCGTAATACACAAGGGGCGGCGTGGCGTGCAAATACTCGTACTTGTAATTTCTTGGTAGCGGGCTTTGAAGGTTGTTTTATTAAAACGTAATACATAGATACTCGTACTTGTCATTTCTTGGTAGCAGACGTATTTCCTAAAAGCTTAATTCAGAGAGGGCGGCGTGGCGGACAAATACTCGCACTTGTCATTTTTTGGTAGCAGACGTATTTCCTAAAAACGTAATTCAGAGAGGGCGGCGTGGCGGACAAATACTCGTACTTGTCATGTCTTGGTGGTAAGCTCTGAAGGGTATTTTCTTAAAACGTAATACACAGGGGGCGGCGCGACGGGTAAATACTTCTACTTGTCATTTCTTGGTAGTGGGCTTTGAAGGGTATTTTCTTAAAACGTAATACACAGGGGGCGGTGCGGCGGGAAAATAATAGACCTTATCTTTTCTTGGTAGCGCACTTTGAAGGTATACTACCTTTTTATCCCACGATGTATATATGTTTATAATTAACTATGTAGGTATTTAAGTAGCAACTTATAAATCTCATGATTTCAGAGGAACTTTAGGTTTTGATTTATTAAATCAGAGAAAATTCGAAATATACTTATTTCGATGCGAGGTCTACTGTTCACAGAATTACTTGTATCTTAATATATAAAATATAATTGATATAAATTCACGTGTCAGGCGAATCTCCGAAACCGCCCAACTGATTTCAATGAAATTTTCTGAATGTGTATATTAGTTCCAGCTTGAAATATTGAAAAGTGACCAACCGACAGGTGGCGCTGTTGTTGAGATATTTTTTTTCAACGAAATTTTTTTCAGATTTCTCATCCAAAAATACATACAAACACAAATTTTAACTTCCCTACTTAGAAGGCGGTCTGTGACAGGACAACGTTTTAAATTAAATTCATTCCAAATGGTTGAGTTAAATCCCAAATGGTTTATAATCTTAACATATAAAAATTAAGCCTTCCAATGTTTGTGCTCCAAAACTCAAAAAAGTAGTCTAACGATATCGCTGAAAATTTCGAAGAGTTTTGTTATTAGTGCCAGGAGTATTTAAAGATGTTTAAATAGTGGAAAAAATCGGAGACCACCGAGAAAGACATTGGCAATAGCGAAGCATTGCGGGGAATCCACTAGTACTAAAAATTACGCAATATTTTGCAAGATTATCAACGAAATTAATTCGAAATTCCATAATAAAATAAAATTATAATAAACCAAATTTTTTTATATGTGTTTTCAGGCTTTTGGCTTCGATTTGACCCCCTATCCCAACGTGTCAGCCTGGTATGTTCGCACCAAGCAGGAACTTGCTTCACATGGCTATGAGGAGATCAACCAAGCTGGAGCAAACATGATGGGCGGAATGTACAAGGCAAAGCTCCAGTCGAGCTAATCTGTCGTTCAAAGATATCAGAATATTTTTGCCATACAAAACCTTATCAAATATGAATAGATTAAATCAAGATAAAAGTTTGCTTCTACTTGTTAATTTAGCAGATTATGAGCTTATAAAACTCAAATACGTTTTGGAAATCATTGGATAGTAGAGATATTATTTTAGATTTTGATTTTAATTTTGTGTAGTTAATAATATCATTATAATTTTTTTTTAAAGCAGTTTATTTATAAACAAGTTTGACAGTTTGGCAATGCATTAAGAGGGCGTTGTAATAATCACACAGCAGAACTTGTTTTTATAAATAAACTTTTTTTTAAATTCATTTAATATATAAAAGAAAATCAAATTAAACTCGATAAAAATAAATAATATTATTTTAGATTACTAAATCTAACAACTTTTTTTTTAATTATCAAATATATACCATTAACGTTTATGTCTTTTCAAAATAAACACTAACATAAGCCATACCAAAAATATTATACCAACCGATTCTACCTACATACTTCATTTGTAAAATATTTTAAATCAATACCTGTTAAAGACTAGTAATTATTCTTCACAGAAAAAAACATTTTTAATAGAATATAATAAATATTAAAAAAAAAAATAATATTTACTTGAAAAAATTTTAAATAACGAACTATAAACGAAATACGTGCACCTAGACTATACTTAAGACAGGTTTTTTAATAGAATTTGAACAATTCATTAAATTTGAAAGCTAATTTTCAAGTCCTTAAAGGTTCTATAAAAGTTATGTTAACATTTCATATGTGTAAACTGTCTGGCCAATAATGACATAATAACAGAACTTGAATAGAAGTTTCACAGAATTTAGAAAATTGACGGTAAAATTTGATATTTTTTTTAAATTCTGTGAAACAAACCGTCCTTAGGTGGATTATCTAAACAATTTTGATTATTTAACAAACAAAATTAAAGTTTAAATCGATTTATCGATCCACAACAGAGCTTGGTTCAATTGCACGCATAAATTCGAAAAAGTTCAAATCAATTGAAATTATTTCCATCAATACCTTGAATCAATTGAACAAATTTAGTTGATGAAAAAGTAAAAACTTGTAAAAAATATAATATTCAAATTCCTATGAAAGATTCGAATCGGTTAAACAGATATTCCCAATATTATTTTTTATTACTCAAATAAGTTTTTAAATTCACTGATAATTAAATTTTTCTCATGCATGCAAGGATGCTTTAAAAACGTATATGTTTTATCACTTTTTTGCTGCATTACACCTTTGACGATTTTTTTTGTTGGCACTACCAATAATAGATTAATGCACACAATCAATATATTTAGCCCACGTTACATTAAAAATATATTAAATAATATTGATGTAGAATATAATCTTTATTTCAAATTTGTAATAGAATTATGTTTTGAATATTATTATAGCTTGACATATTTATGGTTGTACATAAACGACTTCAGTATTCTTGGTGTTAGAATGCTAAAAAATGAATAGAGTTAGTTAAATAAAATCGTCAAAGAAACTGTGATTTTAAACATAGCTTACTAATGTACACCCACCAAAGAAGTCAAACTAGTCTAACTAAAGTGGAAAAGATGTGGGGACAATTAAATTTTGAAATTTTGCTTCTCAACACTCAAGGCAACGAAGATCGACGATGTGAACAAGTGCACACAGAAGTGTTACTCACCACCACGAATAGTTTTTAGGTACTATACCAATCAAACAAAGTATTCTCATTCAAAATTTTATGTGTGTATTGCACAAATTTTAAATAAAGTTCTAAATAAATATTGTAACATAACCTTTTTTATTTCCTCTAATCTGAAAAGATATTTTAAAAAAGATATTTAGCTCTGTCTAGAGCGCATGCTGATAGTGGGCTTGGTAGACATTACCTCTAAAAAAACCTATAAAAAACAAGAAATCCGTATGAAGGAATCTGATGAAGAATGATCTCTATTTCAACTTATCAGATGCTATATAAAACAGAGGTAAGATATTGAGTGCCACGTTGTTTTGCAGAATTTATATAAATGATACTACACAAAAGATTTAATTAATTTGATTCATTATACGTTGGAACTATACAGAAAAACCGAAAATGTTGACTATTTAACCTGAACAACCAGATTGATCACCTGATGACTGTTATTTTCCTTTGATAAGAATTCAAAAGATGGCGCTAACTTTGTATACTCTAATCAGATGTGTAAAAATGTTGCCAACTTGACAGGTTTCGGGCGCCATTAAGGAATAATGATTGGTGGATCATTACTAATCTTTATGAAACGTACTGACCTTTCTGAAATGTATTTTTTACTGAACGTTCCAAACAATAGAAAACCGGCCATTTAAAACTTGTCAATGTCCAAGTAGACGTTTTAATGAGAGAATTTTTTCCCAGCAGGAATAATCACGTACTTTACTCTCAGTATCACTCTGGTGGAAGCCACTATTCAGAAATGAAACGTTGCTTGAAATGGCTTCAGCTGTGTTTGGTGACCAGTTCTAAATAGCCAGGTACTCCCCCACCTTCCTCTTTTTCATATCCTTCCCCTTCCCACTACCTTCAGCCTCACAACAATCCCGGTTGGGGATGCCATAGTCTTAAGTCATTTTTTGGTACGGCCTTTACTTTTAAGAATTTATTTTAATTATGTCATAGAATCCATTTTTTAACTTTGTTTTCACACATAATGGTGTATCAAGTCACCATTACTTACTCTTAGAATATTCGTTTCAAATGACTGTGGGAGATTTGGGGTCATACGTAAAAAAAAGGTTCTGTGAAAGTTCCACGGAGTTTTTCGTGGACTTTTGTTAAATTGGCCAACGATAACCGGCATTTCAAAAAAGCGACATTTTGCAAAGTACAACTATATTTTTTGCATTAGTCACGTTTGTAGAGAGTTTTCTTTTGCTCTTTTTTCAAAAGTAAATCCCGAACGTTATGTTATAAAACAAATCATTTTGAAAAGTATGATTTGAGATTTTCACAGCCAAAAGTGTTATAGTGATTTAGTTTTGGGGTATTATGCCTTGTTACGCTACCTCCTTCTTTACTCAACATTTTAGACAGCATTCCAGAGTTCTCCATCTGCCCTGATGATGGACACTGTAATGCTGTCCGAAACATTGGATAAATAGAGAGGTAGCGCAACACGGCATAATACCCCAAAAGTAAATCAATATAATATTAATTTGAGTTGCTATTTTTCATTTTAAAAGAAAATAAAATTTTATTTATACCTAATCTAAGAAAACAGCAGAATGCAATACTAAATTAAATTAATGCAATACTAAGCTTTGCAGAAAACGTTCTGCTAATATTTTTTCAATTTATAAGAAAGTGTGCCGTCATACAGTCAGATTTAACCAGGGGGGTAAGTATTTTACTAAACTAGTCACCGTTTTATAATAAATATTCAATTAATACAATAAAACTGCAGTTTATTGTACCTATTAATTTAATAAAGGTTATAAAATTAATTAACCGTAATCTATTAAAGTTAAAGTCACCTATGTTTACGGTGTCCAGAAACAAGTGTTTCAATTGGAAAACCAGTGAATCTGGATATCCAAAAAAAATGTTTCCCTCTGAGCATATAATTTTTAAAAACTTGTGGAGCTCTGTATACGCTTCGACGCATTCTAAAAATATTAAATAGTAAAATAATACCTGGCGACCGATTTTATTAAATTTGACCTAATTAATTGTGTGATGTCTGTACAAATGTGGATGAGTGCAAGCGAGATGAATGCTTGCAAGATCTTATAAAAGGCGATGCACGTTAGTTGTGTGCCTCTTTTGTTACAAGCAGCTCCCCAATAAATATCAGTACAAGATCACGTATCATTATTGTGTACGACCTTCACCCGCTACAATAATACTCCAGCCTCTACACCACATTGGCACAAGCTACATTTGGCATGTATTACAAATTGCAATTTCGGACTCAATTTACTCAAAAATAAAAGCACAAATAAAAAATATGCAGTATAATCGACTCCAAATGTGATATAGTTACGCCAGTTTTCTACTTGTACTACGAGTTTACAGACATCATGTACAAACTGTAAATTGATAGAGTTGCATGTTTGCTGGAATGGCAAGCTTAATTTTGTTGACCACTATTCAATTATTATTGCAAGTCATTGAATGACTAACAGACTAAAGCAATGAATAAATAATACACACTAGTGTGTATTATTTATTAGACTACGGCAACTGAATAAATAATACACACTAGAAACGCCTTCCATGTAGGTTTGAATGGAAACCAACGTCGCCAATGGCTTAATAACTATTGCTTCTCCGTTATAACCAATTCAGTACGCGATCTGTCTCTCTTCTATGGTTTTGTGTCTTGTGGCGAGATTGGTTTCAATTGAAATCTATATAGAGAGCGTTTCTAATAGATATGGTTTATCTGTTCGACGGCCACGGCAGATGTTGAATTAATTTAGTTATTTTTATCACGAATACCCGTAGTAACCCGAGATATAAAGAGTAACATAATTTTAATATAATGTTTATTATAATGTTCACTGTACAGATAAACCAATGGTTGTAGATTACGGGGATATCTATATCGCCGAAATAAGCCCAATTTCATGTTTTTTTAAGTGAAATAAATCAATTATTTAATGTACTAATTAAGACTTTTTAAAACGAAAATCACTTCCATTGAGCCTTTTTGGATATTATGAATTGAAAAGATCTGGGTAAAGTGATTTTTTTTATTGTTTGCTTTCAACCTTCACGGGTGTTCTAGGCAATCATTTCAAATTATGGAGAGAGGGAAGGTGAATTAATGTATTAATTTGATGGAAAATTTTAAAATTATGTGGAAGATTGGAGTCGAATTCAGACTTAGAAGAGATGATATTTTTAATGGAGGACATGAAATTTTAGAGAAGCTTGATAAAAAAGAAAATAACAACCAAAAAATATGTGATCTAAACTTCAGACTTCAAGACTGTACAATCTGGGGAGTCAAACACATGAGATTTAAATAGATGAGAAGGAACGTAACAATGTCCAATCTTTATTCGAATAAGTGAAAAAATTCCATTTTGGGAGAAATGGGCAATTTTTAAAACCACGGTTTTTATGGAAAAGTCCTTTGTTTTGAGGCATAGGAGGCTGCCTTGAATTGACTAGCAATATGCCAATACTCTGACCAAACATTGCGGGATCTATCTTTGAGAATGAAAAAAAGTCGGAAAAAGGAGTGTGGTTTACGAGGGTAACGATAGGGTTGGGTGCTCCTTGTTTTGCCAATGATTACGCAATATCATGAAATTGAATGAAATATTCTGTCATAAAAATTATTGTGGTAAATGTTAATACCTTTAGCAGTTGTCAAAGAATGTCCGAAACTATCAAATTTCGGTATGTTTTATACATTGGAACTGTCCGATTGTTGATTTTGGCGATGTTTTGCAAATTGAAATCGTCCGATTACAAAAACTGTCCTAATTAAAATTGTCTCGCTGGATAAAAAAATTTCTTTACGGAAAGTTTTATGATGTTTTGCAAGTTGGATTTATCCAATTTGGCAAAAAGTTGTCCAAATTGAAAAATTTGAAGATATTTTGCACATTGGAATTGTCCATTTGTACAAAGATTTTCAATTGAAAACGACTGGACACAGACAAAACTATATCTATGTTTAGTAACGATCTCTCATTTTTTCCGTTGTGTTTCCACTTTGTTTCCGAATGTGTTTTAATCGTTTAATGTGAAAAATTAAGTCCTTTAGATTTTGATCGGAAAACTATATATTTGTGTCGGGTCGGATTGTGTGGAGGTAAAAACCGCTGCAGAATTATTATTATTCCTTAGTCGGGCAGTCGAAATAATAACAATTCGGTTAGCGGTTCAACATGTTGGATTGTGCAAGTTGGATCGTGTTTAGGACCTATAAATCAAAACTGGCGGCGGGTGTTAGCCAGGAATTTAAACCTTATCGCCTTTCTGTACAAGTGCGCACTTTGGTAAATTTTCGAATGTTACACCCCGAGGAGAATGGCTTTACGCTACTAAGATGTTGCATACTTCATAAAAAGAGGAATGTCACTGACTATGTTTAGCTAGAGCAACAACGGGCTTATAAATTGATTTGTGTACAAATCTAAAGTTATATTCCGGGATTGATCAAATTTTAAGCACTTAATCTTCAAAATAACAGAATGTTCACTGGCTACATTATATTTAGGCAGTGAAGAGCATATATTATTTCATGAGAAGTATTAAAGCGTTTGCAGTTACTTCGTCCCTTTTTCATAATCCGAGGGTTCGCAATTCGTTTTCGAGGGTATACGTATCATAACATGTCCCGTTAAATTTTACCTAAATTTATACATTTTTACATGTAAATTTAGCCATTTGGACATTTGAAGCGCTCAGCGCAATAGTAGCCTAAATCCTTGGGAGGTATTATTGAGATAAGAGCAAAATAAAATTTGACTATTTTCAATATATATTTTGTTTTGTTTTGCATGTAATTGAAAATCAAATTGCAAACATACAATTATATTCATTTTGTAAAAACACCTACGTGATTTTCACTTTTGTTATGACACAAATGAAGTGGAAATTAAACAACTTCCCGACATTTGGTCAAGCTAAAACTCAATAATCACCACTATCATATATTTTTGTGGCTATATGGCACGCGGACATATACACATATTTCTGAAATTGGATGACATTACAGCAATTAATATATGAAATAAATGTCGGTCCCACCCAATTGGGTATTGGCTCAGTTCTTAGCCCGGTCCCAGGGGAAGAAGGTTCAATCCTCAGCCGAACAAAAAAAAAACTTTATAAAAAAGATGAATGAATAAAAACAGAAGTATTATAGTTGTCAGGTTGTGAATAACTTGAAAATATGTAAAAATCTACTACCACCACAGTAAGCGGAAAATATTGCTTGTGTTGTGATGGAGGACTTATTCAGCCGAGGAATTAAACGTGCGACTACTGGGTGAAATCCAAACGCGAATCCAACTCAGCTTCTGACCGGTTTGTTATTGTTGTTCCATTTTAAGAGATAATGTTAGTTAATTTAATGTCGGTTGTGCTACTACACTGTTGTAATTGTTGTTTTAAAGAAATTATTCATGGCTTTAGTCCTCGTCCCTCTCTTCTATGCAGTCATTTTTATTATCTTCAAATGTATTTTATTCGTCTGCAATATCTGATAAAACTTGTGTAGATTTGGGGGGATATACAATGAAATGAAGGTCTTTTCTGGTTCCAGTTTTTCTGTACTTTTGATATCAGGATAAAAAATATATATATTTTTTTTTTAAAGAAAGACAAATATTCCCGGGTTACGAATAACCTGACAATATTTGAAATTCTCCTACTACCACCACAGTAAGCTGAAAATGTTGCTTGTGTTGTGATGGAGGACTTACCCAGCCGAGGAATTGAACACACTACGCCTGAGTGGGACCAAAGCGCGATGTCAACTCGGCCACCGACCGGTCAAATGGTATGGTATTTATTTTTTAAAAAATCACGATCACAGGCAAAATAACTGTGTCCTGAAACAAGAATGTTGTCATCAATGACGTCTAAAATAAACAAACATCACTAGCTGCCATTTTTTATACTACGGCTTTGTCACTTTGATCGCTGTGTTATATATTCAATCTTTTCATGGACATGAAATTTCTTAAAATGTGCTACAAACATGCTATTTTTTCTATCGGGCCACGGAATAAATTGGAATTTTACAATACAAACGTATTTTTTTCCCTTTATCGTGTCATGTCTTTTTCAGGCGTCCCTGATGTCTTATACCATTATCTTCCACGTCATACATTTTCCTTACACCCCTTTCTTTGTTCATCATGTATGTGCTTTTTAACAACAAATAATTATTTCATTAATGTTAATAAATCCCCGACGTTTTCTCCCGTTCACTTCGTGTAGTATAATGAAATCTAAATTCTTACCGTTAAAAAACTACAAAGTACTACACTTCGACTCCGTATGTCATTCAAGTGCAGAGATAATGAATTAAGTTTTTCTTGGGCTTCCTCGACATTTTATACATTAGGTACATTTTATGCCATTACTATATTAGAAATACTTCATTTCAATTCCGTACCTTATTGTACGTAAATCTTTCGCGATCAAAATATTTTCTAAATACTCCTGGCACTAATAAGAACAAACCTTGAAATTTTCAGAGAAATAGGTCTAGTAGTTTATGGGTCTATCGGGAAGCCGTCCAGATTCAAAAATTGATATTTGTCTATGGGACAAAATCGAAATTGAAAAACATTAAAATTGATGAAGTCAATCTTCATACAAACCAACCTATTCACATAAAAAAACGTAAAAACTCTACGTCGGCAGGTAGATAATAAGCATCAAGTGTTGAGTTTTCGGAATAGTAGACAACCTTCAATTATTTGTAACTAGCTGACTTGAACCCGGCGTTAGATAGACAAATACCATCAAGGACTTTTTAGGCCTTTTTAAAATATACAATTCCGTGGTACATTATTTTGATGTATTTCATGTGGTTTAGCCAGCGTTAGCAATGTAGTGTCCGAAAATATATTTTTACTTCTTGATTATAAAACATCGACTTTTCTCTACTTTCTGTAATTATAATGTGCATTTATTATATATGTAAACCTATCGGAAGAAATGCTCTAAATGATAGTGAAAACTCTATCAAAATCCGTTGCGTAGTTTAGAATAACTAAGGGCACAAACAGACAGACGCGGATAGCGAATTTATTTTATACTATTTAAAGATTTGACCTTGAGCTGTTCTCGAATCATAAAATAAACAAAAAACAGCATCAACTGACGTAATCGGCGTTGGTATGAAATTACTTATTAATGTTTCTTATTGAGATGATACGCAGTTAATTCAATGAACCTACATGTTTATTATAAATTTTGTTGTTAGCAAATAGTGTTTGCAGAAATATGTATTGGTACGTGGTTTCGTTCCATCTTCTCTACTTATAACTTCGACCAAACACATAGACCAAACAATCTAGACTTGCAATTTGTTCACAAAATGGGCAGCGATGAAGAGTTAACTTTACAAATCGGAGATAATTGACGACAATATCTCTCCACGTGATGATTGTATCACATCAAAATCCTCTTGGTATCAAGAAGAAATTTCATTCACCAATTTCACACTGCCTGAATTACACTTAGACAAAAGTATGAATGGAGAGAATTACATCATCTTTAATAAAAGAATTCACATCTGTTTTTTTAATAGGTTAAAATATCTGTTCTAAATAAATTTCATAAAATTAATTCCAGTAGATGAATTTCAAATAGGTGTAATTATCTACATAGGTAATTTTGTTCATGTTTAATTTAAATCCTTTGTATTTTTTATAGTGTTACGTTTGTGCGTGAAATTCATGCCTATGTAATTTTGACATGTAATCGATCCTCATCTGCATAAAAAGCAACTAACGAATAAAAATCTATCTGTGCAGGAAAACGTTGTGGTGACAGTGCGTTAATTAGATTGCTAGAAATGAGATGTTAGTAAATGATAAGTACTTTCAGAGACCCTTGTAAGGTATGACCTTATAATAACTACTTTAATGGCAAAAATCATATCGTAGTGTATGTAGGTACGTTACATCTTGTGATATTTTACCCAACAGCTCAAAAGAAGTTGTGGTCGCAGTGCGATCAAAAATAATAAAAACAACTATCATGAAATCAATAAGAATTGTATTTTAGTTATCAGTTTTTATCAAAAACATAATACCTATATGACGAATTAACTACACCTCCTAACTCCCTACCACCATCAGGAAATTATTTATTTATCCAAGTATATTTTTAGAGTGACGCACTCCTTTTACGAGAGTAATATAGATAAATATATATTTTTTTTAATTTTCGAACTGTGTAGCATATCAGGCGTAAAACACAATTTTATTTTGAATTATTTGAAAACATTTTTTTTTTGTATTTTACTAATAAGTAAAGTGGAATTTTAGAACCCTTTGAAAAGTTGATTAACATTATGTTACATTTATGCGATTAATTTTGGATTATCATCTTTCTGGAAGTGGATCACATAATAACAAAAACACGTGGTGATGACACGTGGTAGGAAAAGATATGGTTGAGAACGGAGATAACTTACTGATATGAAATACTGTTGAAAATCTGGTCATATTATTTATTTTCTTTTAAAAATGGGACTTCAGGCCTATAACGAATGCATTGAAAGAGTTCCTAAGTAACAGTCAAACTCGAATGTTTTATGAGGATGGCGGAACACGAATTCATACAAATACTGATATTGATATTGACATGCTGATATTCTCGCACCCCGTCATGATAAATATAAGGAAAAAAAACACGTGTTCTTGATATATTCTCAATGATTAATATTTTATCAGGAATTTGGCCATTTGTCATTATTTTAACAGGATAATTTTTCTCTTTGTGTTGAAGCCAAACATTACCCACACTGGAATTTCAGCACGAATTAACATTTTAAAATAAAAATGTATATTTCATTTGCATGATGAAATAAATATGAATTATTACCACAATTAGTGGAAACCATAGGTTGAAAAGTTCGGTAAAAAGTAAATTTCGATAGCCACACAGTTAGAGTTATTGGTGAAAATTCGCAAACATTTCACCTACCTCAACGATTCCATATTTCTTAGCATTTTTTTCAAGTCCCACAGTATCTAACGTTCTTACGACATGGCCAATTAATTCGTCTTTGTGTCCAAATTGCAAAACAACGTTTTCAGCATTGTCGTCTACAGTTGCACATACACTGTAAATAATAATTGAAATTCGTTGCGACAAGTAATCTGTACATTGTCATTCGTTTTTAAATTACTGAAGTTTCACTTTAACATTACGAATAATAATTTTATAATTTGGTAATGAACGCAAGAATGATCGATTGGTTTCGGTCTCCGGGTGCAACTATTCATTTTTATAAACAATGAAAGAGAAAATGTCCTCGTCAGTCGAGTAGCCATGACATTATTTTAGATAATTTTCATCGATTTTCAAGAATTATTTTTTTTATTGTAAAACTAGTATCTAATAGAGACTTCAAATAAGCACTTCATCAATGGGTACTATGTTTTCGAATTGGTCGTTCGATTTAGTTAATATCATTCCTTAAAATATTATTCTGTAAACATAACATATGAACTGCCAACTGCGTCTTTATGCCAATGAATCCACCGAGATTTCGCCGTTTATCCCTTTTTTGTTCTATGGCAAGCGATCGCTCAAGACGTTTTGCAAACTTACCATAATATGCCAAAAATCGTTCGAATGGTTAGGCAGGTAAAATAAGATTTGATTCTTGAGAGTCCAGTTTTTTCCAGATGGTCTGCCGCTCATAACTCGCCCCTAGTTCTTACTAACCAAGACCACAAAAGCTCCAGATGTTATGCTTTAAGTCAGACAGAGCTTTCTCTAACCACTCCTTCTACCACATTTGGTCGGCCTAAAACAATCTACACTTAAAAGGAACGGCTACGCAGCCATTTCATTCGTATCTTAAATTTGAGTTTTACGCCAAAATACCCAAAACAAACTGAATAATACATTTTATTTACAAATAATAGTTTGTCGACAATAACAATTTATAATAATTTTTGATGTGGGTACAATATGTAAATGTGTGTATATAATCAAGCATATGATTGACGTCATAAAAAAATACAGCAAGTTTTGACAAAGAATTGCAGAATGTTCAATGTGAATTGAATTTTTACTCCCCAAGGATTGTTTCCGATTGGTTTCAGCTGCACTCACATTGGATTTAAAAAGCACCCGTTGATGGTCTTTTTTGGCGAATGACAGAATCTAAAAAGTGTCACGAATGGTCGCCATTGTTATCAATGGTTTTCATTAGGTAGAAAAAAGGCGCCGCGCCGGGAGCTTTTTCAGTTGTCTGAACAGGGGATCACTGTGAAGGTTTATTATAATCTGGATTTTCACTTGAAAATAAATCTATTATAATTCTCTTTCCGTTTTTGTAGAAAATCACAGCAGTGCTTTTCAAAGAATCTAATAATAACAAAATGGGCTATCACCAGCAATCTTTTTCGAGTTAGACAATGTACATTTATAACATTATTGAAAATAGTAATTTCGGTTACGTATCGGTAACTCTCGTTCAATAAATTCTAGAAGTTTTGCTTTGAATTTAAGGATCATTCTCCAAATAGGAAGAGTTTGTATAGAAAAATTTTAGTGGCAATCGATTTAAATTCAATACCTATTAAAAATAAAAGCGTTTTTGTAACTCTGGTGTAATTAAATCTAGATCTTTCGCTTTCAATTAAAATTTTAGAATTAAGACAGCTTGGAAAATTTAATAAAGTACTTACGTATAACATTTTTAACTGCCATTTTCAAAATTGCAACTGATTTGTTGATAATTCAGCCTGTGCCATTTGGATGTAACAAGATGAAGACAAAACAATTCCATTTTTTACCTGTACTCAGTCCAATTTGACCTCCAACGCTCTAACACCGAACGACCGCAAACTACCGAATCTGGTACCCGCTTACTACTCGCGTGATAATGGTGGAACACTTTTCTACGAGATAAGTACGCCATAGCGTATATTTTTCACGGGTATGCGCTATTATATCATAAAAATATTAATGAAATCACATGTTAATTTGTTTGATAAAACTCATTTGAGATAAAACATTATTTTTTTTTAAATAAACACACCTCTCCACCGACAACAAAAGATAAAAAAATTTGAAGTAATTTTAATAAAAGATAACATAATTTTATAATTACAATAAACATGGAGATAAGAGTCGACATACTATGACCCGAAAATACTTACAATCATTTTTGAGGTATGACATAATATTGTATTTTTATCGTCACAGGAAAGCGAACTGTTGTAAATGCCTCTGCACACAGTCAAACTAAACGATATACTTCATTTAATAGAAAACTTTTTCTTGCCTCGATCTATCTGGTTCAGTGATTCTCACAAAATTAAGTTACAAGAGGTTTAAAGTATTAATTCTAATAGTTCTCAACAGCATCGCTTACTTGCGCCGATATTTTATAAGCAAAACCGTAATATCCTCGAAAGAAAATGAGTGCAAAAGAGGTTTATGAGTTACCTAAATATTATGACGTTATGTATTTTGACGGCCTTCGTGGTCGAAGAGTAAGGCTTTCGACTAGCAATCCGAAGAACGCGGATTCAAATACCGGCGTGCGCAAGTGAAATTTATTTTATTATTTATTTTATTTATGTATTTATTTATTTCACGCCTATTAAGGCTTTTACATACATATATATATATATAAAATATTTACGAAATTATACATGAAAATAGTGCAGGAAACGACTATTAAAACAATTGCAGAAAAATAAATATAAAGTCAAAATATCACTCAACTTGATCTACACAGAATGCAGGCACAACATATAAAAAATCCAAAATATTTTTTTCTATTTCAGTTGACAAAATTATTATATGTTAGTCAAATCAAATTAAATACCTTTATTAAAATATTCCACTACTCGATGAAAAAAAAAACTTCAATAGGGTATGCTTATATATTGAAATTGATGTACTAAATATATCAACAACATCTGAGTATTTGTTTCCTAGCTGTTGAATCCGTCGCATAGGAGTATGATATTAGGACGTTGACATAGAATTGCTACAATAATATGGTAGGTACTGTCTTGAAACCGACCTGCTTGGAGTATGAAAAGAGATTACATATAATAAATCAGGGGTATCAAACATTGAATTAATGATTTTATACAAACAGGTCAAATCGGAAATAATTCTGCGATCAGATAATTTTATTAAATTTAATGAACAAAGTAAGTTATCGTAATTTAGGTTTTCTCTAGGAATGCCCATTTTGAAATTTACATATCTTTAAAATTTATTTTGGATTCTTTCAATCGCATGTGAATGAACCTCATAATTTGGGGACCAAACCGTGGAATTGTATTCTACATGACTCCTTACTAGTGACATATATAATGTTTTTACAGTATTTACATTATTGAAATCACTAGATACCCTTAAAATAAATCCCAACATTTTCAAAGCTTTATTGGTTATTATTTCAATATGCTTGATAAAGTTAAGTTTCGTGTCAAACCAAATACCTAAGTCATTAATTTCCGAGACAGATACTAACGACATGTTGTTAATGGAATAATCAAAAAATATTGGATACTTTATTCGATGAAACCTCATAATTTGACATTTGCTTATGTTAAGTTGCAAGCGGTTATCACGACACCATATAATTAATCTTGACAAGTTATTTGACAATATATGGCAATCGTTAATGTTTCTGATTGTTTTGAATAATTTCAGGTCGTCTGCAAACATTAACACTTGAACATCATTGAAAATATACAATACATCATTGACAAATAATAAAAACAGGATTGGACCTAAGTGTGATCCCTGGGGAACACCACTCGTAGCAGTGAATTTGTATGAAAATGTACCATCAATTTTAACAGCCAGTAATCTGTTGGTTAAGTAACTATTAAACCACTTATATAGTGAACCACCTATACCGAATTTGTGGAGTTTATTCAGCAATAACTCATGATTGACTTTATCGAACACCTTGCTAAAATAGGTATAAATAGAGTCAACAATTTATTCATTAAAAACAATTTATGGTATCTATACTCGTGGCAAGTTCCACAGTGGGAGACACTCTCAGTAGGTATCGTCACTACCATTCAGAATCGAAACGTTGCTTGAAATGGCTTTAGCTGTGTTTGGTGACCAGATATGGTGCTCCCCCACCTCCCTCTTACCAATCTCCTTCCCATCTCCGCAACTTAGTTGTTGAAGATGCCATAGTCTCACTGGCTTCAGACGGTTGGGAGAAGTTTCTCGAGAAGACCCTCGGTATTCACATTAAAAATATATATATGTTCATAAATTTATTTGAAGGAATATACATAAAATATTGGTGTTCATAACAGAAATCTTGATGCGACCTTAGAAGCCCTCTGAAAAATATTTTATTTATTTATTATTCATTAACGCCCTATCGGGATTGAAATATAAAGTAAGTATGTACATTGTACATTCGTATATGCATACAATTATTCATGTGTTTTGCAAACCAGTAAGACTGAAAATAGGAATATTATTTACTCGTAAGGTATATAAAAAATAAATAAATATACATATATATTTCTCTGACTTTTCAATATACTGATATGTATTATAAGACAGAAGTTTAAAAAAATTAAGAAAAATAATGTCTATTGTATATATGCATATTATTTACTATCGCTGTAATTAATATCGAATTTAAAGAATCTTTCTTGAAATGGTAAAATAAAAAAAAAGTATAATATATATCAAGTATCACCGTACATGCATAAGGTCATTAATATGCGTGTAAAAACAAATAAACTATGGGTATGTTATTTAAACGTTGGAAGATATACAGAGTATACTTTTTTAAAGCTAATAAATAATACAAGTTAATAAATAGAAAATAGGTCTGAAATTACTTTCCTTTTGAAACTCAGAAATTATTAGCACCAAATATATCAATAAGTCCACAGTATTTGTTTGCAAGGTGATGAATTCTTGGAATTGGTGAATAAATAGAGTAGTTAGTGTTGAGGTTATTGTTACTAAAAGTGTCTTTGCTTCGAGTTTGTCTGGCAGGTACATTCAAATAAATTAATTCCAATAATACATGGTTGTCATTAGAGATTTTATAACTTTGAATAAAAGAAATATATAATATCAGTTAAAACTCTTCTATATTATAGTTTGAGAAGTCTTCACTAGTTTATACACCAAAAGCGAGAACTTCTGCACGGAGAAAAATGATCATTCCTAAAAATTGATGCATGTCAATATCCTGGTAAAATATTGGTCATTCATAATATCTCGAAACGCGTGTTCATGCACGTGTACTTTCCTAATACATATGAAGACGGAATACAACATCAGTATTTGTACGAACACGTATTCCACCGTTCTCATAAAACATTTGTTTTTAACTAATACTTTGTTAGGAACTGTCGATTCTTTCGTTAAAGGCCTTCAATCCCGTTTTTTATCAATTTTTTGAATAAATTAACAGTATTTTATATTAGTAAGTTTTCTCCGTGTGTCTAACAGAACGCGCCAACCAACAGAGAGACTGAACTGCTACGATACTGCATTGATCGTTGACATTTTCAACGTCACTTACACACATTACAATCTTGCCAAAACTATGCCATAAGACAATTGGAACAAAAAAATCTGGATAGTAAGTCAAAATACGGCATAAGCCATTTTAAACAATGTTTCGAATCAGCTTGTGAGTGCTTTCCAATCTGGGTAGTCAGTCAAAATATGGCATAAGCCATTTGAAACAATGTTTCGAATCTGGAGTGCTTTCCAATCTGGGTAGTCAGTCAAAATATGGCATAAGCCATTTGAAACAATGTTTCGAATCTACTTATGAGTGCTTTCCAATCTGGGTAGTCAGTCAAAATATGGCGTAAGCCACTTGAAACAAAGTTTTGAATCTGCTTGAGAGTGCTTTCCAATCTGGGTAGTCAGTCAAAATATGGCATAAGCCATTTGAAACAATGTTTCGAATCTACTTATGAGTGCTTTCCAATCTGGGTAGTCAGTCAAAATATGGCGTAAGCCACTTGAAACAAAGTTTTGAATCTGCTTGAGAGTATTTTCCAATCTGGGTAGTAAGTCGAAATATGGCATAAGCCATTTTAAACAAAGTTTCGAATCTACTTGAGAGTGCCTTCCAATCTGGGTAGTCAGCCAAATTCCAAAATATTTATGTAATGTTAAACTTTCTCAGATAGGCGTGTGTGTATAGTGAAAAGTTAATTACTTTTGCCCATTATGAAATACACGTTCCATTGAATGCACCAAATAGTGGTACTTATCCCTTGCGTAATAATTGAGTCACTTCACCCACTGCACTTGCATTTGGTTCAGAATGGGCGATTAATTGTATTGCTTTGAGGTAATAGGCTCTCACTTCTCCTACACAATATCAGGAGATATAATAGATCTACCTTAATATTAATATTATATTATATTATTTTGTATAAACAACTTTCTACTATGCATTTCTAAACAATATTACAACTAATAGCATGTGGGAAATTAGGACAATGAATCATTATGTTTAGTGACATAATTAAATAATTTTAAATTTTTTTTGCACTTATTGGCACAATTATCCACAGACTGGTAATCTTTAAACTACGGTTTATATTCACAACTTATGGGAAAATAGTTAAAGGAATAACTGAATTGATATATTAAGCTGAAACCGAAGACGGTAAAAAGATTTAGACTGTTTCAATATGTCATTATCATGGAATTCCACCACAAATTGTAAGTATGAAAAATTAAAACATTATTTTTAGCCAATAATAATAGCTTGGGTTATAGAAAACTTCTCTCAGCGGTATAGCCAGGTAAAAGACCAGTATCCAGAAACGGAACTTTGCTTGAAATGGTTTTAGCTGTGTTTGCAACCTGATATGAATTGCAAGATTATTTGGAACCTTCCTATTCTACAACTTTTTCATCTTCGTATTCGTTCAGCTTCACAACATACCCCAATTTGAGATTTTTTAATGTGAGTAAGTACCGCACAAGAATCCCAACATTGGATGTTTATTTCCATAACCTATTCATGGTAAAGTTATCTTTAGGTATTCTGTGCGGGTGGTCTTTTAGTGGGGAGGGAAAGGAGTGAATATATCTTGATCTTAAGGAGACAAGGAATGTTCTGAGTTTATTTATTATTTTAGAGTTGATTTTGTACAACAGGTTGAGTGTTCTAAAAATAATATTGTCATTACTCCAGCGAGTGGCCAGTGCAGGATCGAACCGCAAAGTCAAGGGCTTGTCAAGTGACTATAAACATTGATTCTTGAGACTACCCAAACCAACAGGTCACTTCTAAAATTTGTACAGATTCAACACTTCAAAAATGTTGTATATTTTCATAGTATCTGAATACACGACGGTACGCCCAGCTTCTGACTAGTTAACTTTTCTCTGACTTTAATCGAACTCTCTGAGCTAGTGACAACGACATCACAACGCTCAAATCGAATGCCTAACATGGGAAATATATTTCATTTAAAGAAATCATTGCACACAATGCTGTATTTGTTTTTACGAGTACCTACCCACTTGCACAAATTCTTTCTAAAGCGTTCCTGTGGATTACATATTCTTTTTCAATCTGTTATGAAGAATGTCTGTAAAATTTTTTTATCTTTTCACAGCCCCATATTATTATGTACCGGGAAATGCCAGGCCTGAACCGCAGCTATTCTATATATTTTAGCAATACGGGCTTCCATTACTATTGCAATAACATATTGACGTAATTGTAAAAATGCAGATTTCGATTTAATAATGCCGGCTCCGCACGTGTAGGAAAACGTTGAACGGATTGTGCCTTTATTTAGGCTATAAAAACTGTTAAAATATTAGCTTCAATAAAGAAATATAAAAAATCACGCTAACTTAGTCACAGTATGGAGACACTTGTACCTGGTCACAGAATGGGGACACTTGTCCCTGGTCTCAGAATGGGGACACTTGCCCTGGTCATAGCATGGGGACACTTGTCCCTGGTCACATCATGGGGACATTTGTCCCTGGTCACAGCATGGGGGCACTTGTCCCTGGTCATTTAACATTGAACATATTGGCATAAATAATAAATATTATTATAATTTAACTGAATTTATTACGAAACAAAATAAAACAATTAACTCACAAAAGTATTAGTAGTACAAAAAGTAGTACAAACAACATTTAAAAAAGAGTCCCTACTGCTCCCAACCGACTGAAGCTAGTGAGACTATGGCATCTCCAATTGGGGCATTTTGTGAAGCAGTGGGAAGGTGAAAGAGATGGGGTTGAGGAAGATAAGGAAGTACCTGGCTATTCAGAACTGGTTACCAAACAGGGCGAAAGCCATTTAAAGCAATGTTTCAATTCTGAAGGGTGTTCTCACGTCTCACACCGTGCCGCAAATAACTACATATTATTTTAATCAGTAATTTGTGAAATAACACAAATTAATCAAATTAAATTTGAACACTTCAGGATTTGAACCCACGACCTCCAGCTAGCTAGTCGAGTGTCTTACTCCTCGACCATGGAGGCCACCGTAATATAAAATAGTGAAGATAATATTATTTGTTAAGTGACTCAAGCGTAGGGAAACAATAACACGCTCTTAGAAAGATTAGCAACAATGTAGACCTCATTATTTGTCCTGAGAATCAGTTTAAATACAATGACTTGCACGATTATTAATAAATAAACCTGCTTTTAGCAAAGCAGGTAATTTTAAGATCTCAAGTTCTTCCAAAACGACCACGTCTATGTACAAATATATTCTTTCACGTTGTTGCGTGTTCACAATTTACGTTTTTCTCGTATTGTTTGATGTATTATCCCCGATCTAAACTAAGGTATAACTTATTGCATCATTTCCACAATGCATTAACCTAACCAATCTACACCATTTCACTAACACACTATTTTCCTACACGTTTTCCAAAGCTATAATCGACTCAAACAGCAAATCTAAACATATTTGACTTATGTTTAGTACACTCTTTGTAAAAATGTAAAATACTAAAAAAAAAATTGTAATGTAGATCATCTACCCATCGATCTGGTATTCGTCCCAACTTTGTTAAAAGATTAAAAAACCAACAAAAAATGTTTTCACTATAATAACACAAATTTGAATAAATTTAAAAAAATTACAATCGCACGAAAAAAATGATATTCTCCTTGGCCTTGGAATCTGAAATATGGATGTATCTGAATTATTTAGGTATTTTTATGAACACTGTATGTAACTCTGTCGCTACTCGGTTGGGGAGCGTTTTGAGGTGGGTTGAGGTAGTGGCTGTTGGAATCGATTTATTAAAGCGTGTCTTGAAAAGGCCCACACTGTATGAAGAAGGGAAACAGATGCCAGTAGCTCGTTCCACATACGAGCCGACTTGCACAAAACGAGTCAAAGAAACGACCCGTTCTCGCGAAGCAAAGCCAACACGGTTGTTCCGCTCTTGTCCGTCGAGTTTTACGAACGAGCACCTGTATACCGGTGATCAATGCTACTAGCTCCTTAGAGCAGGCTCCATTAAATAACTGTAGAACAGACTCAGAATGCTCACGTGATAACTTAAACAAGATTCATTAGACTTTACAAGAAAAAAGCTAGAATAGATAAGTATAACCAATTATGTTATGCTTAATGAAAAGACTTGAATAGTCAGGTACTGTTCAACCCTTTATCCTTCCTCATCTCTCTTCCGATACGAATAATGTTTTGACTTCGTTGGGAATCTAACTGGAAGTTGAAACTGATACCGCTACAAAGATCTTATAATTATTTAATTAAATAACTAGGTAATTCAAAACTGAAATGTAGATGTTATTTTATATTTTTCAAAGCCGTGATAAATTGCAAACCTTCCAAATGTAAAAATATGTTGTAAAATCTTTTAAAGTTTTTATTTTTTGGTAAAATGCACCAATCTTCAATCTACGTTTACTGTTATAATAGTTTGTATGAGAATTTACAGCCATTGTTTTTTTACTCATCACGTACTATAGCTTTATTTCAAACGGGCCAAATCAAAATAATGCTTTAATTGTATTTTTCATGCAGTTGGTCGGTCGCTTTTTGTGCAGGTTCATTATATGATTCATGATACGGCTCATGATTCCCTGGACAAATTATAGCTTGCATGAAACGAAGCTAGAAAAACCGAAAATAATATCGGATGTGGTTAGTCGTAGTTGTAGGAGACCGTATTAAATGGTGCAGTAAATAACAGGTATGCATCATATGAAACAGAAAACTAACAAATATTTCCAAGAAACATTAATCATTTATTTTTTGGAATAACTTTATTGAGTAAAACCTCAAATTGTAATATTTAATTATTGAAGAAAATATTAGCGATTTATAAACGAAAATCTGAAACAGAAAAATCAGAAAAGGATACGGTCACATGTAGGACACGAACTCAGGACCCTTGCCTTGGCGGGGCACCACTCTACCACTAAGGTAATTAAATATTACAATTTGAGGTTTTACTCAATAAAGTTATTCCAAAAAATAAATATTCATCCTAGACTTGCAGAAAAGTCAATAGATGTCGCACATTAAAAATAAATAATAAAGATAGGTTTATCTAAAAAGACGCTGTCTATATAGTCGATACAGTTAAATGTGACCGAAGGGGATAGGGTCCCATTAGCTCAGTGGTAGAGCGGTGCCCCGGCAAGGCAAAGGTCCTGGTTTCGTGTCCTAGATGTGACCGTATCCTTTTCTGATTTTTCTGTTTCAGATTTTCGTTTAGAAATCGCTAATATTGTCTTCAATAATTAATAAAAATTAATATTTTATGTAAGTTTCTATTTGACGTTTCAATTAGTAAATACACGGTAGTTTATCAATTGAATAAAATTTTCACCACGTTTTTAGTAAGACCGTAAAAGTGAATCGTTACAGCTTTAAAACAATATCGATTATTTTCACTATACAATTTCGCTCTTCTGTAACGGTCTCCACGTATCGCAATCCGACGAATCACGAATCGTTTTTGTAAGCGGCGGCGTGACCTCCAAGCTGTGAGTTTCCACTGTACAAAACGCAAGCAGATATATACGCCGGCCGGCGCGGTTGGAATTCAGTTGTGCTGAAGCCACTCTTCTGTCTCCACGCCTGTCTAGAACGGAAACCGGTAAGCTAATTCATAGTAATAACTCGACGATTCCATTTGATGATTTACGAGGTAGTTGAGTTGACACTATTCTAACAATGTTAACGGAATAAAATATACAGTATACAAACAGCATATTCAGAACGCTTGTTATACGTTTTAAAAATAATTTTGTTCATGCTAATTTGAAATGATTGAAAATAAATATTATTTTGGGACTTTAACGCGACCTACTTGAGTGAATATTTCAAAAATGGGTTTTATTTAGCAAATCTTATACTAAATTCGATTAGCGTTGAACTCTTTTTAAAATTAATTAAATTTTTGAGTGTGTTTGTTAAATTTCTATGTATTTTTATAAGAAATACAATATTTGATTCTTATGAGATTTTAATATTTTTAGTTGTGAATTTTTTTTTATAAGAATGAGTTCGCAATCAACGCTAGAGCTAACTCATAATTTCAATTAATTATATTTATACCCGTTTTAAATATTATCTTACACTCTCGCCAAAAGGTATTGATCAATACAACAGGTTAAAACCATTCTTATGATATTGATATAATTATTTCTATAAGTGGCCCTGATCTAGTTCCCTGCGGCACGCCGGTACAACAAATCAAAACTTTCGAAGCAGAAACCAGTTTGACCAAACTGAATAATATTATAAAAAGTGGTTTCGATTCGTCTTACTCGACCAGTTTTGGTCGCATTTCGAAATGCTTTCGGGTGCGTTTCCCCACGTTTTTTGAAGCACACACGAACAATTTGTTGGTTAGTAACATTTAGTTTGCACAGAGTTGCAGTGCGTTTGATAGTGTGATATCCCTTAATTAACACCGGCGACTGTTATTTGATCTTTGTTCTTTCTCAATTACCGTCTTTTCACTGTGCATACCTACATGCATTTTGTTAGCTTATAAAATATGGGGTGTACAACATGTGAGTAAATTTGTCTTTTAAGTGACACTAGCAAGTGAAACTTTTTATAAAGCTAAACAAGATAAAGGAACGAAACCCGTTTTTAATTATTAATAGAAAATCTTATATAAAACGAGGTGAAGGTTTCTTCCTTGTTCACGAGATGTTTTCACGAATCATTTAGGATTATTTCTGGATTTCATATGCCATATTTTCAGAAATAATTAAACGTATTTTATTTTCTTGTCAAGCTAATATTTGGTATAGTGGTTTAGAGGCGCGGCCGTGTAATAATACATTATCTTCTTCGGCGAACATATTAAAACTAATATGGCAGATATAAATCAGCAATCATAATTAATGTGAAACATGTAACCATTGTATTCAATTTCGTAACCGAAATACTCAGTACCTACCGTTGATAGCAACACGGCCAATTATATTTAATATCTCGCTCGTAGTTTCTTTTTCTGCCACATTTATGTTTCCGTCACAATGTTATTGAGGAGAATTATCTATAACAATGGCACTCAAATGTTTCGAAACCATAAACAATTATTTGACCAGAAATACATCAAAATCTCTTATTTTTTAATGTGATTCTAATTAGCTGTCTACTAAAGTCAACACAATTGACTTTGAATTTGGAAGTTTCAGGTTCGACTCCTATTGCAGCACTGTATATTTTCGTAAAACTTTTATTTGAAAAAATTAAATTATGATCTACGAATTATGAGGAATTAAGTGACTTGTTGTAGAAAACTTTGATAATATCTGGACAAACATATTTTTCCTGAAATTGACAACAAAACTTTATACCTTTACACTTTATTACTTACTAGATAGCCTAATTTTCATCAAAAATACAGGTTGTCTTCTCTGGGAAGATGTAAGCTCCTTATTGATCGTATTGCGCAGTTGTCGCTTGAATTATTATTGGTTGTGTAGCGACTTGTCTTGAAGAATGTCATGTTGAGTCGAGGCGAGATGTTAGACCAGGCAAACGAATTGATTCTTATCTTCGTTGAACGTGATAGGAATGGTTAACTTTTTATAGCGCCGTTTAGTGATAAAAAACACCTCAAAGGCGTTTTACATGCTACTTGTTAATTAGTACCTTATTCTAAGATACCTACATGTTTTATATAATATGTACATTTAAAGATTCCAATGTTTCTAATATAGGTGCCCGTAGAACAACAAATATTTGCACATTAAAATGTCTATCAAATTAATCATTATCAGTATTTTTCAAAATGATATTAAAAACATTAAAACTATACAATCCAATACTAACTTAAAATTATCATAAATTATAAGTTTCTACTCAGTTAAATATGACATTTTTAATAATCACTAAGATCAAATTCCATTCATTAATGAACTGGCCACTACCATAAATAATAATTACACCGGCCTTGCCGAAGAAAGTACCTACCCACTGTTCCCCTACCTTTGGGCTCAGGTACCTGTACACGACTTACATTTACCTGTAAGCCGTATAAGAGTTATGCAATAAACGCATTTTTTTATTTCATCATGTGGGCGGGGTAAGAATGGTGATCCGGTAATTTTGTTGTTAAACCCCACCTGTGTCACACGAGTTAAACTATATCCCAGGAAACTATGCACAGAAGTATTTGATTTTCCCGCATTGATTGAAATCGGTCAGATATGAGGTATTGACGGTAGACGACCATTGATTTCCGATGCTTTTGCTTTTTTTTTAATTTTAGAATTGCAACATTTTTTTTCTTTAAAAGATAAAAATAATTTCCCTCACGGCCTATTTCATCTTTGGGGATGCTGGGTGAAGTGTCTGTTTAAGGAAAGGAAGGAGTTAACGTTTTGGGACGGTAAATAGTACAAGGGTTGGGTAAGAAGGTAGGTAGGAATCTAGGGATAAGTGTGTCCAGGAGTGAAGGACGTATGAATAAATCCCATGGGTCGGGAGACCAGTTGGAGAGGTCAAAGATTCTCCCAAACCAGCCTTTCCCGATTTGGCATGCCACGCAGCTAGTAGTGGGCAGGCGAATCCTGAGCACGCCTTACCCGATGAACCCGGGCACCCTTGCTAAATTACCAAACGTAGCGAACCACTTGAGGTGACCTATTGCATAGGTTTTGGTTATAAACTGATTACCGTCAATTTACTGTTGAGTCCTACTATTATTATTTCTCACATGGTTGGTATTTTTGTGCCGAAAACGTTTGGTAAAAAGAACGTCTTCGAAAAATGTGTCAGAAACATATATTTTAAACATCCTCCTATTAACTGAAATTAAATTAAAGGCAACCATTCACAATCTCAAAGAGATAAAAAAATGAAATAATTTAATGTTATAAACAATTTTAATGTTGGTGACTCAAATTAATACAAAATGAGATTCAAGAGAGTGTTTCAACTATAGCTAGTAACTAGGTAGATGGAATACCCGAATTAATGTCTCTAAGACAACTGAACTTTCACCTCTACTATCTATTTTAAATCCATTTCCTTTCTGTCTGCCAAAAATTTCCAAATACGGTGCATTGGACACGCTGACTCACAAACTATCCGTAACCTTGTCTCGTGGGAAAGTGTTTGAATCCATTCAATTCTATGTATTTATTTTACCTTATAAATCAAATTCATCTAACTTACAAATTGCTGGCTTGTTATTTGTAAAGTAACGTATACAATACCACGTGCACAGTGTATACCTCTATTATTATGTCATGCTAGCTAGGGTAACAGTAGGTACTGTACAGAAATAACAACAAAAAGGTAATTTTTGGTAATTACTACTAATTACGCATGATTGTTACATTTGATTTTGGGGCTCCCAATATTATTACACGACCATAATTAATTATTATCGCTGAATAAGATAAAAATCTTAATAAGCACATTTTGAAGTAGCTGAAAATAGATACAATAAACCGATATCCGTTATCCGCCAAATAATAATGAGCTTGATTCTTGTCGGTTTGTGTTACTGTCAGTTAAATAGCTGATTTAACTGACAGTACATCATTTAGTACCACATTTGACACAATTGACATGATGATGGATGTTTGACTTAATAGTTTTGACCCGAAAGACGATATTTCCAATCATCGATAATGTTGTAATTTTCCTATTAGGTATACTGGAATGTGTACATATTTTTGTTTTACGAAAAGTTAATTTCCAATAGCGCACTTTAATAAATTACATATTATAGTTTAATAATAACAATAATAATATCCACAAAAATATGGACCTTTAGCTGCTCAAAATGTTTATTGAAATTAAATGTTTGAAGATTCCAGACCCCAAAAGAAATATTGCACATATATTTTAAGGTAGGGACTGTAGGAAGGGATTTATTATTACTTATTGACGAGGCCCTGATTATATAAAGTTTGATGAATAGACGCCTGAAGCTGGTTCCACATACGAGCCGATTTACACAAAAAACGTGTCAAAGAAACGACCCGTTCTCATGAAGCTAACATGAACGAGTGTTATGTCCGTATCAACGGCACCGGTGCACCGGGGATCAACGATGGTAGCTCCTTAAAGCAGGTTCCATCAAAATATATGTAGAACAGACTCAGTACGCCTGTATTGCATCTGTGCATTTTCATTTTTTTTTATTTCATTCTGAACTAAGCAATTCAGTTGTTTGCCTTTATACAGTCAGCAAATTTGCAGTCATTTTTGTCCGCAAATGTAAGGACACTATTTTCAGCTCATACAGTCGCCCAACCGATTTAAATTGAGCGATGAAGTAAATTTGTTCTCATTCATCAACAGATTGTGTCTGACACATGTTGGTTAGTGGAGGTCTAGCAACATATTAATCTATTCAATCTATTGTAAATATTCTAAGGCACATGACTCATGTTGCCTCTGCGCGCAATTTTAAACGCTCTCTTTTATGTTGCGGTTTTGATTAAGTTTTCTGTTTTTGTATGTAGTGTAGGTGTGGTAAATCTAATTAATGAAATAATTATCTTGTTTAAGAAATACATGATTAATAATGATACTAGGTTAGGTAATAAAATCAAACAAGGTGGACCCGGGATTATTTGGAATTTAAATAGTTACTCGTACGACCGAAGAAAATATATATTATGCAAATGAAAAGCTGCAAAATGAAATAAAAAACTTTAAAAATTAACCCCTGAAAACACTATAAAATGCATATGATGTATTTTTTTTTGTTTGACTGAGGATTGAACCTTCCTCCCCGGGGAATGACTAAAATGAGTGGTCAGCGCTCCCACTTAAGCCAAATCCTAATTGCATGGTACCGACATTTATTTTGTGTATGTACCGTTGTAAATTTATGCCATCCAATTTCAATGCTTGTGTGTGCGCGTGTGAAGGTACGTGAGTGTCAATGCAATGATGATAGAATGCAATGCTTGCAATGATAGATTGCGTTGTCATTGTTGTCATGTCAATCAGTCTTTTTGCGCAGTTTCAGATCGATCGGATGTCGAAAAGTGGGTTAATTTTCACTTCCATGATTCCATTTTATTCATTCATTAATCTTTTTCTTCATTCAAGAAAACATAATCTAAATTCAAAAAGATATCAAGAAAGATATAAACATATCTACATTCACTCTTAGTAACAGTGCGGCTTAGCCAGGGTGTAAACAAATACCCCATCACTTTTATACACGGTGTAAATATTACGTCGCACGTAAGGTCAGAACAGTGAAAAACTTGACTTATTACTACTCCATTTTCTTGATTAAAACGGTATTTAACCAGGCTCAAGGCCAGCTTTACCACACCCACATTGAACTGACATGTAAGAATCTAATTAGCAACAGTCTTTATCTGTTTTAAATTTGTTCATATTGGCAATATATTCACTGTGTTCCATATTATCATTTGATATCTATCGATTACCATACTAGAGATTATCTCGAAATTGCGGAGTTCCTAGAGAAAAATGACGTTGCAATCATAAAATATCAATATTAACGAGTTAATTTTATCTGGAATATACAGCTCACTGTTCTAGAAACTTTCTTCCGGGTATTCTGCGTCACTGTTAATTCTTCTTATCACTTAATGTACAGTTCTGTCTACAATTCTGGCAAAATTTTATTTATTTACATAATCATGATAGATAACGAAATAACTTACGGTGTTGGGCATATAACATGTGTTTCGAAAAAGTTAGCGTGAGTAACGATTTCCGCAAAATTTAATGGATAAAATATTTAAATGTGAACCATCTGCAACTTCCTCTACTTTAAGTCAAAATAAAAGTTCTTAGAAAAGCAATCCTAATGTGGTGACACCGTTAAAAGATATTGGCTAAGCCGCGCACCGCAGCAAAAACGCTAGGAATTTGCCACACTCCGGTCTGAGTGACCACAAAAAAAGATAATTGCACAAATTGCGGACTATGGCCACAGTGCGACGGTGCGCGGTGGCGGCCATTGAAATTATTACCGCAGTTAACCCTCCGAGACACAGTTTTGTTTAAAAATAGCATATTCGAAAATAATACGAATTCAATTTTTTGCTGCTATATTCGAAATCGGAGTTTTTTCTCCAACAACAAAACAAACACAAAGGAACCGGCTGCATCGTTCTAATACGAATTAATATTTGTATATAACATCTATATTTTATAGGATTTTTTGTAAAGTTACTCCAAATAGCTCGAAACCATTGCTCCAAATAGCTCATAATTTGAACTTCTAAATTTCCCAACGTTCCCTTAAAAACTATTTAAATTTAATGTAATTACTACTTGACAATTACTACTGTCCTTCACTAACTAATGGTAAAAAAATAGCTTTTGAATTATTTATTTTTATTTATTGAACCACAGATTATTTATCGATTTACAGTACCCAGAAGTTTTCGGATTCGAACATTCTTAAAATTTTAAACACTTTTTGTGAAAATTTATTCAATAACACCATTGCTTTTGTCTACTTTGATCTAGAACACAAATGTTCTGCATTGTGGTATTTTGAACAATTCGTGGTGATGACTACAGTGCTTTAGGAATAAAGTGTTTTCGTTACATCTCCTTTGACCAAATTTTTATGTATTTTGTCGTTATTTAGGTTTAGAATTTTCTGTAAAATCAACCTGTTTACTATTACCTTAATATTAGTGGAAGGGAAAGAAATATTTAGAAGAATATTATCAATTTCGGGAATAAATTTTGGATATTGGAGGGTTATAAAAGAATTAAAATTAACGCTAATAATGTCTAAACAACTAGCGACCGGTGAGAATTCTGTGAAATCGCATGGCCTTGGAGTAGGCTAATGACTCAGCATAATGAACAATTTAAATAAATGTTAGCGCAGAGTAATCAGAAAGTATTCGATCGTAGGCTAGTGACTCAGCCGAATAAACAATTTAAATAAATTTTAGCTCAAAGTAATCAGAAAGTATTCGAGTAGGCCCTTAGTTTTTGGACCTACAATTTCAGATCATGTGTTAAAAACCAAAGACAATAATGCATTAGATACATCTTACAAGTTTTTTTTCACATTTCAAATCATTTCGAATTTCCGAATAGTTTATTTGTACTTTGATCATCTTGATTGCAAAACACATTTCAGTAACTAAACCTCGCATGCTATGGCTTTAGCATAAAATAAAATACAAATACAGAGTATTTTTACGCAATATTCTACTGAGGGAGTACCATTCAGATTTGTTAAAGTTGCTTTAAATTGCTTTAACTATGTATACCAACTAGAATTCAAGAAGTTTTACAAGCATCCTCTTCCCATTCCTCCCCCTTCACACCCATTGCTTACATTTCACGAAAATCCCGAAATATGAAATATTAATACTAGGATGTAATTTTTTATTGCATAAAATAAAGTTTATTTTGTAGATCTATTTTGAAAAACGTTGATGGCTTCTACTCGCTTGGTGTGTTTCTCAACGACAAATATTCTCGTGTCGTTTACCTATTTACTTCAAAACAACCTGCGGATAACACTTGGTTTTAGTTAAGAATACCTACAAAAACATCCTGTGAATAACAACTGGTTTTACTTAAGAATACCTACAAAAACACCATGTGAATAAGACCTGGTTTTACTTAAGAATACCTACTTATATATTTTTTACTAAGTCAATATTAATTTCATTGATAGATAAAAAAATTGTAACGCTATTGTACCGAGTTGTGATTCAGCGAAGTTAACGCATTCACACTGCAAAAGGACTCTTGTTAGAAATTTTGTATTGTAAATAACATAGTTTATAATGTATTGCCTTGACAAAGAGAAACTGTTATATAGGGAAAAGTATGTTAGTTCATATTAAAATTAAACTTCATCGTCGAATATTTTTTAAAAGAAAAAGCTTTTGGTACAAGCCTCCGCCCGAGAATAGTAGTAGTTTTTCGAAACGTTTGCTTTCTAATTCAACAACTCAAAATATCGAAACTTATACAAATTTGTAGACAATATTGTATATAAGTATCAGATTAAGATTGAATCTACAAAGCATGTTGAACTACTCAGTTGAACAAGATTCTAACCTCACTTTACCTTGTTCTGAAATATGCGGTGTCAAAGTTTGCAAAAAAGATTTATCACTATCCATTTACCAATTTATGATTGTTGGATTGAATCTTTTGCAAAGCGTTTTAGTTTAACGCATTTTCAAGTAAAATACATAAATAGGACGTAAACTTACCACCTTTAGAACGTACCTGAACGTGCAGATAGAACCATATGAAACCGGCTATGGTATAATAATTCATTGCAAAAGGTTCTAACTACATTTTCCTTAACGCCGTTTCAAGATAGGGCCAGGTCCTATTGAAATATTTTATGTCAGAACATGTTAAACTAGTTTACTTAACAAGATTGAATGTCAAAATCAGAAATTGTTAAATAGATTGTGAGAATTTGTCTTTGTAAACTTTATAAACAACTTTGACACCTCAGAATATATTAATGTGAAGTTAGAACCATATCCAATCAAAGTGACGACCTACACGATCAATTGTTAGATACAAACAAAATTGTGATTGCAAGAAGTTCAAAGTTATATTAGTCATAAAATAAATGGAATATTTAAAAGCTTGACGTTAGAACCTCGTCATTCAAATATCTACGGAAAATAACACAGATGGCTCTGACAATCAATTCGGTTTGTGAAGTGAGCAAAATAATTGATTCTGCATTCAATGGTTATTTAAAAAAAAAATCAGTTAAAACCTTGTCCAACTGAGGTGACGCTTTGGGTTCTGGAGGGAAATTAAATTGAAAAAAATAGGATTCCAAATTTTGTAAAAAAACTAGAAGATCGAGGGTTTATGCTGCTTTTCCGATTTGTATTTAGGTATGATCACAAGTATTTAAAGTTTTAAATAAATTAGGTTTATGCCGTTTTCTCGCTTTCCTCGGTATAAAATAGTCTACTCTGACAATACTAAGGACGGGTTGTTTCGGAGAATTTGAACAATTCATTAAATTTCAACGTTCGTTTTAGGGTTCTCTGAAAGACTTATTCAAGTTCTGTTATTATATAATTGTAGGCTAGTTGCTTGACAAAACTGAAATAAAAACAGAACTTGAAAAAATCTTTCACAGAACTTGAAAATGAACGTTGAAATTTGATGAATTGTTCAAATTCTCCGAAACAACCCGTCCTACCTCTGTTTTGCTGTAGGCTATTTGAAAAAAATCAATTTGTTCCGATATTTGTGTTTAACGTCAAGTCATGGGACATTTATTGGGAGCTGTCAGAATTTTATAACAGTGAAACCACATTCAGCAGATTATGTAGTAGGCTTGACAGAAAACCTACTAAATATTGGATATACGATGTTTGCAATAATTAAAAGGGTTGTTCATTTTGTACCAGGCTACTGAAATACGCCACGTTTCTGGTGTACAACACAAAAGAATCAGTATTGAATTGATGACATGTCAAAAAATTCGTACAGTATCGACTCTTCTGAGCATTGTTTGGCAAGCATAAGCTGAACAGTGTTTTTCAAATTTGAAATAGATTGAATGGAAATAGTATTTGAGTGATATGGCTACAATTTACCGCCACAAAATTCAGTGTATATCTAAATGTAGATCGATGTGTTTGAATTTGGATTCTGTAGATTTGTAGATAGAAGTCAACAATGTTATAACGATTTATATATTTTGTTATTTAGCCAAACCAGCCGCAATGGGTCTCGATTTCTACTACACCGCCGGGTCCGCCCCGTGCCGCTCAGTTCTGCTTGTGGCAAAGGCTATCGGCGTGGAGCTCAATCTGAAGGAGACCAACCTGATGGCTGGGGAACACATGACTCCTGAATTCATCAAGGTAAGACCAACAAACATCACTACTCAAAAATATTTTTATCTGTAACGATTTAAAATGTACGATTTTTGATTTGCGGCCAAAACGACTTGTTCGATTTTGTACGAGCATATAGCGTTGTTGATGTTAGCTGTTTTAATAACACCGTGTCCACGAACGGTTTCGAAATGTGCGATTATAGATCACTTATTAAATCAATAATTATGGATGAAAATTTTGAAATTACATATTTTCAGAACGAAGATCAGAATCAGAAAAAAAAAACTTTAAATCTTTGCACAATTTCAACGGTATGCATAGTTTGGGAAAATACCCCATTGGACTTTACTTCATTCCCTCTCACCTGCTTGATTCCCCAGATTGTACCTTATGTGGTCTAGAAGAGGAAACATTAGATCAATAATTTTTGCTCATAAAAGACATGAGATTTTGAGCTAAAAATCTGTACAAGTGTCAAAATTGCAGAGCTCACTCTTTTTAAGTTTTACCACCGATGACAGATTTCAGTTTAGTAGCAAGTAAAGAACACGTAATAAAATTAAACATAATATACAAGATTTTTGACTTCTCAGTTATTTGCCGTAAATGATATTCGTGCGAAATGAAAGTAGCATTGCAAAGATGAATGCAATTTACAATTTGAGATTTGATTAACGATTTGTGGCATTGCAAGCATCAAACGAGAGGAATGGACCCATTATTAATGTTTCCATTCAGTCCATTGTTCACGATTCTTGAACGATTATCTGATTCTTTTTGTGGTGAAGGCCCTGAATGTTCCAAGACGTCAAATAAAGATTGTTCTTAAAAATAGTTTCTCTTCCAGTAGTTTGTTCTTTCTATTGTCTGAGCAAGTGACTGTGGATTTCAAAAACTGGGTCAATTTAAAATACTACATCTTTAGATTGATATCTTTTTCATTGCGTTTTTCAATTGGTTGAAGTATAAAAAGCAATTTAAAAATTTCTCTTATAGTTAACAAAATGAAATTTCTTTGTTTTAAATAGAAAAATATCGTTAATATTTCATACACAGTATGGACACTAAAAAAGGTTTCATGGATTATTATTATAATTGCATGCTTGTGATCCTTATTTTAGATTACTAAAATCAAGAATTTAAAAACTTGTTCTTATAAATATTAATAATTACAGCATAATTATTAACCAAATCATTTACCAAATAGTTCGCGGATCATTATTAAAATGGTGATCAACCATAAAACTTAAAACCATGACCGTTGTGTTTTATGGAGGGTAAAATGTAAATCGCGTGCGAAAAAGGCCTGGTAATTGGCGTTTAACGAGACCGTTCAAATGTCAAACATTCAAAATGTTACTGATCGTCGATTCGACTGTGAATCCGATTTTTATTTATTTTTGATTATTTATTTATTAATGTAAATGCCCTGATGGGCTTTTTATTATTGATAAATGCATAACCTTAGAATTTGGAGAAAATGGGGACACGGTTAGTACTCACTTTTAAAAGATAAAACCCTTTATATCAGGATAATAATCAGAAGTAAGTATTTCGGTTAACGGAAATAGAAAATAATGCATTATTAACACACAAAATAGTTTATTAAGTCTGTTATCATATTAATAAAAATAAAATGCAATAAAAATAATGTTAAAATTCTGTAAAATTTGTAATCTAACTTTATTTTATATTTTTCTATTAAAATTGCGTATTGAGTATGTCCCAATTGTTTGTATACTAACCGAATTTGTCACATGTAATCCGATAAAAATACCGAAAATTTTTCGTGATTGTTACACCCAAGCTATTAAATTTTGTCAGAATTAAAGCGTCTCTTCTGAAATTTCATTTCAGAATTTCATACAAATCTAAACCACAAAAACGTGTTTTATTTTATTTTGCAATGAATCTCAAATGGGTGTTGTATAAAAACAAACATAATGGAGTTCCTAATAATGATGCTGGGAATTCCAGACTAACAAAAAATATGTAAAAAATCCTTGAATAAAATACTTGCAAAAAGTTGCAAGTATGCAATTCTTTTGTGTTATTTGTATCTCCGCCTCGCCTTGTAAATTCTAAATTCTTAATAGGATTGGATTAAATTGGCTGGCATCCATAAAATCTTTTAAAAGCAAATTACAAGGTAGTTTCAACACCAACGCAAGTTGAATATACATATAACACAATTCATACTCGCACATACCTAAGCTGGTCAATTATTATACTTGGGCAAAACGATATTACATACATACCACCTACATTCCAATTTATTAATGATAAAGATTTGAATTTTTCAAATAGTTAGAAAAACGTTGTCATAATCTAATTCTGTCAGTAGCAGATTGCAAGCATCGACTTTCTTTGCACAGCCTATCTAAAAAATAAATAATTTTAACATTTTGAGAAATTGTCTAATGCAAGACCAGTTAATGGTTGATTTGACAAAAGCGTCGGGTTCCCGATCAGGCTTTGAGGGTCCAAGTTGATTCATTGCCCAAGTAATATCTTCTGCTTTCAATGTGATAGTAGAAGTGTTTCATATATGATCAGGTTATTCGTAGCCCGGAAATGTTTGTATTTCTTTTAAATAAATAAAGTATAATTTCTATTTCTAATTTCCTAAAAATATTTTAATATTATTGATATTTCCATTGAAAAACGGTTTTTAAGCGGAATTGCAGGCCTTACGAATGAATTGATAGGTTTTCTGATAAAATTTTTGTAAATTACGAATATATTATCATGTTTTTGGAATACATGTTCATGAAAATTGTAATATTGTTGTATTACAGCGAAAATTCTTTATATTATTGATGTAAATCGATCAAACATTCTTAAAATTATTTTTTTATTAATAAGTACTGTTAATTTATAGTGTGGGTAATAATCCATTTCTCTCCGTGTAGTAACAAAATCAATTTTTATAAAGAATGTACTCTGTGGCAGGCAGGCAGCATTGGTTTGATTTTTTTTACAAATCTAAAGCTAATAATAAATAATAATAATATTTGGATGATTTGTATAGCGCCGTTAATGAAATTTTGCACACTTGACATTCAAAATAAGTTTAAGTACACTGTCTAAGTCTGATTTCTAAAAACTCTTTGTAAAGCGGGGACTTCAGCTGGTAATCTATATTAGATTTACTTCCGATCGGATTATTTGATACCAATTTTCTTGTTTGAATTTAAATTTGAACTCATCTCAAAAAGTTTAATTAATTCTGTTTAAAGTCTAAATTACAAAGTCTTAATAATATCTTCAACCTGTAACCCAGATTCAAGCTCAAAATTTGATAATACTCTTACATTAAAACAAACAATTTTGTGTCTAAACCTTTTCTTATTAAGACCTGTCCAAGAAAGCTTGTCTCGTTAACCAGAACTAACACAAGCTGCAATATTCCTTTCATAACGTCAGCTCCAGTTTGTTGCCAAATAACAATTTTCCCTGAAATAATGCAAAAGCCCTATTTGGGTAAAACAAGGAAGTAATGAACACACTCATACTTTGCCCACAATGTCTTGTGTACCTATAATGTACATAGGTACACTGAACAGTGTTAAATACACTGAACAAATAATACCAAGAAGTAATTATTATTATACTTTTTTAAAGAAAATAGATGTAGCTAGTTTACATAAAAAAATCATTTGACTTTTAGGCACCAAAGGGCCAACGAAATCGTTTCTGGTGTACAACACGTTACACAAGATCTTTCGATTTCTAGGCCTCAGACAGTCAAGAAATTTTTGGTGTCAGGAATGGGTACCGCCGCCCCGGGAACCATTTATTGGCTAACCAAAACCTCTGCCATAGGTCACCTCAAGTGGTTTGGTTACTTAGAAGGGGTGCCCGGGTCCAAAGGGTGAGGTTTGTCCAAATCTTGGCGGCGGATGAGTCTGTCGTCTGTCAAGTCTACTGCGTGGCAGGTTGGATCGGGTGACCATTTGACCTCTCCTGCCGGACTCTCTCGATCTATCGCCTTGTACCGCAGTTGGAGTTATGGATTTATACATCCGTCATTCCTGGATACATTTAACCTCAGACTTCTTCTAGAGGGGTAGGACCCCTAGGATTTTTCATTCCTAGAACTTTCTATCCTTACTTTCCTTAAAAAACGAACGATGACATAGGCCTCGAAGGAAATTTTATTAATTCGTACATCTGTTCAAATTTGTTTCAGAATTTTTCAAAATTTAACGCGAAGGAAGACAAATTGTTGCTAGCTTTGGGCACACTGTGACGCCCACGACACAATTATATTAGCTTATATCTTCAGTGATTTTTTATACGCTGGCAAACATGTATAAAGTTTAGCATTAAGTTTGCAGTTCCTACAGTTAATAAATTTCAGACTGGTCAGAATCTAAATAAGGGCACGTAAGAACTGTATTCCAACTGCAATCGGCTAAATGCAAATTAACAATAGTACCAATAATAATAACATTAAATACGTCGCTTGCATAACAAATGGAATTCAATGAACAATGAACGTTTACTGACCGAGAAACTTGATTATAATAATGGTTTTAAAATTATTAGTTATTATTGTAATTGAACTCTAGCTGTTGGTAAAATTCTTCAAAATGGTAACATTAGGTATATCAACAAAGCAAAAACCTTGTTTATCTAGTGTTTATTGGGGAGCCTTAAAAGGGGAGATTTAAAAAGGCCCTGTTTTTTCTGTTGGGAATTTGAAGATCACCGCATTACTTTTAAGTCAAAACACCATTTTTGTGACGAGTTTTAAAAAGTTTTTAATGCTTTCAGATGAGGTTAATTTATTGCTTCAAATCGCTGTTAAAAAAGAGATAAATAAGATAGGACGTATTATTAAAGAATTCAATTTAATTGTTTATCATGTTATTTTGTAAGTCTCAACTCCTGACCTTTACATTGCATATCTTCAATACAGGTTAAACAAAAAATGTCTAATCGATTAGTGACGTATTCCGACTGTGTTTTTCATCGCATCGCTGATCATTTAGCTTATGGTTTACCATTGTCCGTTAAAAATGCAGGCGCATATCGCATTCCTTCACGGGTCATTAACAATTGTTGTTTTAATGTCACAGAACACGGCTTTCTTGCTTACTGACCGTGGCAATTGTTCGAAATATCAACATTATGGGTAACAAAGAAAAAGGAAAAACGAAAAAAAACATAAAAAGAAAATATAAAAACTCCGACGGTAAACACTACCTTTGGACAAAGACACCATAAATACTTAATAATTAAAGCATTCAACAGTCTTCCACTTGACACAAAAATTGAGGAAAATAAAAATAAATTCAAACACAAAATAAAAAAAATGGATTAAAGAACAAAAATACCAAAATTCTATAACATAAAAGAATAAAACATATACACGCAACACAAAAAAAAATATATAAAACACGCAACACGCACAAACACATAAATCATTATAAATGCCGATTTACATTCTCTTTTAATATTTTTCTTTTAGTGTGATAATTATATTTTAATTTTTAATTTTTATTTTTAGTTTAAATTTATCTTTATTTTAATGTTGTTTTTCTTTTTTTTTTAAATGTATAAATTCTTATATTATAAAATGGGCGCCTCAGCACGGGTAAACAACCCAGTGAGGCCAACATTACTGAATTAAAATATGAAATATTGTAAAATAATGTATCAACAATAAAAAAAAAAAAATAAAAATAAAAATTCAACATTTTTGTAAAAAAGATTGGAGTTAAACAATTGTTTTTTTTAATTTTGCATATTTTTAATTTTAGTAAATATATAAAACGAAAATTTTTCAAAAATGTCATATATTGTGCACTTGCTGAATTCGCTTTCTTTATTAATTTGGTTTTTGAGAATAAGATAAAAATGAACATGCTGATTTTATGAAATGCATATTTAAAATAATAATCATACACAAAACAGTTACGACACAAGTACAGCGGTTCAAACCATATCCCTTATTTACATCAAACAATAAAATATATTCTAAATTTACAACTTATAAGATAATATAATATAAGTCTAATGCTTTATGAGTTAGTCATAAAATATCAATCTGATGCTCTATAAGTTAATCAAAAAATATCAGTCTGATGCTCTATGAGTTAATCAAAAATATCAGTCTGATGCTCTATGAGTTAATCAAAAATTTTTCATGAATTGTCTAATTATTGTATTATAGACAAATTCGCTAATCTACAATGTCTATAAAATATAAATTGTGTATAATTCTTTAGTAAGCGACTTTGTCTCATAAAAAGATAAAGCAAATATTTTCATAACAACCCAGTAATTTTCCATAAAGATACTAAGATTGCTAGTGGGGTTTTTATCCGATAACATCAACACTGTAAAATGTAATACAAATTAAGCTGGCATTGTTTTGTTCACAATTAAGCTTGCGAATATTTGCTAAATATCAATAGGAGCTATGCTTCAAAGAGGGCATTCACCTTTGCGGCAAATGGTTGAAATAGCCTTAATTGTGATATCATACCTTTTCCACACGACTGGAAAATCTCAATTTTCACGTTATATATAATTTTTTACTTACTAAAGCTAATAATAATAATAATAATAAAAACGTTTATTTGACAATAATTTTTACATGTTTGCATATAGTTAGTATACATACATTTAGATGATTATATTGCGAAAAGGGCAACTGCTCAGCTGTACATTCCGGATTTCTCCGGGAATGTAGCTGGTTTTCAGCAGTGCCTTTAATATAATGTGTTATAAATCGAGTTGTCTTAATTCAGTTCTTTTCTTTGAGAGTGCTTAGGTTTATTTTTAGGGTTCAGAATGATTATTAAATTTATTTTTATTATTCTTACATTATTCCACACAGGCGGCACTGTGGAAAATAATTTCCCTTTGGGGCCTTTGTCATCTTTAGGGATGCTGTGTGGGGGATCTTTTTAAGAAATGGAAGGAGAGGAAGTTTTGGGATTGAAAAAGGTATGGAGGGTGGGTACGACTCTAGGGATCAGTTCAAGTCTAGGAGTGACGGTCGTATGAATCTATTTCTCGTCACGCTGCGGTGCAAGGTGACGGGTAGAGAGAGACTTGTTGGAGAGGTCAAAGGGTCTCCCAAAACCATCCTCTCTTGATCTGGCCCGCCACGCAGCTGTTGAGCATGCGCATTCGCCACAAAGACCTTAACACACCTCTTCCTATGAACCCCTGCTAAATCACTAAGTAGCGAAACGCGGTGTTGGTTATCCAATAAATGGTCCCCAGGCGGCGGTACCCAAGCCCGCCTCACAAATTGGATTTTTGTGAACACAAATTAAACACTAATGTAGGCTTTAAATACTTCTTAATAACTGAATTTAGTAAGTTCGTTTTTCATGTCAGCGATTGCGATAATCTTAATTTAACTCTGGTTAAAAACAATTTTAACGAAATGTTTCTTCGTAATGACTTTTGCAACACAATGATTAATCATTATGTTTGACAACCATATTATATTAATAGTAACGCAGTTCTCATTCACTGTCTTTTCATTCTCTCTTGTCTTTAATTTTTTTTCTGCTGTTGGGTCAACGATGCTCAGTCGCCATAGTTTTACTACCTCCGGGGTGTGAAACTACTCGTATATTAATAATGCCTGAAAAAATGTAATTAGAAATAATTTTGCAGTTCGGGGATAAGTGTTTAGCTTTCCACTCGCAGTACTTTGTGCCAAATTAAGAAAAACTCTCAGATAACATCAACACCCTTGAACCGTGTGAACCAAAAAAATCAAGCCATACATTAATCACTCTGGCTTTATTCAGCTCTTGAAATAATGCCAAGGCGGCGCTTAATTACCACTAAGATTTTGATGAATTGATAGGTGATTTAAGAACTACGTTTTTAAAACAAGAACAAAATTTTGAGTAGCTAACTAGATAACTAATTTAACTTACTGAGAAGAGTTCGCTTACAATGCCCATTAAAATATATATTATGAGTCGGAGAAACATTAGCATTAAGCCCATCTTTAGTCGTACTCACAAATAGTGATTAAGATACTTACAATAATGAATATGATATCACGCGTCCACAATTACCATTATTCAGTGAAATAATCACGTAATTATGATTTTTCAAGCAATAAAAGCATTTTGAAACGATTTTCCTAGGGCTACCAGTATTAACTAAAAACAAAATGGATTACATGTACGAATACTTATAGTACGAATAATACAAAGATTTTTTTAAATATATTCAATAATAACTGAATATCAATTCAATTTCTATTGTTGTATAAAATCTGATATCGCAAGTCTGAATACCAATTTGAATGTTACTATTTTATTTTTCAGATCAACCCCCAGCACACCGTCCCCACACTGGACGACAATGGTTTTGGCCTATGGGAGTCTCGTGCCATCTGCACCTACCTGGTTAACAAGTACGCCAAGGACTCAAGCCTGTACCCTCAGGAGGCTCAAGCTAGGGCCCTCGTAGACCAGAGGCTGTACTTTGATATGGGAACACTTTACCACCGATTCGCCGATTACTACGTGAGTACTTGATGCTTTTAATTTAATTTCATTTGTATTGCACAAAATAATAAATGATAGACTAGGACCCAATACACAGCCTTGTGGAACACCTGTATTACAGAGTTCATTTTGTAAGCACTCTACAATAATAAAATAAGTGTAACTGAAGCAAGTGGTCAAGTATATTTTCAGAATGTCGAGCTATTCGAAGTATCTAAAAATGTATTTGGTAGCTATATTATTAAAGCAGGCCCACAAATTTTAATTTACACACCATAATTCGTTATTTTCTTAGTATTGTCCATTTTACGTAGCCTCGATTTACCTAAGAATCTTTTGTTTTTGTAACTTATTTCTGTAGATGCATGAAGTCTTTTGATTTAATGTCTTTTTAAATCGCCGTGGAAGGATATTTTTATGAAAGAGCGCTATTAAATTAGTAAAGCTTCTAAAATACAAAGAAGAATAACCGATACCTACCATTTGTACTATTTGTTTCTTGTAAAGCATCGCAGGTTGTTTAAATTTGCCTTACGATACATTTGAAGTAAATACCGTTTGTAAAAATCGTTGTGGATATTGAAATAAAGAATATAAATAAAAATGTATTTCAGTCTACGTCAACAGTAAATTATAAACACGAGGAGATAAAAAAGCTGCTGAATTTTATGAATACACTTCAAACAAAAAACGTTCATGTGTTTCTCATTAGCAAAACACAAGTATACAGTACAGAGTATGAGAATATCGTAAAATTTATGAAAATTATCGTATTGTTGTATACTTAAATAAATACAAAGCTTAATACAATCTATTCTAATTATATACTATACATAGACTTGTTTATCGTTGATGCTCATTTATAAGAAAAGGTAAGTCTTTTTGCCTGGATTCTGAAAACAGTTTACTTTGTAAACATTTAGACGATAACAGAAGTTTTTAAATTCCTTATAAACCGTGAACATTGTGTATGTTGATGCCTGCATTCTGTTAACATTTTTTTTTAGTTTAGCAATATTTCTGAGAAGATAAATAAATTGTAATGAATCAATATGTGGTTAGCATGTCATTCTTTCATTGAAAATCTTGGGTTTTTGTCGTACGTCATGCTATGTAATTGGTATGACAGATAAAGATAAATATTATGGAGGCTGTGCGCGCGATATGTTATTTGAAAAAGATTATACTAATATTTAATCATAGATTTATAGTTTCGTGTGGGTGACAGATTAATATCGTAACATACAATTTTGGAGGTGGTTTTGGGTACCGCCGCCCCGGGAATCATTTATTGAATAAACAACCATTGGTCTAAAAGTCCAACCATAGGTCCAAGATGGATAATCAACCTGCCATAGGTCACCCCAAGTGGTTCGCTACGTTTGGTGATTTAGCAGGGGTGCCCGAGTTTATCAGGTGAGGTGTTATGACACTTTGTTTTTAACTAAGTTTTTAACTAAATAGTGCAACAAAATATTCAATTTTGAAAACAAGCACGAACTTTCATTTGTTAGTTGATTTGTAGTTAAGTTTTTTTACATAACCAGCAATTGGCGCACCATTGTAACAGACTAGTAATTCGTAAGCTGATTTTATATTCGTAAACTAGATCAGATTCATTTATTGACAGTCATGGAAAGAGAGACAGTCACGCCACCTCCGAGTTTCGCGGACTTGGTTTTTATCCCTTTGCTTGATAGGCTGGTCTGTCTAATTTAATGTCTATGGTTTTACTACATCAGTGAAGGAAGTATCGCGAGGAATAGAAATAGAAATGCCAAAATGTTTGTTGACATAATTACTATCAGGCGGCATAGATAAACAGAAATATAATGATGTTCAAACACAGTAACATAATAATATACATGTAAACATACATTCCAACTACACGGTGTCTGTAAGAAATGTACATCATTCAATGTAATTCACGTAAGAGTTTTCTGAAATAGACTAATTCAAAAATGACAGTGCTGTAATCGCTGGTAATAATAAAGTCTTGGAAATCACCCAAATGAAATGATTTTTTTTTTTTAATTCCTAAATTTTTTTCAACGTTTCGTTTTTTAATGGAGCCTCTTACTAAGGGACAATTAGTAAATCTTCCACTCAGAACAAGGTTTAAATATAGTATGCCTACTATGCTGAATTTGATGTATATTATGCGTAAAATTATTTATTTATCCACATCCTACATATCTATATATTATTATAAAATACAAATTTTGTAAAAGCCCTTTTGAGAATGATGAGAGTATCATACAATAAACGTACGTAGATTGAGATATGAGATTGACGAAAATGGCTGAAAATAATCAGGACTCTGTTGTCAAAAGCGTTGTCCCAATAAAACAGAGATCTTTGGTTCGATCCTCGATAATTATTTTTATTTTCTATGTTTTTTTCTGTATCGTTTTTCATTTAGATAAATACATATCATTATCTTCGTCTTCATTGATACAATAAAATATTGATATGCGGGTAAGTACAGTTTCCGATTTCCCGAAAGTATTTTTTGAAAGATCTCGCAATAAGCACGTGTTTTTTTTAAATAAAAGATGAACATAAAATATTTTTTTTTTTAACCTACGTTACACGTTTCTTAGGGTAAAATGCTTCCATTCTTTTCGATGAACCCTGTAAAATACGCCTACTCCAAATCCCAACTCTCAGTGAGCAAACTGTTGCTGTTTGTAAAACAAATATGCCAGTGGTACCTTCCAACGCATTATACAAATATGTTCAGTAACGACTTGTTCGTTACCCTTCTTATTGTGAAGAAAGTTTCTTATCTGCGTGAAGGGAAAACCCGTTTTTGATGCTGGCTGATACAAGAATATACACATTTCTTAATAACATTTGAACACACCGAATATACTTCTATTCGAGAATTTAGTTAATTATTATCTGTTTGGCTTCGGTTATTATATATGCATATCAAATAAAGCAACAATTTCATATTATTATAATAATTTAAAGTATTATTTTTATGTTGATTCATTTTTAGATTAATGTGAAATAATCTAAAGTTTATGATTATTTTAACTCACGTTAAACCCACAAGACTTCAAAAACTTCACCCCATGAACCTGGGCATCCCTGCTAAGACACCAAACGTAGCGAACCACTTGAGGTGATCCATGGCAAGTGTGTTGGTTATCCGATAAATGGTTCCAGTGGCGGCGGTACCCATATCCGCCTCACGTAGTACATGATAGCTTCTAACCAGCTTTCTTTTATAAAAGCCATTGAATACATTATGCCTAAGTATATATTCTCTATCTCTTCTTCCTTCTACAATCTCTCTCCATCAAAATTTAACAGTGTTTATCCTATCTCCAAATGAGAATATTTTTTTATTGATTTTCAGTACCCCGTAATCTTTGGCGGAGCCACCTACGACGCGGAAAAGAAGACAAAGATCGACGAGGCGTTCGCCTTCTTGAACGGGTTCCTGGAGGGAGAGAACTGGGTGGCCGGCAAGACCATCACCATCGCTGATCTGGTCATCGTCGCTTCTGTATCCACCTTCGATGTTATGGAGTACGACATTACTGCTTACCCCAATGTCCAGAGGTGAGATTCAGCACATTTGTTTTACGCCTTTAGTATATTAGATGCACTTAAGGCTCTCGACTAGCAATTCTGAGGCTGCGGGTTCAAATCCCGGTGTGCGCAAGTAAATTTAATTTTTTGTAATTTGTGTGGTTTCACAAATTTATAATTTAAAATTTTATAGTTTATTTGTGGCATGTTCCAGAGTGAAATATTAAATCAGTATCGTCCTGATGAAAGAACACCAATGGAAATTGAAAAATTGCTTGAAATAGACGGGTAATTTCCAGGTTTCAAATAATTGAGATCAGTTAAGACCAAAGATATTAGAAGAACGAGATATGCTATGTTGGCCGCCGGACCGTAGGCGGAGTACTACCTAATTAGGGTACTTTGAATACTATCGGGACGTGTACGCACAGAAATCTGTTCTATGTATTAGTGCGGATACCTTAGCGTAAGCGAAGGTGTGCAGTAGTATTGGTGAACAAAACCGGCGACACTGGGCAAAACAATTCCACACAGTATGAACTGCTCATAGCACATCTCGTTCTTCTAATATCTTTGGTTAAGACTCTTATGCAGTATTATATATATATATATATATATATATATATATATATATATATATATATATATATATATTTTTTTTAGTTATTTATTAAGTTAAAAGAAATACATATTTCGCTTTGTTAACTTAAATGTACATTGGTTAAAACAAAAATAGTATATATATTAATAATTATGGTTTACTACCTAAGTAACACATTTTTCTTAAGTAAGAGCATTTTGGTTTTGCTCATTGATCTTGAGGGCAAACAGTTTTTTCTTAAATATATTAATTCTATTTACGGTTGCCAGGCAATCAGGAAGGAGATTATATATGTGTACACCCTCATGGCCTATGTTTCTTTTACCACACGCTGTCTTTGCTGAATTTGTGTATAATTTATTATGTTGTCTTGTGTGGTGGTCATGTATTTGTGATGTTTTCATAAATGAAGTATTTGTGTGTATGAGGCCATTTTGGATTTTGTGAATTAATAGGCATATGTTGTATTCGTACAGTTTTCTAATTTTAAGTAAGTTAGTTTCTTGGTATACTCTTTTGGTGGGGGTATCTGGTCTATAGTTAAAAAGTTTTTTATAACTTTATTTTGTACTATTTGAATTTCGTTTAGATATGTGATGTTTGTGTTTCCCCATATTTCTATGAGATAATTTAGATGGGATTGAATTAAACTAAAGTATAATCCCCTCTTTACTTGTATTGGTAGAAGATGGGCTATTCTACCAAATACACCAATTAGTGGGGTAATTTTTTCTTTTACTTTTTGTATGTGGTGTTTAAAAGATAAGTGTTTATCGATATGAAGTCCCAGGTATTTTTCACTATCTGAAAAAACGGCTGCTTTAAAATAATCTAAATATATTCATTATTATTTTTAATGTGAAAAACCTTCAAACTGTTATCGGCACTTTATATTGCGGCTGACCCATTTTGAACCGTGCCGTTAAAACAGTCTCCGGTATTTCGAGTTCAAGTTCCTAGTAATAAAAATCTTGACTTTTAACCATTAATGATAGCTTTCGCTTGTGGGGACAACTCATGGTCTCATATAAATTTTTGAATCTCCCTTACAGTAATGTTGAAAAATATGATCTATACGGTGTTAGAAAGAGAAAACATCAAGCTTTATATTCAATTTTTGAAGTTAACTACAAAATAATTATAATGTGCACCTTCATGAAACCAAAAGTTCCAAACGCACTTAAAAAAAAAAATGAAACGTTGTGAATTTTGTATTAATTATTTTAATATGACACGACAAAAAAGTTAGGTTACAATTATAACGTTTGTAGTACAGTTGTATAATAAAATGCGTGTGTTATAATATTTTTTCGTTATCGGTAATTTTAGTTAAGTATATAAAACATTAGTTGAGCCTTTTTAAATTTTTATATTCGCATTTAAATTTTTAATATATCGAAAATTATATTATTATTTTCAATAATAAAATTTTAAATCGTATTTTATTTCCTTTGAAAAACAGTTTTTAGTTTTCAGATACGTTCAGAAATATTCCATTTATTAGGATTATATTGCAAAGCTGAAATATTCCGACCTTCTGTAAAAATGTGGTAGGATGTTTGAACAATGTATCTACATAACTTTTTTCAAATTTTAAAGTTTAAGTCAAAAAATATCACAATCTAATATAATCTTTAATAATGTCTTTTAAACACGTCCGTCTAGCACTGTTAAAGGTGATGAAATAATTATTTATATTCATAATACGTTTACTAAATTCTATTCAGTTTTGAATTTTATTCAGATTATTTCACGGTTGCAGTAAAACAGCACTAACATGTTCCTATGAAGAACATAATCACAGATATAAAATATATATGTAATTTTCATTAAACATCCGGATAGCCTCAAAATAACGAAAATAAACATTAAGAACGTTTGAATCCCTAAAAATATTAATTCCAAAAAAAATTGTCAGTTATCCAAAAAAAACTCTATTTTAAAGGAATCAACATATTCAGATATAAAAGAAGCTAAAAATCTTGCAGTTTTTCTTGGGTTATGCCTTAATACTATAATGAATAAGTTTTAGATGTGGTGTAAAGTGTTCCTGTTCCAGTGTGTAAATGTCATAGAAATAAGCTGTACACGCTAGAAGACCAAAAAGCTTTTACTAGATGTAAAAAATGTTTTTTTTAAAACTAAAAAAATATTCAAAAATAAAACCTAATAAATGTGCATCTCACTTTTACCTAATAATAATTTTGGAATCGCTGTACCAACTTAAATAAGGAAGGTTAAATACCTGGCAGATGAATTGATATAAATAATACTTCTCGGAATATAAAATGCTCTCCAAATAAATGAAAATTCTCAAACTGAAAAAAAGTATTCATTTGATTACTTTTGGTGTTTCTGCAAATCCTTTTCAAGGCGATCCGCAAATAACCAATCCAAGAGTAAATAATTTCTATTTCTAGTTCAAATTCTTCAGCGTAAATATTTATATAATATAATAAGCCTTCCAGCAGCCAAGATAATTTTTTTCTTGTTCCAAAGTTTTATTTATGTAGAAATCTGTTACGTTGATAGTAAAAATATTCAAAATAGCCAAATCATTATTAGAAATCTCAAAAAATTATAAATTTGCATGATATTTTGAAAATCAGTGTTAAATTTTTTTGACATAAATAACATACCGCAAAATAATACAAATTCCTCTCAAAATGTAATGGAGAAAAAATGAAAGAGGTAATGGCAATCCCGATTGGGGTATGCTGTGAGACTGAAGGCAAATTAAGTGGAAAAGTACCTGGTTATGCAGATCTCTTCACCAAATACGGCTAAAGCTATTCAAACAACGTTTCAATTCTGAATTATTTGCATTAAAAAAATGTAGGTCATATTTTGGTGTCGGGTGTTTTTTTTTGTACATACAGTTGCAAATTTTTAACTGAAAATTCACAAATATTGTCACACTTGTATTACTATATTATGTTTTTGCTATCAGCAATGAAAAATTAATCATTGGCATAATTAACTTTTGTATATGTGTATTTATTATAAGTTTTTCCCAAAAGAAACATGTAAAATAAAATTTTGATCCGAAAAGAGATAAAATCATGGACAACAAAATCATCTATTTGCCGTGCCAGTCAATTTTACACAACGATGTTTCTAAGAAACTATTCGAATGAATGACAATATTATAGGATTATTTCGATTTAAAGTAGAAATAAGGAAGTTTGAGAATAATATTTAAGCGTATTCCTTAGAGCGCACATGGATTTGATTTAAATTAAGATTATTACATGGTTTTTTTGTAATAAGACAGACTGATGGCAGATAACTTTTGATTAAAAAAATAATGGTGAAAAAACTAAATTGTATTTTTTTTTCAGCTGGTACGAAAGGGTACAGAAGTCTGCTCCCGGTTACGCCGAGGCTAATGGTGCTGGCATGAAGAAGTTCAAGGAGCTGGTCGACCACTGCACCAAGAAGTAAATAGTATTCAACAACGGAAGATCTAAACTTTTTCTGCTAGGATTAAATGTCCACCTTCACTAAAAACAGCCTGAACTAATTATTAAATGACAATATTTGTTTGTTGCGCTGTTTTGTCTTATTCTAGACGTGGTTCACTTTTTACGTGTCTTCTCATTGGTGTTTTGCAAATGGAAAATATTGTTCAAAGATGAGTTCTATTATCTTTATATCTGCTTTATTATTGCACAAATAAATTTTATAGAAAACCAATGTCGATTGCATTTGTTTTTCGTTTTCAACCTTCTTTTCTGTACCTCATCGTCTTAGGCTGGGTATACAAGGACTCATCAAGGACTGCTGCAGTCGATATTTAAAATAAGTTGTGTTCCTTTGTGATGGTTATTTTCCATGACAAATATGCTGTCACTGCGTGAAACTATCGATATTGACTTCTTGTAAAAAATCCGTGTATTTCCAGTCTGAGCCTGATCAAAATGAGATGTAACAATAAAAAATATTTTTTTAAGAAAGACCAACATTCCCTGGTTACTAATAACCGACTGTATTTGAAAATCTCATACTGCCACCACAGTAAGAGGAGAATATTGCTTTTGTTGTGATGGAGGACTTAGCTAGCCGAGGAATCGAACGTGCGACACCTAGGTGGGACCCAAACGTGTTAACAACTCAGCTACTGACTGAGCTAAACAAAACACGAAACAGACATGACAGACAGACATAGATAATGAAAAGATAACGGTCACAACTGGGAATTGAACCCAGGATCTCTGTATTACCGGGAAAACCTCTTTATCTACTCAACCGGTGGAACCTAATTATAATACGTCATATTTGTCGATCTTATATTTCAAATTCAGAGTAAACAATTTCATGGAAGTTATTTTCAGGTTAATCAAGGGCCACGTGTCTAACTATTTAATGATGAAATTCTGGAACAAATGCAAATATTTTTGCAAGAATCTCACTGTTGGGGACATCACCATGACATATTGTACTGTAGAAACAACTCGTATAAATCATTAATATGTACCCTAATTCGTCCGTTTCAAGAACATCCCGCTACCTGAACGCGGTGGACATAAAATTGGACATGTTCTTTAAAACCTTTAATGAGTTTTCAAGTTCTTAGTACTACATCACTGTATCACTGGTAGTTATGCAATGTATTAGGCAAAATATCTGTTGTATTATAATTATTGTGTACACAAATAAAACAATATACTTTAAAGAGGAGATGTCAGATCAATCAGCTCCGGGCAGTTTTTATGAGATTTGTTAGTGAAAAAATGAACCTTAAATAACGTGACTTGTAAATAACGTGACTTGTAAATAACGTGACTTGTAAATAACGTGACTTGTAAATAACGTGACTTGTAAATAACGTGACTTGTAAATAACGTGACTTGTTAATAACGGGACTGTTAAATAAGTAACTATATTTTTTGCAGGATAATATCAAAGATATCACGGAAGAGATTTATGATTACATAAAATCCCACTTTTGATAAGCATCAGGGAAAATATCAACCAAATTTTAGCATTTCATTGAAACGTTCATTCACAGTTTGTCACATCAATTTTGGTGTGATTACGAAAGAGTGCCCCGGCGCTAAATTAATTATTCTTCAATTCGTGTTGATATATTTAAGATTTTCAACTCATTTTTTGATCTTTGGTAATCAAATCGATTGAAAAAACAGTATTTAATATAAGTACTAAGGCGATGCATTACGTAGTGTAAAATATAGAATCGCGCCGCCAACAATAATATTCCTTATGTGAATCGCGATAAGGCTTAAATTGTGGACTGACGCCAGCCGCCTCCTTTGATTTATGCAAAAAAAAAACAAAGTCAAAAAGTGTTTTATTTTATTTTTCTAAGTTCAGGCACAAATATTAAAATATTTTACGTTAATTTTCTAGAGAACTTAATTTGCCACATTATACAATAAACTATAACCGAAAAGGGGTTCGTAAGTAGGAGATTATGAACATTAAAACAATTTTTATAGGTCGGATACTTTTTTTATTTTAAATGCTCGATATTTAAAAAGCTATTTCTACTTGCAGTATTTAATTAAAGCGTATGAAATATTTGTAAGCGATCAAATTTTTGAACCGAAAACACACAATTTTGCATTACTTCGTATCGTAGTGTTTCGCCTTAAACGAAGAATGTGTTAAAAAATAGATAGACCATATTAGGAAAAGGATGAACCTAATACGTAAATAATGAAATACTTTCATGTATACAATCCCTAATTATTATGATGTTTGACAATCCTTACATCACCAAAGCAATGAAAACAACATTTTAATTTTAATACTTTCACGCAAGAATTTACGAAGTGAAATTGACAAATCTTTATATTATAAATTTCCCAATATGGCGGGGAATCCAGTTTTCTACAAAAGTTCAAAATGTATACCATAAAAACATTTTGACTTTTGATGTTGAGGAAGCATTTATTCGCAATTGTTATGCAAATTTAAGAAGAAAAAAGCTTACCAAAAGAAACATTATGTTTTTCGATTTAAATTATTTTTTACATTATTTTTACATTCGCTCCACACATGAGACCAAGCCCATTTCCCTCATCCCTCAGGGCCTTTGTCATCTTTGGGGATGCTGTGTGGAGATTTTTTTAAAGGAAAATGAAGTTCTGGGAAGGAAAAAGGAATGGTTCAAAAACCACTTCTGTTGACCACAGAATAATGATTATTTTGGAAAATTTTAAAGATTTTAAAATCAAACATTAAACTTAGTTAGTACTTTAGTAATAGCACAACACAGTTAATATTTAACATGAAAATGAAGGGAAGACTTTTAAACCTGCTCGGGGGCATAACCCATTTACCGATCTTCCTTTCAAATCATGTTCAGTAATCTATCCTCTTTTCTCCTTTCTGAACGCTTACTACGGAGCGCGAATGATTTCACACACTTCATTTTGCCCCTTTAACTGATCAATTAATTATTTGCTAATTTGGAAAGTGATGTGTGGACTGTAAGGACTAAACACACATTATACGAAACAAGAGATAATATTTAAAATAATATATAATAGAGTTTTAATTTTAAGTAGAGAAAAAAGTGAAAGACATTTAATTTATTAATATCAATACATTTCGGTGAGTATCCACGTATAAATACAAAAGCTTATACAAGTTCTACTATTTCCATGTATCATTTCTTATTTTCTACACAAAATATAAGACATGCATGTATACCTACATAAGTGTGAAGCTTATTTACCCACCTGGTTGAGTTCTTTATCTCTAAGACTGTAAAAGTTATAATTTAAAGATAACAACCTATATTATGATAACGTATGCCCCACTGTATTCCATAAATCTTCATGAGAATTTAATATCCCTTTATGAAACTTCACATGTAATGAAAATATTGTGTCGCGTTCGTAAGGAAGGCGTCTTTCCTCTAGGAGTAGCTAGTTCTTGTGGCTGGAATCCTATATCATCTCCTGCAAGAAAGATTACTGTAAGAAAAATCAAATAGTAAAAGATGTATTTAAAAAATTTGACTTATTATATAAATAAAAATTAAGAGTCCATGGTTCGGGTATGTCAAACGCCATCACCAACAAATTTTCGACCAGCGCCATTTTAAGTTGTTGAACGGTCCCCGCTAAACGCCGTTTTTCGGGCCGTTTCAGCGTTTGTACGGCTGTAAACTTAACAGTCATGTCATTATGCTTGTCAGTAGATCACAATTATTTGATAAAGAGTTGGTGAACCAAGAATCGGCGTTTTAGGTCCTGAACGAATATCAAAAAGTCAAAATGCGTTAGTCGACGATTTGATGGAGATCATATGACAATGTGACGATAGTTTGAAACAATCCAACCTTAGTATAGTGTGCACTTGTATCCTTACTTTAAGTATAGTGTTCACTAGTATACTTACTTTAAGTATAGTGTGCACTTGTACCCTTATTTTAAGTATAGTGTATAGGCCTCAGCACGGGTAAGCCACCCAGTGAGGCCAACATTACTAAATTGTACCAAGATATGTAAAATATTGTAACAAGATAAAAAATAAATAAAAAGTGTGCACTTGTATCCTTACTTTAAGGGACTACTTTCTGACGTAAACCTAAACAATGTATGTTTTAAATATCATATCGCATTGGACGATAAAAATATCTCCTGGCCATTTACAACTTTGTCTTTAATGTTATCATTGCCAATTTACGCCAAAAAAATAATAGCATAACTCTTCGAATCTGAACACTATTTGATAATTTCCAAAGTGTTCGTGATATTAGATTCAAAGAGCATAATCTCTTGCGTATCTCTTTCTCTAAAACAACGCATGGTCAAAGTAATTTTGGATAGTTTGCAACAAAGCTAAACAATGCACTTCTTCTGGCTATTAGACAGAATAAAAATCCACCACCTGCCAAGATAGATAAAACAGCCATACTTTTTTATTCCTCCTTATACGAAGTTCAAAAAACTCCTTCTGACTATTAATTTAACGATGGTATGATGATGAATTCATTTTTGTTTTTCATTGTAATATTATGTTGTAAACTGGGCCAAGATAACACCGGAATTCCTAGCGTTATCGGATATAGGGTAAAGTACTGATGTACTGTAATATTTAAAAAAAATATATGAAAACCTAAAAATGAACGAAAATAACAGACTTACTTCCTAATGGCTCCTTTCAGAAAGCAGTGCACTAAACCTTTTCCCCCCATACTTCAATTAATTTTGATTGCTCCTCTAAGTAATTTAAAATTAATACTAGGGGGCAGGTAGGACAGAAGATGTAAAAAACGTACCTAATTCAATTTTATTTGCTCGTTAACTTCGAGCTTAATGTTCCTCAAAGTGAAATGCATTTTGTTTTTCGTTTTCGTTCTTCCTTTCGGCGTTTAACGTAATCGTTTTCCTTTAAAACACCCCGCTCCGCGCTACGGTGGGTGGAAAAGCTCATTCTTCTTGCTTCATTTACCGGGATAATCTCCTTTCAAATTCATCCCTCTCGAACCACCTCTTTGCTGCATTCTAAAATAGGTCGGACACACGGAGCGAATACCATCTAGAAATTAGAACCTAGAACTTCCACTAAATATTTAGTTGGCGTACGCCATACATGCATGGTGCATGCATACATATTGAAATATATCACATGTCATTTAAGAGTTATGTTTCATCTTTATATTAAATAAAAAAAAACCACGGTTTTCCCAAAGGACCCGTATTATGTTACCTTTTAAGTACTGGTGGAACAATAAACCTACATTCCGTTTCCCGAGAAGCTTGGAAAAAATGACAAAAACTCCTGCAAAATTTATATTGTCTGATTGTTTTCTCTAAGAATATTGACAAAAATATTAATTGATAAGAAATCAGAGTTTTAATACGCGAACTCTGGACCTCGAGTAAAATGAGGGCACGCAATGAAGTTTATCCTAGAGACTTTTTTTACAAAACTGTTTTGGTAAATTTCACAAAAAAAATCAATCATTCAATCGAAACTTGTGTATAATCTAATAAACTAAAAAAAACGGTCAGCTTGTAATAATTCAATCCTGCATTCTCTAAAAAAAACGGGTGAATTGTTTAGTCTGTTCAAGACCCATATTCACTCTCTTCAAAATTACACTCGTTTCTCTCCTCCATCCAGCACCTTGAACCTTCCAGTAAGCTTGAACAAAATTGTTTTCCTCAGTGCCACTTGTGTGGAGTCAATGTTAAAAATATAAAATGTTTTAAAAGATATATCGTGGGTATTCTGCGAAAAAGCACTAAGTCAAAATTTTGCTGATTTGACTTAATGATGCAGTTATATCATTCGGTGGCCAATCTTTAGTCTACGAAGACGCTATATGTTATACCTATCATACTTTATGAGATAATATCTGAACTAAGTCAGTTATGTACAAATCTTTTCGGCGAATGAGCACTAAGGGACTTACTGCATATTTCTTGGCTACTTTGATAAATTGTACCGTGTGAAACAGCACTAAGTCAGACTTAATGCAATTTCGTTGAAAGATTTTTGGTTTATCTGTGGTTATCTGTGGTATTCAAAATCTGACAGTTGTGTTTGAAGTAAGTTTCTCGCTGACTAAATTGAATTTTTATTGACAAAAATGTTGTCAAGAGCGGCAAAAATATTAAAAATGGCTAGAAAACAAAATGAAAATGATTTCTTGGCAGTTGACGGTAAGTTTCTCTTATATTTTATCATTGTATTGTGATTGTTTGAAAACATAACCTAAATTAATTTATTACACTGTCTGTTTTTGCTAAATGTGACGTGTTTTAGTACCTACAATAACAACAATAATTATTTTTTATTATTTATTAAAACAATAATTATTATTCTGTGTCGCAGTGGATAAAAGAAATAAATTGATTTAATAAATCATTAAAATGGATTCCACCGTGAATTGAGAGTTTCAAAAATATAAATATTACACCGTGTGTATTTTTATCTTGATAATACAAAAAAAACAGTAGGCAGAAAACATTCTGTTAATCTGCCGTTAAAATATAGCAAACTTTTGAAAGTTTAACACAAAAATTGAATGATTCATTTATTTATAGAAATTTTTGTATTTACTCGTATCTTGGTACTTAGGCTAGCTTTACACATGTAAGTTTTTCCGTAAGTAAGCGACTTCTAGCCAATGGGCTCAATGGATTTTGAAAATCAAAGGTTCTCATTGGCCAGAAGTCGCTTACTTACGAAAAAACTTACAAGTGTAAAGCTAGCCTTAGAAATCCCGATGAGTTATATTTAAAACTGATTTTGCGACGAGAGGGATTTAAAAATTTGAAGTGAGGGTTTTATATATTTTTAGAGAAATCAAAATTATTAATTTCACGTGCACAAAAATGAAAAAAAGTAATAATTTCATTTCTCATTCTAGTTAAACCCAGTACATCGGCAGGATTATCAGAATATGAAGAATTGCCAAAAGACGAAAGTTTGCTGGATGAAAATCAAATGGCGATTGTTGCTAATATGGAATATTTCATCGATTTTAGTGACGACGATATTGTTGCTGATAAAGATTACATTCCAAGTCCTTCTGGTTCGACGACATCATTAACTGAAATAGTGGAAGACGATTCTCGTGTTGACATCTCTCAACTTGACATACTGCCTATTACTACTACGACAAATGCTATCGAAAATAGTCCGAAAGTTCTTTCACGTTGGCGTAAATCAAACCCAGAAATGTGGAAAGTAAATGTCGAGAAGAAAAAACGAAATGATTGCCTGCCATATTTAGGAAAGAAAAATATTTTAAAACCAGCAAAGCTTCCAAAACCAGTCGATTGTGCAAAAAAATGCCGCTTTCACTGCACTGATGTCTTTTCGGAAAATGAGCGTCTTGAGTTATGCAAGCTATACTGGGGCATTCCATCTTACGAAAGAAAGAAAGAATTTATTTTACGAAATGTTTCAAGTGAACCACCAAAATATCGTAGATTACGAAAAGAAAACGGAAAGATCCGATCAAATTCTAAATATTATTCCATTAATAGAAATGGAGAAACTATTAAAGTTTGTTGTAATTTTTTCTTGAAAACTCTAAATATATCAAACCGTTCTGTAATTATGGCTTTCAAAAATAAAGATATTCATGGAAATTTCGTGAATCCTAGAAAAAAACATACTCCACACAACAAAACAAGTAATGAAGACATCGAAAGGGTGAAAGCTCATATCGACAGCTTCCCTCGAGTTGAAAGCCATTATTGTAGGAAGTCTTCTAAACGTCTGTATCTCGATAGCAAGTTGTCGATTTCAAAAATGTATGATCTCTACAAAGAAGTTTGTGCTGAAAATCATAAAGTTCCTGTGAAACAACTAACTTATCGTAGAATTTTTGCCACCAATTATAATTTGTCTTTTTATGTGCCAAAAAAAGATCAATGCGTAATATGTAGTGTCTATGAAAAGGCTAACGAAGGTGAGAAATTGGCATTAAAAGAAAATTTTGAAGATCACATTCGAAGAAAGACTGAATCTGAGGCAGCGAAAGCAGCGGACAAGGAAAGATCAAGCCAGGACTCGGCGTGTTTGACCATAACGATGGATCTACAAAGTGTTCTTCAGATACCCAGTTCAGAAGTTTCTATTTTGTACTACTTGAGAAAACTGAGCATGTACAATTTTACAATTTATGAAAACAGACCACCTAATAATGGTTACTGTTATGCATGGACAGAAGTGAATGGTAAAAGGGGAAGCTGTGAAATAGGTACGTGTCTATTTGAGTATATCAACAAGCAAGTGCCTTCCGATGTAGAATACCTCTCCATATTTTCCGACACGTGTGCTGGTCAGAACAGGAATGTTCAATTATCTGCAATATTACTTCGTCTGGTACAAACAACGAATCTTAAGGTAATTGAGCAAAAATTCCTAGAAAGTGGTCATAGTTACATGGAAGTCGATGCGATGCACAGCGCAATTGAATATCAAAAAAAAAACACAGACGTGTTCAGTGTACGAGAGTGGATAAATATTTTCAAATTGGCTCGCTCAAAAAGAGGACGCAACAAAAACAAAGAACCTTACATGGTTAAAGAGCTACAATTTGATGACTTTTTGGATTTGAAGAAGCTTTCACTCGAAACAATAAAAAATAAGACAGTCGACGAAAGCGGTAATAAAGTCAATTGGCTAAAAATTAAAATACTAAAATATGAAAAAGAACTACCATTCAAAATTCAATATAAATATAATTATAGTGCAGACCACTATTCTGTTATTGATGTCCGTAATATACGTAGGGGTAGGCGACAAGAAGTTATTGATCATCATCATCATTCACCAAAATTCCTACCACACTTCATTGAGTTCTGATATTGCTCCGCAATGTTTCGACATCCATTCTGATGTTTTTATACCTTCTGATGTTTTTCAACCTAAGATTTATGGTTATGCGCTCCTGAAGCCTGTCTGCTCATAAGGTACATCACTACTGTAAAGCGTATCACATTTGTACGTCGCACACAAACTCTGTGTGAAACTTGGTACCTACTACGGTAATGATTTATAATAAATACATAACACAATATGGCGCACGAAGTAATGCACCAATTTCACCAAAGTAGCACTAAATCAGGTACTATGTATTTATATTCATAGTTTATGTTTCATAGTTTATATTTCTATCTATATATATAGTTATTGTTTTTACATTTTAGCAGTAGTTCAAGAAATGAGCGCGGTGTATATTCGTATTGTCGTATAATATAATTTGTTCTGAATTCATGTTTTAATTCAGTGAAAACAATCATACACATAATTTATTACACATTCTAGTTACAACGCTTACCTCATACTCTGTAAATTTTAATATTTTATGTTACCAGGTTAATTCGGTAAATCCGATTATAATATATGCTACCAGATTAATTTTTTCTACTTCTCACAAAACAATGTATGTGTACTTATATTTATTATATACATTTTCTTTATTACACAACTTAGTTTCAGAGAAAAATGAAACTTTTTTTTTTTTGGTTTTTGTTATGTAATTATGTACATTTCAGTAATAATATGAACTAAACATGTCAATTTGTCTGTCCTAGAACGGGAAACTTTCCTAGTTGGACAGGCAAAGCATCCAATATGTAATATGTACTTTCTTTTGATAAATAAATAAATAAAATAAAAATAAAATAAAAATAAATAAAATTGTGTGATATCAAAATTATACAAAAAAATTATACCAATATCACATTCCATGAAAAAAGATTTGATGGTTTTATGTGATAAAAAAATTATACCACATGAGCTTCAAAGTTGGTATGCTTCCATTCCTTCTGTCGACGACAGCGAAATAAATGATGATTATAATATTAATGAAGCGGATGAAAATCTTATGTAAAAGCTTGTAAAAAAATATTATTAAAATAAAAATGTTACACCACGAGACTATTTTTACTTCTGTGCTTGCAATATTGTATCAGCGAAAAAGCATTAAGTCATGCAATAGCCTTCTATTTTTAAGAAAAAAATATAATTTTTTCTATTATTTTTAAATAATAAGGACAGGCATAAGCAGACAATAAAATAATCTATAAAACTCTATTCATCCATATAATGACTTCAATATATTTTTAAAAAGATAACGTTGATCAAACTTTCAAATTCAATTATCTCAAAACTAGTATTTTTGACTTAGTGCTTTTCCGCAGAAAGCCCACGATATATTGTATGGGTGTATAGTTTGACTAACAACCTTCTGAGAAGCTTAAACAAATCACCACCAGAATATTGGTTTGTTCTATGGACCATATTTAAAAGTTGCGGGAAACGAGCAACTTGTTGACATGTTTAATTATGCGATTACATTCGGTGTTAGATATTTTCTGTTAGGATATCATTATTTTCAACAAAATATCTTATCAATAATAATTTCACGTAATATTTGTACGCCGTTTTGATTTTATTGCATTATTTTGTGTTCTACACCCACAAAACGCGTATTTTCCATTGATCAACTAACATTTATTAACATACTATGCTCATGAAATATACCTACACTATTTTTGAGACAAAAACTGAGTGTTGCTTAGTTCTTCTTCCACAATGTTCCAGGTGAACGAATCATTGCCATTGGTCAAAAAGGGTATGTAACAAACCAAAACGAAGAAAACGTGGAATGGCGAATTTTCGTCCAATTATTAGTGATTTTTGTACTACATCCGGATATGGAATATATCAATACAATATATTATTTTTTGGAATTAAAAAAACTATTAAAACATTTAAATATCTTACAGTTCCTTCTTTTTCAGTCCTAAGCATTAATGAAAGGTGGATTTTATTAAAAAAATGGTGTTTAGAATGAACCAATATTTGACTAGCGAAATGGGCAAAAAATCAAAAAAAGGTACAAACAAACAAAAAAAATGTTTGAGAGCAAATTTGGTCAATATTTTAAACACTTCTAGTCATTTTGTGTTCTGTGTTAGGACAGGTCCTCTTTACCAGACCAGTTTCTAGTTTCAATTTTCAATATAACGTCAGCTTTGTTGTCTGCTCTCTAATATAGGTAATATTATGCTAATGGGGGGTGCAAATTTCACATGGCGTTATGTATGGAAATATTGAAAAGAAATGAGGTGGGGCGGTTTTATCACGCCATATCACCATTATCATAGAAATGTGCTTCCTTTATACCCTTGAGTTCCTTTATCCTTATTTTATTCTATGATCCCTAACACATAAAGGAAACCGCAACATATTATTATTTATCGTAATATAATAATCTTACGTTTTCATAGAGCCCTGTTTATTGAAAACATCACTTCTAGAGCGTTGTAGTAAATTGATAAATAAGTAAAACAGTACCATACAATACAAATATCATAATTTAATATGCAAAAATTGAGAGTTATAGGTCGGATAGATTGCTCCGAAAACGAAGTAATATCATATTAATTAATTAATTATTGACGAAAAATTTAAAAGAAAAGCGAAAAGTGGCTTAGGGATGGGCGGTATTAATGAAGCAATAGAGCAGTTGATGATGATGAAGCACTGCTATTGTTTTCATTTGATACATTGACGATTACCTATTATTGACTAAGCCATTTCTACATACATTCAAAGTCGCTATAATTGGAGGTAATATTGTTGTAATGTCCTTTATCCAAAATACCTTGTCAGCACAGGCAGTTTTGTCGGCCGCTTTCCACGGAATTAAAAGTACCGTTGCATCATGCAGTTCATCCGCCTGCTTCAGAAGAATGAAACCATTTAGTTTTCCAATAAGAGGTGTTATTTTGATATTCAATCGTAAAAGATCAATGGTTTCGTTGTTTGTGTGGCACGTAGCGCCGTCTTGTTGAAAGTAAACGTTGTCCAGATCAATACCATTCAATTCCGGCCATAAAAAATCATGAATCATCTCTCGATAGCGCAATCCATTCACCGTAATTGTTGCTCCAGCCTCATTTTTGAAAAAGTAAGGTCCAATGACTGTGCCGGACCATAAACCGCACCAAAAAGTCACACGTTGAGGATAAAGAGGCTTTTCAACAATAACTGTATTATTATAAAAATTAGGCCGATATTCCGCCTTTCCGCTACACTATCCATAAAATAAATCCAGTGAACATCGACTATTGCCGAGGAGAGAATTGTTTTTCAAAATATGCGGTGGTTCCCTATACTTTCCTTTGTGACATTCTTTCTACATGGTGCGGTGATTTTGTTCACACGCATACACACTTTTACTATCATATGCTCCTTCGATTACACATAATTGTATCAAATTACCCATAAATTAGATTATTTTATTTTTTCTCCGAAACATCGAATAAACATCTATCATAAAACCAGTGTTATTATTGAAATTTTATGTTCGATGGTGCCAGAATTAATCTTTATGGCTCGTACAATTATCGTGATGAAGTTTATTGTTTTAAAAAAAATATCATTGGTGTAGCAAAACAGACAATTTTTTAGGGCTGGTCATCCGTCATCTGTGGTGGGGGTATGAAGCTGGGAGGTGTCTCATTATGTTGGGAGGGTCGTTCTGTTTTCAGTCGTTTCGCCATCCGCACGTTTCAAAAAGTATTTTTTTTCGTTGCCGGTATATTGCGTAGACTGTACTGTCTGCTTTGCTGCACCCTGTATTAGTACCTTCGTTATTATGTGGTTAAAAAATTCAAAAATCTAAGGATGTTCCTTTGGGTTGACATTATTTTTATATATAACATGTTTTGAGATTTTTGCGGCCAAAAGCATATCGTGATTGGTTTTTGAGTAACTACGCCATGATGCGCTTTCTCCTTCATTTGCCAACGTTTCAGACGATTGGATCTGTCCTGATAGCATTAACGCTGTTCGAAAGATTGGCTAAAGAAGTAAAAATCGCGATAATACGTCACTATAGTTATAACCCAAAATTAATCGCGGCAATAATTTAATATTGTTCACATATTTTATAATTTACTTAGTTTCCAAAGATACAAATTTCCCGTGTATAGGACATTTTACCAAAATATGGAAGCTAAAACTAACTAACTAACTAACCATCACGCCGTTTCCCCTCAGGGGTAGGCAGAGAGAACAAACCTCCAAACAGCGCGAACTTGGCACACACTCTTTGCCTCATTCACATTCATACATAATCTTCTTTTATTATGACTCTTGACATCTTTTAATTTTTGCATACAATTATCCATGTATAGATTGAATAAACACGGTGACATTATGCAGCCTTGTTTAACATCTTTTGTGATATCAAACCACCCTGTAAAACCACCGTTCACTCTAACACATGCAACGTTTCCCTCATACAGAGACGCAATTGCCTGACTCAGATTCGTATTCACTCTATACTTGGACAGTACCGAAGATTGTTTGTATTTATTGACAGTATGGATATTTTGGTGGGGGTTTGTTTAAAAAAAAAACAATACAAAATACGCGGACATCGGGGCTAAAAAAACGTACAAAAAAAACGTTAAATCTTTTGGAACTTTTACAATTGAAGGTCTCAAATCAATATTGCGTCAACCCTAATTTTGGTTAAAATGTAGTTGAATAAGCCCAATAACTAACTTTAATAAACAGAACATCTACAAGCAATTTAAAACTGAAGTAGATAAATTAAATGAAAAATCTTGGAGGAGTTCGGAAGTCTTACTTTCAGACAAGTAAGCAATAGAACAACTCTTACTTAAGAAGTAATTGTAAATAATAAAGCTAGAGAAGCAACGATAGAAGCTATTCGCGGAGAGACTAGATTTGAGGTCCTTGAACTAGAGCATTATATAAACGTATAAGAGCATTCTATTGAACAAACCGTCGCCGATCTGAATAGGGAAAAGGAATGAATCTTTGATTTTACAAGTCAAAAAAATTACCTGATTCATGAATGTGTCACTTATTATTTGCGATTATATCAAAAATAATAATTTTGGTTGTGGGTCTGTCTGTTTAATTGTAGTTTAATGAACTCGTTCTTCCTTTGAATTTACGTGTCATTTTCAAAATTAGAACTGATTGTATTTCAAATTTGAAACTGACTTGTCATGAATTCATATAAGCGATATTTTTTATAAGAAATTTGTTTTTTCAATCTTGAAATATGTATTACATTTTATTTTATTTTTTTTTGGTTTGGGTTTATGTAGTCAGATTAATGGTTTAGTATAGCCTGCGCTTTTTGTTTTTAAGAAAGCGTAATTTACTAACTAACAAGATTTAACAACTTTATATCCCGTGATTTTGGTCACAGTTGTTTGGGATGTGCGCCAGTAATATAACAACACACGAATACGTTTTGTAACATTAATAAAAAAAATTAAGTATTCAAAAAGATAAACGAATAACAAGCTAAATAACAAAAAAGCGAAAAACACTTAACAAGAAATTTTTTTGAAAATAAATGTATATTTTAGTTTTAGCATAGTTTTCCCAAATAGAAAACGGAAATCAAAACCTTTTTTCAATTACCGATAGAGTAGGAGTGTGGGCGGAAGATTCTTATATCGACGGATTTATTGCGAAAAATTTGAAGACGAAACTGTAAAAAAAAGGACAAAAAGAAAAATCGTTGAATACGATAAGCAAAATACAATTGATGATATCAGTTTCTAAAGCGTTTGAAGATCTAGTTGAAGATACTGACTTTATTGAAAACTAAAGAGTTTTGATATTTCAGATATCCACTATTCTCAGATATGCAGACAAGTAGCTTAAAAACTTTTTCAATGTTGGAATTTTTTTTTTGGAAAATGGAATTTTTTGGGGTATTTTTTAACAAAAATAATAAACAATATTATTTCCTTATGAGAAAGTGAGTGAGATTTGAAATTGAAATTGATGTATGAGGGACACAAAATAGTAGATCTTAGAATCGCCCCGGTCAAATTCCACAATTCAGAATCCAAACAGTTCTTGGAATGACTTAAGCCATATTTGGTGACCAGATTTGAACAGCCGAGTACTTCTCAACCTTCCTTTCTCCCACCAACTTAATTTTCCCACTCCTTTTAGCCTCAGATTAAAGCCAATTTGGAAATGCAATATTCCTGTTATATACGTACAGTTGAGAACACATGAGACACTAAACTTGTGCAGTATTCACATAAAGTATCAAAAAAAAAATTAAAAAAAATTGCAACACTATCATCCGGAATCCATTCAATTGAAAAACGTAGCTACAAAACCTTCACAAACCATCCGTTGAAATATTTCAATTTAAAAATATAGCGGCGTTAAACAAAGGTCCAAAGGCAGCATCTATCTATGCAAGGGTATTTATTCCTATGTGTTTTCGTTTCTCTTGTTTTCATTTTCCATCCAGCGGAATAAATTGAATATTCCTGAAAAAACTGACCCGGCCAATATGGAAGCTCCACCAAAAATCTTTTTACGAATAATGAAACAAAAATTGGACACGAAACGAACGATAATGCTTATTGGTTTTGGTATTATAATTATTAAAATTGATATTTTTAAAGTAGAACCACATTATACCGGGAAACCACTTAACCGTAAACCACGTGTAAAATAACTACCAAACAATCCCGCCATTTCCTTACAGGAAAGGAAGGACCATCACCTAATTTAGTCTCGCTCCATTCACATTCATACATCCTGTCATCCGCATAGATAATAATAATAGACAATTTGTATAACGCCGCTTTTGTGAGATATCACCTCAGGGGCGCTTTACAGTTGATGAAGGTATTACAAATAATATAAATATTACAAAAATAATTTGAAGTTAAGTTACGTAAAATGAATAACAGGAAGAGGTGACATGAAGATAGCAGATGGAGACTCTGGAGCAAGAATCCTAGGTGGTGAAGAAACTGTACCAGCTGCAGTAGCGAGAGAGTCCACCAACAGTGCCAGCACGAGGTTTGTCATCCGTCCAGGTATGTGTCTGCTGCTAATAAAGCGCTGACACAATATCCTCACAAAAATAACAGACATTGTATAATAATAATAACTAGCAGTTAAAAACCCGCTCCGCGGGTTTTTATTCTGCTAGCCCCTGCGGGCGGCTCTTAGTTGGGCTTCGCCCATTTTAAGTGATATTAACAACAGTTACATTTAATAGATAGATATTAGGACATTCACAGATAGAGGGTGAGTAAATATTGTTAAAACACGGAACAGGAAGGAGTTAATTAATAATAAAATGCTAAATTTACGCATAATAAGAATGACAGTTGTTTGAATAAATTAAATTTTACGTATTTGTGATGGATTATTTCAAATGAAACACTATTATTGACTACATGTCTACAACTGATATTAACTGTTACGTACCTAATATAATTAGCTCATAGTAGACTTGCAGTGCTTAAATATGTGTTACAACCGTCAGTGTCTATAAGTTGAATCAATATCGTTTAGTTTGTCACAATTAAAGATAGTTATAACAAAGTTGACTTAAATAATAGATTATTACATATTGATTAATTGTACCCGTGTTTATGAATAAAAGGAGGGTAATTGTGCGATAAGATAAGCAGTCAGTTTAATTAAAAGGTTTTAATTTTACTCCAAATGGTGGTAATTCTTTACCTACAACTGTTACTGTATCTAATAAAGTTTAAAGTTATATTATATATACACCTTCATCAGGAGAGTCAAAATCTATATAATTTAATAATGTAATACTATATCTGGTGCAATCTGCAATCACTTATGGCATAATAGGATGGGGTTTTGCACCTGATACATTTATTAAGCCTCTACAAATAATTCAAAAACACATAATTAAAGTCATATATATCAAAAATAAAACATTCTCGACCGACCTATTATACAAGGAATCTAAATTATTTAACATTCGTAAATTATTTATATTACAAACTATGAAATATTTATTTAAAAACAAAAATAATTTCAAAATAAATGAAAACAGAATGAGCAAAAGAACAAATAATATATTTTACACCCCCCAAACCAATAATAAATTAATGCAGACACATAGCAGTTTCATTGGTCCTCGTACATTTAACCTTCTACCACTACAAACTCAAATGATAAATAAAAAGATAGAATATATTAAAGAGGTAAAATTATGGCTGAATGACGCAGATATTGAAACGCTTTTACTATAAATTTATTGATCCTCTCTACAACTCAATTGCTGAAACGTTATAAACTATTGTACATTATGTTATTCTCTTTACTTTTTATAATAACTATAAACAAAAAAAAACTTTTTCTACTAATGTATATTATACTTTAGGTACTTGAAATATAGTAATCGTTTTATATTACCCACACTCAGGCAGTGCCTTAGTGGGTTTTCATTTTTTGTGTATACTATTTGGTATTATATATTATGTTATTATATACTATCTATATATTAATATGTATAATATATGTAAAGAAATGAAAATAAATAAAGTAAAAAAAAAAAAAAAAAAGGTAGATTATTACAATATAGCGCCCCTGAGGTGATATCTCTCAAAAGCGGCGCTGTGCAAATTGTCCAATAAATAAATAAATATAATGTTTACATTTTCTTGTGTATACACCGAAGTCAAAAATTAAATATAGATTGCAATTGGGAAAGAAGAAGTGGAAGAAGGGGGGAGGGGTAAGAGTAGGCTGGGTTTATAATAATTAGGAATTACAATATCGTTAGACGGGAAAGACCAGTTAAGTGGGAAAATATTTAAAAGAGAGTTTATAAAAAAATTCTTGTTAATTATATCTGCTTTTATATTAACATGTTTCCTCATTTCTAAAATTTCTAAATTATTTATATTGAAGTATTTTAAGACCTGAAAATAACAAATAGCATATAACCATAAAACAATATATTCATAGGACAAATAGCATTTAATAACGGTTATTCTAATAAATTGATAGTTGAAAGATCAAATAAAAAAATTAAACATATTCTTTTCAAACGGTCTTTCTAAAGATAGAAATAAACAATGGCGTAGAATTCTGTTTGTGGATAACGATTCTTCTAAAATTATATATAAAAACAATCCTGGTACTATTCAACTGGCGTTTTACACTAATAAAAATGAAGATATATATTCTTAATAATAAAGATAGCAAAATACAAACAAAAAAATCAGGAGTTTAAAAACTCAATTGGGATGATTGTAATTTCTTTTACAAAGGTAGAACCAATAGAAACTTTGAAGTCAGAACTAAAGAATATCGCAGGGATCTAAATGTAAATAGTGAATCTGAGTTTGCAAATCATCTTTTGAATAATGATCACACTTTCGATAAAAATTCTGGTCTTAAAATACTTCACTCAGGATTTAAAGCATCGCAAATAAATAATTATGAAATTTTAGAAATTAGAAAACATGACAATATAAAATCAGATATAATTAATAAGCAAAAAAAATATAAATAACAATGAAAAATACCATTATAAAGTGATAAGCTTCCAGAAGAAATCTTCTTATTAAACGCTTATTAATGGTAAGTAGTCAAGTATTGAGAGCTGCATATTTAAATATTTGCGCCAGTCATTTGGTTCTTTTTTATACCGCCAGAGGTGCGCTCTGTCGGCCATCTATAGTCGTGCGTATCGGCCATATTGAAAGAACGCGTGATATTTTATAAACGTCAAACATAATCATGTAACTGTGGATAATTTTCATTGTAATGTAATTAATCCAATGGATTATGAACTTTCTAAAACATATATTTTCTTCGATATTATCTAAAAATTATATGAGCAGAAACCATGCTTTTGAAGAAATCTCGTATTATTATGAGGCGATCCTATTTTAGTATGAAATCGTGTCTTAATTTTCAAGTTAGCGGAATTTACCCGAAACAGACAATTTTAATTTGACCAATCAGAGGGCCTACATCGTCCAGACGCTAGGACAATAATACTATCAGATATTTGGACGATTTATACAGCGCTGCTCTTGTGCAAAATTACTTCATCTCTCCTAGTCTATTTTAGTCTCTTCTAGTTACTTCTTAGCTATTAATGCCACTTACTGCACCTTCTCGACCCTTTTAGACCCTTTCCTGGTTCTTATACCTTAATAAAATAAAAATTAAAAAATAAATTAAAAATTACAATTTCTTCTATGGTGTCGTGGTCCAACGATTTCATACCTCTATCTCAGACTTAGAGGGCTCGCTTACCGTAGGCTATCATAAACAAAATCATGCTGACTCTTAAAGACCCGAGTTTTTTACTGTACACTGTTGATCGTACCATGTCCTTGTCAATGATCCCCGAATTCTTCTTGCTGATAGAAGCGTTCAAATGATGTAAGCACCGAAGTATTTTTTTCTTATTCACGGTCAAATCAAGTTATTTTTGGTTTAGGTGGGTTCAGTTCGACGCGAATCGTAATATATTAAAATTTTATTTATGTATAAGATCCCTAGCTTTAGTAAAATGAAATTTATTCCTGTTAAAACGAATGTACCGTAATAATATACTTTCACAAAATTGATCAAAACGCATAATCCACTTGCTTATTAATTACCTATAAATTGTTTTTTTCGATAAATGAAAAATCGTAACAATGTTTGAACCACTAAATATTTATTTTTTAATAAACGCCGATCGGTTTTGCAACAACTGTTCCTTCCTCAATGCAAAATATGTATATAACAAAACAATGGGTGAACATGATATATTACTTGAATTGGGGTTGGTGGCGAGACTGGTAATTAGTGAAGACTGGGGGGAGGGGAGGGGGTGTAACGTATGTTGAAAGGGAACATATTGTCTTAAATGGGACTATAAGAAAATATATTTTTTATTGATATTAAATTAAATAACTCATTATTACCAATATGAATATTATTATTTTCTTTTTCCGATTTTATGTCCGGGTTAAATCTTCCCCACAGGAAAAACTAAACCCTTCCACACACTTTTCCACAAATGATCATCTAGTCAATCAACATTATGCAAGTGCATTATATAAGCAAAAGTAATACAAAAAAATACAAGAACAACAAGTCAACTCACTAGAGATCAAATGGGAAAATAATTCACCGATTCCAGATATTTTCATATCAGACGGTTCGGCTCGAAAGAACTCCTAACAGGGCCTATAAATCCTACTGATCCCTCAACATACATATTAAAAAAATCTTTCGTTATCCTACATGTATTCAAAATGACCGACTTTTGCATCTTTATATATAAATTTTTTGATAGATCTAATCCGCCTAAATTTTTAATGAGAGAGCTAGGTATAATGCCAGTAGCCGAAATGGTAATATTTTTATAGTTTGAGAAGGCCAAATTATTTTTATCTCATTTCCTAGATCTTTATTTTCTTATTTTTTCATTAACAGATTTTCGAATATTACAGGAATTTTGAATAGCGACATCAATGATATAAGTTATTTTTTTTAATTTTGAGATGTAAAACCATATCGGGTCTATTACGACTAATCGTTCGGTCTGTTAGTATAGTTTTATCATAATATACTTTTTTTTATTGCCGGTAACCCGGGCGTTTATTGACATCAATATTTGTTTACATATTATGTGCGCTACCCGACTCACTAGACAATATCTGTTCTGAGCCGGGTAGCAGTATCTACCATTACATATATCAATAATAATAAAAGTGAATAAAAATACAAAGTAAATAAATAAAAATACAAAATACAGGAAAAAGAAACGAAATTAAAAAATAAAAGATTACCTAGATAAAATAATCTAAATATAAATTATTACATACATATGTAATTTTTTTTTTAGTGTGAATTAAATAATCAAATAATTGAACATTTTTTGTGTGAAAGTTCTTATTTTTTTTAATTTTTTTTTTTTTTAATATGTCATATTAAAATTAGCATGGAAGATTTGCAAGTAACTTGTTAATGCAATTTCTTTTTTTTATTCATTAGCCACGTATTAAAGTATTTATATGTACATTTTCTGTTGATTTGAGTTGTATGTTGTGTTTCTTTTAAGAAAATATTGAATATGGAAGGTGCGAGGTAAGATTCATGTTTTTTTGCAAGAGTGGATTTAATTTTTGGCACTTGTAAATGATTGTTAGATTTAGCTATAGTGTTCTGGGAGTGAGATATTTGTGAAGGTGACGATTTTATGCAATTTGTATGGATAATTTTTTTTATGAATAGCTTCCTGATATCAAGTATTTTATTTTTAATTAAAAGATTTTCAGTGGGATAAAGATATGGTTTTTTGAACATAGTTCTAATAAGTGCTTTATGAGCTGTATTAAGTAGCTTGATGTATGTGTCTGCGGCACCACCCCATGCCGATATACCATAAATTAAAATGCTTTGACAAAGGGAAAAGTAGACATTTTTTAGTAGTTTAAGTGACATAATGTTTCTAATCGTTTTAAAAATGTATATTTGTTACCGTATTCTCATTTCAAGTGAAATTATGTGAAGTTCCCATTTTAGTTTGCAATCCACTGTTAAACCAAGATACTTAATATTATCCGAATGTTCAATTTTTTCGCAGTCGCAGTTTTTGGTTTGTGATGTAGTACATGGATACAGGTGTAAAAGCGGGACGGTTTTTGGTTGCCCAATATTTGTTTTACTGAATGTTAGAAATTTGGTTTTCGAGGTGTTTAGGGTAAGAAGATATATTTTATAATATTCGTTTTCTTTATTATTAATATGAAGAATATTATTATTAATATGAAGAATTTTTTTTTATAACTATTGTTGGCAATAATAAAGTATATTATTATTATTAAGACAAATTAAATGTTATTTTGATGCTGATGTCGAAATAACGAGATGTTTTCCGATATAAAATGAAGAACAGTCATTAATTTCATTTTAGTATGTAAATACCGGAATAAGTCAATTTATGGTCCTTATCTTTAGTTTTCCTCAAATAATTACCGATGTTATTTCTTGAATAAAAAGCTCTTTTAATATTAGCGGGGAGATTATTTCTTGAATAAAAAGCTGGTAAAATATTGGAGGGGAGATTTTTGCAACATTGAATTGAAAAATCATTATTTTATAAGCAATAATTATTAGCCTGAAACACTCATCCACATTGAAAAATCTCCTGATAAAAGATACATGACGCCAACGGGACTTGAACCCGTGTCCTTTCGATTTCCGATCAACAGCTCTGACCACTGAGCTATGGCGGCTTATGTCTTATCCGCGAAATAATTCAATATATACTAGTGTTTCATTCAACAATTACTGCTTGTTACATTTTTTCACCTGAAACAACCAACTTTATTTTATATGAGAAGGGCATTGTAAGTGCTAACTCTCTCACTAGATGGCGTCGAGACAAATTGTCTACATTTTTTGGTGAAAAATACTAGAACTTGTCAAATAATAATGAAAAATCATTATTATGTATATTTTTTAAAAAGCTTCATTACTTTCAAGCTCCATAAATTAAAATCTTAAAATTTTATTACCATCCGAATGTCGAAAAAAAAGTAGTAAAAACGTTTGAGTGCGGCGGAAGCGACACTATTACCATATTCCGTTATCCAGAATCGTAAACAATAAAGATAATCTATCCGTGGTTTAACTGGCGGCGGTTCCCTGGCCTTATCATGTTTTATTACCGACAATGTAGGCTTAATGGGGTGGCAGTATTCACAGTTTAACTGGGAAATGATGGACAGATTCAAGGATTAATGCAATTTTCGTGTGACTATGACTAATTCCAATGTGGGTTAGAGTCATTGAAAAATCGGACAAAAAAAACACGAATATTAATTTACACATGTGCGATTTTAAGTACATATTGATTGCAAGAGCAATAACTTTGTAGTTTTTAAAATAATAGTAGGTCTACGTATCTTTTGAAAAATCAAACATAATATCAATAATAAATTGATGACTTGCCTTTTTTGAGAGTTTAAACGATATTTCAAGCCCAGCAGATCATAAAAAATAATATAAATAAAAATCAGAGAAAATATGACGTTGTAAATTGACAATAAAGATTTCAAGAGTCCCAATCGTCTGGAGCAAGTGAGAAAACGGAATCCTCAATTGGGGAATGTTGTGAGGTTGAAGGTTGTGGGAGGGAAAAGAAGATAGAGAAAAAGGCGGGGAGTACTTGGCTATTAAAATCTGGTCACCAACCACAGCTAAAGCCATTTAAATCAACGTTTTAATCCTGAATTTTGTTCTTACAGCAGGGTAATACTAAGAGTATATTCCACTGTCAGTGTGTGTCGCAAGTACAGTATATATTATTTTAAATGAAAACTTTGCGAAATAACATAAATTTATCAAATAAAATTTAATGTATCACCCCTCGCCGGGATTTGAACTAGTTAAATAGGATTGCTAGTCGAGATCCTCCCGAAAGACGGAAATAGATGCCCAATTTGCACACCACAGCTCACCCTTCGCGCATTTCTAGTAAGACGAACGAATGACATATTCCAGGATGCCCTGAGGAAAATTATTTCCCTCAGGGCCCATGTCATCTTTGGGGATGTTGTTTGGCGGTCTTTTTAAAGAAAAGAAGGAGAAAAAGTTGATCGAAGGAAAAGGTATGAGGGTTGTGTAGGAATCTTGGAATCACTGTGTCCTGCTAAATCACCAAACTTATTTGTGATTTAGCAGGACACAGTGATTATTGGTTATCCAATAAATGGTTCCCAAGGCAGCGGTACCCAAACAAGCCCCCCAAATAATTATTGTTTATTCACACTTAAAATAAATTGATTTCCAATTCAATTATTACCACAGTGACTAAGCCGGACGGTATTTTAATTAATGAGTTAATATAAATTTTACAAGTTAATTAATGAGTTAATATAAATTTTATTGAGTCCATTTGGACTCAAAAAAATTAGTGAGAATAAATCAATTCGCGAAATCATCTTTAAAAAAAATGGTGAGTTAGAAAGAGAACACTTCTCCGATATAACATATTCGTTTTTAAAATAAACTTTTGTAGAGAACTAAAAAGATAAGATTATTTTATATGGGTTTAAATTTTCTGTGGTTGTTTCTGTCGAAACTATAATCGTATTCTATACGTTTGGATAAAAATCAGTTTAGAAAGCCACTGCAGTCATAAGAATTAGGGGCGAGCAATGAACCCACGTACTTCAGGAAATAGCAGTAGGGATGTAGGATTACGAAGGAAATACGAGGGGGCAGGAAAACACTTTTCAGAGGTTGGTCGCCGCCTGAAATAGGGCCAATGTACTGAACGGATTATAACTAGAATAAAAAAAATGATGTCAATTTCTATATAAGGTATTTTGACTAAAGGCCCCAGAAAGGTCAATGAAGAAAAATAGGCATAACAAATCAAGGAAATTTTGATATTTACTAAACAAATTATTTACTTCAATACTTTATTTTTAATGTACAAGATATTGTTCATTAAAGTTCTATCCCGTTAAACTACAATTAAGCAGTTTGTCAACAGATGGATATGGACACACCAATTGATTTTTAATTAAAAAATTATAGTACATGAGACTAGGAAAAGAAATGAAACAAGATTCCATATCAGAAAAAAACACAGAGTCAAAAGTCGTTTGCGTACCGAGCAATGAAGATATTTGGCAAATAAAATTTCATCAGAAGAAATAAAATTAGAAAAAAAATATATTTTCATTAGCTCATCAAAGGAAGCCCTGAGAAAAATAATGGACTGTGGGATGATGTGGATAATTTTTGGGGATGCTAAGTAGAGGATCTTTTTAAAGAAATGAAGGAGAGGAAGTTTTGAAGAGGAAACAGTTATGAGGCATGAGTAGGAATCTAAGGGTCAGTGCGTCCAGGAGTGACGGACTCATGAATCCATTAATCCCACTGCAAGGCGATGGGTCAAGAGACCAGTTAAAGGAGACAAAGAGTCTCCCCGAACCAGCCTCATTTGATCTGGCACGCTACGCAGGTTGTGGGCAGACGCATCCTGAACAAACCTCACCCCATGGACCAAGGCCCTCCCGCAAAGTCTCCAAGCGTAGCGAACCAGTTAAACAAATTTAAACTTAAATTACAAAAATATGTGATTGATTTGTTCTAAAATTGTTTATTTTTATGATATATATGAATGATTATTGTATTGGGACATAGATAACGATGTATCTATTTAAAATACCACAAATAAAATAGTAAAAATAACTAAAAAAATTAAATTGAATATTTTTTATCGAAAATTTTACGAAATGTGATAACTTATGACCAAACACACCCATAATACACTCCTTGGCCACAGAAAGATTATTTAAATTTACCATTTGTTCAAGAAACAGTTTGGTGAATATTTACAATTTATTTATTTTTTTAATTTCTTTTTATTTAGGAAGCAAACAGTCGCACAGTAAAAAATTATAACAATAAACATTCATATGTTCCAGACCAATTAAGTTCCATTGAGTTAAATGTTGTTTTAATATTTTTTACCTACACAACATATTAAATGGCAAAAAAATAAACGTAATAAAGAAATACATAAAATTAAAAACAAAAAGAAAAAATACAACTTTTCGCATAGCTATACTATTCACTACGGGTGATAATAATGTAATTTTCACAACAAAAAAATCGAATAAAATAAAAGTATTTTAATTTATTAATCTGAATTTTATATGATATCAAGTTAGGGTTGAAAATGTCTACATCTCGTAAGGCATTGTGAGTTTCACAGATACGTACTATTACAGAGTTTTGCGCGTATTTGGATTTACAATGTGGTATTCTAAATAAATCGTTCCATCTGGTGTTTTGCTTGGGGCAACGAAATGCAATCCTTTCTAACAGATATGATGAATCAGCAAGGCAGTTCACGATTTTGTGTAAGCATAATGCATCAGAGATTTTTCTGCGTTTATATAAAGTGACAGGGACAAATCGATGGTCACTAAAACGATACGATAGGTGTTTCATAAATTTGTTCTGAATATTTTCAATGCGATCAATATATGTTTGATATTGAGGATTCCAAATTACTGAGGCGAATTCTAGTTGTGACCGTAAATATGACATATATAACAGAATTAGTGTGTGTGATACCGTAAAAGGCTTTGTAATGCGAATAATGAAACCCAATTGTTTATAAGCTAGACCCACTCTACGCATAATTACCAAAAATAATTACTCAATACATGTTTCAATTTAGTAACAGAAAAAAAAATCTTTTTATTTGGCAATACTAACGGTCAAATAATATCACGGTCAGATGGCATATGGTATGTAATAGTTGAATGAACATTCCAGATGGCTGCAGCCGGAAAATTATTTATGTAAATTTAAACGACATTCAATTTCCGGTAATTTTGAAATTTTCTTACAGCAATTTAGTTAAAAGCGTATTAAGAGTATGCCTAAATAGTAAATATTTGCCTCTTTTTTTTGATATGTGAAAATATTTGATAAATTTCATAAGACGCAAGGAAAATAATTGTGCATGCTTCAGACACACGGACACGCCCATAAAAACTTCTAATCGTGTGTCCTTCAGTGGGTACCGCATAGTCCGTAGCTTCAATGTGGCCGTAAGTGCACCGTCACATCGGATCCTCTCTGAATTACAATTCAGTGCTCGAAGAACGACCTCGATTCAAGCGGGTTAGAAAACGTCTCGCATTCCCATACTTTGAGATTATTATTTTTAAATTTGATTACCGGATATAGTTGACGGCCGGCATAGTCCAGTGGTAACGCATTGGACTGCCATTCCGAAGGTCGCGGGTTCGAACCCGGCGTGCGCAAATAAATTTTATTTGATTGATTTGTGTTATTTCACAATTAATTAATTAAAATAATATATAGTATATTTGCGGCACGTTCCAGAGTGGAAGATACTACCAGTATCGCCCTGGTGTAAGACCACCATTCAGAATTGAAACGTTGCTCCAAATGGCTTTAGCCGTGTTTAGTGACTAGATCTGAATAGCCAGGTTCTTCCCCACCTTCCTCTTTCCCTTCCCCACTTACCTTTAGCCTCACAACATCCCCCAATTGGGGATGCCATAGTCTCACTGGCTCCAGACGGGAGCAGTTGGGACTCTTGTGAGGTATTCACTATAAAAAAGTTGTCACAGAGATATGTGATACGTTACGTTGCCATTTTAATATCAAATGTCTTTTTCTTTTTCATACATGTTGTGTAAGATGAAATATTTTTCATCGACGACGTGCACACTGCACAGAATATATAAAAAAAAATATTTCAGACCGAAAGAAGTGGCGATTTAAAGGAATTGGGGTAGATAAAGGTTTTTTATATAAAAATGCACAAAAATATTATTTTTATAGTGTGCAAAATTTGATGCAATTTTATAAAATGTATATATTATATGTTAGCAGGTTAATTCGGTAATTTCCAAATATAATACACGTTACTAGGTTACTTTTTCTACATTGTCACAACTACAAACAAACAAAAAATCTCCATTTCTACTTTTCATTACTACTAAATACCTCACACATCTCTTATACTGAAAATCCGAATGCAATATATGTTACCATGTTAATCTTGACAAAGCCACTACTACTGTAAAAAAAAAATTATATAAATATATTTTTCTTCATTACACAACTTAGTTGCAGAGAAAAATTAAATATTTTGTTATGTAATTATGTACATTTCTTAAGGAATAATATGAACTACATCTGTCAATTTGTCTGTCCTGGAACGGGAAACTTTCCTAGTTGGACATGCAAAGCTTTCTAATATGTAATTTATATTTTCTTTTGTATCTATCTTTAAAGAATCAAATACATAAAAGATAAGCTTCCGGCAATAAATAATAATTACTAATAATGAATATTAAGTAAAATGCTGGAAATTGTAAATTTTTGAAAAATTATTTTAATACCAACAGCAAAATCTCCGAATTTTCACTCCGCCCCTCGTTTTCCTGCAGATGGTTAAGCTTCATCTTAACGAGCCGCTTCCTTCGTTATCTTCACACTAACGGATGGAACAGCGGCCGATAGCGACTGCATCTCCTGACACATCTGTCCCGCCGCTCCCGCCCGTTGCAACGGCGGGGATAAACTTCGTTCCAACGGCGGAAAACGGCATAACGGCTACCCTCCTCGAATACTGCTATCCTGGTAAAATTATTTTCTTAAGCAGGATAAATTTTAAATGCGAAAATGGGTTTAGGAAAGATTTTTAAGATTTGATTTTGAGCATTATATAATCAAGAGGATTTCCTCCAATCAAACGCAAATTTTAAATATTTTTTACAAGTATAAAACGAGTGGTCAGGAGAGGATAGGTATAGTTTTTGTATGTTCAGATTTAATCATTAAATAATAATATTTGGCTTATTTATATAGCGCTGTTTTCGTGAGAAATCACCTCAAGGGCGCTGTGAATTACAAACACGACTAAAGCCACATCTATCGCCGATTTAAGGTCTATCTAATATATTTGGAACACGCTACGTGTTAGAAGTATCGTTATTTTAGGATAGTTAAAAATCATAACTTCAATTGTATTTATCTAAGATAATTAATTTAGATATTAGACCTGAGTATTAAATTGGGTTTCTAAAAAATAGTGAAATCCTAAAACTATTCCCAACAACCTTTAAAAATATCTAAGGATTACGTCAGGCTACAAAAGAGAACAACAAGACTGAAGAAATTAAATTTACAAACAAATTACAATTTTTTTTTTAATTTTCAATACATCTATTCTTAGTTCGATTTGGTTTTCTTGAATGATTGAAAAAATAATGAATGAATGGAATGGAATCTTGGAAGTGTAAGTAAACCCACTTTCTACATTCGATCGAGCTGAAACTCGGCAGGTAGGCTCATTATCGATGACAATGCATTCTATCAATTTGTGGTGGCACTCGCAGACATACACGCATTTCTCTGAAATTGGATGGAAATTATGAATGGAATGATTTACTGGCCTCTGTGTTTCCTTCCTCTCAAATGAATTTTTTCTTTTTATGTAATCCGAGATAGTGACTTCTGTGCTACGAAGATCAACAGATGAGTAAAATAATAAATATTGATTCAAGGTTTTCTTTTTTAAATAAGAACTAATTTTAATCTAAAAGCGGTGGTTAAGGATAATTGAAGAACATTACAGCATCATTATTTTTCACTTCTTTCTCTCTTTCTTTCCCTCGCCACGACTCAACGTGATGCCAAACAGAAGCCCTATTCATTAACTCATGAAAAGGTTGCAGTTTCATAGGAAGAGCGCACAAAGGAACTGTGATGCAATTTATATGTGCTAACTAAGGCAACTAATTAAAACACTTAGGTACTAATCTCGGCAGTTATAATATAGCAAAAGGTTATATTGCCGTAGTCACAATTTTAAAAACAAAGACCCCATGCCATCTTAGGGGATGCGTGTTGAGGGGATTTTTTAGGAAATGATGGGGAGGGAAAAGGTATGAGGGGTGGGTAGGAATCTGGAAATCCAGTGTGTCCAGAAGTAAGGGACGTATAAATCCATCCCTCAAGGCAATGGGTCGAGAGAGTCAGGCTGGAGAAGTCAAGGGGCTTCTCCCGACCCCATATCTATATTGGCCAAGCCAATAAAACACAAATGTTAGTTAATTACAGAGTTATGATATAAGTATTGTCTTATATCATAACTCTGTAAATTCTACAAAAATAAATATCAAGAGGGTCTCTTAGAATACCAACTGAAAGGGCTACTATTTGTGAAATAAGTTATTATAATGCAATTAGGTCATTAAATATAATAAACCCACACCTCTAAATTTAATTGAAAGCCCAATTTCAAAGCTTAATGGAAATTAGCTTTCTTTCGAATGCAGAAGTTGTATGAGCATTGATTAAAATAATATGAATTTCTACATTGAAGATATCAATAATAATATGCCCGCCACACAAAACGATATGTTGATTTAAGAAATTGTCACACCTGGCACTAATTCAAACTGTCATACAGTATTTTATGTCGACCTGGGTAATATGCATTTTAAGTAGTAAGAATTGTTACGTTTGAATTCCTGCGACACAACTGCAACTAAGTACTACATAAAGAAATTATAGTGGTAAGTCTGTACTTGCACGCAAACTCTAAAATCCACTGTTTAACAGCTATCACTGTAGTTTATGAAATTTTTGTTCCAGATGCCCCAACAAAAATATAGTTTTTTTGTTGTATTAGCTCCACACAGTAGGCTCTGTGGAAAATAATATCTCCGAAGGCGTATGTTATATTTGGGGATGCTGTGTAGCTGGTTTTTGAGAAAAGGGATGGGGAGGAAGATCTTGTAAGGATAATGGTATGAGGGGTGGGTAGGATCTGCCTCAACCAGTCTCTACAAATCCAGCCTACCAAACAGTAGTATTTGTTCCATTGCCATGCTTTTCTCGGGCGTCCACAACTCCTTTTACCATTCACTTCCACGTCATGCATTCTCCTTACACCTCTTTCTTCGATCATCATATATGCCTAATTTTACCAAACTTAAGTATTTATTCTACTTGATCACCACAATGTACTACTCGGGCATCCCCATGTTTCCATTAACTTCCACGTTTCTCTCAAGAAAATAACATAGTAAATTATAATTTTATATTAAGTAATATTCAAAGCATGGCCGATAAATGATAAAATGCACGTAATTTAAGCACAATGAAACGTTAACATTTTGTCACCTCGTGAGAAGCGACAGGTACCTACTTGTATGACTTGTCGGTACTTATCTGCACTTGTCTGTATTTATCTATACGTGTTTACACTATTTGTCTGCAAGTGTATGCACTAGTCTGCAAGTGTCTGCACTTGTCTGTACTTGACTGTGTCTGTATTTACTTATCGGTACGTTTCTGGTCTCTACCAGAGGCGGCCCGTGACTGAAATTTTAAATATGTATCTAGTTTGTAATATAGGTGAATCAAATCAATAAATGGGGGTACATACTTCATTTCATTCTATCAACTAAGTTATATTTGTAAAATAAATACTATTTATATTAATGACATCAAACATGTCATCAGATATTCTGATTTCATTCTTTACGCTGACGATATGAAAATATACAAATGCATAAGCTCAACAGATGATTGCAATAAATCGCAAGAAGATATTAATGGAATTAATGAATATTGCAACGAAAACCAATTATTCTTAAACATAGATAAATGTAATTCAATAATCACCCAATCATCCATACTTACCATCTAAAGTATGTCTTTCTCCAACGAGTAGCAAAAATCAGAGACCTTGGAGTATTACTTGACTCTAAATTACTTTTTAAAGATCATATTGAAAACATTTTAGAAAAAGCCTACAAACAAATGGGCTTCATTCTACGAATCACAAAACCATTCAATAAAACTTTTACATTTGAACTACTTTATATGGCATACGTAAGATCTCATCTCGAATTTGCATCTGTTATTTGGAATCCACAATACCAAACTTATATAAACCAAATTGCAAATATTCAAAAAAAAATCCTGAAACACCTGTCGTATCGTTTTGAAAATCATCAATGTAATCCTATTACTTTTTTCTACTGTTTCTGTACAAAATTTTGAACTGCCTTATTGACACCCCAGCCCTGTTAGAAAGGATTGCATTTTATTGTCCGGAACGCAATACCAGATCAAATACCTTATTTTATATACAACATTTCAAATCGAAATTCGCACAAAACTCCTTGCTCGGGCGTATATATGCAAATCTTATAATGCCTTAAGCGATATTGACATTTTCCATTGTACCCTTAAATCGTTTAAAATCAAATTAACCTTACTATGTACCTAAGTTAAAAATATTACTTCTGTATTGTTTAGTATTCTATTTTTAATAATTTTTCACACACACTATGTACTTTATTACTTTTAATTAATTTCTAGCTTTTATAAATATTGTAAATGGAACTTAACTGATTTAAATCATATTCTATATTTTATGTTCAATTATTTTTTTTTCTAAAACTCTTAATAATATTGCCACGTCAGCATTTCTAAAATCTTCGAGTAAAGAACACGCAATTCATCATTGAAAATATATCGTAACCATTTGAATTCACTGAGTTCCAATGGGTGAATGTCGTGGCACTGACATTGTAAATTAGTATTCTTGAATGAATACATTCCAGACACATTGGATTACGCATGATCAAAGTGATGCCAAATTCACTTACCCTCAAGGCGCTTCACACCTTTTTCGATAATGCACAGGATGAGTTATATATCTGCTCTGCTCTAACACGTGATTTGACGTTAAGAGCCTAATTTGTCCCACTCATGTCACCGTTTTGGCTAGGTCAGTCTGTCTCGATATTGCCCGATGCTGTCTCAGTAGCATGGTAAAAACATTGTTTTGTGCATATCGGGGTATGCACGGCCCGTTTGCTTTGCGCGGGAGTCTTATAGAAGATAGCTCAAATAATGACCTGGCGGGAATTACGACTGGAGCGTACTCTTGTACATCGATGGCTGGGTAAGATATCGTCGTTAGTTGTTATATGAAGACTGAAGACAAACAGTGCAATGCAAAAATGCACGTACGAAGTAACCGCCTCTGGTCTCTACTATTCAGTCTGTACTTATCTGCACCTTTCTGTAATTGTCTTTTGTTCTCTGTAAATGTCGGTACTTGTCTGTAATCGTTTGTACTTTTTATACTTGTTGTTTACTTGTCAATACCACACCTGATTTTTTGGGATAGATTGATGAAAGACGTAGTATAAGAAGACAAGACGTCACGGTACGCCGGTGCGACGGCTTTAAAACTTCCCTGTCTGAACAAGTGCAGTTATTTTAGGCTAAAGCAAGCAGGGGGAAAATTATCCTATCGTTTTACGTAATCTTTTCCAACATTTAACCCCGTCTCAATGGGAAATTTAAATGATATTACTTCTAAATGTTCGTCTACTCAAAGAACGTACAGTTTTACACGTTAAACTTTTGAAATTTCGTTCAGTATTAAGTTCGCAAATCAGTTCATATAGGTTTAAACTACTCGAAGGCTAAGCAATAGTTGCCAACAGGTTCAGAATGTTCGATTGTAAGCAGCTGTTGGTAACGATAAGCAAACAGCAATAATTAATACCTGAAACTACCCTTATAGCCGGTACTACCTTCACAAACTGCCGACGCAACACCCCAGAAAGCCAATACAAACTAACATACTCGTACAATATACAAGTCGTAAGTAATTTCGATTGGGGTTAATATAGTGAATAATTATTGTGTTTAAACTAATGAACAACAGAGGGCATTAAACGGGTAGATATATACATTTATTAGAAAAGTATTAATTTTAAGTTAAAACCATCAGTTTTCAAGTTAATTTTATTATTTTCATAATATTTTATACACACTAGCAGAGCACAAGTCTAGGATGATGTATTTTTATTTTTTGCAAATAAGTCATTAGATGTCGCACATTAAAATTAAAATGGGATCACTGTCTAGATTTAGTTCGAGTTGAATCTTGCGATCATACATAAAGTAAATAGTTCTTATTCGAAGTATGATACAGTTAAATATGTCCGAAGGAGATAGGGTCCCATTAGCTCAGTTGGTAGAGCGGCACCTTTGTAAGGCAAATGTCCTGGGTTGAAGTCCTAGATGCGACAATTTTTTTTTTTCTTATTTTCTGTTTCAAATTTTCTTTTAAGAATCGCTAATATTGTCAACAATAATTACATTTGAAATTTATTTCGTTCAATTTAAATGGTGAAAAGTTATTGTTTTCCATAAATCGTTAGGTAAAACTAATGACACTGTAATAATAAAAATTATTCAGTATCACCCTCCTCATTTTCGGATTTTATTAGAGTAATATTATTAAATCAGGAGATCATAATATTGGTACAGATAATCTGATCACATAGCATATAATATTGGCGCTGCCGTGGAATAAAGTGCCGCTCCTTGAGGGTCATAAAACGGCAATGTTTTAACAAGTAATACTCTTAAGAATGTATTTTCCACTGAATTTTTCGATGTTGCGTCTCAAAATCAAATATATATTATTTTTATTTAAAACCCAATAATTACATATCATTACAATCGATTTAATTAAAATTTCGATAAGGTCATATATTATAGCAGGGCGTTTTGAATTTCACGAAGAGACATAAAGAAAAAAATATAGGTTACGCTTTTTTACCTTATCGACGTCGCGTTATCGCGTTCTAATAGTAATAAGTTTCTACGAGATATTAGCGCGCAGTTGCCTTTAATTGTATTTCCATGGGTTTTTAATGTTTACTATTGTGTTTTTTTAATCTCAGTAAGAAACGATATTTTTTTTGCATTCTAGCAACTCTTTAATTTAAGTAGAATTCACTCCAACACTGAAAGGGCAATACACACTACTTAAAATTGCCTTTCATGTAGATTTGAATGCAAACCAATGTCGCCTCTGACTAAATACCTTTGAAGATCTGGCAGTGAGATAATAAGAAATAGTTGTGTTACAGCGTTTATTTTGAGTCAGTAGAGTTGCGCAGTTGTGAGATGACTCTGGACCGATGACGACGATACCAAGTGTAAGCGGCAATGACGGCAGTGGAGTGGTCGAAGCGGTAGTTGGTGGGTTGAAACCACGTTTGTGGAGACCGGACTCGTGGATCTGTTCAGCACTGGTGAAGACCATGGGTCTTCCTGGTACTCGAATGTGAACAAGGTGCGATGGACCTGGTCAGCAGATGAGTGGGAGATGCAGGCCGGCGACGATACCGCGCAGGGTCTAGGCGCGTAAGGAGCACAGGCCAGAGATGATAGCATCAACTTTATCTAAATACAGACAAGTGTAAGGTTATTACCTTTACACTTAAAAAAACTATTTATTATACAAATCAAACAATGTACCCCTTTAACCAGTAGAATCAACCAGAGATTTCGGAGTACTGTTAGATCCTAAAATGTTATTTAAAGACCATATTGAAAATATTTTGAAAAAGCTCATATACAATTGGGCTTTATTATACGCATTACAAAGACTTTCACTGTAGCACACACACTAATTCTGCTATATATGTCATATGTAAGGTCACAACTCGAGTTTGCCTCAGTCATTTGGACTCCTCAATATCTAACATACATTGATCTATTGAAAATATCCAAATCAAATTTATTAAACACCTATCCTGTCGCTTTAGTGATCATCAGTTTGATCCTACCGCTTTATATAAACGCAAAAAAATTAAGTAACTTGAAAACATAATAAAAAATAAAAAATTGTGAAATAATTATATCATCTTAGTTTATTTTTATTTTTTTGTATAATCATGCAAAAACTGTATTACTACTAACTGCCTTTACTCGTTTATTTAATATAATGGTTATTTATTTTTATATTTCTTTGACATTTATAAATATATTGTGTAGGTACAAATACTAAATCAATAATAAAATAATATTAAAGAAATCATTTTTATATTCATCTAACTCATTTTCAAAGAATTTAAAGTCAGAAAATTAAATACTCTTTTCCTGTATCACGCAATCTTACAAGTTTATAAAGACGATATCCTAAACAAAACCGTACCATTCAAAAACACAGCAAATCTCAGGCAAAAATACATGTTACCAATTCCGATTTGTAAAAAAACTTTGGGTCAGCAAAACTACAAATACTTAGGAACAAATTTCTTCAATAAATTGCCAGAAAATATATGATCACTAAATGATAGTTTCAAAGAATTCAAAACACGATTAAAAAAATATACTGAAAACCTAAACAAAAAAAACGTAAATAAATAAAACAAAAACAAAAACAAAAATTTAAAAAATTAAATAAAAATTTAAAAAAACTAAACAAATAATACCTCATCCCATACACACAAGCAATTGCTTATTATGGGAGAACATTGAAAAATAATAAATATTAATCATATCATAATATCTTTCATCTTATTACTAGTGAAATATATATATATGTATATCACACATTGTAAATTTTTTTATTGAATAAATATAATTTGAAAAAAAAAAACATCTAAACTTAATGGAACTATACTAGTCTAGAACATATGAATAATTACTATTTATGCTAAATGACTGTTTGTTTCCTAAATAAAATAAAATAATAAAATCACTATATTGACCCGTGTATTGTTTAATTGTCATTTTTTGTATATTTTAACACAAAATATATATTTTTTAATTATTATAATTTCATTTTTTCTAATATCAGCTACGTACCTATTTAATTTTAATTCCTTTGAAGAATCGAACCTATGACCTCTTAATGTAGTTCCAATACATATGTAGAATACTACGTCAAGTGTGCTGCAACAAATAGTACATGTAAGTCGTAACCTAACCTTACTCAACTTTTCCAATTTAAACTAGCCTAACGCAATCAAGTACAACTCTAGTGGTGTTTAACCTTCCGTAACAAAAAGATAATAGTAAAATAGAGTAAAACAAAATAAATTACGTGTGTTTTCCTACATACTTAATCCGCCTACGAAACGTGCCCCTGAAATATTTTACAAATAAAACCAAAAGTTCTCGAATATTTTATTCCCATTCGCTGAACTTTCTTTCGTTTGCCTATTTTTCCTCAATTTAGCTTCGTGTAACTGCTTCGTGCGGGATAGGGGACAGATTCTGAGATAAATCTGTGGAACGGAGGCCATAAACTGAAACTTTTCACCGACGATTCCACGGAATGGACCGCGCCTTCGGATGGATGGATTCTATTGGTGCTTTGCCCAACGCAGACACATCTGTCACAATGGACGATTTACTTAGTTTACTTGGCCCGGCTTCAGATGTGTGAACTTTATGATGGATATAATATTGGAAAAGAAATTCCAGGCTCCTTATTGTTGTACTCGTTATGTCAATTGTGATACCTCGCGTCATAAATTTACTAGTTTCACTACCCGGCCCGACTTTCAAAACTATTTTATAAAAAAAATCTTGTTGAAACCAATTGTAAAATAAAAAAAAATATTAATTATTTTTTTTTGTAAACTAATGTTTAAGACAAGATTTTTTATGCATAGCACAAAGGGTAACAATTATTTGACAAGCAATAATTATTCGCCTGAAACACTCATCCACATTGAAAAATCTCCTGATAAAAGATACATGACGCCAACGGGACTCAAACCCGTGTCAAGTATTTCACCTAAAAATGTAGACAATTTGTCTCGACGCCATCTAGTGAGAGAGTTAGCACTTACAATGCCTTTCTCATATAAAATAAAGTTGGTTGTTTTCAGGTGCAAATATGTAACAAGCAGTAATTGTTGAATGAAACACTAGTATATATTGAATTATTTCGCGGATAAGAGATAAGCCGCCATAGCTCAGTGGTCAGAGCTGTCGACCGGAAATCGAAGGGACACGGGTTCGAGTCCCGTTGGCGTCATGTATCTTTTATCAGGAGATTTTTCAATGTGGATGAGTGTTTCAGGCGAATAATTATTGCTTGTAAAATAAAAAAAATATTGTGCGATGATTTATTAAAACAATTTTATTTGTTTATCCATATAATTCTTTTTCATTTTGACTGGAAAAATTAATCTGATTTTACATATTGCAGATTATAAGATAATAGCTGACGTGTACCCGGCGTTGCTGGGGGTTATGCATAGGAGATAGACATATACCACATTGGATTTTTCTGTAGACCTTTTTAAGATATACAATTCGGTAGTATATTATTTAAAGGTATCTCATAAGGTTAAGCCAGCGTTAGACTTGATTACAAAAATCGACTTTTCTCTACTTTCTTTAAATATAATCTGAATTAATTATATATATATATCTTCCGAAATAAATTTTTTAAATGATAGTGAAAAACCTATCAAAACCCGTTGCTTAGTTTAGAATAACTAAGCGCACAAACAGATAGACACAGATAGCGACTTTATTTTATACTCTTTAGAGATTTTGATTTTATGTAGGTTCCTATCTATTTTTATATTAATCCTAGATGGGTAAATTTAATTATTTAAAAATGTGTATATTTTTAATTTCAGGAAATACATGAACGTAGGTTGGAAACTATAGAATAAAGTGAACATTTATTTGTCTATAGTATTTACTAATGGATAGAAATGATTTTTGAACAAATTAAAATGAATTATTATTTTTTTTTTTGGTAAACTAATGGTCTTAAACATTAGTTTACCAAAAAAATAATAATTAATATTTGACAAGTTCAAGTATTTCACCTAAAAATGTAGACAATTTGTCTCGACGCCATCTAGTGAGGGAGTTAGCACTTACAATGCCTTTCTCATATAAAATAAAGTTGGTTGTTTTCAGGTGAAAAAATGTAACAAGCAGTAATTGTTGAATGAAACACTAGTATATGTTGAATTATTTCGCGGATAAGAGATAAGCCACCATAGCTCAGTGGTCAGAGCTGTCGACCGGAAATCGAAGGGACACGGGTTCGAGTCCCGTTGGCGTCATGTATCTTTTATCAGGAGATTTTTCAATGTGGATGAGTGTTTCAGGCGAATAATTATTGCTTGTAAAATAATTGTTAAATTAAAATGATTTTATTTTCTTTTCAACTTTCTTCTTGATTAATTGGGGATCTGACAAAAGCGTCCATTATTAATTTGTAAGTAACTAACAACTGAACCTAACTTTTAAACGCTTTCTTTGTATCTTCTCAGTTAATTTACAGGAGTACATACAAGAGGGTCAGTTTGAATTCAAACAAGAAAATTTAAGTCAGTAGAAAGATATAAAATATAATTATATACTTAAGGTGATTAATTTTTGGGGTATTCTTATTGTATTATTTCCGACAGCATTACAGACCTCAAAAATCATGTTTCCTCTAGAGATAGATGGAGTTTGTAAACTCAACTGTTCCGGATGTGACAAGGTTTATGTAGGCGAGACAGAACGGACGATCTCTAAAAGGACATAAGAACATTTTCGAGCCTGTAAACTCCGGCCATCCTGACAAATCGGCAATTGCCGAGCATTTAACTGAAACCGGCCAGTACCTTAGATGTTCTGGGAAGACGCAAACTGCATTGAGAAATACACAAAAATCCCATTAATATTAAGAAAGATGGGGCTATGCTCAATAGTTCTTGGTATCCGGTAATGGACGGTTACCATTAATCATTCTCTAATTTCAGCAATTAGAGAATTGCAACTGGCAACGCTGTATCGCATCTATATACAAGCACATCAAATTTTTTTACACATCTGCCCTGATGATGGATACTTTAAGCCTGTCCGAAACGTTGGCTAAAGCAAGAGGTATAATACCTCAAAAATAAAGAAAAACAATACTTCTGGTATATATATTGTAAATGTACATATATATGTTTGCTGAAGTGTAAGCAAATGGCCAACAGCTTAAACAACCTTTTTAAGTGCTTGATTATTTTATTGACGAAGAAGATTATACTAACAAATCTATATAATAAACAGAATAAGGCCTAGAAAATAAAACGATAATGGTCACAAATAGGAATCGAAACCAGTATCTATTGTCTTACTCGGACAGCGTCTTAACCACTCGACCATTATGACGTAATTATTAGACGTCATATTTGTGGATTTCATGTTTCAAATTCAAAATTAACAATATCATCTGGCCACTAATTTTTCCCATATTTTTGCCAGCTACGTTTTTAAATGGTCACAAGTTCCAATAAATTGGTTTGTAACCTAGAAAATCAGATAATCCAGACAGATTCTCTGGAGTTTTATGACAAAATGTCAATTTAAATGTATGCATGAATAGGTGGGAAGATATAAAATATGTATGTAAGTTTCCACGGCAGGAGTACGTGACGGGGGAGTTATATTATATTATTATTCCTAGCTGAAGAATGTCCCGCTAAGTGCCGCGTCCGTCATTTCAGAGCCCCGTGCGTATATACACTTGCCGTAATGGGGGTCGTTCTAACATACTTTGTGTTCATTGACTCCCACAGCGGGGAAAGGACCCAGAGAAGATAAGAAAACCGTAGATGGATGTTTATAATACTTACGTCCTCTTTCACTGACTCTATCTCTCTGAGATACAAACCCCCTCAATTTGGAAGTCACCAATTAACTTATTTAATAATCCCGCACTTTCAATAATACATTCACATAAATAAGAGTGAATAAGCAAATATCTTTGGTTGACACAGATATTTGCACAGACGGATGGCAATATTTGGGACAGAGATTAATGTCTGAGAATACTTAAATGTATTTTAGTAGAAGGTACTCTGAAGAACTGATGACAAATCAGTCCTTTTTGCGAGATGCTGGATAAATGCTGTTAGAGATCAAACTCAATATGCAGTACTTGGAAGATATTCGTTAAACTACATTGGGTAAACTACGTGCTTTTCTTTCTAAAATATGTTCTAGAATGTAAGAATATCCAACGCTTGTGAAATTAAAGCATACCGTTGAAATATTCTGTTTATCATTCGCCATACACTTCCTTCAAACCATGAGTCGTCGAGGCTCTAGTACCTTTATCTTTATATTCTGGTGTTTTCTTCTATTGGACATTGGCTATCACCAATCTACCACCGAATAATAATTATGATACAAATATTTCATATTATTTTCTTATTTAATTATTTGAATATTACATTTAATTTTAATAATGACGTTTTGACCATCTCATTATCACAGGTGTGTAACGCCTGCGTTGAGATGGTAATTTACAAATTATTTGTTAACTAGGTTTTTGTTTACACAATATTATGAAAATGCCAGATAAAATAAAATCAGTATTTTATTTTATTTTTAAATTATACAATTCAAAAATGAATGTAGAAGATGAAGACGAAGCGAGAATAATTTTAAGTAATTAATTAATAAAATTTCAGTTTGACCAAAAGGCATAGTATACTCGTACATATATGTACACATCAATGAAGTAAAATATATCAGGGACCTTGGGGTAACACTGGATGTTAAATCAAACTTTATCCAACACACTGATGACATCATTAACAAAGCCAATAAGATGCTGGGATTTATAATTCGGATAGCAAAACCCTTCCACAACATAAACACTCTATATTCCCTTTACACCTCATATATTCGCCCGCACCTGGAACACTGTACACCGATCTGGACTCCTTTATACCAAGCCCATATCGAAAGAATAGAAAGAATTCAAAAACAAATTTTTAAACACATAAATTATAAACTAAACTTACACTTCTCAAATTATTCCGAATCCATTAAATTTCATAATTTTAACTCCCTCCAAACACGACGTCTAATTTTTGATCAAATCTTGTTATTTAAAATCCTAAATAATGGTCTGGACTCACCAGAACTTACCAATTTAATAAATCTTCATATTCCGTCTAGATCAACCCGACAATCTGATTTATTTTATCTACCCTCTTGTAGAACAAACATTCGAAAAAATTCCCCAATTCCTCGTATATGTGCACAATATAATACAAAATTTTACAGCATTGACATTTTTTTTTTTTTATTTTTTTTTTTATATTAACTCCACACAGGAGGCCCTGAAGAAAATAATTTCCCTCAGGGCCTATGTCATCTTTGGGGATGCTGTGTGGAGGGTCTTTTTGTGGAGAGGAAGGAGTGAACATGGGTCTTGAAGAGTCCCATGTTAACAACATTAACGACTCTCAAACGAAAGATGTGAAACAAAAAAGACAGAAAAAGATTCAGTTGCATCTAGGAATTCAACCTAGGAACTATTCATTGCCAGAGAAGTGCTCTGACTACTGAGCTAATTTGACCATATCAACTTAAGTCGATTTTTGGTTAAGTCGTTAGAATCGTTTTTAACGGGTAGAATCTTGCGACCATACATAAAGAGGTGAGCAAAAAAATATTATATATAATAACATTAGGATATATTATTTTGTTGCAAAGCGAATTTTTTTATTTTTATATTAACTCCACACAGGAGGCCCTGAAGAAAATAATTTCCCTCAGGGCCTATGTCATCTTTGGGGATGCTGTGTGGAGGGTCTTTTTGTGGAGAGGAAGGAGTGAACATGGGTCTTGAAGAGTCCCATGTTGTAGGAGGGAGGAAACACAGAGGCCGGCAGTTCGTTCCACAGCCGAGCTGTTGAACTTAAGAACGAATCGTAGAAGCGACCCGTTCTCATGTGACAAGTGTCAACCGTGTACAAATGTTGGGCACGCGTTTGGTGTGTATCCCGACTACGCACCGGTGCCGAAGGGATCAATGACGCTAGTTCCTCAGAGCATCTTCCATTGTAATACCGATAGAACAAGGACAGCATACCTACCTGACGCCTGTGCTCTAAAGATTGCAGTCCGTTTGTTAAGATTGGGGAATCTATCAAACGGACCGCCCGTTTTTGCACAGAGTCAAGGGTTTTTTTCAGGTATTTAGGGGCTCCGGACCAGAGATGGCTGCCAAATTCGACAGTAGGGCGCACTTGCGATTTGTATAGGGTCAGCAGTTGTGTACTATTAAAGTATCTGCGGGCCCTGTACAGTACGCCGAGCTTCTGAGAGGCCAGCTTTACTCTGGCTTCGATGGAACCCCCATACCTGAGCTGGTCACTTATAGTTACACCAAGCATATCAATGGAAGGCCTGTTCGGAAGATTGCTTCCGTTGAAGGAGACTAGGTTATCATTTAGATCCCTTTTAGACGTAATCAGACAGGATTGGGTCTTTGAAACATTAAATTCGACGAGATTATTTTTACCCCAGGAGGAAATACTCTCGAGATAACCGTCCATTCTCTGCTTCAAAGCCCTCCGAGCCGTTGGAGTTTGTGTGCCCTTTGGGGGCTTGTCAAACAAAAAGCTATCATGAACTTTACTGTCATCCGCGTAACAATGAATCGGTGCACATGTCAAAAGGTCATTGATGTGCAACAAAAACAAAGTCGGAGACAGAACCGATCCCTGTGGGACGCCAGCATTTATAGAGTGTGAGGATGAGGTGAAACCGTCATTGGTTGGTAATAACCTAAAGAAATATCGATATGAAGTAATGCGTACGATCGATTATTAATATAAGAGTATGGAATGTATCGGGAGCATCTCCTATCCTCTTCCTATTTTCCCCTTCCCTCTCCCTTTCTTAAATCCAAATTAATTTTAAGATACTAAAACTTCATTTTTATTGCACTTTAACATAAGAAACTTCTGTGGCTTGACTTCAGTTAACTTGTATATTTTTATCTATCATTGTATTTTATATAAAAGCTGTTTGTTTCTTACAAAATAAATAAATATATACACAGTAGGCCCAATTTTTAATATGTTATGAAATACGTCTAATATATATGTTTATTGGAGGTAATCAATGATTTTACTTTTAAAGGAACTTTTGTTTTGAGTGTTTCTAATGTCAGTAGGTAGAGAATTGAATAGCTCAATAGCATTGTGTTTAAAACTTTTTTGTCCATAGGAGGTTTGACAAACTGGGATGTTAAAAGATTTTACGTGTGACTGTCTCAAAGCTGTAGTGCTTATTCGTTCTTCATACATATGGGTATTGTATAATGCTTTTGTACCAGTCATATATGTTTCGAAATCAAATACTTGCCTTGGTGAGTGCGGGTTTTCTATCTAGACACATTCTATCATTCTATCTTGAACATTTTTAAGGTTATTATGCCGTCTTGCGCTTCCTACTTCTGTAGCCAAAGTTTCGGATAGTGTTACAGCGTTCATAATCAGAGCAGATATGTAAATTGTGATGAAATGCGTGTGTAGAAGAGCTTTGCAGTAAGCTACAATGTTGTAAGCGTTGATACTTTTATTGTGGTTTTCTGCAGTTAGTTTAATTCCGGTTAACATGAACTATTAAGCCTAACCTCACTATTGTAAGTTTGATTTGGTAGGTAAATCGATTTTGTGAAATTTGGAAAAATGTTCATAGATAAATTAATTCTAGAGTTTGGTATGATCTATGGAAGGAACTATCTAATGTATAAGTCAGCCCTCCTACCTCTTCTCACGAACTACGAGGAAGTAACAAAGACAGAAGAAACCATTGACGACGTCGCTTTAGTATAATGGGACCGTCGTTATCTAGAATCATCTTTATTTTACATGCTCTATTCACCATGAAATGTTGAATTATTATTTTTAAATCCTCAAATCCATCCCCGTTGAAGTAATATCGACGTAAAAAATAAATTAAATTCACCAAAGTTGGTTTTAATGCTGTAAATAATTTGTCGTCGTGTTTTGTTTAACCTCTTAAGTGTGTGTTTCAAAACTCCTCAGCTCATTATGGAAATGAAATTGCGAGCTGAAAACAATGGAGCTAAAAAAAAAACAAATTTTCAGGTTTATGAAAATTGAAAAATTCATATCCTATCAAAAAAATTGTTGCTCGTGAACTAAGAACCGTAGAATTTTTGACATCTAGTCATGAAAACTTATTTTTTCGATTATTTTATTCAACCGTACTCAAGCGTTGTCAATACAAAAAAGGTCACATGTCAATAAAATTCGCATTCTACGGAAATTGACACTCCACGCTGAACTTCATAAAATCATAAAAGATACCCACGAAGACGTTAGACGAATAGCTGAATTTCCATACAAATAATTCAAATTAAAAAAAAATCATGTTTTTTAATAATAATATTTGGATTATTTGTATAGCCCCAATTTTGTGCAACATCACCTTGAGCGCTGATAACAATTTGACAGACAAAAAGTAACATTTCAATTAATTTGTTGATTTTTCACCGGAAACTGAAACTTCAATATTAAAGAGCAATTTGTTCAAAAGTGAACGTATAAAGCTGAAACATTCGTTATTTTGAATGCGTTGGAAAAATTAAATATTCTTTCTGTAAACGAAAACATTCAAGTAGGTTCTAAATTGAATGCGTACAATTCTTGCGTTAAGTATAAAAAAGCTAAGTAGACGTGAAATCTCAAAACGTTTTCTTTGATAAGGTCGTTGGGCTGAAATATGATCTAGTATCTCTAATCTTTTACTGAGCATTCTCTCGGGTACGCCGTGCTTGAGTTGTAAGTACGAATTTCAGCGAATTAAGAAAGGTATTATTTTAATTACGTAGGTACGTAGTATTATCGTTCCCTTTGTGAACAATACTACATTAACCTTTTGTTGTAATGTACCTGTATAACGTGAAAAATAAAATTTGTGCAAAAAGGTTAGACAAAAAAAAAAACTGTTTCTTTGTATCCAGGTTTGAGGGTTTATTTCGGTGAATAAATAAATAATTCAAAAACAACTTCATTAAAGAAAGTCCAATGAAGATGAGTCCCACCCATAGAGTGTGACATTTAAATTTCTATTTTTTAGTGTTTTAAGTTTTCTTATGAGCTTAAATTCAGAAGTATAAATTCATAGGATTATATATTCATACTTATATATTTTATATTACTTTCCTCAAAAAGTAATTTTTAATTTTAGAGTCGGGTTTGGGTACCGACGCCCTGGGAACCATTTATTGGATAACCAAGCTCTAGCAAATGTCACCCCAATTGGTTTGCTACGTTTTCTGATTTAGCGGGGATACTCAGGTTCATCGGGTGAGGTGTGTTCAAGATGCGCCTGTCTACAAGCTGCGTAGCGTGCAGTAGGAGAGTTATATTCATATGCATGCCACTCCTGGATACACTGATCCCTAGATTCCTACCTAATCATCTTACCTTCCCGAAAATTTTTCTCTTTCTTTTCCTTAAAAAAATTCCCTCTGACCATCCTAAAAGATGACATAGGCTCACAGGGGATTATTTTTCCCAGCGCCTCCTGTAAAAACTCTGGACTCTTTTCTTTGCATACTGGTTTGATGGTTTATTTCCGCAAATTAATTAACTATTCAAAAACTTCTTTAAAGAAAGATTAATGAAATTGTGTCCAGATTTAAGTGTTTTAAGTATTCATTTGAACTTAAATTCAAGAGAATAAATTGTGTGAATAAATATTAATTCCTAAAAAACTTATTTCTACTCTAGACGAAAAATCATGTCGATTAATCAATTTAATTAATTGCAAGCGGATGACAAAGTTACCATCGTCAAAGGAATAACATCGACAAGCGTCACAGTAGATGCAAATGTTGATATTAACACTTTGAACAAATGGTTTGATGATAAATTACTGACTTTTAATGTAAAAAGAAATTAAATATGTCTTTTCATCTTAATGACAGTGTACCTACCTCCAACATTGGAGTGATGGTGCAGAGTCGTTCGTGTCTGGTGGGTAATTGTAAATTCCTGAATAAAACCTCAGATGCCAAATATCTGGCTATCACTATATAGATTAATATGAAATTTAACAAACATGGAGATAACTGTGTTAAAAGTTTGGGGATCTGGTGAGGAGGCACGAAATGAAAGATTTCGTGAAGGTCACCGTGTTTTATTGGAGTCAGGTTGCCGTATATAAGATGTGACTTCAGGACTGATGATGAAGACTCCGGATGCAGGCGGTGAAGTGTTGGTCAAGCGCGGGCCTTTGAGTCGACGCCGCTGCTGGTGACCGGACTCGTGGACATGTCAAGTACTAGTGAAGGCCATGGGTGTTCCGGGTGCTCCAGTGCTGAACAGGGAAACCGAAGGTACGGTGGACCTGGTCGGCGGTTGTGCGGGAAATGCATAGACCAGCGAGGATGCCGCCTGGTCTAGGTGCGTGTCAGATGTGCTGGAACTAGGGTGCTGTGATCCGGTGTAGCGCCGGCCAGGAATGCTGGGGCCAGGGCACTGTGATCCCGTTAGAGTCCAAAGATGAACCGTGCAGAGCCGGGTATATCGTCGTGCGCCCAGCGGAGATGCGCGGGTTGTCACTTGCGAGACTTGCAAATTGTTAAACGACTGATGACTGACTGACTGCTCGCTGCGTCGGGCCTATTTATATAGCCCGGCCGATGGCGGTAGTAAACTGGAGACAACTCGCTCAGTCTGAGTACTTCTGGTACTTTCGTTGGCGCTGGAATTACGCCTAGGCAATAGGTTAGAACCTTCTAGCGAATGCGCGTAATGTGCTAGTCCAACTCGCAAGGTAGGTACGTAGGAACGCTTTGCATTGTCTGGAGTGTTCCGGTTACGATGCTTTTTGTATTGACGAGTCGTTTTAGATAAATCTCAGAGCATCGCTCCAAAAGAATTAGAAAACACATATACATATTTATACGATTAAGAAATATCCTAAAACTTTGAAATTTTAAAATGGTTAACTTTGCTCTTGTACAGTAGGTATTATAATATGGTGTAATTGCACAAAAGTAGTGCAAACTTTTTGATAAATTTAAGGTTCTACCGGTTGAAAAATTCTTAAAAGTTTGTAAGAATCTAGAATATCTCGGAATATAATATGTGCCTAGATTTAACACGACATCGACAGCTGCACAACACCATTAGAATTACCTAGGCCCAAAAGCATATTATGATTTTCCTGATGTAATAAAAATTGAGAAAATATTAATGTTTATCATTTTAAATATATATATAAAGAACACAATTTTAAACTTTTTTCCACATGTTTTTATTTGACCGTGACCGGTTTCAGCCTGTTAGGGCCATCTTCAGACTGGCCCTAACAGGCTGAAACCGGTCACGGTCAAATAAAAACAAGTGGAAAAAAGTTTAAAATTGTGTTCTTTATATATATTTATAATGGAATTCCACCACGAAATAACAGTTTCAAATATTAAAAGTTTTACATTTTAATCTAAAACTAACAAATCGATTAATATTTTACCGATGATCTTTACATATACCCTGTTGAAATTGTCCAAAGAAGCGAAGTTAGCAGTCCACAATGGAGTGCTGGTACCTACCCTGATGTATGGAAGTGAGGCATGGAACTGGCAAAGAAAGGATGAAAGTAGATTGAATGCTGTTGGGATGAGATCCCAGAGGCGTATGTGTGGTAAAAACCATGTATTATCGTGTGAGGAATGTGGAGATCCGCAAAGAGTGCAAGGCTGATGTAAGCGTAATGAGTAAGATCAAGAAAGGGACGCTTAGATGGTTTGGAAGCAAAGAAAGGAGTGTAAGGAGAATATACGATGCAAATGTGAATGGTAGCAGAAGTCGGGGATGCCCGAGGAAGACATGGCACGACCAAGTGAATCAGACACTTGAGTTGGGCCATGTCAAGAGTCAGAATGATAGAAGAGTATGTATGAGACTCTGTATGAATGTGAATGATGCAAGGAGTGTGTGCCAAGACCGAGTTGTTTTGCGGTACGTCCTCTCTGCCTACCCCTCCAGAGAAACGGCGTGATGGTTAGTTAGTTAGTTAGTTTAATATTTTAGTATATTTTTACTTACTGTCCAATATACTGTATTTTTTGTAATTTTTCCTATTATTTAAAAGAAATGTATGTTACCATTATTATTTTTAAATACTAATACATAAATAGACCAGCTCCCCAGTCAGACCCGATAATATTTCTCTATTAACTGGGTAAATGAATTAGTTAATTTAGAAAGTTACGTAATACATTATCAATTTGAATCATTGCGTTATAATCTTTTTAAATGAAATAAACGTTCCCTGCGTTAATTAATAAAAAATCTCAAAATTTTCCGTGATCGTGTGGTGTGGTTTTCCCACAACGTGGTGTGGGAATCATTAAGTTCGGTACAGATAAGAAACTGGTGTAGGGTAAATTTTTCTGCGGTATATTCTCTAATCATGATTATTGCGCTTCCTTTTTCTTTAACTAACATTTCGGATAGCCTTACAGTGGTCCATCATTTCATGTGAAGATTCTTGTGAAGCGTGTCTTTATGTTTGTACAAGTGATATTATACTTATATAAAGCCTGTATTTAAGTATAATATTTAATTTAATTACTGTGGTTTTCAAGGTTTTGTTTTGGTGTAGCCGTCAAGTACCTGATACCAAAAACTCTTAATCTTACCTTATTAAGCTTATCTTTTTAAAAACCTCTTAAGCTTAGCTTATAAATAACTATTTAGCTTAATCCTTAAGGATAATATGTCTCATCTGCCGCGACGATTTACACTGTAACGAAACATTGACTAACGAAATGTTGGCTATAGATATAGGAAGCGCACGTCTTTCGAGGATGTTCCTGCAGTTTAGTAGTTGGATCCACAACAAGTTGCGCAACTTTCTCCAAAACATTTCAAACTATTCTATAACAAGTTTAATGTCATAACATCTACTTGTTAGAAACGCCCAGCTCTCATATTATTGATTTTATGACTTTGACACACTTAACAACATGTAATTTTATCGTAGTGTTAGACCGACTGGATTGATTAACTTAATCAACAACCAAATCAACAATCATATAAGCTACGCGAATGACATGATTCTCCTAGCCGCATCAATCAAGGGATTGAGATTATAAGTAAATATCTAAGAAGTATGTGGAAAATAGAACAATATGATATACAACCCGAATAAGATGGAATCCATCGCACTCCACCACGGAAAAAATCTAGATACGAGTAAGGTGATTCAAGTACACCCTAACGAGGGAAGAATAAATACATGTACAAACGAAAAATACTTCTGGCATATTATTAATCAATACCTATCGGACGATGGCGATATTGAACGACAAAGGAGAACTATCGGCATTTGTCCAATATTGCCCGCACATTTTGCAAATGCAGCATAGTGGTAAAAAACATTGTTGATTGCCTTTTGTACCAGCCTCCATATACATGTAAGACATGGTGTCACTACAGATCTTGCTCGATGGAACGAATCCGAATCCAATATAAAGAGGCCGGCAGAATCATATTTGGATACAGAAGATACAGCAGCGCATTGACAACAGTTTACGGAACTAGCATTGAATGGATTTGTAGGCCTAATGAGACACCGGGTCACTGGAGCCAGGATGCGGCTAATGACTTCCTCTAACACGGTGGTGACCGGAGCCTACCAGCACCAAAGGCCACTCCTGAGAGAGCGTTGTGCCCAAAGATATTAGAAGAACGAGATGTGCTATGAGCAGTTCATACTGTGTGGAATTGTTTTGCCGAGTGTCGCCGGTTTTGTTCACCAATACTACTGCACACCTTCACTTACGCTGAGGTATCCGCACTAATACATAGAACAGATTTCTGTGCGTACACGTCCCGATACCGTTCAAAGTACCCTAATTAGGTAGTACTCCGGCTACGGTCCGGCGGCCAACATAGCATATCTCGTTCTTCTAATATCTTTGGTTGTGCCCAAGCTCATTCAAGATATTCTTGATATTTAAAAAAAAAAAAAAAATTTTTTATTCAAATAATTACTGTTCATTTTTATGAGATTTCAGACTTGTATTTCCAAAAAACATCATTATATTCACATATCTATTACACAATCAATATGTAAATCTATATATATAGATTGCACTTACCTCCCCACATACTGGAATAAAAATGATTATTATTAAATAAATCCTTTTTGGCATACATTATTTGCCTCGTTTACATAAGTGGAATATTTTCTCACGGTAACCGGATAAATAATCACCATGATAATTCATCACATCTTTAAAAAGTTATATAAAGTCATGGAAAGTGATGAAACAAAAACGTTATTAACTGGGTTAAGTAGGTTAGGTTAGGTAATTTTTTTTTTCATTGTTTCTAATGACTTTATATCACTTTTTAAAAGTGTGTTGAATTGTCACTGTGTTGAGTTATCATGGAACCCTTCTCATGTTAACTCTACCATCTCTTGAGATGACCAAACTCATTATCATAGAAAATATTTTCTAAGTAATCTTAAACTTTTTCATGTATTTAATTACTCTATATAAACTACAATCAATAAATTATTGCTCCTCATTTTAACTACTGCTCAAATATTCATTTTTTTTGTGTAACGACAGAGGAAAAAATAATTTGCAAATTCTCCAAAATTAGTGAAATGAGAGTAATACTGAGGCGAAATAGATTTTCGAAAGTAACGAAATTATTAAAGGAACTAAATTGGCCAACAGTGAAACAAATGCTGACCTTGAAAGTGATGATAGTTATACATGAAATATTAAATAACCTGTTTTGAAAATACTGTCCAAACAACATTACACACAACAACTCACAGATATAACACAAGAATATTCAATGAAATTAAACTATCAAAAAAGGACAAAGCTATTTACTGTTTTTGTGTTTAGTTCGTAGAACTTCATTTAATTTTTTTAAATTTTTTAAAAAGCTTTCTCAACTAGATTCAAAGAACATAAAATATGGTATAATTATAAAACCACTTTTCCAAAATTCGCAGAACATCTCTTAGTAAGTAATCATGTCCCGCTTGACAAAAATGAACTTAAACCCTTACATGTAGAAAGAAATGGCCTTAGATTAAATTTACTTCAACAATTAGAAATCAATAAAAGAACCAATGACCCCAATATAACATTACTAATAAAGTAAGGAAAATTATTTATTTCCCTCTTCTAAGTATGTTCACAAAACCTAAGCAATATAACACATTTAAGTAAATTAATAACTGCTACACCATTATTAAACAATTAAGATAACATTAATGTGGGGAAAACAGACTTCAAAATACCCCCACATAATATGAAATTTATTGTTACAATTATTTTACCAGTAAATCGGTTTTACCGGTAATAAATCATTTTTAATTGGGAATGGGTAAAATAGAATCAAATAAATAAGTCGTCTAAACGTGGTTATAACCAGAGTTTGGAAATGGCCTTGAAAGCCGAAACAGCTCTAACAATAACAAAACCAAAAAATACTTGCAGAACTTAATAATCATTTTATCAAATTCCATTTTAATTGACAAAGCCAATAAACACAACAGTTAGACTGGAATGCAATATTATAATGCGCTGCTGGAAACTATCAAGTCTGCATCAAATAATAGATTCTAGCTGGATTGTAGGAGCCGTACTAATAAAATAATAAAAACTAAAAACGTAATAATATGTTTTAGTTATTATTACGTTTATAAAATATATAAATAATAACAGTTATAAAAATTAGACATTTGTAAACTTGGAAGTACAAATGGCTAAAATAAAAAAAATTCTCAAACGTTGCAGATTTGCAGCTGGATTACTTTGTAGCCCAGTCAATGAAGGTTTTGTGTCGGAACTAATTCCCCGGAAGCTGAATTTTTCACAGATGTTAGAAGACCTTTAGACATGTATTTTTACAAAAGTCCCCGACTTTCCCCCTTGTGCTTCCTTCCCCACCCCCTCTTGAATATATTTTTCAAAGCCTTTCGAAATACGCTAATATCTCCTTAATAGTTTTATAAAATCAGATTATTTATTTTTTGTTTAGTTTTTAATTAGTTATTCTAAAAAATTGTATTTTTTCATTTTTGCGAGAAAAGCTATACAATCTCTACAATTTATTAGTAAAGGAAAAATATCAGTTTTTAAAATAGTATTTCAGAATAAATTTACACATAACTTTTTTCTGAGCCTGTTAACGAAAAAAAATAAATCAATAAAACTTGTAGACAATATTTTTAGCTATAAAGTAATGTATATAATGATGGGTTTTAATTTATAATAAGGCACGTAGGCTGTTAATAAGGAGCACGGCGCGCGGCGGCTCGAACGCGCAGCGGCTCGAACGCGCAGCGGTTCGCGGCGCCGCGAGATATTACAAAAACCTAAGGAAAGTAATGATTAATTCATGTTTATTTTTTTATACAACAAATTCGTCTAACTTTGAAGAGTTTTATTGTTATTTACCAGTTTTAGTTCGTTTGGGAGGGGGGTAATATAAATATTTTCCCCTGCCTAATGAAGCGCTTTCATTATCCACGAACCGCCGTGCCTCGGTCTGGCTAAACAGTCATATTATGTTGTATGATTGTTTGTTACTTATTATTTAAATAAAGGTATGTGGGAAATTTATGGGAATCAGTTTACGCGTCCTCAACAGTAACCCACATGATCCATGGACATGTATATTCTCGGGCAAACAGAGCCTACACTTTAACAGCAGCGTCTCTTGTCCACGTAATGAGAGAAGAATACCGAGATATTGATGGGAAATTAAGACAAATAGAAAATATGTATCAAGATTTAGTTACGTGGAAAAAAGATATGGAGGAGGTTAATAATGATGACAATCTAAAAGAGACGATTCCATATACTGAAGCAAGTGAAGACAGGATTAAGGAATCATCGAGTAGGACTGCCAAGTTGTGGCTTTACCTTCTACATTGCATCGACCTCATGCTTAGATTTATATTTGCAGAGAAGTCCGGGAATCGGAAAATGCACCTAAATACTATTGTTGATATGCTTCCATTTTTCTACCCGGCAGGACATTTACCATACGCAAAATCAGCACATATGTACGTTCAAAGTATGTTTTAACTCGAATCAAGAATAACTAAAGAAGAATATAAACTATTCACTGAAAATGGGTACTTTACAATAAGAAGAAGCGACAGATATTGGTCCGGTACGTGGACGGACATGATCATCGAGCAGTGTCTCATGCGACCAATGAAGTCAGTAGCAGGTTTCACACTTGGGCGCGGAATCACTGACAGCGCTTTGTCAAAGTGGAAACTTGGAACCACTTACTACGTGAAAGTTGTGATGAAAGGCTTAAATCACAGTGAAAAACAGATAAACCATAGCTGCTAAAAATATACAAATTATTAATGAAAACCGTCATTCTAGCGACATCTGTTGAGGTTAAAATTGATTCAGTTTGTTTTTCAGTAGGCCCCTGTAATAGTTGGAATTATGTTGAGATTCTATAGTATAAACACAGAGGTCATTAAAATCGTCTAGGAACGACTAGGAACCCCCTTTTGAGGCTTCAAAATAAACATTGAATTTTGTCAACCAATAGATCTGAACAAAGAGCTATAAAATTTTGAGTAACCAATCAGTGAACGAAGAGGCGTACATCAAATGCAGACAAAGGAATGAACTGTGGATCAGGCAATAAAAAAGATAATTAACGACATTTCGATTCTCACAGAAATTGGAGGTGAACGCACTTTAGGGTCAACATCGACTTTCAAGGTGACAAACTCCTGGGAATGTTTACAATAACTGAGACATTTATGGGGTATCGAACCATTGAAATCGGGTGCTTGGAAGTTTTACAGGTTGTAAAGCGCACACACAAAAATGCAATGAAAAAAATTATAAACGTGATAGTATAAAAAAAGGACGGGAAAAGCAAAGGAAAGTTACTGGCGGAATTTCAACTGTAGTGCAATTATTTATGATAAAAGGAGGGTGTCATGTTCGATAAAAATCGTACTAAAGAGAGGAGTGAGTGTTGGAAACAATGGAAATTAATCGTTATCAATTTAAGATGAAACGGACATATTGGTAAATCAATCTTGGATGAAAATCTCGCAAAAAAAATAGACATTTTAGAAAAGTGCGGCGACCGAATGGAAGGATAATACAGAGATTTTAGCTGCTACAAAGGTCCTAGGGGCATAAAAATTGAGTATCAGAAGAAGACAGTAAAACTGAACATATAGCGATAGATTAAATTCAGGAAACGTAGGCATTTTACATGATTATCAGGGTAGATATATATTAGAGTTACCCAATATTACGGAGGGATCGAAACAAGATAAAAGGTTGGCGGTCTCATGTATATTTTGAAGAATAAACAATCGAAATCCGGACATGATTTTTATTTACGTTAAGGTAATAACCCATTAGAAAAGCCATTAAGTTTAACGTTGAGCTTATGGAATATTTATTTAAAGCAAAAGATATTAAAACTAATGGCTCTAAAATTAAATTAAATTTACGACCGTAGTACCAAAAATTTAAACGTAAACAGGTGTCCAGACGTATAATTTATGTGAAATCTTGTAAGTGAGGGATGGAGAATGGGCGGAGATTGGGTCAGACAATAAAAGTGACACATATACCAGAGTCTAATTAGGTATATCTTCCATAGAAGTGTGGAAAATTATATATTAATTAATAATAGATGAAGTATGAAATTTTCCTGGAGACCACACACATCGGGAAAAGTGAAGAAAAGATAAAAGGAAGGGTAAAGAACGGAGATAGGAAATGATCCATGTGGAGAAAAGCGATACAATTCGAATTTATCCGTGAAATTAATAAATACGACTTGGAAAATGAGTAATTATAAGAGTTATGAGAAATGACATAAGAATCAAGAAGAAATTGTGCAAGAAAACGTCGCGGATAAAAATAAAATTCAAAAATAAAGGAAAAACTCAAATCTGCGACAGGGAGATAGAGAGTACGGGTGGAAATGGAAAAGCTCATATAAGTAACAATAAAATTAAGTAGAATTTAAACAAATCGAAATTCAAAAATGCGTAGTAAAGATTTCGACATGGATTTAAACAATTTTCGCACGAGATGCATAAAATTGAGATGTATATATATATTATTGAGGACGGACCTATCGCAAATTGAGAAAAAAAGGAACACAAAATCATGAGAATTTAACTACATTTTGTATGAACACAGGACAAAGGAAGCTTGGGCGATTAACACAGACTTACCCGATTCGGACCCTATCGATTTAGATTTGTGAGATGGAAACTGGCCACCGCCTTGAGCCGGAAAGCAGAACATCTTATGGAAGAACGATCGAAATTAGGGGAAGGGGTGTTCGGATTTACGAGTTGATAGGAAATAGAATTAAGCATCAAGAGAAATTCAGATACGTCTTTTGGGACCTGAGAGGGATATAAAAGATGGAACACATCAGTCAGGAGGCAGTCGCGCCGAGGATTCTAAAAGTTGTTACGTGGCGGTACTACGTCTTTGGTAGGATTAACAGTGAAAAATCTTTAAGTGTTAAATTTTAAATAAGCCCCAAGACTTAGGAAAATTTTGTGAAAAATACAAGTGCTAGAGTCAGTGAAATTTAATTTGGTTAAACAGTGAAAATAAATATAATTTAAACTCAGTGCTTAAAAGTGTTAAGTGAAGTGCAGAAAGTGATTACGGAATTAAGAATTTAACTAAAATTTAAAAATAATTATTTCATTCAAAGTGAAGACATTCAAATTAAACTTAAGAGTTTGTTATCGTTAAATTAAAGTGGATGTGCCCGTGAATTGATATTTAAAAATAGATTATAATTTTGTTTAAAATTATTAATAGTAAATACTTCATCTTAGGTTAAAAGAAACACAAAAACAAAAAAAAGGATTCGATAATAATAAACGTTTAAACCTTTGTTCTAAAATTAACAGTTAGAAAAAAAATTAATTTATTAAGAGTCGAGTTTAATTAAAAGTTTGCACAATTCGGAATAAATTTTCTTATCAATTTATATAAAAGGAAATTTAGAATTAATAAATTGTTCAATTAAAATCCATCGTGCGTATAGCGACAGTGTTAAAAGTGTTTGTCGTTTTAACCGGAATTTTAATCATCAGTCTATCATTTCGAAAAGGAATTTGAAACAGCTATCATTCAAAAGCCTAAACTAGAAAAGTGTTATTAAATCAACGGGTTTTCTGAATTAGGATTTCGTTCGGAAGAAAAATTAAATATCAGCTAATTTATATGATTCAAGCGAGAATAAAATATTAAATAGGAATAAATAGTCGAAAAGATTTATTTTGAAATTAGTTGAAAAATACAATTAATTAGGTAGGATTTCTTCATCAAGGTTGTTGTGTACACCCGACCGGAAATACCTTGACGGGGGGTAAGTTTTCTTTTTATAAATAATTTTCAGGACCTAGGAGTGAGGAGATACAGCTGATTATGGTATATCAATTAAATTATTAAAAACAACAAAACAAAGCATTACACATTAATATATGTATATTATGTATTTATTTATATAAAATAAAGTAATATATTGTATATAAAGAATAAATATATGAGTAATGTATTTATATATATGTATTTTACTTATTAATCGAAGCATCGAAATGGTAGCGATTTTTAATACCTACCCGAGGACATATCTATATTATTGAAAAAGAAAATATGTATTTATTAATATTCCAGACTATGTAGAATCATATATTTTATATTTATTTATTAATATATGTACTCTTTTTTTAACATATTTTGACAATCGAGATATGTGTACTTATATATATATATATATATATATTTATATTTAATTTTCACCTAACTTCTAGTAAATTTACTAAATTCGGAAAATGAAAAATAGTTTAACTGCAAAAGGAATTAAAAATATTCTAATTAATTATGCACAATAAAAGGTAACATAACTGAATTATAGGGAGAGGTAGAAATATTCCTTAAATAAACAATCTCGCATCTAGGTTAGTGTGTCAAAGAAGGTGTTTATATTATTCGATTTGTTTACAAATAGAGACGCTGAAGATCTGGGTCAACCGCATGGTTTGAAAACGACCTTGGCCGTAACTAGATAATTTATCAGGGTTATAAGGATAACCATCAGGATGTCATTGTGCAATGTGCAGCGATATGGGTCATTTACAAATACCTATCATTCACAATCTACAATTGAAAAATCATGGGTTAGCCAGATTTATATCAAAATATTACATGAAACATTTGAATACCATTGATTAGATAGTCGCATAGATTTTTATTAGTTACCTGAAACAGCTAGAAGCTGCGTGCTTACAATTACCTACCATTCACAATCTACAATTGAAAAAATCACGGGTTAGTAAGATTTATATCGAATAATTATACAAAACATTTGAATGTTATTGATTGGGTGCTCATACAAAACCCCATCAGTTGCCTGAGACATTTCAGAGTCGAGTACTTTCTAATGCGGCAATCAACTACTTGAAACAATTGAGAAATCACGGGATAGGATGAACAAAAATTAATGTTGAACCCTGGAGGTAAAATTTAAAACAAATACAGTTCACCCAATAGGAGGCAGTGGTCGCTCCTATAACAAGACCATTAAACAAACCAAATAGAGATGACGATTCTCTTAAATAAAAACGTCAAAACCAAACAAACAAAAGCCTGGAGTTCGATAGCTCTCCAAAACAAACTATCAAATAATTTCTTATTCTACTAGTATTTATTAGTATAACCTTATTCTTACGTATATATTCGGTTACCAATCCTAGAGTTTCGCAGAACTCTTCGTGCGAGATCCGAGCTCGGAATGCGAGGTAGATAGCCTCGTATTGCGAGTTATAAACCTTTCCCAAACTGTAGGTATACATATATTTATTCGTATGTACTGTTTACTGGAGAATGCGGACCTGCATACAGCTTGCATTTAGGTCGGTAGACCACTCTCGCATTCTCTTTTAAACGTGGAATGAGGATTCACGACCCGTAAGTCCACACCAACCGTGAGTATATGATTGTATATAGGACGAAACCGGTTCGCCCTAAGTAAATAGTAGACCTTGGAGGAGATGGAATTTGGAGGTATCGAGACCCGAGGGGAAACTTGAAGGCAGTACATGATGACGTGGAAGGTTCTTTGGGACGCGATAACTTAGGTATCAATCAAAAGACCGTGTCAAAGGATTGTGCAAATTTCTTGTTGACTCACGATCATCTCGTTTACTTGCAGGAGGATTTGGAGCCAAATTATGCCAGCAAATGGGCTATTCCGAGTTCGTCAAATATGCAATTAACTAATTACATTAACCTACTAAATCAATCAATATTACATGTACCTTATAGCAGCAGAATCAAAAGGAGTGGCGCCAACCAGACACAATAATTAATCATTGCCAAATTTACTAACAATTAACCATTTGAGTTATATTTAATCACCTGTTCAAATAAACATGTATAATATCTTTTATCAGCGTTTAACTACAACTTTGTTAGGGTGCAGGGAATCAGAATAGTTACAATAGGAAAGTTAGCTCATCCAGAGAATTCATTTTAAGTCTAGGTTTGCAATGGAAAGACCAATTAAAATTGTAAAACTCAACACCTCGATCAGAACCGAGAGGGTTACCACAAAATGAAAGTAATTAAAATCCTATATCATAAATCAAAAAAATTACACAACGTTTGATGGAATTTAATTACAATATAAATACGGGTATATTTGCGTTCAAGATCGTAAATAACGTATTAATTAGTTAAGTACATATGTCTATAAAGATATATAGTACAAGAGAGCTTTAAGTAGCTTTCTGAAGTTATCAAAGAAATTAAGGGTCCAATTTTCATGGAGGCTTATGTGTTGTAGGGGAGGAATTTTCCATCCCTGCGAACACATATGCAAAGCCTTAGAAAAAAAAAAAAGAAGTATCGATCATAGCCAAGAGAGAAGAAAATTTTATATTGTTTTAAACAAGTAAAAGAAAATGGTGAAAAGGCGAAAACATTACAACTGCATAGCCGTGTCCAGGAGGTTCAGGTTTTATAAGATTGGAAAAAAAAAGGTTTTATTGGTCAACCTATTGCAAAAACGGAGAAAATAATAATAATAAATAGGACGTAATTAATTAAAGAATTAACAAAAAAAAAAAAAATCAGAAAAGTGCGACATTACATAAATACACAGTGAAATAAAAAAAAATAATAATAGATTAACGTAAATAAACAATAAATCCAAAAAGAATGTGTTAACGAATAAACTTATAACACAAAAAGTGTCCTTATAAATAAAAATGTGTTCATTCAAATGACCGTGAACTTAAGAGTCAATAAAAAATTCCTTTCATACGATAATGTAAACAAAAACAAAGGATATGTAGGTTAATGATGTCATTCAGTCAAAAGGAATGCGTTCTGTAAACAAAAACATTGTTTATGTTTTGGGTTCACCGAACAGATCGGAATGTTGATATGAAGCAAGTTTAATAAACAGACAAGCCCGAAAAACATCGAACTTATTGTGAAAACAAAGAACATCGAAAAAATTGATAAGATAAACATCGGGCGTAAAAACATCTATATATCTTAAAAGTCGGGAACATCGTTAAGTAATACGTATCACTCCGAGGAACAAAAAATTAAATAACAAACGTCGAGATTAAATAAACAATGACACAAAAACGAGATAGCTGGAACAAATATAACATAAACATTGCATTCGGATATCGTGGAGTATTAACGTAAACAATTATTGTTTATCTTATATTCAAAAATACAGACCAGCGGCGGGCCGTGGTACTTAACAAATTATTCACAAAGTCAGGAAAAGATATTATTATTTTTATCACTAGACATTCGACAGATTTATTAGAAGAATAGAAAGGTTTAGAGAAATTAAATTGATTAATGTATTACAACACCCAATGTACCTTACTAGATATCATTGGTTTTACAAAAATAATGATTACTTAAAATATAAAATTGATTGATAGCAATTGATTAACAAAAAAAAAATATTTTTTTTTTGATTAACATTAATATCATTATAAAACAAAAGAAAAAACAATTATTATGACATGTTGGGGTGTTATCTATTATGACCATCTGTAACATAATAAATAACGGAAATATTACACCCATATCGTGTGATAGGTAGATCTATGAAAACAATAATATCAAAATAGAAAAGTGTAATTGTATTAAATCATAGTTAATCATTAGGACCACGTGTTAAATTCAAATGATCGCTCTACGTGCCGCCAATGCACGAGTAGATAGATTTAGTCAGGATCACAAATCTCGATAATCGACAGAGTCATTAATGAGGGTGAAACATTTGATGTTTTGTTTTGTGAGGTAAGATTAATCTTACATAATATAATTTACCATATAAACGGGTAAGTTGAAATAACGTAAGATTTACTCATGATAAGTTTGTTGACATTCAGGTTAGGTTGTTGACTATTGAGGCATATTTTAAGACACAGAGAACCCAGTCAATGGATTCGATAAGGAATTCAAGTATGGGCCAAACAAATAAACGTTGTTTTGAAAAGACAAAGTGTTAGTTGAGAATTCGACTTTCAATCTCAAAGAAAAAAATACAATCCAGAGTCGGCTCGAGACTTTTAATGTCGTTGACGAATGTTTATGATGGGATTATATATATGTGTATATATACCTATTAAAAGGAAATTCATTTTAGGCATTGAAAAAATCCTAATAGATTTTGTAAATTGAAAATAGATAAACGGAACATCTTGATAGGTATTGTAAAAAAATTTAAAATAGGTCGGATATCGAACAAGGCAAGTGTATACAAGAGGATGATGTGAAAATCATAAACGAACTTGAAATTTTACAGGAACAGCCAGGTGATAAAATACAAGAAAAATCTAGAAAAACAAAAAAAAATAAGAAAAACGAGAAAAATTTGAAAAAAAAATATATAGAATAAAAAAGGCAACATATATATAAAATAATTAAGAAAACTAAAATAGGAATATTGAGGTTGTCGCTTAGTAAGAAAAAAAATAGATACATAAGCCGGTAACATTCGGAAGATCTAAGAAAATGGTGGGAAAACGTGGAATGGGGAGGCAAACAGAAGCTTTAGTGACGGCAATCGAGGAAAATGCTACAGCTGGGACGTCAACAGTGAACATCGGAGATATTACTACAATAATTCAAGCAGCTTTAGCACCGCTTGTTGATAAAATGCAGGAACTTGAGAAACAATTAGGAAGACCAACAACAGTGGCGGTGACAGGAGAGGATAGTGCGCCGAAAAACGTTCTCCAAGTAGTGGAAATGCTACCGCAGCAGGAACGACCTTCATTTTCCGGTGGAAACCAAAACCCCATAAGTTTCTTAGAAGATTTAAAAGAATACACTAGAAAAGTTAAACGTACAGATCCATTAATTGTCGTACGGGAAAATTTGAAGGGAGAAGCAAAAACGTGGGCCAAGTTATACAACAAGCGATGGGAAACAATGTTGGATTTCGAAAGAGATTTTTTAGCTACCTATTGGGGAGATATAAAGAAGAATGAGGTTCGCCGTCGTCTTGCGGAAGGGGTATATGATTCCAAGAGAGATATATCCATGCTCACTCATTTCGCAAATTATTGGGATTTAGCGAAAGCATTAAAAATTACCGAGACACCGTTGAGCGTAGTTGGCGAGATTATGAGACATTACCCTAAAGAAGTTCAATCGCTATGGTTTTCAGGACAGTCAGGAGATGAGATTGTCGCTGCTGAGTTTCTTCGAAAACTAGATACAATGGTTTGCACACCGGAAGAACGGAACACAAAGAAAAGGAGTGGGGAGGAGTTCACCAAGAAGGACAAATACCGTGACCGTTACCACGCTATAAAGAAGAGAATTCACGCAATAGAGAGTGTGGAAGGAGGCGCTAGCTGCAGTAAGTGTGCAGAAGCTACGACATCTTCACAGGGAGGTTCTACAAAAACTACAAGCGGCAAGGAGCTAGTCATCGCGAACAATTCGGGAAACGGCCGAGGGTTGATTCATTAGCCCTCATGAATACGACTCACACAGGGAGAGGGACGCCGGCACCAAAACACAACACTGCATTGAAGATTATGATGAAATGGGGGTGGAATCCAATGAAAGGATTGGGAAGAAATGAACAAGGGATGACTGTTCCAATAAAAGCAGAAAGGAATGTGAGAAGACGAAAGGATGGAGCGGAAGAAACGAGAACGGAAGCGGAAATAGATGTGGAAGTATGTGTCAATTCTTTACAACAAATAACGGATGAATGGAATCAATTGAAAGTGAACGAAGAGAAAACAAGAAGGGAAATTAGTGGGTTCAACAACATTTTCGAAGACAGAGATTATGAGGAAGTAGAAAAGGGTAGCACTTTACCGTTATTACCGGAAGCCAAAGCACAGATAGATAACACGGAAGTTCACTGTTTAATAGATACTGGAAGTCAAATCACGTGCGTTTCTCAAGAGTTTTATGAAAATTATTTAAATGATCAAACAATTTATCCTATTATGCCTGTATCGACTATACAGATTAAAGTAGCGATAGGACATAAAAGTCAGAGAATATCTAGGTTGGTTTTAGTACCATTGCGATTTGGAGATGTTATAATAAATACGCCGTGTTTAATAATACCAAAGTTAATTAGGCCAATTATATTGGGTATCAACTGGTTAGACGAATATACAGCTGAATTTAAATGTGGAGAAAACAGAAAGTTAAAAATAAAAACAGGAAATGGAAAGAAGGAAATAGAGTTAGTAAATTCATCCGTAATTCATAGGAAACCTAAACACGAGATTAGAAATCAAAATTGCACAAGTGGAAAAATAATTAATATTGAAGTAAACCCTGAAATAAATAATACGGCGTGCCTCGAGCGTAGAATAACGACCTTTGTGTCCGAACTAAATTTAGATTCAAAAGGAAAAGAAGGGTTAGAAAAGATTTTAATTAAACATAAGAATGTATTTATAGACAAACCGGGTCTAACTACCTTGTACACTCACGAAATAAGAATGACGGACGAGACGCCTTTCGTTAAGCGATCCTACCCAGTACCTTTTGCTTACAGGGATAAGATTGATGAAAAGATTAGAGAATTGGAGTCATTAGGAATCATCAGTAGAGAAGCCACGCAGTTTTCTAGTCCTCTAACATTTACCTTGAAAAAAGATGGGACGGTTAGGATACTCTTAGATGCTAGATTCTTAAACACCAGAATGCAGGCGGAAGTAGAAAAACCACCATTAACTTCAGAAATTATACAGCGTTTTCATGGTGTAAAATTCATAACCACAATAGATCTAAATTCAGCTTACTTTCAAATACCTATCAGTCCAGAAAGTCGCAAGTATACTGGGTTTGTATACAATGGAAAATCTTACGTATACAAGGTATTACCGCAGGGGTTAAAAACATCAGTAGGGAGTTTTTCAAGAGGAATGGACAGAATTCTAGGACCAGGGGTGAGGGAATTCTGCGCTAATTACTTAGATGATTTAATAATATATACGTGTGGTAGTCAAGAAGATCATTTTGAACATGTAAACGCGGTACTTGAGAGGTTAGAGGAAGCAAACATGACTTGTAAACTCGAAAAATGTCAATTTTTATTCACAGAAGTACGTATGTTAGGACATATTATAACGCCTTTGGGAGTTCAAATGGATCCGGAAAAGATTGACGCCATTAAAAATTTTCCGGTACCCAAGAAAATAAAACAAGTTAGAGCCTTTCTTGGACTTTGTAATTATTACCGTAGATTCGCAAATAAATATGGGGAAACAACACGGGTTTTGTGCGATTTACTTCAGAAAAATAGAACCTGGCGATGGGGTGACTCAGAACAGCGCGCATTCGAGAGGGTGAAAACATTATTTTTAGAGACAGTTATTTTACATCATCATGACCCAAATAGTACTTATTATTTACAGACAGATAGTTCGGGGTTCGCCATAGGAGGAGAATTATATCAGTTGGATGAGGAAGGAAATCACCACGTTATTGGATTTATTAGCAAAGCTTTAAGAGGACCGGAGTTGAAATGGACCACGTCAGAACAAGAGTTATGGGCGATAATATATGCTTTACACAAATTTGAGACATACTTAAGAGGAGTACACTTAATAATTAGGACGGATCATCAAGCATTGACATTTTTAAAGAGCTGGAAGATGTACAGTGGCCGACTAACACGGTGGATTTTATATTTAAATCAATTTAACTTCACTGTAGAGTACGTCAAAGGGAAGGAAAATATAGGGCCTGATATTTTATCTCGTTATTCTTGTGATGCAAAAAATGTACAGGAGGAGAAAAACACGTGCCCAGAGATAGCAGCTTTTGCAGTGAAAGGTAGACAACAGATTCGAAAACACTTAGAAAATATAACTGAACTACAAAAACAAGACACATTTTTGGGAGAAATTTTCGGATATTTGCGCAAGGGAAAATTTGGGCCGCCGACAAAAGATGTAAATAGGTATTTGAAAAATTACAAAAAAATAGGCAAGACTTTATATTACACAACAGGACTAAACAAAACGGTGTTAGCAGTACCACAAGAGTTGACTGAAGAACTAATAAAAATGATACATTTAGAAATTGGACACGGAGGAGTTTTTAAAACAGGGACAGCTTTGGGAGATAGGTATTATTGGCCAGGCATGCACCGAGATATAAAACGCATAGTGAGAGGGTGTCACCTATGTCAGCTGGCGAAGCGCGAAATTCGACCAACTGTAGGGCCGAGTAAATCCATAATTACCAAAGAAGTAGGACAATTAGCTATGGCAGATTTATACGGACCTTTACCGAGAGGAATAGGAGGGGTTAGATTCATTTTCGTGATCCAAGATTCATTCAGTAGATTTGTAAAATTATATAAATTGAGGATAGCAAGTACTAAGACCGTGTTAAATTGTGTAGAGGATTTTAATAAAACAATACAAATAGATGCCTTGTTAACTGACAACGGATCTCAATTTACATCGAAGAAATGGGAAAGCAACTTAAATAGGATGGGCATACAAATCGTACATACTTCAATGCGAAATCCCGGACCGAACATAACAGAGCGCGTGAATAAAGAATTAGGTAGAATTTTCCGTATTTATTGTCACGAAAAACATACCAAGTGGGCGGCTTTCCTTAAAGAAATAGAACAAACCTACAATAATTCGATACACTGTTCAACAGGATTCTCACCTAATGAAATAGCTTTTGGGAAATCACCAACTTATAGTTTAGACAGGTATACTCAAGGCTGCGGAAAATCTACGAAAACAATAGATGAAATAAGATTAGCAGCACGGAAAAATTTAGAGAAAAGCGCTGCAAATCGACAGAAATACTATAATCTCAACAAAAGATTAATAACTTATGAGATTGGGACCCTGGTCAAGTTGAAAAAATTTACACAATCAAACCTACTCAAAAAAGAAATAAAAAAATTCAATCTGCTTTACGATGGACCTTATGTAATTGGATCAGAAGTTTATAGTAACACGTATACGCTAATTGATCCGGTAACTCGGGAAATAAAAGGAGATTATAGCGCAATTCATTTAGCGAAATATTATACATGTAATAAGGAACAAAAACCAAGTTTAGAGATAGTGGAAATCAACGAATAAAATGCGAAATTTACAAATATTTGAAACCTTAAATAAATAAACGATTGAGAAAAATTTAAAATCTGTTAGGATACGATATAATTTAAGGAGAAAGAAAATTACTAAAATATTAGACTATCAGTTTGTTTGCGAGGGGCGGGTCGTCCTTAAGTCTTTAAGGTTGAGTGAACAAATCTCTTAATAAGCGACAATCATATTCTAATTTACTAATAGAGTAAGAGAAAAAATTTTTCGATAATATTGATTTTCTAGTTTAGGAAAAAAATTGTGTGTTAGTGTGTAGGAAAATTTTGTTAGATAAGTAAGAACACAGAAGGAAAGCGTATGGGAGTTATATACCCACAAAAGGAACAAAAAAAAATACATATATTATAAATAGGATAGGGTACGTTTTATAAAACAAGATTTTAAGTTGGCAATGCATAGAGTTAGATTTTTTTTTTTTGAAAACTTGAAATAAGGCTATCTATAGATTTAGAGTAGACATTAGGTAAAGATAAAAAGGGAACATTAGAATTACGATATGGTTAGGTTAAATTTTCAAAAAAAAAAAAAAAATTTAAAAGGAAACAGGAACGATGAGAAAATTGGAGTTTAGTTAAGAACATTTATGAAATTTAAAAATTAGGATGGGTAACACCTAGGCTAGAACAACTTGTTTGAATGATCTATGAAAAGACAATTAGAAATTACACAAAAAAAAAAAAAATTTGCGAATAAGAAAAAAAAAATGCTGGAAAAGTTTAAATGAAACATGTATACCACTGATTTTTGGATTGGGTGAGGTCGTGCAAAGATACATATTTCACAAAAATTATCATACTTACAAAACAAAAACAAAACGAAAAATTATTTGCACACCAAGAGACCATCCACTTTTCAGTTGGTCAATAGACCGCGAGATTGCAAACAATCTTTATCTGAATCATTGTAAGGGAGGTCTTAGTCCAACCAGGTTGAGGACCACCTAAACACGCGAGTCGAGGGGCGTGTTTTTTCCAGAAAAAAAAAGAGAATAATTTTGAGTTTATCAAAATTAGAGAAAATTCCATAAAATAAAATCTACGCGAAAAGAAAATAGAAAATACAATGTGATTCAAAGTCAAGGTTGTTAACAATCCAAACAGAATGAAGAAAAAGATAGGGAATAACAAAATGAGGGGGGGGAGAAAGGAAATAACAGGAAGTGATGTAGGAAAAGGAATAACAGAATGAGGGGGGGGAGAAAGGAAATAACAGGAAGTGATGTAGGAAAAGGAATAACAGAATGAAGAGAGAGAAAAGGAATAACAGAATGAAGAAAGAGATAGGGAATAACAGAATGAGGGGGGGGAGAAGTTCGTAGAACTTCATTTAATTTTTTTAAATTTTTTAAAAAGCTTTCTCAACTAGATTCAAAGAACATAAAATATGGTATAATTATAAAACCACTTTTCCAAAATTCGCAGAACATCTCTTAGTAAGTAATCATGTCCCGCTTGACAAAAATGAACTTAAACCCTTACATGTAGAAAGAAATGGCCTTAGATTAAATTTACTTCAACAATTAGAAATCAATAAAAGAACCAATGACCCCAATATAACATTACTAATAAAGTAAGGAAAATTATTTATTTCCCTCTTCTAAGTATGTTCACAAAACCTAAGCAATATAACACATTTAAGTAAATTAATAACTGCTACACCATTATTAAACAATTAAGATAACATTAATGTGGGGAAAACAGACTTCAAAATACCCCCACATAATATGAAATTTATTGTTACAATTATTTTACCAGTAAATCGGTTTTACCGGTAATAAATCATTTTTAATTGGGAATGGGTAAAATAGAATCAAATAAATAAGTCGTCTAAACGTGGTTATAACCAGAGTTTGGAAATGGCCTTGAAAGCCGAAACAGCTCTAACAATAACAAAACCAAAAAATACTTGCAGAACTTAATAATCATTTTATCAAATTCCATTTTAATTGACAAAGCCAATAAACACAACAGTTAGACTGGAATGCAATATTATAATGCGCTGCTGGAAACTATCAAGTCTGCATCAAATAATAGATTCTAGCTGGATTGTAGGAGCCGTACTAATAAAATAATAAAAACTAAAAACGTAATAATATGTTTTAGTTATTATTACGTTTATAAAATATATAAATAATAACAGTTATAAAAATTAGACATTTGTAAACTTGGAAGTACAAATGGCTAAAATAAAAAAAATTCTCAAACGTTGCAGATTTGCAGCTGGATTACTTTGTAGCCCAGTCAATGAAGGTTTTGTGTCGGAACTAATTCCCCGGAAGCTGAATTTTTCACAGATGTTAGAAGACCTTTAGACATGTATTTTTACAAAAGTCCCCGACTTTCCCCCTTGTGCTTCCTTCCCCACCCCCTCTTGAATATATTTTTCAAAGCCTTTCGAAATACGCTAATATCTCCTTAATAGTTTTATAAAATCAGATTATTTATTTTTTGTTTAGTTTTTAATTAGTTATTCTAAAAAATTGTATTTTTTCATTTTTGCGAGAAAAGCTATACAATCTCTACAATTTATTAGTAAAGGAAAAATATCAGTTTTTAAAATAGTATTTCAGAATAAATTTACACATAACTTTTTTCTGAGCCTGTTAACGAAAAAAAATAAATCAATAAAACTTGTAGACAATATTTTTAGCTATAAAGTAATGTATATAATGATGGGTTTTAATTTATAATAAGGCACGTAGGCTGTTAATAAGGAGCACGGCGCGCGGCGGCTCGAACGCGCAGCGGCTCGAACGCGCAGCGGTTCGCGGCGCCGCGAGATATTACAAAAACCTAAGGAAAGTAATGATTAATTCATGTTTATTTTTTTATACAACAAATTCGTCTAACTTTGAAGAGTTTTATTGTTATTTACCAGTTTTAGTTCGTTTGGGAGGGGGGTAATATAAATATTTTCCCCTGCCTAATGAAGCGCTTTCATTATCCACGAACCGCCGTGCCTCGGTCTGGCTAAACAGTCATATTATGTTGTATGATTGTTTGTTACTTATTATTTAAATAAAGGTATGTGGGAAATTTATGGGAATCAGTTTACGCGTCCTCAACAGTAACCCACATGATCCATGGACATGTATATTCTCGGGCAAACAGAGCCTACACTTTAACAGCAGCGTCTCTTGTCCACGTAATGAGAGAAGAATACCGAGATATTGATGGGAAATTAAGACAAATAGAAAATATGTATCAAGATTTAGTTACGTGGAAAAAAGATATGGAGGAGGTTAATAATGATGACAATCTAAAAGAGACGATTCCATATACTGAAGCAAGTGAAGACAGGATTAAGGAATCATCGAGTAGGACTGCCAAGTTGTGGCTTTACCTTCTACATTGCATCGACCTCATGCTTAGATTTATATTTGCAGAGAAGTCCGGGAATCGGAAAATGCACCTAAATACTATTGTTGATATGCTTCCATTTTTCTACCCGGCAGGACATTTACCATACGCAAAATCAGCACATATGTACGTTCAAAGTATGTTTTAACTCGAATCAAGAATAACTAAAGAAGAATATAAACTATTCACTGAAAATGGGTACTTTACAATAAGAAGAAGCGACAGATATTGGTCCGGTACGTGGACGGACATGATCATCGAGCAGTGTCTCATGCGACCAATGAAGTCAGTAGCAGGTTTCACACTTGGGCGCGGAATCACTGACAGCGCTTTGTCAAAGTGGAAACTTGGAACCACTTACTACGTGAAAGTTGTGATGAAAGGCTTAAATCACAGTGAAAAACAGATAAACCATAGCTGCTAAAAATATACAAATTATTAATGAAAACCGTCATTCTAGCGACATCTGTTGAGGTTAAAATTGATTCAGTTTGTTTTTCAGTAGGCCCCTGTAATAGTTGGAATTATGTTGAGATTCTATAGTATAAACACAGAGGTCATTAAAATCGTCTAGGAACGACTAGGAACCCCCTTTTGAGGCTTCAAAATAAACATTGAATTTTGTCAACCAATAGATCTGAACAAAGAGCTATAAAATTTTGAGTAACCAATCAGTGAACGAAGAGGCGTACATCAAATGCAGACAAAGGAATGAACTGTGGATCAGGCAATAAAAAAGATAATTAACGACATTTCGATTCTCACAGAAATTGGAGGTGAACGCACTTTAGGGTCAACATCGACTTTCAAGGTGACAAACTCCTGGGAATGTTTACAATAACTGAGACATTTATGGGGTATCGAACCATTGAAATCGGGTGCTTGGAAGTTTTACAGGTTGTAAAGCGCACACACAAAAATGCAATGAAAAAAATTATAAACGTGATAGTATAAAAAAAGGACGGGAAAAGCAAAGGAAAGTTACTGGCGGAATTTCAACTGTAGTGCAATTATTTATGATAGAAGGAGGGTGTCATGTTCGATAAAAATCGTACTAAAGAGAGGAGTGAGTGTTGGAAACAATGGAAATTAATCGTTATCAATTTAAGATGAAACGGACATATTGGTAAATCAATCTTGGATGAAAATCTCGCAAAAAAAATAGACATTTTAGAAAAGTGCGGCGACCGAATGGAAGGATAATACAGAGATTTTAGCTGCTACAAAGGTCCTAGGGGCATAAAAATTGAGTATCAGAAGAAGACAGTAAAACTGAACATATAGCGATAGATTAAATTCAGGAAACGTAGGCATTTTACATGATTATCAGGGTAGATATATATTAGAGTTACCCAATATTACGGAGGGATCGAAACAAGATAAAAGGTTGGCGGTCTCATGTATATTTTGAAGAATAAACAATCGAAATCCGGACATGATTTTTATTTACGTTAAGGTAATAACCCATTAGAAAAGCCATTAAGTTTAACGTTGAGCTTATGGAATATTTATTTAAAGCAAAAGATATTAAAACTAATGGCTCTAAAATTAAATTAAATTTACGACCGTAGTACCAAAAATTTAAACGTAAACAGGTGTCCAGACGTATAATTTATGTGAAATCTTGTAAGTGAGGGATGGAGAATGGGCGGAGATTGGGTCAGACAATAAAAGTGACACATATACCAGAGTCTAATTAGGTATATCTTCCATAGAAGTGTGGAAAATTATATATTAATTAATAATAGATGAAGTATGAAATTTTCCTGGAGACCACACACATCGGGAAAAGTGAAGAAAAGATAAAAGGAAGGGTAAAGAACGGAGATAGGAAATGATCCATGTGGAGAAAAGCGATACAATTCGAATTTATCCGTGAAATTAATAAATACGACTTGGAAAATGAGTAATTATAAGAGTTATGAGAAATGACATAAGAATCAAGAAGAAATTGTGCAAGAAAACGTCGCGGATAAAAATAAAATTCAAAAATAAAGGAAAAACTCAAATCTGCGACAGGGAGATAGAGAGTACGGGTGGAAATGGAAAAGCTCATATAAGTAACAATAAAATTAAGTAGAATTTAAACAAATCGAAATTCAAAAATGCGTAGTAAAGATTTCGACATGGATTTAAACAATTTTCGCACGAGATGCATAAAATTGAGATGTATATATATATTATTGAGGACGGACCTATCGCAAATTGAGAAAAAAAGGAACACAAAATCATGAGAATTTAACTACATTTTGTATGAACACAGGACAAAGGAAGCTTGGGCGATTAACACAGACTTACCCGATTCGGACCCTATCGATTTAGATTTGTGAGATGGAAACTGGCCACCGCCTTGAGCCGGAAAGCAGAACATCTTATGGAAGAACGATCGAAATTAGGGGAAGGGGTGTTCGGATTTACGAGTTGATAGGAAATAGAATTAAGCATCAAGAGAAATTCAGATACGTCTTTTGGGACCTGAGAGGGATATAAAAGATGGAACACATCAGTCAGGAGGCAGTCGCGCCGAGGATTCTAAAAGTTGTTACGTGGCGGTACTACGTCTTTGGTAGGATTAACAGTGAAAAATCTTTAAGTGTTAAATTTTAAATAAGCCCCAAGACTTAGGAAAATTTTGTGAAAAATACAAGTGCTAGAGTCAGTGAAATTTAATTTGGTTAAACAGTGAAAATAAATATAATTTAAACTCAGTGCTTAAAAGTGTTAAGTGAAGTGCAGAAAGTGATTACGGAATTAAGAATTTAACTAAAATTTAAAAATAATTATTTCATTCAAAGTGAAGACATTCAAATTAAACTTAAGAGTTTGTTATCGTTAAATTAAAGTGGATGTGCCCGTGAATTGATATTTAAAAATAGATTATAATTTTGTTTAAAATTATTAATAGTAAATACTTCATCTTAGGTTAAAAGAAACACAAAAACAAAAAAAAGGATTCGATAATAATAAACGTTTAAACCTTTGTTCTAAAATTAACAGTTAGAAAAAAAATTAATTTATTAAGAGTCGAGTTTAATTAAAAGTTTGCACAATTCGGAATAAATTTTCTTATCAATTTATATAAAAGGAAATTTAGAATTAATAAATTGTTCAATTAAAATCCATCGTGCGTATAGCGACAGTGTTAAAAGTGTTTGTCGTTTTAACCGGAATTTTAATCATCAGTCTATCATTTCGAAAAGGAATTTGAAACAGCTATCATTCAAAAGCCTAAACTAGAAAAGTGTTATTAAATCAACGGGTTTTCTGAATTAGGATTTCGTTCGGAAGAAAAATTAAATATCAGCTAATTTATATGATTCAAGCGAGAATAAAATATTAAATAGGAATAAATAGTCGAAAAGATTTATTTTGAAATTAGTTGAAAAATACAATTAATTAGGTAGGATTTCTTCATCAAGGTTGTTGTGTACACCCGACCGGAAATACCTTGACGGGGGGTAAGTTTTCTTTTTATAAATAATTTTCAGGACCTAGGAGTGAGGAGATACAGCTGATTATGGTATATCAATTAAATTATTAAAAACAACAAAACAAAGCATTACACATTAATATATGTATATTATGTATTTATTTATATAAAATAAAGTAATATATTGTATATAAAGAATAAATATATGAGTAATGTATTTATATATATGTATTTTACTTATTAATCGAAGCATCGAAATGGTAGCGATTTTTAATACCTACCCGAGGACATATCTATATTATTGAAAAAGAAAATATGTATTTATTAATATTCCAGACTATGTAGAATCATATATTTTATATTTATTTATTAATATATGTACTCTTTTTTTAACATATTTTGACAATCGAGATATGTGTACTTATATATATATATATATATATATATTTATATTTAATTTTCACCTAACTTCTAGTAAATTTACTAAATTCGGAAAATGAAAAATAGTTTAACTGCAAAAGGAATTAAAAATATTCTAATTAATTATGCACAATAAAAGGTAACATAACTGAATTATAGGGAGAGGTAGAAATATTCCTTAAATAAACAATCTCGCATCTAGGTTAGTGTGTCAAAGAAGGTGTTTATATTATTCGATTTGTTTACAAATAGAGACGCTGAAGATCTGGGTCAACCGCATGGTTTGAAAACGACCTTGGCCGTAACTAGATAATTTATCAGGGTTATAAGGATAACCATCAGGATGTCATTGTGCAATGTGCAGCGATATGGGTCATTTACAAATACCTATCATTCACAATCTACAATTGAAAAATCATGGGTTAGCCAGATTTATATCAAAATATTACATGAAACATTTGAATACCATTGATTAGATAGTCGCATAGATTTTTATTAGTTACCTGAAACAGCTAGAAGCTGCGTGCTTACAATTACCTACCATTCACAATCTACAATTGAAAAAATCACGGGTTAGTAAGATTTATATCGAATAATTATACAAAACATTTGAATGTTATTGATTGGGTGCTCATACAAAACCCCATCAGTTGCCTGAGACATTTCAGAGTCGAGTACTTTCTAATGCGGCAATCAACTACTTGAAACAATTGAGAAATCACGGGATAGGATGAACAAAAATTAATGTTGAACCCTGGAGGTAAAATTTAAAACAAATACAGTTCACCCAATAGGAGGCAGTGGTCGCTCCTATAACAAGACCATTAAACAAACCAAATAGAGATGACGATTCTCTTAAATAAAAACGTCAAAACCAAACAAACAAAAGCCTGGAGTTCGATAGCTCTCCAAAACAAACTATCAAATAATTTCTTATTCTACTAGTATTTATTAGTATAACCTTATTCTTACGTATATATTCGGTTACCAATCCTAGAGTTTCGCAGAACTCTTCGTGCGAGATCCGAGCTCGGAATGCGAGGTAGATAGCCTCGTATTGCGAGTTATAAACCTTTCCCAAACTGTAGGTATACATATATTTATTCGTATGTACTGTTTACTGGAGAATGCGGACCTGCATACAGCTTGCATTTAGGTCGGTAGACCACTCTCGCATTCTCTTTTAAACGTGGAATGAGGATTCACGACCCGTAAGTCCACACCAACCGTGAGTATATGATTGTATATAGGACGAAACCGGTTCGCCCTAAGTAAATAGTAGACCTTGGAGGAGATGGAATTTGGAGGTATCGAGACCCGAGGGGAAACTTGAAGGCAGTACATGATGACGTGGAAGGTTCTTTGGGACGCGATAACTTAGGTATCAATCAAAGGACCGTGTCAAAGGATTGTGCAAATTTCTTGTTGACTCACGATCATCTCGTTTACTTGCAGGAGGATTTGGAGCCAAATTATGCCAGCAAATGGGCTATTCCGAGTTCGTCAAATATGCAATTAACTAATTACATTAACCTACTAAATCAATCTTTACATGTACCTTATAGCAGCAGAATCAAAAGGAGTGGCGCCAACCAGACACAATAATTAATCATTGCCAAATTTACTAACAATTAACCATTTGAGTTATATTTAATCACCTGTTCAAATAAACATGTATAATATCTTTTATCAGCGTTTAACTACAACTTTGTTAGGGTGCAGGGAATCAGAATAGTTACAATAGGAAAGTTAGCTCATCCAGAGAATTCATTTTAAGTCTAGGTTTGCAATGGAAAGACCAATTAAAATTGTAAAACTCAACACCTCGATCAGAACCGAGAGGGTTACCACAAAATGAAAGTAATTAAAATCCTATATCATAAATCAAAAAAATTACACAACGTTTGATGGAATTTAATTACAATATAAATACGGGTATATTTGCGTTCAAGATCGTAAATAACGTATTAATTAGTTAAGTACATATGTCTATAAAGATATATAGTACAAGAGAGCTTTAAGTAGCTTTCTGAAGTTATCAAAGAAATTAAGGGTCCAATTTTCATGGAGGCTTATGTGTTGTAGGGGAGGAATTTTCCATCCCTGCGAACACATATGCAAAGCCTTAGAAAAAAAAAAAAGAAGTATCGATCATAGCCAAGAGAGAAGAAAATTTTATATTGTTTTAAACAAGTAAAAGAAAATGGTGAAAAGGCGAAAACATTACAAAGTGCAAGAGATCATTGAAGAATTCATCGGAATAGAATTTAATTTTACTAAACAGCATGTTGAGCTGCGCGAATCACGGAAGAAAAGGGATGAGCTAGATATAGGAAAATATACATCATGGCTAAGACAGCACAGCCCGTTCACCAAGCTCTCGGGGGAGCTGGTGTCTTTATCTTCAGGGTTTATTTCAGATAATAGTGTCAATTGTGATAACGATTATGAGGTTGGCCTGGCAGCTATGCAAAAAATAAAAGGATTTAATTTTGGAGATATACGACTAAAAAGGAAAGACATGGTGACTACCCAGCATAATTCAAATCCGCAACTGTTAGGACGAGACAAGTTGCAGTAAACCTCCAGCAGCTATTTAACAGAATACTGTGCATTAGTGATAGTCCTAGCAAGCTTTAGACCTACTTAAGATATGAATTGGCTTCAAGACCCCTTCTATTTTTGATGAAGTCTCCCTTCGTAAAGGAACAAAATCATGTATGGCGAAAGTATTTAGCGAAAGTATTCATGACGAAGTTGATTTGGAAAATGCTGCAATAGTCATCGATGGGGGATACCTCCTACACTCTGTTGTTTGGCAAACTTAAACTACTTACGGAGACATCATTAAATCATACTCACGTTTCGTCCATAAATACTAAATTTGGCAAACATTCTCTTGTCGTTTTCGATGGATACCCTGAAGAACCAACTGTAAAATATGAAGAGCAAAGACGAAGGTCGGCTAACAACTCATCGTGCGATATTGAATTAAACTTCACTACACGTTGTTTGACTAAGAAGGAAGCTTTCTTATCTAATAAGAAAAACAACAAAAATAATGATTGAAGCACTGTGTCAGGAATTTAGTGAATCTGGTTTGAAAACAGTCACGGCCGCAGGTGATGCCGATATTGACATTGTACTAACCGGCATCGAACAACTCAACATCTTCTCAAAAGTGATTGTTGTTGGCACGGATAGTGATCTTTTGGTATTACTTGTAAGTCTTGCTCCTGAAGGAAAATCATTTTTTTTCTGTAAAGATGTTGGTGGAAAGGCCCCTTCAAGAACTTTCTACATCATAGAGAAACCTATAATGTTACATAAAGATATTCGAAAACACATGCTATTTACCCATGCCATTACGGGCTGTGATACGACCCTATCTTTATATGGGTTAGGAAAGATAAAAGCTGTTGACATGATGAAAAACATGAGGCATTTCTTGAAAAAGATGCAACTGAAGAGAACTTGTTGCAAAATGGAGAAAAATTCGCTCTCGCCATGTATGGTCTTGGTAGCTACTCTAATTGAAATGAAGCTCGATACTATAAGTTTACCAGACTAACGACAAAATCAGCTTTTAAATCTAAATTTGACTTGGCAAAACTACCACCGACTTCAGAATCGTGTCATAAACATTTGTTGAGAGTTTATTTGCAAGTACAGTTTTGGTTAGGAAACAAACTAAACCCTATAAACTGGGGATGGAGGTATGAAAATGTAAATGCAAATGGTGGAAAGAAGAAATTTTTGAAACCACCTGCACCTGATGACCTTCTTTCTCTGGTGTCCTGTTGCTGCAAGTCTGGATGTGAAAATTACTGTGGCTGCAGAAAATCTGGATTTACCTGCTCTGCCATGTGCTACAACCGTAACGGATTATCATGTCGGAACACACCCCAGTATGACGAATAAATGGAAGACTCTCTTGACTAGAAAATTATTTGAATATTTGCCTAATTTTGTCATAGATAATATTGATAAGTATATAATATAATTTACAAACCGTTTTGTCATTATAATATTTTTTATGTATATTTTAAGAAGCTTGTTTGAAAGTAAACCATTTTAGATCTATGCACTATTTTAAGTGATTTGTTGTTTCGGTATTTTATTGTTGATAGGTGCACATAATAAAACAAGTGAGAATTTCCACAAAAGATTTTTTAGAACTTCGCCATAACATAAGGTCTGCAATATTTTAATGTTGTGAAAGGGTAGTCGCACGCTGTTGTAGGTATTTTTGGATTATTTCACATAACTTTATTTAAATAATATGTTACAAACAATCATACAACATAATATGACTGTTTAGCCAGACCGGGGAACGGCGGTTGGTGGATAATGAAAGCGCTTCATTGGGCAGGGGAAAATATTTATATTACCCCCCTCCCCTCCGAACTAAAACTGGTAAATAACAATAAAACTCTTCAACGTTAGACGAATTTGTTATAAAAAAAAACATGAATTAATCATTACTTTCCTTAGGTTTTTGTAATTTCTCGCTGCGCCGCGAACCGCTGCGCGTTCGAGCAGCCGCGCGCCGTGCTCCTTATTAACAGCCTACGTGCCTTATTATAAATTAAAACCCATCATTAAATACACTATTTTATAGCTAAAAATATTGTCTACAAGTTTTATTGATTTATTTTTTTTCGTTAACAGGCTCAGAAAAAAGTTATGTGCAAATATATTCTGAAACACTATTTTAAAAACTAATATTTTTCCTTTACTAATAAATTGTAGAGATTGTATAGCTTTTCTCGCAAAAATGAAAAAATACAATTTTTTTGAATAACTAATTAAAAACTAAACAAAAAATAAATAATCTGATTTTATAAAACTATTAAGGAGATATTAGCGTATTTCGAAAGGCTTTGAAAAATATATTCAAGAGGGGGTGGGGAAGGAAGCACAAGGGGGAAAGTCGGGGACTTTTGTAAAAATACATGTCTAAAGGTCTTCTAACATCTGTGAAAAATTCAGCTTCCGGGGAATTAGTTCCGACATTGGGTCTTTTTTTCCCTTCATTGACTGGGCTATTGTGTAAAGCGCATCTAAAGTGTTTTCCCCAAGCGGCAAGTTAATAAAACACATGACAATTATCATCAAAACCTTGTAGCACGTTGAAAGCTCATCATGTATCTTGTCCTACATTTCTGCACGAAAAAATCACATTCTCCGGCCTCGCGCCATTATCTTTTCCGCAAAATCTTTCGATACCGGTAGAAGTTTTCTCTTCGGCGGAAACTTTGTCAGCTCAAAGCAGGAAGGAAGCCCGGTTAGCCCGGCATCACTTGCGATAGGAAGAAACGTACCAATTAAAAGAAACTTTTGCAGATGGAGTAATTATTGAAGTTATCCCGAAAGTTTCAGATAGACCCAATCTGCGGGGATGAAGGGGGTGAGGGTTGGGGTATCGATTCAACCCGTTTTGTTTTATTCTGTTACTCTTTGGAATACGTGAATGTTTAATAAGGATAACATATTGTTACAATAATTATTTGCCTGAACACCTTTACGATATAGCACCTGACCGGCAAGGCTGCGGGTTCAATTCCCGTCGGACGCATTTATTTTTTTCTCGGAGGATTTTTTTCAATCTATATAGGTATTTCAAGCTAGTAATTATTGCTTAAAAATAACATGTTTTTCTTTGTGCTGTTTAAAAAACATTGTCTCTTAAATATTAGTTTTTCATTAAAAATAAATGTTAAATAAGGAAATTACATTAGGAGTGTTTCGGTACTTGACAGGTTTAGCAACGGCAAAGTAGGTGAGTTAATCGTTTTCATTGGGAAATATTCAAAACGCTTCAAAATTTTCACTAATCCACAACACTTTTGATGTTTATACGGTTCCATGATAACTCAACACAGTGATTATTCAACAAACATTTAAAAAGTGATATAAAGTCATTAAAAACAATGATTTTTTTTTAACCTAACCTAATCTACTTAACCCAGTTAATAAAGATTTTGTTTCAACTTTTTAAAGATGTGATGAATTATCATTTTGATGATTTATCCGTTCACCGTTTATACATGGCATCCTGAAATTAGTGGTAAAAGCGCAAAACCAGTGAATCTAAATTAATCACATTTGGAGTCGATTTTGTGGAATAAGTATATTGATATGAGCTTTCGTTTTAGACTAAACCAAGTACGACTATGGACATTTTTAAGTCAAATGGTATTTAGATTTCTGCGGTGTTACTTTCAGCTGTTTATTGAACATTAAAATACGTGGAAGAGTTGACATGGGACCAATTTTTTATTTACCACTTAGCTGCCGAAAAAAAAAGAAAAAAACAAAACAATCTAAATGATCAAATAATTAAAAAAAAAACTTTTTTTCAGTTCAGAATTTAATTTATTTGCTTTACAATTCTTATTCATTTATTTGTTCACGCCTCGAAGGATTTTACATATATTATATCCGCTGTCGTCGGTACATTGAATAGGAGTACAATGATAAATTCATAGTTCATAACATAATAAACTGAGACATGTATATTCATCAATTTCACGTTTGCACCATTAGTTTCCGGACACCGTGTATAAAAATAAGTACTTTGAAATTTTTATTTTTTTGGTATCTATTTAATTTTGTGGATTTAAAAGTGTTTTGTTTTTCGTTATTTATGGATTCTTATTATCTGTCTGTTATTTTTAACTACGGAATGTATTGCATTGCACTGCCCTGCACACATTTTGGAATAACCTCTAATTATAATTGTTTTATTGAACTCCAATAAGCGTTAAATGTTAGTAGTTTTTTCGATCACTAATTTATTTAAAATTCCATTGAAAGACGACATTGGCCATGAGAAAATTATTTCTCCCGTGGTTGGCTATTGTCGAAGAAATTGTCACCATGCAGACAGAAGCTTAAAATAGCTTGAATGAGTTTTTCATAAAATCTGTCATAGATTTAATTGAATATATTTTAAATATTTATATACATTTTTTTTTTTTTTGACCGAGAATTGAACATTCCTCCTAAAGGTCTGGAGTTAAGGCGATGCACTACGTCGTGTAATATTTTAAATTTAGCCGCTATCAATAACAACCCTTACGTAGATGGCGATAAGGTTTAAATTTCCGCTTAACACCATCCGCGTGTTTTGATTTATGCAAGAAAAAAACATAGCCAAAAAGTGCCTTTTATTTTATTTTGTGGATGTTCAGGCACAAATATTCAAATGTTTTTTGATCATTTTATAAGTAACTTAATTTGCCACATTATACAGTAAAACCATAACCTAAAATGGGTTCGTAATGGAGATTTTGAACTTTAAAGCAGTTTTCATGGGCCCATACATTATTTTTTTCTGGGCTTATAAAAAGACTTATCTAAAAAATACTCTATTATTTCAAAGGCCAAGATGTATTCTACTCGCAGTATTTAATTAAAGCATCTGAAACATTTCTAGGCGACCAAATTTTCAAACCAAAAACACATGATTTTTCATTACTACGTATGGCATCGCCTTAACCGATATTTCGTATAAAAACTGCTCTAATGACCTTTAAAAATTCATATACATATATATCGGCGTAAGTATGCGTGATAGCCACCGAACATGAAATATAGAAGATGATATTCACTGTCATCGACATTGTGTCTGTTTGTCAAGTTTCAGCTCAATCGGATGTCGGGAAGTGAGTTAATTTCCGCTTCTAAGATTTGCATTTATTCGCACCCGAAAAGTGAAATTCAAACAGATGTATTTAAAAAGACATAGGTATTGAACCCTTTCTTCAGTCCCCGTTCTAAAGAGTAATTGGGTTTGATTCCCTGTTGCGACCATTACATAAAAATAATAAATCAAAAATTACGTCCATAAAATAAAAATCACCTTTTTATTTTGCGTCTTTTTCAATTTCATGTTTCAATGTGATATACTATCTATTATTGTCATATTCAATAAATAAATATTACAAAGAGGTATTTAAGCTTCAATAAATTATTCCCATAAATTGAATAATCCACCAGATTATCTGTTGCCGAAACTTGTATTAATCGAATAAACTAAATACTGCCATAGATTATCTTTTGTCAAAACTTGTATTTATTCAATACATTGAATACTCCCCCAGATTATCTTTTGTCAAAACTTGTATTTATCCAATACATTGAGTACTCCCCCAGATTATCTTTTGTCAAAACTTGTATTTTTCCAATACATTTAAGACTCCCCCAGATTATCTTATTCAAAACTTGTATTTATTTATTTATTTATTAATCTTAAGTTAGCTCACATCTTCGTGTGTGCTAATAGTTTTATAAACATATAAACATGTACATTGTTTGGCAAACATAATCTTTCTTTAAATATTTCAATAAAGTCACAAAAAAGAAACATTAATAATTGAGATAGACATATTTTCTTAATTCATTTTTGAACTTATTAATATTTTCTATAACAGCAATTTCCTTCGGGATTTTGTTATGGAGTTGAACGGCCTGGTACATCAGAGATTTTTGGGTGCTTGTTTTTTTTCTTGTTGGCAATCTAATTTGCTTAGAATTTCTCGTCCCGTGTCCGTGTATCTCGTTATTGTAATTTATTTTTCCAATACATTGAATACTCCCCCAGATTATCAGTTGTCTAAACTTGTATTTATCGGTCCTTACAATACATTTGAGTTTGCTTATTTTCATGTTTAATTTTGTTTAGGTCAATAAATAACTTCTAATTAAATTTGTTATTACCATCTGTATTTTGAGAATATGCCTTCGTCATATCTTTGATCCTGCGTTATGCTGCTGGCCAAAAAATCATGTTCAGAAATCAGATATTCCCGAAATGCGCCATCATCCGTCGCGATGATAGTGATGTCACAACAGCATCCCAGGGATTTATACGATCTCCATTACAGGAAACGTAAATCCTCGTAAATCTTCGACATAGGTACCTACTTCTATATTCCACAGAGTTGGCCCCGGAGCAGGTGAGACAAATCTCTGTTGAACCCCTAAGCTTTTACATTTCGTTTATATTTAACATTTTTGTTCAATCTTGGAGTGGAGACTTTCATTTTGTTTGATGTGTAAGATGATGGAAAATAATGTACAAAAAATGCAATATTTATTTAATTAAACAAGTAAAACGAGAAAAAGCGGCTTAGAAAAACAGCAGACAGACAAAATGAGTCCTGGATAAAGACGAAATTAAACAATCAACCTTCTTTCTCTCTTTAATTTTTTCTTCTCATCAACCATTTTTGTGCAGCAAAAACCTCTGAGAGAAAACAATTCTTGCTTTATATAAAATTATGAAAAATAGTTTTATATTTACATATATTTTGTTTGGGAGAGCAGGAAAAATGATTTAAATCTCGTGTCGGAAAAAAAACCGGTTCCTATATTGTGCTTTTCATGATAACATGATAAAAAATAATTATCGTCCTTTCTACTTTATTGTCACCTTCACAATAAACATCTGTACCTACTAGACCTACCCACATTGCCTTAATGAACATACCAACATCGCTCCCACATACATTACACTTTGATTTAGCAACCAAATTGAATTCTCAACCGGTTTTGGGAAATTAAAAAAAGTTTTTTTTAAAATATTTTTTATATGAATACACACAAGAGTCCCAGCTACTCCCAACCACCTGGAGTCAGTCAGTGAGTGAGTGGGTAGGAGAAGAAGATGAAAGGTGATAAAAGTGGGGAAGTATCTGGCTATTCAGATCTGGTCACCAAGACGGCTGAAGTCATTTCACGCAATGTTTCAACTCTGAGTGGTGGTTTACACCAGTGCAATACCGAGAGTATCTTTCACTCATGAGTGTGCTGTAAATATACTATATTATGTTATTTTAGCTGATTGAATTGTGATGAAATAACACATAAAATTCAAATAAAATTTTGCAATAGCTGGCTTTTATTAAACCAAATAATTTCATTAATAAAAAAATACATTAAATTTTGAAATAACACATTAAAAAAAAAATGCAATAAACGGCAATTATTGAAAAAATTAGTTCATTAATAAAAAATGATTAAATTGTGAAATAACACATAAAATCAAAATAAAATTTGCAATATCTGGCTATTATTAAAAAAATTAATGCCGACAAATTTTTTTTTATTCATAGTTAGGTTTTTAATATGATGTATCTCAAAATAGACATTTTTTGGTTGTGTTAGTATTGATCGTATCATTTCCCATATTAATTCCTGATATATTCGTATTATTCATTCTTTTTTTCCAGTTTTTTCAATGTGATTTTAATTTTTCATGTAATTTTCTCACACTTCCAATAATATTATCATCACAATAAAAATAATATGATCGCAAAAATTCGCCATTTTCGCATACGTAACATTATAAAAGCCCAACTTAGCGTAAATAAAACTATTAATACCTTAAAATCATATTATCTATCTGCACTGGACTCGAACTAAATTACTTATTATACTTAATTACTTAAAAATTTGTTAGTTAATTATTCTAATAGGTTGGCCACTCCTGCCAGAGAAAATAGACTCAATACCCTCCCATAATGCATAATACAGCGGTGTTAGGCCAAATGTCAACACGATCATGCATCACCGCTTTAAATAACTCCCATCCATCAACTATTCTAGTGTATTTGATTATACTGCGGTTACGCGCTCGGAATAACCTCAATAATTATTAATTTGTTATTTTGTAGTAAGTCATTCTAAAAAAAAAAATACATTATTTTTATTTCATGTCCACGATGATAAGTATCTAATAGGATTTTAGATTTTCAAGGCCAAAAGTATTTTTGTTATTTGTTTTTGGGGTGTTATGCCGTATTGCGCTAACTCCTTCTTTAGCCAACATTTCGGACAGTATTGCAGTGTCCGTCATCAGGGTAGATGTTTTATCTGAAACGTTGGCTAAAGAATGAATTAGCGCAATACGGCAAAACACCCCAAAAACAAATAACAAAAAAATATCTAATAGTCAAATAAACAACTCTATGATAAAATAATGCTCATTTTCTTTTCTTTTTTGGTTTTTTGAAAGTCCTATTCAAGTTATGTTATTATATATTTATAGGCTAATTGCTTAACAATACTGAAATACTAACAGAACTTGAATAGACTTTCACAGAACTTGAAAATTAACTTGGTGTAAGTCAATAGTTTTAGGTCACTTATGGGCCTTAGTCGTAAGTCACTAGAAATAAGTCTTAGATGTAAGTCACTAGTTATTATGAACCCTATTTGTAAGTCAGCTGTATTTATTATTTAATTATTATATTTGTACAGGCCTTTGAAGTGATTCTCCACGAAAACGGTGCTATATAAATAAGCCAAATATTATTATTTTAAATACAAAACATAACGAATATCAACACATATATTAGAAACACCAGATTTCAGGGTCAAAAACATATCCAACAAGCAACTACAAATACAAAATTCGGGCAAAAAATCTTCCTATACTATGGTACTAAACTTAATAACAATATTATAATATTCAAGAATAACTTTTTCATTTCAACTTATTTTGAAGGTTATACCCACCAATGTAATATATCATTGAAGAAGAAGATAATACTAATAAATCTAAATGAAACATGAAATAGAACAAGACATGGAAAAATAAAAACATAACAGTCACAACTTGGATTTTAACCCAGGATCACTCGTCTTACTGGGACCTATTTATTAAGCAACATATTTGTCGATTTTTCCCAGATTTTTGGCATCTTTCTACCATTTTAAAATAGTTGCAAGATGATATTGTTAATTCTGAATTTGAAGTATGATATCGACGGTGTTATAATTTATAATTATTTCAGGAAAAAAATCGTTAGTTTATGTTAGTAAATTTTTTTTTTCTATTGGTGCCCTTTTTTACTCATTTAAAGTACGCTCTAGCGTGTTTAAATCGCACTTTATGGAACGCGCGTTTTTTAAAGTTACCATGGCAACATCAACAAATCAACAAAATGTGAAGTCTAAATGTCATATTCATATTCTTTTTTATAAACGTCTTTGGATTTTTCAGGTATTAACCGCGATTCTGCTTTGGTATTTAAATTATGAATGTTAGAACTCATTTTACAAACACACAATAACTAGTAAAAACTGTGATGTCAACTATTAATCTTATGTGACAGATTGCAAATTAATGTTTGTATTTTTCATTTCCATGCCAACAAGATATTGTGATGTCACATCACGAATTCATTAATAGTTCTTATTTCCAAATTTTTAATAATAATATCAATATTTATGTTTTCAAAGTGTACCAATAAAAAAAAATAGCGTAAAGTATTCGTGGATAACTGGTCTTTAAAACACTTGCTTTATTTCGAGCACTCGGCCACGCCGTCGTGCTCGAAAAATAGCGGGTGTTTTAAAGACCTGTTTATCCACTTATACTTTAATATACTAATTTGTCCTCAAATAAATAAAGAAAAACCAAAATTACATCTTATTTACAAAATTATAATAATACGTAAATTAACTAAGTACTTAATTCTAATATGTAAACTTACTAAATTCTAATATGCAAATTTACTACTAGATTTTAATAATATGACTGTCCTGAAACGGGAATCCTTCCTAGTTGGACAGTCAAAATCATAAAATGTAATCAATATTATATTATAAAAAAAAAAAAAAAATATGTAAATGATATTCTCGGCACGGGAGATCCCAGTGAAGATATCATTATCTCTATTTGTTACAAAAAAGGCAGACAATAAAACACTTATTATTGTTACTAAATAATTAATATTGTCGTGATCTAGTAAAGCACCCCAATATATTGCTAAATTATTCAGAAGATGGTCACCCGTTATAAAATGACAACACCGGCCGCCGAGTCACCGAGGGTCCGAGCGGACACGCCGGCGACCCGAGCGCCATTCTGTTCTTGAGCGTCGTATAACCAACACGTCAACACGTTGTTATCCATTCAAATCACTTTCGCTCTAAAGTGTTATTCTTAACCTTCTGATTAATAAATTATTAAACGTGGAAGTTTCTTTCATTACTCCGAATCAATGACCCCGCAGCACCGCGTAAGTATCCTGGCGAACCACGACTCCTGCAACACAAAACTTCCACAATATCAAGGGCGACTACAATAAACGCTTCAAAGGTCACATGATCAAGTCAGTGCCATCGAGCAATGACAGTTGTTTGCAAATAGCGGTGATTTTTGTTGATACTCGTTATTACTGCTGCTTGCCCCTGAAACTATTCGACTTATAAATTCAATTAAAATAGTCTCACAATAATTTTAACTACAAAAAGTTATTGGATGAAGAACACACTAAAATTAATATTTATAGAGATAATGATCCACCTTCAACGAAAATATTTAGTTGATTTAGCTCACTGTCTGTTCTGTTAATAAAACTGGTTGTGTAACTTGTTAATTAATTCAATATAAGGAGCCAGTTAACTGACGTTTCTGGCAGCCATCCAAATAGGCCTTGCCGGTGGGTGCACATGCACAGTGCACTTACAGACTGCACAGTGCACATACACCAGTGAACTAAAAATCCCTAGAATTGTGAAATTTACCTACAGATTCAAAAGAAAACTTATTAAACCTTTCGACTACAAGGAGGTCTAGCACGGACAATCGATAAAGCATTTTGTCAATACAATGTTGACGAAATTCACCATCTTTGGTCAATTAGCGATATTTGCAAGCACTGTCAAAATATGATTCCGACAATCTGCAGACGAAAGCCCCTGCTTTTTGCGCAGCCTCCAAGGTGTCGGATAAGCTATCAATATGCACCACTTTTTTGATAATGTCGTTCGTTATGCTAAGTAATTAGCTTATTAATGAATAGTGGCGAACTAGCGAAGCACTTAGAATTGATTGAAACTGTGTACAAGATCCATACACTTAATTGTTTCTAAATTCGTCACAAATTAAATATCTCCCGTTTTAGTGTCAAAAAGTCGAGATTTTAACTCTGGTTCAATCATTTTCAAAATTGGGACTGAATTTTTGAATAATTCCGACAAATAAAGTACCTACTTAAAAAATGTTATTTACGAGTAAATTATTTCTTTTTTGTATTTCTTTTGTCTAAAATGCCTCATTATTGACAATTACAGTCAGAATTTATCAATTTTAAGAGTCTGACCTTTTTTAATTTTCAATAAAGTATTATTTACTAATTCGCTAGTAAAGCAACAAAAATCTTGTGATTTTTCTCAGTTCTGCGTTAGTAAATAAAGATTTAAGTCAGAATTTCGATATTTGATAATTGATCAGTTTCCCTCCAGGCACACAAACACGCACAAACACACTTCTATCTGTTTAATTCTTCAGTGTAATGCACCCCGTGCCCGTTTGCTGCACCCGCCCTCCAACTGCACCCTGCACCCCACTGCACATGTGCTCCGGCTTTATTCTCATTCTTTCAACCGCAACGCTTAACTCATTCCCCTAATTATTTAGGCAACCGTTCAACTTAACAGCTCACAGAACAGTATTATGATGAAACTTGAAAGCTTGCGTGAGAATGTAGAATACACTTAATTTATATCATGTCTGAGCTGCAGTGAATCAAGCGGGGTTTGTTGGAAAACAACTTTGCAGAGTTGCATTGAATTTAATAGCAAAAATATATAACAATGTAATTCTTTAGAAGGCCTGACAACGGCTGCAATTATCTATTTTCATTTATTTTTAATACAGTTTTAAAGTAAGGGAAGGATGAGAAACAAACGTGCAAATATTTTTTTCCTATTTTGCCCTCTTTTGGGAAGCTTTTGTGGTAAATAATCTCCCGGAGCTCGGTTGGTACGTGAACATTTTTACATAAAATTATAGTATAAATAGCGTGTAATCGTGAAAAATTACGGAAGTTATAATTATTGTAGGATTTGTAAAGCTGTAGCTAGCTGTAGTATTTATAAAATATTTTATTGGCTATCAAAAAAAAAAAAATAGACACCATCAGAAATTTACCATTGAATTGATTCCTTTGGTAAGCTTTAAAAAATATTATTCAGATTTAGATCTGTCAAAAAATTATAAAGTAAGAATTAATTTTATTTGTTAATAGAATAAAATAATGTTAGTACCTACTCACTTTCTCGCTCGACTGAGGTGATTTTATTTAGAAAATTCATTGCATTAATAACTGAATAATTTTAAGCTTTACCAGGAATGCGTAGGAATATTTCAGATCACACATGCATGCACCGATAACCGAAATTTGAATGAAAAAATATTTTTAAATAACTACTAAAAATCAATTTTAAAGGAAATTACAAAATACGTACCAACAAGAACAAATAAATAAAATCAAACTTTTTTTCTAAAAAAATTTATAGCAAAAAAATATATATTTATAGTAAAAAAAATTATTATAGTAAAAAAAATATATAGTTAAAAAAAATATATATATTATTATATATAGTTTACATTTAAGAATCTAATCGTGGCTCCCTTATCAGGCACGAGAGCTCCTCTTCTCTGATAAGGTATACATGACCAATTATGAACCTTAATATTATATTTTGCAAAATATGTATGTATTAATGTAACCCATATGATCTATATTAAAATAATAAAAAAAATAAATAAAAAAAACGTTTGTGGACTTTCGCTAAGAGACCATCTAAAGAAACTAAACTATGAATGATTACTCGATAAAATAATAACTTGAATTTTAAGTGGCATTGGGAGTAGTCATGATTTAAATATATATATATTTATAACTTACACTTTTTGACTTTGATAACATTTCTATGGTCTGTAGCTGCACATTGTGTCATTTAGTGGTAAGGATACTCATTCAGCCCGATTGCAAATGCTTAAAATATGATGTGGTGGCTATATCCTTCATTTCCTTCCAAAGGGTTAAATAACCCACTTTCTTTAAAATCTCCCTAAATGAGCTAATTATAATTAATATAGTTACAAATACACAGAGTAAAAGATTATTTTAACTAGCTTATTTTTCAGTTGTAATTTATTTCGTAATTGTAAAAAGCATTCACTTTGTGGCTCATCATAATTTATAATAAAAACACATAAATTTGTTTTTGACCACTATAGTTTTATTTTCACTCTACCGGTTTCGGAAGATCCCTTCCTTCGTCAGGAGAATATTTAAAACTGATCTACTACACAAAATATTGACACATAAATACAAAAATGTTAAGTTTTTGAGGAACCTCAAACCTCAAACACTTAACATTTTTGTATTTATGTGTCAATATTTTGTGTGGTAGATCAGTTTTAAATATTCTCCTGACGAAGGAAGGGATCTTCCGAAACCGGTAGAGTGAAAATAAAACTATAGTGGTCAAAAAAAAATTTATGTGTTTTTATTGTAATTTATTTCGCCTACAATTTTCGCAGTATAATTTTAGTAATGATGTGTTAATAATATATTTGTGTAATTTCCGCTTGTGTAATTTAATCACGTTATATTTAAGATTTTTTACTACCTTATTACTATAGTGATCTATCGTGTAATACCCAAAAAATTTTGTCAGTGGAAATCTCATATCATATCAGACCATTTTCAACGAGAACGACCAACGTTGTTTCCACATCGTTAAGTGACAAAAATATGCCAAAACAAGTGTTTTGAATATCGGCTAGTAGTAATTTTAAATTTAAAATAACAAAAATAAAACAAAAAATTGATTAATAAATATCTAGGCTATATTTTTTAAATTTATTTATTGTTATCATATTTTATGTGTAGAACTACATTTTAATTTAAAGTTTTTTTTCTCTCATGTAGGTATTACATTATTAATCAGTTTTTCATATAAACAAGTTCTGCTACGCAAATATTATTTTTTTGAGAACTGTTACTACGTACATAATCATTTTCGTAGTTATTTGAGCCTTACAAATACAAATTTATTGTATATTTAGAACGTTTAAAAAATTACTTAAAAAATTTAACGTACTAAAAAACTTAACCATATTTACAATTATAAATTCACACAAATTACCATGTACAATGTGACCTTAGAACGGGGTACCCCAGTAAGCTCACATTCTTTTCAACAATTGTAAAATATATTTAAAAAAAAAATGAATGAGTCATGAATGAATAGAAAACAAAAAAAATTTCTCTCGCAACCTGGATCACTTCCTATTTTATCATTCTAATACCATGTTTTAGATAAATTCATTCAGTGTCTGAAAATAATATACTTCATGCAAGTTTAATTCTAAAATCAAATGTATATTATTAATTGATTTCAATAATAATTTATCAAAATATTCGCTATTTGGATTATTAATGAAATCACGATTAAAAATCAAATATCCTGTTTAATCAATCCGATAAAACAGTGGCACAAACCAATTTCAATTTGATAAACTGAAAAATAATTGCGAAATACGGACACACCAATATTTATTTAATTTAAACTGTAAATCGGAAGTTTTTGCTCCAATTTCGGAAACAGTATGGTGATAATAATTAACACGTTTGTTTGTCAGCGAATTGATTTTATCGATATCTGTAGTCTGAGTCAATTATATGAATTCATCGAAATGATTAATACATTTGCTCTCATTTAGTCTGCGATTTTCATACCTTTGTTATATTATATAATAATTGGGAGGATAATTAACGATGAGAGAGTTGAGATATTCATTATTAAATATAATAAATTGGTCATACGCGGAATTAAAGTGATGTGATGTGCATAGGGTGACATCATTACGCGTCAAACGTTTTACGAAAATTGTAGGTACATTGCGCTACTACTCACATTAAAGAAATAAAGTAAAATATATTTTTTCTCTGAGTACTGTACGTAAGTACATTGTATTTATCTTGGTGAAGTGGTTAACAACCTTTTTATAGTGATGACGGACACTGTAATGTTGTCTAAAATGTTGGCTAAAGAATAATGTAGCCTAACACGGTATAATATCCTTCAAAAAAGTACTACAATACTTTTGACAGCGAAAATGTCAAATCATATCCGAACAACCTTTTTGTTTTTTTTGATAAAAAATGTTAATTCCTTGTTCTTCTCCTCGTGCCCTTTTCGATCGAAGGTTCAATGTAATATTCACCCCGCACGATGAAGCTCGGCATAATTCGGACTTCTACCAATTGAAGAGGGCAGTAATCATTATTTTTATTTTATTTGTAACATCGACCGCATAATTATGAAAGGCATCAATCAGCGTGTGATTAACACCAGATATCATAATGTAATGTTTTGTGATTAACAACCCCTGTATGTGTAACGTGCTGTTTGTATAGTACGCATATATATAATTATATATACAGATTGACATTTTTATACGGCTTTTTCAATTTAATTTTTTTTTTTAACTAAGTCAACATAAGGATGGGGTGTTTCAAATAATTTGAAAAATTCATCAAATTTCCATGAAGATTTTCAAGTACTGTGAATTTTCTACTCCACTTTTATTTCTATATCATTAATAGTCAGTGGTTTCAAAAAACTGAAACAATAACAGAACTTGAATAGATCTTCACAGAACTTGAAAATCGACTTTGAAATTTGATGAATTGTTCAAATTCTGTGAAACAACCCGTCCTTAGTGTGCCTACGAGAAAAATATATTATTAGAAAATAAAAACAGTAATAGGGAATAAGTATTTTAATGTTTCTTAAGTAAGAGAAAACTTTTATCTTTCTTCCTTTTCCCCATCTCTTTTCTTTCCCCGCCCAACTAAAAACCGCCCAACTCACTTAATTGAGGATGCCATAGACTGGCTTCGGGCGGTCAGGAGCAGTATGGACTCTGATATTTACATAAAAAAATACGTGTATTTCGTAAAGTGTAACATCCTCGGCTGATTACTTGATGAAATAAACTAAGGTACCCACGTTTAAAATAGAGTCAAATACAACGTCAACAGCAAATAACATTCCATCGCATCACCCGCAAAGGGAAACTTTCAGGCAGCGATACGTTCTTAAGCCTTCAAGAGCTTTCGAACGTCAGCTTCTCGCGTGTACGACTCGTTCATGTATGCGAGCTTCTGATCATTTTAGGCCACATACACTAGTCTGTTTATTTCTTCTGCTGTTTAAGTGATATGTTGGGTGAGTCGGTCAGTAATTTATGTTACTTGTGCGGGGAATTACATATAATAAAACAATTAAAAATTCTCATCGTGAGTTTATTATCTCTTGGGTGTTACATTTAATTTATATATTTTTTCAAGATTGCGATTGCGAGTCCTAGCTTAGAAAGAAAAATAATGTACCTCCCACTACCAATAATGTAACGCTCACTACCAAAAATGAAACGCTCACTACCAATAATGTGACGCTCACTACCAAAAATGTAACGCTCACTAACAATAATGTAAAGCTCACTACCAATAATGTAACGCTCACTACCAATTCGATTGTAAGATACAAATATTTTTTCTCTCCATAAACAATCTTAATACAAATTATAAGAAATGTTTGTAACTCAAATCGTAATACATTTGGATTCTACTAGTCTTACAAACTGAACTCCCAAAAACATAAGCCACTGTAAACTGAAGTAGGTATGAAACATTTCTAAATTATATTTAAACATTGATAAAAGTTGTTCTAATGCACATCTCTTAATATTATCAAATAAAGTAACTGTGTGTTTGTGCGCCTAGTCCTTCGCAACGGATTTTAAAAGGATTTTCACTCTCATTTACATAATTTTTCCGAAAGATTTGTATATTTTAAAAATAGGAGAGAAAAGGTTTTTAATCAAGTCGTAAATAAAATATTTTCGGGGGCTTATATTGCTAACGCTGGCTAAAACTTATGAGATACATCAAGATAATGTACTATGGAATTGTATATTTTATAAAGTATTATATATTCCGTGATGGCATATGTCTAAGAATAACCCCCAGCAACGCCGGGTACACCTCAGCTAGTTAGTAGATACATTTGACTCATTTTTCACTAAAGTTAATATTTTGTCGTATATCTTGCTTTGTACAAAACGAATTAGCATTAAATTCTGTCAATCTTAACATTATGTATGATCAGAAAAAAAAGCGATTTCCAAACAAAAATCTGAAACAGAAAAATCAGAAAAGGATACGGTCACATCTAGGACTCGAACCCAGGACCCTTGCCTTGCCGGGACACCGCTCTACCACTGAGCTAATGGGACTCTATCCACTTCGGTCACTTTTAACTGTATCATACTTCGAATAAGAACTACCAACGATGTCTTCATTTTTTCACCGCACATTATTTATTGGCAACTATCTTTATGTATGATCGCAAGATTCAACCCGAACTAAATGCAATCTAGACAGCGTCTTTTTTTTTTAGATAAACCTATCTTATTTTTTAATTTTATGTTAATGTGCGCCATCTATTGACTTTTCTGCAAGTCTATGATGAATATTTATTTTTTAGAATAATTTTATTGACTAAAAACTCAAATTGTTATATTTAATTATTGAAGACAATATTAGCGATTTCTAAACGAAAATCAAACTAAATAAAATATACATTAAAAAAAAAAATCACCGAGAATACTTGTATCTTGATGATATCTAACATTGGCACTAACGTTTAATACCTGTCTACGATCAGTCATGTAAAGATTCAGCCAACTTATATATACAACAATACGAATATACACATTACTAACGTGTTTGAATCAGCTCCTGCTAAAATATTAAAAAAAAATAACTAATTTAAATAGATCCTGATCATAAGTTATACGTTACTCTAGTGCTAATTTAGTAACAGTGCAGTGAAAGTAGTGCATTACTCCACATACGTGTTGTGTTAATTCAAAACCTATTATTAAAAATAATCCGCCATTACCGCTATTTGGTACCTAATTCCACCGAGCACGACTTACTACTCTAGTGTGACTGTGTGTGTGTCCGTACTAGCCGTCAGCGCAAGTACTCACTCCTTCCCGCCGACACAAGTCAGGGCAGCTAAACCTATCTCACCAGCTACTTTATCATGGACTCCTGCGATACATATGCATTCATCACATTAGCAAACAATATTATACGTGATTTAAATACGACCATCATGGATCCCACTAATAAATTTACTAAAGAACAAATGGGTAAATTAACGCCTCAACTCTCAGTGCTATTAGGCAATATTAGTTTGGTTTCCACAAAAGTTGGTTTTCTCGAAGGTGAATTGAATGCCTACAGGAACATTTCACCTAATCATTCCAAAAATTTGTCAACTACCAACATCGAAACGGAACAACTAACAGGAATTTGCGAAACTTTGAACGAAATGGACGAGAGGAAATCGCGATCTAAAAATGTAATAATGTTCAATGTTCCTGAAAGCTCGGGCAATTCTCAAACTGCAACAATGAGCGAAGATCTGAATAATGTCAAGAATATTCTTAACAATGTTGATAATGTAGATACCTCGCTAATTAAAGTGTATCGATTGGGTAAGAAGGACACTAATAAAACACGCCCCATCAAGGTCGAACTGTCAAGTTGATTCTATATATACCGACTTCAGTAAGGCGTTTGATAAGGTCTGTCATAAAATCCTCATTAATAAACTTTTGAAACTCGGAATTAATGGAAACCTTTTATCTTGGTTTAAGAGTTACTTACTTAGGCGTCAGTTAACTGTCTGTATTAATGATCACTTATCCTACATGTTCGAAGCTACCAGTGGCGTACCCCAGGGTTCGCATCTTGGTCCTATACTTTTTAATTTATTCATTAACGACGTAACAAACATATTCACCCGTGTTCTCATTCTAATGTTCGCTGATGATATGAAGATATATAGAATTATTGACAATATAGAGGACTGTCTAACACTTCAATCTAATATTAATAGCTTTAACGATTGGTGTCTTAAAAACAAATTAACACTTAATGTAAAAAAATGTCAACTTATGAGATTCCACAGAAAAAAAACCCATTGTTGTTCACCTACTTTCTCAATAATCACCCCTTATTATCTGTTGATGAAATAAGAGACCTTGGTATAACCTTTGACACTAAATTAACTTTCATTAAACATATTAATAATCTAACCAGTAAAGCAATGCAAATGTTAGGTTTTGTCTTACGGATTTCAAAGGATTTTAAAAATTTAAAAACTGTCAAATTACTTTACACTTCACTTGTTAGAAGCCAACTAGAATTTAACACCACCATTTGGAGTCCTTATTACAGTGTACATGAGAATTCCCTTGAGCGCGTCCAACATAAATTTTTACGTTATATTAATTTTAAATTGGGAATACTCATCGAAAACATTAATTACCCCTCTCTGTTACATTTATTGGGACTCGATACATTAAAAGAAAGAAGAATTTGTTTTGACCTATTTTATTTATTTAAAATCATTTCCAACCTGTTGAACTCCCCTGAACTTCTTTCGCTAATATGTTTCCGTGTACCTAGTCGATCAGTTCGTTTCAAATTACCTTATCACTGCAACAATACAGGATCTAACGCTGAACTCAATTCCATAATGAATCGCCTACATGTACTTGGTAATAAATATGTTTTGGATGAATCTATAAACATTGCTAGTTTATCCTCATACAAACACCACCTAATTAAAACTGTATGTCAGCGCTTCTCTGATTGAATATTACCAAATACAGTTTTAAAGTATTAGTTTATCCGGGATTTATTGTAAATTAATTGTTTATATATTTATATATACACATTGTTGCATTGTATTTATAATAACCATTTCTATTGTTCTCTTTTATGTATTTTGTATTTATATTTTTTTATCTATGTATATTCTGTATTTATAATAAGTAAAAAAAAATGTTATTCTTTTGTAAAAGCCGCTATAATCGGCGTTAATAAATAAATAAATAAATAAATAAATAACTTTTAGGATCATGACTATATTTTGTTTTACTTATCGGCAGCACCCACAGTTACCATCTGACTCCATATTCATAGAATCCATACTCAAACGGTCTACTTGTTAGCATGTTGACTCATCATCACTTACCCAACCATGTCTACATTCCAAATTGGAATATTTTGGTTTCATAGTCAGTAACAGTTCTTGTTCAATTCAACTTCCATTCACCTCTCTGAAAAAATGATAAACTTAACCTAAAGACCTGAGATACTTCAAAGAAAAACATGAAAACTTAAAGAAAATATTATTAAATGCTTAATTTAATATCATAACAATGAAGTAAACCCTCTGACAAACAGTTTTATATCATATTATTAAAAAAAAATCAATTAAAAATCACAAAATTGCGAAGTTCATTAGTGGGTAGATCAGATTGGAAATAGTTTGTACAAGTCAAATATGCGTCTTCAGGTACACAATTTTAACATTAATCTCATTCCCCTGTCTAGTCTGTATTTGACATTATAACCAGTCAATATATTTTTAACAAAAATATAAAGCTTCAAATATCATGCCGTGAGCCAGATAAGGATAAATTTGTAAACATTATGTCATCGCCGTTATGAGTGAAGATTGAGAATGAGCGAAATGACTTAATTTATATTAACGTTTTCAATATGTAGTTATAAAAGAAAATACCATTTGTGTGAGTGATAACCTAGAGGTAGTCATGCCATGCTATCTTTTAACTGGTTCGGTTTTATGTAATAGAATATTTTACCCTATTTGAATTTGTGTGTGGAAACCATAGGGCGCAAATACAGCCAAGCTGCTTCCAAATAATAATCCGTCAAAACAAAAATAAATTTCCATCCCTCAAAGGAAAAATTCAATCCCCTACGAGACGAAAGGGTGGAGTACCCACGAAGTATTCGGATAAAATAGAAAAATGCTCTCACATTTGAATTTATATGGGAAATCATGTGCCTTGTGACGATATTGCGAGCCATTTTATTCCTCGACAAATAATAGTATAAAATATGAGATTTATACGAAAAATAGTTTTCATATTATACATTTATTAAATTTTTCGTAGGATGTCATGTGTTTAGTGCTCAGTCAACTATTACCTAAGCGCTTATCTGTAGGTAAGATACTACCATAATATTTAGACGATTTTATGAAGACCCTTTACTGACGAACCTTGATTGCGGGTAAAATATACGTCATGGGTAAATAAAACACTCAAGATTTATATCAATTCTTGTTCCAAAATATCCTACCTTCATTTAGTATCCTTGGTGATAAACATTAAATACCCAGATGCAATGATAGCCATATAGATAAATGCAATGATAGTCAGTCATATAGATAGATGAAATGTTAGCCATGTAGATAGATAAATAGCAAAATAGGTAGATGCAAAGATAGCCATGTAGATAAATGCAATGACAGTCAGTCGTATAGACAGATGCAATGATAGCGATGTAGATAGATACAATGATAGCCGTATAGATTGATACAATGATAGCCATATAGATAGATGGAATGATAGACATATAGATAGATGTAATGATAGCCATGTTCGACGGCATTAAAAGAAGAGAAGCTGAAATACCTATGCTGGGCTGGGCTATACTTTGGGCTCATCTAACAGAATGTATAAATATTCTGGAACAAATACAGGAATAATTTCTCAGAAATATTCCTAATATCTTTTTACGGACACAAGGAACTTCACCCAATTTCGTTCACGGATCATTGGATGGATCTTTTCGAGGAAATAAACGAGAGGAAACTATCGAAAAGAAACAGGTAAGAGGGGTTGGTAGTAATCTGGGGGTCATTTTGTTTAGGAGTGACGTATGTATTATTTATTCCACTGCGGTGCAAGGCGAACCCGCCATGCAGTAGGTGGACAGGCGCACACGCCTCGAAGACCTAAACAAACCTCACCCCACTAAGCCGGGGATTCTTGCTAAGTCATCAAACGTAGCGTACTTTGGGTGACCTATGGCAAAGGTGTTCGTTATAAAATAAATGGTTTCCAGGGCTGCGATTCCCATACTCGCCTCTCTAATTAACTGACTAAAAATCCTCAGCATTCCACTATCACATTTAACAACTCTCCTCCATAAATATGAAGAAGGCTTGGCGATATGACAAGTATCTACCACCCAGGAAATCTCAAACCATTTTCAAATACAGATGTCACTTTTAGTCCTCATGAATCCCATTTAATTCAGATATTCAATTTCGGTCCGCGTTCAAAGTCGAATCACCTTGCCTTTATGTTCACTCAATCACATCATTAACTGCAAGCCGGTGAAGTCACGTGACCGCGTAGTGACTAGTCACTAGTGACGTCACGTCCGCCGGGCAAACAACTGATTGGATCACTCGGTTGGAATCATCGGCAGTCCGGGCACATCACGCTGGCGCTGGCGCTGGTCTGGCGCGGCGCTCGTTTGGCGTCGTTTGAATGAAACCGAAGCAGGCGTGATTGCGTTTTACAAAAGTAGCCGCTGCAGTTGAATACTGGCCAAATAAGTAACTCGGCGGTGTGCGGTTATTCAGGTGGAATCGATAAATGACTCAATGAATGTATCGTGTATGTGACGTACAAATAATATGACACATATATATTTTAAATAAATTATGTAAATTACATATTTTGTGATTTTCTCAACATACATAATAAGTTTATGGTAATATGGTAGTAGTACACGATTTAAATTATTGCTTTTTGTAACAATCTAACTCGAAAAATTATAGGCCGATATCAAAGCTTTGCATTGTCAGTAAGGTTTTTGAAAAACTTACGTATGAACGAATTTTCTCGGCAGTCAATGGCCAACATGGATTTATGAAGGGAAAATCTACAACCACTAACTTAACGGCATTCACCAAATCCATACAAGACAACACAGACCAACGAGTACAGGCAATATTTACAGACTGTAGCAAAGCTTCTGATTCAGTAAATCACGATATCTTATTGATCAAGCTTTCATAAATCGGCGTGCATGGAGACCTTCTCAGATGACTCTGGTATTATATAGCAAACCGCAGCCAAGCAGTAGTTATTGGTGCATATAAATCTGATTGGGTAACCATAACACTGGGAGTACACCAAGGATCATTATTGGGACCATTACTCTTTAACTTATATATTATTGACATTGAAAAATGTTTTCACCATTGAAAAAAATTACTATACGCAGATGATATGTAAATATTTTTTTCTGTCACGTGCAACTTCAACTGTACCCGCATTCAAGATATAAATCGTCTAAATATTTATTGTACTCAACACAACGTTCAAATAAAAGTTTAAAAATGCGGCCTCATTAGCTACACCCGAAATAGAAACTCGGTTTCTTTTAATTATACTCTTTACGGCATCATAATGACGAAAATGACGGAAACCAAGGATTTGGGAGTAGTGTTAGACCCAAAATTACTTATTGAACGTCATAGGTACTTGGCTTTGTACTCAGAACACGTAAAGATTTTTAAAAAGTAAACATAATGATAATGCAGCTATTTGAAGTACGTTTCTCAAGTCTGGAATCCAAGATATATTACACACATTGAAATGATCGAGAACGAACAAAATCGTTTTCTACGATAACTTGATTTTCGGGGCTATCGGCCTTTTTACGGTTTTCAGGGTTTCGATACTGAAAAGTCGTAAAAAATCAGCAAACGTAATATTCTTTAAAAAAATAGCCACCTCTACGATACAATGCCCGGAACTTATTCAAAGAATCCAATTGAAGGATCCCTAGGGATGTAAGTTATTTTTATTTAAGATTAATAAAAATAGGACCTTACCATTAAAATATTTTGCATGAAACCGTTTAAAAATCTTATAAAAACCATTTTTGAACTATAAAATTAGCGGTAAACACCAGCTTTTAGTTTAATACGGTTAATTAGTAACATCCCGAGGAATTCCTCTAGAGACATTTGAGATTTTAGTAATTCGTTCATCAGAAATAATTAAAATAAACCCCACGGAAACATCGTAAGTCCTTCCATTATGCCAATCCGCGCGTAGAATATTGTTTATACACGACTTCATCACTTATGTCGTTAAGTTTCCCATTTTATTTTAATGATTTGATAGGTCCAATATACCAGGACCGCGCGTTACATAATTTTGTACACGGCTGCTTCACTTACGTGGTTAAAATTCTGGCTTTATTTAAGGGTATTGTCTCGTCTAAGAAATCAGACCCTTTTCCTTGATGTATTTTATTGCAATAAATTGATGATAAGAAGAAGAAAGTTGTTTTTCTTGCGGTCCAACGGTGTTTTCGTACCACGATTGTAGAAACACCGTCGTTTCACATAAGATTGGAGTAAGGCTTTTAATCCAAATTTGAAAGATAATAGTCTTTGGATTTTTTTATTGTACAGATTTAATAGAATTTGTATATTTCATGTAATTTTCCATATAAAACTCCCAAATTCTAATTCATTATAATATACACAAATTAAAATGAAAGAACTAGGAAAATAATATTATGTGGCGTAAAATAATACAACATAGGGAAAAAATACAAATTACACAGATAAACTTTAATAGAAATGAAAATAAAAATTCAACCAAATATATATACAAAAAGATTTTTGAAGAAAATAAATTTAAAAGTAGGATTAAAATACATGTAAAATTATTTATGTAAGAAAAACATTTTAGTGCATGATTAACGAAATGTTAACATAAAGTACTCTATCGGAGATAGATTAAAGCTTCAAGTTATGTTCTGATTCATATTCTCCCATGACGTCCTTGTGGTAACGTTCCTTGGCTACGAATCTAGAGGTCGCCGTTTCAAATCCCGACACATGTAAATAAACTTCATTTGATTATTTTTTTAATTTTACAATTTATTATTTTATATCAACTATATTTGCGGCACGTCCCAGAGCGGTCCATACTTTCAATTCAAGGATATCGGTGACCAGGGGGCCTACTCTGTATCTTTCGGGTTAACAAACCGGTTAGTTCGTGGTTTAACCTTTCCTTACCGGTGCTGTTAACTGAGTGAATATCGTCTCTAATTAATAAAATATCTCTCAGTAAATATACTAAACAGTTGATTTTTTTTGGTATTCCTCCGCAAAAAAAAATATTTATTGCATTAAGTAATTACAATAAATAAATATTTGTGTGTATTGAGTGTGTAAATTTTAAAGAGTTTTTGTACACCGTAAAGGAAGGGTTAATATGGGTTTGCGACGTTGATAAACCAGCGGCAGGAAAGTTTCGAAAGATACAAATTAGGCCCCCAGATATGAACAACCGGGGAATTCCCGCATTTTCCCGTCACCATCTCCTTCCAACCCCACTACATTCAGCCTTCCCAAATGGGGGATGTCATAGTCTGTGTTGACTCGACCTCCTAATTGTCCTAACTTGCTTGAATGAGGTTTTTATACCTCCTTCTCTCCAGCGTTCAGTTTCGCTTTTGCAAAATGACATCGTGCTGGGCCTAGCTAACTCTGAATATCCCCTGCCCCTGTGATATCGCACACAGTAAAATAAGGCTTTCGCTTTGGAGTTGATCTACAATAAATCCCTTAACTTCACGTTGTGTGATTTGTTAATTCGAAGCCCACCGTTATGGGGTGGTAGGTATTTAATGTCTCCTTTCCATGGTAACTCCCGGTTCTTTTTAGCCAAAGTGTGGGGAAAACGTCCATCGACCCTCAGCGAGTTTTACAAGAAACGAGTACGTGTCTCACCTAACTTTCGAATACTGGACCCTATTACTAATTGACCTAACAGTTTCTAACATATCTCTACAATTGCCTTGTATCCCCGCCCTTATCTAATGTCCCCGTGTTTATAAATTCTAGATTGTGACATAGAACCGTACCCCCCACCCCCCCCCCTCTTGTGTACGCGCTATTAAACCCTTCGTTGAATAGGGTGTTGTTTCCGCATAAGTACTGGGACTCCCTCGTCGACCTCTGTAATGGTGTACTGAAACTAGAGAGATGGATTTAGCTGTGGTTAGTAAACTTTGGATATTGCGGATGGGAGTGGAAACGAGAGAAAAGGAGATGGAAACGGATTGAATGACGAGAAAAGAGTTTTTGCAAACTGGGTCGGCACCTCACTGCCCCAAATGAAATGGTCGCTATTCTTCCAAATGCAAAACCCCAAGAACCAATACGTGTCTGGCTTTCCCCGAGGTCTGGTCTAACTTCTTCTTATAGTCGCCCTGACACCTCCGGACCGCTCACGTCAGAGGGAGAGGTAATACACCTGTTGGAATATCCCAAATCACCCCGCCCCGCTTCCTCCGACGGACTACGTTACTGACTGTAAAAGGGGAATTTTCATTGCGTCCCTTGTCATGATGCTAAACGCGTGCATGTTTCAAGTAGGTTTTTTCTGGTCGGGCTTTCAACGTCCACTAGCCGCCAGGCCTACTATCCACCTCACGAAGGCTGCTGCAAAGGATCTCGAGGGATTTCCAGTCGAGTTGCATCAACCTCCGGGTAAACCCCGCTTTAGTATGTGTTCGTCCTCCGATTTTGAACCCTCGTTCATCACGCCGACGTCCCCTCCACGCGATTTTGAAAGACTTGGAGCCCGTTCAATTAAACGCCTTCGCAGCGAACCAAGGCCCAAACATTCCAACTTGACATTAATTTTCATACTGCCTCTCGTGTCCTCTCACCCGACCCGGCCCCGCGAAAAGGGATGACCTTCCGGACTCTTCCGTGATTCTCCATACAACGTTGACGCCCCGAAATCGCGTGATGAGGAAAGTAGAAAATCTTCTGAGCTGAGGAAGTTGTGTGCTTTCCCAAGACAGCTTACGGACAACATACTCCAACGGTGAGTACTAAGCCGAGGCCAAAGGTATTTGGGAATTTGTTAGTGAACATATAAGGTTATACAAATATTATTAATTTAATTTTTTTTATTTGTTTTGAGCATGAGTTGGTTGCAGCTAGTCGCTTCCATGTTGATTTGAGGTGCCCCTGCGCGGCTGCCAACTCGGTAGAATGTACGACTTTTGTCGTCAGACACGGACGTCAAGTGATTTATGGGGGTCCCTTTTCTTCCTTTTGGGTCGTGCGTCGACACTAACTGCTTACAAATAAGTAGGTCATTGGCCTCGTGCTAAACACAGCTGTTAGAAGCAAGCAAACAGTTCTAAATGTGATACTATCTTATCAGTATCGCAGCCCCGTCCGAGCTGCTGGTTGCAGCCCCATCTTCGTCGCAATTTTAACGTTCTGGAAATATATATTCATGCAAGGTCACTTACCCAAAATCGTAATATTACCAATCCAGTCGGGATATCGACGACATGTACATTAATCCACGTCCAAGGAACTCATGAGGTAGGAATGAGTAAATACCCCTAAACCATTAAGGGTTCGTATTAAATTCGAAACCGATTTCCTATGTCACCCTTCTACTCGCCAGTAGAAACTATAACCATATTGAATCTAATTTTTCTAGCTAAAATTCCTACTTCCATACGCCGCCCCGAAGGTAGCACATAAATTACCGGATACTTGATTTCGGAATGTTTAAACGGATCATTTCTTTCAATAGAAGGTCTCTTCCTTTTCTAACTGTAAATTGATAGTTGACATGCATAGGTATCTGTTGGCCTCCACTGTACCTAGTCTAGATGTCTCTCCCAATCGACTATCCCAGAGTATCTAAGTAAGTATTTGCCGAGATCTACCCTGTTTTTATTTCCCGTAAGCAACTCTCGAAGGTTATTAGCTAGTATTTCATTACCCCTTTGAGTATGAGCGTTTAAAACACGGGAGTAACTCAGCCGTGTTTTATTGCGAACTATCGATAATTTGTATAGCGCCGACCTCCTATGGAGAGTCACCGACCCCCTCCCCCTCCCTAGAACCTTTCATATATTATTTGCCACGTTCACTTCGATTTTTTCACTAAATTCTTATATCGTGTAAACCGTTAAAATCCTTCCCGTGCTCGCAAGGAAAAACACTGTCTCTTCAATTTCACAATAAATTTGGAACTTTGACTTAGCCGTTTTCGTCTGGTCATTTGATAATTATTATGGTTCTCTATTTTTTTTTCCTCTAATGGCACACGCGTTATTATTAAACATTACTGCAGTTGAGTTTCATCGTTTTATATTAGTCTAAACCAATAGACTCCAACCCGTGAATTTAGTATTGTCTAATTATGAGTTTACCCTTTTTTTTGGTTGAATCTAATTAAATTTTAAAACACTTCAATTATTTCAATTAATATTTAAACCACAACTTCACTATATTTAAAAGTCTATCAGTTTAGTTTAAAAATAGCACACAAAAAAAGCTGTCGCGACGTAAGGATCTCGAAGACCGACTCCAACCAAGTTAAAACGAAAAAAAGCCCTGATTTCCTCCAAACAACGCTATTTAATAATGTCTTTTCGAATAAATCGACTTAAAATTTGTGCGACTTTCGCCTTTATGAATTCGAGGTTTCACTTCCCGTTAAGTTTAGAATTGCATAACCCCGTTTCAGGGTTTTTGGTTCCCGCCTTCCGATTTGAGGTACACCTACCAACCTGTCGAGGCGGGCACAGGCGCGTACTCGGTGGTCTGACCTCCGGGCGCCCTCCCGTAAATGATATACGGCGATGTAAAATTATTTGATTATTTTTTCTCGTACACGTGTTGTGTCCGTAATATTGGCTGATTTCCGGCCTATAGACTAGGTGTAGCTCATTTCCATATCGTTGTCTTTGAAATCTTTCCGAGGAATTCGCTATTGATATCAATAATATAATCGATAAATTATCCTAGCTAACGGAAGCTTCCTTCCTTGTGTGCTGCCTTCTAGCATTTGATCGGTGTCTACACGATCCGTGGGTGATCCCAGGACACATATACCTTCCTCTCGGTGATGACATACGTAGGCATTCGTTCCGAAATTTGATTCGACACGTTTTTTGTAATTTCGCCTACCTGTTTTGACTCTTTTCGTGATATCCGCCGCAACTCTTCTGGTAATCTTTCGTAACCCATCGCTGTCCACTACCCGAGTCGTTGAAACCTCTTCCATCATGAGCTAAACTACCTTTCGGGTTTCTTTTCGATTCCTGGTCCTTTCTTTTCGGTGATCTACGCCCAGTACATCCCTGTTTTTACAGTTTTTTGCGTCTAGTTTTAGCCCAACCCATATACTCTTTTCTCGCTTCATCTAGGAATTTCAATATATTATCCTCGTAACTTTGTTTACGCGCAAAAAAGGTCGTAAAATTTTGATCGTTAATCAAAGACTTCGTGACCCATTAACTTTTATGTCTTTTCTTAATTACCCAACTTGCATCTCCCCCGTGTTAATATAATTAGGCAATTTCGGCCAAACGTCCTATCTTAAGTTAAAATTTGTGTTCACTGTGGCCACTTGAAACAGCACTCAGAATTCCAGCGAACGTAAACAATTCTCTCTACAAGGATCAACTCGTAATATGTCTTCTGGACCAAAACATTCTAAAACACCCTCTTCTTTCACCAAACCGTCCCCCCCTTTTTTCGTTATCGATGGTTGGGTATCGCTTTGTTTCTGCCTTAGAATGCAAATTTATCGTCGATTCCCAAGTGCCTTTGCATGCGTCGTGGGACCGGATCTCAAGGTTAACTCAACAGTAAATCAATCTCGAGTGTATCGTGTCTTAGACCGCCCTTAATCTTCGTGATTGGCGAAAAATTATTTAAGTGATTTTGGGAATGATCTGATTCGTTGAAACCCAGCGCGCCCCTTTTCAATTATTACGTGGTTAACACCTATTACCGACGTAGGTTTCTATAATGAAGCTTCTAGTATGTCCCAAAGATGTCCATAGTCTGTTCGTTTCTCCCTATTCTCTGAACGTATTTTAATTTATGAAAAAAAAATTCTTTACGTTCTTTTACCCCAAACAGGTCCATTACAAGTCTCACTGGCTCTCTCAGTCTAATTTGGGACTCTTATGCGGTATCAACATAAAAAGATACCTACTTCATATCCTTTCTTTTTCTTATTTTTTTTCTATCTAAGTACCTACGATTTTTGATGTCCAAAGCATTCCTCAAATCGGGCTTGCCATTGTTCCACTCGCTTCAAGCAGTTTGAACTGTTGTTATCATAAAAAAAGCGTTTACGAAATAACTACAAACATCCTTCCAGTTGTCACAAGTAACATTAACATTACATTAATTCTCTTTTCAGGATATTCAAACTTAACCAAGCGTAATGAATTAGTTTTCTTCGACATTTTGCTATATTGTAGACATTTAATTTAATGCTACAAAATTTACTTGGATGTGGGTAAATTTTGGATTCTTACTAATAATTACGATTTAAAGTATAATTAATGACAAAATTAGCGTTCTTGATTTGGTGTCTTGGTGTCGAATTTGAAAGCCTTTTTCTCCGGCTCTTTGGAACCGAACAGACTGAAATTTTGTATATGTAATAAACATCTAAAGTGAAATCAACGAGAAAATCGCAGTAAAGTGGGATTTGTGGAAAAATCATCATTCCTTTGGACACAAATGCAAGGCTTTGCGTCGAACTTTGAAAGCCGTTTTCTACGCAGAATGTATTTATTGACTGGATAAAATCAACTGCATTACATGAACTAAAATAATGACTCCTCATAATAAAATTCTACAAGTACATTGTCCTACTGCATCAAACTGGCAGATGATAATGCCTGTCACGGGTAAGAATAATGACATAGCAGAAATTGTTTACAAATAAACTGTTTTTTTGTAGATCGAATGAATGTATAGACGAAATACCATAAATTAAATTGAAATTCTACAAATTAAACTTGATAACAAAAGTACAAGTAACTGATTTAACTCCATCTATGAACGAAAAGTTACTCGTCGTCTCGACGAACTTGTTATATTTATACATATTATTGAACGTTAAAAGGTTGAAGAGATGATTACATTGGCAGCTTCATGAATATTGTCTATGTTTATGATGTTTTTGACATTTCTACGGTTCTAGTGACATTTTTGTACTCGTCATTTTGTTCATTAGTTTCGAGATCTAGAACTGAAGAACGAAATAGTGGGTTATGAACGGAGACACAATGACTACCAGCCGACATACTAAGAATTTATCAAGCCTAAAATTCTCGACGAAGTCTTCGTCTGTAGCTAAAGAATCGAGCCTCTGATGGAACGTTCTTGTAGGTCTCAAAGCAACTGCTTCAGATTGCTCTACAATATGTATTGCAGCCAACATCGCCAGTAAATCAGCAATTATATGGGACCTTAAAACACCTTTCTAGAAATATACGATGCTTATCCTGCGAAGAGCGAGCGGAAAACTATCTTAAGTTAGAATAAAATAGACTAGAATTTTACTGCCATCGAAGACAAGTTGTTTTCGACTGATACGACCAACACGTCATGTTAAATAAGTTTACACCTTCGACGAGACTCGAGATAAAGTAAATCGACCAATCTATGAATGGTCCCCTTGATTAGAGAATTGGTCCCCTGAAGAAATTAAAGGTATCCCTGTTTTCGAGCACACGCTACAACTGAAAAAATATTTTTTTTGATAAAGATTAAGATTTATCTATTCTATATTTGGAACCTGGAATTCCAAAGTTCTTATAATATAATTGGTGCCATCAGTTTTCTTTCAAATTTATAAGTCACATTTCTAGGTATTTTCTGTTTGGTTCCCATATCACACTTCTTTTGGTTTCTCTCTCCAATATGGCTGGCCAATAGTTGGATTAAAGTTACCCATTTCCCCTGACATTTACGAGTAAATTATCTAATCTTTGCCTAACAAAGTTTAATTCTTCACCTCGAGTGGACGCAAATAGTCCTATAAATAATAAACCTTTAAGCTCAGCTTTGCCCGCTTAGCAGGACAAAATTTACACAAGAAGAGGCACTATCATCATCTAATTTTTTATCCAAAAATTTGAAAGAACTATTATGGATGCAGCAAGAAATAAAAAAAACTCTCAAATATATATAAAGATCAAGACCGACTTCAGTACAAATTTTGAAGGGTCACGTGACCTATCTTTACTATAGTCAGTGCGATAGTAAAGATATGTATTATACGATATATTAGTCGTACGGGTCGTAAACGTTCTAGTGTCTTCTGTCTTTTTCGTTAACTTGAAATACGTGTGAGAAGGAACAAGAAGATCGTTAATGACGTTCGGACGACCTATCTCTGGAACTATCATAAATCTTATTAATTAAATAAATCTCTTAAAAAATGTTATTTGATTAAAATTAAATATGATACAAAAAATAAGGCATTTCAACTAATAAAAATGTGTATTAAAAAAACTATGTTTGATGATTATTCTGCAACCATCTCCTACAAAGAAAGAGTAGTTCAATCATCATTTCCCTCCGCCATGTTATCAGTTAGGACACCCTGAAATCAATAATGATTAGATTGATTGAATACATCAGATCTATTCGATCAATTAGCGCGTGGGACCGACCCTACTTTATGTAATGGCCAGTAATGTACACAGGCATTGAACTAGACATTCGATAACTATATTGGGCGACCTCTCGTAGAATTATGATATTAATTATGGGCCTGATTAAATCATTGTTGATTGGAATCTTATAATATTGGTAACTAATTGTTTCGATCTTTCAAAATAGTTATTGAAATATCAATAATGATCATGTCGATAATTTAAGACTAAAGGTAAGGCTGTCTGATTAGTTCAAAATAATTCAATTTTATTTTGGAACCAAAATTGTTGTGCAATGGGTTTGTGAATACGAGAATATTTGAAAACGTATTTACAGCGGTTAACTAAATAAAAAATACTATCAATTTTCTTTCAACCACTAGCACTACAATCACGCAATATAAATAGGGGTTAATGCTAGAAGTGTTTGCCATTGGTTCACGCTAGCTTTGTTCAATTCCCCGCCAAACACAGAGCCAGGATTCATTCTAGGCCTTGATTCTCGATGAAGTCATTCCACTCGAACAACGAGTGGTTAGACCCACTATTATAAAGTTGGTACTGACCTTCACAACATTTCATTTATTTATAATTTTACTTGTTTATGTGATTTTTTTTATATTTCCTATTATCATTACGTACCTATCATATTTATTTTTTAATTTTGTATTTATTTTTCAAATTTTGTTTTTTTAATGTAATAGTTGAATACATATCGGGAGTTTACGATCAAAGAAGCCTATCTACAAAAACATAGCTTTGTGATAAATGCATATTATGAAGATTGGAATGCTCAAATGCCTACATGTATGCCCAATTGTATATCTTAAGCTGCTGTATATAGATAGAGCTTCGTGTCATTAATAATTATGATTATGACATTACTAAACCAAACTTAACTAAAAACACCAATTTATTTTAGCTAGGCCCCTCTGATTTAATTATTAGATTTTTTAAAAGTTCATGTTCTCATTAGGTACCTAACTAATTACGTTTATTGTTTTTTATTTTGTGTTTATTTTTTCTATCCTCGTTTTTCTGTAATAGTTGAATACATATTGGGAGTTTTGTATCACATAGCTTTGTGATAAACGCATATAAATATTGGGATTCTCATATGCCCACCTGTATGCCCAACTGATATTCCCACCTGTATATTAGCCCCTTATATAAAACGTGTAATGTAACAGACTGAGATTGCACCATCCTCTCAGTCCTGCTAAATTAAAAACTTAAATAAAATAAAATACAAGTTTGAATAGTAAAACGCATAAAAAATCCATACATAATTTAGAAAATGATAAATTGACAACTTCAGCTATAAACAAAAAAGGATGGCCTTAAGAAGCCAAAAATGAAAGACTGGTAAAAGTAAATTAGGGTTTTTTTCTAAATTCTTCAGCGATAATTATTAAGTTCTCACTTACTGACCGAGAAGGAAAAGTCCAACAAACCATTAAAAAGGCCGACAATTTATTTGTAGAGCTGGGGTCAGGCTTAATTTTTCAAGTGCAGACAAAACAATTTACACTGAGAAGTGTGAATTGGAATAGGCCGCAACTTATTTAAATGTGTAATCAAAAAAAAACTTTTGGAAGGTCGCAGCTTTTTGAAAAGGGTAAATTTATGTAGGTATTCAGGAATAATAAATGTTATCCAACGAAATGTTATTGTTATAAGCTTGATGCGGCAATTAAAGTTTTTGAACCCTTATTTAGAAAACGACGTATTTATTTTAATAAATAACAGTTTTAAATTTGTCACTTTTATTGTTATCATGTTTTTTTTGTCAGTGGTAACACGTTTTTAATATCAGTGGTAACACTTTTATCGTGAGTGGTAACATGTTTTTAGTAAGTAAATTAAAAATAAAAATAAAAATAAAACCTACACGTGACACACAAAATCAATATAAACACACATCACTCACAAAAACACAAGATTTTATTTGAAATGTATTATTTTCTCTTTAAATGTATTATGTAGATTATATTTTCATATTATAAAATGAAGGCCTCAGCACGGGCAAGCCACCCAGTGAGGCCAACATTGGCCAAATAAAAAAAAATATATGTATATGTATATATATGTGGCAACATGCTTTATAATTTTCTTCTACTTCGCAGCATTCTCCAACACTGTGGTAATCATAATTAGCTATATTTTATATATTTAAACCTTCCACGCAGATGGAAGTCTAGTGTGTTTTACAAACTTATATCTAGTATCGTCTAAATTCTACAAAAAATATATTTTTATTGATGCTAATGAATTATGATCGTAAATCGTTGTGATTTTGCGTTACAGTGTTCTCATTCATTGCGAGGCCTGTTTGTAAATGGCGTGTTTTATTCCTGGAACTAAGCTTGCTCATTCGATATTAAGCGCTCCATTAATTACAAATAAACTAGGCTGGATCCACGCGCCTTCGCCCGTTCCGATTCGTCAGTATTAATCGGCGGCATCCCGATTTGCGCCGTACATTATTTAAAACAAGGTTCGTCTTAGGCGCTACAAGAATATTGGTTGTCAGTGGCTCAGCAAATGAGAGTTTACAAACCACTACTGAAGAATGATGTCAAAAAATGTCTGGCAAATGATAAACCAATTTGGTTTAAACGTTGTAGAAATAAATAACATTAATTGGTACTATTTAATCTGTAGGAGTACTATTATCTAGGTATAACCAGAAAAAAATATGTTAAAATTTTTTTCATACAGATAACATATGAAAATGTCGACGGTGGCAAAAATATCAGGTAAAAAAATGTAGTCCTGTGTGAGGAAGAAATTAATACAGTTTTGAGATGTGTTATCAGGTGTGATATCTTTCATGCATGCTTTGGATGCTCCGCATCCCTTGTGTTCTAAAGGGAAAAATAATAACTTTTTATTTCATTCCTATTAAAAAGCTCTGGATGTATTTTTTCTATCCGTTAACACAACAGTACAATTGCAATTTAATGACACCGCACCGTTTTCAGAGAACACACAAAACAAAATGACGTGATTAGACTTTTATGTGATTTTAAGATGATGCATGCAAACATTTTTTTTTAAAGAAAGACAAACATTCCCGGGTTACGAATAACTTGATAATATTTGAAAATCTCCTACTTTGTTATCAAATATAGATTTATCGTACCCTGCATGGATTAATTCGGTTAATTTTAGCCAGAGATCAAGAACTGAAGCACGGGTAACATATTTACTACAGCACTTTATTTATAACAACTTGTTTACAATTCTTCAAAATACTGATCGAGATTACCAAATTAATGTTATCACTATTTTATCCGGGGCGCCAAATTATTCAGATCAATACACTAAAAATATAAAAAAATCTTTAAAGTAAATTTAATTAAAGCTTTCCTTCGGGAAAAGGTTGAGCGGTGGTCTTGATAATCGTTCATTACGCCAGTGGCGCACCTCCTTGATAAATTGTCCCCGACACCCAAATTCCAGTATCCATTTATCAAACAGCCAAGTAGATATTCGATTCCTTGTTAGCGTAGATTGTAATGTGGGGAATTCACCCCCACCCGTAACCTCAACCTAAAGGGTGTCTAGATTAATAATCTATTTAAAGTGTTCGGATTACTTATTTGTGGTAGGTATGTTTTTATGATGTTTAAAATGTAAAACAAATACGAATATTGAATATGTAGGTAATTATTTTACACGAGAAAATAGTTTCTTATATAAATTATTTAGGATCATGTTAACAAGCCAAGATAAAAGAGTAAAGTCCAGAACACTAGATCTACGACATGCTAGGTGTTATCAGAAAATGTTGTTAAGTGGACTGATCAGGCTAAAAGTAAAAGATATTGGAAAATATTGGGAACAATTTGGCAACACAGATTTAGTTACTAAACATAGCTATGGGTCAGTAGAAATAGTTAACTATACCCGATCACCTATGCGATTCTGTTTTTTCTCTGAAATCTGTTCAACTTTTTTTTTAAATAAATTCAAAATAACCTACTGCTGTTCGAGTTGAATAGGTAAAAGATGAAAATTAAAAAAAACTCTCCGATTTCCAATTTTAAACATGCGACATCCTGTGGCAGAAAAAATAATATATCCTTCATAATTAGGCCACTAGAAGTCGTTAGTCGTTATACTGACCCGAATATATATATATTGTTGTACGTAAAACAAGTTTAAATTCCATATTTAATTCTGAAAGAATATAATTTTAAGTCCATATTATACTCAACCTACGTGCCACAAATCAAAAGAAAAATTTTTAAATAGGGTTTTCGAGAAAATGTTCAGTCGCAATAATATATGTAACAGGAATGGCTTAACCTGTCACAAGTCACGTGGCGCGGTACTTACGACATAATACATTATGCAATATGTTCTAAGTACATGTCACGGGAAGATGGTGTCACGGTGAGTGATATTAGTCTAAAGACGACTTGCTCTCGAGCATGGTTTGCATACATAACAGGACACACTATCTTCGTATTGTATAATGCAACTATTACTTAGAGAAATACAACGGTCTTAATTATTTAATACCTTGGTACGTGCGATACACTAATTTTCAAATAAATGTCTGGAATGGATTTATAACCAATTTTAATTGTGACCTACGTAGTAAAGCGAAATTTTGCTAGGGAGCCAGATGTCTTAGATTCTAATCATGGCAAAGTACGTTGGAGAGGGTTCAGGAAAAGTTTTGAGATATATTTACACGGAGAAGCGCGGCTTTTACCCGTGGGTATGTCCAACAAACTTTAATCTGTGCATGCTCAGATTCCACTCCCTGCAGCTCTAGAAAGAGGGGTATACCACTACCCAATTTTTAGACTTCTGCGAGGCTATAGAATTCAGCTATATTATAAAACATTCCTGATGACTATCTAATACAACAACATCATGGATTATTCTGTTTTCCTGCTGAAGGACCAACCTGTCAATGGTTCTCCCGGTGGGGAGGAGTATGTTGCTCCAGAAAAAAATGACTTCGGATATACACGTAATCTTTACGTCAGAGAAGAGAGAGTCAAAAAGGAAATTTTTTCTCCGTTAAATTTGGTAAACCTTTAAATTTATCTAATGTAGTATTTCTAGTATGCATTTGACTTATTTGTTTCTAATGGAATTTCTCAGTTTAGTAAATTAAAATAAAAATGCTAATTATCATTATTATCTACATAAATAAATGTTTACTTAACATAAATGATAATTATAATATTTAGATGATTTATATTGCACCATTTTTGGTAAAAAAATACCCTAACCTCTCAACTGTGGATGGGACACCGGGGTCCTCTTTAGTAAAATCGATGATTTTTTTTTGTTTTTAAGCGATTTGAACCCTTATGTACAAAGGAGCTATGTGAATAATAAGTTCATAATTGCTTGCATCAAATAGAGAATAGTAATTATTTGATGTATGCAGCTTCTATGAAGGCTTTGGAAAAAATTATCAACTATTTTTCAGCATGTCTTTTTTTCACAAGGTCACTGACATAATCACAGTTAATATATAATAGGTTAAGGGCGCTGTGCAAATAAACATATTTAATATGTATAATTAATGTAGCTGGCTTAGATTTTGAAACAAACGTTGGTGTGGTAAAGCCGGCATCAAGCCTAGTCTAAGACCGTTTTATGCAAACAAACGCCATGATTTTCTGACCTTACGCGCCGTGTAATATTTACACCACGTTTAAGGCTGTAAGAATTCGTATGGAATCGAAAAATTTCTCGAAGTTTTTATTTAATTTATTTATAAGATATAATATCCAGGATGTCTAGCGCGAACGATTGATAAAGCACAATGTCAAGTTACAAAATCCGTCATATATGTTCAGTTAGCCATATTTGAGAACAGGGTGAGAATATGATTCTGGAAGTCGGTAGACGAAAGCCGCTGCTTTTAGCGCGGCCTCTATGGTGTTGAACAAGCTGTCAGTATGAACAACTTTTTGGATAACAAAGTAAATAAAAATAACTGGCAAAGTAACTTGACTCTTAGAATTGGAATAAATGTAATATACGATGCATAGACTTAATTAATTCATCTCAGACGCTTTGATTCCGTTCCAACTAGGAGAAATAAAAATAAAAGTTGTTTGTTATGACTAAAGACCTCATGAACTAATTAATTCCCTTGTTAGTGTCAAAAAGTACATCAGGACTGCCAATATATATCAAAGTTATAATTTCAATTCGATATTGTCAATTTTTTATTATTTTTAAAGGTTAACTTTTAAGGAATATCATTTCATAGGCAGATGCGCCAGTGTTACAAACGTATGTCCATTTGCATTATCAATATCAGTCTGGATATCAACAGCGCGACCGTGCTCGGGAAATCGGTATAAAATCATCGGTAGTTACGTCTATCGATCCGGTATATACGGTAGAAGCCCAGATTCCTTATCCCCATTTTTTCCATATCTTATTAAACCGCATAAAATTAAAATAAATGTTATTTACTATTCAACTGTTAATACCGTGACAGCTCTTAATTATTGAGATATAAAGAAATTGATTGAGGAAAAAAATATATTTATGAAATAAATAATTTTGACTATCCAAAAATCAAATACTTTAGTGGTCCTTTGTTACCTGAACTACTCGTACGATTGAAAATACCAAAATGAAAGCAGTTTACTTTAAATTGGGGCAACTACATGATTTTGTACAAAATGTTGGCAAAAGTTTCAAAATACGAAAAAGAAATAATGCAAGGTTACAAGGAAGCTTAATAAATTCATTAATGACAAATATTACAAATACTATAAATCTGTTTTTTATTATCTGTTAGTTATTTTACTAATTTAATGACGGTATAAAAACAAAAGAGAAACTTATAGAAAAAAAGCAATTAGATTTATTAATCATTTCAAAATACAAAATACTTCTGCCCTCATAAATACGTCGGACGTCTACCTAAACCGTTTTTTTTTGTTTTTTAATAAAACAAAAGCTTTCTCGTTAGATTCTAGAACTGCCCAAACAATTTCAATTATCCTTGGAAAGCAAACAATTAGATAACTCTGAAAATATACATAATAATGCGTGGGTAAGGGAAAGTGCGTCGTTTGTTTGATAAATATTACATCATTCCGTCCCATATTTAAGGGTGTACACTGTACAGTGGTTCCTTTAATTAATTCACATGTTCAGGATTCTTGAGGGGTAAAGTCTTCATTAGAATATCCGCTTGGTATGTGGATAGGTACCGTAGTACTTACTTCTGCAGGGTGAAATCTAATAAATAAAACAGTAACAGAAACTTTGTAGGATATTTGTGTGTATGCTTGTTAAAATTAATATTGATTGTTTTCAATTCTCCGACACGAACCATAACAGTTATCACATCTGCATGTCTTGAAATTTAATGCAGGGTTAAAAATAATTACACACTTTTTGGGTTTTAAAAATATTTTTTATTCATTTTTATTTGAGAATAGTGCAGAAGAGTCCCAAATGCTCCCAACCGTCTGAAGTCAGCGAGACTATGACATTCCCAATTGGGGTATGCCGAAAGTAGTAGGGAGGAAAAGGACGTAGAAGATAAATGTGGAAAAGTACATGGCCTTTCAGATCTGATTACCAAACACGGCTAAAGCCATGTAAAGCAACGTTCAGATTCGCAATTGCGGTCTTTCATCAGGGCGATACTAAAAGTATCTACCACTCCGGTACATTCCGCAAATACGCAATATTATTTTTAATTATTAATAAATTAATGTGAAATATCACAAAGTAATCAAATAACGCCCACCCAATTGACGGATTCCGTGGTCGAGGGGTAATGCACTCGACTAGCGATCTGATGGTCGCGGGTTCAAATCCCGGCGTGCGGAAGTAAGTTTTATTTAATGAATTTGTGTTGTTTCACAATTTACTCATTTAAAATAATATATAGTATATTTGCAGCACACTCCAGAGTGAAAGATACTCTCGGTATCGCCCTGATGCAAGACCACCATTCATAAATGAAACGTTGCTTGAAATGGCTTTGGCCGTGTTTGGTGACCATATCTGAATACCCAGCTGAGGAAGTCCCCACCCTCTTCTTCCCATTTTCTTCACCTTCCCACAAGACTCCGGGTTGGTAGCATTTGGTGATCTTGTGCGGTTTCACATTAAAAAGTAATAAAATAACATTTAATTGCGAACTCTGAGGGTCGTAACCAGTCACCCACTGAGGCCGTCAAACGTCGCCTGGGGGTACCTTATCTAAGCGATAGCACCCCGATGACAGTGAATTTGATAGTATATTATTAAAGTTTCTGATGATGGTTTTAAAAACAACAAATAATGGCTTAATTATTTAAGGGTTATAACATTTTGCAATAAATAACTTCCTGCCATGAAAATAAATAGCAGAATCATATTATTTATAATGTAACGTCTCCTATGTTTTCTCAAGGGGCTCTCAACCTTTTCCCCGACAATGCCTAGCACTCTCACGCAACAATAAATAAAGGAAGTTGAATAAGGGATGGTGACACGAATACTTGTTGTATTACAAGAAATGTGTTACTTAATTACTTGGCTGTTTAAATACATGTGGTTTGCTGAAGAATGCGGTATGTTAGGCTCATGTTGCGGCAAGAATTGTTAACAGACCTTGTTATTATTGTGAGGGTGGCTCTTGTTATATTATACTGTGAATAGTTGTTCAATTGTTAATCAAGTCACAAGAATATCCTGCGATAATATACGATACGTAATAAAAAATTTGCCTAAAGTTTGCGTTCAAATTCAAGACCCGGAGGAGCAAAAAAAAAATTATTCATTCGTATTAACCTAGCAAATGTGTTTAAATAATTAATTTTAAACGTATTTTTTCATCGATTTTAAATCAATATCTTCTATTACCTAGATTTTTAATCAAATCGCTGTTTAAATGCTTTCTTAATTTTTTAATTATTATTGACATTTTTTATTATTATTGACTGCAAGACAATATGCTTTGACTTTTCCATACTACTCAACAATGAATGCAGAAAATATTTCTTGTGCAATTATGGATTACTTAACACCCTCTTTCCGAAGTGGGGTAAAATACTTAAAATACTAAATACGAGAGTGTTTTGCGATATCCTGTTATATATATATATTGTTGTTTTTTACATCACATTACGTATTCTACAATTAAGGCAATCCCATCAGCTATTCTGTAATTAATCTACATTGAAAAAGCAAAATATTTTTTTAAGGTATTAAAAAATATCTTTCAAATTCCGACGAGATTAATCTCCGCGGTTTCTTTGCAATTGAGATTTTAATCTTCAGATATTTAATGGTTATCTAACAGAAGATTGAACACGTCACTTATTTACAACGTCGGAACATATCGGTAGTACAAATGAGTTAATTATAGCCTTATTTTTTAGCGGGTTTTCCCTTTTAAAAAATAAAGAAAATTTGTTCTTCCTTAATAAAAAAATAACAAATTCATAAAACTGTTCGTTAAATATTGTAAGGTTGAGCTAAAATAAGCAAAACGTTTAATGAAACGCTATAAAAATACCGTTCCTGAAACAAAACGTATTGTCCTTATTTATTTTCCAATAGCAGCTGAATAATTTAAATAAACCAATCGTTTCATTCCGCAGGATTTATGAATAATATTTATTATTTGGGGTTCCATTATAAAAACATAAATAACTTACTGTATTCGCAGTATGGAGATAAAATATATATATTATATTAAGGCTATTTTAATATTATTTGTTTTTCATTGAAAATATGTTTTTTTTTATACTTTTTAACACTTCGTTTTGTCTCCGATAACTAGCTCAGAAAAATAGTTAATGCTATAAATAAAATTCAAATAAATGCAGATTTATACTTTACCCCTAGAGTCGTGTACATTTCTACTCTAATTCTCACCGATTAAGAATTTAGTGAGGTTTGGCCAAGTTTAAAAAGTAAATCTTCACTATACTTTGATCTACTTATATCTAAATCTTAACTAATTGTTGTCATATGGTTTGGGGTCGCATTTCCATTGTTCACATAGTTATTGTTAATTATACACACGATATTGTTCCACGTAACTACCTTGATGTCAGTGAGTTCTCTGCGTGGGCCTTAGTAAGGCCGAAGTCCTCGATGAGGGCTTCAGCAGTTAACTCACGCCCTTCGAGCCGAGTCTCCTACCAGCGCCTTTAAACTTCGCACTGGCCACTGGCCGTGTCTGGTCACCGTTCTCTCTTCATCAAATCGACTGCAACTACTTCATCTACCGCCCAGTATCACGCTGTTGCTGGGAGGGGTACGCGTACTTGGTCTTCTACCGCCACTCCCATATCAGTCTTGACTCCTTACAATCTCGGTCTTGACTTTCGATCCTCTATGAACACGTAGGACCAGTGACTCTCCCCCGCGCTTCTCCTTTATTCTCTTTTTGTACTTGCGACCCACGTCTTTCAACACTTTCGTTTTCGTTGGACGCATTTATTAATTCAAATTTACTTGTGACAAAATTTGATTTGTCCCGATTTTCCAAATCTATATTTTATTAAATTACATATTAATACTGAAAGCATAATCATAATAAATGTCAAAGAAAAGAAGTGGATTATTATCTATCTGCATTAACTTTATTTATTTAAATAATGAAGACAATATTAGTGATTTCTAAACGAAAATCTGAAACAGAAAAATCAGAAAAGGAAACGGTCACATCTGGGACTCGAACCCAGGACCCCTGTCTTTCCGGGACAGTGCTCTACCAACTGCGCTAATGGGACCCTATCCCCCTCGGTCACTTTTAACTGTATCATACTTCGAATAAGAACTACTAACATTGTCTTCATTTTTTCACCGCACATTTTTATTGGCAACTATCTTTATGTATGATCGCAAGATTCAACCCGAACTAAATGCAATCCAGACAGCGTCTTTTAGATAAACCTATCTTATTTATTTTTTTTTATTTAATGTGCGACATCTGTTGACTTTTCTGCAAGTCTAGAATGAATATTTATTTTTCGGAATAACTTTATTGAGTAAAACCTCAAATTGTAATATTTAAATAATGAAGACAATATTAGTGATTTCTAAACGAAAATCTGAAACAGAAAAATCAGAAAAGGAAACGGTCACATCTGGGACTCTAACTACTACGAATAAGAACTACTAACATTGTCTTCATTTTTTCACCGCACATTTTTATTGGCAACTATCTTCAGAAAAGTCAAAAGTCAAAAGTAAAAAGTCAAAAGTCAACAGATGTCGCACATTAAATAAAAAAAAATAAGATAGGTTTATCTAAAAGACGCTGTCTGGATTGCATTTAGTTCGGGTTGAATCTTGCGATCATACATAAAGATAGTTGCCAATAAAAATGTGCGGTGAAAAAATGAAGACAATGTTAGTAGTTCTTATTCGAAGTATGATACAGTTAAAAGTGACCGAGGGGGATAGGGTCCCATTAGCGCAGTTGGTAGAGCACTGTCCCGGAAAGACAGGGGTCTTGGGTTCGAGTCCCAGATGTGACCGTTTCCTTTTCTGATTTTTCTGTTTCAGATTTTCGTTTAGAAATCACTAATATTGTCTTCATTATTTAAATATTACAATTTGAGGTTTTACTCAATAAAGTTATTCCGAATAATAAATATTCATTCTAGACTTGCAGAAAAGTCAACAGATGTCGCACATTAAATAAAAAAATAAGATAGGTTTATCTAAAAGACGCTGTCTGGATTGCATTTAGTTCGGGTTGAATCTTGCGATCATACATAAAGATAGTTGCCAATATAAATGTGCGGTGAAAAAATGAAGACAATGTTAGTAGTTCTTATTCGAAGTATGATACAGTTAAAAGTGACCGAGGGGGATAGGGTCCCATTAGCGCAGTTGGTAGAGCACTGTCCCGGAAAGACAGGGGTCCTGGGTTCGAGTCCCAGATGTGACCGTTTCCTTTTCTGATTTTTCTGTTTCAGATTTTCGTTTAGAAATCACTAATATTGTCTTCATTATTTAAATATTACAATTTGAGGTTTTACTCAATAAAGTTATTCCGAAAAATAAATATTCATTCTAGACTTGCAGAAAAGTCAACAGATGTCGCACATTAAATAAAAAAATAAGATAGGTTTATCTAAAAGACGCTGTCTGGATTGCATTTAGTTCGGGTTGAATCTTGCGATCATACATAAAGATAGTTGCCAATAAAAATGTGCGGTGAAAAAATGAAGACAATGTTAGTAGTTCTTATTCGAAGTATGATACAGTTAAAAGTGACCGAGGGGGATAGGGTCCCATTAGCGCAGTTGGTAGAACACTGTCCCGGAAAGACAGGGGTCCTGGGTTCGAGTCCCAGATGTGACCGTTTCCTTTTCTGATTTTTCTGTTTCAGATTTTCGTTTAGAAATCACTAATATTGTCTTCATTATTTAAATATTACAATTTGAGGTTTTACTCAATAAAGTTATTCCGAAAAATAAACTTTATTTATAGTAATATAAATGTTTTTACTTATTAAATTTACCTAAAAATGTTGGGTAGAACCTGAAAACTTCATTTCCTATCCTTACATAAGCTAACCTAATCTAACCTAACCTAATTTAACGGAGGCTGGCTATCTCCAAGTCAATCTTAAAACTGCATGGAGAAAACTCGCTTATATAAAATATTGTTAATTTAATAAAAATTTGGCCAAATTATTCGTTTTCCTGTTAAAAACTGGGACTGCCTGCCTATTACTTATCAATTGACAAATTTCATAACATGTAAAGTAAAAATATGTTATGAGAAAATGTATTTTTAAAAATTATAATATTTTCGCATCTCGTCCATTACATTTATTGGGACAAAGCCACCTGTGTGAACACGTGTTCGGATATATTCGGAATGACTAATATTTTAGTAGAAAATGGACATTCTAAGACAACTCAAGTCTGTCCGAAGAAACCTTCCCACAGAAGCAACAAAACTACTTATCAACTCCTACGTAGTCTCACGTCTCGATTACTGCAACGGCATTTATGCCAGCCTTCCAAAATATCAAATTGACAAACTTCAATCAGTGTTCAATTCAGCAGCACGGCTCATAACCGGGGTTTCAAAATATTCGCACATTTCAGAACACCTTCGTAACCTTCACTGGCTCAAGTGCCCTGAAAGAATCCAGTACAAACTGTGCTGGATGGTGTTTAAATCCATCAATGAAATGGCCCCACCCTACATCTCCGAACTATGCGTCCCGGAAAACACTGGTCTGAGGCAGTCAACTCTTAGATCAGCAACATCATCAGCTGTAGGCAGACTGATAGAACCTAAACGAAAGCCAAATACTAATTTTGGTGATCGCGCTTTCGGTGTATCTGGGCCGAAGGCTTGGAATAAACTCCCTCCGGAACTAAGATCCATAACAAGTCCAACAGAATTCAGGTCTAAACTAAAAACTGTCGTACCCTTAGAATAAATATACCATTCCTAAGAGAAAGTCCAGTTATATTCAATTTTTCAATTAAGTCCTAAATCATGTATCTAAATTTCCCCAATAAACAATTAGATAATTTTAATTAAGTGTTAATCTCAAGTGACCTACCAGGTAAGTATTGTACTGTATATTTTCTCCATAGATAGTTAAGTATTATAGATCACTGTAGAAATGTATTATAAGTTTATTCAGCGCCCTTGAGGTGATTTTGCACAAAAACGGGGCTATACAAGTCATCCAATTATTATTATTATTATTATTATGCAGTCACATTTTAACAATATAAGCCGTACTCATCTTTCTGCGTGTGCTGACTGTAATCTGAAACAATTTGGCGGAACTACAAATCGATGTACCAGGAAGTCTAGCACCTACGATCGATAAAGCACTATGTCAATACGATATTAAATAAATTCGTCAGATAAAGCGATATTTGCGAGCACGGTCAACGATTTAAAATGTTCCGGCGGCCGATAGTAAAGCTTCGGTTGACTGTCAACATATCTTATAAACTTTATGATTCGTTGAGCAAAATAACTGACTTATTAACGAACGGAGTTGAACAAACAAAGCTCTTGGAATTGAAAAAAGTCGAATGCGAGGCATGTTGAATTTGTTCGGGCCGATGACACTTCATTGGTTCGGGCTTAGAGAAACGAAATTCGTTCACATAACGAGTTGTGAATGAAGACCGCACTATCTAATCAACTCCAAATTAATGTAGAAAAAGTAAATACGGACTATTAATACACATTTACGTTAGTATTTCAATTTGGAATTGATAATTTATCAATATTTTTACGTAGGTGAAGGTTTCGGAATGTTGATTCATAGACAATACCTCCCCAGTGTTGCCAGTTAATATCGATATTATTTTTTGCATTATCAATATCAGTATAGCTATCAACAGCGTGACCCGATATCGATCCGATATTGTAAACTTTCACTGTAAAGCCATAATATAAGACAAGCAAATTCTTTCACATATTATATTAATTTTATAAAAGAATTTGTGAGAAATATTCTTTAACTAACAATTCGGCCTTAGACAAAATAAATATTATCACATCGACCTTGAAAAAATATTAGTACAAGAAATAAATGAAAGGGAAATGTTGAAATATCACTTAGTTCGAGGAATTTTCTAAACTTATTCTCATTTTTCTAATTTTTAGAGTGAAACCCCAAATAAAACCAAATCTAGCCTACTAAAATTTAGCGAACCATATAAAACAGCTATCCAAACTTTCGTAATAAATAAAATGAAGAAATTATACAAAGATAATGTCTGCGCAATAAATTAATAATACTGTGAAAAGTTTCACAAAAGTAACAACTGACCCTTCGTTTGCGTTGACAACTTCATAAATCACCGTTTCACAAAAAAAGTTAAAGTTTATTGTTAGGATTACTCGTTTTGCGAAATCGAATGTCATCCTTGACCCAAATAAAAAATTTGGAATTCATGTAAATTGTCGTGTCAACAAGAAACGAAATGGCGAGTTAAAACACAGTAAAGTGCTTTTGCTTGTTTTTTTTACACTAATCCCACAACGGAAGGAGAGGAAGTTCTAGGAATGAAAAACGAGAAACTATAAGGGGTTGGTAGGAATCTAGGGATCTGTTTGTCCACGAGCGACGGTCGAATGATCTACCCCTTTCCCTGAGGTGCAAGTCAGTGGTTCGAGTGAGATTCTGGCTGCTCCTTCCTTTCCCTAAAAAGACCCATCACAGCATCTCCAAAGATGACCTAGGCTCTGTGATATTTTTTCCTCACAGCCTTATGTGTGGAGCTAACGTTAAAAAAATGCAATTATCGATACTAAAATGATAATATCCCATGATTTTACCCGGGTCTGCGCTAGTTCTTGGGGTTAAATAAAGCTTAGATACTCTTGCAGTTGTATGTTTTTGACAAACTTCACTATGTTATTCATATTGTAACGTTAGAAAAAAGTCACAAAACATTCGTCAGAATCCATTCAGCTTACTTTAAATGCAAGCTACAAAAGACTCACGGAAGACATGATTCTGTTCTACTTTCCCATCAAAACAGGGGATCAAAAATGTATTTCCTTTAGAGTAACTCTTCAGAATATTGCGCATACACCTTGGCTCCAATTATTATGCAGGCGGTGTTTTGTCTAAACTGCATCCTGGCTTCTGAAAAGCTCTCAGGCTTGCTGCACCGATGTTGTTTTCTTTCCCTGATATAATATTATCTTTGCATAGCATCTATCGTGCAGCAAAACCTGACTTAAATAAAATTAATTAAAATATATTTGTGTAACATTCGAAAAATTTTCCAAAAAAATCCTTTAAGTGATCCTGCATTTGTTTTTAACTTGCCCTGTGTAAGTGAAACTTTATTTTGTGATACTGGATTAGTAGGAGAAGATATGGTGAAGAAGAAGATTAAGGTTGTACAATTCCATTTTATTGGTAAAAAAGCTGAGGTGTAAAATAAAAAAATAGAAATAAATATCAAATAATAAATTCCAACCGTCCAAATATCACGGTGAAAAAAAAAAGTTAATAAAACAATAACCTTCTTATCAATTAAGAATTATTACACGCCGGTTCAACGTTGGTGTGGTTAAGCGGGTCTTGAGCCTGATAACGTTTAAGAACGTTTTAACCTAATAAACGTTATGGTAATATGTCAAGTTTTTCACTGTTCTGAAAACAAGAGATTAGAGAAATTTTGTTCTGAAAAGTTCTGGGGGCTACCACTAAACGTGTCGAATATCTTGCTACTACAATGGATGTTATAATAAGACAGTGAAATATTGATTTTGAACGTGGCTAAAATGGAAGATTTTACATGATTGTTTACATTTTCAAAGGAAATCTGATGTCATTTTGACACGGTTTGTTTCACAGAATTTAACCAATTTATCAAATTTAAAAGTTAAAAATTCTAGCTCTGTGAAAGTTTTGTTAAAGTACTGTGAAGCAACCGGCCCATGATGAAATAATAATATAACTTAAATTTTGACTTTTACATCAATATACTTCTACATTTTTACAAATTGCTTAGCAACGCTAGTTTAGGCATATACTTTGCATTTGCTCTCTGATTATTTTTTTGTAATATCAGATAGAAAAGAATTAGCTTTGATCCCAAAAAATATAAATATTTAAAGAAGAGTATATCAGATAACATATTAAATAAACTGCCAGTAAGCCATAGGATATTTAGGTAAATAAATAGGATTTAAAAAAAAATATTTGAGGACCCCAGTAACCAAGGTAAACAACAGTATTTGACATTCATTTGAAAAAAATAAAAATATATTTTAATGGTATATTTTTATGTTGATAACGTTTTTCTGGAATATAATATATCATAGATTCGTAATGTTTAAAGGTAGTTGAATTGGAAATTATAGATTTGTTATGTCGAAAGGTAGTTTGATTAGAATATTTAATTTGGTCACATTGAAAATTATTTATTGATTTGGTTACTGGAATGTAGTAGTAAAGATACAATCATCTCCAAGTTGTTTTGCAAAATGACAACAATGTCATTTGCAACCAACGTAGATGAACAGGGGATTATTATGTCATCTGTACAGATGAACATGGATAATCTAAGACCCCAAAAAACAAAAGCAGGTATTCCTAGACAGCGTATGAAATGGACGAACGATGTCAATATGTTCATTGTTCGTTCATATTTTTATGTAACCAAAGTAGAAACAGATATGTTGTTATACAGGAAAAAATTACATTTACTTTTCTCACAAAATTATCCGATTGCCCAAGTAAGCGAACAAAGATTAGCAGACCAAAAGCGAGCTATTTTCAAAAATAATTTAATTTCTGTAGTCACATTAGAACAGATTAAAAGAGAAGTAGCAGATAGATTGCAAAGGGGAAATAATTTAGAACAAATTAACACAAGTAATAATGTCATATCAGATGCATTGAATGTAGATAGTTTGGATAATATTCTAGTCGAAATGTCCAATGATATTACAGTAGATTCAAATAACTTAGCCGTTATTTATAATCTTAGAGAAATCAACATTGCAAATTTAAACTTTGTTGATGAAAATGTAGTAGAATTAGCTAACTTACTTCATAATAATATAAACAGATATATAGATGTAGAGCCAACAGTTAGACCAAAATTACCGAAATTGCATACGTCAAAGAAATTATCTAAATTAATTTTTTAATTAAATAACATAATTTTACCAAAAATCATATTTGACGAAATTAGTTTTTTAGATCTTCATACAATAGTATACGCTAGTGCGATTACTGTTTGTAATAAGTTAGGAATTAAATTATCATCCTCTGACGATAGATCATATAGTTATAGTAAACCAGAATGGCAGATCAGATTAGAAAATGATGTAGTATTTTTAAGAAGTAACATAGCTAGAGTAATAGAATATAAAAATGGAAATAGAAGTAGGAAAATTTTGAGACATGTAGATGAAATTGGTAGAAAATTTGGTTATAACATTGATAGTCATAAAAATGAAAATATAATCAATGATTTATTGGATTTATTAAAACAAAAATTAGGCGTAAAAGCTAGTAAATTAAAAAGATATAATTATACGTATAATAAAAAAAATAATAATAGATTATTCCAGAAAAATGAAAAAATATTTTATTCCAAACTTGACGATAAACAAAATATTATTTCGAATAATAATATTCCGTTGCCATCTGAATCAGATATGCGCGATTTTTGGACTAAAATTTGGAGTAAAGATATAAAACATAACGAGTCAACTCCATGGATAGAAAATGAAGAACTCAATTTTTCAGGTATTGAACAAATGAGTTTTTCTAATATATCGGTTGAATTGTTATCCAAAATTATTAAAAATACTCATAATTGGAAAGCCACGGGTTGCGATTGGATACATAATTTTTGGTACAAACGTCTGACTACTTTACATCCTCTTTTGGCAAAAAATCTTTCAAAATTTGTCAGTCAACCTCAAAATTTTCCAAATTTTCTAACTAAGGGCATTACTTATATGTTACCCAAAAGCGAAAATATTAATAATCCTTCTCAGTACAGACCCATTACATGTTTACCGACAATATACAAAATTTTAACCTCTTGTTTAACAGATTTAATATATACTCATTTAGATGAAAAAAATATTTTATCTGAACAACAAAAAGGTTGTCGCAGAAAACATATGGGATGTAAAGAACAATTAGTTATCGATTCTGTAATTCTAAAACAGATTCAAACTCGAAAACGTAATTTACATACTTGCTATATAGACTACCAAAAGGCTTTCGATAGTGTCCCGCACTCGTGGCTGATCAAAGTATTAAATATATATAAAATTAACCCCATTATTATTAGCTTTTTGGAAAATATTATGTCCTTTTGGAATACCAATTTACTTATCAATTTAAAAGGTAAGAAAATAGTAATACCGGGAATTTCAATTAAAAGAGGGATTTTTCAAGGAGACTCATTGAGTCCTCTTTGGTTTTGCTTAGCATTGAATCCTCTATCTAAAATGTTAATTAGAAGCAAGTTTGGAATAAAAGTTAAGGGTAATACAAGGGAGAGTAGTACAATTTCGCATTTATTATTTATGGATGATATAAAATTATTTTCGAATTCTGAACAAAATTTAGAGAAAATGATCGAGGTAGTTAAAAACTTTTCAGATGATATCAAAATGACTTTTGGTTTAGATAAATGTAGAACGATCCATATAGAGAAAGGCAAAATTGTAGATGGGGACGAGAGTATATTTAGAAATTTCCAAATTACTAGTATGAAAAGGGATGAGGTTTATAAGTATTTAGGATACCCACAATCAAATAGATTAGACCATACTAGTATTAAAAATGATATTAGGATTAAATTTCAAACTAGGATCAGGAAAATTTTAAAATGCAATCTATCTGCTAAAAATTTAGTAAAAGCTATAAATACTTGGGCAATACCTCTATTAACGTACTCATTTGGCATAATTAAATGGTCTAATACAGATTTAGATAACTTAGAAAGATTAATTAGAACTACGCTAACAAAATTTAATTGCCATCATCCAAATTCTGCTATAGAACGAGTTAATTTACCTAGAAATTTAGGAGGTAGAGGCATAATCAAAATAACTTCTTTAAAACATAATCAGGTAGAAATGCTAAGAACTTTTTTCCATAGGAAAGCTCATAGCTCAGAAATGCACAAAATAATTTGCAAGGCAGATAGAAATATTACACCTTTAAATTTATACGATGAGAATGCCAACATTTTTATAAATCCCAACCAGGAACTATTAGATTCCTGGTCAAATAAAATTTTACACGCAAAACACTTCAATTATCTCAACCAAACGTATGTTGACAAATTTTCGTCAAACAAATGGTTGAGTATTGGAGAGTTTAGCGCAGAAATAGAAGGATTTATGCTTGCCATTCAGGATAGAGTCATTAATACTAAAAATTATAGAAAGCATATAATCAAAGATACAAATCAAATTGATGATTTGTGTAGAAAATGTTTGGCTTTTCCGGAAACTATAGAACATATTATATCGGGATGTTCTATATTAGCACCGTCCGAGTATACATTTAGGCACAATCAAGTTTTAAAAATAATTCACCAAAATTTGGTAATTAAACATAACTTGATTGACTGCCGTAATATAGTACCATATTATGAATACGAACCAAATTCATTTTTAGAAAACGAATTTTATAAAATATATTATGATAAAACTATACTAACAGACCGAACGATTAGTCATAATAGACCCGATATAGTTTTACATGACAAAATTAAAAAAATAACTTATATCATTGATGTCGCTATTCCAAATTCCTGTAACATTAAAAAATCTGTTAATGAAAAAATAAGAAAATACACAGATTTAGGAAACGAAATAAAAAGAATTTGGCATTCTCAGACTATAAAAATATTACCATTCGTTATTTCGGCTACTGGCATTATACCTAGCTCTCTCATTAAAAATTTAGGCGTATTAGATTTATCAAAAAATTTATATATAAAGATGCAAAAGTCGGTCATTTTGAATACATGTAGGATAACGAAAGATTTTTTAAATATTTATGTTGAGGGATCAGTAGGATTTATAGGCCCTGTTAGAAGTTCTACCGAGCCGAACCCTCTGATATGAAAATATCTGGAGTCGGTGAATTTTTTTTTTCCCATTTGATCTCTGGTGAGTTGAAATGTTGTTGTTCTTGTATTGTTTTGTATTTATTTTACTTATATAATGCACTTGCATAGTGTTGATTGACTAGCTGATCATTTGTGGAAAAGTGAGTGGAAGGGTTTAGTTTTTCCTATGGGGAAGATTTAACCCGGACAACAAAATCGGAAGCATATAAAAAAATGAATTGTTTAAACTGAAACAACCGGTCGTAAATTTTTCTAATTTTAAATATTCTATGCAATTCTTATAGTCGGAAGCAGTGTGCATCAATTATTACATCCGATTTCAAGCAATTAAGCGGTTTTAAACGGTCTCTCACGAGGGCTATGCAGAGAAAATCTTCCAAGTTAACTACCAAATGAAATAATGTTATTAAATTTTATCCTCCTTCATATAATACGGGCCCCTAAAAATTATAGCTTCTTGATTAGTGCAAACCTGACTCTTTTGTACACTCGCCAAAAACCGGTCAAGTAATAAAATACTATGCATCTGTTAGGTTTGCAATAGATTGTCGATAAATTATTCATATTGCAGATACAAGAAGGTGTTAGTTAGGTGTATGTTTCGACTATAATAAATAAATTTATTTTTAATTAAAAAAATTTTCCGGAATTCTAAATTTCCATGTTTATTGTTTTCAATGCTGATTTGAACTGCTTGTTTAGTAATTCAATAAATAAATAATATTAATAATTATCTCACCAAGTTTTTTTAAAGATTTATTTTAATAGTTAATACATTAGTAGATAAACCTTATAAAATAACAACTCTACCGCACTAAAAAGATTAAGTCTCGAACCAACGACGAACAAATTTAGGCAAATATTACATAATGCTTTTATTTTAAAATGAAAGCTTAGAAGTATCAACAACTTCGAGACCATAAATTGAACATATAACATAATTTTTCGTTAAAATGCTTGTTTGTTTATCTTATTTTGAAAGTGTTCCAATTTAAATAAAAACAGACAGACAGATTTAACAGTAAATCTCTATTTTAAAATATTTTATTTATTTGTAACTGTTTTTAATTGTATTTTAAGTCATACCAAAGACATTTCTCCAAGACTAAAACCACTTTGTTTCTGTGACTAACGGACATTAGTCTCTACGGCTTTCTGCTTGAGACTAACGGCCGTTGTTCCCAACTTTTAGATCGATCAGTCTAAGGCTCCGATCAGCCAAGTAGTTTTTTCAGTACCGCTCGATTCACCTGTTTTGAAACATCTTTATTGTTGATAATTTCTAGTGGCCGCGCCCATTTTTATGGACAGTAAAATGACAACAATGTCAAATAAATATTGATCAGTCAATATTTTACTTTAATTAATACAATTAATTTGTTTTAAGTTCAGTAATACGCAAACAAACATTTTATATTTTACAAACGCATGTTAATATATTAAAAATAAAGCTTTAGCTTGACTTCTACTAATACTGCTAAAGCGCAAAAATACATTTGTACAAATTTGACGATTGATGTTTCTTTTCCATCTATTCACATGAAACTAAGCAACTCGAACAAAATAAAAACCAAAAAGCAAGAACTTCACGTAAAATGAGATAATTAATATTGTGGAGTTTAAAACATCATCCGGCATTCGAAACGGCATTTTCGAGAATCGAAAACGATTAAAAAAAATCGTTGTCATTCAATGTTTGGCTGTCGCCGCCTGTTTAACTCAATATTATCGTCGGCAATATCTGTTATAAATATTATCATTAATATCTTCTTCTTCACTGTTCATATTAATTTGATATTAAAATTGGCACTATGCAATACGAAAAACAATGCGTGAACCAAATGACGTTTGACATTTTTCACTTTGTTGACACATTTTATAACTAACCCTTTTACTGAGCCAGAGGTTAACCCTAGAACCGTACCCTGGGGTACAAATTAAATATTAAAATAATTAAAATAAAAAAAAAAAGAAAATTTGCGATAACTTTTTCGTTTCACAACGGATCTTTTCGCGCCGCCGCGTATTTGCAAGTGGGGGGGAGTCGCTTCGAAGCATCAGTCGAGCGGGAGTCCTGCTAGTGTGTGGTCGTGGCAAAACGTGCGTGGGGTGCTCCAGTACCCCTGGGTACGGTTAAGGTAATTATTTTCATTACTATGATTTTAATGTTTTTGCGAAATAAAGCATGTTATTGTGCTATTTGATACGTATTTCTTTATTTGAATGTTGTTTTTATTTGCATAATAACCTTACACATAACTTTGTTTTGGAAAAAATGTGTAATTATTTATTATATTTAGGTATTTTGCATTTAGTTGCGTGTAACTTGAATAATTCTTTTTTTTTAGATGGCTTTACGTCAAAATCTATCGCAAGATAAAATTCAACGCCTTCTTCTGTATGCTGATTAAAAGAACTGTTTGATCACATTGTTGAAACTTCAAAAAATCTCTATTCACCTTCAGATTGTACCACAATTGACGAGAAATTACTTGGGTTTCGCGGTAGATGCCATTTTCGTATGTATATACCATCAAAACCGGATAAATACGGTATAAAATTATTAATGTTTTGCGATTCAAAATCGTATTATATGATAAATAGTATAATATATACAGGAAAAGGTTCTACACCACGAGGATTACCAGTTGCTGAGTATTATGCATTGGAGCTTTCAACTTCTATTCATCGATCTAACAGAATTATCACGTATGATAACTGGTTTACTTCAATCCCTGCTGCTGAAAAACTGCTTTCAAAAATTATTACAACAGTTGGAACACTGAAAAAAAACAAAACAGAAATACCTACCCATTTCTTGGACACAAAAGACCGCCATATGAATACATCAATGTTTGCTTTTCATAACGAACTTACTTTACTATCATATGTGCCTCCAAAGCTAAGCAAATGAAAAAAGAAAAACGTGCTATGCTTTCCACTACACACTTCCAACCAGACCAAGACAAATCTGTTGATTTACCAGAAATAATAAGTTTTTACAACCAAACCAAGGGGGGTGTGGATACGTTTGATCAACTTTGTCATACATACAGTGTGTCTCGTAAAACTCGTCGCTGGAGCCTTTGTGTCTTCTATGGAATTTTGAATATCGTCGGAATCAATTCTATGATATTACTGCATTCATCTAACGCTACCGGAAAACAAGTTTTCAAGAATAGACGAACTTATCTGAAGACTTTAGCTTTTGACCTTATAAAACCTCACTTGGAGGATCGATTTTTATACAAAACTTTGCCGATGCATCTCCAAGAAAGTATTGGCGGAATATTAGGAAAAAAGCGGTCTTATGATGCTACAACCCCTTCAAAATCAAAATCTGGAAGTTGTTCATTTTGTCCCAGGTCAAAAGATCGTAAGTCACGCGCTCAATGTAAGAAATGTAAACGTTTCATATGTTTAGAGCACCAAACAAAGATTTGCCAAAATTGTTAAGAAAAGTTACTTTTAAGTAAGCCTTATTGTATTATGTAAGACTGAAATAAGTGCCATAACAGTCTATGTAAGTTAATTTTGAATAAATATTTTTTCTCACGTAAAAAAGATGTTTTATTCAACGGGGTACTCCAGTACCCCTGGGTACTGTTAGTGTATGATCTATGATGGGTACGGTTCTAGGGTTAATATAACTGTTTGGTTCCTCAAGCTTGATAGTTGAATTGGGAAGACCATAATTGTGCATTTGAGGAATGTTGAGCCAGAATCTCGGTTCAACAGTTGATCAGTAAGTAGGGTTGGAAAAAACGGCCATAAGACATTACCATTTTGGGTATCTTAAAAGGCTAAGGGTAAGTGTATGTGGAAGAAAAAGGTGGAGAATTACCATGTTTTACATCTGGTTACACGGCTAAAGCTATTTAAAGATTATTCCTATTCTTGGAATTTATTTTCTCATTCACATTCATACATCGTCTCGTAGTCTTATATTATACTTACTCTTGACATGGCTCAACTAAAGTATCTGATTCACTTGATCGCGCCATGGCTTCCTCTGGAGTCCCCGATTTCTGCTACCATTCAACTTTGCGTCATATATTCTCCTTACACTCCTTTGTTCGTGTATTCGCTCTATATGCCCAAACCATCTAAGCCTTCTCTTTTCAATAATTCTCATAGCGCTTACATCAGCCGTGCATTATTTGCGGATCACGATTATACATGGTTTTACCACACATACGCCTCAGTGATCTCATTTCTACAGCGTTCAGTAGCAATAATCTCAAATCATGAAAATCGTAAGTAAATGCAATACGTCCATCAATATTAATTAAGAAATGGACTTATACATCACGACGTGATATGTTCACAAACGTAAACAAATTTAAGAAGCCAGCATGAAAGCTCCTACGGATGCCCGCTAGTTGCTAAGAGATTTCAGAACGCTTTCCTTGCTTGCTTTTGGTAGCTTTTGGTTGCTCTCCGATGCCGACGCGCAACGCCTTAAAAGCCTCGGTCGTTAGGGCATTATGAGACGCCAAATGAGCTCTGACTGCATTCGTTAGGAAAGTCAGCAAATGCTCGCCGAATAAAGATATTATATTCATTATGGAAACATTACAAATCTGGCTGTGTGATTAGACGCTCGTTTTAAAGATATTCTTATCTACAGAGCGAATGATTTCAGTTACATTTACACTTTTAAAGTTTCAAAAATATAGAATTTTTAGCTCAACATGTTTTATTACATCTCGGCTGAAAGTTTTTCCCAATCAAAAAAAAAGTTCTCCAAAAAATCAACACAATTTCATAAAAAAAATACCTAAGCATGTATGTGTAGGTATAAAAAAGGTAAAAATAATAAATAATAGTTTTATTTTTTATTATTTGATGTAAGTAATTTTACAGTTTTACAATTGATTACATTACATGACTGTGATAAGGAAAAAATAATGACAGCTTCTCCTTACCATAAAAACACAAAACTCTTGTGTTTGGTTTGGGGATTCATGGTCAAATAAGAAAATCATGTATGTTAGTAATAAAATATTGAAAATAAACCAGATTATTCGACAGCAGAAAACTAATATTTTTTTGAATAAAAACAATTGAGACAAATTAATTAATATTTTAAATATTTTTTAAAATTTAAAGAGGGTTGTTAAAATAAACACTTCCTAGATGGAGTCGGGTATTTTGAATATGGTAGTTGTTCAATTTGATTATTTGTTTGTGTTTGTTTCACTGAACGTTTGTTTCGCTCTTAATATATCAGATACTAATTAGGTACGTTCATGTCGATTTAGATTGTAGATAATTTATAATTTCTGGCAAAAAATGAGATGCACATTACTCACTTGCGGTAGGTTCAGATAACAGATTCTGCTTCGTAATTAGAGTAATTAAAAAAAAAAACGAAATATTTCAGATTGGAAATTTTCAAATTATACCTACACTACTGAGTTATCGAGACTAACCCCAGCCTGCTCTGAATAAACAGAACCTAAATAGTTAATTTAATTATTAATAAATAAGTAATTAAATTAAATAGACTAACTCTGGTCCACCGTCAATATGATACGGTCCTCCCGCCGCGCCGCGCCCATATGAGGTGAAATTGTACAAAAACGGCACTGTTTAAATCATCCAATATTATTTTTATTATAGTTGGGGCCTTTGATCGGTGATGTATGAACGGTACAGACCACCATAGTCAAAAAATGTCTACTGTATTCATTCACTCTGATCCCTCCATCACACGGAAGAAGAAAAATCGATTAACTGTGGCCCTGTTATTGGAAGTTCTGATATTTGAATCATTCCCCAAAAATAAAGATCACACATGGATAAAAAACATACTAAGCAAATTGGCACTTCACGTCCATGTAATGCATCACTTTCCCTTTTAAAAAGAGACAATTTAATAATGAAATTGATTTTACGTTCTAGAGAGACAATCAGATACCTTGCATAACTGCACGAACACCGACAAGCTCACAGCAATACGCTTCTTGACACAAAGTGGTAATATATTATTGACGTTCATAAATAATCCGACGGAGCCAGATTTTGATAATTCTTTATTTACGACAAAATGAATAATTAAACAATATGATTTCCTTGTGCGTAAAACAATACGGATTTCATTGAATGTTAATGATGCTTGTTTTAGAATCCGGAAGTCGCGGGTTCTGATACTGGAGGGCGCAGCAAATTATATTTAACTATTTTGTGATGTTCTCAATAATTCACTCAATAAAAATAATATATGGTATATTTGCAGTATGTTCCAGTGTTAAAATCAAACATTCAGAATTGAAACGTTACTTAAAATGGTTTAAATTGCGTTTGGTGACCAGATCTGAATAGTCAAGTACTTCTACACCTTCCTTTTTCACATCTATTCTCCCCCCTACTACCTTCAGCCTCACAATATACCCCAAAAGCGGAAGTCATAGTCTCACTTGCTATAAACGGTTGGGAGCAGTTGGGACTCTTGTGTTATAATCACACAAACATTTTTTTAAAGATCTCATGTAGATACTTACCTGCCTACAATATTTTAGTAGAAAATTATTTTTTTCTTTTTGAAATGAGTAATTTTTTTTTATTCTGTGGATACAATAATTTCATCAAGTTACATTCGTGAATTTTCAAATAAATAAACTAATTTTCATATTACATTCATAAAAAATTGTTTAGATTTAATGTCAGGTGAATCATTTATCTTTATTTTTTAAGATTTCATGAAAACCGTCAGAATTTAATCTACTTATTGGGAGAATAATTTATATTTCTCTTACATCTCTGATACGGAGAAAAATTGAGACTGGCGTGTTTTAAATTTGCAAACTCTGAAAGCGTTTTCTAATCAGAATTTTGTATTCCTTTGTGAAAATTCTTGTTTTCATTTCGTAACATTAAAGGAAAAGAATTGAAGTGCTCTTCCGAAAAAATCGCAAAGAATTCCGAACATTTTTTTTTCCTGAAAAGCGAACGTGTTATCTTATTTAACGAGGTTTTGTCACGTTTTTTGTTTCTTTAAAATGTCGTTTCTTTCGTAGGACTCTTTGAAAAGCATTCGAATTAATTTGAAAATGGATTCCGAAGAGCTTTAAAATGTATCTGGAACTGATGGTGTTACGTACAAATCTTGTTTACTTCGCACAGACATGATTTTATTATTAAAATCATTTACCTGTTAATATTATCATTCCAAAGGAAACCAATCCAGATTAGTTGATATGAACCTTGAAAAAATATCCCCTATCGTGATATTTGTTTGTAACGATGTATTGTTGTTTAATTACTAGGCAATATTGAATAAGATACAGTTACTATTTAGTTATTACTATATATTTTGTCATGACAAATTCAAATTTCGAGCTTCTTGCCAAAATCACGATAAGTTTTTTTATTTGATAAGTACGTGATATTCTTTTATTTTTTTCTTAAAATCAGTTTTTTAATACTTGGAGGGACTGGAGAAGGACGCCTGAAGAAGACATGATACGGTCAAGTGAATAAAATAAGCAAAAAACCTTTTTCAATTCTTATTTTTTTTTATTAACAAACATTTAATTCCACAACTTTACTACACCCAGCTTACGGATGCAGTGAAAATATTGTAAAATAATTGGGAGAAAACAAAACACCTGGTCTAGCATACATTCCTTTATCCGTCTATATTTATACATTATCCACGAGTTCTTATTCAAGTTTTTGATTATCTTCATCGTGGCTGAATTTTGCATGCACCTACGCGGCATAATTTTTTTTTATTCCTATGGCGTCAGGTGATTTTGCTGGGTTACTGAGTTTATATTCTTTTTAATGTTTTGGAAAGGATAACTTTACGCCGCAAAACGCTGCAAACAGATTCATGTCTTTTTAATAAAAAAAGCAGCGATGAAGAGATTTACTTCATCGCTATCTAGAACGAAAATGTTTTTATTTTTTTCATCATGTAGAGTTTACACTAGCAATACATTATACAAGTCTCCTTATCCGCAACGCGTTGAGAAACCCGTTTTGTATCAATTACGAATATATGATGAATTTAATAAGATTAAGCATATTCTCTTCTATGATAGGAAGATAAAAAGAAATTAGTATAATGTTTGACACACATCTTAAATTCATGTTTCAGGGAGCAGTTATATGTCATTACTCAAACGAACGCAAGCCAAAGGTCTGTAGAATATTTTCAGACTCCTTTTGCTAGTTTTCAGTACGCTCTACATTAATTAAAATTAAATTGCTTCCATTTCCCTGAAAGCTCTCATTATTCTAATGCCCGCTGCAACAAGGGTTGGGTAAAAGCTCTGCGAAGAAAGAACTATGGACAATTTGTAAATTAAGCGCTTCAAACTCTTTATTGAGCAATTTTTTCAAAATGGCTATCATTTCATTGACTGAGATATTTTAATCTATACTTTTTGACAAAATGGATTATTTTTGACGATTTTATTTATTGTTTTGGTGTTTAATTCGTAGAACTCCATTTATTTTTTTAAATAAATTTAAAATAAATCAAATTTAATAATGTTATAATAATTATTAAGTTCTGCAAGTATTTCTGTTATTTTTACAGTTATTAATGTGACAGCTGTTTCGGCTTTTGAGGCCATTATCATGATATCAACTGTCAGTTGATATCATGATAGTTGGTATCAACTGACAGTTGATATTGTATTTGACATCTTTGACTCCTCTTCTGTTTTAATTCTATATTTGTTTTGTTATGTTGTCAACATGTTTGTATTATCTCAAAATAATACGTTACGCTACTCCTTTATACATTCTGGAATAAACAATTATTATTTTTTTAATTATAATTATTATCAACCTTACCCAACCTATAGAATGCATTATGTATAATAAACTGTATCTGATACTTGTCTTTCAACTTTCTATCTCATTAATAAAATAAAATCTACATACTAAAATGGTGTACCTAGGCTTTGTAACTGATTTTGCATAAACAAAAGCTAATCGACTATAAAAAATTTAAAAATGCGTTCTTGGTCCGAGAATACCCTTTGCTAATGAAGTAAATAAGTTTTTTTTTCTATATTAGATTAAAAACGACCTCAATAGATTTACATACACGATAACGCTAAACTAGATAAATAGATATGCTGTAACAGATCCAGAAAACGAACTAAAAATAGCTTTTTTACTTAAGTTCCCAGATTCAAGTACCTAACTAAGTATTTCATATTCCTTACCTTACCTTACGTTTTTCTGCAGAACAAAATTTCTCAATATTTTGTCCGCAGTCAGCAAGCAATATGATAATTTAAATAAGTTGCATTTTAAATTTTTTTCTAGTATTATGTTCTCTTCTACCCGTTGATCTCTTTTATACGATAGGAACTTTTAAGGGAGTTCTAGTAAAGGTAGATAAATGTGAAGTTTTATTATATTGGAGAGAAGTTGCTTACTGGAAGTCTACTGAAATGTACAGGTTTTCAAATAATTTAATAACGCTGTTTGATTTACTTATCGTCTTTTAATCGTTTTCCTAAGTCTTCTACAGTTTTCCTTTCAAGGGGGATGGGCAAACAACATTGGAATAGCGGCAACTAGTTATGTAGAATGCAATACCTACAAGTGGTGTTGTGTTTTTAAATCTCAAACACAGTCGAAACACAGAGGGACGAGACTAGACTGAGCGAACTGAATTTTCCAACGCCGAAGGGATTTTCTCGGTTTAATATTGAAAGAAGCAATGCCGACATTAATATAAAGTTTCAAAGAGATATTTTCATTTCACAGACTTTCAGACTTTACTATTTCACATTGTTTGATTATTATTATTATTGTTTGTATAATTATCAATTATATCATTATAATTATGATTCGAAAACATTAATTAGTTGATAATATAATAATCTTTGCATTTTTTTATTGTGTGAATACCACCACCAACCATCTGGAGCCAGTGAGACTATGGGATCCTCAATTTGGGTACGTTGTGAGGCTGAATTTAATGGGGAAGATAAATTCATTTGTGTCGAACAAACATAAAAAATTATATCATAGCATACATGATATAAGACGCGTTGGTATAGAACTTTGCAAGGGGCACCACACAACAGAGTAAGAGCCAAAAGAACTTGAATTTTAGAAAATTATCAGCATTTCATCAAAAATATATATAAGTTTTTAATATTAAATTTATTTAATGAAAACACAACCTAAAATATTTTGAAAAACCTCCTTCTGAAAAATACGCGCTACGATTTTTGCGATTTTCGCGCTTTTGATATTATACAGGGAAGGGGTCAAGGGATGTGTTCGTTAAGTTAGTAGGGCAAAAAAATAATCTTCAGCTAAACTATGGGTGTAAGTTCATCACAACTTTATTATCGATATAACTCAGTTTCACTGTCTTTGTGAGGGCTTCGACTTGCTAACGAGGTGGATCTCGTATTTTTTTGTCGTTTCCGGTCAAGGGCACGATTTTATTTACGACTTGTAGGTGTTCAAAATAACAAAATAAAAGCCGAGAGTTGGTGTTTATGTATTTATTTTATTTATTATCCTGATATTAAAATTTAGTTAGAAAAAACGCATTAAACTTTTTTTATGTGAATACCGCACAACAGACCCAGCTACTCCCAACCGTCTGGAGCCAGTGAGACTGTGGCATCGTTAATTGTAATACGTTGTGAAATCGAAGGTAGTTGGGGGTGGGGATGGGGTAAAGAAAATTTGGGAAAGTACCTGGCTATTCAGATCTGGTCATTAGACACGGCTAAAGACATTTCAAACAACGTTTGAATTCTGAAGGTCGGTTTAGTATCTTACACTGTGAATAATTTACTTAGTGTTATTTCGCATGCATTGAATTCTAATGATATGTATCTAACTATTAACCCTTTCAGCCCCAGTGTTAATTCAAATTAACATGAACCTTGTGATTTTTTTTTCCGTAACGGTAGCGATTTAGAAAAGCCATGTTTTTGTTTTCTTATGGCTTGTAGTCTTTTCTGCGGCGTCTATTTTTTCCGCTCAGTTGAAATCCTTATTCCCGCCACAACAACGATAAATATTTTGACATCCACTGATTGTGAGTTTCATCGAATTTCTGCCGTCATTGATTACTTAATTTAAGGTGAGATATCATTATTTTCTACTAGAATTACAAATATTTTAATGCATTAAGATGTGTTTTATAATAATAACGTCAGTTCAATTCAATGTTCACAGTCATTTGCCAGAATATTGTGAATGAATTTCTATGTTCATTCAAATTAAAACTGGTAGTGACGGACACGTTTTCTACTAGTATGGCGAATTTTCAAAGATTTATTATCCTAGATTATTTCTATATTTCTGAATGAATTTTAGTTAAAATTTTATTTGTTTGTACCTTAGAGATTATCACTACATTGTAAATGAGCATTTTTGACATGAAAAAGTTATTTGTATTACTTTTGTGTTATGTTTATTTTACCTTACTATTTAAAAAATATCCTCTGACATCCAATGTTAATCCAAATTAACATAGAATAATTTCTAAAAAAAAAACAAAAAAACCAAAAAATTTAGAAAAATAATTTTCAGAGGTAGCAATAAGCATTACATATTTTATATATGTGGAAACAATAATGTGGGTGTGAAAGGGTTAAGACTTTTCGATCAATAGCACCCTTCCTCTTATCATGCCATGCTGTGCTAGAACATATGTTCTTCCGTGTGGTATCTTGAACGAGCTGCGTTTGCGAACAAGTCAGCCGCGTTGAGTGACCAGTTCTGAATAGCCTTCACCTTCCTCTCTCCCGAAAACTCACCAATCCCCACCTATCACGTTCAGACCCATCACATACCCCAAGTGGGGATGCATAATCTCACTTGCTCCGTGCAGTTGGTACTTGGTGGCGCGGTATTCATATTATATATTTTTATGAAATTTTATGCCGCATACACATCTTATGATTAATGCTTTTCTTTATATAGAATCAAATATTTTCATTAATTTAATTTAATTTATTTTAATAGAATATTTCTTTTATAACATTTGTATAATGTGTGTACAATTTGCTTCATTTCTTCATCGGAAAAAACCGAAAACGAGTTCCACCCTCTCTATTGAGGGAATATTTAGTTGCCTACGTACTCCATCTTAAACAAGCACAACAAAAATGAAGAAATTTTTTTTTATATAGAAATCATAAAAACAGCACATAAAACTATTCCACCATATTAATATCTGAATTTAATTATGTCATGTATCGACAAAACCATTTTTTTGTCAGTGCATACGAGTGCATTCAATTCAAGCTGCAATGTGGCGTTGTGCCACTTTTTGCCATAGAAAGTGCACAACACGGATTGGATATACACGTACATACACGTATACTTTTCCAATTCATGTGTGCTGTTCCGCTACGGGAAGTGGTATTTTAGTTCTCGGTAAAAAGCACACCCTGTATAAATGCAATTGTGTCAAAATTGTTTTAATCTTGCTGGAAAATGAACCAGCAAAGTAATTTTCATTAACTTTTCATTTGAATTATCTCCATGTAATGCGGCGCGGTAATGAAAGGAGGTTGAATTTTCCGCCGGGAAGGAGTTTTTTAAGTGATCCCTGTTCCCTTCTATTATTATTTCTGGGAAAGAAGCAATATTTTTTAATAATTTCGTAGAAATTAATTAAGTTTTTTGTCTAAAATTAGGAGCTAATAATCCAACATTGCATCAATTAGAAAAAAGTTTAAATTTTATTTTTTTCTTTTTCCATCCGTTTTTAACTTCCTTCAGGGCCTATTAATATTTGAGGAAGCATGAGGGAGTGTGATGGATCTTTCTGGGATAAGATATGAGGGAACATGAATCTTGAAGAGTTGTTGTAGGAGGGAGGAAACACAGATTCAAATCCACAGCCCTGAACTGTTGAAATCAAAAACGAGTCGTAGAAACCAACGGAAAGAACCGACAAGTCAAGAGGCTGGCCGAATGAAGGGTCATTCCACGCAATAGCTACGTCCCGTTTCTGTTCATGAGCGTCGTCTTGTCTTGCCTGCCATGCAAAAGTCAGTTTTACCCACCCACGCGCACCGAAAGATATTTCACAAAAAAAAAAATAATATTTTTTATGATAATTATTTGAATAATTAATGACACATTTTCAACAAAAATATGAATAAATTTCTGTAACATAATTTATATAAATCTACTGTCAAAACCAACTATTTCCAGTTCTCTAGTTTCGATAATGAGCCGTGTGTTGTGGCGCTGACATTTGACTTTTACCACTGTTTATCCGGCCGCGGCTTGCCGATAAATAATATTTAATTAATCGGATAATGCCACCGAACCGTGCGGCGAAACGTCAGCGATATTAATTGGATTACAATTATTACTGTATCTATTTTAAATTTAATTTAATGTAATAATTCAGTTTCGAGTGGAGAAGATAAACATGTTATTAAACGATGATCATCGGTAATATAATTCAATTAAAAGGAATACGCAGGTCAAAAAATAATTATATTCATTGTGTGTACATTGTATCACTACCAACATAGGTAACATGTATATTCAAAGTGTGCCTTGTATCACCTCAAACAAAGGTTATATGTATGTATATTCATAGTGTGTATTGTATCACCACAAACATATAAAATAAATAATAATATGTATAAAAAACTATACCAGGCTACACCCGTGACCATTCAGATATATTTTGTTTTTCTAACTTGTTTTAATCCATAATCATTTAAAGTCGTTTAAATAAAATAATAAGTCCATCTGCTAAAACATTTATGCGGTTTGGTTGAAAATTCTGTTAACTTAAGCCCTTAAAGAGACGGTGAAGAACCATATTTATTCACACTGGGGTATTGACCTGAAGACGCATTAAATAAACGTACATTTTAATATCTTTTATAATATGTCTTCAATATTTAAAGTATTTTTCTGGACAAATATTATTAATTATTCCACAACTAAATATTTAAATACTATACTCCGTGGCCGAGGGGTAAGAATCTCAATTAGCAATCATGAAGTTAAGGGTTCAAATCTCAGCGTGTGTTGTATCATAATTTAAAAAAATAGTACAATATTTACTCTCAGTATCGTAATGGAATAAGACCACCATTCAGAAATTAAACTTTATTTGAAATGGCTCTAATCGTATTTGATGATCAAATATAAATAGTCAGGTACTTCCCCACCTTTATCTTCCTCATTTCACTTCACTCCTCACTAATTTGAGGATGCCATAGTCTCACTGCCTCCAATGAATTAACAAAAAAGGTATATTATTAAATATTTGTTTTCCAGCTAGAAAGGATATATAAAAATATTTAAAAAAATCCCTGGCAAAAGATATAGTTACCAAGATAATGAAAATAAATAATAATTAACCCTTAACCCTTTACAGGTCATAAGCTAAAAACGGATAGTTTTGAGACCTGCAACATTAAGGTCTATATTTCTTTATGTTTATAAGTTATAATCGCCCTTATGGGTTGTTCATTCTGAGGTAACGCATATAGGTTTTGAATCGAACCAACCGCCCCAAAGTTCGCACATGTTGAGTAAATTTACGAAAATCGGGTCCTGGTCAGTTTCTCTATAAAATTATCAAATCAGTTATTCTCCTGTAACGGAAATAGATAAAAGTACATTTTTCCTTACCAACCTGTCTTTTTGTAATGGACACAAAAATTTTAAATGAATTTTTTTTGTACCTAAATGGACACCGGTCAGAAAAAAGCTAGAAAATCGAAAATTTAAAAAAAAAATGTTTTTTCTGTTCATCAAAATGAATATAGAATACATTAATAAAACAATTAATATAGGTTATTTATATAGGGCGTATCTGTTCATCAAAATGAATATAGAATACATTAATAAAACAATTAATATAGGTTATTTATATAGGGCGTATAGTTAAAACAAAAGTTGTCCTTTAAAGGATTATGAAACTATTTTGATAATTATTATTTCAATTTTTCGTTTTGTTTTAGAACCAGTTTCAAAAATGTTTCAGAAACAATGGCTCCTTCATCAGGATACAAATAACAGTAATTAGTACGGCAATTCAATTCAAATCAATTAAATTCACTTTATTTATTTTAGAAACATTACAAAATGGTTAATTTTAATACCTTTTCAAAATAAATTTGGTAATGAGAATTCTTAGATTAATATAAACAAAGTGTATATGAACTACACCAGTAATAATAGAGCTTGCCTTTTAAAGAAAGCTTCATTGATGCTAAAAGACATGATAATAAACAAATATGCATAAACAAAAATATAACGATAAACAAAGGGAAAATGTAATTTATTAGGTATTTATTTCTGTAAACATATTTTATTGAATTTACCTTCTTGTTCATAAAAATATCCTTTTAGAAGTTTCAACAACAGAATCATTGAACAATAAACAAAGTTATTTATTTATTTAAAATGGTGCCACAAAGTGAAAACACAATATAATTTAATAGAAATGTAATCTTCTATTCGTGATTCCAGCTGAAAATTCAAAGGATTACGGGAAGTTAATTTTATGACAAAATAAAAAATTATATATATTATGACTGTTAAAAATTTATTTACTGAAATCTCTTTGCCAGCAATCACGATGGCTTCAGACCACCCTAAAATCCCATGGTTTAATGCGATAAATACGTTTAATAAGGAGAAATCGCAAAAAATTAACATGGAACTAAGAGAAATTAAGCATCTTGGAAAAGCATTCTTGCCGCAAAGGATATACTTTAACTAATAATGATACTTAATTTTAAAAATAAAACTTTTTTTTTGTAGGTATTACTTTTGATAATGCTTTAGTTGGGATGTTTACCCTAAACTAAAACATTTTCGTTTTCATCATGCAGTGAATGCCTTTTCCTGATGCTGCACAGCATCTGGCAGAATTCATGGTAGTCCAGCATCTCCTTGCCCTTCACCTTCACGATGGGTGCTTCGAGAAGAGCCACGTCCAACTCTTCGGAGCTGAAGCGATCGCCACCAGACATCAGGTCATGACGAATTCTGGAAAACAAAAAAAAACATGGAATATTTTTAAATATTGATAAATAATAATAAATTTAAAATAATAAAATATATATAAATCAATCGACATGGTCGTTTGGCGGAAAAATCGTAATTTCTTTTGTGTGGTAATTTTTATTTAAACCTAGCACACATAGAGCATATTTTCACGAAAGTTCTTTGAGAGAAAGCTTCCAAAAATTTGATGGTCAAACTTGTTACATTTTTATTCCTTTTAGCGCTAAATCAATACTGAACTATACAGGCAGACTGAAACAGACCGCATTTTTCTGGGAAAATTCTTTAAATTAATTGAGCAATATCCGCTTGGTTGGTTTTCCAGGTTTCTAACCTTATTTTGTTTTGTGGAAAAATCTACATCATGGTTTTACCTTTGAATCTATTAGTGATTAATAAAAATGAAATTATACGCGAAATAAATATTTAGTTGTATCTAATTTTTGAACGCGAGTTCTGAAATAGGGAGACATTAAACATATAATAATGTGTACACAGGTATCAAAGTGTTATACATAATGATTTTTGATTCACATTGTACATAACATTCGATTTGTGAGGAGGTTTTGGGTACCGCTGCCCTTGGAACCAATTACTGAGTCACCAGCATCTCTGCCATAGGTCACCCCAAATGGTTGGCTACGTTCGGTGATTTAGCAGGTAAGGTGTGTTCAGGTGTGTCCACTAGCTGCCTGACGTGCCGTAACGGACTTATGAAGGACAGATTCATAAGTCCATTACTCTTGGATACACTAATCCCTAGGTTCCTACCCATCCTTCATACATTGTCCTTTTCAGAACTTTCTTTCATTCCTTTCATTTAAAAGACCCTTCACATAGCATCCCCAAATATCCTAGGTCCTGCCGAAAATTATTCTTCTCAGGGCATCCTGTACGAGGTTAAAGAAAAAAATTGGCTATATTTATGTTGTTTATTTTTCTTTACGTTTATTTAGAGAGTTGATAATGCTGGCCACACTGAAAATATAAACCGAAAAGAACTTTGCTGTGGGCCTAACTGAAGTGACATAAATTATATCTCAATTGGAGTGAAATAGATCAAATATTTTCAAAAACAGAAAACTGTCTTGAACAAATTCAATTTCGTTGGCCCTCCCTGTTGAACTGGCTTATGCAATTTGGCCACATTGATTTTATTTTAAATAGTCAAAGTTCACATTTCTTTCATCAGTCTTGCTATCATTTTCTAACAAGTCGTAATGGAACCTTCTTGACGCCAGTGTAGTTTTGTTAGTTTCCTTTTCTCTCACCGCATTATGAGTGCACTTCGTAAATAACACTACAGTGCAACCAGCGCAGATCCGTGAAAAATTAGTAAAATGTGTTTTTAATAAAAAAATAATTAAAAAAATTATAGCCGCCGATAAATTTTAAGCACCAAGACGCTTCGGAAATATGAATTGTTACATACGTAGGTACACACCACCGAAATTATATTGTTTGTATGAAATAATTATTTGTTTAAATTTTATAAAAGGTAGGATTTTATATTAAACTGCCTCCGTAATGGAGGGGTACGACCCCCAATTAGCGAATCCTGGCACACGCAGCAAATTTTATTTGATTCATTTGTGTTATTTCTCAATTTATTCAACAATAACTATTCTCCTTACCACTACCTTCAGCCTCACAGCATACCCCAATTAGGGATGCCATAGTCTCACTGGCTCCAGACGGTTGGGAGCAGTTTGGACTCTTGTTTGGTATTCACACAAAAAAAGTGTATTCGATATGCATATCTTTCAAATAAAATTTCAAATGAATCAACCCAAGTAGTGTATCTTGTAAATTAGATTAAAAGTTTATCTGAGAAGCATTAACTGCAACTGCAATTCTCCAGATCGGAGATGCACAACGCGTCTGCAAAGTACAGTGCAATTATCTCAAAACGGACATGTAAACCACTGAAATCTATTTACATCAGAACTTCCCCCACAATGGTAATCAGCGTATTTGGAAATTGTCTCCAACAACGTTCATTTAGTCTGAAAGTTGCAAACTGTTCAGCGGTGTTCACTTGTTCAGTTATGTTCGTGTTGGTTCAATAGTGTTCGTGTTCACTTGCTCAGTAGTATTATAAGTTTTCTCTGATTTAGTAGTGTTGGTATTCTCTTGTTCATCAGTGTTGGTGTTCCTAGTGTTCAGTGTTCAGGGTGTAATTTTCAGTTCTAGGTAGGGGCAATACTTGTACTGAGATGCGACCTAGTTTCTACTGTTCGAGTCATTTGGTGATATATTTTGTGGATAATACGAGATTCGCAAGTGAAATATGTTTCGATTACAAAAAAGGCGACTTATTGTTATTGAATGAATATTAGGAGCATTAAATTAACAAAATGACATACCTACGTCGATTATTTTTGGTTATAATCATATTGTGTTCGTAAAAAGCTACGCAATTCTGGTTTACGTTAACTAAATTCATAATTATATTAGAACTGAAAGGAAGATTAAATGAATTTACATCATATTTTTTTACCACCTACCGATCTGTTTCATTTATTATAGCTTCCTTGGGGAGAAATATTAGCAAATTATGAAGATGTAATTTGTTAGCTTCTAACAATGCCTTCAGGATAAACATTACCGGTTAACGATGTAAACAGAATAATTACTTGATATAAACGGATAGTGTGATGAGATTCAATAACTCAAAAATTATGAAAAAATAAACGAATCCTTCGTACGCACTATATTTACCCCAACATAATACGTCGACACGGGAACTTTTTCTAGTGAGATAGGCATAGCAAAACAATTTTAATATTAATATTTTGTTAGTCAAGATAAATAAAGAGAAACATAGTGTTCCGTTAATTGTGATTTGTCATAGTTTTACTGGTAACCGGATAAATCATCACAGTGATAATTCATCACCACTTAAAAAAGTTATATAAAGTCATGGAAAGTGATAAAACAAAAACTTTATTAACTGGGTTATGTAGGTTAGGTTAGGTTAGGTTAAAAAAAAATCATTTATTTTTATATTTTTTATTTTTTTTATTTTTTTTTTATTTTTTTTTATTTTTTTTATTTTTAGCTGATTGACTGAATTTTTTTTTTTAGACAATGTATAGATAGTCTCACAAAGCTGCCACATGGCTGCTTGTCTGCAGGTTCTATCTCAATATATGACTCAATGACTTTATAACACTTTTGTGTTGAATTATCACTGTGTTGAGTTATGATGGAACCGTTTTACTACGTTGTTGTTGATATAAATACAGATTAAGAATTTAAAAGACAGTATTTTTTTTTTGATTAATATCAATTCAACTGATTTTACAAAAACTGAACTCTTTGTGAACTACAAATAGCTTGAATTCAAAATGTCTCTTCATACTTATAAAAGTTACTCGAATTTCACATATTTGATGCTTCAAATACTGACCAACTTTAGAGCCTGTCCTTGCTCTATGTAAATGGGTGGCTAATACCGGGTTAATTGTTCCCAAAATTGGACTACTGTAAGCCAGAATTTCTCGTAACTGTTGTGGAGCGCAGAGGAGTTACAGAATAAACTCTAATATACGAGTAATAATAATATTACTGTGCCCAATATAATATGGACTGCAATTTGGACGAAACATGGAAACAATTCGATCCCGAAATAGAACTTGTTACTATCCATCTATAAGGACCTCTTCCTTGCCGGAGAAATGCACTGACCACTGCGCTAATTCGACCTCATCAGATTCTACCCGAACTAATAGTTACACAATCTAGATAGTGTATTGCGTTAATATTTCCAAACTATGTAAGTTACCTGACTTTCAGAATATACGTATCATGGATGAAATTAAAAATCAACCCGTAAAAAGTAAAGTTTTTCTAGTACAACACATATATTTTTGCCAATAAAGTAATCCCAGTAAAGTTTTTCTAGTACAACACATATATTTTTGCCAATAAAGTAATCCCAGTAAAGTTTTTCTAGTACAACACATATATTTTTGCCAATAAAGTAATCCCAGTAAAGTTTTTCTAGAACAACACATATATTTTTGCCAATAAAGTAATCCCAGTAAAGTTTTTCTAGTACAACACATATATTTTTGCCAATAAAGTAATCCCAGTAAAGTTTTTCTAGTACAACACATATATTTTTGCCAATATTTTTGCCAATGTATTTAAAAATAATTAAAAATATTTTTTTTGAGGATTGAAACTTCCTTACCAGGGTCTGGCCTGAACTGGTGTGAACTTTATTTTAATTTATTTTATTTTAATATTACATTTAGTTACAATAGTGACGTATTGCCCATCTCACTAGGTGTGTAACGCCTGTGTTGAGATGGCAATTTACATAGTGGTTGTTTACTCGGTTTTAGATTATACAATATTGTAAAAATGTCAGATTAAATAAAATCAGTATTTTTTTGTTCATTTATAAATTATACAATTCAAGAATGAATGTAGAAGATGAGGGCGAAGCGATAATAATTTTAAGTAATTAATTAATAAAGTTTCAGTTTGACCAAGAGGCATATTATATTTATATATATACAGTAGGCACAATTTTTAGTTTGTTATGAAATACTTCTAAAATGTATTTTAAAAATGTCCGTGTGTGTGCGTGTTTACCACCGACAACGAGTATATCTGCCTTGTTTCAGTTAGATGAAATGTCAGGAACTGGGTTAATTTTCCAATTTATATGTAGGTACCCAACATAAACACTATCACCAGCTGATATCATAGACTCATGTATAAGACAGATATTATTTGAGATTTTCACGGCAAAAAGTATTGTAGTGATTTATTTTGGGGGTATAATGCCGTGATTCTCTAAATTATTCTTAGCTTTTGGGCTAAAGAAGGACGTAGCGCAACACAGAATAATACTAACTGCAATACTCACTCACGGCAAAAATAAATCACTATCATATTATAAGACGTTTATAGCCGTGGGTAATTACCGTCACTACCAACCAAAGATATTAGAAGAACTAATATCTTTGCTACCAACGTATACACAATACAACTGGCAAGTACATTAATTAAATGATTTTCTAAAATATGTAAGCTTTTATTTGATTTTTTTTCATATAAAAGTTTAAATATGTTTTTGAGAAAACCAATAGAATAGGTAGGAAAATAAAACAAATCTACGTAGTTTGTCGCTGAACCCCAACAAAAAAATCCACCCGTATTAAAATCGAAAGTTTTTTTAATATTTATACATCTATTTTATATTTTCGGGCCATCTCTTGGGCCGGCTAGTGGCCAATTTTAGAAAAATGCGTTTGTGTGCCATTAAAATAGAATGCATTGTCATCGACAACGAGTCTAAGTTTCTGCTCGATCGGATGTCGAGAAGTGGGCTAATTTACGCTTCCAAGATGTGCACTCATTCATTATGAAAAAATTCAAATATATGTATTTTTAAAAAAAGTGACTGGCGTACTATCAACGTACGTGTTAAATTAGTTTTCAGAACTGCCAGATATTCAATAAATAATCATTTAAACACTGAATGGCTCGAACAACAGCAGCTTTATACCAATCGGAGTCGATACATTAAAATAAAAGAACTCTCCATACGTCGCGTCGTCGCAACTACATGCAGACCTCGATAACTCGGCCGGTTATCGAGGGAAGACGTGTCAACTTGAATCCCGCGAGAAGCGGACAGTGGCAACACTTGCCTGGTAATATCGCCAACTCTGGCAACACCACAACTCGGGGTTGCCAGTAGAATACTAAAGCGGGCACATATTGCAAAATTTATATTTAAAATGCTACCCGACGTGGAATCGCGATACTCCCGGTGTAGGAGTAACTACGAGAGGCGTTTTGTAGTATTTTTAAAGTGGTCAGAGCAGAATGCCAACTGATGAATCTGGTGTATTTCTTAAAAAAAGTATTTTATTCCACTGGACATGGGTAAAATAATACACTTTTACACCCAAAACAAATTATTAAAGAAGTTTTTGGTTATGTGAAAAAAAAAACTATTTATGACGGTGCAGAAATAATTTTGTTTTTCGAAGAAGAAAAACTTCTAGGCAGTCAACAATCTAAGAGTTGAAGTATAGAAACAAAACCTTTTGAACAACAAAAATAAATATCAAATATATCACGAAAATTTTGATTAATACCTACTTCACTCTACTGCAGTCTTACTCAAGTGAAACAAATCTTTTACGCAAAATGTTTTTATTTTTTGCGACATTATGATGATAATGTTAACTTTTTATTAAAAATAGAAATAACTTTGTTCACATCACTTTTCTTTATATACAGCTTCTACATGTTTCGTGAACATCTACATTAGTGTAAATTTAATCCTGATGATGTTCACAAAACATGTAGAAGGTGTATGTAAATAAAAGTGATTTAAACAAAGTTATTTGTATTTTTAATAAATAAATAATGACATCACAAAGTCATAAGCTAAATGACGATTGTTTTTCGAAAAAAAAAATGTTATTGTGACGAAATTGCACAAGTGTGAATTTCTTGTACCAATATTACACGGAATTACACATGGAGGGATTTACACCTTCTGACGTTCTAGTCCATTGGAACCTGGTGGGAATATTTAGTTTTAGATAAAGTTTTAGTTCAAGATCAGTAATTTGTGAGTGAAAATATTAAAATTGCACATTTTTAATTCGATGATCAGAAGCAGAAAAAAATCATAAAATCGTTTGTGAAGATACTACATTATTACCTTTCCAGCGATATGAGTCCAGACTTGTCGTAGTCCCACTTGGCCAAGGCTTCAGTCACCACGTGCTCAGGGTCCAGGCGAAGAGTTCTGGAGCCAACCATCTTCACAAAGGCATCCAGGTCCAGAGGTTTGGCACCCTGAAGAAACCAAAACTTGTTAAGTGTTTGTTGAACAATATCTTCAGTACTGTGTTAACAACGATGTTATGGAACACAGGAAAAAAATATCATAAATTCATGAAAAGACTTATCGTATAATTAACCAATGCTTGACAGTTCTTGGTATTTGGTGCTTGACGGCGATACCAAAACTAATCGCTGAAACCACTTTTTTTGACTTATTTTAAACTTGAGATTTTTACTGCCAAAAGGATTATTGTGATATATTTTTGAGTAACTATCCCGTGTTGCGTTAAATAGATAAGTGGGTGTTCACGTACGGAGAAGTGATACCGCATTACAATAAATTGTTAATCCTCAAATTAATGAATATAGATAATTAATAACATTATAAATATGGTTTTCGGCGTTTAGTTTCAAATTAACCGCCAAGTACCTGATACCAAGAACTATTAAGCCCCGTCATCACTATTAATACTAATTAGGTATTCGTGGATTTCTATTGCCCCCGTAATTAGTCGTGCTTGATGCGCATTAATACATAATAATAATAAATAAGCCTACTCTTACCTAATTTCAATCTAAAAATAACATCTCCTAAAAGAATCATAACAGATCTCCCCATCGAATTCCGATGCCCCGATTCAAAAGCCTAATAGTAAGTGCAAGATCTCTACAATATAAAATAGAGTAAGAAGTTATGGCTCAAATCCCATTATGTAATATTTGTTAATTTATCGGCCAATAGCGAGCCTGAAAATTTTTGCGTCACAAGATATACTGATGAACTTAACAACCGAACTTGATATAAACTATTTGAACAAGCTTCTAAAAACGTACCCGAAACCAACAGATATCATTAATTTTGTGGCAAAAGTGTTGTCGTAATTTGTTGTGTGACCTAGTTGTTTGGCTAGAAAGAAATTTAAGATTGTTAATTTTATAGATTTTAATTGAAGCTGTATGTAAGGCGTGTATGTAACTATATAAATCATATATTTAAATATACATTTATTTATAATGTTCATATAGCTGATTAAATTGTTAATAATGTCCGCTAGAGCCCCTACCTAAAGCCAGTAGTATTGAGCGTTAGGACGAATTTGCTGGAAGACAAATTTGTTCCGTGAAGACCAACAAAGGGTATAAAGCAATGCTTCTTCCGATCTTGCGACTGTGAGATAATGCACTATCTTTTTTATAAATGTTTTCTTACCAATATTTTTATTATTTTTTTATTGATAAACTAACGTTTATAAGACAAGGTTTTATGCATAGGATAATTCCCGTTGGCGGCATTTATTTTTACTCGGGAGATATTTTCCATTTATATTAGTATTTCGGATGACTAATTATTGCTTATAATTGTTCAATATTTTTAGTTTGGGTATTTATTTTAAAATTCACACGCCCTGTCTAGATAATACTTGGTGGATGGTATTGGGTCTTCCCAGGACTTCAGGAACTAAAAAATCGAAGTAATGTCAGGTTTAAATTAAGTGCTCAGGGCGTTTATAATTAATAAATAAAAAAAATACCGATATGTCAATATGACGATTGATCAACAACTGTAAGAAGATTAAGAACTACTCTTCTAACTCGTTTAAAAGTATTAAAAAAGAAATTAAAAACAAACTTCTTACATTTTTTTTTAATATGTATTCTTTTGAATAATAAAAAAAAAATAATCCGATTACAATCAACAAACTATTAACTGCAACTCAACCGACCTCAAAGATAGCCAATGATTAGTTGGTTGAACTGAACCCAATTATTGCGCAGTGGCGTAATTCCACAGCGCGGGCCATTCGCAGACCGCCCTTCCATACCGCAATAATTATTGTCACGTATGCGGTTCACAATACGCGCACTTTACTCTAACTCGCGGCTCCCTGAATTCATTTAGATAACTGCAATACCACTGGTAGTTCTGTTCTCCTGGTACGGATTACGGAATTCGTTACGCCCGTGGTTCCTCAATTAATTAAACTTTTTTATTAAGGTTTTAATTTTAACGAGAAACCGCATTGGATTTGCCGGTACCCATGTTGTGGGTCTTGAAAATGAATTTTAAAAAGGAAATATGGAGGTTTTTATTCCATCATTCCAATACAGCATTAATATGAATACTAGTAAAAAAATCCTTTTAAAAATCATTACATGAATAAATTGCTTTAACTTGTTTTGGTAGATACGTGGTACCTACGACTCTTTCTCCCATTCTGGTTCCGTTTATTTATTTTAAAGTGGCGTTAAATGCATTCCGGCTCTCGTAATAATATTTTCGCGCATATAATACAAATAATAATAACCCAAACAAAAAAGGTTACCTTTAATTTTTCTCGAAAATTAAGCTAAAAGTACAAAAAGGAGCCTTATAACAAGATTTACCAAAATTAACCCTGGCATATTTGAGGACCTCCGTGGTTGAGTGGTTGTGATCCTCGGCTACGAATCCAAAAAGTCTTGGGTTCAAATCCCCTTGTGTAAGTAAATTTTGTTAGATTAATGTATGTTATTTCAATACTTATTCATTCACAATAATATATTGCATATATACGGCTCGTTCCAGAGCGGTAGATACTTAGATATTTATAGCGTTAGATATTTCGGTATCGCCGTGGTGAAAGACCATCATATCACTCTGAATCGAAAAGTTGCTTGAAATTGCTTTGGCCGTGTTTTTCCTCAACTTTCTCTTAGACCTTATCACTTCCTTCAGCCTTGCAACACCCCCAAATTATGGATACCATAATCTCAACATCTCCAGGCGATTGGACGGTACTGACAAACGTACAACATCAAAAGATTGGAATTCGCAAAATATAAAAAATATTTTGTAACGTTTTTTAAAATATAAATATTTTCCTTCTTGAAATGGAGTCCTGAAAAAAATAATTGGATTACTGGCTAGCTTTACTAAGAGTGTTGACAAATTTTTAACAAACTACCTATTTTGACATTTTTCGGACCTCATTATTTTCCAAAATTTGATAAAAAACTATAATTATTAATTAAGTATGTCTAGTATTTTAGTATGTCCAGTTTTAACGTTTTTTTGAAAATGGAATCAGCGCAGTTAATAAATCACAAAATATGTCGAACCCTGACTAACACTACGAATTTTAAACAAAAGAAGTAAGCAGTATACAAATAAAGAATACTTTTTTTTTAAATCTGGTATAAAAGTAGTATATTATATGTAGGTATTTTATTGCTTGCCTGAATTCCTGACAAAAAACACTTACATTCACAAATAAATCCAGTTCCTTGATTCAAAGTTATAATTAGTAACAAACAGACCCGCAATCGAAATTAGTATTTTTAATGATTACCTAATGAATTAATTTAATTGAAAAAAATGATACGGTGCGGCGGCGCCAGAAAACATTATCTGCGTTAGAGAAAATAATAATTTTAATATTAGAATCTAGAATGAATAATGAATTCACTTACATCATCCAGCATTTTCTTAAGCTCCTCTTCGGAAATATCTTCCTGTCCAAGTGTGATGAATGTGCTCTTCAAATCAGCGATGGTTATCAAGCCGTCTCCATTCATATCGAAAAGCTCGAACGCCTGAAACAGAGGTTAAACGATTATAGTAAGCTAGTCCCAGCGAGAGCTCGTACGGACGTCATCGACGTTTGTCCTCTTTCTTATGATTCGTCTTGTTAAAAAACGAAAAAGACAAAAAATACTAGAATAATAACGTCACGTACAATCTCTCGCTGGGACTAGTATAAAACCAAATGTAATCGTGTATAGGGATAAAATATATAGAAAAACAATTTTAAGTAAAAATTTAATTACTTATTTCTCTACAATTTTTGAGCTCGCCTGCTCCCGTAAATACATGAGAGTTTTAATGTATATGGGGATCTAACCGTATATCTGACGAATAATGTTCTTAGTATTTGTCCTGCATTTCTACTCCGTTCAAATCAATTATATTTAATTCCATTGAATAAAGTTTTTTTAAATCTAACTCGTTACCGTACGTATTCCGTCATTCCTCGTAGTAGAGGCTTGCTCATTATGCTTCGAGTTGTGTGTTCGATTCCAATTGAAGTCCAAAAACATTACACGAAAAGATTTTAATAACCCGTAATCAATCCGTAAAACAACAAAGTTTTTTTGGCTATACATCTATTTTATAATGCCTTCTAAAACCTTTTTTGTTTGTCTGAAGATTCACATTCATTTCGTATAGTCACTGCTGTAATGTTTTCCGATTTTAGACAAATGCGTAATATCCGCGTGTGTGCAACATGATTTCCACCAAAAGTTACCAGAATTTATTTTTATCTACAACGAGTCTATCTGCCAAGTTTCAGCTCAATCGGATTTGGGGAAGTGGGCTAATTTCCGCTTCTAAGATTTTCATAACTGATTTCCGAAAACAGAAATGAAATTCAAATACACGTTTATTTTTATTTTTTGAATCATTTGCTAGATGCGATACAATCTTTTTCTGATTCAAATTTTCATTTGAGAGACGCTAATATTGTCTTCAGTTATCAAAAAAACGTATTAAAAAAGTATTATGATATTGATTAGTAAAATGAATTCATAGCTATCAAGCGAAAAATAAACACTTTGTCAATCTTATATTTATTGCATACTTTGTAGTGCTTACGTTTTCCAACTCCAGGAGTTTTTCTTCGGCAATTTCTTTCATGATATCGATATCACTTAAATCTTCTTCGGAATAAAACTCCCCGGTTTTTTCCAACGTCTTTAACATAATGCTATTTTTTCTGTTTATCTTTTCTTCCAGTATTTGAACCAACTCATCATCTGACACTTCACTAAAAGAAATAAAATTTTCATTGGAAACGATTAAACTACAAATTGGTAATTTGTTTAGACGCAAAAGAATCTTTTTATCATAAAAAATATATGTTATATTATAGTTAATTTTAACCAGCAAAGAGTGACATAATTTTTTTTTTAAGTTTGTTCCAAAAAATTTAATAAAAAAGAAAGAAAGTAGTTACCTGTTATAATCATCTCCAATTCCAGCGTCTAAGAGTTCCAGATGCTTTAGATCTTCCAATACCTTCGAATCGGGTTTTCTTTCCCTGTAGTTCTCATCATTTTCAGCAGAGCCGAAAGATCCTGGAGAACTTTCTCTGCTGCTCACAGATCCTGCTCTTAGGCCTCGACCAGAAGCTAAGGATGCTATGGACGACCGCCTGCTGCTGACTTCCGGTAATTTTAGACTCATTTTACGATTCTGGAGTAAGTTGAAAATAAATTACAAAATTCTGCGTGTAGTATTTTATTGATATTAAATTCATCAACAGAAGAAGTATTCAACTAACTTAATGATCAAAATATCATTTTTTCTGCACCTTCTTTTATCCTTGATTTCACCAATCAAAACTAATTTTGAAAACCCATAGTAGTGTTTACACCAATTTTACCAATATGTTATACAGAAAATTATTTCAGTTTGAATATGTATTCATAAAATCAAATAAAATATACAATGCTGTTATCTTTCTCGCTATCTTCACCACTATCCAAACATCGTAAAAAAATTCTATCTATAAAGTACTAACAATTTAAACTAGTCGACTTGAAGTGAAAACAGAGTTGTGGCGTTTTGGTTACAACGGTTGATGTTTTGAACGGAATTTCATCAAAACGAACGCTCGGCTTAAATATAAAACGAATGAATTTGACATTCTTTGACTACGAATCTGGAGTTCGGGGATCGAATCTCACCGTGCGTAAGTAAATAATATTGAATAAAATTGTGTTTTGCAAAATTTCACATTTCGTGTGTCCGGGGGTAAAGTGGGTTATCTTCGAGGGGTGATTCTACAAGATACTACAAGTAAGAAAGAAAATTTATTTGTACAAGTAAAAAAGAAAAAAACTTTTTTTCGAAATTCCAACGTTTTAATTTAGTTTTTAGGTAAAAAAAGTTGAATTGTTTGCATGGAAAAAAAAGAAGTTATTTGTCGTTTTTACTTCTATCATCGTGTAGAATAACCTCCCGAAGTATTATGCCCTCCGACAAGCTATATATTATAACATTCTTGCGTAAGGTTCCAAAGTGGTAGATAGTAGTGGGAATAAAGACCACCATCCTGTATCGAAGAGTTGCTTAAAATGGTTTTAGCCGTGATTGGTGACAAATCTGAATAGTAATGTACTTCTTACTTTCATCATCCCATCTATTTTCCCTCCCTGTATACTTCAGCCTCACAGCATACCCCAATTGTGGATTCCATAGTCTAATTGGCTGAGGTTTGCAGGAAATAGTTTATAACTATACAAAAAAATACTAACAAATTTCAAAACAATTTAAATAATTATGTTTATTTTATATTACATTCGCTCTTTGAATGTATTAATTAAATTTTAATATTCATTAGCTTAAATGGATTCCTGTGATAAAATGAGAATACTATTTCAAAGCAAGTAATTTTATAAGCAACTATTTTAGCTACTGGAGAGTAACGTACGAGTATACCCGCTGTATTGAGATAATTGAATAACTAAATCTAAATTTCATCTTGCTGAAGGTTGGAGGAATTCCTGTGAGCGCTTGAAACTGCAGGAATGGGCTAATACTATTTATTTTATTTATGAATGTGAATATTTAACCTTATCGCGTCCATCTTGTAGGATAACAGCTTCCTGTTCCGCCATCGTAATCTGGAAACGGCTTCTCAACTTTGCTGCACTCCTCTAGATGGCGGGTAAAAGTTTATTTAGAAGGCATTAACATTAGGGTGGGTCGGTAGATTTTTTATATAGATTATGAAGAAAGTTTTTTAATAAATTGTTTGTTTATGCTTTGAAAAAATTTATGCAAAGAACACAACTATAAATAATATCCAAAAATAAGCAAATAAATACAAATAGAAAATAACTAAACTCCGAACAACAGAGTTCTATCTGATTATATAATAATGTTGGCATAAAATATTTTTTTGGGTATAGATAATAATTCAATTATAATACGTTCTGCGTATTAATATCATTGTTTTTTTTTGTCATCGTCAGATGAAATCTGCAACTGCAGTACAAAGCAAACGAAATTTTATTATTCTAAAAAATAAATCTCAAGTTTTTTTAAAAATAGAACTTTGTAGAATAATTAGCTGAGTACATTCATTAAACTTGTACATATTTCAGATAGTATGTTGAAGATATAAAATAGCAAGTATTTCGATGCAAAAAAAAACAATTTTGGCCAAAATATCATATGTTACCTCGTTGTTTCAAGGAATCAAAATGCATAGATTTTCTTATTCTGAGAAACTAATTTGATTGAGTTATAATAATGATACCATGTTATTTTCTTATTCTGAGAAACTAATTTGATTGAGTTATAATAATAATACCATCTTATTTTCTTATTCTGAGAAACTAATTTCATTGAGTTATAATAATAATACCATGTTATTTTCTTATTCTGAGAAACTAATTTTATTGAGTTATAAAATAATACTATGTTATTTCTTATTCTGAGAAACTAATTTGATGAGTTATAATAATAATACAATGTTATTTTCTTATTCTGAGAAACTAATTTGATTGAGTTATAATAATAATACCATGTTATTTCTTCCAAAATGACCATTCGTAAAGTTTTTTAAATTGAACATAATCTTTCCAAATAAAAGGCCGTATGTATGCGAATGTAGACTCAAAAACTACTCGACCGATTTCAATGAAATTTTCAAAGGTTGTTATGATAAATCATAACAACCTTTAAAAATTTCAACCTTTGGGGTGTTTACAGAGTGGTTTGAATAGTTCAAGAAGTACGGGACACCCGTGGAAGACATAACATGATCAAGTAAAAAAATACATAAAAACGAAAATTCTTCAAATCTTTACAAAAATATTATTTCGACCCTAAAAATGCACACAGTATCGTAGTTTTGAGACAACTCATCTCAATTGCCCTTTTACACGACAAGCTAATGAAATTGATTATCTGTTCAACAGAGAGTTTTGAAATTTGAAAACGTACCGTCAATTTCAGCGAAAGCAAAAACAAATTGAGCTATTTTTGGAGACACGAATGCACATCGGTTAACCTCTTCAGTGCGGCAAATGAATGATTAAAACAACTACTTTAACAGAAAAAATCTTACCTTAAAATTGATGTGAGGTTTTCAATTAGGTGCTTATTTAACTGAAACCAATAAGTTAAAATATTAAAGCGACCTATTTCGTGATAACTTAAAGTAATGTGAAAGTTAACACGAAGTTCATCAGGTTGAATAAATAATCAGTGTTCACTAGGCGAATTCTCGATTTCAACTGAAGCTTTTATAGACTTTTGACGCAAGTTGAATTGAACAAGTTGTACGCTGATTCACAGATAGTGAGTGACATGTTTGATTTCATTTCCAAGATAACTGAAGTTTCAAAATCATCCCAGGAGGAAATTTAATAATAATACCCACTAGTTTTATTACCCGGCTTTGCTCCTGTTTCAAAATTGCATTTCACAAATAAAATTTTAAATGACAAAGCTTTACAGTTCTACACCAAACTCAAGAGTTCTCTTCATTGTTGCAGAAATACTAATAAATAAATATTTTACTATTTTGTTCTATAATTTCAAAAACTACCTATGTTATAAATTAAAATGTTTTATGTGTTACGTATTTTAAATGATAAATTGTGAAAGTACGAAAAAAAAAAAAAACTTTTGACGGCTCCGTGATCAAGGGGTAAGTCTCTCGACTAGCAAGCTGGAGGTTCAAAACCCGGCGTACGCAAATTGTATTTACTTGCGCACGCCGTTAAAAATTAAATTGAAGATTTTGAATTTTACAATATAATAATTAAAAATAATTTATGGAATATTCGCAGCACGTTTCAAAGTGGTAGATACTCTCAGTATCACCCTGTTGTAATATCACCATTCAGAATTAAAATGTTACTCAAAATGGCTTTGGCCGTGTTTGGTGTCCAGATCTGAATAGCCAGGTTCTTTCCCACCTTTATCTTCCTCATCTCCTTCCCCTCATCACTACCTTCAGCCTTAAAACATACCCACAATCGGGGATGCCATAGTCACACTGTCTCCAGACGGATAGTTTTACATATAATTTTTTTTTTGAAAAAAGTTAGTAATTTGGCGCTTTAAAGCTCAATGGCAAAGAATACGATGATTCGAAGAAGAGAACATTGTAATATCAAGACCTAACAATGGTTAAAAAAACAACGACGTACAAAATTTCAGAATAGCACAGCCAATCGTGTTTTGAGGGATATACCGGGAGGTTTTTCGATTTATTGGTGTAATTAATAACCAGGTTAATGTTTTATTATTATCTCTGAATATTGTTGTGGCAGATTTTTAATCATCAAACTAACTATCCTGATATCCTATTTGGAGTGATCTTTTGGCATATTTTGCCATTGGCCAAAAACGTTTTGAGCGATCGCTTGTCATAATTTGCCATATTTAAAGTACTTAAAAATATGGGATGGATGGCAAAATATAGGTGAATTTACTGGCTTTAAACCGCAGGAAGCAGTTTTATATGTTTTCATATCAATATTTTGAGGAATAGCATTAATTTAATAATATGGTAAATTTACATATATTGGGATATTTCAAAAAACCCACGCTACAAATCATCATGACACCAATCGCTCCAGTGGTCAAAAAAATCATATTAAATTGACATAAAAAAATATAATTACATTTAGATTTAACGTTTCTTTGCGTATTAAGTTGGAAAAAAAAAGAAATATATTGGTTTTTAAACGTAATAAACTCGCCGAAAAATACCCATCATTCAAAAATGTAATTAGAAACCAAAACCTTTTAACGATACAAAATAACAATCAAAGAGATTAATCACAAAATCTCTTCTGACCTTCAAGAAGAAAAGGCTAGACAGGCTTGTTCATATTTCAAAGCCCAAAGTGTCTAACAGTTTATCCGAATTATCTTCTAGGTGACCTAGGAGATGAGATTCTAATAATATTAGGATCAAACGATATTTTGTCATTCGATTTTTATATTTCAGAGATTCAATGTCCTTTTTAAGAGTGGATTGAAAATAAATTTGAAATCAAAGCTATGATTGGACGGTCCCTCGCTCTAGTGTCTGGTTGTTTGAAAATAAATATATTATGAAGTTAAATATTATAAAGGACGACAGAACACTCAACAAAGGTTATGTTATTTTATAAGTCCACCAGAATGTTTATTTAGAAATACTTTTTCCTCTCCACTGCCAAAATAGCCCGAAATAATACTTGTGTTATGTGGAAAAAAACACACATACCAATTTAAATAATCAATCGATGATTCAAGCGATGAATCAGCTTCTATTAAAATACACGTATTTTATCTATCGATAGAAGCATTTCGCGCTTTCAGTCAACCGATAAGTTTTGCATGAACCATATTTACACAGTTCTGAATAAATGCATATAATCCATCATAAAATTTGTGATATTTATCTACTGTCAACTAATAACGATAATATCTTTAACTCAACGGTAAGTGCACTGGATCTTAATGATTTTTTATCTAGATCAGTTATATTTCGTGATTTTGAGAGCGGATGAGATACTTCAAAGTTCTGTAATATTCTGGTAGAAAATATCGTCTATGGATCTCAAATATCACAATATTAGGAATTACGCGGTGCGATAGCCTGCAATATTATAAATAATTAATTCGGTTAGAAGAATTAAGTGGCATCAAACTTTTCTTTAACGTCATTGATTTTTTTGGATGCCATAATCAGCATTTTTATTATTTTAACAGAACAGAATAAATGATTATTATTTTTATTATTTTGCTATAAATTAGTAAGTTGGTCGTACTCGGATCGCAAAAATTCAAAGACTCGGTATTATTTCACCTGACAGTTGAATGCGCAATGAAAACGTCAACTTTATTGGCATTTGCTTGAAGCTGTCACAACTATTCCGGTAAACTGCTATAAGATATCTCGCCATTAATATGCGCTCCCGGTATCATCGCGTCACGTCGGAAGAATTTAATGGCGTACTCTGAATCGGAGGATATTAAATCAGTTATATTCCTGCTTATGTTGGAGCTTCGAAACTGGAGAGAGCTGGCGCGGGACCGAGATGAGTGGAGGAAGACTCTTGAGGAGGCCAAGACCCACCAGGGGTTGTAGAGCCAAAAGTGATGATGATGATGATGAATCGCTTATGTTCTTATTCACTTATAGACAATTATAGTAATCTTTCGAAAAATGATATATATACACTTTAGTAGTCCAGTAACCACGTACATCAAACCTTGCGTCAGGTCTGCTAGTTCTTATTTTTTGCAGAGTTGTTTACGATTTTGGCCCGAAGAATAATTCAAGTTTCCGACATCGAGCGCCGAACGCAACATTTAAAAAAATCAAGAAAACCAGAAAATTTTCTACCTTTTTTCAGTTTTTTGCAATTTTAACCCTGAAAGACTAGTCAACTAACCAACTAACTAACTAACCATCATGCCGTTTCCCCACAGGGGTAGGCAGAGAGGACGGACCACCAAACAACTCGGTCTTGGCACACACTTCTTGCCTCATTCACATTCATACATCGTCTCATACATGGCCTGAATCGAGTATCTGATTCACTTGATCGTGCCATGTCTTCATCGGGACTAGTTATTGATTATAATTAGTTTCCAAAATACAGCTTTTCAAAATTTATAATTTTTTTCAATTCGGGATTTTTTATTTTGTTTTTTTTTTTGAGAATTCCGACACTGTAGGAATACTTTCTTCGGGAAATTCCCCTCCAATATTCCAATAGACGCTGAAGAAATTTGAGGCGACCAACAGGTATTTTAGGATATTTCCAGGATTTACAGGATATTTCATATTTCTCTAGCCCTCTTCCTTGTGTTAGATTATCGAAGCCTTGTCTGAACGTTTCATGACCACAAACCCCTTTCCTTCCTCTCCATCCATGTTAAAAATTTGAAATGGATAATATTTACCAATTAATATTTTTTTGCTCCCCTTACTTATTATGTGAGTAAGAATAATTAAAGATTTCAAATTATCTGAAACTTAATATTAAGCTCATGATAATACTGAAATTGACTCATATTATTTAAGTACATTTTGCTCTATTGAAAGTGTCCGGTTGAGCATTGTCGGTTTCTTCACTGGAAACACATGCAGCAGGATCTTCGATGTATTCTGTGAAAGATGTCCACAATTCATCCTCCAGCATTTCGATATTGTCGCTGTCTGGGAAGTGGGAATCTGCCTCTAGTGCGATGTCTGGCGCATTATCGCATGAGGCTCCGCTGCAGTGGCTGCAGACTAAAGAGCGCTTCAACCTCAGAGCTGCGTTTGTTTCTTGGGTTTGTGGTTTCGTGAGGTGAACATTTACCCTCGGGCGAGAGGGTTCAGTTCGGCTACCAACCACTTCTGCACCTGTAATAAGATTGTACAGTTGAAGAAATAATTATGAAAGATAATTTATATGTTTATAAATAAACTGTATATTAAAACAATTTATCTGGTGGTAGGAACGCAAGGAGTGAAATAGAGCTGCGTCCTGTGTCGGAGGTAACCTGGTAAAAACTGCAGCCCTGGCAAATGGGTGATACCATGATATCCGTTGCGGGAAACGGATGGTGCTGCGACGCGAAATTGAGGTGATTTTTCACAAAAACGGCGCTCTACAAATTATTCAATTATTATTATTATTATTATTATTATTATTATTATTATGTCCCAGACGAGAATTGATGTTCTACAAATGGCCTGACCTTGAGAGGGAGGAAGTAGTAGGGAGAGACAGCGGTCGGTCACTTACCCCGCAGCTGAATTAAATAATAAAGACACCCGATTGATTGATTTTCAAATTCCCGCAGAACAACAAAATATCGCAAAAAATTTCTGAGTTCTAAAAAAATTTATAAATTTTTAAAAGCTGTGTTTTGGAAACTCTTTAGTTTATAGAAACAATTTTGTATTTAAATTGTAGAAAATTTAGTCTACTTTGAAAACGTATAAAAAAGTTACAATCTAAAACTATTCATTTAGGGTTAATATCGCCAAAAACTTTAAAAAGGTAGAAAATTTTGTGTTTTTATTTTATTTTGAGGTCGGAAACTAAAATTATTCATTGGGCGAACATTATAAACATCTTGGCAAAAAATCAGAACAACCAGATGTGATACAAAGTACCCTCCTATCAGGTGACAAGGTTACTAGATATTTTAGAATAGTTTTACTCGGCGAAATAACTGCAAAGGTAAGTTTGGGAGATGTATGATTGATGACAAAATTTAGTAATGGAGAGTTCAATCTCCACCCGCATTATATCAATAAAAAAATATGTTCATTGACATATATATTTTTAAATAATAATTTATTACATTACATAGGTTTTGTAAAAAAATGTGGTCCAACAAAGCTGCTACGTGGCAGCTTGTCAGCAGATTCTACTTTAACCTTTTATCCTAATTAAGAAAAATTAATATATAATAAGGAGCGTATTTAAACATACAACGTTAATGGAAAAGAAAAATGTATTATTTGTACGGTGTCTACACCGCATTAGCGGAATCATTAATCTACGGAGCAGATCTAGCAGTCTGTCGTTTTACATGTTTTTTTTAAATGTTTCTGGCTTTCACCCTTCAATGGTGTTCTAGGTAATCATTTCAAATTATGGAGAAAGGGAATGAGAATTCATATGTTAATTTTGTTAAAATTGGCGAATTTCTAAATTATATGGAAGATTTGAGTCGAATTCAGACTAAGAAGAGATCAGATGTTGTATGGATGGGAGGCAATTTTGAAAAAGGACCGATAGAAAAGAAAATATCTGTTTAGAGAGGGACAGTCAAACTTGTGATCTAAAGTTCCTACTTAAGACCAGAGTGTACAATCTGAGGAGTCAAGCACGTGATTTTTAAAAATGTGAAAAGGAACGGAATCTTCATTCGAATAAGTGAGGAATTTGTTTTTTGGAGAAATAGGGAATCGTTGAAACCACGGTTTTGATGTGATAGTCCTTTGTATTGAAAAATATAGCTGGCTCCCTTCGACTGACTGGCAAAATTCTAATACTCTGACCAAGCATTGCTGGGTCTATCTTTGAGGATGGAAAAAATATCAGATATAAGAATTAGGTTTGTTAGGGTAAAAAGATGCCAACATGTCTAGGAATCTAAAATCACCAGAGCTTTGCATGGAAGCTATCAGCATTCGAATAAAGCATACATAGTGATCATCGGGATGAAAAAGAGGATTGGATTTAAGATTTTTGAGAGAACTAAGAGAATCAGAGAAAACACGACTATTCAAAATTGTGGTTCTACACGATATTACAAGTAAAAAATTAATATTTGTTTCGAAATTCTTAGGTTTTAAAGTAGTTTCTAGGTTAAGAAGTTGAATTACGAAAATATATTTGTTTTATGGAAAAATAAACATTGAGGATTTTTTTTTAAAATTATCTTTTTACTTCTATCATCGTATAGAATCACTTATTGAAGTTAGCGCACTTTACCCCCGAAAACCCTGCATAAGGTATTAAATAACTCTGTTTTAACCATAACCCGGCTCAAAAGCCGGAAAAAACCCAGAAGATAAAGACTCTAGAGTTTATATAAAGGATGTAGCATACTACTAACACATTATTAAAAATATTTGAGGAATAACAACCAGTCCAGCAGATTTATTGCTAATGCCTTTATGCTCTTTTCTATGGAGAATAATGAGGCACAACACACTTTTTTGGGCAGAAAATAGAAAAATATTGATTTTTTGGATTATTATTCGAAGAAGGGAAACAAAACAAATGATGACAGCCCACATTTTAGATATATGTAATAATTTTTTAAAAATATACAGATAAATTGATTTTTCTTTTATTATCCACATTTTTACTATTAGTGCCAGGTTTTTAATTTTCCTCAAGCGCAAAGTTTGTTAAAAATCACTAGTTGACATTATTTTAACATTTGGCCTCCATACTTATTGGGTATTAGTGGGATTTTCAGATCTTTATTTTCCACAAATTGTGTGCTGTGGCTATTCACTAGTAGTTTTTATACGTACTTTCTCCCCAGTTTTCCATAATATTAAGGAACCAGAAAAGTCCTTCAATTGTGAATACGTTTATAAATTAGGTACATAAAATTGACAAAGGAAAATAATAAATAAGAACAGAAAAAATTGTCTAAAAACAAATGTGTTGTTGTAAGTTGGGGTCTCTCATAACCCGCCTCACCAGGTATTGGGGCAGTAATTTTGCAAATTATTTCATTACACCTATGAATACACTTTTTTTAAAATATGTTCCCTGGATGGTTTGGTTAAATCAAATTACTAAGGACGGGTTGTTTCAGAGAATTTGAACAATTCATTAAATTTCAACGTTCATTTTCAAGTTCTGTGAAAGATTTTTCAAGTTCTGTTTTTATTTCAGTTTTGTCAAGCAACTAGCCTACAATGATATAATAACAGAACTTGAATAGGACTTTCACAGAACCCGAAAATGAACGTTGAAATTTGATGAATTGTTCAAATTCTCCGAAACAACCCGCCCTAAGAGTTTGGGTTAGTGTACCGGTAGTCATTTTTTCTATATATTTATTTTGAAAATCGAATTTTTTATACTATCTGGAAAAACTCTTGCCGAAAAGTAGTATGAGATATAAGAATTCGGAGTAACTTCCAGGTTTGAGATCGAATTAATTCTAAAAATTTATTCCATTTCATGCGCTTGAAATATATTTTTGCATCGAGAATATTACCTAATCATTATCAGAATAGGCCTAAAGAAATACCTTAAAAATATTCCGCAATCCAAATCGATGTAACTATCGATAAGAACGTTCAGGAGCGCGCCAGTGGCATTTTGAACAGTTTTCGATTTTTTTTAAATGGTACCTTCTAATTTAAACATTCAATTAATTTACAAAAATTTCGCCTGTAAATTTTCCTTTTATTTCTTGTCCTTACAAATTTTATTATTCATTTAAAGCCGAAAAGATTTTATCACGCTAGAGTTCTAGTGATAGTTTTATTGTAGTTACGCAAAATGTGTTTTTGCTTATTTCCAAAAACAATTAGTTACATCCACTAAACATAATTAAATGAGTTATAACAATAACAAACAATACAACGCATTTTTGTAAGAGAGTTCGCTTTATGTTACGGAATTAATTCAATCAATTAACTGTAATTTTTCTTCTGCTCTTCGAATCAGTTTCCTCTAAGAGAGTTGCCTTAATTGCTTTTATTCACATTAGACGGTCCCTTTATGTACGTGCCCGAAGAAGGGAAGTGAAAACCCACCATAATTACAATTATTATTATCCTGAACCAATAAGAGCGTAGGTAATAATTAGGGAGTACCTTGAAAGGAATTATCTTCCATTAATTAATGAAAATGGAGAAATTGGTAAAAAAAGGCTAACTTAATTTGGAAGGGCTTTCAGCATTAATAATATAATTATTATAATTATTGGTTCTTAGCCAAATTGATGTAACGAACTATCGAGTATATTATTATCACTAAAGTGGAAAGTAGACCTTTGAAAATTAAACGAATTTTCTTCTTAATTCTAATGGCTACGGAGTTTTCATAAAAGTATATTCTACCTAATGATGGCTTTTTGCTTTCGAAATCCATTGTCTGTAGCTCGCAATAATTATTTTTTTTATTTTCTGCAGATTAGCCAATTTGTTTTCCATAAAGCTTATTTAGGCAAGATGAGTAAAATTATTAGTAAAATATTATTTTTAAGTGGACACTGTCAACTAAATTAAGTCCTCGTTTTATCAGCGTTTCAATGGAAGAAGTTCATTTCAACATTTGTACCTTGTTGTCATTTTCCATCCGAGAACGGGTCGTTTTTTACTAATCCTTATTGTATTCAACGCTTCAGATTTGCCGTCCTCATTTCCTCCCTCCTACAACATGGATCTCTTAGACATCTAGGTTAACTCCTTAATTTCCTTCAAAAGACCATCTAAACATCAATCTTAACCTTTCCTTATCTTGTGTTGTGTATTTACTACACATTGCTTCTAATAACTTTAATAACTCTGTAAATATAATAAATTTTGGGTTCAGATTTTAGGTATTCCTCCGTTATACATTTATGCACTAAACTAAAAAATAATATTTTACATAGTTTACAAATTCAATTAAAAATCAGAGATTTTAGTCAAAAATCGGGAACAAATACACCCATACAATCAACCGTGTGATACTAATACGCGAAGAGTGTGCGAGGAAATGACACGCTATTGATGTCCCGCTTTAATTCGCTATGCGGAAACATGAGACATCCACACGTCTGCAGTTGTATTTTGATTTAGACCATCGATACCTACGACCGCACAGCTGTGTTTGTGCCAGCCGAAAGCCGCTAGCCAGTTGGCCGCGAACCGTCGTTAGATGTGGACTCCTCGCACGTTTCTTTAGCATCTGCCGATGGTTTTTCATGTTTTCAGCAATTAAATTACAATTATTATCGCTTTTGATATAAAATATAATAAAAATATTCGATTAGCTATGAATATTCGTATTTTTCCGATAATAAATCGCTTATTTTGAGATGTGTATTGACTACACAGCACCGGAACGCGTGGATTTTTTTGGCACAGTAAGGGAAAGGTTAAAGGTGACATAGGAATTGAGGAAAATTATTTCTCTCGAGGCTTTTTTTTGGAGTTCTAAATAATAATTTTATAAATGTATATGGAATGTACAGGATCTGTTATTGTGATTTTTCGGCGAAACAATTTAAATATTTTTTTGTAGGTATCAAAATAATATTTTTTTGCGTTAACATTCAAGTTTTTGCAGGATTAAATATTATATCAATTGCCAATGCTTACAAAGCGCCTTCTCCAAAACTCAAGATAAACCTTTGGACATAAAACCAAAGGTCTTGATTACTTTGTACGTTTTTGTGGGTAAGGTGGCTCCAGTCTCCTGTAAATGTTTGATGATACCGGAAAAGTATTGTGGCTTAGCCATGTGCACACTTTGTTTGTTGGGCTACCCTGTAGTCGTATTTTGGTCACGTAATGAATTATGTTGTGTGTATTACGACACACCCGGTACCTTGTAGTTTTAGGAATAATTAAAACATAACATGAATTAATTAAAACTTTGTTGTTTAACTATGGCAAGTAGGAATAGTATGGCTTTAGGAAGCACATTTAGAAATTAATTTGACAAGGACATAGGCCATTAAAAAAAAAAAAAAATACCAAATCTCAGAAATTAAACTCTCAGCCATTTTATATTATAAAATTTTACCATATACTGGAAAACACTGGCCCTTTATTACGTTTTTTAACGTTAATATTATTGAAATATTTTTCAAATGATTGGAGCGAGAGGAGAAAAATTGACAAGTCGTTAAAATAAAACATAAATCATATTAACATTCCTGGTGATTAATTTCGGGTTATTTTCCCGTGTTGACCTTCCTCCTTCTTGCAGTGTCCAACATGAGGGCAGATGTGTAGTTGTGTAGATTGTGGTATAAAGAAGGTATCGTCCTAATGTGGTTTTCTGCGTTTAGTTTTGGCGTAGCCATAAATAAATATAAAACTATAAAGTTTTATTATCTATTCTAGGACTTATAAATTAACATAATATTTTAAAAAACACCACAGGTCTGAAGTTTGAAGCGATTGCTCAGTGGTCGGAGTAGATGCCCGAATAGCAGATGGTCTCAAATTGAAATTTCGGTGGCGAAACGTGCCTTTTTTACAGAGGTTCTTGATTTTATTTCAGTGGTTCTTGTATATCTTTTTGTGAATAATAGCATTATTTTATTTCAGTAGTTCTTGTATTTCTTTATATGAATAATAGCATTATTTTATTTTTTGGTTCTTGTATTTCTTTTTATGAATAATAGCATTCTATTATTTCAGTAGTTCTTGTATTTCTTTTTATGAATAATAGCATTCTTTTATTTCAGTAGTTCTTGTATTTCTTTTTATGAATAATAGCATTCTTTTATTTCAGTAGTTCTTGTATTTCTTTTTATGAATAATAGCATTCTTTTATTTCAGTAGTTCTTGTATTTCTTTTTATGAATAATAGCATTCTTTTATTTCAGTAGTTCTTGTATTTCTTTTTATGAATAATAGCATTCTTTTATTTCAGTAGTTCTTGTATTTCTTTTTATGAATAATAGCATTCTTTTATTTCAGTAGTTCTTGTATTTCTTTTTATGAATAATAGCAATCTTTTATTTCTTAATATTATCTTTTAAAATATTTTGGTAAAAACTCATTCTGGATGATTAACGAGTGAGTGTATTCAAGGCTACCATGAACCTAAATGGACCTAGACAGAGCTATTACAGAACAAAATGTATGACAAATGCCTTCACCAACTTAAATTTTTGAGCATTTTTGCATGCAAATCATTTCAAAAGTTTGTCACACAAGATGGCTGCCAGGCAATTTCTCATCGCTCAAGATTTGGCTTCAATGTCATTCATACAAAATTGTTGTAATAATCGGTCCAGGGCTTTTTAGGTTCGTGAAGGATATATACAAATGTTTGATTATTAGTTTCATGCACTCACAAATATCACAATATTTATATTTTATTTTTATTTTTAAAAATTGAAATTATACGTTCCATATTTTAAAGCTTTGTTTTAAAACTTCAAATTAAAAATTCGCTGTTTTTGTTCTTGTTTTACTCTTTTATAAAATTTCAATTTTTATCAGTTGTACATTCTCTAAAAATAAAATGAATATCTCAATTTTATGTTTAATTCTTAAATCATAGAAATGCATCATATTATTACCACGTTTTTTTTTTTTTTGTTATATGTCACCTTGTATTTATATCTTTATAATAGTTATTCTAATATTATACGGTTGTTCTAAGCATCAAACACGGATGAAAAGCTTTCAATATATAGATATATATATATAAATCTCGTGTCACACATATTTCCTCCGAAACGACTCCACCCCCTCTACCGTCAAATCACTATCAACACGCATACTTCGTCCTAGACATAAGAATTGATAAGCACCCACTTGTATCTTGACTTCTGGACCAAACAGACACGCGAAAGCGTTCAGTTTGAGACGAAATTCAGGACATAAGGCCTCTGAAGATGGACAGTGAGATCTGTCCGAAACGTCAGAAATTAAAAAGTCCTTTTAAAGACTACTTTACGCGGGTAAACCGAGAGCATTATTCTACATCTTACACCCGTGAAAACCTTAACCATAACATATATATATACAAATGTGGCTATACGTACTTGGATAATAAAATTTCTCTAACTTTAAAATTACTAACCTTATATAAATTGGTAAATAGTTACATCAACATATTTTTTCATTAAATGAAACAATAAGTATTTGTATTAATAACTACTACATATTATTTATTTATGCCGAACGGTTTCGGAACAACCGTTTCTTCCACGAGGCATTTTTTTCTCCTTTTATATTTAAATGACATTCTATCTTCCGATTTCTTATTCAAGGTATAAATAATTAAACGAATACTGGAATCTAAAATATTATACAAGCGAACCATAGTTTGAGGATATCGAATTTAATCAGACCTTCGATCACACCCCAGCCATCAGAAGAGTAATTTATTTCTATCCACATTCTGCGTTTTTTCTTCCTTGTCCCACTTTTTTCGCACGATCCATCTTTGTCAATCGCCACATCCTTCCCCCTACTCCTAATTATCGTTTTTTCTTTTCCTTTTAGCTACCGCATCTGGATTTGAAAAAAAACGATTAGATTAATTGAAATCATAAACTTTTATATGCTTGCTATAGTCGTCTACTGATATCGGTTTTAAAAACAATTCCAAAAGCATTTGGAATTGATCATAATAACTATTACTATAACTACTTTCAGTAACTTTCTAATATTCTGATGTAACTACTTTATTATTATCAATTCAGTCTAAGAAAGCTGTCTTGAACTGTACTGATTAATTAGAAATTTACGATACATTCATTATTCATTACATATTAGTGAAAAAAACTAACGAAATACAAACATATTTGAATAAATACAAATCTAAAAGGAGCCCACACAATAAATTGTTTATTACTATTTTTGTAATGCAAAAATATTTATTTTTTTTCCAAATCATGGTAAATATTACATTGTTTGGAAAACAAAACAAAGGCATGGGTGATGGATGTACAAACAGTTCCATCGAAAATCTAACTTTATTCTTCAACTTGCATTTTTCATCGATATCTTCATTTCATCAATATGATCAAAAAGTCTTAGTTCATCCCAAAATATTTATGTTTCCTATGAGGAGTTTTTTATGTTTAAAAATTAAGTATTCCGATTGCGTTACAGGGAGTTAATTCAAATAGTGATGGAACGAATTTTATGAACAGCATTAAATCAATTAAATTAATAATTTGCTGAAAATGTTGTTAATTTTTTTTACGTTACCTACACGAGAGACTTTTAGGAAAAAAAATTTCTCACGGCTTTTATCATCTTTGGGTATCTACGCGGAAGGTGTTTTTATAAGAGGAAGTCTTGAAGAGACCCATGTTGTAGGAGGGAGGAAACACAAAGGCCGGTAAATTATTCCACAGCCGAGCTGTTAAACTCAAGAACACGTCGAAGAAGCGACCCGTTTTCATGTGACAAATGTCAACCATATACATATGTTAGGCGCGCGTTTGGCGTATTTTCCGATTAAGCACCGGCGCTGAAGAGATCAATGACGATAGTTCCTTGGAGTATCTTCCATTGTAATACCAATAGAAAAAGGACATCACACCTACTTGACGCCTGTGCTCTAAGGATTGGGAAGGAGGGGAATCTATCAAACGGATGGTCCGTTTCTGGAGAGTTAAAGGTTTTTTCAGGTATGTTGGGGTCCAGATCAGAGGTGGCAGCCAAATTCAACTGTTTTTCAAACACCATATTCCAAAACTACACCAAAATATCACAAATCCCGGAAAACTTTTAGTTTTTTTCGCACGACTTAGTACCCATTTTTTAATTAATCAGATTAATTTAATTTCCAGCCAGTTAGTCATAATACAACATCAGCGTTGTATTTATTCGCGTGTAAATGATGCCAGTACAAACACAGATTAATTAAAAAACATTAGTCCACGCATATCGCCGGATGAAGAGTCATTATTCCGACTAATTGCGCACATTTCTCACCCCTTCTAGGGATTTGGTGTTCATATATCATTTTTGTATGTAATATTTGATTTAATGGTTCACTCTCGAGCGCGAGGACTGTTGTGTACTCGCACCCTCTCCAAACAATAAAATGCTTCCCAACAAAAATACAGAGTTTACAAAGGTATTTTATATTTACATTATATCGACTGTGTTGAAGAGAATAACTGACATTTAGAAAATATAATAGAAATATTTACAAAAGATGAAATAGCCTTATTTTATTATTTTTTGTGAAATTTGCGATGTAATAAATGGAAAATAAAGTCTCGGGTGTGGAAAATTTGTATCGGACTTGTTAGTCAGACTGCTTGTTTATAATTACCTAATGGCAGTTAGGAATATTATATTTTTATTGTTAAAAGAACTACTAAAATAGGTTGTAGGTAGTTCAAAAACATAGACAAACATAGCGAAAAAACACATTCGCTTCCAGAAGCTTTTGTAACCGTTAAACTTACATAATAATTGGTCCGCCCAAGGGAGTGATTGGCACTGAACCGGTTAAACAAATTTGTTTTACTGGTGTTGTTGCAATCAAAACTGCTTCCGAGTGACAGATTCAGATGAACATGAATAATGGACTGTAAATGAATTTAAAAACGAAACGAAATGAATAATGTTTGTTGAAATTGTGAGTTCATATATGTAGAGTTGAAACAAGATATGAAAACCAAACAGGACTCTTGACAAAATTATGCAGGTGTAAATTTCACGTACCACACCTACAATTATAAAATTACAATTACATATTTTTTTAATTTACACATAATATCATTATATTATTTCAAATAAATCTATTACTTGGTTGTTTTAAATTTTGAGCTTCTTAAATTTTACTTTACTTTTTACTGATACCATGCCGACAACCATTTATCATAAATTATTATTTGAACACTCTAGGCCTTACTAATAAACGTGTTTTAAATTTTAAACAACTGTTAAGCAATCATTTTTAATACAATAATGGTGGTTTATCTGTTGTGTAAAATTTAAAACACATTTATTAAAAAAGCCCGGGGTGTTTAAGTTTGTGCTTAATACATCTCATATTGAAAAAATTAGATCAGGATAGATTTTATTGACGTCTTTAATTCTAGTAGGTGTAATTCTCTCGTGTTATTTTGTCCGTGAATAGTTCCTCCCGTGTGCAATTCTGGTGGTGTTATATTGGTAGTTACGTGAAGTTTACGCCTTTTTAATTTCGTCATGTAACTGTTTTTAGCTCAATATTTGCAAGGGTCGTGTGTTATTTTGATTTTAATTAATTATTTTTAATATTTTGTGAAACTAAAATAACTGTAAATTGAAGCTGTTTTAGCTCACAAAAACACAAAATAATTAAATACTGCCGTAGAAACATTTTGAGTCCAATCGTTATTAAGCACATTTAAAAAATTCATCTCTTTTGGCTCTTGATGAAAATTTGACTTTTATATTATATTATTCCTTATAAAAAAATTGGAGATTTTATTGATTTGAAACTTTAAAAAAAATATTAGAGTTGTGGCAAAACGTTTTCTTAATAAATTGTTTTAACTTATACCACATTAAACATGCTAATTCAATTTAATAATATCTAAAAGGTCCCATTTGAGAGAATATTCGCCATAATTACTAAGGGTAGAAATGGGTCAAGCATTCACTGAAATGAAATTAAACTTAAACCAGTCCAGCTTTTAATTAAAGTCACCTACAAATTAATATATATTATAAGATGCCGCTTGGCCCAGAAGAGAAATTTTGCCCGTATAACAGGTTTATTATATTAGTAGATAAGAGGAGAAGATTATCATAATTTGGAGAAGATTTGTATACTATAATATATTTTATTGATGAAGAACGAGTTATAATGAGTACCGTTTAAAAGTTGGTTACTCGACCATGATGTAAGTAGAAAATCCTGATCTTTTTCAACGCCTATCATTCCATATTCCAATTTGCAACAACAGAAGTTCATGGGGTTGTTTCACGGAATTTGAATAATTCATAAAATTCAACATTCAAAATTAATATTCAAGTTCTGTGAAAGTCGTATTAAGTCCTATTCAGGTGTATTGAATTCCTCAGCTGGTTGCGTCCTCCATCACAACGCAAGCAACATTTTCCGCTTACTGTGGTGGTAGTAGGAGATTTTCAAGTATTGTCGGATTATTCGTTCACCGGGAATGTTTGTCTTTCTTTAATTTTTTTTTTAAAGTTCTCTTACCATCCGATTGCTTTGAAACAACTGGCCCAAGATGAAATAAGGGACTAGATGACCAGATAACTTATTTAAATAACAATTCAACACACTTTTAAAAAGTGAAATAAAGTCAAGTAAAATGAATTAACAAAAACCAGGTTCAGTAGTATAGTTTTTTTTCATGTCTTTTTTTTTAAATTGTCACTGTGTTGAGTTATCATGGAACCGATGAAATAATAACAACGTTAATGAAACTTTGACGTAAATTAATTTTAACATTGAAATTTAACAAATTGTTGAAATTCCGCGAAAAAACAAGTCCTTACTTTTCATCCCCTTCTTTGCAAGACGAACTCTAAACAGAAATCCTTTTTCTACATATCCACAAATTGATTTTACATAAATAATTACTACATTGAAATACGTTTATTTACTGTTACAACGGGACAACAACTGAATACTAAGAATCCTGAAATCTCGATGGTACACAAGTAACACAATAATGGGTAGGGATTACACTTTTTATGATATATTTTTGTAATTTATCTTTCCCACGAAAGATAAAACATTGGTCTGGTCACAATAATAATACAGTTATTATCTTATATAAAAAGCTATAGCTAAAGCAAAAAGGTTTTTGTGACTCTTCTCATTCCGTTTATCTAAAACTACTTAAATTATGACAGAGGTTTAATAAATAAATGCAATTATATGGGTACGACGTGAATGCACTCAACATGATTGCATTTCCCCTTACGAGAGCGGACAAACAAGGCGTAGGCAATAATTTAGAATGCTTTTAAATGAACTATGCCGGATGCTTACTCGATTTTAGGCATACATTTGTGATTCATGTAATTAAACTAATGCGCATCCAGCAATTTTGGTTCCTTATTATCTATTTGGGCGTCTTTCAACGACCCTTGACCTGACAGAGATCCTTGGTTCAATTCCCAGTCGAGACCTTTACATTTTTATTTGTTTGTATCTTGTTATGTTTTATTTAGATTGACTAGTATTATATTCTTCTTCAATGATATATTACATTAATGGGTATAACCTCAGGGGATTAAAAGATTTTTTCTGATTCCAACAAATTTTAATAAACTATTTTTTCCCCAATCTAGGTACTGCATACTAAGATCAAAATGATATTATTAACTCATGGTAGTACAATGCAATAATAATGCATAAATAGTACGTACCCATCTAAGTAAATACTTGTAAAATAAATAAAATAGTGTTCAATCAATCTATTATATATAAAAAAAAACTAAATGTTCGTTTGTTCAAAATCTCAAAAAGTTCTTCACAGATTGCTTTGAAAATTTTGGCACGACGCGTCGCATTCGAAAACCCATGTGTTTTAATGTACTCTACAAACTATACTATGTAGATGTCACCTAATAACGTAATCTGTATTTTATTAATTAAATATTTTGTTTTTTTAAAACAGCGCCATCTGTTGGACAATCATGTTTTTTTTATGTAAAAGCAATACGCGCTACAGACTGAACCACAGCGGGTACAATTAGTTAGTATTATTTTAAAAAATCACTGCACCACAGAAGAAGAAGAATAAATGAATATTTTAATAAAATTCTCCAGTTTATAAACAATTTTAGCAAAAACCAAATCTTAATCTTTGGGCTAGTCTTTAATTGCATTTCCTGAATAATTAGCAAATTTGAGATAAGCGATGTTCAATTCGGAGCCGTCGATTTGTAAAGAATGACTTTAGAAGTAAAAAGAACAGAACATAACTCGCCGTAGACGGTCACTTAGGAACCCCCACTTAAACAACTTCATTTAAAAGTTGCACAACACTTCGGGGAACTGCACTTTGTAACTGTAATGGTGAGTTTTATTGCCCGTGAGTAGATATCCAACTTTTTGCAAAGTGCCATTTAGTTGATGGAAGTTTACATTGTAAAATTTACTACAAGAATTGTTATTAATTTGAGGGTTGAATACTACTTAGCTACCTCCACTTTTAAGTGATTTGAAAGTGCCAAAAATGTGATAAATAAATGTGCCAAAATTTAGAATCATGATCTTATATTATTTTCTTATTAATCTTAAAAAAACAAATGACATATGATATTAATTATATTTATTTTTCATTTATCAAATTTTTTTAGCAAACGCTCTGGTTAAAAATGGGAAGGAACTTACAAAGGTAAAAAAGATTTTACGTACATTATTGAAGGAACTTTTCAAAAAGCTCTCTCGCTCTTTTTTGCGTTCTTGAATTCATGTTAGTCTAGTTTAGTTATACTCGTATTTAACCCCCTGAGAAGGGAGCCGGTAGAGCAAATCTGCCCGGCAAATGGAAGGTTCGAAATCGGCTTGTTTTTGTTGTACGTTTTTCTAATTCATTTTTATTCTATTATACTGATGTCTTCAAAAAAAAATTACGAAAATAATGTTTTATTAAAGTACTTACCGATGATTTACAGTTTATCTCTAATTTATTTTTTGTAAATGGTAAACATGTAAATAGCAGTCACATCATTATTGAATAATTAAGAAATTTATCATTTAATGTGGGCAAAATAGATTTCAGAGTACCCCACGGAATAAAGAATCTATTGTTACAATTACTTTCTCAGTAAATCAGTTTAACCGGTAAGGAATCATTTTAGACATCATTGTTTGAAATTGGGTGAGGGTAAATAGAATCATATAAATAAGTTAACTCAATGTGACCTAAACACATTCTGAAAATGGCCTTGAACGCCGGAACAGCTGTCACTATAATAAAAGAATTAAAATATTTGCTGAAATTAAAAATAAAATTATAGAATTTTATGTATTTTAATTTTAAAAATGGAGACTTACGAATAAAACATAAAAAACAATTTACGAATACAATAATTACTCTACCTAAACACAGTTTGAAAATGGTATTGTACGCCAAAACAGATGTCACAATAATAAAAGAACTAAAATATTTGCAGTAATTAAAAATAAAATTATAGAATTTGTTATATATTGATTTAAAAAATGGAGACTTACGAATAAAACATAAAAACAATTAATGAATACAATAATTACTCTAGAATACTTGGTACTCTTGGTATTTTGTTCCTGTCGACAGGATCACGGTTTGATATTTAATATTTTTATAAAATAATAAATTTATCGTGAAAAATTACGGATAGTCTGAATTCTCGACAAATCATTTCCAATTTCGAAAATGACAATTTTCAATAATTTGATGACAAATTCAAATGACAATAATTTTCTGCTAAAAATATTATCTTACAGATAGGTCTTTTATCGATAAATTCACCTAACAAACACTTCCAATTTCGAGAATGGTGACACTTAAATGCAAATCTGAGCTCTAGAGTAAATTGAACCGGAGTTACAGACACACAATCGAATTTTATAATTATTTTTTTTTGTTACAGGTGAACATTATAAATTGGGTTGTTTGTTGATACGGGGTCTAATTTTTAGACGGGTGGTCTTTGTCCATTTGTTCTGGTGGTCTATCCGAATTTAACAGCAAATTGATATAGCTAATCTCCAAAAATCCTTTTGACTCCGAGGTCCAATTTGAAGATATTTGGTCAATTCTACCAAAAATAGGTCAAAATTTAACTTATTTCGGGGTAACCGACACGCACCCATTTTAGTCTATTTATCTGTTCAGTGTGAGGGTAATTTACTAGAACTATATATTACACAGCACTGCAGCCAATTTCCATGTTTGCAAGTGAGATTGATCAGCCAATAAAACTATCCGGTCCCAGAATTCGTGTCTCGAAACCTAAGTAGGTTCTGCGGCGGAACCGGACCTGCAAAGTGTATAGTTTTTGTGCGGTAGTAAGAAAACCACTGTACCGGGCTCGGAAAGAAATGCATCTAGAACGTGAGAAAAGTCCATTCAGACGAATCGGAGAAGCCGATGAAAAATTATGGGATTTATTCGGTGCACACTGGGACGTGATGGTTACTTGGCAGAAATTGATTAAAAAACTTTTCAGAAAGTGTTTGTTCTAATTGCATAGGTTGGGGTGTATTTGCATATTGAATTTTATATTATTTAACTAACTAACAGATGTTTCCTCGCAGCAAGCAGAGATAACGGACCGCCAAAAATCTTGGTCTTGGCAAATACTCCTCACTCATTCACACAGTGCGAAAACTTACCGATGTGAAATATTGTCAATTTATTAAATAATCTGGTCAAATTATTCGTTTTCCTGATTGAAATGGGGCTGGAGGGGCCTGTAACGACTGATTTGACAAATATCATAACAAACTATCAGTTAAGCACGAATATGTAATTAGGAAGTCCGAACACGTGTTCTTTGAAATAAAAATATTTTCGCATCTCATCCAATATATTTATTCGGACAAGGGCACCTGCGTGAACACGTGTTCAAATATATTCTGAATGACTAATATTTTATTGAGAAATGATCATTCCGTCACATTTTTAACTCCTTTTTAAAGCCTTACTCATTTTTCTCCTTGAATTCATAATCCATCTTTAACTAATAAAATATTTTATTTATTAAATGGTTAAATTAAGTAAATATGATGAAAGCCAAAAAAACATTTTGCCAAATTTTAGAGAGGGGCACATTGGCAATTTTTAATTATAATTTTATAATATTAAAAGTCGCTCTTGTCCCGAGTCTGAGAGTAACGGCCGTTGTTCCGAACTCTTCGAACGACCAATCTCAGGCTCCGATTAGTAAATTGATTTGTTCAGCAACGTTCGATATGCCTGTTTTCAAACATCTTTACCGTTGATTATCTTAAGTGGCCCCTCCATCTTTCAAAGACAATAAAATGACACCAAAGTAAAAATTGACAATCTTAAATTAATATCGACGAAATAATTAGTGTATTTATTTTTAATGAATATAATTTTTTTTAATACTGTAATACATAAACCGATATTTTGTTAAACAATCGTATGTAGTATGTTAAAAATAAAGTGTTAGCTTGACTTTAATGCCATCGTGTCTTGACGCCGCGAATATTTTTCTCTCTGTCGACAATTTTTTTAAGTAGTCATTTACTGAGGCAAACTTAATCCAGTAGTTTGGTTTTCTTAAATTGTTGAATTTCTTAGTCGTCACCTTTCCGTTGGAAAGAGCGTAGCTGTGAATTTGAGCAGTGTTGAGCCAATGATGGTAAGAGGTAGTTAAATATTGTAAAATAGGTAAATTGTGGTATATAATTGTGAAAACACATGACATAAAATGAAGTAATATAATACCAAAAATATATATTTCGCACTCTGTCAAAGTATTTTAACGTATGGAATATCAGTTTGGGGAGGAGCAGCAGATACTTACCTCAATTCTCTTAAAATAAATCACAAAATAATAATTAGAATTATGTTTAAAAAACCTTACCAACATCCAACGGAACAGCTAATGATCAAAAACAAATTACTAGACGTAAATAAACTATTCATAAGGAAGATCATTTACAAAAACTGTATCAAAACTTCACATCTCCACATACCTCACTCGCAAAACACAAGAGCAAAAATTAATAAGGACTTTCAAGTTCCCCATATCAAATCAACTTTTGCAAAAAAACACGAATCTTACCTAGCACCACACATTTTCAATACCTTCCTAACCCAAACAAAAACTTACGTCACCCCAAATAATTTGAATTGGCTGTTCAAAAGATTTGTATTATGGCTGAATGAAAAGGAAAGAACAGATATTCAAAATATTCTAAATAAATAACATTTCATACAATTTCTCACGAAATTATATAATATTCAAATAAAACAAATGCGAGAAACTGCAATTTTGCAATAATAATTATCATGTAACCGCTATATCTATATTCAATTGTCTCAAAATTTAATTTAAAAAGTATGTATGTAAATATTTAATATACCACCACATAATTGTATCTTTTTGTCTTTTTACATACATATATATATATATATTTTTTTTAAATACATACATTTCTTTTGGAACAAATATAATATGTGATTTAGACTTTAACAGACTTTGTCTAGTGAGGCAGGTAAAAGAAAAGAAAACAATGTAAACAACCATGAAATTAAATAAACGCCCGGGTTGCCGGCACTGAAACTGAACTGAAAACTGAAGTAGTACAGTAAAAAAGCTAAAACATGGTTTTACACATTTTACAATGCATTAAAACTTTTTTGGTATATTTTACATGGTAAAAAGAGAACTCTAATTAAGATTCACCATATTGTTTTATGTGCATCTTGAAATTGGCAAAATATAGTGAATTTTAATTTGAATACCAATTTTATCTTACCAAAAAAAGTTGTTCGTGGGTATAATTCCCCTGTCTTTACACTGTACGTACAGGAAGAGGCGCTGTTGTGAAATGTCACCCAAAAAAAAGAAAAAATATAGCCAAAATCCAGTTAAATATCATTTCAATCACCTAATTACCCTTTTTCCATGAATCATAATTACTGTTTTATTTTAATATGTTACTATGTTATGCAAATAAATAATATAATATTCATGTTTGTATATGCTTAAACAAAAAGATTGAATCCTATAAATAGTCGTGATGAAGTTTCGACCCAGGCAAAATCAAGTCTAACTACTAATAAATATTAGTCCACAAACAAGGATCTTTTTTCATTTTATCAAAACAAAGAACAAGCCAAACAAATAACTGCTCAAACCTTTCAACAATAATGCTTTAAAATATGTCTTCTTAGGCAAATTTCTAAAATTGTATAATTTATATCAATTACCGTCCAGAGCATTGAAATGACAAAGCTCCTACGTAATACGCTTTCGGCGACCGCTGGTTCTAGCAGACCTCATACTGCAGCAGTCCGCTGGTCTGGCAGACTACAAACCGGGTAATAGGCTCTACAAGCTGACCGCTCGAGAGAGCTTCCGTCCGGAGAGGAAAAGCTTCGCCTAAAGCTTCTTAGGTACAGGGGTAGAATATTGTATTGGAATGTGAAAATAGCTGGAACGTTGGGTATATTTTTTATTAGGTTTATATTTTTTATAAAGTGGTTTATACCGTAATTTTATTTCTTAAAAGGAAAGTTTATCATGAAAATAATTTTTGAATGTTGATTATGATAACAATTGTTTTTCTTCAGATCGCATACGAGCAAAACCTCCTAGATTGCAAGTGTGAGAAAGCTTTAAGGTTTTGCTTTGACTTCCGTAGTATATGTGACAGAGACAGAAGATGAGGGAGATATAAGCACCTATATAACCCAGTGTAGTAGGTAGTTAGGCTCTCTCTGTCCACAGCTCGAGTAAGGTACTATACTCTGTAAAATACTCGTTGATACAATATAACATTGTGTTATGAGTTGCTCATACCCATACTTACTTACTTACATACATCATGTAGACATTCCTATCCACTTGGCCGAAAGCTGATCACGCGCTTAAAACATGTCAACACGTATCTACAGCCAATGAAAGGGCTCATTTAAAAGCATGACCATATACGGAATACCCCCACCCTCGCCTCTAGCCGTGAACTGGACATGGGAAGCCAGCAAGCGACTGGAAGATTGCAGTTGCCCGGAGACCGCGTTTAAAGTAACACGACGCATCTTTACTCCGACCATCGGCTTGCCGCCGACTCGCGGACCCTGTACGTTGTATAGTTGGGTCACGTCCTGGACCACCAGTCGCCAGCTGACACCTTATTGTATAATTGTGTCATGTCTCCGAGTCTACCACTTCCTGGGCCATCACCTACTTGCCGCCACAGACCCGTTATTATATAATGGTGTCATGTCTCCAAGCCTACTTGTCGTCCCGCCTACCTGCCTGATGTGAGGAAAGCCCTTTGCCATGCCCGCCTCAGAGCCGCCTATTTGTCATCCCGCCTACACATGACGCCTACGCTTTCCCTGCCTGACGCCAGCTCAGCCAAAACTCTAGGCCATCACCTACGCCCGCCCCCATCGTTGTTAACACGTGAGCTACTAATATACCTAATTCTATCTGAGCCTTAGATTAATAGATTGCCATAGTATATTCAGGTCTTAAACTGGTTCGCTGTAACTGCCTAGCATTTCCCCTTGTATGTGATATTAAACCTTTCATACCGAAGCACCTGTTTCATTGGATATCGTACTACAGAACCTACCCCCAGAGATGGAGTTCTATCCTCTGCCGGCACCCTTGTGCGGCGAGCATATAATACACTATAACCCAGTAACATACATACGCATATACTTGACACTGGCGACCAAAGTGGTGCTATGTTACAGAATACATTATATCAGAGTTAACACTGACGCCAGCGTGATGCGGTAAAGTGTGACATAGAGAACCCTCAAGTTAACACTGGCTTCCAACTTGGGGCCTTTACTCTTTTCTAACCACCTCTCAAGTTAACAACTATTAGAACCCAACCGTGTACCATTATTACAAATATCTGAGACTACCGGCTTGACGATTAACAAAGATAAAATGTTAGAGTAGAATCTGCTGACAAGCAGCCACGTAGCAGCTTTGCTGGACCACATTTTTTTACAAAACCTTTATTATGTATAAATTATTATTAAAATAAAATATATGTCAATAAAGATGTTTTTTATTGTTATAATGTGGGCAGAGATCGAACTCTCCATTACTATTTTTTTTAATCTTTCATGCAGAAATCTAAAATATTTGCCCGAAAAAAACTATTCCAAAATATCTAGTAATCTTATAACCTGAAAGACGGGGTACCTTGTGTCACATCTGGTAGTTCTGATTTTTTGCCAAGTTGTTTATATTGTTGGCCCAATGAATAATTTAAGTTTTCGATCTCAAGCGCGATTGTAAAAAATAAAATAAAAACACAAAATTGTCCACCTTTTTTAAGTTTTTAGCGATTTTAACCCTGAATAAATAGAACTATACTCTGTAAAATACTCTTTGTTAAAATATAAAATTATTAGAACCGTGTACCATTATTTTATTCTATTTTTATTTTATTTTATTTTATTTGGGATACAGTTTACATCAATAACAGCATAATAATAATTTAGTTACAGTAAATAAACCATTTACAGGTTTCCACATAGGTATTATATACAAGTGAAAATTACATTTCAAGAAAAAAAGTTATTTAGGGGGGAATAGGGAGGGGGTAGGATGAGGAGGGATCGGTTAGGTTGAGGTATGTATAGAGGAAGTTAATAAAGTGGTGGTTGTATAAGATGGTATCTGTAGTTATTGTTATTGTAAGGTATCGAGAGAGTGTCTGTGGGATTTTAAGGAGTGTGGTGCAGAGTTAAATATGTCAAATTGTGAATAGTGTGTGTTAAAAGTGTCGGACGCACGATAGATGAAAGAATTCTGCTTAGAATTAGTGTTGCATCGAGGGAGGCTAAAAATCATGTTTGATCTGGTTCGTCTGTTAGGAACTCGTATCTGTATTCGTTCTAGGAGTTCCGGGCAATCAACAATGGACCTGGCTATTTTTTGAAGAAAAAGTACATCGGCATTACAAATATCTGTGAATCTCGGCTTGAAGATTAACAACAAGGAGGTTTTGAAAAAGGTGATCAAAGTATCAAGTCGTGTGTTGGCTTTGTGCATACTGTTTGGAGGGATTTACCAGATTCTTGCAGTTTGCGAGAGAAAGCAATGGACGAAATTTCTAGGGAGTTTAATGTATTCCTAATTCATTATATTTCCACTCTGCGCAAACCACCTTCAATAATCTAGTAATTGCCTGTAAGACACAATCGTCTAACACAAATGAGAGGTCGCCAATTGAACCACAGAGTTAGCATGATGATATTTCCAGAAATGCTATACTCTGCTGATTTAAAAACTATTCTCAGTATGTATTTTTACGTAACAGAATTCTCAAAACACATTTAAAAACTCCCCGAAACACTTCTCGACGCAGAACTGGTCGGCGCAGAGTGGTGCGAATCCATTCCGCTCACCGACGCCAGCAAAACACAATGGTTTCGGGTGACGGCCATTTTGCGGTTGCGACACCACGGTTGCGCTCCTTTACTAACTTATTTCCACGCTGCGATGTTCTGGAAATAACTCCTTGTTTGGCCCTAACAAACCCCCCCGCACCCGTGGAACATCACACGTAAGCGTACTCCAAATCTTTGCTCGTTATGTGCCCATTTAAAAGCCTTTCACAGACGTCTACCCGATGAACCAAAATGAGAGATAGATTCGTTAGTTTCAACCAGTCAAGATTTATGTTAAGATGAATATTATGTGCCCTTTGTGTTAAACTCTGTGTGTATGTGTTTGTTTGGAAATACACCCTAAATCATCCCTACATAGTGTTTCATTTGACGAGAGAGTGAAGTTGAATTGTTAAATCCATCCTTCGTGTAAAGGCCTGTGAAGCCGACCCAAACTGAGCTAATCTGGGAGTCTCCTGATTCTACCACTGAAATTGACTGCCGGCCACTCTAATCTTGGCAACCCTGATACGGTCGCAAGGTGGAGCCCCCTCACCACAACGCCGGCATCCCTAACACTGTCGCTCAGACGTGGGACTATTTATTTTTTTCGTGCCTCCTCATAAATCAACTATCGACTCCTCTCTGATCGTCGAAAGCAATTCCATTTATGTATAATTAAGCTGTACAACATATCTTCTTGAAGATTTTAACCTATTGCCCTTTATAACTGAACAGGTACCTTTTATAATAACAACATCTAAAAGCATCACTACATAATTCCAAAGTGTTAAATTCACACATTTACAATTTCATGAATCAGCAGTAATACATAGTTCAATTTTCAAGAAAAGGGGCCATTTCATAGAATAAAAGCGCAGTGTTCTGTGAAAAGTGAAAAATATCCATTTTTATAAACAAACCCCTGACCAATTTTTTTCTGTATCCGGACTTTTTTCTAAAAACGTCTGTAAAAAAGGAAAAATATCCATTTTTATAAACAAATCCCTGGCGGATTATTTTTTTCATATCTTTACAACAAATTAGCAGATTTTATCGAGGTTGCCTTTAAAAAAACTAACCCCTAATACGTACACATAACGGTTTTATCAAAATGGTAAAAACAAGCATTTAGACTCCACCAAACCTGGGTACAATACCAAATATCCACGAATTCAAGGAAATTATGTCTAAATACGGAAAAAGGGACATTTTTACAATACTCTGTATACCCCACAAAACAACACCGTGGAACGCAAAAACCATACCATCAACACGTCTCTGGCAATTTTAGTAAGCAAAGAGCAACGCACTTGGGGCAAAACATTAAAAAAATCAAGCTTTTAGGATGAAACCCGTTTCATCCTAAAACACGGTATGGAACAACTAGTCCATGGATCTTTGCATTGGTATAAAAATTTCCCATCTTCAACCCCTTCCACTATAGACCTGACAGCAGATTATGCTCACCGTTTGGAATAACTATCCGCCATCTAGAGCGAGGTAACCGTTATTTTAATTCTGACCCATATTTCATTAAATGCTATTTTTTACAGATTCTTTTAGTAATTTAACTTGAGACCATGATTCTCAGCAGGAATCCAAATTTTCAGTCCTTTATTTATTTTTTTTTTTTTTTTATAGTGAATACCTCACAAGAGTCCCAACTGCTCCCGTCTGGAGCCAGTGAGACTATGGCATCCCCAATTGGGGGATGTTGTGAGGCTGAAGGTAAGTGGGGAAGGGAAAGAGGAAGGTGGGAAAGTACCTGGCTATTCAGATCTAGTCACTAAACACGGCTAAAGCCATTTGGAGCAACGTTTCAATTCTGAATGGTGGTCTTACACCAGGGCGATACTGGTAGTATCTTCCACTCTGGAAGATGCTTTGTAGATCCCGAAAAAACGACTGTTAAACTTCCAACTCAAGTCTTTCATTTGTGCCCATAAAATGAAATACTTGGCAAAACAAGTGCTTTTTTTCGGATGATTTTAGTTATTAAACTTGATACCATGGTTTTTATCAGGAATCCGAAATTTCAGTCCATTATGCCTCGTAGATCCCGAGAAAACGATTGTTAAACTTCAAACCGTTTTGACTTTCATTTGTGCCCATAAAAAACATGATAATTTCCCAAATGCTATTTTTTACGGATTTTGGCATTGATTCAACTGAAGACCATGATTCTCAGCAGGAATCCGATATTTGAGTGGTAGATCCCGATAAAACGGCAATTAAATTTCGAACCCAAATTTTCATTTGTGCCGGTTAAAATTATGATATTTTCACAAATGATGTTTTCTACGGATTATTTTAGTTATTAAACTTGAGACCATGATTTTTATCAGGAATCCAAAATTTCAGTCCATTTTGCCTCTTAGATCCCGACAAAACGGTTGTTAAACTTCGAACCCGAGTCTTTCATTTGTGCCAATAAAAAACATGATAATTTCATAAATGCTATTTTTACGGATTTTGGCATTGATTCAATTGAAGACCATGATTCTCAGCAGGAATTCGAAATTGCAATCCAATCAACTTCCTAGATCCCGAGAAAACGGCTGTTAAAATTTGAACCCAAGTTTTCCATTTGTGCCCGTAAAATTAATGATATTTTCACAAATGCTATTTTTTACAGATTTCTTCAGTGATTTAACTGAAGATCATGATTCTCAGTAAGAATCCGAAATTTCAGTCCATTCAGCCATGTAGATCCTGAGAAAACGGCTTTAAAATTTCGAAGCTAAGTTTTGTACCCGGTCCCGTTACTCTTGTTATCTTTTGTGGTACAAAATTAGGTACGCTCTTCGTCATAATTAGATCAATTGATAGATATAAAATAGTAAGACATTATGTAGTAGCCCAAGCGCAGACAATGAGAGGAACACCCTTCACCCTAAAATAAATCTCGTCAATGAGAAAAATGTTTCCTCTCCCATACCACCGAAATGATTTCATTTTTAAATCGAAATAAGATTGAAAAATATATATATATATATATATGTAATTCGGAAATAAAAAATATCAACATATTACAATATTTCATATAACTTTGCTGAAATAATATACTCTTACCAAAAGATTGTCAAAGTAAATACATTTATTTTTAAATATTAAGGATTATTTTGTTGGGATAATTCCTAAAAATCTACATATTTGGGTGAAATAATATTACGCTCTTACAAAAAGATTGTCAAAGTAAATACTCATACAACAAAACTCTCTTAAGAATTTTTTAAAGAAAAAAATCTTAGGCGGAAAAAACAAAAAAAAAACCTTACATGTGGGATAAATTGACCCGAAAACCAAATTTTTGTAAGCAAGTACCTACAATTTATTATACTTTTATTTTTTTCAATTTATAACATAATATTATATACTTTCATCACGAAAAAATCTCTGGATAAACAATATTGTCCGTATACCAATCAGTCAGAATTTGCCCTTATCTGGAACCGTCAATAAAATAACAATGACTGCGTTCGTACTATGGAACAGGCAACGTACAATTATCCATGAGAAAATACTGATTCAGGAAAGAACAGTCCAACCTGTTCAAAAGTTTGTCCCTGTGATTTATTGATGGTCATTGCATTAGCTAATTTGACTGTAAACTGTTTCCTGGACATATTGAATTGTATTGTAACACCTGACAAAGTGTTAAGTAAATTCTAGGAATGAAATTTACTGTACCTTTTCTGTTCCCCGTAATGATTTCGACTTGAATTAAGTTACAGCTGAAATTTTTAACAACAATTCTTGTTCCATTACAAAGGCCACCACCAACAGATACATTTCTAAGTAACATAATGATGGCACCAATTTTAAGATTTAATATGTGTGGTGGGAAGCCATTTGGGTTTATAGAATTTAAATATTTAACAGGAAAGTTAGCCTGCTCGTTATAATCTAAATTTCCTTCTTCATTAATGATGGTATCAACAGAATGAAAAGTCTTCATTTGACCTTCTATCCGTTGAAGTACATCCCCATTGATTGCACAAACACGACTATTTTTGGGGCAATAAATGGTACGTAGACTCATCACTAAGGCATCAGCAGTTGTATGTGTCTCACCGTATATACATTGAATAATATCTTGGCAAATATTTACATTGGGAATAAGCACAGATGACTATACTGTTCCTTCTCCGGGAGGAAGTTTTCCATCTCCCAAGTCCAAAAGCCATTTAGAAAATATGTTTTCACTTTCTAAAGCTCTGACATTTGTTTGTAATTGAAAATTTTTGAAATAGTATCAAAGTATTGTAATGTTTTTAATGTTTTGTCCTAATTATCTATGAGTATACTTTCTTCCGTAGGCTCCTGGCCACGGCAGCCACTGAAATGATTTTAATGTTTTACTACCGCGTAAAGGAATCAGTTGATTCTACCTTCTCACTTCGTGAAAAGTAATGATTTCTCCCGTCTGATTTGCAACTTCTCGCGGTACATCAACCCTTGCAACTTCTCGCGGTACATCAACCCTTGCAACATCTCGCGGTACATCAACCCTTCAATCTTATCGAATTAATATGTCACGTTGTGTCAATTTTTTGTTTCGACAGTGATTAATTCATTGAAGGATCCTTCTAATTGGTTGTGGTAACTTTGGTTCTTTTTAGATGAGGCGTGTTACATTCTGTATGGTTTTAAAATAAGAAAATGACCGACTACCCTGATTTTAACTACCTTTTCCCTACCTTGTCTGCTCGCCCAAAACGTTTTTGGTTACCGCAGTCGATGATGTGCTAATACAATGGGACAATTAGATGCAAGTACATGAAATTCTCTATAGACAAATTCAATTCAAGATGCACAAGATTCTAGGTTAATAATTTGACTATAGATTGTTAATTTTGTGAGTTATTTCTACGAGTAGGTATTTTTTAGGAATGGCTAGAGACAAAACATGTGTTGCTTTCGATTGGTCTCCGTCCAAATCCCATCCATCAACGTGACCAGCTCGAGAGCAGCCAAATTGATGGTCCAATCCCAACTCCTCCATAGGTTAATTGAATATCGCTCAGCGACAGGTGAAATAATGACATTTTTTGCCTCCTACCGGAGGGTGATGAAGGTAGGATTCCTTTGAATTCTGGTATGTGGGTCCTGGATGGTAAATGATGATGTTGATGATGATGATGATTGCTGAAGATTCATCTTATACCGTTAGGTACAAGGAGCTGCTCCGGTTCGGTGGGCCTGATAGCCTGATGTCAGGAACCATTTGAGGCACGTGGGTGGCGCGAGGCTTAGGTCGCGTCAACCTCCCCCAAATCAATGATGAGTTAAGCTTCGCCAGCACGCCGAAAGTTAGGAGTCTACTCTACTAACCTCAAACATGTAGCGTCGAGAATAATCCATTGAATAATTAATAATAAACCGCTCGACCTACTTAGGTACGTACTTGCTAATTGCTACTTAGGTACGTATTTGCAGCCGAAATCAAAACAAAGCAATCTACCTGTTTCAAGTATCTACTCGCGACAATAATACTGCAGTCCGTCTGGGATACTACGAGAACTCGCCAGAAGGTTCGAGTCTACGGCCTACGCATAATTGCCACGCTGTCGAAGGTTCCTGAAACGTACAGTCTGTGCGAGTGCCTAGGATTTAGTTGCCATCCATCTACCTACTGCTACCGTCGGCCGTGTAGTATAAATAAGCCCGACGCAGCGAGTCAGTCAGTCAGTCAGTCATCATTCCGCCGTCAGTCTACAAGGATCAACGAGTGTTAACCCGCGCTAATCTTACTAGCGCAAAGGACAATATTCCCGGCTTCGCCCGTACCATCATGGACTCCATCGGGACACCATCATAGCGCCTCGGCCACGTCTATGGCCAGCGCTACTCGGATTACAAGCGCCCTGGTTCCAGTGTCTCTGACCAGCGCTTCTTCCACGCTACCATGACCACCACGAGGACACGCAGCATCCTCACTGGTCTACATCGTTCCCGTTCAACCGCCTTCAAGGTCTGCCGCACCTTCGGCCGTCTCGTCAGCACTGGAGTGCCTGAAGACCTACGTTCTTCGCCAGTGCCTGACCTTCATCGAGTCCCGGTCACCAGCGCCCGGCGTCGACTCACTGACCCGCGCTTGACCAGCACATCACCGCAGCGTCCGGAGTATTCAACATCTGTCCTACGTCATCTCCTCGTCACGGCAACTCACTCACCAATAAACACATGTGACCTTCACAACCTTCTTTCATTTCGTGCCTCACCATTGATCCCCAAAAACATAAACATATACTGAAGTGGTTTGCATCAGCAACGTCAGGAGTTCGGGAGTCCCGTGAACACCCCTCTGGTTTACACTCGTAAGAATAAGTTAAATTCAGCTTCAGTTTGTTCGCCTTCGCCTCTGCAGTCACGTTACTCCAAATAGCTCCTGGCTCCAGTCTATACAGCTTCTCGTTCCAGTAGAGGTAATGACACATGTTTATCATATGTGCAATACAGAACATACTTCAAGTCTTTCGTCCACACTCAAAATAGTCATATCAATATTTAATTTGAATGAGGGCATCCATCCGACATAACGAATGTTTCTGGGACGGGAGGTCTTACTCCACTTTCAAGTCATGGTCACTCGCTCTATCGTTTGTTACCTTCCGTTCGCTTCAAACATCAAAGAATGGTAGAAAATGGTATCCTCGACTTCCGGCGCTAAGAATCAGGGATACAGGAATCATCAGGTCATGAATCTGAAATCATCCGATCGCCGTCTCTTCAAACGGTTTCAGTCAGAGTCAATTCCCAACCTAATTCTAGATGACTTCTCCTCCTATAGTGGGGTAAATATTTATTGGATGTGACAGAAGGGCTGTCGGAAGATCGTCGAAACAACTTCATATTCGTCACGATCTCTTCGTTCTGCCAACGAGAAAATCCTCCCCATACGTCAGAAAAGGATAGTATAGCCATTATCCGCTTTGTTCCTTCGTCTACCAAGCTAACTCAAGTAGGAAAGCCCATTGGCAATCTTCGTTCCCTTCGATTGGAACTCCGTGAAAGCGTCCTCTCACCAGCTGAAAATACTCGAAACAGGGGTCTATCCAGGGTAACCATCTTAGGTTGGTCCTCCAACACCTTCGACAAAAACCGATGCTTTTACGGGAATAACTCAACCACATCAACGGCACGGGAAAAGCCGGCGCTGCCCTACTGAAATAGACGCTATCCTGGTATCCAGGGTTCTGAATTTGCTAACACAAAAAGTCCCTATTAAGCAAGCCAATTACCAATTTCGATTCCTTCGCTTTTGTCGCATTGATAAGATAGGATAGCCTACGGAAAATTCGTACACTTCGTCCCAAGCCAAACTTATGTGAATGAAAATCTCACTTGACAGAATAGGGATGCCAGACAGATGCATTCTCTCGGCGACTACCTTCAATCCGCTGTGTTAATTCCGCGATTAACTTTGGTTAAACCAAATATATTGAATGTCCAAGGAGAATACGATAACTTATTGTTAGATAACAGGTATTGAAGCATATAATTAACCGTTCTATCCGTTACTATTCCGCCTATAGGTATCTGATTGTTTCGATTGTTTCGAACCGATTGCCCATATTATAAAAACATCGCATAAATACAATGGTTTATGTTTTATGAATTCCGTACTCGGTATACGTTAAATAATACTTTTGAAGCATCATTAAATCATACTAAACTTACGAAAAATACACTAACTCGGAACACAACTAATGTCTATTGTTCAATAATCTTCCGTTTTTTTAGAGTAACCGCTCGTCTTCCTTTTTGCAATGGCCAAGAAGACCCGGTCGGCTTCAACACAATATGTGATTTATGACCCCTTTTGCTAAAGGGTCCGGACTCTATTGTCACGAATTCTTCCGTTCAAGATTTTAACATTATTAACTATAGTATTCAAGTTAAATACTCTTACTTCAAAATACAATTGAATTATTTGGTTTACATAAGGGAAATAAGGGTTATTAATTAGTTTATAATAAGACTTACCAATTCATCATCTTAGAGCATTCCAGATAATTATAAGAAACAATCACAGTCACATGCAGTAAAATACCCATGCTGTTAGAAAACCACACTTTCTACACTAAATGATTTTAGCCGCGTTCGTGTCCTGACAATGAAATTTTTTGTTGACGCGTCTCCCAACTTTTAATCGCCTTGACTATATTACAACGCTGACTGATCCTGGCTATGCTCGACCGACTTTGAATTCCCCCTGATCTTCACTATCTGAATCTCCTTGCCCGTCTTCCAACGCTTTCAAACCCTGACTATCTTGACTCTATTTGACCGTCTCCCAACGCTTACAAAACTGACTGTATCGATTATATTTGCCCGTCTTCCAACGCTTTTAAAAACTGACTATCTTGATTCTATTTGACCGTCTCCCAACGCTTACAAAACTTGACTCCCTTGATTCTATTTGACCGTCTCCCAACGTTTTCCATAACTGACCATCCGCCCGCGCTCTTTAACCCCTGACTATCCGCCCCCGCTCTTTCACCCTGACTGTCCTCAAACGTCTTCTCACGCTACCAAATCTAGACTCTCTCGTCTCCTCCCCCAAATCGACTCCGCCTTTCGCCATATGGCGATATCTAATTATGTTTTTCAAATTCTGAAAACTTTGTTTATTCAAGGACAGAAACGCACTAAAAAGACCACACATACTGAATGTCCAAGAATCCGTCACAATCGTTTCATACCCAATAAATTGTTGCTTCTTAAATAACCTGTGAAATTCTTTGTTCAAAGGAATGAAACTAGACCCCTCCAGTCCAGTGGCGTGTCGGCCTACCAGTTTGTTCGCCTTCCAAATTACCAACCTAATTCTAGGAGGTATTAAATATTTACGATATAATAATTTTATCTTTAAGTCTTCTTGCGAGATTTTAATTCAATTAAGCAACTCCCAAACTCGTCCTGTTAAAATGTTATTTACCTCACTCGTCATCATTATAATTCGTCTAAATCCTTAGAAAAATAACGTAACTATATTTAACGGCGTATTTCCTACTTAATAAGTCACTTTAGTAGCGTTGCTTAGCGGAGTTTAATTTTTTCTTATTGACTTTGTTAGGGTTTTTTTTCCTCCGCTCCGACCTGCCAAATTCGCTGCTACTGCACTGAACTAAATCTGAGAATTCAAAATGCCATCCCGGAGGTCTCTGATAAACACAGTGCATGTTTCTAGTTTTTGCTAGCACCATAAATTTAAACACTTGGTTTAAAACAGCTTTAAGGCCAACATCTGGTTTCGTCTTATTTCGTGAAATCAACTCAAAAATTCTCTCTCACGCCAATAAATCAATAAGGTAGGCGTAGCCTATTTATTTCGAACTTTAAATAGGCTTCTCTGATTGGTTGCATCTTATCTTGTGGCGAAGATAAAAAAAACGACACGCCCCGGTTCCCTCTAGTTCCCAGCACCTTTAACTAGATGTCAACCCTGATCACATTTTGATTGGAGAAACCAGAATAAATTAATTAAAAGGTATGTTTTTCCTGTTCCTCCTGGGCCATCAATGAAGAAACATTTATTGTCATCATTTTCATCTGAAAATATTTATTCAAAATAGATGACTATATTACCTGCACGTACTCCTCTATCAGTAACTAAATTTCTTACATGGTCTTGCAAACCTTGGTAGCATTGCACTCTGAGGTGTCGTTGGTTTTTCCCAATGTAAACTAGGCGACCCGATTCATAAATAATGTAAGCATGAATTAAATACTGTTGAAAAAGTTTACCCGCATAATGGATTGGATTAAATATGTTTCTTTGCACTGCTAATTTACTTGCATAAAACTACATAGCAGTTACAGTATGACGTTGAGTAGTACAGAAATCAGCATGATGCTGAAAATCTGGGGTCCAACCATATTCACCTGATGGAAATAGTAGTGGGAAAACCATAAGATCTAAATTTTTTGATAAAGTTGCCACCCTTTGAAGTCCTTCAACATTTTTAGGATAAACAGCGATATCTATACCCGATGGTAAATTCCCGTCTCTGTCTGCTACGTATACCATGGCGATATCGTGAGAACTGGTTGTAGCATTGTAGCTCCGTTGGTCATCAGCTGATGAACGTGTAAATAATAGACGTATATCTCTCACTTGCCCACCGTCAGCCGCAATGCGCAATTATTCTTCCTCGACAACTTCTTTTAGTTTCTTATACTGATGAGCATAAGGGCTTATTTGGCGTATTTCACTATCAATTATTTGCATTATATTTTGATAGCAATCAGCATAAGATGGATGACTCATACGCACTCTAACAGCCTCATAAGGATCATATACATAAAGCTGAGCATAGGACGGTATTTCACCTTTAACATGTATACTTCTGGAGGTCAGATGATAAACCTTACCAGAAATTTTTAAACAATATGGACTTGGTATATTAGCTATTTGCGCTCCAAATGAGGCAAATCCATTAGCACTGTAATATTTGACGAATAAAATTCCTAAAGTTTTTAAATTGACTACAATCTCCTGTCAATATTGCGTTAAGTGCTGGAAGATAAGCAAAAATTTGTTGTATTATTTTTCCATTATGACAGCAAGAATATAATAGTTTACCTTTTTCAACTTCAAAATGAACCGCCTTGCAATGCTCGATTGTACACTCTTTTGACATGACGCCGAAATAATTTTGTTCTGAAAGCACATAATTAGGATTATTGATTAAAGCACACTTCAAGAATACACTACATCTATTTGCTGTGGAAATCCACCTTCTGGAATTATTGTGTTCAATTTGGTTATCTGTCATATATTCTATTCATCTCCTGGCACTTCGATCGCTTGGTAAATTTCCCTATCTCATTCGAACATTCCGAAATTCGGCCAATTCTGGTAAAATATTGTCCACATTCCTTTTAGCCATAGTTATTAAATTGAAATAATAATCTGAAAACAAAATATTTCTTTTTAGCTATTCACAGGAAGTTTTTAAAACAAATTTCTCGGTTGGCACGTCAATAATTCTGTAATTATCTAGATATTAAACACGATCGCGCATGGGGTCGGTGTTGTTATATCAAAAAATAATTAATTACGTATTTAAGTATCGAGTGGAACTAGTTATTTTTGCACCAGTCTTTATGATGGTGGATTTATAATTATATATTATATTTATTATTTATAATTATATATTTGTATATATATATATCTCACATTATAAAATCACACTGACATTGTACATTGCTTAACACTAACTGGCCATAAAAGCTTTTTACATTGATTGGAAATCGATATACGCTGGCAACACTGAACAATCTGTCTTTCGCGTGAATAATGATAAATGTCAAATTTTAATACGTAATTGTGGATAATTTTTACTGTAATGTAATTAATCCAATGGATTGTGAACTTTCTAAAACATATTTTCTTCGATATTATCCAAAAATCATATGAGCAGAAACGATGCTTTTGAAGAAATCTGGTGATCCTATTTTAGTATCAAATCGGGTCTTAATTTTCAAGTTAGCGGAATTTACCCGAAACACACAATTTGAATTTGACCAATCAGAGGGCCTACATCGTCCAGACGATCGCGTAATAATACTATCAGATTTTAATTTTCGTAGGCTATTGAATGAATTTTTTAATACAATTAATTGATATATTTAATAGCTTTAAAAAAACTTTTGACTTTTTGTATGTATTGCACTACCCGAATGTTAAAATAATAAATCCTACCCAATCTATCGCACAAGAAAAAAATATTGATGAGATTTTTTTTCTAAATTTATTGTACATCAAATTTTAACAGATTGGACCATCCCAATTAGATGCAGGTAAACGCTTTCTTTGATTTTTTTCTCATCAATTTACTATAGTAACATTCATTAAGCAAAGGGTCTGATTCCCTTAGCCTTTATATACGTCTTCTTCTTTCAGTTCTGACTAGGCCACTCTATGATCTTTCACGATCACATAATTCATATTAAGGGTCTAATTTCTCTTAATTGGTAGATACTTCTATACCTACCGATCCTGACTCCTCTGTGATCTTCCACGATTGCACAACTCAGATTGAGGGTCTATTTTCCCTTAACTGTAGGTCCTCCACATATCCACCACAAGTATATCAACTACAAATTTACTTTATTACTTGTACTTCAACCAACTCTAGATACTGAGGATTTATGCTATTTTAAACTAAAAAATACAAAATAATAATACAAATACAGTTTATACTATCATGGTACGAAAACACCCAATGATATACAGGAAAACACTCTCCTAAGTTTTTTGTCACGTCAATTTATTTGAATAAATTTTCATAAATACAAAGGGTATTAACTATCAGTGCTGAAACGTGCTGTGATCTGCAAAACTACTGAGCTCATACTTACGGTCTAACTTACGTACCTATTAGCTCTAATATACTCATCTGTGGTCTTCTAAGTCACATTAAGGCGATATATATATATATATTTTATGTTCCATTAATCAGTAGGTATATCACTACCTACCCCTCTTCTCATAAACTATTCAGACATGACATGATAATAGAAATATTTTTACATTGTATCCTAGGACATTGGAAATTTGCAATTTTCTAGTTTTTACTAAGGGTCAACATTAGCGTTGCCTTAGTCAAAAGCTTCCTTGCAATTATTACACACTCAGTGTGCCATAAAGTCGGACCCTTTCTTAAAAGCTGAATGCAACAAATTTTTGGGAAATTTAAAATTAAACAAATAATAACCAAGGTCATCGAAAAGTAGGAACTTAAGGGGATTGGTCAATGCAAACGAACTAACACTAATGTTATAATGAGCACTTTTTCTAAAATTCGTGACATCGCGTAGAAATATTATTTTATTTTGATAATTGGAGATGTTATATGATGATCTTGTTAGTATAATATGGATCTTTTGACTAAATTATTTGCAATAGGTATTGTCGTATTTATTCTGGAATAAACAGTAATTATTAATATTTGCAAGTATTTTATTTTATTTTTTATTATGCCAGCTGTTTCGGCGTTCAAGTTCATTTTCAAATTGTGGTTTCGCGACTTAAATATATGATTCTATTTACCCCAACCGGATTTCAATATTTTATGCTGTCTAAAATGATTTATTACCGGTTTAACCGATTTACTGAGAAAGCAATTATGAAAATAGATTCTACATTCTGTAGGGTATTTTGAAATCTGTTTTCCCCACAGTAAATGGCAATGATTTCTTAATTGATTAATAATGACGTGACTGTAATAAAACTTAAATAAATGTGAGACGTGGAGAATAATTATTTATTCATTAATAATTATTATATTATGATAATGTAGATTCAAATCGAATTATATTTGATTAAATATTCATTAAATCTGCAATTCCTTGCCAGATTATGTCCGTGAAAAGAAGAGCATGAAACAGAATTCTAAGAGCATTGGCATGGTTGTGCAAATCGTACTTATTATAATGATGTAAAGAAAACAATTCATATTGAATCAGCTAGAACATATATTCTTATCAAAGGTAGTAAAGTTATAGTACATTATAGAATACAATGGGTTATTAGATGTCTCACCAATGGACCGTCTTGGTAGCTAGCCTTTTCTGTAAAATATTGATTCCGTACGCTGTCGTTGATTGTAACGGATAAATCCAACAGGGAACGCTTTTTATCTTCGCTGGATAGCGCAGCATGGTCCAAGCCATGCTTCCATCAGTGTGATTAGGAGTTTTGAAGACACGGGTAATAATTGCTGTGTTTTGGGTGACAAAGAAATCTTAATTTATTTTTCACCAATGTGACAAATGAACGGCATTATCCAATTGCTGCGGATAAACAACCGATGAACTTGATAACGGTCACTTTTCACTCGCGATCATGTCTGTTTTATCACGCCATTACATTTATGTCACAGATACCGACATATTTAGAGTATTTACTAAAAATGAAATAACCGGATCTTATATAAGAGAACTTTAACACCGCGATCGCACCGAATTAAGACATTCGTCTAATTAATTATTAATCTAGATAACTGTGCTAAATCCGTTGGCTCGCTCGCTTCATTCTTCTAGTGTTGCACTGACTAATTAATTAGTTGGAAAACAATTATCTAGTACCTGATGCAGATTGTACTGCGGCGGATCATGTTATATAGCAGCGTTTGTTATACTACTGTGAGTAAATAACAATTATATTATTGATATTTATTATTAACACTGCTTCATAAGATCATTGTAACGAGACATGATACAGAACAAGAGATAGAAAAATAAAAATATAACGGTTACAGATAGGAATCGAACCCAGTAGAATCGATTCGAGTGGTTAAGAGATCCTTTTTTAGATTTCGTTGTTGAGGCCATTTCCGTTCTTTTAACAAGTAAAGTTATTGTTTTTCATACTACTATTTTTATTTACTGAACAATTTGTATAGCGCCGCTTTTGTGATATATCACCTCAGGGGCGCTTTACAATTGATGCAGATATTACAAAAAAAAAATATTACAAAAATAAAGTGAAGTTAAGTTAATTTAAATGAAGTACAGGAACAGGTGAAACGAAGAAAGAAGAACTCGACCAGCTGCTGCAGCAAGAGAGTCCACCGCGTCCACCAACAGTGCCAGCATGAGGTTCGTCATCCGTTCACGTATATGTCTGCTGCTAATAAAGCGCTGACAGAATTTCTTCTCACAGATATCAGACCTTGGCAACACCGCTGTCGAGGTATATTTCTGCTACTAATAAAGCGCTGACACCTCACATAGACGTTAGCCGAGTCCATCCTGGTAATTATTGAAACAGTGCATTTTGCCCGCAATAAAAAACGACGGTCGGGATAGTAAATTACCCTGAGCTTAGCTTGCTAGGCCCTTCAGAGTTTCCGAGAATTCCGTTGAAAACATCTGGGGTGTATTTACCAATCGACGTTCGTTGGAATGTCGAATATTTTGAGCAAAATATTCGAATATTCACGTTTAACACACTGCACTCAAATCACATATTATCAAGTTTTAATAAATGGTTGATAAGTTTATTTAAAATGTTGATTGATTGATTTTAAAATAATTTCAAAGAGATGTTGCTTCACTTCCCCTGAAAATACTAAAAAAAACACAGTGGTTGACGCAGAGGACGCGTTAAGACCCGTCCGGCTGCCACGAAGGGCGCTACACTATAATTTAATAATATACCTACAAAAATTCCAACTACCTAGCGTGCCTAGTGTGGTGATCGAAAAACATGTAAAAACTTTGACAAAAAATTATTTGATAACAAACATTACAAAAAATATCTTGCGTTTTTAACAATTTTTATTGAAGTCAATAGCGGAGCGTACTGTGCTGGGCCCGCCTAATACTTAATAGTGGGTACACAACTGCTGACCGTATACAAATCGCAAATGCACCCCCACTGTTGATTTTGGCAGCTACCTCTGGTCTAGAGACCCAAAATACTTTACTATGTGCAGAAACCGGCTGTCTGTTTGTTAGATTCCCGTATATTAACAAACAGATTGCAATCTTCGGAGCACATATGACAGGTGGGAATGTTGTTCTTGTTCCACCGATATTTTAGTGGAAGACGCTCCGAAAAACCAGCCTCATTAATTCCTTTGGCAACGGTGCAAAGTTGGGAAATACAACAAATATTTGCACACGGTTAATATTTGTCAAATAAGATTGGGTCGTTTCTACGTCTCATTCTTGAATTCAACAGCTGAGCTGTTGAACGATTTGCCGGCCGCCATGTTTCCTCCCTCCTGTAACACAAAAAGAAACATATTCACTCGTTCCTTACCTCCAAACGACTCTCCAAAAAGCATTACCAATGGAGTCATATTTTGTACATTAACTTTTTTCCTCCAATAACACGTTTTCCTCCAGTATAAGACATCCGTCTCTACGAGATTTAGTTCCAATAGTTTTCCAACACCTTCCCCATTGAATCTCTAAAATATGATTTAGGTGACTGAAGTTCTTCCAATTTTATACCTGGTTAAAGATTGCTTTTTTTATTAATTTATATAAATACAGGTAGAAGTTTAAACAGAAACCTTATTCTTGTATTTTTTTGGTGTGGCCAGTAATAAAAATACGGAACAGGAGATATTTTTTTCAATTAAAAAAAAAACAGATAAAAAAATTTTAACGCTCGAGATTTATATCAAACAAAAGCCGGTGTACCCCGCGTGTTAAGTTTCCATTAATTCTTTGTTGGTTTTCCCCATCTTTTCATAATTATCATTTGAACCATTCAAGTCACGTTTTCCTCTGTTTAATTAAGATGTACATAAAAATCTAATGAAGCTGTTTCTCACCATTGAGATGTTATCTAAATAAATGTGTTATTTTAACGAATTTATCAGTGAAGGAATAATATTAAAAAAAACACCTTCAGGCGTTCAATAAACAGAAGAAATTACCATTGACTTATTTTTAATACTGGTATACCTTCCACGTGTTGAATTAATTTTACGTAACGTAAATATTTTCCTTTAATTAAATTATCAAATGAAAATACGAGGCGGCCAAGAAACAAATGGCGAACGGAGCAGCTTGAGTTTTTAAGTGTTTAAATTTATTTCTTAGGTCTTTGTAAAATTAAATGTCATCAAATAAAACTCATAGTTTTAAATTGCAGTAGGTATTATATTTTTGTTCTACAGGGGCTGATTGTCATGCTGGTTAATGTTTGGTCAAAGTTCGGTGACTAAATACGTAAGTTTTTGGTATCGACTGGATTTGTTAAGTAGTTTGCTGTCTGCTACAAAACAAAACATTTTCAAATGATATAGAAATATCAAACTGACATGACAGTCAGATATTTTTGAGTCACATAAACTGACCCAAATTTCTGGTAGGGTCTAACAGATCCATGAGAATGTTAAAAAGAAATATTTATTATTGATTAAATTTAGTGGTTAATTGAACTAGACTGGAAACTTTGAAGATTTATAAATGAAATATTTTGCTAGTGGAATAATGTAACACTCCCGTTATGAAGGGGGTAGTAAAATACCCCAAAATAAATTTATATGCGATATCTCAGCTGCTGGCCAAAGTTGGGCGATGTGAGGTTTAAACTGTGGTAACTAACACTACCGGAAAGGACAAGATGAGTATTCAAGATTAAAAGTCAAAGTGCTTCACGATTTCATAGGAACTTGGAACATTTTATTTTATCTTCGGGTACGTAAAGGTTAAACAAAGACAGTGAGAATAGCAATACATAGCTAATTTGGTTGTCACCCAGCCAAAGCGTTTTCAAGACAAAACTAAGTTGGTGCAATAATACTGAGCACAATAAAACTATTGGGTTGTTTATTCCAAGCTCAGGGGAGCTTTGTATATTCAACAAAGTTGTGAGTCGCGCTAGTCCCTGAGAGCTTTTGAGAAGAACGCTGTCTTAACATTTTTTATTTGTTTTTAGGTATTCAAATAAGCTACTTTGTGTGTTACTATTAAATTACGTCGGCAAACTGCGGCGTAGTATGAATGTATTATTCTTAATAGAGCTCGGTGAACTTTTTTGTTAATTTCGATAATTCTTATAGTTTTTTGCCATCGTCAACCATTAACACTGTCCTTCAATTTGAAGGCTCAATCAACCTAAAACCCCACTTCAATTTGGTTTGAATTCAGAAAATTTATTTCAGAATTCAGCAGAACATCCATGGTAGAATGGTAGCTTTGGACTTAGTGCCTTGACTCATTTCTAAGAGGTCAAAGTTTTCACACCTGACTTATGACGTAAAATAATAAAAATATTTTATGCCATCCGTTTTTTCATGCAAGCATAGAATTCATAAATAAATAAACTTAAATTACAAACATTGTTTTAACCACCATCAAATAAATAAAATTTAATAACAGACTGTGTTTAATCCACCATTAAATATAAATTATTAACATGTTTCAAAACCATTTTTTTCATTGGGATACAAAGTATATTAAATTGATCAATTCTAATGAAAAAACATATAGTGGTGTGAACAATGTTTGTTATTATACTATTTCATTAAAATGAAACCTCAAACATGTTTCAAAACCAATAGTTTATTCATCAGGACATCAAGTATACCAAATTAATTAATTTTAGTAAAACAACATTGCTTTTAAAAAACGTTAATAATTTAAAGTAAATCGTGACGTTGAAAAAGCGGGTTTTTGTTTTATTTTATGAAAATGACGCCAAAAAGTGTTTTTACTATTTTTGAAGAAATTATAATCTATATAACTATAAAATAACTTTACAATAAACTGTTTCACACTGATTATTTCAAATAAAATTAAATACTTATGCATAATTAAAGAAGAAAACCTAAACTGGAAAGATCATATCAACAAAATAAAATAAAAAAAATCATATATTTTTGTAAATTCCAAATTTTCTCTCATTGTAGAATCTAAAATCGGTCTACCACGCTATAAATAGATAAATCTCTAATACGCTGAAATCAGCTAGGGAGCTGTATACAAAACATATATACTCCCTGTTGAAATTGTACATTGTCTAATTATAAAAATAATATTGAAAAAACCAGAAAAAAGAGATTATCCAACGCACCTAATTTTAAAAGAATTTGAAATATTAAAATTTAATGATCTTGTCTTAAAAAACATAATAATTCAAATAATAAAAGAAAAAACAAAATCACAGGTTTTTAACTAAAAGTTGTACTCGTCAAAAACATATATTCCCAGCACAAAAATGTAACACCTTGTAACTGCACAATTTGGCTAATAATAATTTAGACTAGTTTGGTCGCCAGTGTAATGCAATAAACTCACGTACAAATTCAACCACTCTAGGGCCATTGTAGCATGATTAGTAAAAGACAATGAGGATTGCTTTATTATTGAATAAATGAGGTACGATGATTAATTTTATATTTATTCATAACAAATAGAGCTAGAGACTCTCTAATAACATGATTAGCTTACTCTCAAGGGGTGTGCGACAATTCGAAGAATTGATCGCACGGAAGGAATTTTAAAGTAGCAAAAATAGTTAAAAGTGTGACATTGTGTATAACATAAATATCTGACCTGATTCACCGAAATGGGCTCCATACAACTCTTAGGAAAAAATTGTAAAAAAAGTGAGAGATTGACATGATGACTAGCGATTACATATAACTAGCTATGTCCGCTATAGGCGTCTCCCGTGAAATATGTCGACTGGAGCAGTTGCCCGTATCACATCTGTCGGCGCGACCTCACTGCAAGGCTGTCCGATTGGTACTGGCATAAATATACCACTCTCTAGATCGATATCTTCGGGCTTTTTGTAGGCAACTGAATTATACAGTACTTAACCACAGATATACAAGCAGTACCTACCGTGCGGAGCAGAGCAGTAGACAAGGTAGAGGAAACTCAAGGCCATTTAAAAAAAGATGCGACCATAAACAACATAATTGCTCTCGGCCTACTCTATTCATTCACTAGCCCAAAAAAACTATTATAAAAATAAAAATGTCCTTGAAGCAGAAAAATGTCGAAATGTTTTCCAGGGGCAAGGTTCATCTGACTAAGAAAATAAACTTTTACAGTGCATTTCCTTAAGATGAAACTTGTTAATCTGAGAAGAAGAAACCCAAAATGACAAAAAATTTGCAAAAACACTGAAGAAAATTTCCAAAACATGATTGTCCGACAGTACGACGAAGAATTCTGACATTTTTCAGCCTCATGAACTCATGGTTACATATGTTTAAAAATCTTTAATTTCACCAAAACAATAAGATAATACAGGATAACACTAATCAATAACATGAATAAGTTTATCGATATAATAAATAACATTTATACGTTGTGGAGGAAGACATATGCCAAGTATGAAGCATTGTTCAAAAAACCGAACGAATAACCTAAAAAATGTCAATTCACTTTAAACTTGAACTTACGTAGGTAAGTTGAATATATGTTTGTAACTCGCTAACACTATACTGGCTTATATTGTATTTTTATCACGAACAACTTTAACACGCAATATTTTCGACGGATATGATAGTATTTCGGCAGCAAATGACAACCCGCGTGTATAAATAAACCACACTCATTTTGTTTGAATGATTTGAAACTGTCAAACGGGAAAATTCCGTCATCTCTTTCTGTTACACAAGTCATTATGGTAGAGAGCGAGAAATCAAACCAATCCTTCTTTTCTCACCAATGAGATCTGAGCTTTTAGCCATATTATTCGTTTTCTATAAGAATTTTGAGGTGGGCGTGGCGGTTTCAAATGAGTTTCAAGGCCAAAGCTTAGTTAAATGCCCCTGGGTACTGGCTTTCGGGAATTATCTCTTGCGCTTCCTTCTAGAAAAGCCCATAGAGTACGAAACCCATAGATGAAGGCGGCTTTTGGATAGTTTGTTAAAACGGTAGCGGGACAAAAGTGAACTTCTACAACCTTTTTTGCTCAACATCATTCGTATATCTAGGGAAAAATATTTCAACATCCTATCCGAAAATATCAGAACAATCGAAAACGTTATACACCTACTAAAAGCGATTAAAGAGAAATTCAATATAAAAACACCAAAATGATGAAACTATCTTCTAAGATAATTATAAATTTGATATTCATATTTAATTCAATCATAACTACAAACACTAAATATTCTTCATCTTGATGCTCATAACTCTCCTCGACACAAGCGTCAGCTTCTATAGAAGAGAAACATTAGAAAATCAAAAGCAGTGAAAACTAATTTTATGAATTATTTTTGTTAACAACAATGATTATACTCTGTAAATTGATTAATTATTTAATAAAGAAAAAGAAAATATATAAAGGTTATTTTCAACATTTTCTAAATTAAAAACCCACCCAGTATCATGGATGAAATATTAGTTCTTAACATAATAGAAACACGCCACATGTATTAAATAATACTAGTGCTTCAAAGTTTGAAATATTTTAATACTAGGAGTAATACTGTTTGTCTTTCAAGTCATCTCTTGGATGAAAAAAGTTTTTAAAATTGAAATAATTTTACAGACAGTATTATTTCTAGAGAAATTGTCAATAATGTCAATCACATTTTCTTCAATCAATATCTTTTTTAAATGTTCACCTTTTTTAAAGTCACCTTGTACAAATATTTATAAATATCTTAAATGTGTCTGAACGTCAAAATGACAGTACCAGAATCCAGTTTTTTGGCATTCGTAGTCCATTGAAATAGAAACAATAACTTTATTTTTGCACTTTGATATCAGACTTAGTTAGATACATACAGAATCTATTTGTAATAATATATCCAGCTTTATGAAGGTTTTTTAAAGCTGTCAAGATTGGGCAAAGAAAATTAACAATTAAACACAAAAAGTAGAAGTAATATTTGAAAAAATCAGGGGTTAGTTGTAAGTTAGGTGAGAATAATACGGAGGAGAATTAATTTTTGGACTTTGTTTGGTTAGGGAAGCTTAAAAAAAGTAGTAAGGTTGGCGTTATCAAGGATTCTTTATAAAAAGTAAGATTGGTATAAAATATAATTTATTCCTTGTTTTTTTTTTTTTTTTCAAGTTTCATAAGTCTCGTTAAACTGCTAGATGATAGCAGTTTATCAACGGGTTCTTATAACAATCTATATTTTAAATTAAATGTACCCGGCGTTTTTCGGGGGTGTGATTGTTGTGTTGTATAGTTTTGTGTCTCTGACTTCTTCTATAAATCAACGGTTAAGCACTCCAGGCACTAATATAAACAATCCTTAAATTTTTCTGCGAAACTGGTTGAGTAGGGTTAGAGCCTATGTGGGGCGCACACAAGAAAAATATGGAAGACAGATAGATTTGGGATCCGTACATATTTAATATTATTCATAATATGATGTTACACTTCGTAATATTACCTTATACTGATCAGATTGCATGTAATTATGATAAAGGTCGAAAAAAATAGAGGAACTAATGAAAATAACGAATTATTTTTTAAATCAATGGGTTCTTATCTGTATTTACAGACCACTGACTCCAAAGTTAAGTTTGTCAATCTTTGCAAATTTAATAATAATCATTTAAAATAAATTAAAAATCTCAGAACTACCTTTGCACTGTTACGCGTGTAACGTACAAATATAAAACCCAGCTACCTATATTGAAGGTTGATTTTTCAAGAAAACATTTGACTTGCTTGCTACCTCATAATTTATTTCACGAAACCCTTCCAGAGATTCTAATCTCATTGTCGTAAGAACTTGAACGTCTTGTAGATCACGTGACTCGTTTCGATATTTTCTGACAGCTGTCAATAAATATTGACAGCAAGGTTAGCAGAAATGGCTTGACATTATTATGTCACAGAACATATTATACTATTCTTAAAACCCAGGTTATCTTCACACGTCAGCAATCGACCACGTACAGTTCATAAAGCGATTAAAGGTGAAATATCTGACAAGTTTTTGGTGAAAAATGTTTTGTATGAGTTACTTATTTTGATCGGAGAATCTTTGAATTGAATTTATGAAAATTTCTCTTACTATTTCTTTTTCAATAATTGATCATCAAAATAAACTGTTGGCAGTCATTTTTTTTCCCTAGCCTAAACATTACTAAAATATATGGATAGTTATCCTAACAGTAAGCGTATCTGATTAAGTATTATTCTTTAAATATGTACTTTAAAAATAATATTATATATTTCTCAAGGGTAAAATGTACATTTTTATATTTCTCAAATGATATTGATAAAAAAGAAAAATTCAACTTGGTTTTGGTCGCTCAATTGGAGCCGACAATCTCGGATAGACGATTGGTTCGAGCTCTAGTACTTTTTATTTATTTTCTGCTTCTTGTCTCATTGAAAATATTATTGATATTATTTTTAAAAATTAAAATGTTTTTTTTTTCACAGCATGTCAATATAACTATCACTAATCAGACCAGACTTGAAAAATGTTAATTAATTTACTTATATATTGACAATATGTTGGGCTCTCATATGATATTAACATATTTGTTTTATTGTGAATTCACGATGCAGATTTGTAATGTATGTAACGCATTGTGTATGATCTTATAAATTGTTTAATACTGAAACAGTTGTGTGATTATTCCACGTCCCAGTTCCTTATCAGATTGCCTTTTTTATTATTGTTCCCTTCATAAAAATATTTCCTTAGAAAAAACAAGAATTAAAAAAAGAAAACCAATTTCAATGTATAAGTACATTAATTTCCATTGGTAATATTTTTTTGTTACTGTACCTAATGTTTCTGAAGTTCGCCACATTTGGTGATTTAGCTGGGGTGCCCGGGTTTGTAGGTGAAGTGTGTTCAAGATACATTTGCTACCAGCTATGTGGCAGGCCAGATCGGGAGAGGCTGGCATGGGGAGACCCTTCGACCTCTTCAACTGGTTTCTCTCGACCCATTTTCCGTCACTCCTGAACACACTGACTCCTCGATTCCTATCCACCACTCACAATTTTTCCTTCTAAGAACTTCCTCTCCTTCTTTTTCTTAAACAGGCCCACTACACAGCATCCCCAAATATGACAAAGGCCCTGAGATAAATTATTTTCCTCAGGGCCTCCAGCGTGGGTTTAATGTAAAAAAAATGGATTGGTGGATATCTAAATACTCCATAGCTTACCTAAAAAACGTCATTGTGACACGGTAAAAATATGTTTTGTAGGTACCTAGTTACATATAAAAAAAATAGAACACACAATCATTATTATATTGTTCTCTCAATTTGTTTTTATCACCTTTATATTCTGCTTCAGAATGAACTGTTCTCCCTAAATGTATGTAAGGGTTGGGTAAATTTACATTTTCTCATGTGTCGTTAAGCACAGGTAAACTCGCAAACTCACCTAAACCGTTCGCTGAAATAGTGTCAACAAAATATGTACGTGATACTCGCCAGTATTGCGATTACTTGACATTTCGTAATTTAAAAAAAGGTTGAATTAAAAGCACCCTTTTACTGTGTTCAAGATTTTCATAAACAGATAAAAAATGTTAAAACATTACTTTACAAATGATTGAATTTTTTTAGCGTTTTCAGAAATTTATTCAAAAGCTCGAAAAGGTATAGTATTTATTTTGTCTATGGTCGAAATATGATTAGTGCAGAAATGGAATTTCTCTAAAGAGTTGAAACACTAAGTTGTTTCGTAAATCGAAAAGTTGTAAGATTCACTGCTTTGGTTCGGTGGAACATTTGCGTATAAAACGGAGTTTGATGTTGGAATATTATATATTATAACTGCTTTGATTCGGTGGAACATTTGCGTATAAAACGGAGTTTGATGTTGGAATATTATATATTAAAACTGCTTTGGTTCGGTGGACCATTTGTGTATAAAACAGAGTTTGATGTTGGAATATTATATATTATAACTGCTTTGGTTCGGTAGAATATTTGCGTATAAAACGGAGTTTGATGTTGGAATATTATATACTATAACTGCTTTGGTTCGGTGGAACATTTGCGTATAAAACTGATATAAGACCACCCTTCAGAATCGAAATGGTGCTTGAAATGGCTTTACCCGCATGTTATGACCATATCTGAATAGCTACGTACTCCCGCACCATCTCCTTCTCCCCCTCACAACCTTCAGCCTCACAATATACCTCAATCGAGAATGTTGGAGGCAGTTGGAACTCTTGTGCGGTATTCACATTTAAAATAGCCTGTTTACTAAAAGAATGACGATAAAAAACCCCAAACTATTTTTTTGCTGGCAAATATATGAAGAGGGACGTAGCGTTGAAGCAAAATATCAACTTCGTATGAAATACTTTGGTTCTGACAACTTTCTAGAACGATCTTAGGTTGGGTCGATCAATCATTCTACACTATCCGGTTCTCTCATGACTCGCTCTTTAACCGGATACTTTTACGTATGGTAAAAATCCGTTAGTTACTAAGGCTTAAGTACTCGTAAGTCGTACCTGAGACCTGAGTATCCTTCATCCGATCTTTGATCGGGTACTTTCGTTTGACGTAGGTACATAGGTAGTAGGTATATAATAGCTTATCATATATTTTTCAGGTATACCAACTCAATTTTTTTGTCGCGCGAACAAGATTCGAGATACCCGGTCTACATAATTCATACATCTATAATCGCTTGCCCCACTTGTTACGTTGATTTTATCTTTTCATGCTTACTAAATAATTGTGTACTCTTTTTTGTGATCTTGTAATTATAATATGGTAATTTTTTTCCGAAACAAAGAAACGTCCTTATCGCGCCTTGCTAACCAATTTAAAGACTGCTAATTAAATTCTTAAAAAAATATTTTAGCATAAAAATATTAGTTGCCACAGTAAAATGGGCTGACTGAGTGGGGCTCGGGTGTGATGCACAGAGATTAAAAAACCCTAGAATGGCCGCTGGTTCCACTGATTGCTTTGATTTCATGAAAGTGCGACTGAAGTCCTGTATGAAAGAGGCAGCACGAAAGCGAGACAATTATGTAAAGAGGCATGGTTGACTCGTCTCCATTCATTATCTCTTGTAATCGGGATATAATATTTTTATTTTATTAACATTTACAACTTATTTTGTATTTTATCCGCAGATACGTATAGACAACATTTTTTTTATAACATGGTACACTTTAAATATTTTCAGTACGTTAGTATGTTTAATAAACGATATGATTATTCTTCTTTATGTGCCGTATCAGGTCCCCCCGACGTTGGCGATCACTCTGGAAAATGTCTCTTTGTCTTGCGCTGCCCGGAATAGCTCCTCCACACTTCTAATGCCGGTCAGATTTATTGGATTTAGAGCAAAACTATGTGTAACTTTACCTAATTTCATTATTTTTATGATCAAAGTTTCGGTTTTTTCGTGTACACAAGTTTTAATTTTCACATGTCATATTTATGTAGATTTTTATTATTATTTAGTAAGTTGTAAGTTTTGTTCACCATGACGTTTTAGGGTTAAGTATATAGAACAAATCATTTTCATCAAAAAGATTTCAAAACAATTATACAGTGTAGATAATTGATATTTTACTAAAATAATTAAACCGATCTAAAATTTGCAATGACGCTATATACAACAAAATTAATAGTAATCACTGTTTGAAAAAATGTGAAAAAGTTTCTAGGATGCATCCAAAAATATACTGTACTTGAATATATTGGTTACTTAAACTGTATATGCGTGGTGTAAGAGAGTTATTATACAAGAAGGTTCGAATAGTTTAGTCTTGATGATGTTAGAATAATTTTCCCACTATTAATACTGTTACTGGAGCAAAATACAGGCCGGGAATGAGGTTTTTGTAGCCCGGTCGCGATCTCCTTTGGCCCAGTGAAGCATTTCCATCGCTTCAGACTAAAGAAGCATTTCTATTGCGGTTATAAATGCTTGGCAACATCGCGCCTACATCGTTCTGCTACAACACAATACCCATGTATTGCTGAACTTAATCAATCAAAAACAATCTAACTTCTCGAATATTAACTTACATTTTAAAATCGTCAATTCACGGAAACTACCAAAACACTTCTAATCACATTTTTTTAAACTGTTCAAGAGTTACCCGTAATAATGGATAACTCATAGAGACCATGGAGATATTTTGTAAAAAATCTCTAAGGGCTAAAAAGAATTTAGAATTTGTATGAAAAAATCACCTCTTTGCCGCATTTTGTTTTGCCGCACAGACCGACACCTTTGAAAAATCTAATCGCACGGAGCATCCCATTTTTCAGGGTCAGAATTAACACGAAAAAGCCTTTTATGACCCCGTTCAAGCTTTATTAAAGCAAACCCAAGTAACAAACTCTGTTCAGCTTATGAAAATGTACAACATTTTTTCAGATTTTTTACTTTCGCGGATAGATTTTTTTTTTAAAGAATACCTCGAACAATTTATAAGTGCTTGCACGTGTTCTCGCTTTCCAGAATTTTTGTGTTATCCTTAAAGTTATTTATATTCACATTATTATGAATACAAAATAATGCCGAAGAAAATCTTACGTTACATTTATTCAAGGTTTTCTTTAACATGTTATTCTTTTACGAAAGTAATCAGGTATGAAAGGAATAATTCGAATCCACCATCAGATTCTCAATTTTTTGCTTTTGCTAATTTTATAATCGTCTTTATTTGTGAATACTGCACAAAAGTCCCAAATCGTCCCAACCGTTTGGAGCAAGTGGGATTATGGCATCCTCAATAATTGGGTATGTTCAGAGGCTAGGGGTAGTGAGGATTGGAAGGAAGATGGATAAATAACTGGTTACTATTTACTACTGGTTTGATTCAGAATGCGTGTTCATTAAGCAAAATCTTTTTCTTTTCATAAGTTTTCTTGTTGGTGGAAGGTTTTCATCAGAGCTATCCTTACCTACCTGCAGCTACAGCCCAGGAAAACTATGCGGGACTCTACTCTAACCTGTTTCTGGCCAGAATGGTAAGTCTGAGAAGTATTTATGGATGATTGACTAGACTAGGCTATAGGCAACGGAGTCGGTGATGAACTTTTGGAAAGGATGCCTAATTCTACCTGGCACCTACGAAAATTATATTATGATTTGATGATATCGATAAGAAATAGTGATTAAATTTTTTTTATTTTTATTTATTTTACAACTTAAACCTGCTAAACTGCTTTTGCAGTTTGTCAGCAGGTACATACAGGCAACACTTCATACAATGACACGGTTAAGTTAATATAACAGAATGGAAACAAATAAATATATGGTTGCAGTATAAGCGTTATATATCAGAGAAATACAATTGAAACACATCGTCACATCGAAAAAATATCCATATTTAGCATACGTAGGTAGGTACAATTTACTATATATTTTTAAGTTCCATTGTGAATTCCAATTCGCTATACAAGGGCCTCAGTAGGCCTCAGTCCAATATCAATTTTCTTAGATTATATTTGACTTTAGTGGTACATAAGGTATTATTTTTGATTGTCATTGGTAGATTATTAGATATCTAGGGCACAATCTAGTTTAAAGTTCTTTCTCCGTACTTATTGGTACATTTTCGAACCACTAATCCATCATTTTGAGTTAAATTAATAAATAGAAGTATAACTTTACACTATTTACTAATTACAAAATCTACATGATTCGTGAACAGCATTCTCTTCATCGGGGTGAATCATGTATATATAAATAATTTAAATGATGCAGTAACATTGAGAGAGGAATTAAAAGGCAGGAAACAGAGACAAAACCCAAATCGGCAGAAGAATAAATGTAGGAATAGAAGGGGTAATAGTAGGGGGAGTTAATTATGGAAGTACAGTGGTCGTAAGAGCAGAAAAAAATAATTAACTAGGAAAATATTCTAAAGTGGATTGTTTAAATTTTTTTTTGCGATTATGAACATAATAATTATGTTATTTACCATTAATTTGTTTTTTATCTTCTTAAAAGGTAGGCATAAAGTAAAATGTTAGCAATGTTTTCAAGATGGGGCAAAAATGAGTAACTTCACGAATGAGTAACTTCACGAATGAGTAACTACTTCGAATTAGTATTCGATAAATAAGTAATGTTTCGATTGTCCATCAATTTTTGGTAAGTAAATAAATACTCTAAGCATACTAAATGTAGGTTTTAAAGTTCATAGATACAATTTTATTTTATAAAAGTATTTTTTTGTGTGTGAAAGTCTCGTAAGCTCAACCCAGGGGCGGAGGGTGCGCCAAGCAATTATTTAAATTAAAACGTAGCCCATTACGACGCCAGATTTGAATAAGTTAACTTCCCAGAATGATTGAGGAGTTTTTATGTCCTTTCCTCTTTTCAAATTCTTTTATTAAACAACTTAAAATGCTCAAATTGTGTCATGATATTTTCTAACAATCCATGCCAAAATTGCTCCAACTGCTGTTAAAAGGAAATTTACATTTGTTTGGCAGAATTATAATATAATAGTGATAACAAAAATATTACCTACATTAAGCACCGATATATATACGTTATTGCTTTCTATTGTAAAGTTTAATGCAACACAATAATCATATAACGGGGTTTTGCTCGCGGTTCACATTTTAATTATTTCTGATGAACTTTTAACGAAACTCTCCCATGCTTTTTGAGGGATCCCCATGGATGTAAGTTATTTATACTTAAGATAAATAAAAACAAGACCTTACCATAAAAAATGTATGTAATTTTTTTTTAAATATTTATAAAACGTTATTCATCTATAAAATTAGCCGTAAGCACAGGATTTTATTTTTTTAGACGATGAATTAGTAACTTCCTGAGGGATCTCTCTAATATTTGAGATTGTAGTATTGCGTTCATCAGGAATAATTAAAATAAGCCCCACGGAAAGATCATTTAAAATTTTCTAGGCCTGCTAGGGGACATCGACCGTATGTCCATCCATTACGCCGGACCGCATGCTGAATATTCTTTTTACATGACTTCAATTATGTCTTTAAGATTTCCATTTAATTATAGATTTGATAAGGCACATTCAACCGTAGGTCTGTCCAATACGCAGGGCCGCGCTTCACATATTTTTGTGCGCGGCTTCTTCACTTACGCTGCTAAGATTCTTATTTTATTTTAAGGTATTCTCTCGTCTTAAGATATTTTATTTTTAATTACCCTTTGCACATTATATTATATTTTCAGCTCCAAGCCCACCACGTTTTGCAGTGCAATAATATTTATGTCGATTAAGAACATTTATAAACAAATCTTAATTATCACAGTACTTAACCTAAAATAGTAAAAAAATAAATATCGAAAAAAATATTTATAAAAAAAGTTATATTAGAAAAATATACGTAAGTACACTTGAATTGCAAAATTGATATTTTTAACATCAACCGATACCAAACTGCTGTGGTAAATAAAAAAAAAACAAAGTAATTCCCATGGGAGTCATTTCCCAATATCACGGGTAGAAGTTTTACAGTTTTGTTTAACGTTGTAGCATATTTATAATTGCCCTAATGTACTGATTTTTAGCCGGAGGAGGAGTAGAGGGCCTTTTTAGGGAAAGGGAGGAGAGGAAGCTATGCAAAGGAAAATGTATAAGGGATGGGAAGGAGTTTGGGGTCATTGTGTTCAGGAGTGACAGACGTATGAATCCATTCCTCCCACTGCAGTGTAAGGCCATGGGTCGAGAGCGTCCAGGTGGAGAAGTCAAAGGAGTCTCCCTCAACCAATCTCGCCACACAAATCTCAACCCATAAACCCGGGCATCCGTCACTATACGTACGTTGGTTTTCCAATAAATGTTTTCTTGTGCGGCGGTGCACATACCCGCCTGCCAAATTGAAATAATATGTTCATTCTGACAAATGTTGAATATTTATCAAGTATTGTGTAAGCATAAACACAGTTTTTGATATATATTGTACTGTGCTTCATCTGGCTATTCAGATTTAGCCATCAAACACGGTTAAAGTAGTTAAGAGCAACGTTTCATAATTTCCCAACTTGCAGCTAAGATTCTGTGTATTATTTGATTATTGTGGTGGTTGTGGTGATGATTTTTGTGGTGTTTACTTTGGTGGAGATTATTTTGGTGGTTGCTGTTGTAATTATTTTGGTGGTTGTTATGGTGGTTGTTGCTGTGGTTATTATGGTGGTTGATATAGTAGCTGTTGTGGTGGTTGTGGTGTTTCGTTTGTATTTATCGTGGTTTTGTAATGTTAGTGGTTTTTTAGGTGTGTTTGTGGTGATGATTGTTGTGGTGGTTTTTGTGTTGGTTTTTATTGTTGTTATTTTGATGGATTAAGGGTTGTTTTGGTGGTTGTTTTATTGATTGTTGGTTGTTGTTGTGGAATTAGAAAAAAATTACCGTTAATAATCATTTGCTAAATAACACATCCAAAATTGAAAAAAAAAATATTATAATATATATTTCACGCCCGCGAGACTCCAATGAAGAGTACAGGACGGGGGAGAATGTACATCAAGATGGTAGATAATTGCAGCGATTTCAACTTGGGAACTGTGTTTTTGCTTACAGAAACCGGAATACTGAGTTCTTACCTAACAAGAGCTTTGAAATCGTGATGATATCAAAAACAATATCATCTTTTTTTAATACGAAAACGAAAAATTGATATTTTGTAAAACATACGAAATTCGATACTCAATAACGATCCATATTCAACTAATTTTTGCTATTTTTGTTTTTACTGACGATTTTTACTTTTGTTTGCACTGGTTTTTACTGACGATGGCAGAAAAACAGTTTACAATAAAAATGATAAGAGAGAAAAAGTTAAAAAAGAGAATTTAAAAAAAAACGAACTATTAAAGTCGTAGTCGTATCGTTAAAAAGCTCGTCCACTTTCAAATACCTATTGTTGATACACGGCTTTACAGATATGGTGACAAAACTTAAACCAGCAAGAATTTTTAGTGAATTAAAAATATTATTCAACAATTTTGAAATATTATTTGGTGAACTCTATGTGAGAGAGAGCAAAACAAATTTGAAACGTGAAATATTTATTAAAAAAACCGTCAAAAAAAAACATAAAAGCTTCTGTGCTTTAGGTTCTCTAGCCTTAACTCTGTGCAAACGCTTCCATTCCTTACTAAAAGATCCTTTCATACTGAATGTATGAAAGTATACTGAAAGCTTGAAACATTTTATGTGGCCAGCTTTCACTGGGTAGTTTGTAAATAGCTCATTATGTGAGTTTTTTTTTCGATAATATTTTCTTCTATTTGAAGAGCTCGGTTGTTTTAGAAATAATACCTGAATGCAAATAATATTAGTGATTTCTATTTGCGGATTTTTTTGTTATTCCGATGGAAATAATAACTTTGTTTGTCTAAACGATTTTTGTTACTCTACTGAACGTCGCTCGCTTAAAAGTAAATTTTATAATATCATGATTTCTTTGAAATGATTAGTGCACGACATAATTAAAGCTATTTTATAGAAAATATAAGAAAATAAAACCTAAATCACGTCTTTGAAAATTTAAAAAACTCACAATTAAGTATGTAAATATGAGTAATATAATGATATTAACTAGTGAATTTAAACTAATCGCATTTAAAATAAAAGACAAAATTTTTAAAACACTTTTTTAATATAAGCATGTATATATATATTTTATGATAAATAAGTAGGTACCAATAGCTTTTTCCAGACATTCCTCGCAACGCATGTGAGCCGTTCATCTAGCAAATAACTAAGCAATTTGTAGATTACCTGTCCATTAGTCAGAAGGCTGCGGGTTCAATTCCCGTTGGCGGCATGTATTTTTTCTCGGAAGATTTTTCTAATTTTTATGGGTGTTTCAGGCTAAGAATCATAAATAATCAAGCAGTTAAACTGGCAAAATAAATTTTATTAAATCTATTGTTACTATAATAATCACAATGCTCAAGTATTTACTAACTCACTTTCTAGTTGGAAACGGGTCACGTGCGCTGTGTGGAGTGACTAGACGAAGCTAATAAGTTACTAAAAAAATTCTTAAAATTAATATGTAAAAAACGAACTTTGTGATATACCACATTTATTAAAATAATAAATGACAGCCAACCAGATTTCAATTATCGCAAGCTTCACGTGAGTTTATAAGACTCGTATATATAAAAATATTATGACAAATAACACCTTATTTTCTTCAAAATAATTACTCAGATGTAGGTATTTATCATGTTTCTGGTAATTATTTATTTCGATTCATTTTTACTCGACGCAACGTAGTGAAAATTTTTCTGGAAAGGAGTCATTGCTCAAGTTATTCAAAAGATCGATTATATTTTAACATCAGGATTAGACATCTGCAAATAATTGCATTTTAACTTGCATTTTAATGGCCTTTCATACCATTTCATAAAAAAGCGTTCCTAATGACTAGGGATTACGGGGGATATTGGAAAATTTGGAAGTGTCAGGTCAACAGGTGTTAATTGCTAGCCCGCTGTCAGTTCCGGCCAGTCGATAAGCGCAAATGGCGCGAACTGTTTTATCAGCCGAAAAAAACGCGCATTAACTTCAACGCCGGTGGCGGTACGGCGAGTCAAACTACAAGAGCTTTATTTATATCAAAATAAGGCTATTTGTTTGTGCGAAACATAGATGCTTTTGAAAATGATTTTGAAAACCCACTTTTGACCAAGGGTCTTGTTAAATAATACAAAAAATTGACACGAAATATAGATATCTTCATAATTAATCGTCTATACATTTTTATCATTTTTCTTTTGCCCCAAATTCAAATGAATTTATCGGCAAATAAACCCATTCTTAAAATGTTTGATGACAAGTTCAATGCTATGCGCATTTGAGTAGGCTTCATTTGAAAGCTCTGGTAAATTTGTAGCATTCAGTTGAACGCCTGAATATACTGGAATTCCAGGATATTATATTCCAGATTCACAAGAAAAAACTACAAGAAATTTTCACAATATTCTTAAAATTTAAGTCGTTCAAAATATTTGAGAACACAGTTTATTATAACATTATGTATGCTTTTATCACTATTCCTTTTAACGAAGTTATTTCAATTGTGTGACTATTGCACTCTCATCAAAAAGATAGTTTTTTTAATATAATGTATGCCCCATGTAATATTTTCTTTCTAAATCTTAATTTTCTATCAATCCGTCGTTTCTTTAACTGTGCAATAAATATTACAGTAAGTTTACAATGGATTTCACAGCTGAAAAATAAAAGAAAATACAATAAAAAATGCTACTTTTAAGGGAAGAGTAACGCGTTTCAATAAAGAAAAACATGTTTAATCATGTTTCATCAAAGATAATTTAAAATGAAAAGACTTAAAATCCAAAAGGAACCAACAGTTTTTGAACCCATAAAAACCTAACATGGTGATTAATTTTTTGGTTAATTGTATCTTGTTGCGCTTTCTCCTTCTTTAACCAATGTTTTGTATAGCGTCACAGTATCCACTATCAGGGCAGAGGTGGTGTAGATTGTGGTGAAGTATGTATTTGTGTATGTTGAAGTGATGCCGTATTGTTACCCTTTTAACCGTCTAATCTAGTATTAACTATTGAGCTTAACCCTGCTGTCTCTATTAAAATTAATTCACAATCTACACAACTGCCCAGATGATGGACATTGTAAAGCAGACCGAAAAATTTGCTTAAGTAGGAAGCCGTGGAAATCTCAAATCATATATCATGTTAACCTGCTGAAAAGACAGGCTCTTTCACCAACTGCGCTAACCGTGGTTTGTACTTCCGAGTGATCAGCAATAAAATTTTAAATTACACATATTTTTTACTACCAAGCGCACACTCCATAATATGCAAGCCTTGCTGCTATATTTTTGCTATTACTGCAGTCGACTTTTATCATGAAAACGTGTGCCCAACATAATATTTTTACCGCCAGCCCCAGTGACTTGCGTCCCGCTGTTCTGTCCAGCAAAAGGGTCGTCACTTCCTCATAAAGAATAAAATTTTACCCTGAGCTTTATCTAACGTTGTAATGCTTTTTACGCCAGGACGAGTTCACAACAGAACAGTAAAATTTCACATTAATATCTTACATGGTTCTCCGGGAATATACATATGACAAAAAATTTAAAATAAAAGTTTATTACGTTTTAAAATTGCTCTAACACCGCAACTAATAATGAAAACTAACCATATTTTTAATTATACTTTGCAGGAAAATTTATTTTGCCAGGGATTTTATTTTAAATTTAAGTTTTCTTTAGGGATTGCTTTCAATTGAATAATATTTTTAAAGCATGACAGAAAACAACTGTTTCCATAGTAACTTACGAAAGTTGTTATTGAATGAGAAAAACGTAAATGTAAACATCTAAAATTGAAAAAATTAAGTTAAATTAAAAAATAAAATTGCACCATTTTAAAATAATAAAACTTTCATAAACATCAATTCTCCCAACTCCAAAATATAACAAATCAAATAAACTTAAAAAATTAAAAAGCTAAAAATCAAAAACAAAATTTTATTTTTCAAATTGAAAAAGTATTATTTTGGGTTCTGTGATGTAGTTTCACCAATTTTACGTTTATACAACGAGTTTCCGTACAACGTCTATAACAAATTTTGACAAAAAAATTAATTAATTTAAAAAATAATTCCACCCACAGATTAACGGAACGAAATCCCACTGTAATTATAATATTTTTAAAAAATCAGCAATCAATGGTACCGCCTTTATTTTCAATAACTGTTAGCATGATTTTATGAATTACGTTAGACTAATAAATTATTAATATCTCCAAAAGTTTATCTACTCCTATTTAAGTTTCAACAAATTTTCCAACTTTGGCCATCCACTGGACGTTGGTTTGAACTGTGAACCTATTTCATGTGAAAACTCTCGCAAACATTGGCCAAACTCTTGAAATCTAGCATATGCCAGATAATAAATGCACTAGTATCATTACACGACCAGTGATCTCTGCAAGTGCTTGACCACGACCGCATTTTGCCGCAAGTGCTTTGGGATGGACATTAACTTATGCGCGGAACTGGGTTGTGATTTGAATTTATTGAGATTGTAATAAATCATTAACATTCATAACTTAACCACTACAGCGGAAATCTGTTTCCTAAAGCAGCAAAACCATCGATGAGCTCGAGTGTGATGAAAGTATAAAAAAGAAAGATTTTCGCAAAGTGTGTTATTGTCTGTTTGGTGAATTCTACCAGAAATAAAGTTCATGCATAGTAAATATTTTTTTAACAGAACATTATTTTAACTATCGTTTTCAAAATAAGCAAGCATTACGAAAATTTAGAATATTCTTGATTTTTCATTCGTCCTAGGTATAAATAATAAACGTCAAAACGTTAACCTGTCGAAAATAAAAAAAAATAACAAAGGAGCACAGAAATTTCATGGGGTAATTAATGTTTTTATTTACCGCGGTGGCGCTAATGTCACAATTTAAACGTAATTTTTAATAAAAACAGGTTAGTCTTTATAAAGTTGAAGTTAAAGAAATTGCATAGCCAATTCGCCTGAAAACCGGTCATCCCTACTGAAAACCGTCTGAAAACTTCGATTTGTTCTCTCTACAGCTATGTGTCTTGCTGTTGCGATTAGTTCTTGTTCTTTTGGGAGAAAGAAATTCAGACTTTCTCGGTTGAAGAATTTCCGATTGGCGATTCCAAGAGATTGATTGAAAATGTTTCGGTGGAAAATGCGAAGTAAAAAAAAATCTTCAAAGTTTCAATTACATGCCTAACTTTAGTATTTAATAAACTTAATTTAACTAAAAAAAAACTTTTAAAACAAACACAAAAGATTTTATTTCATATTTCCAGTGAACAATTATAACTACTAATTTATAAATTCAATTAAAAACATATTTAACTAAATTAAACTTATAGCCAGCGAACAAAAAAACTCATGATGTGGGAATTTGTGGCTTTTCCAAAGTGAGCTCAACTTTTCGTGGCTTGCCCGAAGAGAACACAATTATTCATTACTTTAAAAACGAAAAATATTAATATGAACATTTTTTATGCGGAAATGCATTTTAAAAATGTAACAAATTCCATACTAGGTAATTATTACTTACAATTAAAAATTGTTTTTCATCGGCAAAACTTAATTTCCTGCAGAATGAAGGTCTCTCCATACTTCTTATACACCAGTAATAGGCAAGCTGGTGTGTTATAATATTACAATAGGCAAAACCGAAACCCGTTAAAAATAAATCAATGTATTAACACCACAATATAACTGCCCACATAGGTGGGGGAATTCAGATTCCAAACGGATTTGAAATCAAATCCGGACGTAGATTCTCAACCTCTAACCTTTATTAGCCTTAGAGAATTTTTCGGCATCATCTGGTAAAGTTGGCCATAGTAATAAGCTCAGGAACCCAGTTTAAAATTTCTTCTTTAAATTTTCATTCTTTTCAAAATCATATATTTTCCTTTTTACGTTGTTTAGTATTTATGAAATATGTACTTGATATTTGTACTAAAAAGCGAAAACATATTTATCTTTTCTCCATATACAGTGGCAGCGCCAGGACAATTTGCCATTGGAAGAGGTATATTATTTTCCGACGTGACTCGCTGTATTTACTGATAAACATTTACTAACCATTAGTTCTATCTTTGCTAGTAAAATACGTTAACTAAGCAATCTTTCCAAACGATGAAAGAATTATGATGGATGTGTTTAATTTATAAGCTAGGTACAAAAAGGTTACAGATAAGTTTAAATGCATTTGATAACAGTTGAATCGAGAAAGTGCTCCAAAAAGTTTCAAATGTTAAAAAGACAAAATTATTTCGAGTAAATATTTTTCTAATATATTTATTTGCTAATATTTCTAAACGTTTGAACATTTTTCAATGTTTTTACCGCTTAAATAGTTTGCGACATATGTAAAAAACCATTACACAGTCTGCAAAATTCCTAATTAACTATATACTCGATCTACCAATTGAAACAATAAACTACAATCATTTGATGAAAGAACTAAAGTTATTAAAACTCTCTGATAGAGGACTTGTTTCCGACTTGATTTTTATTTTTAAAATTGTTAATGGCATTATAGACAGCCCTGATTTATTAAGTCTAATTACCTTTCACATACCTACAAGAACTAGGCAATCCAAATTTTTTTTCAATTGCAACAACAATATCAAGACTGGGTTATTAAGATACTCCCTTGTACCTAGATTCCATGCAGTTGGCAATGTTTTCTCAGAAGTAGTAGATGTATTCAACTGCACGGAATATAGTTATAAGAAGGCCATAAAAACATAGCTCAATCACAATACTCAATGTTAGGCATGATAATATTCTTCTTTGTGCGTCCTATATCATATTTTACTGCATCTAAATTATTTACTCCAGATATCTTATAGTGTTAGCTATTATATGTATTATTTAATTAATTTAATTTTAATTAAAAAAAGAAAGACAAACATTCCCGGGTTACGAATAACCTGAAAATATTTGAAAATCTCCTACTACCACCACAGTAAGCTGAAAATGTTGTTTGTGTTGTGATGGAGGACTTGCCAGCCGAGGAATTGAACACACTATGCCTGAGTGGGACCCAAGCGCGATGTCAACTCGGCCACCGACCGGTGACCATTTTATTAAAAATTATTATTACACTAGTAGATATTTATTTTAATTATGTATTGTCTCACTGCACATCTATTAACAACTGTCTCACTTTCAATAATATTTTTGGGTAGACATTACTTGTTCTGTAACTTATTACTAATATTCACCTGTGTACCACTGTATGCTTATAATCCGATGTATCATTCTTGTATTATGTGTATTGATATATCTTTTAAATAAATTAATAAATAAATAATATCAACCAGAAAGAGTTTGCTAGAAACTAAAAGAAACGTTTATCCAAGAATATGGATAAAAAATGTATTGCTCCAATAAATACGGATCCTACATGTTTCAAACATCAATCGTCCGTATCCACGGCACCCATTTTCTAAGCATACTGTTATTGCTATCTACACCGCAAAAACTAAACAAGTAATAGATGTTTTCTCATTTTTTTTCTATTCCTGCAGCTATTCGGAGGACTGTAAAATCTGCTCGTCTTAAAGAAATTCATATAACAGAAAATACTAGGTACGCCTTCCAATGGAAAAAAACCTTTTTTCCCGAAATTCCAGGTGAACACAATTTTTTCCAGGTCATAGGGTTATTTTAAGAGTATTTTATTATATCATTTTTGATTCAGACAAGACGCTGCGCCATGTAACTAATAACTTAGTGTTACATTCCCCGGACTAGAGACAGAGTTCTTAGAAATCAGATGTAGACAGTATGTAATTTTCCTCATATTTTAAAAAGTTTGCAAAATTTGATTAAGAAGAATCAAAATTCTGTTAAAAAGAGGTGAGGGTAGTTGCTATACAAATTATAATAACAGTGACAGTTCTCAAGTATCCACAATTTCACCAATCTCGGAAAAGATTGTAGAAAAACAGACTCAAATTAGGAAACTGAGATCAGAGTTCCAAATGTACGAAGCCACTGTGGCATAATCAATTGGATAATTTTGCGAGGGAGGGGAGTGAGTTGTTGAAGGAGAACATTGGTAAATACCTGGTTGTTCTGATTTGGTAACTAAACACGTCTTTTAAAAAACTTTTCGAATCGTTCTTATTCCACACATCTACCTACTTAAATTTCTCGGTGAGAAAAATAATTTACACAATTAGTGTTGTAGTTTTTAGGTATAAATTTGTTTCAAATGTACATTTATGTTGATATTGATGAAACCTTATTTCAGATAAATTTCAATGGAGTCGCACAATTGTTGTAAAGTTGTTTTCCCTTTTGAGTTTCAAGAGAGGAATGAAGCAATTAATTGGAGAAATTCAGAGAATATTGAGACGCTAGAAGTTAGAGAAGGGAAGAGAAACAAGCGATGCATCCTGATTTAGCTGAAGATTGGAATCTTTAGATGAACAATACAAAGTCAAACAAAAGGCAAAGGAGCACACTTCCTAGTAACAAGTCGGAAGGTTTATTTTAATTAAAAGGTGGTTCAGGAGTACGAATCCTGTGTGAAATAATAGGTTATAAAATATAGTCGATACCTACTGTTGATAGAATGTTAAAAATATATTTATTGTTATTTTATTGTTGAAAAGTTCATCGTTATTCACATCATTAGACCGCTAAATCCTTCAGTTACAACGTTACATAGTGTTTGGAGTTGTATTGTCAGTAAGGCAGTTGTTCATAATACAGGCTCTCTGAAAATTTTTCAACAATATTGTTACTGCCAAAAGATCACAACAAGTACGCAACACTAGAATGGGTTCTTCTTTTACGTATCAGCCTGTGAATACCAGAACATCTTTGGGAAAAAAGCGTGTGACGGTGAATACCAGAACATCTTTGGGAAAAAAGAGTGTGACGGTGAATACCAGAACATCCTACGGAAAAAATTCTTATACAGCTCCGTTGCTTTATAATATTCTTAGTGAAAATATTTAAAAAAAAATTGAGTTCGTTAAATCTATTCAAGAAAATGGTAAAAAATTCAATGCTGGCTGAGTGGGGATTTTTAATTGCCCATGTATATGTTCTTTGAATCTAGATTCAAAGAACATATACGATGTTATAATAATAAAAACACATCCTCAAAATTCGCAGAACATCTCTTGGTGAATAATCATACCCCACTTAACAACAAGGGTCCTAAACCATTGCATATAGAAAAAAAGGGCATTAGATTAAATTTACTTGAACAATTAGAAATCAATAAACGAACGAATGACCCAAATTTAACACTAATTAATAAAGTACGGAAAATAATTTACTCACCACTTCTCAGTATTTTCACAAAACCCAAGCAGTATAATGCACCCAAATAATTCATAGCAATAAAGTCATTAGTAAATAATTAAGAACTCATTTCCATTTACTGAGGGGAAAACATAGATGGGTTTAACCAACAATATATCATGTCATCGGTTTAAACAGTAATAAATCAATGTATGCACCTTCAAAATTTACATTTGAAATAGTATAAATACGTCGTCTCAATGTGGACTAACCACAGTTTGAAAATGGCCTTGTAAGCCGAAACAGCTGTCACAATAATAAAAAACTAAAACACTTGCAGAACTTTATAATAATATTATCAAATTTAATCTAAATTAAATTTATAAAAAAAAAAAAAAAATGTCTAACCATGTTCGAAATATTACATTACTAGAGCAGAACCGTATATTATTATTATTTTATTATGGGATTTGTGAACTAAAAGTATTTAAAAAAATAATTTGACTCAGGATCATCGATTGCCCTGTAAAAGGAGAAATTTATTTATGCAATATGTGCATGACTTCACGCATGCATCTGATTCGATTACTTTCAGACAAACGATAAACACCGTGATAATGCCTAGGTACTTGTCAAAAAAAACATACCTGTCACCATAAGCTCCTTTACTGTAGAGCGAGCCGTACTAATGTATTAATGAACTCACCCGTGGAGAAAGCCACGTAGTTTCTAAATGAAGTATATCAAAAGATCGATATGTTTTCCATGTTCTATGATGCACTTAAAAGGTTTTTAATGCAAATATATTGTTTATGGGTAACGCAACGTACCGTTAATTTTATTATTTTATGAAAATATTTTTTTTGCTAGTTATGCTTTAAATGCTTAGACGAATTACTCGTTTGCACTCGTACGTTAGCAATATGAATATGAATATATAATTTTGTTCGCATTAAATTTAAGTTCATTCAAGAAATGCATACAAATGAAATATTGTATCTGTGATTGAATCCAATATTTTATTTGTATAACTGGCAAGAATTGTATTTTCAAAAAATAATTGAAATTAACCCCATCTATAAACGCGTAGATTTTAACGAATACTTTAAACTGAAAAATAATACAACTTGGACCCTAAATCTATAATGTTATAAATTATTGTAGAAATTGAAATAATAAATAAATATTATGTTGCCAAAAATATATGCTTTTAAAACACTTGCGAAATGCACTCCTAGATGGTAAATAAAAAATTTCCAATCTAAATAAGCCACTAGAATCCTTTCTTGTTAATTTACCGGTTCATTTAGACTAAAATAATTTTTTAAAAAAGCAATAACCGATGTTTACATTAGAGAATGGCAAAGGGTTTCTATTATTCACACGTTAATTTCCACAATATCGAGCAAAACATAAATAAGGCCGGATCATAAAGGAATAATTCATACAGCAATGTGTTTGAGGGACAAACTACTATTGTAATTCCCGGTTTATACGCTTCATTAAACGTGACAATAAATGCCTTTACGGGTTCCAAAGGGTGCCGCTCTCGAGTATTACTAATAGGCGACCCATAAAGGCATTTACACAGGAGCCCGAAGAAACAATCATTAAATAATGTCTCTTTCGTCAGCCTTCCGTTTGATATTATTAGTATTTCCCTGACCCTCGTGAAATTGAGTTGGAAAATCAACAGCCCGTGGAGGCTGACTTCAAAGAAAGAGCGGATGTATCATGTCGAATGGTTGCGCAATATTAGACGACAATTATGACGTGCTTGGTAATTATCGCGAATTATCTCGGACGCAAATTATTTAATGGTTAAGTGTCTAGAAGAAATGTTAAAATTGATGCTCCATTTCTATCAGTTACTATCCCATTGAGAGATTGGCAAACATAATGAAATCATTTTTAATTTATTAGATAGCATAAAACAAAGTCGATATCCGCGTCTGTCTGTTTGTGTTAAACTAAGAAAAAAAATAATTTGCTTTTTTTAATGGCAAACGCTCATTTAAAAAACTACAAGAAAGTGAAATCAAGTCATCCAAAATGTGATAATTTTTTTTCTAAACTACGCGACGAATTTTGATTGGGTTTTGACTGTCATTTAGAGAATTTTTTCAGAAAGGTTTACATATACAATAAATGTTTATTATAATTATAAAAAGTAAAGAAAAGTCGATGTGTTGTAATCGAGTCGTAAAAAATATATTCGGACGCTTATATTGCTAACGCTAGCTAAACCATATGAGACGCATCAAAATAATGTTTTACGAAACTGTATATCTTAAAAAGGTCTACAGAAAAGTCAAGCATCATATATGTCTCCTGAGGATACATATATATAGGCCAGCTAGTTAAGTATTTCACAAAAAACTTTTTGTGCCCTTTAGTGGTTGCACTGTTTATGTTGAATTATGTATTTTTCTGTTTTTGAGTTTCATTATTTCATTGATCAACGATATAAAAAATTCTAACACTGAAGGTATGAAGACTGTTATGATACATATAATAATGATTTTTTTTTTAAAAACATTTTGCGAGTAACAGAAAAAACGCATTTGAAATACCTTAATAAAATCTTGGTACCTACCCAGCATATGTATATTCCAACCACGAGTTTGAAAAAATATTATACAATTTTACTGTCTACTTTTGTGTCGTGAACAGAAAAAGATCTTGAAATAATTGAAAATTCGAAAAAAAAACACAAAATTATTCGCAAAAGGTCAAAAGGTCAAAAGGTCCCGTTGCTTTACGTTCTTTTCCTGGAGTATTCTCACGGTGATATCCTAATTCTTATAAAGAATACAGTGTAACGTTACCTGCTGTTGACGGGAAAGGTTTTTTAAACCTCTTCGTTTTCCTCTTATGATATTTAATAATGATATTTAATTTGATTTTGAAAACAAAATTATGAAAAAAGGAAATTTAACCGGGATTTTTAAGAAATTGGAAAAAATTGATTAAAGTCTTGTTTTAATTTATCAATAGTTTGTTGAAAAAACTTCATAAAATATTATGAGATGATTAAAAATTTTACGATAAAAACATAATTTGTTTTATGAACCAATAATATACCCTGCTCTACCTTAATTTTATCTTTTGGCGGCCTCCGTTACGTCCTTGGCTACGAATCCAGAGGTTGCGGGTCAAACCACACACATTTATTTCACAATGTTTTCATTAATAAATTCAACCCCAACAAACAAAGTTTTTTTAATTATAATACATCACTTAAAAAAACTCTTAAATCTTAAAAAAATGGATTGATTGACGATCTATCCGTCCTACTCAGAAGCTGGAATGAACTTCTTTACGAGCCTCACCTTCATGAATGCCTGCAATGTAATTTGTATATTTAATGCTATACTGTCATCCAATTTCAGAGACAAGCTTATATGTTCAAGTGTATATGCCTGATTGCCACCAAAAGTTGATAGGATGCATTGTCATCGACAACGAGTCTATCTGCCGTGTTTTTGGTCTATTGGATGTGTGAAAGTGGATTAATTTCTGCTTCTTGCTAAGTTATGGATACCTGGACTCGAACCTGGTTATGATTTGGCTAAGCTCAGTAGAAAGGTAAAGCAGATGAGATTCGTGTACGATCAGGGGTGGGCAGCTCCTTCAATCATCAGCTCGTCCATCGGTTAGGAGGTTGGAAAGGTCAACACACAATTATAACACATGGGTAGAAAGGCACAAGGTATATTAATCATCTCGAGAAATACAGGTTTGACATAGATCTCTCTACTCTCTTCCTAAATTGACGACAGGATGAAGCGTGGATTTTACATGAATTTATTCGGTTGAACACAAGAAAGGGGGTATTCTGAGAAAGCTTACGATTCGCCTCCAGTTGTGGTAGGGCACTTTCATGCCGAGCTGGCACTGCCCGTGCCCCAAAGGGCCGGTAATACAGTGCTGGTGTGGTGAAGCACAAGATGATCTGACGGAAGCGTGGTCCGACGAACAAAGGTTAACTTAGAATGTTGAATCATGTTAGTGACTTGACTGCGCGTGATATTAATTATTAACTGGAACAAGATCACGTCTGTTCCTATTATTACGTAATCTGCGCGCTCGAACATTGCGAGCGTTTGCGGTTCGCTCTGCAAGAGACACTGTCGATGTCCCGGAGGTCGGTTCTAGACTGCGGCAGCGCGGCGAGTGGCGACCCGTACTGAGCCGTGAACACTCTGGGTGGTCTGTCGAACACGCGGTTGCCAGCTGCGGAAGCAATGGGGTAACCAAGCTTCATTTAATTTAAGGTAACCATCCTTCTAATTTATAGGGAGACTGTATTACGTAACACATTCCCACTCCGCCAGTAAAAGGCGACGTGGTAATGAAGCTTTAGGCGCTAAAAATCCTCTTCACCTTGTCGTGAGGGAAGTAGAGAGAGAAGAAAAACAGTGTTGATTTACAAGAAAAACAAAGAAAAAATACATGGTTATGCAGTGATGACAAGAACAACATACAAGTTTACGCAGTGATGAAAAGACAACATACAAGTTTATGCAGTGATGAAAAGACAAACATACAAGTTTATGCAGTGATGAAAAGAACAACATACAAGGTTATGCAGTGATAAAAAGAACAAACATACAAGTTTATGCAGTGATGAAAAGAACAACATACAAGTTTATGCAGTGATGAAAAGACAAACATACAAGTTTATGCAGTGATGAAAAGAACAAAAAAGGACTCTAAAATTTCATTGGTCTGTAAGCTAAGTTTGAAGAGCGTAGTGTTTTCGTAGAGTACCAAGTAGACGTAATTTCACTGAAGTTATAAAAGTTACATTTTCACTGTAACTTGACCCATTTGAGATTTCACTTAAGTATCACTAGGGCCTTAGAAATTGAACTGTGCTTCTTGGTTGTGGTTGAGAGATGGTGATGCGGAGGGCCAGAAGTATCCGGGTTTTGTTGTTGTACCTGCGTGAATTCCATTATGCTGATGTGGTGGAGCAGTGGTTGTCAAGGTGAAATGAAGTGGTATTAACATGGAGTAATACCAGTAAGTTGATTGATGGTTGATGCGTGTAATGGTTATTATGTTGAGTTTGCGCATCGGCAAGTGGTTGATTGCACAACGGCAAGTGGTTGATTTGCACAAACGGCAAGTGGTTGATTGCAGGAACATAATTAACCTTGAGCTAGCATGTTCTGAGGTTGGTTCTTTTGAATGTGGTTTGAATGATGAGACAACTTGATTTGCAACTGCACGCACGACTCACACCTAATTTGGGTGCGGTCGGGTGTTTTTGGTACGCAGAGATTGGAGAGATGTGAGTGATGGAAGTGAAGGCGGCAAAGAAGAGAAGCTCAGCTTGCAGGTGATGAGGAGGGCTGCTGGTCTTCTTTTTAATCCAGGGACAGGTTATTATTAGAGCCAAAATTCTTGAAGTTTACCTGCCTAGTAGACCAATGATGCAAAACGTTTGGAGAGAAACAAATTGTGTTCAAGAGAAAAGACAAAAAGACAAAAAAACGTCGTTGGTTAGAGAGGAGAGAGAGAGAGAGTAGAGAGAGAGAGTAGAGAGAGATAATATGCCGACTATGCCATTAGTATCCCGAGATTGGGGAGACAAAAAAAACTATCACGACTGGCGTGAGGTTACCTATTTGATATACAAGGTATAGGGAAGTGGTTGTACAGTAGTAACACCAAGTTTCTGAAAGAAGTTGGCCTTCTATGGCCGGTGTTAGCGCTTGAGCGATAACAACTTACGACTTTCAAAATTACAAGAAATGTGTTGATTACCTAGGAATGGGGTGAAAAGGAGAGATTTGAAGCAAATTTCATGGATAAGGATTGTCTTATAGACAGACGATACGCTATGTGCGTAGGGTACACCTTCCAGATTCATGAAATTAACCTCAAGGATAATGAGGGATGAGAAAAAAAATGGCGTTGAGCGAGAAGGTCTGCTGGTGATGGAGCTGATTCTCCGTTCGATCTCTTTCAGAGAACGAAATGTGGTCAGCCAGCAGATTTCCTAACTTTTACAAATGTACAAGAGTTTGATGGAGGGGTGAAGGATGGAGGATTGAGTAGCGAAAATTGATAGTGACTGAGCTAATTCTCAATTCGATCCCTATGTGAGGACGAAATATATCAACCAGCAAATTTCCTAACTCTTTACACAAATACATGAATTTGATGAGAAGGTGAAGGAGAATACACAGTAATAACAATCTAATCTTTCACGTGTATTTGGTGAAAGATTAGGGGTCGTATTTAATCTTCTACAGTTTGTGAGAACATGACAGACCCTTGCTCAAGATTCACAAACCTGGGAATTTTTCTTATTCGTCTCCCAGACAACGAGTTAGGTGGTTTTTGTGTCACTGTCTCAATTAACTCCCACGACACGATACCTCATAACCAACAGTGAAGCTGATGGCTAGTCCATGGTCAATGGATAGTGGATGGTTCTTGGGTCCGCTGACAAGAAGTCCACAGGTATCAGTTAGCGTAAAAAATTGCTGAATGTACAGCTTCATGTTTGTTTGAAGAGAACAAAAAAATTCTCACTACAGTGAAGGACATTTCCCTCAGTGTCATGAGTTATATAAAAAGGGTCCCAATTAAGGGTAACAAGTCAGGGTAAAATGATCTACGTCCGGTAGAACAAGTACATAGTGTCAACTTATTTAAAGAAAACAACAACAAGATATTGTATCGTTCGCACGAATCATGGTAAGTATTATAACGTCTTCACGTCTCATGTAGAAATTGAACGAATTACGAAAGAACCCTAGTATTGAAAGGAAAGGTACAACTGTCATATAACAGATTTTAGGCGCGAAGATCCTACAGTTGCTAGCCTAAGTAGCGGGAACTATCAGGTTGGTTGCTGGACCAAACGTAGTTAATAACGCGCAAAAGATCCGCTAGAGTTCCCCCACCCCCGGCGACCTAGCGCCTCGCTCCTCCTTCTTACGCCCCGACCTCTGACCTAGCTGGACGTGAGCTCGTTCCGGCGCCCGCGTTCCCAATTTCGCACCGCACGGTCGAAAAGCATAATGTACGAGAATGGCGCGCTTTGAACATCGACAGGCTGGCACCGCTTGTTTGAAACACGGCGCTCAGCCCTACAATCAACAGGATACCCCGACAACACCACGCTGTGAGTCTCTTACGTTTCCTATTACCCCTTGAATGTGTCCGCTAATAACCTAAATTCGTCCACGCTGCCTGTCGGTCTAGAGAGAGAGAGCTGTTAATTATTCCCCAGAGAGAGATTAGGGAACCCTTTGATGATAATTCCAGTTAGGATGTAACAACCTGTATTCTATTGTTATTCACCCATGTAATGTCCATTTTGCCGCTCAAATACAATGTTGATTCATAAAAACCTAACCTCTTTCATTTGGGAATAGCAGTCGTATGGGAGTGTTTTGTGTAGACGGTGGGATATGGATTCTTGAGCCTCGCGCTGACCCCGAACCCTGACTATGAGAGAGACGTCTCATGCCCCGCTCTGAGCTGGCCGAGGGAAAGTCAGGGCACCCCAGGTCCGACGCGCGACACTGGCGACCAACATAGGGCAGAATTTTTTTTAAACATATCCTTCCCGACTGCACAGAATTGCCTTTACGATTGTCCCCAATTTGAAAACATGTACTATGCAATTTTGTGCCAAGAGCATTTTTGCCGCGAAAACTACGGTGGAAGTTTCTCGAATAAATAAGAAACGCACGCAATCCTGTCGTGACTTTGTTTGTTGCCAAGCGCATTTTGCCGCGAAAAAATAACGGTAGGAATTCTCTCGAACGAATAAAAGAGACGCGTGAAATTCCCGCCAAAATGCTGTGATAACGAAAGTTCGAACATAATGTTTTTTTTTTTTTTTCTCAATAACCTAGATTCTGTATTCTTTGTTTAACAAAACAAACCCACTGTTTTAATTTCGGCATAAATTGCACCGTAATAATAACAGTCAGGATTTAGAACTGTGAAGCCAATTTTTACACCGGAAGTGATTTTTTTTAAAAAAAAGCACAATACACCCAACGGCCCATCGAAGCTGATTTCTAAAAAGTATATCAGCTACAACCTGTAAAACACAAGTAATTCTTTATCCCGATTAATTATATAGGTACGGTGTTTGTCCATATTCTTTTTTCAGCATTGACTGTTATAAAAGTGATTTTAAGTGAATTGTTTCAAATTAACTTCAGAAGTGCAGTGTTTTTTTGCAAAGAAGTGCTTTCTCGACGCAATAATAAGAACGTGTGTTCAATCTCACGATTTAGTGCCAGTAAATGAAGCAAATATAAAATCTTTCCATCAAAAGTGTTTTTTCGCTTCTAAAGTGCTGTTTTTTGTGCCTTTTTCGTGCCTTTCCTCGAGTGCAGTGAATATAAGTGCGAATAGTGCCAACAAAAATTAAATAATGCAAATCCTAAAGTGTCCCCCTGGCCAAATTTTCTTCAAAAAGACTTAGAAGAATTTCGGAGTTTTTTTTTCCTTTTTAAACCATTTTTAACAATGAATTCCAATCAAATGGCTACATCTTTGGACATGGGTGTCATTCCCAATGTACACAACTTATCCAAAGTGCACCTACAAGCCGTCTTAAAAGACAGAGGAATATCACCACTAAACAAATCAAAGTCAGCATTGAAAGCATACGCTTTGTTATTTAAGAAGAAGTTCATCAGGAAAATAAACCTATCCGTTGCAAGTGAAAACAAGGCACCCAATACCCCAGTTTTGGAAATCCCCGTTTCTAACAAAGAAACCAGGACATATGTTACAGTAAAACAAGACAATGCACCCATCACGGCACAAGAAAAAACATACGACCTCACTCCTTGGAAGATCAAATATAACGGTGTTTCTGATGTACTGGATTTCATTGACCGAATCGAAGAAACGGCCTCAATTAAAAATGTTCCATTTGACGTGCTGCAGAAAAACTTTATAGAACTAATATCTCCAGAATTAATCCCGTGGCACCGAATACAAAAATCAAAATGCAAGGACTGGAATAAACTCAGATCAGCCCTGATCACTAGCTTCGGCAAATCAGAGGCCCAACACAGAATTAAATTATCGTTACTATCCATTAAACAATTAGTAAACGAAACTGTGGCAACATTCATAGAGAGGGCCGAATCCATCAACATCAAACTTTCCCACCCTGTCTCGGAAGCCGAATTATTACCAGTTATAACTGATGGCCTCCTACAAAGATATGAAAACATTATCACCTCACAGAAAATTGTGTCGTTGGCCCATTTAAACGAAGTTTGCCTCATTTTGGAATCCCACCAAGACAGGAAAAACAACAAAACCACCACGGACAATATCACTGTACCAAGCCGTCCTTCTGGATTAAAACCAGAATTTGACAACAAAAAAGTTTGCTCCTTTTGCAAAAAAGTAGGTCACCTAGCTACCACTTGTTTCAAGCAGGCCAAATTTCTGGAAGCTAAAGAACCCAGAACCTTAAAGAGACATCGCTCCAGGGATCGTTCTCCTCCACGCGACGAACTGCGTGAAATTTTCAAAAAATCAAGAAATAACATGGAAAGGTTGCAAGACCCTCACTTTGTTAAACCTCAAGTGGATTTCTCTAAACCCCCACCGAATTTTCATGCGAGAAAACCAAAAAACTAAATAATAACCTCTCAGGTATTCATTCTGTACCAAGGTCTAAGGAATGGACTGATTGGTTATCACACATTAAATATTTTAACCAGACCTTAAATGTTTCTTCGGTTTGTTGCAAACAAGCTAAAGATGGAAGACCTTATGCCCTTTTCTCCGTTAACAATGTCCCCTTCTCTGGACTACTAGATAGTGGTGCATCTGTTAGTTGCCTTGGCAACAATGCCCACCTGCCTTTTGTTAACAACGGTTTTAAAGTTTTTTCCAAACCTACACTCGTGACAACTGCGGACAATGCTCCCCAGACAGTCATCGGTACTCTGTCATTACCAATTAAATGTAACAATAACACAGTTACAATTAACTTTCTAATAGTACCCTCTATATCCCAGAATTTCATCCTTGGCGTTGACTTCTGGAAGGCTTTTAACGTTGCTCCACAAGTATTTAATACTCTTGGCCAAAAACCTCCGGTCGCTCAAGTTGGTGAGATTCGTACAATAATACCTCACGAAAACCTAAGCACTGACCAGGCTCTCCAATTAAAGGAAATGATCAACAAATTTGAATCAATATCTTTCGAAAAATGCGGACTGGGTTTAACTAATTTGGTAAAACACCACATTAAAACCAACGGCCCACCAATCAAGCAACGCTACTACAATTTAGCCCCCCAAAAATTGAAACTTTTAGAAAATGAACTTGATGAAATGTTAAAAATGGGAGTGGTAGTTCCCAGCAGAAGTGCTTGGACCAACCCAACCCTTTTGGTTTCAAAAAAAGACGGCTCTGCACGCTTTTGCCTCGACAGCAGACGATTGAACTCTTGCACTGAAGCTGACGCGTACCCACTGCCTTTCGTGCACGCAACTTTAGACAAATTACGCAACGCCAAATTCATTTCTTCCATTGATCTAAGCAAAGCTTTCTGGCAAATACCTTTAGATGCGGAATCCTGCGAAAAAACTGCTTTTGTTGTACCTGGTAGGGGAATGTTCCACTTTAAAAGGCTACCTTTTGGTCTAAAAAATAGCCCCGCCGAACTACAGAGGCTGATGGACAAACTATTCGGCCCTGAAGTTGACAACAACCTATTCTGCTACCTTGATGATCTCATCATCGTTAGTGACACCTTCGAAAAACACCTGTTAATGCTGGAAAAAGTTTTTCAACAACTTAAATTTGCTGGTTTAACCATCAATTTAAAGAAGTCTGAATTTTGTAAGTCTCGCCTGCGTTATTTGGGATTCATTGTCGACGAAAAAGGTCTAAGAACAGATCCTACTAAGGTGGAAGCAATGGCAAATTTCCCCCGACCCAAAAACGCGAAAGAAGTCAAAGGTTTCCTTGGACTTACAGGTTACTATAGGAGATTCATTAAAGACTTTTCCACTATTTCAGCCCCATTAAACAAAATTACTGGTATCCGTAAAGGTATCAGCAACTTTCGTTGGTCTACTGAAGCCGAAGAAGCTTTTACGACTTTAAAAAATGCTCTTCAAACAGCCCCTGTCCTGAATTGTCCTAATTTTGAACTACCTTTTACCCTCCATACGGATGCTTCTAACGTAGGGATCGGTGGAGTCCTAACTCAGGAATTCCCCGATGGCGAACACCCTGTAGCCTATTTTTCCCGCACCTTGAATAAACACGAGAAAAATTACGGAATCACCGAAAAAGAGTTACTGGCAGTATTGGATTCTGTTCACCATTTTCGCGGTTACATAGACGGTAGCAAATTTACTGTAGTCACAGACCATAGTAGTTTGAAATGGTTGATCTCTCTAAGTAATCCCTCCGGCAGACTCGCTCGCTGGGCTTCTCGTTTGTCCCAATACACTTTCGATGTCATCCACCGTAAAGGTGCGGACAATATTGTCCCAGATGCCCTGTCAAGAATTGAACTTTCCACATTAAACATCGATACAATTGCCTCTACCCCATCCACAAAAGATGAATGGTATCTTAAAATCTATGAAGGGTGCAAAAACAATCAACAAAAGTTTCCCAATTTTATTATAAAAGAAGGACAACTATACCGCAATTGTAAGGCCCCACTGTCCATCCTTGAAGATTACTCTTGGAAACTCGTTGTGCCCCTCGAAAAGAGAAAACAAGTAATCATCAACAATCATAGTGCCCCCGACTCTATACACCCAGGAACCTTCAAGACGTATAAAAAGATTTCCTTGAAGTATTACTGGCCTGGTCTTTTCAAGCAAGTTCGCAACTACATCTCCAAATGTGAAACATGTAAAGCTTACAAACATAGTACGGCACCCCCTGCCGGCCTAATGGGAAAACCCAAACGTGCCGATAGACCCCTCCAATCGTTATCTATGGACCTCGTCGGACCTTTTCCCAGGAGTTATTCTGGACACATGCATATACTCAGCATTGTGGATATCTTTACCAAATTTTGTTGGATCTTCCCCTTAAAAAGAGCCAACGCCGCCGCCATTGTCAAACTTGTGGAAAAACACATTTTCATACCCTACGGAACACCCAAAACCGTAATAGTCGACAACGGAAAACAGTTTATAGCACAAGAATTTAAAGATTTCCTTGCTAAATACGGGATTAAAGATATTTATTATAATACCTTGTACACTCCCCAAAATAACACTGTCGAAAGGTATAACCAGACTATTAACACAGCTCTGGCCATTTTGGTTGACAAAGACCAACGTAATTGGTGTAAGAATTTAGATAAAATTCAAGCTGCCATGAATAACACTGTTAACCTAACCACTGGTTACACCCCCTTCTTTTTAAAACACGGTATGGAACAGGTGGTACATGGTTCATTGCACTGGAACACGAATTTCCCCACGTCAACCACCTCCACAAGCAATCCTGCCGTTGATTACGCTCATCGTTTGGAAGAACTTACTGCCATTTATAGTGAAGTTACTGATGCCCTATTGCTGGCCCACCAAAAAAGTGCGGACAGATATAACCTACGTAGGAAACACATCACTTTTAATGTAGGCGATGTTGTCTGGAGAAGGAATAACACCCTCTCTCAAGGAGCCCTGTACTTCTCTGCCAAGCTGGCACCCCGTTTTGTCAAGGCCAAGGTTGTAAGAAAAATATCGGACTTAGTTTACTACCTGTCCGACTCCTCTGGCAAACATACTGGTAATTACCATATTAAGGACATTGTAAAGTCTGGAAGTGAGGAGACAGTTGAAACTGCCCCACCACCCCAGCAACTTTAAACTAACCCATTGTGTATTATCACAAACTATTGTAAGCTTATGAAGTCTTACCATAATTAGGCGTGTAAAGTGTCAACTACATGTCAACCTATTCGTCAAAACGAGTTTAACCTACCTTTGTAAATAAATGTATATTAACATATTATGACCATGAAGTATTATTCCTGTAATAACGTTCTTTCCCTCACGACAATCGTTTTCTCCCTTTTTACGTTTTATTTTCTCACCTGTTCTGAAACTGATCATTTTAGAATAGAGACACGTCTTCGAGTTACAATCGCCGGGAAGTCGCGAACCCGCTTTTGCTCCTCAACTTCTACACTATGCAATGTTTATGTCATGTCACCCCATTTTCGTTTCATTTTGTTCCCTTCGTCGTGTTAGAAAGAACCCCCCCACTTTTGTTTTTGTTCCTTGTAAAATAACGATTGGTAATCACTCATAAGAGTGCCATCCAAAAGAGTTCGGATTTTGTAAATTCCAAAGTGTTAAATTCCGACCCTTTTTTTTTAAAAAAAAAAAGAAAAACCTGTCAAGTACAGCCATTAATTCTTTCTTGTCCAATTCAACGTTACCTTGAGTATGTAAAACCCTATAGTGGTCTCAAAGGCAAGAACCAAGTAGCAATTAATCACATAATTGTCTTCTTTGTATGTATATAATTTTTTTTTTTTCATTTTTTTTCAATTTTTTCCTTTCAAAAATTGATGGCGTCCTACCCAAGCTCACATTTACCAAAAATCGGATTTTGACACATCCATTTTGGGAAATTGTATTTATAAAAGAAAACCAAATGTCGGTCCTATAAAACCACATACCATAACTGGACTCGCTTCAACTAAAAGTATGTAAAACCCATTAAGGTCTTTTATTGTATGACGAGATCTCGATTTTCTTTTCTCTACTGTTACGTCACGTATGTCTCGTACCTCACGTTTCAACCCTACGGGACAGGTTAGTAAAACCTTACGGTTATCCTGATCTTCGAACGCAAATAATTATATCACAACGTAAATCAACAGGACTTTGTTCGATCATCGTTGCATAATATAAACACCCAACCCTTGTCTCACCATTTAACCAAGTGTTTGCAACCCAATTGCACGCTACAATGAACAGTATGTAAAGCCATTATGGGCCTGTTCCCACCCATCGCTCGATGTAAGTAGAAATACCTTCTACCATCATCTTGCACCTTGTAACACAATGAAGTAACATTAAAATTGTTTATCTTCTCTATTGTTCCATTGTACGCCCCTCCAGGCTACGGAGTTAGTCAATCTAACAAATCTTTGCAAACAGTATCAAATGATACTGCTAGCTTTTGTTGAATTATATTTAAATGTAAAAATTGTCACGCGATAGGAGAGATCCTTACAAAATCCACCACTACACGAGAAGTTCGTTACAATTACTTAATACTTATAACCATGTGTTATAATTTGGTCGTGTGACATTAATTTGCCATGAGTACCGCCTTTGTGTATAATTTGGTCGTGTGACATTAATTTGCCATGAGTACCGCCTTTGTGTATAATTTGGTCGTGTGTCACTAACATGTCATGAGAACCACTTTTGTGTATAATTGTGTACAACCCTGTACACGAGACGTGGAGACGTAATAATAATACTTACCGTGATTCGTGTGAACGACATAATATCGACATCGTCATCTCCTTTAAGGAACTGTTTTTACACTCCTTGACTTCTGTCTATAATTGAGTTGTACCTTGCATATACTGCACACTTGTACACTATACGTGAAGACGTTACAATACTCACCATGAATCGTGCGAACGAAATAATATCAAACCTTTATATGTGAACTACGTAAGTATTTCACAGAAGCCTCTTTGTTCAACGCCAATGCCCGTGGACTTCCTGTTTTTGCTGCTTTCCAAAAAGAAAAGAAGCCCAGGAATATCTACTATCCCAAAAGGACTAGTTTTCAGCTTCACTGTCAATTATGGGGCATAGTGCCGCAGGAGTTAATCGATGGGCACAAAACCACTAAACTCGTCATCTGGGAAACGAATAAGAAGAATCCCAGGTTTGTGAAATTGGAACTAGGGTCTGTCTTTTCTCACAATCATGTAGAAGTTTAAAACGACCCCTAATCTTTTGCCAAATACACGCAAAAGATTAGCCTCTTTAGTACAATGTGTATTCAAATGCTGTTTAAAAATTAATCCACTTTATTAAAATGTAAAGAGTCAGGAAATCTGCTGGTTGAATATGTTTCACTCTCACATAGAGGTTGAATTGGAAATCAGTCCAGTCTCTAGCAAATTTCGTAACTCAATTCCCGTCCTTTTTCCTCCCCCTCCCTACCCCCATGCCCTCAGGCATATGTATGAAGTGGAAAATCTGTTGTCGACCATATTTCGCCCTCACTTCGAGTTCGAATCGGTATTTGTTCCGGTCACCAACAGGCTTCCTACCTCACCTTTCACGTATGTTGTCATTTTTTTTCTCTCCTCAACGAAACACATTCATGAATTTTGAATATGTATGATACGCACTTGGCGTATCGTCTGTCTTTTCTGACAACCTTTATTCATGAATTAGTTTCCCTGCTGTTGCCGTGACTCGTTCACGAATTTTTTGTCTTGTTCTTTGAAATCCTACGAAAATGTTACCACCTGTATGTTAACATAGGCCAAAGAAGGCCGGTTGTTTTTTCAACCAAGACAGTTTGTCATTCGGCAAACGCCAAGTCATCCTAATAAAGGATAATGTTTATGTAATCAAAACTAGTTAGGAACCTCTCTCTACCTCTCTCTCACACTCTTCGTCACTCTCCGGACCGGCAGCTAAACCTCGTTTGTTTATTTTTTCTGGACACATTTTGTTTCTCTCCAAACTTTTCTTCATTGGTCCCTAGGCAGGTAAACTTCAAGAAATTTGCTTTAATAATAATTCCCCCCGGATTTAAAAAGAAGCCCAGGCGGATGTCATCTCCGGCAGCCAAGCTGAGCCTCACCTCCTAGCAGCCTGCGCTGTGGTTACAAAGGCCCCTAGACTACTACTCGCTACACACTTGTTCCATCTTGTTCCTGAAACCACAGACAATACCACTCATATGTATGACGTTTGTCGCACCACTGCAAGCCGAGTTGTCCCACTATACTTTATGACACTCTGAACTACCTTTCGGACACGCTAGTCCCGGAGTTCAAATTTCTTGCCCTCAATGCCAATGCCAGTTATACCGTCTCTTGCTCTGTCATGCAGTGACACATACCAGGTCATGGGTGAAACATAACTACCCTTTGCCCCTCCAGTAAACACAAACTGCGCACCTCTAAAAAGTTATCCTGAGCTACATTATGCTCCGATAACCAACACATACGATCCGTGCCCACCATAATAGCACATAGGACTCGTACTGGCATAACTACGGAACCTGGACTACTCTCTCCAATGACCACTGTAACCATAGCCGCAGCCCCGCAAACCACAGCCCCACTTCGCAAACATCAACGCCCACAACGAAGCAAAGTGTTTTTTCCAAGGCCTAAGTGTACTCCTGAGTGTTATCTCAATGGGTCAGATTACAGTGATAATGTAATCTTTTAGAGTCAGTGAAACCTCGTTTCCTTCGCAACTCTTCGAAACCAAAAAACCATCGCAACGCAAACTTAGTTTCCAGACCAATGAAACCTAGAATCACACCTTAACATTCCGTCTTTTGTTTTTTCAATTGTATAATGTTGTCTATTGTTTTTTCAATTGCATAACCATGCCCTTTTGTCTTTCAATTGCATAATTTTGTCTTTTGTCTTTCAATTGCATAACCATGTCTATTGTTTTCTAATTGCATAATTTTACTTGTTGTTTCCACACCTGCTCTCTCCCCAAAATTATTTGCTCCAAACATGCTATGTACCCTTCCTCATTTCTCCCCACAAATATTGTTACCTAGCCTATGGCATAAGCTAGTCATTATGTTTTAGCTAGGCATCTCTCTGGCCGTCCGAGTCTCTCAAACTAAGGGCAACTCTTGTTTTGTCAAAAAACCCCAAGGGAGGCACATAGAGGATCTTTTAACCTTGATGCTCCATTACCACGTCGCCTTTTTTACGAGCGCGGGGGGAGGTGTCATATAACAGATTTTAGGCGCGAAGATCCTACAGTTGCTAGCCTTAGTAGCGGGAACTATCAGGTTGGTTGCTGGACCAAACGTAGTTAATAACGCGCAAAAGATCCGCTAGAGTTCCCCCACCCCCGGCGACCTAGCGCCTCGCTCCTCCTTCTTACGCCCCGACCTCTGACCTAGCTGGACGTGAGCTCGTTCCGGCGCCCGCGTTCCCAATTTCGCACCGCACGGTCGAAAAGCATAATGTACGAGAATGGCGCGCTTTGAACATCGACAGGCTGGCACCGCTTGTTTGAAACACGGCGCTCAGCCCTACAATCAACAGGATACCCCGACAACACCACGCTGTGAGTCTCTTACGTTTCCTATTACCCCTTGAATGTGTCCGCTAATAACCTAAATTCGTCCACGCTGCCTGTCGGTCTAGAGAGAGAGAGCTGTTAATTATTCCCCAGAGAGAGATTAGGGAACCCTTTGATGATAATTCCAGTTAGGATGTAACAACCTGTATTCTATTGTTATTCACCCATGTAATGTCCATTTTGCCGCTCAAATACAATGTTGATTCATAAAAACCTAACCTCTTTCATTTGGGAATAGCAGTCGTATGGGAGTGTTTTGTGTAGACGGTGGGATATGGATTCTTGAGCCTCGCGCTGACCCCTAACCCTGACTATGAGAGAGACGTCTCATGCCCCGCTCTGAGCTGGCCGAGGGAAAGTCAGGGCACCCCAGGTCCGGCGCGCGACACAACATAGATATTTATAACCATTTAATGGAACAAATTATCTCTTTGGCCACAGTGTATGTAAGCCAGTAAAAAGTAATTATAACGAACTTCTGGTATCATGGTAGATATTATAACATTCTCATGTATAGTGTTAGATTTTATAACGATCCCTCGTCTCATGGTGGATATTGTAACATTCTCATGTATCATGAAAATAACATATCAACGTTCAATAATAAAAAAAGTACCATTTCAATACCGGAAAAAGATACATAATGTCAAAAACAATCAAGTAGTGGCTATTGGTATTATCAAAAAATGACGATGGCATAACCTTTGGTTGGGTTTATGCGTTAAGTTGGCAATAATACAAGACATATGCCAACAAGGATGTCTTAAACAAGACACACATATAGCAAAAGAGACCTATTTGGTTTTACTAACTCTTTGCTTTCAAAATGTTGTGATGGCATAACCTTTGGTTGGGTTTATGCTTTAAGTTGGCAATAATACAAAACATATGCCTACAAGGATGTCTTAAACAAGACACACATATAGCAAAAGAGACCTAATCGGTTTTACTTACTCTTTGCTTACAAAAAAGGTTTGTAGTGGTTTATTTAAGACCTTTTAGGGTTTTACTTACTTAAAATGACCAAACAAAAACAGGAAACACACTTGGTGTTGCCAAAATTGCCACAAACATGAATGTTGTGAACTTTATGATACAAATTTGATACAGAAGGCACCTAGAGACACAGGATGACTTAATATGAGTGACCTGGCTCGGTGTATTTGACAAGGCAAATTAATGCTTATTTAAGTCAAAATATAGTACATAATATAACAAATCGGGGTCAGGAAGTTGAGATCTTAAGATTTTACATACTCAATGTGACCGAAAGGTGTTATGTATGTAACATTGTTATTGATGAGGAGGACAAATCGGCGTTTGTTCTCCTTTACAACAACCTTTTTCAGAATTGACGTGTCAATATCAAATTCTGAAAAAACAACAAATTAGAGCAAATGGGAATGTTGAGCGCCATTCAATTTTTTAGAAAAAAACTGAAAAAACTTTAAAACAAAGTAATTGTAACTTTTTATTTGTTACACCTATGTAAACTTGAATCAAATGACGATACCAAGCTGGAATTTACACACGCATTATGATTACAAGTTACAGGGGTAGAATATTCACCTCAATTGGGTGTATGTTGCAAAAGGGCCATTGTTTTATGTACGATGGAACCCATTGGAACAAATGTCAAGAACAAAAGTGAAAGAACAATGTAAAGAACAATGTGAAAGAACAATGTGAAAGAACAAAAAACATGAGAGAAAAAAAAAATATTTACAAAACAATGTTGTACGTGACTTTTGTGATCGTTATGACAAAAAATAGTTATGTATTTAGTGTCGTACGTGTCAGAATGGTGACGACTAACAAATGATGTCCAGGGTCATGACTCCGGGAGCATAAATTGTTTTGGGAGGCGGAAAAAGTCTCTTGACTAGAATGATCAGTTCCAGAGAAGATACGTACAAAATATGGGTACAAATTAAATACATTACACGGTGAGGTGTGACAAAGAAACAAAATAACAAAGGGTTTATTCAAAAGAGCATAGTTGTACAAGTATGGGTGAGAAATGATTTAAAACCACAGTTGACACTTCTGTGTTTTAGAAAAAAAAGGTTACCTTGCAGAGGTCGAAAAAAGCGAGTTTTTTATATGAAACTAACGCGATAAGACATGCTGTTTGTCTGCACGAGGGCCAAATCTCGTGGGACAAAGGTAGAGCCAAAAGTTTGTTAGCTATGTGAGTGTGACCTAGTGAAGGTGGTGTCTGTTGTGTCCACACTTCCTAGTTTGACAATATCTTTTACGTGATAGTTGCCGATGTGTTTACCAGAGGCATCCGATAGGGTGTATACTACATCGGAGATTTTTCTCAAGACTTTTGCTTTAATAAAGCGAGGGGCTAGTTTTGCAGAGAAATACAGAGCACCTTGTGAGAGTGTGTTGTTGCGTCTCCAGACTATGTCGTTTTCCTTAAAGGTAACATGTTTCCTGCGTAAATTGTGACTGTTTGTGTCAGCAATTATACTGCCGGGTTGAAATTGCAGCCCTTTTATGTATTTCCTGTTGTAAAATGCTGCGTACTTAATCAGGACGTTTTTGGTCTTGTTGAAAGGAAAAATATTCCTGTCTTTTAATTCCTTTTCTAAGCTTTGAGTACTTCGAGAGCAGATGTTGGCTATTATGCCTAAGGTGTTGTTTCGAGGATTCATTTTGTGGCTAGTTGAGTTAGACATTGTGAGAAGAAAAAAGAATTGTCAGAGTGTTGTGGCTGAGTTTTTTTTTCAAAAAAAAGATGAGCTTGTGATGATGGGTGAAGAATTTTGTGAAATTTTGTTTTAAAGTCCCAATATAGAAAAAAAATGGCCAGCGGTTTCCTTGTGTTTTTGATGGAAAAGTTCCTGAGATGTGCGTTTTTGAAAAAATTTTGAAAAATTTCGAAGTCCTTGGTTTGTGAAAAAAAATCGGCCAGGGGTTGCCTTGGGATTTTGATGGAAAAGTCCCTGAGATGTGCGTTTTTGAAAAAAATTATGAAAAAAACTTCAAATTTTCGAAAAATTAAATTTCTCGAAAAATTTCAAAGTCCTTGATTTGTGAAAAAAATGGCCAGGGGTTGCCCTGGGATTTTGATGGAAAAGTCCCTGAGATGTGCGTTTTTGAAAAATTTCCGAAAAAACTTCAAACTTCCGAAATAAAATTTCCGAAAAATAAAATTTCCGAAAAATTAAATCTTCGCAAAAAAATTCCGAATACAGATTTCGAGGAAGTATTGTTTGTTCTTCAACAATTATTGGAGGGTTGTTGTGATTCGTGACAAATTGTCTGAATTTAGGCAGAACCAGCTTTTGGTTATTTACACGCAAGCTTCCCTTTCCCTGGACAACGACAGGTTTGAGGCGGAGAAGTGCCGAGAGTCGGGGATTTACGTCAATCGCGAATCTCAATTATATGTAAAGAGTAGGTCGGCTTTCAAGACTTTTTTTTACAAAAAGGATACACTACCCACTTTAATTACATATAAAGCGAAATTGTCAAATGGCTGAGAGGCTTTAATTTTCCTTGGTTGTGTTCATGTGCAGAACATGTCTGTGTGCAGAGCGAACTGACTGATAAATTCCACAAACAAGTAATTCATTTTGTATCATGTACAAGATTTTACATTGTTGAATTGTAGTTTAATGTGGCTCGTTTCCTCTAATAGTTGTACTTGGAAAGTAAACCTTCATGGTTAAGGATCACTATGTGATGTTTGAGATGTCCGAAAAGAAGTGAATGTTGGTTGCGCACCTTGTGATAGAATACCGGTAATTAAATTTTGTCGAGTGACGATTCGTAAAACTTGTAATTTAACACAGAATAGTTTTAATGTGACACGGTTGTTTTAGATTTGACGCGATGGTTTGTAGAACAGCTATGATTTATTGGAAGAAAAACATAGTTATTCAATTGTTAATACAAAACAAGACATAAAACACAGTGAAAGAGTACAAGATTATTTCCAATTTGACCTCCCGATGGACGATTAATAACCAAAGAAAAACCACGTTTGCGCCAGTGCTAAGTTAAGGATAAACCGGTATCGAACCTGGTTATGATTTGGCTAAGCTCAGTAGAAAGGTAAAGCAGATGAGATTCGTGTACGATCAGGGGTGGGCAGCTCCTTCAATCATCAGCTCGTCCATCGGTTAGGAGGTTGGAAAGGTCAACACACAATTATAACACATGGGTAGAAAGGCACAAGGTATATTAATCATCTCGAGAAATACAGGGTTGACATAGATCTCTCTACTCTCTTCCTAAATTGACGACAGGATGAAGCGTGGATTTTACATGAATTTATTTGGTTGAACACAAGAAAGGGGGTATTCTGAGAAAGCTTACGATTTGCCTCCAGTTGTGGTAGGGCACTTTCATGCCGAGCTGGCACTGCCCGTGCCCCAAAGGGCCGGTAATACAGTGCTGGTGTGGTGAAGCACAAGATGATCTGACGGAAGCGTGGTCCGACGAACAAAGGTTAACTTAGAATGTTGAATCATGTTAGTGACTTGACTGCGCGTGATATTAATTATTAACTGGAACAAGATCACGTCTGTTCCTATTATTACGTAATCTTCGCGCTCGAACATTGCTAGCGTTTGCGGTTCGCTCTGCAAGAGACACTGTCGATGTCCCGGAGGTCGGTTCTAGACTGCGGCAGCGCGGCGAGTGGCGACCCGTGCTGAGCCGTGAACACTCTGGGTGGTCTGTCGAACACGCGGTTTTCAGCTGCGGAAGCAATGGGGTAACCAAGCTTCATTTAATTTAAGGTAACCATCCTTCTAATTTATAGGGAGACTGTATTACGTAACATTCTAAGATTTGAATTAATTAATTAATTTATTTACGGGAACAAAAGTGAATTCATAAAGATGCATTTAATTATTGAAGACAATATTAGCGATTCCTAAACGAAAATTTGGAACAGAAAAATATACGGTCATATTTAGGACTTCTAGGAGAACCCAAGACCCTTGCCTTGCCGGGGAACCGCTCTACCAACTTAGCTAATGTGATAAATATGCATATATAATACCATAAAGATGAATTTAATTATTTAATATTAATTATATCATATAATATCACAAAGATGCATTTGAAGCATGTTCCAGAGTAGTAGATACCTTCTAGTATGGCCCTTGTGATAGTCCAACATTCAGAGTCGAAATTTTGTTCGAAATGGCTTCAGACACGTTTGGCGATCAAGATCTTCAGACTTTCCTTTTTTCTCTCCTTCCTTTCCCCAATTCTTCTCAACATACAACACCAGGGGATTCTGTAGTCCCAAAGTGTAGTAGTACGATAAGGACTATTGTGTGGTATTCATATTTGAAAAAAAACTTAGTCACCCCGCAACCTCCTGACAATACTTTCTTCATTAATTTTATACTGGAATGGAAACATGCCTTTCCAACTCCCCTCAGATCTTTGAAAGGAGTTCATTTCTCGCAAACAAACGGTCGCCCTAACAAACTCGCAACAATAACAGTAATAATAATTATTTAACAACACAATAATGCAGAAAGTTGGGTTCCTTCCTGAAAATTCTCCCGTTTCAGAAGTAATGCAGCGCGGGAAGGCCAGGACAGAATGCGCATTATTAATACTTTGCAATACTTCACTAATGCAAGGATTTGTTCCTTTCTGTGAAGTTTTCTTTTGACGTCAGTGTTTTGCTTCATTTCAAAATATTTCCCACATTGTTCGTAGTAGTATCCGAAACAACATAATAATTTTTTAGTGGGATCACAAATCACAGACAATAAAATATTGAGATTTTTCATTACTGTGACAACATCAAGGATTTTCATTGATTTAATTTTCATTAATTTCAGAAAATTCTGGTTTGAAGTCAAAAAAATTTTTTTCAACTTAATTTTTTTCTTTGTGTCATTATTTTTAATTTGATTAAACATTTAATAAAAAGTTTTTTAATGTATATATAACCTAACCTTACCTAACAAGGTACATTAAAAATTACAAAAAATAAAAAAATTCGTGATATTATTTTACTAATAAAGCTTTGAAAAAAAACGGTTCGACCACAAGATGTGCGCCTCGTATAGGGCTGGCAGATTCTACAATAGTGAACCATAAGCTAATCTTGTACAATTCTCAAGTACGTCCAACAATTGAATTTGTGAGCCACCTCTTGGCTGGAGCTCCAAAATACTTGATTCTGTTCAAACGAGGGCGGAACGTCTGATTAACAAACCGATTGTCGTACCTGTGCATTAGATGTGTCGCATAAAAAATAATATTAAATGTCTTTTGAACGTGAGTAGAATATAAGTAAAAAGCTAAATATTTTTTTTCAACATTCCAATGTTTTAAGGTAGTTTTTATGTAAAAAAAGTTGAATTGTTTGTATGGGAAAATAAACGTCTACTATGGAAAAAAAATTTGAACGTGAAAATAAACATTGGAATTTCGAAAAAAATTGTTTTACTTTTTTATTTATACCATCGTGTAGAACTACTTCCCGTAGTTAGCGCACTTTACCCCCGGACACACTGCATTATTGATGAGAGTATAGGAATTATTACTCTAAGGTTCACGATAACTGATTAATTAAACACGTGACACAATGAATATGTATGTTTCTGAGACTAGCGTCCGTACTGGCTTAGATCTGGGATGAGAGATAGGGGGCTTGAGCAAGTGAAACTACTTATATACAGTTCACTCTTTCTGTCTCACTCTAATTAACTCACGTTGCCAAATAAAACAATATAAACTTCTGCAGTGCCTCATTTAATATCTTTTATTATTTAAAAAAAATATATTAAATGATAAAATAAATATTTTTTAGGCTGGAACTTAGTTCTTAAATTACTTATGCTCCGTGAGAAAAACTTAGATCGAATTTTTTTCTTGGAACATAATGAATACTTGTCCTCGAAGATTCGGGTATGACTATGAAACGTCAATATTGTCAAGACACCAGATCAATAGTATGGGATAAAATCTGGAATGATAAAGGTTTTGATAGTATACCGACCTTTAGAAATAATCGATAGGAGCTTAATACGTCCTTTCCATTACCTTACGTCAGCCAGTGCTGGGTATTTATAGCCCTGCCAATAAATTGAAAACTGCTTTGCTGATAATGGCCTATAAACCATTGAACGGTCAAATCAGCAACCTAGAGAATTAAGTAAATAGCCCTGATAGTTTTTACAAGAATGCATGTGCATAGATCTTTCCTTTTCCAGGACACAAGACTATCGACCAGTAGTAAAGCCTTTAGGAAAAATGAACGTAGATTGGTAAATTCAAAATGCTAATAATTAAGTAACGAGTATCGTCTAATTTTGAAATGAACATTTTTCATTGGAATGTAATTCTGTGAGCTCATGGGTAAAATATAATTAAACATACTAATAACGATTGTAGGTGCGTGGGTAATGTGAAATATTTATGGGTAATGCCTAAGGGGGGGCATAAACAGGACAAATTTCCGTGAGCCGAGTAACGAATTACGGGAAGGGAACGGGGTTTCGCGCCGTTTGCGTAGCATAATATTAAAGTTCAATGAAATTTTAATTTTTAAAATTTATATTGCTTAGAAGTCTTTATCCCAAATGTGTTTATATTGTTTAAATAATTGACAGATGCGATGAATTAATAGGTGAAGATACGTTACTGAGACAACGTGCATAGTTTCACTGAACTAGTTACAGTCATAGTTATTTAGTTATTTAGTGGCACATTTGTTGGGTACAGCCTAGCGGGTCACGTGAAATGCACCCCGTCTCGAACCAGTAGCACAGTAAACGAGACGTAGCACGTACCATGTAATCCCGTCGGAGTTTTCCACACCCTGGATATGTTAAATTGTAATGTTTTTACGTCATTCTTTACTCATGCTCTTCGGTTTATTGTGTTGCGTTTACACCACTCGTACACTCTTACCTTCAACACTCAGAATAAATACCCGGTGATTTCTACAACAGATTCCTAAGTCTAGTTCTACTGGAAGCATCACATTCAAGTAGGTACGTACTATGAATATGAAAGCTGCATTTTTCTAGCCAGTGATTGACAGAACACTCTCGTAGTAAGATGTACTACCTTTATCCAAGAAAAGCACTTGAAAGGAAGTCGGAAATGAAAATCAGAGAAACCCCCAAAAACACAGTTTTAGTTTATATATTGTTTTTGTTTTTAATTCGTAGAACTCCATTTATTTTTTTTTAAATTTTAAATAATATCAAATTTAATATTTTGTTATTATTACAGCTGTTTCAGCTTTCAAAGCCATTTTCTTAGTAAAACCTTTTTAAAAAACATATTTATTTAACTATTGTGTATTCTCTTGTTAAGAAGATAAACGGGTTTTCTTTCACCTCATAAAATTAATTACACATTAATATGCGCAAATATATCCCTTCACATACTTCTCACATTTATAAACGCACTCATACATACACACGCATTTATACACTACGCAAATTATAATTATTATTAATTTTTTAAAAAGTAAGACAAACATTCCCGGGTTACGAATAACCTGACAATATTTTGAACTACCACCACAGTAAGCTGAAAATGTTGCTTGTGTTGTGATGGAGGACTTAGCCAGCCGAGGAATTTAACACACTACGCCTGAATGGGACCCAAGTGCGATGTCAACTCGGCCACCGACCGGTCATACACTACGCACATATACCTGGTATTTACGAAATACATTTAACTACGAATTAGTTTTACCTCGGTAACCAAGATATGGAAGAAGGATATTTAGGAACGGAGACAAAATATTTCTATAGCTGAGATTATGCCACCAGAATATTGAAATAGGCCTACCTTATGGTAGATATACTCCTGTTCCCTCATATGCACTAATAGAAATATTTTCTCTCCGTTTGTACCTAAAGCGGCAATGAACTTGTTATCTGGCTCATTGAACCGTCGAAATCCCACTAATAACCGGCACTTTTTCTTCTCCAGATGACAAAGGGACCGGAAAAGGAGTAGTGGGAGATGTAGGTAAACAATAAACTAAGAATAAATCTGGTATGCCTCAACAACTACAAAAGAGTGGTCAACAAGCATCAAACATGTAATCTCTTCACGCTGTGAGTTCAATAGACTCTTTGTCACTCTATGAGCCCTTTTAAATTGTTACCTACGTACTGTGCCAAAAGAGAGAAAACCGTTGAATATACCCATGTTTAAGTGATTGAACCACGTGTCGCTTTGTTTAAGGTCATGAAATAAGCCATGTTCAAAAATACGTAAATGTTTCCATCAAGTAGAATTGTACCTCATCGTTTCTAGTGATCTACGACAGCTCTGAGCCTGTATTGCCTACTATCTGAAGATACTAAAGTAACCTATGCCCTTGATTGTTAACCGCTAGCCGATGTACCACACGCCAGTCATAATGAGCCAGATCTGTCTTCGACAGACCTGACGGGGTCCAGAAACTCAGATATTCCTATTACGGATTCACCACGGAGCGTGCAACCTCATGGTGCAGCACTGCCCAGACTGACGACCCTGCCAAGGTAAGGTGAACGAGAACATCTGAACCATCGACCAGTGGCGGCTCGTGACTCTTAGATGAACTAGCTTGCTAATATTACAAAAATGGCATTATTGATGTTGTAGCTGAAAACTATTTTTTTCGAAAATTTGTATTTTGTAAGAAAATTTTCAGGAAATCCGCACGGCCAAACTGAAATTTCTTGAAAATCTTCAGACACAAAATAAAATTTTGGAAAAAAAATCGTTTTCAGCTACAACAACATCAATAATGTAATTTTATGAAATATTATGATTCTAGTACACACAAAAGTCACGAACCGCAACTGCCCTTGACCCGTGATTGGCATTTTCCCCTAAACATAGCATTTCGATAAGCCTATCTATCTGATGTCTATCCGTAAGGCCTTTTCCTGAACACAGTATTTTTGCAGACCTCTCACTGACGCCCATCGCGGGGCATTTTTCACAAACCTAGCAGACCGACTATGAAATATTGTGGATCTGTAAATTGTTTCATTACTGTAACCAGTGTACTGTTTTTTTCTGTAATAATGAAATAAAATAAAAAAGGCAGTGATTTTAATAATTTACAAAAAAAAATGTACTTATTTGAAGTATTTATCTACATCAGAGTTGAAGATGATATGAAAACAAACTGATACATTATCAATATCTTAAACACAACACAAATAACAGAAGAAAAACAGTTACATTTATTAGAGGATGAAATAACCATAAAAGAAGAATATTGTACGAAAATAATATTGTAAAATGTCGATCTCAGACCTCAGAACAGACATTTTACCATGTGAGGTTCTGCAAAATAAAATAAAAAAATGTAACTTTTGTAATTTATTTCATTAAAAAAAATCGAAAAAATGAAGGATTGCATTCAAATTTAATGTAATTTTCACTTCTATTTCCTACCAGAAAAGCATATACTTAAAATTAGGAGTATGAAAAAATACTGACTTATCAACTCCAAAAAGCATTACGTCAGTTTTAAATGTTATATACGGTTATTAAATGTATGAGTGCTGCAAACGCGTTAGTCCAGAGACATTTAAATTCAATATCAACTATTTTTGTAACACAATAATGTAAAAAATATCCCATTTGTGTCTCTAATAAATTCACATCAGTGTAATTTTATTCTGACACCCAATATAGGCAACATATATCATGCAACAAGACTAAGATCAGAACAAACGATGATAGTACCAAAAATGAACACATCGTTTGGACAACGTTTCCATGTATTTCTGGCTCCTAAGGTGTATAATGGGTTCAAGCAGCAATGCAGTAAGATTAAAACAGGCCCTCTTCAAAAGAAAATAACCGTATGGCTCATGGAATGTGGCAGAATGAAATCGGAAAGCTTCCTGAAAAAAATTATTGTCTGACTGAAGAAAGACCATTAAGTCAATTCATTCCGACTTTATCCATATTATACAATTTGTACAACATTGTATAATTGTTTTCATATTTTATTTAATTTTTTTTTATATTTTCTTATGATTTCTTTTTATATTTTCTTATTTATTACCACCATAATACGGGCATTTGCCTAGTTTGGGGTATTAATAAAAAAAAAATAAAAAAAATAAAAATAAATAACTAATATTGGTTTTTCGAGTTTTTCATTAAAAAAAGAGGAAAATAAAAATCTAAAATATTTATGCTGGTTTTCTATCCCATAAAGTATTTACTAAAAAAAAACATGAGAGATCAACGTGAAATAATTCCATAGCCATAAGAGCAGTTTCTTCATCTTAAATGCAAAAATCTCCAACTTGTATTCCATCTACAACGAGAATTTAAATAAAAAGATCCTCAAACAAATGAACCGTTCCATCAAGTCAGTATTTAAAATTCCCGCCCTCGCCGGATCAGGTTCCGGTTGGAGGGTAAACACCGCTTCCGGTCTTGTGCAAAGGCTTTGTAAAACTGCACCGGAAGTCTGCGTCCGGGTGGGGGAGCAGGAAGTTCTCATATTCGAATATCCGCTGAGGCGCTAAACGCACCCTTTTTTACTTCCATATCTCCTGATTTTTTGTCTCCAAATAGGAAGTAGAGTAGAGCTGTTTTATGTTCTTTTATACTAAAGTTTCGTCAGTATTCTGAATTTTATGGCTTAGGTATACGACAATTTTAGTTTATTTGTGTCTGTAAAAATGTCTTTTGCAAAACATAAATATTTTATTACAATTTGGATAAATTATACTTTGTTTGAACACACACTGAACCATTTTCCCATTCCATATCCTAATTTATTAAAATTCCATATTAATTTTAGTGTACCTACATCCCTTAGGAAGGTTCCAGCAGAATCGAAACGAGTTGGTTTTTAAATTTGTTAAATTTTCTTAATTTTAGGAGTGTTCAAACAAAGTTTCTTATCTAGTTTAATTTATAGAATTTCATTTTAATATTCGGTTTTTCTTAGTCAATTAATTTTTTATTTATTTATAAATAAGTATTTCTATGTAATTATTATTGCCTGTGTGACAGCTGTTATTTTATGCCTTCTGAAGGATTATCAAACCGTGTCTTGATAATGCTTTCAGAGAGAGAAACAGCTGTAACGCGTAAAAATAATTACACATCAGAACTTCTTCATATGTTTTGTATTTTTTTTTAAATTGAATACTTTAAAAACAAACCAAAAAACTGGTATTTTATTAAATTATAATAATTTTTAACCACCACAACTTGGTCTAAATACAACGCGGCACATAACTGTGAAAACTTGACTTATTACCACTTCGTTTGTAAGGGGTAAAAGGGCCTTAATCCTAGTTTAAGGTCAGCTAAAATACCGACATTGAACCGGAGTATAAGAATCTAAGTAGTAAGACGGAGTGATCGCTTCTAGTGAAAGTTTACGTTTTATTCATGTTTGTTATTGAAAATCAGAAATATTTCAAGATATTTGACGTTTTTTTTAGCTTATCTCTAGTAAAAGTGATTATGAACAATGGCCCGATACTTTCCTATGCATGTTTGTTTAAGTCAAAGAATTCAACAAAAAATTAATCCAAATAATCCCTTGATATTAATTGAGGCGGTCAGCGCAAATATGGCATAATAACCCAAAAAAAAGTTAACAATCGGAAGGGACTTTAAATGATACACTCAATCAAATTGAAGTGGATAGATCAAAAAAAATATATGTTTCACTTTGAATTCCAAGTTTTTTTCTTGTATCTTTTACATAAACCACTTTTAAAACTTTAAACGCCATAATTATCTTACGCCTCTTATGCACTGACCGCCTCAATTACATGAAAATATTTGATTTCTCCCTACCCGCATAATAAAACATGGTGTTATACTTGATGGCTGATAAATTAAAATAAATTGTCAAAAGCTTAAGCGGGCCGAGATTCGTCGTCTATGTCAAATATCCAAAATGGACTGAACGATGATATAATCGGCAAGTGGTTTCATACAATTTGAATAATTCATCAAATTTCAAAGACAATACTGTGAAAAGTTCTTTTCATTTTATTTTATTTGGGATACCAACAGTTTACATTAATAAAAGCATAATAATAATTGAGTTACAATAATTAAACCATTTACAGGTTTCCACATAGGTATTGTATACAAATGTAGTGATTCCGAGATATTTACTAAGGAAAATTACATTTCAAGAGACAAGTTATTTAGGGGGGAATAGGGAGGGGGTAGGATGTAGAGAAATCGGTTAGGTTGAGGTATGTATAAAGGAAGTTAATAGAGTGGTGGTTGTATTAGATGGTATCTGTAGTTATTGTTATTGTAAGGTATCGAGAGAGTGTCTGTGGGATTTTAAGGAGTGTTGTGCAGAGTTAAATATGTCAAATTGTGAATAGTGTGTGTTAAAAGTATTGGACGCACGATAGATGAAAGAATTCTGCTAAGAATTAGTGTTGCATCGAGGGAGGCTAAAAATCATGTTTGATCTGGTTCGTCTGTTAGGAACTCGTATCTGTATTCGTTCTAGGAGTTCTAGGCAATCAACAACGGACCTGGCTATCTTTTGAATAAAGAGTACATCGGCCGAGCTTCTTCGAACTTCTAATGATAGTATATTGAAGTACGCTGCTGAATCTTGGTGACTTAGATCATCATTAATCATGTTCTGTATATTAACTTATTTATATTGCCAACTTACTTATTTGTACTCTAGTTATTACACTATAGACTTAACTCCTTTGTACAACGTTCTATGATAATGTAACTACATATTTTTTTACCTAAGATAACCTATTTTCATACTTTTTGGTGTTTACCTTTTGTCGTTATGTTGATTGATTTTGATATTATCGATTCTTGCGTAATGTTTTAGCTCACTAGAAACTTACTATACATTGTTTTGTAACTACTTTCATAGAACCTACTTACTTATTTTGTAGTCTCGTTATTATAAACACTGATTGAACTCCATTGTAAAACTTTATGATAATTAAACTACATACTTGTAGTGTACCTACTTATATATATATATATATATTTTTTTTTTTTTTTTTGTTTTACCGGTTTTTACCTTTCATAGATAATTGTATACTTGTACCTACATTCTTGCTTTTATATTTATTTTAATTAACCTTTTCGGTTTTTTTATTTTTATGCAATATTAATCATAATTAGGGTGTTTGTATTAATTTTATGTAGCTGTGTTATGTGTACTACAATTATATCAATGTATCCTGTTGTAATTACACATGGAACGACTCCGAATCCTATATAATGACACCTGTAGAATCATATTTTCAAACAGAAAATCTGCATTTTCTGTATTCAAAAAGCAGCGCATCGACAATTTTCACGGAATAAGGACTAATTTGATTTGCCAGCCTGATGAGACACCCGGTCACTGGTGCCAGGATGCGGTCAATGACGCACGGTGTTGAAAGCATCCTTCCAGCACCAAACGCCACTCCTGAGTGAGCACTGGGCCCAAGCTCACTCTAGACCACGCCCTACATAGTTACCCTTAATTGCAATTTTAAAAAAAAAAAAAAATTGCATTTGCTTGTATCCTATATGGGACGTGTGGGATTGCACCAACCTACCTACACCCTGGAGTTTTTATAAATTTCGACTTTATGTCTGCGTTAAATCTTCCCCACAGGAAAAACTAAACCCTTCCACAAATGATCATCTAGTCAATCCACATTATGCAAGTGCATTATATAAGCATAATAAATACAAAACAATACAAGAACAACACGTCAACTCACCAGAGATCAAATGGGAAAATAATTCACCGACTCCAGATATTTTCATATCAGAGGGTTCGGCTCGGTAGAACTCCTTTCTGGACCTATATATCCTACTGATCCCTCAATATAAATATTTAATTTTTTGACTTTATGTCCGGGTTAAATTTTTGTCACAGGAGTTAATTATTATATTTCCTTATAATCTTTGCATTAAGAAATAATACGTAGATAGCTAATTACTCAGCTTATCATGTTATGTACTTGGGCACTTATTGTTATACTCCTTTGTACAACAACTAAACAAATATGTAAATTATTCATGTTTAGTGAAACAAATGGCCAATAATGGAATAATAACAGAACTTGAATGAATTGTTCAAGTTATGTGAAATAATTGTTCAAGTTATGCAAAATACAATCATCAGAATCGCTCTAAACAAAACTCTTCATCCCTTTTCAATTTACCCAATACCGTTCCTTCCATTTCTTTCATGTATAATTCAAGTGCAATAATAACTCTTCGGTTCATCTCAAACACAAGCATTCTCTTATCTCCTCTTTTCTCCCGAAGGTTCCGTATCAGAGATGCTGTAGTAATGGACCTTCTAATGCCCCGCATGCATTATTAATGCCACTGTATAAACGGCGAAGTACATGGTATAAATATTATTATTAAGGTGCAGAGAAAACCAAAGGCTATTTATTATTATTTTATTACACTTTATAACATAACTAGCGCGAACACGTGAACAATCGGGGGATATTATAATTGTACTTTTTGTGAAGCTGAAAGTAACGGGATAATTGCTTTTCATAAATAAACAGTGTTAAATATAGAGACAATCAGAAACCACTCTACATGCAACAATATTCCAATAATATTCTAGCGCAGACTCGTTAAAAATCAAGGGAAATTATCATTGTAGGATTTGTGATAGTCTAAGTATTTATAAAATATTTGCCTCAGTATCGTTGCCTTTCAAAAATAAATATTTTGGTGACAAATTAGAGAAACATACAATTTTTTTTTTTTTTTTTTAAATAAATTTAAAATAAATCAAATTTAATAATGTTATAATAATGATTAAGTTCTGCAAGTATTTCTGTTATTTTTAAATTTACTCTTTTCTCGATGAAAGCACATCTAACGGGTCTATATTTTTTTATTAAGTGAGTATACCACACAAAAGTCCTAACTGTTAGGAGCGAGTGAGACTATGGTTTTCCCAATTTGGGTATGTTTTGAGACTTAATTGAATGAAGAGGAGATGAAGACGAGGGAACTACCAAGCTATTCAGAATCAATTATTCCCATTACTGGCACTAATGCAGAACTAAATTCAATAATTTATCACTTGTACCGATCAGGTAATTAATATTCTAATTTCGATCACACCGGAAGTCCATAATATTATCACAATATAAAAGATGCATAAAATAAAATTTGTGAACATCAAAAGATAATTCAATAGTCGTATTTTATGTTAAATGATCAAGTCAATGATCTTAACCTAAATAATATTATTATGTATTAACCATATTTTAACTAGTTTTATTACCCACCAGCGAGTAACTGTCACTCTCGGCATTGAACCATATGATTTGTCTGCTTTAGGATTTTAGTACTTCATAGGTAGACGCCAATATATATATATATATATATAAATCGCATTGTCAACTCCATAAAATTATTACAATTATTATAATCAATTTGGGAGGCGGGTGTGGGTACCGCCGACCCTGGAATCATTTATTGGATAACCTTCACCCCTGCCATAGGTCATACCAAATGGTGTGCTACGTTTGGTGACTTAGCAGGGGTGCCCGGATTCATGGGATGAGGTTTGTCTAGGCCATAGCGGTGGATGAGTTTACCCACCTGCTGTGTAGCGGGCCGAATCGGGAGAGACTGGTTGAGGGAGACCTTTTGACTTCTCCAACCGGACTCTCTCAACCCCCAGAATCCTGCCAATCACTTATTATTTTTTCCTTCCCAAAATTACCTCTTCTTCATTTCCCTATAAAGACCTTCCACACAGCACCCCCAAAGATGACATAGGCCCTGAGGGTTTGTTTTTCGTCAGGGCCTCCTATGTGAAGCTTATGTATAAAAATTTATTTGCCTTAATTCTGTTGCATTACTCACTTTTTACAAATTTAATAACACTTTTTGTATTTTTTATAACATTTTAATATTTTATACTTTTTACTTGTTAAATTCTTCAAATTGTTGAACTTTAATTTTTAATGGCACATGTTGTGCCATATATAATATAATAAATTAAAACAAAAATTCTAATCTGAATGATGCTTTCGATTGAAATTTTTTTTTGAATAAAACAGTCATTTTATTTTAAGCATTACTTTGACAGTGTGTTTTTTACGCACAAAAGTCTAGTATCGTTTTTTCACCAAGAACATTTTTCTGCTTTTTTACAAAAGATCTAAGCAATTTGCTTATTTGACAGGCAGATTTTTCGTCACATTACGAACAAACGAAAACAACGAAAAAACATGTGTTCGGAATGACCATTACTTTGCACTCTTTTCTCCAGCATACCCTAGTTTACTGTAATGACTTTTCTTACATGCCCCGACGACCAACGTTAAAAAACTTTTCGGCATTCTTACGCTTTTTTGACGTTTGCACTTCGGCTGGGTAAAACCGGGAAACTTTGATGTAAACAAGGATATATTTCGGGAAAGAAGAAAGATTTTTTTGTTTAAACTTTATAATGGAAACTCCCCGTAGCCGGAGGTAACTTTTATAATTTGGCAGTTCATAAATTTATACTTTTTCCGGTGAAATTTAATATCACTTGAAAGATGAGGAATTCATACAAAAACACACTTTCCTTTGTGATACAGGTTTAATGTTGGAAAAAAAGAGTGAAACTTATTTGGTTGTGCATAAAGTACCAAATTTTCATGTCAAATTAAGCGACCTACAGACCCCAAGGGGAAGCATCTACCTACGAGTATTTAAAACGATTTTTTTTTAATGTTAATATTACATTATCATAATAGGTGCCCAAGTCTGGGGTAATGAGTTTTAATTCTAAGCAAGTGGTCTTTGGATGCCCAACGAAGTAAAAATAACATAATAACAACATTTAAAAAAAAATTCCTAGTCAACCCTAATAATTTCTTCTCCACTCGCAGGAAATAAGACATGTTTTTTAAAAAGTCAAGCAGATGATTTTTCAATATTTAGATACATGAAAATCGCACTGCCGGAGCCAAAGAAAATTGAACTCTTTATAAGGCGATAGGAATGGCATCACTTATTTCTTTTCTAAGACTGATTACGAATAACCTGACAATATTTGAAAATCTCATACTACCTGATAGAGGACTTAGCCAGCAGAGGAATTACTATTCACGAATTACAAACGCGATGTCAACTCAACCACCGACCGGTTATTAACGATATTCAAGAAACAGCATGTTAAAAAACAACAATGTTAATAACGACCTACAAAAATCAGTTATAATTTAAACAATCACTATGCCTTTAAATTTGTCTATCAATTGGCTTTTTCTATGAACCAGTAGTTCGTACACTATTTTTAAACAAACATTCTATTTTTTTAAAACAAACATTCTGTGTTTCATATTTTCCATTTCAATATATTTCTATGAAACAGTAGTTTATACGCTTTTCTTAAACAAACATTCTGCTTTTTAAACTGGCCTTTTGAAAAAAATTGTATGCATTTCCCAAAAAACACCGAAATAAAAAAACATTTTTCCAGTGTCGAAAGCTTTGATGATTCTGATTCAAATCAAGCGGCAATCCAATCAAATGTATATCAATAATGAACAATCAATGATTCCATCAATGACGAATCACATTGACCGATTCAAAGCTTGCAGTCGATAACTGAGCACCTCGCAAACAGGTCAGGGAGAGCATGTGCGCCAACACTGCTGCAAGCCGCATAAGCTATCCATCACCTTTTTTATAAAGGAGAGTATGAATATTAAAATCTCATCAGATCTCCCATATCACGTGATTGCGGTGAATTGGCCATGTATTTGGACTGGATAACCCAGCGCATTACTATTTAACAGAGACCGCAGGCCAGACAAGTGAACAAATTCTTCGGGTCCACAAAAGTTGGTTCAATCCTTCTTCCCCACCATAGTACAAGCATCAATGATTTTTCGCTAATAGTGATCAATTATATTAGGAGATCCCGTAGCAAGATGTAGAATGTTATAGAATAAAGAATGATCGACGGAGACTAATCTTTTAAGAAGACCTCCCGATTTTAAAATTAAAACTTTTGTTGGTTTGAAGGAATTAAAAGAAAATCAGGTCGCTGGCCGCATTTGTCGGATTTTGTGTGAGGAAACGATTTGTAAGAAATGATAATAAAAATAGAAAAATCAAGAGAAGTGTTGGGAACAACAAAACAAATTTTCGAATCAATATATTTCGAAAAATGAAACTATATAACGCATGGTTAAATGGTTACGGCACTTATTACGTTAATATTATTAAATAACGTTATTGAAATCAACATTCTTTATAATTTAACCAGTGATTTCCGAGATGTGTGATTTTCCGGGTGTATAGTTTTCCATTTGGCCATTTTATTTAATTAACCTCCAAATAATAACACGGAAATATACAAATTGCTTACTGCATTTTAAAGCCAATGAATCCACTAATCCAATATAAATTTTTATTTATAAAAATTACCTACTTATATTTGAGTAGATATCGCTCGCGTGGGGAAGGATAGTAGAAAAATTAATACTTAAGTTAACAGATAAACTGAAATTTGTTTAAAATTAAACAGTAACTTTGTAAACATCACTTATAGGTAAATACTTAATGCCGACCGGGTTTCGCTACAACCGTAGCCTCATCAGGGCAGTATAATACTAAAAATCTAAAAATTAAATTAACATGTGTAGATATCACGGTAGGTGGACAGTCTGAGCTACAGTGGAAGAGGTAGGGATAGGTGGGAGATTGAGAGGCGAGTGTTCTTTGTCAATAGGGAACAATCTGAGTATAGGGCTTTTATTTAGGTTTATTTGGTTGTTGATGACTTTGCTATTGACGTTTTTGGCTTTCCTTAACTCTAACGCTTCTAAGTTATCCAACCTAAGACCTATTCCGTTTTTATGTAATAGACTGACGCCAGTATTTTTGTCGAACGTATGGTTGGTTGCTATGAGGTGATTTGCAAATTCGGAGAATCCATTACTGTTTAAGCATCTTAGGTGTTCTTTGACTCGCGTTTTGATATTACGCGCTGTTTTGCCTATGTAAAACGCGGGACAGTCACTACATTGCAGTGAGTAAATACGTGAGTGATTTAGGACAAAGAACATCGGTTAAATCACTGCAATGTAGTGACTGTTTTAGCGAAACCCGGTCGGCATTAAGTATTTACCTATAAGTGATGTTTACAAAGTTACTGTTTAATTTTAAATTATAATGTCACATCACAAAGTAACCGCTTCATATGAAGAAAAAATGAAATTTGTTTCATATTCTTACACCTTAATCCAATAAATGTATTTAAAATCATCTTTCTTCTTTTTCTCTACCCGTCAAAATATTGGCTTTCGAATCGGACAACCATTGCATAATAACTCCATGCAGTGGATGCATACGGTTTATATCAGGAATTGAATAATTGAATGGTCAACATTGTGTTTCATAATTCACGCGGTTTTTTTAATATTTTATCGATAAAGTCAACAAAGTGAGTTTCAAAAGGTATTCACATATTTAAAATATTTTGTATTTTTCAGCTAGTTCGTATTTATAAACTTTTTTACTATGTGACCATTTCACAATTTAAATCATTTTATTTTTATACCCATTTTTCAATTTAAAACTTTGTATTGGAAAAAAATAATTTGTGGCATAGTAATCGCGGAACATATAAATGTACCAAAAATAGTAACAACCTACTTTTTACAATTTTTCTTTAAAAAAATGTGTTATTATACTTTTAAAGAAAGACAAACATTTCCGGGTTACGAATATCCTGAAAATATTTGAAAATCTCTTACTACCACCATAGGAAAATTGGTTGTGTTGTGATGGAGAACTTAGCCAGCCAGGAATCCATACGCGACGCCAACTCAGCTACTGACCGGTATAGAATTGGAAATTTACTTAAAATATTTTTTTGTTCACTCAATATTAGTAATAATAAAAATAATGATTTATTGTCTTCTAATGATATCCTCACTGGGATCTCCCGTGCTGAGGATTTCATTTACATATTATAATTTAACTATAAGAAATTCATATTATAACAAAGTAACATATGAATTTAATTATAAACATATATCATGTAGGTAAGTTTTTAGATTCTCACGGCCAAAAGCATTTTTGTTGTTTGTTTTTGGGGTGTTATGCCGTGTTGCGCTAACTTCTTCTTTAAAACACTTTAACACCCCAAAAACAAACAACAAAAATATATCATGTAGTATAATTTTTGTTATTAAATAATTTTAAAATAAGTAAGATAATGTTTTTTTGTATAGTTCAGTTTAGTAGATTCGTTTTTAGTCTGTGTTTGATATCAGTATATTTTCTATTTCAGATCTCCCTTTATCAAGTATTCAGCTTTTTATTTGAGATTTAAATGTTACAATGTTGAGGTTTTTGAGTGCGAGTGGTATTTTATTGTAGAGTTTAATACCATGATATAAGAAGCTTTTTTGCCCAAAATTTGTATTAGTAGTTATTTGTTGGATAATTTTTTGACCATGAGATCTAGTGTTTCTATTGTACGTGTTTGTTGTTATTTCTTGGCTTTTGTACTTATGAATTTAAATGAGTATAGTTTTAGAATATACCTAGTTGTTTAATTGACATGATGTTAAGATTGGTGAAGATTTCGTCAGTGCTAGTTCTTACAGGAACTTTCAGTATAATTTTCATTATGGCTTTTTGAGTTTTAATTAGTGGATTTAGAATATTTTTATTTGCACTACCCCATCCGATAATACCGTATTCTAACAGTGATTGGCAGAGAGCCATGTAAATTTTGATTAAGCCTTTTTTAATTAGCACATTCCTGATAGTTTTGAAAAAATAACTTAGTTTTTTAATTTTATTATCTAAATAGTTAATGTGTTTGGTCCATTTTAAATTTCCATCAATTTTTAGACCCAGATACGTTATATGGTCAACGTTTTCTAATGAGGGACAATTACAATGCTCATTTAAGTGATGCGAGCTATGAATTTTCAAGTTAAGGTTTTTTTCAGAGTTTTTTGTATTTTTTTTATTTTTTATTACGGATATGTTATGTACTGTTTCATTTAGATTTATCAGTATTATATACTTTTTCAATGATAAAGAAACAATTTTTAAATAAATTAACTGTCATAAAATTGGTAGGTAGGCACCCACGTTATCTTATTTTTTTTAAATAACAGTTTATTTTAACGTCAACCGGTGAGTTGTCATCAAACAAACTGAATAAAGTAACTAATACAGTTATTTTTTCCCGAACATAACTTAAATGTTTTTTTACTTCTTGTGGCCTAGTAGTCGAACGTCGTAGTAAGTAGTCGAAAAATTTTGTTTGAATTTACCACATCAGTTTTTTTATCTGTTCATAATATCACACTTCTTGGGAATATCTTTTCAGTAAGTGTTCCTAATTTTGCTGAATATTTTTAATTAAATTTGATGTACCATACAAACTTATTAAAATTTATACATAACTCACGAGTAGTATTTGAAAAAAACACATTGTTTGGTTTTGAAATGAGACAAACCTTAGATCCTACCAGGATGTCATTTATCCAGTTCTTACATATCCCCAACCATCACCTTGCTGGAAAAGTATTTGAAATTAGGAACAATGGCAAGAACATAATGCAAATTCGAGTATCTTTATTTTTGAAGACTGAAAAGGAATTGTAACTAGCTTGGAAGCAAGTTGTTAGTGTTTTGTGTAAATAATCTCGTTGAAAATTAAAAAGAAAAAAGTCGACTATCTTGAAAATGCATAATACGTTTTAAGTACTCACTCGTTTCGTAATGGCAATAATTACATTGAGATATCGCGCTGAACCTCACTATATTGTGATTGTGTTGTTCAATTCAATTCCAACAAACAACATTCACTCATTTCATCTCGATTACATTATTTACCGTCCACTTTCATGTTTATCTGAAGCTGTGGTGAGATTCAAGATGAAGATTAGATTTTTGAGAAAGTACCCAAAAGAAACCGAACAAGTGTTGTTATTTTCATAGTATTTGGTTCAGCCAGCAGAATTGGGTACAGCTACCTCACCCCAGTTATATTACATATTTACAAAAAAATAAGAAAAGTACGCAAAACAAAAATTAAAAAATCAGGTAGTGGTGAAGATCGCGGTAAAGAGGATGGATTCTTTAAAGAATCAATCAGTTTTCACTTTTGAATGAATCCTCACTAACGCAATATATATACTGGTTGGGTTTTATGTTGCAGGTCGACGTTTTTTTAATAACTTTTAAATGAAATACAAATTAATTAATTGATTTTGTTTTCTTTTAAATTATGTGTGAAATATCATGTTGGTTAAGTGGCCACCTCTGGCCGTGGAGCAATAGCGATCTCTTCAAAGCAAATTTTTCGTAAAAATTTTACCGACTTCTGGCGTTATTTCAATAATTTCGTTTGAAATATTGTTCTTTAACATCGAGGTTGTGGAAGGTTAATTGGTGTACACCTTTTTCTTCAAGTACATCCATACAAATATCGAAGGGTTCAAATCAAGGAATCGTGGGGGCCAGTCAATATCATTACTTTTTGACATTATTCGGTTAGTCGCGTAATTTTCCCCGCGATTCACAACTGAACAATTATTTAAATAAAGCATTTTAATAATTTGCATACGGTGTTGCTGCGTTAAATGTTTCATAATAAAATGTTTTCGACCACTGTCTATGGCTGTCAAATGCCAATGGACAAATGTCATCCAAACCAAAATGGCAGCCAAACAAAATCGACCTGGAACATAAAACGCGCCCTGAATCTATTAATATTATCGGAAAAGATTTGATTTTGCAGCAATATACTCCTCCCACTTGGAAAAATTGAACCATTGGCAGGTTGGTCACACAGGTAGGAAGATAAAATAATGTTATCTAAGATAGTCATCAGGAACATAAGCTCACGCGCTCCAATAGCTGTGATCGTTACTCCGAAGACATAACAGATGGGGATGGATTAATCAAGTCACCAACCACGTCATTTGCCATTTCGAGTAAAGTTTTACCGTCGCAATAAAAGACTTGTCCCATGAGGTTAAAAATTGAAATGTAAACAAAAATACCACGTTAAGAAGGAATGAATAATGGATTTGGCAAAACTGATAAACTCTTATCAGAATATATATAAATAGTAAAAGTCCCACACTATGAAGCTATGACAAGGGATGGGACGTAATCCGTAATACAAATAGGGGACGTAAAACCAATAGGGATGGCGGATTGATGGTTCAATGAGAACCATTTTATTTGGTCTCTAAATTAAAAGGCTTTTATTTCGATACAACTGGCGACTTATTTACTTAACCTTTAGCGAATAAAATGGCTTAATTCCCACGGAAAGAGAATAGATTGTTTATTCTGGATTTTGTGATCAATAGCTTGGTCATTGTTTATTATTTATATATTTTTGTAATCAGAAAATTTCTTGATTCTAACTTTTTGACTCAAAAGAATTATGCTACTGCCAATAAAGTAAGCAATGTTATTTTTCATAGAAAATTAACCAAGTTGATCACGGGGTTCAAATGCAAAATAAATATTTTAATAAGAGAACTTTTAAATAAAAGATAAAATAAAATCCACAAATACAAAAAGTTCGACCTGCAAAAAAAACCTCATGGCTGCTCATCGGCAGGTCCAACCTTAATACACAATAACATGGAGAATACTAGTGAGAAATATTAGGGCTTAAAAAATGTGTATCCATAGAGGGTTTTCCAATAAGAGGTGTTATTTTTAATAGCCCGCTATTTCGGTAGATGTTACTTTTGAAGCTATCATTTTTTGACATTTGACAAGTCAAAACTACGTCAATAATAAAAATGGAACGATACACGCTTCAACAATGCATTGAAATTATTGAAATTCACTTGAGTGAATCAAATGCAAATCATTTTGAGCGATGAGATCCATTTCCACCTCGGTGGCTTCGTCAATAATCAAAATTGTCGCATCTGGGGCACGGAAAACCCAATAGTTATTGTTGAAAAGCCTCTTTATCATCAACGTGTGACTGTTTGGTGCGGTTTATTGTCCGGCGGAGTCATTGGATCTTACTTTTTCGAAAATGAGGCTGGAGCAACAGTTACGGTGAATGGATTGCGCTATCGAGAAATGATTAATGATTTTTTACGGCCGGAATTGGATGGTATTGATCTGGACAACGTTTACTTTCAACAAAACGGCGCTACGTGCCACACAAGCAACGAAACCATTGATCTTTTACGATTGAATATCAAAATAATACCTCTTATTGGAAAACCCTCTAGATCAACAAAGGCCAATTTGGAATACAATTATAAAAGTTTTGTAACATACGTATAGTTAATAAATCATTATTTGAAAATGAATAGATTAATATCTCTTCAAAACGCCCTGCTTGGTTGGCATTATTGCATCAACTGTTTTTAGAGTCACGCTGCAGATCTAAACGGGTTTTAAATTCTAGTATAGTACGAAAAATTTTATGGTTTGTTTTCAGAAATTTTTTAACCTAATTGATTCGATGTTTTTTTAATGTATACTGACATGAATTATTGCTTTTGAAGGCACATGTAAGCCTTTTTTAGATATTAATTTATTATAAATGGAAAAATGCGATTACAAATATAAAATTTCTGATTTCAAAAATAAAGGAGTTTGTTTACAATTGTCAGTAACCTATTGTTTTTATTTGTAAACTGTATTAGTTCAACTTTATATGAAAGTGAAAAACAAGTTTAATTACACATACGTATTTTAACGATTGTTGTTAATTCACTTTTTTTCCGTTTCATTAATAAAACATTCATAAATTTTGAAAAAACTTCTTTTTTTTCAGAATGTAAAGTTGACTTTTTGTAATATACTATAATTATTTGGAGGTGAATGGTACGATTTTAGATGCAAATATAAAACGTAGTGCAATGTTAACATTAAATTTCAAACATTGCTTAAATCATGTATCACAAAGTAATACAATAGTTAATATAACAACAATATTATGAGTAAATGTAAGCTTCTTGTGACGTCACATGGCTCCTTGTGGCGTCACGGGTGTTTTAGCAGATACTGGAAAATAAAATCCTTGTTAATTATTTTAAGTTGTAATATTATGATATTTAAGTTAGGCTGCAGTTTCTCATCTTGTCTGAAGGTCCTACCTTAATGTGCTTTAGCTTTGTATTAATTAATTGGGAAACATAAGCATATTTATAAATAATACCTAAATTATAGATCATAAAATAAATGTCAATTTCAGCTGGTCTATCCAGCAAGAAAGTACGTGCAATAAACTAAAATGCTTATTAGAGAAATTTTACATCTCAAAATTTTGTTAACAAAAACGGTTCCATGCTAACTCAACACAGTGACTATTTAACACACTTTTAAAAAGTGATATAAAGTCATTAAAAACGATGAAAAAATATATTTTTTTAACCTAACCTAAACTAACCTAACCTAACTTTACCTAACTTAACCTAACCTAACCTAACCTAACCTACTTAACCCAGTTAATAAAGTTTTTTTTTCATCACTTTCCTTGACTTTATATAACTTTTTAAAGATGTGAGGAATTATCATTTTGATGATTTATCTGGTCACCAACAAAAACATATTGTACCTACTATTCAAAGGTAAATGCCGCACAGTAATCTCAACATCCTGGAGACAATAAGACCACACCATCACCGATTTTTTTAAAAAGTATTTTTTAAATAGTTATAATATTAAACATTTTTTATCTTATGTAAATATATTTTAAAACTAAAAATATTCTATTACCTACGTATTTATTATTAATATTTGGCCTTCACAACATTGGACATAACCCACAAAAAACTGCAAGTCTTTTAGCTTCCTTAACATTTAAAAGGAGTTTATAGAACATTTTTAAACCTAATATTAATTTTAATTAAAATATTAATTTGTATTGACGATAAATTTGTCTTAGGAAAACTGAAATCTTTGCAGCTTCTCGTAGAATAGCTATGGACTGCACTATTAATACTAACACTTTTTATCATAAGGAGATGGGGGAGAGGAAGGTGGGTAAGTACATGACTATTCAGATCTAGTCACCAAACACATCCAAAGCCTTTTCAAGCAACATTTCAATTCTGAATGGTGGTCTTACACCAGAGCAATACTGAGAGTATCTTCCACTGTGAAACGCGCCGAATACTATATATACTATTTTAAATGAGTAAATTGTGAAATAATACAAAACAATTTATTAAATTTTCTTGCGCATGCCGGCATTTGAACTCGTGACCTCCGGCTTGCTAGTCGAGAGCCTATTATTTTTATTATTATTTTTGAGGTATAATAATGCCATATTGCGTACGTTTTTCTTAAGCCAACATTTCGGACAGATTTAGTATCCATCATATGTGCAATTGAAGAATGTAGTGAAGTGTGTAATTATGCAATATAAACGCAAGACCGTGTTGCGAGATGCAATCCTCTAAGGGCTGGTATTTCAGTGTAATAATTATAAAATAGTTTTTGGCATTTGTTATTGGTATAGCCGTTAAATACTGGATTCCAAGGACTAATAAGATAGTAATAAAGGCAAAAAATTAGATAATTTAGAAGCACTTGAAATCAGAAAATCCCTCAATAATAACTCCAGTATAATAAATAACCAAATAAATCTGTCTTATAGTCCTATTCTAGACATATTTCCAGTTAACCGCTCTGTTCTTCCTGGAATTACCGTAATTACCCCTTCCACTTTGTCCACCCCTCCCTCAAACACTTAACATTTTTGTATATTTATGTCAATATTTTGTGTAGTAGATCAGTTTTAAATATTCTCCTGACGAAGGAAGGGTTCTTCCGAAACCGGTAGAGTGAAAATAAAACTATAGTGGTCAAAAACAAATTTATGTGTTTTTATTGTACTAATAAGATTATCCCGTTGTCTCTATTAACATTAATGGGTTGTTTTTAGATTTCAGTTGGTATTAAATCAAGATAATTAAACACTTAAACACTTTTATTAAACACTTCCTTTGCACAAAATTATTACACTTACCGGGCAAGAATTTTTTCAATCGACTACCTGAAGAAATTAGAAACATTAATGATAACATCCAAATAATAAACACTTTGAAAAAATATTTTAAAGACAAACTTACAAAAAATAAAAATGTTTCCAATTGAATTAACCTTAAGAATAACTCATCTCAATTAGTTTCCTTAAGTAACATTCCATTCTTCAAATAAGTTTAAAATCATTTTATTTTTAATTACTTACTTACTTACTGTAATAAAACAATGTACACTCCTCTTCCAGCCACAAGCTAATGCTTCTATGGAAAAGGGGTCTTGAAATATTTGATCATATATTGTAAAAAATAAACAAAAATCTACTTATATAATAAAAAATAAAAATAAAAATAAAACAAATAAAAAATAATAATTAATCTATGTATTTACATAAAGAAGAGAATCTGTGGTGAGCGGGCGGCTTGGATTTGATCGTCATACAAATCTACAGTTTTATTCCAAGATTGATGAAATTTCGCACACTTGACCTTCATAATAAGTGGAAGGTCACTATCAAGTGTATTTAAAGAAATTACCCATATCACCTTATTCAACCCCTACAGCCGAATTTTGATGAAATTTTGCATACTTTCGTTAAAATACGAGAAAAATTACTCTCTTCATCTGATTTTGAATTTTTTTTCGTAATTCCCGGGAAACACAGGTGACCTGAAAGTATTGGTTTGATTAATTTACAAAGTAGAGAGATAGATAAAACGAAAAAGTAATCGAACTTGAGAAGTTCCGCTTAAAAGACAACACATCACTAAAAAATATCACCCCTTATCTCGAAGTGTAGTGGTAAAAAAAAATATGGTCGTATTATATTGTGTTCAGTATGAAAATATATTCATATTTATTTAACGGGTGACCAAAAAAACGCTGTCGTATCATAATTTACCAAATAAAAAGAGAATAAACCAAAAAAAATGCAAAATGGCCTTAACTGTTTCCAAACAAATTTATAATGTCATAATTAAAACATTTAAGAAAATTTTCAAAAACATTCTCTCAAAATTTGGGCAAAATTTTAACTATCTTTCCAAAATTATTTACTATTTCTAAAACCACGTTGCCTCATTGGCATGACCTTAAAATAACCGAACTGAAAAAATCTGGAGCGGTTAAATCCTTGGATCTTGACAGCCAGCAGATGTCACCAATTCTTGATATTAATTGGTCTGGAATCGTTCCCCTCCAAACTTTAATAATAACATGGCAAAGTACTTTAAAACAAATTTGTGTCGTCCGAACTCGTGACTAGTCAAATAACTAACTGACGAACTTTCTAATTGTTCTATTTCGGTGTAATGAATAAAGCACGGCTGTTGACAAATATCCAGTGAACCCACTAAAAAGACCGAGTATATAGAATAGTAATATTCATAGGAAAAATAACATACTTTATAATTTAATAATATTTTCGAATATAAATAAACCAAACTTACTAACTACCTATCATATTGGCGCAATATTCACACAGTATATTGGAGATTGGAGAGGACAGCATTGCTTGCTTCGTTAAAACGAGACGATACTCTAAAGTAAAGCCAGAATCTCTCTAGCCCTGGTGTATTGGGAAGACCTGCGGTTGAATTTGGCCTGTCAAATGTTTAAAATAATGTGTGAATCTTAACGGCAAAAGTAATAAACTCGATAAAAAAAATAATCAAGCAAGCTTCAAGGCACACCTAGAAAACATGGGGTTTATTTTAATTATTTATGATGAACGTGTTACTAAATTCTCAAAGGTTTCTAGAGGGACCCTTCGGGAAGTTACTAATTCATCGTCTAGAAAAATAAAATCTAGTGCGTATCACTAATTTTAAAGTGAAAAACGTTTTATAAAATTTTCGATCCGTTTTACATGAAATATTTTAATAGTAAGGTCCTGTTTTTATTAATTTTAAATATAAATAACTTACATCCCCAGGGATCCTTTTAGAAATATTTCAGGTTTTAGTAATATTTTTATCAGAAATGATTAAAATTTGAGCGTCGAGTAAACCCCCGTTATTAGAGTCCTAAGTCTTATTTAGTATATTTTGACATATATTGCTGGCTTGAAACATGAATATAGATATTATTCAACTATATATTTTTTTTGATTGCTTGCTTTATTAATATTCTGCCTATATGGGAAGTATTTTTTCTTCATTAATATTATGTCAGTTCTTAAAATATTCTGTGTAATCTGGCTCATTATAATGATTGCTATATTAATATTCTATCTTTTCTGGCACATATTGCTTGTTTCATTATTATTTTGTATTTTCTTGTACATATTGCTACGTTCCTTGCATCGTTTTTGTACTAGTATGTAGGTACCTACAATATAAAAACAAGATAATAGAAAATTAGTGCAACGAGGAATTAGTAGGTAGCAATTTTTACCCTAAAACATTTATATATTAAAATAATTTTTTTTACATAAAAAGGGTACATAGTGATTTGTTTTGGATCTAATGAAAATATATTACAACGTTTTTTTTGACCGCCCGGTACTACAAAAGTGGTAAAATATGGTTGAATATTACTCAGAAACAAGCGTTCATAAGTATGATGAAGGGGTGTTAAATTGTACGTGAAATTAAGAAATTTCTTTAGAGTGGGAACACCAGAATGAAATTTAAAAATGTTGTAAAGCGCTCCGCCGCAAATACATTATTCACGCAAAGTATGCTTTTCTACGTCTCGCCTCCAGTCGGAATGGAAAATCGGCATAACTGAAGCTCTACTAGAAAATCACTAGAAGCAAAATGGGGAAAATGAGGATGTTAGTTGGGAGGTCACCACTTATTTGGTTGATGTGACCTTGGATTTTGCATTTTCAACATCATTTTGATTTTCAAGTAACGGAGAAAGTTCAAGGCTTTAAAATAAATTGTGTTTTTGCTTATTGGACAGTCAAATAAGAATTTCGGGTCAGAATAATTTCTACAAAGGAAATTTTTTGTAAGCAATTACGTTTGATATTAAAATACATGTGTTTAGGCCCAATATACGCCCAAAACAGCATTTTACGTAAAAATGGCAAACGAAATCGTATGTATCAATTTACACAGGAGAATATCTATCTGCACATATTTTAGAAATAATAATAATGAATGAAGATGTAATAACAAAGTTGGAACGAAATAAATATAAAGAATAAACAACAAATAATATAGCTAACGTAGTACAATTATTGATATTAAAAGCATAATGAGAATATAATTAAATATGAATCTAATTGAAATACTGACGTAATAGTAAAATAACAGGCTAGGTTTGTAAGAGTTTAACCATTTCATATTTGAATTTCAGTAATCCTGATTTAATAATACCCACAGAAAAAATATTTATATATTACCAATTACCTGTATGAACTAGTAATACCCTCTACTCACGATCCGATTTGATGTACATACAGCTTGCTAAACAGCAAGGTTGGGGTTTTCAAATTGGATGGTGAGTAGGCACAACCGCCAACCGAATTATAATTATTCCCTTTGTCGGGCAGTCGGAATAACAATAATTCGGATGGCGGTCAACATGCTGTCCAGCAAGTTGTACAGCAAATCGGATCGTGAGTAGAGGGTATACGAGTTATACTGAAGGCCAGTGTTCACCAAAATTGGTTTGTCATTATTGGGCTCTCAGTCAGAGTATGAAAAATAAATGTTTTTATGTTTTGCAATAATAATAATACTTGGAACAACTATATGCATCTCTGCATATCATCATTTTTTCCTGCATCCCCCACCCAACCCAATTACCTGTCACTGTCTGACAGTTTGACGATTGTAACAATTTATTGATTCTTCGACTTCGTAAAAAAATTGGTAAAAAGAATATTTAGCCTTTTACAATCTAGACTATTACGGAAACCTTGTGCAGTGAAACAAAAATAATGTGAATAACCAAAAATATATAAGTGTCATTAATATATTAGGTGAAGGGAGATCGTAAGTTTTTCTTGTGGAGGTTTTTGTTAAATCGTAAAAGTCGCATTTCTGAAATTTAATAGCTTACATCAAGACTTAGCTGCTTTATTTATTTATTTAAACGCCATAAAATGGCTTTTACAATAGAATAATACAATGGGGAATAAACATACAGTGGTACACAAGATAATATAAGTAATAAATTACAGAACAAATAATGTGTACACAAAAATACTATTGCATACAAATACAGTTGTTAATAGAAGTGCAGTGAGACCAAATATATTAGAAGAACGAGATATGCTATGTTGGCCGCCGTACCGTAGGCGGAGTACTACCTAATTAGGGTACTTTGAACGGTATCGGGACGTGTACGCACAGAAATCTGTTCTATGTATTAGTGCGGATACCTTAGCGGAAGCAAAGGTGTGCAGTAGTATTGGTGAACAAAACCGGCGACACTCGGCAAAACAATTCCACACAGTATGAACTGCTCATAGCACATCTCGTTCTTCTAATATCTTTGAGTGAGACAATACATAATTTTTAAAAAAATATCTACCAGTGTAATAATAGTTGAATGAATACTAGGTTTGCATAAGACCTGACATAAATCGAGGTATGAGGTGTTTATGATAATAGATAGTAATTAATATAAAATAAATTCTATAAACGTATAGAATTTTATAATAACAGAGAATATTTGAATTGAACAGAATATCAATATGTATAAAAAAGTGACTTGTTTACATGTATAATCTAGGAAAATATTATAATAGAGTAATTAGTAGTGAGTTTATTGTTACCTTTAAAATAAATTCTACTTGGAATAGCTGGGCAGGTATCGCAATTTGGCTTTGATAATTACCTCATTGCAGCATAAAATTAATTTACTCTACCTGATATAAAAATTTTGCGGTGATCCTATTGTTTTACATTGAAATGCCTAAAGCCACCAAACACTTATAAATACCGAAAATCTTTATAAATCAATTAAAATTCATTGGCCTGTTTCTGCGCCATTTACGCACAGATCATACACGCTAGAGATGATCATTCTGTTCAGTGAGGTTTAATATGAATGGACTCATATCAAAGTGCATCCGGTGTGAATTATAATCAAATAGCGCTGTACACACGTAATATGACCATTATAATAATACACCGTCATTCGATTTCTACTTCAATAGTAGAAGTATTTCATGCACCCAATTCCCTGTAATATGAATTTCCAGTGCATCGCTCACAGAGCTGCATCTGAATGCGATATTACCATGGCGGATCCGGAGTGTAAATTATATTTATTTTCGGGATACGCGATACAGATCCCGCCTCAGTCGACGTATTGCAATATTTTCATTTCGGTTACGACTGTATATAGCTCAACCAGTAAGAGCTTTGATGTAAATGTTTTTAATTTTCCGGAATATGTGAAAATGGTCTTATCGTGATGTAAGTCGTATTAGATTTTGTAGCAGCTCTGGGTTTAGATCATATTTCGTAAAAGAATAAATTCTTTAATGTATCCTGAATATTTTATGACTACTGGGCTTTGCCTCTACAGAGAGATTTAGATAATTTTCCTTTTATTTTAAACACCGAGTTTACGAAATTTCATCAAGAAGCATAAAAATTCTGCTTCAAGGGGAGGTGATTTCGCCATATCTCTCAGTTAAATGTGAATAATTCCATCAATCTCTGAATAATACTGTAGTTTTGTTAAATCAAACCTAAACCCGGTCCATTATGTATACAAATAGAGATAGACAGAATATTATAGATATTAGTATAATTAATTTCCAAAATCTTGAATCAGGAATTTTTAGCGATTGATTCTTAAAACGACTTTCTAGAGACTAACGAATTTAGGAAAAAGAAAACCGATGTAATTAGGTTTATTTTTCAGTTTACAACTGAGGTATTCTACCGCATCAGCAATTACTTCATTATTTGTTATTTATATGCAGGAATACGTTATGCTACTGTATTTTGAAAAAAAAATCATAAAATCTGAATTAGCTAAAATTTTCATAATTTTTAATGGTGAGTCCCACTAGTTTTTTGTTGGCAGAATAATCCTAAAAGTACGGCAGTATATTGGGGCAGAGAGCAAATACATTTTCCTTCCCTAAAATCTTTCGGATAAGGGAAATTCTCGCTCTGGGAAAGAAATGGAGCAAATGGGTAAGCGAGTGGAGTCTTTAAAGAGAGGGTTGGTATTTTTTCTAGTATTTTCAGCATGTCTAGCTTTCACGTTACATACGCTATCTTTCATACCACAGTATATCTGCCTTTTTTTGTACGAATAATATGTTTATATAAATTCACAGCAGGATTGTGTAGGGACTTTTTTCCGACGTTCGCGTGCTTTCAAAGCAAAATGATTTTGGTTATTCTTTTTTCTCTCGAAAAGGTGAATATTTTTTCTGGCATAATTTCTTTGTTGCTCTTTGCCGTAATTATAAATTTTAAAGTCTTTTCATTTATGACTAGTCTAGGCAGTAGGAATGAGATTTTAAAAATGATCTGTAACGAAAACGAGAAATTATGTTGATGAAGTTTTATTTTATGAAACAGCATAATATTTTTAAAGGTCATGAACCAATGGAACTATGGCATCCTTATGAACAACGTTTGAATAAAAAAATAGGTTAGAAACAAACTGGGAATTGTTCAGCAATGTACAAGTACACGAACACTTTAATACAAGACAACATAATAAATTGTACACAAATACATTAACGACTGAAAGTGGCAAAAGAAGTATAGGTCATTAGGTTAAACACATAAAATTACCTTACTGAAGGTCTGAAATTTTGAGAAACGAATAAATAACTTTAATTATGATAGTAAATATTTATATTTGTTTGATTTTCAATCTTTTTGATAAGTTAACAATATAATGTACTTCAATATGGAATAATTTTGAGATAAGATACTATGTATTATTGTTATTTATTTGTATATTATATAGCTTTGAATTATGTAGTTAGTACATTAGAAAGCAAAATATTTGTATATATCATCTACAAAAATAAAAAATGTTTGTCATCTTTTAGTCATTTGATTTATCAAATAATGTACTGACGAATCATTTTGAAGAGGACATGTTTTAATGTAGGTACTTCTGCGCCCTGATAGAATCAAAATGTTAAAAACACTTTATATAAGTTGCCTCTTATCCCTAAAATGCCCAAAGATACTGGTTGCATTAATAAGTATACGAGTAAATATATGTACTTTTGGGTTAACTGAAAGATATACATAGGTATATACATATACCTCTAACCTAATGAATCGCTTTGCACTTTACATATTTTATATTTTCGTAGAAAGCAATCACTTTGTGGTTTAACATTTTAATGAAATAAAACAATATTTTTTGTTTAAAACCACGAATTTTTATTAATTTTAAGATCGACCGGTTTCGCTTCACTCGAGAATCGTCAGGGTACAAAATTAAACTAGTTTAATTTTTTACCCTGACGATGCTCGAGTGAAGCGAAACCGGTCGGTCTTAAAATTAATAAAAATTCGTGGTTTTAAACAAAAAAAAAATTTTTATTTCATTACATATTTTATTTTATTGGTACAGTTTAGATTTTAGAATTTGTAGAATAAGGAAAATACGAAATAAATGTCGTTCCTACTCGATCGACATTTGGCGAGGTTTTTAGTGCAGTAGACTCCAGTCTCTGGAAAGGAAAGTAAAATCTCAGTCAAACCAAGTATATATATATATATATATATATATATATATATATATATATATATATATATATATATATATATTTTTTTTTTTTTTAAATTTAAATAGGCATTTTTTAATAAACGTATTTTTTTTAAACTTTGTTTGTTACTGCTTCATTTTTATTTATCAATTCAGTCTCCAGACAGCATTGCAGAATGAAGGGTCTCTTTTAACTTTCAGAAACAGATAAAAATGGAGTTCCGCAGGGAACTGTTCTTGGCCTGATTTTATTCTTAATTTATATTAATGATTTAATTAATTTTGTAATCCCTTGTAAAATTGTTTCCTACGCCGACGACACGGCAATAATAGTGAATGGTAATAATTGGACAGAAACTTTTTCGAAAGCAACTGAATGTATTTCACTTGTTTCAACAGGGTTAAAATACAACAAGCTTGTTTTAAACTACAGCAAAACATTTAACCAAACCTAAAGACAACCTTAAAATAAGAATCCATAATACAAGTTGCAATCAAGAAATGTACTTCCTGTGCAACGAACTCGCTAATGTCGAAAATATAAAATATTTAGGAGTATCAATAGATATAAATCTTAATTGGAAATCACATCAAATCAAATTACTACTAAACTAAGATATCTAACCTACATATTTTATAGACTTAAGGAAATTTTAAACATTGAAAAATTGAAAATGATCTCCTTTCCATGGTGCAATCTTCAATCACTTATGGCACAATAGGATGGGGTGGTGCAGCTGATACATTTAAAAACACATAATCAAAGTTATGTATAACAAAAATAAAACATTCTCGACCGATTGTATAATGTACAAAAAATCTAAGTTATTTAATATTCGTAAATTATTTATATTGCAAACAATGAAATATGTATTTAAAAACAAAAATAATTTAAAAATAAACGAAAAAAAATGAGCAAAAGAACAAATAATATATTTTACACCCCCCAAACCAATACTTAATTAATGCAGATGTATAGCAGTTTCATTGGTATACTCGTATATTTAACCTTCTACCACTACAAACTCAAATGATAAAATATATAAGAGAGGTAAAATTATGGCTGAATGACGCAGATATTGAAACGCTTTTCCTATAAATTTATCTATCCTTCTAGAACTCACTTGCTGTAACTTTCTTAACTGTAGTACATTATGTTTTCTCTTTAATTTTTATAATAACTAAAAAAAACTTATTCTCTTATTCTACTTATGTATTTTATACTTTAGGTACTTGGAAATGTAGTAATCGTTTTTATATTACCCACACTCAGGCAGTGCCTTAGTGGGTTTTCATTTCTTGTTTATACTTTTTGTTATTATTTATTATCTGTGTAAAGAAATGAGAATAAATAAAGTAAAACAAAAACAAAAAAACTCCTTAGCCATATTCTGTCTATTTTCTGAGTATTTCCGTTTTATAATAAATTCAAACAAAAGGAATATTAATGAACGTATCCGAAACCAAAAACTGTTTTTGAAAGGTGATAAAATACTCTCTAATAGTATATATCTTAATATATAAAAATTACGTGTCACTGTGTTCGTAAACGCTAATCTCCGAAACCGTCCAACCGAGACCAATGAAATTTTGTGAATGTATTTTGTGTATGGTTGGTTCCAGCTTGAAACATAGGACAGTTTTATACCCGACAGGTGGCGCTGTTGTCGAGATCCAAAATTTTGTTTTAAATTTTTTCAACGAATTTTGTTTTGTTTTTCTTTCAGCTTTATACAACCATACATACCATTTAAAAAATACACACAACCACATATTTAAACTTCTCTGCACCCCGATTTTTATAGGATAGAAGGGAAGTAATTTGTTTTTAAGTTTTGTATTAACATTTAATTTTTATTCATTATCAATTATTTTAGTAATTTTATTTATCACACTTGAATACGCGTATATAATTTATTACACTTGATTAACAGCGGCAGCATAGACAGCCAAAACGGTCTACATAAAATGAGGTCTATATACAATACATAGAAGGCGGTCTGTTATAAATGAATATAAATATAAATGAGAATATATATATAATTATTTATATATAAATAGAAATATTTTTAATGTTTTTTAAATTTTAAAATTTTGAATGCAAATTCTAAAAATTGCTCGCTTTACGTTTTTTACGACAAAATTAATTAAAAAAACATTCTTATTTTATTAGACAAATGTATTATAAATGTTATGGTCCCTTTTTGCCATTTTATATAAAAATATTTAGTAAAAAAAATCACGTCAAAGTCTCATAAGTTTTCTTAAAACTGCGGTCGGTACTCATGAAGGTGCACGTTTTAATTTTTCTGTGGTTCTAGATTCGAATATAAAGCGTGGTGTTTTCTGTTTCTAACACAGTTCAGATCATATTTCTAACTACAACAGTAAGGAAGATAACGATTTCCGTGAGACCAAATGAGTTGTTCCTAAAAACGTACAAATTAGCCTGAATAGATAAAATGATTTACCAGTACCTAAATATATCATATTTAAGTTTTACCAGTACCTAAAAATATCATAAATACAAATACAAGTTTTACCACTACCGAAATATATCATAAATACATATATAAATTGTTTGGTATTTTTTAATTAATTAAATCGTATTGCTACTTGTGCTTATCAACCATTTACTGACATTGTTATTTTCAGCAAACTATATGTGACCACACTATTACAACATCAACATTGTGGCATAACAGCAAAAAATGTAGGCAGTGTTTGCACCAAAACGCTTGCTAAACATTTCCATTGTCTGGAGACTGACCTTATGGAAATATTATGTTAAGGTAACGCAAAAACCTTTGACTTATAAGTTCAAATATTAATAATATTACGAAATGTTTTCTTAGCTATTTTTGTAATCATATCTCCATTGCATCAAAGGAAAACATTAAAAGTTAAAGCACTTATTGAATAAATCAAACAAACGTAATAATCCATATTAGCAACTACTTAAATTAAGAGAAAATATAGCGAAGATATATTAACTGTAAGTTTGGTCTGCCTCATAGAGAATACATCAATAGAAACTATAAATTACAACCACTTGATGAAAGAATCAACATAATTAAAACTCTCAGATAGAGGACTTGTTTCCAACTTGTCCAAATTCTTAATAGAATTAAAGACAGTCCTAATTTACTAAACCTAATAAAATTCAACATACCAACTGGAACTACTCGAACGAAAATAATTTTTGATTGGAACAACAATAAAAACCATACGGAGAAAACTGACTGATATTGACAATTTATTGAAAATCTCTTAAAATTATTCGTAATCCAGTTGAAAGCGGGATTACAGGCCTTTAATGAATGAGTTGATAGGTTTCCTAATAAACTTTCTTTAAAACACGAATGTGTCGTAAATGTGTTCATAAAAAATCTAATATTTTAGCATTTAATCTCAGTATATTAGGTATGTACTAAAAATTAAATAGAAAACGGCCGGCAATCCCGTTTTTAAACGGATTTTAATAAATCAGCAATACTCATTTTTCTCCTTAATTCTCCAAAATTGAGTCACTTACGAGTAGATAGTCTTTTGCATTGCATGCAGTTGGCGATAATTTTGCAGAAATAGAAGTTGTGTTCAACTGTATGGAATATAGTTAGAAGAAGGCTATAATAACATATCTCATTCATAATAATAATAATTAAGGGTATCATCATACTCTTCTTCTGCATGTGTTCTATAGATGTATATAATTGATAGCAAATATTGCTTCACTATCACCGTTCCACTAAATTATAAAAGCCATTTAGCGCGTATAATATAAACAAATAAATAAAATACACGAATTAGCTGTTTTCACAAAATTATTTATTCCTCAGTGTGGAACGGAAGAAAAAATATTATTTCACCCATTTTTTTTACATAAGTTTTACTAATCTCAGTAAAGATTTTGTACGTATAGTATAAAAGACACTAATTTCAATTATAGGTCTGTCTGTGAGTGCTTGTAAGTCTGATAATATTTTAAGCGAAAATTATTTTACTGTCGATTTCAAAAATAGAACTAATGTGTTAAGAAATCAAACTAGCGATACTCTTTTTTGACCAGAAAAATGTTTTTATTCCATATTTGAATTCTTAGGGTTGACCTTCTCCAAAGATTTCGAAATTTTTCAACGGTCTGCGCTATATATCATTTTCAAAAAAGCTTCATTTTCTAGATTAACTTACATAATATCCCGTAATTTATTATTATATTTAAAAGCCTGTAAAAAACGTCTTAGAACCAGGCAGGATGTAATTTCCAAATTTCTCAAGGACAAACAATTAATAATGAATTCAAGAATTATTGCCATCCCGTTTTCGGGTACTTGTCACGTCGAGTGTCTATTCTGAGGATAATTGCTTTGATATTAGGGTGGAATTTTGATTTGAGGTTCAAACCATTAATTGGCTTCGTCAATTTGACTCTCAGATGTTGAAGATTTTCGGTGCTACACATTATTCTACGCAGTGTCAAGCTCCATTGCTGATTGTGGCATATTTATTTAATTGATTATTCGCAGTACGGACTAATATATTCGTTTTATAAGGTACTTTTGGAAATAACTACTTATTAGATGTGTCAATTTAATTAGTATTTTTGTTGTTTACTTTAACATAAGCGATTTTGAAAGGGATTATTAGGGAGACTTATTTGGATTTTTTTTTCTTTATTATTATCTAAGCTTTTGTAATTTGTCAGCGGGAACATATTGTTCTTTCGTATGGTGGAGGGGTCAGAGGGGGACATCTAGGTCTTCAAGCCATACTAGGGACTCAGGCGTCGCCATGTGAACCTCACCAACCCTGCGGGGAATGAATAGAGCGGACGTTCTTTGACCACTTGTTCGGTGGTCTGCACCGCACTACCTTCACACATCCCCGACTCTTTAAGGCCTCATCTGTGCATCATGTGGGCACAGCGGCTATGGGAGCACCTTAACCTATTGATGGCGGAGCAGGTTTTGCGAGGCAATGAGAACCCAGGCTGTCTCTCGGTGGGATCCTATATGAGATGGGCATTTCCCACGTTGGCCGTTTGCCACTCAAGTTTCCACCTATCTTTTGGGGTGAGAGGTAATCGAAGGACCCTTTCTCCTTCCGCCCAGAAGGGCTTTTGGGACTTCAAAATATTTTCAATACATATAGGTACGTTACATTATATACTTACATCAAATTGCATACTTGAACGATACCTAAATAATACAAAATAAAATTATAAAAAAATTCTTCAATTATAACCCATATTTCCTGACGTAAAAACTATATAACGAAATTAACGCGTTAAAACTAGAAAAATGAACGAATTTAAGATAACGTACAAACTTAAATAAAATATATACGTAAATCAATATGATAAATTATAAAAGATAAGACTGAAAGTGGTAAAAAAATAATAGGCCGTGAGGGTACACAAAATTATAATCTAATTCCCGATTGGATGAAAACGGAATAAATATTTTCAACTCTTTTCACCCTTAAGATAAATTAACAACATTATAATGTTCTCACAAATGGAATAATTTTTGAATTGCGTAACATAAAAATATTATTTTATATTCTTATAATTTAAAATAAACTAGTGAACCAATGCTAATGTCTTTCTCAGGCGTCTCCTTACTTTGTTCATCATTCACTACTGTATACCATGATGTTACTGTGAAAAGACTACATTACATCGACTTTAATTCGACACCGAATATTATTTCGGTGCAGAGATTTGATTATTCAAACCACTAGATTCAACTTCATCTACTATTTAAACCACTATTAAAAAGCTCCTGGCACTAATAAAAAACTTGGAAATTTTCAACGATATCGGTCGACCACTTTTTGAGTTTTGAGCACAAATATAAGCAGCTTGATTTTTTTATATAAAAAAAATAAATAATGCTTAAATTAAAAAAAAATAACCGCAAAGTCGGTGTGTGGGTATCGGAGTAATTATAAATATTATGATTTTCAACTCTATTTCTATTAAATAATAACATTCGCAGTTAATAATACCGTTAATCATGTAAGAAATGTTTAGACAACAGCTTCAGAAATCGTTTGCTTTGGTGCATAAAGATGCGCGATGAACGATGACCAGAACGTTGGTCACCACCTTAAAGAAGTTTTCTTTATAACTGGATCATTTTAAACTTAAAATTATGTTCTTACACTAACCAAAAATAATTGTTGTCTATCAGCAATACCTTATATATATGGCACTCGTAATTATTGGGTATGCAAGGCATAAGGAAGTGAGTAGGGAAAGTAGTTGAGAGATGTGAAAAATGGGACGTTGTTTTGATTTTAATAAAAAAATTCTTTATTAACTATTTCTAAGAATATCATTGAAAATATATCTTAGTCCTTAAAAACAACATTGTTTCGCTTTTGAATTTGACGATATAATTTTTTTCCGTGTAATAGAACTGTCAAAAACGTAAGCTTGATCTCTCATTTTGACATTTGAAATGTTAAATGTTATGACAGACGTCTCGCATTTGTGTGACAAGCAACACTTGTCCCAAACAAATAAATGTTGTTCTTCTAGTAATAGAAATGTTTGAAAGTTCACATAATCGTACAGAGAGCCGGAACAGATCGATCCATTGGATAATTTATTCTATAGGTTAAGTCATAGGGAAAATGATATTCAAGAAGCATTAGGATTTTAGTGGCCAGGTATTCATACAGAATATACAAAAAATTGTTTATTAAATTAGAGTTTCTAAAATAACACACAAAATATATACATATAAATTATAATAAGCAATATTCGTATATATATAGACGGGAATCGAACCTGCACCTTCGTAAGGTGGACAGAACCACTGTGCTACGTGGGCTTATTTTTAACCCCCAAATATTTCAATTATCACTAGTTTTTTATTCAACAATTATTGCTTTTTGATTTTTTTCAATTCCCATCGTTATTCTTCCCGTCGGCAGCATTCATTTTTTCTTTTAAGATTTTTATGTTTATATTTGTGTTTCAGGCTAATAATTATTTCTTATAATCATATGTTATCCTTTGTGCTTTGCACCCTTATCTTGTAAACACAAGTTTAACATTAATAAAACATTTTTTTTTGTTAATTTGGCTGCATATTTTGACTAAAATATATGGGTACCTACATTCAATTAAAATCTACCATTCCCACAAAACTGCTTGTTTCTCACTGACATGAAAATATTGTTTATTTGAACTATGAAAATTGAGAGGCGCGTAAATTATTTGAAAACCGACAAACAATTATTTTCATTGTGGACGCATTTTTGGAGGCATTTTCCCGTGAAAATATGAGGGATGTTTTAAACAATAACATGGTGATAAAATATACGCAGCAATATGCCCAATTCTCTTTTACGAGAAACGTAAAAAAGAAACTAACATAAAATAGTTCATGAATATAGCTATATACATCGCTAATCCAGCCAAAGAGGGTTGTTTATTTGTTGTATAAACCTGAAATAATAATAACTTCTCATGGAATTTCGGAAATTATAGGAATTTTAAATGTTCTATATATTTATTCATTTTGAAGATATCGTAAAACAAGTACCTTTTTAAAAACTAAAAAAACTTCGATTTTTGTTTTTAAAATGTAATATTTTAATTTTATACACGATAAAAATATTTAAAAAAAACTCAATACAAACATTTTTAACCAGAATGTCAAAAAGCTTCACCGAATTAAAAATTAAAAAAACACAGCCCTTTTATTTAGGAAATTTGCAATCAAACTGTCACATTGACACAACTGATACAAATAATATTTCTGAACCTAACTTTTTCCGATAACATGAAACTTAAATCACAAAATGACATTATTAATGGTTTAAAACTGACTAAAAAACACAAATTATAGTAATAAATTGAATTAAATAATATAATGGTGAATAGGTCATTAGAATAAAAAACATGAACAAAAACATGCCATGAATCACACATCTCAAACCACAAACCAAAACTGTCATATTAATCGTATTGTCGGGAAAATGTGGCAGTCTGCGCATGCGCCAGTCTGCCAAAACTCATCGTCGCTAGACATTTTTTATTATTAATAATTCGAATTAGATATTTTACAGTCTTTGTACAATATTTAACAAAAACACCGGTTAACGGTTGTGAATTATTTTTTGATTAGGAAGGCTGATATATAAACCACTGAACTGAAAATCTTTCAACGGTGATCTAAACCGACTTGAAAGAAAACTGATCTCACTGATCTAAATAAATTATTTTGACTCCTAAAACACTCGAAAAGTGTATGAAATAAGGCTTTTTGAGAATTTGTGCTGACATCTAAAAGATTTTTTTTGTTAGGTTATGAAAAAAAAATGTAACGTGAAATCAAAATTTCATTTACATATTTTACTTAAAATAATGTCAGAAATCATTGGTTAAAGTGAGTCAGGTACGTCTATTAATACCCTGTATACAAAGTATGCATCTGCCATGGTGATAGACATTGCAAGGCTGTCTGAAACATTGACTCAAAAAGGATTGAGATGATCGTTCTATATCTTTCCAGGGAGTCCTAGAAATCTTCCTCCCCCAAATACATGATCGAAACAATAAAAAAATCTTTATCATTTCATTATTCTTATCATCACGCATATAGATCTGGCATTCTTTTTGGATTTTTACCAAATTTTTACCAAATGTGATTTATCCACATACACGTCACAGAATTTTCAATACTTCTGCATTTTGATTTTGTCATTCCTCTGCTAGTTTCATGCCTTCATGTTTTATGTTATTTAAAATAGAACATTACTTAAACCTTTGTACAATTTTAGTACCGTCAAGAATGCAATGTAATGTTAATAATGAAAACATCGTGCTTTATTAAAAAAAGGTTCGCAAAAGTTATCAACGATCGCATAAAATTCTCAAGTGATGTTATATTACCAAGAATTAAAATAATCACGCGAACTTTAACTTTACCTTTGTACTTTTAACCACGTTAGTGGCTTGCAAAAAAATTACACTGGTTAAAATTCAACACGATATGTTTACTGCCAACCGCATATGAGAAAATGCAGAATGTTATGTGATGTGGGGGAAAAATATTCTAACGATCATAAACGTTATTGGATTTCCTTGCATATTTTTTCATGGCTTTACATGACAAAAAGGCTTTATGTTAACTTAATTATGCAAGTCTTACCCCACAACCTCATGATTACAGTGCAATTTTTTCAATTCTTTGTCAAAGCCCAGAGGTCGCGGGTTCAAAATCAAATTGTTGGTTTTGATGTTATAAGGTTTCTTCACGTAGGTACTAGTTTACACCACCAGAATTACATGGTGACGAACTTACACAATACTATACAATATATGCAAGGATGAAAGTACACATGGAGATAATTACGCATACTTAAATTTAAAAAAGATTACTACTGGAATTAAACAAGTCTAACAAATTGTAAAAGTTATCAATTTTAGTGTGTTTTTAATGTGTACTAAATAAAATTCAAATTGATGAATTTAAATAAAATTTAGGTTCAATTAGGTTATTTTTTTTTAAAATCCAATGGGTTAATTATCTCCATGTGTGATTTCGTCTGTGTGTAATTCAGGCACATATATATTTGTACGTGAAATTCACGCCTGTGTAATTTCGTCATGTAACCTTTTATAGGCGTCTACCTATAAAATATGTACATAGGGTGTTAAGGGGCGTACTTGTTTACAGTGATTCCTGACATTATTTGGAGTAAAAATGTAAAGGAAATTTTGGTCTCAGGTAACTTTTTATGTTTGTTTAAGGTCAAGTACGTCCCTTAACATCCTGTATGATACTAAAATAATCCTATATTTATGATGATAACGGATACGCAGAAAAGCCTCTTTCAGAGAGGAATTCTTGAGTGCTATCCAATTTATTGGTAGCATTCTGATTTCGTTATCAGAATATGTCACGCTCACGTATGCTCACGCAACTGCAAAAGGGGATACATCTCACGACATTTTATTCAATGTCTTCTTTGACGATCCGCTAATATTGTTTATATTTAAAATAATAGCCCCAAAGCATGGTCTGCTCAATCATCCTCTATAAAATCGTGTAATTTCTTGTACCTGTACTAAACTGGTAGGAAAATGTCAAAGTAAGGCGTTTAGCACCTAACGTTCAATGGGATGGCAGTGCGCGAGCTCTCGTGTCATAAAAGTCTCGGCGCCAAAAATTTTACTGCCTTCTGAATAAGGCCTCAAGGTAAAGTATACGCGGATCATTACATAGCGGTGAAGGAGGAAACCATATGTTTCCTTATAACACCGTCAAGAAAGTGGTGGGGTCCCTTCCAATGAATCATTACATTGTTGGAACAAAAATTATCTGTAAAGAAGTTGGTATTTGTGAGAGTAACCAATATTTCAGAGGATAGCTCATTCCATAGACGAATATATAAAAGAAACTATGGAAGAAATGAAAGGATATTGGATGGAGTTTAGCTGTGGGTGGAATTTTTAAGTTTATTTCGTCACTTGTTTCGTCTTTTGTCGGAAAAAAGGTTACTACCATAGCGTTAATGTATATTTAAATAATTTTTCATCACGAGTGTTTTAGAAAAAATAATATTTCTTGCCATATCAATGAATGCGGGTAAGAAAGGCTTAAGTCCAAAAACATAATGAATTTAGTGTTGAAAAATAAACTAACGAAATTCAACAATTTTTTTTCGCTGGCGCAGTCACTTCTGCACAAAATAAGGTTAGAAACCTTATATTATCAGTTCCATAATTACATAGAGTTTTTTTCACGTTGTTTTGATAGCTCTTGGAATTGCAATCCAGGGCAGCGAGTTTTGTACTTGTTGACAGAATGAATGGAAAGACAAAAAAAAACTTAAAATGGTACTGTAGTGAGGGTGCCACGAGAATATTGAACAGGCCTATCTCGATTATGGTTATAGTTCTTGTCCGTTCAGATAAATTCACCGCGAATTGCTTTACTTTTGCGCGCAATGCGGCTTTGAACGTATCACTTGAAATTTGTTACACGAAAGAAAAGTTCACACAATTCTTTTCCTGGTGACAAAATGATCGGACTGGTGGAGACGTGGGGAGTGAAAATAACCAAACGACATTACAATGTACCTAAACCTCGTACTACATCAGCACAAAGACAATTCACCTGCCTAGCTCCCAAAACCTTCAACCTTCTCCCTGATATCCTAAAAATGAATTTCAACTCCATCTTTTCAAAACACCAATAACTGTATGGATCCATACATCTACAATACATTTCAATTACAACATACATTCTTCACTTTAACCCCCTAATCTCCATCTCTGACATTCCTCAATTGACTTAATTCATCAATAAACTAATAATAATCAGCTACACCCGAACTCGCGTTTGTATCCTAAATTTAATAATAAAGGGCCTATTTTATTTTTTATTATTTATCCCACCAGCGTACCTTTTTTACGATACGGGAAACCATGAGAAAAAAAAATCTCTCACGACCTATGTCATCTTTGGGGATGCTGTGGAAGGGTATTTTTATGGAAAGAAAGGAGTGGAAGTTCTGGGAAGGAAAATGTATGAGTGGGTAGGAATCTGGGGGTCAAAGTGACCAGGAGTTATAGACGTATGAATCCATCCCTGTCACCGCGGTGCAAGGCGGTGGGTAGAGAGAGTCCCGCTGGAGAGGTCAAAATGCTCCCTCAACCAGTCTCTTCCAATTTGGCCCACCACGCAGTTGGTGGGCAAACGCATCCACCGCCAAGACCAGACAAACTTCATACCCATGAACCTGGGCACCCCTTCTAAGTCACCAAACGTAGCGAACCACTTGGGGTGGCATGTGGTAAGGGTTTTAGTTATCCAAATAAATGGTTTCCAGTGCGGCGGTATCCATAACAGCATCCCAAATCGAAAAATACCTATATTTCAATAACAATGTAAGTACGTGATAATTTACGATTAAGGCAATGCACTACGTCGTGTAATATTTTAAATTGAGCCGCTATCAATAACAACCCTTACGTAGATGGCGATAAGGTTTAAATTCCCGCTTAACACCATCCGCATGTTGATTTATGCAAGAAAAAAACATGGCCAAAAAGTGCCTTTTATTTTATTTTGTGGATGTTCAGGCATAAATATTTTTTTTTTTTCGATCATTTTATAAATAACTTTTTTTGCCACATTATCCAATAAAATCGTAACCGAAAATGGGTTCGTAAGTAGGAAATTTTGAACTTTAAGGCAGTTTTCATAGGCCTTTACATTATTTTTTTTCTGGGCTTATAAAAAAACTTATCTAAAAAATACTCGATTGTTTCAAAGGCCAAGATGTATTCTACTCGCAGTATTTAATTAAAGCATCTGAAACATTTCTAGGCGACCAAATTTTCAAATCAAAAACACATGATTCTGCATTGCTACGTATGGCATCGCCTTAACGAAAAAAAATCTTTCCTTATAAACCTTGCAGTTTTTCATGGTCTATTTGTATAAGTGTTCTTCCTTACTTACAAAGTCGTGAAAAGTGTCTTAGACGTAACTTTCCTTCAGCAAAATGTTGGCATTTATCGCCGTGTTTTAAGCGCATGCATTACCCGTAAAGCCGGCGGCGCTGATTAATACGGACCCGGAAGTGTCACGGGACGCGTGGGGCTTGACGCGTGCTATCGCGATATCACGCGGTCGGTGTGACGTGACGTGGCGCGGGTCGGGCTTGATGTACATTGTATACTGTCAGATCTTTTCCGTCGCAAAATTGACATGTTTGTTTAGCGAGCCTTAATTTATTCGACACGCAAATAAAATACCTTACGAGGCATATCATGTCAATGGCATGGCAAGCCTAGGTACTGTATCTTCATAAATTATCATTTTTGATTTTAATGTGTAAATTTCTTTAGAAGAGTAAGTTTTAGGGATTCTTAATTTGAACCTGTGCAAATATGGGTTCTCCTTTGACAGCCTCTGGGGTTGAGTGGTCATGACCTACGTTACGGCTACGAATCCAGAGGTCACAGGTTTAAATCCCGGCGTGCGCAAGTAAATTTTTGTGTGATTTTCTTTTTTATTTTAAAGAAATTTTACATTGCATTTTACGCTCGGTCGCTGGTTGATAACACGTATTACTATTTTTTTGAGCTTTCGAGTCGACAACTCTACAAACTTCGCCAAATTAATGTCGATTGTGTAGGACCGACGTTTATTTTGTACAATAAATATGTCTGCGTATGTGTACTTGATTGCCACCAAAAGACGAGTAAATGCATTGTCATCGACAATGGTACCATCTAATAACTGCCGTGTTTCAGCTCTATCGGATCTCGGAAAGTGAGTTAATTTCCGCTTCCAAGATTTGCATTCAAAGAAAAATTCGAATAGATCATAGACATATGAATATTAGTAGACCTGCCCTAAGTGATTAAAAGCGTATTATCCCCACTCCCCATACCGGTTCAATTGAGCCGGCTGGGCTCGCATATGGCCTCAAGTGAAATTTGAAAACGTGACGTCATCACTCTTGTGCGAACTATGGTCGAGGCATCATCGGTTCATTTTACGAAATAACACGGCAAAATGTTGACTTCTACTATGAAAACTTGTAAAAATAGATGTGAAAAAGAGAATAAACCCAATTGTCGTATTACATTCCATAAGTAAGCATTATTTTACTTTATTTTCAGCTTATTCACACCGTATTACATGGATCAGTTTTAGAAACATATACTATCACATCACAATGTAGCGATTCTCAAGTGTGCTCATCGTTGTTTACTGGGGTAAGTAAATTATGAGACATTTGTAAAAGTGTCTTAACTAAATACTCTGAAACTAACTACGACTCTGAAAATAGAAGCTGCCTTACTTTGCCGAATTTGGACTTCGCAAATTAGTTCATAACGTGGCGAGTAATTTGCGCTCCCATGTAGAAATGTCTATTCATTCAAAAGCAGATTTTACTTTTAAGAACTAAATGGTGATATTATAATGCGAGATGCCTATTTACTGTCAGATTGATTTATTGACGAATCACAGTCAGCCTTACTCCCTTCGTTCTTCAACAGTTGATTTTACCCCTCGCCATAATCTTCTCGTCTATTAATTCCTATGTCTGTGGAATAGATGCATTTATAAATGACCGAATTTAATAAAGTGTTAATAGCTCAATTAGTAGAGACGCCAGTCCCGCTAAGGCTAGTTACAGGATTTTGGTTCGAGTCTCAGTTTGCAACCGTTACCTTTTTATTTTCTGTGTCTTTGTGCTTCATAATGTCTTTGATGATTATTGTAATACATTAGAGTCCTTTTAAATTTATCTCGATATTTTTTAGATCAAACTGAATTATTTTAATCACAAATAAATGTACACCTTCACTTGATATGACCAGGCACTTTTAACAGTAAAATACTCTAGATACAGGCCAGTTCCTGTGATTCTTTAGGAAAGGTGAAACCTTTGGTTGTTTTTGAGCAAGAGAGCGTTTTTAACGAAACCTCACCTTTTATAAATGACAAAGACAGTTGACAAACTTCAAATTCAAAAGTCAGCAATAAAGGAATTGTCCTTGCCGACGCGATTTAAATACAAAAAAATAGCAGAGGCGAAAACCTTTCATAAATACTATAACCTAACCTTCACAGGTGGCACTAATGGTATCTAATTGATCCAAAAATAATACAATTTTATCTTTTTAAATGTTTGCGTTTTAGTTTGTCAAAGGGTAATAATGTTTTTAAAATACCTACTTGAGACATCCAAATACATTATTCGTTATAAAAAAATAATTAGTATTTAAAAACAAACTCTTTTATGTCACAATATTACTTATGACAAAAAAAAAACATTTACTTTCTTTACCAAACTTTTTTTCCATCTTTTAAAGAATAATATACGATCATAAAAATGAGTTCCTTTTTTCTTTTAACAGATTGGTAGTGGTAATATTTGTGATACATGTGTCAGCTGTCAAATTGAGTGATATATTTAACAGTGGCATACGTCAGAAGGGAATATTTCAAAATGGACTGAAGTTTAGAATTTTACCAAAATCACAAAAGAGTAGTCACCTACAAAACTTTTTTTTTGTCACGATTTGAATTTATTAAAAATTGTATTTATTTTTTTCTGCCTTCTTTTAAAGTACTTTTATTGACACTTTACCTTGAAATAATGGTCCCCAAATGTACATAATATATTATAGCGACCTACTTCAAAGAAAAACAGAACTCCCTTTGAGTTGAACCATTTATTTTCTTCACACATTTCGCCAAGTGAACTTTGACTTTTAAAAAGTCAATCGACTCCATAGAATGTCAAGTTGAAGAAAAAAAATCAGCCTCTAAAAAACTAAGTTTTTAGCATAATACATCTATTTTAAAATGTCAACATTAAAAAAATGTGTTGACTGAGCCTCGACTGAACCTTCCTACCCAGGAAATGAAGTCGAGAACTCTACCAAATGCTGATCGGGTAGGACCGATATTTATTTCTTATGCTTACTGTTGTATTGTGATCCGATTTCAGAAAAATGCATATATGTCCGTGTTTGTGTACGTGATTGCATAAATTCATTACAGAAAACAAAATTGAAATCCAAAAAGATGTATTAAAAAAACAATATCCTTAACTAGCCTGTAGAAACTATTGTGAATATTTACAACAATTTGAAAGTCTCACTTGGAGGTCTGAGAGGAACATCTAGGTCAGTGAGCCAGTCTAAAGTTTCAGGCGCCACCCTGTGGAACTCATCTAACCCGCCGGGGAATCAATGCAGCGGGCATTCATACTTGCTCGGAGGTCTGCACCGCATAGCATTCACACATCGCTGACTCTGAGGCCCCACCTGAAACAAGAACATATGATATCTTTAAAAGCCATTCAGACATGAGCGATCGGAAAAGGGAGGATGAAGGCAGGAAGTATCTGAATCTTCAAATGTCGTAATAAATCAAGAGTTTGCCAAATAAATATCATACAACTCAAACATTAAGAGTTATTGATTGAGCAGTGCACAGTTTAGTAAGTGCATGCAAAATATCGCGGAATATTGCAGAATAATTCCCAGGCGTAATGCAGATGATTGTTTATTGCTGTATTTGGTTGCAGGGCTGGGGATGGAGAACCCCTAGGGGTGGCAGTGGGCCACTGGGGGGAGGGGGTGCAAGCGGCAGATAAATATGGATAAACTCGGCCATAAACAAAAATTTCCGATGCGGGTGCGAATGCAAATGGCCCCCTTACCGCGCTGCGCCATTCACTGTAGTAATATACTAAGAGATATTGATTGGGCTAGGCGTTTTTAGCTGGGGGTAGTGAATCATATGAATTGCGTTATTGCATATTAGAGAATGTGTCCGAAACTCGGCAGCGGGAAGTGGTTAAGGAATGATCAGCGAGTTATTCGTAATTAATTTAAAAATAATCATTATAACTACACGAAAAGATTTAAGTCGTAGATTTTAACCGTAAACCATAAAAATTTTAACCGTAGAGTCGCAGACAAGTCTTTCGCTAAATAACACGATTTTAAACAAGATTAGGTGCTTATTTGGATTTCTTCAGGGTTATTAAAAAATAACTTTTATGGTACGATAAAAACCATTGCGTTCGGTATAGTATCCGAACGTTGTTATTGGATTCGACCAAGCTTTGAAACGTTGGTTGAAATGGCTTTAGCCGTGTATGCAGACCAGATCTGAATGGCCAGGTACTTCGCCCCTTTCTCGCACCATCTCCTTCCTGACCCAACATTCAACCTTACAACAAACCCAATTGCGGATGCGCTATTGGGTTTGTTGGTTGACGGTTGGTATCAGTTAGGACTTTTGCGCGATATTCCCAATAATTAATTTTTAATTAAGAAAAAAATATTTTTTTACTTTAAGCGCCCATTTTACTCGGTCTTTTTCTTGTGTACGAACCCTTTAAAAATGCGTATAGATTAGACTTGTTTTGATTGGGTGAGGTTGGCTTTTCTTAGGTAACATTACTTGATTCGTGGAAGTAAAAGTCATTACAATAATAATCGTATCTCATTTTGCTAGGACGCTGAAACATATTTTTTCATTTACAAAACAATACTATATAAAAAGAGTCAAACCCGTTAAACCTAAATGATTGTGAATATCTGACGCGCTCCCTCCAATGTGCAATGATAAAAGAGTTACTGAGTCACTCCGATTAAACGCAGCGGTTTTGGAATTGCTGAAAACGCCAAGTTGCGTACAAACACGCAATGCGGCTAGCGTTTTTACATAATTCTATTTCAGTACCACGATGAAACAAAATTTAATTAAAACCGTGATTCCAAAACCGTGGCGTTTAATCGCAGTGTTTGCGGGCGTTTATTACTAAAGAAAAAGTAAGAACTTATTTATTTATTTATTTATTGATACATTACTCTACAGTACTTCACATTTCAATTCAGCAACGTTGGCCTCGCTGGGTTGTTCACCCGTGCTGAGGCCCCCATTTTAAAATATACGAAAAAATATACTTTAACTATTCTTAAAGTCTCACATAAGACCAAATACATTAAAATAAATCACAAATAAAATATGTGTCCATAAGCGCCTACAGTATAAAAGTAGGTACACATTATGTTCCGTAACGCCGATTGCTTTTGACAGGCTGTGTAATAACCAAAAGTATCGTCAGAATTTAAACTGTATAGTTTAAATTTCGCACACGTCAGCTATATCCACGGAGTGTCGTGAGCCGAACTAGTCGCACAAAAACCGTTCGTCCTGTCAAATCTCGATCGCCGGTTGTCTAGTCGGAATAATCATAAGACGTATTTTTATCGCAATTTACTTTAAAACAACGAGTGCTAAAGAACCACAATCCCGTTCCAGTGCTGACAGATGAGACTTATGCAGATTTCACCATCATTTCACCGGTAAGTTGATTGTGAAGTAACGTTACGCATTGTGTTTCCGCATTCGCCTGTCAAAAGCCATATAATTCATTTATTCGTTATCTGCGTGGAATAGCCCTTGAGTCGGCTATTCCAACCCTTGTTCGTTCCTCGAACACATTAATTATGCCGCTTGAAAACGAATTGAAATGGAACCATTAGAATATCTAAAATTGCAGTATGCACATGATATGCAAAAAAAACCAACTAGACTAGCATACAAACAAACATATTGTATCCACTGTTTTGAATTCAAAAGTTGTGCCAGTCGGAAGCTAATATATGGTAAGTGCTCTCTGCTCATGTTGTCTGATTATCCAATGCCACACAAACTCAGTATAAGCACTATGAGCAGGCACAGCAAAAATAATATTTTATGATACATAAGCGCTCTACCCGATTCACAATCTTTCAAGATCGCAATGAACTATGAAGATCGATTAAGTTTAAAAGATTAGCAAAATAATTTATGAAATAAAACAATAATAACTTTAATTTAATTTAATACGACTAACCGATTTCGTTGAAAATACGGAGAAAACTTACGAATATATTAAATATTGTTAATTTATTAAAAATCTGGTCAAATTATTAGTTTTCTTTTTGAAAACAGGACTGGATGCCTGTAAAGAATGAATTGACAAATTTCATAACAAAATAACAGTGCAGCGCGAATATGTTATGTGGAAGTCGGAACAAGTGTTCTTTAAAATAATAATAATTTCGCACCTAATCCATTATATTTATTCAGATAAGGCCACCAGCGTTGAACACGTGTTCAGATATATTCTGAATGACTAATGTTTTATAAGAAAATGATCTCGAAGTCACATTTTTAACAGTATAGTGATCACACAAGCATCACCAGGGTACAAGATAAAACTAATAAAAAATGCATAGTGTGTGCCTATATATTATACAAATAGAGTGTATAGGTAAAATATAACATTGAATAAATAAACAGTTAGATAGCATGAAATTAAGAAGCATAACATGGTTACAGAGAGAATGTGACAGATAACGTGTATACAATGGGTTTTATCGCAAGAGACAAAACATAAGCTGAAGAGGTGATTAAGTATGGGTTTTTTCAGAGAATTAGAACAATTCATCAAATTTCAATGTTCATTTTCATCTTCTGTGAAAGTCCTATTTAAGTTATGTTATTATAGTTCTTAAAAGCAACTAGCATGATAGGCTAGTTGCTTTTCAGAACTGAAATATTAACATAACTTGAAAAAATCTTTCACAGAACTTGAAAATTTACTTTTAAATTTGAAGAATTGATCAAATTTTCTGAAACAACCCGTCCTAAGAGATTATGGGAATTTTCAAAGTTTAGTGGAAATATACCAAATATTGGGCTATCGGAAAAATTTAATTGATTATTTAAAATAAGACTTTTAGTTTGAACGGTTTTCTTTATTTCGAATGCTTCTAAATTATTTAATCGATTGCTGTGACTATTTTTGTAAAAAATTTTAGCATCGATGCTTTGATTGAAGGTATCTTTATCAAATAGGTGATGGGTGAATTCCAAGAAAAACATTAATATTTTAGCATCTAATCATGCTCTTTAATTAATGTTGACATGTTTTACCGATAAGGAATGCTTAACAATCACCACAGTCTTATTTATAAATTTCCTAGTTAATTTGGTCGTCTTTACCCTTTGCCTAAATTATTTATTATATAGATGGCACTGCAGAGAGATAAATAATTTATGAATTAAATACGACATCAATAGTAATAAGATAGTAATGAAGTAATAAAATAATTAAGTTTGAGAGTTTGAAGACTACAGGCCATACAAAATAGGGTTCCATGATAACTCAACACAGTGACAATTCAACACACTTTTAAAAAGTGATATAAGGTCATAAGAAACAATGAATTTTTTTTTTTAATCCTACCTAACCTACTTAACCCTGTTAATAAAGTTTTTGTTTCATAACTTTCCATGACTTTATATAACTTTTTAAAGATGTGATGAATTATCATTGTGATGATTTATCCGGTCACCGAAAATAGATACATCAGATCGGTGTTAACGCAAGAATCATTGGTTTTAAGAGCTAAGAATCTTTAGCAAATGTGATTGAATGCTATTCTTGGGCAAAAATTGAGAAATTAACAGCAAAACACATTTCTTAACATTACCATATAAAACACATTTACTTATATTTTCTAGGCATTAACCAATTCCAACTTATTTTAGTTTAAAAAAGTGTGTAAATTTATATGATTTGGTTATCTGTGCGTCCTGCATGACTTTGGTTCAGTAACATTAAATTTGTTTTGAATTTTAAACTGAAAACTAAAACTAAAGTTGAGAACTAAGAACTAAAATTGAAACTGATCATGTGCGATGAGCGAAAACTACAAACCTAAAATATTTTGTTTTTAATTGAAAATTTTATTTTTGTTATTTGCAAAATTAGAACCGATTTGTCAAGAATTTGTCAGACTCTCTCGACCTTTGTACCCACTCTATTAAAAAACTTATAATTAGCTCACTATTTTAGAATAAAATATATTCACCGCTTATGGAGCACAGACCGATTGGAACTATTCGGTCTATAACGATGACCACTTCAGATATTGTTAGTTCCTAATTCCAAAAGTCAGATTAGGTACCTACCCTACTTTCCTAAATTAACATTTTAAAGGTAAAAAGATCTACTAATTTTAGACAGTAAGGTGACCACAGACAGCTGCGCAAGGCTACGTTTCTCATTCTACGCACGGCTGCGTGGGTATGTGACATCAGGGGCACACGCGTGGGCTGCAGTGGATGCGCTGGCCGATCAGAGCCTGCGGGGCCACGGCGGCCAGGTTGGCTATGGCAGAGACGTTTTTCCCTCCGCGCACTGCTCCCGCATGAATTTTGACATGAAACTGGGCGTTTTCGTAGCGTAGCTCAGCTATCAACGTATGACCCCACCGCTGTATCAAGCCACGTAGCTTTCATGTCAATCGTGGCCATGGAGTTCGTGTGCAGCTGTCTGTGGTCCAGATGGCATTTACAAAACAAAATAAGATGTAGTTAATCTTCAGCCAAAACCCAGGAAAACCTTTCTTCTAAACCTGACCCCTTTTCGCAATAAATCCATTTTTTTAATCAAAAAAATTGACAAATCTGTAACAAAGATGCAAAGAAAGCCTTGGCGAAAGCCGAAGGTTGGGAGGTTTTAGGAGAGTGTAGGATTTAGTACGCGGCTGCTCCGCCAGAGTAAAGGCGTCGCTGGCGGCGTCGCGGCGTCAATTGAAAGGAGATTTATGACGCTCTAAATCGAACCGTTTCCCGCAAAGAAAATGTGAAAACGTGGAAACACTTTGGGTTGAATAACAGAATGACTACTGTTCTAGGGTGCGTTCACAATTTATTATTTCAGGTCTGTATATCGTATGCTTTCGCTGGAATCAAGTTTCTTCAAGGTCACTTTTTCTAAAAATGCATGGTTTGATGATTACAACTAATATAATTGTTTTTTTATAATTTATAACGTCTCTTACTTGGTTTTCGTTCCATACATTTTATCATTTATTAAAACGCAACGCAATTTTCATTTTCCAGTATATGTGCGAGATCGGGATTTTCCATTAATGAAACTTCGACATCAAAGTGACCATATACAAAATATATTAATTTTTCATTGATTGAAACTTTTTCAGGTCCACGAAAAAGTAATTTTCAAACACCGATATGAAACAGCGCGAGATTAACAAAAATACTGAGTCACCCACTGCTCAAATTTTCAAGCCTTCACAAGGCCTTTTTATTGGGATAGCCAGTGTCATTGGTCCCCAAAAGTATGAATCTATCGTAGCATTAACCTACAAAAAAAACTTCACTCAACATCATTACAGAACAACTTCGCTTCAACATTTCAACTGCTTATAACTTTGGCAACTAGTCATTAATCATATTATTATCATAATACTGTAATAGTGTTGCCAGTTTCCAGCAAAAAATTATATCCTCGAAACTTTCCAATCTAAAACTTGGCAATACTAAGATTGGTCCCTAGGAAATGCGACCAAAATCATTGCGCGAACTCTGCAAATTGAAATTGAAATCAATTCATAGATATAAAATGGTTCCACTCCGTAAGGAACTATTTCTCTCCAGACTAGCGATTCGTGAAATCCGCTTGAAAACGATCGACCTGAAAATAAACTAATGATTCAGACTCAATACTCTCAATAGTTAGTTTAGTTATCGAAGTGAAATTTTAAATTTAAATGTGAAAATTACTTAGAAACACCTTCGAAACTCATTAAACTAATCCACTCCAATAGCCTCTACCTTAACCTGTCACATATCATCGCCCAACCGAGTGACAATGTAGTTCCTCTGGTGTAGAATCGGCATAGTAGCTCTTGTGAGGTGACGCCTATAAATAACAAATTATTCTTGAACGGCGTAAAAATTATCAAAACATAATAAACGCAAAAAAGGGAACTTCAGTTTGTATAATTCCATAAATGCTTCTGAGAGGCATTACCTACTGACTAAATTTGTAAAAGTATGGCCAAAATGTTAACATTTTTGAAAAAAGTATACATAAAACAAACATTTTTTTGTTTACGATTCGAAATATTTCAATCCCTGTCATTACGTTTGATTTGTGGCGCAGTAGACTTTTCCAAACGGCCGTGAAATTCTGTGAATATAAACATTTTAAAGGAACTGAATTTTGAAAAGCAAATTATTAAAAGAGGAAAAGGAGATTAGATTGACCTCTGCTATATTTTACACGGTGTTAAGATTAATTGTGCTATACATTTACTAAGTAAATAGTATTAAAGCAGCTAATGTTTTCATATTTGAAAAAATTATAATACCCTTCAATTAAAACTATATTTTGGAGATTTGTATTATTTAAAACTACATTTAAATTTTAGAGATTTTTCATATTGTATTGCGTTTCTCATCTTGTGTCAGGGCTTTACAGTTTTTTCAAACAAGAAAACTGATTAGCAAAACCATATAGGACAAAGCTCCGGCAAGGCTGAAATATTTAAATTTTTCGTTTGGCAGTCGCTAATATTGTCTTCAAAGATGAAATTTTACAGTTTGACATTTTATTCATTAAGTTATTAAAAAAATATATATTCAACCAAGATTTGTAGAAGAGTCAATAGATGTCGCATTAAAATAATAATGAATATATTTTTCCAAGACACTGTCTAGATTGCATTTAGTTCGAGAAGAATCTTTTATTCATATATAAGATAAGAAAATGAAGATAAAGTTTGTTAGTTCTTATTCAAAACAGGTAAATATGACTGAAGGGGATAGGGTCAAATTATTTCAATGGAAGAGAAAAGCCTCCCCGGCAAGGCTTAGGTCATTAGGAAATGCAATAAATAAATAAGAAATTCCTAGATGCGACCAAAATTTTTTTTAATTTTTCTGTTTCAAATTTTCGTTTATTATTCTATGTTTAATGTTTAAATAAACATATCTTCCTTTGAAAACCACTCGTCAGGAAAACCCAGAATGGTTTCCCGAAGGTTTAAATATTTTTCACTTTTATGAAAAAACTCTTTCTGGACACAAAAAAAAATATAGTTTCTGTTTCAAAAGGTACTGTACATTTAAAAATTTTAAAGTAATTTTTTTTCTCCGTTTTATATTTAAGTCTGTAAGTAACTCGTTCGAGCATACCATTTATACTAAACCTTCCTGCTTTCAATTTTCATTTTGCAATGATGTCTCTGATGAAAAAGTGCTTCAAAGTATTATCATATAATATAAGATATATTAAAAAACTGAAAATACCTTTTTTATATTCGCAAAAACCAAAAACCTTTTGCTGCTAAAAATATTTGAACACTTAAAAAAAAATATTTGTGGAACTTTTAACCTACTTCTATGGTTCTCAAAACCCTCTAAGTTTCCTAAATATTTCGTAAGTACTTGAAAGTAAGTGTGATAGTTTATTGTTACCTAAAAAACTATTTTGAATGATCATTGAGGTAATGGTAAAAAGATACCCACAGAACTAAAAGGTATCCAAATAGTCAGATATTAAAATATTTAAGAACGAGGGTACACGTAAAATAGTGAGGAAAATTGAATTTTTAACGAGCATAAAAGGGGAAAAATTGTAAAGAGACCATTAAAATAATGAAACGTTTTCGACAAAAAATATATAATTTACAATTTTTTATACCTACCTATAATTTAAAATATACAGTTTTTTATACCTACTCGAATATCACATTTTTTTCTAACAAATTATTTAAAAAGTTATATTCTTCTAGAGAGAGAACTATAAATTAAAATTACAGTCACTTTACTGACCGGCATCGTTTGTGCTTGCTCCATCAGTTTTGCAAAAATCTAATGTTCTGTAAGCAGTCATTGATTATGTAGACTAATCCATGGCTAATGAGTTGAAATATTGTATATTTCCATAATAATATGAGGCGTGTTGAAACCAAAACAGCAATCTCCACCATTGGTGTAAAATGAGTTAGATATGGCGATGGATAGAGAATCAAAAATACTATCGACTGCTGCAAAGATTTCGGAGCATAAACGACAACATCCCATACTTTTTTGAATTTTAATATTTAGTTCCACAACAAACATGGCAATCTCCTTTAGCTTACGGAATAAAAACAGCAGTTTTTGTTTGAGCCAATCAGAGACCCAGACATATGATATTCAAAATGGCCACCCCATACAAAGTGTGAACAGCTGGTGTGATACATAAGCTCGGTATTTTTATGTTTTTGTGGTGAAAAAGTGATTTATATTACTGTAAACATTATTGAAATCAAAGATGGATTGTTTTCCAAGTGAAGTTACACCAGAAATGGCAAGGAAGCGTGCGAAAAAACCAGAAATGTCGAAGAGGAATGTTGCCAAAAAACAGAGGTTAGTAATGCATATAATGTTATTGTAAACATCAAACTTTTGTCCGTTTGGTGAAATGCCCATACATATGTTTTTAGTACCCGTGACATATTAAGATAAAGTGTAATATTGTGATAAAGAGGATACTGAAATATTTATCTTACGTTTATTATTTGGTACTAACCTATTTAATATAGATACAACATAATTTTTTTTCAGATATTCGGCAAAACAATTCCTGCTCAGTCAACAATTTTTGCTCTTTGTATGACCATTTTTCAAAATTATTTTGTACTTAATTAATAATTACTTGATAAGCTACTTTTGTATTTTTTTAATTTGAAATTAAATTCATTAGAAAAAATTTCAGAAATTCCAGAAAATAATAATATTATTTATGATGTCAGGATACTGTGTCCTTTATTCGTCACTATTTTGTTTATTTATTGTTATTAAGTTTAATTTGTAGAACTCCATTTTAATTTTTATTTTTTATATATTCAATAATATTGTTATTGGGTTTATAAAAACAGTTTATTTTAAACGAGTTCTGCTGTGTAATTATTATTACGCGTGACAGCTGTTTCGCCCTCTGAAGGCATTATCAAACTGTTTGATAATGCCTTCAGAAACAATAATTACACAACAGAACTTGTTTAAAATAAACTGTTTTTATAAACCCAATAACAATATTATTGTTTCGTCATATGAAGCGGTTACTTTGTGATGTGACATTATAATTTAAAATTAAACAATAACTTTGTAAACATCACTTATAGGTAAATACTTAATGTCGACCGGGTTTCACTACAACCGTAGCTTCATCAGGACAGTATAATACTAAACCTAGACATCTAAAATATAAATTAACATGTGTTGATATCACGGTAAGTAGACGGTCTGAGCTTCAGTGGAAGAGGTAGGGATAGGTGGGAGATTGAGATGCGAGTGCTCTTTGCCAATAGGGAACAATCTGAGTATAGGGCTTTTATTTAGGTTTATTTGGTTGTTGATGACTTTGCTATTGACGTTTTTGGCTTTCCTTAACTCTAGCGCCTCTAAGTTATCCAATCTAAGGCCTATTCCGTTTTTATGCAATAGACTGACGCCAGTGTTTTTGTCAAACGTATGGTTGGTTGATATGAGATGATTTGCGAATTCGGAGAACCCATTACTATTTAAGCATCTCAGGTGTTCTTTGACTCGCGTGTTGATATTACGTGCTGTTTTGCCTATGTAAAACGCGGGACAGTCACTACATTGCAGTGAGTAAATACCTGAATGATTTAACCGATGTTCTTTGTCCTTAACGTTCATCAAAAATTTACCTATACTATTGTTAGTGTAAAAAGCTGGTTTGATATCTCAATCTCCCACCTATCCCTACCTCTTCCACTGTAGCTCAGACCGTCTACTTACCGTGATATCAACACATGTTAATTTATATTTTAGATGTCTAGGTTTAGTATTATACTGTCCTGATGAAGCTACGGTTGTAGTGAAACCCGGTCGACATTAAGTGTTTACCTATAAGTGATGTTTACAAAGTTATTGTTTAATTTTTTTAAAAAAACAATATTATTGAATATAGAAAAAAAAAAAAAAACATTATGTTTGTTTTGTGTAATTAATTATTTTAAGAGTTACATATTAGCATTAATTTATTTTCTGTTCTGTTCTTATTTTTTGTACCGTTGTTACTTTGCCTATTTTTTTTCAAAATATGGAATCTATCGCATTGCACTACCGCTGCATACATTCTGTAAAATTGTCTTTCCAATATGTAAATTGTCTTGTGTTGTAAAATATGTCATTCCGAATAAATATGTAAAATGATACTTATTACTGATTTCCGTGTTTTAATGTAACCTTAAAAAAATGGCGTTTTCAGTTCGTAACAAAACTAGCAAAATCCACATGTGTTTGGAACAAAACCGGCAGTGTCCAACCTTCCAGAACAAAAGCAGCAATGTCCATCTATTAATTGAAAATAACTCAATAATCTACTAATTAATCGCAATAAAATGTACACAGAGTGTTACTTAAGGAAACATTTACTAACAAAAACTATACTTTATAGTTACGGTATTGGAAAAATACAAAAAAAAACATTTATTGCATTTTACTCAAAATGAAAAGAAGTGGAGATTGCTGTCTTTGTTTCAACACGCCTCATATGTTCTGTCATTTTAATTTGACTTCATTGACACAATTCAGAACCAGAACCCTTTTGGACATCGTGTAGACCGTGAATTTCAATCATATTTTGAAAAATTCACAAAATCACAGGAAAAACACCGCAGGCGAAATGTTGTTAGGCAAAATGGGTTTAGAAATAAAATACATAGTGATGTTTAAATTTTTGCAAGTTCACCAAGCGGTTCCAAAATATAGTTAACGTTCCGGTAAAAAAATTTCTACAATTTAAAACAATTAATATTTTATTAAAAAATAAATCACTTAAATTTATTTGGCGCATTGCCTTAAAAACATTGAAATTGTCCCCCCAATATTGAGAAACACCGATGTCCGCCCAAAGAGTGATTTAAAAAAAATCATTCGTAATGTCATTTAAAAATAGAACATTGTTATCTTTGTACATACTAATAATTAATGTGTTTTAAGCCGCTTTGACCCAAGATTCATCAGGGCTTAAGCGAAATTCGGTTAGATCCTAAATATTTGAATACAGCCAGCTAGTCAGAAGATGACCGAGAGTGCGGTCCGCGGTGAATACGCTCCTTTAGTAGGATCGATCGAACTGTCAACAGTCAATCTGTACAAAGTACGTGGCTGCATTAATCGAATTCCAACTAACATGACATGTTCGAGGAATATGTAATTCAGATACAGGAGATTAAAATTGACATGAAACATGAAATTAAATTCTACAAAAAATATGTTTTTACCATGAAAAATAAAATCCGGGTTTTGAGTTAGATTTCAATTTGTTCAAATATATTTTTAAATTATTTGTAATTTTACTGCTTTGCAATACTCTTCCATGTCGTATATCTTCCCATTTTTTTGTAAAGTAATAATACAACTACCAACAACAACATTTTAATAATTAAAAGCAGTATTTCGTAAAAAAATTTATCTAGTTGTCACATTCCATTCAACAAATGTAAAAAATACCGATCCATTCAAAGTTTTTAATGGGAAAATAATCTGATACTATTATTATCCTAATGACTACGGTTTAGGATTTTGGTAAACTGAAGTGGCGCCCTTTGTTATTTTCTTAAAACACCTTTAAAAACGCTTCAGCGGGTTTTGACTGATAGTTTTAAATATAATTTACACCGTATTTCAAGCTCATATCGCGAAACTTTGGGGTCGATTATTGATGAAAAACTTAGCGAAATATGTTGAATTCTTTTTTCTTTTTACCTAATACGTTTTTTTGCAGTTTACAAAGCTCTGTCAGCTGTTGAATAGGTCTGTTGAAAATAAATTTCATTGATTTTGAATATGCAATTTTTTTTGTTTAACCTTTAAATAATAAACTGGAACACGTTTCCAAAAAAAAATTACAAGGCATATACCTAACGTCCCTCGCACATGCATTATTACTCACTAAAGTAAAGCTTCCATTACACTAGACCTTTTTTCTTATTAAGATAATACTTTTTGATAAAAACTTCATTAAGATTTTTTCTTAGATGAATAATATATGAATAATCACTCCCCAAAGTATGAGCTGGGAACATGGTGCATATTATTATTCACACATATTTAAACAAATAAACTTCACGAATTCTAAAAATTTTTTAGCTTTTCAAATATTTTCAAGAATAAAATATTTTTGGGTGTTTTAACAAGCACCCAAAGACAATAAATACATGATATTGTGGAGTCCTATCGCTTTAAGTCAACTGTTTATATTTGTTTCCGAATGCATGGCAATTAATTCACATTTCTTTCCCTCGGAGTCAATTGTTCTAATGGGATTAATATCGGAGGGATAACATGAGTCTCTAAGTAGAAAATGAGTAAGGAAACATTGCGGTTTGAAAATGTTTGAGTTAGATTGGGGCTTAGAGTGACCTGTGCTGTTGAAATTGTATTATGGTATGAGGTTAATATATTAAGCTGCGTATGAACAGGAAAATAAATGCGCGATCCGAATCACAAATTATAAGAAAGAAACGAAGCTACTGCAAAAGGCACGAAACGCCGCTCGCGTATTTTTTCTCCTGTTTATATGCAGCATTATGTACCTAAACCTAAAAATACGAACTTCATATTATTAAAAAAGTTATCGTAAAAAGCAAATACTTTATGGCTTGACATTATGTAGATGGTTTTTTTATTTGGTTTTAAACCAGGTTTATATAGTTTGACCGTTATCGGTTGTACTAGACTTTCTTCAAGACAATGGAAATATAAACTTTAATATATAATTGTCCTGAAGAAGGTTGAGTGCAACCGAAGCCGGTCAACCTATATAAACTCAAATAAAGTGGTTTACACACAGTAAAAAAAAATTTGTTAAACTATTTACTCTTACTCAAAAATTCTCTAAAATATAATAATTCTGTCATGGCTGATGTGATATGATTTTTTTTTAAATTATAAAAGCTTGTAAAATAATTCGTAAAAATGGTGGCAATAATTTATTTAATTAGAGTTCCAAAACCACCCTTTTGTCGGACCGGAAATTCCCCTTGAAGAGGAATGTAATAAAACAATGCCTGAACATAATGTAAAAAAATGTTTTATGCTTCCAACATACCTCCCAATATGTTTTACTCCTACGTTACTCGATTCACGCCAAACGTGAAAGTGGGTTCACTAATTGTATTGAAAATAGTTGAATCAGTTGAATCGGCTGTGTTCTGTTAACTACGTGTCTTTAAATTGCTTGCTTTTTGATCTCGTTTACAGATCAGATCCAAGTCAAGATGTTTCACAACGTCATAAATTAAATTCGGTCAGAATAGTTGCTTACTGAGGGCAAAAAGCTCACGCAATAAAGCGTAGGAATTAAATTGATTTTTGGTGACCACATGAACAATTTAACTTTTTATACGTGGTTAGAGAAATTTATGTTTATTTCTGGACGAAAAAATAAATTAACTATTACGATATTATTAAAATTGTTTTGGCTAGCAAATACCTTCAAGATTGCATATTTTTCCTATATATAATTTATTAACAACACTCAAAACGTATGCCTAAATGGTTTCCACGGGAAATGCTCTGTGAAGGATATTTTTAAGGTGAGATAAGAATTCATCTGGGTCTTGAGACGATAGGAATAATTCGTGACGACCCTCTCTATTTCAACAAATTTAATATTAAAAGCAAAAAAAATGTTAGTCACGTTGGTTTGCCATCAAAATTTTCACTCGTGTCAATGGGAAAAATGCTGTATTTTCTTCTGAGTTATTTCCATTAAAATACCAGTAGAAATAATACATAAATACACATCAAATCTTCCTATCATTCTTGATATGAAAATTGTTACATTATATAATTAAGTTCAAATTCAAGTTAATAATTTTATGAGAAACTTTTCTAGTTCAGTATCACTCAGTAAATACAAAAATTCTTGAGGCGAGATCTTTCTTCTACAAGTCTTTAAATATTCCGCAACGTTTACCACTCATCCTGTATAAGAACCATCAAAACAGTGTGATCTTCCTATTGACATTGACAACAAGGAATAACAGAGTTCTATTCACTGAAAACATAAGTTTGTGTATTACTTTGTAAGATCTGTTCGAGAATTCCGATAAGTTTTATATTCAATATTATTACCCTTCAATCGACCATTCATCTATTCAAACCAATCTTCTTCTCAGAATATCAATCTGTATTCAATCAAGCTTCTCCAAGTTTTTTGTGGAACCTCAAAATAGCTTCAAGCGATAGAATAATGTTCGCTCGTTTCCAGAGTTTTAGCATAAATCTACAAATCCACACACACGCGGTTTGTGAAATTGAACAAACCATATTTGTAGAGTTATAGTATAAAACAGAGATAAATATGCCAAATGGAAACCGTAAACTTAGTGTTTTTACCTCAGAATAAATTAATTTTAAACTTTTCATTTATCCATCCAAAGTCATTCGTTGAATTTTGGGGGTTGTTTACTAAAAATAAATCAATGTATTGGGACCGGTCAGTGGCTAAGTTGGCATCGTGTTTGAGTCCTACCCAGGTGTCGTGCGTTCGATTCCATGGCTGGCTAAGTCATCCATCACGATACAAGAAATATTTTCCGCTTACTGTGGTGGTAGTAGAAAATTATCAAATATTGTTAGGTTATTCTTAAGCCGAGCATGTCTGTCAAACGAAAAAAAAACGATGACAAAAATACTTTAAAAGTTTTTAGGTACCTTCAATTTTAAATTGTTACACCTGGTAAGAAAATTTATTTTCCAGTGAAAATGTAAATGGAACTATGCTAATCTTGTTCAGATCTAGTCAGTAAGCATAGATAAACCATTGCTATCTTACAAATCCAAGTGTTCGTCTGACAATACTGAGAATATTTTCAACTCTGGAACGATGTGTAAATTTATCACTACTACTACCGATATTTCAGGGTGGTAGATACTTTTAGTATCACCCTGGTGAAAGACCATCAATCAAAATAGATACTTTGCTTGAAATGGTTTAACCCTTGATTTACCCGGTGACTTCATACATACACAATTTACCTGGTGGAGTCCGCAGGACTAAAAATAAAATCACAGAAAATAACAGAAACAAAATCGTTAATTTAACATGAAATTAAACACTTTTTTAAATGAAATGCTAGTTAAATTTGTTTAAAATATATTTGGTTTTACAATGACATAGGTTTTTTCATAAAATTATAAAATCACGGCTTTTTATTAAGGAACTTCTAGAATATGACACTTTTTGTAATAAAATTACTAGACCTAACTTTTAGTTTAAATATTTCAAAAACAAAACAATTTTTCAAACTAATTTTTAAAGAAATATTACAAAAACATAATCAATTCTTATAAAAAGTTTAAAAAAAAACATGGTTCGAACAAAAAAAAAACGTGCAAGACCTTCCAGTCACGGTTGGTGACATAGTCATTGCTTATTTTTTTGTACAGCCAAGGCACACAGGCTTAGTACAACTAATGCAAATATATACAGTTTTCCTTTTTAGACGCTGTTGACACAGGTGACAATACTTTGTCGCATTCGGGGGAAAAAATATGGAAAAAAAAAAAACTGTATAAAATACCGTAAATAGGCTAAAACTGTAACATTAATACCCCGGTGGAGTCCTACGGACTCCACTAGCGTGATTACTCACGTGTCGGAGCCACGCACATCGACGTCCGCTCTACCTCGCGTTTGGCGCGTCACTACCTGAAGGTACAGGAACGCACAATTTGTAATTCCAAAAACGAACGGTTTTATGAGCACTGAAAGTTTTCAATGGAGTCCCAGGGACCTACCGGGTAAATTAAGGGTTAAGCCGTATTAAGTATACAGATCTGAATAGCCAGGTACATCCCCATCTTCCGCTTTCTCATCTTCTTCCACTCATTCATAGCTTCACAACATACTCCAATTATTGGGGATGCCACAGTCTCGCTGGATCCAGATTGTTGGGAGAAGTTGGGTTTCTTGTGCGGTACCTAGTTACATAATATATGAGATCTGGTAGGTGGAAGAACCCAATTAGATTAAAAAAATATTCCTTGTAAATAAATAATACAAGTTCATCAAGGAAAAAAAACCTCTTCTTCTTATTTTCTCGAATGCACCCTATCAAAATGATTACTTTAAAAAATGTCCCATTTCGACAAAATGCAGATCTTTTCCTCTTAGATATGTTTAAAAATCCAGATTTATTTATTTTTTTTGTTTTTCTGTAACCTTTTGATATGCACTTCCAGTTTCCCAGCTGTATGTATTCCCAGTTTCGTTAAAATTTTTGAACTATGAGAATTCATTCCTCACCGTACTTATTTCTGATGCAATACAGAATCGCTAGATTTACTGATTTTCTGAAGGTTGTCAAAATCATTGCTTTAGGATTCATTTTGTTATCTAAGATATATTTTATTGACATTATTGGAAATATTTCTTGTGGCTAATATTTTACAGAATTACAGAATGATGTGATTTGTGATTTTCACGGCCAAAAGTATTATCGTGATTTAATTTTAAGGTTTTATGACGCGTTGAATTGTTAAATATCAGAATATTCAAAGACTCCAAAGAAAATTTGACTGGAAACCAATATCGCTACCAACTAACCCATTTAGAATGCACTCTCTCTTATACTCGTCTGCATCTATATCCCCATCCCGTTGAGTTTTATTATGATGATGAAAAAAGTTTTGTATCGGGATGTTTAAGGTCTGATTCATCACATCGCATTTCTTGAGTTCTTCTTTATTCTATGATATATCCTGATTAACTTACACTTATCTCTTCAATTTCATTAATAGAAAGACATTATTTGTTTATTCCAACCCTTGATATAACCCAACTCAAGTGTATGATTCACTTAATCTTGCTTTTATGGGACCTGTATTATATTAATCAAGCCTGTATTTCTTTGTTAATATGTCGCACGTGTTTAAACTTCCGTGCCGTTCCATTCTTAGCGTTATGCATTCATACGAAAAATATGTCGTTTGAGTGTCTTCCATGTTTTATGTGAATATCGCTTATCAGTCCCAACTGCTCCAAAAGGGGAAGGAGATGGGGAAGAGGAAGAAGGGGCAGTAACTGGCTATTCAGATCTGGTCACCAAGAACGGCTAAATCAATTTCAAGCAACGTTTTAAGTAAAAGTATAATCGTGCAAGTATATTATATATATTTTTAAATAAACAAATCGAGAAATAACCCAAACGACGGCTGGGTGGGAACCGGATGCTTTGGACCACTAAACCAACCAACCGGTCATAACTAACATTATATACATTTATATTATATCTGTAACGGATAAATGACAGAAAATTACAAAAATACAGTTCAATGGTTGCAGAACAAACTGCCTATTAACATTAATTTGTAATTTAACTAATGAGTTATTTCTAGCTTTTTAAAGCTGGGAACTGACAGTTCTGTGTCAATAACACTACACAAGCTAGTTTACTAGCTAATCAACTAGTTACAGTACCGGCTACTCGACTAGATACTCTACTAGCTACACCTCTAGCTAGTATACCAGCTACACTACGAACTAGTCTATTTGCTACTCTACTTGCTACACCACTAGCTAGTATACCAGCTACACTACAAACTAGTCTATTTGCTACTCTACTAGCTACTCCACTAGCTAGTATACCAGCTACTCTACGAACTAGTATATTTGCTACTCTACTAGCTACACCACTAGCTAGTATACCAGCTACACTACGAACTAGTCTATTTGCTACTCTACTAGCTAAACCACTAGCTAGTATACCAGCTACACTACGAACTAGTCTATTTGCTACTCTACTAGCTACACCACTAGCTAGTATACCAGCTACACTACGAACTAGTCTATTTGCTACTATAATAGATACTCTACCAGCGCCATGAAGTGTTTTAATTATTTTAAAGCTGGGAACTGACAGTTCTGTGTCAAGAACAATACACAAGCTACTTTACTAGCTAATCAACTAGTTACAGTACCGGCTACTCTACTAGATACTCTACTAGCTACACCTCTAGCTAGTATACCAGCTACACCTCTAGCTAGTATACCAGCTACACTACGAACTAGTCTATTAGCTAATTAACTAGTTACAGTACCGGCTACTCTACTAGCTACACCATTAGCTAGTACATATACCAGCTACACTACGAACTGGTCTATTTGCTACTCTAATAGATACTCTACCAGCGCCATGAACTGTTTTAATTATTTTTACCATGTTATTGATAAAAATTCACGCCGTTAAAGTGGAATAAGTGGAACACCATCATTTAAAAAAGCTTGAATGAAATTCTCTATTTAAAGTGCTGATAAAGTATGGATACCTTCCGTTAATTGAATGCCCATTTTTCATTCGATTAGCACCGCGACCGGTGTAAAGGACCCAGAGAGTGCTTCCGGCATTGAAAAATCGCTCTGTTTTATAAAGCTTTAGTATGAAATATGATCCCGTGCCGAGTGTGAACGTATCGATGCTTCGTGAAAAGATATTTCTGAGTGCTTTTCATACAAAACTGAACGATCTACAGCAGTAAAAGAGGTTGTTTTTTTTACCCGACCGACATCCACAAAAGTAATTCACTTTTGGAAAGCGATTCTTCTTATTTGTTATATTAAGAGTTTTGTTCATTTTTCATTTCGTGTATGTGATTACGTGGTACGTGTGATTTGTGGAAAAAAGAGAGAAAAAAAGAAAAATGGAAGTCAGGGTCACGTGGTAGATTATAATGGATGTTTTTTTATGGTATCGTTTTTGTGCACCTCAAGGACTCTGTACAAATATATAATACATTTCTATAATGATCTATCTTATTACTAACCAAAGACGAATCAAACTATTATTATCGATATATGACTAATAGATTGTATCCGCCAACCGGTGGTCGTTAACAAATAAGAAACTATACAATGCATTTGTTTAATGAACGCAATCCTAGAATGTACATATATAATTATTTATTTATATTTTGTACAAGCAAATAATATTTTTGTGACACGTGTGTTGTTTGTAAGTTTGTTTTTTTTTCTGAATAACTAACACCTCGTTTGTGAAAATGGCAGATTGCTGGTAGCTAGGCGAATTATTTTCAGACATTTTAAAAGCTTCCGTATTTTATTTTTTTATATCCAGAAGGACTCTTTTTATATTGGACTTAGTTTATATTGATTTTGAGAAACGTTTTTTAAAGATGGTCACTAAATGTAACAATTAGAAATAACATACAACATCTTCATTGGAAAAATTTGAAGAGATGATTTAATTTTGGTGAGTGAGTTTAATATTAAGGCTTGGTCTTGGTCTTTAAAAACGATTAATTACCATGTACCAATTTAGCTAAACCTATCATGCTACCGAGCTTTTTCTTGAAATATCATAATGAGAAGATCATTAATTTGTGCTTTCAAATTATAATTATTATCAATATTCATTTTATTAGACATTATTATTATTAGAATACTGGAAAACGTTAAGTTTTTATGTGTGGCAAAGAGTAGGTATATTTATTTGATTATCTAAGCATCAAACTTCTGGAAACTGGCCAGTGACAGTAATAATATGCAAAGGAAACCATTATTTTTTTTTAACATTTAACATTTGTAAACATAAATTTAGAATTTTGTAAGGCTTGCCAAAATAAGTTCAATATATCACTGATATCGCAGATTTTCTCAAAAAAAAAAAACAATCATAAATATTTTTTTATTTATTTCTGGGTCAAACGGATTGCTCATATATATACATAACCTAACGTAATATACTAGCTTGAATACTTTTCATGATAAATGGTTATATTTTATTTGTAATAAATTCGCTGGCATATAAAAATAAACTACGACAAAAAATATATGTGACTTCTCGTTTCCATTAAATATTACATTTATCTATGACGGAGATGGGGATACCTACTCGGAAAATTATTTTTAAGACATCATTTTTATTTGCTGCTTATTTATCATTTCTTTCAGTTTCCTCAATTGAGATGAAATATTTTTATGACGAGAATATAATAAATTTGTGACGTTTCAATAAATAATATTACTTTTTCATGTTTATGTATGAATCCATATAGTTGAGAAGTTCTCAGAATTAACAGAAAGATAAATGAAAATAAAAAAAATTGAGTTCGAAAATTAAAGTCTCTGTCATGAAACATAATTAAACGATAATTATAATCTTTATGTTCATTACTGTGTTATATATCAAATGTGTAAATTGTATGGTATGTACATAAATATTATAATAATGCTGATCGCCACTATTCCGCCTACCGAGATAGTGCAGCGCTACGGAAATGTTCCTAGAGGGGCGAGTGCACTCTTTCAGAGCACTTTTACAAAGACAAAGCAATTAGAGATGAGCGCGGCAGAGATCGGACGAATATCATCTGTAGCCAACATGAGAGCCAACGGGAGACTGAAGAGATATATATATATTTTTTTTTATTTTTTTTTTAATTCGTTTTTATTTCAAATTATTCATAAAACTGCTAGTATAGGAGTAAAATTAAAATTACTTTAAATATTCAAAAGCTGAGTCAAAGTTTTTTTATTTATTTTAAGTGCCCCTTGTGATGGCCCTCTATATATATATTCTTCCATTGACGCCAATTTGCACAATTTTTAAAATTTACTTTTTTCTGTTTTCATTCTCCATGTATGTGTTATTATTTTTCTCTTCATTATTTTTTAGAAATATGGAATATATTGCATTGTACAACCCCTGCATACATCCTGGATTAAACAACAATAATAGTAATATTTTTAGAAAATTGTAGAAGGCAATCATTTTGAGGTTTGTCACATTTGATAAAAATAAAACACTTATTTCGTATAAAACCACGAGTTTTAAATTTATTTATTTACCGACCGGTTTCGCTTTTCTCACGCATCACCTGGATAAAAACTAATACTAAATAAGAAATACATACTGTGTGTTTATTTATACATAAAGAGGGAGACAACAAAATAAACATATTACAAACAACTAATTCGGTAATATCATCATGTCTCACAAGTATACACGCCGGTACAAAATGCATTGAACAATGTTTCTTAACATTATTGCAGCATTTGTAAAATCCGTGAGTTATCACATTAAACACCATAAAAGAGTTCCAATTTATTAATGTTTTCAACTAACTATTTTAAAAACAAATTGATTTTTTTCAGCACTGGATTGAAATTTATATCTTTGAATTATTAGAAACATTATCAGTTATTGATATGAACAATTATAACACAAGTATTATAGTCAAACACGCACGAGTTAAATGATATATTATTATACCCACCTGAGAATTTTAATTAGTTTTTTTTTATGAAATTCAAGTTTTGAGGATTTTTGACTTAATATTGTGTCAACCCTCATTACGGAGATAAATAAGTTAAGTAACCAATATGCGGGAACATGACATTACAATTCATTATCTTAATAAAAATAAAACATTTTTTATTTATTTGACCGCAGGAGCTTATGTGTAAGAATTAGGTCAACAATTTCGTTGTTTTGTTTCGAAAATTTATTGCGATATGTTTTGGAACAAAACGGAGTCAACACCAAAAAACTGACAGACGAAGCGTTAAACATGGATCACAGTAGACTCAATATCGATAACATTGGCAGTTTTTAGGAGTTTCAGACTATCTTGTAATATAAATATTACATTTTTTAAATACTGTTTTGGGGTCAATTTGGCTATGGTAGCCATTTGTATTTACAATTATTTAAAGCATTTTTATTTTTTTTTTATTTTGTGAATCACATAATAACACATTTGAAACACGAAATTATATCGTTAATTTTTTTTTAATAGTGCCCACTTAATAAAAATATATATTTACATGAAGTAAGATAATGACGGTCAATAATTTTCTAGCCTCAGCAGACTCAGCTGTACCAAGGTAAGTTGTTATGTAATTCTGATATAAGTAATGTGTAAAAATGCAAAACAAAATAGTTGTTAAAAAACAGTTTGTTAAAGCACGAAAAATAAAAGCAATTAGAAAATGTAGCTAAATAAAAGCAATTAGAAAAATTTGCATAGTAAAATCATTAGCTATAGAATGGCAATAAAATCACGTTTTGGCGTTTCCTCAATTTTTTATCCAATGGAATTCACTGACGGTGAGAAAACAGCTCTTCAAATATAATGGTTTAAACATTGCATACTTTTGGATACATTTATAATATTATAAATCAAGCAATTGTTTATGATGAATAATTTGAATTATTTCAATGTCTATAACCTTGTTATCTATTGTTTCTTGATTTTCCTCGCGCATACCTACATAGGCGTCAATCGAAATAATAGAGATTTATTTCCACAAATTAAAGATTTATTTATAGTAGTTAGCTTTAGCTTTAAATATAGCTTTGATCGTCTATCAAAATCTGTCAACAGGGAAACGAACACGTTTTTGATTAATGTCTCCTAATGACTCGTGAGAAATATCAATACCCCGGATAATCGAAGTTGGAATGAGAACTTCAACACATAAGTGTTACGTCATTTTTTTGTTTAAGTTTTTTAAACATTATCTCTACTTATGTTCTGCCTTGTCTTATCACATATAGGCAACAATCATTAACAACACAATTTAGCCTTCTGCAACATAGCCATTACAGTTCACTTCTTTAAATTCTTGAGCCTCAAAAACTGCAGTATTGAATTCAGAAATAAAATTTTCAACAAAGTCTTGCATTTCAAAAAAGAAGTCTCACGATTCAAATAAAGAGCAGTTCCCGAGTTTAAATCCTAGATTCGACCGTATCTCTAATATATTATAATCTTTATGAATCAAATATTACATTTTGAGGTTTTACTCATTAATTTATTCCAAAAATATGTATAAAAATATATATTATACTTCACATTGACTCTTAACGTTTACTGTGTCTATACATTTAAGGAAATCTTTATCTTACTCAGTTTATTTAATTAAAAAATATAAAGTGTGTGATTTAATAAACTATTTCGCTACCCTGTTCGTAAATTTGAATAGATACATAGTTCACCCATTTAATTTAAGAAATCCAATTCCCGATTTAGCCAAATCAAAAATTCTTCTTGAATAAATGCGATCCTCCTATTCGCCGATTTCAAGGTAGACCCTCGATAATTTTCAGGGCAAAATCGGACCAAAAATATAACTGAATTGACAGAAAACCGACCAGAATGGCCATGCTAGAACTAAAAAAACCCGTTTGTAGTTAAAGTCAAGGAACTATGAAGACGCAATTGAGGGATCACCTACTTTACGTATTATTTACGTAATCATATATTATTATTACAACTTTTGAGTTGGAATCTCTAGTTATTGCTTCAGCTTTTACTGTTATCCTGGTGGTCTCCCGCTTTTTCCTCCTGCTAATTATGTCTAAAGCTGCGGTTTTTAGCTCCGAACCATCAAATCAACTAAACTTAGGCCTCTCATCACTCATTCGTCCTGCAGATGTGTACAGAAGTAACTATTACCTTCAATTCAGTAATCCATTGAAAAAAAAGTGTCAGAAAATTTAACACGCAGTCTAAACATCTAAGCTTACCCTGCTAAGCTTAAAGAGGTGGTGCTAAAAAACAAACCGTCTACATTTTGTTTTAAGCACTTGATTTTCTTTCTCATCTAGTTTATGGCCTAACAATGTGGAACTGTTACACGTAGAGCGAGATGCGACCCCTGCTACGCGGGCTCTGGTCTACGCCACATAAAGTAAGATCCCTACACCCTACCCTCCACCCTCTCTCCGCTACGCCGGGCTGCCTCTACGCCGGGGAACGCTACGGCAAACCTCCCGCCTACGTCAGTACGCGCAGAGCCCCCGTAGACAGCACTCGTGCTACGCGTCCACCGGGCCCACTTTCTCGCAAATAAACAACGAATGAAAAATTATCACAGTGAATATTTTAGGGTGGTTATGTAAATAAATATTTTTTTTTAAATTATAAATTTTTTTCACCTCAAATAAAAATCTAAAAATTGAAAATCATGGAAAAAAATATATATTTAAATTATTAAGAATATCAAAATTAAGATACGTAGTGCTAACATCTAAAGAGAAAATATTTGTGTCAGAAAATTAATTACAGTTATAATATTTGTAGTTCTTTGAAAATTTTGCATCATTTAGATGTTACATGTGAAAAATTAGTCAATTTAGAAACCAGTGATAAAATTCATCCCCCATAATAATTTTAAAAAACTTATCAAGAATTGTTTGGTGATTGAAAAACATAATATTACAGAAGCTGAATGGTGGTTTTACCTGAAGGAAAGGAGGTAAGTTGTGACAAAAATATTTTATTATTGTTTTTAGTGATTTGATTAAATTATAATGCTTATGGTAAATTGTTGTTTTATATTATTTTCATCTAATTATTATCAGAGGTCACGATTTATAAAATAAAAAGTATTATTTGTTTTATCAAAATAATTTAAAGAAACAAAAAAAATATTTAACGTTTTCACTTTCTATCTCGAAAATTGTAGATTTTATTGTAAAAATTTCTTTTTTTTTATTGACAAACGATTTCAGCAATTTATTTCATTGCAGCTTTCTGGTATTTCTAATTATCACTGACGTTTAATATTGTAATGTTGCATCTCCTAAACTCACCATCCCAAATACACAAACATGTTAAAATGTATAGTGAATACTCTGGTTAAGGTGTTTATGAGCACAGATTGATTCTCTTAATAATATTATTTATAATATATTAAATATTATAATTTATTTATGTCAAACCAAAGGACGTGCAAAAATATTGTGTTGACGTCAGATCAGTCTAGAATATGAATATGTTATTTTAATATGACAAAATCTAATTTTTCAATGTTTGCAAACTTTCTATATCAGTTAGCTCAGTATAATAATTTATATGGAGATACAATATTTTAACTCTAAATCATCGATATATTATGTAAAAAGACGCATTCACACTAAATAGACCGAATTTATCGGTTTTTTTAATGTATTTAAAAAATGATAACTAGTTTTTACCCAAAAAAAATATTACTTAAACGTTTAAAAAGAAAAACGTAATCACATTCATAAATTAGTTAAGGTTTTCCTATGATTTTAAGATGTTTCAAAATAAATAACCCCTCGTTCATTTGTCTGTCCCTATAGCAAATTAATTTATTGTAATTTTTTTTCGTTTTAATAATAATAAAAAATATTCACTCTAGAGTTATAAAAAAGTCAATAGATGTCGCATATTAAAATTAAATTGGATATATTTATCCATGACACTATCTAGATAGCATTTAATTCTAGTAAAATCTTGCAATCACACATAAAGATACCATATAATAGAATATGCGTTAAGAAAGTGAAAATAATATTGGTAGCTCTTAGTTGAAGTATGATACAGTTAAATATGACCGGAGGGGGTAGGGTCAAATTAGCTCAGTGGTAAATCAAAGCTCCGACAAGACTGAGGTCCTGGGTTCAATTTCTATATACGACCGAAAAAAAAATATCTGTTTGATAGCTGTTAATATAATATTGTCTTAAATTTATTATTTATTGAACTATTAAAACATTTGTAAATTTTAATAATCAATATTGTCAGGCTTTATTGATGTAAATTTATCCATATTCACAGAATTAACCAAGGATTTACTATAAAAGTTGAAAAATCTAAAATCGACTAAATTCTAGACTTTTATTTAGAACGAATTTCAGAAGAAGTTCATATTTATAGTTGGATGTTCAAGGAAAGTATGTTCGTTCCCACTGTGAAAGTTCAACAATTTCAACAAACTCACAATCACGAGAGCTCGAAAGTAAAGTTCAACGGAGTTTGACGAAATACTGAATATATTGCGTGGAATAACCCAATATGGGGGTGAATTTATTCCCTTCGATTTCATTTCGTCACATAGAAAATGTTAACTCCGTGAAGAAAGAAAGAAATCGTCTTCATATTTACATTTTGCAGTACGTTTTTTGGATCCAATGAAGAAAGAATACGAACGAATCATACTTACACATCTGCGTTTCTGAAAGTGGAACCGTATCAAACGAAGGTTGCATTAAAATGAGAACCAATAACTTTAGAATTTTGTATTCTAGCCCAAGGTTACTCGTGCATAGCATATTTTATTTTTTACCTCTCTTGGGAATTTTGAGTAATGGTGATCAAAATTTCCAATAAAATGTTATGTAATGTATACACAACTGTTTGTATAAATGCAAACCATTTTGCCATCTTCTAAAGCTATTAACAGAAGCATTTTGGAGGAAATGCTTTGATTATTTTACCGCTATTATAAATAAGGTATTCAAATAAAATAGCGTCATTGATTCACCATCCGATATTAATGAATACTTTACATATCTGCACAAAAAATTCAAGAAGGCGCCAATCAAACGAACCGAATACTTGAGTCGGACCATGTCAATCGTCAGAATAACAGAAGGGTATGTATGAGATGATGTATGAACGAAAGGCACAAATCAAGTGAACCAAATTCTTGAGTCGGGCCACGTCAAGAGTCAAACTAACAGAAGCGTATGTACGAAACGAACCGAATACTTGAGTCGGACCATGTCAATCGTCAGAATAACAGAAAGGTATGTATGAGATGATGTATGAATGGAAGGCACAAATCAAGTGCACCAAATACTTGAGTCGGACCATTTCAATCGTCAGAATAACAGAAAGGTATGTATGAGATGATGTATGAATGGAAGGCACCAATCAAGTGCACCAAATACTTGAGTCGGACCATGTCAATCGTCAGAATAACAGAAAGGTATGTATGAGATGATGTATGAATGGAAGGCACCAATCAAGTGCACCAAATACTTGAGTCGGGACATGTCGAGAGTCAAAATAACAGAATGGTATGTATGATACGATATATGAATGTAAACGAGGCAAGGAGTGTGAGCTATGAACGAATTGTTTTGCGGTCCAACCTACACGCCTACCCCTGCTTGGAAACTGCGTGATGGATTAGTTGCATAAATAGTTTATACGTGTGGTTTGAGTCAGGATAACAGAAGAGTAAATATGAGACAATGTATGAATGTGAATAAAGCAAGGAGTCTGCGCTAAGACCGAGTTTTTTAGCGGTTTATCCTATATTTCTACCCTGCGGGAAAATGGCGTGATGGTGATTTAGTTACATAAAAATGTAATACACGTTTATAACAAAAATTACGCTACCTAATCCTCAATAATAATATTTGCTCATGGTAAGTTATTCAGGTAGAATTTTGTATTATGTATATTGACTTGGTTTCATTTCGCACACTACATCATCGGCAAGCAATGTGAAGAAACCCCGTTTAAAGAACACTATCAAGTCACTTGATTCATTGATATTCAATAGATTTTCGAAGCACCTTTTCGCATCAAATCGTGTGAGTATATCTACCCACGCCTACGGTGAAACATCAATAAGCCAGCAGTGTAAGAAGCACTTACATTAAAAAAGGGATATTTCAATTTATTGAGAGAACAGTAATTATATTAAATTTATTAATTTAAAACATTTTATAAAATCTTCCTCGTAAACTCATCGTTTTTTTTATTTATTAACGTTCCCATCGCGTGATAATAGTGGAACATGTTTAGACGAGATATTACTATCCCGTAATTTTTCACGGCTCTGCGGTAGTTTGAATAATAATGTTAATGGCCTCCGCCGTCGAGGGGGAAGGCTCTCGACTAGCAAGCTGCAGCTCGCGGGTTTGAATCCCGGCGAGGCCAAGTACATTTTTATTGATATTTTTGTTATTTGACATATTAATAATTTAAAATAATATATAGTATGTTTTCGGCACGTTCGGAGTGGAAGTTACCCTCAGGGTCACCCTGGTGTAAGACAACCATTCAGAATTGAAACATTGCTTGAAATGGCTCTGTCCGTGTTTGGTGACCAGATCTGAATAGAGAGGTATTTCCCCAACTTCAGCGTTCCCATCTCCTTTGCCTTTCCACTACCTTCAACCTCACAACATACCCCAATTATAAAAGCCGTAGTCTCACTGGCTCCAGACGGTGGGGAGAAATTGGGAGTCTTGTGAGGTTTCACATAAATAATTAATTATTTAACGTTAATTTTATTTTATTTGGTTTTTCGCCCAGCTGGGCTTTTTCATTGATTTAAAGAACATAATATACCTAGTATAAACATAATTTTTAAAACATGAAATAACGAAACTGATAAACTGAATACTTAACAATATTTGTAAAACACGTAACCGTAACATAAAATAATATAGAAACGAGAAAAATACTTCATACAGAAATATATGAAAACTGTACTACAATAAACTACTATAAAATATCATCTTAATAATTGATTTAAAAAAATACTTATCGAGAAAAACACTTATCCACATATTCTAAAATTCTTTGAAATAATTGAAAGAGCCGTAAGTCAAATATTTTTTTGTGAAGTGTTTTCATTACAAAGAAATCGCTCCATTAATATGTGTCATAATTATCTCCTACGATCTACAGCTATTCTGTTTTTACATAGTGTAGGTTCCGTAGAATTTCGTGACTTGGTACATTGCAGGTCTCGTCGAATGCTTGTAATTTTGATTGATGATGGCTTAATTGTTTTTCTTCAGAGCTTTTAAAATAGGCGTTTCCGTTGTGGGTAGATACGCGTTGCTTTTGTTCGTCGGCTGTACTTACCATTATTTTCTTTTTTTAGTGTAAGTTTGTGAATATATGTTTTGAAATGAGTAATCTGTTATACTTGTGATCGGTGAAATAAATGATTTGGAATTCAAAATTTTCAGAAGTAATATATTAGTTGCCTAAATTATTATAAGTTTCCGCCAAATTTCAAATGTTGTTAGTTCAATTCCTAATTGAATGAGCTTATTAAAGTCCTGTTTTAACTTGATAGTTTGTCATTATATATCTCTGTTAATTTGATTGTGTGTTCCGTTTCGGGCTTAAAATGGGTGGCCCTGAGAAAACTTACTATAAATAATAAAAATTATTCCTATTCGTGTAAAAAGCGGGGCTGCCAGCTTTTGACGAGTGAATTAACTGGTTTCTTAACAGACTGTCGGTAAAACACGAATGAGTTATGGAGATGATGGAATACTTGATCATAAAAATTCTAATAATATCGCATTTCGTTATTATATTTATCAGGATAAATTGAGTTGCATGCATACGCTCCGATATATTCTGAATTTACTGACAGTTTGTTTAGAAATGGCCTGCCATCACGTTTTTGACAGGATTTTAATAAATCAGTATACAACTTTTTTTCGTGTATAATGTGTGTTAAAATGATATTATGGTTGGTACCTACCTGCTGGAAGAAATTATGGAAATCGAATTGTTATTGAGATATTGACGTTTCTTTGGACAAATCGTATAATTATGACGACACAAGAGTCTAAAATTGGGGGTTCACATTTAATTAATTTCTAGGAATCTGTAACGATATAAGTTATAATATTTAAGAGTAGTAAAAAACAATACCTTACAATAAATTTTTTAAAAAAAGTGAAATTTATAAAACGTTTTTAATCTATTAAATTAGCCTTGAGCAGTAAATTTTATTTTCTAGACGATGAATTAATAATTGCCCAAGGGATTCTTCTAGAGAGCTTGCTTAACAACAGATTGTCATTCAGACGGCTTGTCCTCCTTGGCACAAATCAAGTATTTTGGAGTAACCTAACCTAACTTTACCTAACCCATCCAATAAATGTCTCCCAAATTGATATGAATTATTTGACTGGTAAATAACCTAGTGGTTAAAAGTGTCGGGTTCCCACTATCGGGAATTTAAGTCTAAATCATTTTTAAAAAAAATTCCAGTCTGTATTTCAAATGTTGTCAGGAAATTCGTAACCCCAAAATATTTGTTATTTTTCCAGAAAAAAAAAACATTATTTTTTAATACAATTTTTTACCACTATAAGCTAGAGGTGGATCGGAATAATAAACATCAAAATACTCGCATAAGTCCACTTCCATTCAAATTTATTGAAATACTTCGCTGTGGGTATTCGTGTAAATAAACAAAATGTATAAACACGATGAAAGCGTAACGAAACGTAAACTTAACTTCTGCAAAATTTCACAGGAATCCGTTAAACATTTTCTAAAATGGCTGAAGTCAATATTGATCTAAGGTTTGAAATACATACTCACACGAGTATATTATTAATCGATTTCACATACGTTGTTCTGTTCTGTACGTAGCTAAATGATATATACGAGTATGACTTAATGCTATGAAAACGATTTGCATTTATTTGTATTGTAAAATATCTAGAACAAAGCTTTTAAGTAGGTACCAATTATGTTCAAATAAACCCTTTTTTAAATTTATATTGTTAATTGTATATACACGGAAAAATAAGTATTTTAAAAAGTACTTATGGAGACTTGCACCGAGACTATCTCGGAGCGCATCAAATTGATGGCTTAACACTGTTACCACTTTAGGTGTCCAAATGTACCAATTGTATCAATTCTCACTGGTAGTAATTATGTATATTGATATCATACAAGTATCTGTTACTTATAATATTAACAATAAATACCTGCCTGACAACTGTATTTAGGTTGAACACCGTTCAATTAAGGTATTCCCTAAATAAATAGCAAATGAATCTATTAAACAGAGGTAATTAGACCTGTCAGTAACCAAATAATTGAAAATTCAATTGCTAAATACCACATAGCAACGAAGATGGGAAAATCCATATAATTATAACAAAATCATTGTACACCATTCCCGTTAAGTCCGACTCCTTCTCTTAAATGCTATATAAACCATACTTGAAGGAATAATTGTACTAGTCTGAAGATGGCTACAATAAGCTGAGACCGGTCACGGTAAAAAGTGGAAATAAGTTTTAAATTGGTTTCAATATATTATTTTATTTATTTACTCATATAAATCAGGAGTGTCAAGTTAATATCAAATAATAGTTGTTGATTCTATTGGGTGCCATATTATTTAGACATAATGATAAAAATTAATAATACAAAAAAATAATAATTTCAACATACACAAAATATCACTAACAGACCAGTTAGACAAAAGTACACAGAAAACATAAAAACTCCGACAGTAAATACAAGCTTTGGCCAACGACACTATCAATACCATGCTATAAAAGCATTCAACACTTGAAAATAAAATTGAGGAAAACAAAAATAAATTCAAACACAAAATTACAAAATGGATCAAAGAACAAAAAACACAATATTACCAAAATTTCATAACATGAAATAAAAAAAAACCTACACGTAACACTCAAAACCAATATAAAACAAACACACAAGATTATATTTTAAATGTATTATGTTATATTTAAATGTATTATGTATATTATATTTTTATATTATAAAATGAAGGCCTCAGCACGGGTAAGCCACCCAGTGAGGCCAACATTACAGGATAAAACCAAGTTTGATGCCTAAAGTATGAATGCTTGTTATGCATTCCTCTAGCATCACCATGTTATTTCAGACCTTGCTGAATTCGTCATTCAACTTCTTTCCACGTCTCCTTGTCGTGAACTCAAACCAGAGATGATCTACAGCCATAACTTATGCTGGTAGTTGGTCTATCGCTACATTGTTTGATCGATATTCTTGTAACGACAACGGGGATTAGACGGATTCATTTGTAATAAACTGAAAGTTAATTTAATTTCATCCTGGGGAATTACCAACAATTTCTATAGTGACTAGATCTAAATAACCAGGTACTTTTCAATCTAAGTTTGCCACATCCTCTTCTCGTCTGCCTTCAGACTCACAACGTATCGCAATTGAGGATCGTTGTCACAAAAATAAATATCTACACAGTCCTTTTTTTCGTTGGACAGTTTAAAGTGAATTAATTTAACTAAATTTTAGTATTTTATGAAAATCTATAAATGCACATTCATTTCAATGTAAGGCATAATGAATAGTAATTCATGCCTAACGTTCAATGTTGAACCACTAAATATTACTCAAAAATTGATCCTTAAAGTGATGTACAAAAAAAATTCTGTTATCCATCCAACCTACGTTATAAGGAATGTAATGTTACGTGTATAAAACAGCTATACATCACTCAAATACTTTGTCGATTTTTTATCAATATTAAATTTGCTGAAAGAACACAACAAACGCGGACAACTAGAATTAGCTCTACATTGAACTTTGTAGCGGTACATATTAACTTAAAACATTAAAATTCTTTTGGTCAAAGAAATTATTTATTTATATCAGGCACCACTTATGTTTAATATTCTTCCAAATCATATTTAGTCTACCAATTCCTTAGTTAAATTTAAAAAGTTAATTATGGTTTTTGTATTGACAGTTGTTTGATTGTCCTTTTATTTTTTCATCCTTGTCCTTTCTTAAATAATAAGATTTTATATAAGTCCCATTTGCTAAAAACTGAATGTCACCCTATCTGTTTTTATTATCTACTTTGCTTCTTCTTTTGAATAATGATTAATGATTAGTTATGGTTCAAATATTGTTACAATATACTGTCAAATTACCCATCTGGTAACACATAATACTTATTTTTTCTTTAATTTTAAAATATTTTGTGTTTGTATGTAGAATAACTTTATGCTTGTGATTACTCTTATGTTTTCTTCACTCAAATGTAAATTGTTAACCTCGATACAGGCTTAGTCCTAGAGAGGTTGATTTTTATGTGAAAAAAAGTGTTTTATGTAAAGTGGATGCAATAAATAAATAAATTAATTAATTAAACTCAATACATTTGTGAAAAGCTATGTTTATTTAAAAACCAACCAAAATTGGCGAATTTTGAAAATATCTGCAAACTTGAAAATAAAAAATAAAAATTAAGTGAAATATCTTGCATTCTAGTTTAAAAATAAAATAATAATTTGAAATGAAAATAAGTTTTTTTTTCTTTATCTTTTAAAGTACCAACCTACATCTCCAAAATGTATATTTTTTTAAATGCATAATAAAACTTTTAAATAAAATAATACCTCATGTAAGGTAAATAGCAAGTACAAATAAAGAAATCATAAATTAAGTTTCTTTGATAGACGACTGAGGGCCTACAGAATTTCACTGAAATAACATAATAATAGCTCTTTTATGTTGCATAACTACTTAGTTTTTTCACACTTAAATATATAAACTATGTAGAAGTTTCACTGTGTAGAAATTAGTCGTTCACCAGTAGACAACTCTCAGGTAAATATATAAATAAATTAGGTAGATGTTTCACTTTGTGGATATTAATCATTATCTATTCGACAAATCGCAGGTAAATAAATATATAGATAAAGGGAGTAGATGTTTTACTTCATGGAAATTAATCTTTCTCTAGTAGTCAAATCGCAGGTAAATATATAGATTGGTGAAAATCTAAATTAGCCATTTTGGAGACATCTACAAAGAGAAAAAGCTTAAAAAAACTGTTTGGGGTAGAAATTTGTCTATGTAAAAATGCTCCTCAATGGGAATACTATAGTCCAATTGGCTTCAGAAGTTCGGAAGCATTAGCAGTTAGAACTCTTGATGCCGTATTCACATTGACAAAAACTGCTTTTAAAACCCTTTATGGTATAAAGTCTCCTGGCAGTCCCCCAAATTTGTTATTTTGCTGTTTAACTTTGAGAGGTAACCAATAAGCAGTATTCAATTTGAAATGTATCATCTTCAAATAGTTTTTGACCTTTGAAAAGAATGAAAAGAAATTTGGGAACAATCTATATCCGCACCAAGCATTTACCATTCAAAGATGATATCAAACTTTAGATTTTTTTGTTTGTTTTTTGATCGTGTTCATTTTTTGGAAAATAAAATCAAGAGCTTTAAAATTGGGATTTTGAAATGAAAATTAAACTATATTTCGTACCAGTACCGACCTATGAGATCGGGGACAGTTAAACAGGAAGAAAAAGTAATTGAGTTTTAATAATACACTGACATTATCAAAGAGACTCTCTTACCGAGCGTTTGATGGCAGTTACTGGAGAGATAGTCAGTGGAAGTACACTTGCCAACACATCTAAAAGGTTTAAAAATAATTTATCTTTATATTAAAATACAACTTTGTTTACATCACTTTAATATATATAACCTCTACATGTTTCAAGAACAATCATCACAAACTGATAAGCTTTCGGAAGAAATTTTCTCAAAAAAAAAAAAATCGCTTTAAAAAAATACTGTTTTTATCATCGTACAACTTAATAATGATGACTGACAATAAAAGTAAGAAAACCTCAATGTTGTCTCGGAAATCGCAGTCTTCACTCTGTATTTTTTTAACAATATTTAAGAAAATCACGATACCGCCTGAAAGTCGGAAGGAAAGCAAATTCAAATCATCCCCAGAAAGCGCCCCGGGGGTTGAACTCTTTCTTTGTGTCGAATCTTCTGGGATTTCAACATTGATTTCTGATTCTTAATCCACCCTTAGGGAATCAGTTCCTACCGAAAGGAAGGGAAATTCTAAAAAGTAAACAATAACACTGTGAAATTCTCTTCCCATCTTCTTCCTTGTATATTCTTTCTCGTATTCTCGTTTTCATCACATTTTAAAATAAAAATCTTGCCTTTGTTATTATATTGTGTTGTTCAAGAACAAGATTTTTTATGATAAATCTCTTCCTTTAATTTAAACTTTTTCTTTAAACTGACCAAAGCTATGGAACTATGTAATTCTCATTTCAGAAATGGTTTTGAGTCCGAAAATAATAAAGGGAAGGGGAAGGAGATGAGGTTAAAAAAGTATGATAACAATCTTGATACTCAAATCTAGTAAGGTAAAAAAATTACTTCAAAAACGAATACATTTTTTCAGACGTCCACAAAGCAAATGATGCCAAAATATTGACGGATAGATTAAAGTTCCATCGCAAATTGCATAAACGATTGAGTCCCTGGGCGTTTTAAATGATTTTAGTGATGTTCAAACATGATTCTCTCTTGCTTTATAAATCTAACTAAGCAACTTTTATGTATGCTTTCTTCCATTACTTAGATTGATGTACACTAGTACACAAATAAATCAGAAATGAGCTTGATACCAAAAAAAAAAATAGAAAAACTGATCGTTATAAAAATTAAAACTTGCCCCAATTTATAACAATCCACCCTCCATTATTAACAAAGGAAAATCGATAGGCCTTTAGAGGAATATCTCCACAAATCATTATTATTCATGAATGAATCATTAAAAAAACAAAGCCTTTAGCCATGGGGTGAGTTAAGCCTGATATTTTTTTGTTAACTTTTTCCACAGTACGATATCAATTGTCTGAAAACTTTTATCGTCAATACACATTATCGAGGTCAATTCGATAATAAAATTCGTTATTTAAGAGTTCTACGCGATTTTCTCCAAACCAGGAAAGTAATCAATTAAACGTTAAAATTAAGTTTTTTTATAGTTAGGAACGCGATTTGCTATCCAAAATTTATACACTTAATACAGTCTTGATTTGTTTTTCGCTCTTTCTAAATGCTCACAACAAAATGTCAAAAAAGAATAACAAAATTGATATCAAATGGCGGTGAGAAAGAGACGAAATGATCGAAGCATAATATACCTAAGACAAATCCACGATTATTTTTTACTGAATGACTTACGACTGTTTGGAAAAAAGTATTTCTCTTCAATCTTATTTACCAATGTTGTACTTAGTTGATGCTCTTTTGATTAAATTTCAATTTTTGAGGTCGCAATCAGCACAAACTATTTATTTATTACTTTCAATATTATAATACAATACAATTATGGTTATGGTTATGATATGATTTAAATGCACAATATTGTTTGTATTCTTATGGTTACCAATTTATCGATAATCTTTTATTTTATATGAATTTTAATTTTTTTTTTTTCCCCTTTATTTTTGTTGTATTAGTTTGTTCTATTATTTTATACAATTCTTTTATTTTATATAATTATAACTTCACATTTCTCATAAATTTAATTATTTCTTCTAATGCTGTCTTACGTAAAGTCACAAGGAAGAAATCCGTAATTGGTTTTATTTTGGCTATTTTACTTATGTACAATCTGTAAAAATGTAAACTGTTGATTTCCCAAAAATGAATAAATAAATAAAATAAAAAATAATACTGACCCGCCCGGTAAAATGAATATAACCCCTCATCAGATATTTTATGGAGACATGTCATTGGTACCGATCTTGGTAATTATTTGTAAAACCTTGTAAACTGTGTATCACTCATTTAATCATGGTTGTTTCCAAAATGAAATAAAAAACATCTAGATATTATTGATGGTCCGTCACTTTTCGGTGAGCCAGAATGGAAAAATTGAAAAATACAACATTTTTGATCTTGTTGTATCTGAAAACATATTTTTTTGTTTTTTTGTACGAAGATTTTAGTGTTGTGAAACTCAGCAACCCAAACTAATAGAGTCCTAATAATCTTAACAAAAAATTGAAATTTTGAAAAAAAAAAGTTTATATATTTTCAGGAACAACACCAATATCATACTTTCCAATCATGCTTTTGAATTTTACCACTCTAGCTCACTGAAAAGTAGCGGACCACATATATATATACTAGTATATAGATATATATTTTTTTTAAGAAAGAAAAATATTCCCGGGTTTACGAATAACCCGACAACATTTAAAAATTTCCTATTACCACCAAAGTAAGCGGGAAATTTTGCTTGTGTTGTGATGGTGGACTTAGCCAGCCAAGGAATTGAACATACTACGCCTGGGTGGGACCCAAACGCGATGTCAACTCAGCCACCGACCGCAATTTATTTCCAAGTTTGCTATTTTTTGCTGATTGTCCAAAAGTAAAATTTTATGTAGAGACTTCATATTTAAATTGGTTTTAAAATTAAGAAAAGAAGTTTATTGATATACTGTTGTTATCATATTTAATAAAGTTTTTTTTTGCATTTAAAACAACAAGTCAAAATACATTGACCATAATCCGATTTTTGAAATTTGTCTAAAATTACCTACATTTTCCATCATCCGAGTCCGTAATAAATTTAGCGAGGCGATGTTTTTCATTTCAAAGCTTACATAAATATTTTCTTGGGTGAATCCTTTCATGTTATATACGAAATACCATGTTCTCGTTGGTTTTTTATATGATTCGTTCAGATTTCTCCTGAAGATTTACATTTTCAAGTCTTCAATATTGACAATATTTGTATCGTGCAATAGTGTGGTGCGAGGTGTAACAGATAACATTAAATGACACTTCACCCTTATCTTTAAATCCTAACTAAATAACTAACTAACCATCACGCGTTTCCCTGCAAGGTAGGCAGAGAGAACGGACCGCCAAACAACTCGTTCTTGGCACACACTTCTTGCCTCATTCACATTCATACATGCTATTCTATTATTGTGTCTCTTGACACGGCCCGACTCAAGTGTCCGATTCACTTGATTGTGCCATGTCTTCCTTTCCTTCAAAAAGGATTATCCACCAACCCAAGGACCTTTTTTTATACTAATTTATGATGGTTGAAATTATTCTAGTATTATGTATTGGTCAAAAAATATTTTGACCAATACATCCTTACATCATCCTACTTTTGATGAACACACTTACTGAAATGTCATATTAAAATCTTACATTAGCCGATTTATTGACTGAAATATTGTATAAAATCAATGACAATTTTTTCTCTCTGTTATATTCAGTTATCAATAACTGGAGTGTTGCCGTAACGCTGACATTGCAACTATAATCGAAATGGACAGCCCACTTAGATAGAAATAGTGATTGTTTGTGCAATAGTCCGCCAAACTTGAGTCTAGGAGATAAAAAGTCACGAATAAGAACAAAGCATAGATGAAACAATGACCCGAATAGAATCGGAAGTCTGAAATAGCAGGCTTTGGCCTAAAATAGATTACTTGGATGTAAAAAAAGGAGTCTGATATAGAGAAAAGGGTTGATAAATAGAGAAAAACAAACCATTATTCTTCTTAAGTTCTTAATTTTCTTGCTATTAAGCAAAATAACTGTTTATCCAAGTAGGAAAATTGCTTTAATAATAATAATAATATTTTGATGATTTATACAGCGCCGTTTGTGTGCAAAATCACCTCAAGGGCGCTGAACAAATATATAACACACTTCTACAATGATCTACTAACTATATATTGAGATAACATACAGTACCATACTTACCTGGGTAATTGCATTATAAGGTAGGTAAATAGCATTGTAAGCTACGGAGCTTTTAAAAATATGCCACTTAACTATAGCTTTTTGTGTCGTAAAAGATAGGATTATTACAATGCGCTGTGTTATGGTGGATTTAATGCACGCTTAGATGGTTTTTACATAAAGAGCTGATAAATGAATAAAATCGTTTAACAAATATATTGACTGAACGGTAGAGGTCTGGGACGTCAGAGGAAGACATGGCACAATTAACGGGACACACTTGTGCCATACTCGCATGTCTTGGCCTGTTTCAGCATATCTTAATAATATCCTGAATAAAATCATGGTCTGACTGAATTGAAAACTGAACTAAGCAGGACTGGACTTATGACTGGACTGGATAGGACTGGACTGCAGAAAAATATTTAGAATCTGCTGTTATGCAAAATAACGTCTCAGGATTTTCCTATCAACACCGAGGCACCCAAAGCCATTATTTTTGTTTTTTTTTAAATTTTATTTTTATTTTTTTTTAAATATTATATTTGTTTTTAAATTATTAGTTTAACCACATATATTCAAATCATTTTATCTTTCATATGTTCTTATTTGTTTTATGTACCACCATGAAACGGGCATTTGCCTAGTTTGGTGGATCTAAATAATAATTAAATAAATTATGATAGCTTATCATAATATTTTGAAATATAATGCGCTTATAGCTCGGTCTGTTACAGGCATTAGCCACGACTCGATACTTGACTCAATTCGAGAATAACAGGAGATTAAATTTGAGACATATTTCATGAATAATGTTTCAACTGTGGAGAAAAATACTTTTATAAGAAAGAATTTAGGAAATTAGGATAAGTCCAGACAATAAAAATCAATAAAAAAGACTTTAGCCGTATTTCGTGGCCACATCTGAAAAGCCAAATCTTCCTTTCGCTCCCCACTTCCTGAAGACTGAAGTCTCATAAAATACCCCAATTGTTAAAATTTTATTTTAGTTTATTAGGGAAAAAGACTGTTTTAAAATTTTGTATGAAAAATTACATTTAACATGTTGCATAAACCAGTGAAATTTAAAACAGAAAAACATAAAAACACCTTAATGAAAATAACTGAGATAAACACTCACCGTCTTCAGAAAATTGGATGCAGTCAGGACTCACATTTGATAAATAAATAAAAAGCGAATAGTTTGAAAAACGGGTATCCAAAAAAATTGAAGAAGGTTCGGTTTTTATAACGAAATAAGAAGACAAGATTTGCATTTTCATTCAAAATATTTTATAGCCCATATAAACAAAACCACGCAATATTTTTACCATTTCTCAGTTTTCAGTAGATATACAGAATATTACGATTTTCGTTATGCCTTTTTGGACAACGTTCCTTTATGGATAACCGTAACAGCTACGAGGGACCCAAACGTTATGTATTTATTCCGTTTGCAATATGTGTTTATTCCGACCATAAAACATTCACTTCTCCCCACAAAGAACCCTATTATTACGGTAGTTTAAAAAACGGACCCTTCGTTTATATTTCAGACTCCTTACCTACGTCAAGTTGAAAGCGTAAAACATTATTCATATTTTGAATTTGTTTCAATTTCATACCTTCCAAAGGTAAAATAATATTCACTGGCTTTGGACGCACCCGAACTCTCTTGGAGGCAGTATAACAACAAATAAGCATTAAATAGTATAAAATGGTATTTTATTTGTGTTATGAAAGAATCTGACCATAAAGAATGTAATCAACAAACATCGGGAGACGACTACTTAACAGCTACATCAAAATTCATCACCGTAAACCACATTAGCTTAACTAATTATTTACTGAAAAAACAGCCCTAAAGAGAACACATACTTCACCACTAATGCCAGGACCACACGAGGATAATACAGAAGACAATACCATAGTCTCCTGTCCCTGCTCCGTGAACAGTCTCGACCGCACAGGGTAGGTCAATGGGTCAAAATGGAAACATGACGAAGCAAAAAATATTATCTTTATCTCGGTATTTTATACCAAGATGTATTGTAGTGTTCCATTTTTAAGCCGAAATGACTGGCTATTGTACTTATGTCTTGTCAAAAAGCGTTTACACACGAAACACGCAACCAGGCGCGGTGGTGGGGGTAAGACGCTATCCTGCGGAGATAGCTTGTCTTTCTATCTCTGAGATAGTGTCTTGGTTCATTGTTATATCTTCCAAACTACTGATCACACTAAAACAGTAGGTCCGGAGCTGGGATAAAACAGTATTGTACCGTCCTCGTGTGATCGCTGCTTAGCTGCACATCTATCGTAATGGTGGACACTGTAACGCTGTCCAAAACGTTAGCTAAAGAAGGAGGAAGCGTAAGACGACATAATAATACTAAAATTAATTCTGTAATAACCAATAAGTTCTCAAAAGCACGTAAATGAAAAGGTTTTAAAAAAATATTTGTTCCATTATTGGGGATTTTTCTTTGCCAGTGAAAAATTAAATGGCCAACTAATTTCATTAACAACGTGATAAATGAATGACGTTTTTGCATATTTGAAACTAAATGTAATGTTTATGTTGTTTTTCTATTGCTATATGCTATATGTTTTCGTCTGAAATGTTTGTTTCAAAATTTAAAAAAATCGTACTATAATGTAAGGAGTTCGTTCGTTTATAAGGTTTCATGAAAAATGTTACTTCCATTGTATTTTATATGGCAACTATGATATAATATTTTGTATTAGTTAATCCACCCACCGAGATTCAACTATATTTGACAATTTTTTTCTTTATATTGTATATCAATAGATATTTCTTCAAGGCCCGCATGAAAAAGCTAGAGTCCCTACCTAATTCCGCCTCACAACGCTGCCAATTTATTGTGGGTGACAATTTAGTCTCCCAGTCTTAACACTTTGCAGACAGGGGCGTTCTAACATGTGTTACATAAAAATAAAATATAGCCTACCTAGAAATATTTTGGAATCAGGGATTCTCTCACATTTGCAAGTACTCACAAGTGTTTTTGTTATTTCGAAGAGTTCATTTTAGAAACCACGTAGCCACCTGAAATTAGCAGCATTGAAAAATAATCAATTACGGATAAAATATCACTGAAAACTTAAAAATGTCAGATCTCACCTTTAATTAGAAGGTTTATGCTGATTCTGATCGACAAAAAAGAGTAATAATTATCTTTTTAATATTTATATAACCAGTCTGAAATATTAGTCCGATCACGTGAAAGTTGAGACATACTGGTATACTGGCAAAATGCAGCACGATTGATAATCAAGGTATACATATTTTTCAATTTACTTTCGTAATAAAACTGGCTTTGAGGATAGCTTATACTTTAATCAAAGGGATGAAAACAACCCTTGAACTAGTGTTTGTATTGGAAAAATACCATTTTACATGTTTTAATTGCAACCAACCTTCGAGCACTTCAAATGTAAAAACAATATTAACATTTAAATTTATACGAGTTCCCAGATATTTGAAACATTTTTAATTTGCTGACAGCAATGAAAATGTTTTCTTTTCAAGTATGACCAGTAGAAAAATACATTTTTTAATAAATATATTGCTTTGAATCCTCGATTTCCCAAGAGATTCAAATGAAATATAGTATTTATTTCAATTGAATCCGTGACCGGAAATAGTGAAAATAATGAAAGAAAAACAAATTTCGCGCAATGTAAAAATTGTTAAATTAGCTAAATTATAACATTGTTTTATTCTTTTGCTTGAAGTCTTTAACTTGGTTATTTAGTAAAATAATACATCTTTTATATTGGGTGGTGGGTATAGAGATGGAGTAAAATTGGCCAAAATTAATGAAAGAGTTAATTAGCTAATTAACTTCATTTATTGCCACTTTTTTTCCACTGGCAGCTAACCGAGATTGTATTTTTTAATTTAAAATGATAAACTTTATTTAAACCACTAAAAACACGTTGTAGACGATATAAATTATCTTCACATTTCAAAATTAAAGATATTTTCATCTCAGCATACAAAGTTTTATTCTATTTTACATGGGATGGGACTTTTGGTTTATACAAATCTTATTATTTTTTTGTTTGGTACAATATTTAACATTTTTTAGAACAATTTAGTAATGTTGGCCTCACTGGGTGGCTTAACCTGCTGAGGCCTCCATTTATACATTTAATGAAAATATAAATAATGCTGATGAAGAAAAAAAACATAAGATTAAGATAAATTTAAACTAAAATATGGATTTAAAATTTAAGTAAAATAAAATTTAAATACAATAAAATTTAAATAAAAAGTAAAAAAATGAAATAAAGTAAAAAACGCTATATTTATAATATATGTTGTTTGTTTGTGAGTTATGTATGTTTTATATTGGTTTTGTGTGTTACGTGTAGGTTTTATTATTTTATGTTATGAAATTTTGGTAATATTGTCTTTTTTGTTCATTAATGCATTTTTTTAATTTTGTGTCTGAATTTATTTCTGTTTTCCTTAAGGCGATGCCATACGTAGTATTTCAAAATCATGCGTTTTTGGTTTGAAAATTTGGTCGCCTAGAAATGTTTCAGAATCTTAAATTAAATACGGCGAGTAGAATACATCTTGGCGTTTGAAACACTCGAGTATCTTTTAGATAAGTCTTTTAATAAGCCCAGAAAAAAATAATGTATAAGGCCCATGAAAACTGCTTTAAAGTTCAAAATCTCCTACTTACGAACCCATTTTCGGTAATAATTTTATTGTATAATCTGTCAAATTAAGTTATCTATAAATTGATCGGAAAAAAATTAAGTATTAATGCCTGAACATCCACAAAATAAAATAAAAGGCACTTTTTTGCTACGTTTTTTTCTTGCATAAATCAAAACAGGCGGATGGTGTTAAGCGGGAATTTAAACCTTATCGCCATCTACGTAAGGGGTGTTATTGATAGCGGCTCGATTTAAAATATTACACGACGTAGTGCATCGCCTTAATTTTATTTTCAAGTGTTGAAAGCTTTTATAGCATGGTATTGATAGTGTCTTTGTCCAAAGCTTGTATATACCGTCGGAGTTTTAATGTTTTTTTATACGCCTGTCTGACTGGTCTGTTAGTGATATTTTGTGTATGTTGAAATTTGTTTTTTCGGTCAAAAATGTAGTTTAGTAGTGTTTTAACGTATAATTGGCCTGTATCTAATTTAATTATAACGATGCCACAAAGTGTATTGGCAATATATTATTGAAGAAGAAATGTATTTCTTGTTACACCTCAACAGCTAACGGAGGAAATATAACGCCACCTGTTTGGTTAGTTTAAATTAGGGGCTGTCGGAAGAGCTTTACTATTGCAGGTCTTGATGAGGCCCGGATTATATGAATCAGGAACAATGATTGTCGGTAACCCGTTCCACATGCGAGCCGACTTACATAAAACGAGTCAGAGAAACGACCTGTTTTCATGAAGCTGACTTGTTCAACGGGTGTTCTTCTCGTGAATATCAAGTTTGTGTACGTGCACTGGTACACTGACTAACACCAGAACTCAAAATACTTTATTTCTTATTTTACATTTACTATTTTTACACATTTTCACCATTAATTGCACCTACGTAGAATATACTTTATGCGATGTTTGGGATTCCACTAATCTCCCCACATTCCGAATTAATTTAATAACGCTTTTGATTTGTTGTCATTACGTGTACCTCCGACGATACTAGATAGACTTGGCAATGAATTAATAAATTTCGCTGATATTTTAGTTTTTAATTTTTAAACATTCAGAGCCAAATTAATTCAACACTTCGGTAAATGTAAATAACGAGAAATCTAAGCATTTGCTTAAGCAACTTAAGTATTATATATATACACTTTTTATTTATTTCAAGTGTTCTTCAGTTAGCGTGTTATTAACTCAACAAGTATATTGTATTTCATGTTTTATTTTTATTTATGTTATACACATATTGTTTTTAATTTACTTTTATTAAGTTTAAGGAACTCCATTAATGGAGGACCGGACGCAGTTGGCGCTAACAAAAAATTATCCAAAGAAGCAAAGCTAGCAGTCCACAGTGGAGTGCTGGTGCCTACCCTGATGTACGAAAGTGGGGCATGGAACTGGCAGAGAAAGGATGAAAGTAGACTGAATTCTGTAGAAATGAAATCTATGAGGCGTGTGTGTGGTAAAACCATGTATTATCGTGTGAGAAATGTGGAAATCCGCGAAGAGTGCAAGGCTGATGTAAACGTAATGAGTAAGATCAAAGAAAGGACACTTGGATGGTTTGGGCATGTAGAGCGAATGAGCGAAGAAAAGAGTGTAAGGAGAATATATGATGCAAATGTGAATTGTAGCAGAAGTTGGGGACGCCCGAGGAAGACATGGCACGACCAAGTGAACCAGACACTTGAGTCAGGGCATGTCAAGAGTCAGAATAATATAAGAGTATGTATGAGACGATGTATGAATGTTAATAAGGCAAGGAGTGTGTGTCAAGAGTCAGAATAATATAAGAGTATGTATAAGACGATGTATGAATGTTAATGAGGCAAGGAGTGTGTGTCAAGAGTCAGAATAATATAAGAGTATGTATAAGACGATGTATGAATGTTAATGGGGCAAGGAGTGTGTGTCAAGAGTCAGAATAATATAAGAGTATGTATAAGACGATGTATGAATGTTAATGACGCAAGGAGTGTGTGTCAAGAGTCAGAATAATATAAGAGTATGTATAAGACGATGTATGAATGTTAATGAGGAAAGGAGTGTGTGCCAAGGCCGAGTTGTTTGGCGGTCCGACCTCTCTGCCTACCCCTGCGGATAAACGGCGTGATTGTTACTTAGTTAGTTAGTTAAGTTTAAATAACTGCTGTTGGTAATTTAACTTTAAATTAATTTCAGCGCCCTTAAGGTGATTTCTCACGAAAACGGCGCTACATAAATTAGCCAAATATTAAAGGCTAATTATTCACATAAATTATTAGATAAACGGGTGAAAAATGTTACTACTGTAATTCAAAACCATAATGGAAGGTGAACCACGTACTGATGAAAATTAGAAATTTAATAAAAAACAATAAGTCCACGAACTCACCTGTAAATGTTTGATATTGTGTAATGCCATTCTCCTTATTGGCTTAGCCGCAAGTAACGCTGCTTAAATATTTGATGCTGCCTTCAGTGCTCGTGTAGCCTTTTCGCTGTAATGAAAAACGATTATGTGGAGGAACACGAACCAGCCTTGTAGTTTAGTATGGGTAATATTGTTGGGATCGACCGCTGGGAACAAATTACGAACCTTTTGAACAGGCGAAACAATGGATATACCTGCGTATGGATTAATAAATTAATTTTCTGAATTCTTTCATTTCAATTAATTTTCCACTCATTTCCCGGAGGCTTGCAATAATGTTTTTGCGGAATTAATTTGTATTCTTTTGTTCGGAAAATACTTTTTTTCCAATAGTTTTGTTTTTTTTTCCATTAGGATTTATACACACCAATTTAATATGTAAAACAAACAATAAAAAAGAATTTTTCGTTAGTCAAACTGTTGTGATTTACTGCCATTCTATGATGTTTTTGTTTATCTCACAAATTATATTTTTTCTAACAAAACGAACAGCTACAAAATGCTACGTGAACCATAATTTTAAATACCTACATCAACTTGAATTTCACTTTTGTTTTCGGTAATAAATGAATATAAATTTTGGAAACGTAAATAAGCCCACTTTCTTGTGTCATACACAATGCAATCTATGAACTTTTGGTGACAATCAGGTACATACAAGTAAAAATTTCAAATATACGAAAAAAATCAGACCTGGACGATCGGCATCTGGCAAAGTCGGTAACGCAGCGGTCTCTAGGAAAAGAGGTCTAATGCTCAACCAATATTATTATATATTTTTTTTAAATTTTAAAATACATTTTAAAATAAATGTGTTTGTTAGAGTAGAAAAAAACTTTTTGTACTCTGAAATGTTCTATGAGAGCTGCACATTTGTTATGTGGGTGAATTCATTTATTTAAACTTTTCAAAAATATGTTAATATGACTTATAAATTTTATTATTTTTGAACGAACGATTATAAATCCATTAACAGTACAATCTTTTCACTCTTGCACTCATAAAATCAGAGAAGTTAAGTACACAAAATAGTCTTAAGGCTGCTAAAGAGGAATTAAATACATCACCTGTTTCAGAAATTCCATTCAACAGGACCATTCGTCGTGTCGTGCTAAGTTGTCAGTTTATTCCCGGCTGCAGCAAAATCCTGTAATTCTATGGTAACCCCATAAACCCTAAGACATCGAACCTTAGTGGGGTATGTTGTTAGGCTAAAATGGAAAAAGATAGGGAAGAGAAAAGTGGGGAAAAACTTTAAAGAAAAAATAAATAAAGAAATAAGATGAAAGAAAATGAAGATTCTGGTCGTAAAAGATGGCTATAGGCGATGCCATTCGTAGTAATGCAAAATCATGTGTTTTTGGTTTGAAAATTTCGTCGCTTAGAAATATTTCAAATGCTTAAATTAAATACTGCGAGTAGAATACATCTTGGCCTTTGAAAAACTTGAGTATTTTTTAGATAAGTCTTTTTATAAGCCCAGAAAAAAATAATGTATAAAGCCTATGAAAACTGCTTTAAAGTTCAAAATCTCCTACTTACAAACCCATTTTCGAATATGATTTTATTGTATAATGTGGCAAATTCACAAAATCCACAAAATAAAATAAAAGGCACTTTTTGTCCATGTTTTTTTGTTGCATAAATCAAAACAGGCGGATGGTGTTAAGCGGGAATTTAAACCTTATCGCCATCTACGTAAGGGTTGTTATTGATAGCGGCTGAATTTAAAATATTACACGACGTAGTGCATCGCCTTAAGTTAAGCAACGTTGTAATTCTGAATGTTGGTCTTTCATGTAGTATTATTTTAACAAAATCTGTGGCGAAATGATTCTAACATAATATAAAATGTCACATTTCCAGCCTTCGCATAAAATTGTGTCCAGTTACTACCAACTTATTTTGTAAACAGATCTGACCTATTTTGACCCAATTTTGAAATAAAATCTATTTTACGTTACACATTATCTTCTATCTAAGAAAAAGTACGTAAAGAAATGTCGATGGAAACTTTTTGTGGAGGAAACTACTCACTCACTAACCTCCAACCCTTATCCCGGAAAGTAAATAATAATATATTATGAAATCTTTGAACTAACAATATTGTGTACAAAATTTTGAAATAAATGTAGCATTAGTTATGTGTAGTAGCTATCTTTTTAGTATTTTAATATAATTTAATTTTTTTTAATTTAATATTAATATATATGTATGCATATGTGAAGCGTGGAATGAGGACAGTATTTCGAGCTAATTTAAAATCATGTATAGTGGAAAATACTCTCAGTATCGCCCTGCTGTTAGACTGCCATTCAGAATTAAAACGGTGCTTGAAATGGCTTTGACCATGTTTTGTGACTAAATCTGAAAAGCCAGGTACTTCTCCACCTTCCTCCTTATCATCTCTTTCCCCTCCTCACTGCCTTCAGCCTAACAACATACCCCAATCGGGAATGCCATAGTCTCGCTGGTTCCAAGCGTTTAGGAGCAGCTGAGACTGTTGAGCGGTATTCACATAAAAACGACTCGCAAAAAATCACGGAATATTATTATTGTAAGATTTGTGAAAGTGTTTATAAAATGTTTGCCTTTCAAAACAAAATATTGTTTTTTTTTCTGTATTAAAATTATATTGACAAATCATAGAGACGATCAAAAATGTACCTTTCGAATGAACACGGTTAATAAACTTTTAATTTTGTACCACGAAAACTGTAATAAATTTAAACAGCAGAAATGCACACTGAAAATATATAGAATTATTAATTAATACAAATAAAATCATTCTCCGATTATAGATAAGTAGATGCCTACTTTATCGTAGCTTAGTTCGTTGGAATATAAGAAATTCTCTTCGTATTCAAGATTGGAGATGTAAAAAACATATCTGGAATGGTCCGACGCTTTGTAGTAAACCCGCTTGCAGTGCGGAGGTGTAATCTGTGCACCCGACCGTTTATGTTTATTCGCTTCCTAAACAACACATGATCCGCGAAAATGGAAATATCATCATAGTCAGAGCCAATGTCTCTCCGAAGCTGGATTAAGGCCGGCCTAACAGCTTCCGCCTTCGCTGGTTGCTACGAGCTTCCGCCCATCTTAGGTTATCTCGCCGATCCCAGAGGGTTAGGAGGACCTGGTATCTCTTTGGCGGGATGGAATATTGAGATTTGTCCATGGAATTTCATTAATCTTCGTTGCGTCCTGTATTAAATGTTGTCAATTGCTTTGTTTGCTTCCTCATTCGTTCGTTTCCTTTATGTTATTTTCTGGTAATGCCTAGCATGCATACATTGCATACCCACTGAGATAAATAATAATTTCACCTTCACAACAAAACATATTTATTTACACTTAAGACTTTTATAATTGGAAATGAGTGCATAGGACAGCCTGGAGGCCAACATCCTATATCAACATTTTCTTAAAATCTATCTATCTGTAGCTATAAACCACACTGCTAACCTCGGTAATGAACATAGAATTAACAAATATAGCACTATAGCCATCTATGCTACGTAACTCTAAAATTATCACACTGTACATAAAATAATGCGATGTGTTTTAATTTAAAAAATCGAGATTTGTTATCATTTACTTAACTGTCTCAAAAATAACTGTATTTATAATTCTAGCAAGAACCTAGAACAGAGCTTAACGATTTGTTCCAAAAATCATCGTAACTTGTGGATAATAGGTACGTTTCGATTTTTTTATTATTAATAATTGCAAAAAATCAGGTATTACCACCGAAAAAAATGAATCTGATGATTGAGGTTTTTACAACAACAAATTTCTGATATCAAGGAGAAAGATTGTTGATTTACAGTACTATATATGTTTCACTGAAGACTGTGCTTTATCTGCTAATTTTGATTATTCTCCGATTATTAATGTAGTCTTGACTTCATTATCAACAGAATGGTCCATTAACTCTCGACAAATGGTTGGTTATTTGGTATTCTCTCTTCTTGGAAGCTAAACAAATTATTTACATGAAATACAGAATTATGCAAATATCCTTAAAATTCAAATCAAATAATCATCGATTGTCCAAAATTTTAAAAATTCTATTTTTGGTTTTATGTGGCACATTCCAGAATAGCAGGTACTTTCAGTATCGTTCTGGTAAAAAACCACTATTCAGAATCGAAACTTTATCTGAAATGGCTTTAGCCGTGTTTGGTGACGAAATTTGAATAGGTTGGTATTTCCCAACCTTTCATCTCATATTCTTCCCTTATTCACTTCCTTCAGACTCACAAGGCACCCTGAACGAGGATGCCTTAGTTCCAAAAGCTCCGGAGACTGGCAAACGTTAGGAACACTAGATTCACAATAAAAAAAAAATTAAATAAAAAAAGAAATTCGATTACATTATTTGATAATCATGGTTAAGTTTGTATTCACGACCAGAAGTTTGGTACTTACCAAAATTTTGCTTGTTTACATTGTAAATTTATTACACTCTTACCTATCTACTTAATTTTATATCTGTTTAATTTTTTTGTGAGAATCATATTCTGAGCTTGTGGATAAAAGCAGAAAAAACGTTTTGATTTACGCCCGGGGCTAATACTTTGATCCTATATTACATCTAATTCTGAAACAATCTCATGAAATCGTTACGTAAAACAAAATCTGAAAATAAACGGCTGAAGCGGCCCGGAAACGAACTTTGACATTTCGACCTTATTTGAGGCCAAACTGACATCACAAGACATATTGTAAAAATGTTTTGTAATGAATAGGCCAATTGCCACCGTACAATAAATTACGAGATTCACACAGTCTAGCAATTAAAATCAAATGGTTTTGGTTATATTTATTGATTGAGACAAAACAAAAAATTTACGTAAAATTAAATGCTAGTGGGTTGTCCGTGAACAAGGCTGGTTCATTTTTGTTGTTTGTTTTTGGGGTGTTATGCCGTGTTGCGCTAACTCCTTCTTTAGCCGACGTTTCGGACATCGTTGCAGTGTCCATCATCAGGGCAGATCCGGTAGATCCGAAGATGTGTAATTCGAAACGTCGGCTAAAGAAGGAGTTAGCGCAACACGGCATAACACCCCAAAAACAAACAACAACAATGCTTTTGGCCGTGAAAATCTAAAAACTTACAAGGCTGGTTCAGTATTTGATTCAGTGAAATTTATCAAAATTTATGAAATATCGAAATTATTTATTTAATCTGAGGACTAGGATTCCCAAAATATTATGTTAATTGGCGGCATCAGTGTTCTTTCATGAGTTTCAGATAATTTGATTATCTAGTTACTGATAGCAAATAAATAATAAGATGGTATAGAAAATAAAACTATTTGAATTCTTAAAAAAAATTATGCTTCATAATAAGAAATTTTTTTTTTTTTCAAACTGTTAAATTCAAAATAATGATAACTTGTTAGGTTTCAACACTTTGTAGAATAAAATTTCATGTTTTCAAGGTGTTAAATATGTCAGCAATATTGGAATTAGCATGTGCTCATAAATATTCGAATAACATTTGCTCATAAAATTCGAATTAAAATTTGCTCACAAAAAATGATTTCATTTTCTATATCACAAATAATAAAGGGTGAATTAATATCTAATTTATTGACTTCAAAAATTTAAACATGAATCCAAGTTACCCCTTTAAAAAACTACAATTATTACAATTTTGAACACCATCTAAGTATTATAAAATCATGATTTATCAGTAAGTAGGTACTTAAGATCGAAAGTGTAACCGTCGATGTATCGCTACAAGCTTTTTTAGTAAGGATATTGTCAAGGGTAGGTACCACATACTCGTAAAAATTTTATAGCCTTACAATATCGTCTTCTCCAATAGAAAGTACCTACACACGTAAACAATAAATGACCTATACATAAACATTGGAAAGTACTACTCATCCAAATTAAGTATTACTCATCCAAATGCGAGCTGACAAGATTTCCCGGGAAAAAGGTGGGTCTTGAAATGGAAGTGTTATTGGTGGATTTATTTTGAGATACTTTTCAGTTATTGTTGTAACACTTTAACTGTATAATACGTAGGTATTACTTCATCTCCTTAAAAAGCCCCCCACACAGCATTCCCAGATTTCACATAGGCCCCGAGGGAAATTTTTTTCTCATGGCCTCCTGTGTGGAGTTAATGTAAAAAACTATCAAGACCAAAATTTCCTCTAAAATCATATGATTTGAAAGTCGGTACGTACTTACCTACCAAATATTTTATTCAAATAAGGAATCATAAAATTTGTCCCAAAGAACGTTATTTACTCATTCACAATTCATTTTTCAGACAGGTGTATATTATAATATTGAAAAAATGCAAATAAGAAAGTCCATTTGAACACGACGGCATCAAATTTGAAAAATATAAATTAACTGATGTATTAAATCGGCAACTATCCTGAAAGGGAAACAGAATGTACAAACAAATTTACAGAAAGACGAAATGCAAAATGGCCGACTTAAAACAGGACTTTTCAAGTTTACTAACATTTGAAGGGGAACTTTTGGAAAGGCAATGATCCTGAGACAGATATATTTTTTTGTATAAATACTTCCAGATTCACAAATCAAACATTTATAGTATCCCGTGATTTTTTACGGATCCCACCGCTTATGTACAGAATTTAATCAAATAGATACATTAATATAGTATTGAATCAACACTTTGAAATCGAGTCTTATTTGAAAAAGTTTTAATTTTAATTTAATTAATTTTCGATTATTATTATTACCAACACCACGTTAATTGTCGCCTTGTATGCATTCAAAGGTATCAATTGCGCAGTGCATTGCTTCCCCAGCACTTTGCATTAATTTGCAAGTGCAATATTATCCGGGTATTGTCACTGTTAAAGGACATTCATAACATCATGCAGTGGCGTACCGTGATTTTACGTTATTATTAATTTTATTTTTTTTAAATTAATTATATACAGGAGGCCCTGAGTAAAATAATGTCATCTTTGAGGATGCTGTGTGGGGGGTTTTTTATGAGAGGGAGAAGTAAACAGGGGTCTTGAATAGACTGATGTTATAGGAAGAAGGAGACACAGAAGCCGACAAATCGTTCCACAGCCGAGCTGTTGAACACAAATACAAGTCGTTGAAACGACACGTTCCCATGTAGCAGAATAATAATATTTTTTTTTTTGTGTTATCTTGAAAATTCACATAAAACACGCTGAAAACACCATCAATTTACGGAAAAATTTATTTTACCGGAACTTTTTACAAGAAGTCAAGACGATTTGTGGTACACGTTATCGATTCTATCGTAGCTAAACTAATGTTTATAAAAAACTTTAGTTTAGCCACGATTTTAAACAAATTGAGAAATAATATTGGTATGAAGAATCTACCTACATATTTTATTATTATATGAATAGACTCTTACTAAAAATGTGTTTTAAACTTTACACAGCTGTTAAACAACGATTCATCAATAGTGAGGCCCATATTGTTTACCTGCGAGATTTAGCTGCTATAATATTCTGCTTTTTTTTTCAAAGAAAATTTACATTGGATAATACATTTAGAATGTGATTTCAACCGTCAGGCTAGGGATGCCCCTGTGTTATGGCGGGTTAAGTTTGCAGATTGAAGAATTTAACAATATTCATAATAGTTAATTAATATAAATAATTAATTAAACTTTGACAAGTGTTATTTTTTATATGAATTAAGTGAATTGAGGAATGTGAGTGATGTGTGGAGTGTGATTAGGGGGTAAGACGGATATTGAGCTGAATGTTTTTTTATTTGTTTATTTAAGAACGAAACATTTCACTTTAAACAATATTACATTCTATGTAAAAAGTTAATTAGCCCTTTTAAAATTTTTTTTTCGGCAGTATAATCGTGATAATCTGAAAATACCATCAAATCAAGCCTCTGAACTCATAGCCTTTATTCTCTAGATCTCTATATCAGCACTACCTGCAGAACATTAATCCATTTCTGCTCTAATTACTGTTATTACCTGGCGGTGATAAAACTCATGTTCCATACTCAACCCGCCGGTTTATTATGTCAATTTTGGAGGAATTTCGCTGGAAATATCATGTGCAGAAGTAGTAATTCATGGTATAATTATTTAACATATTCTACGTCATTCTATGGTTTAGAGGTTAATATTTTCCACATTATAATGTAGGAGCATGTACTGGTATAATCAATAAGAAAACCTCTGTAGAACAGTGAACCAAAGGTCATTGATTAAAATCCGGCATAGCCAAATAAATAATTTGCATATTTACATCTACTGAAGGAATAAGATTACTTAAGTGCAAATATTTATTATTTTCGAAGGGTTATTTCACATGCTGGTACGCAACAATTGTTTCATGTCAAAAACATAAATTTAAATCAAATTCAATTACATGAAAAAAAGGTTAGACAAATTATAGCTCTTATTGGAGCAACGTGTTTATGTATGTATATGCAAGACATGGGGAGTCAGAAAAAGTCTAACTGCAATAATATTCGTAATGCATGACTTCTACCTTTTGCCGACAGGTTTTTGACGGCCTTCGTGGGGTAAGGCTCTCGACCAGCAAGCCAGAGGTCGCGGGTTCTAAAATTTATTTTATTTTATTCGATCAATTTGTGTTATATCATTTTTCACAATTTATTCATTAAAAATAATATATATAGTATACTTGCGGCACGTTCCAGAGTGGAAGATACTCTCAGTATCGCTCTATTGTAAGACCACCATTCAGAATTGAAACTTTGCTTGAAATGGCAATTGCCGTATTTTGTGACTAGATCTGAATATCCAGGTACTTCTCCATCTTTCTCTGCCCCATCTCCTTCCCCTCCCCACAACATTCAGTCACACAATCTGATATTTTATGGTCTCACCGGCTTAAAACGGTTGAGAGCAATTGGGACTCTTGTGTGGTATTCACATAAAAGGTATAGGTTGCCTTGACCATAATATAATTGAGTCTAATATTACCCATCGATATCAAAAAACAAAATAAATAATTCCACCTTACCCAGCAATTAACAGCGTAAATAAAGTGATTTGAGTGTTGATGGAAAATGGAAATGTTGGATTGCTTGGCGTGCTTTCCGGTCACCGGATCTATACCAACCCTTCCGAGAGGTGAGTAAAACGCACCCTAAAATTAAGTGTGTTAATACTCGAAACGAAACATACTAATTAGTTCGTACCATAATTAAAATATTACATAATTAAATTATATAACAATATAATAACTTATTTAAGACGTTATTAAAGTTCAAAAATAAAAAGAACACCACTGAAAAAGGTTTGGTAGGGAGTATATTTCTTAAAAATATTATCATTAATAAGCTTAGGCAAAAATCTTTAATAAAACACCCCTTTTTTTAAATAGAGCAAATATCTACCAAAATCTGTGTGTAGCAGTTAAATAAATTAATAAATGGCCTAATTTTTAATGTCAACGAAATATTATCAAATTATTTTTAATTTAGCAACCGAATAGAGATTATCTCAAGAAATAACCTTTTTAAGAGCTTTAAAACATAAAGGAATTGTGTACAATTGTGAACATAAAATAAATCACTAATTAAATCGTGACGCAAATTGTATGATGGACGGTTTAAAATTATTTGGTAATTTAGTAATTTTTCATTCAAATTATGATGCCAAGCCACAAAGATATTGCCTCTTCGACACATTCATTTTGTGTACCAATATGTATATCATTACTTTTTACTTAAAAGTTGACGTATCTTTATACCCTTGTGGGTCTTTTTGAGGAGAGGAAGGATTGAACATGGGTATTGAAGAGACCCTTGTTGTAGGAGGGAGGAAACACATAGGCCGGCAAATCGTTTCACTGTCGAACTGTTGAACTCAAGAACGAGTCGTAGAAACGACAATTCTCATGTGACAAATGTTGGGCGCATGATTGGCGTATTTTCTGACTATGCACCGGTGCCGAAGGGATCAATGACGCTAGCGAATACTGGTAGAACAACTGACGCCTGTGCTCTGAAGATTGCAATCCGTTTGTCAAGATAGGAAATTAATAAAACGGACCATCCGTTTCTGCACAGAACCAAGGGTTTTTTATGTGTTTTGGGGTTCCAGAAAACTGACGCCTGTGCTCTGAAGATTGCAATCCGTTTGTCAAGATAGGGAATTAATAACACGAACCACCCGTTTCTGCACAGAGTCAAAGGTTTTTCCGATATTTTTGGGCTCCAGACAACTGACGCTTGTGCTCTGAAGATTGCAATCTGTTTGTCAAGATAGGAAATTAATAAAACGAACCACCCGTTTCTGCACAGAGTCAAGGGTTTTCAGGTGTTTTGAGGCTCCAGAATAGTGGCTGTCAAATTTAACAATACTTGCGATTTGTTTTATTTTAAGTATCTTCGGACATTGTATAATACGCCCGTTTCCATTTTCAAATTATTCCTCTTGAAAGGTGAGTAATTTCTTCTTAATCGGTATGCTGTTTCCAAATTCCTTAATTTAAATTGCGAAGTTGATATCTTGGCAGTTGACGGAGGGGCGGAGGTAAAATGATCGCAAACAGTTGAAGATTAAACCATCCCCTTTTACCTTTACTTCAGCTCAGCAGAGTTAGAAGGAACGTTTACTGGCTGAAAGTTTCGTTGGCTTAGAAACTTTTTGATAGAAAGGCCAGAAGGTTTGAAACATAGTGGTCAAAAGCATCAGGTTGACATCCAGAGGTCTCGCATCTAAAATCATAAATCTTTGCCAGTCCTCCATCATTGCGCAAGCAACAACTTTAAACAATTTTTACAATTATTAAATATTATTGGTTTTTCGTACACCGGGAATTAGTCTTATAAAAAAAAATCGTTTACATGGTATCCGGAAATTTATAGAGCAAGTGGAAAACTGTTGAATTGTAGTTATTTTTGTGGTACCCTTGACTTTTTATAATTTTAAATTTCATTTTCGAATCCAAAGTTGGAATTTGAAAATATCAGTCGATAGGTAGTAAGTATTTTCGCAAGCTCAATCCTCAATTGTACTACAAGTTTCCGGACAATTTGTATATTAAATAATTTAGCCACCTTTAGAAACACAACTCTCCTTGAGGCATATTCGCTTTGTCAAATCAGGCTTTTGGAAAAGAATAAAAAACCCACTGGCGTAACTGTGGTAGATCTGGTGGTGGCGAAAATCGAGCTGGATAAATCCCCGCGTAGTTTTTAGGGTTAAGCATCTCATCAATATTCCCGCTTGGCTCCTTGGCTCCTGAGTCGCTACCGAGGCAGGAACTTCTTTACGACGCCTCGGGGCACAGGTTAGGTTATGTCAGCAAATCTACACGATAAAAGTGAACGGATCGACTATCATAGACTTTCAACATTGCATCATTAGGAAGAAGGAGCACTAAGATAAGTAACTAGCTTTTAAATTGTAAGGCTCCACCGCAAAGTTTTATGAAATGCTATTAAAAACATTTTTAAGACGACTGTAAAATGGATAAGATATTTGAAAAATTGCCCTATATAACTGTCTTGACATTTTATGTCATAATCTGATATCTAACTAACTACCTAACTAACCATCACGTCGGTTCTCGGCGGGTGTAAGCAGAGAGGACAGACCGCCAAACAACTCGGTCTTGGCACACACTCCTTGCCTCATTCACATTCATATATGCTCTTCTATTGTTATGACTCTTGACAGAGTCCAATTCAAGTATCAAATTCACTTTTTTTAATTTTTTTTATTGTAGCAACTATTTAAACATTGTATCTACAAAATATGATAGTGAATATATGTAAAATTTATGAATACAGTAAATTGTATTTTTTAGTCCTCCTCACCAGAATGACCTGTGCTGAGGTGGACCAAAGTTATTAATTTATGTTTTTTTTTTTGTTTTCTACGTCGTTTTTAATGTTTTTTCATTTATCTCTTTCAGCCAGATTATTATTCTTGATTTGTGATCATTCAAATTTCCTATTCGCTTTATATCTTAAGGAAGGATGTTGTGGAGTTTTGTTACAAAATAAATGTAGTTTTATGACTTATGTCATTGTGATTTGACCTAGTGTGATAAATACGCGGTGTTATGCCGTGTTGCGCTTTCTCCTACTATAGCAAACATTTCGGACATTTTAGCAAACATATAATCTCTATCATTATACTTCGACAGAGTTACATTGTAACGTTCTTAGAAATGTTGGCTAAAGATGAAAGAAGCGAGATGGCACAATTACCCAAAAATAAGTAACGATAATACAGGGCTGTAAAAATCTCAAATCATATCAGTCCACAATATCTTCAAATGTACACCTTTGTTTGTTCCTAGAGAGCCAATGGAATCTTCGGTGGAATTGTTTAGTGCATATCTTTTATACACCATGCACGGCGTCTCATAGTACTAGTGGGAAACTAGTGAACTAGTTGGAGTTGATTTTGATGTATAACTTTATTTGATTTGAGCTTTCGTTTCCGAAAAAATCGTATCCGATGTTGGAAATTTAGTTGTCAAATTTGAAGAAAAAACATCGCTAAAGGGTTTACATCAGCTGTTTAATGACATGTAAAATGCGTCGTAGCTTAAATTCTTTTTAACCCTTTAGTTGTAGAAATAATTTATAAAAAGGTTTTTTAAATGGAATTTTTTTTTAGGTTATCTATGTCAGGTAGATTCCCAAGTTTTCCGCTTGTAGTCTGATTCTCGGCACCGTATAAATGAATAAACAAAAACCTCTGGAGCATCTTCACTAAATGGTCTTGTTCTTATTACCCCTAAAGATAGTACAAGATTTAAAAAATTGCAAAATGCAATGGTAGATTCTAATTATATTTTTTTAATATAATAACATTCTAATAGGATCTATTTAATCGAGTATCTAAATCTAACCATTATCGTACCTGCCTATGTGTTTTTGGGTGAACATATTTCTTTGTTTAATTAGTGGTGAAATTATTGTTTTCCCTTTAGCTGCTCAACCTTGAACTAAATGGTTACTAAGCAAATACTTCTCTGGTAAAGCAATTCATATGGGAATGATAATATTATAATTTACTTTGGTACAGCGTTTTTTATGACCATTTATTTATTAATCTTCTGAAAATTGGCAGTTTACATATTTGATCAGTTTGTACATGTTGAGTACGTGGCAAAAATAAAACAATGATGGATATCCCCCTCGTGATTTTACCTCTTATAAGACAACATACAATTTTTTTTAAATTCATTAAAAGTAGCTCGTGACAAGTTAGAAAAACATTAAATTATTTATTTCTATTTTATTGTTTTATTTAATATATATAAGTGGGTAAAGTGATGTTATATAAGTACATGTGGTTACAACATATATTTATATTCGCAATCTCACCAATTGTAATTGAAAATGGTTCTTGTGCTTGGTGAGCGAGTTACAAGATAGTTATTTTATGGAGCTTATTCTGGTAATGAGACCAGAAATAATATATACATTTAAGTCCATTATTTTATATACCTTTAAGACCAGATATGATTTATACACTTAAGTCCATTATTTTATACATGTTTAAGACCAGATATGATACATACATTTAAGTCCATTATTTAAAATACATTTAAGACCAGATACATTATACACATTTATGTCCATTATTTTATGTACATTTAAGACTAGAAATAATTTGATCGGGAGAAATATGAAAAAATATAAAAATATATGTTATGAGAAAGTAAAGGGGTGGTGGGAAGGAAGTTTTAATCTATTTCAAGCATAAAGTTATTTTAATCAATCTTTACGATTATTTACAGCTGGTTAACCGTGAAGAATACCTGAATAACTTAAATGAGACATTATATTTTAACGTTTAGTGGGAAGGATATATTTGTATTATGTAAGTCACTCCTGGACACGCTGATCCTTAGATCTCTATCCTACAGACAAGCGATACAGTGCCTACCTTTTGTACGATATTTTAATAGAAATTGACATTTTCAAAATTAGAACTGATGTTTTCAAAAAATCACACACCAATAATTTTTTAACACGTCGATCAATTTTTGGTATATTATGCCGAGTTTGCAAAACGTCTTGAGTGATCGAGCGCCATTATATTCCATTTTTGACACGCAAGTTCGCACATTTACGATTTTTTGATAAGTTTTTATTGATCCTAAAAATATTGAATCAACGGTAAAATATAGGTGAATTAACTGGAAATATAACACTCTAATAAGTTTATATGTCTCAGTGTTAAAATTCAGAGGTATGATTTTTTTTAAATGATGGCGAAAAGTTTCCAACTTGAACACCAATCATTCAACTCATATTCCAGTTGTTGACGCGAGCACTCGAGTGGATATAGCAATGTGCGCATAAAACCCTTTCTTTTACTGTTATTTTGCATTCATTGAATACACCTGTCAGTAGGTATTGTCATTTTTACGTTCGCTTGCTAGATTTGCTGTGCATTTTTACTAAGCGGACTGCTTACTCTTTTTTTTATTTAACCCTGGTCTATCTCTAACCAAACTTACCCAACCGTATGACGACATGCATTTCCAGTATGCTGTATAAACAGGGGACTCTTGAAAGGAGTCGTGTATCAAAAATAATAGATCACATTTGATCTCGCTATGACGATTGCCATCACGTTTTCAAAGCTTAGTACAAATATCGAGATATATTCCTTCCCAACTCGATTTCATCAGGTAGATGTTTCCAACGTTATATTTCCTTAAGCCTAGGGCTCTCCCCATGCCAACGCTTTCCGTATTCTCATAGCCGGTATGACAACAGCGAAGTTGTAATACATTATAGTTTTCTGTGCGAGTAATACAGTACAACACGCCTCACGCTGTTTGCGAGTCGACTGCCCGTTGAATGTTTAATACGACTAGTTTAGTGGATCGTGTTCAACACGCAATCGGGAACATTGAACGTGTATTATTCTTTGCACGCAGCAGCTTTGAAAGTGACCTACATTTAGTAACTGAAATAAAATTCACAAAGTGACCCCTATGGCACGAATTGGACACAATATTGATCATTTCATAAATCCAATGACGGCTTCCAGGGTCAAGGGTTAAAACTCTCTACTAGCAATCTGGAATCCGCGGTTTCAAATCCCAGCGGGCGCAAGTAAATTTTTTTTATTAATTTGTGTTTTTCCATTTAAAATAATTTATTACAAGTGGAAGATAATCTCAGTATTACCCTGGTGTAAGAGGACAAATGGAATTGAAATTTGCTTGAATTGGCTTCCACTTAGTATTTGGTGACCAGATCTAAATGGCTATTTATTCCACACAGGAGTCATCTTTTGGGATTCTGTGTGGAGGGTCTTTTTTGAGGAAAGGAAGGATAAGGTGTGAGGGTTGTGTAGGAATCTAGGAATCAGTGTGTCCAGGAGTACGGAAAATTTTGACATGTCCCTCCCACTGCGGCGCAAGGCGATGGGTTGAGAGAGGTCAAAGGATTTTCCCAAATGAGCCTCTTCCAATCTGGCACGCCAGGCCGCTGGTGGGCAAACGCATAGTGAACACACTCTATGAACCTGGGCACCTCTGCTAAACCACCAACTTAGCGAACCTCTTAGAATGACCTACGGCAGAGGTTTTGGTTATGCAATAAATTGATCCCAGGGCGGCGGTACCTAAACCCACCTCCCAAATTGAATTTTCTCCCATCACTTTCCCTCCTTACTACCTTATGCCTCACAACATCATTCCCCATACTCTCTGGAACTTTTGTGCGATATTGTTGTAAAAAAATGGTTAATTTCATGACAAAAGGGAATTTTAATCATCTAACGATTGGTATAATTTTTAAATACTTCATTAACAATGCTATGTAAATATTATGGAACAATAAAATATTTTCTCGTCCAATAAACAATAACCTACACATATAATTTAAGCAGTTAAATTATATGTAAAAATGATTTCACCCACGATAATTATAAAAAGTCAATAATTGAATAATGAAGAAAACCCATCATAAACTCTAAAAAATACCAATTCAGTTAGGTGAAAACTAAATCCGATTTTCATATATTTTTTAGTATGTAACTAACCATCTTAGTTTTTAAAACTAAACACGAGCTCTTGTGGTGACTTAAGCATGTAACAGTGGTATTATTTCAAAGCCACCACGTTTTAAATATATCGATATTCGATTTGATGAATTATTTATTAGTGTTAAAAAGAAATCAGGCTTTAAAGATTACTACTATTGTTTTCTATGGTTTAAATCAGATGATAAACAGTAAAGGTCCTAAGACTATACCTTGAAGTATGCCAAAATTACTTGTTTTATGTTAAATTGTTGATTTTTACCGTTTGAGGACTTTTGAAAAGGAGACTTTATCACTGGTTAAATATGATAAACAAGTATTATATATTGTTTATATGATAAAATAAGATGGTACATCGGGGCTCAACTGTAAACACAGATTCTGTCAGTTCTTTTGATTGTGATAGTTTGATCGCTTTTTTATAAATAGATTTAGTAGTGGACAAAGTAGATTTTTTAGAACTATCAAAGGGAGACGAGTCGACCTTGTAAGTAAGCGCAGACGAATATTTTAAAACCGGAGTTTTTCTTTACGAAGTCACCTGAAATCTAAATAATCACTTCTCACACATTGTGATCAACTATGTGCACTTGAAGCTTCTTTAGTGCCTAACAGCATGATTATAAAGATATTTTTGTTCATGATACTTATTTTAAATAATTGGAATTATTTTAATTGTGGGGTTCAGCTGTTAGAGTTTATCACATAACGCGCCGTAGTCCAGAACAATTTCAACGACGAATGTAATTTTGGCCACACTGTAAAATTGTAAATAATTTAAAATCTCACTTTCATTACATTATTTGACGGCGAGCCGAGGACGGCGTTTAATGTCGGAGCAATTATTTAGTAATCACGTAAATAATATAATTACGTGGGCCGCAGATTAACGGCACATAAAAAATATACGTAAACATATCACAAAGGCTTTTCCTAGTTTTACAAAAAAAGCAGCCACCCTTTTTGTTGCTTTTACAACCATTAAAGGGTAAATATGCCTTTATCCGGACAGTGGGTAACCACGGACACACAAAATATATTATAACGTAACAGCAAACCCCCGCAAGTACTGCCCTTTTTAAAATCAAATGACTGAAAATCATCCAAAAGCGTGCATTAGTAAACATTAAAAAATTTGATTTTTATACATTTCTTATTTTATTAGAATGAGCAATTTAAAGATTTTAATAAGCGTTATATCATTTTGTAAAACTTTAGACCGGCATATTGTACGGAAAAATGCATTTATGTATGGACATGATATCTGGGTAGTAAATATTTCTTGTAGCAAATTGAGGGTGAAAAGAAAATGTGTCGAAGGGGTGTAATTTGAGGATGTTTTATTACCTAAAACTAAGCACAAAAGTATGATAAGAAACTAATATGCTTGGAATGAATCAGCTGAGATTTACAACAATTTCCTATCATTGTTTAACATAACTATTATAACAAGTGATAGAAATTCGTGACGTTGGTGTAATATTCGATGAAAACTTGACATGCATTGCACCCTACAATAAGGCTTTAAAGATGCTTGGCTTCCTTTGCACAGCTTTCACTGGTTTTAAGTCCTTAGTTTGTGTGAGAACCTTCTACAATTCATTAGTCAGAAGTCGAGTGGAATATAATTCACATATTTGATCCCTTTTGTATAAAGTTCACTCTAACATTATAGAAAGAGTTCAACAAAAATTTCTTAGGTACGTAAATTTGAAGCTCAGAATACCAATTTAATACATTAATTATGTCAGTTTGATGAATCAATTGCATCTAATAACACTTTCTGACAGGAGAATTATGTCAGACCTGGTTGTGTTACACAGAGTCATTATCAACTTAATTGACAGTCCTACAATCGTTGCCACTATTAAATTCCATGTGCCGACTAGGAACACAACACAAAATGTAACATTCTTCTGCAATACGTACACAACCAACCATCCAACATACTCACTAACCAATTGGATGCATGATCTGGGCATCAAGTTTGGGGGTACTATTGATATATTTATTGACTACATTTATAGAAATAAGCGTATTCTATACTAGCACTTTGTTAAATCCTATAGTTGGTAATGTAGTTTTAGTGATTTGTCTTATATGTAGTATTGTTTTAGTTTCTATATTATTTTACGTTACTGCTTCACGTTTAACTTATATTGTATCATATTCAATTTATCAGTAATCAAACCCAGTTTCAATACTTTGAAGAAGTTGGGTATAATGTAATTTACCGGTCATTGGCTGATTTGGTAACGTTTCGGGATTCTACCCACGTGTTGCGAGATCAATTCCTTAGGTGGTCTAGTCCTCCATCACGTACAAGCCATGTTTCTGCTTAGTGTTATGGTAGTGGGATATACATATTTATATTTCCAGGTTATTCGTGACACGGAATTGCTTGTCTGGCTTAAAAACATGAGTGTGAAAATAATAATCATAGATCGAGGGTCTTCACGAAAGGTCATTTATTTTGTGGGATGGTTGCGTTATTTAGACTCCATAACGTAGAACTAAATTTGTTTATTTCAAAATTATTAAATGAGTTGTATTTATGTTTTCCAGACGATAAAGCAGTGCGATGGCGTCATGACGGTACGGGATGGGATGCAGTAATGTGATGGAGGTAATACATTCATATCTTTATTATTTTAGCAAGGTTCCAGCAATTTTAAAATTATATTAATCCATGTGCCATTTTACGCGTAATATATTATTATTTCAGTGATATCACTTTAGCTTATACTCTTTACTACCATAGAATAAAGAATAACACAAGAAGTTCCTTTCGTGGTCCAAACATATTCATAAACTATTTTTCTATGCAAAATTAAAATTGGATAGCGCTATACAATTTGTAGCAAGTGTAAGAGAAACAGACTGCGCGCAAAATGGTCTTGAACCAATGGTCTTGAACCAAATTATTTCTTAGAAAAAAAATGTTATCCTTTGTGTTACGCATTGAAAAACCTGGTATCTAAAATATAAGTTTATCATTCAACATTAGGATAAGTATACAATTAATCTAGATTACTACGCTTCTAACTTTTGAAGTCCACTTCGTGTGGTAATTCTAAGAAAGTACAATATCAGAATATTGCTAAGATAAGCGAATTGGGTAAATCCATATAGATCCGGATACATAATCCTTTATGTGTGGTCTTTTAGGGGTCCTTGGGAAGATTAGGGTCCGCACTTAATGGGAGATTAGTACTAGGCCTTCCCGGCTTAGTTTTGAGCCCTTAAGTACATTATGCTTATTAAAATATTTTTCGGAAATCTGAGAACTAGGATGTTGTGTGGGACGAAAGATTGGTTTCAATTTATATGCTGTGTTCAGACAATGTTCGGCTTTCATTTATTTTACTAAGCTTTTTATTAGATTATATCAAAAAAATTAAAAGGGGTTTCCGTTTTATGTAGTAAATGAGTTACCGAAAACTTTCCAAATGCGATGGAAAATGGCTCCAAAAGAATTCAAATGAATCACGAATTTAAGAATCTTGTTGAAACAGAAACCATTTCAAGGTTCTTAAGGTCCCAAATACTGTGATGGGCTCGCCATTTGGCCGTGAAAGAATGTTTGATGATTTGACATAAGAAACATAGTTGCACCTAGGTGCAGACCGAAGACGTGGTCAATTGTGTAAGTACGTGGAAGATTATTGGAGCAGGATTTGAAGATGGTACTAAAGACAATTCACTATGAAGGATTCTAAGACGGTGAAGAAAACATGAGGCAAAATTCCACCATGGGCCAATGAAGCATCTGCATGATGGATGATAAAATATTTACTAGATATACCCCGCGTTCTTTCAATATTTTTGGTAAAAATGAGTTGGATTCGCTTTAGTACTTAATTTTGAATGCCGCTTCTATGGGTATAAGTTACTAACAACACAGCATCAGATATTTTTTCCGAATGCCATCAAACCTCTCGCAAGAAATGTGTTCCAAGATTTGTTGTCCATATTCGGAAAACGGTGTTACGATTAGTTAGTTTGTTAGTCACTTCATATTTAAATATATTATTTCACATATTTACCAAGATAACAGAACGAATTATATTGTCAGCCAACTTAATTAAACACTTTTGGTACATTTTTTTATCATAAAAAGGAAAGACAAACATTCCCGGGTTACGAATAACCTGACAATATTTGTAAATCTCTCATTACCACCACAATAAACAAAAAATGTTGTTTACGTTGTGATGGAGAATTTAGCCAGCCGAGGAATTGAACACACTACGCCTGGGTCAAAACTCAGCCACTGACCGTTACCGTTAGTTATTATATTCCTTTGTTTATTTTGCAAGAAGTCATATATTTTCTGAAAACTATAAAACTAAAATCACTTTATGACTTTACGCATTCTATGTCAACAACTGCCAAATATGTACTTTAAGCTCGTGTGGAAGTTTCATGTTGCAGAAGTCGTGGTTTGCCAGGATACTTACGCGGTGCTGCGGGGTCATTGATTCGGAGTAATGAAAGAAACTTCCACGTTTAATAATTTATTAATCAGAAGGTTAAGAATAACATTTTAGAGCGAAAGTGATTTGAATGGATAACAACGTGTTGGTTATACGACGCTCAAGAACAGAATGGCGCTCGGGTCGCCGGCGTGTCCGCTCGGACCCTCGGTGACTCGGCGGCCGGTGTTGTCATTTTATAACGGGTGACCATCTTCTGAATAATGAAGCTATATAGCAATATATTGGGGTGCTTTACTAGATCACGACACTCGAAATAAACCGATAATGCAAAAAATCACTGAAGTAAATAAAAATCACTGATATCTGAACTCAAAGAAACAGGTATTGCAAAATATTACTAAATTAATATATTTGTTGTGTTTTTTACTGAACCTTCTTAGAAAATTTAAATATATGATTGCTAAATTATTATATTTTATACTACCTGTTTGGGCAATTTATATATATGATTATAAAATTATTATATTTTATTGTACCTGCTTAGGCAATTTAAATATATGATTGTGAAATTTTTATATTATAAGACTCAAAATCATTGAATAAAACTTTTATTATTAAAAAAAACTTATATTATCCTTAAAATTGCAACCACAAAACACTTATTATTAAAAATTGTCAATTTGTTGGTGGCATTTCGCACTACGGCAACGTATGGCTGTCCAGAGCACTTTTATTCTCCTTGGTCTAAAACGCTACAATGACCAAATTACCACTGATGGATTCTAAAGGAAATAGGTCGATTTTAACATTAAGAATAAGATGAAAAAAATAAGAACAGACGACTGCAAGTCACGTACACCAGTTGGACGTGTACACTGTACAGTTGGACGAAAAAGAGTGTCGGGAGACAAGTAATGCGAAATAAAGCTAAAAAAAGGTTCAGGGGCGACCCAAAAAGACAAATCAAGAATATGAAAATCAAATCTTTCATTTGATGGGTTGGTTGGGGAATGGTCCAAAAAAACGGGTTTGTACCCAGAAGTCGAGTCTTTAACACTCTACCTAGCTCAGACCTAACAGATTGTTCAGGCAACGTTTTCCGTTGATTTTGATTATACTAGGACGAATCGAAATATTGTTAGGTTTTTCGTAACCTGAGAATGTTTTCTTTTTTAAAAAAATTCAAACAAATTGCGGTCGATCATTTCAGTTATCTGAAAAATTAGATCGTCTATAATAGGCAATTATTTTTAAACCATTGAAAAACCATGAAAAATCGTTGCATCAATCATTTGAAGCTGAAAGTATTCATAAAATATTTCCTTCAGAATCAATTGAATCCAAATTATCTATAATATTATAACGCTAGCGTCTGGACGGTGTAGACCCTCTGATTGGTCGAATTCAAATCGTGTGTTTCGGGTAAATTCCGCATAAGAGGTCTGCAGGCAAAAAAATACCACTGTGCCCCTCAATTTTAAGCAGCCGTAAGGTTCATTTCGGCTTGCAGGCGACCGGATCCAAAAATATCTATATCTATCTATATAATAAGACCTTAAAACTAAGACCCGATTTCATACTGAAATAGGATTGCCACAATATGTAATACGAGATTTCTTCAAAAATATCGTTTCTGCTCATATAATTTTTGGATAATATCGAAGAAAATATGTTTTAGAAAGTTCATAATCCATTGGATTAATTACATTACAATGAAAATTATCCACAATTACGTGATTTTTTTGATGTTTATAAAAAATCACGCGTTCCTTCAATATGGCCGATACGCACGGCGGTGCACGGCGGCTATAGATGGCCGACAGAGCGCACCTCTGGAGGTATATTTATTAATATATTTCTTTTATTCTTGTTGATAAATAATTAGAAAGACGACCAGAATTAGAATTCGAACCAGTAAACTTTAAGGTAATATTACAACTACCGTTACCGTTACCAAAAAAGACGCACCATTTGACAGGACACCGACATAAAGTTGTCGCATAATACAAGTTTTTTAACGGTAATTTAATATTTTTGTACATAAAAAACCTAAACTAAGATATACTAACCAAACCCAACCTAACCTAACCTTTACTAAACAAATCTAACCTAACCAAGCCTTTGCTAACTTAAACTAACCTTGCATAACCTATCCTAACCTACCCTCCCTATCCTCACCTTACCTAACCTAACCTAACCTAACCTAACTTAACTTAACCTAACCTATCCAAACCTAACCTATCCTAACCTAAAATTACCGGAAAGATCCCGATCCCTAAATATCCCGAATAATTACCTTTATTATATATATATTAATTTACCTGGTAAAAGAGTTGTTTTATTATACATATAAGCAAATTGCAACAACTGTAATTGGGTGACATACATTCAAGTAAAGTATTCCCAAAATAAATGGTAAATTAATCTACAAAACCAAAGTAATTAATTAATTGGAAATTCGGCTTAGAAACACCACATTACAACGAAGGTGGGGAATTCCATGTAATTGTAATAAAATTATCGCATACTATCCCTGTTAACCCTCATCATTTCCCCAAATGTTTTATATATATATATAAACCATAGTGTAAGGAATAATTGTACCAGTGTGATAATAAGGCTATAATAAACTGAAACCGGTAACGGTCAAAAATAAAATAAGTAGAAAAGTTTAAAATCGTTTCAATATATCATTATAACGGAATTCCACGACGAATTGCTAATATCAAAAATAGAAATATTATTCTTTAGGCAAAGATAAAACAAAATATTCCTTTTCCAAGGTTTTCTCGCTATAATTAATGACTCCATGATGATTCTGACATGAGATGCATTAATCACAGCTTCAAGTCAGCCTCTGGGTGTACAGCTCAGTGGCGTACATAACGTAAAGTTTCGCGGTTTGGGCAAATAAACTTTTCGTAGAATAGGGTGGTGTCTGTATCCCTTTAATTTTATTTAGTCGAGAAAATTTGTAAAATATTTGCAGAATTGCATTGTTGTCTAAGACATTACAACAAAGTAGGAAAAAATCATGGCACAATTTATGTAATATTTTTCATTCAATACACGTATTTATATACTATTTACATGCGTATTTGCACTAATGTTCATTCAAATTTACATTAATTACTCATGTTAAATCTTATGAGAATTTAATTTTTTTTCGTGAAAATTGAGGTCCCCACACACAAAAATAAAATACGAGTATAACAAAGCATTTTTTTTGTAATCGTTTATTTTATAGTGTGCTTGCATAAATATATGTAGAATACTAAACACACTTTAGTATCAGTTTTTTTGTCAGACTAGCCTGAAAAATCATGGGATAGTCTTAGAGCTGCTATTGCATACTAGATTTCATCTAAACGTGTTCCAATATTATCACACGAGTAGTGGTGCGCAGGGACCGAATTTGGTAGTTTCCGGTCATTCGGCGTTAGAGCATTGGAGGTCAAATTTAACTTATTGGAGCTAAAAACTCGTGGAACTAATTGATTCGTTTAGTGTCTTATCTAAATGGGATTGGCTGAATTCTCTACAAAACAGTTTTAAAAATGGAAATAAAAATATATGTTGTTACTAAAAAATATTATTTCATAATTAGTGTTGGTACTTTGTTGAATTCTTCGAAAAAAACACTTATAATTTTGAAAATGAATCTTTATGTCGAAGATAAAGTTCCTGAGTTAATTCAACAAAGCTACAGATAGAGGCATAGATGAAATTAGTATTCTTAATATTCAATCGAGTGGTGGATACTCCCAGTATCGTCTTGGTGAAAAATTAACATCTATAATTGAAATGTCTGCAACCGTATTTGGTGATCTGAATAGTCAGGTACATCCTAACCTTCCTCTAACCCACTCCATTCTCTTCACGATTCCCTCCAGCTTCTCAATATACTGCAAGTACGGACGCCATAGTTTCACTAACTTCGGAGAGTAGTTGGTAGTTGGGTCTCAAGCGGAACAAAACGCCGCTTACGGTTGCTTCGTACCTTCATAATTCGTGGCTCAACCCGCGTTTTGGTTCATACGTGTATGCGCAACATAACATATTAAAACTGAGCACCTTCAATGCACATTGAATGTTCATCGGCCGAAACACAAAATGCAAATACAAATACCACGGTTTTCGTCTTATCATAATACCTATATATCTAAAGGAAAACTAAAATTTACATTTCACTACCCCTGGCGAAATGTCACAAAATCTGTTACGCCACTGGTATAACCCCTTTATCTTACGAGATAGTGAACAATGGTAACATGTTTTATCTTACCGAACTCCATTTGTCAAAATCAGAACTTTTAAAGTTCAAACTTCTTGCTTTTTAAATGGCGTCTGTCTGCTGCTAGACACAAATGGACGAGTATTTCTGCTATTTCGGGACATTGAATTACAAAATGAGTTTCTATTACTGACAACGATATGTTATTTACAAAAAAAATTATGTTTAGGCTTAATTGAAAAATATAATTAAAAAATAATACTGGTAGTTAAGTACTACCCAACTTCTTCTATTTTAAATCAAGTTTTTTATGGACAAATATTTTTGTTTATAGTTTTAAGATCATTAAGTGGCTTCATTATAATTTCCAAAAAGGATAAGAAGATTGAACAACAAGTTCAAAACCTACGGTTTCTTCGTCACGATATTTATTATCAACGATTCTTCGTTTTTCAATAATATAATAATAAAAAAACAATTTTCATATAAAATAACAATGACTACACGTTCAAACTCCAAGTCCACCAGTAACTTTAGTCCGGAACTACTACAAATTCTGGATAAAAAGTTCGACGACTTTAAAGTTGAATTCCTAGAAAAATCGTTTGCAGACTTTAAAAAAACTATAGTTGAAGTGATAAAAAAGGAGTACAAGGAGGAAATTGAAGAACTTAAGAAGAAAGTTACACAATTGGAAAGACAAATTGAAAACAGTGATCAATATAATCGCTCAAACAACGTTATAATAAGTGGTATTCCGGAAAACAAAAATGAAAATGTTTATGACATTCTATCTAAAATCGGTGCTACAGCTGGATGCAAAATCACCCGAAATGAAGTAGACTTCGCCAGCAGAATTTCCCCCAGAATAAGTCGTACCGTAACAAATGGAAAACCGAGGAACATTGTTGTAAAATTCACGCGCAGATATCTTAAAGATGAACTATTAGCTGCAATAAGGAAGAGAAAAGGGATGTTTGTTTCAGAATTGCAGCTTCCTGGAGTCAGTAGAATTTACATTAATGACCACTTAACCTCTAAAAACCAACATCTTCTAAAACAATGTCGAGATATAAAAATGGAAAAAAAAATTCGCTACTGCTGGGTAAAAAACTCCAAAATATTCGTTCGTGTAAGTGATTCAACCCCTATAATGTTAATTTTTGATCAAGATGATGTCAACAGACTCTCCAAATTGAAGACACTTCAACCTGCCTTACAAACGCAGGCCCCTTTAGAAAATTAACCTTACACGTCAAATATAATCTCTGGCAAGGATGGAAATATCTGAATATTGTACACAATTTGTCATTCGTTGCAACACACGAATTATCACCATTTTTTAAGTACAAAATACTACCAAATACTTATGAAATAATGTTAAGTCATAGTAAAATTATTATTTTTAGGGCTTGTTTACAATTCATTAATCATGTGAATATGTCCATAGATATACCTATCAATCTGTCAAAACTAAAGCCTCTTGGAATCATAGACAATATAATTTACCAGAAACAAACACATAATTCGGATGTTCAAAATTACCCCCAGTCACAAAATAATTATTTTATATTTACAAAATATTTTCCAGCCAATTTCACTAACATAATATATAAAATGCTTAACATATATTTTTAAAATGTGCGAGGTCTTCCCACAAAAACTCATAACTTCTTAAATCAGGTCCTTTTGAACAATTTTGATATTTATCTTATATGCGAAACTTGGCTAAAGGAATTTATCCTTGAAAATAATTTTTTTTACAATATGTACGAGTATTTAGAAGAGATTGTGATTACTCTTATTTTTCTCACTCTTAGTATACTGACAGATCTTTTAGTTTATAGCAAATACTTAACCGGTTTTTTATCTTTGTATCAGTCTATTGCAATCGCTACAAATGTGTATTATTATTGTAAACACGAAAATGTAATGTTTTGGATTTCTAAACTTAGGATCCCTTTAGAATTTTTAATTTTTTCAATACTATTATACATTTTCAATACCAACATTTCAATTACCTAGTTCTGTCAAAATCTGATACCATAGACAAAATCATTTACCACAAACAAACAAAAAATTCTCATGTTCAAAATTGCCCCTTTTCAAAGCATAATATAATAACACATAAATTATTTTCACATCAATTTATACAAAAAGACATATTTAATTATGCTTAATATATACTTTCAAAATGCATTCTAGCAAAACGGCAATAACACTTTACTATCAAAATGTTCGTGGTTTGAAAAGCAAACTAAATGATTTGCACTGCGAAGTGCTCAGTTGCAATTATGATTTAATTTGTCTTACAGAAACATGGTTAGACTCCTCAATCTATGACCATGAAATAGTAGATGATCGATATAATATTTACAGACGAGATAGGGACACATCGAGTTCTTTTAAAAAATCAGGTGGTGGAGTTCTAATAGCCATAAAGAAAGAAATGACATCTATCACAGTCCCAACACACAGCTCAAAATTTACAGAAGATTTATGGATTAAATTTAAATTAAATGAAACATCTAGGGAAACCATCAACTTATGTTTGGCGTATTTGCCTCCTGATATACCAATCGAAAATTTCACAGATTTTTTCGAAAAGTGTCAAACAACATATAATAATTTATCATCAGAGGATGTAACAATAATAATGGGTGATTTTAATGTACCATCTATTCAATGCCCACTAAATGTCAACGAAATTCACACCAGACCAGTCATATATAATAGCTATAAATCAAAATCCCTAGTAGACTTTCAAAATTTGACTGGACTTAATCAGTTCAATCATGTCTCTAATAATATAGATCGAATTTTAGATTTAGTGTTTTCCAACCATCACCTGGAAATTCAAATTGCTTCACATGTGCTATCTCAAGTTGACTCCTATCATCCTCCCATTGAGTTCGATTTTCTAATGTCTAAATACAGACCCTTACCCACCAACCCAGATCACATCAAATATAACTTCAAAAAAACGGACTACACTAAATGCAATGAAATGCTATCACTAAATAACTGGAACGATCTTAATACTCTGAATTGCAATGATTCCCTACTACATTTTTACAACTTATTATGGCTATCAATTGAAAAACACACTCCGCGCTTAAGAAACAGCAACAAAAGGTTTCCAATTTGGTTCAGCAGTGCTTTGATCCACCAACTTAGAGAAAAAGAAAAGTTTAGAAAGAAGTGGAAAAAATACAAAAATCAATGTGACTATGACAGTTTTTCCATCTTGAGGGCTAGAGTAAAATTATCCATACGTACCTGCTTAAAGCCTATGTAGATTCAATAGAAAATTCTCTCCCTAACAGTATCAAAAATCTGTCAACCCTCATTAAATCGAAAAGAGTTTCTAATTCTCTCCCAAAAATCATGCATCTCCACGAAAATTCAGCATCAAATGGCAAAGAAACATACGAACTCTTTTCTACTTACTTCTCTTCTGTATTTAGCTCACCATCTAATTCTAAAAGTGACTCTATACTTTCTTTCCCACTCTATAATTATCCACTATCTCATATCAAAATAACCCTAGACGAGGTCAAGGTGAAGTTGAACACTCTCGATATCAATAAGGGTTCCGGTCCAGATGGTATTCCTCCACTATTCATTCGAAATTGTGCAGATCAACTTGCAGCACCTTTACACAAATTATTCGTCAAAAGTCTGAACGAAGGGGTATTTCCAGATCTGTGGAAAGTTGCCCACGTCATTCCGATCCATAAGTCTGGCAGTAAAAACGATGTAAAGAACTACCGTCCTATCAGCCTTTTATCTTGTTTTGGCAAAATATTTGAGTCCATTGTATATAAAGACATATTTAATCACGTAACACACATACTTAGCCCTTTCCAACATGGCTTTGTAGCTAAACGATCCACAAACACTAATTTAATCGAGTATATGGACTTTCTGTGTAAATCAATGAATAATAAAACACAAGCAGATGCCGTATACACCGATTTCAGTAAGGCTTTCGACAAAGTTAGTCACCCTATCTTAATGAATAAACTGGATAAAATCGGCATACACGGAAATCTGCTTCGTTGGTTAGAATCATATTTATCAAATAGAAGTCAATTAGTTACTGTTAACGGTTTTAACTCTTCCCCAATATTAGTTACATCGGGCGTTCCACGAGGATCACACCTTGGACCCTTGCTTTTCTTAATCTTCATCAACGACCTTACATGTAAACTCCACTGTAATTTTTCTCTATACGCTGACGACCTCAAGATATATAAAGCAATTAAATCTATGGAAGATTGTGAACTCTTACAACAAGACCTTAACACATTATCTGCCTGGTGTATTGACAATGAAATGGAATTGAATATAGCTAAGTGCAAAGTTATAAATTTCACCAAGAACACCAACAAAACTCTATACTCATATAGCATATGTGGTCACAATCTGGAAACAGTTGAATCGATCAAAGATTTAGGAATTATATTCGACAACAAACTAACGTTCAACCAACACATAGAATACATTGTAAATAAATCCAATAAAGTACTAGGTTTTATTGTAAGATCAACTAAACTGTTCAAGAACTCTAATAGCCTAATAATTCTATTCAATTCGTTAATCCGTAGTGTTCTTGAGTACGGGTCAACAGTCTGGAATCCACATTACACGACACAGATATCCCGACTTGAATCTGTCCAAAGAAAATTTACACGGATTTTGTCTTATCGATCAGGTGTCTACCATCTTCTAAATGGGTATGAACAAAGACTTACATATTTCAAATTAGAGAGTTTAGTTAAAAGACGAAATATAAATGACCTCTTAATGCTTTACAAAATTGTGAATAATGGTGTTAATAGTAACTTGGTCAATCAAATCACTTTTTACGCCAGGCCCAAATATACTAGAAATATGAACATATTTTGGACCGAAATTTTTGCCAATAACACTGGATATTTTAATCCTATGTCTAGAATGTCTCGATCATACAATGATCTTGCTAAAATACACACTGTCATAGATATTTTTGCAAATAATATAACGTGTTTCAAGAAATATCTCCACGATTTCTGTACTTAAAAAAAAAAAAAAAAAAGAAAGAAAAATAAATAAATAAAAAACTTGTTTAGTGGTTTAGAATTTTTTATTTATTTTTTTTAATATGTACTCTTTAAATTTTTCTACTTATTATGTGCTTCAATCTTTGTAATTAAGTTTTATGTTTTCTATAATAAATACTGTTATTGTTTTACATGTTTACTTATGTGAATGTGCAAATGTGATTGCTGCAGACACATTAGTCTAGGGATATTTATAATTGTATTTTTTATTCTGTAAACCATAATTAATGTTTTTATAAATATCCTGTTTGTGTCTCGAATAAAATAAATAAAAAAAAAAATAAATAAACGAATAATGAAAATTAAAAAATGAAGAAAAGGTAAATGAGTACCCATACTCAAAAAATGCTTTTTTTCTTCACTATAATAACTTATTAATCACCTCTCGTTTTAATTGTTTCATTTTCGATTAAGTTGTGGTACTTACGAAGGTATTTTTTTTAAATCATAGATACGAATTCAGAATATATTTAAAAAAATATATATTTGAAGAAGTCTTGGCTTAACTATAAAAAGTTAAATTGTATTCAATTTCAAACTGGCAGTTAGATACTCAAAATCCGCATAGAGACATTATCAATACAACATGCAATGCAACAAAGGTTGCAACAAATTACCTTGTGTGTATGTTGCTGTACGCACAGAACGAGCATGAACACTATGGTAATTTTTGCAACCTTTGTTGCATTGCATATTGTGTTGCTAAGGTCGGCATAACGTTGCTGAAAATGGCTACCGTGAGTAGTGACCAGATATGAATAACCAGGCACTTCGCGAACCTTGTTTTTCTCCTTCTATTTTCCCTCCCCTCTAATTTCAATCGTTGGTGATGCCATAGCCCACATAAGCTCTGGACAACTGGAAAAGTGGGGACTCTCGTTGGGTAATAAAGAAAGAATATTTAACAGCCCCTTACCTCTTGATGAATAATATAGATGAAATATGAACATAAGAGATGAAATTAAAAAAAAATTATAGATATATGATCAAATAAAAACGTTCTCCATTATACTGTTGACATAAGTTAAAATATAAAAAAACATTTTCCATGTAAAATTTTCTTCCCCGAATGAATAAAAGAACGCAGGTATATTTATAAATAATAATAACGTCAAATAAATCTCTTGAAACATAGGTACTCCGCCACCGGCCTTATCCGCAGAGGCTCTATGGCGGAAGTAACAACAGCAGGCGGCTCATCTTCAAAGGCTTGTGATGAAAGGCTTAAATCACAGTGAAAAACAGATAAACCATAGCTGCTAAAAATATACAAATTATTAATGAAAACCGTCATTCTAGCGACATCTGTTGAGGTTAAAATTGATTCAGTTTGGTTTTCAGTAGGCACCTGTAATAGTTGGAATTATGTTGAGATTCTATAGTATAAACACAGAGGTCATTAAAATCGTCTAGGAACGACTAGGAACCCCCTTTTGAGGCTTCAAAATAAACATTGAATTTTGTCAACCAATAGATCTGAACAAAGAGCTATAAAATTTTGAGTAACCAATCAGTGAACGAAGAGGCGTACATCAAATGCAGACAAAGGAATGAACTGTGGATCAGGCAATAAAAAAGATAATTAACGACATTTCGATTCTCACAGAAATTGGAGGTGAACGCACTTTAGGGTCAACATCGACTTTCAAGGTGACAAACTCCTGGGAATGTTTACAATAACTGAGACATTTATGGGGTATCGAACCATTGAAATCGGGTGCTTGGAAGTTTTACAGGTTGTAAAGCGCACACACAAAAATGCAATGAAAAAAATTATAAACGTGATAGTATAAAAAAAGGACGGGAAAAGCAAAGGAAAGTTACTGGTGGAATTTCAACTGTAGTGCAATTATTTATGATAGAAGGAGGGTGTCATGTTCGATAAAAATCGTACTAAAGAGAGGAGTGAGTGTTGGAAACAATGGAAATTAATCGTTATCAATTTAAGATGAAACGGACATATTGGTAAATCAATCTTGAATGAAAATCTCGCAAAAAAAATAGACATTTTAGAAAAGTGCGGCGACCGGATGGAAGGATAATATAGAGATTTTGGACTGCTACGAAGGTCCTAGGGACGTGAAAATCGAGTATCAGAAGAAGACAGAAAAACTAAAACATATAGCGATAGATTAGATTCAGGAAAAGTAGACATTTTACATAATTATTAGGTTAGATATATATTGGAGTTACCCAATATTACGGAGGGATCGAAACAAGATAAAAGGTTGGCGGTCTCATGTATATTTTGAAGGGTAAACAATCGAAATCCGAACATGGTTTTTATTTACGTTAAGGTAATAAATGATTAGAAAAGCGATTAACTTTAACGTTGGGCTTATGAAGTATTTAGATTAGGAAAAGAGATTAAAACTAATGGCTCTAAAATTAAACTAAATTTACGGCCGTAGTACATAAAATCTGAGACGTAAACATATGTCCAGACGTATAATTTATGTGAAATCTTGTAAGTGAGGGATGGAGAATGGGCGGAGATTGGGTAAAACAATAAAAATGACAGATATCCCAGAGTCTAATTAGGTATATCTCCCGTAGAAGTGTGGAAAACTATATATTAATTAATAATAAATGAAGTATGAAATTTTCCTGGAGACCACACACATCGGGAAAAGTGAAGAAAAGATAAAAGGAAGGGTAAAGAACGGAGATAGGAAATGATCCATGTGGAGAAAAGCGATACAATTCGAATTTATCCGTGAAATTAATAAATACGACTTGGAAAATGAGTAATTATAAGAGTTATGAGAAATGACATAAGAATCAAGAAGAAATTGTGCAAGAAAACGTCGCGGATAAATATAAAATTCAAAGATAAAGGAAAAACTCAAATCTGCGACAGGGAGATAGAGAGTACGGGTGGAAATGGAAAAGCTCATATAAGTAACAATAAAATTAAGTAGAATTTAAACAAATCGAAATTCAAAAATGCGTAGTAAAGATTTCGACATGGATTTAAACAATTTTCGCACGAGATGCATAAAATTGAGATGTATATATATATTATTGAGGACGGACCTATCGCAAATTGAGAAAAAAAGGAACACAAAATCATGAGAATTTAACTACATTTTGTATGAACACAGGACAAAGGAAGCTTGGGCGATTAACACAGACTTACCCGATTCGGACCCTATCGATTTAGATTTGTGAGATGGAAACTGGCCACCGCCTTGAGCCGGAAAGCAGAACATCTTATGGAAGAACGATCGAAATTAGGGGAAGGGGTGTTCGGATTTACGAGTTGATAGGAAATAGAATTAAGCATCAAGAGAAATTCAGATACGTCTTTTGGGACCTGAGAGGGATATAAAAGATGGAACACATCAGTCAGGAGGCAGTCGCGCCGAGGATTCGAAAAGTTGTTACGTGGCAGTACTACGTCTTTGGTAGGATTAACAGTGAAAAATCTTTAAGTGTTAAATTTTAAATAAGTCCCTGACTTAGGAAAATTTTGTGAAAAATACAAGTGCTAGAGTCAGTGAAATTTAATAAGTCAGTTAAATTAAATTAAACAGTGAAAATAAATATAATTTAAATTCAGTGCTTAAAAGTGTTAAGTGAAGTGCAGAAAGTGATTACGGAATTAAGAATTTAACTAAAATTTAAAAATAATTATTTCATTCAAAGTGAAAACATTCAAATTAAATTTAAGAGTTTGTTATCGTTAAATTAAAGTGGATGTGCTCGTGAATTGATATTTAAAAATAGATTATAATTTTGTTTAAAATTATTAATAGTAAATACTTCATCTTAGGTTAAAAGAAACACAAAAACAAAAAAAAAGGATTCGATAATAATAAACGTTTAAACCTTTGTTCTAAAATTAACAGTTAGAAAAAAAAATTAATTTATTAAGAGTCGAGTTTAATTAAAAGTTTGCACAATTCGGAATAAATTTTCTTATCAATTTATATAAAAAGAAATTTAGAATTAATAAATTGTTCAATTAAAATCCATCGTGCGTATAGCGACAGTGTTAAAAGTGTTTGTCGTTTTAACCGGAATTTTAATCATCAGTCTATCATTTCGAAAAGGAATTTGAAACAGCTATCATTCAAAAGCCTAAACTAGAAAGGTGTTATTAAATCAACGGGTTTTCTGAATTAGGATTTCGTTCGGAAGAAAAATTAAATATCAGCTAATTTATACGATTCAAGCGAGAATAAAATATTAAATAGGAATAAATAGTCGAAAAGATTTATTTTGAAATTAGTTGAAAAAATACAATTAATTAGGTAGGTTTTCTTCATCAAGGTTGTTGTGTACACCCGACCGGAAATACCTTGACGGGGGGTAAGTTTTCTTTTTATAAATAATTTTCAGGACCTAGGAGTGAGGAGATACAGCTGATTATGGTATATCAATTAAATTATTAAAACAACAAAACAAAGCATTACACATTAATATATGTATATTATGTATTTATTTATATAAAATAAAGTAATATATTGAATATAAAGAATAAATATATGAGTAATGTATTTATATATATGTATTTTACTTATTAATCGAAGCATCGAAGTGGTAGCGATTTTTAATACCTACCCGAGGACATATCTATATTATTGAAAAAGAAAATTTGTATTTATTAATATTCCAGACTATGTAGATTCATATATTTTATATTTATTTATTAATATATGTACTCTTATTTAACATATTTTGACAATCGATATATGTGTACTTATATTTATATTTATTCTTCACTTAACCTCTTAGTAAATTTGTGTTCAAAAAGTGAAATAAATAGTTTAACTTCAAAAGGAATTAAAAATATTCTAATTAATTATGCACAATAAAAGGTAACATAACTGAATTATAGGGAGAGGTAGAAATATTTCTTAAATAAACAATCTCGCATCTAGGTTAGTGTGTCAAAGAAGGTGTTTATATTATTCGATTTGTTTACAAATAGAGACGCTGAAGATCTGGGCCAACCGCATAGTTTGAAAACGACCTTGGCCGTAACTAGAAAATTTATCAGGGTTATAAGGATAACCATCAGGATGTCATTGTGCAATGTGCAGCGATATGGGTCATTTACAAATACCTATCATTCACAATCTACAATTGAAAAATCATGGGTTAGCAAGATTTATATCAAATATTACATGAAACATTTGAATACCATTGATTAGATAGTCATATAGATTTTATTAGTTACCTGAACCAGCTGGAAGCTGCGTGCTCTCAAATGTCTATCAATCACAAACGACAATTGAAAAATCACGGGTTAGCCAGATTTATATCAAAATATTACATGAAACATTTGAATACCATTGATTAGATAGTCGCATAGATTTTATTAGTTACTTGAAACAGCTGGGAGCCGCGTGTTTACAATTACCTACCATTCACAATCTACAATTGAAAAATCACGGTTTAGTAAGATTTATATAGAAATATTATACGAAACATTTGAACATTATTGATGGAGTGTTCGCATAGATCCCATCAGTTGCCAGAGACAGTTGAGAGTCGTGTACCCTCTTATGTGGCAATCAATTACTTGAAACAATTGAGAAATCACGGGATAGGATGAACAAAAATTAATGTTGAACCCTGGAGGTAAAATTTAAAACAAATACAGTTCATCAAATAGGAGGCAGTGGTCGCTCCTATAACAAGACCATTATCCAAACCAAATAGAGATGACGATTCTCTTAAATAAAAACGTCAAAACCAAACAAACAAAAGCCTGGAGTTCGATAGCTCTCCAAAACAAACTATCAAATAATTTCTTATTCTACTAGTATTTATTAGTATAACCTTATTCTTACGTATATATTCGGTTACCAATCCTAGAGTTTCGCAGAACTCTTCGTGCGAGATCCGAGCTCGGAATGCGAGGTAGATAGCCTCGTATTGCGAGTTATAAACCTTTCCCAAACTGTATGTATACATATATTTATTCGTATGTACTGTTTACTGGAGAATGCGGACCTGCATACAGCTTGCATTTAGGTCGGTAGACCACTCTCGCATTCTCTTTTAAACGTGGAATGAGGATTCACGACCCGTAAGTCCACACCAACCGTGAGTATATGATTGTATATAGGACGAAACCGGTTCGCCCTAAGTAAATTGTAGTCCAAGGAGGTGTTGGAATTTGGAGGTTTCGGGACCCGAGGGAAGACTTGAAGGCAGTGCATGATGACGTGGAAGGCTTTTTGGGACGCGATAACTTAGGTATCAATCAAAGAGCCGTGTCAAAAGATTGTACGAATTTCTTGTCGACTCACGATCATCTCGTTTACTTGCAGGAGGAAGGAGCCAAATTTTTGCTAGCAAAGGGTTATTCTGAGTTCGTCAAATATACAATTAACTAATAACATTACCATACTAAATCAATTTTACATGTACCTTATAGCAGCTGAGTCATGGAGGAGTGGCGCCAACCAGACACAATAATTAATCATTGCCAAATTTACTAACAATTAACCATTTGAGTTATATTTAATTATCTGTCCAAATAAACATGTATAATATCTTTTATCAGCGTTTAACTACGATTTTGTTAGGGTGCAGGGAATCAATAATTACATTAGGAAAGTTAGCTCATTCAGGGAATTCATTTAAGTCTAGGTTTGCAATGGAAAGACCAATTAAATTGTGAAACTCAACACCTCGATCAGAACCAAGGGGGTTACCACAAAATGAAAGTAATTAAAATCCTATATCATAAATCAAAAAATTACACAACGTTTGATGGAATTTAATTACAATATAAATACGGGTATATTTGCGTTCAAGATCGTAAATAACGTATTAATTAGTTAAGTACATATGTCTATAAAGATATATAGTACGAGAGAGCTTTAAGTAGCTTTCTGTAGATATCAAAGAAAAGGGTCCAATTTTCATGGAGGCTTATGTGTTGTAGGGGAGGAATTTTCCATCCCTGCGAACACGTATGCAAAGCCTTAGAGAGAAAAAAAATTTAAATATCGATCATAGCCAAGAGAGAAGAAAATTTTATATTGTTTTAAACAAGTAAAAGAAAATGGTGAAAAGGCGAAAACATTACAACAACTGCATAGCCGTATCCAGGAGGTTCAGGTTTTATAAGATTGGAAAAAAAAAGGTTTTATTGGTCAACCTATTGCAAAAACGGAGAAAATAATAATAATAAATAGGACGTAATTAATTAAAGAATTAACAAAAAAAAAAAAAAATCAGAAAAGTGCGACATTACATAAATACACAGTGAAATAAAAAAAAATAATAATAGATTAACGTAAATAAACAATAAATCCAAAAAGAATGTGTTAACGAATAAACTTATAACACAAAAAGTGTCCTTATAAATAAAAATGTGTTCATTCAAATGACCGTGAACTTAAGAGTCAATAAAAAATTCCTTTCATACGATAATGTAAACAAAAACAAAGGATATGTAGGTTAATGATGTCATTCAGTCAAAAGGAATGCGTTCTGTAAACAAAAACATTGTTTATGTTTTGGGTTCACCGAACAGATCGGAATGTTGATATGAAGCAAGTTTAATAAACAGACAAGCCCGAAAAACATCGAACTTATTGTGAAAACAAAGAACATCGAAAAAATTGATAAGATAAACATCGAGATTTTAAAAGTCGGAAACATCGTTGAATAATACGTATCACTCTGAGGAACAAAAAATTAAATAACAAACGTCGAGATTAAATAAACAATGACACAAAAACGAGATAGCTGGAACAAATATAACATAAACATTGCATTCGGATATCGTGGAGTATTAACGTAAACAATTATTGTTTATCTTATATTCGAAAATACAGACCAGCGGCGGGCCGTGGTACTTTAACAAAATGTTCAGAAAGTCAGGAAAAGATATTATTATTTTTATCGCTAGACCTTCGACAGATTTATTAGAAGAAAAGAAAGGTTTAGAGGAATTAAATTGATTAATGTATTACTGGAAAAAGAATAACTACGTAAAAAATAAAATTGATTGATAGCAATTGATTAACAAAAAAAAAAAAAATTTTTTTTGATTAACATTAATATCATTATAAAACAAAAGGAAAAACAATTATTATGACATGTTGGGGTGTTATCTATTATGACCATCTGTAACATAATAAATAACGGAAATATTACACCCATATCGTGTGATAGATAGATCTATAATAACAATAATATCAAAATAGAGAAGTGTAATTGTATTACATCATAGTTAATCATTAGGACCACGTGTTAGATTCAAATGGTCGCGCTACGTGCCGCCAATGTAGATAGTTGTTGTCAGGATCACAAATCTCGATAATCGACAGAGTCATTAATGAGGGTGAAACACTTGATGTTTTGTTTTGTGAGGTAAAGATTAATCTTACATAATATAATTTACCATATAAACTGGTAAGTTGAAATAACGTAAGATTTACTCATGATAAGTTTGTTGACATTCAGGTTAGGTTGTTGACTATTGAGGCATGTTTTAAGGCACAGGGAATCCAGTCAATGGATTCGATAAGGAATTCAAGTATGGGCCAAACAAATAAACGTTGTTTTGAAAAGACAAAGTGTTAGTTGAGAATTCGACCTTCAATCTCAAAGAAAAAAATACAATTCAGAGTTGGCTCGAGATTTTAATGTCGTTGACGAATGTTTATGATGGGATATATATATGTGTATATATATATACCTATTTCGAGGAAACATCGTGATAGGTAGATGAAAAAAAATCATGTTAGGTATTTCAAAATCATAATAGAATTTACAAATTTTGCAAATTGAATATAGATTTGAACTCAACAATAAATAAATATGGCAGAGAAAAGAAAACTCGATGACGCGAAGGTAAGCACCGAAACAGTTCCTTTGGTTGATGAACTAAGAGAAATATCCAAACGATCGCGAGTTCATTTTAGGTATTGTGAAAATCATAATAGATTTTACAAATTTTGCAAATTGAATATGGATTTTGCAAATTGGAAATAGATTTTGACGAATCAGGTGATGAAATACAAGAAAAAAATCTAGAAAAAAAAAAAAAAATAGAAAAACGAGAAGGGAAATATTGTTACCAGAGAACTCCGGAATAGTGTAGTGATATTAAAAATAAAATAGATCAATAAATAAAATATAAATAAAAGTGAAAACGTGCCCGCAAGCAACAGACTGCGTTACGTAAACAAACGAAAGCAATTAAACACGATTCATTATGACGAGTCAGTGGACCCACAAAATAGGACACATACTGTTTATAAAACTAACCCTCGCGCCTTTGAAAATATAAACAAAGTAAGAAATTTACGACTTGGATTCAACGCGAAGGAATTTTAAACGTAAACCAACTTGGTCCTTCATGAACGAACGGGTGACGCATTAAGATAAACAAAACGAAAAGGATAAGATAAAAGTGATATCCAGATGAAAAGAAGGATAACGTAAATAATCCTTATAGATAATGATAAACATTGGATAAAGATAAAAGATAAGTTATGATTTATCTAACGGGATAAAAGTGTTAGGATTTGCGGACACTTATTATGAAATACAAACATCGGAGCTTAAATCAAGTATAGATCAAACAAATAAGCGTTGTTTTGAAACAACAAAAGTGTTAGTTGTGATTTCAACTTTCAATTTCAAAGAAGAATTACAATTCAGACGGCACCGAGATAAGCCACTTGACAGTGAATGAGAAAAAATAAAATGGTCTATACAAGTAATAAACGGAAGCGCGTAGAATTGGAACTTGCAGCAACTGATAACACGGAGCAGGGGTACTCAACAGTTTGGAATTTGAAAAAAAAAAAAAATTTTTCATTAAAGAAAAAAGGATTGAAGAATAAAACGTCAAGAAACGCTTGTTGTGAAAAGGGAGGTCTTAGTCCAACCAGGTTGAGGACCACCTAAACACGCGAGTCGAGGGGCGTGTTTTTTCCCAGAAAAAAAAAAAAAAAGAGATTAATTTTGAGTTTATCAAAATTAGAGAAATTCCATAAAATAAAATCTACGCGAAAAGAAAATAGAAAATACAATGAGATTCAGAGTCAAGGTTGTTAACAATCCAAACAAAATGGAAAGAGAGATAGGGAAAAACAGAGTGAGGGGGGGGAGAAAGAAAAAACAGAATGGAAAGAGAGATAGGGAATAACAGAATGAGGGGGGGGGAGAAAGGAAATAACAGAATGGAAAGAGAGATAGGGAATAACAGAATGAGGGGGGGGGAGAAAGGAAATAACAGAATGGAAAGAGAGATAGGGAATAACAGAATGAGGGGGGGGGAGAAAGGAAATAACAGAATGGAGAGAGAGATAGGGAATGATAGAGTGAGGTAGAGAAAGGAAATAACAGGAAGTGATGTAGGAAAAGGAATAACAGAACGGGGGGGGAGGATAGTTAGACTACATTTGAACACAATTTCGATGTCTAAAGTAGTATACAACGTTAGCCACAGCAAATTGAGTTCAGAGGGGGGAACTGTGATGAAAGGCTTAAATCACAGTGAAAAACAGATAAACCATAGCTGCTAAAAATATACAAATTATTAATGAAAACCGTCATTCTAGCGACATCTGTTGAGGTTAAAATTGATTCAGTTTGGTTTTCAGTAGGCACCTGTAATAGTTGGAATTATGTTGAGATTCTATAGTATAAACACAGAGGTCATTAAAATCGTCTAGGAACGACTAGGAACCCCCTTTTGAGGCTTCAAAATAAACATTGAATTTTGTCAACCAATAGATCTGAACAAAGAGCTATAAAATTTTGAGTAACCAATCAGTGAACGAAGAGGCGTACATCAAATGCAGACAAAGGAATGAACTGTGGATCAGGCAATAAAAAAGATAATTAACGACATTTCGATTCTCACAGAAATTGGAGGTGAACGCACTTTAGGGTCAACATCGACTTTCAAGGTGACAAACTCCTGGGAATGTTTACAATAACTGAGACATTTATGGGGTATCGAACCATTGAAATCGGGTGCTTGGAAGTTTTACAGGTTGTAAAGCGCACACACAAAAATGCAATGAAAAAAATTATAAACATGATAGTATAAAAAAAGGACGGGAAAAGCAAAGGAAAGTTACTGGCGGAATTTCAACTGTAGTGCAATTATTTATGATAGAAGGAGGGTGTCATGTTCGATAAAAATCGTACTAAAGAGAGGAGTGAGTGTTGGAAACAATGGAAATTAATCGTTATCAATTTAAGATGAAACGGACATATTGGTAAATCAATCTTGAATGAAAATCTCGCAAAAAAATAGACATTTTAGAAAAGTGCGGCGACCGGATGGAAGGATAATATAGAGATTTTGGACTGCTACGAAGGTCCTAGGGACGTGAAAATCGAGTATCAGAAGAAGACAGAAAAACTAAAACATATAGCGATAGATTAGATTCAGGAAAAGTAGACATTTTACATAATTATTAGGTTAGATATATATTGGAGTTACCCAATATTACGGAGGGATCGAAACAAGATAAAAGGTTGGCGGTCTCATGTATATTTTGAAGGGTAAACAATCGAAATCCGAACATGGTTTTTATTTACGTTAAGGTAATAAATGATTAGAAAAGCGATTAACTTTAACGTTGGGCTTATGAAGTATTTAGATTAGGAAAAGAGATTAAAACTAATGGCTCTAAAATTAAACTAAATTTACGGCCGTAGTACATAAAATCTGAGACGTAAACATATGTCCAGACGTATAATTTATGTGAAATCTTGTAAGTGAGGGATGGAGAATGGGCGGAGATTGGGTAAAACAATAAAAATGACAGATATCCCAGAGTCTAATTAGGTATATCTCCCGTAGAAGTGTGGAAAACTATATATTAATTAATAATAAATGAAGTATGAAATTTTCCTGGAGACCACACACATCGGGAAAAGTGAAGAAAAGATAAAAGGAAGGGTAAAGAACGGAGATAGGAAATGATCCATGTGGAGAAAAGCGATACAATTCGAATTTATCCGTGAAATTAATAAATACGACTTGGAAAATGAGTAATTATAAGAGTTATGAGAAATGACATAAGAATCAAGAAGAAATTGTGCAAGAAAACGTCGCGGATAAATATAAAATTCAAAGATAAAGGAAAAACTCAAATCTGCGACAGGGAGATAGAGAGTACGGGTGGAAATGGAAAAGCTCATATAAGTAACAATAAAATTAAGTAGAATTTAAACAAATCGAAATTCAAAAATGCGTAGTAAAGATTTCGACATGGATTTAAACAATTTTCGCACGAGATGCATAAAATTGAGATGTATATATATATTATTGAGGACGGACCTATCGCAAATTGAGAAAAAAAGGAACACAAAATCATGAGAATTTAACTACATTTTGTATGAACACAGGACAAAGGAAGCTTGGGCGATTAACACAGACTTACCCGATTCGGACCCTATCGATTTAGATTTGTGAGATGGAAACTGGCCACCGCCTTGAGCCGGAAAGCAGAACATCTTATGGAAGAACGATCGAAATTAGGGGAAGGGGTGTTCGGATTTACGAGTTGATAGGAAATAGAATTAAGCATCAAGAGAAATTCAGATACGTCTTTTGGGACCTGAGAGGGATATAAAAGATGGAACACATCAGTCAGGAGGCAGTCGCGCCGAGGATTCGAAAAGTTGTTACGTGGCAGTACTACGTCTTTGGTAGGATTAACAGTGAAAAATCTTTAAGTGTTAAATTTTAAATAAGTCCCTGACTTAGGAAAATTTTGTGAAAAATACAAGTGCTAGAGTCAGTGAAATTTAATAAGTCAGTTAAATTAAATTAAACAGTGAAAATAAATATAATTTAAATTCAGTGCTTAAAAGTGTTAAGTGAAGTGCAGAAAGTGATTACTGAATTAAGAATTTAACTAAAATTTAAAAATAATTATTTCATTCAAAGTGAAAACATTCAAATTAAATTTAAGAGTTTGTTATCGTTAAATTAAAGTGGATGTGCTCGTGAATTGATATTTAAAAATAGATTATAATTTTGTTTAAAATTATTAATAGTAAATACTTCATCTTAGGTTAAAAGAAACACAAAAACAAAAAAAAAGGATTCGATAATAATAAACGTTTAAACCTTTGTTCTAAAATTAACAGTTAGAAAAAAAAATTAATTTATTAAGAGTCGAGTTTAATTAAAAGTTTGCACAATTCGGAATAAATTTTCTTATCAATTTATATAAAAAGAAATTTAGAATTAATAAATTGTTCAATTAAAATCCATCGTGCGTATAGCGACAGTGTTAAAAGTGTTTGTCGTTTTAACCGGAATTTTAATCATCAGTCTATCATTTCGAAAAGGAATTTGAAACAGCTATCATTCAAAAGCCTAAACTAGAAAGGTGTTATTAAATCAACGGGTTTTCTGAATTAGGATTTCGTTCGGAAGAAAAATTAAATATCAGCTAATTTATACGATTCAAGCGAGAATAAAATATTAAATAGGAATAAATAGTCGAAAAGATTTATTTTGAAATTAGTTGAAAAAATACAATTAATTAGGTAGGTTTTCTTCATCAAGGTTGTTGTGTACACCCGACCGGAAATACCTTGACGGGGGGTAAGTTTTCTTTTTATAAATAATTTTCAGGACCTAGGAGTGAGGAGATACAGCTGATTATGGTATATCAATTAAATTATTAAAACAACAAAACAAAGCATTACACATTAATATATGTATATTATGTATTTATTTATATAAAATAAAGTAATATATTGAATATAAAGAATAAATATATGAGTAATGTATTTATATATATGTATTTTACTTATTAATCGAAGCATCGAAGTGGTAGCGATTTTTAATACCTACCCGAGGACATATCTATATTATTGAAAAAGAAAATTTGTATTTATTAATATTCCAGACTATGTAGATTCATATATTTTATATTTATTTATTAATATATGTACTCTTATTTAACATATTTTGACAATCGATATATGTGTACTTATATTTATATTTATTCTTCACTTAACCTCTTAGTAAATTTGTGTTCAAAAAGTGAAATAAATAGTTTAACTTCAAAAGGAATTAAAAATATTCTAATTAATTATGCACAATAAAAGGTAACATAACTGAATTATAGGGAGAGGTAGAAATATTTCTTAAATAAACAATCTCGCATCTAGGTTAGTGTGTCAAAGAAGGTGTTTATATTATTCGATTTGTTTACAAATAGAGACGCTGAAGATCTGGGCCAACCGCATAGTTTGAAAACGACCTTGGCCGTAACTAGAAAATTTATCAGGGTTATAAGGATAACCATCAGGATGTCATTGTGCAATGTGCAGCGATATGGGTCATTTACAAATACCTATCATTCACAATCTACAATTGAAAAATCATGGGTTAGCAAGATTTATATCAAATATTACATGAAACATTTGAATACCATTGATTAGATAGTCATATAGATTTTATTAGTTACCTGAACCAGCTGGAAGCTGCGTGCTCTCAAATGTCTATCAATCACAAACGACAATTGAAAAATCACGGGTTAGCCAGATTTATATCAAAATATTACATGAAACATTTGAATACCATTGATTAGATAGTCGCATAGATTTTATTAGTTACTTGAAACAGCTGGGAGCCGCGTGTTTACAATTACCTACCATTCACAATCTACAATTGAAAAATCACGGTTTAGTAAGATTTATATAGAAATATTATACGAAACATTTGAACATTATTGATGGAGTGTTCGCATAGATCCCATCAGTTGCCAGAGACAGTTGAGAGTCGTGTACCCTCTTATGTGGCAATCAATTACTTGAAACAATTGAGAAATCACGGGATAGGATGAACAAAAATTAATGTTGAACCCTGGAGGTAAAATTTAAAACAAATACAGTTCATCAAATAGGAGGCAGTGGTCGCTCCTATAACAAGACCATTATCCAAACCAAATAGAGATGACGATTCTCTTAAATAAAAACGTCAAAACCAAACAAACAAAAGCCTGGAGTTCGATAGCTCTCCAAAACAAACTATCAAATAATTTCTTATTCTACTAGTATTTATTAGTATAACCTTATTCTTACGTATATATTCGGTTACCAATCCTAGAGTTTCGCAGAACTCTTCGTGCGAGATCCGAGCTCGGAATGCGAGGTAGATAGCCTCGTATTGCGAGTTATAAACCTTTCCCAAACTGTATGTATACATATATTTATTCGTATGTACTGTTTACTGGAGAATGCGGACCTGCATACAGCTTGCATTTAGGTCGGTAGACCACTCTCGCATTCTCTTTTAAACGTGGAATGAGGATTCACGACCCGTAAGTCCACACCAACCGTGAGTATATGATTGTATATAGGACGAAACCGGTTCGCCCTAAGTAAATTGTAGTCCAAGGAGGTGTTGGAATTTGGAGGTTTCGGGACCCGAGGGAAGACTTGAAGGCAGTGCATGATGACGTGGAAGGCTTTTTGGGACGCGATAACTTAGGTATCAATCAAAGAGCCGTGTCAAAAGATTGTACGAATTTCTTGTCGACTCACGATCATCTCGTTTACTTGCAGGAGGAAGGAGCCAAATTTTTGCTAGCAAAGGGTTATTCTGAGTTCGTCAAATATACAATTAACTAATAACATTACCATACTAAATCAATTTTACATGTACCTTATAGCAGCTGAGTCATGGAGGAGTGGCGCCAACCAGACACAATAATTAATCATTGCCAAATTTACTAACAATTAACCATTTGAGTTATATTTAATTATCTGTCCAAATAAACATGTATAATATCTTTTATCAGCGTTTAACTACGATTTTGTTAGGGTGCAGGGAATCAATAATTACATTAGGAAAGTTAGCTCATTCAGGGAATTCATTTAAGTCTAGGTTTGCAATGGAAAGACCAATTAAATTGTGAAACTCAACACCTCGATCAGAACCAAGGGGGTTACCACAAAATGAAAGTAATTAAAATCCTATATCATAAATCAAAAAATTACACAACGTTTGATGGAATTTAATTACAATATAAATACGGGTATATTTGCGTTCAAGATCGTAAATAACGTATTAATTAGTTAAGTACATATGTCTATAAAGATATATAGTACGAGAGAGCTTTAAGTAGCTTTCTGTAGATATCAAAGAAAAGGGTCCAATTTTCATGGAGGCTTATGTGTTGTAGGGGAGGAATTTTCCATCCCTGCGAACACGTATGCAAAGCCTTAGAGAGAAAAAAAATTTAAATATCGATCATAGCCAAGAGAGAAGAAAATTTTATATTGTTTTAAACAAGTAAAAGAAAATGGTGAAAAGGCGAGAACATTACAGGCTTTTGCGCCGGAACATCCGGTATAGATAAACCGCTTCCGCTCCAGCCACAGCGAGCCTAAAAGTGATATGATTTATTACGCTAATACAATGGAAACCACTTGTTTCTTCAAATTTCCGCCTTTGATCAAGCGAATAAGATTATTAATCTAGTGATAAGTAGAAGAACAAACAATAATTAGATACTAAGTAGGTTATAATTATATTTTGATTCCGTGTTTCATATTATGATAATGCTAGTTTTGTTGCTACAATCACTTTGTGAAATTGTGTTGGCATAAACTCCATATTAATGAATATTTAATTACCATAACCAAGGGAGACATGTATGGTGTTAATTTAAAGTAAACTATGTTTTGCAGAAGTAAAGTTTGTTAAGATATTATTGTCATCTTGTCACCAAACAATATAACGTTAGATATATTTTGAAGCCCGTTTTGTATTGTAATTACAAAACTATACTGTCATAAACTAAGGGCATGATGATAACATAATCAGAATTTCGAGACATCAACTCAACTCAAGTTGAATTTTTTGGAGCAAATTTAATCATAAGGTCAGAAGATTATGCGATATTGTTCATGTTCTTGTCATCACTGAAACGTGGCTTGATGTCGGAGAAGAAAAGTTCTTTTGCTTAAATGGTTTTTACAGTGCTTTTTCTTCTCGCCCAAATGAAGGAGGAGGAGGTGTGGCCATATATGTTCTGGATTCTATGAAGTGCTCTATCATTGAAAATTTTTCCAACGAAAATTCATTTTTAGGTATTAGTGTTTGCAGCAGTAATAGGAAACCAGTCAACATTTATGCCATTTATCGAAAACCTAACCCAAATAACATGCACGATTTCCTAACACATTTTGAAAAAATACTGAACAAAAGCAGACAAGATACATTAATACTCGGAGATTTCAACATCGACACTTCCATAAACACACCTTCTTCTTTAAATTTTATCAACACCTTACTAACATACAATTTCTCAATACAAAATAAATCATATCCCACGAGAGTCACTGATACAAGCAGCACTATTATAGATCACGTTATATCAAACAGACAAAACATTTCAACAACCATATCGAATATAGATGACCCGCTTAGTGACCATAATATACTAATTGTTGACTTTAAGAATAATTTAAAAAAATGGTTTAATAATAGAACTAAACCACGCTTTACTAAACCTATCATCAACAGTATGGCGGTAAAATCTTATATTGCGACTAACAAATTTGCTATCAACTCAACCAAACCCGAAGACGGTTACAAAGATTTTAATGATTATGTCAAAAATGCATTAGAAGCAGGTAAAACTACACCGAACGTAAAAACAGGAAGGCGGCAACATCTTAATACACCTTGGTTTGATTCTAAACTGAATTTTCTAATCAAGGAACGAAACCAGCTTCACAAGCAGTGGAAACAAGACCCAGGTAATATTACTCTTGCAATACGTAAAAATAAACTCAGAAACATAATAACTAATTATAGGAGAAGTCTGAAAAACAAATATTACATCAATAGCTTTCAACAAAGCCTAACTAACCCAAGAAAAACTTGGAAAACCATTAACTCAATTCTGTCTAACCGTGTACATAAACCCACCAACACAATTGAATCTCTCATCGTAAATAATTGTGAAATTAGGGAACCCCGTGAAATAGCGTTGGCATTTAATGAGTTTTTCCTGTCAGTTGGAGAAAAATTGGCAGCTGCCATTCCATCATTCCCGGATGACTGTAATACAATATATGTAGAACCAAAGGCACGACAATCCTTATATATGACTAGGACGAATAAGGATGAGGTAATAAAGGTCATCTCGAAACTTAGGTCGAATGCAGCGGCAGGAATTGATGGAGTAACACCGTGCATTCTTAAAACCTGTAAAGAAGAACTAGCGGGGCACCTAACCCAACTTATCAACTTCTCCATAGGCTCGGGAATATTTCCAAACCAGTTAAAGCTAGCAAAAATTATACCAATTTTTAAAGAAGACTGCAAGAAGTGTATTTCTAACTACCGTCCAATATCGATTTTATCGGTATTTTCAAAGGTGTTTGAGTCAATTATCAAAGATAGACTGATAAAATACATCTCTAGCAATGATATCCTTACACCACAGCAATATGGCTTTCGGAAAAACTCCAATACCCAATGTGCCACTTTCGATTTCATTTCCAACATTCAGCAGTACATAGACCAGGGCGAATATGTGGCAGCTATATTTATAGATCTGAAAAAAGCCTTTGATACGGTAGATCATGAAATACTTCTACAGAAAATGGAACATTTGGGAATAGTAGGTAAATCTTTAAATTTGCTCCGAAGTTACCTAGCTGATAGATTTTGCCTTGTCGATATCGGAGGGAACCTAAGCGGCTTTGGAAAAATCACATGTGGAGTGCCACAGGGCTCTATTCTTGGACCTCTACTTTTCTTACTATACATCAATGATATAACTAAATGTGGCATCTCGGGAAAACTTCAACTTTACGCTGATGATACTGTGATTTACTACCATTGTAAAAATCTGAAGGAACTTGAAGCTCTAATGAATAAAGATCTCGCAAAGCTGGCAAAATGGCTTCGATTAAACAAATTAAGCCTCAATGTTAAAAAAACCCATTACCTTACTTTCGGTAAAAAAGATAACATGGGTATGAATATTATTCTTGGAAATGAAAAGCTACAACATGTTCAAGTAACGAAATATTTGGGGTTACTCATAGACTCTAACCTCTCGTGGAACTCCCATGTTGAGAATGTAAAATCCAAAATTTCCCCTATAACCGGTGTACTTTATCGACTCCAAGGTGTGCTCCCCACATCTTTACTGCGTGCAACTTATTATGCTATGATTCACTCCCACCTGAGTTATCTAGTTAGTATCTGGGGCACCATTACCAAAAAAAAAAGTTCGGAAATACAAGTAATTCAAAATAGAGCCGTACGTAATATATATAATCTGCCATGGGATACACATGTCAAAGATATATACTCACAGACACAAATACTTCCCTTTACAGTCCTTCCAAAGTATAACATCACAACTGCCATTCTACAAATAATTCAACACTCCTCACACACCAACACTAAACCAGTTTTTAATTCTGACATACACCAGCACAAAACACGATCACAAAATCAAATACATTTATCGTCATCTACTTACACGACCAAATTTGGAATTAACTCCTTACAATACATTGCACATAAACAATATAACGCATTACCTAGTAATTTAAAACTTCCGGCAACAAACAAAAAAACACTGGCAAAAGCTCTTAAAAGCTATTTCCTTAACAGTTTCATTAATGACTAACACAATCTTTCTCTAGAACTCCATAATAACATCTGCGTTTATTTATTTTAATGTATTTATTTTAATGTATTTTATTTATTTGCCTTGTCCTTTCTAATGTTGTCTTTCCCGAAATGAGTTTTATAAACTCATTGGGAATAATACATTATTACTTTGTTATCATTTTGTAATGTATTATCTTGTAATAAAAAAAAAAAAAAAAAAAAAAAAAATAATTGAAATTTATTCCAGTTGATGTATGTACTTATGGAAAAGTCAAAAGAGGCAAAACACCAGCAAAAAGAGAAAAATTTATAAACGGTGAAGCTTTGAAATAAGTTTTTGATGCCAATATTAGCGATACCTAAACGAAAATTTGAAACAAAAAAAATCAGAAGAAGATACGGTCATATTAAGTTCGGGTTGAATCTTAGATCGCACATAAAGATAGCAGCCAATAAAAGTGTGCGATGAGAAAATAAAGACAATGTTGGTAGTTCTTGTTCGAAGCATGATTCAGTTAAATATGACAGAAAGAGAAAGGGTCCCATTAGCTCAGTTGGTAGAGCGTCCTGGATATGACCATATCTTTTTATGATTTTTCTATTTTAAATTTTCGTTTAGAAATCGCTAATATTGTCATCAATAATTAAAATATTACATTTTGGGATTTTACACATTAATTTATTCCAAAAATATATATTTTTTTTAAATAAGTGTTTGGGAGTACTATTGGACTCCAAATGATTTTTTCTCGCACACACAAACAATAATTTCACTGTTGGGAAGAATGAGGATATTCTTTAATAGTCCGCAGTAAAATGTATACAACGCAATCATTGTACCACAAATGACAACAATACAAAATAGATTTATGAGAATTATACTAAAGAAAAGTAGATATACATACAAAATTAAAGAAATGTTGTACTGTCCAAGTATTGTGAAATAACTCCGTCATGATGAAATAATAACAGAACTTTCACAGATCTAGAATTTTTACTATGAAATTTGACGAATTTTTGACGAACTTTTGATACCTATTATTTTATTTATTGATTCAAAACAATTATACCTTTTTAATTAATCATTGTCATTTCTACCACCTGTCACTAGATCATTTCTCAATACCATTACAGCCATTAAAGAGTAGGTAATGGCCATACAAACGAAAACCATTCACTAATGCTGTCTTGCAAAACGATAAAAATAACAAAAGGGCCAGTTTTTTTTTGTAAAAACATTCTTTCAAAATATTATCCAAAAAAATACGAGTTGAAATGTTATTGTGGTCTTCCCATCCAATTAAACATAAGGCGTCTTATTTTCTCTAAAGCTTTCACGTTATTTTGCGGGCTTTGTTGAAGGCCTGTTTAAACAACCGGCTTACAATGTTGCCAGGGTGTCGATCAAAATGATAGATTTTTCGGTTTCCAACATATCTCTCCGGTGAACCCATTCAAAGTGAAATCAATAGATTGGAAAAAGTGACAGAAAATAAATCAGAAATGGTCTGGTAAAGGGTTGACAACAACTTTATTGGATGGAGATGTTGCTTAGAAAATTAATAAGAAGATCCTTTCGCGAGGGATCTTGGGGAGAAAATTGTCCCCGAGGGGTTTTATTCTCAACCGTTTTATTTCTCTACAACCCTCATTCATCATTTCCTCTGAGACAATATCAATTAATACAAGATATTAATGGCTCGGAGTGAAGCTGTATTTATTTGGTAGATAAATCAAGGAAAAAATATTATATTTTATCAATAATACTCTTACTATCATCGAAAATCGTGAATACGTTACATAATTTCTGGTATTTATTTCATAACATTTTTTCTGTAATATATTTCCTTAAATGTATTATGATATTAATTTCATTGTGATAAACTTTTACTTTTGGTTTGGTTCAGTTACGCAATTTTTATAATCCTAGAAATATGATAATAAAGTGACTCATTCGAAAAGATACAAACAACTGTTTTACGTAACAACACAACAATTATTTAAACGTATTTTAATTAATATCCTACAAAAGTCCCAGTACTTTTAATCAGTAAAAATGATGAAATCCCCGATTGTGTGTGTTCGGAGGATGAAGGGAGTGACAAGGAGATGAGTTAGGTGATTGACAAGTTTCTACCAGGCTGTTCAGGTCAGCACCAGACTAATCTATAGTTATTTTAAGCAACGCAACTTTTCGATTCTGAATGATGGCCTTTCACCCGAGCGTTAAGTAATAATAATTATCATTTCCTATAGACGAACTGTATAGAGCTGTTTTTCTTAAATCACCGCAAAGTGCTGTGGTGCACCTATCGCTCTAAAACGTGTCAAAGGGAACCTAAGCGGCGTTGGAAAAATCACATGTGGAGTGTCACAGGGCTCGATTCTTGGACCTCTACTTTTCTTACTATACATCAATGATATAACTAAATGCGGCATCTCAGGAAAACTTCAACTCTACGCTGATGATACTGTGATTTACTACCATTGTAAAAATCTGAAGGAACTTGAAGCTCTAATGAATAGAGATCTCGCAAAGCTGGCTAAATGGCTTCGATTAAACAAATTAAGCCTCAATTTTAAAAAAACCCATTATCTTACTTTCGGAAAAAAAGATAACATGGGTATGAATATCATTCTTGGAAATGAAAAGCTACAACATGTTTAAGTAACGAAATATTTGGGGTTACTCATAGACTCTAACCTCTCGTGGAACTCCCATGTTGAGAATGTAATATCCAAAATTTCCCCGATAACCGGTGTACTTTATCGGCTCCAAGGTGTGCTCCCCACATCTTTACTGCGTGCAACATATTATGCTATGATCCACTCCCACCTGAGTTATCTAGTTAGTATCTGGGGAACCATTACCAAAAAAAAAAGTTCCGAAATACAAGTAATTCAAAATAGAGCCGTACGTAACTAACTAACTAACTAACTAACTAACCATCACGCCGTTTCCCCGCAGGGGTAGGCAGAGAGGACGGACCGCCAAACAACTCGGTCTTGGCACACACTCCTTGCCTCATTCACATTCATACATCGTCTCATACATACTCTTCTATTATTCTGACTCTTGACATGGCCCGACTCGAGTATCTGATTCACTTGATCGTGCCATGTCTTCCTCGGGCGTCCCCGACTTCTGCTACCATTCGCAATTGCATCATATATCCTCCTTACACTCCTATCTTCGCTCATTCGCTCTACATGCCCAAACCATCTAAGCGTCCCTTTCTTAATCTTACTCATTACGCTTACATCAGCCTTGCACTCTTTGCGGATCTCCACATTCCTCACACGATCAAACATGGTTTTACCACACATACGCCTCAGGGATCTCATTTCAACAGCATTCAATCTACTTTCATCCTTTCTTTGCCAGTTCCATGCCTCACTTCCATACATCAAGGTAGGTACCAGCACTCCGTTGTGGACTGCTAAAGAACCGTACGTAATATATATAATCTGCCATGGGATACACATGTCAAAGATATATACTCACAGACACAAATACTTTCTTTTACAGTCCTGCCAAAGTATAACATCACAACTGCCATTCTACAAATAATTCAACACTCCTCACACACCATCACTAAACCAGTCTTCAATTCTGACATACACCAGCACAAAACACGATCACAAAATCAAATACATTTATCGTCATCTACTTACACGACCAAAATTGGAATTAACTCCTTACAATACATTGCACATAAACAATATAACGCATTACCTAGTAATTTAAAACTTCCGGCAACAAACAAAAAAACATTGACAAAAGCTCTTAAAAGCTATTTCCTTAGCAGTTTCATAAATTACTAATACAATCTTTCTCTGGAACTCCATAATAACATCTGCGTTTATTTATTTTAATGTATTTATTTTAATGTATTTTATTTATTTGCCTTGTCCTTTCTAATGTTGTCTTTCCTGAAATGAGTTTTATAAACTCATTGGGAATAATACATTATTACTTTGTTATCATTTTGTAATGTATTATCTTGTAATAAAAAATAAATAAATAAATAAAAATAAAATAGAAATTAATATCAAATTATTAAAAAAAGTTAGTTTAAAATACATTCAAAATTATACCAATTATTTTGTCGACAATAAATAAATGTAGGTTAATTATAAGTGTGATTTACAGCTAATTTTCTTTTTAAGTCGTTGTAATAATAATTTAAGCTGTATAATAAATATTATCGTCGTTCGGAATGCAGTGTATATGCCCATCTTCTCTTATATAAATACAAGGCAATGTTCGTTCGTGATAGCGCTACAGACTGAAAAATTACCAAACTGATTTCGCTGATTTTTTCCACAGTTTGTTCTTATTAATTTCAGGAGCGATAAGAGCGTGGTTTAAATTGCAGGGGAAGCTGGAGACGCCCGAGGAAGACATTAGCGATGGCGAACATTGCCAACCCCGCGTTTTCTATGAAAATGAATATTTGAACACAAATTCATCATTTTGTGTTATACACATAATTGAAGAAAAAGATTACAATGGAATGTAATTTAAATATCACTATTGGAAAACTTGTCGCATCCGCGGTATTCCACGAAAATGACGCTATCCCAACAATCGGCAGTTATAAAATCACGTTATCCTAATAATCTGCTGTTATAAAATCACGTCATTCAATAATAGGCAGTTATAAAATCAATAATAATACGTAAGGTTCCGGTTGTTTTATAAAGTAGACAAAAGGGTTTTTATTATTATGTTTGAGAGTAAATGTTATTATTTTCACCGCTTTTGTGGCTAACTATCAAACTGGTTCAAATTCTGGCGTGCTCTAGTAAATTTTATTTGATTAATTTTTTAATTTCAGATTATTTATTTATAATATTATAAAATCATAGTTTATTTGGGGCACGTTTCAGAGTGGAATATACTCTCAATAACTGGTGTAATATAACCCATCAGAATTGAAACGTTGCTTGAAATAGATTTATCCGTGTTTCTCCCCCAACCTTACAACCCAACTGGAAATGAGATAGTCTCCTCTCTGGCTCCAGAAGTTTGGGAAGTGTTGTAACCATTGTACGGTATTATGATTAAAAAATAACAGAAGAAAAAAGTACTAGCAGGTTCGTAATAAATATTTAAAATTTCTTCTAATTACGTATGCACATTTTTCTTGCAATTAGTAGACAAATGCATATCCCACTAGATAGGTTACAGGGGTGGCCTACATTATTTTTTAGATTTCGGTCCATCTATCGTTTTCCATAATGCTCTTCTCAAATTTTATTACAGTTAAAATCTTTGAAATATGACATTGGACATCGTATATTTAACAGATTTTTCGACTGAAACATCCCGAATTACGGTCCCTTTATCAGATTTTAATGGACTTTTTGACCCGAGTTCCAAAGCTCTCGTGCCTTTTTAAAAAGGGTTCGATCCGTTAAATCTTGGATTAATTCGCGTAGGTACCTACCTACTTTAGTGATGAGCATAATCGATATGTAAGTACGTTTCGAAATACTCGATAAAAGTAATTCGAATATATATTTTTTTTATCTACCACATAAGAGTTCTCTACTGCTCTCAACTGTCTAAAAGGACCAGCGAGGCTGAAAGGAGTAAGGAAGGGTAGAAGATGGAGTAGAGGAAGGTTGACTGGCTATTTAGATGTGGTCACCAAACATGGTTAAAGCCGTTTCAAGTTTTCTTTCAATTCTGAATGGTGGTTTTTCGACAAGGCGATACTGAAAGTATCTGCATAAATATCAGTTTCTATCGGAAAACAAAGTGACAGTGTGGAAAGCTAATGTCAGAAAACATCGTCACAGTGTGGAAAGCTACTGTTTGAAAACATCGTGACAGTGTGGAAAGCTACTGTCAGAAAACATCGTGAATGTGTAAAACATACAGTCAGAAAACATCGTGACAATTAGGAAAGCTACTGTCAGAAAATATCCTGACGGTGTGGAAAGCTACTGTCAGAAAACATAGTGACAGTGTGGAAAGCTACTGTCAGAAAACATCGTGACAGTGTGGAAAGCTACTGTCAGAAAATATCTTGACAGTGTGGAAAGATCCTGTCAGAAAATGTCGTGACAGTGTGGAAAGCTACTATCAGAAAACATCGGGATAGTGTGGAAAGCTACTGTCAGAAAACATCGGGACAGTGTAGAAAGCTACTGTCAGAAAATATGGTGGCAATGTGAAAAGCTACTGTAAGAAAACATCGGGACAGTACGGAAAGCTACTGTCAGGGAATATCGTGACAGTGTTGACAACTACATTGAGAAAACTTGATGACAGTTTGAAAAATTACTTTGCTCTGGATCGCGATTTCAAAATCAGTTTCAGCACATGTAAGAATTGTTACTTAATTTTTATTTGTGCGATTGACTGGTTCTAATTTGCAATAATTTAATGTTTACTTCTGGTAAACATTATCTTATTTAGAGACTAAGAACAGATTTTTTCACGGAGTTTTAAAAATTCATCTAATTTTAAATGCACATTCGAGTTTTGCGAAAGTTCTATTTAACTTCTGTTATTATTCAATTATGGGCCAGTTAGTTCTCACAACTGAAATAAAAACAGAACTTGAAAATTTACTTTGAAATTTAATAAATTGTTCAAATTCTGTGAAAGATTAGTGGATAATCTTTGATTATTATTCAGGATGGGTAGAATTAGGATTTTAGAGAGTAGGTAAACTTTTTACACTGCTTATTTTCGCAAAAAGATACTATAAGATAGCCGACATACCCATACATCTTCGGCATAATCATGCTATCCCTTTCATACACTAATATCTCTTAAGTTCATTAGAATAACATTTATTTTCCATATATTAAGAAGATTTTTTTAAATATATTTATTTCAATTTCATTTTTGTATCCCTGAACGAATGAATGCAAATCTTGGAAGCGGAAATTAACCCAGTTCCCAAGATTTTATCAAGTTGAAACTCGGCAGATAGGCTCGTGGTCGATGACAATGTATTTTATCTACTTTTGGTGGCAATCACGTTCACACGCGGACTACGAAATATAATACGATTTTTTCTGAATCAGTTCACATTAAGTAAGTTAATATATGAAATCAATATCGGTCCAACCCGATCGGCATTTTGTTCGTTTGGTAGTGTTGTCCACTCCAGTTAAGACACTGGTTAAGAACATTAAATCCTGAGTCGAACTAAAATTAAATTATTTTTTAACTTTTAAAAAACTTTTTAAAATAATATATTAGATAATTTATTTAACGTGCATAATTTGTGGTAAAATCTCTCGAACTATAAGCTCTGGTGTCTTGAATTTTGCAAATAATTTTCTGTCCGGATATAAAGAGCTATTCTTACAATAAAACAAGATGCCCAATGGCTTTAAATTGATATATAATCTAATATTATCTAATAAATCTTATAAATCTCGTATGAAGCTGAGTAAACAAGTGAAGTAGAATCAATAACAAAAATGGGGTTTTTATTGTATTATTTTCTGAATATTTAGTATGGAAATAATTCCAAAATGCTATTATTACAAAAGTGTCTAGTTTCTTCCTAGCAGTAGAAAGGATGAAGCATCTTTGAACCTAGTTCAAAATCTGGAGACCTTTGAGGAAAAGTTTGTCAACTCTAATTCTTGGTTATCTCTAAGTTAACTTTTCGACCGTGGCATGAATGAAAAGGAAAATTTTGAATAAGTTTCTGCTTTTCTGCGAGATTTCCAGTGAATAATGATAATATGATTTGAATGATTGTTTTCACCTTTAAGGAAGGATGTTTGGAGTTTTATATTGCCAGTTTTTTGTGCAAAGATTGTTTTAGATGTTTCAAAATAGGTAGGTATATCTTAAAACCAAATGATCCAATATATGTTATTTTTTTGTTTGTTTATTGATTAATACATTTTTTTACAGATGCCAGTTGTTTTCTTGCTTCTCCTCCACCTCTCATTGAACGGACCAGAGGAAAGCCAAGCGGTGAACCCTGGTAAGATTTGATTGAATTAATACTTTATTTTATTACTGTACGACAGATAAGTCTTCAATTTAATAGTAATAATGTTACTCATATTCTTTCTATGAAAATAAAAAAAATAAACATTAAAATGAATTTACGGAAAATATTTCATATTTGAACATTCTTAATTTTGGAAGGACAGGTAGTTACCGACCTACACAAAACATTAATTATTATTAAGTGATTAAATTGAATATTTTAGAATGTTCATTCAATAGAACCATTTCCTCTGTCACGCTGTGATGTGCTAGAATATCTGATCTGCCGTGAAGTATCTTAAACAAGTCAGGTTACGTTCTTAAAGCTCCAAATACTCTCCACAACCTACGTGCACGGAAAAAAACTTAATGGTATGTGTTTAGTATTGAAACAGTTTTTTTTGGATAATATCTACCATTTTTCCCATCATATACTATCCATCTCCTTCCCTAAAAACAGCCTTACCCACATTGGAGAAATTATGAAGATTTATGTTGCAAAGTCATTCGAATTCGTGTCGTATAGCAAGAAGGTGCAATCTTAGTTTTGACAACGACGACGTTGTATTATTTACATGCAAATATCAAAATTCTCTCGTTTTCTCGTTTATCTCGTTGTGGAGGAATTTTCACCAGAACAGTGCAAGTGCATCGAGAGCCCTTATTGCCCGAATTCATGGGAATTCCAGGTAGGCTGTTTCCTGCATTCCACCTTTCCCGTGATTTATTCAGAATCAATTGAATGAGCTCTTTACTGTCGTTTTTTTAATACAAATTTGATTTACAGTTCATTTTAATGTGTAATAGAACACGTTACAGTATGAAATAAAGTTTTATTAAAAATCGGGTCAAATTATTCATTTTCCTGTTTAAAATGACACTGCAGGCATATAACGAATAAATTGAAAGAGTTCTTAACAAAATATCAGTCAAAGGCGAATGCTTTATGTGGACGGCGGAACACGTGTTCATACATTTATCAATATTGAAATTGACCTACTGATATTGTCGCATTCCGTCATGATGTAAAATAGAAAAGAAAACGTTTTTTCGATATTTTCTGAGTGACTTTATCAGGAAGTTAGCATGGTGTCAATTTTTTAACTTCATTATTTTTCTCCGTATGTGCCTTTCCAAAGTAGTAAGTTAATAAATACGTGAACATTGATGGAAAGGCCTGAACACGTTATTATCGACCACAAAGCCAGTCAGTTGCTGAGTTATGTCATTTTCTGAAAATGCCACCCAGACATTGTGAGTTCAATTCCATGGCTGGCAAGTTCTCCTTCACGATACAAGCAACATTTTCCGTTTACTGTGATGGTAGTAGGAGATTTTCAAATTCTTGTCAGGTATTCGTAAACCCACAATATTTGACTTTCTTTAAAAAAATAAAAATAATTGATTTCGTTTATTCTATTTTGCTCTTTTTATTACTTTATTATGCATTGCAAGTGTCCGCTCTGGAATTTTAAGTCAGCCCCCCAAAAATCAAATTCGCCGTCCGTTCAATAACCGTTTCAGTGCTAATAAATTTGCTTACAGTTTCTAACAATTATGGCTCTTATGATTATAGGATTTTAAGGAAACTTAATTTGTTCGTTTCTAGAGACTAAATGTGCATACGATTGAATTCCATTCGTTGTACCATCTTTCAACGTCAATTATTGCAGTGAATAAATTATCACACTAAGATTAATTTAACGAAACTATTTATGTCCTCATATTAAATAATATCTTGCCAGCCATTACCAGTTAATAGTCTGACCACCTCAACCAATAATTCAACTTACAGTTCTACTAACTGCTCTGAAATATTATTCCAAATAGACTATTCGTGTCTAGAATCCAGAAATCCATCGGACTGCATACCAGCCTTTTTACTTCCCATCCAACGACCACTTCAATGTGTATAATTTTATTTGCAGCTTTTACCAATTGCTCTGAAATATAACATGGATCCAAAGACACTATTCGTGTCCAGAATCTAGAGATAGTAAAAGCAGTTAACCCATGGCCCGCGGGTGGTACAAAACGACCTAGTATTTTTAATATTCCATTACGATCACGTATCAAATATTGATTTCGATACCGTTTCGAGTTATGTAGGTTTTGCCAAAGGAAAGCAAACCTTACGGCTACTACATCACTGACATTTCCAAACGACCCCATTTCATTTATCGCCCTACAAAACGCTAGATGTTAAGAACGTTTTGAGGAAAAATTCATTGAAATGATAAAAGAAGGACGTACGCTGCAATAACAAACATCCTGGGGAAGGCTTCATGGGACTTTTGCGCCATAATTGCCTTTCAAATAATATTATACAGATAGGTATTTTAGTACGCTGTGAATTCAAAACTAACGATCTTTGAGGACCTCCGTAGGTACGGTAGGATTCTGAGGTTGGGGGTACGGAATCCAACGTAGGCAAATATGAATTTAATATTCATTAATAATAAATGAATGTGTAATATGACTGTATGTATTTGAATCTTATATTCTCAGAAGGTTTCGTCCTCGTAAGAGATGATAACCATTCAGAATCTAAAAGTTCGTTGAGGTGGATTTAGGTATATTTGCAGTCAATAATGGCTCAGGTAGGTAAACCGTCCTCTCCCCACCATTCTTCAACCACATAGCATTCCACAAATGGAATATACTTACCTAATTTTTATGATTTTAGATTTTCACGTTCAAAAGCATTATCGAAGTTTTTTTTAGTTATCCCATTTATCGTTTCCTGGTATTCTTTAGCCAACATTTCACTCTACGTTACAATGTACATCTTCAGTGAAGATGAAGTCTAGGTTGTTGTGAAGTGAGTGTTTAGGTATGTAGATGTGATACCGTGTTGCGTAGGTTAAATCCTCTTGCCACCGGTATTGCAGTATAATAATTCGTTAAATGTGGTTTTCGGCGTTTGGTTTTTGTATAGACGCCAAGTAGCGGAGACCAAGCAAGCTCCAGTGGTCTCTATTAAAACAAATTGGGTTTTTGCTGATTTCAATTGCCTCCGTAAGTAGGCGTGCTCGATGAGTTTGACCGTAATTAAAGAAGACACGGCATGACAACTCAAAAAAAATCACAATTCTATATTATTGTGGTAATAATAGAGAATCGAAATAAAACCTCAAAACATTAAATATACGAGCTTGAAAATAACTTTATACGGTTAGCAAATATACCTATAAGGACCTTAGCCATTTATAAAACAAAGATTGATCCAGGCCTTAAAAAAATTACGAATACCTAATGGATAATAAATATACACAACATGTCGCGGGTTTTGAAAAGATTCTGTCTTGCGAAATAATCTGTCACGAGTTAAACAATTTTTTTATTTACAAAAGAGACGAAACATCAAATAATAACGGGCAAACTCAACTGAATTGATTCTTTGTCTACAATATAATGATGTGTAAGATTTCATACTTATATTATTTCGTTACTTATATTATGAAAATAGATAAACATAAACCTTAGATTAGTGAACTTGTGAATGGTTCAGCTACCACAAGTACGTGAAGTTTAAATATTTGTTTTTTTGTAAAACTAAAATGTTCAATTGGGTAGTAGTGAAACAAATGATGACCTTGAACGCTATGATTTTGTACGTTTTTCTTGCTTATCATGAGCAATGTTTTTTCGTGCATATTTTTTTGATGAATTTAATTTTCGTATGATGTCTTCTTAGAAGCAAAGTCACAAGGTGAAAATCTATAATTGATTTTAAAAATAAAATGTAAGCCGTAAAATGTATAAATAAATAAATAATATCTATCTTTTGGAATAACTTAGTGAGTAAAACCTCAAATTGTAATATTTCATTATTGGCTTGGAATTATTTAGTGAGTAAAACCTTAAATTGTAATATTTAATTATTGGAGCTATTATTTTAGCTCAGTGGTAGAGCGGTGCCCAGGCATCCCGTATCTTTTTCTGATTTTTCTGTTTCAGATTTTTGTTTGAGAATCTCTAATATTGTCTCCAATAATTAAATAATATTTCTTACTTTTCAGAATGTTGCCAAGTAGTTAAGAAGCTTAAATACAGTTCTTATTTCATTATTGCAATCGGGTTTTGGCTTTCAGGAAGTGGGTCATTCGGAAAGTTGGTCATTCGGGATTTCGGCTTTGGGGATTTCAGGTCCGGGTGTTAGCCTTCGAGATCAGGACTCAGACCCAAGTATTAAACTATTTAAAGTGGTGTGAGAATAATCAGGGCGAATTATCGTATAATAAGTGTGTATTTCATTGGACTTTATTCAGTAATAATAATAAATGTTTCATTGTCTTCCGTTTTTTGTAACAAATAGAGATAATGTTATCCTCATTGGGATCTCCCGTGATGCGGATTTTATATACATATTATTAAAATTGAGTAATATTATGAATGTATAAGTAAAGTTTTTCTCAAATATCTATAACTATATAATGGTTTCAGTTTCAATTTATATTTGGTGTTAGTATATTGTCTATTTCTGATCTCCCTGTGTTTTGGATCCCGCTTTCTAATTGAGAGTTAAATTTTATAATATTGTTGAGTTTCGAATGAGAGTGGGATTTTGTTGTAAAATTTTGCACCTTTTAGTAGATTTTGTTAATGAACTTTTAATTTTTTCTTAGATAAAAATATTCATTTTTTGTTTTGTTAATTTATTTCTCTACATGTTTGTTTTGTTTTCTTTTCTCTTGTCACTTGAAGAGAAAATTTGTTTTTGTATTCCATAAATAAATATTGAGATATTACGTTACAAAAATTTATTGAAAAAAAGTGAGGTTAACAGTAAATTAACAAATAAACTTGAAAAAATCGGTATTGCGGACAACGAACTTAAATTCTTTAAAAGCTACCTTAATGGACGTAAGCAACAAGTTAAAATAAATAACATACTAAGCAACACCTGCTCAACTAATTATGGTATACCACAAGGAAGCATATTAGGACCGATTTTGTTCCTGGTGTATATTAACGACTTATGTAACATTAATATTCAGGGGAAAATTGTTAGTTTTGCCGATGACACTGTTCTTCTGTTTGAAGCTGACACTTGGCCAGCTGTCTTCAAAAAAGCTGAAACGGACATAAGCATTGTAAAAAAGTGGTTGGATACATATATGCTCACACTGAATGCCGAGAAAACCAAATACATCACATCAAGCATTAATGTTACAGGTCAACCTCGTGACGATGCCTCTATTCGAATACACACATGTTTGAATTCTGAAGAATGTTGTCAGTGTCCCTACATTGAGCGCACTGCTCAGATAAAGTACCTCGGCCTCACCATTGATCCATACCTCAAATGGAATCTTCATACTCAAATTATTGCAAACAAAATAAGAAAAACCATGCACTTTTTCAGAACGATACGAAACTTCCTCAACTCACAACACTTGAAAATGGTTTATTTCGCACTCTGTCAATCTATTATTGAGTATGGTGTCATAGCGTGGGGAGGTGGAACTTCATCTGCACTAGACCCAATCATAAAGGCACAGAAAACTATTATAAAAATAATTCTTAGGCGTCCTCTAATAACTGACTCGAACTTAATCTTTAATATTTTTAATGTGTTTGATGTTCGGCAGACATACGCAAAAACAATACTCACCCACCTATACACAAATAAACATACATACTACGAAAAAAGATCTAATACTCGCTGTACTCGAAGCAATAACAAAGACTTACTCCAAATTCCTGTAACGCACACTACTTTCGGACAACGAAACTTTCGATATCTTGCGACAAGACTTTACAACATTCTTCCTGATAAAATAAAAACATGTCATTCACAAATACATTTCAAAGATAGCGTAAAAATTTGGATCAAAAGTAATGATAGGGCCTTTACCGGAGCACTCATCCAAATTCGCAGCTATTGATGCAACCTAATTATTGTATGTATTTTCATATAATTGTAGGTATATTATTAGGACTATAAACGAACTTGGTAAATGTTGTATTGATATTGATGCTACCTAACTATTGAGTGTTCGTATTGTTATATATTATGTAATTGTAGGTACGTTATAGTAGGGGAGACCTGTCCAAAACCGTATAGCTAAGGCAGAAGCTCTGTAGTTCAGTAATTAAAAATAAGATAAGGTTGATAGTAATTATTTTTATTAATAAATTTAATAAGGAACAAAACATAATAGAAAAATTTACGAAAATCTTATTAGTAAATGTATTTAAAAAAAAAAACAAAACCTCTAATTTTTCCGGTTTTGCCCCGGGGGGTGGGTAAAACCGTATACCATATACAGTTTCTCAATTTTGTTGAAATTATGCACTATTTTGTTGGATTCCGCCAACTCGAATGCTAAGCTTCGAAGATCTTTGTAAGTTATCCCAAATAGGCGACGTTCCATGGTAAGAACGTTATCAACGAGTGATTTCGGCACTCCGTAGATTTCTGATGCTTTTAGGTAACCCATAGTTCCTGGGACGACACTCTTAATGGCTTTCCTAATTTTTTCCGTATTCTAGACTTGGCTTGGAGTTTTTCTTTGGTAATTACGAGGCATGATGATAACGTCTATAAACACATAAAAAAATTCTTCAACGAAAATACTCCTGGTCAAAATCGTATACTGGCCGGTTTTACCCCATACGGTTGTGCCCGAGAAATTTCTATTCACACATTATTTCAAAAATGTTAAACTTTTAACGAAAATCACCCAAATGTTTTACTTAATCAAATTTAAAATATACATAATTATAGTATGTGATATGTCACTCACCTGCAAATGATATAAACTTCACTATTAATTATTTCAATAACCGTAAAATTAGATCAGATCACCGAAAAACTTAATAAGCGTATTATCTGGCCAGCGGGCAGGCTTGTTTTGACAAGTTTCTGCTGACTTGCGTTGATTTGGGGGCTTAACATGGGCGGAATGCGTGGCGGGAATATTTAAAGAAATAAAGCTTTTATAGAGAAATGCGGTTTTACCCCGGTATACGGTTTTGTACAGGTCTCCCCTACTATAAATAAAACTTGGTAGATAGCTGCCTCAACACAGGCTAAGCCTAGTGAGGCGGGCTATGATAAACTTAACACATAACTACATTAACATTTCTATTATTTACATTTATTTTACCTACTGTTTATATATTAATTTCCGTTGATAAAATTATATTAATCTAATTTATAAACCAATGTACACAAAACAGTATTTCATGTATTTCTATAGTTATAGTTTGAAAATTTATCACAATAAAGATATTATTATTATTATTATATTATTACAGTCCACAATGAAGTTCTGATAACAGCCCAATTGTACACAGGTACCAGAAAGGCATAGAATAGTCAGTAAATTGACTTTAGTATAAATGAAATCCTTGAATCGTGATTCGTATTTAAGAATGGCACTGTTCACATTGACTATATTGCTTGAATGTATATCTTCTACTACATATGGCCATAATCGAATGTAGTCACTCACTATATAATATTCCACTACTTCATCCCATATTCCCAACGCTTCTGCCATAATGAGTATGTTGCTCACGTCCCCTTTGGCATTTTTCCGATAAATATTCCCAAATTCATTCCTGTCCTACACATGGTTACTCAGTACCAAAATTTTGTATTTTATATCATTTCGAATAATATTTTGGACATTTATATAGCAAGCATTTTTGGCGAGGAAGTGATAATTATTATTTTTATCGCATTCTGTTACCGGAAAGTTTTCAATAAGTTGAAAATATCGGTCATTCGTGGGTAGAATTTTAATGTTTTTATAAGGAATCTACAGGCTGCTTTGTGTGAAATACGTTTAAAGTTATCTATTGGAAATATTACATGCTGTAAAAAACATTTATTTTAGACAATTGATATTTTTTGCTAAAGCAATCCCGATGAGTTAAAAAACTCATTGAAGAACGAGAGTAACTAGGCGGGAGTTAATAGGTACAATTTAATGTTGGTATTTTGATTTCTAAATTATAAGTTTTACACACAAAACAGTACAAAAATTGAAAAGGGGATGTTAAGTGTAACAAACAAGAAGAATCAAAAAAGGAAATATACAAAGATACACAAATAAGCACAAAGCCAAGGTAGGAATTTACAAGAAATTACCCACTAATACATTGGTAAAAATAGATTACTTTTAGTACTGTGAAAAATTAATTATTTGAGGTTAAACGCAACGTTTGTTATAATCTACGCGTTGATAGATGACGTTAGTGTTTTTTTACATTAAAATGCACTTTTTTATGTTTTACAATAGTAAAAGGATGCCGTTCTTAACACAAATGAGTTTTTTTGCGGACAAAACTATTTATTCAAATTTATAATAAGTGTGTACGGACGCGAATAAATAATTCGTCTTAAAATTGTAAAGCATAAGTTGCTAAAAGCGTATTTCAATACAACAATTAAATTAACACCATCTACAAACATGTAGATTATAACGAACGTCGCGTTTAACCATAAGCTAAGTTCGTTAGGGATATTGAACACTATTGATTATGTATGATTTGAGATTTTCACGGCCAAAAGTATTATGGTGATTTGTTTTTGGGGTATTATGCCGTGTTGCGCTACCTCCTTCTTTAGCCAACGTTTCGAACAGCATTGCAGTGTCCATCATCAGAACAGATGTGTTATTTAATTTAAAAAATGAGGTAGCGCAACACGGCATAATACCCCTAAACTAAATCACCATATTATTGATCATTATTATAAAATAAACAGTTGTAATCGTAAACCAATAAACATATTTGTTTGTCCCGCTATTTATTTGAATTATTTTTTCTATGTCTGCCTAACAGTTTGGAGCCAATGAGACTATGGTATCCCCAATTAGAGTATGTTGTGAGGCTGAAGCTAGTAGGGAGGGGAAGGAGATTGGGAAGATCAAGGTGGAGGAGTACCTCGCTATTCAGATTTGGTGAAAATAAATTCATTTCAAGCAACCTTTCAATTCTGTATGGTGCTCTTACAACAGAGCAATACTGAGAGCATCTTGCACTCTGGATCTTGCCGCAAATATACTATATTTTATTATGAAGGAAAATTTTTTGAAATAACACAATTTAATCAAATAAAATTGACATGCGCACGTCGGGATTTGAATCAAGCTAGTTGAGAATTGACCACGGATTATCGTTTGGGGACAGTTAACTATGGCGACAATGAAACTTGCACAGTTTTTATAGTCAGAATTTAAATGAAACTATTTTTACTTAACGCGTTATCTTTATAATGCGAATTAATTATCAATTAAGTTTTAAACCACTTTATTACATTTATATACGTCGACCAGTTTCGGTTGAACTCAACCTTCATCAGGACAGTACAAATATAAACTTTTATAACGTTTATATTTGTACTGTCCTGATGAAGGTTGAGTTCAACCGAAACTGGTCGACGTATATAAATGTAATAAAGTGGTTTAAAACAAAGATATTCTTTCATTTGTGTAATAATGTCAAGCCACAAAGTGTTTGCTTCCTTCGATAATTTTTTATCAATTAAGTGTTGAAATAAAAGAGATGCAATGTTTATTAAATATATGTCAATTGATTGTTAAATGTTTATGAAGAACAGATTTTAATAAAAAACATGTATTTATTTACGTCCATTGGATCTAAAAAAATCCATAAGGTTATAATTACCTTCATAACTTTTATCACCCATTAAGCAAATTACCATTCTAATTTAATGAAATTACTTTATTGAACCGACTTATCTGGCAGCAGAACCATGAGCGATTTTATTATTATATACAAATTAAGTAATTGTTCAATGGATGCACCAGATTTAACAAAGCCAATAACATGCCGTGTACCAAATCGTAACTCAAAACTTCCCGAGTTGTTCTTTGTTTATTCGTCGAAAATAAACTGGTCAGTTTATTTCCCAGTCCAAAGGGGGCGTTTGGAAATAAATACGGTTCCGTTGATATTTTCATTTATTCCACAATTAAAATATTGAAATCAGAAATTTCATGTTAGTTAGCAACTTAAGTCAATCGAAATATATCATTTTAATTATGTAACATTATTATAATTTTGTCAACCAACTTAATTAATCACTTCTGGTAATTTTTTTATTATTAATAAAGAAAGATAAACATTACCGGGTTACGAATAACCTGACAATATTTGAAAATCTCCTACTACCATCACAGTTGGCGATAAAATGTTGCTTATGTTGTGATGGAGGACTTAGCCAGCCGAGGAATCGAATACACTACGCCTGGGTGGGACCCAAACGCGATGTCAACTCAGCCACCGACCGGTCAAATTTAGTTTCGTTAATATTATTATTTTATTTACAATTTGTAACCAAATTTTAATATTGATTCATACCACGTACCTTAGTTTTTCTTTTAGTGATGAGTTTTTATATTTTCTCTTAGCCGGTATCAATACTTTTGTTTCTCTCTTCTCTATTCTTTTTATTTGATATACTTACGAGGGTTCCATGATAATTCAACACAGTGACAATTCAACACTCTTTTAAAAAGTGATATAAAGTCATTAGAAACGATGAAATATTTTTTTTTAACCTAACCTAACCTACTTAATCCAGTCAATAAAGTTTTTGTTTCATCACTTTCCATGACTTTATACAACTTTTTAAAGATGTGATGAATTATAGTTGTGATGATTTATCCGGTCACCACTTACGAGTATTATAGTGATTATTTTTGTTAGTATCTTATATTTTATTCATTCATGTAGCTGGAAATAAAAATGTTATTATTTTTAACTTATTTTATGTAAAAGCCCTAAGGACATAAATAAAATAAATGATATTACGTCGTTACAATAATCTTCTGGTCATATAACAAACGGATACATATTTTCTTTAGGGAGTAATGTTATTAAAATTAAATATGTGTGAAAAAGAATTGTACCAAAAATGAGTGAGAGAAACAACTACGTTAAATGGAGCATGGAGTCCGGTGTTATATTATTATTTATTGAGTACGCGATAATGATATTAATAATCGATTGAGCCCGGTAGTAACCGCGCCGTCTGAGTGAACTTGTCTGTGCAGTTGAAGGCGTTGTATATATACTCGTATATATATATATATATATATATATATAAAGGGAATCAGTTCCTTCCTTGGCCTTGTCCATATACACAAATATAGTTGTAGATTTGTTGGTACTAATATTATCTAAAGTTGTAGTTGTTATTAGATTTTTAATCATTTCATGTGTAAAACCAAGATTTTTTTTACCACGCATAAAATAAAATATGATTTAATCTTGGTTTATAATGTGACGTCATTCATTTCATTAAAAATTACATTCCCCAGCTTAGCGCGCTTGATAAATGACATAATCCCGCCCGTTCAAGTTGTCTCTCAAATTCACGGCACGCCGTAAAAACGTTCCACTTTTTTCAATGTGAAAAGAATGATGTGAATCGAATAAATTATCTCTTTTAAAAAGGGTACCTGGTATTTTATCCCCGGAGCTCCCGACGAATTATTACGCTTCGCAGGTGTTCCAAATTGCCCGGATGTCACCTGGTTATCATTTTTACTTAGGAATATATTGGAGAATAATAATTCATCATAGGTGAGGAGGTAGGCGAGGGGTAGGTCCACGAGGGGATGATATATGACCAGCATCCGCGAGTTTGTTCTAAATTCCCTCTTTAAAGCTCCCCGGTAAACGACCGATATCGGGAATATAATCTTTTTCGCATTCGGCAATGATGCTATTATAATATTATGATGTGAAAAGCTGCGAGATTAAGTGCCATTTTAACTTTTACAAATATATTACATAAAGTTTATCGTATTTTTTTTTAAACTTTATCTTCTTTTTAATAATGAGTTCAATCAATTTGTTTATTAATTTTAAAAACATTAGAAAATTTGTTCATCTAAATTCGTTTTCAAATACATTTGCTATGGAGAATTCTTACATAAATAAAGACGGTGGGTATATCAACTATATTAGTAAAAACAGAGCTTGCCTTTTAAAGGCAGCTTCATTGATGCAAAAAATGTCGATATCCGAATTTATTCTGTTCAACAACAAGATTGTTCTCCCCACCAAAATGTCCATTGACAAGTTAGGCTGGGAGATAGAACAGTTTATGTTGTCGGTGACAGAGATAACCGTCAGGAACATGGAAACGAATGCTCTCCATGATGATCGAGTTTTCAAACCATTTCCGAGTCCATTGTATATCGGTAATACCAGGTGTGACTCGCCATATTGAATGACAAAATTAAACATTTGGAAACTTTAAACTCAATGCAATTCATTTTACTCCAGTCGACAATTAATTATCAATATCTGACTGGAGATAATTGCAGTCTTCTAAAGTTAGAATTTCTGAGAAAAATTTTAGTTCATCAGCAAGGAGAAGAAACTTTGAGTGCAGAATTACTTCTGAAATGTCTTTGATAAATATGGAAAAGAGGAGAGGGCCTTCATCACTGCCTTTGGGTACCCCTGATCGTACAAAAAAATTATAAATTGGAATAGTCTGTGAGACACAAACTGTTTCCGGTCTGCGAGATAGCTAGCAAAAAGGTGAGCAGTCTTATGGAGAATCATATTATAGCCAGTTTATTGAGTAAAACGTCGTAATTGACAGTATTTAGGGCCTTTAAAAAGTCATTGTAAGAATAATTTACGTAAGAATGTAATTAGTAACAACTTAGATCTAAGCCATTTTTTTAAGTTCAATGAAAATGAGTAGCTTACTTTATTTATTACACAAGTAAATTATTTTGTTAATTGATATTTACTATTATATGGACACCTGTGCAAAATTTCAAGCAAAATATTAGGTATTAATGCTGAACGGAGAAAAAACATTGGCCATGCGTAAAACGCATGATACGCGCATTTCAGTCAACCGTGGAACGGTGGGCGAAACCCCGTACCTTTTTCGCTCACTACCGCACAACTCGCAAGTTACGAGAGTTACGTATTAACGCACGCAGACATACGGCATATATCTACGTTTTTCGAAAGACAATTGATTTTTTTCTGTTGCGCTTGATAAATACTACTTACATATTTTAATTATTTTATCTAATTCAAAAATGTATTTCTTATCAATATCTGAAATATGCCCTGTGTGTTTGGTATATGTACAGAGAATTAAAAATAATTGAAAATAATTATGGACGCTTCAAAGCAGTTGACAGCATCGGCAAGGATCAATTAATAAACAGAAATATTTTTATTTGTCTGAAGCATTAATTACCAAAGATATTAGAAAAACGAGATATGCTATGTTGGCCGCCGGACCGTAGCCGGAGTACTACCTAATTAGGGTACTTTGAACGGTATCGGGACGTGTACGCACAGAAATCTGTTCTATGTATTAGTGCGGATACCTTAGCGATGCCTTAGCGTAAGCGAAGGTGTGCAGTAGTATTGGTGAACAAAACCGGCGACACTCGGCAAAACAATTCCACTCAGTACGAACTGCGCATAGCACATCTCGTTCTTCTAATATCTTTGTTAATTACCCTCAAATGGGAGAACTTCAGCGTCATGTAATATGGATTGCTGTTTTCTAATTTTGCAAATTTTTACTCCTGGTGGAAGTCGAATACGACTTTTTTTAATCCAAAAACCACAATGACTTAGTTCCACTTAATTATTAGATTTTACGTCTGAAAATGCCAGTGTAACTTATCTATTCTTTATAAGTTGCAATTTTTTTCGATCTTGAGCTATAGAGCTATTTAAAAGTATTGTTGTTCGCTGCGAACATCACATAAAGCAGGTACTGACTGGCTCTTCAAAGTTTTTAAGATAATTATTTATTCATGGAATTGACTTTCTTAAGATTCAAGCTTTGAGTGTTTTATCAGTTCAGTTCTAAGCTTTATGGCCCGACTCCTTGAAAACGCGATCTTGGAACGTAATATCTGTAATGAACTTTAGTAATGGAGCTACTTCAACCGTCCGTTCTTTTACATTATCTTTCATTAAGTTGAGAAAGCTTTTTAAATTCATTTCTTCGGTAGTGTTTTAATGTGCAGTTTTTCCCATGTTTATAGTGATAAGAGTACCCTTTTAGTAGTGCACACAAAGCTACACAAGACCACGTAATGAAATAAAATGCAAATAAGTATCGGCCAGACTACAAAGCTAACACAGTTACTAAACTTCACAAGGTATAAAAAACTAGTGCATTTATAAGGGAATTAGATAAATGTATAAAATGCTATGTAGCGGATCAGCAGACTGACTCGTTTAGTCAATGACCACAAAGGCCTCTACAGTCGCACATAATAATAATGGAGTATATTATTTAATGAAATAGTACTATCGTTGCTATCAAAGGACTCATGGCCGCAAAGTTTCTAATGTCATTAATAGATGATGATTTATTGGGAATTATATTTTTAAAAAGTTAACGATTCAATCAAATTACTTATTGAAAGTGTTCTACTTGAGCGAATGGTGTCATGTATGTACATTTACCATTTTATTTAATTTATACCATTCCTCAAAATATTAATATGGAAACATATAAAACTGCTTACTGCGGCGTAAATCAAATAAATCCACCTAGATCTCACTGTTTAACCTATATTTTAGGTTATATTAATTTGGCACAATATAGCAAGCTATTGTTCAAAAGTTTTTGAAAATTTGGCGTAATATGCCAAAAATCGCTCGAGTGGTTGTACTATACTTTTATATTCGAATCTTGTTGTTGAAAATACCGGTCGGTGGCTGAGTTGACATCACGTTTGGGTCTCACCCAGGCGTAGTGTATTCAATTCCTCCACTGGCTAAGTCCTCCATCACAACATAAGCAACATTTTCCGCTTACTGTGGTGGTAGTAGGAAATTTTCAAATAGTATCAAATTATTCGCAACCCGATAATGTTTGTCTTTCTCTTGAAAAAATTACTGACTAATGAGTCCATGTTTAACATATTGATATTTCTTTAAAAGAGATAAGTCATGGTAAAATTTTACAGGTATCTTTACAAGAACAGAAATCGTAAGGCCTGTGACAGACCTATATTTTTGTGGCTTCGCCTATTTCAGCATATCGCTTGTCATACATTAATAATAATAATAATTGGATGACTTGTATAGCGCCTATTTTGTGCAAAATCACCCGGCGCTGTATAAATTTATAATACATTTCTACAGTGATCTATGTTATTACTAACTATTTATGGAGATAATATACAGTACAATACTTACCTGGTAGGTCACTTGAGATTCCGTTCGTTTTAATTTTAGATGCAATAAGACAAGGAGGAAAATCTGCTACATTACATGATTTATGTACAACTATTATATTTTAAGAGAAAAATAGAAATAATAAAAAAATCAATGATAAATGAAAAAACATAATAGGTAGGTACCTAATCATAACAAAATAAAAACGTCGTATAAATAAGAAAATTAAAATTTAAAAAATCGTTCATTAGGGAGGCCGCCTCATCACCTGCCCCCACTGCCCATTGGGTGGAGAGCTGAGTCAATCGAACGCAGCCACAACGATGACGTTTGTAAGGTGGCGACGTAAGGCGGGGAATGAGTGCACCGTCCCTTAAGTGAACGTTGTGGAGCACTGCAGAACCTTGGTAGTTGCATAAGTTACTTGTATGCTTTGTTATAGCACACCCTCAGCTTGTATCACTATGTTATGAGCCTAAATGCTAGGATAAATTTTAAAGAACGATTACATTTTTGCAAATTTACTTTCGTAAATTGTTTTTTGAAGAATGCACCGAGCAGATAAATACTTATGTCATACGGGTTTCCAGAAATAGTACGTTATAGTTTATTTACAAATTAACGGCAGAAATAATTAATTTACTGTTAGATAATGCGTTACCACGGAATCGAACCGCGTATGGAAAGGTAATATATCTTCAAGAATACCTGGCTAGCTCAAGCAGGGTTCCGTGTTTTCAGTCCGTTTGTATTAAGAGAGAACAGACGCCTTCTAGAAGTGGATAAAACAAAGGGATTTCTTGGAAATAAAACACTATTATTGTGGTACTTTTAAATGCCTTCAAGAAGACCTATATTACAGCACTGGAATCTACGCGTAGGAAAAGCTTAAATCTCTTTGTGGACGGTTAAAAGAATGAAAAACGATGTTAAATTAATGGGAAGAAAGCAGGGACAGAAATTAATAGAATAAAGCATGGAACGATACCGCAGGTATTTTTGTAGACGTCCAGGGGGCAGGCAGTAGAAAAAATGAATCGAAATATACTAGTAATTAATTGACAAACACTTCAAAACACTGTGTAGCAAAGCAAGTCTCGAATTCAAAACGGAGAGCGTAACACCCTCTCGTTACGAAAGCTTAAACCAAAGAGACCCGGTCTCCCTTCGTTCGGAGCTGAGGACTGGCCCTCGCCCCACCTCTCCCGATAATGGTCAACGCCCCCAAGGGGTTACCATATGAAAATATTAAAAAATACAAAGTACTTGATTTTAAGAAAATATTGCGGGGTTGAATGTTTTAATTGTTAGAAATTTCATTTCATAACATTACTTATATTGGTAACAATACTGGTGATTAGTTTATTAGATAGGAAACAGATAGAAACAATTGTAATTATTTGAACTGAACAAGAACACTTAATAGATGAAAAGTAAATTCCTAGAGCTTAGATCAGTTAATCGATAATTCAACTCGGTACTCGTGAATAACTTAAATTTTGCTGACCACAAAAAATATATTTTTTACTTACACAACGTATTCCTACGTATAGTTTATAGATGAGTACATGAATATTCCAGAAACTTTTATTTAGGCAACATTATTCTTCAACTTAGTCAAGGCCAACTAGAGTTCAGGCCTGGGTGCGTGACCGCCAAACTACGTAGTCAGTGCTATCACTAAGGAAATTTTAGTGTTCTAATCTAATCACTTTGTTTATTTGCGGTAAAACAACGCACACAATAACAAGGAGTGTCAAAAAAATTGCTGCCATTTGCAAGCTATCGATGCTCGGCAAGGCAAGGGTCCTGGGTTCAGGTCCTAGACGCGACCGTAACTTTTTCTGATATTTCTGTTTCAAGTTTTCATTTAAGAATCGCTAATATTGTCCAAAATAATTAAATATTACAATTTGATGTTTTACTCAATAACTTATTCTAAAATATAAAAATATTCATCCTAGACTTACAGAAAAAGTCTATAGATGTCATACATTAAAATTGAAATAAGATAAATTTATTCTAAACGCTGTATAGATTGCATTTTGAAATCATACATAAATAAAGCAGCCAATAAAAAATTGCGGTGAGAAAATGAAGATAATGTTGGTAGTACTTATTCGTAGTATGATACAGTTAAAATATGACCGAAGTAGATAGGGTCCCAATAGCTCAGTTGGTAGTGACGTGCCCCGGCAAGGCAAGACTCCTGGTGACGTTTTTAATTGAACCGTTTTACCAGATATTGAGTTAATATATTTATAAATTTAGTTTCTCATATATCATACGTAGTTTCCCCAGAATAGCTAATTATATTCAGAGAAATGATTTTTTGATCTTATCCATATGGATACGATGGAGTTTAAGAGGTCAATAAAAATTATGTGACAAAGTGAATTTGTAATAATTATTAAAAAAGTATTTAATTTTAATGTTTTTTATCATAAAAAAAAACATTAAAATTAAATTAAAGTGAATCAATAATACAAATGGTATTATTGATTCACCTACTCCACTGCAACTCATTCCCTTCAATATCCCCTCGCACAGACTCAGAAATAATGAACTTATCTTCTTCAACCATCATTCGACAAATTATGGATATTATTCACCATTGTCCAGAATGTGTAGACTGGTCAACTCAAGTCAAAACCTTAAATTTTTTGGGATAAGTCTGAATGATTTTTGCCAGTCGCTAAACAAGTGACAGAATATTATAAGTGTCCTGTGGTCCTGACCCACGGCGTAGTCTTGACTTGATTCGACTTGTCACTTTATTTTCTTATATTATATCTGCCTTATGTCTTTGCTTTCATGTACTTTGTCTACTCCTGTATTTTTCATTTTACTGTATTCGTGTTATTATTTTGCAATTTGGACGATGTCCGTTAATAAATAAATAAATCATAAAATGTACCTGCGATATGCGGTTTCAAAAAATATTCGGAAGAGAAAATAAATCGAAAGGGTCAATTTTTACTTCGTTAAACTTGAATGAACATTTGCGGTACCGTGTCATTACAAGGCATTACGCCCAAAGGTTGTTTGTCCCGGTAATGGACCCAAAACTCAAAATGTTCATTTGAGCTGTCCCTCGCCCCAGGACTACACATTTACGCAATACCACTCCAACTCCACTTTCTCTTCTATTCTCTTTCTTTCTTGCGCTCTCTCTCTCTCTCTCTCTCTCTCTCTCTCTCTCTCTCTCTCTCTCTCTCTCTCTCTCTCTCTCTCTTCTTCCATCAAGTTACAGATTGGAAAATATGAAAACCGTTGTTTTTTTAAACAGCTTTTACCTACAATTTTCAAATTAAATTTATGAAAACAGGTATATAATGTTGAGCGTTCAACAAAATTAACGAATGTGGTCTTTCCTATTTAAATTTTGCGCAATTTTATGATTGCTGAATTGAATAAAGAAAGAATATTGAAAACAAAAGCAGAACTTTTGAATGTATTCTTTATCCCAAATGCAATAACGTATACTTCTATGTTTTTTAAATACATTTTCTTCTGGTTTCACCATAAACAACATCCCAAAGTACCACAAAAATAAAAAAAAAATATATTTATTTGATTTTGTGGGAAGGGGGAGGTTTTCTAATATTGCAACGGAAGGGGTAAGGACGGAAATATTTAAAAAAATATATTTAAAATAATACTTTTATTTTGGGGATTTAATGAATATGTGAAATTTTGTGGGAAGATTTGTGAAGCTTTTTTCACGTGAAGAGTAGCATCATATTTTTCATCATTTGTCTGTGCCCTATCGTGACAATTTCGAGAACTCGTTCTTGTATTTTTTTAGGATCATATGATCAATACTTTCGTATTGTGTATAAACTTTAGTTATCGTCAGCATAGTTGATGATCCTCCACTTGCAAAAGTTCAGTGGTTTTTAAAAAATCACAAGGAATTCTCTTCCTGAATGCAAGTTGGTGTAATTTACCGCACGCATTACTGAAAGCCATATCAACACAATAAGCCAGGATTGGAAAATTTCTTACTTCTTGCCACTAATACAGGCTAAGTATAATTTATAATTTTGGTCTAATCTGTCTGTTCTGTATATATATATTATATCTATTTTCTACTTTCGACAATTTTTAATAGGATGAACCCTTTCGGATTTGAACCAATTCAGAATACGCTATAGTCATTCCTAAATCATCTCCCAAGCCTGATCGTTGAAAAATATCTGAAACACTCAATACAAAGAGTTATTTTCTACCTTGTGATAAACAAATACTGTTTGACATAACTGACAATGAAATATTGTTCATCATTTGAACACTCTTCATCTCGTCATCAAAATATTTTACAAAAACTTCGTTTTGAAACTGTGTCCCTCGTAAATTTTCAATTCGTACCTCAAACAGTGAGATCAGCTTTTGCCTTTACTGGTGCGCAAGTTCAGCTTATTTAATCGCATTCGTCATAGCCCTATTTCAGAAAATATTTAAGTATTTTGTGTACTGACAAGCTAGTGAAAAATAATTAGAAAACACGTTAGACGCCCGTAACCCTACCGTACCACAATTGAAACACTAAGGACCGGTTGTTTCGGAGAATTTGAACAATTCATCAAATTTCAATGTTCATTTTCGGGTTCTGTGAAAGTCCTATTCAAGTTCTGTTATTATATCATTGTAGGCTAGTTGCTTGAAAAAACTGAAATAAAAAAGGAATTTGAAAAAATCTTTCACAGAACTTGAAAATGAACGTTGAAATTTGATGAATTGTTCAAATTCTCCGAAACAACCCGTCCTAAGTTTTGGTACCCAAAACGTATTTTTCAATTTTAATAATTGTGACAAAAATACAGTTAATTTTTTGATATAATTTTTTTATTTATCAAATAACGCCAACAAGTTTAGTGTGCACTTTGATTTAAAAATCGTAAAGGCTGGTATATACACAGTAACACAAGTAATAGAAAATGTTAATTCTATAAACTTATGCTAATTTGCAATTATTTTTTGTTCGGTATCAAAATTGACTTGGTAGGGCTCCATCTGGGTGTAACACTAAGAACGAGTTGTTTCTCAGAATTTGAACAATTCATCAAATATAAAAGTTGATTTTTAAGTTCTCTGAGGGTTCTATTCAAGTTCTATCTCTATTTCAACTGACCAATAACGATGCTATAACAGAACTTGAATAGAACCTTCACAGAAATTGAAAATCCACTTTGAAATTTGATGAATTATTCAAATTTTGTGAAACAACCCATCCTAAATTTTGACATTTTACTTTTTAAATAATTGCATTCGCTAAAATCAATTTATTGCGATAAGACTTAATTTTTTTCATAGATTAATTAACTATTGTTTAAAAAAGATTTATTGTTTATCCCTCTTAGAGGACACTTAATCGCCAGTTAAAACGACGCAAAAATATTATTTTTATGACATGAAGTTTTATTTTAACATGTTTAATATTTGACCAATAGATAATCCTCAACATAAATGCGGTTGCAAATAATTAGAAGAAAGGATCATTATCCTGTCAAAACCTTTTTCTAACAATCATTTTGGTCTGCCTCTCGCAAATTTAATAAAATTGGAGTGAAAAAAATATTTTTTCATTAAAATTTATCATTTAGATACTTTTACAATGGTCAGTCAAGAAATTAATTATTCATTCAATTCCGCATTCCAATGCGGCGTTGTAAACGTTTAGAGATTCGCAAAGAAACGGTTTTTCCTATTAAGAAAAAAAGTGTTTTAACTACTTGCGAAACTTTTATACGTTATACTTTTAGCGTGATGACAATGCTCTAAGAAATGCTTCAAATTAACACGGCGTTCATTTAAACTCTGCTCAAGTAAAAATTGAAAGAGTTAAACTTCTTTAGAAAGCGTGGCCAAGGGAAATGCTCCCTTTGTCCACAATTTATTTTCATTCATAAAGTTGGTTCTTTGTTCGAGAATCTTTTCTTGATTTTAAAATTTACAACTTTAATTTAAGACGGTTTAAACATTGGGTTATTGTTATGAGACAAATTAATTCTGAATTACCTAAACCTTAAGAAAATCTTAAGGATTGTACAAGACAGCAACTTGATTGTGATTTTCCATCATCCGATTTTAACAAGGCCTATTCTAAGCCAGGATAGCGGCCGCTGATATTGTACCGCAATTAGTTTACCATTAGACTTTTTTGACAAAAATCTTATGAAGTCCTATTTTTTTAACTAGATTTTTAATATTTTTACTTTATTTACTAAAATATAGTGAAGAGGTGATAATTTTTACTTTATTTAGTAAAATATAGTGATGAGGTTATAATTTGTACTTTACGTACTAAAACATAGCGATGGGGTTATAATTTGCACTTAATGTATTAAAATATACTGATGAGGTTATAATTTGTACTTTATGTTCTTAAATATAGTGATGAGGTTATAATTTGAACTTTATGTACCAAAATAATTTTATGCTTCCGATTTTGTTGTCCGGGTTAAATCTTCCCCATCGGAAAAACTAAACCCTTCCACTCACTTTTCCACAAATAATCAGCTAGTCAATCAACACTATGCAAGTGCATTATATAAGTAAAATAAATACAAAACAGTACAAGAACAACACGTCCACCCACCAGAGATCAAATGGGAAAAAAAATTCACCGACTCCAGATATTTTCATATCAGAGGGTTCGGCTCGGTAGAACTTCTAACAGGGCCTATAAATCCTACTGATCCCTCAACATAAATATTAAAAAAATCTTTCGTTATCCTACATGTATTCAAAATGACCGACTTTTGCATCTTTATATATAAATTTTTTGATAGATCTAATACGCCTAAATTTTTAATGAGAGAGCTAGGTATAATGCCAGTAGCCGAAATAACGAATGGTAATATTTTTATAGTCTGAGAATGCCAAATTCTTTTTATTTCGTTTCCTAAATTTGTGTATTTTCTTATTTTTTCATTAACAGATTTTTGAATGTTACAGGAATTTGGAATAGCGACATCAATGATATAAGTTATTTTTTTAGTTTTGTCATGTAAAACTATATCGGGTCTATTATGACTAATCGTTCGATCTGTCAGTATAGTTTTATCATAATATATTTTATAAAATTCGTTTTCTAAAAATGAATTTGGTTCGTATTCATAATATGGTACTATATTACGGCAGTCAATCAAGTTATGTTTAATTACCAAATTTTGGTGAATTATTTTTAAAACTTGATTGTGCCTAAATGTATACTCGGACGGTGCTAATATAGAACATCCCGATATAATATGTTCTATAGTTTCCGGAAAAGCCAAACATTTTCTACACAAATCATCAATTTGATTTGTATCTTTGATTATATGCTTTCTATAATTTTTAGTATTAATGACTCTATCCTGAATGGCAAGCATAAATCCTTCTATTTCTGCGCTTAACTCTCCAATACTCAACCATTTGTTTGACGAAAATTTGTCAACATACGTTTGGTTGAGATAATTGAAGTGTTTTGCGTGTAAAATTTTATTTGACCAGGAATCTAATAGTTCCTGGTTGGGATTTATAAAAATGTGATGGCATGTGATGAGATTATAATTTGTACTTTATGTACTTAAATATATTCATGAGGTTATAATTTGTACTTTATGTACTAAAATACAGTGATAAGATTATAATTTTTACTTTATGTACTAAAATATAGTGATGAGGTTATGATTTGCACTTAATGTATTAAAATATACTGATGAAGTTATAATTTGTACTTTATGTTCTTAAATATAGCGATGAGGTTATAATTTGAACTTTATGTACCAAAATAAGTGATGAGATTATAATTTGTACTTTATGTACTTAAATATAGTCATGAGGTTATAATTTGTACTTTATGTACTAAAATACAGTGATAAGATTATAATTTTTACTTTATGTACTAAAATATAGTGATGAGGTTATGATTTGTAATTTATGAAATATCTTAAATGAAGAACAAGGGCCTAGGAGTATTATATTAGGGCTGTATTACTATTTTTTTTTCATTTTCATTTTTATTGTTTTACGGAAACAATTTGTGACATAATACGTATACTCCCGATGAGTAAATTCATACCAACAAGGACAATATCTTGAAAGCATTTTAAATTCAAATGGAAGCATCATTAATGTATTGCACGGAATATAAATGAATATGGAATAAGGAAATATCACAAAAGAAGAAAATACATTTCTTTTGGGCGGAATTTAAATGGAAATCATATTTATTATTATTATTTGTCTTAATACCTTGTTTGATTTTTTTTTAAATCATATGGGATGATTGAACAATCTATATATCATATTTCAAAGTTGATTTTCAAGTTCTGAGAAGAACAAGTTTTGTTATTATATCATTATTGGTCAGTTAGTCATTATTGACTAACTTAAATAGTTACAGAACTTGAATAGAACCATCATGGAACTTGAAAAACTTTGAAGTTTGATGAATTATTCAAATTCAGTGAAACAACACGTTAAATTTTGAAATCATTTTCTACATTGGTAATTCATTTTTATTAGTCTGAATTTTTGATAAATCAGTTCCAATCTAGAAAATAAAAAATTAAATATTTTTTGTTAAAAAACGAAAAAAATATTCACACTACGCCATACGCTTAATGGCGTGGCCTATTTCAGCATATCGCTCATTAATGGGAATGTATGGCGAGCGATATGCTGAAATAGGCCAAGCTGCGATAATATAGCGTGGTCTGTCACAGGCATAATGAAGGTATTTTTTTGGTGACGAATAAATTTTCTACAGCGATTTTAAATGTACAATTTTCGATTTGCCTCTGAAACGACATTTCTGTTTTAATTCGTGAATTCGGTGACGTTGATGTCACGCCGGGCGAAGTTGGTGACAGATGTTTTACCAGCCAGTGGCGGTTTTTATGTTATAATGACGTCGCTGCCAGTTAGAACTGTGTTTCGGTATGTGTTATTTTAGATAGTGAAAATAATGAAAGTCAATCATTATATAAAACACATATATTAAAATTACACTTTGTACATAATGTTATGGTACAGTGACCAGAATAAGAAAAATAAACTTTTCACACATTTATAACAGTATTCATAGTTGTGAAAATATCCCAATCTTCACAAAGCCGTTAGAATTAATTCAAAGCAAATCCTATTTCCACAGTTCATTTTACCAGATTTACGCAGAACACACGACTACAGAAATTAGTATTTTTGATGACGTATTCAGTGTGTTCATTTTGAATTATTATCTCAATATTTATTTATCAACGCCCTACTGGACTTTTACATAAAGATCACAACATAAATTTAAAACCACAGATAACACAAATAATAAAGCATAAAATACAGTAAACTTAAGTTAATTTACTATCACAATTAACTTTAAAAGAAACTCTTTAAATTTATATACGTGTAATACAAAACAAAAATAAATTATAAAAAATATTATGGATATTTAAATAAGCATATTATGCTTAAATTATGATTACCCACTCGTGATTTACATGATCCGAAAGTTACTGAACTGATTTAGATTTGTATAGGTCTAGAATTAGAACAAAAATATAAGCGACATCTATAAACTCACTACCCAGCCTATGTACCCTCTCGATAACAGATTTGAATACAAAGTTATTGTTGTGAAATAAAATATTCCATTTAGTATGTTTGGGAGGTTCATGTAGTGACAGCAAACTTATAATGTCAGAGCTATCAAACATAGAATTAATAATCTTATACAATAAAAGAAGATCAAATATTTTTCTCCTTTCTGATAATTTAGATAAATTTAGTTAACTTTGTAAGTTTACGTAATTGATTTTTTAAATTTATTTATATTATACGCCCATAGTGGCTTTTACAAACATGTGATATAATTATAATAATTTAGCACTAATATAACAAAAGATAATATTAATATTTATTTATGAGGTATGTTATTATAGCGTTCTTGTAACTACATTCCGTGCAATTGAACACATCAACTATGTACTTCTAAGAAAACATTGCCAACTGCATGTAATCTAGGTACATGCGAGTATCTAAATAACCTGATAATTTTGTTGCAATTAAAAAGAATTTTAGATCGACTAGCTCGTGTAGGTATATGAAAGGTAATTAGACTCAATAAATCAGAGCTGTCTATAATCCTATCAAAAAATTTATAAATAAAACTAAAAATCAATATAACATGGTTTCTAATGGTGGATTCAACGTATTATACCATTGAGGAAATAAGAGTGAATGTAATAAAATGCACAAACAATGCCGTTCGACTTATTTTGGTTGCAACGTATTTGACTCTTCATCCAGATGTTTTCATTTTCGGGGGTCCGTAGTCGAGGGGTGAGGTTCTCGAATAGAAAGCAGGAAAATCATTCACATCCCGGCGAATATACATAATAGTATATTAGCGAAACGTTCTAGAGTGGAAAATACTATCAGTATTGCCCTGGTGTAAGACCACCATTCAGAATTGAAAAATTGCTTTGGCCGTGTTTGGTGACCAGATATGAATAGCCAGGTACTTTACCACCTTTCTCTTCCCTATCTATTTACTATCTCCACTGCCTTTATCCTCGTAACATACAATTGGGGATGCCGTAATCCCACTGGCTCCAGACGGTTGGGAGCACTTGAGACTCCTGTGCGGTTTCACATAAAAAAATAAAATAAAAGATTGGTCGCGACACGGATCTCGTGAGTTGTTTACTATATATGAGTATCAAATTCTCAGCGTCTCCCTGTGAAAGAAGGGCGTTAGACTCTGGAAATAAGACAAAATAATTGTGTCCATGCTTCAAATTTTTGAATTTTTAATTAACAGGTTATAGATAGTTGTTCCGTTTTTAAGGCGTGAATACCGCACAAGAGTCTCAACTGGCCTGAAGCTGTTAGAGTCTGGCATCCCCACTTTCGGGAATATCGCGAGGCATGTGCATTGTACAAGACCACAGGTTAACCCACTTTCCCACAAACACTTGAGTTCCTCAAGGTTCGAACCTTGGCCCTTTACCTTTCTCATTATTTATCGATATCCACTTGTATAAACCTTTATAGATTTTTGCGGATGATGTAAAGCTGTTCCTTAGAATAAGGACCCATTAAATTGCCTAAAGCTTTAGACCGACATAAATTCAAATTAATAATTCAGCAGTAATTCGTAAAAAAAGAAATCAATTAAATGCTATACGTACAAAAACCAAACAAAATGGTCCGTATTAACGATAAGGTATAAAATTTTCCTCTAAAACAAATCTATTTGTTCTACGAACGACTTGGGAATTACATTTGATTCACGTTTAACATTTCAAGTTCATATAGAGATTTTATGCAACAGCGCATTGAAAATGCTAGGATATGTGCTTAACAATTCAATGCAATTTTCTAACTCTGCTCTGATTCGGTTTGTGTACTATACAGCTTGGTGCGCAGTATTTTAGAAAGTTGTTCTGTAATATGCGGACAAGGGCATGTCACCAATTTTATTGGTAGAAAAAGGAGAAAATAAGTTTCTGAGGTATTATTTTTGGAGACTTTTGGTAGTATCTCTTCTTATATCCGACAGTGTTCTTCTCTAGGTAATAATGGTTTTATCAAAAGACGGAAAGCTACTTTGCTGAAAATGGCCAATAACCGTTAGAACGGTCAAATCAGCAATCCGGAGATTTTAGAAAAAAACGTCCTTAATGTCCCTGATAATTATATAAGAGTGTAAATAGACAAATCTTTCGTTATTCCGAAACACAAAACTGATCTACCGTAAGCAAAGTTCTTCGGAATAGTCCTTGCTCTTAAATGAACTTACGCCTGATGTTAACATTTTCCTAGTGAAAATTGTAAAATTCCAAATGATAGTAATGTAATGATGTACCTTAATTTGTTATTCAAATATAATTCACTAAGGTTATGTAGATCTAAAATAAAACAATATAGAGGAACGTTGTTAAATATCTACCTATTAATATTTTATCACTACACATGACTGAAGCCATCTCAAAAAACGTTTCGTTTTCTCCAGTTTTATATTGAGAGTTTCTGCGACTCCTTATGATTTGATAATTTTTAATATGTAATCGTCGAAGAAGATAGCTAATACTAATACATCTAAACGAAATATGGAACAGAACAGTTACAACTGGGAAACGAACCCATGATCTCTGTCTAACAGGGACAACGCCTCTAACCACTCGGCCATTGTGATCTGATTTTTTTACGTCATTTTTGTGGATCTCATATTTCAACTCCAAATTGACAATATTATCATCAACTAATTTTTCCGCATTTTTCAGGCTGCAATCTTTTTGTGTGATTTCTATGTATAAATTATTTTACAAGCAATAATTATTCGCCTGAAACACTCATCCACATTGAAAAATCTCCTGATAAAAGATACATGACGCCAACGGGACGAGTGTTGATGAGTGTTTCAGGCGAATAATTATTGCTTGTAAAATAATTGTTACCCTTTGTGCTATGCATAAAAAATCTTGTCTTAAACATTAGTTTACCAAAAAAAAAAAATTAATATGTATAAATTGTTTCGGATAAACTTATCGTATTTTCATTTATATTGGTCACCTATTTAATATTGTCTTTGTGCACTTTGCCTTAACTACTTCATATATTTATTTTTTTAATTATAATTTTTTGAAATGATAATTAAATTGCATTAATTATAATTATTTTGGTCTTAACTAACAAAACTATGCATTAAATTTTTTAAAAATCGAACATTTTTTTCTTTAAAATTTTTGTTTTGTTTTTTTGTGGTGATAAAAAATGGGGGATGTGCATAATTCGACGAGGTACCTACCGACGTACAAATTTTACCTGGTACGAAAAAGACCTTAGAATATCAGCACGCTTTTTTCGCAGCCTCTTTCCAAAGCGACCCTCGTTCCTATGTTCATGATTGAAAATGCCTTACATTCACAGCGATTATCAAATTTTCATCTAAAATATTTCGGCACTTCTTGAAATTCTACCTTTTCGGAGTTTTTCAAAGAGAATGATCAAATTGGAGAAACCGGATACCTCAGGCGCTTAGAATGTACCTATCTATCAATTTGATTCAGGCAGCCCTTTGAAGATGGAGAAACTGGAGCATTCTCATCTACCTGAACATACAGATGTGATAATTCAATTAGACTCGATTGAATTATTATTATTTGAAGACGTTCGCACCGTTTCGCGTAATAAGTAATATGCGACAAATTAGCGCATCGAGATTTTTTTGGTGGAATAAATTTGGCCTACTTAACTTATGGTCTTTCGTCAGATTTGTAATCATAAAACGGGGTATTCTATTTATACCTCTTTCCGTGAATATGACTTTAAAAAAAATATTTTCACAATAACCTTCGCTTTTGCAAGTTATTCAACTTCTTGACAATTTCAAGACTTCACGCTGGCTACCGTTATAATTGTTACACATTTCCCTGCAAATATTGCATGCTAATCAGTATTGTTTTATAGTGGACAGTAATCAGTGGTAATTATAACAATGGTTAACAGTTAGAGTTGGGGAGGGATTCTGACTTACCCTTGATCTTTTCGATTAATATTATGGTATTGAGGAAAACTGTTGGTTATCACTGCACAAGCTTCCGTAATACACTCGATTCAAACGCACGTAAAGTACATGTTCACTGCACCAGTTTTCTTAACAGACCGGTGATGCAAAATTAATTTTTGTAATGTCACTGATGTAGGTATGAAAGTTCTCCGCACAAAGGGATCTCAATAAGGGATTAATTAAATACGTGATTCATTATGGGATTATTGGGTAACAGATAACTGTGTGGAGGATGCAGAAACATACTCGTATATGTTAGAGGGAGATACAGACAGTTACGTCAACATGAATCAATGTCGTAAATCATCAAGTATTTATATATATATTTTTTTTTTAATGTGAAACCGAACAAGAGTCCCAATCCAAATGTTCCCAACTATCTATAGCCAGTGAGACTATGGCATCCCCGGTTGAGGTATGTTTTGAGGCTAAATGTATGGAAGAGGGTAAGGAGATGGGAGAGAGGAAGGTGGAAAATTACCTGGCTATTCAGGTCTGGTCACCAAACACGGCCAAAGCCGTTTCAAGTAACTTTTCAATTCTGAATGGCGGTCTTACGCAAGTGTGATACTTAAAGTATTTTCCACTCTGGAACGTGCCGCAAATATACGATATAGTATTTTTAGTGAGTAATTTGTTGACTATCAAAAATTAATCAAAATAAAATTTATTTGCCGGGATTTGAAACTGAGACCTCCAGCTTGCTAGTCGAGAGCCTTACCTCTCGACTACGGAGGCCGTCAACTGAGATGATGAAGAATAACGTGAATATAATCGTTTTGGGAATTTTCTTTTGTAGTACCTACGTACTTCGATAATACATTATTAACCTAAATGAGAGAAATTTAAGAATATTTTTTGCCATATTTTTGATGTTTATTAAATGAGAGTCACTCGATAAGACATGATTTGATGTCAGATGAGAATGCTTCTGACACGTTCATGTGGAAATGTCAAAACCTCATATGGTGGGTGCTGGTAGTTGAAAATAAATATGTGTAAAAACAATCATGAATCAACTAGACAAGAATCCGGCAAAACCCAGAACGAAAGGTATTAGGTTTTTTTTCTTCTTCTAATAATTGAATGAGTGCAGTTCTGTTTTAACTAAACCGCTTGAGATTTCATCTATCTGTTTATTTGTTTTTTTACGTTTCGGTTCCGGTTCAAGATGGTGTCAGTTTTATTGGTTCAGTAAAGATTATTTTTTTAAATGTGATATCGTCATGTTTATTTGGACTTTTTTATTCGCAGTATTGTGATACCTGCCTGCCTGAAGATGTAATGATTCCACCCTTCTTACATTTATACCTATATTGAAATGATGGTTATTTCTCCTGTCTGATCTGCAAAATGTTGTAACATCCTGGTCATTGCCCTTCGATTTTCCTAAGCTGTTGGTGGCGCCCTTAGAGGACTACCTTAAGAAGAAACCCTAGCTAAGTCTTTCGACCCCCGTATGGAACATACGGCAGAAGATCTTAAGATTTAATTCGCAATAATGCCCCTGTTTCAGCGTTGTGTATTTTTTGGTTTTGAAATTCATATGATATATGAACGGGCTATTAATGCATATATTTGTGGTAATCCTGGTTCGTTTAAATTAGAGTGAATGATCCCTTTACTATTGAAATTTTAAAAACTTTCTTATAAGACCGCGCGTTCAGCCTACTCTCGTCTCCTACAGTACCCCTAACTCTAATACAGTGGTAATCGCTTGTAACCTTTTCCTTTTGAGCTCGTTCCTACCTTTAATAAATCCGAGGACATGAAATAGTTTCGTTATTGCATAAATTAGTATAGTATGGTGTTGACATGCATAGTGCGACGGTTTTCGTCATCTCAGCTCCGGGGGTCGCCTTCATTCTGTTTTACATATGTTAATTTTGTTATTCGACACTTAATCTTTTATAGGGAAGGGATGAGAGGGGGGGGGGAGAGGAAGGGTAAACTATGTGATCGAAATGTTTTTTTTTTGCAAATTACGTTGGCTCTTCCGCTGACCAAATACGAGAACGGTGGATGGTGATCAGAAATCAAACGCTGACTCCGACGTGGCTACACTATACCCCACAGCTGGCGACCCATTTCATAAAGGTACCCTGACCTGTCGGATGCATTCACGTCCAAGAGAAAGCGAATTAAGTCATCACGCCACTTCCGAAATCGCTCCAACGCCCATTCCTCCGTATGATAAGTCCCTTGCGTAAGGTCGCCTCTTACATTGCACATTTATTTACCTTCCCCTTTCGTAGTTTAGTATAATAATCACACTTTTCACTGATTATTCCAAGTTCCTAAGGCCTTTTCGGTACTTGTTCTAGTTGAAATGTCCCAGTACACATCATGTCGCTCACCCTTTGCCTTTCGTCCGAGATCGCATCGGTTTGATAACCTGTTTATTTCTTTGGCCAGTTTCATTTTAAGAACTATTACTGAATTTTCACGATTCCTCTCTGCAATTATGGGTGTTGGCCTTAATGATTCTGTCACACGCCTATCTTCTCTCTTCGTCCCTCAACTCGTTTCAAATCAATCAGAGGTCTCAAGTTCCCTTCACAACAAACCCGTATGTACTCGGTCATAATTCCTCTGCCAAGCGTCTATACATTAATTTTAATGTATTTTCGTCTTCCATAAGCCACGTATAAAATTAAGTACTTTCGATAATGGTTATTACCGACTAAATGACGCAGAACCATGTTCGAAATTTTCCCAAAAATCAACTCTCTCAAGTGTCTGAAATTGGCAACCCTCTTACTTCTTTTAACCTCGAGTAACAGGCCTGTTGCTACCAAATCTCGCTCCGTCCGAGTGAAGTTATGCGTTCAAAAAAGGTTGTGAACTCCTAGAATGTCAAGTGATTTAACCTTGATCCTAGCCCCGTTCGTTCACCTATTCATTTTGTGGGAATATTTCCAAGGTCGATGCTATATAAATCAAAACCTAAACACGCCCCCTATCTGTAATTCCCTTTGTCCTGTCAGAAAGTCACGCCTTACCCTTTCGTCGCAACCCTAAAGGAAACTCCCCCACCTTTGTATGCAGTTCCCTGTAATTCATATGCGACTGTGCCGACAGATAGCGCTACTATGACGGATTATATCATCTACCTCGGGAGAGACCTTGATTCATCACAGCCTCCCTATAGGTCTAAATCCAGCGGGTAAGACTACAGGTGTTAGTCGGTGGGATTAGACCTAAACATAGGTAACTTTTCTTCATCTGTTTTTTTTTTTCAATCTTCCGTTAATTTTTTGCTTATTTTCTTCTCACGAAGTCCGCCCCTGTACGTGTCTTGACTCAAATGCTTTTAAACAAACGTAAGGTACAATGCCACTCACACATCTGTCTTTTCCTACCACTCGTGATTTCATTAAGGCGAAACACGGTCTCATTTGTCACCAAACCCGTAACTTTGCATTCATTTCTAGGCGCTCCGTTAATAACCGAGTTTCCTCTTAAATACACATGGGACCCTGTCATTCCTTATCTCTCCGGGAGATTTATGACTAATTTTGTTGCACCCTCAAAGGCCTAAGCAAAGTTCTATGGGTACCTGACTGAAGTTTTGGTTGTATGTGTTTTTTTCATGATGATACATGCACGCAACTCGAATCTATTTAAAACGCGTAGCTATTTTGCATGTGGGTTTTTTCCTGTTTTTTTTTTTTTCCAAGCGTTCCTCCCTAAAACCTGAAACAACTGTTCTTCACCTTTACCTGTTAATTGTTTCTACCGAAAAGTACGCAATCTTTGATTTGTCCACCATTTTGAATCTTCGCGTGACTTTAACCTTTTTTCTTTTCTTTAATAAATATTAGTCCTTATGTGTGGCTGGTTATCAATAAAGCCTTAATAAAATCTGAATAGGGTTAAATCTGGTTTTTTGTATTGGACACGCCCCTCGACTCGCGTGTCCCAGTGGTTCTCAACCTAGTTGGACCAGAACCTCCTTTACATATGATCAAATCAAAGATTGTTTAAATCTCGCGGTCCTACTTGACCATATGGCTCACGGAAGGTTGGTGTATGTGATTTGAGTGTCGTCTAGGCTTATTGCGACCTCCTTAAGAATACGTGAGTGTCTCACAAATGCTTTTAAATAAATTTATTGATTTAGAAGAAAATTATATATACATATCTATGTATATATTTCCAACCTGCCCGTATTCCATTTGGTATACATGTTTTTAAATTTTTTTTTTCTTAAATATTTCTATCATTCCTTTCTTTCAGCCCTCCCCTTGTGGTCCTTGTTCATGATTTCTTTCACCATTTCTTCCTCTTTCACCTCCCTCCTCCTAGTGACATTTAGCTAGATTGTTCGCGAAGTGTTTCTCCTCCCTTTTCCGCAGAATCCCTTAAACGAAAATTAATGTAACAAGATTGCCTAAATTTAACGTATCATCTCAAAGCCCCTTTATCCTTTACTAACTCCTACGCAGCCTAGAAAAGTTGAGGAAAGACAACTCCGAATTTTTCTCCTTTCCCTATATGTACCTTAAATCTCAGCGTTGGTGTAGTAAAATATTCTAAACATGATCATAAGAATATAACCTCAGAGTCCGACCATAAAACTAAACCTCACCAAGACACTATTCTCTAACATGATATATTAATTACCTTATACTTATAATGCGATTACAAGAAACCTAAATTAGTAAAATGAACTATTTTCTAACATAACATGCCTATCCCCTGTCAGTCGACCTCAATCAAATCTATTTGTTTCGGTTGCTTTTCTGCCTCGCTAAGGTAATATCTTGCCAGGTGTAAGGCGCTATAATCCCCCCTTATCTCCCGCGTCTTGGGGTCGATCAGCGTATAGGTGTTATTATATGGGACGGCAGCAATTACATAAGGTCCTTCATATATTAACGCGAACTTCTTTATTTCCTTTCTCAATAAGTTTGACTGCGTGCACCGTTTGAGCTTTACCAAAGTGCCTATCTCGTATGTAACTAACCTTTTGCCTATATTATAAAATTGCTGCCTCTTCTCGGCGCTATTGACAATATTTTTTCGTACCGCACCTCTTACCTCTTCAGCTGTCAATTTCGGTATAATGCTTTCGCGCATGTATTTGTCTAAACTATACTTCGGTGGTTTCCCAAAAGCTACCTCGTTCGGTGAGAATCCGGTCGTACAATGCACTGTGTTATTATATGTTTTCTCTATGTCGTTGAGGATCATCGGCCACTTGGTATGTTTCTCATGACAATATATTCTGAAAATCCGTCCCATCTCCTTATTCACCCTCTCCGTGATATTTGGACCGGGGTTCCGTACTGATGTATGCATAACTTTTATACCTAACCGTTCTAAACCCTGATCCCATTTTCTAGATGTGAATTGAGACCCATTGTCCGTTAATAGCGCATCCACCCTTAATTTCTTTATGAACCGCTCTACGCAATTCAATACCGTCCTGGTACTCGCTACTTTAAGTTTATATAATTGAATGTACCTACTGAATGAGTCTTGTATTACGAAGATAAATCGCACTCCCCCAATGCTTCTCGGTAATGGTCCATATAGGTCCGCCATTGCGAGCTCACCTACCTCCTGAGTTATGATCGAACGTCCTGGTCCCACCGTTGGCCGAATTTCGCGCTTCGCCAACTGACAAAGACGACAAGTCTTAGTAGCCGTTTTTATTTGCTTAGTCATACCCGGCCAAAAATATCTACTTTTCACTGCCCGTCCCGTTTTTAGGCCACCGGCGTGCCCGATTTCCTGATGTATTAGTTCCACCAGTCCCTTTGTTAAACCGTTTGGTATTGCCAGTACCGTACCATAATTTCCCGTTTTGTAGTAAAGCGTTTTACCTCCTAATCTGTAATTTTTCAGATACCTATTTACCCCTTTCGTGGGCGGGCTATGGAAACCCCCTTTTAAGTGTTTGATTATCTCCCCAAGGAAATCATCTTGTCTCTGCAAAAGTTCTAGATTTTCTAAGTGTGATTTTATCAACCGTTTCCCATTAACCACGAATGAAGCGACTTCGGGACAATCTACCTTCTCCTCCTGTATTCGTACGGCATCGCTTGAATAACGTGATAAAATATCGGGCCCGATGTTTTCTTTGCCCTTTACGTATTCCACTTTAAAATTAAACTGATTTAGGTAAAGTATCCACCGTGTTACTCTCCCGCTATACATCTTCCAAGTCTTTAAAAATGATAAAGCCTGATGGTCGGTCCTTATCACCAAACGTACGCCGCGCAAATAGGTCTCGAATTTATGTAATGAATATATTATGGCATATAGTTCTTGTTCCGAAACGGTCCACTTTAATTCAGCGCCCGACAGTGCTTTGCTGACAAACCCGATGACGTGGTGATTACCATCGCTATCTAGTTGGTATAATTCCGCCCCTATCGCGAAACCAGAACTATCAGTCTGCAAATAATAGGTGCTGTTTGGATCATGGTGATGCAATACTACAGATTCTATAAATAATGATTTTACATTGTCAAATGCTTCTTGTTCTTTATCGGTCCACCTCCACGGCCTATTTTTCTGTAACAAATCGCACAATATTCGTGTGGCCTCGCCGTATTTCTTCGCGAACCTTCGATAATAGTTCACTAAGCCTAGGAATCCTCTCACTTGTTTTACCCTCTTGGGCGCAGGGAAGTTTTTTATCGCAGAAATTTTTTCGGGATCCATCTGTATACCGTATGGTGTTATTATATGTCCTAACATCCGCACTTCTGTGAATAAGAACTGGCACTTTTCTAACTTGCAAGTCATGTTGGCGTCACGCAACCTCCCTAAAACTACACTAACGTGCTCCAGATGTTCTTCGAAATCTCCGCACGAATATATGACCAAGTCATCTAAATAATTTGCACAGAAATCTCTTACTCCTGGGCCTAGTATCTTGTCCATTGCGCGCGAAAATGACCCGACGGACGTCTTTAAGCCTTGCGGTAAAACTCTATAAACAAAGGACTTCCCGTTGTACACGAAACCGGTGTATTTGCGGCTCTCCTTACTAATAGGTATTTGGAAATACGCATTGTTGATGTCTAAAGTAGTTATATGTTTCACTCCGTGGAACCGCTGCAAGATTTCCGATGTCAACGGCGGTTTCTCCACTTCGGCTTGCATCCTAGAATTTAATTCCCGCGCGTCAAGTAAAATCCGAACTGAACCGTCCTTTTTCAGGGTAAACGTCAACGGACTCGAAAACTGGGTGGCTTCCCTGCTGATTATGCCTAAGGTCTCTAATTCACTAATTTTCGCGTCTACCTTGTCTCTATAAGCGAATGGGACCGGATACGATCTCTTCACAAATGGAGTTTCGTCAGTCATTTTTATAATGTGTGTATATTTATCGGTTAAACCCGGCCTTTCGCTGAAAACGCTACGATGTTTGTTCAAAACTATTTTCAGCTTCTTCCCCTTTTCCTGATCTATAGATAAACCGGCCACGGCGTTTTCTATTTTCTGTTCGAGGCTTTCCACATCTTTTAAACCTGCGCTACCTTCGATGACGTTGACGGAATTGGCGGTGTTATGTACAGCCTCCTCACAAAACTGCTCATTTGGCTCGATTTTCACGACCCCGGAATTTAATACTTCTATTTTCGTTTTACCCCGTTCTGTCGTAATCACTAGCTCCCTTTTGCTACCGCATTTCACCTCAGCTGAATAATTATCTAGCCAATTTATCCCCAGAATAATCGACCTAATTAATTTCGGTACTATTAAGCATGACGTGTTAATTTGAATCTCCCCAAAACGTAGTGGTATTAGGACTAAGCGAGATATTTTCATACTCTTTTGTCCCATCGCGCCTTTAATCTGCATTGCGGTCACAGGCATGATCGGATACCGCGCTTGATCACGCAGGTTGCATTCCCAAAATTCCTGCGAGACACATGTTATCTGACTGCCCGTATCTATCAAACAATTCACTTTTATATCATCTACGTGTGCCCTAGCCTCGGGTAATTGCGGTAACGCACTATTCCCTTCCATCTCATTGTAGTTTTCATCCTCAAATATGGTATTGAATCCGATGTTTGTTCTCTCCCTCTCTCTTTCCCTCATCTCTACGGCACTCCATACGTCACTTAAATGTTGCAGGGAATTCACGCACGCGTCAACTTCTATTCTCTCATTCTCCCACCTTACATCCTCACTTTCCACTCTGCGCACGGCTTTATTTGCCTTAATAGGTATTTTTATTCCTTGCTCATTCTTTCCTAATCCCTTTGTCGCATCCCAATTATACTTTAACATTATTTTTAAGGCTGTGTTGTGCCTCGGTGTCACTGCCCTTGTTTCTTCAGGAGTCGCAATCCCCAGAGCTACTGGACCGACCCGCTTCCGTTTCCCGCGTCTTCAGCCAAACATATCGCCTTCTCGCTAGCCGCAGTAGTGCTCGTGCTATTTGTAGCCTGTGCGCTTGCCCCTCGGCACATACTGCAGACCAATGACGTGTGCGGTCCCTCAATCGCTGAAACTTTTGGCCGCACTGCTTGTCGATTATCCTTGTACCTCCCTTGTTCCTCTCTTCCCTCTCTGTCTCTCTTAACAGCATTCCTATCCTGCGGTGCGCAAACCATGTTGTCTAGCTTCCTTAGGAACTCGGCGGCGTCCAATTCGGTTCCTGGCGATCGGGAGAACCACAAAGCTTGTGTTTCCCTAGGGAAATGCCGCATAATTTCGTTCACAACCCCCGATTGTGTGTCCGTGATTTTCAACGCTTTCGCGAGCTCCCAATATTTGGCAAAGTGTGTTAACATAGATGATCCCCTTTTTGGGTCCCACATATCGTCTGAAAGTTTTCTGCGTAAATTTTTTTGATGAATATCGCCCCAAAAATTCGCAAGGAAGTCCCTCTCGAAATCGTCGATAGTCTCCCATCGGCTCCAATACAACTTCATCCAGCTTCGTGCACTTCCTCGGAAACTCTCCTTTATTTGCATCATGATGTCGGTCCGCTTCGTTCGCCTAGCATAGTCCTTCAAGTCCTCCAGGAATGTAATCGGGTTCTGGGTACCTCCACTAAACGTTGGCTTCTCTTGAGCTGGTAACATCTCCACGAGTTGCAGAATATTCCTCGCCTCGACTTGCTCTCCCACTGGGGCGGGCGCCGCCACAGGTGCTCCCTTTTGCTTCTCAATTTCCTGAATCCTGTTGACCAGTGGTCCCAACGCTTGTTGAATTATTAGGGTTATCTGCCCTATGTCCATTTGCGGAGCCCCACTCGAAATGCTTTCCATGGCAGCTGACATCTCCAATTCTCCCTCGGCCCTCTTTTGTCGCGTTCCAGTGCGGCGTTTATCTCCCGACATTTCTTCTCCTTTCTCCGAAATCTACCGAAATGGTTTAAACGCACTGACTTGAATTTTATGTTATTATTAATATTATTTCATAAATTTGTATCCCCTTTTTTTTCTTAGTATTGGAATGTCTAATCTGTTTATTTTATCCCGTTTTAATAACTATTTTCGCGAGTCTTAATGTTTTTTTTTCAATAGATAAGAAATCATTCATCTTGTAGTTCTAATTCTCCTGATCACATGGCGCCAATTGTAATGATTCCACCCTTCTTACATTTATACCTATATTGAAATGATGGTTATTTCTCCTGTCTGATCTGCAAAATGTTGTAACATCCTGGTCATTGCCCTTCGATTTTCCTAAGCTGTTGGTGGCGCCCTTAGAGGACTACCTTAAGAAGAAACCCTAGCTAAGTCTTTCGACCCCCGTATGGAACATACGGCAGAAGATCTTAAGATTTAATTCGCAATAATGCCCCTGTTTCAGCGTTGTGTATTTTTTGGTTTTGAAATTCATATGATATATGAACGGGCTATTAATGCATATATTTGTGGTAATCCTGGTTCGTTTAAATTAGAGTGAATGATCCCTTTACTATTGAAATTTTAAAAACTTTCTTATAAGACCGCGCGTTCAGCCTACTCTCGTCTCCTACAGTACCCCTAACTCTAATACAGTGGTAATCGCTTGTAACCTTTTCCTTTTGAGCTCGTTCCTACCTTTAATAAATCCGAGGACATGAAATAGTTTCGTTATTGCATAAATTAGTATAGTATGGTGTTGACATGCATAGTGCGACGGTTTTCGTCATCTCAGCTCCGGGGGTCGCCTTCATTCTGTTTTACATATGTTAATTTTGTTATTCGACACTTAATCTTTTATAGGGAAGGGATGAGAGGGGGGGGGGAGAGGAAGGGTAAACTATGTGATCGAAATGTTTTTTTTTTGCAAATTACGTTGGCTCTTCCGCTGACCAAATACGAGAACGGTGGATGGTGATCAGAAATCAAACGCTGACTCCGACGTGGCTACACTATACCCCACAGCTGGCGACCCATTTCATAAAGGTACCCTGACCTGTCGGATGCATTCACGTCCAAGAGAAAGCGAATTAAGTCATCACGCCACTTCCGAAATCGCTCCAACGCCCATTCCTCCGTATGATAAGTCCCTTGCGTAAGGTCGCCTCTTACATTGCACATTTATTTACCTTCCCCTTTCGTAGTTTAGTATAATAATCACACTTTTCACTGATTATTCCAAGTTCCTAAGGCCTTTTCGGTACTTGTTCTAGTTGAAATGTCCCAGTACACATCATGTCGCTCACCCTTTGCCTTTCGTCCGAGATCGCATCGGTTTGATAACCTGTTTATTTCTTTGGCCAGTTTCATTTTAAGAACTATTACTGAATTTTCACGATTCCTCTCTGCAATTATGGGTGTTGGCCTTAATGATTCTGTCACACGCCTATCTTCTCTCTTCGTCCCTCAACTCGTTTCAAATCAATCAGAGGTCTCAAGTTCCCTTCACAACAAACCCGTATGTACTCGGTCATAATTCCTCTGCCAAGCGTCTATACATTAATTTTAATGTATTTTCGTCTTCCATAAGCCACGTATAAAATTAAGTACTTTCGATAATGGTTATTACCGACTAAATGACGCAGAACCATGTTCGAAATTTTCCCAAAAATCAACTCTCTCAAGTGTCTGAAATTGGCAACCCTCTTACTTCTTTTAACCTCGAGTAACAGGCCTGTTGCTACCAAATCTCGCTCCGTCCGAGTGAAGTTATGCGTTCAAAAAAGGTTGTGAACTCCTAGAATGTCAAGTGATTTAACCTTGATCCTAGCCCCGTTCGTTCACCTATTCATTTTGTGGGAATATTTCCAAGGTCGATGCTATATAAATCAAAACCTAAACACGCCCCCTATCTGTAATTCCCTTTGTCCTGTCAGAAAGTCACGCCTTCCCCTTTCGTCGCAACCCTAAAGGAAACTCCCCCACCTTTGTATGCAGTTCCCTGTAATTCATATGCGACTGTGCCGACAGATAGCGCTACTATGACGGATTATATCATCTACCTCGGGAGAGACCTTGATTCATCACAAAGAAAGTTTGAAAAGAAAATTGTCATTGAGATAATAATGTTTCATTGGTCAAATTGTATAATTCCCCATTTGAAATTTAAAAAAAGTTAGGATCATAAAATATGTTATAGTTTATAATTAAGTAGGTAAGTATTTATGTACTTAAAAATATAATGATTTCATAGGAAGCTTTTGTTTTATTTAATAAATAAAATAAAAATAGCATTCTCTATTCACAGAATTATTCGTCTTAAAAGCTTAACGAGGAGACGATAATTAATTAGGTCAAACTCTTTTATACCATATCTCTTTTCCACGAACCAAACATATAAATACTTGCATGTTTTTTCTGGTACAATTAAATACGGAATAATATCATTTACAAATGTATTTTATGTGGCTAAAATTACGAGTAGGTATTAATAATAAAAAAAGCTATGATATGTTCCCCTGTTATTGAGAACACATGTCTTTTTGTAGGTAAGAATGTAAGAAAACTAACACAAGACTTTGAAGTTTATTATTTGGAAATACAAGAGTCAAGTGTGTGATGAAAGGCTTAAATCACAGTGAAAAACAGATAAACCATAGCTGCTAAAAATATACAAATTATTAATGAAAACCGTCATTCTAGCGACATCTGTTGAGGTTAAAATTGATTCAGTTTGGTTTTCAGTAGGCACCTGTAATAGTTGGAATTATGTTGAGATTCTATAGTATAAACACAGAGGTCATTAAAATCGTCTAGGAACGACTAGGAACCCCCTTTTGAGGCTTCAAAATAAACATTGAATTTTGTCAACCAATAGATCTGAACAAAGAGCTATAAAATTTTGAGTAACCAATCAGTGAACGAAGAGGCGTACATCAAATGCAGACAAAGGAATGAACTGTGGATCAGGCAATAAAAAAAGATAATTAACGACATTTCGATTCTCACAGAAATTGGAGGTGAACGCACTTTAGGGTCAACATCGACTTTCAAGGTGACAAACTCCTGGGAATGTTTACAATAACTGAGACATTTATGGGGTATCGAACCATTGAAATCGGGTGCTTGGAAGTTTTACAGGTTGTAAAGCGCACACACAAAAATGCAATGAAAAAAATTATAAACGTGATAGTATAAAAAAAGGACGGGAAAAGCAAAGGAAAGTTACTGGCGGAATTTCAACTGTAGTGCAATTATTTATGATAGAAGGAGGGTGTCATGTTCGATAAAAATCGTACTAAAGAGAGGAGTGAGTGTTGGAAACAATGGAAATTAATCGTTATCAATTTAAGATGAAACGGACATATTGGTAAATCAATCTTGAATGAAAATCTCGCAAAAAAAATAGACATTTTAGAAAAGTGCGGCGACCGAATGGAAGGATAATACAGAGATTTTAGCTGCTACAAAGGTCCTAGGGGCATAAAAATTGAGTATCAGAAGAAGACAGTAAAACTGAACATATAGCGATAGATTAGATTCAGGAAAAGTAGACATTTTACATACTTATTAGGTTAGATATATATTAGAGTTACCCAATATTACGGAGGGATCGAAACAAGATAAAAGGTTGGCGGTCTCATGTATATTTTGAAGGGTAAACAATCGAAATCCGAACATGATTTTTATTTACGTTAAGGTAATAAACGATTAGAAAAGCGATTAACTTTAACGTTGGGCTTATGAAGTATTTAGATTAGGCAAAAGAGATTAAAACTAATGGCTCTAAAATTAAACTAAATTTACGGCCGTAGTACATAAAATCTGAGACGTAAACATATGTCCAGACGTATAATTTATGTGAAATCTTGTAAGTGAGGGATGGAGAATGGGCGGAGATTGGGTAAAACAATAAAAATGACAGATATCCCAGAGTCTAATTAGGTATATCTCCCGTAGGAGTGTGGAAAACTATATATTAATTAATAATAAATGAAGTATGAAATTTCCTGGAGACCACACACATCGGGAAAAGTGAAGAAAAGATAAAAGGAAGGGTGAAGAACGGAGATAGGAAATGATCCATGTGGAGAAAAGCGATACAATTCGAATTTATCCGTGAAATTAATAAATACGACTTGGAAAATGAGTAATTATAAGAGTTATGAGAAATGACATAAGAATCAAGAAGAAACTGTGCAGGAAAACGTCGCGAATAATATAAAATTCAAAGTAAAAGGGAAAATTCGAATCTGCAACTTAAAGAAGAGAAAGTGCGGGTGGAAATGAAAAAGCTCATATAAGTGACAATAAAATTAAGTAGAATTTAAACAAATCGAAACTCTAAACTGCATAGTAGGGATTTCAACATGGATTTAGGCATTTTTCGCACGAGATGCATAAAATTGAGATGTATATATATATTATTGAGGACGGACCTATCGCAAATTGAGAAAAAAGGGAACACAAAATCATGAGAATTTAACTACATTTTGTATGAACACAGGACAAAGGAAGCTTGGGCGATTAACACAGACTTACCCGATTCGGACCCTATCGATTTGGATTTGTGAGATAAAAATTAACCGCCACCCAAAGCCGGACAACAAAAGATCTTATGTAGGAACGATCGAAATTAGGGGAAGGGGTGTTCGGATTTACGAGTTGATAGGAGATAGAATTAAGCATCAAGAGAATTTCAGATACGTCTTTTGGGACCTGAGAGGGGTATAAAAGATGGAACACATCAGTCAGGAGCCAGTCGCGCCGAGGATTCGAAAAGTTGTTACGTGGCAGTACTACGTTCTTTGGTAGGATTAACAGTGAAAAATCTTTAAGTGTTAAATTTTAAATAAGCCCTGGACTTAGGAAAATTTTGTGAAAAGTACAAGTGCTAGAGTCAGTGAAATTTAATTTGGTTAAACAGTGAAAATAAATATAGTTTAAACTCAGTGCTTAAAAGTGTTAAGTGAAGTGCAGAAAGTGATTACGGAATTAAGAATTTAACTAAAATTTAAAAATAATTATTTCATTCAAAGTGAAAACATTCAAATTAAATTTAAGAGTTTGTTATCGTTAAATTAAAGTGGATGTGCTCGTGAATTGATATTTAAAAATAGATTATAATTTTGTTTAAAATTATTAATAGTAAATACTTCATCTTAGGTTAAAAGAAACACAAAAACAAAAAAAAAGGATTCGATAATAATAAACGTTTAAACCTTTGTTCTAAAATTAACAGTTAGAAAAAAATTAATTTATTAAGAGTCGAGTTTAATTAAAAGTCTGCGCAATTCGGAAAAAATTTTCTTATAAAATTATATAAAAAGAAATTTAGAATTAATAAATTGTTCAATTAAAATCCATCGGGCGTATAGCGACAGTGTTAAAAGTGTCTGTCGTTTTAACCGGAATTTTAATCATCAGTCTATCATTTCGAAAAGGAATTTGAAACAGCTATCATTCAAAAGCCTAAACTAGAAAAGTGTTATTAAATCAACGGGTTTTCTGAATTAGGATTTCGTTCGGAAGAAAAATTAAATATCAACTAAGTTATACGATTCAAGCGAGAATAAAATATTAAATAGGAATAAATAGTCGAAAAGATTTATTTTGAAATTAGTTGAAAAAATACAATTAATTAGGTAGGATTTCTTCATCAAGGTTGTTGTGTACTACCCGACCGGAAATACCTTGACGTGGGTGAGTTTTCCTTTTATAAATAATTTTCAGGTCCCAGGAGACACAGAAGGGCTGTGAAATGGAAGTATATCAATTGAATATTAAAGAAAAACAGCAAAAAGGAAATACACACTAATATATGTAATATATGTATTTATCTATGAAAAAAAAAATAAAGTAAAATATTGTATATAGATAGTATATATGAGTAATGTATGTACCTAGTATATGTATATATATATATATATTTATCATTTAATCGAAGCATCGAAATGGTAGCGATTCTTAGATACCTACCTATGGACATATCTACTTTATTGAAAAAGAAAATATGTATTTATTAATATTCAAGACTATGTAGATTCATATATTTTATATTTATTTATTAATATATGTACTTTTATTTAACATATTTTGACAATCGATATATGTGTACTTATATTTATATTTATTCTTCACTTAACCTCTTAGTAAATTTGTGTTCAAAAAGTGAAATAAATAGTTTAACTTCAAAAGGAATTAAAAATATTCTAATTAATTATGCACAATAAAAGGTAACATAACTGAATTATAGGGAGAGGTAGAAATATTTCTTAAATAAACAATCTCGCATCTAGGTTAGTGTGTCAGAGAAGGTGTTTATATTATTCGATTTGTTTACAAATAGAGACGCTGAAGATCTGGGCCAACCGCATAGTTTGAAAACGACCTTGGCCGTAACTAGAAAATTTATCAGGGTTATAAGGATAACCATCAGGATGTCATTGTGCAATGTGCAGCGATATGGGTCATTTACAAATACCTATCATTCACAATCTACAATTGAAAAATCATGGGTTAGCAAGATTTATATCGAATATTACATGAAACATTTGAATACCATTGATTAGATAGTCATATAGATTTTATTAGTTACCTGAACCAGCTGGAAGCTGCGTGCTCTCAAATGTCTATCAATCACAAACGACAATTGAAAAATCACGGGTTAGCCAGATTTATATCAAAAAATTACATGAAACATTTGAATACCATTGATTAGATGGTCGCATAGATTTTATTAGTTACCTGAAACAGCTAGTAGCTGCGTGCTTACAATTACCTACCATTCACAATCTACAATTGAAAAATCACGGGTTAGTAAGATTTATATCGAATAATTATACAAAACATTTGAATGTTATTGATTGGGTGCTCATACAAAACCCCATCAGTTGCCTGAGACATTTTAGAGTCGAGTACTTTCTAATGCGGCAATCAACTACTTGAAACAATTGAGAAATCACGGGATAGGATGAACAAAAATTAATGTTGAACCCTGGAGGTAAAATTTAAAACAAATACAGTTCATCGAATAGGAGGCAGTGGTCGCTCCTATAACAAGACCATTAAACAAACCAAATAGAGATGACGATTCTCTTAAATAAAAACGTCAAAACCAAACAAACAAAAGCCTGGAGTTCGATAGCTCTCCAAAACAAACTATCAAATAATTTCTTATTCTACTAGTATTTATTAGTATAACCTTATTCTTACGTATATATTCGGTTACCAATCCTAGAGTTTCGCAGAACTCTTCGTGCGAGATCCGAGCTCGGAATGCGAGGTAGATAGCCTCGTATTGCGAGTTATAAACCTTTCCCAAACTGTATGTATACATATATTTATTCGTATGTACTGTTTACTGGAGAATGCGGACCTGCATACAGCTTGCATTTAGGTCGGTAGACCACTCTCGCATTCTCTTTTAAACGTGGAATGAGGATTCACGACCCGTAAGTCCACACCAACCGTGAGTATATGATTGTATATAGGACGAAACCGGTTCGCCCTAAGTAAATAGTAGACCTTGGAGGAGATGGAATTTGGAGGTTTCGGGACCCGAGGGAAGACTTGAAGGCAGTGCATGATGACGTGGAAGGCTTTTTGGGACGCGATAACTTAGGTATCAATCAAAGAGCCGTGTCAAAGGATTGTGCAAATTTCTTGTTGACTCACGATCATCTCGTTTACTTGCAGGAGGATTTGGAGCCAAATTATGCCAGCAAATGGGCTATTCCGAGTTCGTCAAATATGCAATTAACTAATTACATTAACCTACTAAATCAATCTCTACATGTACCTTATAGCAGCAGAATCATAAAGGAGTGGCGCCACACAGACACAAGAGTTTACCAAAATCAAATTTACTAACAATTAACCATTTGAGTTTATATTAAATTACCTGTCCAAATAAACATGTATAATATCTTTTATCAGCGTTTAACTACGACTTTGTTAGGGTGCAGGGAATCAGGATAATTACAATAGGAAAGTTAGCTCATCCAGAGAATTCATTTAAGTCTAGGTTTGCAATGGAAAGACCAATTAAAATTGTAAAACTCAACACCTCGATCAGAACCGAGAGGGTTACCACAAAAATGAAGGTAATTAAAATCCTATATCATAAATCAAAAAAATTACACAACGTTTGATGGAATTTAATTACAATATAAATACGAAAATATTTGCGTTCAAGTTCGTGAATAACGTATTAATTAGTTAAGTACGTATGTCTATAAAGATATATAGTACAAGAGAGCTTTAAGTAGCTTTCTGTAGATATCAAAGAAAAGGGTCCAATTTTCATGGAGGCTTATGTGTTGTAGGGGAGGAATTTTCCATCCCTGCGAACACATATGCAAAGCCTTAGAGAAAAAAAAAGAAATATCGATCATAGCCAAGAGAGAAGAAAATTTTATATTGTTTTAAACAAGTAAAAGAAAATGGTGAAAAGGCGAGAACATTACAAGTGTCAATTTTCATGAAACGCCAATGGTTGACATCTGACCTCTCGGTTCTGAACTGACACATTGAATTATCATTTTATTTTCTTTCCAAGCAAATATACCGAGATTGAACTGAAGTTTTTGTATTTCGTGTTTGCAAGTTGTAGGTACTGTAAAGTACATCAGACTGAATTAATAGTGGTTTATTTTAGAAATAATTGTTGTTTTAGCTACAAAATTGCACATATATTTTCTTCGTCTTTAGATGCCGTTGATTCAACTGGAGCAAAACCGGCCAGTATACTACAAAAATCTTATTGTTATGTCAGAATTACACCTACCGAGTTCTGGGCTACAGTCATTACTCAAGCAGAATTACGGCAGTTAATATACGCAATAAATGTCAGTCTTTTCCAATCGGATTTTGCTCGGTTTGGGTTATCGACTCCAGTTCTTGGGATGGAAGATTCAAACAAAAAAAAAATCTTATATTTCAATAATTGTATGGCGTATTCCAAGTCATTTCTCCAAAATTTAATATTGGGCAAACAAATGAGACATATTTATAGTATCTTAATAACATTTTTGTATACGTATTTATTACATTTTTACTATTAACAGTTTTTTACTCTGTCATTTATCATTTATTTTCGGTATTCAAGAATCACAATATCAAATCAAATAATGTTCATCCTATCGATCTTATTATGTAATACGTTCGTTCTCGGAATAAGAAACTTCTGAGAAATGTTTTCTTCCGCCTCCACGAAAAAATGTTGAAAATAATTCCACTGAGTTGTTATTTTGACAATTTGACAAGAAGAGTAATACAATAAAACGAAAAAAACACCATTTCATTCTGCGGAAGATATTACACGAAATAATAGATTCGATCATACTTTATTGTTAAAAATAAATTGTAATTTGTAATCAGACTCGAAGTCGTGTCGGTGATTGGGTGTGGTTATGTTGAGGTTTTTTTTATATCATTCATTTTCAAAATATCGCTATAGCTTAGACGCGTAAAAACTCACAGGATATTGTGAAAAAGATATCCATTCTAGGAATATGTTTATACGAATGAAATAGTTAAATTATGAATTTACCGCTAAAACATGTCCACTGGACCTAGTTCAGTGGAACCTCGCGCGTTGTCTCAGCAACGTATCTCGTAACTCAGGGGGGGTCGACTCCGACCTAAACTTTGGTCCTAGAATGGTGGTGCTTTGGTGACGTCATAGCAATATTTAAAATGCCAATATCCAATAGGAACACTTTGAACGCCATAGAAGAACTGAGTTGTATAAAATGGGATATCTGTGGTAACAAAAGTCAAAACACCACATGTTTATGGTTCTTCGCCGACGTAAATATTTGTGAAAAGTGAAAGTAGTTTTTTTGCAAAGTTCGCATTTTGCAAAAAAATTAAAAACGACTTGTGGCTCGTTGAAAAAAGATGCTTTGCCGACCCTTAATCTTCCAGATATCGGAATATATCGGGATTTACCTGGTGCACAAGGGACCCGGGATGTTAACCAAAATGCAGGTGCGAATCTCCCTCTGTTTGTTCAATGTTTCTAATGTAACTTATCATTAACTTGAATCACCTCAGAATTGAATCTATTTTCTTTTTTAGACCGTATTCGTGTTCCACGTGTACCCCCAGTGTACTACTGCAGAAATTGTGGTGCCCTCCAAGATCACAATTACAGTTTTAAAGGTATAAATCTATATCGACCTTAATATTATTCATATGATTGTGAGTGTTGGTAGAGAGATAGAATGAAAGAATAGACATTGATTTGAGTCGTTATTATGATAAAGATATTCATTCAATAGAATTATTATTTCTTCAAACCCAGCAACTGAATTACAGATATAATATTCTATGTTTTGTTTGAGTAATGTGATGATGTGATGTTTATTTATTTCAGAAGCTAATGTCTTCCCTGAACCCAGCAGCGGGACCATTGCTGCCAAAATGGACGTAGAAGCGTATACCTTCATACGCTTCTATATACAACTGTTTTATTTTTCTCTTAAGGAAATAATATTCTGTTTTGGTGTGTTAACATTTTATTGTCATTTAAAATGTGTTTTGTGTTTACACAAGCTTGTATGTCCCTTTTTTGTGTTATCTGTGTTTGAGTAATAAAATAATTCATGCAATTACGAGTTTTTCATTTTTAAATAATATTTTAGGCTAATAAATGGGGACCGTATTTATATTGTCTATGGTAGTACCGTTTTTTTTTTTTACTTTCCTCTATCTTTGGTCGATGGTTTGTGACGTCGTGACAACATATTCCCTTCTCTTTCTTTTTCTCTTAGTTCCAAAAAAATCCGTCGGACGAAATATGTTCAGTACTAAAAGCACGAAGATGACGATCTAGGTGTAGGTTCATTTATGGTATCTCTAGTCTATTAATTCATATAAGCATCTGTCAAACATTAAAAAAAAATACAAATTTTGAATAAAGAATTAGCAATTGATAAAATTATTTTGGTACCTACTTTAACGCTTGTCTGATATGATAAGTAGTTTCAATAAGTACTTAGTTCCAATTTTGAATTAAAAGTTCATTGAACTTGAATAATAAATCACTTTTTTTTTTTAATTATTAAGTATCATTTTTTACAGAATTTTTGCATTCCTTTTTATATCTACACAGGGGGCCCTGAGGAAAATAATTTTCCCCAGGGCCTATGTAATCTTTGGGGATACTGTGAAGAGAATAGTTTTAAGAAAAGGAAAGGAAGGAAAATCTGGAATGGAGAAAGGTATGAGTGGTGGGTAGGAATTTGGTGGTCATTTTGTCAATCAATCCCAGGCACTGCGGTGAAAGGCGATGTGTCGAGAGAATCCTGCTGCAGAGGTAAAAATGTCTCCCTCAACCAGTCTCTCCAAATCCAACCCACCACACAGTAGGTGGGCAGACGCATCCGCCGCCAAGACCTAGACAATCCTCACCCCATGAATCCGGACACCCCTGCAAAGTCACCATAAGTAACGTACCACTTAGTGTGACCACGTAGTGTTTATTATCTTATAAATGGTGGCGGCTCCCATAACTGCCTCCCAAATTAAAGGGAATTGAACTGACTTACTTTTCAAGTCTACGAAGAAGTTGAAAACCTAAACTCTGGCTTATATATTAGAAATAAATTAATAATAACTATAAAGGATAGAATCTCTAAGCACCAAAATTTCTTAGAATTTTTTATTGATTTTTTGCATTTTGCAACGAAACTAACTTTTCTTCGAGAAACTGATGTACCCCATCCCTTGCAACAAAACTGAGATACAAGAGCAGAGATGAAAAAGGTGAAGGGTGAAGGTAATCAAGGCCTCTGCTCCTGTTCCCAGGCACATAAAGATTTATGATCTGTGGCCAAAATAAAAATTTTATCTTCTTCAATAATTGCAAATTCGCACATTGTATTTAATAAAAATAATCGAAATTTTTTCAAATCAATAGTTTCTTCTTTGATTAAATAATGGTGATTTACTTTCATAAAATATGGTAAAAACCTTCAGCATTCTGTAAATATGTCGATTATTTTGATTATATTTTGATGTTAACAGAGTGATTTGTTTTAATCAAATAAAAATACAAATATTCCCATTGATTTACTTCTGGTACACAACCTTCAAAATTCTGTACCACACTATTACTTTCTCAATACCAGAAGTATTTATTTTGTATTTTAACATCATTGAATTTTTTCTACTTATACTTATACAAAACTTAATCTACTTCCTGAACGAACAATATGCACAGTATATTATTGTGTACCGCTTTTATCTTTCTTTCTTTCTCACAAACAACCAGTGAAACAGAAAGCAACGTTACAACGGAGTTAATAGCGGTAGTATCAGGGACAGTATTTTTTTTGCAAAAGTGATAATTTTTTATGGAAAACCTCTAATATGTATAGTAAAAAAGGTCATACTCGAAACCTTGAAATGTAAAATAAATAATATTGACGTCAAATTTCAATAACTAACAACACGAAAGGCGGATGTGATAATAAGCACATACTTTTGTTTCTTCGACAAATAATCATGCCCACAAACTTTTCCAGTGTTACAACCTTCGGACATGATCTGACTAAAGAATTTGGTACGCTTGATCAAATCATGTCCTCATGAGATATCCACTTTTATCCACTTCTATCTTCACGCATTCGCTCTACGCTTTCACTCCAACTAAGCGTTACTTCATTGCGCTTTTCTGATCTTTTCACCGGACGAACAAATCTGGTGTAGGTATTTGTAGGTGTTTCTTACGATGGTCTGAATGCCGTTTTCATCAAGTGTATTATTTACAATGCCATTAAGGTAGACACATACTGGTTCAACGTACGCTACGTAAGCAACGCATTAATATATCGGGACTAATTATAATCATTTTCTATGAAAATAGATGCTTTAAGAAAACATTTGTCATTCAAATCGTTGCCGCGCAAATCGGTTTTGTCAAGACCTGCATAGGACGTGCAAAAGATGGAGGGGTTGGCGCCACGTTTCTAAAGAGTTGATTTAACATTTTTGAGTGTTATCGCGTACGTAGACCCAGTGTTGTTCGACATTTATTCGTACGAAGATTACTTTACTCACATAACACTTTGTAGCGGTAAGGTAAAACTGTCAACAATAAAGAGAATGAGAAAGAGACAGACACGATTGCTACGTAGGTCAAGGTGTAGTAACGGTTGCGATGTTGATAGCCGAACCGATATTGATACGAAATAAATAAGAAATCGTTATTGGTGGCAGAGCTGCTGAATATCTATATTCCTCAACGTCAAACGGCTACGTAAAAATTCAAAATACTAATAAGTTGACAATTTAAAATTGAAATACTAACTTTAATAAATTACATTGGCAGTCCGCATGTTCTTTTTGACACTAAAAAGGGAGTTTATTAGTTAAAGAAAGTTTTAGTCATAAATTGTGATGTTACAAAAAAAATCATTTCTCCGAGCTGGAACGGATTCAATTGATCGCTTAGAGGATTTCTTTTAATTATAAGAGCTTTGTTAGTTCACCTTCGTTCATTACTAGGTCAATTATTTTGCATTACAAACGACAATATTCGAAAGATTGTGTATATTGACAGCTCAGCGAATTTCATCCGACGCCTGGGAGGCCGCGCTAAAAGCGGCGGCTTTTGTCTACCGATTGTTGGAATCAAATACTGACCGTGCACGCAAATATCGTTAACTCACCATAGACATCTTAAAATGCAGGGTTTTGTCGATCGACCATGCTAGATACCAAGGACACTGGCCTAACGGCTGTCCAAGCTCCATTATAATCTATCACCAATAAAAAGGCCGCATTCTTTTGTTGACACCGGAGTTTTTATTTGAAAGGTCGAGACATCGGGATGTACGACAATTACCGATTAAGAACTCCTATGTAAACTGGTTATCGTATCATTCCAGGGTTTTTTAAGGATGCATCAATGAATTATACCCTTATTCGGATTGCCATTTAGAGTAGCGGCTACCTTTTTCATGAAAAACTTATATTTGGATAATTAACCAAACTATTTTTTTTGTTTTGTGGATACAGAAAATTTCCTAAAAGAGTGCTTTGAGCCTTTTAAGTTCAGATAGATGATTATAATTTTGAGGAATATCTATAAGGGGACAGGACATATCAAATGTTATATATATTTCTGAAAATATGCGAGAATTCTTGATAGACATCAAGTACAAAATACTGAGGGAGACTGGTGGATAATTTTATTTATTTATTTATTTATTTATTTATAAATTTACGCCCGGCAGGGCTTTTACATGTTATTTTCTTGTTTTTTTACAAAGAACACAACAAATCAAAAATAAAACAAAGTCAAAGTAAAATAACAAAACAAAATCAAAAAGGAAATAGAATACATAATAAAACACAACCTCTTACAAAAATAATGTCAAAAACGAAATAAAATGAATCTACTTAGTTTCTGTAATTAAATTATATTGTATTTGATATTCTTTTTTCCAAAATAAATTGGGTAATAACTTGTTTATATGTGGTGAATGATGTGTTGAATATATCAACAACATCTTTATAGTCATTACCCAAATTTTGTATATGGCGAACGGGGGTATAGAATTGAGATTCAGTGTTGGAGTTATCACAATAGAACGGTAGATAATGCCTCAATGTTGGTTTACGAGGTATATGTAGGGAAATCAAATATAATAGTTCAGGGCTGTCAATTATTGAATTTATGATTTTATATAAACAATTTAGGTCATTAACTATTCTACGTTCAGATAATTTTAATAAATTAAGCTGACATAGTAGATAATCATAATTGACGCATTCCCTTGTAATACCCATTCTGAAATTAATAAATCTTAAGAATTTTTTTTGAATTCTTTCTATCGTGAGTGAATGACTAGCGTAACTAGGTGCCCACACTGTCGAGTTGTACTCAATTTGACTCCTAACCAATGACACATACAAATGTTTATATGTTTGAATATTTTTAAATTGGCTGCAAATTCTTATAACAAAACCCAACATTTTCAAAGCTTTATTTGAAGTAATTTCAATATGATTTATAAAATTCAGTTTTTGGTCAAAGTTTACACCTAAATCATTCACCTCGGTTACAGCGGTTAGAACTACATCATTGATGGAGTAATCATAAATAATTGGATTTTTTATTCTATGAAATCTCATAATTAGACATTTGTTAATATTTAGTTCTAGGTAATTCTCTTGGCACCAAATAAATAGTTTACGCAAGTTATTTGACAATGTTTGACAGTCGTTCATATTTCTTATAGCTTTGTATATTTTCATATCGTCCGCAAACATTGAAACTTCGACATCGTTGAATATAGTGAGCACATCGTTCACAAATATCAATAATAAAATTGGTCCCAAATGTGACCCTTGGGGGACACCGCTGGTAGCTTTAAATTTATAAGAAATAAAGCCATCAATTTTAACGGCCAATTGCCTGTTACTTAAATAACTGTTAAACCACATGTATAGATACCCTGCTATTCCTAATTTATGAAGCTTTTTTAACAACAGGTCATGATTAACCTTATCAAATGCTTTGCTGAAATCAGTATAGACTGAATCAACTTGTAACTTCTTAGACATGGATTCTGATATATAGTTTTGGTAAATTAAGAGATTGGACAAAGTAGACTTTCCTGATGTAAAACCATGCTGGTTAGGAGAAATTACTGGCTTGATACAGTGAATGATTTTATTTAAAATAAGTTTTTCAAACATTTTTGGAATAGTTGATAAAAGGCAGATCGGTCTATAATTGCTCACCTCGTTTTTATCTCCTTTTTTAAATATCGGGGTGAGGAAGCTGTATTTCCATTTTTCAGGAAAGTGTCCTGTTTGTAGTGACTGGTTAAAAAGAAAATGTAGTGGATATGCAAGAGTAGTGGCGCAATTCTTTAAGAAAACAGGTGGGATATTATCAGGACCTCCGCTCTTGCTTTGATCCAATTGTTTTAGCTGAGTCAGTACATCGTTAAATTCAATTATTACATTAGTCAAATTTAAGTCATGATCCGTGAAGAAACTAGGCAAGTGATCGTTGATTATTATTGAGTCCCGGACATATACACTTTTGAAGAAGTCGGCAAATAGGTGAGCTACATTTTGGGAGTCGTTGGCTCTTTTACTTTCATAAAACATATTAGAGGGTATGCTAATATCATCATTTTTCATAGACTTTGCATAATTCCAAAATTGTTTTATGTTTCCATTAATTGACATTTCTACCGTATTTATATAATTGTTGTAACAAAATTTTGACATATTTTTACAATCTTTTCTTATTTTACTGAACTCAATATAATTTGGTAGGGACCTCTCTGCTTTAAATTTTTTATGTAAAACTTTTTTTTAGCTATTAATTGAATTAATTCCTTGTTAAACCATTTTGGATGCTTTGATTCTTTGAATTTTATTAAGGGTATACAGTCTACGATAATGGCATTTATTTTATAATAAAATGATTCTGTATTATAGATCATATTGTTTTCCTTGAGAAAAGTCCAATCTACTTTGCTGAGATGGTCATTAATATCATTGTAATTGGCATTCTTGAAATTAAAACTAGAACTTGAGAGTTTAATATTTTTTTTAAGATTGTTTGGAATAATTACTGACAGTGGAGGATGATGATTATCAATGGGAAGGATAGACTCTAATGCTTTACTAACTATTATGTCCTCTTCATTTGAGAAAACAAGATCTAGGAGGCGATTATTCAAATTATGTACATTATTAAATTAGGTGAGATTCAGAAATATTGACATATCAATGATTTCTCTTTCGCATAATGTAACTGATTGGGAATCAGTACAGTTGAAATTACAATTTGGAAGGTTGTAATCTCCAAAAATTATGAATTTATGTTTTTTGTGTTTTGATTTCAAAAGTTCGATATCTTCGGAATGATTTTTATAAATAGATAAATTAGCCGACGGAGGAATGTACACGCAACCAATAATGTAATTTTGATTTTTATCGTTTACCATAATGAAAATTTGTTCGACATCACAATTTTTGGTTTTCAACACTTTTGAGGACATTTTTCTGTTGACTGCTATAAGGACGCCTCCACCTCTTGATCTGGAACTGGTGTTGATATTTCTGTCAAGCCGGTAGACCTGATGAAAGGGTAGACCAAGCTCCGCTGAGTGGATTGACGGTTCTAGCCAGGTTTCTGTAAGAGCGATGACATCGTGTGAAATAATTGGGGCGTTTATCCTAAATTCGTTCAGCTTTGTCCTTAAACCTCTGACGTTCTGGTAGTAAAATCTTCTCGAAGACGGCTTGACGAGTTTTTTGGGAGTGAATAAACTATTTTGGGTGTTGAATTTATGTATTTTATTGTTAAATTTGATTCACCATTGTTATGTCTGGATTCCAACTCCTTCCACAAGCTTGCAATTTGTTGACGTTGTATTACGGTAAGGTCGTGTTTTATTTTAATAGTATTATTATCCAGAGGTATAGTTTTTTTCATTAGTACAAGTTTGGCTTGGTTCGGATCTGATAGTACAATCTTGATTGGGCGAGTTTTTTCAGCACTTTTTCGTCCTAACCTATACATTTGTATGTGGGTGGTGTCGACGTTGTCCACTTTCTTCAGTATACTGGTTACTTGGCTCCGATCTTCAATGATACAGTCCGATTGCATTGTTGCCGTACTTTCTGGAATGTTGAGCAATATAATATTATTGGCGCGAATTTTCCTATCCTCCATTTCTGCTATTGTTTCTGAAATTCCAGAAACGTCCGCAGTGCCACTTGATGATAGCTGACAAAACTGTGGTTTGTTTTTGTATGCGTTAAGCTCTCCTTCAAGAGTTGCCATTCTGGCAGCCATACCGGCTATCGTTCCCAGTATTTCATTGGTCTTAGGGATTATTTTTGCAATATGCTCTTTCGTGAATTTGCTGTTGGGATCCATTACCATGTTAGTAAGTATATTTACGGCGTCTTTGGCCAATTTTATGTACTCTTGCGAATCCATTGTATATTGTTATTTATTTAATTTGTTTAAAGAAAGAAAAAAAATTTTTTTTTTAGAAACAGTAGGATTCGATCTGACTTGCTTCGGATATCTAACAATACCGATTCCGTGACCGTTCTCGCCACTGAGCTGTTTGCCACTTATGACGTAGTGTGAGATAAATGCAATATCAATTATCTTTGCACAAGTTCATTTAAAAATAAGCTGATAGATATTTATTTGACAATAATCGCTGTCACTTTGCAGAGTTTATTTTACTTGAAATCACTAATGAGACCGTTTAGAGTTCACAGTTTGTAGATATTTCACTGCACTTATCTTCACGAAAAAGTTTACCGATACTTTTTTGATATTTTACGTATTATAGGCTATAAATTCCGATGATCTTTGTGGAGGGATATTTTTGCGTGTGCTCTGTGTGAAGTATGAATAACTATAACTAACTATTTTAATAAACAAACGATAAAATAAAGGTTAGGTTAGGTTAGGTTAGGTACTCTTTTTAGATAATAACGGTCAGTGGCTGAGATAGCGTCGCGTTTAGGTCCCACCCAGGCGTCGTACGTTCAATTCCTCGACTAGCTAGTCCTACATCACAACACAAACAACATTTTTCGCTTACTGTGGTGATGGTAGAAAATTATCAAATATTGTCATGTTATTCGTTACCCTGGAATAATTGTCTTTATTTAAAAAAAAATGCCTTGAATGAAAAATGATTTTAACAAATTTCACACCACACTGCCAGAATGAACTATCTCGAACTCGTATTTAAAACAAATGAGCTGCAATTGAGCAGTGACCAATTCTCACTCTCGAGAAAATATATTTTTTAGTCAACATCTTTTACAAATTTGTGCTATTTTATTTATTTGTGTTTCAAGTGATAAATTATAGGCAATAAATTTTTTTCGATTTTCCTTGATTTTAGAATGAGTGAGTTATTGGAAGTTATTTTTCCTTTCCTTTTGTCAATATAATGAAATTTAAACTAAAAATTATTTAAAGGAGCATTTTGACGGGCTTATCTAACAAACGTTTAATTTACATAGAAAAACAAATTTATAGTTTATAATTTATAAAAATTATTAGCGAAGTAGGTTGGGTTAGATTACTTTTTTAATGCGTATTAAAAAGAATTGCAAAATTTTCCTCAAACCGTTAAAAATTAAATTCTTTAATCGGCTGTCTCCAATGGCTGTCCCTTATAATTTAAAATACTAATTATTAAATAAGCACTCATTCGTACTAGATATTTGCTAAAAAAGCTCAAAAATAAAACAAATTTCTAAAAAAATATCCTAAACATTATCCAACCTTTTCTGTCTTTAATTCAGTTGAAACTTTTAATTAGAAATCGCTTTCCCGTTAAAAACGATTATAATTTCGTATTTAATAATAATATGACATCATGCAAACTAAACGGAACGAAATATCGAAACGGTCAATCTGTCTACAAGGGTAAAAGAGATGGGTTCTGGGTCTGGGTAGGTACCTTGGCTCACTTTAATTAAAGTTTTGAAGACTTTTGGCGTGTAGAAAGCCCGTTTAGACTTCCTTTTTGCTAGATTAGCTGACAGGAAATATAAGAAAACATGCCAACTACAGTGTAGATTATTAAAAAGGCATTTATTTCTTAATAATTATTATTTTTTTAAATCGTTTATTTATAAATTGTATCGATTATAATTATGTTATGATGGCGAATGATTGCTTTTTTGTTCAGTCTATATTTTTGGTTTTTGTTTGTCATTTTTAGATGAAACATAACAACTGAGGAGGTGTGTACGAAATTCAAAACCAGAATGTCAACGATTAAATCTTTTTTCCTCGGGAACGAATAAATCCAGCCTAATAAACTATGCAAATTAGATTTGTCACACGAAATTTAAAGTTAATAAATGTTGAGATTTTTTGAAGAGACAACAATTTTGAAGTCATTTGAGACAATTGTTTCTTGTGGAAAATATTTATGAGCTGATCCAACATTTTGAAGACCCATATAAACATTATTGTAAAACTTGAAAGAGCGTTTGCAGAGGTTAACCTGCTTTATTGGACAGTGCAGAGATCAAAACTATATCCATGAAAATAAAATATTCAGGGTAGACTGCAGGAAACCAATAGGAGTGGATGATATATCTAGAGACTACCAGAATACGATTAGAGATGCAGCAACGTTGAAAATGAATCCAACAACAGACACAATTATGGAAGTCCAGATACATCAATAAATAATTTTACTCATAAATTATCGAGATATCCAGCGATATTTGCAGATGAACAATTTCGCCGGCGAGTATGAGTACCGCCGCCTGGGGAACTACTCTTATTCTTCTCCAAACGGGCCCTTTCAACTCAACGTACCTTGCACCGCATTGTGAAGGATGGATTCATACGTCTGACTAACAAATTCCTACCCACCGCTCATATCCTTCGCCTTACAAAAACTCTATTTACTTAAAAAGAACCTCTACACAGCATCCTCAAAGATGATATAAGCCTTGAGGGAAATTATTTCATTCAGGGGCCTCTTATGTTGACTTTAAAAAAAATAATAATTGAAGCATTAACACACTAATATTACGGAAGTGGATGCCAACGTATGAAGTTCTATCGTCTATATAACGTCTAACTTTTATTTATTCGGAAGAAAAATTCAATTAATCATGCTTATGTTCAACTTTCAAACTAAAGCTTCACAAAAGCTTTTTTATAGTCAATGTCTCAGGAAGCTCTATACAGAGTTTTCAATAATTTCACCACGCGCTTCTTTCGTTCGTACTTGGAGTTTAATAAATCCCTCTGACAAGGGAATAAAAAACAGCCGTGTCACGATCTTTTATATAATCTCCCTCACTTCACTGCCGCTAACCTTGACTTTTTCCTCCCTCTCCCTTCTTCCCTATACACACCTATTCCTTTTAAGCCCAGGGGCGTAATGGTAACTAAGTATCAGTCAACAAATCCAGGTATTATGAAGATAAAACTCGGGAAAGTCATTATCTAATAGTACGAGAAAGTTATCAAACCCCGAGTCTTAATAGTATATATTTACCTTTTTATAGAAAATCATCACTATTACATATTTTGTTCTCAAACAATACAAAATCAAAGGAAACATTCGTTGATGAACCGTAGATTATTTTATAGCTAAATTGTCGTAGTCAACTTCGTTCGCAATGGAAATATTTTGTTTTATTTCAGGTTTAAAAAATAAACAACAAGTCAATTAATCACTGTAACTTTTTTTAGATTAAAACACACGGAGGCTCCAAGGAAAATAAATTCTCCCAGAAAATGTCTTATATTTGGGGAGAGGGAGGAGTGATGTCGTAGGTGGGATAAAACACAGATGCTGGCAAATCGTTCCAAATGGATAAATTACGCTAGTTCTTCTAAGCATCTTTCATTAAATTACCGGTAGAATAAGGGCAGCATGCCCACCTGAACCCTGTATATGTTGCAAAACGTTATTTTTAAGATAGGGTAAACGAAATTGTAATCAAACGGACCACCCGTTTTATAAATTCAAGGGGTTTTTTCAAGTATTTTGGGGCTCCAGACCATAGGTGACTGCCAAGAGGTGGCATTAATAAAGGTTCTATCAACACGACTGATTTTTAACTGCATGAGCCATTATATGGAGTGTTTCTACCATAAAAGCTTTACAACACTCAAAAATGAATATCCCTAAAAAGAATGCCGGACCCTTAACGATTTAATATCCTGGACACGATTCGTTTCGTTTCAAATGATTTTATTTTATTTTGATTCTAATTATTTAAGTAAGCATTCTTTAGCCTCTATCCTGCTCTGCTATTCCTCTATCTTCCTGTTTCTCTTACAGAATATTAATAAGATCCGCGTTTGGTGTTCCTCTGACACAGAATTTTTGGGAGAAGTTTGTTTATAGCCTTACCTTATTCCTTGTTTCAAGAAAATTTATATTTACCGAACTCCTAATTCACTACCTACAAGACATCAAAGACCTTTAAATTTATAATGATGAAGTTATTATGGTTTAGTACACTTTTGACATATTTTAAATGGAAAGTAGAATAATGCGCAAGATAAGATTTTTTTATTATAGTATGAACTTGCAAGTAAATATGGCAAAGGAGCGAGCCCTCGAATGGTGTGCTTTCATGTTTTCGTATACTTTTGGAAACTTATTGAAAACATTTTACAAAGTGAATAGAATAACATGCTTGATACGGCAGCTTATGGTTTAGTGGGGACAATGCTTAATATCGCATAGTTCATTCAAAAAAGTTATTGGCTGTATTTCAAAAGAAGTTGACACTTCACTCTAACGTAATTAATCAATTAAAATTTTCAAATAATTATAACAGTATTCAAAAGACTTTTGTTGAAAAGTTCTGTTGTTCTACTCAAAGTAGTTTTAGTTAAATTCACTAAAAAAGGTAAAAATATTTATTTATTTATTCACACATTGAAGGCTTTTACATTTTTTTTTAACATTATATTTATTCATAAAATTCTTAACAATGTATGATATACATATTTCACTATTAATAAGATAAAATATATTATGATATGGTTATTATTTATTATTTTCAATGTTCTCCCATAATAAGCAATTGCTAGTGTGAATGGGATGAGGTATTATTTGTTTAGTTTCTTAGATTTATTTTATTTTTTTAAATTTATTTTGTTTTTTTTTTCTTTTATTTATTTAATTTTTTTTTAATTTAGTTTAGGTTTTCAGTATATATTTTTTAATTGTGTTTTGAATTCTTAATTTATGCATTGTTATTGGTAAGTCGTTCAGGAATTCACTTCTGTATACCATATGTTATTATTAAAACAAAAAACACATAATACCGACTTTTAATCGACTACTGTTACATAATGCGTTTCCACGGAATCGAACCGCGTATGGAAAGGTAATATATCTTCAAGAATACCTGGCTAGCTCAAGCAGGATTCCGTGTTTTCAGTCCGTTTGTATTAAGAGAGAACATACGCCTCCTAGAAATGGGTAGAACAAAAGGGCTTCTTTGAAATAAAACCCTATTATTGTGGTGCTGGTAAATGTCTTCATGAAGACCTATATTACAGCATTTTGAATCTACGCGTAGGAAAAGCTTAAATCTCTTTGTGGACGGTTAAAAGAATGAAAAAGTGATGTTAAATTACTGGGAAGAAAGGAGATACAGAAATTAATAGAATAAAGCAGGGAACGATACCGCAGGTAGTTTTGTAGACGTCCATGGGGCAGGCAGTAGAAAAAATGAATCGAAATATACTAGTAATTAATTGACAAACACTTTCAACACACTGTGTAGCAAAGCAAGTCTCGAATTCAAAGCGGAGAGCGTAACACCCTTTCGTTACAAGAGCTAAAAACCAAAGAGACCTGGTCTCTCTTCTGCTGGACTGAGGACCCCTTCGCTCCGCCCCCCCGATAATGGTCAACGCCTCCAAGGGGTTACCATATGAAAATATTTAAAAATACAAAGTACCCGATTTTAATAATATATTGCGGGGTTGAATATTTTAATTTTAAGAAAGTTCATTTCATAATACTTCCCCGAAAACACAACGAAAAAACTGCCGTGGGAATGAAAGTTTTTGACTCTAAATCGCTCAAAACCCCTTTGATAAAAGCTACAAAAGAAGACGTCCACATAGAGATTCAGCATTAAAAACCTACGCCCAAAAGTTACATAATATTATTTCAAAATATTATTTATATGTATACATTTTTTTTTGGTAATACGGTGCAAATAATCGTAAGAGCAACAGCAGCAAGTGATGGTATCAATCGTAAGAGCAACAGCGGCAAGTGATGGCATCGGCTCTCTCTGCAAAGGGCCACAAGCAGTAGCGTAAACTCGTTCGTCATGGCGTAAATGTCTCGATCCCCAGCGGGAACGATTCAAGGAGAAGCGTTAACATAAAAGCGAAACATAAGAAAATATTAAAAAAATGCAAATAAGCAGTGGACAATGAACGAAAAAAATCAAAATAAAAAATCGAGTTCACATAAGGAGTGAGAAACTAATATTGAATAGTAAATATATTTGCACAAGAGAGCAGTATATAGGCAGAACTTCCCATTGTATATCGTGACGCACACACATATATGTTTATATTTTATACATAAGGCGAAAAACATACTAAAATCATTAATTAGCACTAAATAATCAATATATGCTGAAAAACGCACACGAGAATCAGTATCCACCTTTTAATGGTTCGGATATGCTTCCGTATGGTCATTGCTGAAAATAAATAAAACAAAATGAACAATATACATTGAAAAACACACACGAGAATCAATATCCACCTTTTAATGGTACGGATTTGTTTCGGTGCAATCGGCTTCTACCTTTTAGTGGTTTTTTTTTTTTAATCAGCATATCTACCTTTTAATGGTCCAGATAGCTGTTTGAAGAATAGCTGAACATACGAGTAAAATCAAAATCGTCCTCCCTTAGTGACCTACATATCGCCAGAAATCTTGTAAGAATTGCTGACATAGGTATAATACGAGACGTATCTTTCAAATACTTAGTGCTGTGGACCTTATTTATTTGTGTGGAAAATCATTGCATCCATACAAAAAAACTCCCAAAATGAACAACACAAGAACAAGAAAACAAATTAATAATATTCTGTCGCAAGTCATTGCGCTTTGAAGTTTTCGTATACAATAGATTATAATGGGTTAGAATTTATTACATAATAATATATATACCGATATGGGCGCCATCTTGTTTATGGCTAACAAGCAACCCTAGGATCGAAGTCACAAATAATTATTTTATAATTTTTTCAGATTTTAAATAAAGTTGGTGAAGTTTGCACCAAATTAATAGCAAGTAGGAACTGGGTACGAATCAGACACAATGTGAATGTCGTACTGTGTGTAGAAATATTTAAAGATAGTGTCGTGTATCTAGCCGCCTCCGGTTAATTACTCCGGAGTGACTGGGATGTTGGAGTCTGTATACACTGCCTTCTAAGGGGCCCCCTCGAAGACAGTGCCGTGTATTGTGTAGATATGCATGTTCAATGAGTACTTGTACCTTATTTATCTTTCTTTGCGAATTTTTAAAATAGAATATTTTCCCATCCGGGCAGTCAACAAAACTGGCTTTCCAATATTAATCGCATTAGCCAGATTTCAAGCATATATTTCCAAGAATCCAATTGGGGTAGGTTTGCCAATTGTCGGTTTAAATTGTAGGAGAATCGGTCGGGGTAAGGATTCTGATTTCGTCTATTTCCGGAGGTGATAAAAACTCTTTTCGCGGTCGGGGTGTTTATCTTAAAGGCAACGTTGAAAGATCTCCAAAAATCAGTACCAATTGCTGCAAAATAATGTACCTACCAATTTAATGAAGCACATATAGATTTCCATAGTAAAAACAATCCTTTCTCATTTGCCTACTCTATAGTACTATGTTTGATTTTATATATTTTATAACTATATACTTTTTATATTCTTTTTTATGTTTCTATTTTACTTTAGGGAAATCAACAGTTTACAATGTGGTTCATTAATACATATGTAATTTACCTAACTGAGAAACCAATTACAGATTTCCTCAATATACTATTGTATTATGTAGCTAAAAATAGCACTTTACTTACAACAACTAAGAGATATTATGCTATTATATGCATTATGCTATTATATTATTTAAATATTATGCTATTTTATTTTTATATTCTACGGTATTCTTCCATACTTCCTTATATTACTATAGTCACTTACATTATTTTATGTTCTTAAATATTCTTTAATAATATGTTATTTTATTTTATATTCCCTCACATTATTTATGTTGTATAGAAAATCGACCACCATAACACGGGCATGTGCCTAGCATGGTGGTTGAAAAATTTCTCAATGCATGTAACTAATAATTTCATAGAATAAAGAAACTTAAAAAAAAAATTATAAATTTAGGTGATAACGACGCTATGACTAAAAAATCTATAGTGGCGGTGTGTCCACTGCAGGTGACGGGCAGAGATAATAAACCTAACAAGGTTTGTTGACTTGCATCAGCCGCGATCACCGGAGACCTATAGGGTTTCATTGGTACTCCCATATTAATAAATGATGCGTATAAATTTCCTCCTAGGCAACTAACATTTGCCCTCGAGTCTAATAATCCCTTAAAGATCACATGATCTATAGTAAACCTCGCGTAAGGACGACCGTCTACGGATTCAATGCATTCCATTTCCATAAGATGTGCCGTCTCTTCTAAGAATGTTGCATCATTTAACCACTCAATACGTCCACGGCCAGCGTCACCTTGCCGTGAAGAGGATTATTTGATTGGCTGGAAATTAGTTTTTTGAATTCGGTATTCTGGGCGGTGGTCGGGTTAAATCTATTCCCGCGGGGAGAAAACTTGACTGGGGTGACGGATGGGAGGATATGTTATTACGCTTATTTTCGTAACGGCGGCCACCGCCCGCCCTCATATGTTTATATTGTTCGCGAGTATTGCGAAAACCGCTGTCTGAGCTATTTTTCCCGGAGTCTGCCGGTAGAGCTGCAGGGCTTGATGAAGCCACGCTATTGAGGTAACTATTTCCTCCCGATCTCACCTCATGGGGCGGGCGCGATGCTTGTTTCTGGTAGCTCTCGAATATCGTGCACGCGGTTTCTAAATCTTCGATAGAGCTACTGCTATGCATGGTCAACATACTAGCGTATTGGGGGAGGGGGCCATGTTTGAGGGTTTCCACCAGCTCCTCTTCCGGCATGGGCGATTCTAACATGTGGTTTTTATGACGCGTTTCAATAAAAAAATCTCTAGCCGTCTTCCCGTGCGCTTGTTTGGATACGTAAGCTTCGAGTTTGCGTTCCCATTTAGAATTGGGCGGTTCAAATTTGCTGAGAAGCAGCTTTTTAAGATCGGACCAGGATAAACTCTCTCTCGGTAAGGAGAGAAACCATAGCAGCGCCATTCCCGTTAAAAGTTCGTTGAAACATTTAGCAACTTCCTCAGAATTAACACCCCGGGATATGGTTAACAACTCCACCCGGCTTACGAATTCTCTGACATCGGTCGTTCCGTTAAATTTAAGATTCCATGAAGCGAAATTCGTCACCTTTGTTTCCTTCAAAATATACCTAATCTCTACTGGCCGTTCCAGGACTTCCGTATCAGCGCACGGAATAAGATCAACCTTGTCGTCTGTGGGTTTTATACGCCGAACGAAAGCCTTGTTAAACTGGCGGGCTTGTTTTTGCAAAGCTGGCAAATCTTTACTCCCGACAATACCACCTTTTCTCAATGCCCTTTTTAGTTGCGGAACGCTTGAAGAATCAACGTGGACGATAATGCTAATTGGTAATTTAATTAATAATAACTAATTGGTGTATTTGGTAGAATTGCCCATCTCCTACCAACGGAGGTAAAGAGGGGCTTATACTTCAGTTTAATCCAGTCCCATCTGAATTATTTAATAGAAATATGGGGAAACACATACATTACATACCTAAATGATTTACAAACAATACAGAACAAAGTTATTAAAAAACTCTTCAATTATAACCCGGACACTCCCACAAAAAAACTGTATCAGGAAATGAAACTCTTGAAAATAAGAAAATTGTACGAATACAACATATGCCTCCTAATCTACAAAATCCAAAATGGACTTATACACACAAACACAACATTTAAACAAACGTCACAAGTACACGAACATTATACTAGGCAACATAACAAATTGTACACACATACTGTAAGAACTGAAAGTGGCAAAAGAGGCATTGGCCACGAGGGTGTACAAATATACAATCTCCTTCCAGATAAACTTAAAACTGAGAGTATAAATGTGTTTAAAAAAAAACTTTTTAATCTTAAGTTATTAGAACAATAATTAGAAAACTATTTATTTAATGTTATATATTTAAGTTAAGAAAGCGAAATGTAAATTTCTTTTAACTTAATAAATAAAAAAAAACAAAAATAAAAAAAATGCCTTCCGTTAATTAGCCGACTTAATTTCTTAAAATTACTTGTGTACTATTGAGACAAAACTAAGTAGTGAATAGATTCCAGGTACGCGCTTTCCCTTTTTAATTGTCCGCGGTTTTTCCAGTTATCATAAAAGGCTACCGGCTCAAGACGTATTTCTGGGAAGTAGTTATTTTTACCAAAACCCAATTTTGCAATATTAAAATGAACACGACCTATAAAATCTGTTACTAACGTATTTTAGGTTTTTTCCAGGTATCATAAAAGGCTACCGGCCCACCTTGGACGTATTTCTGGGAAGTAATTATTTTTCCAAAACCCAATTTAGCAATATTAAAATGAGAAAGAAACCTTTAAAATCTTTTGTCTTTAAATTTTACACGAATATAACCGCACAAGTAGGTACCTGTATTATTATGCTTTGAGTTTATTCTATAACCTGACTTTATATTACTTGAATGAATCCGAAACTACGCTCCGAAAATAAACACAGAAGTGTAGGAAGGAAATTATAAATTGTTAGGAAAACACGCGAAATTTATTTTATTTTTTGAACGCAAACCGTCGCAAGATTTAAATATTTATCGAAACTCTTCTTATTTTTTTTTTTAAAGGACACTATGATTCTATGGCGATGCGTGCCAAACACGTGTGGGCTAAACGAAACGGCGCGAGCGTTTACAAAATGGTGACTGCCAACCACATGTGGGCTTTAAACACACTGATGCTATGAGTAAAAAAAATGGCGAAGAATGCAAAACACGCGTTGAATTTAAACACCAGTTCGCGAACGTTTATTAAATGGCGGTGATTACGGAACACACGTGGCTTTTAAACACACTGACGCTATGAGTAAAAAAATGGCGAAGAATGCAAAACACGCGTTGAATTTAAACACCAGTTCGCGAACGTTTATTAAATGGCGGTGATTACGGAATACACGTGGCCTTTAAACACACTGACGCTATGAGTAAAAAAAATGGCGAAGAATGCAAAACGCGCGTTGAATTTAAACACAGGGGTACCTAGATGTAGGAAAAACAATTATTTACACACATATATGCACATCACGACAACAATAAAGAGTTACAACAGGAAAGCGATTCTCTCAAATAAAGCCCCACGTTTCTGGGTTCCAGTGTTAGATAATGCGTTTCCACGGAATCGAACCGCGTATGGAAAGGTAATATATCTTCAAGAATACCTGGCTAGCTCAAGCAGGATTCCGTGTTTTCAGTCCGTTTGTATTAAGAGAGAACATACGCCTCCTAGAAATGGGTAGAACAAAAGGGCTTCTTTGAAATAAAACACTATTATTGTGGTGCTGGTAAATGTCTTCATGAAGACCTATATTACAGCATTTTGAATCTACGCGTAAGAAAAGCTTAAATCTCTTTGTGGACGGTTAAAAGAATGAAAAAGTGATGTTAAATTACTGGGAAGAAAGGAGATACAGAAATTAATAGAATAAAATAGGGAACGATACCGCAGGTAGTTTTGTAGACGTCCAGGGGGCAGGCAGTAGAAAAAATGAATTGAAATATACTAGTAATTAATTGACAAACACTTTCAACACACTGTGTAGCAAAGCAAGTCTCGAATTCAAAGCGGAGAGCGTAACACCCTCTCGTTACAAGAGCTAAAAACCAAAGAGACCTGGTCTCTCTTCTGCTGGACTGAGGACCCCTTCGCTCCGCCCCCCGATAATGGTCAACGCCCCCAAGGGGTTACAATATGAAAATATTTAAAAATACAAAGTACCTGATTTTAATAATATATTGCGGGGTTGAATGTTTTAATTTTAAGAAAGTTCATTTCATAACACTACGTATCTCATTCCTTTGTAGAAATGGTGTGTTAAGTCTTTCACTGGTGTCTCCGACTTTTTTTATCATTCAAACCACTCTCTCAACACTCCCGACACTAATAAAAACAAACTTTAAAATTTTCAGCGAAATCAGTCAAGTATTTTTTGACTCTATAGGGGACAAACGTTCATTCATTCAATTATATATTGTTATTTAGCCGTTTGAATCGTAAGTAATATAAATTAAAACTGCCACACGCTGGTTCTTGCGATCACCTCCAAAAAGCAGCATTATCCGCTATAAATGCACGCCATCGGCGTCCTCGCTGCCTGCTGCCCATTCGCCGGCTTCATTTCTCAGCGAACCTAATCATGCTGATTCATCTTCCAACTTGCTCCCGGCATGTGGCAAAATGGCAGCTTTGCCTTGCATTATCGATAGAAGACAACTATGTAAGCTTGACCTTTTTAACCCCAATTTATATGCTATCTTAAACATAGTGCCGATCTCGTAATTTAAATTCAGAGAGAGTGATCACAATTATTTAGGATTATACCATGTACCCGTGAGTTTTACCATGTACCCGTGATGTTTACCATGTCCCATACGTATAAGCTGTAATACTTTGTGTTGTCTCCTTTGTATATTATTGTAACGTAGCCCTGCCACAATATACCGTTTAAAACTATATCTTTTGTCATTACTAAACCCCTTTCTCGCTCTGAATCAAGTAGTAGAAGATGACAGCTGACCTCCCGGCTTGAGTGAATGAGCTAGTCCGAGGTGATGTCGGCCGACTGATCCTCAAATTCTGCATCTCTTATTATATTACACACTACTAATAATGTTTACTGCTACCCATAGTGAATTGCACGGACACTGGGGGCTGTAGTATTGCACAGGCGCCCTTACACGGGGGCCCAACGGCACATCTCTTATTATATAGCATTGGCGTCTAACGTCAGATAACTTATTATAAAGCAATATATAGATTATCAAAATTATCTTGAATTATATTGCAACTGGGTACGATCCCCAGTTTGGGCCGTTACCTATAATATTTATTTTCTTTGTCTGGATCTGTTTAATTTTTTATGTAGATTTATGAATATTATTTACTTCTTAAAAAATAAAATACTAATTATCACCTAAATAGAGTACCTCGGGACCCTCGGAGGTGTCATTTCGTTTATCTAGGAGATTAAAAATTTTTGGTGACATCCTTGTCTCATCAAACGTTTCTTCATTTTCAATTTCGAAGAAGTCTAACCACTTCCTGTCCTGAAGATATCCATTTCAACAAGGGGAGACTGTCAAAACGTGACCGAACAGCGATTCTTATCAAAATTAAAATATAAACTTATTTTTTTAATTTAATCTTTCCTTTGACAATTTTCTAATCGGAGGTAATATGAAATCAAAGGACCCGAAACCTTTATTTAATTTCCTTTTCAGATTGCACCAAACGATCGTTTGACATTTTTCCTGGATAAAAGCTTTAAGCTTGTCCGAAAAGAAAATTAAAATTTTCTACAGAATTTAATGAGCACAATAATAAATTGATTGTTATTTACGGAAGCAATTTTTTTTTTAAGTACAAAAATATTTTTACTGGGGCTAATTAATTGAACAGATTTACTGGTTCCCTGGAAATTCCATTATATGGGATAGATTTTAGTAGTGCATAATTAGGAGCTAAAACGTTTATGAAGCGGTGGTTCGAAGGCAGATAATAGACAGGACCATACTTACCTCCTGGGTGAATATGGTTCTGTATATTATCTTTCTGTAGGAAATGTATATAAATAATAAAATATGTTTATTTTAATGCAGTATCACGTTCATTGATCAAATGCATTGTACATGTAGTTTTGTATTATTGATCTACGAACTGGTGGATGCAATAAGTTGACAATAAGTTGATAATAGTTTGACTGCCTGTAGTTAGTTTTAAGAAAGATCATTGTAGGTAGACAAATACTATATATTTGTACAGCGTCCTTGAGGAGATTTTGCACAAAAACGGCGCTACAAAAGTCATCCAAATAATATTATTTACTATTATTTTTATTCGCAATACATGGCTACTCAAAGGCAGTCATTCAAAAATAATATATAAAGACATCATTTTCGAGAATCTTTACAATTCAGATAACGATAATCACCTATTTTTGTTTCTGCCAATTTGTGGTAGAATTCCATTATAATAATAAAAGGTTTTTTCCACAGTGTTTTATTTTTGACCGCAACCGGTTTCAGCCTGTTAAGGCCATCGTCAGACTGGTACAAACATTTCTTAATGTTTGTACTAAGAAATATAAACTAAAAAGTGTGGCGGTCTTTTTTAATGAATGGAAAGAGGAAGAGTTGTCAGAAGGAAAATGGTTTGAGGGGTGGGTAGGAATCTACGGATCAGTGTGTCCAGGAATGACGGACGTATGAATATATCCTTTCCGCTGTGGCACAGGGCGATGGGTCAAGGGACCAGTCGGAGAGGTCAAATACGCAAATCTATTAATACAATCATCACTGCCATGCCACTTGCCTGGATGGAGTCCCCCTGATGGCCCTCTGGAGATGGGAGATGGTCAAATATCCTCCATAAACGGCTGATTACACGCATTTTACACTTCTTTTCCGCATTTTTTGTTTTTTTTTGACCAGTGTCGACAAGTGGAAGATTTTTGTTATTTTCTCAACTACTACACTGGGCTCAAGTCCGTATTATGGTAGTTGTACGTGATTAAGATTATAATGTAAGAACTATTATGACACGTAACCTGACTAAAGTATCTCGGTCTTTCTCCCACTATTTTACCATTCAGTCATAATATAATAAATATTATCTTCTAAATACTCCTTTCTTCGTTCATTCGCTCCACTTTTCCAAGCCATTCCGAACATTTTTGTAATAAGGTCATAAATGTTGATCAAATCTACAACATTCAGATTAAATACTTCAAAATTGAAAGCCACCTCAAATATTTACTTTATTTTCATTCCATATTTCGCTTTCTGCTTTAAAGCCCCTTCGGTTTAACAGCAAAATGCAGACTTCTAAATACGGTCATAACGTCTCCCGTCGCCCGCGGTCCCTGCACGTTGCAACGGGGAACCAAGCGACCAAGTTATATCTAAAACCTCAATTTGAACAGCAAACTACTCGCTGGCAATTTAATAATATAATTCTGTCAACACTCTTTCCGGAAACTTGGGGCGCACCGGAAATACATCATATAAATAAATAAGGTTGTACATGGCGCGGTCCCTCATGCCCGAGGTGTTTGCAAATATTTATGTAGTTTGAACATGTTTTATTAAATTTTGTTTATTTTACTAGACCTTATCGACAATTGATTTCTAGTGGAGGAACGAAGATCTCAACTAGAAATCCGGAGATCGCGGATTCAAATCCCGGAATCAATTTTTTTTTTTCATGTATTGTTCTTCAGAATTCAATTAATTTAAATAATACATAGTTAATTAATAGCGGCACACTTAAAATTGAAAAATTGCTTTAAATGGCTTTAGTAGTGTTTGAAGAGCAAATCTGATGAGCAGGTGATTTCTCACATTTTTCTTCCTTATCTCCTACCCTTCCATTTACCTTCAGCCTCATAACATATCCTATTTTTATTATATTATTTTTTTTTCATGTATTGTTCTTCAGAATTCAATTAATTTAAATAATACATAGTTAATTAATAGCGGCACACTTAAAATTTAAAAATTGCTTTAAATGGCTTTAGTAGTGTTTGAAGAGCAAATCTTATGAGCAGGTGATTTCTCACCTTTTTCTTCCTTATCTCCTACCCTTCCATTTACCTTCAGCCTCATAACATATCCTAATTGTGCATGCAATAGTTTCACTCACTCCAGGGCGGAAGCAGTTTTTCTGTATTCACATAAAAAAAGGAAAACCAAGCAGAATTGATAAGACTACGAGAAACTAAAATGGTTATTGTCGACGTAATTTTTGTGAATATAAGTAGCACACCTGGCACCACTCAATGTGTCGATAATTTTATCAATGACGATTAAATAATCGTCATTGATAAAACTTGCTGATTGTTTTTTTCTATAATTACTGTATATGAATAACTGTAAAATTTTGATTTCTTCAATTTCTAATCTTTGTCTCCGTTCATTTAAAAGAAGCCAATAATTTAATATTGAATGTTTTTAAAACGGTGTTAATCAACGGTTACTGTTTATATATGCTTTTAATGAGCTGAAAGTCTCGATAAACTTTGACTGCCGATTGCGGCTATACTAGCAAAACAGACCACTCACCGTAATTTAAAAAAAAATATTAAAAGTGTTATATGATGTTTGAAATTCCAAAGAATGGTGAACTATGACATTTAGCAAAACACGTATCAAAATTCTAGTTTAACAAGACTTTAGTATGAACCATTTTGAATTACGGATAGTATAATTTTTTAACAGATTTTCCACGTAGCATTCCCAAATATGACATAACCTCCTGCGAAAGCTAAAATAAGAAAAAAAACACTATCAAACATAGCGCTTAACTGTAAATACCATGTTTCGACTTTTGGCAGTGTAGATTCTGGAGTTATACATTAGCAAGGTATGTACAGAAATAGAACGATTATACATTTACTTAATGTATTGTCGTTCTATATCTATTTTTGTATATAGATACAGTACAATTATACATCTACTCAATGAAGTTTCATCTACCTTTAATATTTGTGTATGCATGTATAGGTTGGCAGTACAATGACCATATTGATCATCTCTCTTGGCGTAAATTCAAGAAAATTTTAAAGTAAACCCTCTATATTCACTTTCAAAGTTTTTTTTTGTAATTGCAAGTTTCAATTATTTTTTAATATATTTTGTTGATTTAACAGAGCATTAAAAAATTGAATAAGGAAAAAAAACTTGAATTTTCGTTGAAAATATTGTTAAAACTATGTCTTTATTACAGGGAAAAATCATATCTCCCAAGAACTATGCGAGATTTAATAACATTTTGACTTTTAATTACTGACAACTGAGTTGTCAGAGGAGCTTAATCTTCAATATCTCAAAACTAGATTTGGCCGATAAAACCTACCACAGAGCTTCGCCTTTGTCTGAATGGATTTGTCTACAGCCTTAGGTTTAGTGAACCGCCCACATCAAAGAAAAATACATTAATTCTAAATTATCTTTTTCGTGTAACAAAAGTATGTAGGGGAGAGTGGGGTAATGGCGAACACCTAATAGAAAGTAAAAAAAAACTCGTGAACATATCGTATAGATATATTGCTAACATTAAAAAAAAGTAGTTCAATATTGAATGAAAAATAATATGCTTGCCTTTCGGAACTATCCAAAGCACACGAGGTAATGGCGAACATCAAACTTTTTCTGCAAAAAGTACAAACTAACCAAAAATAAAATCACACCACAAACTTTCATTTCACTTCACACTGCATTAATACGAGTATGTAGGTAAGTCATAGTTACGTCTGTGAAACGTGAAAGCACTAAAAAAAACAGAAATTCCACTATTTAAGAACATTGAAAGGTTAACATAATTTTAAAAGAAATTTTTTATAACATGGTTTTAACCTTTAACTACGTGCATAACATCCCTCTACGAAACGACGTAAATGAAAACTCTATGAAGACGAGCAAAGCGGCTTTGCATGGCCCGGTTGGTATTAGTATGGAGTTGTGGAGGTACTGAAAGCTTCTAGAACTCAATCGTTCGGAGTTATCATCACTGTTCCCCATAACCCCATTGTCCCCTACTGGCTTACAACTTATTGATTTTATTTCGTATTATTTCTCCATCAAGGTACCAAAAAAAAGGTTCTACTTCTAACTTTTTTTTAAGTTGCGGCTCGTGACTTTTGAGTGTGATACAGTGCTGTGTTTGAAAAATTCGACATTATTGATGTTGTTAAGTCCGGAACGAATTTTTATTCTTTTTCAAAATTTTGATTTTTTGTATGAAGCTTTTCAGGAAATTTCAGTTTGGTCGAAGCAAGGATTTCCTGAAAATCTTCATACAAAAAAAGGAATTTTCGAAAAAAATAATGTTTTCAGCTACAACAGCATCAAAATGGTATAGGCAGTCACCACGCGCGCATTTTTTAGCCACAATATTATTTTTCCCGTATGGTATCCCCAACGAAAACAGCGTTCTACTTACCTGCTGAGCGGAGTTTAGACCGCCCACTATTCACTGTTATGAACTGGTTCGGATAGCTCCTTGCGTACGCGATTCGCCTATATATCTTCTGAATTAATGTCCTATTAATAATGTTACAATAAATTTAATAAACAACGGATTCTGTGAAACATAACCATTTTTATTTCAATCAACATGACACCCCAATAGTATGCGAGAACGATGAGGTAAGCGTCGATCTCTGCATCCTATTGTTATATTTTACCTATGAAACTTGAGTACCATTCTCCTGTCTGGAACCCACGTTATAATATACATGTAAAAGCTTAACGACAATTCTTACGCTTTATAAATTTTAAAATGGGTAATCCAGCAATTATATTGAACTACAACACTCTGTTAAATTATATGAATATGCTCAAATTGTCAGACAGAAGAATTTTCACTGGCTTGGTATTACTATATAAAATTCTAAATGATTTAGTTGATAGTCCGGTATTGCTAGAATTGATAATCTTCTGGATTCCACAACGTAATACTAGAAGTCAGGATTTATTTCAGTGCAAAAATTCTGGGACTAACTACTATATGTATTCCTCTTTGCCCAGAATTCTAATGGAGGGAAAAATTATACCATGTCACTGGACATCTTCAATTTATCTTTAAACAAATATAAAATGTTGTTAATGAAGCAATTCAGTTATGTACAATAAATAATGTATATTTCTTAATATTCATATGTAAATGCCCCAAAAAAGGGGCGTCAATTAATTAATAAATAGTAAATAAATAAACATTCACGAGCCGCCACAAGTTGTAATCAAGGCGAAAAAAATATTTCGGAATACAAGATACTGTTAGTATGATTAAGCATAAGTATAAGTACAAGAATTAGATACAGATATGTATTTGTTGATTTTTTCTTTTCATTTTTTTTTTTTTTTAAAGAAACACAAACATTCCTGGGTTACGAATAACCTGACAATATTTGAAAATCTCCTACTACCACCACAGTAAGCTAAAAATGTTGCTTTTGTCGTGATGGAGGACTTAGCCAGCCGAGGAATTGAACACACATTATTTATTGGATCTCACTATACATAAATCATGTTTTTTCTCATAAAAATCAACCTCACTAGGACTAAGCCTGTATTGTACCTGTATGTATACCAACCAATTCAATTCACATTCAATTTTATACGTTTTATCGTTAAAAAAAATTGAGAAGGGTTGGTACCTATTTTATTTTTTTATGATTGCGTCTTAAAAAAACTCATCAATATTTTTAATATAGTTATCATAAAAAAGTTTTAAAAAAAATCTATTTGTTTTTATGATATAAATAGTTAGCTACGTGATAAACGTAGATACGCATGTAAATAAATATTAAATTTATGCAAAACAAAGGATCGCTGAAGGCAGCGGTAGATAGTTTTCCTGAAAAAAATTCATTTTGTTTATGAAAAACGAAATCTATTTTTCATTTTCCTACAGCGCAGAGGAGTAACGTTATTTACTTATACACCGCCACATCGTTACCTCGAAAAGCTCAGGGGAATTTTTAACACATATTTTTTATTATTTTTGTACGTAAAAGGTTAATGTCCAGGAAATGGGTTTTTCCCTTTTGTGAAAATAAATATGATAATTCCCCAAACGAAGTTCTTTTCATAGTAAAAATGACTTGAGAATCATCCATATCTGTAATAAATTTCATCAGACGCCCTCGATGGTCGAGGAGTAAGGCTCTCGACTAGCAAGCTGGAGGTTGCGGGTTCAAATCCCGGCATGCGCAAGTAAATTTAATTTGAATAGTTTGTCTTATTTAACAAATTACTCATTTAAAAATAATATGTAGTATATTTTGGTCACGTTAAAGAGTGGCCCACTCTAAGTTTTGCCCGGGTGTAAGACCACCATTCAGAATTGTAACGCTGCTTACCGTATTTGGTGACCAGATCTAAATAGCCAGGTACTTCCCCACCTTTCTTTTCCATTTCTTTCTCCTCCCCACTACCTATAGCCTCACAACATACTTCAATTGGGGACGCCATAGTATCATAGGCGGTTGGAAGAAGATGGGACTCTAGTACAGTTTCACATTAAAACTATTTAAAACGACAGATATGCATCCCATTGAGAAAAGCCACAACGTATCATAGAAATGACAATTTAAGCATTTTTCCCCTTCATCGTGGTAAGTTTTATCATCAAGTACTATCTTATTCTGAATTAAATATCTTGTGAAAGCAAAAAAAACTCAATTTTCTCATCATCTATGTTAGACGATAAGAATAATCTTTACTTTGCTTATGAAAATTAAATTGTAAACAATGTTATTGAAGTAGAAGCTAACATTAATAAATCTAAATGAAACGTGAAGCAGTACACGACACATAAAATAAAAAAAGGTAACGGTCTCAACTGGGAATCGAATCGAAGATCTCGGTCTTACCGGAATAACGCATAAACCAAATGTCGATCTCATATTTCAAATAAAGAAAAAACAATATATCTTCAACTAATTTTTCCAATAGTTTCGGCTGCTATCTTTTTTGAATGACTACGAAGTTTTACAAAAAAATATTTTTAATTTATTAGATAGTGTCTCGGATAAATTTATCGATTTTTATTTGTATGGGAGGTAAAATAATTAGGTCCCAATGGCCGAGTTGGTTGAGGCGTCGTCCCGGTAAGACAAAGATCCTATGTTCGATTCCCAGTTGAGTCCGTTACCTTTTTTTATTTTTCTGTGTCTTGTTCTGTTTCATGTTTTATTTAGATTTATAAGCAATATTTTTTTATTCAATGATATATTACATTGATGGGTAAAACCTTCAAAAGTTTATCAAAAAAATTGAATAATATATAAATCCACTTATTCGCTGTGTGAATCCGACGTGCATGATATAAAATTGAATAATATATAAATCCACTTATTCACTTTGTGAATCCGACGTGCATGATATAAAATTGAATAATATATAAATTCACTTATTCACTTTGTGAATCCGACGTGCATGATATAAAATTGAATAATATATAAATCAACTTATTCACTTTGTGAATCTGACGTGCATGATATAAAATTTATATTCATATCAAATGCTCCGTGACAAAAAAAAACATAGTCAAAACCGTTTCTTTTGTGTCATATAAAGTAGATCAGGAAAAATCCTTTTTCGAAAGAAATTTTATAATAGCTCTTCTCAAGAGGCTGTTCTCAGTTGTTGATCTTGTCTGTCTTGTCACTTATTGTGTCAAGCACATAGCTTTGGAGTGAAAGGACCTTTCAAATCCGAGACAATGACCCTAAAAGGGTTTTAGCTTTAAGGCTTCGAGGCTTGCCTATTTATATAGCATCTGAGGGCTGAAGGCTCCGGGGGCGACGGAGACAGAAGGGGGGAGGTTACGGAGCACTAGTTCGTTAAGGCCTTTGTGTACCAAGTATGCATGGACCCGGTTTGTCTGGCATTATGGAAACATGAATGCTTTATCGCCCGGTTTCCTTTATTTTACAGTGAATATTCGAAGACGATCCATAAATGGAATGCTAATGATAATAATATTAATGTTTGTGTTGAGTGCTTTATGGGGGCAATAGCTCCAGTGCTAAACCATTTATCATGTTATTATCTTCTCAGTAGATTGCGTAATATGATACGTATATTCAGGGTAATATACGACAATTATTCTGTTCCCCGAAATAATAATACTGGTGTATGTATTACGTAGGATTACTTAACTATCAACAAGGCGAATAAATTTTAGGTTATTTTCGTCAACTTCAATAAATTGCATCAACTTAACCACTATTTCCGTGAACTATAATAAATTTAATAAATCCATCGGGTTACATAAATGTTATATTTCTCAATCTCTCTCAATCCTTATTTAAATATTAAAGTTAAAACTGTCTCACCCAATATAAGTTTTAAGCGAAACTGATTTTTATTAAGCCGTTTGTAAATATTGCAAGAAATTCGTTATTATTTTTCGACATAAAGCAGTCGATGACGCCGATATCATTCAATTTGAAACAAATTACGTCATTATATTTAAGAAAAAAAAAATATTTTTTTGGTGAGTACTGCATAAGAGTCTGAATTACAGAAGTAAGCTAACAGTTCAGAGCCAGTGGGGCAGTTGCATCTCCGGGACCTGTATTGTGAGGCTAAAGGGAGTGGGGAAAGGTAAGCGATGAAAAAGAGAAAGGTTGGAATATACCTGTCTCAAAACAGATCACTAAACACGGCTATTGTAATTCCAGACAACATTCTGGATGGTGCTATTTCTGATAGTCATTCCGAGAGTATCTACACCTCGTTAGTTCCTTCACTGACATAATTTGGGAGGCGGGTTTGGGTAGAAGCCACGGGAACCATTAATTAGAAAACTAACACCTCTGCCAGAGGTCACCCCAAGTGGTTGGCTACGTTTGGTGATTTAGCAGGGGTGCCCGAGATAATCAGGTGAGGTGTGTTCAGGATGCGCCTGCCCACTAACTGCGTGGCGTGCCAGATCGGGAGAGACTGGTTGGGGGAGACCCGACCTCTCTAACGCTTTGCTCCGCAGTGGGAGGGATATTTATTTTTATTTTTTATTTGTTTATTTTTATTTTTTATTTTATTTATTTGGGAAATTTTGATATATTCATATGTCCGTCACTCCTGGACACACTGATCCTTAGATTCCTACCCAACCATCATACCCTTTACTTTCCTTTAAGACCCTCCACACAGCATCTCAAAAGTTGACATGGGCCTTGAGAAAAAATATTTTCCTCAAGGCCTCCTGTAAGGGGTAAGTGTCTAAAACAACAAAAAAATAACGCTGCAAATGAAAGTGTGTCAAGCTGTCCATATTATAATCATCATACAAAAGTCATTTTTGTTTATTTTTGCAACGAGACGATCCATGGCCTTATTTTTTATTTATATGGATGTTATTTTAACGTATAATAGTACATTATATAATATTCTATGGGGATTTGTGAAAGTCATAAATATAAACTTCCAGCGCCACCAATAGGCCATTACATCCAACTTTGATAATATTACATGTCTAAGAAGTTAGTGTGGATTTGTGACTTGTGATTTGTGATTTGAAAGGAATATCGTGATATATTTGACAGCAATACGTACCCTTTTCTCCTTGAAAACATTATTTTATTTTTTGATAACTTACTAATTATCAACGAAGCTTAAGTGGTTATACTCGTTGATAATTAAGAAAGTCATAATTATTCTACTGCAAAGCAAGTTGGTATTTACTTTTTACTGCAAAAAGTTGAGTGAGCAACTATTATTTACGCTCATATGTATTTAAATTCTTATTCTGACATCTATTTGTGTCAAATGAATATTAAATAAATTTTGTACTAAATGTTTTATTCCAATTTTTTTTTAAATTGCCGGCAACCCGGGCGCTTATTGAAATAATATTATCACATACATTATCATTGCTGTTTGTTCAACTCTATAACAAAATCCCGAAGGAAATTGCTGTGATAGAAATTATTAATAAGTTCAAAAATGAATTAAGAAAATATGTCTATCTCAATTATTAATGTTTCTTTTTTTGTGACTTTAATGAAATATTTAAAGAAAGATTATGTTTGCCAAACAATGTACATGTTTATATGTTTATAAAACTATTAGCAGACACGAAGATGTGAGCTAACTTAAGATTAATAAATAAATAAATAAATACAAACAAGTAAATAACCCGCCTCACTAGAAGATTTCTGTTCTGAGGCGGGTACAATTCATACTTAATGTTCTATTCCAAATTCATACTAAATGTTCTATTACAAATTCATAATAAATGTTCTATTTCAAATTCATCCAAAATGTTCTATTACAAATTCATATTAAATGTTCCATTCCAAATTCATACAAAATTTTCTATTACATAAATTTATTTTACAAAATAACCTTACCATAAATGTTCTGTTCATATAAAACACAATAAATCGGAAATAAATCAATAAAACGCTTAGGTTTAGATCTTAGCCTTAAATCAGTTCGTTTTTTGCAGAAGGTAGGAATCTATCAAATTTACTGAATGTAAGAGTTGTTATTTCACTTACTGTTATCCAAACATTTGTATTTCTAACGCCTATTGTCGGAGCAGTTATCGCAAATAACGAAATAACGACGTCAAGGATAACGCCACGGATAAACACGCGTCACCGAATCCCGAAAACTCGCACTTAGCATTTCCGTTATGGGCGTTAAGGCTGTTTACTAACAATATATCACTACGGCCTAGCCTTGAAACCTTTCCCGATACATATCCGAACACCTGAAAGTATTTTACATCCGCTCAATATGAAATACCCGGGCGATACCTACTGGAATTGAAATATTAAAATGCTGTTTGTCGTACTTTTCACGAGATACGAGTTAATGGTATGAAATGGGCGATAAAAGCACGCTTGGTTCGATAAAGAAGTCCAAACTGTCTGTACCTTATAATATAGGTATCGTATCATCTGCGTTATTGGCCGTATTCCGCTTGTGCACGATCTGTTATAGGGTGATATAAATAATTCATATGTCTAATGTATTAAGTAGAATCTTATCCCTCAATACATTATGAATGTGTGAGATACATGGAAATAAAATAGTAGATTGAATCAATAATAAAAAAAAAAAATAAAAAAAAATAAAAAATAAAAAAAACGTAACATCGATCCTTTTTGAATTATTATTTTTCACTAAAGCCCTTCGTACACGGAGATATTTACAAGCTAAGTGACTAGTGACGCAAGTGGCCTACCGATAAGCTACTCTTTATAGCTGGTTCTCGTGCACGGCGCTACCCGATTTATACTGAACTTAGTCATTTTTCAAGGGCAGTCGTGTAATTATTATGTCAAGTGACGCTAGCGACGAATATAATAATATTGTTTTTATTTGTAATTACAATCATAAAAAAGAACCAAATAAAAATTGTGGGAAGATAAAATAAAATAAATGTTCATTGTAGGGCATATGTCGCCGCTAAGGAACTACAAGAGAATGATTTAAACTTGACTTTTTTCCACGCCTTCTGCGCCAAATTCTTTCTAACGTATTCCGGTAAATTAAAGTTAAATAAATAAATATGTTTTTCCTCTAAATTTAACACTCAAATCATGTTCAGACGTCATTTCTGTTAAACGAGTATTAATACTATCTTCTTATTTATGTGCCGTATCAGGTCCCCCCGACGTTGGCGATCACTCTGGAAAATGTCTCTTTGTCTGGCGCTGCCCGGAATAGCTCCTCCACACTTCTAATGCCGGTCCACTCTCGTATATTTCGCAGCCAAGACATTTGTCTCCTACCAGGCCCTCTGCGACCCTCTATCTTGCCTTTCAATATTAACTGGAGCAAGTGATACTTCTCCCCTCGAAGTACATGACCAGATATGAAATTTTCCTGATTTTTATTAATCTAAGCAGTTCTCTCTCTGCTCTAGCCCGCCTGAGAATTTCTGTGTTGGTGATCATGTCGGTCCATGGGACTTTGAGTATTCTCCGGTGAAGCCACATTTCAAAAGCCTCTAACCTGTTCATGGTATTTACTTTCAAGGTCCATGTTTCACATCCATACAACAAGACCGACCACACATAACATTTTAGCATTATCTGCCTTAGTTTTAAGCTGATATTATCATTGCAGAAGAGGGATTTCATTTTAATGAACGCAGTTCTTGCTGCTTCAATTCTGCACCCAACCTCTACATCTGGGTCAAGAGTCTCCGTGAGAATACTGCCGAGGTATTTGAATCTTTCGACCTTTTCGACATTGCAACCATTTAACTGTATCACTGATTCAGAGTGATCTAGTCGTCCAAATGTCATCCATTTTGTTTTATTTACGTTGATTGTTAGGCCCCATTAATACTATATACGAATGCAACTCGCGTAGCGTGCTACAAGTACTGTCAGTAGCATTCAACTGTCAAACCAGCAGACGACGCTTTGCGTCGTGTATAAACCCTAGCAAAATAGTAAAGCGAATACTCACGAGCGACACGTATGCTACGGGCACAAAACTCGAGTCGCTTGTAAGAATCTTCATGTACGAATGATCTAAGAGTCGATTTGAACAACATTTAAACTTGTCCTATTATAATCAGCTTTTGGCAGCCTATTGCCGGCCTGTTTCCGTAATTTATGAATTTTATTTGATTTTAGTGTTTAATTTTTATATATTTTTTTTTTAAGAATTTTTTATTTAAATTTGTATTTCTTTATGGATGTACCTATTTACTGATTATTTCTTAATTTGTCTACTTATTCAATTAACTTTATTTATTTAAAAAATATATATATTTGAAAAGTATACTAAAACGTTCGTCTTTATTCTGTGCCAGCAACTACAATAATCTTATAGTTATGAACTCTTTTTGCGAAATATATTATTAATTATTTCACTCTTAAAATCATCTTAATTATGTAAAAATTATCGTTAATATACCTAACGCCATTTCATCTTAACGGTAGGTAGATAGATTAACGATTTCTCAACGCAGGCAAAACCGTGTAATGATTGGTTAAGCTGAAAAATCTTATATTCTTATTTATTTCGAAGACAAGTCCAATATAATTCGTATATCTGGGTATCGATTCTCCAATCTAGGCCACTTGCAATCGCCGTTGAAAGTACATACATTGGTCGACGGTTTTATTCTTGAGTCTCGTTGAAGGTACATACTTACATACGCCAAACGTCAAAAGTCATTCCACTCGAACAACGAGTAGGTCGAACCACTCGTTGATCGAGTGGAATGACTACGTCGAAAATTGAGGCCCAGGTACCTTCTCTTTAATCTTTTAGGCAAAAGACTTGACTTTTATTTTTAAAATTGTTAATGGTATTATAAACTAACCCGATTTACTTATCCCAATTACCTTCCAATTTTCAAATAGAACTATTTAATCGAAAAATATTTTGTAATTACAATGACAATATCAGGATTGAGTCATTTAGATATTTGCTTGTACCTAGATTATAAAATAGTAGATGTGTTCAACTGCACGGAATATAATTACAAGAAGGTTATAATAACCTACTTAAACCAACTAACTAATCATCTCGCCATGTCTCCGCAGGGGTAGGCAGAAAGGACGGACCGCCAAGCAACTCGGTCTTGGCACACACTCCTTGTCTCAATCACATCCATACATCGTCTCATTTATACTCTTCTATTCTTCTGACTTTTAACTTGGCCCGTCTCAGGCATCTGATTCACTTGATGGTGCCATGTCTTCCTCGGGCGTCCTCAACTTCTGCTACCATTCACATAACCTACCTTAATAATAATAATAATTAAGGTTTGCAAAACACTATTCTTCTGCATGAGTTCTATCTAATTTAAATAGCAAGTTTTAATTCATGATAACTGTTTCACTAAATTATTATGTACTTACATGTTTGCAAAAGCCCGCTTGAAAATCAGCAGAAGAGCCAAGTCACGACACTGGACTGTAGGGTACTAATTATTCTGGCGTCTTTAGTACTTACAGTACTTCATAGGTAAACCACGTTCGAGGATTCTCGTTAATTCTAGTAGTTAATTCGAACCTTTATAAGTTCCTCTGGGGTGTACGTGCCTGGTGTTCTTACAGATGTACGGCAAGGACAGCGTCACCTTTAGCAGCCCGGACCATCCCATGAACAAACCCTGCCTGCTGAACACCTTGATTGCCTGACTAGATAGTGGATATATTTTTTGTCTCTTTTTTTTCTGACGTTCATGTGTTGTTTGTCCCCAGGGTGCACGTGTCTGGTGTTCTCACAGACGTACGGCAAGGACCGCGGCACCTTCAGCAGCCCGGACTACCCCAAGAACTACCCCCGAGGCCTGGACTGCCTACTGTACACCTTCATAGCCGGGCCTGATCAGATAGTGGAGCTCACCTTTGCTGACTTTGATGTACACAAGACGCATATGGAGTGAGTAAATATACATAATATTCTTTGTGATATATCCGCTTTTTGTATGAAGGTGTCGTTGTGATATCGGGATGGCGTTATAATAGTCAACAGACTGTTTAACGTAATTATTATCTTTGATGATAATGAAAAGAGATCGGATGCACACTCCATATCAACAGTTGTTTTGGTTTCATGCCGTCTCTCACATAAGAATTTAGTAGCATATATACTGTGACATAGCTCCCGTGAGCACCCAGGCCATGGGCCCAGTGTAGTATCTCACATTTCACCTAATTCCTTTCAGTAACCTGATCCCCTTGATAAAGTAAAAATAGATGGCGAGTCTCCGGCTAAGATACCCAGGAACGGATTCAATTTCTATGGAACAAATTAAGCTAGAGGAAGTCAAATGCATTCAAACACAGGAGACAAACAAGGCCTCGGGGCCAGATGGAATCCCACGTCATATTACGATCAAGTTGGAAGAACAATTGTTTAATCAGTATGTTTTATCGTCATCTTCAGTATTTCTGCTTCCAATTAAGCCAGAGGAAGTCAAATGCATTCAAACACAGGAGACAAACAAGGCCTCAGGGCCAGATGGAATCCCACGTCATATTACGATCAAGTTGGAAGAACAATTGTTTAATCAGTATGTTTTATCTTCATCTTCAGTATTTCTGCTCCCACTTAACCTCAATCCTGGATCCCTCAAACTTTTAAGCTAACACCGATCCACAAATCAGAGAGTAAATTAGAGGATGTCTAGAACTAAAAACCAATAGCATCACTTCCAAATATATTTGAAACAACAATTTTGCGAAATGCTAAACTAACAAAAACCGTTTCTTTGGGATGGATTTTCACTAAAGAAGTCCACCCCTTATAATCTTTTCTAACTCTCACAAAGAGTGGCAAGAGGATTAGATGCGCAACATTAAACCGATATGATATTCACGAACTTCGCAAAGGGTTTGACCAAGTTCATCACGATGTACCGTTACGAAAATTCCAAAGATTAGGTTTCGACAAACCTCTTGTAATTTTTTTGGCCACGTATCTGAGGAATAGTAAACAGTATGTATACATCTACGGATATGAATCTAGAGAATTCTCTGCATTCTTTGGAGTACCACAGGGGTCAAGTAGCTGGGCCTCTACTATTTAAACTTTTAATTTATGATGTTCAAGAATGCAACAAATATAACACTTGCATGTTTGCCGATGATCTCAAATTACTTATGAGGGTTTGTGACGGGCACGATTGTGCCAAATTGCAAACAGTTTAGATCCATTTTAATCGTGGGCTGATGAAAATATATATTTATATATATTTTAAATGTGTCACTATGTCATATGCACGAGAAACCTAATCAAAGTTGATTAATGTATTAAAACAGATGTTTTGTCACCGGAAAAATATATCAAGGACTCGTGTTGGTCTTTGTTCCCAAACAAACATCTCAGACCATATATTGCAGTTAACATCATCATGTTACAAGTTCCCAGGCTTTGTACTAAGATCTCGCAAACAGTTTTATGATTCCGAAGCAATGATGGCAAAGTATAATTGCATTAAAAGGTCTAAAATTGAATACGCCTCAGCTGTATGGGCCCACCACCAAAAATACATGGAGAAATCAAAACAGATAAAAAACAACTTTATTTATTACCTGCAAATATGAAAATGCATGGAGAGTACCCGGGATTACAGCACGAAGACTTGCTCGAGAAACGCGTTACCAATGGCTCAAGTCGAGGAGTGGGGCCCTTGCAGTAACGGCGTATGAAATTATTAATCATTTAGCGCATACTTCCTGGAATGCTACGAGTTGTTCGTACCGAACAACAACAGCCAAGCGCGGCACCATAATTTGCAATGTATCTCACATAGCAGAACGGAGGTATTAGCTCAACATAGCACGATTCGAGGTGTGGCGCAGTCAAATAGCGTTTCCAAGACTTTTAACCCTGTAAACATTCAGTAACCCTGAAGCATTCAGCCACACATTACCCGTTGTCATATGTATGTTATGTTTTCTTGTCTTCGTTTTTAAAGAATGTGTCTAAAATTTTCTAATTTATGACACAAATGTATTGTAAATGGACATGCAGTCTGTAATGAGTAAAGAAAAAAAGTTTACCAGGGTTGTCATTGGGTTTTTGGATATGTCTCCTGGTTCCACAATGAGTCTTCCCAAGTATATGGGTCCTGTTCCCATCGGACATATGGAATAATAAACTGTAATTTTACTTATTATTATTTGTGATGAGTTTCTTAGAACATGCACTTGAACAGGCGTTGGAAACTAATGTTGATTTCACCATAATGTATTCACACTTGTATTGCAGCGTATCCTCGACAATCGATACACCCATTGGGCATATAACCATGCTCAACGGGTATCAAAATGTACCATTATTTGGCTTAAATCTGCAATTTTATAATTTTCTTGTGCCAAAAAATTTAATTCAATAAATAAATAAAATCCAACAACTTGAGTCTTGAGTCACCTCGATTACTCTCTAGTTCCATTATGACAGCCTAGCAATAAGAACATGTACATTGGTATTACATCATTATATTATGGCAGATGTCACCGATAACTTTTCTGACCGTTCAAAAAATTCTTCAAATATTATGAACCTTGTGAATTATCGTTTCTACCGTCTTAATAAATCGAATTTCAAAAGCCTGCCATCATTTCCATTTCCAGACATTAGAAATGCAATCTTCCTTGTACACATTATATACCAATATTTTCTTTTATAGTAGGTTGAAGAATACAGAATTTTTCTTTCCGGAAGAAGTTACAAAAATATGCAGTTTTTCCCAACTTAATTAAAAGGAGAAGTTCCCTTTCATGCTATATGCAAAGTTACACTTCCTCGTTAGTAAGATTCCGTCCGAGACGCCTTAATCCACAGGTTCCCAATCGTGATTAAGTCAAAATACAGTACCAACTCGTATATTAGTAGAATAAGGAAAAAAATGGAAATGTTTTACGAATAATCTTTGTCTACAGAAATAGTCGAATATCTACACCAATTTTTTTGTGGTTTATTAATCGCGGTCTCTGGTTAACATGTATGATAATTGTGTATATTCGTATTGTCGTATAATATAATTTGTTCTGAATTCATGTTTTAATTCAGTGAAAACAATCATGCACATAATTTATTACACATTCTAGTTACAACGCTTACCTCATACTCTGTAAATTTTAATATTTTATGTTACCAGGTTAATTCGGTAAATCCGATTATAATATATGCTACCAGATTAATTTTTTCTACTTCTCACAAAACAATGTATGTGTACTTATATTTATTATTTACATTTTCTTTATTACACAACTTAGTTTCAGAGAAAAATGAAACTTTTTTTTTTGGTTTTTGTTATGTAATTATGTACATTTCAGTAATAATATGAACTAAACATGTCAATTTGTCTGTCCTAGAACGGGAAACTTTCCTAGTTGGACAGGCAAAGCATCCAATATGTAATATGTACTTTCTTTTGATAAATAAATAAATAAATTAATAATTAAATAAATTAATAATTAAATAAATAAATAAGTAAATTGCAAAATTTCGCATTTTGCGGTAAGTATGTAATTTTTTATATTATTTATGTAACGTCTTTCATTTAACATGACTATAATGAATCTCGTGTATACTTATATGGTTCACCAGAAAAAAACAGTTAAAACATAATAGGTTGATATTCAGTTTAATTTAATAGGTATAATTAAAAGTTTCAAAGTGTTAAATAAAATAAAATCCTCCTATAAAATCTTATAGTTAAACATATTTCATTTATTTTTGGAAAAATTTACAGGAAATATAGAAATTAAATTATTATTTCGACCAAAGGCGACAGAAACATATTACGGTGACTATATCGTTGTTCTTACATAATATTAGAATAAAAAGAAGGAATGACATTATTTAAATATTACCATTTTAAATCACCATAAATGTGTCATATTGCCATTTTAAATCACTGTAAACGTGCCATATTGCCATTTCAAGGATTAATTACTAGCACGACAAAACCGTGGGACCTTAGTAATAAATTTTCTAATGCGTTTATTTAATTAACGGCGCTATGACGCTGTTCCCGTGCATTCCTCTTTAGAGATAAGAATAATTGCTCCACATCAACACATGTAGACACCGTACCATTTTTGACCAATTCATAAGGAAGCAACTGGCCCTACCAGTCTGACGACATTCGTGAAGTTGTTTTTCACTTGCAAATCCTTTCCCAAGGTATCCTCGAGAGGAAACCGGCATTTTACAGTCCATGTCACTGGCGTAAGTATCCATTACATATGCCTTATACATTATTTGAAATATTAAACTATTTAATACCCAATAATAATAATGATTGGACAGACTCAACTAGTGTTATCATCATCGAATTTTTGCCTAATTCCACTGTCAAACAGTCTGCATGCAAAATTAATTGCTGACTCATTATTATAATAATTCCCTTAGTTTGACGAGGGTAGGTCTAGCGTCGAGGCCTAAACAAATAAAAGCCCCCTCCTTTAGCTACAGAGGAATGACAAAATTGCTACGAATTGGCGACGCGCTCAGAAAACATCCCAAATATGAATGATTCGGGGAATTTACTGAGAATCGATTTGAATATTTAATTTTAATAATCCAAAGAGACACTTATAAATAATTATGCACAAAATTACAAACACCACTAAAGATATAAATCTACGAGATAATTCGTGTGCTAGATGAATTTTTCCTTGCTTTGGCTGAAAATGATTAAAACACGTTTAAACATATGTTCTTCTAGAGCCGAAAATCAATTTCATCGGTCTGTAGTACGGGAGCGGAAATTCTTATCGTCTATTTAATGTAAAAGTCATTTAAAAATTACATTTTTTTACAATACAATAGGATTGTATCGATCTTTCTACAGAATAAAGAATAACACAAGAAGTGCCTTGTGGGTTTGTTTCGTGATCCAAATATTTGTCTAATCGAGGCTTCAAATTTCAATATAAAACTATATTTACGAAATTCAAATAAGATGGAAATCTACGTAATCAGACGTAAACAAATTGATCATCTGTTTCCATTGAAAATTGTTTGGAAGGCACTTCTTGTTTTATTAATAATTATGTAGATCTATCCCTGCAGTCGATATATTAAAAAAATCTGGTTAAATTGACAATGTAAATTAGTCCTAAATGACATATCAAATAATAATTATAGCGAAAACTGTATTAAGCACGTGCAAACAAAGTTTTACATTCTCATAAATATTATATTCCTACATTATTTTGTTTAGTAAAAGACTATGTACTCGTAAATATATGGTTTAGTTTTAGGCTTAGCACGCACTGCGATTAAACGCAGTGGTTTTAGAAAACTGAAAACGCCAAACCGCGTACAAACACGCACTACGACTGGCGTTTCTACTTAATTCTATTTGAGTACCACCGTGAAAGAGAATTTAGTAAAAAGGCTAGCCGCAGTGCGTGTTTGTACGCGGTTTCTCATTTTCAGCTATTCCAAAAGCGCTGCGCTTAAACGCAGTACGTGCTAAGCCTTACATTCAATATAATTGTCGTCAGTTCTCGCTCTAATATTGGCACCTTTTTCTTATAATATGTTCTATTATAGTAAGTTATTGTTGAAATAGCACACAATAAGGACAAAATATCAGCTATGATTGTGTTTCACAAAATGAAAGAAATGGATTCCAGTCTGAACAATTTACGGTTTGTAGTTTAGGAAAGTTTCATACTGTTAATTATTTGTGACATGAGTTTTCTTTCAAATTGCCGTAGATATAGTAGCGAATAGATATTTTAATCAGTGACTAAAACTAATTATATTTATGGAATGTAATTAAGTAATAATATTCTAGAATATTTTGTAAGCCATAATTCATTTCGTCGTTCACTTTAATTAATATTTGTTAAAAGGCAATTGTGTGTACAACAATTTCCTTTCTGTGTAATTCGAATTGTAGTACATAATAAGATTCTGTACCCATCTTCCATGTGTTTCATTAGCATCTCAGTATTGATGCCATGAGCCCAATTATGCTTTGTGTAGTTCATTCCTGTAATCCACATCAAAGAAAAGCACACAGAACTTATTAATCTAACCCGTTAATGAGTTTTGTCTAATTTATTCTGCTGCTGGTAGTCGGGATTCCAAAGCTCGTATGCTTCTATATGTAAATCTAAATACTGTGTGTTCAAGATACAACTTAAAGCTCATATATCATCGCGTGGAGCTTTTGAGCAAAATTTATTACGTCTCAAAACACTAAACGCTGTATGTTTTTGGTGGGTATTTCGTGCGTAGAAAATAAGATAGAATTTCTTATTTGCTTAAAAAATGGTTGTATGAAGTGTCTATTTTACAAAATACGCTTCTTAGGTTATGAGAACTGTGGAGATAACTGCTATAGTATTTGATGTTACTCATATCGATCCAATTAAAATTCTCATTTCCTTCAACAATTTTTTTTTTATTTTCCCCGTTAACCGTATTCCTTTCCCATCTTCCAGAATTTCTTTTAATGTAAATACTTGATGTTTGAAAAGGTTAACTATCTATATTCAAAAGCTTTTTTCTTCTTAAACGACTTTAACTTGGTTTATGAACATAAAACATGAATTACTTTTAATGATAAAGTAATGTTTTGAAGACAATTTTTTTATGCACAGCACAAAGGATAACAAATTATTATAAGCAATAAATATTCGAATGAAATACCCATACAAATTGAAAAAATCTTGCGAGTAAAAATAAATGCCGACGGCATTTGAACCCGCACCCTTAGGATCAGGTGCTCTAATCCACTAAGCTTCGTAGGTTTATTCCCAGCCCGCCAAATAATTAAATATGTACTAGTATTCCATTCAACAATTATAGCTTATTACATTTTTAGGGGGGTTCAATAAATGAGTGTTTCAGGTGAATAATTATTGTTTATATTTAATAAAACATAAAATTTACTTGGAGGAAAATAAGCCAAAAGGTACATACACTTTTAAAGTAGGCCATTTCAAACATTATAGACTTTAGGTTTACCAAATAAGGCGTGGTCTAATTTTATAATGAACAGGTACACCCTAGATTTAGAAGTGTGAACTACACCAATTTGAAAGGAATCAGATGTATGACATAAGGGCAAAATTATTTATTGTGCTCAATTAATTTCGTTTTTTTTTACATTAACTCCTAAAAAGTGGCCCTGTGATAAAAATAATTTATCTCTGGGTCTACAACATCTTTGCGGATGCTGTGTGTGGGGCTTTATGGGGAAAGGAAGGAGTGAACCTGTTGTAGGGTGGTGGAAACACAGATTTCACAGCCGAGCTGTTCAACTCGGAACAAGTAGAAGAAACTAAATATGTACAAATGTCACCTGTTTATTGTTCAACCGTGGGGCGCACTTGCGATTTGCAGTAAAGCATGAGTACAGAATTAAAATAGTTTTATCAATTTCACCAGAAGTAAGAATACATTAAACACACGAACAAACACTCTTAAAGGTAAACCTATTCAGTGATCCTAAACTTATCGACAGTAATTAGTAGTTCATGTAAATCATTTACTCAATTATGATTTAATCAATAATAATTCTATTTATCATCCCTCCACTACAAATTCTCACATGTTTAACTCTGAATAATTACTAGGCAGACAGGTCTCCCTACAAAGGGCTGCTTCATAAAACCCGAGAATCCAGACGCGTTATTGCTTTGAACCATAGCACAGACAGATAGGACTTTATGAGATCTTGAAGACAAGTAGAAGGCATTAGAGTATCCATTAGCGGAGGCGTTTCCATGCAAATGTTTATTTTAATTATCTCTCACGCCAAGACATTTTCATAAAAAGCGCGGCACAGCCGGGGCTAAGTGTCACAATGACATTTTTGTTTGTGGAGATTACGAGGATTCACATTGCGTGATAATTAAATTGTATTACTTGATGTATTTTAGTAGGTATCCACACATTTGCTGAGAAAATCAGAAAATAGGTTCTAACCGAGGAAATTATTATGTACTCCTAATTAACGTTGTTAAGAAGTGAATACCTACTTAGTAATTTTCGTTAAATGTTTATTTTTTTTTAAATACGCTCTCTTTGAAAACGTTTAGAACTGACAGCCTCCGTGGTCGAGGGATAAAACTCTTGACTAGCAATTCAGAGATCGCGATTTTTTTTTTAAAGTGTATTTTATAATATTTTTGGTCTTACATATTTAGAATTTTAGAGTTGCTTACTTACTTTGAAAACATTTTGAACTTAACGACTCTTTGAATAATTATTAAAAAATGCATTTTTTTTAAATTTAAAAGATCAACAATCTAAAGGTGAAAACAAATCCGACCTTTTAGAAACACATAATTTCGTGACTTGATGCTTCAATATATACGAGTAAGTTTCGTTGCAGATATGCTAAAAAAACAATACTTTCTTATTTAATTACGTGTGTCAAAAAAGGTTTATTTTTTTTTTAATTTCCATAATTTGGTTTACTTTACGGTTTAGAGAATATACCTCATCAGAGAATATACCTCATCTGAGAATATACCTCATTAGAGAATATACCTCAAAAGTGAATACACGTCATCAAAGCATATACCTCATCAGAGAATATACTTCATCAGAGAATATACCTCATCAGAGAATATACTTCATCATAGAATATACCTCATCATTGAATATACCTCATCAGAGAATATTCTTCATCAGAAAATATACCTCATCAGAGAATATACCTCATCTGAGAATATACCACATCAGAGAATATACGTCATTTTTTTTTTTTTACAGTAATACCGCACAAGAGTCCCAACTGCTCCCGTCTGGAGCCAGTGAGACTATGGCATCCCCAATTGGGGTATGTTGTGAGGCTGAGGGTATTGGGGAGGGGAGGGAGATGGGGAAGAGGAAGGTGGGGAAGTACCTGGCTATTCAGATCTGGTCACCAAACACGGCTAAAGCCATTTCAAGCAACGTTTCAATTCTGAATGGTGGTCTTACACCAGGGCGATACTGAGAGTATCTTCCACTCTGGAACGTGCCGCAAATATACTATATATTATTTTAAATTAATTAATTGTGAAATAACACAAATTAATCAAATAAAATTTATTTGCGCACGCCGGGTTCGAACCCGCGACCTTCGGATCTGTAGTCAAAAGCGTATACCACTAGACCACGCCGGCCGTCAAATGATTAAAGTAAAGTATTTTTTTGTATTCTTATTCGTACAACTCGCATCACGAGCACTAAGCAATTATTACAAATTCACATTATTTTTAACAAAGAAGGACCTCATACCACCAAACAACATAAAATTAAATTAAAGTAAACAACAACACCACCGAAAAGCCGAACATTTTAACGCAATTCATAATTCATCGCTGCAGTTTGATTGAAAATTGCGAATGTGTCGATGTCAAACACAGCGGTATCCAAACAGTGTGAACAATTGGCCACCCTGTTTGTATGTGAATTGAGAGCTGATTGGATCAAAGCCATTGAAGCCGATTGGAAAATGAATTTTGGTCACCCGGTCGTTTGACAGATAGCTGAAAATTTCGCGGGATCATGAAAAGTGCTTTAAATTAGTTTTTTTTTTTGTTTTAACTTGTTATTTTCACGGATGGAATGTGTTGCTTTTCGAAACTTTATTCATTTCATTACGTTTGGATGCGGGGGAAATTATTTAACATGAATATTTGTAGCCATTAGAAAAGTTAGCGTAGTTTGAATTTGGACAGAGACATTCACATTTTACAAGTTCAATACAGACCTTGATTTTCTGACCTCGAGATGTCCTGAAACACACCCTGATGTCTTGACTTTTCATGTTGCAATAAAAAGAACATTGATAAAATTTGCCTTTTGTTGCCAGAATTGTAAGAATATGGGAAGTGCTTCTCACGAAATATCTTCAATGAGGACTCTCGTGATGATCTGGCTTATAAACAACACAGACCATCAGGGAATAATTAATTCCCTATGAAAAAATGGGTTGATTACAAAATTCACTCTGCAGGAGACGTAATAAATCATCCAGCCACCAAATACAAAAAAAAAAAAACAAAGAACTCACCGAATATATCACTTGCATTGAGATTGCAGCCATTCCTTAATTTCCAAATTCGGCAGCGGACGGCAATCAGCACAATAACACTTGCATTCGCACCATGAAATAGTGATCCGTCACGACCAGCTCTCAAGAGAGTAGAATTTAGAATTAAATTGAATTAACACATTTTAATTCAAAAAGTACTGACACTTTCATGTGACAAAAATATTTAAATCTTTTAGTCTTAAATCGACCAAACAGGAATAGTGGTGCCCTCTTTTGTCAAACAATATAATTCATATTATGAATCCAGCTGCTTAATGCACAGATGACTGTATTTCATTATCACTTACCTGCAGAGCAAAATCTATACAAAACTAACCAGAGATGTCTATCCTGTCCACTATTTTTAATTTTAATTTTCAAATTTTAAGTTAAATAATTTTAAGTCTACTGCTTCTCCAGACTCATTATCTTCAATTATTAATTAAATTAATCCATAATTATGACAGCATATAACGAGGTGGAAATTGCTCAGGTGAGAGAGTTGAGATGAGAAGGCAAAACTAGAGTACCTGGGTTCGAGTCCATATTACAACCGTTACCTTTTATATTCTGTGTATGTCTGTTTTAAATTTTCATTTAAAAATGTTGACATCATATTCGTCAATTATTTAATATTATGAAGAGATTTAAAAGTTTCATTTAACTATCTACATAAATAAAAATGTTAATGTTCCTTTATTCGAAATGTTAAGCATCCAAAAGTTCTTCAGTGATTGATTTGAAATTTTGACACAACGATGCATTCGAATACGCATGTGTTTTTATGTACAGGTAAAAACGTGCATTTTTTTAAAACAGCTCTATCTGTTGGACGCAAAAGCAACTCGCACTATTGTTTCTCTATCTGCACAGGCAAACTGAGCCACATCAACGCGTGGCGGGCTTACAGCTAGTAGATAGTAAAATTGAAAAGTACACCTATAATGACCCAAAGGAGTTTTCAACTTTATCAGAATTAAGTAGGTACCTACGTATTTTTGAGTTTGTATGAAATATAAAAAAATTTACATTAGGTATATGCTCAACAATAAGCAGTTTGTCGTGATTTTACACAAAAACGGCGCTATATAAATTATCCAATTATTTTTATTATTATTATTATGGAGTCATAAGGAGTAATTGTTTTGTACTATTTATCTTAATTAAATGACAACCAGCCTGATTTATAGACGCTATTAAAAGTGACATGAAAAAACTCAACATTGAAAAATTCGTCGTATATTTTTTCCTCCGTCCTTGCAGGCCAATTAATAATTAGGAAGATAAATAAATCAATTGCCGTTTTCTGGAGATTGAGAAAATTGATTTACTCAAAAAAATAACGCAATTACATAAAATTTATGGGTCAATATGATTATGGTTGATTAGGTTAATTCGCTCGTAGAACTCTAATAAATTACTCAACGAAGTAATTTATTATTGTTTGACTCGAAAAATCGTGCTGGATTATTCAATACCGTAAGATGTATTTTTCAATATTTTTATTTTTTATTTATATCATAAAATTTCATGGAAAGCCGAGACAGATATTTGGTAATTTCAATATCGATCGAGGTTGATGACCTTTTAGTGTTCTATGGTTAATAGGAAAGGCTGCGCAGCCGTTTTCATATAAAACCGAATTTGGAAATAATAATTATCAAAAAAAAAAATCTTCCCCAACCTTCTGTGATGGAATAATGAATTTTTTGGAGGTCGTTATTTTAATTTATGTAAGACAATTTAAAAAATTTAATTTATGTGTTCCGAGGAAAATCAGTAGTTTGTAAATTAAATTTAAACCCAACATATATTCAATCTATTTTCAATCCGGTTCTGCAATGGGGTACTGGGGTAATTTTTTATAGGGGTATGTTTTGATTGCATTATAGATAATCTTGAAAATCGATTTTTGGACAATTTCGAAGGGTTTATGTGATTATTGTAAGTTCAACCTCAATCATTTTATAAGCAATAATTATTAGCCTGAAACACTCATCCACATTGAAAAATCTCCTGATAAAAGATACATGACGCCAACGGGACATCTTTTCAACGGGAATTTTCAATGTGGATGAGTGTTTCAGGCTAATAATTATTGCTTATAAAATAATTGTTACCCTTTGTGCTATGCATAAAAAATCTTGTCTTAAACATTAGTTTACCAAAAAATAATAATCAACCTCAATCAATTATTTCATCGGAAAGAGGTGAATGAACTAGTGAACAAGTTTCATGGTTTTATATTAACATTTATATTTATACTGTCATATTGTTATTATATAATCCAAATGGATTGTATTATGACTCCTTAAATTACGTTCATCATGAATTTAATGTGAATAAGATAATCTGTGTTTTCAAGCTTATCGTGAATAATTAATGTTTCAATTTTTGTTGTTAATGGACATTTAATGTGATAGTTATAATCTTTTACAGCTTTGATTGATGTATAGAAAAAACCAAAAACATGAAGAGAAAAGATCTTCAGCAGGTTTTATTAATGGAAAATTTTTTTGTGGCTTTATAATTTGTGCTATCGTTTTAAACGGTAAACATCAGTGATAACAAAGCTTTTTTGGTTATTATTTTAAGACTTTTATAGGTTTTCTGAAACCTTGCCATCTCTTCAAATAATGAAAAAAATGTATGCAAAATTATTGATAATCTCATTTTGCCGAAAAATATACTTCAGACAAAAGATTTCTTTGAATATTTTGAAACCTTAGCACTGTGAAACAAATATTGCTTAAAAAAGCAAAAGCGCAAAATAAAAATTATAAGGCTTCCATTAAAAAATTCTCAAGTAAATTCACCAAAGATGTAAGTGACACAACAAAGGCGTCAGTTTCCACCCAGGCATCGCGGGTTAAGTCTTCTATTTTGACAAGTAACATTTTCCTTTTTTGGTTATGGTAGTCAAAGGTTTTCAAATATTTTTTCAGGTAACCAAGAAATAAATGCCTTTATTTAGAAAAAGAAAACTGTTCCGTTACGACGTTTCTCATTATTAGCTTTGTTATGCTCCCGCCAACCATAAAGCGGGAATTCAAACTCCACGCTTGATTTTTGTACCTGGAACGGTTTGCAGCTAGCCTTAAGAAGTGAGCAATCAATCTTCATCGACTCAAGATCGAAGAATTATTTTCCGAAGAGAAAAACTGCCTGTAAATATAATTATTCGCAGCACATGATCGCCAATTGTGTGTGCATTAGTTCATGTTTAAAAATGACTTGTGATTCATTAATTCATCAACAACACATACGAAAGAATCACCAAACCTGGTAAGTGCAGAAATCTTATAAGCGATTACTTTGTGTGTTGGCTGGGGCAGCGCAATCCCCATCGAACTACAAGTCTCCCTAAGAAAGACAACGGATAGAACGCCTTTCTCTGCCCCAATTACGGTGACGCAACCTAAAGCCTCATCGTGCAAAAACATTACCAATTTTCTTTCTTATATCATCGGTTAACTTGCTAACTGATATTTTTATTGAACAAGTATTCGTTACCATTGAAAAAATGGTGAAATTAATAGAAATTTGAATATTGAATTTTCAAATTTTCACAATTTTTTTTTTCAAATAGATTCATGAAAAAAAGGAACTATATAGAACAGTATACCCACATACAGAACATTTGATTGTTAAAAACTCATTTTGAAAAAAAATTATTTAGCCACGTTTTTTAATGTGTTTATGTGAAGCCGCACAAGAGTCGCAACTGGACATAATCGTCTGGAGCCAGTGAGACTATGGCATTCCCAATTGGATGTATTATAATTGTATGTTATGAGGCTGAAGGTAGTGGGGAGGGGAAGTAGATGGAGAAGAGGACGAAGAGGAAGTACTTGGCTGTTCAGATCTGGTCACCAAAGCCATTTCAAGCAATGTTTCAATTGTGCATGGTAGTCTTACACCAGGGCGATGCTGAGAGTATATGCTACTTCTCGCTTTTAACTGACGATAGATTACCGATCGTTTACAGATCGGTAAAAAACCTTTTTAATCAACGAGGTAAAAAGTAAATGGTTTTGATTAGTGGAAAATGATTTCTGCCTTTCCCCAAAGTGCCTTGCATATTTGTTATTAATAATTTTGATAGACGTAATTTTGCAATAATTCAGATTTGTACCTACCGAGTATTCAACCACCACTGAAATAGTAATCCGTGTTGGTACCGAACAGGAGTTGAATAATGCGATCGGGAGACGAATGGGTCCGCTTTAGGGGGGGCATTATCACATAACATTTGGATATTACCCCTATTAATCTATGGTGTTATACACCAGCGAGCTAATTGGACACTTTTACTACTTTTTGTAGGGGCTCTTGAAAAGGTTAAATGATTGCATTTAAACGTATACGGGTTGTTTTGTAGCAGCATAAATTATTATGAAATAAGCTGCTGTTTATATGGAAATTACAAATAATTAAACGAATTAGTAAAACATTTAATAAACGAAATCTCTGACTACAGGTTGCTTGTTGGAAACGTTAATGTAATATAAAATGAATCTCCTCAAAAAAAACATCGCCTTACTAATAAAAAATCATTTCACAACCGTTAAATGTTTTTTTGTTACACATTTTACAAAGGCTGTTATAATTTTTATTTCGAATTATTAATAAAAAAATAATGTTTTTAACGGGCTGCGTAAGATCTGGCAACACAGATTTTTGGCAGACTTACGTATGCGCCTGTTGCGCCATGCTCATGTATTTCATGGGAAAATGATAGCTTTTTATTAGTAATTTGTAATGTGTGATTTATAATGTTTTCGAAATTTTTGAAAATAAAAAAAGTCACTTAAAGGCAAAATTTCACCGTTATTTTCGATACCAAACAATGCCAGGAATATCTGATTGAAGTAAGTCAAGTACTTGCCTTAATATCCAGTTTACAGTTTAATCAATTGGAATAAATTTTGAAGAATGTACCTACACATAATAAATAAGAAAACGATAATCAACCCACATTAACATCAAGCTACTTTAAAATCAAGACATCCACATTCCACAGCCACAATACTCGGAATAACAATAAAATCCGCATTCCTGTAACACCCACTACGAAATATGAAATAATATTTCTTAACTATATCGCTTACACACTCTATAACTCTCTTCCAGATATGTATAAAACAGCCAGCATAATCCGAAAATTAATGCTTCAAAAGAATATTTAAAAAAAAACATAATTCTTGTCGTGTTGTACTTTTTTTTTGTTAATTTCCCTATCCTTTTCTATCCCTTGTATTTATAATCAAGCATAATCTATTTTTACCAATGTATTAGAGTGTAAGTACTTTCTTTTAAATTCCTTCTTTGGCTCTGTGCTCATGTGTAAATCCCGGTCTGTTTCCTTTTTTTGATTCTTCTGGTTTGTTCTACATAACCTCCCTCTTTCTATTTGTATACTGTTTTGTATGTGAAACTTATAATTTTGTTATCAAAATACCAATGTAAAATTGTACCTATTAACTCCCACCTATGTATTGTACGCTCATCTCGTCCTATAATTAGTTTTTTTTTTAATTCATCGGGATTCCTGTAGCAAGAAATAATATAAAATTAAAGTAATATTATTAAATTTAAACGAAACATACAAAGAACAAGAGACAAAAAATACCAAGGTTTTACCGTAACATCGTTCTCACCATTAAGTTTTTGACACCTGATTATTTTCCGTCATTTTTGTCGATCACATATCTCAATAAATTCCTGACATTACCTCAGTCAATCTCCATGCTTTTTAAATAGAAAAAAATCTAATCGAATTAGGCACCGAGTTTGCGCTGGGACATATTAATGTGGTATTTCATTATGTTTTCTTCCCCTGCACAACAATGGCGTGGTAATGAGTTAATTACAAAACATGAATGTATAAAACCGGCAAATGACAAACATGTCAATTAATTAGTAGATATTTCGCATAAAATTTGTGTTTTATTTCATATTTCACGTGTAACGTAAAACTACAAAGTGGTTTTCTATGAAAAAGCTCTGTAACCAACTTACCACCCACGCGTTACACCTAAATTAATTATGTTCGTGAACCTTTCGTGTATTTTTTTTCCGGTAGGCACTATTTCAAAAGTGGTCTGCAAACTGCCTAGTCATGCGTTCCCTTCAAAGCTAACATCAATTCTGAAAAACGGATCATAAAATGCCTGGGAGCTGTAACATATCAGCCCCTACCTCAGCCCCTTTAGCCCAGAGAGCCTCCACCCTACCCCCACCAGGCAGGCCTACGCGGCCCATAAAGCCTGATAGTCCCAAGGGGATGTTTTTATTTATGAACACCCCAAGGATTAGCAACATGCGGAAATCATGGTCTAATCAATTTTTAACGCAGAATTTTTGGAGATGAAGTGAACAAATAACGAATTCCGTAATTCTGTTTTAGAAATTTCATTCAACAGCACCATTCCTCTTGTTATTCTAAGCTATGGTAGAAATCTGTTCTGCTGCGTGGTACCTTAAACAAGTCGTTAACAAGATACTGTTAAAAATGTGACGAGATAACCATTTCCTAATAAAGTCATTAAGAATATATCTAAACACGTGTTTTACGCAGGTGGCCTTGTCTAAATAAATATAATGGAGGATATGGGAAAATATTATTATTTTGAAGAATACGTGTTTCGACTTCCACATAACATATTCGTGCTTGACAATAGTTTGTTATTAAATTTTTATAATTATTTTTTATAGACTCCTAGTCCCGTTTTAACGGTAAAACGAATAATTTAATCAGATTTTGAATTGATTCACAATATTTCATATCAGTAAGTTTTTGCTTGTGACACAATACGCTTTACGCATCATGTCTTACGCTGGCAATATGTTGAAATAGGACAAGCCACAAAAATATAGCGTGGTCTGTCACAGGCTTAAGTCATTGCATTTCAAGAGGAATGGGATATCAATAGAGTTGTGCACTAAAGAAGATAAGTTTTGGAAAATTAATTAATTTTAAGGAATCCTTTAAAATGGTAACTCGACACTTGGACCCCGATAGTTGACCCCCCGATAATTGACCCACAGATAATTGATCCCCTAGACATTTTACCTTCCGGACAGTTGGTCACAATGACAATTTTTTATATTCGCGCATACCGAAGCCCGTGATTGTTACAAATATAATAGGTAATATTATTAAAACTTCAGCCCCGATGATTGACGCTGTACAGCATAATAACCTCAAAATAATAATAATATAACTATACTTAAATATGGTGGGGCAAATTTATGCAAGTATTGTTCTCGTTCTGAATTACATACATATATGATAGTTACATCACTTTTACATTAAATCGCTTTTATGTAAAATATTACTACCTTTTTTTAAAAATATTACTGAATTGTGATTAACATTCTACTTCATTATTTTAACATTTTAGTTTATTTTTAAGTTAAGATAGGCACTGGTTAAGTTAGGTTGAACATAAATAACAGAAGAAACGTTGGGGATCAATTGTCCGAAGTATTAACTGCCAGAGGGGACTGTCTGGGGAATCAACTGTCAGGGGGATCAACTGTCCAATGAATTATATGTCAGGGTCTTAATTGACGAGCAAATAAGCGACAGAGAATCTTTTAAAATAAATAATTATCTAACCATCATCATCCGTAGGGGTGGAAAAAGAAGATGGAGTTACTGAAAATTATTTTTTTGCACGCCCTTCTTATAGGGTGTTAAGGAACGTGACATTCATTGGAAAAAAAAATTGTTCAATTTTGACATCCGGTGACATGAAAAAAAAACAATAAAATAACTCCACGGTCGAAAATGTAATTAATATTTTTAGTCTTCATAACCTCAGAAATCGCTAATTAAATAAAGTCATATACGTCTCGTAATATCCTGTATAAATTGGCACATGGTACATACTCGACTAGCAAGCCGAAGATTGCGGGTTCAATTCAAAGCGAATAATTTGTGTTATTTCGCATTTTATTAATTTAAAATAATTTATAATATATTTGCTAAACTTCCCAAAAGTATCGCCCAATTCCGGGTTACGAATAACCTGACAATATTTGAAAACCTCCTACTAATACGACAATAAGCAGAAAATGTTGCTTTTGTTGTGATGGATGAATTAGCCAGCCGAGGAATTGAACACACTACGCCTGGGTGATACCCAAGGACACGGACCGGTCAAATGTAATGCTACATATACATCCGCGAGCCGAACTACTGAACTGAACCTTATGGGAAAGAAACGTAGCAACCGCAAATGGCGCGAAACGCCGCTTGCAGTTTATTCATTCCTTTATCGTAATTCCTAGTACGGTTCGCGTTTCAGTTCGCAAATGTATACGTACCTTAATATGTATTCTTTTATTTGGATTATTTGTTTTTATTTTCGCATGTCTGTCCAATTTCCTGATAAAATATTAGCCATACAGAATATATCGAGTTCAATTGTTCTTTTCCTAATAAATATCATGACAAAATGCGACATTATCAGTATGTCAATATCAATATCAGCATTTGTATGATATTCTGAGGATTCACCCCTTAAATTTGATATGCAACGCAAACCTGTTTTTCACATCGTCATGAAATTCGAATGGAATAACGATATCCGATGTAAGGCAAGTGTAAGTGAGATTAGATAGAAAATGGGCTAAAGCCAATAGGTGTTGAGCCAGTGGTGACATTAGTTTTCCTTTTAAATCTGAATCTGTAAGGCATTTCTCATGGTCCAAACAATATATGCGCTTATTTTCTTCATATCTTCACTTATATAAATTAACGTAAATTTTCCTAATAATCCTTTTACTTAATTAATTGTCACCCCACGCGTATTTTCTTTTGTTACTTAGAGTTTATATTTATTCGTGAGCTGTAGGTACTATTTACTCCTAGCGCCTGAGATCAATGAAAACCCAATTCTGATTGATAAAGCCTTTAAGGGAGGCTTCGGAGGGTTGTTTTCCTTTATATCCTTCCTTCTAGTTAGGCAGGATACGAATATAGTTTTATCAGCCACTAAATCTTGGGGTTTATAAGAGTACCCACGCGCACGCGCAATTGAAAAGAAAAACACTGAATATTTTTTTATGATCCTTTAGTAATACTGAGTCATGAATGTTTACAGTTACCTAGTAACAAACGAGAAAATCTAACCTTATCGTTCTAACCATATCAAGCTCAACTGTGAAGGAATTAATCTTTGTTCCTCACTTTTTATATGTGAATAACACACAAGAGTCCCAACGGTCCGTAGCCCGTGGGACTATGGCATTCCTAATTGGTTTGTCAGATGAGGCTGAATGGTGTGGGAGGGGGAAGAGATAGTGTAGGGAAAGGTTGAAAAGTAGCTGGCAATAGATCTCTTCACAAAACACGGCTAAAGCCATTTTAAGCATTACTTTTGCCGGACCATACTGGGAGTATTATGTCACTCGTTATAACACCAAAAAAGTTATTAACTATGTTGTTAACTAACAATTGTTATTGATTGTTAGTTCATAAAAAGCCGCTTTCGTATTGTGAGCATAATGATCACCTCAGTGCCGCTTTAAATTATGAGTTGTTAGCACTTTCTGAAAAGACTTTTTTAAAAAGACAAGTTTAAAAATTACTTTAACTAAATTAAAGGTCATTGCAAAAGTATGGACCCCGTGTACGTTAAAAGCTATGTCCCCAAAAATCGTAAGCAGCATTTGTAAGAGAGGGTTTAACCAGTCTGTTACAGGCAACGTTGGCCGACCCAAAAACGAGTTTCCTCTGAGTAAGATTGTGCCTCACGCAGAAATAACTATTGCGTGAAGCATAATAAAAACAATTTTCAATGTAATTTTACCACATCGCTAAAAAAATTGAATTAATCACAGTCACGTGTAGTAAAAGTAAAATTTTGGCAATATAAAATGAAAATGGTCAAAAATTCTTTCCTAGCTGAGAGTGCTGATTTTGGATTGGAAAAAAACTTACTAAATACTTACTTACTTAAATATTGCTAATTTATTAAAAATCTGATCAAATTATTCGTATTCCTGTCAAAAACAAGCCTTTAACGAAAGAATTGATAGATTTCCTAACAAACCATCAGTAAAACATGAATGTGTTATGTGGATGTCAGAACACATGTTAATAAAAATTCTAATATTTTCGCATTTCATTATTATCAGGATAAGCGCAGCTACATGAACACATTTTCCGATATATTCTGAATGTACTAATATTTAATTAGAAAATTTTTGGCCATCACGTTTTTAATAGGATTTTAATAAATCAGCAACACTCATTTTCTCCGTGCATGCTGTCACTTATGTCATAAATCAGCGTGGAACCCCAATATTCGATATTATCCATATTTACTTTATATTGTGTATTTTCGATATTTTGTTAATTTTATATTTATTTTTAAATTATAAACCATAATTTTAAAGCTGCACATATCGATAGAAGAATTATTAATCTAGTGATTTTATCGTAATATACTATTTTTGCATAAATAAATACATTTTTAGAGTCGTAAATGTGGCGTCTTCTGGCGAAAATAAAAAGTTTTATATTAAAAAAATCATTATTTTATCTTAAATGAATATACATTAAATAATATTAAATTCCACTTGACTTCTAATAATTAAATAAAAATATTTGATTAGAAAACTGCCTGCCATTACGTTTTTAATATGATTTTATAATAATTGTCCCCTTTGCATAAAGTTCACTCTACACAATATAGAACGAGTTCAGCACACATTTCTTAGATACCTACATTTTTAGCCCGAAATTCCAAATAAATACAATTTAATTAACAGCACTGTCATTATCGCCACTAATAAACTCCATTTACCGACTAGGAACACAAGACAAAATGTAACATTCTTCTGCAATACGTACACAACCAATTTTCAGATACATTCACTAACCAATAGGATTCATGATCTAGGAAACAAGTTTGGGGTAGTATCTATTGATAAATTTTATGAGACTATTTATAGAATTAAGCGTAATATATACGTGCACTTTGTTAAATCCTACAAATTATAGTAGCGTTGGTAATGTAGTTTTAGTGTTTGGTTACGAGTTTCAATTTAATGATATGTTACTGTTACATGTTTTACTAATATTGTTTCATATTTAGGTTATCAGGTTTATGTTATTTCGTGCTTTAAAAACTTTGTATATAATTTTTGAAAGCTCACTACGAGTACGTATATTCTGTTAAGAAATAAAAATCAAATAAAATAAAATAAGTGTAATTTATTTCATATGTGAACCACATCACAACCAATCCTATTTAACTGGGTAACGCCGGTCGCTTCTAAGAAATACCCCTCAAAGCTGGGCTCCGAGAAGTGGTGAGAATTAACCCGTCCCGCTTGTTGATGGTAATCAGGTGCTAATAAATTACAATCGCCGCTGTAATAAGGCGAGTCTGATGGGTTTTAATCCCCTTTGGTACTCGAGGCTTAAGTTCAAAGAAATGGGTGGGCAGCATGCAGGAAAGGCTTGGATAACTCAGATTTGTACGGATGACAGAGTTTTCATGCCTTTATATCCTTAAGGAAGGAATCTGGGGAAGCGTTAAAACTTCTCCTAACCTAACCTAACCTGAAAAACCTAACTGTTAAATCCTATCCTTAAAATGCTCGGTTATCGCAGTGGCCAAATTTGCAATCCCCTACGTCTTCAAAGGTCCTTTATGTCATAATAGTCCTTCTAGTTGTGCCTACATAGTTCTAACAATATCCTTAAATAAACGATAAAGAAAATCTATAGAAACCTTTGAAAGTGTTTGATCCGATGACAGCAGGTACCGTCAACTGTTTAGAAGTTAACCACGTGTAGGGAAATGAAATTTTTAGCTTAGTCTGCCGAATTTATTCGTCTTTACCGAACTGATACGTTCCGTCATGTAAATGCTTAAATAATGTTACTGTATACTTTTGATAAAAAATTGACACGAAAACAATACATAAAATGAGGTTCATGTTTTCGAATGCCATTTTTTTGTTTAAAGCCGTTTGTGCTTTTTATGGTAGAGGTAGGTAAATCAACTAATTTAATCTGTTATTAATGATGACATTACTTAATTGACAGATTTGTTAAGACAATTATTACTAAAACAAACCGTACTTTTTCACATGGTCTATCACATTCAAAAGTACTTAGGTAAGATTAAAAAAATTGCGACCTTGAAGTGAATTGCTCATAAAAACGGCGCTTTAGTATAATTCCAACATTATTATGATTATTAAATATAACTCTACATAAACCACGTGTCAGATATAAACTTTATATCGTGTTGAAATTTTACAATCTTCGATCAAATTTAATTAATATCCCTACATTTTGCGTAGTAAGAATTTTCATAAGTTGGAATTTACGCCCCTCCAATGATATTATTGATAAAGATATGAAATAATCATAAATTCGAATCCAAGTTTATTGGAGTAATATAGTAAAACTAAATCACCATGCGGAGATTTTCACCATGGAAAACAGCGTAATTTATCAAGTCCGCCAGAAAACTTAACTAATATTTAATGGCAACTAGGGGAAACTTTCTGGATTAATAATATATTTTCAGTTATAGAGAAATCACTAAGGGCGTAACAAAATTCCATCGAGTGATTTCATTCTCCGGGTCTACCCACATTTAACTAAATTATTAAATGTGGCTACTCATTGAAAAACGAATTACAATTAAGACTTCAAGAATCCAATACCTTTATTGAAGACACCTTTGATTGTATGAACTATAAACCCTGGATTATTACAGACCAAATCAGTTTACACGTACCAGACAATTTGTCTAAAATGCGACGTTGCACGGAGAAAAGATTAGTAAGGGTCACGAAATATATTAATTGGTGACTGCTCCGTTTTTGGGGACAAATTAATAGAACTAGGTGAACTGGGGACCAGTTTCAAAGTTAAAATTGTAACATTGATAAAGTAGGACACCGATAGAGCCTTGAAGAACTCGGAAAAATAAACGGATTTTATTCAATTTTTCAAATTTATAAGATATTTTTTTATTTTATTTCAAATATATATTTCATTTTTAAAATAACAATGTTTTGGCGACAAAGCTTTTATAGAAAAAAAAAATATTTGCAACAATGTTTTTCGTAAAACATGCTCCTATGTTACAACTTACAACCTACAACAAAGTTCTTGCAATAATATTGTTTTTAGAAACATCAATACGGGGGATTAGAATCATTGGGGCCTAACTAAAAAAAACTGGTCTTTTGAGTTAAGCTTGATTTCGGTAATGCCAAAATCATATTAATTAAAGATACGAAGCTCAATTTCATATACACAGCCGTGAAATACAGTTGAGCATATTAATTGGGCATACAATTGGGCATACGAGCATTCCAATTTTTATTTGCGTTTATCTCATAATTATGTTTTTGTAGATATGCCCCTGTGATCCTAAACCCCGATTATATTTTTACGACGCCACATGCGTACATAAATTTTTTTCGCTCGGTCTGTGATATAATGCTCGCCCGAACATGCTTGCCCGCGATTTATTTAGTATTTTTTCAAGAACAATGTTTTGCATTTTCAAGAAGTATTCCTAATTATATACATCAGGCACTGATGGTCTGACAAACCATGTGGAATGTAGATCAAAACGTTGAAAGTTTATAAACAAAAAAATAAAAATAAATTACATTTTATTCATGTTTCTATTGGAATATTATACCAGGAATTCAATATCACCTTCAAATTTGTGTTGAAATTTCGTCATTAATGTAAAGAAAATCGAAATTCAGACGAAAAACTTTTTTCCTGTCAATATGAAATACATCCATCAATACGTAGGCATGGGCATCTAGTCTTTGTGCACCGACCCAGATAAAAATTTGAAAATTTATAAAATAATTTTCCATTCAAGTAACGAAGTGTAATTTTTGTCAGATGATTAATTTTACTAGGGATTCGAAAGGGCCTTTTTACATTCGCTGGCCATTACAAAATTTTGGTAGAATACAATATAGTATTATTCGATCAGTGAAAGATTAGTGGACGAGTGGAGCAAAGCTTCGGTTGCTCATCAAGACTGCGGGATCAATCTTCTGCTACATATTCCTTTCATTACTTCGCTAGCAGCAATTATTATATCTGTAAATTTGTTTGCGCATTCCGTTTCCATTAAATAAAATCTGCTACATTCGCTTTATCATTCAGCAAACCTTACTTTGACTAGATTAAGTAAAGATTAGCTCTGTTGACTGTCGAGTTAAGTTTGAGTTGCAATATGCACGTTATGTGATCGTGCAAAAAAATAATTGCCCAACTTCCACAAACTAAGCATGTTCAACGCGTATGCGGGTAAAGCGATACAAAATTTTACTGGTAACAATTATTTTTAATGCTAATTTTGGCTGTGTATCTTGTCTGTAACTCCGGTTCAATGAACTCTAGCGAATTAACTTTCAAATAAAGTATCAGTTTTAAATTAATTGTAATGATTTGTTTGAACAAATTCAGAAAATAATCTGCCTATAGTCAAATATTTTAACAATATATTATTTCAGTTGTTTTTTTTTCAAAATTGGAATTGGATTGTTTTTCAAAATATCCTCCCTAAGAACACGGAGAAAAATGAGAAATACTAATTTTTTAAGAATCTGTTAAAATTGTTGGTTACGGAACGGTGTCGGACCACGTGTTCGGTACACGCGTTTCTACATCGTGTTAAGATATAATATAGAAACAATTAGAGGCGTTACTGCGTACTTATCAATAATACCTTTTCAAAACTTGTTCCACTATTAGAACGCTATAAGCGGGGCGCGTAGACCGGATTCAATAGTTTTAACTATAACTTTGGGAGAGTTGGAGGTCAGTTGGAGGAAAAAAGTTGAGCCTTTTTTTTCGCTGCATGTCTCACATAATGCATTAATGTAATATATTCGTAATTTATTAAACTAAGAAACATGTCAATTCATTCGTTAAATAATAATAATATATATCTTTATTTAAGAAAGTAAGCACATAACAACTAAAAATGCATATTATGATTTATGTGTTACATTGATTTGTAACTTTTTTTTTAAGGTTATAAAATTAACATAAAAATACAAAAAATAATATGATGAAGGTAAAAAAGAAAAAAAAGTACAGTTAGTTGTGGTTTCTCAAATACCGGCTCACTAGGCTATCCTGTGTTGAGGCAATAAAGTTAATTTTGTAAAAGGCCGGCAATTCCGTTTTTAACCGGATTACTAAGAATTTGAAGCGATAATAAATCAGCATCACTATTTTTTCTCCGTGTGTATAATGTATCGAGTGTAATTCCTATCCTTACCCTATATTCCACCTACTCTTTCCTTTACATTGTTTTAATGGAAAATAAAATTTCTATCTCCAGCCAACATTAGTATAATATTTAGAAACTTCTTTTGGATTAACTTGTTTAGTTCATGGACCTAAAAGCCCAAGACAGAACATTAGTGCAATTTTGTATTAATGGCATTGAAGCTAGATCTAGGGCGAGGGGAAATTGCCTGGCAGCCATCTTGTGTGACTAACTTTTGAATGATTTGTGAGTTAAGTGGCTCATAATGAACTATTATAATTTAATAGTTAGTAAAGTTAATTCAGTTATAACGGCTTTGGGGTATTTGATGATACAAAGAATGGAATGTCATTAAAACAATTATTTCATTTTTACATTTTTTATACGTCTTCCCTCTCACCCGCGGCTACAAATTGCTCTCAAATAGCTCCGTACAGGTCTTTTTAGGTTCATGGTTTAACGCTGTAGGTATCTTTGTATAATACATTACAAATAAAAGATGTTTGTTTCATACAAAATGTTTTTTTTTTTTTTGGAAAATACAGATTTAAAGAATGCTGCATCGATGCTGAAATTGTTTTAAAATTATTGAAACTTTCTTCTGGCAGTCTCTCTCGATAAAAGTTTAAACCTAACCAAAACAACAGGCGGTTTGTCGAACAATGTTGTGTTTTTGCAAAGCGCTTCAGGAATCCAATTAGGTTTATTCATTAAAACAGAACGTTTTTCATGTTGACTGTTTACTATTAATACTATGTTAGCTGTGTATAACATTTACTGTTCAACTGTTTATTGTGTCCACAAAACGGGAAAATATTTGTCTAGAAAGAACTTAAAGGATGTGTTACTTACATGAATATTAATCTGAAAAATGATTTTCAAGAAGGTTTCGACTTTTCAACCACACACGTCTCTACATGAAAATATGTTGTTTTTTTTACAAATGTATTCATTAGAGCATGTTGGGGATGTAACTTTATGATTTTTTGGAAAATAATTAATAGTACCCAAGATATGAGCCATCAAAATGTTGACTGCCAAAAAGCTTTTGAAATCATGGTATTATTTACTACTATTGTAATGAATCGCGTCTTATGTGACGTCAAGACACCATTGCATAAATTCAATTAAATTTACTTCAAAATCTCATAACATATTTTGTTCCGTCACGCCGATTTGCTTTTGACAGGCCGTGTGCTGACCAATAGTATGGTCAGATTTTGAACTGTACAGTTTAAAAATCACACACGTCAGCTATAATCACGGAGTGCCGTGAGCCGTACAACCGCATCGAAACGTTCATCTTGTCAAAACCAATATGTGTACTATCGCCGGCTACTTATCGGAATAATCCCTTAAACGTATTTTATCGCAATTATCGCAATCCAATTCAACATAACGAGTGCTACCGTACAACGATCACCGTTCCAGTGCTGACAGATGAATCTCGAGATGCAAATTTCCTTCGCCACCCGGTAAGCTGACTGTGAATTAATCTTACAAATTGTTTTATCGCATTCTCCTGTCATAAACCATAGGCGTTATCCATTATCTTTATCTGTGTGGAATAGCCCTTTAAAATACGGCTATCCCAACTCTTGTTCGTTCCTCGAACATCTTTATTTTTGGAAATATCGAAAACCTATTCTTGTTATAAACTACTTAAATATAGCTTAGAAAAGATGTTATGAATCTGAACGGTGGTCGTTCACCGGGGCGATACTGAGATAACCTACCTACCACAATAATAAACAAAAAAGATAGAAATTTTATATTACTTAATATTTCTTTTTTGTTTTTAATTTAAGAAATACATGTGAAAGTTATTGTTAGGTTTCATTGGTAGCTATTTTCCTGGTGAAGATATATGGTATTTCAACAGTTACGTATTCAACGAAAAATAGCAAGTGTTTGTTGTTGGCAGTTGTTAATATCGAAGTTTCGGCGAAGTTTAAATTTTCGCATAGAATTTCGGAAATCTCGATATCGCCAAAGTTAACGAATAAATTATCAAGTTCCGATGCCCGCTGACTAAATTTGCAAATTAATATCACGCTCTCAAACCTAAATCTTGATTTATAGCCTTAAACGTAAACACTATCATATACCACGTCCCAAGTAGCACAGCCAAGGTACGATCAGCTTATGCATATAGAATATTTCAAATTTATTCAAAGGATTTACGCGTATGGCCCGTAAAAACATTAAGCAGACAACCAAAAGTTTATCGGTATTTGAAGGCTCGAACGTTAAATATGAAGTGAAATAAACAAGTTAAAATTTTGTTTACCTTGACTTAAAGTTTGCAGCTATGAAGGCTTTACATTTTCTATTACAAGTAATTTAATTTACTATTTAGATATCAAAGTCCATTAAGCCTAGTAAAGTTTAGTAAGTACTTAAATCAACTTTGGCATTATTAAAATATAATTTATTGCGTTTATCTTGTTACTAGTAGTTCTGTGAACAGTCTGTTGTTGACTTTGCGTCCAAAAAAGTATGTTTCCATTTTCTCTTATTAAATATATCAAAACCAAATTTTCCTCCGAAATTATAATATTTTTTATGTAGGCACTTAGATACCTATCTAATTATAAATCATAAATTTTATAAAACGTTTTTTTTTTATTTCAAATGAGGAATTATACAATTTGTTTAAATAAACGTCAAATAATCAAAAAAATTCAGATATGATTTAAGATTTTTAAGGCCAAAAGTATTTTTGTTATTTGTTTTTGGGGTGTTATGCCGTGTTGCGCTAACACAAATTACAAAAAAAAAACAGTTTTTTAAAAGAATCTGAATCATTTAAACGGTCACCATCATTATACGGATACGGAACGTGCAAATAAATGTATAGACAGGTGAAATTCAAAATGGTCTAGATAAAAGAGGACACCATTAAAGCCGAAACTGCTTGCTTGTGCAATGATCGAGAACTTGGATAGCAGAGGATTGAATTCGCAACGCCTAGGAAACCCAACGTGTTGAGCCACTCAGTTACTAGCCGGCCTAAACCAATATCATCGAACATTCGTAAAATGGGTAAATATTCGGAATCGCTGGACACGGATTATACGAAATATTTTTTTAATAAAACCTTCTGATTTACCTTAATTACTATAAAAGGAATCTGACTGCATTTGTGATATTTTTAATTTTAGCATTTTAATTTTTTATTACGTAAATCGAAAATTCACTTTCGTTGTATGGGATGACAGCTGGAATGATTTCTGTTGATGACATTTTCTCTGGTTGGTATTCCTGATACAAGTGGTTAGAATGTGAATCATTTCTGAATGCAAATTCTAGTTAGGTACTGTTTTGGCCAAACTCGAAAAATAAAATATTTTTATGTTACTTAAAAAACTTAAATTATTTATATTGAGGTATTATTATAATTATTGTTTTATTTAACCTAAACTATAGTAACCTAACCTATAATAATAAAACCTAAACTAACCTAACCTAAATCCTAACATAACCTAACCTATAATAATCCAACCTAACCTAACCTAACCTATATCCTAACCTAACCCAACACACCTAACTTAACCGATAATGATCCAACCTAACCTAACTTATAATAATCCAACCTTACCTAACCTAACCTAACTTATAATAATCCAACCTTACCTAACCTAACCTATATCCTAACAATAATCCAACCTTACCTATAATAATCGAACCTAACCTATAATAATCCAACCTAACCTAACCTAACCTAAATCCTAATAATAAACCAACCTAACCTATAATAATCCAATATTTACCGTAAAATGTCCTCATAGTGACTACTTTGTCTCTCAACCGTTAAGCACGAAGAGTTGATTCTGGAAATACTTTCAGAATGTATCACAGTCTTACATTCTTGAGAAATAACAATTGTCCATAACTACACAATAATTGATAAATAGCCTTCAATTATTTATCGAAAATAATTTAATTAGGGTGTTTAAATTTGGCTAATTATTATTAACAGGCTCCGCCTTGAAAAATCACAGGACATAATTATTGAAGGATTTATGAGGCAGAAAGTTTATGTAACAAGGAAAATAATTGCTGCAGAGTGTAGGCGCGGTCCGTCCATACATACTTTGGATTCACCGCATCCCTTGTGTTCTATATTGTAGAGTCTAGTCTTAAAGATTTGAACTTCAACATTTACGGCAAATCCGTAAATTACGACACGATGCAAAGAACGAATAAAAATACATGATATCTGAATTTTTGAATATCTTCGCATAAACGCAAAACGCACAAATACACAGGTACTTTAACACACACAACGACACGACGCACTGCCATGAAGTGAATCGCATGTTCAAATAACTATGAACCTGTACTCAGTTTCCAAAATCTGCGAAGAATTCTATTTTTGCGCGTGCTTATTCACTACTTACGCTTAGGCCAAGTTGGCATATAAAATAATATCCATCATGCAAAAATTGACTTTAAGGTTAAATGCGAAGGTTAATATATTCTTCGTGTTCATATGGCGTAAATTAACTGATTTTAATTTTTCGAAGAAAATTTCTTCTGAAATCCTATCACTTTGTGATGTAATTATTTATTATATGAAAACAAAAATAACTTTGTGTACATCACTTTATATATATATTTAACCTCCACATGTTTCATGAACAAAGTTCACCTCATCAGTAGCAAGTATATTAAAGTGATGTACACAAAGTTATTTGTGTCTTAATATAATTTTACTTGTTTATTAAAATACGCTTTTTTTTCTACAAAATTAAGATAATAATAAAATAAAAAATATTTATTTGCGCCCGTACATATGCAATGTACATGTTTAATATTAATGGATTTTTGTGTGGTTTTTAATATAAATTAATGTATCAAGATTTTGTGGAGAAAGTACCCACCAGACTAAATTGCTTACAAAGGGTATACATAAATATTCCCAATGAAGTGGTATGAGAATAGAGCTAGCTATCTTCCTCTTCGGAAAATGCAACACTTTGTAAAATGGCTTCATATTAACATCATACTCGTATGTTACAAGGAATAAAATAACAATGCAAAACAATTTCCTAAGGATCCGCGTTGTTCATAAAATCAGAATGACTCGCATATTCTTTGAAAGAGCGAAACAAAGACGAAAGCATTTAACAGCAAAGCAGCATTCCCTTTTTATAACAATTGTGAATCACTGACTGAAAAATTGCAAGCACAAATAATAATAATAGAAGTCGGATCTACTTGCGTAACTTCCATTGTCAATAATGGACAATTAAACATTACCTAACTACTGTTCCCGTAGTCATACAAAGCTCCGGGTTATACTACATTATTGCAAGTCGCTGCTTTAGTTCGTCCTTGTATTTTCCTGCAGAACTTTCGTTATTTGACTTACTAATTGGCGCTGTATCCGTGAGTTGGGTGCATACGATTTTATCAGGTGGTGAATAGGTGGTTAAATAGTATACGGTACAGTAGGATAACTTTTAAAGATAAAATATTTAGAAAGTCTCAATTGTTGTCGTAATTTTGGGTTTCTTCTCCTTTTTAAATTCATCTATTTGAATTACACTTTTGTTTTCGGTAATGAATGAATGCAGATCATGGAAGCGAAAATCTACCCACTTCATGACATGCTGAGCTGAAACTTGGCAAATAGACTCATTGTCAATGTCATTGCATTCTATCAAATTTTGGTGGTAGTCACGCGTGTACATGCGAATACATACGCATTTATCTGAAATCTGGTGACATTACAGCGGTTAATATACGAATTAAATGTCGGTCCTACCCAATCGGGATTTGGATCAGTTTTTTGCATAGTTGAAGCCAATCAAGGAAGAAGGTTTAAATCCTAAGCCAAACCAAAAAATATATTTATAAATACATTTATTATTAAAATAGATGATTTTTTAACATTGTTTTTTACGAGTCGACTTTTGACTAGTACAATTTCGTTCAAACATTTAAAAACATTACAAATTCCATTTCGACTAAAAAATTGTTATGATTTCGTAGAAAGCAATCTATCTGTGGTTTGACTTATTATTAAATTAATCAAAGTGTTTATTTCATATATATATTTGTAATTTATATATCATATATAAATTCAAAAAAATATTTATTGGACGAAAATAAAGAGTACAAAGGGTACAGCTTATAGGTAACATCCTATTTCTTCCAGCTAACCCAACAAATACACATTATATTACATAAACCAATAATTATATGTTAACAAATGTTTGTTAATAAAAAATAAAAAACAGAGGTATTTAATTTATGTAAGGTATTCATTTAAGGTGTACATTTGTTTAAGAGAAATGTTTTTAGTGATGATTTAAATTTAAGTATGTCGGTTATTTGTTTGATGCTACGTGGAAGGTTGTTATATACATTAATGCCCATGTAGTGTGGTCCTTTTTGAAATATAGTTTTGTTTGTTTTTGGGATTAATAACTTTTCTGTGAACCTTGTAGCGTGTTTATGTGTTGAGTTTTTTTGTGGGAACTTTTCTGGAGATGATCGAATATATATTATTTAATTAATATCATTCCTCAAAATATTAATAAAAAACATATGAAACTGCTTACTGCGGTTTAAAGCCAATGAATTCACCTATATTTTGCCGCTCATTCCATATTTTTAGGTTTTATAAATGTGGCACATTGTGACAAGCGATCTCTCAAAACTTTTTTGCAAAATAGCAAAATATCCTCACTCCAGTGGGATAATAAGTTATTATATTATTATCATAAACTAATGATTATAAGACAAAGTTTTAATGCATGGTGCTTAGGATAACAAATTATTGGAAACAATAATTATTAGCATAAAACACCCACGCAAATTGAAAAATCTTCCAAGCCAAAAAAAAATTTAATAAGCAATAAATGTTGAATAAAAATATTAGTATATATATGTAGAATTATTTTGCGGGTCTAAACTATGCTGACGTTGCGTAGTGGTTAGCACAGCTGACTGACAGTCAGAAGGCTGCGGGTTCATTTCCCGTCGGCGACATTTATTTTTTCTCGGAAGATTTTATCAATTTGTATGGGTGTTTCAGGCTAATCATTATTGCTTTTAATATATTTTTTTTATTGTTATAGTAAATATTTAAGCATTTAATAAAAAAATATTAGTTTTTCTATCAAAATATTTTGAGAATGCGCCTATATATTTTTCAAAAGCTTCTCTTTTGTCAACGTCTTAAAGCTTTGTTTGTATTTTGTTAATATTCTGAGTTTATATTTATGTTGTGATAATGATGACGATGTTGATGAAATGTAATAAGTTATTTTATAACTATTCAATTTAATTATTTCGTATAGTGAATTTTAAATCCATTACCGATTTATTGGGATTTCAATAAGTAGGTACCTATCACGAAACGCTGTGTCCATATTTGATAATAATTGAAAATACGTTTCATATCAATTCAACTAGGTTATTTATTGCCGGCTACAACGAATGGCGCTATTTACGTTGTTTATTTTGAGTGCCAATTACATTACATATGAAATTTACCTTCCACACGATAAAATGGAAATATAGGTATCTCTTTGTTAGTAAGCAGAATCAATTGCTAACCGGGCCTTTGAATTGTGGTCATGTTGGAATTTCCATATTCAAATGTATTCAAAAATTATTAAAACTTTTATATAAAAGACTTACTTATTAGGGAGTAAAATTTTATCATCATTGTTGTTCCTAAGACACGATGGAGAGATAAACGGATAGAAAAGTTGGTTGTTGGCTTGTCTGTGTTCCCGGAGTAAGCTCAAATTATCCATATTTATAATGAAATTAATAATATCTATTTTTAAATATTTACTTTTTGTGTTTGTAAACATATCTTAATTTTTGTTTTTGGGAACGAATGATTGCAAGTCTTGGATGCAGAAATTAACCCACTTCCCGACATCTGATTGAGCTGAAACTCGACAAACAGAATCCTTGTCGATGACAATGCATTCTATAAACTTCTAGTGGTATCACTTTAGACACATACGTATTTCTCTGAAATCTGATGACATTACAACGGTTAATTTACGAATTAAATGTCAATCCTGCCCGGTCGGCTTTTGGCGAGGTTGTTAACAATACAATTGTAAGTAAAACCAAAAAAAATTATTAGAGTAAATAATTACAATGTTTATATTCCGGAATGTGGGGAGGTTTGTGCAATCTACACATCCCATAAAACATAGTATACACAATAACAGTACCATCATATTAAAATAATATTACGATAATAATACAATACTAGCAGTTAAAAACCCGTTCCGCGGGTTTTTTTCTGCTAGGCCCTGCGGGCGGCACTTAATTAGAATTCGCCCACTGTAAGTGATATTAACAACAGTTACATAATAGATAGATATCAGGTCATTCACAGAGAGAGGGTCAGTATATATAGTTAAAACACGGAACAGGAAGGAGTTAATGTATAATAACATGCTAAATTTACGCATAATAAGAATGACAGTTGTTTAAATAAATGAAATTTTACGTATTTGTGATGGATTATTTCAAATGAAACACTATTATTGACTACTATTATTGTCTACAGCTGATATTAACTGTAACCGTACCTAATATAATTAGCTCATAGGAGACTTGCAGTGCTTAAATATGTGTTACAACCGTCAATGTCTATAAGTTAAATCAATATCGTATAGTTTGTCACAATTAAATATAGTTATAACAAAGTTGACTTAAATAATAGATTATTCCATATTGATTAATTGTACCCGTGTTTATGAATAAAAGGAGGGTAATTGTGCGATGAGATTAGCAGTCGGTTTAATTAAAAGGTGTGAATTTTACTCCAACTGGTGGTAATTCTTTACCTAAAACTGTTACTGTATCTAATAAAGTTTAAAGTTAGATTATATATACACATTCATCAGGAGAGTAAAATCTATATATAAAGGTAGATTATTACAATATAGCGCCCTGAGGTGATATCTCACAAAAGCGGCGCTATGCAAATTGTCCAATTAATAAATAAATATAATGTTTACATTTTATTATGTACGTATGCATTGATATACAACGGAAATAGATAAAATAATGTTATCCGATTAAACTTTATTTTATTAAAAAACAAATAACTTTTTTTAAATCACTTTATTATATACAACCAATACATGTTTCATGAACGAAGTATACACCGAAGTCAAAAATTTAATATAGATTACAATTGGAAAAAAGAAGTGGAAGGAGGGGGGGGGGGGTAAGAGTAGGCTGGGTTTATAAGAATTAGGAATTACAATATGAAAGACCAGGTAAGTGGGAAAATATTTAAAAGATAGTTTATAAAAAAAAATCTTGCTAATTGTATCTGCTTTTATAAACATGTTCTCTTATTTTTAAAATTTCTAAATTATTTATTTGCGATGCTTTATATCCTGTGTGAAGTATTAAATACCTGAAAAAAAATAGCATGTAACCATAAAACAATATTTAAATATTACAATTTGAGGTTTTACTCATTAAAGTTATTCCGAAAAATAAATAAAACAATATATTCATAAGACAAATAACATTTAATAACGGTTATTCTAATAAATTGATAGTTGAAATACTAAATAAAAAAATTAAACACATTCTCTTCAAACGGTATTTTTACCCTATTTCTTAAGATATAAATAAACAATCAGGATTAAAGCATCGCAAATAAATAATTTTTAAATTTTAGAAATTAGAAAACATGTCAATATAAAATCAGATATAATTAATAAGCAAAAAAAAATTATAAATAATAATGAAAAATGCCATTGCAAAGTTTAAATAAACTTCCAGAAGAAATCTTCTTATGAAACGCTTAATGGTCAAGTAATTTTGCATATTTAAATATTCGCGCCAGTTATTTGGTTCGTTCTTGCACCGCCAGAGGTGCGCCCTGTCGGCCAGCTATTGCCGCGGTGCGTATCGGCCATTTTGAATGAACGCGTGCTTTTTTCGTCAAACGTCAAATGTAATCACGTAATTGTGGATAATTTTCACTGTAATGTAATTAATCCAATGAATTATGAACTTTCTAAAACATATTTTCTTCGATATTATCCAAAAATTATATGAGCAGAAACGATATTTTTGAAGAAATATCGTATTACATGTGGCGATTCTTTTTTAGTATGAAATCGTGTCTTAATTTTTAATGTCATATTTTTTTTTGTATCCAGTCGCCTGCAAACCGAAATGAACCTTACGGTTGCTTAAAATTGAGGGGCAGATTGGTATTTTTTGCCTGCAGACCCCCTTTGCAGAATTTATCAGAATCACACAAATTTAATTTGACCAATCAGAGGGCCTACATCGTCCAGACGCTGGGACAATAATACTATCAGATATATCAGGATAATATTCATGCACGTAAAAAATAATAATAATAATAATAATTGGACAATTTTTATAGCGCCGCTTTTCTGAGTTATTACCTCAGGGGCGCAATAAGATGATCTTTTATACTTCTAAAATCATGTAGAATCATTCCCCCGAAGTTAGTGCACTTTATCCCCGGACAACCTGTATATACAGGGTTTTCCAATGAGAGGTGTTATTTTGAATAGCTTTTTCGGTAGATGTTACTTTTAAGGCTGTCATTTTTTGACATTTGACAAGTAGAAACTACGCCATTAATAAAAATGGAACGATACACGCTTCAACAACGCATTGAAATAATTAAAATTCACTTGAGTGAATCAAATGCAAATCATCTTGAGTGATGAGGCCCATTTCCACCTCGGTGGCTTCGTCAACAAGCAAAATTGTCGCATCTGGGGCTCGGAAAACCCAAGAATTATTTTAGAAAAGCCTCTCTATCCTCAACGTGTGACTGTTTGATGCGGTTTATGGTCCGGCGGAGTCATTGGACCTTACTTTTTCGAAAATGAGGCTGGAGCAACAGTTACGGTGAATGGATTGCGCTATCGAGAGATGATTAATGATTTTTTATGGACGGAATTGGATGGTATTGATCTGGACAACGTTTACTTTCAACATGACGGCGCTACGTGACACACAAGCAACGAAACCATTGATCTTTTACGATTGAATATCAAAATAACACCTCTTATTGGAAAAACCTGTACATTATAAAAAAACATTAAGCATTAGATTGGCAGGGCTGACGATTAATTTTCTCCAGTGTGCTAAAATAATTTTTGGACTCGGGATTCCATAATAACGATATTCCTGTAAAAAATTTGTTCTTTTCCAAATACCTTACGAACAAGAGTCCCACCTGCTACCAACCATTTGAGGCCAGTGAGACCATAGTATCCCCAATTTGGGTATATTGTGAGTTGTGAGGCGGAATGGGGGGCTTAGAATCACAGGGGCCTATTTTTATTATCCAATATTTATTTGCGTTTACCTCAAAACCGTGTTTTTGTAGATAGGCACTTGAGATCATAAAACCTTATTAGTGCGCATATTGTGTAATTTTGAATACATATATAAACATCTGTTTAGCGCGTTTGGTGGCAGCCGGACGCGTCTTAACTTAACTTAGTATTTTCAAGGGAAATAAAGCAACATCCATTTGAAATTATTTTAAAATCAATCAATCAAAATTTTAAATAAACTTATCAACCATTTATTAGAACTTTATAATATGTGATTTGAGTGCAGTGTGTTAAAAGTGAATATTTGGATATTTTGCTCAAAATATTTGACATTCGAAACGATCGTCGATCGGTAAATGCACCCCAGATGTTTTCAACTAAATTCTCGGCCTAGCAAGTGTTTACAAGCTATGCCCATGGTAATTTCTTATCCCGACCGTCGCCTTTTATTGCGGGCAGAATGCACTGCTTCAATAATCACCAGAATGGACTCGCCGAACTTCTTTGTGAGGTGTCAACGCTTTATTCGAAACATAAACATACCTCGACGGATGACGAACCTCGTTCTGGTACTGTTGGTGGACGCGGTGGACTCTCTCGCTGCAGCAGCTGGTCCAGTTTCTTTACCACCTAGAATTCTTGCTGCAGAGTCTCCATCTTCCATCTTCGTCGAACGTTACAGCGGTGCTGCCAAGGTCCGGTTTCTGTGATGGTATATAATGTGGATTGACTGATGATCATTGGTGGAAAAGTGTGTGGAAGGGTTTAGTTTTTCCTGTGGGGAAGATTTAACCCGGACATAAAGTCGGTTAAATAATAATAAAATAATAAAAGTAATTTGGATAATTTATGTAGCGCCGTTTTTGTGAAAAATATCCTCAAGGACGCTCTACAAATATATTTACTACATAATAAATATGCCTTTCAAAAAGTCGGAAAAAATAAAAACAATTTTTTGTTTTTTTAATTTTAACATTCTTTTAATATAAATTAAAACCTTCAAAATTCTGTTTAATTTCAACTTCCCAGCCACAAGCCTTAACCTATTGTGACTCTCGGAGAAATGAAAAAATGTTGAAAATTGATAATACACATACAAACCAAAAATAATACCTGAGTTATGGCACAAAGTGAAGATTTTATTGACGATAATTTGCTTCGGAAATAAGAAATAAATGTACTTAAGAATAAATAGAAGACTCTTAGCAAAAATTCCGAACAAAAGTTCTCTTATAATTCAAATAAATAAAACAAAAATGAACATTAAAGATATTGAAATTCTTTGAACAAGCGATCTATTGGATAATCGTGAGGTTTCTGCGGTAAAATTTCAATGATCAGGTTTTGAAGAAATTTTACAAGAATATTTTCGATATTACTCTCTAACTATTAAACTCAAATTACCGAATGGACTGAACTGCCGCATAACAGGAGTATAGAATTTTCTTTTGAAATACTTTTTTTTTGGGTTCGTAAAATGATATACCTTCCTACCGAAACGTAAAATTTTATTTTTCACTGTTTTACTTATTTGATACTTATATGATTTAAGATTTTCACGGCCAAAAGTATTTTTGTTATTTGTTTTTGGGGTGTTATGCAGTGTTGCGCTAACTCCTTCTTTAGCCAACGTTATTTTAATAACACATCTACCCTAATGATGGACACTGCAATGCTGTCCGAAACGTTGGCTAAAGAAGGAGTTAGCGCAACACGGCATAACACCCCAAAAACAAATAGCAAAAATATTTGATACTTCCTTTATGGATTATTTTTATTAATTTTTTTATTATTTATTTATTACGTTATTTTTTTCTTTCAGAAGCAATTTATTCCCTTGCAACCGTTTCTTTTCTGCGAACAATTTTACTCTTAGGTACTTTATGGGCATCTTCGGATTGGTTCATATTAAAATTGCTATAAGGATTTTCATGTAGGTGAGTAACGAATTTTTAGTATTTTCTACGGCAACCACAAAATCACTCATAGTACCATAAAATAAAGGTAAAAATATCAATTTCAGTGCTGTCATATTCCGTTGAAAATATTTACGTAAAACATACATTGGATGTGTACAAATGGCAACAAACACCGTACCGTTTTGCGGCCGGTAATATGAATATCGGTGATTTCTCCAGCGAGTATCCTCCACTTCCGGTCGATGAATCCTCTGCGAGAGGCTCCGTGAAAGCTGCTCCCCGCCCTTGCCTTGCCCCGCCTCTTGCCCCCGCCCTACCGGATCCTGCCGGCCCGTCCCCGGATGCGGTATTTTGCCACCGGAGCGGAAAAGTGACGGTAAAAGGCTGGATTTTTTACGGCAGGCAATATCCTCGCATCGACGATCCTTTATTTCATATGTGGATATTTTCTTTATTTCCCTGGATTTTTCATGTTACCTTTTTTCCTTTGATGCCTTCTCCAACCTTCCTGCTAGTTTATATTGCACGCTCCGGCATTGGGCGGTTCGATATTTCTTGCCTATAAACATAATGCGAGATATCACAAATAACATCACTTTCATTTTTCCTTGATAATTTAAGACTATTCCCTTTTTTACCTGACGCGATCCGCCTTGCTTATTAAGAATTTTTAAATTTTTTTCGTAATTATTAGTAACTGTGTATTTATGAATTTACAAAGCGTGAGAATATGAGCAATGATCAGCTATGGACATTTTGAACAGTCTCTATGTTTGCTTGGTAATGAAGGGAATCATAGTAATCTTAGAAATCAAGAGAACATAATAACTTCTACAATCGTGCCATACGAGAAGATTTATAAATTAAAATCTGTGTAGTCAAAATAAGATCTGTGAAAATAAAAGTCATCAAAACCTGCCTTACGGAATCCATTCATGTCTCTCAAAGTTGCATCGGTGAAAGTTCATTGCCAATATTTCCACTTCAAAATGATATTCGGGCCTCGAATTAAGAATATTGGCCAACATGTGTTTTTTTATCATTTGATTTTTCATCACTCTTAAATGAAAAAAAAAATGATAAGATTGGACCATTTTCTCGGGAGATCAACTCGAAACTAAAATCGATTCTACAATGAAAACGTTGTCATTATTTTTTAAAAATTCTTTAGTTGTTCTAGTTTAATGAGCGACAACACGCAGACGAAAGTAAATACAATAAAACTCACTCAGAATCCCCTTACACTTTTTCCTTGAATAGACAACGCCACAAACAAAAGAATTAAATAAGCAAAACTTTAAGAAATACACACCGAAGAAAACGTCAAGTCTGATATTTTATCCTACTTGTTACTCGGGAGCTATCTACGTTTGTTGCTCTAAAAGCACTTATGAGGTAAAATTCCAGACTAAAAACATACTTTGAATGATGTATTATACTCCCTTGAACTGCAGCCAAAACTTGGCCGCTTTATGAATACAGGAAAAGATAAGTCTTGAGGTAGGCTTTCAATCCCGGGAATTTTATTCAGAACCGGGATTACGGTCCTGGCACCGGGAATTTAACTGTTTAATTTTTTTTTCGATATGACTTAATACAATAAAAAAAACTCAATCAGTTTTTTTAAACATAAAATGCTAACTCAATAAAATCAAAGTGTGTTGGGTTTCATCAACTTATATTGATCTTATTTTTGTCGCTATCTTCCCACTTAACCGAAAACCATTCGAATTATACACTGGTAGATGGTATTGATATTAAATATTCTAGAATTTTCTAGATTAACCTAATGCTGCGTTTCTAGTTCAGAATTTGTAGGTCCTTTTTAAATAATATTCTACATATATGTCTCTCACAGTTCTTATTTTTTATGAGATTTTCAAAAAAGACCACATTAATAGCTCTATAAAGCTTTTCTAGTAGTTTAAGTTATTAAATATTTTCTAAAGTTTAGATTTTAATAGTGCGTTTGTGTGAAAGCACTACGAAACAATACATGATTTAGGTAATTATCTGTTATACTATTATTATTATAACTATCACTGTTGTTCTTATATTGTTTTAACACATGTATCTATGTAATTAATACTATGCAATTTTCGACATAATGCCAGTAAAAAAATGTATTCCCATGGTTCAAGAAGATTGAGGAACAAAAAAAAAAAATCCCGGGATTAAGACAAACGCAACACCAGAAAAATGTCCGGGATTCCCGGGATCTCGAGAACCGGGAAAGTTCTATCTCGGGTGGGTTGATCGTAGGTTTATTATTTAAAATAGCGCAAGTACTCATGAAGTTGAATATTCACTCCCTTCTTTCGTATATCACTAGGTGGAAAGTAAGATGTTTGATATACAACAACAACAAAAACAAATACCTTATTGCGAGAAATATGCTAACTGTTGGGAAGTAAGAGCTTCATAGATGTACGCACAGATGGCAGTGCATAGAGTTTGCGTGGAAGTCCGCAAGATAGAGCCAGTGGTCAGTTGTCGCTACGGCCAGTGCGAAGGATCTCAGAGAATGTCACTGTGGCAGATTCCAATTAGTAAGCTTCTAGTTAGGACGACTATCGAGTCACCATTATAATACGCGGTGTATTAATAAATCCCTGATTAATCTAAAAGAACCTTTTATTTATAAAACTTTTAGATTACTAGTTATAAAAACCTTCGTGCAGTGATTAATATGATTGAACTATGTACCTACTACACTATACCAATCATGATCTAAGAGGGAGCGCTGTGCACCACCCGCTACCTCTCCACCCGCTCCTTTGCTGGAGTTCCCTGTCTTGTTGGGAATCCTCTGATCTCTGATGTATGTTTCTTCCAGCTGCATGAGGGGCGACTACCTGAAGCTGTTCCCGCACGTGGAGCGGGGAGAGGTGAGCGAGTACAGCGAGGGGGCGGGCGTGTTATGTGGGGGCCGCTCCGCCACCCCCCCGGCGCTCTACTCCTCCACCCGCGCCTTCGTGTTGGAGTTCCACTCGGCCCCCGGGAGAGCTGCCAATGCCACGGGCTTCCTGGGATATTTCAGATTCATCGACAGAAGTAAGTGTGACCTTTTATAATTATACAACTACATAACTGCGAACTCATTTAAAAAAATAATTATTGAGGCTTTTTTTTGTAAATTGGCCACACTTTATTTAATCCGCTCCAAAATGTAACCGGTTGCGTGGTTCAAACCATCGCGATAAATAAATATTTGTTTGCTCCGCAATTACAACTAAAACCACAAGTAAGATACTTACGTTTCTGCGGGTTGACAGTAGACATAGACAGCCACGCGGTCCAAAACCACAGTGCGCATAGTAATAATAGTATTTGGATGATTTGTACAGCGCCGTTTTTTTGTGAAAAATCCCCTCAAAGGCGCTCATATAGGGCTATTTGAGTACCGAATTGTGAAAGAAAAGTGGGAATAATTAATTCTTAGGTCGTTCTCTTATCGTAATCCTCAAGCTAAATGCTTCGATGAAGTTGGATCTTTCACTAATCGCGGTGCAGCAATACAAAGAGTCTTGTGAACACACAATGTACCTCGAACGCTTTTGATACTGAATCAATCCAGGGTATCTTCTACCACGTCTGTCTGTAAGATTTTCTTGTTGAATCTATTTTGCCAAAATACTTTGGTTAACAATTTGTTTCAATCAGTTTGTTTTCATCAGCCTTTCTACTGTGAAATATGTGTTGATATTATATTTATTATTATTTATATCTACATCTGATGTCCCGAGTGAAGAATTTACGGGAAATGGGTTCGGGAATCATGGTACTTGTTTTGCATTACAAGAATTAAAATACACGAATCGAGATACATTTTGAAATTTTGTAATAGTATTTCGTCAAAGTGTGGTTCTTTTCGAAGCTGCTTTAATACTAAGCCCTAAAACAGTAACTAGTAAGAACATCCATAAATAATATGTTTGAAAATTTTGACAATCTAGTAAAGTGAGTGAAGTTAGAGGGGTGTTTATAAATTCTTGTATTTTCTGAGAAATGATTACAGATCCTTTTCGGTTTAGTAATTATTTTGGTATTTACGCCCATGGGGCATATCCCAGAAAGTTTGACAACTTTTGAAAAAATTATAACCTTAACAAAAATAATACGATTTTTTACCAAAATAATCCCGGAGGTTAGTTACACATAGCTACTCTTATTTATAGGATGAGTTATGGGAGCAATGGGTATATTATATTCTTATTCAAGAGATATTATTTGTACTAGCGCAAACCCATTAAAAATTACGGGATAGCCTGAATTGTTGACATATCACATTTTGAAAGTTGAAATAAATCGTTTTTCATAATGTGCTATATTTTTAGAACCTAAAAATATGAGATAAACGGCATAATATTGGTGAATTCATTGGCTTTAAACCGCAATAAGCAGATTTATATGTTTTAATATTAATTTTTTGAGGAATGGTATTAATTAACTAATATGATAACTATTTTATGGTGGCAAATATATTATTTATGACACCAAGTAGTATTTTGATAATGGCATGTAAATGGATATATTTATTATAAAGTAAGTTTTAAATGAATTTTAGAATCCTCAGTGCTTAATACTTCAGAATTGCAGTTCTCTTCACATTGCAGCATTTATTTTGTATTGTTATTGAGCTACTGAACAGTTGGTACGGATGCACTCAGCCTAATTAGAGTGTACGCTTTCTGCGGGTTTTGCGTTTTACTTTCTAAAGGAATCCTTGTTGAAATTCTTATGAGGGTTTGAATCCTGTCTAGCTAGTTCCCTGAAATGTTGAAGCTTATTAATTAAGCTTTGAAAGGAGTTCTCGGTGTTTAAAATGGGAACTTTGTACTTGGAAACATCTCGCTATAATCCGGTAGTAACTATCAAAATTCTTTTGTGGAACGTCGTACAAAAATAACATTAGGATTTTTTTACGTAATTATCTTATTAAATTTAAAAATACCGTTATTTTATTTCGTGGGTACCTATTCCATTATTTTGCCTCATATTTATTAAAAAGATTATAAAAATAACAATATTTTAGTGTCTTTCTTTTTTATTACAAGTAAACAAAATAATAGCCAAACTAGGATCTCGCCTGCTGAGGATTTAAATTACAATTTATAAAGTCACTGAAAGAATTATAAATATTATTGTGTAGCATTTTTAGTACAGTTGTGGGGTTTATTACGTTCCAGGCTCCGCTTGGTGTCGGTACGTTTTCTGTTTCTGATTTCCGTAAGTTATGTATCCAGCTTTATATTTCAGATAAACGATGTAATATTGTTGTAATTTTTTAATGAGAGTGGGATTTGTTTTATAGCTTAATATAATAGTGTAAGAAGCTTTGTCAAAAATTTGTATTCGTATTTGTTTGTTAAATATGTTTTTGACTCAGAGATCTGGTGCTTCTGATAGGTATTCGTATTAGTTGTTATTTCTTGTGCCTTGTATTTGAATGTAAAGGAGTATTGTTTTAGAATGGAGCAAGTTCTTGTCGGAACTTTCAGCATTATTTTTATAAGGCTTTTTTGGTCCTAATTGTTGAACTTAGAATATTATCATTTACACTGCCCCATCAGAAAATACCGTATTCTAACGGCGATTGGCAGAGTGCCATAATATATCTAGAGCAAATTTTTTTTAGATGGTTTTGAAAATGTAGGATAGTTTTATTTAATTTTAATATTTAAATAACAAATATAATCAGTATAATAATGACCCTCTTTGTTCTATTTAATGATTTGCTACGAGAGACTGATTGATTAATTTGCTGACTGATCTTCAAGACACAAGGTAGCGTCTTCATATATATCGAAGGGTATACTGTTTTCACAACTGTAGACTGTCGGGACAAAAGCGCCTTAATTTCGTTGCTTCAGCAGTCTAGCTTGTTTTTTCTCCAAATTCGGTGGTATAACCATTTCTGGGACATGACACTTATGGCGCGTATATAGTTCATTGTTCCCTTTAGAAAGGAAATGAAAACAGAGCGAAATGTTGTACTAGTAAAGTACCTGGCAAACAAGATACATTTTAAAGGCATTTGAATATGAATGAACAGATATTTGAGAGAACGGACGATCTCCAAAATGATATCAAAACATTTTCGAGCACTATCGTAAACTCGGCCATCCTGACAAATCGGCAATTGCCGAGCTTTTAATTAAAACGGGCCATTACTTTGGCATTTTTCCTAAAGACCTGGCAATAGTTCTTGGTGTCAGATAATTGACGGCCACACCAAAACTAAAAACAGAAAACCATTTTGAATTAAACTGTAGGTATTACCAGCTGTTAGAGGATTGGAGTTGGCAACACGGTATCACATCTACAAACGTAAGTAAACTCTTCGATTAGACATCTGCCCTGATGATGGACACTGGAATGTTCTCTGAGACGTTAGTTAAAAAAGGAGGTAGCGCAACACGGCATAATATCCTAACAATAAAGTACGAAAATACTTTGGGCCGTGAAAATTTCAAATCATATCGCATTTGAATCACAAATCAAATCAAAATACCTCACCCACTAAAGTATAAACTAACGGAAGTGTGTTGTGTCAATCATAAGTAATGTCAATTTATTCTTACATCAGGTGAAAATTGGTAACATCGGCTTCCTTCCAAATCGGTTTAGATCACTCTCCTTGAGATTTTTTTTTCTGTGAACTTGTAAGACCTCCCCTGTAAATAAGTTTCACTTTAGAAATAGATGCTAATAATAGATTTGTTACTTTTTTCACGAGAATTATTTGTGAGATAATGGACTTTGTGTTAATCCTTATTAGCTGCACCCGGAAGAGAAGCCACCCTACAGTGGCTTTTTCCTCCCAGTGAGAGGAAAAAGCCTTAAATTTTATACTCCCCCCACAAACCACTATCACATAAATTGTTCCTGCGAAAAACCATGCGCAACTATTTTTTTCGTAAGAAAAAGTTCAACTCAATTCTCTCAAAATAAAATAACGCGGTTTCTATCTTCCACCGTTGTAGACTTAGGACGGGTTGTTTCGGAGAATCTGAACAATTCATCAAATTTCAACGTTCATTTTCAAGTTCTGTGAAAGATTTTTTCAAGTTCTGTTTTTATTTCAGTTTTGTCAAGCAACTAGCCTACAATGATATAAAAACAGAACTTGAATAAGTTTTTCACAGAACCCGAAAATGAACGTTGAAATTTGATGAATTGTTCAGATTCTCCGAAACAACCCGTCCTTAGTAGTTACTGAGAAAATTATATGATTCCTTAAATGTTTAAATGGACAACCATAGTTTTATTTATTAATAATGCATAGGTATTGTTTTTTTAGTTTATGTATTGATAATTTAGTTTGACGGACTTAGCAAACTTATCTTTGCACTGATCGTTCTTCGATATAACATATTAATCAGGGGAAAAGAATTCGTTTATATTCGCTCACAGAGGTATCAACTGCTTTATTACTTTGCATTTTAGGCAGCTTAGTACACTATTATGAGTTAAAATTTTGCTTGCACACAGTTACATATTTCATCATATTATGTAAAATACCAGTTATCATATTATACTGACAAAGTGATAGATTCTCTATACTATCGTCCGTATTAAAGACCACCATTCAGAATGGAAAAATTGCTTGAAATGTGTCACGAAGCAGATCTCTCAAACGCATTTTAAAAACCCCGCGAAAAAAAAATTCAACGTAGATCCTGGCAGCACAAAACGACGCGCATCCTATTGCGCATCAACGCCAAACCCAAACGGTTTTTGTGGCCGCCCGCCATCGCCAATCCAAATCTAGCCTTGGTCTCAACAACACGTGCGGTTGGCCACTACAAAACCGGTCTCGAACGCTGAGCGCCAGACCTCGGTCCCGCAACATTACCAAAATCTATACGTAGAAATAAGTAGACGATCACAACCTTGGTTACCACTCCACAATGACTGTGAGTAACACCTCAATGGCCTCGCAACTCCTGCATCCCCCGGGACAACTCATGTAAGCGTATACCAAACCTTTGCCCCATTATGTACCTTCTTTTAATGTCTGTTAAACACGCCTGCCAGTCAGAGTAAATATGAGACAGAGATTGTTCAATTCAATCAGCCAGTAAATAATTTAGGATGTATACTGTGTCCCCATTTTGTGTTATACTATGTACCTGTTGACTGTAAATACACTCATTTATCATTCCCATAGGAGTTTAATTTGACGATGGAAGTGGAGTCTAGATTGTTGAATGTCCCCCGTGTAAAAGCATTATTTGCCGACCCAAACCTGAGTTAAATAATTAGATTCCCATGATTCTACCACTGACAATGCCAAAGCCGGAACTAGGACCCACGCGGACCGTAACACTGGCTCATAACGTGGGGAGCTCTAAACTCAACACTGGCGCCCTACGTGGTTCTCAACACTGGCCCCCCACGCCAATACTCAACACTGGCGCCCTACGTAGTTCTCAACACTGGCCCCCCCACGCCAATACTCAACACTGGCGCCCCACACCAATTCACAACAAATGACTTCTGCCGTGTTTGGTGACTTTTTACATTAACTGCATAGAAGAGATCCTAAGGAATATGATTCTCGGTCTCGGTCAGGGTCGTACTTCCACTCAGGTCTGAGAAATCCCGGCCTAGAGCCCCAACCTGAAACCGATTTTAATTTATTTTTAATGTTAAATCCACACAGTAGACCCAGATGGGAAATAAGTTCCTTAAGGCTTACTGTGTCATCTTCGGGGATGATGTGAAAATGGTACACGTTGATGACACAGGATTTGGAAATGAATGTATAAGTTTTCCATAAGGCACCAACGTCGGAGGGGCCCCTGCTAGGTTCCAAAATGATACACGTTGAGGATTTGATATTTTTGTGCATTAGAAAATGTTGCAATGATGGAGGGCTGTAGGCAGTAATTACGACGTCTTTATGGGAATCTGACAAATTTGTCCACTCGGCTGTTAGCCGGTTAAGCTAATTAAATAATTCATCTGCTGACACATTTTCAAAGAAAATAATATCATAAATTCAGTTATAAAAATCAAGATGTATGCTGATCTGCATGCTGTAAAAATCAGAGGTAACCAGTTCAAAGCTCGGATTCGCACAAAGATTCAAATTTAAGTCTAAAACAGTTTTTTTTACGATTATTGTGTTAAAATTCCAGTTGCAGATTCAAATCTATACTAAGTTGCGGATAGTATATTAATATATATAAAAAAAAATCTACAACCCCCCCTACTACTTTACTTCCTCCCTACTTTATTTGAAGTGTACTGAGCCCCTGCCACACAAAGCCACACAAAATGTTTTCATCTGGTTTTCTTCTTGAAATAATACAACGGTATCAATTGCAAAGCTGATTACGTTTCCTTTAATGTTAAGGTTATCGATATAATTTATATATATGTTACCGGAAATGTATAATATCTAGGAATTGTATAGAACTCTTAGGAAATGTATTCAATTCCGAAGCTATTTAGGAAATGCATAAAATATTGTTTTAAAAATTATTTAATACATACATATCCTGAGAAATGTATACATTTCCTAGAAATTGTACATTATTCCATTATCTTTTTAGGAAATGTATAAAAAGAATGCTTTCTGTAATAAAACACGGTGTTTTATTTGTTATATTCTTATAAAGTAAAACTTTCATTTGGTGTCATTTGGTTTCAGTCTGTTATTTAAGTAATTATAAATGTCACAATATTAAAGTAAAAGTCTTTTGGGTTGGGTTAGGTTAGGTTAGGTTAGGTTAGGTAAGGTTAGGTTAGGTTAGGTAAGGTTAGGTTAGGTTAGGTTCGGTTCGATTAGGTTAGATTAGGTTAGGTTAGGTTAGGTTGGGTTAGTTTAGGTTAGGTTATGTTTACGCGGCACTAGCGCGATCGCCTGATCAGAGATGCAATACCCTCCCCTTGCCCCGCCATCCCCGTGTACCCATTGATATCTTAAATGTTTTACATTTCCGATTGCTCTAAAAATTATTTTAAAACGAAAGACAAACATTCCCGGGTTACGAATAACCTGACAATATTTGAAAATCTCCTACTACCACCACAGTAAGCTGAAAATGTTGCTTGTGTTGTGATGGAGGACTTAGCCAGCCGAGGAATTGAACACACTACGCCCGAGTGAGGCCCAAGCGCGATGTCAACTCGGCCACCGACCGGTCAAATGTATAGATTTCCTAGGAAATGTGTCTAATATAATTTATTTCACACATTTCCGGGCGATTTTAGGAACTACATACATTTCCTAGGAATTGAATACATTGACGTTTTACATACATTTCCGTTAACATATATAATACATAGAATCAATCCCAGTACACTTCCTGGGGGGCCGCCATAGCTTAATGGAAACAATTTTCTCTTTTGTTTGCCAATCTGTACCTACTTGTTGTTCTTGTCTTGTTATGGATTCGTCATAGGTTCATTGTCGTTTCGGCCAATCCTATATTTTAAGCTTAGAGAGTAATATTGTATGGTCCATTGAATCAAAAGCTTTCAAGAGACCATTGAATAAAGCCAAATATTCGTCTTCCATCATCTTTATTCCTTATGGCCTATGCTTTGTTAAATTTTATAACAAGACAATTATTTATTTTGCCCACAGACATATATAATATTTCTGAATTATTTAAAATTTTGATTTGCATTATGTTTGTAAAAGCCCTACGGGCATTCAATAAATAAATACATACATAGTCCCACTGGCTACGGACAGTTCGGACTATTACGTGGAATTCACGTAAAAAAGGTAATCCCGTATCTCTTAGCCACGGAAATACTTACTTTGAAACGCTGCAGAATTGGCTCAAGTTTCAAGAAACCATGCAGTGTGACCAGTCCTTCCTACATAATGCTACAGCAGAAGCGCAAGCTTGTGTTACAAAAGAATACGAGAAGAAAGAGATAATAAGGCACAGAATCAAGACCAAAACGTCCCAAGTGCATTTTGTAGGTTCATGTGCTAGCAAATTTCCCCTTCCCTCTAGATAGTTATTTTGGTAAAGAGGCGAACTCAGAGCTTATACTTACGTACAAAAAAATAACACAAATAGGACATGGCGAAGAAACACAAAACGGATAAACACAACCAAGACAACGAGTTTGTTTCCATCGTCGTGTGGGTTTTTCTAAAAAGAAAACATAGATTTTTCGAAAAACAAAAAGATTTCTCTGGAGAAAATGCTTTTAAGAGGAATATTATATACGCTTCCAAACACAATACTACAGAAAAATAAACAAAACAATGCCTCAACTGGCTTCACGGTACACGGAGAACAATGAGTGTTGATAATTTATTAAGAATCTCGTAAAATTATTCGTAATCCGGTTAAAGACGGGATTGCAGGCCCTTAACGAATGAATCGATAGGCGTTTTGATAAACTTTGAGTCGTGTACGTATTATCATGCTGTCGGAACATTATATTAAATTCTAAAAATTGAGCATTTTGTCATTTAATATTATCAAGGCTAAAACAGGTGCATGAACACGTGCTCCGATATATTAGGAATCAACTCAAAGCTTATAAGTTTTTTTACTGGAATATCAATAATTTGAAGATATTTTTAATAAATTAGCAACACTAATTGTTTTTCTCTTTTTCCTGCGTGTATTTTTATGATCTCTGTTTCAGCTATTTTTAAAAAACAAGGGTGTTAAAAACTATTTTCTTAATAACATATTATGTAGAATTGAAAGTATGTGCCTACAAAATTATTACATTATAATATGCAATTGTGTTTTGCCAAATATGTTTGAATTGGAAATGAGAAACATAAGTTTATAAATAAAATATAAAATTACCGTTCTGAATATGGCCGCGATAGGCTGAAACCGATAACTGACATATTTAAAAAATGGAAATTGTTTTAATAAATTATTATACTGGGATTTCACCACAAGTCTTTGTCGCAATGAATGTAATATGTTTGCGTGTTACGCAAAAATTAAATAACAAAAAGAGTTTACATAGAGCAATCTTCAGATTTTGAAAAAAATAACACTTAAAACTTTTAAGAAAGAACTTTTTTAATACATTTTATTTTATGCCAAAATTTCCACAAAAAATCATTTTATTGCATTTCATCCGTTTTGGTAGAACCTGCTTTTTAGAAATTAATAAATAATAAAATTGATTTAAGATTAAACAATAACTTTGTAAACATCACTTATAGGTAAATACTTAATGCCGACCGGGTTTCACTACAACCGTAGCTTCATCAGGGCAGTATAATACTAAACATCTAAAAATTAAATTAACATCTGTTGATATCACGGTGAGTGGACAGTCTGAGCTACAGTGGAAGAGGTAGGTATAGGTGGGCGATTGAGAGGCGAGTGCTCTTTGTCAATAGGGAACAATCTGAGTATACAGATGTTTTTGAAATGTCCGGTTTATTGTTCATATTTTTAAACTTAACGTTCAGATGTTTAGGGAAAACTTTCATTTTAAGACACTGTTTGAAAAAAGAATATATCCACACACGAAATTCTATATTTTACGGTAAAGTTTTTATACATTTTTGCTTTAATAGCTGTACTTGCTAATATTATTTCTAATGGATTCTTAGAATTCCTTTCTTTATCACAAAACTAATAAGGTAGTTTTCTATAAAAGAAGATATTCTTAATAACAGCCAAACGATACAAGTAATAAATTTCTACGCCCATAATTCATCTTATTCCGGGTACTAAGCTTTTTCAGTAAAGTGTAATGGAAGCATTAAAAATAATAATTAGCTACTCAAATGCGTTACAAAGTTTTGACCACCGGCCAGCGACTAAAGCGACCCATTTCATCCCTCCGCTGGCTAATTGCTCTGAATTAGGCTTGCTCTAATGCGAAATGCTCGAGTCCATAGGTCAGTTTCAAGACCGCCAGTACCGCGCAGAAATAAGGGTTCAGTTTTGAAGTGAAATGTTCTGTAGCGGAAAATTACGAATAAAAATGATTCGCAAAGTAGTTTAGTTTTTGATGTGGGATTCATAAACAAAAACAGAATCAGCAATTGAATTTTGATTCTAATTTTACAAGTTGGCGTCGACCGATATATCGACGAAAGTTGGCTGTTATTAGGTAATCTTTATCCTACTACAGATGTGCAACTTGGAATAGCTGAAGATATTTGTATTTTCTATGTTTGCGTCGACCAATATACGGACGGAGGTTCACTGTTATTAGGGAATCTTCATCCTACTAAAGATGTGCAGCTTAGAATAGCTCAAGATAACGTAGGCTTATGATTCACATTCTAGTATTTTGATATAATAACAACTATATTCTAAGACTATACTCAATTACATTCATAAGTACAAAACCCAAGAAATAACAACAAACACGTACAATAGAAACACTAGATCTCATGGTCAAAAACATATCCAACAAATAACTACTAATACAACTTTTGGGCAAAAAAGCTTCTTATATCATAGGGTTAAACTCTACAATAAAATACCACTCTCACTCAAAAACCCTAACATTAAAACATTTAAATCTCAAATTAAAAGCTAGATACTTAGTAAAGGGAGATAAGAAATAGAAAATATACTGATATCAAACACAGACTAAAACCGAATCTACTAAACTGAACTATACAAAAAAACACTATCTTACTTATTTTAAAATTATTTGAAAAAAAAAATACTACATGATATATGTTTATAATTAAATTCATATGTTACTTTGTTGTAATATTAATTTCTTATAATTAAATTATAATATGTAAATGACATCCTCAGCTCGGGAGATCCCAGTGAGGATACCATTATCTCTATATGTTACTAAGAAAAGAAGACAATAAATCATTTATTATTTCTACTTCCGATTTTATGTCCGGGTTAAATCTTCCCTATAGGAAAAACTAAACCCTTCCACTCAGTTTTCCACAAATGCTCATCTAGTCAATCAACACTATGCAAGTGCATTATATAAGCAAAATAAATACAAAACAATACAAGAACAACACGCCAACTTACCAGAGATCAAATGGGAAAATAATTCACCGACTCCAGATATTTTCATATGAGAGAGTTCGGCTCCGTAGAACTTCCAACAGAGCCTATAAATCCTACTGATCCCTCAACATAAATATTTAAAAAATCTTTCGTTATCCTACATGTATTCAAAATGACCGACTTTTGCATCGTTATAGATAAATTTTTTGATAGATCTAATACGCCTAAATTTTTAATGAGAGAGCTAGGTATAATGCCAGTAGCCGAAATGACGAACGGTAATATTTTTATAGTCTGAGAATGCCAAATTCTTTTTATTTCATTTCCTAAATCTGTGTATTTTCTTATTTTTTCATTAGCAGATTTTTGAATATTACAGGAATTTGGAATAGCGACATCAATGATATAAATTTTTTTTTTTTTAATTTTGTTATGTAAAACTATATCGGGTCTATTATGACTAATCGATCGGTCTGTTAGTATAGTTTTATCATAATATATTTCATAAAATTCGTTTTCTAAAACTGAATTTGGTTCGTATTCATAAAATGTTACTATATTACGGCAGTCAATCAAATTATGTTTAATTACCAAACTTTGGTGAATTATTTTTAAAACTTGATTGTGCCTAAATGTATACTCGGACGGTGCTAATATAGAACATCCCGATATAATCAATTTGATTATATGCTTTCTATAATTTTTAGTATTAATGACTCTATCCTGAATGGCAAGCATAAATCCTCCTATTTCTGCGCTCAACTCTCCAATACTCAACCATTTGTTTGACGAAAATTTGTCAACATACGTTTGGTTGAGATAATTGAAGTGTTTTGCGTGTAAAATTTTATTTGACCAGGAATCTAATAATTCCTGGTTGGGATTTATAAACATTTTGGCATTCTCATCGTATAAATTTAAATGTGTAATATTTATTAAATATTATTATTAATTATTCCATTATTATTATTATTATATGAATGCTTATTAACAATTTATTTTTTTACCTTTTCTTCAACAATTTTTTTTTATGATTCCGTTTTTTTATTTGAGGTTCGGAGGTTAGATATCATTTGGACAATAATCGGTATCTAAAACTGCCGCTTGGAATAAATCACACATGATGCACCAACGCTAAATACAAAATAAAAGCTAGAAATTACTCTATGTAGATTTTGATGGAAACCAACTTTGCCACTGACTTAGTACTTTTTGTTTCTTGCCTCTCTTTTGCTCGCCTGAAATTTGATCTAAATAAATATTTCGTAATGATGATGAAACATAGTTTTTTGCATTATGAAATTTAAGCAAAGAATGGTCACACTTTTGGATCACGAAACACGCCCACGCATTATTTGTGTTCTTTATTTTATGACTACAAAACATGTTTCTGCTGGTTAATCCAGAGGGATGACATAAACTGTTAAAGCAAATTCAAAGACATCAAGAAGAGAGACTAGGTCAGCGATGGACCAAGGCTATCGAAGATGTAAGACAGAGATGCATAGAGACGCCTTTTCGAAGCAATGGGCAATAAATCGTCGCCGTGGATTGAAAAGTCATTATCTAAAAAAATTGACAATTTTGAGAAAATGGATATTTTGTGGTTGTAATCTCATATCTATTTAAGGGTTATAGAATATATTTAAAAATAATTATAGTTTTATTCAACAGTTATAAGTATTATAATAATCAGTTCTTTAATTTGCTTAAGTACGTTGGTTTATTAAAAAAATCATTTAGTAATTTTTCACAACACCGGTTTCCTGGAGGAAATATTTAAGATTTTCATATAGATTTTTTCGCGTTATCGGTTTTTTCGAGTTTAAAATGAACCAATCGTTGATTTTTAGGAAGGAGATGCCTTTTCGTGAAATATTCGATAGCGTTTAATAAATAAAGGTACTTAGTTAGTTTATGTGCGAAAAACTGTTTTCTTATCTTTTTATATATTATATCAGAATATATTATGTGAATACGAAGTGGATAGAAACAAATAGTGAAAATATTTTAATTGACATAATTACGGTTCCATGAACCAGTACGGATTCCGTATAAAACAATAAATAATCTGCCCTGTGAGTGACGTAAACCCATGAAATAAATCAATTTACGGATTTTACACGCAATTATCGATTTGATCCTTACACGACGCCTCCGTGGTTGAGGGGTAAAGCTCTTGACCAGCAAGCCGAAGGTCGCGGTTTCCCGGCGTGCGCAAGTAATTTTTTTTTTATGTAAGTATTTGTGTTATTTCACATTCATTAAAAAAACATATAGTGTTCTTGCGGCAACTTCCAGAGTGGAAGATACTCTCAGTATCGCCCTGATGTAATACCACCATTCAGAAATTAAACGTTGCTTGAAATAGCTTTAGCCATGTTTGGTGACCAGATCTGAATAGCCAGGCACTCCCCCACCTTCTTCCCCCACAACCTTCAGCCCCACAACATACTCCAATTAGGGAAGGTAAACTGTCTCACTGGCTCCAGACGGTCGGGAGCTGTTAGGACTCTTGTGCGGTATTTACATTAAATAAACATTTAAAAATGAGAGGTTAGGAATTAATTACTTTAAGAAATCTAACTTATTTTTACCATAAATGTTAGTTTACCACGTTGACGATGAATGATGATCGAAATTTCTGTTGAGTCTTAAGTTGTATACACTGATTTTGATAATTTAGGACAAGAGCTGCGAGATAATTAGAATTGAAAGAAAATTTAATGAAAGCAAAGATATGTTGGTAACAACTGTCTAATTTTGGCGCACCTATTATTTTAAGTACCGCTCTATTACAACACTCGGGTGCTATTTCACCAAATTCTACTGGGACGCCGATTAGTAATTATCCACTTCTGATTATCTTTATAATTCGTTTCTTTGCCTTTCATTAGCGCTATCTGGCATGTAAATTACTATCAAACAGTGGTAGGTTTAAACTAATCGGCTCTTAAAGTGGTCGTTAGCTTCTGATTAGTACCGAATGGCGTCAAAGCGACTAGACAGCTTGAGAAATGTCACAGATATTACTTAAATTCGGCGAATTTACAATAAGATAATATACAGCGAGAAAATGATAATATATTTGTGGGCTCTGGATTGATTATTGAAATATTTCAGATATTCCTTTCCTGATATTGACATTTTGGTACCACGCAATTCCTTTTTTAGTATAATATATCTAGGTGTACTGTGAAAATCATGTAAAAATCATAAAAATAACTTAGTAGGTGCAACACAAAACCATAAATAGGTATTTATTTTTAAGATAGAATTAAATAACTATTCATAAATACTAACTAGAATTGAATTTCTACTGCACAAATGTTTTGAGATTTAATATTACAGCTTTATTGATCTATCTATATTATACACCCATACGAACTTTTGCAAACTTGCGATATACATATTATTTTAGTGGAACAGTAATTCTGAAGTATAATTTTGCCTTTTTAATTATTTATTTATTTATATATTAACGCCCTTTTTCGGGGCTTTTACAATAGAATATTAACAAATATACATTATTTACTGTACATAACTGAATTGCGTCATTAACAACATTTTATATTTGTTTAAAGATAAATTGAAGATGTCCACTGACAGTCCTGATATTGATGTTGCAATTAAAGAGAATTTTTGATCGAGTATTTCCACTCAATATATGGAATATAATTAGGCTTAGTAAATCGGGCTGTCTATAATACCATTAACAAATTTTAAAATAAAAGTCTATTCGGAAACAGGTTTATTCTGACAGTTTTAATAATTTTCATTATTTCATCAAGGTATTTTAATTCATGAAATGTATTGGTAGACCGATCTTAAATTGAATATAGCTTAGAAAATTATGCCGGATGTTTTCAATGGAATCAAAGGTTTTTTAAACTTATTTGGGAAGCAATATCATTTCGAACACAACTCAAGCAATATATCTCAATTTTTTACTATTCACTATTTAGCACTATGTAAAAATGCACATTATGGAAGTACAGCGTTAACGTCTACCAAAACCTTTTGAACACAAAGTTTTTAAAAAATCACGCAAAGCGAAAACAGAAGAAAGAAGTGGAAAGTTCTTCGTCTCTCAAGAAAGAACAAAGAGTCTACAGTTTTAAAGTTTTCCCAAAAATAAAACATTCTTACTGAAAATCCCTTCGTCATTGCTTCAATAGTTCAGTTCTGAAACTTGCAAGTTGCCCAAGAAACTTGTTGGTATCAGCATAACTCATATTATTTTGTAATTTGTATTTATATGTTAAAATATGTACTTAGGTTAAGTTTTACATAGTTTATGCACGTGTTGAAAATCTATCACGATAATATTTGTAAATTATGTAATACCTTTGAGGGTAAATATACAATAACTAAGAAACCAAATTTTATTCATTTAAATTAATTTAATTTTGTTAATATGATAGAATCATCCATCTACAATACAAGCCTTCTGATAATAACTCTTCTGACTATTTTTTTCTATTTTGGGAACAAACGCCTTTACACGTAAAGTCAATTTGTTCGCTTTTCGGAACAGCTTATATGATCTAATAAAAATCTTTGTATCTCCCTTACCTCATAGTTAGAAATATAAACTAAACGGTGTTAGAAAGTGTTATATCTGCCTTTACTTATGCAGACTTTGGGTGTTGGGAACTATTTAAAAATAGTAAAAGGTTCTTTGTATGATTGCGTTTATTTACGTTACAATAAAAGGTCTGGCTAACTACACTGTTCGTTACCCGAGGATAGGTAAATCTCTCAGCCCTAGAGGCTTGCTCTCCGATAATATTGTCTCGCAGGTACCTGTTATATCCTAGCGACATCTGACGAACTCTGGCGTAGACTTTATGTCTACCGCCATCTATCGATTAACAACTCAACCTAATTACCATACATCACAGAAAGGAAAAAAAACGAATATTAAAATATATAAATTAACCACAGAAAAATTAAAAAGTACACTTCTAGGAAACCAAATGTTCCGACTGCAATTTGCGGAAAATTTTGTGAAATTTCGTAAATTTTTAACTAGTTATTTGTGAATAAAACGTAAAATAAGCGAGGTAACCGTATTGTTTATAATACATCTGGCTGGTAAAGCATGTTCTTTTTTGGTTATCGTTAATTTTAGGTCAGTGTTTAGATGAAAAAAACGTAAGATGAGCCATTTTTAAAACTTTTTTTGTTTGATTTCACAATTTCAATACCAATTATATATTTATTTCTAATAATAAAATTTTAAAGTATATTTTATTACCTTCAGAAAACAGTTTTTAGTTTACGGATATGTTGAGAAAAATCAAATTAATTTGATTTTATTGAGAAGCGGAAGTACACACATTTCTCCGATTTTCTGAGAGCATCTTTAAGAAATATAACGGTCAATTTGGCCTGATGCCTGAAGGGTTAACATTCATAACATTTGCTAAATTAAAAGTATCTATATATATATATAAGTTTTAAAGTTATTCAGAGTATTTAAATATATCTCTTGTTTAAGAAATTTCATTTGGGAGCACTATTTATCTTGTCATGTTGTGTTGTGATAGATCATCTTTTCTGCCGTGTGGTATCTTGAACGAATCGTAGTGACGACCGCGGCCGAAGTATCAGGCATGTACAAGCCTGAGCATTCCAAGAGAAATGAAATATCCATTAGGTTATTCACGGTATTAGAACCGTGTAAAAGTATAGAAGGTAATTTTCTTTCTATGTGAATTAAAAAGCTCCTATTTTGTTATCTTCAAACAGATATGTATTGAGTCCTCTGTAATATATTTGGTTATTTCCTTGAATTAGCACGGTATACAGGCATTTTGTTTTTATTTTGTTAAAAGGTGTTCTTTCTTTACCCTCAATTTGTTATAATTTTTACATTTGATGGTTCGCCTGTGTTAAATACTCAATAACTTAGGGAGAGGGAGGATTAATTAATTACAAAATGAAAAAGTTTTTTTTTTGTTTTAACCACTTTATGTAGTGGTTTTAAAACAAAACAACTTTTTCATGTTGTATAATATCAAGCAACAAAGTGTTTGCTTTCTTTGATGATTAATTAATTGAATAATTGTAATGTGAAAGATTGGTTTAGAATGATTCAGAGTACAGAATTGTAAAGTTTTTTAAGAAATCTTATGGATAATAATATAAGTATAGCTGCTAGTAATTAAGTGAGAAATAGGTATGCTATTATTATTATTATTATATGAATATCGATTGTCAGAAAACGAGTTCATTAATAATATTTATTATAATAGTATCAATATCAATTAGTATTCCCCTGCACAAACATGTATCTTTATTCATCTATTTATACAAAGAATTATGTCTGTGGCGGGTGGGCGGATGACGGGCGGGATGCGTGAATTTGATTTATATTCAAATCCACGGTTTTATTCCGAGAGTGATGAATTTTTGCACACTTGACATGTACGTCTGCAAGAGATTTCGATTAACTATCCCCACCTCGTTTTCCCACCCCCTTATAGAATTTTGACACATCTTGATGAAATTTTCTTTATTCAAAATATGAGGAAACTCACTGTCTACATCTGATTTAGAAAAACTCTTCGTAAAGCCCAAGTATCGACGAACACTTCAGCTGGTAATCAAATTCTATTAAGAACAGAATTCAATATCACACCAAATATCAATATTTTATATTTATTTTGTTGTGTTTCCAATGTTGCAACTTTAAAATTGGATTTCTAAAACAAACTTTTGCAAAACCACGATTACAAAATTTCTTGCTTCAATAAGGGTGTATTTGCAATGTGCATAGTTCGAATATTGTCCCCCGCTAAGGTCAAAGTTGCCCCAACTGCTGTCTAGTTTTTTTTTGCATCGGAACTACTATGCAACTTGCCTGGCAAGTGTAAAGTGTAAAGTGGTGTAAAGTTGCAGACTATCTTCAGTGAAATTTTACTTCGCGTATCTTTTCCTGGCGAATACCGCATCGCCTGAAGAAGGAATGCGGGTTCAATTTTAGCACTTAGTTGATTTTGAGTTTAATAACTTAAAACCGCGGAATTTCGGTACAACTTCATATAAAGTAAACTATTAAATCTTGATGAAGCGATGCGGGATCCTATTATGGAACTATGATTTTCTGACAAGGGAAAACACGTATTTCCCTTATTTTTTCGGTGGTGTTGATTATTATGCAGATTCTACTGTCACCAACCTCAAATTATCATCTACACATTATTAATATTAACGCCTCTAAATACAAGCATAAAGGTATATATGTTAAAACATGTATTTCAAGCTGAAAATTATGTTATTTTTCTAAGGAACTCATAAAACATAAACCTGAAAATTAACAAAATAATCGTGGCCTAGAGATGGGATTACAATCTCGAAAGACATTAATCGAGACTCCAATCGAGAAGAACCAATTCCAATCTACATAAAACTCTCATCAAACTAGTTCTTAGATACGGCTTAGAGCTTAAAGTATTGAGCGAAGAATAGCGAAAGGGCGTGGAATATTTTTGATGCGCCGATCCAAAGAAGACTATTAGGAGCCATCTAATAAAATGGAGCCTGGCGGACGATAAAAAGTAATAATTATGTAAGTACCTAATTATTATTTCGTCGATTTGTTTAAAAAGATAAAAGCCAAACGTGGATATACAGGCCTGGGCGCGCGACCATCAAATTATGAAGTCAGCTTTTAAAATAGTTTAATCATTCTGTTTAGTGATATGTTTGCCGTAAAACAACATACAAATTAGCAGTTAAAATGAATTTCAATAATAATCACAGTCATTTGCAAGATGTCGTTGATCGATGCACAGACTTGATCAAATGAAATCAATCGCGCGCCAATGCCTGTAGTCAGCTTTGAAGTCGCCGTCAAAAAACTTAACCTTTCATTATCGTAGTCTTATGTAATTCAACTATGACTTAGCATCTCACCTTCTTGTCTTTTTCTCTTCCTCCATGTTCAACAATTGCCGGTTGTATAGGTAAATTATTTTTTTCTCGTGATATGACCTACCCGTTTCATATTTGCATGCTCCCAACTACTTACGTCATAGACCGTAAATATATCTCTCAACTATTTTATAACGATCATCATACGTAACACTATGAAGAATTCCAGGCAAACGCTGACAACCGGTCATCGGATGGTCTGATGCTCCGTGGGCAACCCGCTTGCAAAGCACGGGTATAAACTGTGGTCCATAAAGTTTAAGTTTAGACTTGCGGAATTCAATACTTCGTTTGTGTGAAATATGATACAACACATCACACATTTTTATATTAAAATAACACTTACCAATATTTACTTATGGTTGCCAACGGCCATTTTGACTCCTCTCAATCTCAGTGTTCACGAGTTCAGACCATATTTGAAGGAATCATCTCCATTGAAAACACTATTTACAGAAATTACTGATGTACCATTTATTGACAACAAAGTTATGCATACTTTTACGAAATTAGCCTATTGCATGGAACAATTCTATGCTGGAAGTTACTGGCTCTGTTTAAGTATGTTTGTTAAAGGTACCATATATTTAAAGCGCTTACGGTGGTGAACCGATGTGGGACGTTCTGGTTATTCATTAGGTCTTCATATCGTGGTTCTATCTCTCCAGAGGTAGAGTAAATATGTATTCGGTCTCACCGCTATGTGTGGGTGATCACTGGCTCGTCTTCCGACTCTCACAATCGAAGTCTCGGACTCTCATTACTATTCACATCTATTATTTTTATGGGCATGATTTTTGCGTGATTGCTTATCCCCTCTACATCGTCGATCGTACCATATAAGGTGATCTTTCTGTTTGCACATGACCAAGACATGTTTTATAATGTTTATGATGTATCTTCCATGATTTTTGGTCGTGGAGATGCTTGATTAACAGTGGATATGTGCCACTCATAACACTATCTAGGCAATTTTATATTCTCTCAGTAGACATTGTTGATCCTTGGCTACCAACCGGAGATCGGGGTTTCAAATAAATTTTATAATAATAATTGGCTCATTTATATAGCACTGTTTTCGTGTAAAATCACCTCAAGCGCGCTGAATTATATGGTTAATATTTGATATTTTCTATATGATTAATTTGTCGTATTTTAGAAATTATTATTTGAAAATAGGAAAATAAAATCTTTGCAACTTTCTCCAACTGGCATTTACTTTCATCATCGCGTTGGTGTAAGACCACCATTCAGAATTGAAACATTGCTTTAAATGACCTTAGCCGTGTTTGGTTGCCAGATCTAATTAGCCAGCTACTTGCCTCGTAGCATACCCCAATTGGGGATGCAATAGTCTCACTAGCTCTAAACGGTAAGGAGTAGTTGGGACTCTTGTGCGGTTCTCACTTAAAAAAATAAAAACAGATAATATTATCACATTTGGCTGAGCTTGGCAAAATCCTGTTTTAACTCTACCGTTTTGCATTTCGTATATCTGTAAATTCATTCTGTACGTTCCGTTTCATTTTAAGATGGTGGCTGTTTTAATGGTTCAGTAAAGATATTTTTTTCAAATATGCGTTTGTCGTGTTTCTTAAGGACGGGTTGTTTTGGAGAATTTGAACCATTCTTCGAATTTCAAAGTTAATTTTCAAGTTCTGTCAAGCAACTAGTCTATAATGATAAAATAATATAACTTGAATAGGACTTTCACAGAACCCGAAAATGAACTTTGATATTATTTGATGAATTGTTCAAATTCTCCGAAACTTCCCGTCTGAAGACTTTCATGTTACCATTTTTTTTATCAAAACTATGGTACCTACCCTCCTGAAGAAATTTTGAAAAAATAATTATGTCATTAAAATATTGACGTTTCTTTGTGTTGTTTGTAATTGTGTAATTTCTTACATGAAATAAAAAAGTCACATAAAATAAATGGTTTTTAATAAAAAAAGATTCAAGGACGTATTTATAAATATTATGATTTTTGCGAAAATTTTGCTTTAAATTTATTAAATGAGAAAATCATAATGATTTTAGTTCTTTGAGAGACTTTTAATTGCAAAATTTGTAGTGGGGTGCAGTCCCTTTTTCAACTCTGTAACAGAAAGTAACAAAATTTGATTATTCACATAACACCTGTATTACCTTCATGTTTCTGTTAAATTGAGAAAAACTGGTAAAAAATCCTTCCATGATTCGTTTTTGTATAATGATCTGAAAAAGACATGGCCGTGAAAGCAAATCTAGTAATAATACAATATTTCAGCAGAAAATAACCGTAAAAAGACTGGCACACGCCTTCTTGCTTATACAATTGCCCATTCAGTAAATTAAACATTCCGTTATAACCCGGAGATGGTACTTGCGAGACGATAAAAGATGTTTCGGAGACAAGAGAGAACAAAGTTGTCAGATCCCCTAAAGTTGTTAAGTAAAAGCAGTGAGTTCTTGTGTTTTCGAATGTTTCGAAGCTGCGAACATTGAAAGTTTTGCATTTCCATACAATTTCTTGGGCTCTCTCCGCGTTCTCTCCGTTAATTATATCATTTCAGTCTTGTTGCCGCTGGAACACATTCATCGGTACAAACTTTCACTTTTAATTTCCGTTTCCGACACTTTGTGATATTAATCTTGGTAATTCGCATAATAGAACTATGAAGTTTCACTGCTGCAAACATAAGAAGCCCTTTATAAAATACTAGCTGTCGTGTGCCCGGTGTTGCTCGGGTTTAAGTATGGTGTGTTTGAAGTATTAAGGAGAACGGCTGCGATCTTGCGTGCCCGTGGTTGGTCGGGTTTATGAATGGTTTTTTGAAGTATTAAGAAGAACGGCTGCGAAGCCTTGTGTGCCGGTGTTGCTCGGGTTTATGAATGGTTTGTTTGAAATATTAAGAAGAACGGCTGCAAAGTTTTTTTTATATAAAACTTGAATTTGCATTTAAGGAAAAAATACTTAACCAAACCTAGATAGACATTTTTTTGTAATTTAATGGAAATAATTTAAAAATAATTTTGCCGAACCTACTATGTTAATATAATCCTAACTAATTTATTAAATACGAAAGTTTGTTTATATGTTGGTTTGTTTGTTTATACGCTTTCACTTCGCAACAGAGCGACCGATATTCGTGACTTTTTGCATAAGGATAATTACGACTTAGAAATGACTTTTTTATATTTTTTTATACATATTTACGTAGTAGGCAGGGCAAAACCATTTTTTAAACTCATTACTCACATTAACTCACAAATAATTGCTAAAGTTCTAAAAAATAGACATTTACTACAACTTTTGATTTAAAAAATATTAACAAATTATTAAAAGCAATAATTTTTAGTCTGATTCACAAATATGAATTGAAAAAAATCTTCCGAGAAAAAATGATAAATGCTGATGGGAAAACTTGTCTTAAAAACCTTGAACTTCAAAACCTTGTCTTAAAAAACTTGTACTTCAAAACCTTGTTTTTAAAAACTTGTACTTCAAAAACTTGCCTTAAAAAACTTGTGCCTCAAAAACTTGTCTTGAAAACATAAGTATACCCTTAATAAAAAAATATTGTTCAGTTTTTTCAACCATTTTGGCCTCAAATCCAAATTTAAGTTTTGTATGATAAAGGCCTCGCAGCCATCCCTTAAGCTTTAGTTTAGCCCTCCTTTCACCGACAGGGTGAAGAATTCTTAATTTTACGGCCAGTGGTAGAAGCAGCGAGGCAGGAGGGCAAACCAAGCCTTAATTAAGTTCTCCTATTAACCAATATTTTATTAAATATTGTAAGATTATTGGATGATTTCCAATTCATTGTTTGGTAATGATTCACGCTGGTACGGTTTCAATGTATGGAGAACCGATACTTAAATAACATTGTTTTTTATCATAACTTTGGTGAAATTGTATATGATGCACCATACTGATTTATTAATATTATATAATTTAATTTTCCAAATTCCTGTTCCCTTTTGTAAGCATATACCTACGAGATCATATTTATATTCTTATCATTTTGATAAAATCAACAAAAATTGCCGTACAAATGTACGAAATTCATTAAAATTTCTATTCCCTTTTTTTGAGGTTGGGAAACGGGAGTCATTGCTTCGATAGTTGGCCAGCTTAACCTACTGAGCCGGAGCAAAATGAAAGGGTTACCAACTTATGCAGCTCGACATGTCATTTTACTATTGGTAAATGTAACCACAAAGATAAATACAATAAAAGTTTTTTTAATTAAATCTAAATAATCATTTGGTAAAAGGTTACGGGTTTTGATTACCTCATTACAAATATATATTTTAGTATATATCTTAAGACTAATATTAATGTGTTTAAAGTGCAATTTTATCAGTGAGCAGCCTTTGGATATTATCGTTTGTCACATTATTGTTTCTCCTTGAGATAATTATTATATTATTTAATACCTCCTTATATTAATTATCAGAAGAAAATAAATATTTTATGGAAATCGCAAAGTAGGTGCAAATAAGACAAGATGGTGTAGTCATCATGTTCGTGTTATTAGAGATACAGAAACTATTAATCATAGAAACTGGTTGTAGTTATTCACTATAAGAACCAGATTGAAAAGACAATGACTGGGCAAAGGAAAATTTCGATGTAGATCTGATTAGTGATATTTTACCACAAGTGCGCTTTATTTAACCTCTAAATAATAATATTACCATACACTCAAGTACTTTTCCATACATAATGTTAGCAAGGGAACTTCTCTTACACAAAAATTACTTCCACAGTTTTATACACATTGTTGACAGGGAGTAAATTTGTTTTTACGTTCCGTTTCGAGTTCAAGGTGGTGGCCGTTTTAATAGTTCATTAAAGATTATTTTTTCAAATGTGAAAATTTTCAGGTTAATTTGGACTTTCCTATAAGAATTTTATAATGTTATTATACTTACATAATACTTACTACCTAAGAAGGTTAGAAAAAATACTTGTTATTGATATAGTGACGTTTCTTTGGACAAATTGTATGATTCCTTATTTGAACCAAAATAAAAATGTTGCATATTATAAGTGGTTGGTAGTTATGTACCTACTTACAAATCGAATGATTTTAGAGGAAATTTTCAATTTGATTTATGAACCAGAACAAGATAAAAAGGTAACGGTCTCAACTGGGAATCGAACCCAAAATCTCTCTCTTACTGGAACAACGTTTTTATCCACTCGACCATTGGGACCTAATTATTGTACGTCAAATTTGTCGATCTCATATTTCAAATTTAGAACTAACAATATTATCTTGCAACTAATTTTTCACTAGTTTTTGGCAGCTATCTTTTTTTGGATGATCACAGAGTTTTAAAGAAATGATTTGTTAACTACATAGCGTCTAGGATAAACATACCCGATTTTTATATATTACAGGAATATTCAATGTTCTGAGAAAAAAATCTTTTACATTTGAAGGTTATTCCCTCAACGTAATAAATCATCTAAGAATAAGTTAATACTAACGAATCTAAACAAAACCTGAAAAAGAACAAGACACGGAAAATAAAAAAATAACGCTTTCAATATCTTATTTATAAGTATTATCTTCTTCTTCTCCAATGATATATTTCATTGATACCCTCAAAAATTAAAGAAAAATTATTCTAATAAAAATTGAATTAAAATCTTTTTCAAAGTAACACCATCGTCTCAAACTGCAGTGAAGTGAAAATATTATTTGTGTTATATTTCTGGAAATTAAAGCAACATTTAAATCCAACAAACAGCAATATCTGTTTTCCATTTTGCAGTACCCGAGTTGGTGGGTACTACTTAAAAGCAAGAATAAGTAATTTCTCTTATAAATATTCATTGGACTTGCCAAAATATCAATTTTCCGTAGCATTAAACCTCGACTTAATAAGGCTGTATTTAAAAATCACCCCACACTGACACCTGAACACAGAGGATGGGGGTGATTTAAATAAATTACAATATCAAATATAGCTGTCACCTAATAAGTTATAGGCATTTAATTTTAAAAGCCTTTTTATTGAGATAACAAAGGCGTTATCCCTCACAACAAAAATTCAACATGCATTAACAAAATATGGTTTATACAATCCGATGTGTGTTTTATTTGCCGATGGCTAAATTAACGAATAAAAAAGTTTAAGAGTTTTCTAAAAATAAATAAAGTAACAACTTGTTCGAGGATAATCGCAAAAGTAAAGTCTAGTATTTATTTTTGACATTATCGGATGGTTTGCGATAATAGTACGCAAATGTTGACACTGTACGAAGATCTATAATACTACACAAATGCTGACACTGTACGAAGATCTATAATAGTACACAAATACTGACACTGTACGAAGATCTGTAATTTATTTATTTATTAGAACATACACAGTACAATAAGATACAGTTAAGGATATTTTTCGTTATTACATAGTTGTAATACCTATTACGTATGTCCTTAAAATAACATTACGTAATTTCGCCTGAGATTGTTATAAAAGTGTGTGTAGAGAAATAAATGAATTGAAATCAAGAATTATCACGAATTGTAATTGACTGTTAATACATAGAAGTTTTGAAAAATGAAATGAAAATATTTTTGAAATATGTCATGCTAAGAAATTTACTAAGTTAGTTTTGTATGTTAGAAAGGAATCATGAAAGATGTCTAAATGTAGTAATTTTTCGTAGTGGGTGTAAGTTGTGATTGCGTGCTGTTTGCTGCATTGGTATTGTTGGCTTCAATATGAAAAAGTATAGTGTGTCTAGTACGCCTCGTTGGAACATTTAAACCAATGACGGATAGCAATTCGGGACTATCTATTTTATTATTTAGCAGATTATGTAGAAACAACAGGTCTGACAATGTGCGTCTTTTTTGTAAAGTTAACATATTATTTGTAATAATAATAGTACATAAATGCTGAAACTGTACGAAGATCTATAATACGAGTAGTACACAAATGCTGACACTGTACAAAGTGCACCCCTCCGTTGAATTTGGCTGCCATCTCTTTTTCAAAGCTCCAAATACCTGAAAATACCCTTGACTCTGCAGAAATAGGCGGTCCATTTGATAGATTTCTATCCATAACTATCTAACAAACGGATAGCAAATCTTCAGTCAGTCAGGTAGGTATACTGTCATTTTCTACCGGTATTACAATAGGAGGAACTATCATCTTGATCTCTTCGGCATCGGTTCATAGTCGGGAAACACGCTAAACGTGCGCCTAGTATATGTACACTCTAGATATTCGTCACTTGAGAAGGGGTCGCTTCTACGACTCGTTCTTACGTTCAACAGCTTGGCTGTGGAACGATTTGCCGTGCTTAAATCGGTAGGTAAATAATGATTTTTGAAGTAAAATAAATATTTCAGAATATCGCACAAGAAATTTAACGACCCTGAGCTAATGGCACTATGGCATCCTAGCAGGGCCGACGCTTAGGTAGATAATCACTGTAATCAATAATATTCTGATGATTTGTATTTTTGTGTAGCTATGAAAAAAAATCTCTGTTAAAAAGGACTGTTAGGTGTTCGGTATTTTCAGCGCTTTGGCGCTTTGCCAATTCATAAGGCCGGCACTGCATCCTAGATCCGGGTCGATTTATATTGTAAGGATAAAGGGAGTTGGTGAGGGGAAAGTGATAGGAAGAGAGAGACTAGGAAGATGTTTTATCACCAGAATCAATCACGCATAGAAGTTAGCAAATGGACGAAATCACAGAAAAAGTCTCGGTGATAGATTAGCAAGATGTTTTAATTTTCTTGTAACCGGGTGACTCCGGATAGTTGCAATTCAACACACTTTTGAAAAGTTATATAATGTCGTGAAAAACAATGACAAAAAATAGATTACATTAGGTTAGGTTTAAAGACTTATTTTCATGTTTTTTAAAGTGTGTTGAATTGCCACTGTTATGACCAGGATTACCAATAACCTGACAATATTTCTACTACCATCGCACTCAGCGGAAATGTTGCTTGTGTCCTGAGAGAAGATTTACCCAGCCGAGGAATTGAACTCACGATCGCATTACCTACTCAGTCACCAAACGTTCATCATGCAATATACTATCTTTAACCTTCTCCAAAGCTATTCTGTAAATGTAAGTTTTTAGATTTTCACGGCCAAAAGCATTTTTGTTGTTTGTTTTTGGGGTGTTATGCCGTGTTGCGCTAACTCCTTATTTAGCCGACGTTTCGACGATCTTCGGATCTACCGGATCTGCCCTGATGATGGACACTGCAACGATGTCCGAAACGTCGGCTAAAGAAGGAGTTAGCGCAATACGGTATAACACCCCAAAAACAAACAACAAAAATATTCTGTAAATGTTAGAAGGTATCACTTAGTCATTCACTTTATGAAAGTTGAAACTGTTAAATTGTGTTGGAAGCATTTATTAAAAACTTTTTCCTCTTTTCAACGATTTGAAAACGGTTTTCAAAATTACATTTCGTGACGGGTGTCTCATGCCTCATGGCATCCGAACTAAGCTCACAACGCTAACATTTGACTGATGTTAAACTGTCAATAATTTGACAGAAGTCAACTGCCTACATCACTTTCCAACATGACATGAAAATAATATATCACCTAGAAACTATTTCGTTTGTTGAAATCCTTCTTCACTTTAATATAATTTAAGTTACACATTTTTTTAATACTTCAAGATCCTCGGCTACGAATACGGAGGACACGGATAAAATCCCAGCGTGTACACTTTAATTTCATTTTGTTATTGAAGAAATTTATTTCACAAAGTACACTATTTTTTTACTTCATTTTAATAGTACCTACGCTACCGGTTTCACCACGCGTCCATGTCATTAACTAGAATTTTTTAAGACATGAATTATTTCTTTATAATTAGCTAGCACAGTCCCGTTAAAGTCACGGGATATTATAAATAATAATTATATATTATTTAATAATAACATTTATTTAGGGCAGTATAGTTTCATTCCACTTCAAGTGCACTTTACTATAACAAAATTAAAAATGGTAATTTAGTATTAGTGGTCATGTTCTTAAAATTATTCCTACATTAATAATCGCATATTAGCTAACAAGTGCAGAAAAATGACGAAATCTGATTTTACTTGTTTATTGATCGTAAGAAAATCAATCAAAAGAAACATTTTTGGGGATCTGGCGAGAGGCACGAAATGAAAGACGGTGTCGTGAAGGTCACAGTGTTTATTGAGTCAGTTTGCCGTGATGAAGAGATGACGTAGGACAGATGTTGTATTCTCCGGACGCTGGTTGTGATGGCTGGTCAAGCGCGGGTCAGTGAGTCGACGCCGGGCGCTGGTGACCGGACTCGTTGACTGTCAGGCACTGGCGATCTCGGCAATCAGTACTCCAGTGCTGACGGGAAGGCCGAAGGTGCGGTGGACCTTTTAGGCGGTTGAGCGGGAGCGGCGTAGACCAGTGAGGATGCTGCGTGTCCTCGTGGTGGTAATGGTGCGTGGATGAAGCGCTGGTCAGAGGCGCTGGAACCAGGGCGCTGTAATCCGTTGTAGAGCTGGCCAGGGACGGCGGCCGGGGCCAAGGCGCTATAATGATGTCCCGATGGAGTCCATGAGCAGAGCCGGGAATATTGTCCTTCGCGCAAATAAGGTACGTGGATTATCACTCGTTGATCCTTGTAAACTGACGGCGGATTGATGACTGACTGACTGACGAGTTCCTTCACGCTGCCGCTTTTATAAGGTGAAGAAACTTCTCTAACATTTTGGTTGCTATGTAGATATTGCCAAAACAAAATTAAAAAGAATAAAAGAACATCCAAGAAGCTTGTTTGGAAAAAGCCGAAACTTCTAGAATGCCGTTCGAATCAAGTAGTGGCGTACCACTACAAAGTCATTTCAAATAAAGAATTAAAATAAATTTCTCTTTAAAAAATATTATTTTATAGGTAGGTACTTCATCGCTTGCCTAAATTCTTGTCAGTAGCTACTCGCAAAAATATATATCTATTTTTTTTTCATAAATGTGGAAAAGAATCTGACCTTACTGGAGTACCCCGTTCTAAGGTCACACCGTACATGGTTTTGTGCGAATTATAAAGGTTTTTTGTATGTTTGTTCATTTTTAAATATAAAGTATGTTTAAATATTACAAGAGGAAAATTATTAAGCAGTATCTAGAAGAAAACACAACAAAAGCGTTAATCTTTGTTAGGTTGAAACATTGTATATATATATTCTTCCTTCCGTGTTCATAATCCGTATCTGAATACTTCTTTTGAAGTCCGTTAATTTTGTTAATGGTTTCTATTACAAGAGAGAGGATGTTAAATAATTTCATGCACATTTCTTTCTCTAAAATTAATTTTAGATGTACGTAGAAACTTATGCTGTAGTGAGAATCTTTTGAATTGACCCGAGTTCATGTGTATAGTTATCCTGGTTTTAGAATACGTAAATTAATACCTTTTTTGCATATAATTATTTCGGAGACATTAAATACATGGTATTAAAAACATATTCTGTTGGAGTTCTAATCTATAATTTTCAAAATTAAAATAATACAATTTAGTATCAAAAATCTCCTTGAAATGGCTTTAGCTGTGTTTGGTGACCATATATGAAGAGGCTGGCACAATCAACAAACTTATTTCACATTTCCTTCCTTTCTCTGCTCCCTACAACCTCACGATATACCCCAAATGGGGATTCAATAGTCCTGCAGACACCTGGAAACTGTGACGATTCTTGTGCGAAAAAAAACAATGTTATAGCATTAAAATTATTATTTAAAGATCTCCTTATTTATCTGAATGAAAAACTTATTTAAGAAGATGATAATACTAATAAATGTAAACGAAACATGAAACAGAACAAGACAAAGAAAAATAATAGGGTAACAGTCTCAACCGGGAATCGAACATGGGATCTCATAATTTTACTTCAAAATTTTCGATCTCATATTCAAATTCAAAATAAATAATATCATCTAAAACTAATTTTTCCGATGGATGAGTGGTTAGAATCGTTGTCCCGGTAAGACAAAGATCCGGGATCGATGTTCAGTTAAGATCTTCGTCACCTTTTATTTTTCTATATAATGTCAGAACAAGATTTCTTGTTTTGTTTTGATTTGTTTTTTTTTTATGTGGTTGTCTTCATCGGTGATATAACAATGATTGGAATAACCTTTATAAGTTATTCGGAGAAGTTATTCCACTAAAATTAAAAAATTATTTATCTTTTTCAAATGAACATAATCTCTTTCGCTAAAACAACTTTTGGCCAGAGAAATTTTAGATATTTGGCTACATAATGCTCTCCTACTAGCCATTAGACAAAACAATTTTTTTTAAATATAAAGTCCAAGTCTTGGATCATCAGCCAAGACAGATCCAATATCAAAAATTTTATAAAAACCCCTTTATTAGTATGTACTCCAACTAGATGCTGATTAACCAATTTATAATTTATTTTTATTATTTCTTATCATTTTCATTTAATGTAATGAAATATTATATGTATCTAATAATATGTAAACACTTATTTATGTTATTTTTTTGGTAAACTAATGTTTAAGACAAGATTTTTTTATGCATAGCACAAAGGGTAACAATTATTTTACAAGCAATAATTATTCGCCTGAAACACTCATCCACATTGAAAAATTTCCTGATAAAAGATACATGACGCCAACGGGACTCGAACCCGTGTCCCTTCGATTTCCGGTCGACAGCTCTGACCACTGAGCTATGGCGGCTTATCTCTTATCCTTATTTATGTATCCAATACGTCTGTCTTGACACAGGTATTTCCTAGTGAGACAGACATCGAAAAACACTTGTAAAAAAACCTTATATTGATAATAAAAAATTAAAAAATCGTACTTTTTATTTGATGATACCTTTAGGTACTTGCAAACAATGTCCCCCGTAATAAGCATGTTGTAAGGGCTCATATTTCATACTTGTTTAGAAATTGCAGGTATCTCGTAATTAATTTTCGCTGTGACTAACAACGCGGATTATCTTATTCATAAAGTTTCCCACTCTTACCTGGGGGACGCGGGAGGGACTTTAAAATATTTCCTTGTAACTAGAGCTAGAAGGGAAATTTTCAAAGGCTTCGGGGGTCGTAGCAGACACGTGAGCTCTGTTGAAAAACTTTATGATTTTATAATACGAGTTGTTGAATACTTTTGCTGACTGTATATTAGTTGAATAGTGTTTAGAGGGTGCATTTTATTCAGAAAAATGTGTTCTATTCGGTTTTAGAATTGATCGCAAGATAACTAACTCTGGTTCAATGAACTCTAGAACTCGGATTTACTTTGAAATTAAGTGGCAGTTTTAAAATTGGAACTGATTATGTAAATAATCCATGAAAGCTAAAAAGTCGGTACCCACCTAAAATGTAATATTTTGCAAAAAAATATATATTACTGTCTTTTTCAAAACTGAAATCATGACATTTCGTGATTTTTCATTTCACATTTCGTGAGTCATCATTAGTCGGTATGGTTAAATCATTTTATCTACCTAGTGTTTCAGGAAAATCAAATAAACTAAAGACAATGCCGGGCTATTGCGATTCACTCATAAAATTAATTTTTAGCAAAATTTTTATGATCTTTCAATATAAAAATACTTATAGTGATACAGCATTAGACATTTTATAGTAACGAACGGATATCAATCATTTTATCATCATAAGGGAAACAAAAAGTGGTCATGTGTTTTACAAAGAATTCAATAAAAAGTGAAGAAGAAGAAGAAGAAATTATTTTAACAGTTATAGATCACTTAAGCACCTGTGCAAGAGACTAAAGATATTGAAAATGTACTCTGTAAATGTGTATCTAGCTACATACGGTATAAATTTTCTGCACGAAACGAGGCACTTCTACGAATCGTTCTCATTTTCAACAACTCCTCCCTTGGAGAATCATATTCAGCTTTGAGTTCCCTCTCCAACAACGTTGGTCTTTTGATAACTTGGGTTCCTACCTTTCTTATAAAAGACCATTTACACATATGGAGAAAAATTGTTAATTTATTAAAAATCTGGTCAAATTATTCATTTTCGTAATAGAAATGGGACTGGATTGAACGAATGATTTGACAAATTTCATTAAAAACTATCAGCAAATCACAAATATGTTATAAGGAAGTCGGAACACGTGTTCTTCCAAATAATAATAGTTTCGCATCACGTCCATTATATTTATTCGGACAAGGACACCTGAGTGAGCACGTGTTCAGATATATTCTGAATGACATATTATTGGGAAACAATCATCAATCTTGACGGCCGGCATAGTCCAGTGGTAACGCATTGGACTGCCATTCCGAAGGTCGCGGGTTCGAATCCGGCGTGCGCAAATAAATTTTATTTGATTAATTTGTGTTGTTTCACAATTAATTAATTAAAATAATATATAGTATATTTGCGTTGTGATACAAAAACCGTTCATTTTAAGAACAATTACTAGATGTACATCTATAGATTATAGTGCCCAGATCAAGACCAACATTCAAGACCAACATCGGAACTTCTAATTGATGCTACAACATTTACAAAGACCTCCTTTCCACTCCTATTTCTCCTTGTGATAACACGATTGTTCATTCTTATTTTCTTATTCAAATTTACAGTCCATTCTTCGAGTACCAATCGATTCGGTACGCAATATCAATATTAAATCAATGATCAATAGTTTAATGACAAGTGACTGGTGTGGGTTCGGAGCTTTGTTTTTAGAATCAAATCAACAGTTTTATTTCAAGATTTATGGAATTTTGAACCATAATAACTTCCGTACCGAAACCAGACTTTTCAAACTATCAGAGAGAAATATTTTAACTTATATGTTATTTTTGTTCAACACTATTAAATCTCTAATTGATAGCCCTGAACTCTTGGCATTCATGTATATGAAGCAATTACACTTTTAAATGAAACAATATCCTCAATACTAACTACTCTATTTATTCACCAATTCCAAGAAATCATCACCTTGCAAACAAACGCCGTTAACTTATTGATATATATATATTCTTCTTCTTTATGTGCCGTATCAGGTCCCCCCGATGTTGGCGATCACTCTGGAAAATGTCTCTTTGTCTTGCGCTGCCCGGAATAGCTCCTCCACACTTCTAATGCCGGTCCATTCTCGTATATTTCGCAGCCAAGATATTTGTCTCCTACCAGGCCCTCTGCGACCCTCTATCTTGCCTTTCAATATTAACTGGAGCAAGTGATACTTCTCCCCTCGAAGTACATGACCCAGATATGAAATTTTCCTGATTTTTATTAATCTAAGCAGTTCTCTCTCTGCTCTAGCCCGTCTGAGAATTTCTGTGTTGGTGATCATGTCGGTCCATGGGACTTTGAGTATTCTCCGGTGAAGCCACATTTCAAAAGCCTCTAACCTGTTCATGGTATGTATTTACTTTCAAGGTCCATGTTTCACATCCATACAACAAGACCGACCACACATAACATTTTAGCATTCTCTGCCTTAGTTTTAAGCTGATATTATCATTGCAGAAGAGGGATTTCATTTTAATGAACGCAGTTCTTGCTGTTTCAATTCTGCACCTAACCTCTACATCTGGGTCAAGAGTCTCCGTGAGAATTCTGCCGAGGTATTTAAATCTTTCGACCTTTTCGACATTGCAACCATTTAACTGTATCACTGATTCAGAGTGATCTAGTCGTCCAAATGTCATCCATTTTGTTTTATTGACGTTGATTGTTAGGCCCAGTTGCTCACCAGCATTATTAACAAGATTTAATAGGTCTTGGAGGTCATCGATACAGTCAGCTAGTAATACAGTATCATCTGCGTATCTTATGTTATTAATGACAACTCCGTTGATCTTAAGACCCTTCTCAGTATTACTTAGGGCTCTTTTAAAGACATTGTTGGAATAGAGGTTAAACAATAGTGGCGACAGGATACAGCCTTGTCGTATTCCACGCTGAATGGCAATTGCATTAGATCTCTCATTCCCATGTCTTATTTCTGATGTTTGGAACCAATACAGGTTTTTTATGAAATTCTGGTCTTTGGTGTCAACGTTACAATCCGCAAGCATTTTCATTAGGTCAGCATGTTTTACCCTGTCAAATGCCTTTTCGTAGTCAATAAAACAGGCAAAAACTTCCTTTCTTTGGTCACGACACTTTTGCAATAGTACATCGATAGACAATAATGCCTCACGCGTTCCAAACGCATTTCTGAAACCAAACTGAGTGTCATCCAAGTCCTGCACTTATTGCGTATCCTGGCATGTATTATTTTAAGGAATAATTTAAGGACATGACTCATCAGGCTTATTAATCGATAGTCACTGCACTTCTTAGGGTGTTGTTTTTTAGGCAATGTCACGAAGGTGGATTTTAGCCAATCTTGGGGTATATTCCCTGTGTCGTATATAGAATTAAATAACCTCAACAGGTAGTCAACATTTTCATCATTAAAGAGCTTCTTTTTTTTTATTGAATAAATAGTTAATACATAATATCAACAAACAAGTCCTGCTAAGCCGATTGAATTGGCTTGTCAACAGGTGCTTAAAGTTAGTTTCAAATACATTTTTTAAAGTTATAATTTACATCTTATATCTACAGAATTAACAATTTTTCATACAATTTTTCATACATATTAAAATAAATATTTTTTTCCGATAGCCAATTTTTCACCATATATTTAACCTTATTCATAGATTTACATTGCTTTATAGTTTCAGGTAATAAATTAAATATCTTCGGTATGTTGTATTCAAACGTTCTCTGTCCGTATTTATTATTAAATTTCGGAACTATTAACCCGTCATTGCGCGTGAATCTAGTACTGTATTTATGTTCTAATTTTTCTTTATGCTGCGGGGTAAATATATACTGAATTATGATTTTTTGCCATAGTATAGCCTTAACGGGTAAAATTTTGGCACTCTGAAACAGCAACGGTGTATTATGTCTCTGTTTAAAAATATTAGGGACGACTAGTAATTTTACAATTGCGTTTTGTACAACTTGGACTTGTTTCAGATTGGTTATACTAGTATTTCCCCATATGGTTAATCCATATCTTATAATAGATTCTGCCATTGACATATAAATTATTTTAAGTGTTTCAATTGATAGGAAAAAATTTAATGTGTACATTCTGCCAGCAATTGATCTGAGTCTTTTACAGGTTTTTTTAATATGTTTGTCCCATTTGAAAAAGCAATCTACTGTAACACCAAGATAGACATATTCTGTAACTAATTCTAAGCTTTCACATTTACAATTAGTCGGGATATTTTTATGGATGCAATTAAAACTATGAGAAATAATATTAGGATTAAATTAAAATCTGGCATTAGGTGATCTTATATGCATAACTTTGGTTTTTTTAGCATTTATTAATAGTCCTGCATCATGTGACCATTTACAAAGTTGATTAAAGTCAATTTGCATGAGTTCAATTGCAATTTTTAGATCTTTATGTGATATGACCAATGCCGTATCATCTGCAAATACAAAATGCTTAACAAAAGAGAAAAGTTTTTTCATTATAGTTACATAAATTATATATAGTGTAGGTCCCAATATGGAACCTTGTGGAACTCCTGCAGATACATTCTTTGTTTTACTAAAAGTATTATTTATTTTGGTACATATTTTTCTATTTCTAAGATAATCTTTAAATAAATTTAACACATTTCCTCTAATTCCAATTTTTTCTAAGGTTTCTAGCAGTTTTTTAGAGTTAATTGTGTCAAAAGCTTTAGAGTTATCGATAAATAACACAATAACGTGTAATTTATTATTTAATTGATTATTTATGTAATTGGAAAAATCTTGCAGTAATTTTTCAGTATTTTTTTTTCTTTGAAAGCCATATTGATTTGGATCTATGATAGCGAATTTTTCAATGTAATTATTTAATTTATTTGATAAAAATTTTTCGAGAATTTTTTCTAACGCAGGTAGTATACTAATAGGCCTATAATTTCCCAGTTCAATGTGTTTTCCACCTTTAAATATTGGTCTAGTAATGCTACATTTAAATTCTTGTGGAATTTTTGCTTGCTTTATTATCGTATTGATTAAATGAGTAATTATTGGCCCAAGAGTTTTTATATTTCTTTTTAAATCAAACATTCTTATATTGTCAATACCTGTGCTTTTAGAGTTTTTCATTTTTTTAACAATGTTTTCAATATCAGTTATAGTAGCTCTTGGTATAAATAAACTGTGAGGCAGTTCTTCCAGTACAATATTAGTAGCTTTGTGATTGCAATTATGTAACATGTTGCTGATGCTATCCGAGAAGTAATTCACAAAATCATTTGACACAGAATCCTCAGTTCTATCTTTTAACATATATCGTGTTATTGTTTCATCGCAATCGTTTTTGGGTTTACGTCCTAAAATATTATTTATCACATCCCAGGTTTTTTTGTATCATTAAAACAGTTCAACTGGAATATCGTCTGGTCCGCACGCTTTTCTATTGTCTGAAGTCTTTATCGCATGAAGAATTTCTGATTTTAAAATCGATGGTCCATGCAATTGATCATTGGGAATATTAATGTCAGGTCTAATATCTTTGAATGTATCATGAATATACTTTTCCCATGTTTGTAAAATATCTTTTTCATCCAATATTAATTTATTGGAATCGTCAACTAAACATGATGGAGTAATTCTTCTAGAAGTGCCTGTAATTTCCTTTAATTTTTTGTGAAGTTTGAATGCATTGTGACTACGACTGTATGACTCTAGTTCTTCACACTGTGACTTCATCCATTCTTCTTTGGCTTTTTTAATTTCACGTCTAATCGTTCTTTGTAAGTTTTTATATTGTGTCTCATTATGTTTGTGTTTACGTCTCTCATCCATTAAGTTCAAAATGTGGTCAGTCATCCAATTCTTTTTTCTAATTTGCTTATCAGCTTTCAAATTTGCATTACAGGTTTCACGTATAACTGACTTAAGGTTATCCCATTGTGTTTGTATTTCTATCGATGGATCACAAGGGAGTAGCCATATATTATCGTTCAAAGTCTGAGATACCCTATTTCTGACCACTTCTTCATGGAGTTTCGAGATATCCATTTTAATTTTGGTTTTGGGCTTTTTTATTTGTTTTAAGCGTAAAACAATATCGGCAGTTAACAAAACATGGTCAGAACCAATGTCCGCACCAGGGTACGTGGTGACTCTCTTTACGGAGTTCCTGAATCTATGGTCTACTAACACATAGTCAATTTGGTTCCTGACAATATCATAGATTGTTCCATCCTGAGGTGATCTCCACGTATAAAGCCTTCTTTTCGGGAGTTTAAACCATGTATTTAATACAACCATATTTTTATCCTGGCAGAATTCATATAGTCTATCACCTCTTTGATTGCTTATGCCTAAGCCATATTCACCAACTACATGCGAGCGGCGACCTTCACCAATTTTGGCATTTAAGTCTCCAATGACAAAATTGACTTCTCCTCCTTTCAAACTTTGCAATGTACTGGCTAGTGAGTCATAAAAAGATTCCACATCACCATCATATCTCACTTCCACTGTTGGTGCATACACTTGAATAATATTAATGTTAATGGGTTGACAGTGTAATTGTAATAATATTATTCTGTCCGAGATGGGTACAAAATTCTTAACAAATTTTACATACTTCTCCATGACAAATACAGCAACTCCGTTTCGACGGTTTCTGTCCTGTGGGTCACTTCCTGAGTAGTATAGATTTCCCTTCTCATGTTGGTGTATGCCGCTGCCAGTCCATCTCAGTTCACTAATTCCAAGAATATCTACTTTTAATCTTTCCATTTCCTGTATTGCATTATCCAATTTACCGCTGTATAAACTTCTTACATTCCATGTTCCTAGTCTTATATTTGAATTCACTATTTTGAGCCGGGAGATTCTTCGCACCCCTGGCCCATTTAAGGGCCGCCCGGGACTCGGGGCCATTGGTTGGTTTCTCTCCATAGTGATATGCTGGGAAAAGATACTGGAGTGGTTTCCCATTGCCTTCTCCAGGGATTTTTCTGTAGGGGTTACCTTCCCTTAGCTGAGCTGATCCGGTTTTATGGCGCCGGAAACTCGCCATTCGCCCTCTCCTTATCAGCTACGACCATGATGTTAGGGTCAGTGGTCATATTGCCCGGGACTCGCGGGATCATAAAGACCACTCTAGGACGCTAAGGAGTAGGACTTACTGGAAATGTTGTTGATGTTATTGCAAGATGGCGTATCACGGTATTTTATAGGCCCACATCCCCCAGCAGGAAAATGTTCCACCGTGGCCTTTCCAGTCATTGAGCCCTAATATATAATGTTGTTGAAGAAAAAAAAACATAAGATTAAGATAAATTTAAACTAAAAATAAAGATTTAAAGTTAAATAAAATAAAATTTAAATAAAAAGAAATATAATGTAATAAACTAAAAAATATTTGTTTGGTGTTAGTAATTTTGTGGGTTTCAAATTAAGTTCAGATTTATTTGCTCGATATCAACTTTTATCATTTCTTATCTTTTTTTTTAAATCTTGTCTTTATACCTTCCTACGAGTTTATTGCATACTTATTTTATGTTTTTGACACACTTATTAACGACTGTACGCATGTATGAACGTACTTGATTTATATATTGTTATTTTAAAATAAAAAGCTTCTATTGGCACTGTATTATGCAGTAACTCGTGTAAAATATGTATCATGTAAAACCTCATCAGGGCGTTTAAATAAGAAAATAAATAATTTAGTTTTTAATGGTTTTCAAAACTCGAGGAAGGTGAGATTTTAAAAAACACACCCACCTTATTTTATTTAAAGCAGTATTTTGATGCTCCTCGAATAAATTGTGGACAATAAACATTAAAAATAAAAGTTCCTAACTAGTTATCTGATAAATAATTTATTTTTCATTAAATTATGTGGGATTATTCAGTGAAACGCTTTTACGTCCTAAAAGAAATACCCGAAATGATTCAAATGTTTGTCCAAGCGTTTCTTTTAATGTGATAAATATATTTTAAAATTCAAATTTTGTCATGCCGTTATTATTAACATTCCTTCTTTCTGAATATCTCGTGCATAACTCATAAAATCATTACGTTAAAACGTCAACGAACGGTTGAACTGAACGTTTCAGTGCGAGCAAACACGGAAGGAGGTACCAGTCTAAATCCATACCATTTTTGTACAAAACGTCCGAGAATAATTTAACTTTATGCAAAGCTTGTCAAAAACCGCCCCTAAAAAGCGTACATGTGGAACAAGATATTATTATAAGGGTTGGAAAGTTGACCGGCGACGCGACGCAAGAATGGAAAAATTCACAAATGAAATTTTCAGCTGACCGAGAGAGCGAAGTTGAAATTAAATTTTCCTGAAAAATGAAATTTATTTAATGCGCCCAGCGCTTGGTGCTATTTTTACTCTATAATTATTTTAATGAAACAGGTGATTGCAAGAGCTAACATAAATTTGTAAAATTTTTAAATCATCTTTTTTTATTTCGCAAACAGATATATGTATGGGCATGCATTAAATAGCTAAGCTGTTTAGAATTATATAAATCAGCGTATGGAAGTTCTCATGAAAAATATATTCTTTTTCCATTCGAATAGAAGTTCATGGTGGAATTTAAATGTAGTCATTTTAATGGAAAAAAGTTCCAAGTAACAAGCATCATTGATCTTTTCGGCACCGGTGCATACTCGCTAAATACGCCAAACATTTTTGTTCGCCCATGTTGTTAACCTATGCTCAATGTTCACTTCTTCTTCTAATCGAAAATACCCCCTACACAGCATTACCAAAGATGATATAGGGGCTTAAAAAAATTATTTTCTTTGGGGCATCCTGTCAGGAGTTAAGTGTAACTAAAATTTAAAAAAAAACTCTATTCCATTCTTTATACGGCCAAAAAACGTTACTTTTGGTGAGTAGGTATAAATATTTTTTCACACCTCGACTGATTAAAAAAAATTAATATACTTGTTAATGCGCTTGTGCTATCTGGCACAGCGCGTTCAGACATGCTGCGGTCTCCCACCACTCCCTCATCTCACGCTGCGATGGAATGGCATACGAGTTACTAGCAGCGATACCCTTGCCAATGGCACGCTGGAGTCCGCTACAGGCATTCTTTTGAAGACTATCTAGCGTGTGTATCTGCGGCTTAAAAGAAAAGTAACACTCTACACATTGCAAATAATATACATCCTGCTTATTCGCATAAAGTGCATATAAAACACACGGAATTTAAAAAGCTCGCAGGAAAGTGCAAACTAAAAAAGAACAAACTGGAGCTTTTAACGCTCTTAAGCTACAACTTACAATACTTGGCAAGTGACAAAGGTGTTACGACATTAATAGAACGTCGACGCTTGCATTGTTATAATGAGTGGTTAAATGTTTGTACGTAGTACCTATGAAATTATTTTGCGCATCAAAAATGGGCATCAAAAACCTTTTGCTCTATTTAAGAGTCCGCGTCTGTTAAATTAAAAAAATTAATATTTCTATTAAATTAAGTTTAAAGTAACTGAAATGATATCAAAAACTTTAAAATTTGTACATTTTACTAGAATTTTTTCTTATAAAATCTTGCAAAGAAATTTACTCTTTGTTACAAAACTTTACTGGACAGGAAAAACTAATTAGCTATCTATTTACTTTTCTAATTTACAGTATTGATGACTATTATTTAAAATTTTATTTTATTGAAAAGCACAATAATTGAACTTTTGTGTTTTAAAGTTATATTTTATTGTAAAGCTTTAACAAGAAATAAACCTTATTGAAAGGTATGAAAACAATAGAACCTTAATGAAAGTTTCCTAGCATTAAAGTTTGGAAGATTACGCTGCCTTGTTTTATAAATTAATAACATTGTATTTTATTAACAAAGGGTTTAGTTGATCTATGTCAAGTACAAACGAAAGCAAAAATAACTTAATTAAATAATCTAAATTTAACTTTACAAAAAAAGCATTGCATAGCTTTACAAAACGCATTGTTTAAATAATAAAATTAATATTCCCGAATTGCAATTCGTCATTGGTTTGAATATTTCTATAAGGCGTACCAGGTGCACTACGCTTCTTCGTGTAGAAACTTACCAGAAAATTATTTTCACTATCAGAAAATACTAGACGTGGGCAAAATTGAATGAATTAACTATACGAATAAATCCTGTCTTGTGTCACACTTGATCTGATTCTCAATTTCAAACGGAATTGATTCTTCATTCCTTACACTTGGCCTTGCATGATGCAATTTTTAACGGCGCAAAAAATTAAAAAATATTTATTTTTGTACTTATTTTACTGTTCAATTATTTCTAACCATAATATTACGGTAAGAATGATGATAGTACTATAAATGATTTTTAATGTTTGGTAGGTATTTTGCATATTATTCTGGACAATAAGTTGCCGGTAGTATTGCCGGTAGCTCCATAATTTATAAAATTTCGGGGCACCTTTTTCTACCTTTCACCTATATCGTATATATGATTTTTTTAAATGGGTGACTAGATCTGAATAGCCAGGTACTTTCCCACCTTACTCTTCCCCATCTCCTTCCCCTACCCAGTACCTTCAGATTCCCAACATACCCTAATTTGGAATGCCCAAATTAGTCTTACTTACTCCAGACGGTTGAGAGGTTGGAACTCTTGTGAGGTATTCACAAAATAATTGTTTCTTACTTCGACTAAGAACTACCAACATTATCTTCGTAATTATTATACATATTTTATTGGATGCTATCTTTATTAATGATCGCAAGATTCTTTCCGAACTTTTTTTTTTTGCTAAGCGTGTTATAAATTAATTTAAAACTACTTACACTCAATGTTTAGTTAAACTTCTATTAACATTAATTAGAATCCTTGAACATATATTATTATTGATTTCAATATGTCTCTTCATCTCTCCACACAATTTATTCAATTTTATTTTTTAATTATTATTTCTAACCTTCTCATACGGAGAACAATTTTCATCCCAGACCCAATTTTATGGACATATCTACGTAATAATAGTTGCTCCATGTAAAATTTAATACAAGTACCTACAATATCACTTGTAATAAAATTTAATGAGAACGTCTAAATAAATAAGGGAGCCAAAAAATAATCACTATAATACTTTTTGGTCGTGAAAATATCATATCATATCTTCTGCTGGACATTTTAAAATATTAATTGTACACGTTGCTGTCTGTAAAACGTTGAATGTATGTATGAGATAAACCATCAAATGTTTAACATTGCATGAATTTGGGATTAGCTTTGAGCTCTGATATTAGCTCTGCAACAATTTTACAAATGAAAAAAGATATTTGTTTAAAACCACTTTATTTAATTTATACATGTCGACTAGTTTCAGTTGATATCAACTTTTATCGGGACAAAAACATATAATCTAAGCTACAATACAGATAGAAAAATCATATAAGAGAGGGAGAAGGCATTAGAGACAGGCTGTTCGAAGGGTAGGTAGAAGAGTTGGGGAAGAGTGCGGTCTACATAGGATCGACGAGTATAAATTAAATAAAGCGGTTTCAAACAAATAACTTTCTTCATTTGTATAATGTCATACCACAAAGTGTTTGGTTTTCTTCGATAATTTTACATAATTTTAGGCTTTTCGAGTACCACACGCTAATTGGCCAAGAGCCGATAGGTTGTGTCCAACTGTGTAACGTAAAAATCATCTTTTAGTCATCTTGTATATGCATTAAAACTAAACTTTTATCATAATATTTGATTTTTACGTATCGTTTTTGAACGCGCTATAATAGCTTCGTCGACGTTTGCTCCGGTGATGTGGCAGTGTTTGGCAGCGTGTGGCAAGGTGTGCGGGTGCTCGCAGGTAAGGCGCCTATTATCGTAGCCGCGTAGTAAAAATGAAATGAACAACGTTCCCGTGGGGTTTGTTTTATTCCGTAGTCAGCAAGTGTTTTTTGAGCCCTTGAAACAGTTTAAGTGTCCGGGAGCGTGTAACCTGCGAGGTGAAAGGGTATGGAAAAATAAATCGAGGGTGAACACTGAATACCGAGTGCTCGTAAAAGTTCCAAAACCGGTGGACTTTTTAAAGATTTTTTTTTCTATTTTCGATGGAGGCTGCTGTAAAACCGAAATACATAAGATTTACATGTTTATCTGTGTATTCGATGATATTATTATCATTAAACTAAAAGAGATTTTCATGATAACGCTCTTTTGATCGCTGAAATCAAACCTGCATTCTGTAGGAATGAAATTTTAAATAAATACTCCATCATACTATAAAAAATAAAATCATATTATTGATATTCATTACTCAAAGTAATGCTTGGTTTCATAAAAATAATTGCAAAAAAACTTGTGTAATTTTTTTTTTTTTTTTTTTTTTTTTTCATATATATATATATATATATATATATATATATATATTCTTTTTAAATTATATTTATTCAATAAAAAAATTTACAATGTGTGATATACATATACATATTTCACTAGTAATAAGATGAAAGATATTATGATATGATTAATATTTATTATTTTTCAATGTTCTCCCATAATAAGCAATTGCTTGTGTGTATGGGATGAGGTATTATTTGTTTAGTTTCTTAGATTTTTATTTAATTTTTAAAATAAAAATATCTTTAAATTCTTTGTATGCTTCATTATTCTGGGAGCCAAATATTTTTTTATTCATTGAATTGTTTGTTACGTGCATTGAGGATTTTTCGACCACCATGCTAGGCACATGCCCGTGTTATGGTGGTTGATAGTATAACTAACCTATTTGGTCTCCTAGGTTTACTCAGAGTCTATTAAAAATGAACAGGACAAATGTTTAACCTCTCCAGCGTTTGAGGGTCATATATGACCGGGCATCCATATTTTACAAAAGTATATTTTTATCTTGTTTCTATCATTCAGAAATACTTATTTTTTTACGTTAGAAATAGAAATAATAATTCTTTCCAGTTTGCCTCAAATATATGTACTTGAAGACATTAATAAAATTGCCAAAATGAATAATAATTATTTCAATATTCGCTATCGTAACAATCGACTTAACTAAAAAAACTATTTCTTATTTTTTTTTATTATATGAACGAGATAAAAGTGATGGTACAGTTTTCTTACAAATTCCTCAAACAAAACGAACCTGTTTCAGAAATAAAAAATATGTAAAAATGTGATTACCGTTTTTGACAACATTTTTACGTTTGATTTCAAAATTTTATTATTTAGAAATAGAAATGTTTATTTTAAATGCATATACCGGAAAGATAATTTTATCTAGTTTTTAAAACAGTATTTGTTTTAACGGAAAATTTAAAAAAAAATGTATATTGCGCATTTGAAATACACAGAAAACATTGTAAATTGTACAAAAGTTATAAAAGTACTGAAGGGTAAAGACTTATAAATGATAATCTCAATACTCCTTTTGAAAATGTAAACAATAATGCCTTCCGGCAGGAAAATGGTATCTGATCTGGTCAATACCAATTCGTTTATAAACTCCCTAGTACCACGCATAAACAGCTTAGGTAACCAATATACAGAAGAACAGATATTTTTAATATCACCTAAAGAACTTACACATATTTTCGAAAAAAGTTATTAGTTAACATTAAGTTTTAAAATTTAGTTTTCATATTATTAGCATGTTTACACTGTAAATTTTTTTGATAATCATTTTTTGTAAAAAAAGTTTTATTCTGTGGGTACTTAAAACACAGATATTGGCATTCATATTCTGTGTGTGTTTTTTTTTTAATCTACTACTTCATAATTTAAGAAAAGTTTGCATTCCTTACCTTTCAAACAGGAAGACACTGACTGTTCAGATGAGATTTTGAAAAACCACCTCCTTTTCTCACCCATTAAAGCAGAATTTTGATACTTAGTGGAAACTAAAGGGGGCATTTTCACAACTGTGAATACCGTGAAATATGTGAAACAACAAAATTCCGAAACGGTTTTGGTTACAACGTCATTATGACATAGAAAACGCCGCTAGCTGATAAGACGGCTGTCACCAACGTTGCCCGAAGTGACGTCAACGCCGCCGAAACTTCGTCGCCGAATTTACGAACATGTCGTTTTGGTGATAAATCAAAAATGCCACATTTAAAATCGTTTTACAAAATTAATTTGTTAACATAAAAATAAAATAATAATTCCTTCATTATCGAAATGTTGATTTTTTAAATAAAAACAAACAGCGAGAATTCCCTATTGCATAAATTGATTATTATAATTATCAAGCATATATTACGAAAAAAATCAGTATGCAAATTTCACCCACCGTTACATAGGGACACCTCTAGAATGGCGGGTGAAATAATATGTATTTACTGCACCATTTTGACAAACTTGACGTTCAAAATTAGAGGAAAACTAGTGTGCACAACTGCTATCTAAAAAGTCTGTGTAAAACCCGGGAAACGCCTGGGACTTCTGGTAATACTACAATATTGTTGAATCTTTCATTCTTGTTTTCTAATCTTTCAAATCAATCATCACGTGACGCAAAAGAGGAAATTACAGAATGGTTAAAACACCGTAAATCCGTTATTTCAATGCTCGGCATTACTTTTATCACAACATTCTGTCAAAATGAAGCATAAAAAATGCTCTGATTTCCTCGCTGTCCTGATGATGATTTTTTTTTATCGGCCGACTTACAAAAACAGGTTGAATTTATTTTCAGGAGAATGGAATCAGTTTTTTTGTAAATTCCATCCCTTAGGGGAAAAAGAGGCGCTGGAAGATTGACGTTAAAAAGAAGTAAAATTCACGGCTCGTTTGCCAAATTGGTACCATTTTTATTTCAAGCACGTTTTCGAAATGGACGCTTATGTCTGTCTGCCAGATTAGGAGAAGTAATGTCCGCCAATTATTTTCTTCCATAAATGTCTAATGTTTAATTCGCTATCTTAGTTCTGCAATAAGTCCTATTTTATTGGAATCGTGGCCTGGAGTTTGATATTTCTTTTAATATTCGGATATTTTCACAGTCTGAAAAGACTAGAACTATGTGGGAGAGACTAGACTTGAGCAAACTAGAATAAATACGCACGCACGGCTCCGGCAATTAAGCCAGTGTCAAATCGGTTCCGTGTAAAAATAATTGATGTGAGTTTTATTTCAACTCTCAACCCGAATGCTTTGGAGCATTTAAGAGAAAATGTGGGCTAAAAAGATATCTTGAGCTGGGTTTAAATAAATCTTTATTATTTATTGGCTATCTTAGTTCTGCAATAAGCACGTTTTTCATGGTGCCCTTGAGTTTTTTGTTTTTTCGAAAACACCGCTCAACAAATCGGGTCAGAAATCTACCCTGCGCGGCGTGATTCTGTTATTTTTAGTTTATCATTACGTTTTTTTTTTTTAATTCATTGATGAAGAATTATTGACCTACAAATTCTGAATAAAAATGATTCTGATTTAAAAATATTTAATCTCAATAAAAACGTGGTCGATGACACACGTATGTGACAGTTCTTGACTTTGCAAAGCACATACGTGTGCGTCAGCCGCGGTTAAAAGATTTGTTCAGATATCTCCACCGACCAAAAGCAGGAGATACTAGACTAAAAATGGAGCAAACTATTTGCACGCACGGATACTGACAATTAAACTTGTGTCAAATGGGATCCATGTAAAATAATGGCTGCCAGTATCATAAGAACTCTCAAATCTTTCGCATCGGAGCGTTTAGACGGAATAAGAGGTAAAGAGGTTAGTATCTGTATAAATGTTAGAAGTATAAAGGAAAATAAACCGAAATCACACATCAAAGTAAAGTGTTATTCAAATCCATTCATTCCAATTGTTTGACATCAAAATTACAGCTATTATTGCTACGATTACGTTCAAGCGCAGCTTAAATAATCATCAAGTTGAACATTATTACACGGTTTAACTCTTGCTAAATGTTGTTAAAGTTACACATCCGGAGGCCGCGGGTTCAAATCCTGGCGTGACAACATAAATTTATTTTTTTTTATATTATTTTTTATTTAATATATAATATATTTGCGGCACGTTCCAGAGTGGAAGATACTCTCAGTATTGGTTGAAGACTATTATTAGAATCGAAACGTTGCTTGAAAATCGAACCGTGTTTGTCGACTAGGAGGTCTAGAACGGACGATCGATAAAGCTTTATGTCAATACAATATTGACTGAATTTGTCATCTATGGTCAGTCAGCAATATTTTCGATTGCGGTCAACGACGATAGATAAAATAAATCCCGCCAAATCTAATGCAACTACTTGTCTGTCAGTTAAATTTCGGTTGACCGTTGATATTCGCAACTTTTTAATAATGTCGTTCTTAATGCAAAATAACTGCTCTTCGAATTGAAAGAATTCGTATACGCGGCGAGTGTAATCCGTTCGGGTCAATGACGCTACATTTGTTCGGGCTCGCAGAAACGAAATTTTGTCACATAAAAAGTTGTGAATAAAGGGTTCCATGATAACTCAACACAGTGACAATTCAACACACTTTTAAAAAGTGATATAAAGTCATTAGAAACGATGATTTTTTTTTCTTTTTATCTAACCTAACCTAACCTAACCTAATTTAACCCACCTAATAAAGTTTTTGTTTCATCACTTTCCATGAATTTATATAATCTTTTAAAGATGTGTTGAATTATCATTGTGATGATTTATCCGGTTACCGAATAAAGACCTCATTAACTAATTTACTACCTTTTTAGTGCTAAAAAGTAAATACGGACTGCTAATGCATATTAATGTTAGTATTTCAATTCAGCGTTTACGTAACTGTATGACGTTAGACGTTTCTGACTGTCAAATACCTACAGTGTTGCCAGTAAATATAGATAATATTACAATATCGGATGGATAAGCAAAACTACCGGTGATTTTGCACAGATTTACCTAGCACGGTCGCACTATTGATACACAGACTGATATTGGTAATGCAAATCGACATACGCTGGCATTACTGACGCATCTGTCTGTGAATTAATATCAGACGGCTGCGTAAAAGTTAAAAAAAACTAATAAATTGACAAGGTAAAATTAAAATGATAACATTAATATACATTGGCAGTCCGCAAGTACTTCAAAAGGAGTTATTTAGTTCATGAGGTCTTTAGTTATGGCTAACAACTATTGTTCCTACAGGTTGGAACGGAATCAATTGATCGCCTCTCGATCTTCCTTGGATCGTGCATACGATTTCTTTCAACTCTAAGAGCTTAGTTAGTTCACCTCCATTTATTAAATAGCCAGTTATTTGGAATAACGCGTTATGTTGTAGTTATTTTGCATAAAATTTCGTTACCTTATTCAAAAAGTCGTGCATATTTACAGCTTATCCGACACCTTGGAGGCTTCGCAAAAACAGCGGATTTTGGCTATCGACAATCGGAAACATATTTTGACCGTGCTCACAAACATCGCTAACCGACCATAAATGACTCAGTTTGTCAATATCGTATTGACATATGGCTTTGTGGATCGGTATAAAATCGTTGGTAGTTGTTGTAAAGTTAGCGATTACACCGTGCTAGACCCTCTGACTCGAATAACCAGATACTTCCTATTTTCTTCCCCTCCCCACATCCTTTAGCCTCACCACAAAATATTCCAAAAATAAGGGATACCATAGATCATTATTGGTTCCTGACAGTTGGGACTTTCGTACTGAAATCAAATTGGAATTAAAATAAATTACATATTTGTGAGCATTTAAGTTTACAGATTACTAATTATAACTTACATACCATTACATGTTATCTTGCTTTTGGTACTCACGATCTGGTTTGAATATATTAATTGGTGTACATAGTTTTTTATGGTTTCGCGTTACAATATTTCATCTATGTTTTGCATATTGGCTTTGTCCTTTTGTGTAGTCTGATTTCGTTGAACTTTCTTATGTTATATCTGTGATTGTCGTTACTGTACACTGTACATATACTGATTTATTACAAAAGTATTTTGGTAATAGGTTGATTATTATTTTATGTTAATAAATCATCACCTATTTCACCGCTTACCAATTTAATTTTTTTTAATTTTAGTTACTTTTTAAAATCTATTTCGCCAAAGTAATAAATTATCATTACTCAATTTTGGAGAATTGCAATTTATTTTGTTATTTTACACGGAGAAAACTTTCTTACATAAAATATTTACTAATTTATTAAGAATCTCTTCAAATTATTCATAATCCGGTTAAAAACGGCACTGCTGATTTTAAAATAATAATAATAATAAAAGTGTTTATTCCGGTATGTGGGGAGGTTAGTGCAGTCCCACACATTCCATATAGAGATACAACAAAAATATGTGATCAAAAACAAAAAAATAGAACAGACTAACAAAGAAAAAAAACAGATTAAATTGAAAATAAAATAGAAAAAAATGATAAAATTAAAAGAATAATAGAAAGTTGAAGCCTTTAGGGAGCTTTGTCCTTTTTTGTAGTCTGATTTTATTGAACTAATTTAATTTAGTCTTCTAACGCATGGAGTAAACATGATTTATTTAAAATTCAACTACCTCTGACACCGTAATTAACAATAAAAAATGGTTTTATATAAAATATAACCAGATCTGACACAGTAAATAACAATAAAAACATGATTTTATGTAAAATATAACTAGCTCTGACACAGTAATTTTTTTATTGTTTATTTATTTAATCAAAAAAATTACAGAATACCTATATAATATATCATTAGTAAGTAAAATACCTATATGTAAGTTAGTAACAATGACATTGTTGAAAAACTAATGTTACAATAATAGAACAGTTTCTAATAGAAGAAAAAGTAAATATGTAAATAAGAGTGTTATATAGATATGGCATAATATACTATATTTTAAGTTGTGCATAACCTGCCTCACTAGGCGAACCTATGTTGAGGCTGATTTTTTAGTTAATTATTTCTCGCATTTTGTCTATGGTTTACTTATAAATGTTTAATATAGGTTCCTATACAGCAATACATTATTTTAGGTTACATATTCATTAGCATATACACAATACAAATACAGCAAGTTTTAGCACAATACATACTATAACAACTATCAATGACAATTAACAACAAAAACATGATTTTATGTAAAATATTACTAGCTCTGACACAGTGATTAACAACAAAGACTGCTAAAAGCTCTTTAAAAGGTTCAACTTCAACTTTGGCAGACATTTGGTTTATGAGTTACACGGGGTTTACTGATGACTTTTACTAAAATTACAGAACACATTTCGCCCGTTGTTTCATCAAACTCTCCACGCAAGAGTCAATTAGGTTTTTGCCCGTTATCGTAGTACCTTTTACACGCATTCGTTCCACAAAAGACAGCAATGAGAGATTTGTCCTTCCACTAAAATAGCCTTAGTGGTTTTGTTAATAAAAGCTTGACCCAATTAAAAAAGCAACTGGATGTTAATTGGTACATTGGTATTGTACTTGCTTGTTATTTTGTTTATTCCAACTAAAAACTCGCATATAAAACACCACGGAGATGTAATTTTTCTTACGAAATTTCCAGCTAATTGCAAATGGCAAAGCAAATATTTCATTTTTTTTATGTGGAACCTCACAAGAGTCCCAACTGCTTCTAACTCTCTGACTGCTTCTAACTCTCTAACTCTCTGAAGTCAGTGGCATTATTATGGCATATTAGGGCATTTCAACATATTGTGAGGCTGAAGGTAGTGAAAAGAGGAATAATATGAGGGAGAGGAAGGTGGGTAAGTACCTAACTATTCAGATCTGGTCATTTCAAGTAATGTTTAAATTCTGAATGGTGGTCTTACATATACAAGGGCGATGATGGGAGTATCTTTCGCTATAGAACGCGTCGCAAATATACTATATACTACTTTTTATGAATAAATTATGAAATAACACAAATTAATCAAATAAAATTTACTTGCGCACGCCGGAATATGAACCCGTGACCTTCGCCTTGCTAGTCGAGAGCCTTATCCCTCGACCACGGAGGCCGTCAATTATATGAGTAATTTGTAAAATAACACAAAATCAATCAAATAAAAATAACTTGCTTACGCCGGTATTTGAACCCACGTCCAATGAAAACAACACATAAAACACAGCATAAAGGTCTCATCTGACTAGAGCTAGTAGGACTATGTCACTGAAGAGATAAGTTTATTGTTTGCGTGTCTTTGTGCCAAGTACGGTCATTTTATCTTACTTCTGATAATATTTCTCTAAATAACCCTTTTTAAAGAGATAATCAATTATTTTACAACATCAGTTATTTTTAAAGCAATATAGATTATTAAAAGGATTTTCTATTCAATGGGCTATGGTATCACCAATTTTTAATTTATTTATACGCCAAAAGAGGCTTTCACATGAAAGTGATAAACAAATCGTAAGTATAGAGTGTACACAGAAGGATATATGTGTCTATTGTATGACCGTTCAATAAATTAAATAAATTTAAAAGATTAACGGAAATTCAAGATCTTGGCTTTATAATGGATGGGAAACATAAATTCTGAATTGAATTGATTGGAAAATTGAAATTCGATATATATGTATATATTAAATCAGCAGAGTAACCATTTTTATGTCACTTATGTTACTTTTATTTTTTCATTATTATTTTTCAAAAAGATGTACAGTAAATAAGATAATTATATGGACATAAAAAAAAACAATGAAAAATAATCAAAATAAAATAATCACTCAATAGAAATATTCATGTAATATCAAAATAATGGACTAGGTTTATAGTAAGAGTTCTTTCAATTCAATAATGCTGATTCAAAAACATCCACTGAACAATATTTATTACCAAAGCCATTTATTCCCTGTATAGACGAGTTAGAGATAAAGTTTGTTTATTCATGAAACATTTCCATACATATAATATATTTATAGTAATAGATCTTCATAAAATGGAACTATTCATACGCATCTTGTATTTGTACTAGGTTTTATAGTATGTTGTGATTTTATTGGGAGATAGGGAAGAGAAAGTATAGAATATAGGATACCTGACTATTAAGATGTGGTCAAATTGAAGCAACTCTTCGATTCTGATTAGTGGTGTTTCACCAGGGCGATAATGAGAGTATCTAAAACTTAAAACTCGTTTGTACTGTAGCAAATCGATTTTGTTTTTTTTTTTTGTAAAAACTTTTAAGTTCTCTGAGAATTGCACTTAAATAAAACAAATAAAAGCACTTACATTAGTACTCGTTTGTTAATGTCTAGCATGACTTTGTATATGTAGCGTCCAGCACTCTGATGTTAATTAAACGAAATATTGGGACCGCAGAAAAACGCCGAGAATTCCTCTTGATATTTTCCTAATGCTTATCCGACCTTATTTAACGCTTTGTTAAAACCTCTTTCTGCCGAAAAATACTCGCATATTAAAACATTTCTGTTGTTCAGTGCTCCTCAACTTAAAAGTCCTTTTTCAACAGTATTTTCTCAGGAATACAACAATATTATATGCATACATACAGAGTGCAGCAAAACATAAAATTCAGTTTTGAAGGGCCGGTGCATCTCGTGTGGTAGGGGTAGGAACCTGGGAGAGGTCTCATTTGGTCGGAAACGTCGTGCCGTTTTCAGTCGTTACCATGAATTTGTTCAGAAAACACTAGGGCTCACATTTCGTCGCCACCCAGCGGGTATTACGGCTGCAATTTCGTCGAATTCTTCCTTCGCAAAATGTTTTTAAGCATCTGCCTCTCACCTTGGAAGAACTCAGGGATTGAATTTGGGAGAGAATCGCAGCTATAACCGTCGATATGTGCCAAAAATGCGTCCGAAAACTTCAGAAATCGCCTGCATCAATGTATTTCTGCTGGTGGCCATCATCTTTCTAATGTCATCTTCAGGATCATTTTTTAACTTGTCAAGATTTTCCAGCCACATATTTCATGGTTTTGAAGATATTGTGGGGATTATTCCTTCTTCCTCCTCTAAAATTTGCGGATTTGGATTCAATTTCATCATGGGCTGATGAAAATGAAGAAACTCCATCAAAGTAGATTATTGCTTAAAAAATATATATTGTCACCAGTAAAATCAATCAAGGACCTAGGGGTAATCTCTGATCCCAAGTTTATGTTTTCAGACCATATGTTGCAGTTAACATCATCATGCTACGAGCGTCTAGGGTTTTTATTAATATATTGCAAATAGTTTTCTAATTCCAAAGCAATGATTGCCATATATGATTTCATTAAAAGGTCTAAAATTGAATAAGGCTCAGCAAAAATATATTGAGAAATAGGAACAGATTTTTAAAAAATCCTTAGATACCTGAATATGAGAATGCTTCGAGAGTACCCGCGAGTCATGCATCACGAAGATTTACTCAGTAAAACGCGCTACCAAAGTCTCCAGGGGTGCCCATGCAGTAACGGCGTAAAAAAAATAAAATAGTTAAATATTTTTATTTTTTTTTTACATTTTTTGAAAAGAATGTGACCTTACTGGGATACCCCTTTGTAAGGTCACATTGTACACGGTCATTTGTGTGAATTAAAAATTGTAAATTTGGTCAAGTTTTTTTAGTACGTAATTTTTGTAAACGTTCAAAATATACCAGATTTAAATCATAGGGCGAAATAATAGAAGAAAAACATAACAATATACGATAAAAAATGTACAGTGGTAAAACATACAGAAGAAAATCGTAATATAAGGATAATCTTTGTAAGGTTGCTACATTTTTAACTATAAGTGACCAGCTCAGGTACGGGGCTCCATCGAAGCCAGAGTAAAGTTGGCCTCTCAGAAGCTGGGCGTACTGTACAGGGCCCGCAGATACTTTAATAATACACAACTGCTGACCCTGTACAAATCGCAAGTGCGCCCTACTGTCGAATTTGGCAGCCATCTCTGGTCCGGAGCCCCTAAATACCTGAAAAAAACCCTTGACTCTGTGCAAAAACGGGCGGTTCGTTTGATAGATTCCCCAATCTTAACAAACGGACTGCAATCTTTAGAGCACAGGCGTCAGGTAGGTATGCTGTCCTTGTTCTATCGGTATTACAATGGAAGATGCTCTGAGGAACTAGCGTCATTGATCCCTTCGGCACCGGTGCGTAGTCGGGATACACGCCAAACGCACGCCCAACATTTGTACAGAGTTGACATTTGTCACATGAGAACGGGTCGCTTCTACGATTCGTTCTTAAGTTCAACAGCTCGGCTGTGGAACGAACTACCGGCCTCTGTGTTTCCTCCCTCCTACAACATGGGACTCTTCAAGACCCATGTTCACTCCTTCCTCTCCACAAAAAGACCCTCCACACAGCATCCCCAAAGATGACATAGGCCCTGACGGAAATTATTTTCTTCATGGCCTCCTGTGTGGAGTTAATATAAAAAAAAATAAAAAAAATAAAAATTTGTCTATATTTGTGTTTCCTCCCTCCTACAACATGGGACTCTTCAAGACCCATGTTCACTCCTTCCTCTCCACAAAAAGACCCTCCACACAGCATCCCCAAAGATGACATAGGCCCTGACGGAAATTATTTTCTTCATGGCCTCCTGTGTGGAGTTAATATAAAAAAAAATAAAAAAATAAAAATTTGTCTATATTCTTTTTTCCCGTGTCCATAATCCATGTCTAAATACTTTTTTTTAAAGTCGGTGCAAGAGGAAGAATATTAAATAGTTTTATAGATAAATTTTTTAAACTTCTTTGCCTGAAAGTCGTTTTATTTGTAGGTTGGTTAAATGTTTGATGTGATGAGGATCTTGTGAATTGTTTGTGTGGGCAAAGTTATCCTGGTTTTTGAATGCATAAATTAAAATATTAAAATGGATAGCTTATACCTCCTGGAATGCTTTAAGTTATTTGTTGCAAACAACTACAGCAAGGGACGGCACAATAATCTGCTATGTTTCCCACATAGGCATAGTACACGAGGTATGGCGCTATTAAATAATATGTCTAAGACCGTCTAAAACAGTAGCCTAGAAGGATTCGAGGGGCATTTAAATGCCATTCATTACCCATTATAAAAATTTGTTTTCTTCTGTTTTAAAGTGTATTTTCTGTTACATGTGCATTGTAAATTGACAAAAAGTCTGTTATACACAAAAAAATTATATATGTATACATAGTATACTTGCGGCACGTTCCAGAGAGGAAGATACTCTCAGTATGGCCCTGGTGTAAGACCACCATTCAGAATTGAAACATTGCTTGAAATGGCTTTAGCCGTACTTGGTGACCAGATCTGAATAGCCAGGTACTTCCCCACCCTTTTTATTCCCATCACCTCTCCCTCCATACATCCTTCAGCCTCGTCATATGTCCCAAATGGGTATGTCATAGTCCCAATGGCTTCGGACAATTTTGACTTTGGAATGAATATCTCAATTCATATCGATCTCGATTAAGGCTGGAATTAGTGGAAGGCGTACGTCTGTTGCGGAAGTAATACTGTTACGTAATACAAGTCACCCTATAAAAAAGATGCATAATTTAGCCTCGCTTTCCCCATGCAAACGATCGTGGCGTACGTGACAAAACGCAGCTAGCCGCCGCGTGATGGCACAGACCTCCCAGGGAGCGTTCTCGGCTCAACACTGCCCGCCACCGCCGAGCCCCGCCAGTCGAGAGCGGACCTCGGGCATTGCAACAGTGTGTTTCTCGCAGAGCGAACCACAAACGCTCACAATGTTCGAGCGCGCGGAATTACGTAATAATAGAAACAGACGCGATCTCGTGCCAGTTTCCTACTAGATGCATTTCGCCATCAAACTTACAATCATGTTTATTATTACGGTTCGGGCTTACTCAATGGAGTCCCGTTCCCGCGTAAAATCCCGAGTGCACTTCACCGCCTCAACTGACCCGCCGCCTGTGAGCGCGGGTACCTCTGGCTCAACATGATGCCCCTTACCTCATCGAGACGATTCGTAAGCTTTCAACCTTCCCCTTTTTCTTGTGTTCAATTCTCGTAAATTTCATGTAGAATCCACGCTTTATCTGGTCGTCATAAATTAGTAGAGAGAGTTAGTAGGGAGATCCAATGTATACCTGTATTTCTCGAGACATTTAATATACCTTGTGCCTTTTACTTATGTGTTATTATTGTGATGTCCTTTTCCAACCTCCTGACCGATGGACGAGCTGCTGATCAAAGAACTGCCCACCCCTGATTGTACACGAGTCGCCTGCTCTACCATTTTATCTGAGCTTAGCCAATTTAATAACCAGGTTCGATACCGGTTTATCCATATCTTAGCAATACATATAAGAATAAGTCAATGAAAGAAGAGCTGTAGTGGTACGCGATTCACTATGCGCTGCGTACGAGGGTAATCGGTCAAGCTCGTCGGCGCTACGTCGTCGGTCGACCGACACTATTTAAACTAAACCTAAGCCTATTGCTAACCTATACGTATTAGTTATACTGTTTTTTTTTTAAACTTTTTTTAAAAATACTTCCTGTGTCGCGTCGCACAGTTTTAGGTGCAACAGAAAAGCGTGTAAGACACGGCCGAAATTTATTTTTCCATTTATCTTGTATGCTACAATACTTCTCCCGCCTCTGTGTAAAAAGGCTTCAGCATAAAAAATCTTAATGTTTTCCAGGGACCATGATTTCATTTAATGGGACATATTTTGCGAAATATATATTCTTCTGCGAACGTTTGAGATATATTTTTCAATCTTCGCCTGGAATCAAACCCTAACGTATAAAGCTCAATTACGGGGTTGTTTAGTGCGAGGCATTATTTGGCAAGACAATAATGTATGAGAGGGGAGAATAAGGGTGAGAAATGCAAAGCTGAGAAGCAAACACACCCCTAAATTTTACAAGCAATACGGTATTTTTTCTTAAATATTATATTTATTTTACACAGGAGGCCTATGTTATCACAGGGAATACTGCGCGAGGGGTATTTTTAAGCAAAGAATGAGTGAAAATGGGCTGACGTAAAGATTCATGTTGTAAGAGGTTGGAAAAACAAAACCTTATATAATGTTCCAGAGCAGAGTTTTGATCTTTATAATGAACCCGTTTTCATATGTTTAACTTTAGTAATCAACTGTGAGAATTACTCAATCTTTACACGGATAAAAATAACTATAGCTTATTCAGAATCTCTTCAAATTATTGATAATTCCGGTTAATAACGTAATTGCAGACCTTGCGAATGAAATAACAGGTTTCCTGAATAACTTTTAGTAAATTACGAATCATGATGTCGGGACGAGTGTTCATGAAGTTACGGATATTTTTGCATTACAACGTAAATTCTTTGAATCTTTCAATCTGAAATGAAATTTGATTTCCCTCTCTGGTGTTTTTTTCTACCTTGTTGTGTCTTCAATCAATCTTACGTCGAATGAAAATATAATAGTAATACTTACTTTAATTTAACCTTATTAATTTATTGATTTGTGGTTTCTAGGTACACAGTTACATATATTCTATTACAATTTTAATACATATATTATTTTAAAACGTTTATTGGTATTAATGGATCACATATTTTTATAATTAAAGTTTTTTTTTGTTTATATTTTGTTCTAATTTTATTTACCCATGTAGAATTCTCATTTATTGACATAATTGGTAAAATTACGCAAATATTGACCATTTAATGAAAAAAAACCTGCTATAAATAAGTTTAATCAATTCAATTTATTTATTTTTGTTTTTTACTAATTATTTTTTATTGTACTTTGAAACTTTTGTAACAATCACAAAATTGATCATTTTTCGTGATATTGGTATGTATAATATCACAAATTTGTTACATATAATTATTTTCATCTTTTATATCTTTATTTTAATTGTACCTGCTATTAAAAACTTTGCTTGTGTGCATATATTTTTCAAGGATATTTAGAGAATACGCCTATAATATATTGAAAAAAATCTTCCGTACTATTGAAGTAGTCCAAAAAAAGAACAATCTATAACAATTTAAATAACTAACGTAAGGAAATGGTTACTATTAACTAGCGGTGGAGATTTTTGGGTATTCGGTGTTCGATTTAGCCATTTGATTTAATTAATATCATACCTAAAAATATTCATTAAAAAACATATGAACATACTGCGGCTTATAGCCAATGGGCCTACCTAGATTTTACCGTTTATCTCATATTTTTGGGTTCATATATATTTTTTTAATAATTATGTTTATTATTCATTTAAATTTATAAAAATCACCTCCCTAAATATGGAGAGCGTAAAGAAAAGGTACCGTACTATGCCTATAATTGATTGTATTCAAAATTGGGTTCTTCATCACCGGCAAATATCCCTCGGATACGTTATGTGGTGTCCTAAACACGTTGTAACTGAATTTAATTATGATCAAATCACTCGCGGTGAATTTAACATTGCAATAAATCGCTTCGAAAAGGTTCCTGTGGTCCAAAGGCGTTCGTCCCTATTAAGGGCGGTGCGACTGACTTAATTTCGTCGTTCGAAGTGTCAGAGGGAGGAATAGAGGGTTGGAGGGATGGAGAGATGAAAAACTCAATTTCGAGACGAGACAAAAGCTTGGGGGTAATAACTGCGGATAAAGCGGCCCCCGGAAGGGGTGGTTTTAAACAATGAAAAACGGCCCGGACCGCTCGCTGCCGCTACTCGCTACTCGCTACTCGCTGCTCACCTCGTGGTCCGTGGAATGGAAATAATTTGCGGGAGGTTGAGATGATCGCACTGAAATTAAAATTCAAATATCTTAGAAGAAGTATTTAATTAGACGGGCGATTTTATAAAACTGTTCAGATTAGTGACTCGAGTTGGAATTAATCAGAAAGAACCATATATATTTACTACGATGGTTCATGACGGAAAATAACTAACGAAACATTTTCTTGTTTTTTTATATATTTTATGTGTGCCATTGAGACTATGGCATCCCCGATTGCTGTATGTTGTGAGGGTAGGTTTAGATCGTAGGAAGAGGAAGGAGATATGGAAACGGAAGGTAGGGAAGTACTTTTCTTATCAGATCTGGTCACCAAACATGACTCTATCAATTTCTAGCAACGCACATTGGGGTGACTTCATGTAACGCGTTGGCTGAAATTCAGAAAATCAAATGTTCTTTACAGTGAAGCAAGTATGCTAGTTTTGAAGTTCATTAAGTGTTGCATAATTACTCCGAAGCGTGTCGCCCTAATTGCGATACTGACGGGAAGAGATCAGTTTGAACTTGACCTTTGTGCAGGTGACTGTTTCAGTTTTCGAAAGCGCGTAAATTTCAATACTTTTAAAGTTTATTAAAAGCAAAATCTATCAAGTATACAGATCCAATTCAATATGGATACGATGTCTTATGGTGTGTACTTTAATTATATTATAGTAGTTATTGATATCCTCATACTATATGTCATAAATTTAAATTAAAACAAACACCTATTTGAATGAAATATTTTCTTGTAAATATATTAAACATAGAGGTATATAGTATAGAGTTCCACGAGATCCCGTCATATTTTAATTGTTTTTATATAGTTTAGTATCTTAGCTACAAGATTTTATTATAAGTAGTTGCAAGTATGCACAATTTTTTAAATTATAGTACTTGAAAGTGAGGACTATCAGTTTTCATAAAAAACAGTTGTAGTCTAATAATCAATGTGTTTTGTTTTAGATACAATTTCTGACGTGGTTCTTACGAGATTCCAATTATACATGATTATGAAGAATTGTGGCGTAAAGAAATTTGACGAAAAATTAAAATTCCTGAAAAAACACCACTTAGAACTTACTCATTGTCAACTCTTTAATCAAAAAGAACTTCTTAATGAAATAGCTGCATTCTGTTCTAAATTTAAAACCAAATGGTTGAAGTGTCACAGAATCCATGACTTCTTTTTATTAAATAATAAAAAATGACTCGAAAGCCTCGTTATGTTTAAGAATTATAAACCTTTACCAGAGATAGTAAAAACGAAAAGAGGTCGACCCACATTGTCTTTTGATATGTTGTCTGAGCGTACGAAACGTCATAAAACTATACTATTGCGATCTAAAAAATCTAGCACTGAGTTAGCCTTTGCTACCCACATGAGTTTTCGGTTGGCAGGTAAAGCAGCAGCATCGACTGTAGTCAAAGACGTCACGTTAAGTACGCCGACCAGAGCAAATAAGTACAGAAAAGCTTTTACCGATAAAACCCAAAACAAAAAGGTATTGAGTGGTGATGAAGCACTCGCTTTGATTGTAGATGCCAAACTTAGTCGCTACCAATACAATTTAATAAGATAAGAGGATAAAGAGGTATTTCCTTCATACAAAATTGTACAAGGAGATAAGAAAAAATGTTACCCATTAAGTGAATTCATAACGGTCACGGAATCTTCAGCGGAAGTGAAATTGCAACAATTGCTGGATCACACTGCTGAGCGTTTAATACAATTTCAGCAGCCGGACAATGAAGACAATTTCAAAAGAAGTACTGAAAATGCTAAAGACACCAGACCCTAATACGACTACCAGGAATGATTCGATAGTTGAATCAAGTAGTGATGACGATAGTATATTGTCACAGGATGATGAAGACGATTTATTATGTGTGTAACTGTCAATAAATAGCATGAGAAATAAAGTGAGCATTTTGACTGATTTAATTTATCTTATATTATTCAATTTTATATTTTTCTACTAAGTATGCGTGACTTTTCGAACATTTTTTTTTCACTTATTTTTATCAAAATGTCTATACGGAACTAAAAATCGAAAAAGATTTGATGTCATTGCAACCACTGATTTGATGCCAACTTTCGGGGTCATCGGCCCCATTGTGCAACGTTTCGATTCTGAGTAGTGAAATTTCACCAAGGCTACACTGATAGTATCTTTCACTCTGGAACGTACCGCAAATGTAATATATAATATTTAAAATTATGAAATAACACATTCCAATCAAATGAAATTTGTTTGCAAACACCGGAATTTAAGCCGGCGATCTCCGGAATCGTAACCAAGGAAGGTAACTTAACTACAGAAGCCGTCATGTTTGGTATTTTCAGACCAAATATTATTTATACAAAAAAGTTTAAAAAAACTTCTCCCTCGATTTTTCTCCTGTTAAGAGGACCGCAATCAAATATTCGTCATTCTGAAAATACTCTGACCTGAACAGATCAAGATGTTCTTCATCCAGTGGTCACAAATTGAGAAATAGGAACTACCGTCATTGGTTCCTTCGGCTCCGATGTATAGCATCCCCAAAGATTTCATAAGCCCTTACAGAAATTATTTTCCTCAAGACCTCTTGTGTAAAGGTGATGTAAAAAAAAAGAAAACATAAAATGAAAAATGTTTCTGTGTTTGTTTCCTTGCAAAAGGAAGAAAGGGTTTTCTGCGTGTACAAGGAGTGATGTGCAAATAGAAAAATTCAGTTACGCTAAGCGACTGTCTGTGTACAGTAAATTGTGAAATGATTGATTGAGTGTAAGAAATTTCTAAACAAGCATTCTCCTGCCTTCGATGTTTTCCCAGATTTTGATAATTACCTCAGTTTCTATCTGCATAGCAAGTTCATAAAAAAACGTTTAAGAGGAAAAACTTTTCCAATTTTAAGATGGTTTACTAAATATTATCTATTTATCATCTGTTCAATTCAATTAAAAAAAACATTTTTTTCATTAATACAAGCCGTGGTGTAGAAAATGAACTGACATCAAATGAAACCTGTTTTCGGACTTTTTCACTGATTTATAGTACCGAGTATTGTTAGTATAGGTTAGTGGCAGGGATTACTTCTCAACCCTGCTAAACCCAGTGCAAAAATATGAAAACAGGTATCTTTAACTGTCAGTTCATTTTCTAGAGCCTGTAATTATAAAGATGGTAATGATAAATTTTATTTGAAACTGCACAAGCGTCATAACTGCTCCCAACCCTCTGGAGCTTGTGAGACTATTTCATCCCTAATTGTGGTATCTTGTGAGGCTGAAGGTAGTAGGGAGGGGAAGAATATGGGGAAGAGGAAGGTGAGGAAGTACCTGGCTATTCAGATCTCGCCAAAAAATATGGCCAAAGCCATTTCAAGTAATGTTTCAATTCTGAATGGTGATCTTACACCAGGGCGATACCGAGAGTATCTTCCACTCTTGGATCATTCCGCATGAATTAAGTGATAGTAGAGCATACAATACAAAGCCTTGGATTAACATTTTTTCATCATCATACATTTAGTCTGAGGTCAGAAACAATTTTAGAAATCATTAAAAGTCACTTAAAACAAACTTATTTTATAAAGAACTACTAACCTTATACAATAACCATTGTACGTCACCCTTGGGGTTCATTTTCTGCATAAACCGTTATTAAAACAATATATTGTGGGTTATGTTTTTTCAATCAAAGCAACAGTGACGGAAAACACACATTGACAAAATTGACGAATTGTGCCAATTTCGGAAAAGTCACCTTAACAAAAATATCAATTTATTGTGGTTCGCCTACATGTCACTACTCTCTCATCTTATAACTGGCACATGTTACTGTCTAACTAATCTAACTTGTTTGTCATCGCTAAGTAAACATCATGCCGTACTCCGCAAGGGTAGGCATTCATATTATTCTTACCTTCCTTTCTTCGTTCATTCGCTCTACCAAAACCAAATGAGCTTCCCTTTCTTATTTAAATTTAATGTTCTGTGAAAGTTCTGTTCAAGTCCTGTTATTATTTCAGTTCTGCGAATCAACTTGTACATAACATTATAATAACAGAACTTGAATACAACATTCACATAACATGAAAAATGACTTTGAAATTTGATGAATTGTTCAAATTCTGTGAAACAGAAAACCTTAATCTTACTCATAACGCTTACATTTTTGTGGATCTCTTCATTTCTTACACGGTCATACATTGTTTTACCACATACCCGGCTCAAAAATCTCATTTCTACAGCATTCTACTTTCATCCTTCTTCTGCCAGTTCCATGCCTCACTGCCATACATCAGGGTAGATACCCACAGATAATTTTAGATTTGAAGCCAAAATACCAAAAAAAAACTGAAAAATAAACAAAAAAATACAAGGTGTCCGGGGGTAAAGTGCGCTAACTTTGGGAGGTGATTCAACGTGATGGTAGAAGTAAACAATGAAAATTACTTTCACTTTCTTTGCGGTTATCTTATTTAACCATTATGTTCACACAATGAACGATGCAATACTTGAACTCTATTAATATAGCTACATTCTGTCACATTAACCAACATTCCTAAAAAAACAACTATTTTAAACCGGCTACCAGCTTTAAAAGTGTTGAAAGAACAACATAACATAAAAGCTGCCGCAAAAGTTTTAAAACAGTTGGCCTACCATCCACCACCGGAGTAATGCCAGGCTAAAGTCTAGTCTCAAACTAATGGCTAATAATTAAACTAGTGTTTCAACTTTGAGTACAATTCCCAGTACCGACACACATTCATTACTTACCCATTTCGTTCAAGAACGGTGCCTTCCAAAAACATAAATAACCGCACTAATGCTGTTAAAACTTCTCCACTACTTTATGAGCCTAACTGCAATGATATAAAAGACAGTAGATGAGCCCTTCTATATAAAAATACTAGGAATTAATTGGAGTCATTTTAAGCTTTTTCCAATATGTATTTTTTTTTATGATGCCGCGCAGTACATCGCTCAATTTATAAATTTTCACCTTGTAACTTTAATGCCAGTATGTTTTTTTACAAATTACGATTCACCAGAGTGATTTTTCGGCATACTATGCCAAGTTTTGCAAAACGGTTTGAGTGATCGGACGGCAAAATTTTCCATTTTTCTAAGAAATTTTCTTCTGAAAGCTTATCACTTTGTGATGATATTATATTTTATATTATTTGCCATTTTTCTTTAAATTTTGTAAAACATTTATTTGAATTTTTTCAAACATTCCCGCGTACAACAGATATTATTGGTAGAAAGCTGAAATAATGCTTTCCTATTTCATCAAAAGATGTCTGAATTTCGCCATTTAAAGCCTGAAGTAAATTGTTTTAGAATTCATAGGTTTTTATTTATTACTGAACTGTTGTTTTTTTCGAACGTGGGCTGTCAAAATGACGCAAATGTTTGTTTTATTCAATGTTCATCACATATTTACACACCAGTCCATTCCTAATTGAATTACTAATTTATTTGAAGCATTTTTAACTTTTTTGAAGTGGTTTTTATACAATATGTATCTAATCATAATATTAATTCTCTGTGACGTGTCTTTGTATCGTGTAAATGGCTGTCGGTATAAAGCATTTTATCGAAGTGAATAAAGCAAGAATCAAGACTATTCTTACTGAAAATTTTATACAGTAAACATATGTTTCTAAAGCAATGCCAGTTTTTTTGTGGTGAAAGTATTTAATATCCTTATTTGGTGAATTCAATTTAGACAGTTCACGAACCCAAGTTGACAAATATTCAATAAAATATTTTTTTATACAAAATTTTTAGAAAAGCTGTTTACGATTAAAAATTAAGTCTTGTTATATATGTATCTTTGATTATATCTTGTTATGTATCTTTGATTTTCAAGTAGGCCATCAAAATATACAGAAATGAAAAATATTCAATGTTGACCCAAAAACTCTTACAGAATTCTTGTGATGTTTATGACTTTAAAATATTAAATAAACGGCAAAATATGGTTAAATTCATTGGCTATAATAGCAATACAATTGGTTTATATGTCTTCATATTAAAATTTGGAGGTATGTTTTTTTTTAACGATGGCGGGAAATTTTCAAAATTGATAGATATTTCAGTTATTTTAGCGATCACTCGAGTGGAAACGAACTATAAAGTTTGCATTTTTCAAGCCTGCCAAAAGGATCTAAATCTTATGGGGTACGCGTGACGTAATATGTAGCTATGTTTTGTCAGGATAATCCCACTCAGGTCGGTATGAAATCATCAAATCCCAATTGGTATATTTTGCAATATTTCTAAATATCATTAATTCTTTTGAAATAATTTTTGGTAAAATTTCGATCGCGCTGGCCTCGCTTATTATGAATATTTTTTAGACAAAACCTTTAGATTCACCTTAATTACTGTACAATACAACTTTTAACCTTCGGGGAGGTGGAAAATATTGCAATAAAAATTTCAATTACGTAAAATTAAAATTAGCTTTCGTTTTGTGAAACGAGACGGTCCATTTTCAAACTTTATTGTCAAATGCATAAATAAGTCAAATGTCATTTTGTTTTGTTGGTATTTCTGTTACTATAGGACCAAACGAACGGCTAGAAACATAATCGCGCGGGCGTTTTTTTTAATGTTAAAAAATTCCGTCAAATTAGTATTTACCTAATATGCATGCATTGTGTGCGTTGTGATTGAATTTTATTAACTGGATTTTATTTTTTTACGTTCAAATTTTATTTAAGATAACTATTTCTGCGATGTTGAGCGGCTACGCTAAGTTTTTGTAACATGGTTTATGATGAAAAAGAAAATGCCCCCTTTATACCGCCTGCTCGCGTCAAGGCAAGAAAAACATCTCAGTTTTCAATTAGTTTAGCGGCTACGCTAGGTTTGTGTAACATGGTTTGTGATTCAAAAGAAAGTGTCCCTTTTATACCGCCTGCTCGCGTCAAGGCAAGAAAAACATCCCAGTTTTCAATTAGTTTAGCGGCTACGCTAGGTTTGTGTAACATGGTTTGTGATTCAAAAGAAAGTGTCCCTTTTATACCGCCTGCTCGCGTCAAGGCAAGAAAAACATCCCAGTTTTCAAATAGTTTAGCGGCTACGCTAGGTTTGTGTAACATGGTTTTTGAGATATATATATATATACATATAATATATATATATATATATATATATATATATATGTTACACAAACCTAGCGTAGCCGCTAAACTAATTGAAAACTGGGATGTTTTTCTTGCCCTGACGCGAGCAGGCGGTATTAAGGGGACACTTTCTTTTGAATCACAAACCATGTTACACAAACCTAGCGTAGCCGCTAAACTACTTGAAAACTGGGATGTTTTTCTTGCCTTGACGCGAGCAGGCGCTATAAAGGAGGCACTTTCTTTTGTATCACAAACCATGTTACACAAACCTAGCGTAGCCGCTAAACTACTTGAAAACTGGGATGTTTTTCTTGCCTTGACGCGAGCAGGCGCTATAAAGGGGGCACTTTCTTTTGTATTACAAACTTAGCGTAGCCGCTCAACATCGCAGAAATAGTTAACTTAAATAAAATTTGAACGTAAAAAAATAAAATCCAGCTAATAAATTTCAATCACAACGCACACATATTAGGTAAATACTAATTTGACGGAATTTTTTAACATTAAAAAAAACGCCCGCGCGATTGTCTCTAGCTACTTCTAGCCGTTCGTTTCTTCCCATAGTAACAGAAATACCAACAAAACAAAATGACATTTGACAATAAACAAATAAAGTTTGAAAATGGACGGTCTCGTTTCACAAAACGAAAGCTAATTTTAATTTTACGTAATTGAAATTTTTATTGCAATATTTTCCACCGCCCCGAAGGTTGAAAGTTGTGTCGTACAGTAAATAAGGTGAATCTAAAGGTTTTATCTAAAAAATATTCATAATAAGCGAGGCCAGCGCGATCGAAATTTTACCTAATTTTTATATCGCAGTGGTTACCTGTGTGCAAGTATACGCAGCGCAACATAGCACAATGTTGTCCGCATTCGAGGTTGCGGTGTAAGTTGTCAGAACCCGCCTACCAATCACAAGGCGCTTAAATATCTTACCTTTTTAATCATTTTTAAAATAGATTTATTAATTCTTCGTGAAATTATCTATAATAAAACTTAAATTATGTAAATGAATATAAGTATTTTATTCAAATATTTTACACTCAAGTTCCTTAATGTACCTATAATAAAGGTAAATAGTACATTATCATATATTTATAAGGCTATCCAGTTATACAATTAATAGATGAAATACGGAAAAAATAACTCATCAAAACGCTGCTGACGTCATTAATTCCTATTCAAAAATGAACAGAGTCCAGACCTGGGAACGCGACCTCCAAATTTAGAAGTCAATGCTGTCGCTGAGTAAATTTAGCTGTTAAATATAGTCGAATCACTTATTTATTATTCTTGCGGTAAAACAACCCACAAAGCAGCAGTAACCACGAGTACCAAGAACGATCGCCACCATTTGCAAACTGTTTTTGCTCGATGGCACTGACTTGATCACGAGACACTGTACTCTAATTAGCCCTGTCCCCATTAGCAGCCCGATTGCACATCGTTATGAAGACATTAACAACAAAACTATTAAATTGGAAATCCTATTGCGCTCAAGCAAAAGCATGTGGCAAAAATATATACCACAATGTAAACGTTTCAGGAAAAAAAAATTGACATTCTATATTCCTCATTATTAGTACCTTGCATTGCCCCACTGACTGCGGGCGGTTGAGACCTTAACGCGACTATAACATTTAAAAAAAATGACATGAAATGGTATAAAAAAGACATTTTCACTTTTAAATTTTCAGAATAATCTGAGAAAAAAGTTACGTAATAATGTGTTATGTCAGTATCTATTTTGCCTTGGACAAGGAACAGTGGTTTTGAAACTGATCGGCGATACAAAAATAAACAAGTTCTTAACCAAATAAATTTGTTTTGTTTAAATGTACATATATATATATATATATATATATATATATATATATATATATATATAGACAATATATGTGTAGACAATTGAGATCCTTCGTTATAGGTTCTGCCCTATAAAACCGATCATATATATATATATATATGATCGGGCAGGGTGAGGTTGGCGTGTGAATGTGTTTTGTGAATATATCAGCACAACTTATAATGAAGGACCTCAATTGTCTACACGATTGTGAATAAACTAACTAAGTACCTACTGAAATAATACCTCCAAGGTCAATATTATTGTCGCGGTATTTCAATACATATCGATTAATACTAAATAATTATCTTGACACTTGACATTAGCCTTACACGTGTAGCAAGAAATAACCCATCATTAAAAATAATAATAATAAATGTTTTATTATCTACCTTTTTGTAACAAATAGAGATAATGATATCCTCACTGGGATCTCCTGTGCTGAATAACTAGTAATTATAAATATATTACGTAGTATTTTTCCGAATAAATATTGAAATTAGTATTCATCGATCGAGACCGGTTTTTGAGTAGGAGTAGACGTACAGTTTTTGATGAAAGCAAAAAAAAATTATAGTGAAATTTCGTCGGAATAAACATTACAGAATTTTTACCTGCTACATCTATACTTTTAATTCTTATTTACTTTTTTTATATTTTTTTATTTATGCTGGTAATGTTTTTTTTTAATTTCCAATAAATTTACAAGATAAAATTACCTCAAGATTTTGATACTGTTTTGAGTTTGATAAACTTTATTTTAGTGCTTTCCGACGTAATTTAGAGAAAATACATAAAAACAGAATTTCTGCAATCCATGTGATGAATATTTATTCCAAGTTAACAAGTGGAATAAAGGTATAATAAAATTTCACCGCGATTTAAAAGTTTCGTAAATACATACTGCGTCACAAAAATCGCACATCTTCGAAAATAAGTTCTAAGTGTAAGTTACCCCGAACCCCGAGCCATTATATCTAACCCAAACAATATTGATATTAATTAAAAATACATTTAACCACCTCATCATACAATAGTTTTATTTCACAAATGATACAAATTTTGCGAGTGCGGGGCGATAAAAAAATGTGGCGCATACATTTTTTACGGGTGCCACAACTTGTGTCTACTTTCTGGGCCATAAAGGAGCAGTTTAAATCAAATGTAGGTCATTTACTATCTGAACGTTGAAGAAAACAGACGTCAATTAGTAGCGCTAGAAAACGAAGCCGCTCAAGTGGTGGCACTACTTCAATTATGGATGCGACAGTGTGATGTTGCTCGGCAACTAAATTTAAGCCGTATTCGACAGGTTTTTTAACGGTTTCAAGGTACTGGTTGCTTTGTCCGGAGGCAAATATCAGGGTGGCGATGCTACACATCAAAAAAGACGATCGCTTTATTTTTATTTTAAATTTAATTAAAATCAAATTTAATAATTTAATTATTAAGATCTGCAAGTATTTTTTGGTTTTTGTTATTGTTACAGCTGTTTCGGCTTTCAAGGCCATTTTCAAACTGTGGTTTATCCACGTTTAGACGACTTATTAATATGATTCTATTTTACCCCCTCCCAAATTTAAAATGATTTATTACCGGTTAAACCAATTTACTGATAAAAATAATTGTTACAATTGATTTCATATTCTGTGGGAGTATTTTGAAGTCTGTTTTCCCCACATTAATGTTTTCTTAATTGTTCAATAATGATGTAGCAGTTATTAATTTATTTAAATGTGTTATATTGTTTAGGTTTTGTGAACATACTTAGAAGCGGGGAATAAATATCGCTTTATTGCCTCATAAAATTTTGCAATAGGTGCGATTTTTGTGACACCGAGTGTAGTTTCAAAAAATGTCATTCTGGTATGTTTGTCCCAACGCCCAGCGCCCGACATCTAGAATCAGCATCGAGAAACGAGCAAAAAACATTATTATTACTGGGGCGGATTAAAGGCGCCGGTTAGCGCTAACTATCGCGGTATTAACGTTTTCACTTTAACCACGCGAGCCGGAATCCATCTAAATGGCTGCTTTGCATTAGCAAAGGTCAGAGTTCCAGCTAACTGAGCGATTAAACCCAACTAAATAAGGTATTGATTGCGTAACTACCCCGGGGATTAACTTAATAGTGTTGTGATGGGTATTTGGAGGTTATACTTGGGAACCGATTGCGGAACAGATGTGAGATATCGCTTTGTTTGGGCCTGTTAAGATCCCAAAGTTTTGGATTCACAACCTATTGTTGAAATAGGTTAGTGATCATGTTTCAACTTTCTTCTGGCAAACCTAAATAATGGGATAATTCACCAATAACGTTGATTACGTAAGCAACTTAATAATAGATCTAAGTACAGTTAAAAAAATATGCTCGTTAGTGTTAGAATCCTACATAATATACCATTTAAAAATGTTTTTAGTTGGACTAAAACTAGTTATACGTTTTCTAACATACGACCACATTCAAGGCCAAGCTTATTATGAACGTGGAAAGCAATGCTTATTCTCTCCCCGCCTCTTGTGTTTTCGAAATTCATCCCTTCTCTACTCGTATGCATTACTTCACACTCAGACACTAACTTATTCATTAGTTTAGATAACAATGACGAAGGAAGAGTTCTCTTTTCAAACCAATCTATAGTGGTAATGGTTTAGTATTTGTTTCATGTTTGTTTAATTACATTTTTATTATGTACCTATGTACGTGAATGTAAGACTAGTTCTAATAATTTACATAGATTCAAATGACTTTTGACGATTTCACTTCTTTCTCATATTCAATAAATACTGGCATCCCACAGGGATCGCTTCTGTCTACAGCATTGTCTCTGTTGCGCATTAATAGGTATAATGTTTCAGTAATCATTGCTTTTTTGCATTCCTCCGAAACTCTAAATGACATTGATAATGGCTCGGAGGGCTTTTTAAAATAAACTGTCCCTCCAAAGGGTTTCACTTCTATATTCACATCATATTTCGAAATATGAATAGCTGGGGGCCTATTCTGTATCTTTTGGGTTAACAAACCAGTAAGTTCGTGACTTAACCTTTCCTTACCGGTGCTGTCAACTGAGTGAAAATCGTCTCTAATTATTTACCGAGTGCACCGAGCACCGGTGGACGAGGATTTTTTTAACACTGTAAGGGAGGGGTTAATACGGGTTTGTGATGTGGCTAAACCGGCAGCAGGAAAGTTTTGAAAGACACAGAGTAGGCCTCCAGGTCTAAAAATTGATCCGAAAATTGGTATTACTTCTAATACACCACAAAATTTTGCCTTAGATACTTAAATTAACATTTTACCTACAAAATATAGTTTGTAATGACATTCAAAATATACCTGAGTAATAATTGTCGACACTTGTGAACCAGGATTTATTAATCGAATCAACTGAACAAATAATACTAGAAATGTCTCCCACATAGATTTAAATGGTAACCAATGTCGCCACGGATAAAACAGTCAGGTCTCCGTTGATTAGCTATTCGTATATTCAACAAATATTTCTAAAATTAACTGCAAACCACCCTCCCGAACAACTAACCATCTTATAAACACAGAATGTTAAATTTTTGATATAACGTAAAGAGCCTCAAAAAGTCACCAATCAACAAAAACCCGAAAGATTTTGTTTCATAAAAGCATACACATTTGTTATTCTTCTTAAACGCCTACTAACAAGCTTACAAAAAGAGCTTGAATGCTAGAAATTTGTATGGTATTGTAAAAAAAATTAATCCTTCATATATCTATGCGTTTCATTCTGTTATTCGTGTTCACATCACAAAGCCGCTACGTTAAACCATCCCTGTTAAAACATCAATAAATTTAGGGAAACGTCTGAAAATAATCCACACATTTTTTGTAATTTTATTCAGCAAAATTTTATTCAGAGTGTGAATTTATTGAACAAAGAAACCACGCTGGGTGATCGTTTTCCAAGCTTTTGTTAGACTCCTAGTTTTTTCAGCTTTGCTTTTATATCGTTGTGTCGAGTACACTATAGTGAACCTTTTATGAAGTGTTTGAACATGTTTTTGGAATATAAATAACTCCTATTTTCGTGCGGTTCACAAAATAAGTCAATTTTACATTTTTTTTAAATATTTTATGCTTGAATTTTTCGGAATACAATAATATTGTATTTCTATTCAAGTGACAGAAATAAATTGATTAATTGAAATAAATTTAACACCTGTCCAAGGATTTTGCGCATTCACATATTATTTATGGTATTGTTGCCATTAAATTAAAGTTTGCTGGTTTTCACGTGACAAAATTAATTTGCTTTATGTTTTATAACGAAAATAATGAAAACAAAGCTTTATAATTTCGGAAATGTATATTACCTTAGTATTTATAAAAACACCGGACTTTATAATTCCAATTTTGAAAAAGAAAATTAAAATAATTATCTGAAAAAATATTATATATTGTTACAAACTTTTGTCGATGGTCTGAATTATTCCTCAAACAATCATTTCCAATTTTGAAAATAACACAGAGTAATAATATTCAGAGCAAATTTGAGTTCATCGAACGTAAATAATTTCATGCTGGAATAACGCAAATCACAGATAACCTAAATTATTAGTATGTTTGATGATTATTATTTTAAAGCAACCACAATCAAATAATAGGTGCAGGTTAACAATATAATGCAAATTAATAACAAATACACATTTATTTTCATAGGGTTTCTACGTAAGTGGGCTTGTTAATAACATGTATTTTGTAGAACAAAGAATACCAAAGTAGTATTAGAAAAATATCGCAGGAGGATTGGAATAAGGGCTAGAACACTAGAAAATTATTTTTAGAAATTTGCTTTGCAGAGTTTGATTACGTATTATTTATTATTATTGTTTATGATCTTTTGATACACAAGACACTCTTATTTTACGATTTGGAATAAATATCTTAAACGTAATTAATACTTTTAAAAATATGGTATAACTGACACAGACCAAATATATAACATGTTTGACGAAATAGATATACGCCAATTATAATTAAAAATACTACTTATCTACATTTTTTACCAAAAACAAATTTCACACAACAGTTTTCATACAACAAGCATTATTCTTCACAACAGTTACAATAAACAAGTGTTTTTCTTCACAAGAGTTATAATATACAAGTGTTATTCTTTTACATGTAAAGATTTTACTTTGAAACGTGAAGGCCAAGCGATTAATTCCTTATTAAGATTGTTTCTGCATTATACAGTACAGGTATCAAGGGAAGCGTCACAGTTTTCTTTGCATTCTAATTTATTTGTGTCGTGTGTGTTTTCATTCTCTTCATAATAGATTCTTTCAAAGATCCAATGAACTGATTGAGTTTTTTTGTTCAGAATTGTTCCAGACCGAGGGAGAAATGGAAATGGGAACCATGTGCGACTACGACTTCGTGTCTGCTGATAATTCCCGGACCCACGGCAGGTTCTACAGTCCGCGCTACCCCTCGAGCTACCCCCGGAACATCAAGTGTTCCTACAGGTTTAGAGCGAGGTGAGACCCAGTTGCAATCATATATATGGTTCCAGAATTCAGGTACACTAGTGACTAGAAACGTGGGGAGAGACGCAATGCAGTTTCAACCGCCCGCATTATCCCTTCAGCTACCAACGAAACATCAAGTGCTCGCATCGGCGAGATGAGATCCAGTTCATGTTATATATAAATATATAGTCCCAGAATTAAGGTAGACTAGTAACATGGTCATATTTTCGGCTTTAGACAACCCGAAGACCCATTGCAGATTTTATAGCCAATGATTCTGACAGTTGACAGGAATATTGACCTACTCGATTCGAGTTTTGTTTCTTTCTCGAAAATACGTACTTACAATGTGTAGGCAGAACCTGCCAAACTAAGTTTGTACTGATTGCGTCCATTCTCAATTAATATCACTATATGTTTTTGAGACGGCCAGAAGCCCTTTTATTATGATGACAAACTCTCCTGAAACCGTGATCTGAAAGTTTTTTTCTGAAAATTTCGAGTTTAGTTTCTTTTTCGAAGGTACGTACTTACAATGTGTGATCAGAACCTTTCAAAATAAGTTCGTACTGACTGCGTCCATTCTCAAGTAATAACACTTTGTTTTTGAGACGGCCAGAAGCCTCTTCATTATTAAGACAAACTCTCCTGAAACCGTGATCTGAAAGATTTATTGTGAACATTTAAGAATGGTTTTTTGTACAGTTTTTTTTTGTTATATAAACACTATCACTAAAGTATGAAAAGTTTTGTTTATAGATTTTATGTATAAAAAATACTTCAGAAAGATACGTTGACTTCTGTGGAGGTCTTGAATCAAATAGTTGAACAGTGCATAAAATATACTAAATATTAAAGAAGAAACATTAATATTATCTTTTTCACATAATGAAAAGACGACTATTACAAGATTTTCCTACTAAAAACCAAATAAAGCGAATTGAAGAAGTTACAGAACCATCTGTTATTATTCAGTTAAGATTAACCAGACGCTCTTTACGATTTACGTTTAACCTCCTACAAAATGGGGCATCAGATCATAACTTTCCTTCAGGTATCAACGTATTTGACATACAAAAGCTTTTCAATTATTTATCTTCAACTTGTTAGGAGGCATCCTATGCAATTTATAATGAGGCATCTCACAAATTCCTAAATTCAATGAAAACAGTACCAATCAATTCTGTCTAACCTAAACCTTGCAAAGTTAGCAAAGCCAAGGATTAGAGGTTCGTTGCTCTTGTTGTGTTATTGCTTCAGCCCGTGTTATCTCATGTGTTATATTATTGCCGGCAAACTTCTGAACGTGATAACAGTTAGCGCGATTGCCTGTGAATAGATTATATTTAGAACTTTGTAATTGCTATTTCCGACTATGGCGGTACAGACATGCAATTAAGAAAGTCATTTGGTGTTTTATTACAGTCTTGAAATTGATTTTTGTATTACTTCCAAAGGTAAGGAAACACAAAATGTATTCATATACCCACTACCATTTTATCGTGAATTCCATCCAAGAGTCCCAATTGCTTCCAGAAATTCGGAACAATTGGGAATACTGCATTTCCAATTGTAGTATGTTATAGCGGAGTAACGGAGTGGAGAGGCGAAGGAGATAGACAAGAGAAAGGTGTGGAAATACCTAACTATTCATATCTCGTCACTAAGCACGGCTGTTGCCATTTTTTTTATTTATACATATATATAAATTACAAACAATACAAAACAAAATGAACCTTTGTCTGTCCAACTGAGAAGGATTCCTGTTTCAGGACAGCCAAATTGTGTATTTAGTACATAATATTCTTACAATGGAATGGCGATGCTGTCAAAACAAATTTTGAGAAAATTGTTGATTGCATTCGGAGTGACAGGATGGTTTCATTATCCTTGAAAGAATCGCAAAGATGTAATTTATTACCAGGGTCAATTTGGAAAACATTAGTAATTGCATTCAGAACAGATGATTGGTTTCTTTTGGGACATCGCAAGTCTGAGATTCTTTCCAGGGCATTTTGGCGAACATTCACAACTGTATAGTTAGAATTTCCACACTTATAAATCAGTATAAGACATATGAATCCTGTAGTACTATATTTTTAGAATTTCTTAGGTAATAGAAATTACAAATTACTATACCAGAATAATATTAGAATAAAATTTCGAATCTTTATTTATTAAACGGCTAGTCATTATTATACAGAAATCGAAATAAAATCGCGTAAAAGATTCGTAAATTTAAATTTAAATAATAACAACAATGAAGATCAAGTTATTAGGAACAAAAATAACCATTTTTAAATTTGAAATAAAAAGTGACTTTAGATCTTTATCTCTCAAGTATAAAATAGCCTTTTGGAAGATAAAAAATAAAATTTAACATAATATTATCAACGCTATTATTTTTTTTTTCTATCTAAGTACCAAAAAATTTTTTTTTTTTTTTTTTAACTAACATTTTTTTTAAATAAACACTTATTAGTTCATATTTCAATCAGCGCTAGGATTCTTATTTTTTTCACCAGTTTGAAACTGGGAAAAACTAACACTCTGGAACGATCCACAAATATACAACATTTTCAATATTTTTATACCCGAATAACTTTTTGAGAAAACCTCACATGGTAATATTAAATCATTGAAGATGATTTTTAACAACTATCAAACGAAAAATGTGATACAGCAAAATCAGAAAATATTCCGTCGTATCTATGAATTGAACTCAGATTCGCTCTGAGGGGAAAGCCCTGGCAAGGCTGAGGTTCTGGGTTTAATTCCTAGTTGCGAACGAATCTTTTTCTGATATTCATGTTTCATATTTTTCAATTGAGAGTTGTTAATATTATCTTCAATGATTAATTAGTATTACCTGCATAATAGACCGGATCATATACATTACATATGCAGCCGCATATAACTTGCAAGTAGATTGTCAGCCCCGCGGTTTCATAGACATTTAGCCTGAAATGCAATAATGGCGCCACAGAACCTGAATACTAATAGCATGGCACACAACATATCCGCTGTTTAACTCAGTCAATATAATGTGCATGTCTAATACCTCGTGTGTCAATGGAATTGTGTGCATATCTCGTACTTAGTATATCTGTGGAATTGCGTGTATTTCAAGGTATGTGTACTATCATGTTATGTCTGTGAAACTGTGTATATATCTGGTATTCAGTTTTCCTTGTCGAATTGAGACATTGTGTGTATTTATGGATACTAGTACGTCTTTGAACGTGTGTGCATGTGCAACAAGCCGAGACATCTTAAACGGATTTGATGCATTGCAAGATTGGTTAGGCAATGGTAACAGGAAACTATGACATGCACCCAAATGTTGTGTGCTTGAATACAATTTGAGGTGGGGTTATCATGTGACCAACGTATATAGTTCTCTACGTCCAAGAACAGCATTGAATCAATTAATCCGGTTACAATAGACAACAAGCTTCGGTTTATGAACATAAAACCTACTGTAATACCATTTTAATTGACCTAGAGCAAGGGTCGACGAACCGAGAGAAAAAGCGTCATTATGTCAAGAGAAATTCTCGATTAAGAAAGCATTAATTTACATCAAGTAATATTTTTTTTTTAAATATTATTTTAAAATGTGAGCCTCAATGGGTAAATATAACAGGGTATATTTATATACATATACATATGTATATAGACTTACGTAATAAATGTTATAATGCCATGAAAGAGTGTTAATAAAACAATTACGAAAACGTAATAATAAAAAAACATATAATTATTATAATCTTCCAATACAATATTATGCAGTTTTGTGCTATATCCACTTGATTTTTGGCATATTATGGCAAGTTAGCAATTTGGCATAGTCTGATAAAAGGTGAAATCAAGGTGGATTCATTGGCGTTAAACCTTAGTAGACAGTGTGTAATGTGTATTTATGTTACCATATTATACCATATATGAGAAATGATGTTATTTACATCGAATGGCCAAATCGAAAACCGAACACCCATCGTTCGATTGGATGTGTACAAATTCCAAATTAAGATTCTGCTTCTATGTTCATATCATAAACTAGGAGAAAAATACAAAATACCTAACGTTTGAAAATAAATGTGGTTCTTCCATTTATATCATTCAAATCATGCAATTGTAATTCAATGCAGTGCGGTTAATGTCCTTGTTAATGGGAGAACTGGAGAGCTTATATGACAAAAAATGGCATTATTGATGTTGTTGGAGCTGAAAACGTTTTCCTTTTTATTTTCTAAAATTGACTTTTTTGTACGAAGATTTTCAAGAAATCCGTGTGGCGCACGACTAAACGGATATTTCTTGAAAATCTTCATACAAAAAATCAAATTTTCAACAAGTACTCTATCACACCCAAAAGTCACGAGCCGCCACTGGTTAAATGAACTCGTAATTTGAATACGTCTCATTTTCGGAATTACACAAAACTGATGTGTCAAGAATTCAGAGATAATTTGATGACTCCCATAACTGGTCAAGAAAAACAAAAGAAAAAAAATGTTAAGAGTGGATGCTGGAATTATTTTTTGGTGAATGTTTTATATTATTATTTTATTGATCATTCTGCAGAAGTTTTTCATTTTCTTATTTTATTGAACATTCAGCAGCAATTGTTCATGTTCTCATTGTATTGGTCATTCTGCAGCAACTGTACATTTTCTCATTTTATGGATCATTCTGCAGCAATTGTCCATGTTCTCATTTTATTGATCATTCTGCAGCAATTGTCTACGTTTTCATTTTTTAATCTTCACAGTCTTACTAGTATAATAATTACAATATTCCGTAATTTTTACGCATATGCATTTAAATAAAGTTTTGCGTACCTATCTAGTAAATAATAAATGTCCACACAACTAACTCTCATCTAACTGACCATAATCCTGAAATACTAAGAAATTGCATCGGTGAAGTTGTTTGGTGACGAGATCTTCAAATGTTCATTGGTCTAGATATGTTCATCTACAACCAAACCATCATTATTCCATTCTTTGTTCAGCCTCCCTACATTCCTCATATTAGGAATCCTAAGTCCTGCTAGCTCCAGGCTGTTGAGGATTGTGAATAATAAAAATCTCCTTGACCATCTCATCATAAAACCTTATCAGGGAGTACATTTCTCCGAAATAGTTCGAACCATTTATTTTTGAGTATCATAGAAACGTTGAGACGTGTTGCATATACAGGATGTATCAGCACGTACCCAAAATATTTTAACCAGCGATTCCTTAGCATTTTTGGAGTAAGATTAATGTTTATGACATTTTGCTGTCCGATGATAATCGTATATTTGTTTCAATTAAAAACAGAATTTTTTATATCATGAACTTTACCGCAGTCTCGTACAGACGGTGCTGAAGAAATGAAACAGACTGTGTAAGATGTGATGGGCTAGGTTTTACCTAGTAGCGACGTGTGGTGTATTTTTTGTTACATTTTGAAGGTACATTTTTACTCCAATTGTGCTTAGGAATCGCTGGTTAAAAGCTTTCTGGCACGTGCCTGTAAACTCTTTACATTGAATGAATTGAATAAGTACCAAACACAATATATAATATTTTATCTACGGGATGTTTCGTAGGTGACTTAAGAAACAAGAAACTTGTATAAGTCTGATAAAGCGATAGATAAGGGTAATAAAAACCCCTTACTGTCTGATACAAGTATAACTTCAGTAACCCCCCCTAGAGCAGCCAGCCCTTAAAGTTTTAGGTCGCCTAGCAAAAACTATCTAGGATATATATTTTATTATTGAGACTGTGACTTTGACTTTCACTTATTTGATTATTTGAAAACAGAGAACTTTATAAAAGTGTAATTAATATTTCAATTTCTTTTCAGGTTAAAGGAGAGGATACGAATAATATTCGAAGAAATCACGTTACAAAAAGGAGATTTAAGGTAAGAATTTAAATTGCAGCAATATTTGCTAACTTTACCTAATAAAAACATTTAATTTCAATATTTTTTTATGCATTCAGCCTCTGTTCGTGATGTCGAATGAATGAATCCAGTTTAATAACAAATTATGAAATTAATAAATATTCCCCGATACGTTGTTAATCCATTTTAACATTTAATTATAAAAAAAAATAATTATAAACTAGTGTGTATAAGAAAAGGTTTTATTTTCCCGTCGGCGGCATTTATTTTTACTCGGAAGATATTTTCAATTTGTTTGGATATTTCAGGCGAGTATGCTTATAATAATTTGTTATTTAATTAATTGGTTTTAAAACGAACCATGACGTTAAAAGTAATGCAAGCCATGACTCAAACCCCAAATTATAAACTTATTTGCCATTTATTAAATTTTTATTTTTTTAAGCACATGATGATTTTATATAAAAAAAACCATTCCACATTCCCTCACTTTATCCAGTGTTATGTAACATTACATAAATGACAATTATATTATGATTATAGACGTTATGATAATTTGACAATATTAAGCTAAATATGGAATCCTTCATCTCGTCAAATCCGATATTTACTTACAATCTAATTTAACTATAAAAACCAGATCTTCAACAAACTACATAAATATTCCACCCATGGATAAAATATTTTAGTACTACAGAAATAAACTTTAATAATAACACCCATACATCACATTGAAACAAGCAACAGAGAATACACCAAAACATTTAATCAAACGTAGTATTTCAGTCTGGATAAATACAAAAGGTACAGAATTTTTCGTAACTTATGTAATAACACCAAATCCAATATAAAACAATAACATTTATATTAAATTTCCTAGATAACCAGCTTACTCTATCGACTTCAACGTGTGATCCCCACATCTCTAATGCGTGCCACATATTATGCTATGATCCAATCCCATCTAAGTTATCTAATTAGTATCTGGGGCACCATTACAAAAAACAAACATCTGAAATACGATTCATTCAAAATAGAGCCATAAGGAATATATATATCATTTACACAATAAACAAAAATACTTCCTTTTACGATTATCCGGCAAACACCATCACAAAACACGATCACAAAATAAAATACAGTTCTCTACCTACTTACACGACAAAATTTTAAATTAACTCCTTATAATACATCGGATATAAACAATACAACGCATTACCTGGTAACACAAAACTTCCAGCAACGAACAAAAAACACTGGCAAAAGCTCATAAAAGCTATTTCCTCAGCAGTTTTATTAATGAGTGACAAGTTTTTTTTTTGGAACTCCAAAAGAACTTCTGTGTTTATTCCTTTTAATTTATTTATTTAATTTTTTTTAAAATGCTTTTAGTCTGTCTAGTCTTTTTTTTAAATCTATGTACACTGTTCATTGAACTCTCTTTTAAATTCGTTTTCTAATGCAAATTTTTTTTTCTCCCTTTTTATAGTATTTCATGAGAATGATGGTATTAAAATCAATTCGCAACAATACTATACTATTCAAAACACGTCAACGCCTCAGCAGAGGTGAAATATTATTTTTAAAAATCATTTACAGTACCTGAGATTTTTCTAACTGACACTACATACACTAATTTATTTATTTAAAATGTAATATTGTTTGTATCATAAGTAAAAATACATAGCCCGAAATATTCATTTTAGTGTTTTTTAGAACTTACTATGCAGCACCAGCTTACATGCAAGCAATCCTGTGTTATGAGATAAAGAAATTACGTTAGTTCGAGTCTATCCTATTTTCGATCTGCGATGAATGTGATATTCGAAATAATCAGCCATTTCACCATGAAGAGGAGTTGTTGTACAGAGATGTTTATCGTATATCTCCAGTAAATTATCCATATAAATTGGTTTCATAAGTTCCGAACTTCTCTTGAAATTACTTCAATAATTTTCAATGTAACTTCCAAAGCCCGAAAGGAGATTATGTCAGCAATCAGGAATCCAAACAAGTTTTAATTTGCAATCTGAATGAGGTTGAGAATTTCCATAAACTCTTCCCTAATTTGCCGTTCAATTGTTCGTTCGAGGAGTTTCGTCATCATCAGTAATAGAAATACTATCTATAGATTAAATAAACTATCAATATAGGTTTATTGAACATTTATCAAAACGGCAAATATAAGGAGGAGTAAGTAAGAGAAGGACGGGTAGTTTCAGAGAATTTGAACAAATTTCAGAGTTATTTTTCAAGTTCTGTAAAGGTTCTACTCAAGTTCTGTTAGTTGTGTGAACCAACTGGCCAATAATGATATAATAAGAAAAACTTTACAGAACTTGAAAATGAAATTTTAAAATTGATAAATTGTTCAAATTCTGTAAAATAACCCATTATAACTGTCACGTATCAGTGGAAAATGCACCTGAATCTGGAAATGTTAATTTACGAGAGGAATTGTAGAACGAAATAAGAAAGCGTTTACCAAAATTTTGCAAATTTTCGCAATTCGATGACGAACTTCTAAGAACATTATATTTAATTCATTGGAATACTTTTTAAGGTTATATACATCAACGCTATATTTTTTAATTGCAGAAAGAGACAATATTAATCAATCTAAACGAAACATGAAACAGAATGATACAAAACAAAAACTTAATGGTGGCAACTTGGGATCGAACGCAGGACCTTTGTCTTACCAGGATAACACTCTACCACTGAGCTTCACTTTATGTTTTAAAATAAAATTAAAAATACATATTTCATACGAAAAACTATAGTCAAACGAGCCATGTAGATTAGGAAACCACGCAGTGCGTCATCCTAGTCAGGTCCATCTGTTATTTATTTTAGTACATATTTTTTTAGTGCTCTACATCCTCGTATCACAGAAAATATTTGATCAAGGGTTTTATTTATTTTTATTTATATGCCATTAAAATGCCTCTCTACCAGCGATGTAGTAATTTCAAAACTTTCCACTGACCAAATGTTATGGAAAATATATGATTCTACCTGTATAGCGTATATCTTCCAATGCTACACCCATAACACCCTATATGAGTTCCATCTGCAGTGCGGTTCCATAAAATGGACTGTGTAAAGGCAAAATGGAATAGCCAACACTTACCAAGTTTATAATCTGCAAGTAAAATATAGCGTTAATTTATTTTTTGTATTTCTACTGCACTTAAGATGCCGTAAAAAAGTGATAAAAACAGTAGACAAATAAAATATATTTTTTAAATAAAGTAAACGAGGCAAACAAAACGAAGTTCAATAATAATCATTCCGATTATCGATTCATTTGTGTGGGTAAAAGGGTTTTAAGTCAGTTATATAAATTGTTCAGTAAAGCAAAATAAATGCTTTACTTGTCTCTTCAAAACAAGTAAACTAACAGTAGAATAGCAGGAATCCAACATTTTCGATAGATGTTTATATTCTTCTCCTTTCTGACAAGGTACACATGACCAACAATGCCCTTAAATGCAATGATTTGTAAAATGTAATATCAGTGTGTAAAATAGATCTAATATAACAATAAAATAAATTTAAAGTTCATCAATTTATTTTGAAATAATTTTATTTTTATTTCATTTTATTTATATTTTCTTTATAATTCTGATATTATAATGTAATAAATATTTAAGTACTGCTGTCATATGTCGACTTACGACTTTTTATATTTTGAATCTATGACCTACGCTATTGTGTCCGCTATTCCGTGAAGTAATTTATTTACGTATCAATGCATTTATTATTTTTTCTTATTCTCCCTAAAACAGTAATACACTTATATATTTCGGGGAAGATTATTAGACAACTTTGAGGTAAGTGTATGTGACCATAAAAGTTCATTGGGGCAGTTTTACTATTCGTGGCATGCGTCAAAGCATAGTTGACTGCTGAACTGTCTGTAAGTGACTTTGAAAATGTCGATGGTCAATGTAGAATCGTTAAGCAGTTGAGTAGCTCTATTGACAACAACAAAAAAATTGACAGTGACTTTTTACAAAAAAAAAACTTAAGATATGAACAAATCATTTATATCTAGAAATTCATCTCCTAGACTTAAGACAAATTTACCAACGATGTGTCAAAAAATTTGACTCGTAACCCCGTTCATAAAAGAAATATTCTCGATCAAAACAACTTTCTTAAATTCAATTAAATTTTTTTTTGTAAGATTTTATTTAGTTACGAATAATTAAATTTTTATATCGAGTTTAAACCTTTTTACAACTTATTTCTATGACATTGAGGACACGCTACAATAAATCTAAACCCTTTTTTATAGTACATAGGCATAACTTACGAAGAGCATGAAGGCTTTAAGCTTCGTTAACATCTGTTAATTCCATGTTTATCATTTTAAAAACATTACAAAATGTCCATGTAAGGGGTTTTAAAATAATGAGTTATGAAAGAAAATCTATAAATATAACTATATAAAGCATAAATATAAGTATGAAATTAACTAAAAATATTTCTAATAAATATCCTAGCAGAAAAAAGCTTTGCTGTTTAAAAGCAGCCTCCCTGATACTAAATATATCGACATCCGTATTGATTCTCGCCAACAACAAGATTGCCCTCCCCACCGGCATGACCATTGACAAGTTAGTCCTGGCCGGGAGATAACACAGTTTGTAATGTCGGTGACGGAGATAACAATCGGGAACCTAGAAATGATCGATAATGCTCTTTATCGATCGATAAACCAAAAAAAACATTAACATTGACGATTTGTTAAATTATTTATAATTTTTAGAATAATCGCATTATTCATCGTTGTTCTGGGTCAGAAGAAAAAAATTGGGGTTTCAGAAAGTAGCGAATTACGAAAAACACAGGCAATCTACGCAGTTGACCATACAACGTTGCTCTTGGGGAGTTATAAAAGTGCTTAACCATTAATTAAAATGAATTACCTCTTTTCTGACGTCTTACATTCAATTTAAAATGAATATTGTAATCGATACAAACAATTTCACCACAATTGAAATATTGCGACAAGAAACATCTCGCGTCCTCTGGATCCAGAACAAATGGGTTTATCGCTCTGTTACGGGGATCTAATATTATATTAGTTTTTAAATAAAAATTATGTTCCATTTATTATCTAACGCTCACAACGTTGAGAAATTAATGTAATAAAATTCAAATGTGGGCTTTATTCCCTTACGTCTTTGCAGAGATGATATCAATTTTGGGTATCCCAGCTCGTACGTAGATTGCGCATCTTAATTATGGGGTAATCGAATCTCACCACAGACAGATTCTACAATACGCTGGGGTTTGTCTTCTGCGGCTGTGACGAATTATACAACCGACGATGTACTGTTTCATCCAATCTCGTTGGGATTTCGTGTTTGCCTGGTAAAGATCATTACGTATTATTAGATTAGGAATATGATTACAAGACTTCGTGTTGTACCAAATGAATAATTTAGGATTTGTGTAAAGTTTTTATTGTATCATTTTGTATGAAAGCATGCAGATTTCCTGATTTTCAAATATTAGTCATTCAGAATATATCGAGAGCATGTGTTCTTTTCCTCATAAATACCATGACGGAAAGCGAAAATATCAGTATGTAATTATCAATGTCAGTGTTTGCATGAATACATGTTCCGCCGTCCTCACAAATCATTAGTTTTTAAATGAAAAGTTTAAAGGCCTGCAGTCCCGCATCTAACGGGAAAACGGATAATTTGACCAGATTTTTAATAATTAAACAGTTTATTTTATATCAGTAAGTTTTCTCCGTGTAGTAGTGAACAAGGAAGTTATAAATCTCATCTTTGCACTCTGTGATATGTGAATCACAAAGTCTCAAGTCGAGGAGGAGAGGTGCCCTTGCAGTAACGGTGTTTAAAATTATGAATGGTTTAATGGATAGCCCATACCTCCTCGTTATTCCTAACAAACAACTACAGCCAGGAATATCTCACATAGCAGAACGGACGTACTGGCAAAGCATAAAAATGGCGCTATTAAATAATATGTCTAGGACTCTTGACATTTTTAACAGTAGCCTTGAAGTATTCAAGAGGCATGTAAATAACATTATACGTATGTATTTTATGTACCTTTTTGTAAATATGTAACTTACGTTACGTGTGCTTTGCAAATAGACAATTAAAGAAATCCCTAATGATTTAACCAAGTGTATAATTACGTAATATTTCGCCACATGGCCGAGCATGACGTCAAGGGATGATTTATTTCTGTACATATGAGTGAATCTGTCCGGTAGACAAGCAGAAAGGATGCTCGGCGTTTGGCTTTACAATGGCATTAAAACTAGGCATTACTCTGCAGACAAGATGTAACCTCACACAACTATATTATGCCACAGACTCTTTATTTCAATCAGATTCATAAATACATCGTTTCATACACTCTGTACTGAACAAGATATGATCGTGCCATGTTATTGACTTCTTTGTCCAACCCTCTTGTGCGTTGTGTAGTATAATGTGCAGCAAATTTCTTCTTCCATCCCATCCTTTTCTTAATGTTATTAATTTAACTATAATTATCTTTACATTTTTTTAATATTCTTAGTAAAACGTTCTTTCAGTCCTTAATTATTCCAAAATCCTCAGAGATTTCATTTCTACTGCAAGTACACAGAGAAAAATTGGCTTTTTATCAATATACATACTGTTAAAAATGTTACAGCTTGACCATTTCCTAATAAAATATAAGTCATTCATCATATATCCGAAAACATGTTCACGCTGGTGGCCTTGTCAGAAAAAATATAAAGAACGAGCTGCGAAAATATTATTATTTCTAAGAACACATAATGTATTCATGCTTTAATGATATTTTGTTATAAAAATTGTTAAATCATTCACTATAGGCCTCTAGTCCCTTTTTTAACAGAAAAACGAATAATTTGACCAGATTTTTAATAAATTAACAATATTTCATATCAGTAAGTTTTCTTCGTGTATGTGCTTTAATACTCCATTTTCTTTTTTAACCAAGCATTGTATACTCCTAATAAAAAGCTGACAAATACAAATCGTGTAATTATAATAAGTATCGTTAGTACAATGGAAGAGAAGTTTTAAACGCCCGCCCTGGTGAATAGTGCCATTGAGAATCGATATGTTTCTTGAAATGGCTATCGCTGATGTTCAGAAACTAGATTCAAATCGCTAGATACTTCCTAACCTTCCTCTTACCATTATCATCTTCCCCCTCGTTTTTGTCCATTTCATTCAGCGTCATGCATGCTTGTGAAATGTCAAAAGGAATCGTTTTCTAACGCTGCTTACTTCTTTAGCCAACGTTCCGGACAGCGTTATAGTGTTAATTGTCCATCATCAGAGCATATGTGTAACCTATCCTGGTTTTACATTATTTGCTGTTCTGAGGTTCTACTTAAAGTACACATTGTGAATATCTCTAACCGTTCATCTGCTAACCGAGAGTTCTACCTGTCAGGTTATCAAAACACCTATTGACGAACCTAATCTTTGTAGGTGTGTGATTTGTATAAACCCAATGAAAAGGGTATTTTTAACTTATTTTGTTCTTCCCGAAAAAAACATATAGTGATTTTTTTTGTGTTAACGAATACATTTTCTGTAACCATATAAATTGTGCCATTTTAGATTTAAAGCCAAAAGGGTTCGTTTTTATTCGTCAACTAGGCGGCATTAACGTCACGAGGGGTGACGTTAGTGATAGTCGTCTTACCAGTTAGTGACGGTTTCCACGTTATAATGACGTTGTAGCCAGTTGGAACCGTTTCGAAAAGTATGTAATTTTACATATTTAGTACAATGATGAGTTTCAGAAAAATAATCTTCAATTTTCCCACGCATTTTTAACGATAATCATGTTTGTAAAAATAACCCATGTTTACAAAATCAGTCAATTTGCAATTATTAACATTAATACTACAACATGATATAACATTATCACCTGTATTAGATGCCGTGTGATCTCCAATCAGTTGTAAAGTAACAGCAGGGTTGTAGGGTCGAAATCAACCCTCAGTACCTACCCTCATTTCGTCCCTTTATTGAAAGGTAAACACTTGTTAACTGTTTGTACCTTCTTGAATGGAAATGTCGCTTAGTGTACCTGGTCGTTTATACCCTTATTTTCTTTGGGGTTTTATTAAGTCTGATATTTATGAGGTGTTACCTTTTTAATACACACAAGTACATATTTAAATTTCAAATAAAATTCGTAAAATAATTTACTAACGATTCGCGGTTATAATAATAATGCTATAGGCTTGATCTGACACATCTCATAAATCAAATAAAATAATATACATACATATAAAAAGTAAGAATGTACAAGTATATGTATTTTTTAAATATTTGTATATATACATAGAACAAATAAGACATTAATGATCTATTGCATTAGAGATCGACAGGGCCAATAACTTTCTCCATTTTGTAACGATGCTGGAATTAAGACAGTGATTCCATTATTAGGACATTTTTGAGTTTTTTAATTTTTTTATTTATTCATCAATATAAAGTTTTATTAAATAAATTTTTCGACATTTGTCTCACTAGGGTACACTTGTGTCGAGACAGACGTATTCAGATACTTAAAGATTACTTACAAAGGGGCTATTATAAAATTATTGAATATATTATTTTATTTTGTATGTGAATTGTTGTTACTGTTAACGTGTAATTTGGTTTACATATGTTTGTGATAGTGGGACGCCCAATACTTGTTATCCATTTCTTTATTTCATGTTTGAATTTGGTCATTGACGCTGTTCGTCTAATAGTGGCTGGTAGTATATTGTATAGTTTGCAAGCTATGTATTTGAAATATCTTTGCCCAAAGGTGGTTTTAGCAAAAGGAGTTTGGATAATTCTTGGTTTTTGGTATGCGTTGTTTTACTGCATAGCGTATCTAAGATTAAAAAATTTGTACGACGAAAATATTAGAGTACTACTTATAAATCGTCTCTTCATAAAGTAATATCCATTGATAAATGGTAAAAATGAAATTTTTTTTGGAATGACTGTGTCTCCACGAACATACTTACATGTACGTTATAATCTTAATAGTTATTTATTTACTTACTTTGTGATATAACTACCCTTGAGAATATAAAATTATTTGTGATTTTAAAGTAAGACGGTTTTAGTTTCCTGTCTTACTTTGACCATTTGGATTTTCATCTGTCTGTAAACTTGTTTGTTACATTCCGGTTCAAGATATTAGCCATATTGGATACTTCAATTTTTATCCCGCCAGTGAATGTGAATATGGTTGTCATTTAGATCATGACATTTCTCAAGACAAATCGTACAACTCCTTTATTGAAATTTAAAAAGATATTGGGTAACATTTTTGCATTGAAAAATCTCAAGATATTATATTCTTTTTTTGTTTCTTAACAAGATTGATTATAAAGATATCTCAAACAAACACAAAACATCATATGGTTCATAAGTCAAAAAGTTCACATGAATGTCGATTTCATATACTTAACCCATAAAATTTCATATGCTTAACCCATGGTGGGGTAAACCATGGACCTAAAAAGCCCTGAACGAAGCAAGTGGAGAACAATTTGAAGATGCGGGGTGAGGGGGAGGATTTATGAAAAATGCCAAACCTACCTAAATTTTTTTAACCATGTAACCCATTCCTCTTTTCATCAAATACCCCAAAAAATATACCGTTATGACTGCATTATCGAAACAAGAATAAAATAATAATAGTTCATTTTGCACCACTTTGCATACAAATCAGTTCAAAAATTAGTCATACAAGATGGCTGGCAGGCTATTTCCCCTCAACTTAGATTTTCTTCAATACCGTTTTTTAGGTCAATGGGGTAAACATACGCGTACCATAGTATAAGTGTTCGCACTCTGCCTTCAATCTGCTATTGGGTGCAAAATGACGTGTCCGGATGCGTCCTTGCTCGAAGAATATTTCACCATAAGAATCAACCATGAGATGAACTACATGTTAAATAAAATTATAAGGGGTAAGTGTACGCATTCACAAAACTGCATATGCTTACCCGATCACATAAAAAATAATATTAACATATTATTGAGTGCGAATGAATGAATCTGTATGAGAATAAACTCTTTATTCCCGTGAAACTACTATTTTAATAAAAAATGTCATTGACCCCACCGTTCTTACACAATTGGTTACACAATAACATGTATTGGTAACAGAGGTAATACAAATGAGAAAACCAAGATAAAAGAGTAATTTACACACATATCCGGATTCAAGGCGTCCTAAATACCATATAATTGAAGAATAAGCGCTGAAGAACCATGAACGAATTTGTAGCAAACATCGTCGCGTACACTTTCCCACCACGTATTGTTATACCCCATGTGACTAAACGTAAAATACATTTATGGTTCATAATTAAATACCTAGGTGGGTATTTAAGTATCTACTTACAAATCTGTTGATTTCAGGGGAAATTTTGTTTTTAATTTATTAAATAAGCGAAAATTAGAAACATGTTTTTTTGGACGCGAGGTCTTTAGTTCATAAAACTAGTAGCTATAAATTGTTGTATGTACTTGATTTGGTCAGCTTAAAAATGATTACCCTCCGATGGATTGAAAAATTCCTCATTATTTAAAATAATACTGAAAATATTGAACACAGAAATCAAAAATCCTGATTAGGTTAAATTTTAAATACAAAAAAATATCGTTTGTAATTAGTTATTCGAGTATTTTGAGACTAAATCACAATCAGGTAGGTTGTTACCTAAATAATGTTTTGTGAATAGCGAGTAAAATTTTCATTAATTCGGTTTAATGTTATCCTTGAGAATTGTATCCAAATTCTTGAAGGTAGCAATTTTTATTTTTTATTCACTGTTGAATAAATAGGCATATTTTTAGCACTTCGAATTTGCTATTCAGTACAAATAAAGGATATGTTACTCAAATAAATTTTGGAAACCAAATTGTCAAAATATATGCTCACATTTTTATTATATATGGTGTACGTACGTACCTGGAGGAATTTGATCAGAGATTACTGAGCATATTTGGAGTTAAATATGAATATGTCATTTTGCTGCCCGATGATATTTTTTTCGTTTAAAAACAACAAGGAAAATATTTTTCCGTCACACGTCGCCACTGGGTAGTTGGTTATATGACATGCACTTCATCTCTTTCTAGCAGCACCGTTCAGACGAAATAGAGCACGTATCACGTAATCAATTGCAACGTGTGGCAGTGCACGAAGTAAACTTACTGATTTGAAATATTATTACTTTATTAAAAATCTGGTCAAATTATTCGTTTTCCTGTTAAAAACGGGACTAAAGGCCTATAACGAATGATTTTACAAATTTCATAAGAAACTATCAGTATAACACGAATATGTTATGAGGAAATCGGAACATGTTTTCTTCAAAATAATGTTGCATTTCGTCCATTATATATATTCAGACAAGGGTACCTGCCTGAACACGTCTTCAGATGTATTCTGAAAGACTAATATTTTATATGTTAATTTTTTTTTGATTCCTAATAAATCGGAATACGTGTCCATGCACCTGCATTTACCCAGATAATATATTATAACGAAATGTGATAGTATAATGATTTTTATGAACGCATGTTCCGACATTGCGATAATACATTCAATTTTACTAAAAGTTTAACAGGAAACCTATCAATTCATTCGTTAAGGGCATGCAGTCCCGTTTTAAACCGGACTCAGTTTCAGTTTCAGTGCCGGCAACCCGGGCGTTTATTAAAGGTTGGTTCTGTACAGATGTTTTTTTTTTCATTACCCTCCTCACTAGACAAAGTCTGTTCTGAGGCTGGTAAACTTGTAAGAGATTCTTAATAAATTGGCAATATTGTATAATTTTAAGTTTTCTTCGTGTGTATAACATACTTATTCTAAGTTCAGAGAAGTAATTTTCTGCTTTATAGTAACTACATTATAAAACGTTCAGGTTGGTAAGGTTAGAATTTTAAAAACGGGCCATTACTGTTATTCAATTGATGCGATTGCACATTCAATTGTAATAATTTAGCATTGATACTGAAAGTAAAGTAAACATTTTCATAAAGCTTTCAGTGTCTAATAAATTATACAAGAAATAATAAATTGTGCTAATAGATATCATTTTTCAAATCGATGCCGAAGCAATTGTGATGTTTCGATTGGTTGCCGCGATACAATTTATTGCGCGGAAGTCATTATTGATTACGACCCCAGCTTTAAGTTCAAAGTTACTTTAACAGTTTTGTCAAAGTATACTGATACATTGAAGTGAACTGAAGTATCAAATTCTTTGGAAAACCGAAGTTCGTTGACAGTAAACCTTTGTTCCAGTTGTGCACAGAGAGAAATTAGTATTGCTTATTTATTAAGAATCTCTTCTAATTATTGGGAGTATGGTTAAAAACGGAATTGCAGGTCGTTTCCTGATAAACTTTTAGTAAATTCCTAATTTATAGAAACACATCTTTGTACACCTGCTTTTGCCTTTATAATATATAATGACGAAATGGGAAAATATTAGAATTTTTATCAACATTCGTTCCTTCATCATGATAATAATATATGTTCTTATTGTTCTAAATTTTATCAGGAAACCTATTCATTCATTCGTTAAGGTCCTGCAATCCCGTTTTTAACCAGATTACTAAATATTTTAAAACCATTCTTAATAAATTAGCAACACTTATTGTTCTCCGTAAATACTTTCTGTACCGCCTTAATGAAATAACAATATTAAGAAGCGAAACATTTTTTGAAATGGCTTTATCCGTGTTTGGTGATTTGAATAGCCAGGAACTTCCCCACCTTTCTCTCTCCAATTCCTTCCCCTCCCCATCACCTCCAGGCTCACAACAAACCCCAATTTAGGATGGCATTGTTTCACCCGCTCCAGACGGTTGGAAGCACTTGAGACTCGTATGTGGTACTCCCAAAAATATAAAAATAAAGAAAATGTCACAATGTTATTAGTTTATATCTTCAGTGATTACTTGAATATTTTTTATCTTCCTGCAGATTTCTTCTCTTCACTTGTAAAATCGGTGCCCACGCAGTGATAAATAATGCGTAGCCCAGGTTAGAGAACTGTCGATAAAGTTCATGGAATTCTCGCCAAAGAACATGCCCATTGCCCGATGGCCACTGTTGTGGAAAATATTATGATAATAAATACAGTCGGGAACTTGCCTGATGGATTCGAGAAATAGAACGCGAACTTTTTCATTTAATAAAAGAATAGCTTCAAAGTTCCACGGAGCACTAAGTGCTAAAGTTTTCAACTGTTCCACGGAACACATGGGTTCTTTTATTTTCAATCTCTCACTTGATTGGCTTTTGTTTCTTTAACGGAATTGTTTCTTTCCGCGCGTATCTTTTTTAAGTGCCGATGATTTTGATCTAATTGTTTTCTGGGTTTGTTTATCTACCAATCTTGAAAGCAGTTCTAGGTGTTCTCATTTATTTTTTCTAGTTTTTTCATGTCGAAAATGTCTATTTGCGTGGTTTTTCAAATTTTAACCTTCCCGTTGCCAACAGGGGTAACTAAAATCTCTGAAATTACCAGATTTACTGTTACAAATTAATATAAGCAATAATTAGTCGCCTGAAATATCCATACAAATTGAAAATATATCCCGAGTAAAAATAAATACCGCCGACGGGAATTGAACCCGCATCTTCTGATGTCCGGTCAGGTGCTCTGGACCACTGAGCTACGTCGGCTTATTTCCAACACGCCAAAAATTCAATATGTACTAGTTCTTCAATCAACAATTTCTACTTAAATAGAACCGATGAATACATCAACCTAAAAAAAGATATTATAAAAATATGTTTTTCATTAAAAAAGCCTAAAATACCTACCTACCAGATTAAAACAGATTCTGCTTAAATTAATTTATTTGATTGAGCTAAAACTCGGCATATAGACTCGTTGTCGATGACAATGCATTCTTCCAACTTTGGTGGCAATCACATACACATAAGCGGAAATCTTAACTAACTAACTAAGTAAGTTACTAACTGACCATAACTCCGTTTCCCCGCAGGAGTAGGCAGAGAGGACGGACCGCTAAATAAATCGGTCTCGACGCACACTCATTGCCTAATTCAAAATCATACATCGTCTCATACGGTTACATGATAACTCAATACATTGACAATTCAACACACTTTTAAAAAGTGATATAAATTTATTAGAAACGATGAAAAATAAATAAATTTTAACCTTACCTATCCTAACCTAACCTAGCCTACTTATCCAAGTTCATAAAGTTTTTTTTCCATGACTTTATATAACTTTTTAAAGATGTGATGAATTATCATTTTGATGATTTATCCGGTCATCTAAAAAAATATATATACTTGTACATGGTCTGTTTCCATTCTACTAGCACAGTAACTCCCTTGTGAGCGATGCTGTGAAGTTGCGTGAGCGGGTAAGGTAATCTACTACACCCCCCTTCATCGTCGCCACACACACAAGTTAGTTCTGTCCATTATACCAAAACCTCCTAGATCACAAGGCCGGAACACTGAATCAAATCAGCCTTATAACTTATATGAGAAACACCTAAAAATGTATTTTTATTTATTATTTAAACTAACTAAAACATTTTATGAAGTTTGAATAAATTAAAAAAATAATTAAATAAACATTTTTTGTAAAATCCCATACAACTACAGGTGGCTGCTTAGAATGAGTGTCCCAGCCTTGTGATCTAGGAGGTTTTGGATAATACCCGGTAATTCAGTACCCCGGCAGGCCACGTTCGTTTATGAATGAATGAAAGTTATTATTTCACGAAAACACGTTAAAATTATAAGCCGTAAGAATTTTTTTATTTTTTTTATTCTTAAATATATTTGTATTACAAAGGTATAGTATATTGTTCTCCACGCTAGGAGTTCACCTGTGTTGTGGAGGACTCATACTAATTTGCAATCAAATTTACATAAATTAATTATTATTAAACTAATGGGGTGTCTGAGTCACCCCTCGTGGCAACCCAAGGTTTGTTTTTTTCGTATTGGCATGCGAAAGGTTAAGTTGGTCTTGTATCCACTATTATGATCGATCATTGCAAGGCTGTTCAAGTTAATTTTTGTACTTAAGACGACATAAGACTTGAAAATAATATCAGTTATGGGCGTTTCTAGTGGGCGCGGCTATAGCCCAAAACATTTCGTTTACGCCCCGCGTTGGTCAAAATTTCGCACAGTGTCACATGGTTTGATTTCACACGGACAAGATTTATCATTATAAATTTAAAATGATAATAATAATTTTCATTATTGTTGGCATTAGTTAATGAATTGCATAATTTGCATGGTGTTTTGGAAATCGTGGTATCTACATACAGTATTATAATCATCTGCAGTATGTAAGGCATCTCAAAAAATCATAAATCACAAATCCATTTTTGGTTACTATTTTTTTTCTTGATAGAACAATCCCGAAGAGTTTAAAAACTCATTGTAGGACGGGAGGAACTTACAATACATAGGTGGGAGTTAAAAGGTACAATTTTACATTGGTATTTTGATATCAAAATTATAAGTTTCACGTACGAAACAGTACAAAAATAGAAAATTATAGAAATTTTATACCAGCTTCTTTGTGTAATATCTTATACTGGTGCAGACCCTGCGAATTCTTGAAAAATCTGCAATTTAAACTAAAGCAATTTTATGTTAAAATCTTATATTAGGTATAGAAAGGTATTTATGGCATGTCTGAATTCTTTACATTCATTTTAAATTTTTCTGTGCCCAAAAATTGGCATGACTGAAAGCCAAATAAATATAATTTAAATGTAAAAAGAAAAAAAAGGACATTATTTATAATTATTATATTTGAAATACTTTTTACATGAAAAAAAAGTTCTACTATATTATCATTTTTAGGCGCTCCAATTACAAAAAAACAATCACACATAACAGCGCCCTTGAGGTGATTTTTCACAAAAACGGCGCTCTACAAATTATCCAATTATTATTATTATTAACAGCAGAATTTTTAATTGAAAAAAATATTTAACGTAATATTTAACTATTAAAATAAAGAAACATAAGAATTTAAAAAAAATCTACAAAATAAACTGTTTTCATATTTTTTTACTATGTCCAAATTTTTTCTGAAACTTAACCACCGTGCACTTTTTAAGTTCAAATTATGACGAAAATATAATCTTTTGTTTTTTATTGGTGAAACACACAAAAAACCTTTACTGAATTGTGGAAGAGGTCACATTATAAAAAACAGAAAATTTCACTAATAACTTTAAAAGTAATCTTTGATTAAATAAAAAAAATACGTAATAGAAATTACTGGACATACCGGCCGGGAGTCAGACGACCTTTCCGGCTTAAGCTCTGGCCGTTACTGAAGAATAACGCTTTAAGTGCCTGGGGACCTGCACACGAATACAGTTACGCGCGCCTCAGAGTGTTGGAGTAACGTACGGCGAGTTTACTTTATCGGGACAGAAGTTTGATGTTTCCGAGTGTTGTATTTTAATTAATTCTTATGAATACATTAATAAAATCACAATTTTTTCTAGAGAGGTTCCTCGGGAAGTTACTAATTCATCGTTTACAAAAATAAAATCTAGTGCTTCCCGCTCATCTTATAGTTGAAAAACGTTTTATAAAATTGGCAAACCGTTTTACATAAGATATTTAATGGTAAGGTCCTATTTTTTATTAATCTTATATATAAATAACTTGCATCCCTGGGAATCCCTCGAGAAACATTTAAGATTTTAGTAATACGTACATCACAAATAATTAAAATGTGAGCGTCGGGGCAAATCCCCATTATCAGGGTATTGTGTCACCTTAATGCACAGGACGTTTTTTCTTAAATTAAATTTATTTGTTAATTAACATTTTCATGTTCTCCATAAAACGGTTAAACATCAATATGTTACGGAGAATATTACAAATTTTTAAAAGTATAAAAAATCATTATGTCATGAACAAGATTTTTTTTTCATTACCATTCTAATACATTAGAATAATTTTATTTATAAAATATCATTTGATAATCATTGAGTGTTTTACTCGTGCTGAAGCTCCCATTTTACAATTTTATGTGAGAAATTATGTAGGTAAATAAATATGTGGTGTATTGAAATTATTTTAACTAAACGAAATAAAATAAAGTAACGCAATAAAAATAAAATGATTAAGGCAGTTATAAAAACTAATTAAATATAATTAATGGTCAGTTGTGTTTAATGTGTGTACTATGTAAGTATATTTTTATTCCTTTAATATAAATTTATTTTGTGTTCTTTAATCTATGACTTTATTTTAAACAAAAATTTAACAAAATTTTAAGTCCGTGTGGTAATTATTTTAGTGTGTTCATTTATGATTGTAAATTTAATTAAAGTAGAAAGTCGACTACGCTATTTACCTGTTATAAAGAAAGAAAATAATCGAATTCTAATGTAAAGTCTAAAAAAGTTGTAATTAAAAATAAAACAAGCCTAAGCACAACCTACCTACATAAGAACCAAGTGATTAAATTGTAGCATGTTGTACCAATATGTTTTAAAATTTATTTATTTTTACCTTTAATGTTGTTGTTTTTTTATATGTTTTTCGTTGATTTGTCTAGTCAAGTAATGTTTAGTTTTAATTGTTTTCTTATCTCATTCATATGTTAAATTGCTACATTCTAACGATATTTCCGCTAAGAAAACATTTTTTTTCTATGACCTTTCAATAGCAAGTGCACATCGTGCAGAACACAAAAAACACATGTTTTTGTAAGTACGAGCAAGAGTGCTTATTTGAATACACATTTACACAACAAACATATTCATACAGCAAACAATTGCTCACAACGATAGTGGTTCAAACAAGTTAGAACTATTTTGGAACACCCGCTGGAAGTCCCATCTTACCCCGCATGTAGTCGACTACCATAATACGGGCATGTGTCTAGTGTGGTAGTCGAAAAGCATGTAAAAACTGTACACATTAATATTTCATGAATAAAAAAAAAAAAAATAAAAAAATAAAAAAAGTCTTACAATACAGTACAAAACTACATACACAAGCAAGCATCTTTTTATTTTGATTTATCTGTACCTGGTAATATTGAATATTTCAGTAAGTCCTTTCATGTTTCCTTAAATAAAATATTAGGATTCTTACGGATACTAAAATGTGTACAGGTATTAGACGATAGACAACATCAACCTAGTTTAATACGACTTTGTTTGAGTTGAAAATGTCTTTGTTCGAGTAAACAGCATAAAACCCGCTATACATTTAATCTGGACCTAGCCGGCCTGTGTATTCCACTCATCTCATTTATTCATACGCCATACAATAGACGAGCTAGACCCGTAGAGCTTGGGTTGTTTAACTTTGGAGGGTAAAGACAAAGGCAAAAATGAAACAAGTAACTCGATATTATTATGACTACTGTATTGGATAGCAGACGCTTTGACAAATAAAGGGCATAACTTATAACAGGTCATTTTTATTATTCCAAACAATTCTAATATAATAATATTACAGAATGACGCTATGGTCATAAATAGAAGAGAAAAATTTGAATATGTACTGAAAAAGTTTCTAGTGTTGATAAATCAAGGTTACGACAAAGACATCTATTGACAATTTGTTGCATTATTATTTAGCAAAATCTTGATATCATAGCATTAAACCTTTTTTATCACAATGATTTGTATAGATATTTTACACAGGCATTTTACCTAAGATGTTATGATTGATATAATAGTTTTTCTGTTCTCACATATTACTCATATTTGATTAGGTTCTTATCATCGTACATGTGTCGTGTAGCTTTGATGAGATCGAATTATTCGCACGACAAACCGTGAAATTTATATAATTTTCGGCGCCATTACACATTTTAAAATATGTGTTTGTCCCTCCAAATGCTCATGCATTCTTTTTTAGAGATCAGAATGATTAATCCTTACGTGTGGTCACTGTAAATACTTTTTCACAATAAATAGGGAATCAATTGGCCCAATCAGTCAGTTATCCGATGACATTCGTGAAGTCTGTATTTCGTTTACAAATCCTTACCCAATATCACTGGCCCTTACAGTCAATATCACTGGCGTTACTGTCCAGTACAACTAAAATTATGTAGAACTAATTCATTATGATTAATAATATATTGTAGAACTGCTTACAATTTGGGTGGCGGGTATGGGTACCGCCGCCCCGGGAACCATTCATTGGATAACACCCCTGCCATAAGTCACTCCAAGTGGTTCGCTACGTTTGGTGACTTAGCAGGGGTACCCGGGTTCATGGGGTGAGCTTTGTTTAGGTCTTATGCGTATGCGTTTGCCCACCTACTGCGTAACGGGTCGGATCTGGAGAGTCTGTTTGAGGGAGTTGTTTTGATATCTCCAGCCGCGTTCTCTCTCGACCCATTGCCTTGCGCCACAGTGGGAGAGATAGATCCATACGTCCATCATTCCTAGGCACATTGACCTCCAGATTCCTACCCACCCTTCATAACTTTTTCCTACACAGAAATTCATCTCCTTCCCTTCCCAAAAAAGAGCCTCCACACATCATCTTAGTGATTTTTTTCCCCAGGGTCTCCTTCGAATGTAAAAATATATATATATATATATATATATTTTGAACGTTTCACCTGTTAACACTATGTAACAAACTTGGAAGCAGCCTTAAAGCCTGTACCCCTACAGAGTCCACTCTTAAAGGTTGCAACGTTAATTCGTCATATTTTATGCTAAATTAACGCAAGAAATGATTGACATGAAGTAAATACAAGATGTTTTAGCTGAAATGTCCATGGGTAGGTATATTTTATTAAGAGAAAAATTCTTAGATTGCCACAAAATCTAGATTTGGTTTTTTTAAATTATTTTTAAGGTTTCGTGGAATAGATATTTACTCGTATGCTTCTACTCACTGTGCATTAGTAATAGTATGCCATGTTTTAAGCCTTAGCTTGGCCGGATGTTTTTTTTTTATATTCGTCCCTTCATAAAGTGGAAATGTTTTACCCATTTTAAGGATATTGCGATTTTTTTCTTATTTGGCAAAGCCATGAACTCACTACAAAAATATAATATATTTTTTAAATATAACGCAAAAAAGCACTAAATGAGATATGTTGAAATCGTAATATGTTCTACACATAATAAACAATTTGCCAAAAAGGGGTATATGTGTTTGCCAAAGGATTTGTTTGATCTTGTACTTTTTTATGAAATTTAAAAAATGTCAAACTTAAAATATATTTACTTGTTCAAAAATCACTTGAAAACTGTATGAGGCTAAAACTTTTTATGTTATTTTTTTATATTTAAAAAAGGGTGATAACCCTCAGTATTCTAAAAACGTTTATAATTAATAACTTATAAACGCGTCATTCTACTTTAATAGACTTTAATTCCTCTCCGCAACGCAAGAGGTAATAAGTCAATTTTTTCAGACAGCCGTTAAACAAAGTGAAATTATGGTTGAATTGAAAGTTCTCGGGATCCTATCCTCAGAGAAAAATGTCTATTTTCAATCAATAACTAATAATTATGAATCTGCAGTAAAATTACAATTTTGGTTTATGCTTTGCATTGAAATAGATAGGTCATGTTTTAGATTTAAAAAAATATCTATTGATAATGGCTCTCGGTGGAATGATTGTATTGCTTAATTGGTCACCTCGTTCCTGATACATCAACAAAGGCAAGGTCATATTATATTTATAAATTTACAATAATTGCTTTATTTTTTCAGATGAGTATGATTTATGAGCGTGATTCTAATTTGTACATATTTTTATAATATTGACCACGTTCATAATACACCCAAACTGGGTGAATGTTCTAAGTTACTGTATTATCGCGGCAATTATCAGAGCTGCCGTAAGCATTAAAAACAGAATATTTAAAAATAAACGTTTTTGTGGACTCTATCCACAAAGGTCGTATACAAAATGATCGTAAGCAAAATGATCGTAAACAAAATGATCGGAATCAAATATGATTGTAACTCTTAAATAATCGTAAGCAAAATAATTGATCGAGTACAAAATAATCGTGATCAAATTATCGTTATCAAAACATCGTAACTCTCAAATAATCGTGATTAAAATGATCGTAAGCAAAATGATGGTATGCAAATAATATAGTGTCTGTGTGTCATATTAAAGTAAAAATATTTGATCTGATTTACGCGTGATAATGTATTTTATGAGATAATGTACAGTTTTCGATCGAGTGATAATTTAAAATCATTTACAATCAAATGCGCCTACGACCAAATGATAATTACTATCAAAACGTCGGTTACCATTCGCCTGTATTTGGTGCCAGCAAACGTGTTTTAAAGAAAAAAAAAAAATTTAAATATTTGCTATAGATTTCTCCGTTGACATATTATGCGACGTATCCTCTAAAATACTTGCAGTTTTGCCGTGTACGGAACGCATATATTAGTCAGTCTTAGCGCTTCAAACAAGGTTTGCTTAAATATTTAAATCCTTCATTTCAGTCGGCGCAGAATCCCAGCATTTTCAGTACCATTCCACTGCTCGGGCGAATCCGGGAAGCTTTTCACTTTAAGTGTAAAAAAACAAAAAGCTTCGGTTGTTTATGATTTCTATAGCTGATGTTTGAAAATTGTTGCTCTTACCAGCATTATTTTTTATAAAATCTTGAATTTGTTTTTTAATCTTAACAATAATTCAAAGATAATTTGAAAAATAATGTAGGTTACTACCGTTACTACTTTATTTTAAATATACTGTTAGAAAACTATTGAATAATACGAACAAAATCGAACATTGCTAAAAAAGGTTTTTGAATAAAGCTGCCGAAATTTAGTAAATTAATTTGATTCGCCTCAATTTCATTTAATATCCGTCAAATATTCATCTTATAATCCACTTCCAAGAACAAAACTTATTTTTGCGCCTTTTTGTGTTGAAGATCATAACATGGCGGTAACTTTACAGTTACTCTAGCATTGAACTTGATTTATTATTTTTTTTAAATATTCAATATTTTAATTTCGATTTTGTTTTCTTGAATGAACCCACTTCCTGACATCTGATCGAGTTGAAACTCGGCAGATAGACTCGTTATTCATGATAATGCATTTTATCAACACTGGCACTCATGCACACAACACATTAAAAAAAATTGGATGACCTCATATTTAAGAACCTACGGCAGTTAATTACACGAAATAAATGTAGGCACAATACAACTAGGATTTGGCTTAGGTGTTGGCGGTGTTGACTCTAGTCCTTGGGGAGGTAGGTTCAATCCTCAATCAAACCAAAATAAAAATAAAATACATTAAAATTGGCTACTGGCCCGTCTAAGGGATTTATTTATTTATTAACGGACATCGTCCAAATTACAAAATAATAACACGAATAAAGTAAAATGAAAAATATAGGAGTAGACAAAGGTACATGAAAGCAAAGACATAGGGTAGATATAATATAAGAAAATAAAGTGACAAGTCGAATCAAGTCAAGAAAACGCCGTGGGTCAGGACCACAGGACACTTATAATATTCCGTCACTTGTTTAGCGACTGGCAAAAATCATTTAGACTTATCCCAAAAAAGTTAAGGTTTTGACTTGAGTTGACCAGTCTACACATTCTGGATAATGGTGAATAATATCCATAATTTGTCGAATGATGGTTGAGGAAGAGCAGTTCATTATTTCTGAGTCTGTGCGAGGGGATATTGAAGGGAATGAGTTGCAGTAGAGTAGGTGAATCAATAATACCATTTATAATTTTGAAGAAGCAAATGAGGTCATTTTTTTCACGACGGACTTCCAAAGGAGAGAGATTTAGAGTTAGTTCAATTTCATCATATGAGTGTTTGCCTTTTTCTAAACCTAGCATGGATGACGCAATTAGTTCTAAAATTGAAAATGTATGTATTTTAGTAAAAAAAAAATTAGGTTTTTACGGGTTGATTTAACTCTGTACTTATTTACATATACAAAATAAAACAATTGGAGAAAAGTTGTTAAAAAAATTAATACCTAACGTTCAGACAACATAGATATTTACTGACTAGTTTAAAAACTGTACCTAAACCAATGACGTTATAATATAATGTATAAACGCGCTGTTGAAATCTTAAAGCAAAAAAAACATCTATTGTGGTGCTTTCGGTTTCGTGGTTTTAGTACTCAACTGTCACGCTTCGCGTAATGCCGTAAACTACCTCAAAGTTAATTGCATTAAAAAGTTCAAAAATACCCTAGAGTGTAATGAAAAAATGTTTTCATTACTCGGCGAACACTAGTAAAAACCAAGGAATAATATTTTATTTTTGGTACGCGTAAATTACTTATTATTATTATTATTATCGATTATTATAATTTTTCATTAAGTCATAGAGAAAATGCAAGGCCAACTAGAGTACAAATCTTGACGCGCAACAGTCAAATCGGTGCAGACTCTAAATAAACTTCACTGTTTAAAATAGTCTAATCACTCGGTTTATTTACATGCTTGCGGTAAAACAACACACAAATCAATAGAAATAATGAGTATCAACAATAATCATCAAAATTTGCAAAACTATCGTTGCTCTATTATGGCACGGTACTGAATCGATCACTTGACACCTCAAAATCCGCCGGACGCCTAGGCCTATAAAGTTCAATGAACTTTTACAAAAAGTGTTTATTTTTCTAAATTGGAACTGTTGTTCAGACAAGCGATAAAGTAACTATCAAAATAATTTGATTAATTATATTCTTTATTTGAAATGTGTATTTTTTTGTTCAAATTTTTGACAGATTCGTAATTTTTCAGGTTTACTAACTTTCGAAAGGTAAATTTCTTCTTTTCAAAGGCAACGATTCCGAGGCAATTATGTAATAAAAAAATACTGAATCACGTATCTTACAATTATAACATGCCGTTATTCTTCACAGGTCTGCGTGATCCTACGTAATCACTAGACTTTTTCAAGAAAAATAAACAAAAACATTGTATAGACAATGTTCTTGTTTATGCTACTAGCACGTTTCTTTTGATTAAAATAATAAATCCACGTATTTTAATCTTCTCTTGTTTATTATCCTCAATTTACACTTATTACATCATTTCCTCAACGCATTACTCTAACTTCCAACAAATCTCAAACCTTTCCCTAACCCCTCTATTTCCCCACTGGTTTTCCCTTTTAAAATTCTATTTTCCCTAGAATTTACATTCATATAAAACAACTGTAAAACTTTGTATTGTAACACATTAAAAATCGAACACATTTTAAATAAGTCCACTAAGAAAGTACCAAAATATAGAAATCGAGTGCTTTTTTAAACAGATTCAATCGGAACCAAATATAATATTGATCGGAACACATTCAAATCCGCTAAGGCCAGTGGCCAAACGAGAATTTGTAGACGCCATGTTTTTTTTATTCGGCTGTCAAAATATTTAGTCAAATTGATTTTCTTCAAACGTGATTGTTTTTCAGTATTTTTAAAGTGTCCAAGCCATTTATTTAATTAAAAATGTGTGAAACCCATAAACAGTGTTTCGCAAATAATAACAAGCAAGAAGATCTTTTTAGTTTGAACTAAGACTATTTCAAAATATGGATCAGTTTTGTGAAGAATTCAGAAAAGCGATAAGATACTATAATATAAAATCATATTATTTAAAAAAATGTAACAATTATTTAAACAAATTTTCTTGAATAAGTACATAATAAAAAGATTATCAAATACACTCAAAAGAAAGTACAAGGAAAAATATAGTATTACTAATTTATTTAGAATCTCTTAAAATTATTGGTAATCCCGTTTTTAACTTTTAGTATAAACTTTTTGTAAATTCCTTATATATTGGAACACTTGTTCATGCACCTGCGTTTGCCTAGATAATATTTAATGAGAAAATGCGAAATATCAGGATTTTTACGCACACGTGTTCCGACATCGTGATAATTCGTTCGTATTTTACTCAAAGTTTATCAGGAAACCTGTCAATTAATTCGTTAAGCAATATAATATAATATTGTTTCTAAACGGATTACAAATAATTTGAAGATATTCTTAATAAATTAGCAATATTCATTTTTCTACAGAATTCAGAAACAAAACAAAAACGTATTTGAAGGTAGCTGCTTTAGTATTTAAGAGTTTAGTTGATCGAATCCCCTGGGGGTGACATTTAATAATGACCAGTATTAATAACTGCGATGTTGATACTGACAAGAAAAGGTTGATAAATTAGGGTTGGAGCTATCAGCAGGGGGTGAAGGGTGGAAGCCTGAAGGGTGGTTGCCAGTAGCCGCCCCTTGACCAACGTTATTATTACAAACATAGCTAACGTTATCACGCCTACGTTTATCTAAGCAATTGAGAGGGACGTTCAATTTGGATGAAGGACTTAATGTTGAAGAATTTGGTTAATTTATAAAGAGAGCTTTTCAGAATAAACTCCATTTTGGTAACGTTAATTTAGAACGTGTCAGAGATTGGTGAAAATATATTTTATATTACCCTTTCTCTGTTATTCTTTTAAATGGTTGTATTTTTTGTTTAATTTATACCGGTTTCACTCAGAAACCAGCCTGTAGGTATATTAATATCTGTACCCGAGAAACATACGAATTTGATAATAATACTAATTGAGAAATCAACATTTCTTCTATCAAAATATTAGTGGAAATAATGTGAGATTTTCCAAAAACACAGGTTCTTGACTCACATGAATATTTCGTGTTTTGGAGTTGCATAATTATGCTTCTCGGGTACAGATTTTATTGTACCAATTTCGAATAAAAGTTCAAAATCGAACATCATTTTATGAAAATATTTTACTTACCAACTTTTGTTATTATCCCGATTAATTAGTTAGGTAATAACTTTATATTATATTATTTTTAATTATACTCAGTCTTCATATATTTCTTCCGGGGTCGCCACCGTATATATATTTTTTTTATTTTCTGTATACTCTTCTCTTTCACATTTTTACTATAAGAGTTATTAGTAATATTATATTCAACAATTTATATTACGATTAAATGTAAAGCTTCAATTAGTTAATCCTTATTTTAAGTAAGTATTGACGGAATATTATAGTGTATGTAGAATAGCAAATATGAAAATAGGCAGCCAACTGAATGATACCCTTTTGAGCTTTAAAAAAACTCTCCTTTAGTAGTGATGGTTTTTAATTTTATTAATTTATAATAATAGTTACCTGCGAAATATAACAGTTTTACTCATAATACTTAGATAATAAACTGGAAATATAAGTACTATTTTTTAATGATAAACTAATGTTTATAAGACAAGATTTTTATGAATAGCACAAAGGATAATAAATTATTATAAACTATAATTAGTCGTTTGTAATATCAATACAAATTTAAAATATCTCCAGAGTAAAAATAAATGCCGCCGACTGGCATTGAACCCGCGCCTGGCGCTCATCAAAAAATAATAATATTTGACAAGTCAAAATATTTCACCAACAAATGTAGTTATAATATGTCTTGACGCCATCTAGTGGGAAATTTAGGACTAACAAAGCCTTTCCTACAAAAATAATGTTGGTTGTTTCCAGGTGAACAAAATATTGGATTGAATATAATAAGCAGTAATTGTTGATTGAAGTACATATTGAATTATTTGGCGTGTTGGAAATAAGCCGACGTGGCTCAGTGGTCCAGACCGTCTGACCGGACATCAGAAGGCGTATAACGAAATAAATATACCATAAGAAAAATGTACTTCGATGGACATACTAAAATAATAACAATTCTACATATTATGAAAAATGTCTATTTTACTCAAACTGAATAGAAGAATAAAAACGTGGATACAAAGTATCAAAAACCGCTTGAAAACGTTTCAACCTGAAATAAACCCATATAAAAGGTATTGCACTCCATGAAGAACATTATAAAATATTTCAAACTAAATTAAAATTTGGCAGGTGGGTATGGGTACAGCTGCCCGGGACCGTACATTGCATAACGACCAGCTCTGTTATAGGTCACCCCAAATGATTCGCTATGTTTATTAACTTAGCAGGGATGCCCGTGTTCACGGGGTAAGGTTTTTCCTGGTCTTGGTGATATTCATGTCCACCAACTAACTGAGGGAGATCCATTGACCTTCCCGGTATGAGGAATGAATTCATACATCCGTCACTGCTGGACACACAGACACACAGATTTGTACCAACACCTCATACACACGATGTCCTAAAACAAGTCTTCAACACATCATCCCCGATAATGATGTAGACCTTGTCGGAAAATATTTAACGCGTGTGGAGTTATGAAAAAAAGTAACATTATATTATGACACTGTAATGTATTAATAAATTGAATGTTTTCTTTTGTTGCAGTTGTCTAAACCGAGCTGATATCATCAAGGTGTTCGACGGTGAAACCAATCTATCCCCCACAATTACAGTTTTATGTAATGAAGGTTCAGGTAATGTTTACTTTTTAGTACATAGCTCTATCATATCGATAATTTCATCACAGCCCCTCTGCACGCAAGGCAAAGCACGCCCAAGTCTCTCGTTAAATATTTTCACGATTTTTTTTACGTCGAATGGGCACGTAAAAACGTTGAATGTTTTAGTTTTCTTACCTGTTTACGACTCGACCAAATTTTCAGTCGAGTAAAAAGGCTAAAAAGTAATGTCAAATTACATTTACGAAACGTAAAGTTTTACGTATTTAGGTAAAAAAAGTTCAGTTGGGGAAACGTGATTCATTTTTTTGGTTGTGAAGGGTTTTTGAACCTTATTGCATTTGGTACAGGTAAAAAGAAAATATTTTGGTAATTAACTAGTTTTTAATAATTGCTTTGAATTTCAATTTACATAAGAGCTAATGCGAATAGAATTTTGATCACTGTCCAGTCTAATGTAACCAAATACAAAATAAATAAAAAATATTTTTTACATTTAGCAAACAGGGATTGGTTAACGTTTGAATAATCTAGAAGCTAAGGAAATAAAAAAAATCCCTAAAAATAAAAAAAAAACAATTTACTCAATAAACAATTCTCTTGACAAATAGGTTAACGTTTGAACAATCTAGAAGATAGGGAAATAAAAAAAAAACCCTTAAAATAAAATAAAACCAATTTACTCAATAAGCAATTAAAGTTGTCAAATAGCCACATTTCGAACATATTTCCCTCTCCTCTATCGACTTTTACCCCTAACTACTCGCCCCCCCCTCCTTAGTTGATGTTATCTCTCCCTCTTCTATCTTACCTATAAATACACCGTTACTCTGTTATTGATTAAATATGTTTTTCATCAACCCCGATGAAGGTTCAGGGTGAACCGAAACCGGTTGCTTTTATATATTGAAAATACATACAATAAAGTGGCATTAAAAAGAGTTATTTTATTCTAATTATTTAAATAATAAATAGATTGGTACTCTCAGAATCGTTTAAGTGAAAGACCATCATTCGTGATAGAAACGTTGCTTTAAATGACACTAGCCGTATCTGAGATCAAATCTGTAGTCAGGTTTTCCCAGTATATTTCCTGTACCCTCAGATACATAGGTCACAAATTTACCCAACATGGAACTAGAAATACCTTGCATATAGATTTGAATGGAAACCTTAGTTGAAAAGTATTACTTTTTTCTTCTAGACCAGAGGTTCCAAACTTTTTTGCCCCGTAGACCACTAGCCAAAAAATTTTTTTTCCGTAGACCCCCTGCCTGCCGAATATTGATTTTTCCTAAAACTATTAACGTCCCATGTGATAATCATTTCTCTTTTTCGTAAGAAGATTCCCTTCCGTTGCCTGTCCACCAACCGGGTGGCGATATAGTTTTTCTGTCTTTGCATTGTGCAGACAGGGGCGCCCTTGTGAGGTATTACACCAAATGAAAATGAAGCAGGATAAGCAAAGGGAATTTCTTTCTGTAGCTGGCCCTACAGAACGCCCCTTAAGTTCTTTGTCAGTGCTTATTCCTGTCAATTCTTCCTGTCTTCTTGTTGTGATTCTTCAACGTTCCATTTCTATAGTCAAAATGTCCTCAAACTTAGTTTTGAAGTCTGTGTGAAGTGCATTTAAATGTTGAACGTCATTATTAACCTGGACGTTTTTCAAAAACAAGTTGGGGAACTAGGAAAATTCGCGGCTTTCAACTACGCTACCATCACCTCCCTTTCACATCTTATTAAAAATTACCTGCATCTGAAATACTCACGAAGAAAATCTGCTATGACACTCTATTCAAACTGGTTTCCAAGGAAAACTTGTCAAATTTCCATAAACTCACCGACCCAAACATAGCGTGCAAATTTCTTATCGACACCATACATAACCATTTGAAAAGTTCCACATCCAACACTAACGACAAACAAAGTAGTCGCAAAATTAAACATAAGCCTTGGATAACAAATGGCATCCTACACTGTATTCACAAGCGTAATAAACTTCACAAATTTTGTAAAAACAACTCCAATAATCACGAATCTCTCCTATTTTACAAACGATACAGAAATGCTTGTAAAAAAATAATCTGCAGAGCTAGAGACGAATATTAAAATAGATAAAAGCGGAAAGACAGAATATAACCTTGCAAATAATAAATCGATCGATAATCTTAGTTATGATCCATTTAATCTCACTCCTACCACAGAAAAAGAAATCACTGAAATTATTTCATCACTCAAAAACACACATTCAACTGGAATCGACAATATATCCACTAAATTGATCAAACACCTCAAACCAATCATCACTAAGCCCCTTGAACATATAATAAATCTAAGTTTTCAAACTGGCCTCTTCCCAAATTCTTTAAAACACTCAAATTATTCCTATCTATAAATCAGGGGACAGATAATCAGTGAATAACTATAGACCAATATCCTTGCTGAGTCCGATATCAAAAATAATTGAAAAAACGGTAAAACGAAGGCTATACAAATTTCTTGAAGACAATGACATTCTGTCAGGAGATCAATATGGCTTCCGCAAAGGTCGTAGTGCCGCAGATGCAATTGCAAATTTTACAAAAGTAGTCTCTGATAACCTCGATAAAGGCCGCAAGCCCCTTGCTGTTTTCTTGGATCTAGCCAAAGCCTTTTATACTGTCTCTCGCCGCATACTTTTGAAGAAACTCCTTCAGGTAGGAATAAAAGGTACTCCCCTATAATGGTTTGAGAACTATCCAACAAATAGGTCGCAATCGTCTTTTATAAATTCTGCTAAAGAATATAGAAGTACAAGTTTACCAATCACCTACGGTGTGCCTCAAGGTAGTGTATTAGGCCCACTTCTCTTTCTTATATATATTAACGCTTTATGTAACTTGGCAATTGGTAGAACTATAATATCTTTTGCTGATGATACAGTAATCATCTTTGAAGCTGAACATTGAAAATCAACTATGGAAAAAGCAAATAAGGGCCGAAATAAAGTAAAACATTGGTTAGACGACAACCTTCTGACTCTTAATATTGACAAAACAAAACACTTACTTTTCTCCATATGCAAAGTCACTCCTCCTCAAAACTGTCCTAATCTTATCATTCACTCATGCCAACAGAACCATATTACTCCTACGCCTCCCTTCAATAATTGCTCATGTACCAACCTAAAAAAATCCGACCAAATTAAATATCTAGGGGTTGTTATAGATGATCAACTGCGTTGGGAGGATCATATCAATTTCACAACAAAAAGACTCCGCAAATTGTGCTATATATTTTTCTCTCTCAGATCAATCCCGAACCTTCAAACAATAAGATGCATATATTTTGCACTTTTCCAATAAATAAGGTATCCTGGGATGGGGAGGCTGTGCAGCTTCAATTATTTATCCCATGATCTTAATTCAAAAGCTGCTACTAAGGATTATATTAAAATGTCACCCATCTCACCCTTCATACCCATTTTTTAAAAAATTCACAATCCTACACATTAGACAATTATACGTTAAGACAATTCTCATACACATAAGGAAAAATGATTTAACACTCAAAACTCAAAAAAATATTTGCACCCGCTATTCATCACACCAAAAATGTAAAATTCCTCTAACAAAAACAGCCTTCGCCCAGTGACAGATCTCTTATATAGCGCCTAAAATGTTCAACTTATTGAGTATTGAAATTAAGACATCAAAAACTGATGATCTTTATGCCATTAGTGTACAATACGGACATGTGGTAGTCGAAAAGCATGTAAAAAACTGTATACAAATATATTTTACGAATAAAGGAAAAAAAAAAAAGAAAAAAAAAGTGCAATGTTTTGCTTGAATATATTAATTCTGACGAGATAAGGAATGTAGACTCTATTTATATACCTCAATTAACAACTTCACGAAAGATAAAAATACAAACATCAAATAATTAATTTCACAGTCTATTATTATATTTGTGTTAGGTCTATTGTGTCATTTACGGAACTCCTAAATGTTGACTTGAGGTAAAAGGGGGTTCGCTCGTATGTACCCCCATTTGAATCTCGTGGACCCCCAAATACCATCTGTCAATGAAATTAAAGCAAATATTTTCATACTTTTGGATCACAAACAAGCCCAAATAGCATATCTTCTGTTTTTTTTATTATATGTTACTCGAGATTGGATTTTATATATCCATTAAATCCAGAAAGAATCGGTAACCTGGTGGGTAAAACACATAAAAAACTTTAAAAAATAATTATTGTACGGCGATCAATTTTTGTAAATTCTTTGGATCTCGAATTATAATATATCATTATTTACTATCAAAATTTAATCACACTAAATTACAACCTTTTTCGAGCTTAATCTCTTTGTGAAAGGAGAGAGATTCTATGAGTATATGGTAGAATTATATATTATTTTACATGGTCTGCTAATCGTAGCTTAACTGCTTAAGCCAAACTAAGTGTTAAAAAGCAGAATAAACCTAAAAATCTGAACTATAATTTCGTTCAAATCATTGATATGTGAGTACAGCGCTATGTTCCCAACTGACCGGAGCCAGTGTGAAAAGGACTCTATCCTATATCCCCAATAATTGGTTGTGAGGTTAGAGGTAGTGAAAGGGGAATTATATGGGGAATATGAAAGCTATGAAGTATCTTCATCACCATAATACATAAAACTAAAACATTTGTCACATTCGCACTGATTATGAATACTGTAATGCTGTCCGAAAGGTTGACTGAAGAAGGGGGTAGCGCAACACAGCATAATAACTAAAAAATAAATCACTATAATACATTTGGCCGTGAAAATTTCAAACCAAATCTCTCTGAATAATGTTTTATTAAACCAAAATTTTGTTTTTTAGGTTTTTGAATTTAATTGTACCTGATTATCAGCGTATAAATTTGTTTCCAGAAACCTAATAACAATTTCTTTTAGAATGATATCATGGAACTTTTCGCATCCTCGATCACGCCTTGACTTGACATTATCTTCCTGTACATTTATATCCTATTTGTCAATGCCTTATTCGTGAGTATGTATCTGCCTATTATTCTCTCTCTGCCATTATTTTTTCTCGTTTATTCCGTGTAATAGAATGGTTATTAATGGACAAATGAAATTCAATGTCATTTTATTTTCAAACATCATTAAAGCTTTCCGCAATTGTTCACAGAAACATACCAGAGTACATAATAACAAGCAAAAATGAACGATGTTTCAAGTGGCCGTCATTATCCAACATTCCCATTGCAGTTTCGCTTCCACTCCACTTGCAATATTTACTTTAATTTCGCAGAGATGGAAGTTCTATCAACGGGCTCGGACCTCTGCATAGAGTTCATAGCCAATTCGGAGTTTCCGGGCCAAGGCTTCAAGGCGAGCTTCCAGTTTCAGCCGCTAGAGGAGGTCAGCAGTCCAGGTAAGACGACTATTTTTATTATACGTAGCTACCAATAAAAGTTTATTTTTACGGAATGACGGTGTAAAGACCAAAGTAATTATCTTATCATCTTCAAACAGCTACTATGGTATTTTGCCACTGGCAATCACATAAGGAACCATAAAACATAAACATGAGGCAAAACTAACTCAAAAGAATCGATTCCCTTGTCACACTGAATCCCAAATAGACAAGCAATTCATTATTATGGTATGGTGGTTGGGTAGGAATCTGGGGGTCAGCAAGTCACTGTGGGGCAGTTTGTGGATAGACGCATCAGCCGCTAAGCCATAGACAAACCTCACGCCATGAACCCTGGCGCCCTTGTTAAATCACCAATTCTACCTAACCACTTTGGATGACCTGTGGCAGAGATGTAGAACTATAGAAATTTTTACATCTCTGCCACAGATCATCCAAAGTGGTTAGCTAGAATTAAATCACCAATTCTACCTAACCACTTTGGATGACCTGTGGCAGAGATGTAGAACTATAGAAATTTTTACATCTCTGCCACAGATCATCCAAAGTGGTTAGCTAGAATTAAATTACCAATTCTACCTAACCACTTTAGATGACCTGTGGCAGAGATATAGAACTATAGAAATTTTTACATCTCTGCCACAGATCATCCAAAGTGGTTAGCTAGAATTAAATCACCAATTCTACCTAACCACTTTAGATGACCTGTGGCAGAGATGTAGAACTATAGAAATTTAAGATAACCGCCCAAATTGTTCATTTTAACTGTAGATTCGAATTAAATCCTAACTTACCCATCTTTTTACCGATTTGGAAAGAAATTGGGGCAGAAATCTAGCGCGGTTGCCCTGATATAATCACAAAAAATCGCTATAAAAAGTTGTCTATTTACATAAATTTCCAAATTAAAGATGGCCGCCATGTGTGGCCCTGCGTGTATATCCTGACAGTAGATTCAGATACCGACTGCATGAAATCGATGTATTTGTGTGAGTAGGTAGGTACTTCGTTCGCATTCACTTTCGAATATTTACGTAATATTTACGTTACATTTGAAAAACTGCTTTACATCGGAATTAAACGACTGGGATTGGGATCAAACAAATTGGGACAGAAATCTAGCGCGGTTGCTCTGATATAATCACAAAAAATCGCTATAAAAAGGGGTCTATTTACATAAATTTCCAAATTAAAGATGGCCGCCATGTGTGGCCCTGCGTGTATATCCTGACAGTAGATTCAGATACCGACTGCATGAAATCGATGTATTTGTGTGAGTAGGTAGGTACTTCGTTCGCATTCACTTTCGAATATTTACGTAATATTTTCGTTACATTTGAAAAACTGCTTTACATCGGAATTAAACGACTGAGATCGGGATCAAACAAATTGGGGCAGAAATCTAGCGCGGTTGCCCTGATATAATCACAAAAAGTTGTCTATTTACATAAATTTCCAAATTAAAGATGGCCGCCATGTGTGGCCCTGCGTGTATATCCTGACAGTAGATTCAGATACCGACTGCATGAAATCAATGTATTTGTGTGAGTAGGTAGGTACTTCGTTCGCATTCACTTTCGAATATTTACGTAATATTTTCGTTACATTTGAAAAACTGCTTTACATCGGAATTAAACGACTGAGATCGGGATCAAACAAATTGGGGCAGAAATCTAGCGCGGTTGCCCTGATATAATCACAAAAAGTTGTCTATTTACATAAATTTCCAAATTAAAGATGGCCGCCATGTGTGGCCCTGTTTGTATATCCTGACAGTAGATTCAGATACAGACTGCATGAAATCAATGTATTTGTGTGAGTAGGTAGGTACTTTGTTCGAATTCACTTTAGAATATTTACGTTATATTTTCGTTACATTTGAAAAACTGCTTTACATCGGAATTAAACGACTGGGATCGAGAGAAACAAATGGCGTTTCTGTACACACAATCGAATCGTTTCTTATGCACACAATCGAAAATAAAATTAATATAAAGTGTGGCAACTTTTTAATGTAATCTTTATCTATATTTTTTGTGGAATTACGTAAAACACAAAACCAGCATGCACCATTATTCGAAACCAAAGTAAAATATTTAATGAAACCACAATTTCAGAACGTTACAAACGATGAAATTAATTTCATTAACAATATAAGTTATTATACGATTGTTCAAAATACTTTAAAAATTATTTTCCATCTTCAAGTATCAGAGAAAATGTAAAAAAATGGGAATGCACCTTTTTAAATAAATATTTTTTATTGACTTTTTTTACATTCAATTTATAATATTACATTAGCGGGGTACAAAAGCTATTTATTTTTCATTGCATAGACAAGTGAATAGAAGAGTGTTTTGGGAGCTTCTGTATATCCGAAGGTATATCAACTTTATCTCACGTCATGTGAAAATGATCGAACACTTTCAAACATCGAAACACTTTCTTGAACACGAATCTTAGGAGTCGAAATTTATATATTATACTCTTATTTGGCGACATCAGTTTTCTATTAAATCAGTTCAATCACCATTGGTTTTTTGTTCAGTTATATTTATATTATATTAGTGCAGACCCCTGAAAAAACGGAATATTATTTTTTATATGTATTAAGCCAAAAATGAATACAATCAAATTTATAATTAAAATTTACGTCAGAGAATATAACACCGATCGACTGCTTGGAAGGCATCTACGCTGACCATTACATCACCAACCATTGTACTGTATAATGTATATATGTACTGAAAATGTGAGAATTATGTTAATTGAATTTTAGAATATTACTCACATCTAGACAAAGACTCGTAGACCATGTCAGGAAGAAAAATGTAAGGAAATTACATAATTTAAGACGTCTGTGTGGTGTCTTACTTCTTTGTGAAGCTGAAATTCCTCTTTGCAATTTATGCATTTTCATTGAAAACATTTCAATTATAGCGTGTTCTAGCTTTACTGGTACGGGTTAGGAGGGCCACACACAAACCAGAAAACAGGTTTAGACTCTGATATATTACAACCTGCCCTTCCTTATGATTGTGGGTTACATCACGCCAACGGCGCGGGTCGAAATGCATTAATTATTTCACTGCAAAATGCACTTGAAACTACCTCCGACTCTCATAAAGATTAAAGAACAATTGAGTGTCATATAAATACATGTATCATATTATTTCATTAAACCCTTTGCTCAAAATATTAATATTGAAACATATGAAATTGCTTTCTGCGGCTTAAAGCCAACAAATCCACCTAGATTTCGCCGTCTATCCCATATTTTTAGGTTATATAATATAAATATGGGACACTATGACAAGCGATCACTCAAAACTTTTTGTGAACTTAGCATAATACGCCAACAATCGCTCCAATGGTTAAATTTAAAGGCAGCAATCAGCTAAAATCTTTTATGGCATTTTAAACATATAAATTATTACAATCTAAATAATTACATTTGTTTATTTTTCGGAATAACTTTATTGAGTAAAACCTCAAATTGTAATATTGAATTATTGAAGACAATATTAGCGATTTCTAAACGAAAATCTGAAACAGAAAAATCAGAAAAGGATACGGTCCTAGATGTGACCGTATCCCTTTCTGATTTTTCTGTTTCAGATTTTCCTATAGAAATCGCTAATATTGTCTTCAATAATTAATTACATTTGTTTTAAGCCATTTTAATTGAATACATTGCTCTACCGGTTTGGAAGTGCCCTTCCTTCATTACGAGAATAAAAATAAAACCACCATTAGATACAAAATACTGACAGATAATCTTAAATATTTCAGTGTTGAAATGAGAGGTCAACATAGGAGAAGGGATACTTATGGGATTACGGGGAGAACAAAGCGGTTTAATGGGAAAATATGTCGTGAATGGGATTATAACATAAATTTAATTGATTATCGAATTTATTTTGGTGTTTTCTGTTTTGAAGTTATCTCTAATTTGATCCTCTGCACCCATATTGATAGGTGGAAATGAGATGTTTTGTAAACTCTGAAAAATTGCTGTTATTTAAACATCTCTCCTTGGGCAATTTTGGGAGATATTCTTCGGAGACTGCAAACAACCGTAGAATCTTTTTTTGAGATATATCTCCCAGCCTGATACGGTCTTATAAATGGTATGCTATCTTATTTTGCAATACGGTCAGGAATATGATTTAAACAGTGTTAGAAAGAGAGAATACCGCGCTTTCAGTTTGTATTCAATCATTTATCATGAACCCTCCAAAACACTTTGAAATACGGCTATGAAACAACATGCAGCATTCGAAATATGTTTTTCAAGGTTTGCAAATATTTAAATTAATATTTTTATACTAAATAACTTTTAAAATGCTTTTGTCCAAATAAATATATTTTTTTAGTTTCGTTTAAGGTAATAATCACAGTTTACATGATAACATGCACCGCTAAGAGATTTAAAACTTTATCTTTATCTTACATTCAAAATGTAAATATTTTTAATTGCATATGTCGATTTGTAATACTAAAATCTCAAAGAATCTTTCATATACTTTCAAAAACAGAATTTTGTTTTGAAATATGTAAAAAAATCTAATTTTTCTGTAATGAAACGAAATGCGAAAACATTTTCCTCCGAAACAGTATTCTGACATTTAAGAGAAGTGTATTACAAAATTTCAGAAGCTTTAGGGGTTAAGTAGTGTTTCGTGGTTCTAATATGTACATATTTAATTGTTTTACCTATGTTGAACTTCAGACAGTTATTGCAACATAGTGTGTAAATGCCTTAATTTATGATCTCTATTATTATTGTTTTTTAGTAAGTTACATATGTTATCATTGGTGACCTGACTCTTGATCCTCCGACAGTTGGCCCCTCGACAGTTGCTCTCCCGAAAAGTTGATCCCACGGACATTTGATCCCGTAAATAATTATTTATGCTCCACGTCCTCACTAGTAAAGTGCAGGGAAGATATACAGCCGTATAACAAAAGTCGATATAGTACTTATAACTGCAGGGGTCTTGAGTTGAAATCGGCTGTACAAATATTTTTGATAAAAAAAAATATTGCCGTGTCCCCAAAAGATTATGCACTGAAAATATGTATATAATAATAATAAACGACATACTAATCTATGCAGTTAGCTTAGGGAAAATACGCTATTGGTAGATATCGGTATCTACTTGGACATAATACCCGAAGGGGTAAGTGGAGCGGAAAAAATAAAAGTCTACATACCTACTTAAATCTGCAAACGACTTGAAAGGAAATACGACGAACTAATATTTTGGCAAAAAATAACATCGTGTCCCTGAAGGAGTATGCAGTGAGGATACACTACCAAATACCAAAAGACGACAAATATGAGAGTAAATAGACTGTAAATGATTATATGACTATTAGGTGTAGTGTTTCGTGAACACCTCCCTAGGATAATTTGTGCTCACATATTCTTGATTTTTTGTGAATTGTTTGTATTATCTTTCTAAAGAATATTAAAAAATATAATCAGAAAAAAATTAATAAAATAACTTTTAATGTTAATGTGATATATTTTTACCTTTTGCCGAGGACATTTTGTTTTTATCCAGACCGAATCATTATGTTTGATTATTTTGGTGTATTCTACGTAGATTGTTACAATGGTATATGATCAACCCATTATGCCATATTTTACGTCAGGTTAACTTTTAAATTTGGCTTAATACACCCATTTATTAATTAACAAGCATTTCATCCCAACGATTCGTCCCGTTAATTTGCACAATCGGGCGCCCAGCGCTCAGTGCCCCGCCAATTTCAGACATGCAATGCAAAAAGCAGTTAGTTTTGATTACTGCCACCCCCTTTATTTCACAATGTTCGCGGGTTTAAATTGTGTAATTGCGTCATAAAAAACACGGCACGAACTACCCGCTACCGGGAATTTTAAATTCGAAACGATAAGAAACTTCCAAGGACGTACTTGGCGAAATTATGAAATAGAATTCTAGCGATTTGAAGTTTTTACCGTTTTTGCCTTTGCTTTGTTTCCAGTGTTCCGAATATTATTCTCAGTTATTAGGGCAGTTTCATATTGCTGTCGTGGAATGTTCTGATTGGGTGAATAAAGATTTTTACCGTTATGGCATGATACCTCTTTCAAAACGTTTCAATAAAAATCAAATCAGTTCTAATATTGTGGAAAACATCACAAAACACTACATTATAATTGAAAAAAACTTGTTACATTATATTTCAATATAAAATTATATCTTGTTTTGTTTTTAATGCTCAGACGATTCCTTCAATTAATTGGGAACCTATTCATTAATGCAATTTGACTAGAGAGAGTTGTCTAATAGAACCTTAGTTGAAACTTTTTTTTTTTAAATATTTATTACAAGAGCAGATTTTTTTTTCTGGACTGAGGAGTTTTATACCAAAATCATCACAATTAAAATAATTTATCCCACTGGCGTAATTTTTTTAAAAAACCTATTCGTAAAATTTAGTTTGAGGTGAGCTTAATTTCTACAATACTATTCTAAAATGCGTATATTGATTTTTTGTGATAACTGGACATACTTTTTACTCAAAATAATAATAATATTGTTGAATACAACGTTTTTCCGGGCAAGAGCTCAAATCAAATCTTTGAACTAATCTTGTAACAAATATCAGTTACAGTGAAAAATTGCGAAAAAGGTTAATGCTCACAGCACGCCCCTGGAATCTATTTATACTTCACGTAAAGAAGACGAGTATCTCTACCTTCTATAAAAACACTAACATAACGTATCAGGCTTTATGTTCCCATTATAAATAAATAATTTCCAATTTGCTAAGAAATGTTCCGAGCGCAAGCAGTAATAATTCAAAAACCCCGCAAGGAATTCAAGGAAATCTTGATGAAAAGGTCTGTTCCCTTATTCATTGTAGATATTATTTATCTCAACGATGTTGATTTTTCTAACAGATGTCTTTAAATGTGACATTCCAGTGAGTTCATTTTTACCGTCCAATCAAAGGTATATTTCGACGTTTTGAATTACGCAAGAATGAGGTAATCTCATAAACGACAGGTTCTCACTCAAAATGTGTGGTTCTAAAATTATTTTTAAATAATTTATTATTGATTTTAAAAACCCTCTTAAACCGCAATATCGTAGTCCGCTCAAATGTGACTAATAGTTTTATGATGAATGGTTTTAGGTAGATTTCAGCACACTAACAATAACACTTCCACCCGAATGCGTGGTCCCCTAGAAAGGTTAGCGGGCGTGACGTCACAGTCGTCTTACTGGCCAAATATAGTTTTGGTGCCTTTGCAAAATACGTTGCTTAAAATGAATTCGTCAACGAAAAAATACCTATCATTCCATGTAACCCCATGATTCCCGCCTACACCAGGAACATCTTAACGTTGAAGCTCTTAAACATACTTTGTGGAAGACGCAGAAGAGGAAGACCTCAGGACTCAAGACTCCGAAACTTAGAAACTTACGTGACAGAATACATTTCCAGTTATCTGCAAGGTAAAGACTGCCCTGATGATAGTCAAACTCTGTTCTTGCACTTCTTCTGATGCCTCCTCAAGCACCAAAATACTAGAAACCTCAAGACTCAACACACCGAAACTTAGAAACTTACGCGACAGATATGAATAAATTTTCAGCAATCTGCAAGGTGACTGCCCTGATGATAGTAAACCTCTGTTTTCGCACTTATTTTTATGCCTTCTCAGGCACCAGAAGACTCAAGACCTCTAAACTCAAAACTCCGAAACTTACGTGACAGGAATAATTTTCCATCAATCTGCAAGGTTGCCAAGACTGCCCTGATGATAGTCAACCTCTGTCCTCGCAGTTTATTAAGTTAATACGTCCACTATTTAATAAGCTCGATTGTTGCGAATTCCCAAGTCTAGTCAATACTCGACACACTATTCATAATGTCCTATATCAATGTCATCGTTCAAAAAAAAAATGAAGCAAGATCGACAATTTTTTACCTCATTTTTAACATAACTAATTCGATGTTTAAAGTATACCTAAACGAGTTTTTCATGTCAAAATATTATTTTATACCAACGTGTTTAAGTAATTATTGTATGAAACCATTGTTCATTATCAATTCCTAGAATAGAGACAATACCTCCAACTTTTAACATTTTCTAAGAATTCTGAGGGTTGGTTATTTTTCATACATTTAAATGGATTTTATGTGAAAATTTTCTTTATCTTACGTTAATAAATTAAGGAAATCGAAAATTTAAAAAATAAATATTACATAACATACATACAACCTAACTGTTTTTTTATTTTATTATATTGTTTTATCAACATTGAACAAAATATAAATAAGAAAGCGAAAAACACCGCCAAGAACTACTTAAATTCACTTATTTGCGGCCATTGTCTCGAAGGAATGTCAACGTGCCACATTGGCTCATCTAGCCCCGTGTAAATAAATTAATAAAAATATAAAACAGATTCCTAAGTAGGGTTTTTTTCATAATTTTAATACTTTGGATCTTTCAGCGAACGTCACATCATGCTATGAAGATTAAGCATGTTGTTTATTCTAACGACTAATTCGGTTCAAAATTATTTTTTTTCCAAATATTAATTTAAATGCATATTTTTCCATCTCCCAGGGCGTAAATAGTTGTATCTTGGGTAATGTTGCCAAAGTCCGCAGAAGCTTAAAATGATTTTTTTTTTAATCACCTGGTTCCAACATAATTACTAGCTTAAAAAAACGATTTATGTCGAGGATAAAATGTGCTTTAAAATCCCGTTTTTTCTCAATCGAAGTTCAAAATTTCACGAATTTTAACGGTTGGACGTGTATTTGTTTCTTGTTTGTATGATCTGAGTAAAATAAGAAGGTTAGTAAATTATTTAAATAACCCAAACTTAGATCCTAATAATCTAATCTGTACATGTTTTTCCACCTCCCCTGTGTGCGACTAACTAAGTGTTATATAAAAAAAATCCGTAAAGCGAGAAGCGGAATTCGATAAGCTTATAATTTCTTTGTATTAATTAAGTTTAAACAGTGTTCTTTTAATCATTTGTGCATATTGATTGAAGCAGAATACGATAATTTAACTGATTCCCCTCCTCTGACTTTTCCGTTATTTACATAAATTAATATTTATCTTAATGGCGCTAATTTTCCCGACAGATGTCGTAAAATTAAACATTATATCGAGCTCGTTTTTCTCGAACTTTTACATTTTTTCCGACGTTTTGTATGCACAAGAATAATGAAGAAAGGTGGACTTCATTCTTCTATTATTTATTAATGCCGGCTTCAAGTGCAGAAAGGCAATATCTGTCTTTAATATCCTGCTCCGAGACAAAATAAAAAGTAGATACGAGACAACAACGAAACGATAAAGTGGCGTTTAAATTTAGCTGCGAATAATCGAAATGAATATTTTACTCGTCGGAAATTTATTGGTTGTGTTGTTTATTAATTTATTTAATTTATTTGGTACAATATTTTTTTACATTTCAAAGTTTTCCAGTAATGTTGGCCTCACTGGGTGGCTTGCCCGTGCTGAGGCCTTCATTTTATAATATTAAAATAATCTAAATACAATCTACAATATAAGATAAAATAATACATTTAATATATAATCTTGTGTGTTTGTGAGTGATGTGTGTTTATATTGGTTTTGTGTGTTACGTGTAGGTTTTATTTTTATTTTATGCTATGACATTTTGGTAATATTGTCTTTTTTGTTGTTTAATCCATTTTGTAATTTTGTGTGTGAATTTATTTTTATTTTCTTCAATTTTAATTTCAATTTTTAGACTGTTGAAAGCTTTTATAGCATGGTATTGGTAGTGTCTTTGTCCAAAGCTTGAATTTACTGTAGGAGTTTTTATGTTTTCTTTGTACGCTTGTCTAACTGGTCTGTTAGTGTTATTTTGTGTATGTTGAAATTTTTTTTTGTCAAAAATGTAGTTTAGTAGTGTTTTAACGTATAATTGGCGTATATCTAGTACGTCACAGTTGTTGAATATTTGGTCTGTATCAGTCAGTCTATGTTTTTTTAGTATTCTTTAAGATCGTTTTCTGTGCGGTTTATATGTAATTGATAGCCGAGTTTGTTGCTCCTCCCCAAGCAATAATTCCATATTCTATTATTGATTGGCAGAGTGCAAAATATATTGTTTTCAATTGTTTTATTTTATATATGTTTCGTATGTTTAGGAAAATGTGTATTGTTTTGAGAAGTTTATTTGTGATTTGTTTGATGTGAGGTATCCATCTAAGGTTATGGTCAATTATAGTTGAGATCATATCAAAGATTACTTGTATTCGGGTCTTGTTATTAACTAATTCATGAACCCTGTAAAACAATGATTCTCTATTTAAATAATTATCACGTAAAATAAATATATTGAAAAATTTAATTAAAAAAACATTACTGATTGGTTTAAACTATTTAGAATCAATAAAAGTTTGAAAAAGCAGCCACTACTAAATACTAGGACAATACTGTTTTTATATTTTTATCTGTTTTTATATGTTTTTTATGTCACAGCACAAAGAGTAATTTTAAATTTTAAAATATTTTAAAATAATTGATAATGTATTCAGTTTAACCAACAGCTTGACGGCCTCCGTGGGCTCTCGATTAGCAAGCTACAGGTCGCGTGTTCAAATCCCGGCATGAGCAAGTAAATTTTATTTGAATATTTTATGTTAATTCACAAATTACTAATTAAAAATAATTTATTTTATTTGCGGCACGTTTCTAAGTGGAAGATACTCTCAGTTTCGCCAGGGTGTAAGACTAACATTCAGAATTGAAACGTTGCATCGAATGGATTTAGCCGTGTTTGGTGAACAGATCCAAAAACACTTTTTTTAATAAATACAGATTTTTCTTTAAAATGTTACTAGCAGACGCAGTGCGTAGAATTAAGGAAGCATTCTGCGCATGGCGCATATAAAATAATGTAAGTACGTACTCATATAAAATAATACAATTAATGCAATTCCAGTAGTCGGATCCACCGCCTAGGGTACCTAATGGACAGCAGAGTAATCTTTTTACCTCACAATATTTCAACAACAGTATATACTATTATAAAATATACTGTGGCAGTTGTGGCACTGTGGCATAAAAAAGGGTGTTAAATTTTTAATAAACTTCATTGTTTATTATTCCTGCAGTGATGCGAATCAAACAATTTCCGAATCCATAACAGGAGATCCCCTGACAGTTGGCCCCACGACAGTTGATCCCTTGGACAGTTGATCCCCTTAACGATTATTTCTTCTGTACGTCCTCATTGGAAAATTATGAATATAGTGAGTCTCTACTTACAAATATATTTTAATATCACTAAGGACGGGTTGTTTCGAAGAATTTGAACAATTCATCAAATTTCAACGTTAATTTTCGGGTTCTGTGAAAGACTTATTCAAGTTCTGTTTTTATATCATTTTAGGCTAGTTGCTTGACAAAACTGAAATAAAAACAGAACTTGAAAAAATCTTTCACAGAACTTGAAAATGAACGTTGAAATTTGATGAATTGTTCAGATTCTCCGAAACAACCCGTCCTTAGTGTCCTCTAAGTGGTATGCATAGAGTTTATACGGCCGTAGGTACAACAAATGTCGATATACTACTAGCCGACTGCATATATTGCTATCCGGCGGCATGTCCATACTGCACACTTCTTCGGTGACATGGCATTATTCTTATCAAAAGATTTCGCACTGTGGATTTCTTTTACACTCTTGTTATACCTACCGCCCATTATCATCTCAGCATACCCCTTCGGGGACACTAAGTCATATTAAAATATATATGTAATCAGTGGCGGCTCGTGATTTTTGATTGTGATAGAGTGTAAAGTTTAAAAAATTGGACATTATTGATATTCTTAAGTTTTTTTTTTCAATTTTCAGGATATTTCAGTTTGTCCGGAGGGTCAACTGTCCGGGGATCAACTATCGGCGGGCCAACTGACGGATCACCAAATTTGCGATTATATTAAAATATGAATTCCCTTAAAAACGTTCGTTAATAGCGTAGCAAAACAAAATACTTCAATGGTGACCGGATTTCGTATGATTAGAATGATATATTTTCGGACGATTAGAAATTAAATTAAATTTTTCCCTGTTTAGTGTTGTCAGCTGTAAAAAGTCTTTTATCTCAGAGTAGGAACCAAGAATATTTTAAAAAGCAATTTGATGTTGACCGGTATTTTTAGGTTTTGTCGTTTTCCCCGTAAGTGTCGACAAGTTTATTGTTGTAGATATTGCAGCTATTGTTGATTAGAATATAGTATCAACTCACATAGCTACATTGCGTGTAAATATAAATTCAGAAAAGAAGACTCCATCAACATTTTTGAAAGTTCAATTTAAAATTTAATATGTTGGTTTCTTCAGTTGTATTTTTTTTCGAACTAGTAGTGCTAAAACTTTACAAACTTGTTATGTTTTTACTAATAACAAAAAGTAGACATAAGCAAGACAAAGTGCTGAAACTAAAGCCGACTAGTATACAGATAACCGGTAAACCTTGGCTAAATAAAACTTCACCGTTTAAAATAATTTAATCACTCAAGTAACAACAAGTGACAAGTATCAACAACAATCGCTGCCATTTGAAAACTGACAATGCTCGATGGCACTGACTTAACCACGTGACACTTCAAAATCCACCGTGGCACCAGACACGTTGACCTTTGCTGTAATTCGGTGATGTTTCGCAAGGAAATCACTGTCTACAAGTATGTATAGGATTGTTCTGGGCACTCAGGCCAGTAACATTGACTGTAAATGCTGGCTTTCTCTTTGAGGGTACCTTAGGTAAGTATTTGCTAATGAAACACAACTTCACGAATGTCGTCGGACAACGGACTGATTGGGCCAGTTGTTTGCATATTTATTTGTCTAAAATTAAACAGTTTCTGCACATTTTAATATAGAACATTATTATTTCTAAACAGGATGCATAACCAAAATGTAATTACCACGGTTAAATCCCATTTATGATACGTGTTCAGTGATAAACTTATAAAAAATTCGTCATCTTAAAATGTGTGATAACAGATAAATATTAATTTCCTTAATTAATTCAATTATTATTTAGGTACATCTGCATTCATTTTACGTAGAAAATTTAGCAATATTTCTTAACTATATCAAATAATTTAGCAATTCTTCTCGACAATATCGTTTCACGTTGGAAATTTAGTAATTTAGCGAATCTTCCTGGCTATATTATTTAGCAGCGCGGGAGCGACACATCTCGTTAGGGTCGTGAACCTTTGACAGATCTCCCGCCATTTTCTCGGGCCGATGTCAATTATTCACCGCGGCCCGCGTCCGGCGAAGTCTGCTTTATCGACCGGAAAAAGTGATCGAACGCTGAATTTTTTTACCGACGGAGACTTACGGGAAATAAATTGAACTGCACGGCACAAGTACATTCATTCGATATTTATGATAAATTAAACAGATTTTAGAGTTGCATGAAATAAAAAGATTTGTTTATTTTCGTTTTTATGTAGGTACCTAATTTCGCGAACTTCTAAATTATGAAATATCTATAACTAACAGGCAATAGTTCATATTTGAACAGGGATACAAATACTATACTTCAAATTATTAACTTCGTTATCTATAGTGGACATAGATATTCAGTGCATACTAATTTCCTATTAGTTGTGAATCAAAATTGTGATTTGTCGGTTGATGAAATAATATCAGTGCACATAGACAGATAGATAAATAGTTCTGACATGGAGAGTAGGCGGAACCAATTTAGTTCAATCTCAACTTTGCGTTCCACTACGGAAAAAAATCCAGATACAAGTAAGATGCTCCCCGTATACCTGAGGCAAGAATAAATACATGTTCGAACGTAAAATACTTGGGGCACGTTATTAATCAAGACTTATCAGACGATGGTGATATCGAACGACAAAGGAGAAGCCTAAGCATAGTGTCTAATATGATTGCCCGCAGATTTTGCAAATGCAGCAATACCGTTAAAAAAATACTGTTCAACGCATTCTGTACTGACCTGTATACGTGTGAGACATGATGTCACTACCAAACTTGCTCGATGGAACGACTCCGAATTTAATATAATGACGCCTGTAGAATCATATTTGGATACCGAAGATGCAGCAGCGCATCGACAATGTTCACGGAACTAGGACTGAATGGATTTGCCGGCCTGATGAGACACCGGGTCACTGGAGCCAGAATGCGGCTAATGGCCTCCGCCAAAACGTTGGTGACCGCAGCCTACCAGCACCAAACGCCACTCCTGAGTGAGCGCTCAAGACCACGCCCTGCATAGTTGTTAATTTATTCTTCTTCATATATTTTTCTTATTTTTCACATTACCTATTGTACAAAAAACATGTATTTATATATGGGACGTGTGAGATTGCACTAACCTCCCCACATCCTGGAATAAAAATTATTATTATTATATGTTGAAATAATTTTGGCTTTTTAATTATTTAAATATCAGCAGTCACTTACAGGCAGATATTTCCGGGGTCCTTAATTGACTCCTTTTATAAGAAAGGCGGGTGATTCGCCGAAAAAACGGGTCTGATTTTCTGGGTTTCAACGACCCCGAGGGTAAGACCATAACACAGGCCGGAAAATCTTCCGACATCTGGGTTGTCAAAACCAATAAAGAGGCTGGTATGTAACCTACCCTTACTGAGGGAAAAATAATCTGTTTCCTGAAGAAGAAACCTCTAAAAAGCATTTTCAAAGAAAAATTATTTTTAAAACAAAGGAAAGATGAAAAGTGACGCACACCAATGTCACAAAAACCCACCCTTCGCTTCGGCCGCTGAAATTTGCTTTGAATAAAACTTTTTGAACATTATTAATGCGTATGTGGCAGAATCACATTTTTGAAAATGGTAACGATGGAAAAAACGGAGGACATTTTATTTATTACTATACATTTGATACAGAACATTTATAAGTAAGGTGTTAGGCCATATAATGTTATAGGATATTGGATACATTATGGCCTGGAAAACATTAGTTTCTATCTAGGCAGTGCCTGTTTTAAGAATCATGACATTAATTTATGTTGTTTTATACGTAATAACAAATTCTAAATTAATATACATATATTATATTAATACATCTTAAGTAATATACCAAATATATTAATATGTATCCTAAAGTAATATACCAAAGGTGATTAGAAGGATATTTTTATTCATTTGAAATTGAAGAATTAAAAGTCAAAATTAAACTAGGCACTCGTTATAAATTATCAGGTGACATTTTTAAATTATCAGTTGTGAAGGGATCAAGGGATTTAAATTCAGTTGTGAAGGGATTTTATTATATATTTTGGGTCCGTTGTACGAGAATACTTTTTTATATGTCGCTGTGTTGCTCTTTGGAACAGAAAGGTCATTTCGGCCCTTACTTCTATTCTGATGTTTGTGTTCAACGGTTTTCATGTTGTTGTTTTTTAATTATTTTTATCAACATGCATTATTATCATTTTTATAAAACACTCTCGAAAATCAAGTACCTACATTGAATTCCCTGAAGAGAGCGTCGCTCTATTATTTGAAAGGTTTCTTAAAAATATCATGTAAAATGGATTTCTGTGCCTTCAATAACGGGTTAAAGATTGTTTTTCCTATACACCCCCATCCAATGTAGCCGTAGGTTATGATTGAGTTATGTAGTCCATAATATATATTTTTATATTTGTGTTTTTTTAAATGCTCCACAGTGTAATAAATTATTAATCCTTTGGCTACATTATCAATTTAGTGTTTCCATGTGAGGTTATTGTCAACTATAACGCCTAAATATTTAATAAATTTAACACACTCGAGGGCTTCACACTGTTTCTTATTTCGGTACTCGCGAGGTGTTGTGTTTTTTTCCAATCTTCTTCTTCAAATATTATAACGGTATCATATGCAATATTATAATTTTCTTAGCCTTATAATTTTCCCACCTATATGTTGGTTTCTATAAATTGAGTTCAATGATGTATATAATAAAGAGAAGGGGCCCTAGTGTACCTCCTTGTGGCACTCCAGATTTATTTTCCAGTGAATTGCTAATAGCTTCATTAATTCTTGTTTATCGGAATCTACTAGATATATTACTTTGTATCCATTGAAAAGCTTTTCCCCTTTGTTCCTATATTGTGCAGTCTGTATGAAACAAGCAATGAGACCACTATTTATATTAAAAAATTTGCTCTGAATGTCTTTAGCTACATATGTAATTGACCAGATCTAAATAGCCAGATATTTCTCAATCTAAGACCCTTCTTCGACAGGTATACGCAATAATCTTATACATATACAGAGCCGAATGGCGCCTGGAGAAATAAACGCTTAAAATTTGTCAAAACGACCAACAGACGCCTAGGCCCTAGGTAGTAGGTAGGTGATCACTGTAGACAATAATATTTGGAAGATTTGTATTTTTAAGTAGCGCCGTTTTTATGAATAAAAAACTAACTAACTAACTAACCATCACGCCGTTTCCCCGCAGGGGTAGGCAGAGAGGATGGACCGCCAAACAACTCGGTCTTGGCACACATTCCTTGCCTCATTCACATTCATACATCGTCTCATACATACTCTTCTATTGTTCTGACTCTTGACATGGCCCGACTCAAGTATCTGATTCACTTGGTCGTGCCATGTCTTCCTCGGGCGTCCCCGACTTCTGCTACCATTCAAATTTGCATCGTATATTCTCCTTACACTCCTTTCTTCGCTCATTCGCTCTACATGCCCAAACCATCTAAGCGTCCCTTTCTTGATCTTACTCATTACGCTTACATCAGCCTTGCACTCTTTGCGGATATCCACATTCCTCACACGATCATACATGAAATCATATATTATGAATAAAACGGTGAAAAATTCGGCACCTCCAGCGGACTGCTCCAATTTCGTCCGCACAGGGCCAGCACTGTACTCACTCGTATGTAGGATACTTCATGTCGATTTACGCACATCCCACACGTGTAGTTACTGAAATCAGGAGCCACTAATCACTTCAAATTAGATTGCCATAACCTCAAAACCAAACAGTTGCGTAGCTGTCATTTATATATCTTGTCATTAGTCATCGTTTGTTGATTTTTTTGCTCCCAACATCGATCAAAAGCACAAGATTGTTAGAAAATGTCTGACAGAAATTACGTCATGTCACAACGACGTGAGAGATGACACCTCGTCAGGCTGATCGCGGGAGGGTGGCGTCGCCGACGAGCTTACAAAATGTCGGCAACGTGTACCTGTGTACGAACCTTCTCACAGATGCATGTTGGTAGTCGCATATCTTGACTTGTGGACAGAGGGCCTAAATTTCCCTTCAGCCTAACAAGATTTACTATGAGATTTCCCTATTTTTGATGTGAATACCCCGCTGAGCGGCTATATTTTTAATCAGTGATAATAAACACAGCTTAAAGCGAAGGTTTCTTGGGAGGTCCATCGCTCCTAGAAATCAATATCTTACCTCAAGATTTTAAAGATAAATACTTTTTTATTATTCTTCTTTTTTTTAATTTAGGAGAAAACACAGATGCAGACGAAAATAATCAACAAGACACTATAAAACATTCACTGGAGTTATTAACCATTTCTCGCGGATCAACTTTAGCCGCAGATAAAAAAATTACAATTAACTTTTTACGTTAAATTTAAAGGGAAAAAAATATGTAAGTGTATTTCATATAGAAAAGTTAAAGAATTGCACAATTTTCAAATTCAAAAGTAGTGTTACACAAAAAAAACATTCCTTTTTCTTCCATTTTACCGCGTTCAAGTCAACTCATTAAATCTTTTGCAACATTAAACAAATATTTCTTTAATAGATGTAAAAATTAACTGGGTAGTTCAGAGTGCTCAGTCCTCGCCAAGATAGAAGTATCAGGAATGTACTTGATGGGGTCATGTCAAGGGTCGAAATAGCAGAATAATAATAGTTACATGTGAGACGATATATGAATTTGATTGAATCAAGAATTGCTGTGGAAGAGAAAGATTGTTGCGGTGCATTTTATCCGCCTACCACTGCGAAAAAAAAATGGACAGAATGGACATGTGACATGACATGGGTAGATGTGTACAGTACAACTTATATTTTTATTACCTTTGGGTATGAATTCTTGAAATAATAACTCCTTCTTTACAACAAAACACTGCGTTTTATAATCAGGAACGAGTGTGTAGGACGGCCTGGAGGCCAACGCTGCTCTTCTCTTCTCTTCTGTTTCTTGAAACCTCACGGCTTCCCGTACCTTAATTCCCACCTTGGAAGGGTGACCATCTACGACTGTATACTAGGTACCGCCATCTGTCGGATAACTTAACTACCTCTATGATCTATCTACACACACTTGAACCACCTGTATCTTGTAGCTGGAACTGCCATACTCACTAAAGTTATTTTATCGAACGAAGTTGTTATTATTGTTTTGAATGTTCAGTTGTTAAAAAATAACGTCATCATTACGATCTGGAACCGTCTTTAAAGTTCATCGAAACTAGCTCCACGATAGCTCCATTATGCAAACACTCTTTGGTCATTGAGACTTTATTATGCCGAACACAAAAAAGGTTGCCCCAAAAGTAATAACCACATTATTAGTACTGTTTCTTCGATATTAGATTTTATTGAATTCCCGATTACCGATATAATTCATTTTCAACAAAGAGGCGCCGCTAATACCGTTCTCTTTGAAAACAAAGTTAGGGATTCTGAATTCAGTATTCAAACGAAGTAGCCCCTTTTCCGCAACGATGTTAATATCCTCCCCGAAATGTCCTCGGTAATTGGATACACAAAAGAAGCAAAAGAAATTTTCATCCGAAACATCTTATTTAAGTTTAAATTTCTCGTTTTGAATACTCCGCAGGACGCAGAGGACCAAGCGAGCTTATTCTGAAGGCTAATTTGGAAACTAATAACTTATTGTGAAGCTTTCGTACTTACTTCCGATGGTCGTACAACGCTTGCAAAGCTTTGTCCTCGTGAAGCTGGTGATAAACTTTCAAATTCCGTTTTGGTTTGGCTCCCAACAATACTTTTGGCCAGTCGTGCATTTTCTCGATGGACATACAAATCTTGCAGAGCTTTTGCCTCCTTTATATTCTACTAAACGTAAGGACCATGCTATTTATTGCTTTGTATTTCAGATACGGTATTTTGAAAACGCGAGAAGAAAATACTATAAAAGAGTGTAAGCGATTGCCTAATATCTGTTCATCTCATATTAATGCATTCTCTCGATGGACATACAGATCTTGCAAAGCTTTTGCCACCTTGATGATTTTGGTAAAAGTATCTACCATGAGACTGACATTTTGTATGAATGAGACGATATTATGAAAAAGCGAGAAGAAAAGACTGCAAAGAATGTGAGCGATCGTCCAATGTCTCTTCTTAATCACCCGTTAATTGTTTCACTGGTTTGCCATACATATTTTACAGAGCGTTAGAAATTTACCTCCTTGATTTTGTCAATAAACATAATAACCGCGCCACTGACGTGTAGTATAAAAAGTCGGCATGAGTGTGCGAGAAAAAAGGACTTTAAAAGAGTGTGACCGATTGTCCAATGTCTCTTCTCAATCACCTGTAACTTGAGCTAAGACACAGCGTTGATTTTGGTTCAACCATTTTATTATGACATTTCACACCACACTAAAGTTTCAATGAACAGTTTTTATTTTTCTCCAAGCAATACTTTTAGCCAATCGTTGGGCATCTCGCATTCTCTCGATGGTCATACAAATCTTAGAGAACTTTTTTCCTCTATGATGATGGTACTAGACTTGAAATGAAACGTTGCGGTTGACTTACATAATAGATTTTCTGCAATCGGCGATTACGTTTTCCATGAAACTGTATAGTCTTAGTCTGTCCAAAGACCTGGTATTATATGGCTTGGCTTCGTCCACCGTCTTAATGGCTTTGTCCTACCCCGTTCTGTATACATAACGTAACCAACCTAAGCTAGTCAACTAGCTTTTGGACTGCATCGTTGTAAGGGCATCATTATTTTTTCAGTTGGTGGTATTTATTTGTGGGTAATGCTCGATCTAAAAGTAGCGTGACGCTACAGTCTTTAAGACGAGACAATACACTAAAATAAAGTCGTAATCTTAACGACGTAAGTGAAGAAGCCATGCACGAAAATGTGCGATGCGCAGATCTGGTGCATTGGACTGATCTGTGGTTGAATTTGCCCTAGCAAATCTGTAAAATAAAGATTGAATCTTTATTTTAGAGATTTTCTACGACATAAGTGATGAAGTGGTGTACAAACAATATTGGAGGCGCGGCCCTGTGTAATGGACCGACCTACGGTCGAATTCGCCCTAGCGTGCCTTGAAAATTATTTTAATTATTTCTTCAGATGTTTCTATAGGAATTCCTCGAGAAGTTACTAATTCATCGTCTAGAAAAATAAAATCTGGTGCTTACCGCTAAATTTATAGTTATAAAAATAATAAAAAATTTCAAATTAAAAAATATTTTAATAGAAATGTTCTGTTTTTATTAATTTTAGATATAAATAACTTAAACACGTAGGAATCACTCTAAAAATATATGTTTTCGTTACGAATTTTTCGGAATTAATTAAAATGTGATCATCGAGCAAACTCTTGTTATTAGAGTTTTGTGTCGACTTAACCATTTTTTTACGTAATTTTTCCATATTTGCATATTGCAAACCTTCACAGAATTGGTTATATTGCATATAGGTCACCTTCATTCATAGTAGATAATTATAGTCTGGGAACGAAAATTTAAATAAAAAACTAAAGCGTCATCATCGAACTTAAAGACTAGAGATTTTTAGATAATGCTTTTGGAATAAGCCCTTTGCAGGAGCTCTGACTATGGATATTTTGGGTAACATTTAATGTGGAAAGTTTTTCTTTAAAATTTCTTTTTAACTAGTGTATTTTATATGGAAATCAACAATTATTATTTCGCATTTGAATAAAGTTATTAAGTATTTTATTCCGGAGTGTTGAGCAGAAAAAAATTATAATTCGAGTCATTAGATATTTTAAAGAAATAAAATAAGAGATAGGCTTTCGTGGTAGTAAAAATGATCCCATCAAGTTGCTACTTAATAATAGCATTTATTTGGTTTTGACATGAGAATATGCTTAGTTCCTACCGCGATGTCATGTATCCAGTTCCTACCCCTAACCATCACCTTGTAAGAAAAGTGTTGATTTTGAATTTTGAACAATAGTGCAAATTCGAGTGCATTCGTTTTTAAAATAAAAAAACGGATTTTGACCACCTTTTGGGTTTTTTTCTAGTAAACTGTTGGTATTTTTCGTGTACATAATCTCATTGAATATTAAAAAACAAGGTATTTGACTTGGTATTCTTGGAAGTGCATAATGTCTTTTACGTACTTATTCGTTTTGTTGTGGCGATAATTACCTCAAGGTGGAAGGAGAGAAAGATGTGGGAAGGAAAATGGTTTTAGGGGTGGGTAGGAATCTGGAGGTCTCTCCTTCTTCTACTTCTCCTACTGTGGTGCAAGGCGATGGGTCGAGTCCTGCTTGAGAGTTAAAACCCTTGCACATCTATTAAGTCACCAAACGTAACAAACCACTTGGGGTGACCTATGGCAGAGATATTTGTTATCCAATAAATGGTTCCCGGGCGGTGGTATTATAGAATATACACGAGCCAATAAATTATGCGTTGGTTTTAATTGCGCAAACTTTTCATGAAGGGCTCATCCAATGAACGAAAGATTTTTTTGTTAATGGAGAATAAATAAAATTGCGAGCGTTTTTAAATATTGGAAAAAATATTATCTCTCCCAAATAATTCCATCATAATTAAAGAACATTGAATTTTTTGGGGACAGGAATTTATGAGAATAATTTTATTTTACTTTGGTTATAAAAAAATGTGAAAATACTTTTTACGACAGTTTTTTCGGTAAAGTTTCCAGTGAAAAAAGGTATGCAAGTACCTGGAGAGCATTGTCAAAAAAATATCAAATTCTGCTGATTGAATAAGAGACGACAGAATACTAAACGGAAGAATACCCATTTTAAAATAAATTTAATTTCACGCGAGTTTTGTGTACCTGTAAGTTTTCTTTCTGATGTGTGATTTAAATTTCCATACCGTTTTACTAGGGATGATAATAATTATTAAGACTGATAAAATTATGTTGAAATGTTAATAGTTCGTTGTTATAATAAGCTGTGTGTTGTGTTATTAGTGAATAGTAATAGTATGTTAGTATGTAAACAAATGTAATATTAAACAAAATGTGCAACTAGAAGACACAAGTTTGGTATTTAAAGTGTTAAGTGTACGACACAAACAGTACAATTTATAAATTATCTCAGCGTGCATTTTGAAGTTATCGCCGGAGACCTGTGCCTGGCGACCGATTGTAACTGACTGTAACTGACTGATGCCCGAGATAGCCCACATCGGACAATGATCCGATATACACGGCCCATACTTCGAACGCCAAAGCTGTCTCTATTCATACACCTCAATGCACTGTATATGTATATAATATATTAGATAAGTATGACGTTATTACTTACACAGTGTAACATTTTTTGTACTTCAAAAAAACGGGTAAATTCATGGCAAACAAAGTAAATCGCCTTTTTAAAAGAAATATCCTATTTAAAAATAAAATAAAAAATTATTACACTATGGTATCTAAGTGTAGGTTTATAGAATCTACATCTGCTTCTTCAGAAAATTACTAAACGTTTTGTCAACTAGGAATTTAAAGAGAGTATACTATGCTTTATGTTACTCTAAATTGGAATATGGAATAATAGGATGGGGCTCAGCAGCATCAAAACACGTTAAACAACTGAAGGTAACTCAGAATTGCATCATAAAGGACATAATAAAAGGACGTTAACAACAGAATTTTTTAAACAATTTGACGTTCCAAATATACAGCAAATCTATGCCGAAAATATTCTGGTACATCACCTCAAAAATGATTTACAGGCAAACACCTTACATATTCATAAAACCAGAGCCAAACAAACAGAGATACTAAATATTCCAAAATTGTAACTCTACCTTTGAACAAAGAAGCTCTGAATTTTTAGCAGTAAAGGTATATGACAAACTCCCACTTAGTATCAAACAATTCAAAACAAAAAATAACTACATTAAGGATATTAAATCTTGGCTTAAGGAACTACCGGATAAAGAACTTATTAGCATACTTAAAACGGGAAAAGTTTTAAAGTTTATGTGAATCCTTACCCAAAACATGAAGTCGAATCATTATACATATTTCTTATACATATATATAAATATACATATTAAAAAATCTCTTATACATATGAATAAATATACATATTCTTGTAAAAATGTAAAAAAAAAATATTGCTATTAAAAAAAAAAAAAAAATGATAAAGTAGATATAACAGTTTTATATATTTCCTTTGTCGTTAAAAGTCTATTTTTTTGTTAGTCAAGAAACGTCCTTGCAATTCTATTTGCTATTTTCGCGTGACATAAGAAACTCTGCCCATTTCCTTAGTAAGAAAAAGTTATTAAAGTTTATGGAGACGAAATGGAGATGTTTTTCTATTTTTCATTGGTAGTCAGCTTTTATGTTATTACAGCGCTCGCTGCTTCAGATGTTTTCTTTTTGGACTCGACCATGATTAAAGTAGCGATTGTTATCTATTTGATTTTGAAGTAAAACTCTAAGGACGGGTTGTTTCGGAGAATCTGAACAATTCATCAAATTTCAACGTTCATTTTCAAGTTCTGTGAAAGATTTTTTCAAGTTCTGTTTTTATTTCAGTTTTGTCAAGCAACTAGCCTACAATGATATAAAAACAGAACTTGAATAAGTCTTTCACAGAACCCGAAAACGAACGTTGAAATTTGATGAATTGTTCAAATTCTCCGAAACAACCCGTCCTAAATATATTTTTTTCGAATTAAGTTAAATTCTCAACAATTTTTAAATAAAACTGAGGTCGCTAATTTATATAAGATTTTCGGACATCTAGAATCCAGACTGGCAAATGATATTAATTTTATGTGCTGTAAGAGAATTTTGATATTTAAAATTGAACCAACTGTGGAAACACGAACATACTCACAACACAATACATACATTGATTTATCTCTTCAGTTTAAATGGCTTTAGCCCTGTTTAGTAACCAGATCTGAATAGCCGGGAGCTTTCCCAAACTTATTTATAAAATTCCCACATTAGTTCTGCTGGTTCCAGGCAGTTGGGAGACTAGAGTCTATTCACATTTTTTTGTGATAGCTAACAATGATATAACTAACTTTCTCGTGAACCTTTATTTATGATGATGAAAAAAAGTTCTGAATTTAGAATTTTTAAAACGCAATAAACTGCCACGACAAAGTTCAATTAATAATAAAACAATCGGAAGTTTAAATTGCGTGCATCAATATAAGAACATCTGAACAGACAGCAGTGGCGTGCCGTGACTTTTCGTTCGATTATCAGGAAGTGCCACAGCATAAAGATGGGCGTATAAGTGCATTATATCGTCATTAAGTTATAAATAAATAAAGTCTACATTCCTTGCAATATCAGTGCGAAATATTGTTCCCGTGCGGGAAGCAGGAAGGGCGGTGTGGCGGCTGTCGATGTCGCCCGAATCCTTCCGACCGCAAACGAACTCAATGTACGAGTCGAAGGTGACCGGCAGCCGCGCGCCACCATGCAAATGCCCACGAGTTTTTAACATTCTATGTCAATTTACACAACTACTGATTATCCTACTTACCTATACTGATACCCTACTTACCGATGAAAGGTTATACCATTGCTTTCCCTATATTTTCCAGTACGACTTGTACAATATCTCAGCGTGCATGTCTGCATCGTCGCCGGGGACCTGTGCCCGGCGAGCGCTTTTAACCGACTGATGCCCGTGATATCTCACATCGGACAATGATCGATATTCGAACGCCAAAAAAAAGTGATATTTTTAATAGCATAAATGTTTATGTATATGTATGTAAAAATAAATAACAGAAATTAACCTTTATATTGAGCTAGCAAGGAATTCTTTGAAAAATCACATTTGTTGTTGGGAATTGTTGTTTTTCTCTGGGAAATCATTATGTTATTTTTTAGATCTCTTTTATTGTATAAGCGAGATTAAAAATGGGGTGACAGTTTTCTTGCATATTTTCTTAATAAAAGGTATGTGTTTATACGTTCGGGGAGTACTAATATGATTTTTTTTTCAAGTTTTTCATGTGAAATTAAGATATTTCAATTTATACATTCAAAGTCTATTTTAAATATAAAAATCGAAAGAGTAATTTTATCTAGGTTCTTAAAATGGTATTTATTTTTACGACATCTGGAAATAGAAGAAATATATAGCACATTTAACACATTATCTCCATGACGATGTCTACAGGCATATTAAAAATCGACGACAATATGAATAAAGCTGGATTTTAGCTTTGAATAAATAAAATAATATGTTGAATTTTATAAATTATTTTATTTTTGATAAATTGTTTGTCAAAACCCTCAAAAGACAAAATAAAAATGTGCATATGACATCGTGTTAGCAAAAGACCAAATGGCTGGCAATACTGTTTTAAATGGCATTGCATGCACAAGACGTCCACCAAGTATCGCTCAAAGTACTCATAGGTGATGCCTGCGCGCAACGTTCGGAGGTCAGCTGTGACAAATATTTGTAGGTACGCGTTATTAGTCAGCGTGCTCTCAAAAAAGCGGTTGTGCTGTGTTTTTGTGAGTGATTTTTATTCAAATTGGTAGTTTTTTTGCGGTTTTCACACATTTATCAAATATGTCGAAAATACCTACTTCTACGCCTGTAATTTGTCATAATATTACGAAACTGCTGAACCACGATAAAGTGATGACAGAATTGAAGTGCTCTGAAAAATATGTTCGTGCAGCTATTGTGATTCCTTTAGAAAACTTAATACATAATAAACAGTTGTACGAAGAGCATATTGACCTGTGCAGGTTCATCCAATGTTCAATATGTTGAACAAAAAATATATGCAATTCGGAGTTTTCGCTGACAAACTTTCCATCGACAAGCAAATGGTATTCGGCCGACATTCTTGCAAGATGTACATAAAGAATGAGCAAATGAAAATAGGCTGCAACATTTGATTTTTCGCTACAGCCGAAGGCTACTTATTCCGATGCACCTGATACCTACATGCTCCTGAATTAGGTCAGGGATCGTTATCGTTGTCGAAACTGCCAAAGATGGAATATGTAGACTTCTCCGCACGCATTACAGTGGATAATTTATTCACATCCTTCCATTGGATGATCCTCAAGGATATGAGACTGATGTCTGTTTGATTTCCTAATCTTAAAGCTACAGGCATGTTTAAAGACAAAATGTAATGTAAACAATTGCCAAAATGTTACATTTTCAAATTATCATTCTGTAACTCTTTCCGCTTTTCTAATTAGAGGGAAATTTGATACGGTAGTAGACGTGGAAAACAAAATACTCGTGTTCCGTTGGCAGGACAACTGTAATGGTGGCCACAAACTATAATCGAAAGGAGGTAGTAAGCCAGTACGTTGGCAGATATCGAAGTGGGAAAAAAATTTTGAAGAAACCAAAATTATAATGTGGGAATGGGTGGTGTTGACCTCCTTAACAACGGAAATAGAAATATTCGGTCCAAGGGTGGTGCTGGTATTTATTTGGATCTTGCCTCAGCAACGCTCTTGTAAATGGGTGGAAGTAGCACTGCGTTTAGTTGAAGTATGATCATGAGTTGGGAAACCGATGACCAGATGACGTTCCGTGCAGGACACTCGACAAATCGATGAATGGCAGAAGGAGAATGAAAAGGGTAGTAGTGCAGAAGATGGGAATCGTGTACCTCTAACGCAAGAAAATCGTTTGCCATATCGTGGTAAATCTCGTTTTCTTGTACACTGTGCAAATAATATCCCAAAAGTATACGGCGGAGCTTGTAACCACACTCTCCGCTTTGACTGCTTCGATGAGTACCACCTGAAAAATAAATTGCTCAGATTCGAATAATTTTCGTCATTCTTTAATGATGTTAAGAATTTCAATTTTTGTTAAAAAAAATATATTCATTAATTAAGCGTTATTTTTACTAACTTGTGCACAAAAACTATCATTGAATTTGTTTTTTTTCAATACATTTCATATAGTTGAGATAAATTTGCATACAGGGGTTACCTCCAAGCGTTGCGTTTATGCATCAATTTTCTAGACGCTCTGGTGAGAAGATGGGTGGGCGGATAATTACAAAAGATTTGATTTAGGGATTTCTTTTAAGTATACACTGTCGAGTAATAATGATGATTCCAATTTATAAAACAGAAAGAAAAACAATGGATTAAAATACGATGAGAAATTTCAAGTTTATGCGACTCCCTTTGGCTGTATAAACAATGTGTATCTTTCCATCAACTATTTTATGTCAGTTTCAATATTAGTATTGTTTTCACATACACGGTCGTTTATCAATAGGATAAAATTTTCACCACGTAGGTATTTTAGTAACACAAGTTTATAATTATTACTTCGCTCCAATGAATGTGGCTATTTAACCTTCATAATGATGTTATCTAAATAATATCAATGAAGACTCAAGTGAGGAAGTTGAGACTTGGCTCTGCTGCGGAAATATGAATGTTTTCTCACAATAGAAGTCTGTTCTCAAAGTCAAGTCGGAAAGCAAAAGTTTGTGAAGTTAAATTAATGTTCTATTGAATTGAAATTACGGCTTTGAAGTGAAAATTTCACAAATATATGCGAGGAGAATGTTTCGTCTGACGCTGATTAAAATATATTTCGTCATTATGTTGAATAGGAGTTAGTATCTATAATAAGATGTAACATTGCGATAGATACAAATAATGTTTTAGTCAAAAGGGTACCTAAGTAGGTACCCAAGTCAAGTGAAAAAAATAATTAATGATCGTTTTAATGTTTCGAAAGAATTAAGATTCAAAATGGATGAAATATGTATGCAAGAAAACAGCGTCTCTCCGGTTGAAAATTGAATTTATGCTTTTCTTAGTGTTATCCAATTGGAGTTACGTGAATATTTAGCTGAAATGATTAATACAAAATATATAATCCTACAAAACTTTACCGGGAACTAAATTCAATTATAAGGTTCGAACTTTGAGAATTATGTTACAACTGATTTAATTGTCGTTGTAAAGTAACAAATTACTAAGTCGAAACTCACACACTCTTCTAATAAGATATACATTTAGTATAAAGTTTCCCGAAAGAAAAATATATAATTTTATTAGGTTCCTTCACTTTTCCAATATGCTTTATAATTAACCCAAATAATTAAGTAATTGGTTCATCGAGTTTCCATTAAATTACAAACACTTATAGAAGCGTATTTAATTACGTTAAAATACCAAACAAAATATTCTAATGCGCGGTTAAGGACAGGTTGTTTCACAGAATATTCTAATATGTGGTTAAGGACGGGTTGTTTCACAGAATATTCTAATGCGTGGTTAACAATGGTTTGTTTAACAGAATATTCTAATGCGTCGTTAAGGACGGGTTGTTTCACAGAATATTCTAATGCGTGGTTCAGGACGGGTTGTTTCATAGAATATTCTAATACGTAGTTGAGGACGGGATCTTTTGCAGAATATTCTAATACATAGTTAAGGACGGTTTGTTTCACAGAATATTCTAATGCGTGGTTAAGGACGGGTTGTTTCACAGATTTTGAACAATTCATCGAAAGTCAAAGTTACACAATTTAAAAATTTATAGTACTTGAAAATTCATTTTGAAATTTGATGAATTATCAATTTCTGTAAAACTACTGGCGCTAAATTGTTTAATAGTAATTTAATATGCATAGGTTATAGTGATAACCTATGCTTATTAAATTACTTACGGGGTATTTATGCCGTGTTGAGCTACCTCGTTCTTTAACCAACTTTTCGGGCAGAGAAGACTAGAGTAGGAGGTAAAAAAATATCACGTCCATTATTATTGAGTCTTCCTCTAAATGCTTAAGGCGCAAACTATGGAGAGGTTTACCCCAGGGTTCTGTTATCAGTCCTCTGTTGTTTAATATTTATATAAGCGACCTAGACTCAGTAATTCCTTTTTCTATCAAGCGACTTTACTTTGCGGATGATATCCTTATATATTTGTTACATAAAAATATTATTCTTGCAGCTAAGGAAATGAATTTGGCTTTACAATATATTAAAAGCTGGTTGTCAATAAATGGGATGAATCTGGCGGCATCTAAAACAAGGGTCGTAGCTTTCACGCGCAAAAGAAAAATTCCCCACTTCTCAATCTCTTTTGATTATGTGCCTCTACAAACCGCTACTCAAATCAAATTCCTTGGTCTTCTTTTGAACCATAAACTTTCCTGGCTTCCACACATTCAGATAATTTCTACAAAGTGTGAAAAGGGACTTAAGACGACATAAGACTTGAAAATAATATCAGTTATGGGCGTTTCTAGTGGGCGCGGCTATAGCCCAAAACATTTCGTTTACGCCCCGCGTTGGTCAAAATTTCGCACAGTGTCACATGGTTTGATTTCACACGGACAAGATTTATCATTATAAATTTAAAATGATAATAATAATTTTCATTATTGTTGGCATTAGTTAATGAATTGCATAATTTGCATGGTGTTTTGGAAATCGTGGTATCTACATACAGTATTATAATCATCTGCAGTATGTAAGGCATCTCAAAAAATCATAAATCACAAATCCATTTTTGGTTACTATTTTTTTTCTTGATAGAACAATCCCGAAGAGTTTAAAAACTCATTGTAGGACGGGAGGAACTTACAATACATAGGTGGGAGTTAAAAGGTACAATTTTACATTGGTATTTTGATATCAAAATTATAAGTTTCACGTACGAAACAGTACAAAAATAGAAAATTATAGAAATTTTATACCAGCTTCTTTGTGTAATATCTTATACTGGTGCAGACCCTGCGAATTCTTGAAAAATCTGCAATTTAAACTAAAGCAATTTTATGTTAAAATCTTATATTAGGTATAGAAAGGTATTTATGGCATGTCTGAATTCTTTACATTCATTTTAAATTTTTCTGTGCCCAAAAATTGGCATGACTGAAAGCCAAATAAATATAATTTAAATGTAAAAAGAAAAAAAAGGACATTATTTATAATTATTATATTTGAAATACTTTTTACATGAAAAAAAAGTTCTACTATATTATCATTTTTAGGCGCTCCAATTACAAAAAAACAATCACACATAACAGCGCCCTTGAGGTGATTTTTCACAAAAACGGCGCTCTACAAATTATCCAATTATTATTATTATTAACAGCAGAATTTTTAATTGAAAAAAATATTTAACGTAATATTTAACTATTAAAATAAAGAAACATAAGAATTTAAAAAAAATCTACAAAATAAACTGTTTTCATATTTTTTTACTATGTCCAAATTTTTTCTGAAACTTAACCACCGTGCACTTTTTAAGTTCAAATTATGACGAAAATATAATCTTTTGTTTTTTATTGGTGAAACACACAAAAAACCTTTACTGAATTGTGGAAGAGGTCACATTATAAAAAACAGAAAATTTCACTAATAACTTTAAAAGTAATCTTTGATTAAATAAAAAAAATACGTAATAGAAATTACTGGACATACCGGCCGGGAGTCAGACGACCTTTCCGGCTTAAGCTCTGGCCGTTACTGAAGAATAACGCTTTAAGTGCCTGGGGACCTGCACACGAATACAGTTACGCGCGCCTCAGAGTGTTGGAGTAACGTACGGCGAGTTTACTTTATCGGGACAGAAGTTTGATGTTTCCGAGTGTTGTATTTTAATTAATTCTTATGAATACATTAATAAAATCACAATTTTTTCTAGAGAGGTTCCTCGGGAAGTTACTAATTCATCGTTTACAAAAATAAAATCTAGTGCTTCCCGCTCATCTTATAGTTGAAAAACGTTTTATAAAATTGGCAAACCGTTTTACATAAGATATTTAATGGTAAGGTGGGGATCTCATCCTACCACTCTTAAATTAATGTATAATTCCCTAGTTCGGAGCCACTTGGATTACGGCACATTCCTTTTTGACCCCCTCCCTAAATATTTAGATAAGAAAATGGAAAGAATTCAATCAAAAGCCCTCAGAATGATTATTGGAGCTATGAAGTCTTCTCCAATTAATGCGCTTCAGGTGGAATGTGGGGAGCCTCCATTATATTTCAGAAGGCAATTCCTTGCCAATAAATATATTTTCAAGGCTTTATCGTTATCACATCATCCTATTAAACAAAGTCTTAATCTGCTAAGTGTTAATTTCAAGTCTAACAAAAGATTGAGTGAAAAAAAATGTTTTCCTCTCCTAATTAAAAGTTTTCATCTCTATAATTCTCTGTCATCTTCCCTCCAATATCTTCAAGAAGTTCCCAATCTTCCTATATACAATATTCCATTTAAGGCAATCACTTTTATGCCGAACACAATAACATCAGACTTTCGGAAGAATATTTTATCTTCCCCAAATAAATTTCATAATGTGGATGACTGTTTTAAAAGCATTGTGGCTTCAAAATTCCCTGGATTTTCCATCCTTTACACTGATGGTTCCAAATTTGAAAATAAAAGATGTGGAGCATCGATATATAGTCCAAAATTCAACATCAATCTCACTTATAAATTACCGAAAGAAGTTTCCATATTTACAGCTGAATGCTTTGCAATTGAACAAGCGCTAAATCAAATCCAGGTTCTCAACATTCATCGAGCCTTACTATGTACTGATTCGCTAAGTGCTCTAACTAAAATTATGTCAAATATTCTATGTTATCCGGAAGACAATATTATATGTAAAATAAAAAATCTTCTCAATTCTCTAAGTGAATCTGGGTTTGAGACGATATTGGCCTGGGTCCCTGCCCATTTGGGTATAGAGGGTAATGAGATGGCCGATTCTCTCGCCAAATCTGGTTCAGATTCCGGAACTATCCCACTAAATTTTAGAATCCCTATCTCCGATGTCTTCCCGATTCTTAAATCCAACATGACTCGTGCCTGGGAAGAAAATTGGGCAGGCTCCAAAATAAGAACTGGATCTTTCTATGCTGGAATTCAAAACCATATCCCTGCTAAGCCATGGTTTCACGGTAAAAAACTGTCAAAGCGATTCATTTCATGTATTTCGAGAATGAGAATTGGTCACTGTTCAATTGCATCCCACTTGGCTAGAATTAGAGTTTTGGATGATCCGGTCTGCCAGTGCGGTGTGGAAGAGGAAACCCTCGACCACGTTTTCTTTAACTGTAAAAATCATTCATCTTTCAAGAACATATATCGCCGTCTTATTAAAATCACACACCAGTCCCCCCTTAACATTTCATACCTTTTATCTCTTAACAATTCTCGTGTTCATACAGCTTTATGTAAGTTTATTAACCTGAATGAATTCAACATTTAATTTGTTTTAGCGATCTAAATGAGTCCAATGATTAATTTGTTTTATTATTCTCCCAATAGATTAACCGAATTTTTTTATCCACTTTAACTGTTACCGGCACAAAGCACTCTTTTCAGGGTGAAATGCCTAAAACCAAAAAAAAAAAAATATATCACTAATATACAGAAAATCTTACAACCATAGTTTAATTTGTGTATTTGAGTATTAGTAACACTATTTGCAAGTACAAATCTATTTATATAAGTACTATTTATATTTATATAAGTTTTATTCAAGCTCTGTCATTATTTAATTCTGGTCCGATTGTTTCACAGTACTTGTAAAATAACAGAACTTGAACAGGACTGAATTGAATTTTCAATTTGAAATTTGATGAATTTAAGGTATTTTTTTAAAAAACATGCCTGAAAAACCTGCACGTTTGGAGGTGAAATGGTAAAGTTTTCAAATTAGTTTTGAAGAGTAACGTCGCGTCGGAATATTATAAAAAGATTCTTGCTGTGGATTTTGAAATCTTTATCATGGGAAATCATTTTTTGTAATTTCAAAAATTCGATTAACATGTAATGCCGTATTTTTGAGGTTGGTCGTTTTTTTTACTTTTCTTACCAATTTTACTTTAGAATGTTCCGTTAGTGACATCTTCAGGAGAAAAACGAAAGCTTTCTGACATCACCTATCGGTTAATTATGAAAGCTCAAAAGTGTGCTGTGAAACAAACGATGGAAAACAATGGGTGGTAAACATAACGTAAGTTATATTCTACGCGTTCATGGAAAGCGTTAATTTAATCATTTTATTAGAATACTATATAAGAAGGCGAAGCAATGCAAAAAACATGTTTTTTGTTTTAACACTTTGCAAGCCCATTTTCGGTTATGGTTTTATTGTTTAATGTGGCAAATAAAGTTCTTCAGAAAATGATCGCAAAACATTTAAATGTTTGTGCCTGAACTTTGCATAGTAAAATAAAACACTTTTTGGCGATGTTTTTGTTCTTGCATAAATCAAAACAGGCGGATGGTGTTAATTTAAACCTTATTGCTATCTACATAAGCAGTGTTAATGTTAGCGGCCCAATTCCGAATGCTACATGACGTGTTGCATCGCTTTAAGACGAATTATTTGTTTGCGCCTGTACATACGTTATATGAATATATATTTTTGTGCATATAAAAACGTCAAAAATAATTAATCTATTTTAGTTTGGAGGACACCGGTGTCCCATCCACAGTCGACAGGATGTTTTCAAAAATAATATTTTATATAGAGATTTTTTCATTTCAGATGCTGATAAGACAATCAAGCTGCTAGGAAACCATAAGACATACTCCGTGATAGGTCCAGAAGTCAGTGCTACTAGTAAGTACCTGCTACTGAGTGTTATTTATATAATTTTTCAATAATATATCGATGAGATTGGTATTTTGTCTCATCCATGTCTATATTTTTTTTTCCATGGGCAAAGCTCTGAACCAGCTGGAGACATTAAGATTATATCATCCCCCAACTGGGATATGTTATAAGCATAGAATAAAGATGAACACAAGAAATGCCTTATGGGATAGCCCAGTGATCCAAATATTTGCCTAATCGAGGTATATTTCCAATACAAAACTGGATTTACGAAGATGGAGATCTACAATGTCAAGCGAGTGTAAGTAAGACAGAGAGCTGGGCTATTGGGCTAAATGGAACATTTGTTTCCATTAGTTTTCTTCTTTATTCTACGGTTGTGAGCCTGAAGGTAATAGGGAGGGGAATGAGATGTTTTTAGTTTACATTTATTTCTAGTCCAACATCTTTTATATGGTCGGTGACCGAGTTGACATAGCGTTTGGATTCCACCCAGGTGTAGTGTGTTCAATTCCTCGGCTGGCTAAGTCCTCCATCACAACACAAGCAACATTTTCCGCTTACTGTGGTGGTAGTAGGAGATTTTCAAATATTGTCAGGTTATTCGTAACCCGGGAATGTTTGTCTTTCTTTTTAAAAAAAAAAAAAAATTCTATCTTTATCCGGGCCTTTTTGCCAGTGGTTCCCTCTGGAAAACTCTCAAAAAGGCTTTAATCTGACTGGAAATGCTATAAAATGTGATGACAAACTTCAAAATGTTCAAAAAATATTCACCCTCATAAATTTTATGTCTAAATTGTGGAAATATACTTTTCATATCACTTTTTACATAGGAATGCAAAATAGTGTGACAGCTCTTTTTGGAAATATTTAATAGTTTCTCGTTATTCTGCTTCATTCTGTTTTTCCGTATGCCGAACTAGTGGAAGACTCCCAAAGTGGTCCAGTCATTTGCTCAAATTTGGATCTATGATTGCCTCCACATAATATAAACATATGTGTATGCCTGGTTTCAGCATCGACATGCGACGCCATCTTCAACAGTGATGCCGGCAAGAGTGGCGTACTGTCATCCCCACACCACCCAGCGCCCTACCCAGCGCGCTCGCACTGCCGCTATGATTTCCAGGGCCGCGGCAAGGAGCGCGTGCAGATAATTTTCCATGACGTCAGCCTCTACCACCCTGGCGGGGATGCTAAAGAGTGAGTAGTCATGTCCATCTACAGCGTATTTCAAAATCAATTCAACAGTGATGCCAGTAAGATCGACGTGCTGTCTTTCTCGGACAGCGACATGAGTAACATCGATGTGGTGTTCTTCCCCAGCTGAAAGCCTTCCACAGCTTGTAAAGCCATTCAACAGGGATGTTGATATAAGTGGTGTATTGTTCTTTTCAGCCATGACACATGACGCCATCGCATGTTGACCCATCTCAATCACTGTACTGAGTTCAGTATTGTTTTAGTGTCCTTCGTTATGCCGAGATTCATATGCAGTTTCATATGCATCAACAATCATCACTATTGGATTCGTTACCTTCACTTGTGCATTAATATTTTTATCATTACTTAATCTGATCCGGCTGATATCTAAAATATCCAACCATAAGTTTTTAATTTTTTACTATTTTTTTTTTTATATAAAGTGGAGATTGTTTACCATAGTTACCGTGAGCATGCAGGTCGTGGGCCCATTGTGCTATCTCCCATTTCTCCTCATTATGTTAACAGTAACCTATTCCTTTCGATAAAGTACCAGTATTATCATTGAATATTTGACTATGTCTCTGGGTCCCACAATATGTTTTCATAGATATCTGAGCCCTAATCACATCAGGGCGGGTCATTAGTCCCACAAGCGAATTGGAGTCTTTTCATCCTCTTCACATTTCCTGCAACTATTGGTGATTTCCACTCACAACAGCTGCATGTGTCTCCTGAGTTGGAAGTTTCCCGTTAGTAGCCTCTACCAGTTCCCTTGGTTAGTACGCCGCCCATATTGAGTAGTTGCCTGTTTCTTCTAGGGTATGATTCGTTTACGAGTACTTTAGTACCTACTTACCATGTACTTATATAATAGGTAATATTATGTCTGCATACTACAATCACCTATTTCATTTGTTTTCAGGTGTGAAAGCACGGATGCACTCCAAGCATTCGTACATTTGGACGGGAGGATGGAAAAACTGGAGTCGTTCTGCGGGTCCATCCTGCCCCGGCCCATCATGTCCAATGGACCAAGACTGATGCTGGAGTTCAGAGGGATCTACTCTGCAAGGAATGTGAGGGGTTTCAAGGCTTCATACGTTTTCACAGAAAGTAAGTTGATTTCAGTAGTGAACAGGATAGATTTCTTCCCTGAAACAATTATAAGACTCAAATCGAAAACCTTTGTGATCAAACTTTATCAAAAGTATGTCTTTGTTACAGGAAATTTTTTTATTCTAATTTCTTTATTTGTAAATTAGAACAGACAAAAAAAATAATAGCGACAGACAAACCCTAGGTGAAGATCCAAGTGACTTGTAGCTTCTTCCATAAGCATGGTGTAATGCCTAACTAAATACACAAATGGAACTGGGTTATGTTCCTCACGTTTCATCAGCAGTACATTCATTGACAACAGTAGTGTGATAGTTTGAGCTACGTTGCAAAGATGTCTCTAGTGTTAGTAGCTCATGGAGTTTATTAGGTTATCCAAGAGATGTTTTTAGTGTACAGGTTTGGCCCTCCATGTTCAGAACCGAGGTGGGCTAGCAGGTAGGTTTCGAGCAACAGAGAGATTTTGAGAACCAGGCCAACACTCGTTCCCAATTATAAGATTTTCCAGTCTTAATAAAGACAAAGTATTTTATTATAAAGAAGGCGTTATTATTTAAAAAGATCCACTCACAAAGATTACTTTATTTTCTATTTTTGCAGGTGTATCATAGGAACTCGGCTAGGATTTTAAAAGATACTCTATTCCCCTAATTAGCTTAACCCTAGTTTCACGTAACTGTCACTGTTTCCAGATTACGGTATAACCCAGGGCAAGCAGCTACCCGAGTTCCCGTGTGGTTTTGTGTTCAACGGATCGGAGGTGAGCAACGGCACCTTCAGTTCCCCCAACTACCCGGGCCCCTACCCGCGGGATACGGAGTGCCACTACTTCTTCCATGGCACCCACCATCAGAAGGTGCACCTGCACTTTACCTTCTTCGACGTGGAAGGAGTACTGCCGTAAGTATTGAATAGATGTTAATTTGTTGTAACATACATTGTTTTCAAGCAAGTTCGACAACCTCCGTGTTTGGGTGGTTACGATCCTAGCCTTAGAGATGCCTTAGTCTCACTTGCTCTAGGCAGTTGGGAACAGTTATAACTCTTGTGTGGTACTCACACAAAAAAATAAAAAGAAAAGCTGAAATTGAGCCAAACTTTTGACAAAATTTCAGAAAACCTCCATGTTTTCTGATATTTTATCTATTGATACTATTGATAGAATCAGAAACGGTTTACTTCTCGCATCATTACTTAAGCCATAGGCCTTTTGTACAATTTTTCATGTTCAGCTCCAACTCCTCAACCAGTTCACCAGGGTTATTTATTTATTTTATTTAAACGCCCATAGGGCTTTTACATACAATGCTATTATGTTTTTTTAAATACAATAACAATAAAGAGTTTACATAATATATAAGAATATACAGATTATATAAAATATAAGATTGAACAATGCATAGGTTAACAAAATATAGGTAACATGAAACAAGAGTTTACGAAACGTAGGTAACATGAAATTTAAGTAAATGAAATAAAAATATATGATCTGCCAATATCCTCCAAAACAATTGAATAAAAAAGGATGAAATTGTTGTTCACATTAGCCTATAAACTATGTAACTCTAATTAACAATCTCTATTACGCAAGATTAGGATAAAGGATTAAGGATTAGGATTAAGATTAACTGCCGGCCTCTGTGTTTCCTCCCTCCTACAACATGGGACTCTTCAAGACCCATGTTCACTCCTTCCTCTCCACAAAAAGACCCTCCACACAGCATCCCCAAAGATGACATAGGCCCTGAGGGAAATTATTTTCTTCAGGGCCTCCTGTGTGGAGTAAATATAAAAAAAAAAAAAAAAAAAAAAAGGATAAGAAACGACAAAAAGTCTAATAGAAAAACATTTAGTTAAGTATTATAATATTAAACCAAGTATCACATTATTAAGTCAAGTACCACAATATTAAACCAAGTATTATAATATTAAATTAAGTATTACAATATTCAGTCAAGTATTATAATATTAAACAAAGTACCATAATATTAAGTTATATTAAACTAAGTATTATAATATTTATTTATTTAAACGTAATTTGTAGAGTAGTGGAAATAGTTCGCACATACTCCGTTTAATGTTTGCAATGTTCATATTTGACATACAGATTTAATAATAATGTGTTTATAGGCTGATAGACATTCAGTACCGTTAGTGTTCACGCAATATTTATTCCCTGCACTGTGTAGTCGGTTCATTACTGAATTTATTTCTGCTATGGTACCTGCAATGTTACAATGGTAAGGTACCTTCTGACGAACCGTTCTACTAGGCACATGAAAGTCGATCAACCTAAGGAGTTCAGGGGAGTCAAACATGTTATTAACAATTTTATAAAGAAAAAAGAGATCAGAACATATTCTTCTTTCTTTTAATGTGGCTAGGCCCATGACTTTCAACAGTGAGGTGTAGTTAATGTTTTCAATAGGAATACCTAATCTATAATTTATGTTACGTAAAAATTTATGTTGGATTCGCTCGATAGATTTTTCATGAATATTGTAAAATGGATTCCAAATGGTTGAGTTGAATTCTAAATGGCTTCTGACTATGGATGAATATAATATTTTTAAAGTTTTTAAATTTTTGAAATCTTTTGCAGTTCTTAATATGAAACCCAACATTTGCATCGCTTTAGTGGTTATATTGTTAATGTGGGAGATAAATGTTAATTTGGTGTCAAATATTATCCCCAGGTCTTTTATTTCGGGTACAGATACTAAGACTTGATCATTCATACAGTATGTGAAAATCAATGGGTTTTTCTTCCTATAAAAATTCATGACTTGACACTTTTTTACATTGAGGGTTAACTTATTTAGGATACACCAATCAGAAAAGCTAATGAGATTTGATTGTAATAATAAGCAGTCATTAATATTGTCAATAATTCGGTAAATTTTCATATCATCTGCGAACATCAAAATAAAGACACGTTTAAATACATTTGTAACGTCATTTATAAATATGTTGAAAAGAATGGGTCCTAGATGTGATCCCTGGGGCACACCGCTTGTAGCTGTAAAAGTGTAGGACAGTTGACCTTTAATGCAGACAGTAAGCTCTCGATTAGACAGATAATTCTTAAACCAGTATAGTACGTTACCGGTTATGCCAATTTTCGCCAGTTTGCTAACAAGAATTTTATGGCAAACCTTATCAAACGCTTTGCTGAAATCAGTATATATAGAATCGACTTGTTGTCTATTAGCAAGTGCATTTGTTATATAATTTTCGTACAGGGATAGATTGGTTAAGGTTGATCTGTTTGAAACAAAACCATGTTGGCAAGTTGTAATGATGGATTTCACGCTGGGGTTTATCTCAAGAAGAATTAATTTTTCAAAAATCTTGGGTATTGATGATTGGATACAAATTGGACGATAATTTTCAATTGCAGATTTATCCCCGCATTTAAATATTGGAGTTAAGTAACTTTTTTTCCAAAGTTTTGGGAAATTTCCCGTTGACAGAGACTTATTAAATAATATGAACAACGGAATGGATAAGCTGTCTGCACAGTTTTTAATCAAGATGGGTGGAATTTGATCCGGCCCGGAACTTAATTTTGGTTCAAGTGTTTTAAGGTAATTTGTAATGTCGGTGATGTTAATATTAATATTTGATAATTGCAAGTTTATATCAGAATTAAATTCCGGAATTTGTTCATCTGAAATGTTAGGTTCAAACGCATCTTTAAAGAAATCGGCAAACATGTCAACAATTTCTTTTATGTTGCCAGAACTCCTCTGTTTATGATTCATAGTTCCGGGGATCCCGACTTCATTTTTTTTCATAGACTTTACGTGTTTCCAGAAATGTTTTACATCATGATTTATAGTATTTTCCACTTCCATTATATAATTTTTGTAACTATTTTTAGACAAATTTTTGCAAGCTTTCCTGACACTTTTAAATTTAATATAATTAGGTACAGATCTATGTTCTTTATAGATTTTATGAGATTCTTTTTTTAAATTTATCAAGTGAATTAATTCTTTAGTGAACCATATTGGATACGTTGATTCTTTATGTTGGGTAAGAGGAATATTATTTGAAATTACATTATTGAGTTGCGAGTAAAAATAGTCAGTATTGTAATCAATATCACCGTCATTTAGACATGTCCAGTCAATGTTAGACAGTACCTCATTAACTTTATTGTAATCTGCGTTTTTAAAATTATAACAAATTCTTGAGATTTTTAGATTATCATTTCCAGTGTAAGGTATAGAAATTATAAGTGTAGGATGGTGTTTATCTATAGGGACAATGAACTCAGGAGATTCGTATACATTTACATTATCTTCATTTGAAAATATCAAATCGAGAATGCGATTGTTAACATTGGGTACGTTATTAAATTGAGAAAGATTTAAATAAGAACACATATCCAGAATATCCCTTTCACAATCAGAAATTGGCGAGTAATTAGGATCATTAAACTTACAATTCGGAAGGTTGTAATCACCACAGACAATTATTTTGTGTGTTGGATATTTTGTTTTTACACACTCGACGTCCTCACAGTGATTTTTGTATATCGACAAGTCCGAGTTGGGAGGAATATATACACTGCCAATAATAGTTTTACATGATTTTCCGCTTAATAGTACAAATATTTGCTCAACATCATAATTTTTATGTTTAATTAATTTAGAGTTAGTGCTTTTATTCACTGCTATTAAGACGCCCCCTCCTCTTGATTTGGCACTAGTATTATGACTCCGGTCCATTCGGTATATGTTGTGATTCGGTAATCCGAGCTCCGCTGAATGAATGGAAGGTTCCAACCAGGTTTCGGTGAGTACGATGACGTCTTGTGTGATGGTAGGAGCTGTAACTTTGAATTTGCCGAGTTTTGATTTGATACCCCTGATATTTTGGTAGTAGATGCAGCATGATCCCGGTTTATGTTTATTAGCTGGCCTCTGTAATTTCACATCAACCACTTTCGTGCTTAATTCCATAACATTTCTGATATTCTGATAGTACAGGTTACATTTATTTAGTTTGAGTTTTTTGGCAAAACATCGATAATTTTGGGGAGGTTATTAATATATTTTATAGTTAAATTTGGTTCGCCATTTTTCTTTCTAGTTTCCAGTTCGTCCCGAAGCATCATAAGTTGTTTTCTTTGCTGACTCGTCTGATCGTTGCCGGCTTTAACACCATCTTTGAATTTTTTGTTATTAATTAAGATTGTCCGGGCTAAATGCTCCTCATTGAGTTCTATCTTGATTGGTCTACATTTGTTTGAAATTTTCTTCGTTCCCAATCTGTACATTTTAATGTCTTGAGTATTAATGGTAATATCAATATTTTTCAGGGCCGTAGTAACTTTTTTGACATCATCGGAAATATTTATAGATGTTAGATCTGACGTACTCTCCGGGACATTGAAGAGAATTATGTTTTTAGCACAAAGCTTCCTCTCTTCAATTTCGGTTAATACTTCACAAATATTAGGTGGAGGATTTGTGGGGTTAGTATCAGTTGATTGAGTAAGAGCTGCACTTTTTAAGGTCGATAATTCTCCTTCGAGAATACCCATCCGGACGGCCATTAATCCTGTTGTTCCCAAGAGTTCCGTTGTTAAAGGTGTTATTTTTCCCATTTGTTCCTTTGTGAATTTGTTACCCGGGTCATTTATAATTTTGATAAGGGAACTAAGTAGATCTTTTGCCTTTGTCATGTAGTTGAGCGAGTTTTCGTTTAGATCCATGTTTTATAAGAGTTAAGACGATGTTTACACTATTCTTTGAAAAATTGATACTAGCGCCTATTTCCCGCAATCAGTTAGGCACGATTCAAAAATGATGACACTATTAGCCAATAGCGAGAAAATGACGACACTTGCAACCAATGACAAACTTATTTTTTGCGCATGCGCGTTCTGTATGTTTATGATTTCAGAAATGTTTTTATTTGATATTTTTAAAACACGATACTGCTCAGCACACAATATATTTAAGAAATATAACTGACTGATTTTTGAAAACACCAAGTAATATAAAGTATTTAACACTTTTTGTTTGTATTTACTTGCAAATCCTTACTGTTTATGTAATTTTAATATGGAGCGTATTTCACTGTGAACTCTAGGTTGTAGGTATTGTTGTCTATTGATCATCGGGTTAATTATTTTTAATGATAAACTAATGTTTACAAGACAAGGTTTTTTTATGCATATCACAAAGGATAACAAATTATTATAAGCAATAATTACTCGCCTGAAATATTTATTTTATTTTTAATCAGGAGGTATTTTCAATTTGTATGGGTATTTCAGGCGAATAATTATTGCTTATAATAATTTTAATTAAGTTATCATTGGATGTCTGACAGTGTCTCCTAGTGTCTTCTAGAGCCTTCGTCCAATCAAGGTGGGACATTAGCAATTTAATGAAGTCTTCGTCCTCTTAACACTTGCTGCAACTCTTGATGCTTTACAGTACCAGCAGCTGAGCCTGTCTCCTAAGGCGGCAGTATCAAATTAGTAGCCCCAATAGCTCCCTTATGGAGTTCCTATTCATGTTGATTAGTTGATTCCCTGGCTCAAATGCTGCAAGGATTTGATCCATTTCCCCAAATTTAAATAAACAATCATGGGTATAAGATTTTCTTATAGACTATTTTGTAAACGCTAATCTTATGTTTTCAGGTGCGAATCGATCTCAGCCAGCGATTATGTAGAATTTTCCAATTCCATGGCCAGAGACAAGAAGTTCAACAGGCACTGTGGCCAACTGAAGGAGTTCCACGTAGAGTCGGACCGGAAATTCTTCCGGGTGACATTCCGGTCCAACGACAGGCTGGACGCAACTGGCTTCACAGCCAGGTACACCTTCCTGAACGAAGTGGAGTCGTACACCATTGAACCGGAGAAAACAGATTCTTCTAGTGCCAATGGTGAGATTCAATTTTAAACCTGTAGTTCCAATCTATAAATATAAATATTAGTTTTTGTTTTTGGGGTGTTATGCCGTGTTGCGCTAACTCCTTCTTTAGCCAACGTTTCGGACAGCACGGCAGATGTGTTATTTGAGGTTGTGTTGAAATGTGAGCTTATGTATGAGGATGTGATACCGTTTTGCCAGCTCCAACCCTCTGAGCTGACATTAACGTATAACACACTGACACTGACACTGCAATGCTGTCCGAAACGTTGGCTAAAGAAGAAGTTAGCGCAACACGGCATAACACCCCAAAAACAAATAACAAAAATACTTTTGGCCGTGAAAATCTTAAATCATATAAATATTAGTGTTTATATTTATATATGGGATGAAATTTATTTATTCATTGAAATATAAGTATTAAAAAAAAATAATTAAAGAAAGACAAACATTCCTGGGTTGTGAATAACCTGTAAATGGAAAATGTTACTTGTATCATGGTGGAGGACTTAGCCAGCCGAGGAATTGAGCTCACGATGCATGGGTGGGAACCAGAAGCGATGCCAACTCAGCAACCGACCGGCCGATAAGAAGATAATTTCTGTTCTGTGGAAGTTGGCATGCTTGGAGTGGATCAACAACAAAACAAATATATAAAATCTTTAAAAAATAGCATCACAACTTCACAGATACTTGGCTTTATTCTCCTAAATTTACTTCAAAGCAATGGAAGTATGTATTGGTGTGATATAAACCTCATAATTCTGTAACTCGTAAATCCCATGAAGAATTTGGTTTCTAGCCATGTGGAAAGCATTCACTTTTCATTTATATATCTATATATTTTACCAGTGGCGGCTTGTGACTTTTGGGTGTACTAGAGTGCTAATATTACAAAATCATTATTGATGTTGTTGTAGCTGAAAACGATATTTTCTTTGAAAATTCGATTTTTTGTATGAAGATTTTCAAGAAATTTCACTTAGACCAGTGATGGGCAAAGTACGGCCCGCGGGCCAAGTCCGGCCCGCCAGGCTAGTCAATCCGGCCCTCAACATTGTTTTGAATAACCCTACCACAATTTACCAATTGAACAAAATGTATTTTCTACGTAGATAGAATAGAATAGAAGTGCAATGCGTGTGTTGCTCGGCTAAGTTCGGGACGAATCGGGCGCTACCATTTTCGTTTCCTCTGTTGTCAAGGTCAGTGTTCAATCGTTCTATGTTCATCAGTGTAGTTCGGACAGTCACAACGTGACGTCGCGTGCGTAGTCAGTGTCAAGTCACCTCTGCGGCTGTATGCCTGGCTTGTGTTTCTATGGTTGTGCTTTTTTGGTAGTGTTTTTAACATTTTTGATCGTTACAATGGCAAGTAAAAAACGTAAAGTTGATTCAGAATGTCGTATTTTTAAAGATGAGTGGCTTAGAAATCCTTTTTTACACATATTAAGGATAAACCTGTGTGCCTCATATGCAATGAAGCTGTAGCGGTATTTAAGGAATTCAACCTCTTACGACACTTCATGACTAAACATAACAATGCCACTTATGAAACTATGACCGAAGAGGAACAGAAGCAAAAAGCAGAAGCTCTACGTAAGAAACTGTCAGGTCAGCAAAATATTTAAAAAAAACAAAGCTGTTCTCAAAAGCTAGCTACACATGCCAGTTACGTTGTAGCATACAATATTGCAAAAAGTAACAAAACATTTTCTGATGGTGAATTTCTAAAAACTTGTATGATCCAAGTATGTGACATTTTGTCTCCTGACAAAACAAAGGATTTTGAGACAGTAAGTTTGTCTCGAAAAACAATTTCTTCTAGAATTGAAGTAATTGATAAGCAATTTGTCTCAAAACTAGAGTCAAAGATAAGCGAGTTTAAATTCTGTTCTTTTGCGTTGGATGAAAGTACGGACATAATTGACACAGCTCAGTTACTGATATTTATAAGAGGTGTTGATGACAACTTTTGTGTTACTGAATAATTAGCTTGCATGCGTTCATTAAAGGGAATGACCAAACGATCAGACATTTTTCAAGAATTTCAAGAAACTATCACGTCTTTGAAAGTACCTTTGGCCAAAATTTGTAACATCACTACTGATGGAGCACCGAATATGACAGGGACGAAATCTGGTTTCGTAGGCATGTTTAAGGAATCATTTTCTGGGAACGAAGCTGTGTTTCTTCATTGTATCATACATCAAGAAGCTCTGTGTAAATCTGCTCTAGACATGAAACATGTGCTTGATGTTGTTATTAAGCTTGTTAATACAATTCGTTCACGAGCACGCAATCATAGAAAATTTCGAGAGTTTCTTGACTCATTGCAGTCTGAGTATTCTGATGTACTTTACTACACTAAAGTAAGGTGGCTCAGTGCAGGACGAGTTTTCGAACGAGTTTGGGATTTAAAAGACGAAATAATCTCTTTCATGGAAGAAAAAAGAATGGACGAATGTGAACATATGAACGATATTGTATGGCTTTCAGACTTTGAATTTTTTACAGATCTTCTCAGTCACATCAATAAATTGAAACTTAAACTCCAGGGAAGAAATCAATTAATCAATAATATTTGGGGTCATATCAGGAGTTTCAAAATGCAATTGAATCTATTTTCTAAATAACTAGTCAAGAAAGACTTTACCCATTTTCCAAGACTAAAAACTATTGCAGTTAGGGAGAACCAACTTAAGAACTATGAGAAAAGCGTGAAATATCTTTATGAAGAATTTGAACGAAGATTCCAATACTTCAAAGTTATAGAACAGGACCTGGACATTTTTAGCATGCCATTTAATATGGATTGTGAATCAGTCAAACCAGAATTGCAGCTCGAATTGATTGAGTTGCAATGTTACACTGAATTGAAGCAACTGTTTCTCAACGTTTCCAAAATTGAGTTCTACAACGCCCTGTCAAAATCAACTTTCCCAAACCTGAAATCTCACGCTCAGAAGATAATTGCGATGTTTGCATCTTCCTACATCTGTGAACAGGTGTTTTCTACTATGAAGCTTCGCAAAAACAGTGTTAGAAACCGATTGACTGACCACCATTTAGCTTCACTACTTCGAATCAGCTCATCCCAGTTTTTACCAGATTATGATAAACTTTTAGAAGCTCATCTACAGTTTCATCTGTCACGTACGCCTTCATACTCTTCTAAAGAATAATCAATTTTCGTTACGTTTTTACCATTTTAGCATATAATGTACTCAATATTATGCATGATGTAAAAATTAAAAAATAAAGTACTTACATCACTTATAAAAAAAAAATTTATTAAAATTTTTTTCCGGCCCGCCTAGATAATTTTTTATTTTATCTGGCCCTTTCCTTAAAAAGTTTGCCCATCTCTGACTTAGACCATACGTTGCACGGATATACTGAAAATCTTCATACAAAAAATTGAATTTAAAAAAAAAAAAAAATAGTATTCAGCTACAACATCAATAATGCCATTTTTGTAATAACTAGCACTGTAGTACACCCAAAAGTCATGAGCGGTCACTGTATTTCATGTCCAGCTTCAAACGTAGGCCTCTAAAATATGTCATTTCTTCAGTTTAACCAATTCTCGCCTCTGGGTGACCTATGCTTCTTTTTGCAACCAAGATAATTAAACTATGTACCCGTTTATAATATTCTAATATTTAATTTGTTTCAGGTTCGATGTCAATTTTCGGCTTAATATTCCCGTATTTACTGACCATTTTCAACACATTTAGTTCCAAAATCTACACAAGCAGTTTTAAAAGACTTTTAACGTAAGACGTTTAGAAGACTAGGTTATTTATGCAAGAGTAGGCAATATTTAAATGTTAAAGTAACAAAACATTTTTACAAACTGTAAATAACATTACGTCATCAATTTATCAATAAATAAAAACATACTGTAAATATTTTATAATGTAAATATCAATACTATAGTTAGAGAATGAAGGTAATAAAAACTGGAATGTTAAATTTAATAAAAAAAAAATTGAAAGGAAAAATTGTTTTATTTCCCTTTCATAATTCATATTCAAAAACTAACTTTTGTAGGATCCTAAATAAAACATGGCGGTCATCCCTCTCTATGATATAGTTGTTAGAACCCCTGGGCATGGTCAAAAATCAACAATCAGCACCATTTTGAATTTTTAATGGGGGCTGTTTTTGAAGTGAAAATATGCTAAAAAAACAAAATGGCGCTGAATGCTAACAGCATTATAAAATTTATAAATCTATTCGTAGTAAATCACTCTGTGCCAAAATTGTGGCGGCCAAAATCAAAACGCGCATAAAATTCACATTCCCTCAAAAAATTTGTGCTTCTCACCAAAATAAAAAATGTCAAAATGCTCCAGTATAATGTCACTCGCCATCTTACAGGTAAGAAGTTTCAGAAGTCAAAACAGGCAATCTAGCTATCACCCACAGTGAATAAAATGAAAGAAGAAAGTGTTAAAATAACTCAGAAATACAAAAAATAAAATTTATATGATTTATTATTCATGATTCTTTTACAATCATTTTGGCATTCACTTGTCACTTATTGAGATATGCATATTATTCGTTATGTATACTGTTCTTCAATTATAAACAAAAAATAACTTAATCAAAAAAAATAAAAAATGTAGTGCTATTGAAACTAAAAATAATTTTATTATCACACATTTTTCGTAAAATATTTACAAAGGTATTGTTTCTAGACTATAAGACAAACTTGTATCCACAAAAATATTTTTAAAAAATTAATAAATAATTTTAATATTAAAATTAGTAGGTACCTACGTACAACTTTTAGCAAAAGAAAATAGGTATGTATAAATAAAAACACATCTCCACAAAGCTTTAAAATATTTTTCATCAAATTATTAAGAAATATATTTGTGCACCACTTTCTATTATTTACTTAAATTAAAGTCACAAAACAAAAAACAATAAGGAACTCTGTTATTGTAATGAATGTGCAACCAAAGTCTTGCATGAGAGAGACTGCATGAAAGCAAGACAACTAGAGGTATATAAAGAGTTTGCATGGTTGTCCAGTATCTCTTCATTATCACCTGTCATCGAAGATAATACATTGTGTTAATTACAATACATTGACTATCATTCCGCTATCCCAATTTCATAGTAAAACTTTAAGCCCTCGCATACCCAATTTCTAAGAATTTATAACAAGTTTCTCTTTAAGTTCTTAACTTTAAAAAAAGTTATTTTTGAAGATAATATTTATACATTCGTTATGCCGAAAAGTTAATTTTATGAAATTCCCTATATAGAAAAAATTCGCAAAGTAAGCTCCAAAAATTATTTAAAACACATTTTGTTATGTTATTTCATATGTTGTAGGCATGAAAAATTCACAGTGTATCTTTAAATGAAACTAAAGCATTTGTCGAGAGATTTTTGCTCGATTTCAAAAGAGTCATGTTTTATTAAATATTTTCACCATTTTCGCTTAATTATTATCGTTTTTTTTTAAATTAGCGCACTCTCTCTAACATTTGTATTTACATATCTCCCTTTCAAAAAATCTTTGAACGCTTACTACGGGGCCTTAATATAAAGGGCTATTATATCAAAGGCAAATACGTTACAATATGGCAATCAATAACATAATAAATGGTGATACGAAAACAATTGTTTGCTCACAGGTTAATTGTGCACCGTCCCTTTTTAATATTTTTGATGATAACTTTATTAAAAACAATAGACACACACAACGGTCACATGACACTGAAAATCATGACGAAGTGAGTGCCCCAGAGGAAGAGGAGGATAGAGTGGAAGAAAATTAGAGATGGATGGGTAGACTTGAGGACTGGAGACAAACTGGGACTTTTGAGTACATACAATTATAGCAGGATAGCTAGATCAACTAGGTAACTCTACAGAGGCTCTGAGAAACATATTTTCCCACAGGGCCTATGTCATCTTTGGGGAATCTATGGTGAGGGTTTTTTTTATAAGGAAAGGAAGGAGAGGAAGTTCTGGGGAGGAAAAAGGTAGGACGGGTGGGTATGAATCCATCCCTCCCACTGCGGTGCAAGGCGAAGGGTCGATAGAGTCCAGCTGGAAAGATAAAGGGTCTCCCTCAACCGGTATCTTCCAATCCAGCCTGCCAAACAGTTAGTGGGCAGACGCATCCACCGGCAAGAATTAACCTAACCTCATAAACCCAGGCACCAAACGTAGCGAACCACTTGGGGTGACCTATGACAGAGGTGTTGGTTAAGGACTAAGTTGATATACCTTACGTAAACTGCTGACATCAGTTTTCTTTCAAATCGGTATAGACTCCTTGGATGCATTTTTTTTCAATGGAGTACTAATGTAGATAATCTTGCTGTGAAGGGATCACATTTCATTATTTTTTCACTGTGATCGGGATGATTATGGTAGTGCTTTGGAAAGGGTTTTGCAGCATCCATGGTCTCCAAGAAAGCCCTGCACTTTATGTCCGTATAGTAATCGATGCAACGCCAGTTCGTCTTGCCCTTGACGACGGAGTACTTGGTGTGGATGTAGTTCTGATGGACCAGCTGCCGGTGGCCCTTTCGGCTCATAATGAACTGCAAACCTTCCACATTGTCACCTGCTAATGAATAAAAGTCAAATGTTGAAGTAAAAAAATATAGATTTTTAAAATTTGTGTAATAAATTAATAAATTGAGTCACTGAAGACATAAACTAATAGAAATGTGTTGTGGGTACGACCGTGAGCCCAAAGTAAATCAGTTTTATATCAAATCAGTACAGACCACACTTCTTCTAGTCATCTATTCAGTGACATTATAAATGTAGAATAATAGTACCTAGTCAAATAAATAATATTTAACAAACACTCAACACATACAAAGTTGAACTTAAATAAAATCATAATACGAGGGCCAGTCAAAAATTAATTACACTTTCGTTATAACACACCAACAAGGTTGTCATACTGCCTTCTGCGGATGCGTGCTTGTCACTTGAGCGAAATTATACTTTTTTTTTTTTTTAAATTATACATTTAAATTTTTTTAAAAAAGAAAGACAAACATTTCCGGGTTACGAATAGCCTGACAATATTTGAAAATCTCCTACTACCACCACAGTAAGCTGAAAATGTTGCTTGTGTTGTGATGGAGGACTTAGCCAGCCGAGGAATTGAACACACTACGCCTGGGTGGGACCCAAACGCGATGTCAACTCGGCCACCGACCGGTCATTTTGACCGGTCACCTGATTGTGTCATTTGTCTTCCGGCTATTACAGTGTAAATACGTCCACTCCGCTAGCAGTTTGGAATAACAATTAGCAGTGATGCTTTTTCTCTGGTCCAATGGTGTGAAAGGGACTAAAATTCATCATAGACTTTTATCGCAATACAGAGACAGTGTTTTTTGTTGATCAAGAAGTTTAAAAGTGGCTGGACAAGTGTGCGCACAAAGAGTCAATCAGTCAACCTCCACCACGCATGACAAGATTCAATAAGCTCGAGAGACAGTTCTAGCGAATAGGCGAGTTTTCGTCCATCGCAGCGTATCAATTTAAGATACCTGTACACCTTCACTGCAGCCCAGATCTTGCTTCCTTTGAAATTCATCTATTTGGGCAAGCATACTTTGTGAGGTCACTGCTTATTGTTGTAATGGCCGAAAGGCAAATTGGGTTAAAATTTCGCATCTGCAGTCTTACACACTTACTTACTCTAAGTAAGTGTGCGCAGAAGGCAGTATGACAACCTTGCAAAAGTGTAGATAATTTTTTAATCACCCTGATAGATAGATTTTCAAAGGAGAACACCTACATAATATCGATACCATGAAGAAAATAGTTAGCTAGATTATAAAAAGATTATAAATTTATTGAATAAATGTCAATTTCGAAAAGATTACCACATGCACCAATCAAATCAAATCAAAATTAAAGATATATTATTATAAATATATTTTATTACCAACACAAAATTCTACATAGGTACCTACATAACACTGACACTAATGAAAAATGATATCCTTTTTACATAAGAGGTAGGTATGCCATACAAGTAAACATAAGATTTTAAAATTACATATCTTGTCTTACATCTTAACACACTTCGTCCGGGAAGGGTAGTTCTACCTTTTACGTAGGTCCTGCTTGAACGGCAGAAAAGGCGTTGCTGTCCGAAAATTTTACATATTTTTTTTTATATCAATCTCTTTGTAAGGGTCCCAACTATATGTACAATATGTATTTAAAAATGTGAATCAAGTATTCCCATATCTTGAAATACTTGTCTTATGTATGGAAGAATATTTTATCAAAAGTAAACTATATTTAAACCCGTAGAACATGTAATAATACATCCTTCCACTTTTTGCACCGGAAATGCGGAAGTTTTTTTGTTTTCTTTGTAATGATTTGAATTAAAAAAAATAATAATAATTTGTAGTGTAATAAAAAAGACAAACATTTTTTACAAATAAAACATTACTAAATGGCCCAACACCGACTTCAACTTCAGATTATGAAGTCATATTACAAAAGTAGGCTTAATTTCAGACATTAATTTTATAGTTGGGGTGTGGTGAGTACTATGTAGAAAAATTTATTGAAATATATGTATGTATTATTTTCAAAGATCTGTTTAAAAACTAAATCCATTTTGTCGAATGGGACCCTTGTTTTCGCCCGTATAAAGAGTGTTAATATATAAAAATTCAGCCTGATTATGTTTGTGCTAGCAAAACTCGAAAATTAGTTGACCGATATGGCTGAAAATTTCAAAGTTGGTTCTTATTAGTGCCAGGAGTGTTTAGATATAGTGGTTTAAATGGTAGAAAAAGTGGGGGACGCCCGAGGAACACTTGGGGATGAGGACAAGAATGAGCTACGGATTCGAATTAATGTCGATGTAATGTAGTTTTTTAGGAGCAACATTGTCGAATACAGAAGTGAACGGTATAAGAAGTCGTAGACACCCTAGAAAGACATTAGCAATAGCGAAGCATTGCGGGATCCACTAGTTAATAGTAAAAACCTAAATATATTTTTAGGAATTAAGGAAAGAGGAAGTATGAAGGCTATGTAAATTAAACCTGCTTTATTGAGATTCATTAAAACAAATCATAATCCATTATTACTGTACAAAAAGAAAAAAATTAAATTTCCTTTGTTTGAAAACAAATACCTGTAACTTCAAAACACTAACAGTTTTTTTTATATAATGTACAACCAATTCAAAATACTTTGTAAATCACAGAATAAATTGCTTTATCAGAACAACATATAATACACAGCAAAAGTACTCTCTCACTAATTCGCCACTCTAAAACCAGATCAACTGTTCAATTAGAAAACGGCAGACTATAATACTTACCTATATACAAAATATACTGAAAATCAAAAGACGTATTTCGTAAAATTTCCAAGTTTGGTTTGAAGTTAAGTTGACATATTTATGCTTGCGAGAAGACTCCATTTTGTAAACTTATTCAAACCAAAAACGTTGCAGAAAGAAAAAAACAGAAACACAAATGGAATTTGCTAGAATATACACAGGACTAACGGAAATGTCATAAACCAACAATAATGAACCCTGATGACTGGTAAAATGGTCAGCTCAAGCAAGCTAGACAGCGGTTTAGTAACTGACGTACTTACTAGTAAACGTGTTTAAAATTTTACACAATTGGTAAACAACCATCAATGTAGGGTAAATGGTTGTTAATCAATTTGTGTAAAATTAGGTGTAAAAGTAATTAAAAATAACGGCAGATAATCGAGCCAGATTACTGAGAGAGTACTGTATTTTAAAAATATAATACACATATTATTTATTTGGACAATGGTATAGTGCCATAATTAAATAAAATGAAAATGGCAAGTAGTAGCATAAAGTTTGTGCAAAAATACCCTGACTTTAAGTTAATCTCCCCTGTGATTAATTAACAAACTATCAAACACGGGCGACCTCTCGCTTTGTCAATACGACGTGGTAACAAAAAGGCTTGGCGAAAACGGATGCCTCAAGTCATCTTCATTGTTACGTTATTTCAAGTAAGGTTTATTGTGTATAAACAAATACCAACAACACCATACTTCAATAATATGTGGCCTGCTAAGTGTAAAAAGTTAATGATTCGAAAAAGAAATATTATTTACATAAGAAATGGTTCAATTTAGATCATCAAGTTCTGGAGATATTTGCTCTGACTTTCTGAAAAGTAACTAAAAAAATAAGCCAGGGAGGCTTGTACCAAAAAAAAACAAAATATTTTTACTATATTGAAACAAAAGACACCGACTATTCGCACCCGCAGATGAGAGACTTTAGTTACGGAGACAGTTGCGTTGCAACAGTTGTGGACATAAAAATCCATTACTGTATATGGAGGTGCACACGAGAGACTTTTTAGAGGGGAGATTTTTTTTCATTTATATATGAATTTTAGAATAGCTTTCCAACTGTCACCATGACTAAATTCTCTCATCTGCAGGCACTGTAAGATTGAAGAAACATAATTCGTACAAGAACAATTCATTGCTAAATTCTTTAGAGACATAACATTGACAGCTCCGTTGTAACCTTCCTTTCTTTCTCATAAAGGAGTCACGTTTCATTTACAATATTATGGTAACTAAAGAAAATTTACAGCGGAGGTCTCAGCGGCAGGACTGCATTACTGCAAAAATTACTTCAAATCATGGCAACGGATGTTCTCTCAGCTGCTTTGAGTTAACTCTCACCAAAACTACATAATATCATATATACAAAATACAAGTAAAGGTCCTTATTGAATCACGACAACTGATCATTCTGCCAGCTGCCTTGGGTTCATTCTCAGAAAAATTTAAACAAGATAAACATGAGTAAGAAGGTCCAAACAATCACTCTTTAATATCCTCCATTTCATAGACGCTATTCTTCACGATCTTATCGAAGCAGTGTTCGTGGTTATGCACATGGTTGACTGTATATATCATGGCTCCGACTGTTTCCACAGTGGCCGGACATCTGTTCAGCGAGAAGTACTGGACGCACCGCCACGAGGTCTTGCCGTGACTGGTGGAGTGTTTGGTGTAGACAAAGTTCATGTGGACGAGCTGCTTGTGGCCTTTGCGGCTGTATATGTAGTGGTACCGTACAGGGAGATGGCCCGACGAGGGTCTTTGGTCCACGGTGAGAGGTATCATGGCACCTGGGGAGAATGGTATCAGCTATAGGGGTTTACTTACAATTATAGATAATATTGTTAGTAGCTTATATCCACAATCACAGAAGCAAATTAAAGTCATCATTATTATAATATTTAAAAGCAACTAAAATGTTGCTCGTTGCGTGAAACACTGCTGATAAAATCTACAAAAAAAGGCATTGAACAGACAGTGATAAATGACAAATAAACTTTTGGATTAAAAATTTATGGGCAAATATTATATTATGAGTACATATAATGAGCATATTTAAATACTAAGCAGATCAAAAAGCACCACCAAAGGGCAGAAATAGCTGTCAAGCAGAGGCTTGCGTTCCATTTAGACACATAAGCACTGCCTACCATACCTTACTCACATAAAAATATTAAAATTTATAAACTAATTGCAAGAACTCAATCTATACTTTTAAAAATATGCGCAAAGTTCCAGTTCGAAAACGACGATCACACGAAACAACAGTCACCAAAAAATTCACACCAACCAAAAGGAGGACTTCTCCAGCGCAGTGCTTGGCATACTGACTGGGGAAAGGTAGCTGTACAGTGTACACGGTTCTACCGGCAGAACCCGGTACTACAGAAACTAAGTCCCCCGCAATATCAGTTCGGTTTCTTTTGGGTACCCCCTCCTATTTATATAAACTTTGGAATCAAAACAAAATGGATTTGTGCTTTGAGAATCTTTGATCTAATTTTTTTTATATAAGCATCTAAAAATGGAATGTAATCCGAGATAACATAATAATCCTCTGGATTAGCAACATCAACATTGTTCATCCAGTAAATTCTTTATTCAAAGGTTCATTCACGTATGACAAAGATAGACATTGATAGTGTGTATGAACAAAACAGATATAGGACCAGGCAGCGTTTACGTACCTACTTAAAAGTTGTACATATCTAATACTATATTCTACATCACAGGTGTGATTGGGACGACAATATGCTTAATAGCTTACACTAAGATGAATACGGAACGCTGAATGAGACCAGCTACTGCGAGTAAGTTTTCTTTCTTATACTTATGTGTTGCTACTTCACTATTCGCTATCTCACTTTCTTAAAATCGCTTAAAATCTTCGGGAAACAATCCATTGCATTATTTATAATATTATGAGTTAAATGTTATTCCTTGAATTTTATGAGCGTTTACCATGTAATGGTAACGCTTTCTTATCACGCACGAGGGCATTTTGGCACTCATTTACATAATTTGGTCAGAGTTAGCAAACAACCTTACATGATGCTCAAAGGTTTAATGCTAAATCGAAAAGATAGTAATTAATGTATTTTTTGCTTGCTTACCACTTTGAGATCTCTACAACGTGTCTATAAGTTTTGTAATGTCATTGGACCACCTGGTTCTAGCAGGAGAATAAAAAATCGTAACTTGATACAAAAATGTAAAACTTTTATTTGCACCTCGTAAAATTCACAAATATTTGTATAAAATAGAAACACTATAATTTAATGCAGCATTTTACCTTTCAGGTGTCAAAAATATTGTGTTTACCTTGACAAAATACATACATATCATTATCTTGGTAATATTTTTTGTCATGGAAAGAATTATACAAGCTTAATTTCAACAATATTTGACAGTTACATGATATATATTATGTTTTATTATTATTTAGAAGAACATATTTTTAAATAAACAAAGAACTGTTTATTTCTGTTATATGGCAGAAAAGGACAACACATTGTAAAATATTTCTGAAAATTTTTGAAGGGTTGAATTTTTTTTTAAATCAATTTATTATTATTTGTACATATCCCAAAACCAAAGTCCTGAATAGCCAACATTCACTAAAACCAAAATCTCAATAAATATTATACAAAACAATTTTTTTTAATTGTTTCATTTGGCTATAAGGCATTAAATTAGTTACAGAACCATAAAATGAATAGGTAAAATTAATTAGTTATAATATGTGTTTTCTCCTTCCTGTGACATGGGACTTCAATTCCCAAGTTCACGCTTTCCTCTCCTCAAAAAGCATCCCCGAAAACAACTTAGGCCCTGAGAGGAAATTATTTTCTGTGGGGTCTCCTGTTCGTTATTTTATTATGTAAAAAAAAAAAATGCTGAACTTTATTATGCATTTATTTCATATTATATTTAGAATTCCAGCTTTCGGGAAATTTGTCTTTCAGGATTTTGGAAAGCAGGCCTTTGGGGTTGTGAACTGAACCCCTCTTAATATAATATAATAAATGTGTTGATTATTACTTTATTTAGACAAATCTGAGAGTAATAATTTAAAAAAAAAAAGAATTCGTTCACAAACAAATTAAACATTTTTCAGCAGAACTTAATTCTAGCCTTCTTCAATTAAATGCATTTTTTTTCATTTGGATTCTACTGACAATCAGATATGTATTAATCTCATTAACATAAGAATGTGATGAATATATTCACATATTCACAATATTATTTTGGATAATTAAGAATACAATAATTCCAAAAGAGTATTAAAAAAAATTATATCACGCACACTAAAGAAAATTTCAAATAAAAGAAGAAATACATACATAATTTCACATTAAAAACAAGTGATTGCTTTTGAGTGATGCAATAATAATTTAGAAATATTGTATTTTTCAAATTAATCATAATATTTTAAATAAATTCATCAAATTCAAATAAAATTATAATAATATTTATTGCTTTTACTTTATCTCACATCAGCAAACCAGTCCAACGATGGCTACTCATATTAGGTATCCGCTCTAGGCTTTGAGCGATGGCTGCCTAAATTTAAGTGGACAAATTTATTTCAAAATTCCCACAAAACAGCTCAATTATAAAACCTAAAACTATGGGATAAACGATGGAAGATATACAGGTAGGTGGAATCATTGACATTAAGCAGTTTATACATGTTTCCACATTAATATTTGGAGCTATTTTTTTAATAAATAACCGAATCCAAAATTGAATGTCTGAAAATCTCCATCGCTCCAGGCATTTATTTTGTAAATGCTCCATCGCTCGAGTGGTTAAAGCGGCCCATAAACATTAGTTCAAAACTGACGCCGAAATCGTAATTAAACAGTAATTTAAGGCCCAAATTATTCCTAAACAACTTGGTATTCGTTGGGTTAACCAAGTTTTTAAAATTGCCAAAGTTTTGAAATGAATACATACTTTCAATTGGATGAGTTATACAATTACACACAAGTCATAAAATTGGGAAATGTTCTCGATGAACGCTGCTCGAAATGAGAAACTGAACTTAAATGGCGTTACACATTATTATTTTAGTCCTTCTGTGTGCGACAAATAAATGAATTTGTTTCAGCCAGACTTATCAGAATTGTTCTGATAAGTCTGTTGCCAGAATTTCATCAGTTGTGTTTATAAACTGATGAAATCCTGGCAAGACATCAGTTGAGTCTATCGGTTTCAGTTAGACTGAAAAATCTAAAACAAAATGATGAAATCGTAGCAAACTGTTACGATTCAGTTTGGAAAGATCATCTATGGACTGGATTGCCTAGGATAAGACACTACATAAAAAATGTTCTTTCAATGGTTGTAAAATTAATTGTAGCTTAAAATCATGAATAGTATGTTATAACATTGTACCTTATTGTTTCAATGTCATAATATTATAGCACTCGAAAAATAGTTACATAATATAAAAATCACACATTATTGACTTAGACCCTAGAAATACATATCATTAAAATATATAGGTGTACAATCCATAACATTAGGTATCCCTTATACATGTCTTTAAATACACACATTATGTAAGATTATTCCAAATTTTTTATTGCTCTAAAAAATATATGTTTCAATTCACTTAAGGCGTTCTGAAGGCAACGAGATCTGACTTAATGCTGGAAGAATATCTTCCTGATATTTGTATTTATTTATTAAGATCAATCGGTAGATTTCTTAAGTTAAAGTCTAATACTATGATAATTAAGTTCTTATTATATTTAAAAAAATGAGTAATTTTGTAAAAAAAATCTATATTAAAAATAATGACAAGAAAAATTTCTATAAAATCACAACATAAAAAAAATTAAGTATGATAAATGAAACTGCTAAAATAATGAATAGTCAGTTGGTTAGGTTACATAAAGATGAGATACAATAATTATTGCTAATGAAATGTTATTGCTGCGTTGAGTGATAACTCAGTCTTCACACTAGTCTATAAAGGGTCTTATTAACTTTGGAAACATACTAATGGCTCCTCTTCACAACGGTACAACCGTTTTATTTAAAATTATGAGAATGGAATCCATAGAATTTTTATACTATTATTAGCGAATTTCAGTTCCAAATCAGTTTACTATTTCACAAATTACACAAAAACAAAGTACAGTATTATTTCAGTAATCTGCTGCTCTATTATCGGACAACTACTATTATCTGCCGTTATTTTTACTATGTAGTTGAAAGCCCAAACTCAAGCTCTATAATTCGCCCATACATATTCATAAGTCAAATTCAGTAGTCCACCGCTGGCCTAGACTCGAGAACTAAGCTTTATAAGCCGACACGTTGAGTTATCTTAGTCTTACTAGTATGTAACTACTAATACCACCATCTAGCTTGCTCTCACTGACCATTTTACCAATCACCAGGGTTTATTATTATTGTTTTATGATATTTCGGTTATTCATCTATGTCTACTAACAACTGTCACATGTGTTTCTGTCAGTTTTGTTTCGCCGCATTTTTGTTTGAATAAGTTTAAAAAATAGAGTCTTTTCGCAAGCGACATAAATACGTCACCTTAACTACCAGTACAAGTACAAATTTCACAATAACAACTATTTTTACGAAATGGCTGTTTCAATATTTAGGATATTTAGTATGTACGCACTACAATCCACAGCTATCACTAACTGGACACTTACCAGGTTTTTGGAGTGGCGGATTAGAGAGGGTACTGAAATATTTTATTTTCAATAGCATTACGCAGATATTCATCTATAAATTCAAGAATTTATGCTATCATACCACAGGACAAACATTTTTTATTGACTTGGCGATACAATTTATGAAACAAAAAAATAATAATTTGGGTCAATGTGATAAAACGATAAAAAAGGATGAAATAACAAGCTCGACGCATCGAGATAGGCTTAACTGAACTTCCATTACTCTTCATAGAGAAGTTGCAAACGAGGTGACACAGCCATGTACCAATAATGCCAGAAGACTGAAAATACTGAGTGAGATTCCAGAGGGAAGACATCCCAGGCAAAGTAGGAAGAAGCAAATTAAAGGCTGTGTGAGGAGAAGCAGGGCCTATTATGAAAAGAGGCAGCCGAAGTAGTGCGGGACAGGGACAGTCTGGAGGCACCTTGTTGAGGTCATGTGTCCCCGACCCGAATAGGACAACTTCAGATTTAAAAGGTGTACTCTTTTATATTTACGATATAAAAGTTATGGTTAAACAATCCTTATTATAGAACAAATAAATGAAAATGCACCATGGGACATAACTAAATTAAATAATGGCACCTCGATATGGCCGCCATTTCATTGCTTTTCTGAGATCAATTTTGAAAATAAAAATTCTAAATAATTCAACTTGAATTAGAGACGAATTAAGCAGTTTCTTTTTATCATATTATAAAATAATAATATCTAAAAAAAATCACTTAAAATTATTATTACTAGGCCTTAAAAACAATTGGTAAACGGAATAATTACATACATACAATTTATTATTGTCATTCTCATATAAGACTCATTTCCTTTTGAAAACTAAACCAAAAAGATTACTCAAAATTGAAAACAGTTATGTAATCACGATTTTACTCTCAAATACATATTTTCGTAAAGTATTTGCTTTTATTATGAAAATGGTACAATTTCTTCATTCGATATTGGAAAATCAGTTAAAATATTTAATTATCTTATACTATAAAAATATGGCAGTGAATGCATTTTTTATTATTAATTTGTAAAATCTTTAAAAACATTAAAATGCCGTATAAGTATAATGCGTTTACATAAATATAAAATATCATCTTTGAGCATTGATTGACAAGTATTTCATCTTATTTGATAATTTTGAATCCAATGTTTAACATAATTTTGTTTCAAACATAATTTGGCACAATTTCATATGAATATCACCACATATTTTAAGTCTAAATTGTTTGAGTTAAAATGTGCAAAACTTAGAGTTTATTTACTTTAAATTACATCCAATGTCTACTAATAATGTCTTTTATCAAAAATATTTTGTTAAGTACGAAATTTTACAATTTTTTTTAAAAATTACTCTAATTGGTTTATGGCAATATCAAATATAATAATCGAAAATTAAATTGTAAATGTTACATTGATTGTCATATTTTTAAATCATTGTCATCAAAATTGTTTCTTAAATTAAAATCAGGAATGACCAATTCCTGACTGTTAAGAACATTGTATTAAAATTAAAATAGATGCTAAGACTTCTTAAAAATCAAGAATGGTGTATAAAATATTATTGCTAATTTTATGAGATTTATCAGTTTATAAAAATTTTATGTGCGAATATTATAAATGGCACATCGAAAAAAATAATCGCATACAGCTGCGGTAAAATTTTATGCATCTGAGAATCAAATTTTAAGGGCATGCAATATAAGTATACAGTTTCCTAGGTCCGAGTTATCAATGGAAAATATATATAAGTATAAGATGCTCTCAGTATGGCCACGATGAAAGACTACCGCTCAGAATCGAAACATAAGCAATAGCTGTGTTTGAAAACCAGATCTAAATTGCCAGGTACTTTTCAACTTTCTTTTTCTCCTTGCTATCCGTTTCATACATACATACCAAGATACCCTGATTGGGAACGCAATGGTTCCGACGGCTTTGGGCAGTTGAGACTCTAATGCGTTATTCAAATAAAAATTAAAAAAAATAAATATTTAAATATTCTACATTACAAGTATTGAAAACAGATATAAATGTTGCTTCCCTTGGGTCCTGAAAGTCAAGCTTAGCTATTATCTAATATAAGGATTACTCTCAAGCCTGGCATGTAATTAATCATCTCCATATCTGAAAGCTTTAATAGATAATCTGTGCGTTTGCACTTCTATGTCCAGCTCCACTTGCATTTTTACTTGTAAATATTTTTCTTAGCGAAACCACAATTTAAAACAGCTAGAACTTTTTTTTAAATATAGTCATTTTACAGAAATACCTCCTTCGAAACATATTGTAACTATTAATATTTTAAGCTGGCTTTACAATTTAAGTAAAATTTACATCTTACATAAGTTTTTGATAAGTTACTCGCAAGTGCGTTCACTTATGCATCCAACTTACGGTAATTAATGCTCATGGAAGTTTAACATATGTAATTGCTCACAGCGTCTATTACATCTGTAAGTTTATTTGCGGAAAGATGGCATCCTGTCAACAATGAAAGGCCCAAATAAAGTGTTGGAATAGAAGTTGCAACAAGAACAGTTCTCCGCGCGCTTTTGTTCCGTTAATCGTAGAATTGAATGGAGAACCAATTAATGGCAGTTCTTTAATTTTATATGAATGACAGTCAGACAACAGCAACCGACTTTGAATTCAAATATGTCATGTTAGAAACAAAAACATGGAGATTAGAAAGGATCGGATCGCTAATTAAAAATAAGTATGCTCCTTTTCAGAAAGCTTTATACCAGCTGAAAAATAAATGATATCTCTTCGGTTTTATGAATCAGAAAATTTTTTCCTGTTTACATTCCTTTTCGTATTGTTCATTTTAGTGTTATGTTTCATATTGTTTTCGAGAGATAGTACTTATCCACTTATCCTAATCAGATTTTAGTTCAAATAATTAATATGTACTAGTTTTCATAGGAAAACTGAAAACCTAAATTAATTTTAGGCATCTCGCATCAACGCATTTGGGAACCATTTCGTACGGTAAGCGTCTCAACTTATTAAACTGATTGCATAAGCTGTGAGAAGGCTACAAGTTCGTGCCGGCACAATTAGATCTGTCAAAAACTTACGACTTCTGTAACTGCTATAAATCGTAATTTATTACTTACTGTAGTAAGTGACTTACAGTATTGTTCACATTGGTAATTTTGCCATTAAGTCACTTGTGTAAGCGAATTATGGGAACAAACTTACGTGTGTAAAGGCAGCCTTATAATATAATATAATTATTGTATTTATAATATTACATTAACACTTGGCAGATTGAATTCACGTGTTAATAAAAATCTGGTATGTAAGTAGTTAGTGCATGATTCAAATTCCAGTCTTACAATTTAGAGCAACGATTTCACTGATGTGTTGAAGTGAGTATTTGTAGTGTATTTTCTTAGATATGATTGGTTCAGTGATGTGGCCAGTGAAATGGAGTATCCTTGTTGGCTAATTGAAACAAAATTAATACTACAATGATTAACTTGATATGTATTATGTATGAGTTTCAAGAAGTCATGGATGTCACACACTTGTGAAACTTAAACCAACTTAGTCATGGATAAAAGATTTAGCAGAAGGTCGGCATAAGCTCTCATGTCATTAGGGCATACTTTAAATTCAATTTACGATTAGGCTGATGATGAAAAACAAGTCATTAAATATAAATATCTCTTTCCATCGATAATTCAGACCTCTGAAATGATACTTGTAATATTTGAAATAATCAAACTAGAGTACTGCCGTAGATTCATCCTTCCAGCCAATCAGAAATCCTTCAGTCTGATGCTGATCAAAACAGTTGGTCTTGCACAGAGGAACAGAGCACTGCTGACACATGAAGCGTGTATCCCTTCTTTTACCAGCTCTCCAGCAGAATCTACAGGACCGTTGCGGGTACTTCTTCTTGCCGTCTTCCTTCTGCGGTATCGTGATGATGGTGTGCTGCGACGACGATGAAATCCCACCGCCGCCACCGATAGATGAAATGGCGCCCAAAAGCGACGATGATGAAATCTTGCCCTGCATCGGCCAGGAAGCGCGAGCGATGGGCGGTAAATCGACGGCGGTATTCGACGCACCTTCTGAAACCACGTGGGGGCATTTTCAATTGTGTATCAAATAATTTATGAAGAAGGAATTTCATCCTCACAAAATAATTGTTATATTGAATTATACATTGTTTAACCAAACATTAATGAGCTATTAACTTCTTTAGACTTGTGATAAATTTCATATTCGAAACAGCGATTTCAGAATGTTGAACAAATGACTTATTTTTAATTAACTCTTGTCTCACATTACTAAAAATATATTCAAGTGTTAATATCAAGCAAGTAAATACTGCATTTTCTGGTTCAAAATCTGCATAACCATCCCAATAATAAATTAATCGTAGAATAGGTATAAAATATTAGTATAAGTAATAATAATATGTTACATATTATTTATAATATGGTTATGTATAAAGCATTCTTATACAAATAATTTCTGTATACAACATGTATTTTTATCTTCATAATAAGGGATTAGTGATTCAACTAATTGAAAATGCCTTTACGTAAATTTCATCGGGTGTTGAAAGTAAAATGATGCCGGTTTTAAAAGGTTAGAATAACCGAAGGAAAATCCGAAAATGCAGTGAAGATGTTAGAAATAATAATAATAATGTGCCACAAAAACTAAATGTGCATGCAAAACCTCAAGAAGCCAAAATAATACATAAATAAAAAAAACTGTAAAACAGCATGCCAAGCCATTGTAAAAAATAAATAAAAACAACAGAAAATAATAATTTTTTATACATTAACTCCAATAAAGCAAATACATGTATACCTAAACAACATAATATATATTTAATTTGATTGACAGTAAAATTACATTTTTTTTTTAAACAGGTAGAATGCAGAAAGTCATTTTTTAAAGATAAAACAGCAAAAAATATCTGGTCTAAACAAAAACGATTGAATATCATTTATATAATACAGGGTTAGTTTGATAATAGCAATAAAATTAAGTTTTCGTGGCTAATAAAATGCCTATCATAAATTTGATAAATCATGGTGATGATAACAGACATTTTAAAACCAATTAAAATGTTGGTTAAAGAAGGAAGAATCTAACAATCACAGTTTCTCCACAAGAATAGGCTAAGAGAATCGAACATCATCCTTGCACACACTCTCCTACTTCATCTACTATTCTCTTAGCATGACAGCTTGTATTGTATTCACCGGATGAAGTCTAACTTGAATGTATGTCCTATTCTGAATGGGACTGTTTCATTTTTTCCTGTCCCTAAGAAAAACTTAAGAAAATGTCCCGTTTTCAGAAAGCGAAATCAATTTGAGAGCAAAAGATGCCACATTGTAAGAAAACCAGCTATTAAAACAATTTTATTTTTATATTCTGATCGCAGACATTCAAATAGATAAGACTAGCCCATCACAGAAAAAGGGAACAAACCAAGTTGCATGGAGGTGGCATAACCTTCGCCCTTTCTGTAATTTTTCAATAAATTAATCTAACAATATACAGGCAATTCGCATTGTAATATCACCATTTTAGTCTGCAAAAATAAAATCTGTTTATGAATTACTTGTCTTTTTTAACAAAGGTGCACAAATTGCTGGCTGCGTAAAAAACTTAAATACAAATCCCAAAACAGGTGAACAAAAGTTCAGGCTTGTTTCCAAAACTGAATATTTTGTTGGACACTTTTACAAATGTGTTATAATTAACCCACCTCATTCATTTTTAGCATCACTATGCAACCCAATTTAATAACGGTTTGGTTTTTAACCGTTTTCATGAATATTTCGTAAAGTATTCAAAGCATTCTCAAACTCTCCTAATAATATGGTCACATGGTTTGCCTCCAGTTCGTCGAAATTATACCTGGATTTTATGTTAGGGTAAGTGTATCAATTTGGATGTCTACCTTCCTAATGGAAAATCTTTTTGGTCACATTTGTTACTCACTCATTTCAGTCAATGTTTATCCAAGTTAGTGATTCTAAGAAAACACTCAACACCCGTGTCGTAATTTACCATGGACTATAAAAAAAATCGAATGCAGAATTAACTGGCACTAATTAAAAAGATTTTAAGATCTCAACATGGTAAAAATCTGACCTCACATTTGAAATAAGGTAAAGAAAACCAGAGAAGTACACAGTTGAATGGCTACTTAACATACTTAGGTATATCGTGAAAAGCAAGAAGATTCACTAAATATGCATATGACCCGTACTCACATTTGGAGTGCTTCAACATGAATTAAAAAAAATATAAGATGGAGAAAACATACCTTCTTGTTGTTCCAATCTCGGCGAGAGTGGCGTTTCAAATGTAATTACAGTCTTGGGCAAGCTGTCTTCAAACGTAACATCACTGTCTTCTTCAGTTTCCTTCTTGATGTCATTTGGAAAATTCTCATGTCTTCCATTGGTTTCCGGAACGGTCACCGCATTAATAATCTCGTGAAATGTGTGATTTTTTTCCGCCTTTTTATTGGCTTGTTCAATCGGTTCAAACATATTTACATTCGGTGGAGATTCTCTCCTCAGTTTGGTATCAAAATTCTTCACAGTTATATTTCCTCGTGGGTAGTTATTGACTATTTTGTGCCTATTGAGTATCTGTTTCTCTCTTAGCTTAGTTCTCTTCTCTGGTAAGATCGCCTCTCTGATGTCGGTGTTGAAATTGTTGGCAATGAATTCTTCAGATTTTCGTTTGCGTGCGGCAAACCTTAAACTATTTAGTAAGTCCATTTGACTGTGGGTTTGGTTTAGTTGGTTAGTGAGATCATCGGGAAAGTTGTCGGGAGATTCGTGGTCGACTTCTTGTGTAATGTGGGCATTGTTACTTAGCACTGTGACTGGTGATGGCACTTTGGGAACTTCTTTGATTTTTTCTTCATCACTCTGTAAATAATTTTTTTTTAAAACACATTTTTTAGTTGAATTCTTGTGGGGTGGTACTACTGTATGGCCTATTGAGGTATGTTGCGAAACTGATGCTAGTGAGGGAGGGTAAGCAGATGAGGGAGAAAAAGGAGGAGGAGTACCTGTCTATTCATATCTGGTTACTAAACATGGCTAAAGCCATTTCAAGTGTTTCAATTCTGAACGGTGGTTTTAGACCAGGGAGATACTGAAAGGTGTAATATAACACTCTGGAACAGAAGTGTTCACTTTATATGAGGCACCAGAATCACATGTAAACAAAATGAATTGAAAATGTGAGGTCGTGAGATGGTGACCACAAATGGAGTTTTAGGGTAAGTCATTCAACGGCATCAGGCACAGCGTTTTGATTCAATGACCCTGGGGAATTGGTAAGCCCTCATTTGTGCATCATGTACGTACAGCAACTGTATCTACACCGAATCCAGTCAAGTATTGGCCAATTTAAGAGGTTACAGATGAATTAACTTACAAACCCAAAGATTTATCGTACTGATAATATGAATCACAGCATTCTACACTGATGAGAATCTTAGAATTGAAGGACATAATATGAGCAAAACAAATGAAATTCCTACTTACATGTTTATTTGTTAATCCTTTTATCTCCAGCGTCTCCGCAGTACTGATGAAACCTGCGAGGTCCTCCTGCCGTACACTGACTTCTCCATTATACATGAAGTGAATGAGATCTCTCATCGCACGGTGAGATACATCACGGAGGACGACTGAAACATAACAACCTAAAATTAGTTTTATGTTTACGACTAGTTATAAACCTAATTGCTGGTTCTTTCAAAAATTTTGACTATTATAATTTTTTATTTAATAATTTTAGCTGTTTAGAATTCCGATGCTGTTAGTTACTATACATCCCTTTGTTACTGTTACTAATTACATATAGTTAACTATGAAAGGACATTTTTAGTATGCAAAAGCGATAGGTTAGATATTATATTATCTCGCAACAACAAAAGTTAGTTGAAACACAACAATGGAAGCTTGTTACGCACTCGGATAAACTTTCGATCTCACTGAATAAACTTTATTAATAAATTGAAATAATGTATCAAAACAGGGGTGACTCACCGATAGGATGCTGGCAAGGATTCAACTGAAACATACGCTTGAAATACGGGGAACATATCGATAGGACCACTTTGTGAGCTTGCAGGAGCTGACCATCAACGGCAAGAGTCACATCCACAAATTCTCCGCTATCCAAAAGGCCGGCAAATCCATCGGAAAGATTCCCGTGGAAGTTTTTCCATGATAAAGAAAACTGTTGTTCCATGATTTCGTCCGGCAACAAACCCCGGTCAGAATACAAAGACTCCAGTGGCTATTCGATTATTACTTCACCATTCATATTTGCGAGTAAATTGTGACATAAAATAACTGATTAATACGAGTTTATGTGAACTGCCGGAACAAAAGAGAAGATGAAAAAAACGACGATTGATTATGACCAAAATAACAACAAAACGAAGCTGACATTACACACGCGCTACACTAGCGACATCTGTGAAAAGATGCGTCGGTCGTCCTTGCTAAAAATTATTGCCAACCTAAAAATTGCGAACTTTTGCATTTCGCGGTACCCGGTCGGTACCTGAACTGTTGAAAAAGTTTTTTTTATGTAGTTCTGTTGCCACCGTAGTCGTAATAATTTTAAACATAATTCTAATTCAATAAATACAATGCTAATTTTTAAGATATGTATCAAATTATTATTTGACAAAATAATAATTTGATACATTAATAATAATTTGATAATTTGACGTATGTATAAATATACCACTCATGCGAATATATGACGAATAAAGAGTTGTAAGAGGAATTTATACAGACAGTTTTAAGATTCTGCTTGATATTTGTTTCTTTACCATGTTAAAATATTAACTAATGGTTTTTAAATTAAATTAATGGCTTATGTAAATTATAAGTAGATAAATAATAAAACAATATTATTATTACTATGTTATTTAAAGCATAAAGCTATGATGAAAAGAATTTGGGCTATTTTAGTATGGGAGCGGGAGGAGATTAGTAAGTCGAAGGTGGAGAAGTAGCTATCTATTCAAATATGGTCGCCAGAGCCATTGCAATGTTTCGATTCCGAATGGTGGCCTTTACCAGGGCGATACTGTAAGTATTTACTACTTTATGAAACCCTTTGTACTAATAAAATTATTCCCACCCCCTGTCATGATAGTTTGCCAAATTATATAAAAAATATATATTAGACACCAAAACTTCTGCTATTAATTCATGAACAAGGCGTTAATAACCTCAATGCAGAAGTAACACTTCAAATTTAAAAGTTATTTATGGGCTTTTTTTACATGAAATGTATTTTATAAGATTTACTACATAATACAGTGATAACAGAAATTTGTTTAACGCTTATTTAACAACAATACCATAAAGTAAATTCAATGGTAGCAGAAGTCGGGGACGCCCGAGGAAGACATGGCACGATCAAGTGAATCAGATACTCGAGTCGGGCCATGTCAAGAGTCAGAATAATAGAAGAGTATGTATGAGACGATGTATGAATGTGAATGAGGCAAGAAGTGTGTGCCAAGACCGAGTTGTTTGGCGGTCCGTCCTCTCTGCCTACCCCTGCAAGGAAACGGCGTGATGGTTAGTTAGTTAGTTACTTACCATAAAATAACTTACAAATTGAACATAAGACATGGTCTATTTAATTTAGCAATTAAATGTACATAATATAATAAATTATAACTATTAAGGTACACAAATAACACAATAAAACAATTGTTTTCTAAGCGAACTTAAGAAATTTATTTGATTAAAATTAGAATTTGTACGCAACAATGATCCTGTTTAAGTGATAGCATGCCTTAGCAAATTATGTCTTATATTAAGTTCTGCTTAACATTTGACAATAATTGCTTCCTAAAAGGTATTGTTGCAATGTAATACATTCATTGTCTCATACTCTTTCTTTATTCTGTAACTGTATTTTTACCAAAGTAACTGTATTTTTTTAACATTGTCTCCACACCACACCTCCAAATCAAATGCCACTGTTTTCTGTATGTCGATCGACCTTTTCTAAATCCATATCTGAAAAAGATAGGGTCGAATCTAGTAGCCCAGCTACACTACTCGCGAAGTTGATCGAAGTTGACCGAATACGATAGTGTGGGAACGAACTTCACTTCGCTTCGGGCAACTTCGCTTCGCTTCTCCCGACTTCCGATTGTTGTCGGTAAATGCGCCCGAGTCAAAGGACTCGAAGCGTCCCGAAGTTCGAACACATAAATAAACCAATCACGACTGAGTTGGACTGAGTTACTCGCGAAGTTGCACGAGTGTGTGGGCACGCACTTCGAACTTCGGCTAACTTCGTCGAAGACTTCGTCGAAGCGTCGAAGCGAGTAGTGTAGCGGCCGCTTAGGACTTGAGGCAAATGGTCGGAACTTGCTGTAAACATGGCCCTGTGCCCCCCACGATGCGGCCAAGCGGGAAATTTGAAGCCAAACTTTAAAAAAAATTAGTGACAACGGGAGTAGCAACGATACTCAGCTCAGCATGGCCTTTAATAATTAAAGATGGCGGTGGCATATCTGTACTTTCACAGATGGCGCTAATTTTATTATTTTTGAAAAAAAGACTTTTTGTCTTTTCATTAGAGCTGAGTTCTTATCTTTTCAAACTCTTTGGCTTTAGGCGGGTATGAGTACCGTCGCCCCGTGAACCATGAAATTATAAGAATGAAGTTATTATGTAAAATCCGCTACAGATATCCGATGCGAGTCGAAAGAGAATTTTTGCTCAAAAACACGGAACACTGTTTGCCGCTTGTCATTGAAATGTGATACACTTTACGATTTTTGGAAACTTCATTTTTGCTAGACAGCGCACTCACTTTTGAGGCAGGTCAAACACAGTATTTTAAAAATGATTTACCTTCAGCCTTTGATTTTATATTGAAGTATAATTTTAACATGGTCAGAGATTATCCGCGTATCACGCTTCCTCTTACTTTAGCTAGCACGGATTTGCTTTGAATTTAAGTTTCAAACAACTCTTATTTTTTTTTGGTTTGACAACTTTTGTTTCTATGATAAATATTTGTCGAAGCTTTTGGATTATTGAATACAGAACAAGAGTCTGATAAAAAAATATAAATTTTCATATAATGTAAATTGTTTAAAAAAAAGTTATCAAAAAAATAAACGAAAGGCCTGCAATCCCATTTTTAACCGGTTTGTACATGCAACGTTCTAAAATTCAAAAATAAACTATAAATACATATTCCCTGAAGATAAATTTTAGATTTTCATATTGTTCGTGAAGCGTTTCAAAAAAGAAATTTACTGAAGTTTTTTTAACTATTTCATATTTCAATCAGAAACAATAATACTGCCGGTATTTTTCTTTTTTATTCTGAACAGTAGTATTAGTAAATAATAATAATTATTATTGTAAATAAATAATTTGCAAACGCATTTAGTGAGGGTTGACGCCGCACAGTGGGCTGAAAATCGCCTTTCATAGAAATAGAGACTTGAATTTTCAAGGGTATTTTTTTTGGCTAGAAATGGATTGTGCTGATCATTACTATGCTATAAAATTTCGTATGAAGCAATTGCGTGTACAAATGAAGGAGTTATCAATTTTTAAAGAAAAATTTGTATGGCACTGACATTAAAAATGAGGCTATCTCTGGAATCATAAGGTTTGCCATTATATCCTTACACACAGATATACTAATATTCATTTGTATTTTTTGACATACTTCGTATTATCGTATTGTGGCGCGACTAGCGATTTTTTTTAAAATCCTCAAAGTTAATGCTTAAATGCTTTAAATATGAGTATGCTTTGTCTAGTAAGTTTTTAGATTCTCACGGCCAAAAGCATTTTTGTTGTTTGTTTTTGGGGTGTTATGCCGTGTTGCGCTAACTCCTTCTTTAGCCGACGTTTCGGACAGCGTTGCAGTGTCCATCATCAGGGCAGATCCGGTAGATCCGAAGACACATCTTCGGATCTACCGGATCTGCCCTGATGATGGACACTGCAACGCTGTCCGAAACGTCGGCTAAAGAAGGAGTTAGCGCAACACGGCATAACACCCCAAAAACAAACAACAAAAATGCTTTGTCTAGTTTACAATATTTTATTGACACTATAAACCAAAACAGTCTAAGAAATAACAAAAGTTTTTTTACCAATGTGGCGATATATCTACTATTCATAGTAGGTTTTTAGAACTTTTAACTGTATTGGATTGTATGATTAAAAAATAGTTTTACAAACACATTTGATTTGTATATAAAAAAATCATCAAAAATAAAATCAGTAACTAAATAAAACTAAATGCTTGCACACGATTCGTGTATTTTACAGGAAAAATCACAATGAATTATCAAATCTGGAGTTTCGGAGTGAACTCAATCAAATTAGTCAATTTTATTAAATTAATTATTCAAACAGAAAGACAATTGGAGTTCTTACGATTAGAAATAAGATTCGACTGAATGGACCAATCTGTCGTTCCATGTAATAGACGTCGATGTGCTAGAATATATTATGGGTTGTGATATTCCTTGCTTTACCAAGTATCACACGAAACAACTATAGGTTATAATAATAATAGTAATTAATATCGGTGTTATTTTTAAGCGGTACTATAAGAAAGAGCTTGAAAAAATATTGTTTTAACATTTAATTTGAGTTTATTGCGCATTTTACTTGTGACCTTTATCTTTGCACCAATTGCACACACATCCGCCCAGCAATTCCATATGGTAGCACCCATTATTTCAGTGAAAAATAGCTTTCAATAAAAAAATTAAATGTAGGTATATGTTTACGTTTGTCTAACTAAACCAAAAAAGTAATGCCTATATTATATAAAAAAAAATATTTTGGGCAGCAATGGGTTAAAGGGAACGGTTGTGCGGCCTTCTTTACACAAAACTTAAATTTGGATTTGAGGCCAAAATACCCAAACAAACTGAAAAAAATACTTACCAGCAAATATCCATACTACACATATGCAATACCTTTTGATTAAAATAAAATAATTATTCAGTTTGGTCAAGTATTTTGGCCTCAAAATCAAATTTATGATTTGTATGAAGAAGGCCGCACAGCCGTTCCACTTAAGGTAAAACCGTTTTTGAGAAGTATGAAATCTTTGTCTTTTATTTTTACAAGCAATAATTATTCGCCTGAAACACTCATCCACATTGAAAAATCTCCTGATAAAAGATACATGACGCCAACGGGACTCGAACCCGTGTCCCTTCGATTTCCGGTCGACAGCTCTGACCACTGAGCTATGGCGGCTTATCTCTTATCCGTGAAATAATTCAATATATACTAGTGTTTCATTCAACAATTACTGCTTGTTACATTTTTTCACCTGAAAACACCAACTTTATTTTATATGAGAAAGGCATTGTAAATGCTAACTCTCTCACTAGATGGCGTCGAGACAAATTGTCTACATTTTTAGGTGAAATACTTGAACTTGTCAAATATTAATTATTATTTTTTTTGGTAAACTAATGTTTAAGACAAGATTTTTTATGCATAGCACAAAGGATCTTTGTCTTTTGTTTGTTTATGGATTTCTATGAAAAGAAACGAACGCGCGAAACAGAGTTGGATTGTGTTTTTTAACAATAAGAAGAAAATAGTTTAGTGTGTTACCTGGTGGATACAGTTTCCCAGACCGGAATAAGCTATAAATCTCACGTGACACGGGGAGATGCATCCGCATCCGCATGGACCATTGTCGGAGTGAAATAGATAGAACTTTATGGATTATGGATACACGTTGGAGGATAATAGAAATGCACGGGCTTAGCTTGTTAAATCATATTATATTTATTATGAAGAACTGACCCGTAGGTTAACTGGAAATTTTCCTTTGGGTCACTGAAAAGAAAATCCCTACAAATGCGATCCATACCGATTTTTCAGCTTTCGATCAATTTGTGATCAGCTGTCAGACATAAAGGTCATGCTGTTGTGCTTGTCAGATATAATAAAAAATGACCAAAAGCTGAGGAAATTAATATTGACGTTGAACATCTATTTGATGGTCCATATATATATAATAGAGTACGAAAAATCCTAAGAAAACTAAATAAAATAATCATTGTCATGTTCTATCGTTTGTGCCTCACTCCAATGATTTTTTTTCATTTATTTAATTTTTGTCTGCCCATGGGCCTAAAAAGCCGTGGACAGAGCATTGGTGCGATTTTGTATGAATGGCATTGAAGCCAAAACTAGAGTGAAGGGAAATTGCATGGTAGCCATCTTATATGACTAACTTTTGAAGTGATTGGTGTGCAAAGTGGTGCATAATGAAATCTTATCATTTTATTTTTGTGTTGTTAATGTAGTTATAACGGCTTATGATTTTTCTGGGGTATTTGATGAAACAAGAATTGGCATTTTCCATACAAATTCCCTCAACCGACGGCTTCAAATTGTTCTCAAATTGCTCTGTCCAGGGCATTTGAGGTTCATGTATTTACCTCAAGGTCTATGCCAGTACCTACCTAATAATTATACCTACTTCATATAAACCATAGTAGGTTAGACCCACATACACTCCCGTGTCTGTGGTTCCAAAGAAAAGTCAGGTTCCCCTAATTCAGATGAAATTGATAAGTTTATTTTCAAATATCGAAATTCTTTCTTCAGAATCTGGTAATCAAAATATAAAAAATGAGATTTTATCGAATGATCATAGCAATGCCATGTTTTAACTCGATCGTTTTGCATTTCGTCAGTCTGTAAAGTTGTTTGCACGTTACGTTTCCAGTTCAAGATGGTGGACGTTTCAATGGTTCAGTAAAGTTACTTTTTCAAAATTGAAATCGTCGTGCTTATTTGGACTTTATTAATAGATTTTGTTTTTAAATATTGTGATACCTAACTGCCTAAAAATTGTCATTGAGATAGAGACGCTTCTTTGGAAAATTGTTAAGGTCATTATTTGAAAATAAAATCTACATAGCACATTATGGTTTATAATATAGGTAGGGACATACATAGGTATTGATATCAGAGAAAATTTTGGTTTTGACTTAATTATGTTTTTATTAAAAAGTAGCAAAGGCTAAACACGGAATTATTAAAAGTAGCTACGCACCCAGTAGTTATAAATTACACATTTTTATAGGACGCGGGGTCTTCTAATGTTGCATTTCGTCATTATAATATTTATCAGGAAAAGAACACCTGCATGAACACGTGTTCCGATATTTTCCGAATGCACCAATATTTTATGAGGAACTGGATTGCCTTCACGTATTTTTAACAGGATTTAAATAAATCGGACATGCTCATTTTCTCCGTGCAGAATTGTAAAACATACGTTTTACCCCAAAAACGTACAATGATGAAAAATGCTTTGAATAATTTCAGTACTTGGTGGGATTTTAGATAACTTGCGGTAACAAGTATTCAACGGTTTCTGATTTGTTTTGCAAAAGGGTTTAGCGGAAAACTTAGTCCTTGAAAATAATAATTTTTTTTTGTATTATCTCAAAAAGACAGAATTCTGCGATTCCGATATTTTGCAAGGATTCTTTTTTATAAGGGAACGCTTCCAAAAGATATTCCTGAAAACATAAATAACAGAAGAGAGCTGTGGAATTTCTTATATAATATCAATCTTTTGGACTCCGGGTGCTATCATCAAATGTTTTAGGTTTTCAAAATTTGTATCAGAAAATCCGAAAGGGTTTTGTGACAAACTTTTTTCGGTCAGTTTTGAATCAGCAGCCCAAAATAAGATTTGAGATTTTCACGGCCAAAAGTATTATAGTTATTTGATTTTGGGGTATTATGCTTTGTTGCGCTACCACCTTCTTTAGCCAACGTGTCGGATAGCATTGCAGTGTCCATCATCAGGGCAGATGTGTAATTTACACATCTATACAAAATTATACATCTGTCCTGATGATGGAAACTGCAATGCTGTCCGAAAAGTTGGCTAAATAAGGAAGTAGCGCAACACGGCATAATACCCCAAAAACAAATCACTACAATACCCCAAAATATGTACTTTTTTATACTTAAACGAAGAAAACTAAAAATATTACTAATTTATTAAGAATCACTTCAAGTTAAAAACAAAATTGTAGGCCATTAACTAATGAATTGATAGGTGTCCTGATAAACTTTAAGTAATATATCTATGTTTTGTTCACAAATGTTTATAAGTAGCAACATCTTTGCATGTCGTCAGGATATATTATTAAGACAAACGCAGGTGGATGAACACGTGTTCAGATATAATTGTGAATTTACTAACTCTTTACCATCAGGAAGCGGTTTGCAGACCCGTTTTTAACAGGATTACCAATAATTTGAAGACATTTTTAATAAATCAGCATTACTCATTTTTCTCCGAGTTTTCTAATATTTCGGAATAATAAAAATCGACAATGTTTATTGGTTTGGTATTGGAGATATAAAATTGTCTCGTGCAGCGCTTCATCCGTTCTATGTTAATTATTACGATTTTAAAAAGTACAAATATATTTGAGACACCACCGACTGCAAAGTTAACTATGTCAAGCTGTATGTACCCTACCACCTATGGCCCGTGAACAAATTGGTAATGTATAAATCGGCCCTCCGGTTAAAAAGATTAATAATCACTGGTGGTGTTCAGTAGCTCTTCCCTCAGTATTTACAATTTTGATATTTTGAAGCAAGTAATAAAGTTTATGTAATAAAAATATATCTTTACGTATTTACTCAAGGATCGAAATCATATTGGCTGTTTTTATAGTTCTTGGAATGAAGCTGAAATTATGTCTACTCCTTGAAACCTCACAAATTCTTAGAGTATTCTCATTAAATTTAATATTAACTATGGCCTCTCCGCCTCGGCTGCTGATTTCGGGATTTAATAATTTAGAGCGAACTCGTGTTGTTGTATTTGTCAACATCAGACATTAATAATATGGCGCTGTACCAAACAGTGGGATGGCGAATCGCCCCAGGCAAAGATTTTAATGAGCATCCTCCTCGACCACAATACCATTTGAATGCCACAAAACCGTCCCACTTCGGTGTTGGCTTACCCCACTCCCCCCAGCGTGACTTCTGCTGGTAGCTACCCACTGGAAAATAATAATGCCATTGAAATAGATCACTATGATACACTACATTCTCAACAGTTCCATAGATAAACAAGTTGGATATTTTTTTTCAAAGCTCCTGGCGGAGAACATGTGAACTACCGTCGTAATTTAAATTTATAATATGTAAGATCACTGCCATCTGTACACAATGTAATAGAGACGGCAGTGGTAAGATACATTGATTTTAGTCAATGGTTAGATAGCTACGATAAAAATAATAATGTCATTGAAATAGCTCATTATGATACAATCCATTCTCAACAGTTCCATAGATAAACACGTTGGATATTTTTTTCAAAGCTCCTGGCGGAGAAAATGTGAACTACCGTTATAATTTTAATTTATTTAATATGTTAGATAGATACATTAAAAATAATAATGTCATTGAAATAAATCACCATCTGATTTTTCTGTAAATATGATTGTACGTTCCGTTTCCGGTTGCGAAAATCTGCTGCATCCACTTTATTAATTTTTCTAAATACAAACATGCTTAACAAAAAACTGTTAATAATATTTGGATGATTTGTATAGCGCCATTTTTGTGCGAAACCACCAATCAAGTTATCACGTTACTGCAAATTGCTCTCTAACTACTTTCATAGTACGTAAAGTACTTATTTTGTGCTCTTGTTATTGTTTACATTTAATGAACTCTCATAGTGATATTATGATAGTGGTATTATGCTATGTTGCGCTACCTTCTTTTTTAGTCAACGTTTCGGACAGCACTACATCACCTTGATAGACTTTGTAATGCAACACGGCATAATACCCCAAAAACCTTTGTCCGTGAAACACTTATTTGTACGCCCGAACAACTTACCTTTAACAGTGTGTATATGTAATAACCTAGGATTGAATAAATAAATATATAAAGTATTCAAGCAAGCCTTACTTTGACTAGATGGCTAACTTAGAATGGGTGGCTAACTTTGAGCTTTTCAATATTATAATACCTACCTACCCGAAGAATATTAAAAAAATGAGATAGTGACTTTTTTTTGACATTGAGATAGTGACTTTTTTTTTGATAATCTGGAAAAACCTTTTAAAAAAAAGGTTTCTTAAAATATTATGGTTCAAAGTTTGTAATTAAGTACTTACGTAAACATTTTCTGTCTTCTAATTAGATTCATACAGGCCCGTTAAACATGGGTGTGGTAAAGTCGGCCTTGAGCCTGGTTTAAGACCGTTTTAACCAAACAAACGCCATGGCAAGTAAAAATTTTCACGCTTTTGACCTTACGCGCCACGTAATATTTACAGGACGTTTTTTTTAGTAAGACTGCTTATGATTTCAGAGGAAATTTTGGTTTTGATTAGTTATTAAATAAGAGAAAATTAGAAACATACTTATTTTTAACATATTTGTTTTTTTCCCTCATTTTTGTATCGAGTGAAAGATTGTTGAATACTTTTACTGCCTGGTAATTTGTATTGTTCGTATCTCTTGAAATTGGTTTTTTGGTAAAAAAACGTCATACATGTCGAGTAATTGGCCTGTGTCATTCTACGTATTTGAAATATTAACCTAAAGATAATATTTATTATGCCAATTTACACTCCGCCGGGATTTGAAACCATGCTTTGTAGAATACATATACAGTACAATATACCTTCGGATGAAAATATTTTATTATTGTAGGCCAAAGCTATATTTGTTATTATTTCAGTGCGGTTTTAACTGATATGATATAGATCACGTATCAACGTGTGACATCGGTTTATTTATAGTTTGAAAAATGAAAAATAAAACTTTTTTTAGTACTTACTTACATGTGAGTGACTCTGACCGAATTTTTAATTGATTTTCGTAAAATATTAGTAATATCTTGTTTACTTGTAGGTAGGATCTAAATACCTCGTAGAATCACCACGTTATAAAAGTTTGTCTAGTATATATAGTTAGAAATAAGATAAAGCATTATGTTAATATATAATATATTTGTACAGCGCCCTTGAGGTTGAGCCACCAAATTAATGATAAATTGAAAAAAATAATTTTTTTTAAACTATTCCAGGCATATAAAAATAATCATAATCAACGCGTGGAAATTTTAACAGTTTTAATAGCGAGTAGGTGTTGTACATAGAGGCATAGGTATTACAGGCCCGGCCCTGAGCCAAACGGCGCCTGGCGCGAGTAAAACCAGTGTAACGCCTCATCACTGTGATCAATAATATTTGGATGATTTCTGTTTTTGATTTCTGATTTCTTGGCGCGTTGGCAATTCGGCGCCCGAAGCGGACTGCTCCCGTTGCCCCCGCATAGGGCTGGTCCTACGCACATATATGTTCCAGAGCGAGAAGGAAATAGATTTGGCCCGGCGACATTGTTCTAATGTCGATATCGGTAGCCGAGCGAACTCACAGTCAATACGCAAATACTATGCCAGCATAGAAATGCTTGCCGGCGAGAAATTGTCGTAAAAGTTGCCCGTTTACCAGAACTTTAGGTACCCCCGGGTACCTGTAAAATTATATGAGGGTTTCATAGTTGATTGGATTTTGAAAAAAGCTTTTTTGTTGCGTGCCTGTTTATCAAGTCGAGCTCTTGTTCAGTTTTACCCCACCAAACCGTAGCCTGTAAAAGACAGATAACCTGGCCAGCGCCACGGATGACGGAACAGCCGTAAAATATTACATTGTTCGGGCGCGAATTTTGACAGCGCAGCAACATCCTCCGAATTCAAATTTGGGAAGATCTTTTTTTTCCGGCGTACTGTTTGTTTTGTCCGGTGAGCGGAATTTTCGAGTGGCTCAAAAATTAAAAACGTAAGAATTCTAACGTGAGGTAATAATTATTTTCTCTCAACAATATACTCGTATTACAGGTTTATATACAATAAAATTACAGTACAGTACAGTACAGTACAATTTGGTAGGCGGGAATGGGTACCGCCGCCCTGGGAACCATTTATTGGATGACCAACACCTCTGCCACAGGTCACCCCAAGTGGTTCGCTACGTTTGGTGACTTAGCAGGGGTGCCCGGGTTCATGGGTTAAGGTTTGCCCGGGTCTTGGTGGCGGGTGCGTCGGCCCACCTTCTGCGTGGCGGGCCGGTTGGGAGATGCTGGTTGAGGGAGACCCTTTACAACCGGTTACCGCTGTCCGGGCCGCTCGATAGTACAGGGGCCCGACCCTCAGGCTCACGACTAAGGGTGGGCTGCCCCATCAGCGAGTGAAAAAACCCCGCCACTGCTGTTGTGCCGGTTCGTGACCGGAGGGGACCCAGCAGCAGCGTTTGGGGCGCATTGGATGCCCTCTCCAGCCGGACTCTCCCGGCCTATCGCCTAGCACCGCAGTGGGTGGGCTGGAACCAAACGCTCATCACTCCTAGACAGCCTGAACCCCAGATTCCTACCCACCCCTCATACCTTTCCTTTCCAGACCTTTCCTTTCACCTCCTACACCTACAAAAAAAAAAAAAAATTAATTAAATTCATGAACATACAAAACAACAATCTTAACATCATTACAGCGGCGAGTAGCAGGCGTCCCCGGTGCGGGCCAAAACTGTTGGTAAATTTTGCCAACATTCGCGGCCTGCACACAAATTTAAATTCCGTCCATCACCATCTTTTGTCCCAACGTCCCAACCTTCTTTTCCTATCCGAAACTCAGATAGCCGAGCCGCCAGACTCCTCCTATCTGGACTGCCAGGGCTTTACCCTCGCAAGCAAATTCCGGCTGAAAGGAGGAGTCTGCCTCTATAGTCGAGCTGACGTCAACTGTGTGCGACTATTGAGTCTGGAAAACTCCAGATTCGACGTAATGTGGGTGCGCGTCAATCTTGCCAGTACGGCAAGATTCTACGCATGTCTATACCGCTCACCGAACCATAGCGAATCAGACACTTCCGAGCTCTTCAAACATTTGAGCGATACTATTGATGATCTCTTGCCCCGCTACCCTTCGGCCGAGTTTGTTGTTCTGGGGGACTTCAACGTTCATAACGAACCATGGTTGAAGTTCTCAGGCCCAACGGACTCGGCTGGCCGACAGGCGGAATCCTTTGCCATTTGCTACGGATTAGAGCAATTGGTTCAGGAGCCTACAAGGGTTCCTGATGTCCAGACTCACCGCTCCAATCTGTTAGACCTATTCTTAACTACTGTGCCACACGGTTATAAGATTGACGTCACAGCGCCTCTGGGATCATCTGACCACTGCCTAGTGACGACATCAATCCCCGTTAGCCTCAGACCAACCAATGAGAGGCTGAGGAGAAAAGTGTGGCACTATAGGTCAGCAGATTGGTTCGGTATGCGGGCCCATTTCAATGCTTTTACGTGGTCAGCTGTTTGTTTTCGGACTTCGGACCCTTCAAGATGTGCCCAGGAGATTGGTGAAGTCATCAAATCGGCGATGGATGGCTTCATACAATCGACTACTAAAGAAACTGGTGTGGGCTCAAAGCCGTGGTTCAGTCGACAATGCTCCGAAGCAGTTCGACGAAAAAACGCGGCTTACCGAGCCTACAACACATCTCGAACGCCCGAAAGCAGATCAGCATACAACAAATCGGCAAAGGAATGCAAGAGAATCATCAATAGATCAAAATTCGAACACGACCTGCAGATCAGCAAAAAGCTGGCTGCCTGCCCGCATGGCAGCAGAGCATTCTGGTCGCTTGCGGGCTCAATAGGTCGAAATTTTTGCAAACCCAGTTTGCCACCTCTTACCAGACCTGACGGCTCACTAGCAAACACCGCCACCGAAAAGGCAAACCTTTTAGGGAAAATTTTTGCGGAAAACTCGACCCTCGACGACGGGGGTGCTGTTCCGCCGTCGGTTCCTCACTGCGGCTTCTATATGAAAAAGCTGAGGATCCGGCATCGGGATGTACTCCACGTCATACGGGGGCTCGATGTTAACAAAGCTAGTGGACCTGATGGAATACCTGCCTTGGTATTGCAGAGGTGTGCTGCGGAAATAGTTCCAGTTTTGACAAAGCTCTTCAAAATGTCCCTGAAGTGTGGCACTGTGCCCTCTGGTTGGAAAAAAGCGGTAATTCACCCTATTCCCAAGAAAGGTGACCGCTCCAACCCGGCCAACTACCGCCCCATAGCGATCACATCAGTTCTGTCCAAAGTGATGGAACGTGTGATCAACGACAAACTGCTCACATACCTCGAGAAGAACAAAATTATCAACGACCGTCAATACGGATTCCGGCGGAACCGCTCGTGCGGTGATCTTCTCGCGTATGTGACGCATGTTTGGGGGCGGTGCCTGGAACGTCACGGTGAGACCCAAACGGTCGCACTAGACATATCCAAGGCCTTTGACCGGGTCTGGCACCGAGGACTTGTCAACAAATTGCATTCTTACGGACTTCCCGCATCCCTGTGTACGTGGATTGCTGACTTTTTAAGGGATAGGTCGATTCAGGCGGTTGCTGACGGTTTCACCTCTTCCTCGCACTCCATAAATGCTGGCGTCCCACAGGGATCGGTTCTGTCTCCGACTTTGTTTTTGTTGCACATCAATGACCTTTTGACATGTGCACCGATTCATTGTTACGCGGATGACAGTACAGTTCATGATAGCTTTTTGTTTGACAAGCCCCCAAAGGGCACACAAACTCCAACGGCTCGGAGGGCCTTGAAGCAGAGAATGGACGGTTATCTCGAGAGTATTTCCTCCTGGGGTAAAAATAATCTCGTCGAATTTAATGTTTCAAAGACCCAATCCTGTCTGATTACGTCTAAAAGGGATCCAAATGATAATCTAGTCTCCTTCAACGGAAGCAATCTTCCGAACAGGCCTTACATTGATATGCTTGGTGTAACTATAAGTGACCAGCTCAGGTACGGGGGCTCCATCGAAGCCAGAGTAAAGTTGGCCTCTCAGAAGCTGGGCGTACTGTACAGGGCCCGCAGATACTTTAATAGTACACAACTGCTCACCCTGTACAAATCGCAAGTGCGCCCTACTGTCGAATTTGGCAGCCATCTCTGGTCTGGAGCCCCAAAATACCTGAAAAAAACCCTTGACTCTGTGCAGAAACGGGCGGTCCGTTTGATAGATTCCCCAATCTTAACAAACGGACTGCAATCTTTAGAGCACAGACGTCGGGTAGGTATGCTGTCCTTGTTCTATCGGTATTACAATGGAAGATGCTCTGAGGAACTAGCGTCATTGATCCCTTCGGCGCCGGTGCGTAGTCGAGATACACGCCAAACGCGCGCCCAACATTTGTACACAGTTGACACTTGTCACATGAGAACGGGTCGCTTCTACGATTCGTTCTTAAGTTCAACAGCTCGGCTGTGGAACGAACTGCCGGCCTCTGTGTTTCCTCCCTCCTACAACATGGGACTCTTCAAGACCCATGTTCACTCCTTCCTCTCCACAAAAAGACCCTCCACACAGCATCCCCAAAGATGACATAGGCCCTGAGGGAAATTATTTTCTTCAGGGCCTCCTGTGTGGAGTAAATATAAAAAAAAAAAAAAAAAAAAAAAATATATATTAAACTTCTCACACATAAATTAATTGAAAATTTAAAAAGTGGAAATTCTAGAACGTGTTCAAAATCGTTTTCTAGGATACTTGGATTTCCGCAGCTACCGCCCACATCTAAGTCACCAAGATTCGGCAGCGTACTTCAATATACTATCACTAGAAGTTCGAAGAAGCTCGGCCGATGTATTCTTTCTTCAAAAAATAGCCAGGTCCGTTGTTGATTGCCCAGAACTCCTAGAACGAATACAGATACGAGTTCCTAACAGACGAACCAGATCAAACATGATCACATGGATCACATGGAATCGAAATGAATGATAGCTGACATAGTCATGTGGGTTTTAATAAGAGGTGCGCCTCACATTTTCAAAGTATTTTTAGATATATTTTCAAAAAATATTTATTCAACTGGCGGTTTATTAGATTATTTTGATTTTTTCAACAAACATACTAGGCGCGTCTTATGGCGGTCGGAATACTCTTCCGTTTGATTAGATTACTGATTATTTTGCTGCCATGAAAGATCGTCAAGTTGATTTGATCTTCCTTTAAAGTGATACGTTGGTATATAGGCATGGATATAAACACACACTCACATTTTGACCACACAAATAGCCACTGTAACATAGCGTTTAAAGTAGGCAGAAAGGCAATTTTTTTCAAAAAGGAGACACCTCATATACTAGAAAAAATACTAGTATTTGCAAGCCTTTTCTGTAATAATAGGAGACAATGTTAACTAAATAGTTTTATAAAAAGAAACTTACATGTTAATTAAATAAGCTCGAATAGAAATAAAATATGTTACACTTAAGATAATTATGTACTCAGCGAAACTCTGAAAATGTTACAGAGATTTGACCACTTATCTTGTAGAATATGTCTTATTATATCCAAATAAAAAATATTGCGACGACGTGGTTTTGGCAAAACGACAGCGGTAGATAAGGTCTAATATTATAAAATATTCCCTTATTTCTGAGATAAAAAGATTTAATCCTACAACGTGGCGAGCTTCATAGCAAAAAAAGCAAAGCTCTATACGGAAATTTGTTATGACAAATAAGGGTCGGAGACGCGGTCGTAATGAATCTTATAAATACGCCGCAAAAACCGGTCCCTGACCATTCCGCTTCAAGTCTTGGACCGAGCAACATCTACCGCTGTCCGCTCTGCCATTACTCGTTCCCCCCCCCGCTCCACTTCCGCTGTCTACTGAACCTGCCTGCTAGCCAACCTTGGAGAGGGGATCTACTATTGCCTACTGAGCTGGCCTGCTCACTGGCCCCGATGTCGCAGACTCGTTACCGACTGAGCCTTCCCAAATGGTATTTTAAATAACTCTGTAACGGTTCAAATGTAATACCTCAAGTGCTTTATTTGAATCATTACAAAGAACAAAGGTAAATGTGTGCCGGTGCTTATATTTTACAGTTTTTTCTTGTGCAGGCAAACACGTCCCGTACAGCCTGGTTAGAAATATAATTTTGACTGGGCCATAATGTATTCACACTTATATTTTAGCTTATCCGATGCACATATTATAATTATAACATTATTACTATTAGTTCATTCAACAGAAGACAGAATAAGCGCCCAGAAAATTATGTCTCTAATTTTCTCTTATTTAATAAATCAAAATCAATAAAGAAATTATAACATTTATAGGTAAGTATGTGCATAAATACCTACCTACTTAATCGTAAACCATTTTACAGAGTGTGGCGCGGGAAGATCCATATTTAAAAAAATCTAAAAACGAAAAGTTTTAAATAATTAAAAAAAAAACTTTAAATGTATCTCTATGATATCTCCAATACGTTTGTTCTATGATTTTAAAAATAAGGAAGTAATCGCGCCGCACCCGTGTATTATATTTATAAATAATAAAATTAACTTCATTTTTACTCAATTTTTTTACTCTAATCGTACAAAAATTGAAAGAACTCGATATTTCGAAAACATATTCGTTTTGTTTGGGGAATTTGTAAGATAACTTCACTTTTATCTCTTTCATATAATAAAAAAAATAAGAAATATTTTTTACGGTTAAACCGATTGTTACGAGAGCGTCGCGAAATATGAACTATTAAATTTGGCTATTAAGGATTTTATTAATGTATTCCAGTATTAATATTTGAAGTAAACTGGAAAGAATGATTGTTTCTCTTTCTAACTTCAAAAAAAATACGTATCCGCATGATAAAAAAAGACAAAAATACTTTTATAAAATATGAACCCATGGTCATACATGATTATAAAACAATGGAGGGGTTAAAAATCAAATTATACAATTTGTCCAGCGAAACGTCACTATTTCGATAAAAAGTCATTTTTCAAACATTCTTCAGGTAGGTACCATAATAGTAAAAAGCTCAATCAAAAAGTTAGGCAGTTAGTCAAAGTCACAGTTAAACACCCAGTCAAAGTAAACCATCTAGTCACAGTTAACCACCTATTCAAAGTTAACCATCTAATAATAGATCACATTTAACCATCTAGTCACACTTAGGCTTGCTGGAATAATAAAGTAGATGCAGAAGACTTTCGAAACCGGAAACAGTACGTACAGATTAGCCAAATGGTCGAGTTAAGGCGATGCACTACTTCGTGTAATATTTTAAATTGAGCCGCTATCAATAACAAACCTTACGTAGATGGCGATAAGGTTTAAATTCCCGCTTAACACCATCCGCCTGTTTTGATTTATGCAAGAAAAAAACATGGCCAAAAAGTGCCTTTTATTTTATTTTATGGATGTTTAGGCATAAATTTTTTTTTTTCGATCATTTTATAAATAACTTAATTTGCCACATTATACAATAAAATTATAACCGAAAATGGGTTCGTAAGTAGAAGATTTTGAACTTTAAAGCAGTTTTCATACGCTTTTACATAATTTTTTTCTGGGCTTATAAAAAGACTTCTAAATCTAAAAAATACTCTATTATTTTTAAGTTCAAGATGTATTCTACTCGCAGTATTTAATTAAAGCATCTGAAACATTTCTAGGCGACCAAATTTTTAAACCAAAAACACATAATTTTGCATTACTACGTATGGCATCGCCTTAATGTAAAAAAATTTGTGTCACTATGATGTATACGCGTTCCAAAAACCCGATCAAATTTGAATATAAACTAAATGATGAAATATTGTCATCAGTAAAATTCATAAAGGACCTGGGGGTTACATTTGATCCCAAACTTACTTTTTCATATCATATAGTGGGATTGGTATCATCTTGTTATAAACTTCTTGGATTTGTGATAAGAATGAGCAAACGATTCTCCAAGCCCGAAGCAATGACATCGATGTTCAACTGCCATAAACGATCTAAATTAGAATACGCTTCTGCTGTCTGGGCCACATACCAACAAAAATACATAAAATTATTAGAACAAATTCAAAAAAAAATTCTAAGATATCTTTATATGAGAACGCATGGTGAATACCCACGATTTATTCATCACATAGATTTGCTCTCCGAAACGCACTACGAAAGTCTCCAATCTAGGAGAAATTGGACCCTTCAAGTAACAGCTTTTAAAATCATGAACTATTACATTGACAGCCCATACCACTTGGAATGCTATTAATTGTTTGTATCGAACAACTACCGTCAGGGTCGACGCCACGATTTGCTCAGTATTCCACACGGAAGAACGGACGTTATGGCTCAGCAAAGCATGACAAGAGTAATATATATATATATATAATAAGGTATGGTGCTGCTAAATGATACCTCTAGGTCTCTTGATAACTTCAACATTGGCCTTGAAGATTTCAAAAGTAATTTTAGGCAAGTACTCTAAAATATCGGTTATTGTAAAATATAATTTTAATGTAATTTTAATAATAGGATTGCATCAATCTGTAATGCAAAAAAAAATAAAAATATATGTATATATATGAATTTCCGACAGGTATTCTTGATATCCAAACGGTTCCTGTGACTATTAAACGTGTGATTATTATGTGTAATAATGATTTAACTCCAGTTGTCTAAACTACATGTCCGACTCTATGCTGGCGCAATTGGAGCAGTCCGCCCAGGGACACCCCTAACACGTAGCCCTTGAAATTATTTTTCATGAACACGACCCTACACAAAAATATAAATCATCAGAATATTATTGATTTCAGTACTACCTAGGCGTCTACTGGTTTTGACAAGGAGTGTAAAATTTTACTCGCGCCAGGCGCCGCCATTCGGCTCAGAGACGGCCCTGCTGACCTTTTATTAATATAAATAAATCTACTTTGTCTCTTGTGGTAATTTATTAAATAAATAAATATTATGTATGATATAGGTCAGGGCCGGCCCTACGCAGGAGCAAATGGAGTAGTCCGCTTTAGGAGCGATTTTTACCAATTTATAACAAGTTTCTCCTTAACTCTTTAAGTTTTTAAGTTCCAAAAAATATTAAGTTATTTTTTAAAATAATGCCCATACATTTGTTATGCCAAAACGTTAACTATATGAAATTCCCTCTACAGAAGAAAATCGCAAAGTAAGTTCCAAAAATTATTTAAAACACGTTTTGTTCTGTTATTCAATATGTTAAAAGTGGCATAAAAAAATCACAGAGTGTCTTTAAATGCAACTAAAGTATTTATCGAGAGATTTTTGCTCTATTTCAAACGAGTCGTGTTTTCACCATTTTCGCTTAAGGCGAAGCTTAATGGTAAATCACTATTTCTATTAATCTTTATAACGAATTGGTGTACATTATTTCAAAAATATGATTTATATAAATTGAATGTTTTCATATCGTTTCGTTAGAGTAGAATACAAATAAAAAAATAAATTACTCGGTAAAAAATATAAATGTAAGCTACTAAAAAAATAAAATTTTCAATAGAAATGTATGAACGCGTAAAGAAAACCACTTTTAATTGATTTAACTGATTAACTTTATGCTTTCTTACAAAATAAATAAAAAACAGTTTTTTGGTTGAAATCGAACTTTTCTAGACTCCATTTGTCAAGCGATTTTAATGCCTATTACCTACAATATAAGGTATACCAATAATATACACATTTTTGGTTTGTAGCTTCCTCAAAAGTGCTATCGTTTTTTTAATGTTAGCGCGCTCCCTCTAACATTCTTATTTACATATCTCCCTTTCAAACCATATTGGAACGCTTACTACAGGGTCTTAATGTTTTTACTAGAGCAAGGCACCGTTTGGCTCAGTTTCGACCCTGACGTAGGTCTGTATTATTATATTACAGCACTTGTAGAGATATGCCTGAATTACAACATTAAATAATGTCTTTATTTAAATTTTAAAGCGACGCCATAAAGTTTTTTTTATGCCGCCAAAATTGCGCACGGGTAATCCAATTAAAACCATTAGAGGACTTTTCCACGGTACAAATAAAACGTATTACTGTAGGTTTATCTACGGGTGAAACAAGTTAATATATGTATAACATACACCGTGTCCGGATACTTATGGTTTAAAGTTCCAACTTTCCAAAATATCTCATTCACAAACGCGTGAAATTCGTCTGAATGTTAACAAAATGGTTTAAAATGATACTTAACTTATTGCAGGATTTTTAGCAAACATGTATGTAAAGTTCAATAGAACTAAAAACAAGGTTTAAAAAGATGTATTTACAATATCATCAGGCAATACTATTTTATTTAAAAAAAATTACTCTCGAAAACCGTGAAAATCGCTTGTTCGTTTTTCACTTATAATGATTCGATCGTAATTTATCAGGCTTAAAATAATCCTAGAGTGTTGAAAATTGTATTTTTTTTTTATGAATCACATTAAGTGAAAAAAATACAATTACACAATACCCTGATAACGGGGATTTGCCCCGACGCTCACATTTTAATTATTTCTGATGAGCTTATTACTAAATTCTTAAATGTTTCTAGAGGGATTCCTAGGGATGCAAGTTATTTACATTTAAGATTAATAAAAACAGGACCTTACCATTAAATATATTATGTATAAAGGTTTTATTTTATTAAATGTAAAATGTTGTAAGATAAGCGGCAAGCACCAGATTTTATTTTTCTAGACGATGAATTAGTAACTTTCCGACGAATCCCTCTAGAAACATTAGAGATTTTATGAATGTATTCATAATAATTAATTAAAATATACCACTCGGAAATTTCCAATTTCTATACCGCTAAAGTAAACTCCGCCGTAAGTACTTTAAAACTGCAAAGCACGTAACTATATTCGTGTGCAGGTGCTGAAGTACTTCCAACATTATAGTTGAGTCTCGAGCAGTCTCGGTCACAGCTTAAGCCGGAAAGGTCGTGTCACTCCCGGTCCGAATGTACGGTGATTTCTTTTACGTATTTATTTATTTAATCAAACGATTACTTTTAAATCTATTTTTGAAATTTTCTGTTTTTTATAATTTGACTTCTTCCACAATTGATTAAAGGTTTTTTGTATGTTTCACCAATACAAAAGAATACATTATTTTTTAGAAATGATTTGTACTTTAAATGTGCACAGTGGTCAAGTTTTAGAGAAAATTGGACATTGATAAAAAAATATGAAAACAGTTTATTTTGTAGAAATTTTTGTATTCTTAATTTTCTTTAATTCAATAGTTAAATATTATTATTATTAAAAAGTTTCGCTGTTATATGTGATTGTTATTTGTAATCATCACGCCTAAAAATGATTATAAATTAGAACTTTTTTTTCATATAAAAAGTATTTCAAATATAATTATTATAAAAAATGTACATATTTTCTTTTTACATACAAATGATACAATTAACATAAAAATGATTTTTACATACAAATTTGGCTTTTAGTCATGCCAATTTTTGGGCACTGAAAAATTGGAAGTGATTTTGAAGAATTCACACATGCCATAAATACCTATCTATAGATGATATAATTGTACAATGTCAGTTTAAATAATTTTACATATCTACATGTATATGTACGTATATACATATATGCGCAGTCGAAAAACTTGAATTGAGCAAATTGAATTTGGAGTATAAGAAGTAGATTAATTTTGGTTTCCGGTGACATGTTTTTATTTTTACCGAAATGCATTTTTTACACCAAATAGGTAAGCTAAGGAATTGCTGGTGAAAGTAAAGTAAGCGTTTCATTTGTAAAAATATTATATTTTTATACTGTTCCGTATGTGGAACTTATAATTTTGATATCAAAATAACAATGTAAATTTGTACCTATTAACTTCCACTTGTTAGATAAAGCGTTTCCACGGAATCGAACCGCCTATGGAAACGTAATAAATATCTTCAAGAATACCTGGCTAGCTCAAGCAGGTTCCGTGTTATTAGTTCGTTTGTATTAGGAGAGAACAGACGCCTTCTAGAAGTGGATAGAACAAAAGGGTTTCTTGGAAATAAAAAACTATTCTTGTGGTGCTTTTAAATGCCTTTAAGAAGACCTATATTACAGCACTTGATTCTAGAAATCAAGTGCTGTAATATAGGTCTTAGGAAAAGATTAAATCTCTTTGTGGACGGTTAAAAGAATGAAAAATGATGTTAAATTAATGGGAAGAAAGCAGAGACAGAAATTAATAGAATAAAGCATGGAGCGATACCGCAGGTATTTTTGTAGACGTCCAGGGTGCAGGCAGTAGAAAAAATGAATCGAAATATACTAGTAATTAATTTTTTAAACACTTTAAAAACACTGCTTGGCAAAGCAAGTCTGGAATTCAAAGCGGAGAGCGTAACAACCTCTCGTTACGACAGCTAAAACCCAAGAGAAGCTGTCTCTCTTCCAAACGAGCTGAGGACTGACCTTTGCCCCGCCCCCCCCGATAATGGTCAACGCCCCCAAGGGGTTACCATATGAAAATATTTAAAAATACAAAGTACCTGATTTTAAGAAAATATTGCGGGGTTGAATGTTTTAATTTTAAGAAAGTTCATTTCATAACACACTTATGTATTGTAAGTTCTTCCCTTCCCACAGTGAGTTTTCCACTTTCATTGGCTCCTATTAAAAGTGAATACTGTCAAGTTGTATTTTAAAATAAAAATACATTTATTAACCAAAAAAGGATTTGTGATGAATTGTGATGAGAAAAAATGACATTTAATATTAAATTGTACGTGGGCTCGCACGCAAAACCGACTCGTACAGTGATCGCGGAGACATGATATCTATGGCGACAATCTGTCATGTAAAATAACTGTAAAGTTAAAAATATTTTTTGTGCAAAAGTTTTATTGCTAAAAATATTATATTTTTCTATTTTTGTACTGTTTCGTATCTGAAACTTGTTATTTTTATATCAAAATACCAAAGTAAAATTGTACCTATTAACTCCCACCTATGTATTGTAAGTTCCTCCCGTCCTACAGGGAGTTTTGTAACTCATCGGGATTGCTTTAGCAAGAAATAATTTAAAAAAAATCATTAATAATTAAAAACATGCACAATTTTTTTTTAGCTTGCATTGGCTCCTATCAAAAGTGTCTACCAAATAAATATACATTTATTAACCAAAAAAGGATTTGTGATTTATAATTTTTTGGGATCCCTTACAATTTTTTTCACTGTACGTAGATACCATGAATTTCCAAGCACCATGCAAAATATGCAATTCATTAACTAATGCTAACAATAAAAATTATTATTATTTTCGTACAGAAATTTATATTTATAAAACTTGTCCGTGTGAAATCAAACCATGTCACACTGTGCAATATTTGGTCCGGCGCGGCGAGCAAATGAAACTTGATACAAAATGGTTCGGTATCTGGCTCCGCCCACTTAAAGCGCGTTCACGCCCATAACTGATATATTTTTTTGGCGTCTTATTTCGCCTTTTATTTTCATATTAGGTATAATACGATTATACTAAAATTCCTAGCATTCTGAAATAAGCGGGGAATTCAATAAAGAATATATTTATATTCAATACGTAACAGAATTTGTGTAAAATAAACATTCACGGGAACGACAAGACAGCATGACACATGACGGCCGGCATAGTCCAGTGGTAACGCATTGGACTGCCATTCCGAAGGTCGCGGGTTCGAACCCGGCGTGCGCAAATAAATTTTATTTGATTAATTTGTGTTATTTCACAATTAATTAATTAAAATAATATATAGTATATTTGCGGCACGTTCCAGAGTGGAAGATACTACCAGTATCGCCCTGGTGTAAGACCACCATTCAGAATTGAAACGTTGCTCCAAATGGCTTTAGCCGTGTTTAGTGACTAGATCTGAATAGCCAGGTACTTCCCCACCTTCCTCTTTCCCTTCCCCACTTACCTTCAGCCTCACAACATCCCCCAATTGGGGATGCCATAGTCTCACTGGCTCCAGACGGGAGCAGTTGGGACTCTTGTGAGGTATTAACTATAAAAAAAAAGCATTTTAAATATATTGATTTACAGTACCTAACAGAATTTGTGTAAAATAAACATTCACGGGAATGACAAGGCAGCATTTAAAAAATATTTCGAAACTGTTAAACCTTGTTTTTATTAGAGCACTGCATATAGATGGGAGACATCTATTGAAAAACGGGGAAAAGATTTGATGTGTAAAACGGTTAGCTCAATAAGTATCACAGTTACGAAGACGCGGGAAATATTTCCAATTTTTTTTATTATATCTTTTCAAATTGGCTACGTTTTGGCCAGCGCAAGCTCGGGGTTTTTGCAAATTGGCCAAAATGTGGCTTAATAAGCTTCAGTGGATAAAACATATTGTTTAGCAACAGCAGAATATTTTTTCTGAATCCCTACAAATTATCGATGATACTGTCTTAAAAAAATAATAATTAATTTACAATATTATTTAATTACAATAAATAATTTATTATAAACCTTCTTTACATTAACATTCGAGAATGGGTATAAGAATTTATAAAATTATTTCATTTTAATAAGATTATTTGTGCACAAATCCTTTAAAAATATCCAAAATATTACATATTATTATGCAATTAAAAGGAAATTTGTAATATAAATTATATTTTAATAATTATTTTACCTTTGCATTACAGTATATTATTTATTTAAAAACTAGTTAAGACTCGTTTATATGTGAAGGTTTTGTAAATCTGAAAGTAAATACTTACCCCCAGGATCATTTCCTATCAAAAAAATAACTAGAGAGACGATCAGAAATTTACCTTTCGAATAAACACCGTTAGTAAGCTTTCAAAATCAACGATGATTCAGATGTAGATCTGTCAAAAGTTTTAACAGAAGAAATACATGTAGAATTATTGTTAAAAAAAAATTGTGCCTCCTTTATCATTTGGTTCCCACAATTAGTTCGAATTTTGAAAAATAAAAGTTAATTAGACTTGAATAATATTACGCAGGAATATTTTACATCACGCAAAGTATTCTGTTTCCCATTTTTATCATTAGTTTCTGAACACACTATATATCTGTACTGGGCAGTGCCATAAAAGTAATTATGGGATTAAAAGGCTCTCCTCGATGAAACAATGAAAAAATACTTTTTTCTTTTATGTACATAAGTTTGTTAATTGATATTAATGATCTAGTTCAGGTCCAAAAATTTTTTTAATTCGTTCCCGAATTCAATCCCACCAACACCGCCTGTAAAAGGCCCATACACAGACATCCAAGATGGTCGCCAATTTTGTAAAACAATAGAAGGCCTATTTATGCACGTTTCTCTAGAGAAACTAGTAAGTAATATTTGGCTAAAACAGAAAATCGTATTGTAGTTGATTACGAATGTAGTTATTGATACGTTAAGGTCTATCAATCTAAGTTGATTTCATCACAGTATGTACTCACGCAGATGCAAAAGTTACATGCAGCGTGATTCGATGATTTAGACTTTTAATTAATTATTTATTATTAACCGTGAGATATAACTACTGAAAATGTGTTTCAATATAATATTGATAATTATTAGTACCGGTAAATAGTCGTTTCTCATAAATTAAAAAAATTGGCGTATTTAGAAGTGAGCGGAGTAGGAAATTTTTACAAAAAAGAGCCTAACACCCTCCGACTAGCTAGCACTGAGAAACTGAGATAATGTCCAGCATAGAATAAAAAAGAATACAAGAAATGCGATGTGGGCACAGAATAAGTAATAAAACTAGAAGTGCCTTCCATATGAATCGGAATGGAATCAAACGTGTCACTCACTTAGTGTTATAAATTGTAGGGTCCTTTTAAATTAAACTCCGTTATTTTTTAGAGCAATCTGAATAACTTTATTTAATGAATAGACACTTTTTTACAGGTAAAATACACTAGATACAGGCCGGTTCCTGAAATTCTTTAAGAAAGGCGAAACCTTTGGTTGTTTATGAACAAGAGAGCGTTTTTAAGAAAACCTAACCATTTATATGAAAAACTGTTAACATAATACATTGACACAAAGTCGACAGGCAGCAATACAGGAATTGTTCTTGCCGACGCGACTTAACAACAAATAACCATGTAATGATCTGCACTTTTCAAACTTTTCTTTCTTCTCTTTCTACGATAAATTTTCTTTAAGTCCCATAGGTAACTTTTCCATAAGGCTTTGATTATGTATATACCCAGGGTAGGAATATCCTCCCTGCCGTTTGTTCAAGCCTTTGCTCCTCTCTTTATTTTACATCCCTTCAAGTGTGAGCATCCTAGTTTGTCTACGTGATTTACGACCTTGAACGTAATCATTTCACGTGACGGTTCAGTATAAAAAGGTTTCACCGAACGTTGTGTTGGTTTTTTGTTTCTCGGTATAGAAACCTAGTTATCTTTGTATGTGTGTGGTATCCCTCGGTTCTTTTGAGATAGAGTGAGTTGAATCCATTAACGCTGTGTTTTAAAGCCATTTCATAAACCTTATTTTCTCAGTCGCCTGCTCTCCAATTAGCTACGTGATTCTACCTGTCGTAGGGTAATGTGAGTATAATAAAGTGTTAGATTTTATATATGTGATAAACATACGATAAATTTATGGTGTTAGTTGTCGGCGCCATCCATGTATATATTTTTGGAGGGAAAGGAGAGGAACGGGAATGAATTTGTTCAAACTAAGTTGGCTCCTCCTCTTTACCAAACAAATCTGATGGATGATAATTTGAACAAGGCAATCGATATCTGCGTGTCTGGATATCCGAACCGGCCGGATCCGGCGAGCTTTCGCTTGGCCTCCCCTTGTTCCAAATTGGCAACCGTCACGCCAGAATAAAGAAAACCAGGACTCCTCACCAATTTCAGAAATGCCCCAACCTCATTGCACCTCCAGGAAAATCTACTTTACTGAATGTAGAAGGGGAAAACCATGACATCCCTTGTCACGAATCTAGTCGCGAAAATGTGACACGTAAGGTCCTAAGTTACATGCCACCTCCAGAAAACGCTGTAAATTCCTCGTCGTCGGGAACTTACATCCCTTTCTAGGTCAATAACATAGATAACACACGACGATCTTGTCGACATTTAGTCTGCTTCTATCGATAAGTTGTGTGCTTATCCATTCAGCCAATTATCATGTGAGATATATGTAAGGTTTACTCGAAATGCCAAATTTAGGATGAGGACTGTCTGTATTTTAATATTTGGTTCCAGTAATTTTTTTATGAGGTTACTAGCATCCTCGTGTATTAGGTATGCGTAACTTCTATTGAATACCTATCCTCTCAGGTAGGTATAAATGGATAATTGGTTTGATTTTGGCATTTAATTTTATGAGGCTGCCTACCTGTCGAAAGGGACCTGTTGAGAAAAGTTGTTCGGTTGGTAGTTTTATTTCGGAGATTACCATCTCCCTCTTTTGACTCTAGATTTGTTCTTGTGTTTCCCAATTTGTAAATTAGAAAGTTAAATAACAGATGAAAAGTATTCATTTTTGTTTTGCTTGGTTGCATCCGATCGCTTTCTATTCGGGCGGTCATACGCTAGCAAAACTTCCCTTTCGACTGACTGTACCTGCGTCTCGTCCCGGCTGGTGGTGATCGCTGTTTAAATGGTACGCCAGTGTTTTGGTAGGTACTCTGTAGATAGGTGTTTTTTTATACTGCGAGTTTATATTGGTTGGCCTAATTTGTAATAAGTATTTAATGTTTTTGTCGGCTATTCAATACCTATCGCAGGGACAACGCCACGATTTGATTCGTAAAGTTTTTTAAAAGAATAACAGAACGGCAGTAGGTAAATTCTCAATATGACCCTCGGTCCGAGGCCTTCCCCTAAAACAAATGTTATCGGCCTACATATGAAAAGGTCATTGGCCCGTTTCCCGCTCACAGCTGATAGATAATCTGCCTGACACATTCCCTTTTGAAACATTAATTTGGGCGGCAGGAGTTGTTAACTTGGTTCCTGTTGTTCGGTTGCATCCGTCCTTTAAAGGGTCCTCTGGAAATAATAAATAATATAAAAAAAACTCACCCAGTTAGTCATCTCCCAATCTCAGCATGAAGCTTTCCTGGTTACACACTAAATAGCTAAATCAGTTTATTTTTACGGCCTCCTCCCTACCGGCATTCCTTCCTCATTTTAGCGAAAACCTTGCAATTAGTTCAATTTTGATCCACTCCCTATGCCTATAAAAGGGTAATTAAATAATTCTGTAAATAAAATTGGACCTCCCTAATCTCTGTCAGGATTCGAACCCGCAGTTTTATGATTTTGTGGCGTCGAATTATCCAGATTAAATAATTAATAATAAACTGCTACTTGCTACTTAGGTAGGTACCTACTTGCTACTTGCTCGTTAAATCGTAAACAAAGTAATCTACGTACTCTATCTACTCGCGACAATACTATGACGCTATCAGTCTTACACATTACGAGAACTCGCCAGAAGGAACGAGTCTGCCGCCTAGGCATAATTGCCAAGCCATCGAAAGTTCGCGAATGATCCAGATCGAGCGAGTGTCTTCAATTTAGTTGCCATCTATCTACCCACTGCTACCGTCGGCCGTCTAGTATAAATAGGCCCGACGCAGCGAGCATATTATCAGTGTTCAGTAACTACTATCGTTCGGCTGTACCTACGATTTACTACGGCTTAGTTCGCGCGCATTCCTTTGTACGTACCAAACGTGAAATATTGTGATTTTAAAATCAGCTGACAACTTATCAATAAACGTTATACCTGAGTGAGAGATCTTTTCATTTATACACCACGATAACTACAGTGGTGACCTACGACGTGAGTTCGAATATTTTGTGTTATCGTGTACTACGATTATTTATTTTTTTTAAATGTCTCTCCCGACCGACTCTACGACGTCAGTTTCGCCGCCGGAAGTCAACCGCGTAGCTGTGCGGATTCCCCCGTTCTGCCCTAACGATCCGGAGCTGTGGTTTGCTATGGTTGAAAGGAGTTTCGAAGCTGCATCAGTGACGGTGGAGTCGACCAAGTTCGGTTTTATCCTTGGGGCCCTGGATCCCACGTACGCCCAAGAGGTCCGGGACATTATTGTCAACCCCCCTGAAGTCGGAGCGTACACCCTGCTTAAGAGAGAACTTACAAAGCGCTTGAGCTCTACCCAGGAGCAGAAGACAAGGAGACTCCTGGAGCATGAGGAGAGGGGTGACCGAAAACCTTCGCAGTTTCTTCGTCATCTACGCACCCTTGCGGGCAGCGCAGTGCCTGATGAGGTGCTGAAGACACTTTGGATGGGCAGGCTTCCGCGAAGTATGCAAGTGGTCCTGGCGACACAACAAGGCACCCCGCTGGACAAGATGGCGGATCTCGCGGACGCCATAGACGACTATGCTAGCAGGCCAGGGGTCAGTGAAGTCTCTCCCCGGGGTTCCGACGAAGACTGCCTAATAGATAGGATGCAGAAGATGATGCTGCCGCTCCATGATGAAATAGCCACCCTACGACGGGAAATTTCGACGCTGCGCTCTCAGGAACGCCCATCCAGGAGTACCAGTCCTCGTTGGCGGCAACATCGTTCGCGCAGTCGTTCCAGGGGTCGGCATGTAGAAGGCAAATGCTGGTACCACTGGAAGTTCGGTACCAAGGCGTACTCCTGCATAAAACCCTGCAATTTTGAGGGAAACGCCATGGGCTCACACTGATGGCGACCAGCACCAGCAGCCCGGCACAATTAAGTCGCCTCTTCGTAACTGACCGGGCAACTCGCATCCAGTTTCTCGTGGACACCGGCGCGGATCTCTGCGTTTACCCACGACGCCTAGTCCAAGGCCGTCCGGCCAAGCAGTCCTACGAATTGGCGGCCGCAAATGGAAGCACCATCGCGACGTATGGAAGCCTGACGCTCAACCTGGACCTAGGCCTACGTCGTGATTTTACTTGGAGTTTCGTCATTGCTGACGTCTCCAGGCCCATCATAGGAGCGGATTTTCTAGCACGATTCGAGCTCCTAGTTGACGTCCACAACAGACGACTGCTGGATCAGGTGACGAACCTGACAACTACAGGCAGGCGCAGTAACAACATGACCGCTTCCATCAAGACTGTCACAGGGACATCCCCCTACCACAAACTTTTACAACAGTATCCGGACCTTACGCGCCCTGACGGCGCCATGAAGGAAGTTCGCCATACTACCCTTCACCACATTAAGACTACTCCAGGTCCTCCAGTTGCAGAACGTCCTCGCCGCCTCGCCCCTGACAAGCTCAAACGGGCCAAGAAGGAGTTTGAGACCATGGTCCGATTAGGAATTGCCCGGCCTTCTGAGAGCTGTTGGGCATCCCCACTTCACATGGTCCCTAAGAAGGACGACCAATGGCGACCATGCGGTGATTACCGCGGATTGAACGCCAGAACTATACCTGACCGGTACCCAGTCCGACACATCCAAGATTTCGCCCAGTCGCTGAGGGATACCAAGATATTCTCCACAATAGACCTGGTACGAGCTTACAACCAGATTCCTGTAGCTCCTGAAGACATCCCGAAGACGGCAATATCCACGCCGTTCGGACTCTTCGAGTTTCCAGTGATGTCCTTCGGCCTCCGCAACGCAGCCCAGACGTTTCAACGTTTTATCGATGAGGTCACCAGAGGATTGGACTTTTGCTACGCATACATCGACGACATCCTCATTGCCTCATCATCAGAGGAGGAACACATGAACCACCTCAAGACCTTGTTCCAGCGCCTGCAGGAATATGGGGTGGTCGTCAACGCCAGCAAATGCCATTTTGGATTGCCTGAAGTAAAATTCTCGGGGTACCTGGTGTCTGGTGAAGGCACTACACCCCTGCCAGAGAAAGTCGACGCAATAAAAAATTACAGTCGGCCTGAAACGGTGAAGGATCTACGACGCTTTCTGGGAGCTCTCAACTTTTATAGGAGGTTTCTCCCCAATGCAGCAGAGACGCAAGCACCGCTCAATGATTTCCTCACTGGAAAACAGAAAGGCAAGCAGCCCATTTCCTGGACAGCAGCGACCTTGGAAGCCTTTGACAAGTGCAAGGAAGCCCTTGCTCAGGCGACCTTACTAGCTCACCCAAAGTGTGAAGCCCCACTATCCATAGTCAGCGACGCTTCTGACACCACAGCTGGCGCCGCACTCCAGCAGCTCATCGCAGGTCACTGGGAACCGCTGGGTTTCTTTTCAAAGAAATTTAGCGCGGCTGAAAGAAAATACGGCGCTTATGACAGAGAACTCCTGGCCATCTACCTCGCTGTGAAACACTTCAGACACATGGTAGAGGGCAGGACGTTCACCATATTTACGGATCATAAGCCCATCACTTTCGCCTTTCACCAGAAGGCTGATAAATGCTCCCCAAGGCAGTTCCGACACCTTGACTTCATTAGCCAGTTCACCACGGATATTCGCCACGTAGCGGGCAAGGATAATATCGTCGCAGATGCCCTCTCCCGGGTCGAGTCAGTCGACGCTCCCCTGGACTATGCAGCACTGGCAGCTGATCAGGTGAACGACACGGAACTAGAGCAATGCTTAAAGGGAAGTTCTAGCCTACAACTTAAGAAAGTGCGCATTCCCGGCATCAACACGGACTTATTCTGTGATATGTCTACAAATACAGCGAGACCTTTCGTCACCAAAAAGTTTCGGCTTGCAGCATTTAATGCAGTCCATCAGCTGGCTCACCCAGGCGTCAAAACAACGGTTAAGCTCATAACTGAACGTTATGTCTGGCCGGCCATTAAGGCGGACGCGGGTAAATTTGCACGCAACTGCCTACAGTGCCAACGCAGTAAGGTGTCACGTCACGTGTCAGCACCCTTAGGAACTTTTCCCAGACCATCGGCCAGATTCGAGCATGTGCACATAGATATCATCATCATGCCCTCATCTGAAGGATGCCGATACTGCCTCACCTGCGTAGACAGGTTTACAAGATGGCCAGAGGCTTTCCCGATTAGGGACCAGGAAGCAGCAACTGTAGCGCGCGCTTTCTACCAGGGGTGGATTACCAGGTTCGGTACTCCGCTCCGAATTACAACTGATCAAGGAAGACAGTTTGAGTCGAGGCTGTTCAGGGAGTTAAACTGCCTGGCAGGTACGACTCAAATACGTACCACGGCTTACCACCCTGCGGCTAACGGCATGGTTGAGAGGCTACACCGCCAGCTTAAGGCAGCGATTAAATGCCATCAAAATGACCGCTGGACTGAGGCGCTTCCCACAGTGTTGATGGGAATCAGGGCAGCTTGGAGGGATGACCTCGCTGCCACTTCAGCCGAACTGGTGTACGGAGAGCCACTCCGCCTACCTGGAGAATTCCTCGTTGCTCGGCCAGCGAACGACGTCAGTACCAGCGATTTCCTCAGAGAGCTGAGGCAATATTTTAACAACCTAAGACCGGTGGAAGGTTCCCGACATGGCGAAAGGAAATGTTTCATTTTTAAAGACCTTCCCGCAGCTACCCATGTGTTTCTAAGGGACGACACCGTGAAAAGCCCGCTCCAGCAACCCTACACTGGCCCTCACCAAGTGGTACGCCGGAACGAAAGAACGTTCACCATTTTAAACAGAGGCAAAGAAGTAACGGTGACTATAGACCGCCTCAAACCTGCGTACATTGCCCAGGAAACTACGCAAGGAATAAGTTCAACCCGTCCTTTGCCCGCTACCAACCCGGATCGCACTCATACGACCACACATTCCGGTAGGCGTGTTCGGTTCCCGGACTACTTTAACGCCTAAATGCACGTTTAACCCTAAACGCAATCCAACGCTTCTTGATGACGAGGAGTGCTGTAGTGATCAGTTAAGGCATCACGGAGCATCACGCACCAGACCATCTCCGCACAAGCGCGGATAGTAGTGCCACCATGGTTATCTGAGTGAATCTTTAGCCTGTGTTGTGAACATGTGTTTTGCAAAATTTTTTTTTTTTTTTATGAAGTGTCACAATTTAAAAGACGTTCGTTTCCGAGCTATTTCTTCTATCGCAGCCCTCAGCCAAGCTGCTGGGAAGGGGGTGTCTGTGGCGTCGAATTATCCAGATTAAATAATTAATAATAAACTGCTACTTGCTACTTAGGTAGGTACCTACTTGCTACTTGCTCGTTAAATCGTAAACAAAGTAATCTACGTACTCTATCTACTCGCGACAATACTATGACGCTATCAGTCTTACACATTACGAGAACTCGCCAGAAGGAACGAGTCTGCCGCCTAGGCATAATTGCCAAGCCATCGAAAGTTCGCGAATGATCCAGATCGAGCGAGTGTCTTCAATTTAGTTGCCATCTATCTACCCACTGCTACCGTCGGCCGTCTAGTATAAATAGGCCCGACGCAGCGAGCATATTATCAGTGTTCAGTAACTACTATCGTTCGGCTGTACCTACGATTTACTACGGCTTAGTTCGCGCGCATTCCTTTGTACGTACCAAACGTGAAATATTGTGATTTTAAAATCAGCTGACAACTTATCAATAAACGTTATACCTGAGTGAGAGATCTTTTCATTTATACACCACGATAACTACAATTTGTTTGATTCTCTGATTTACGGTCTTCGTGGATAGAACGCCATCTCGCCAATTATTAATTCCTCCCTAGCCAAATTAAACACTTCCTGCCTTTAAATACGTTCACTCTGTTTTAAAACGCAATCATTATTATTATTATTTCCATATTTTTAAGACAAGTAATTTAGTTCAAACCGTATACAAAATCACGTTTAAATTAACACAATTTTATAACATAATCGCGATCGCACAACACTTAGCGCCCCTGAGGTGATTTTTCACAAAACGGCGCTCTACAAATTATCCAATTATTATTATTGTTATTAGTATTATTTCTATCCTCACTGAGTACAACCACTTTCACTTCACACAAACACCGGTTCAATAATATTTCACTTTAATTCAATATTCAACAATACTTTCTAACACCTTCTGAATTCACTAATTAACTGTAATTTCACACATCACTTCTGATTTGTATTGATTTCTCGGAGCTGTCAACATATCCAAGTTCAAACACCGACTGCTTGTCCTGCGATCTCCTCTTTCTCCCTTCCCGTGGGAACGTGTTTACTTAAAAAACCTGCCTGTCATGTATCCTATGTTGCAAGTCTAAACAAAAAATTTTTTGGAGCACGTTCGTTTCATTTATTTATGTGAGTATTCAAACCATCACAACCAGCAGAGGCGAGAACCTTTCATAATTATATAACCTAAACTTCACAGGTGGCACTAGTGGTATATAATTAATCCAATATACTGCAATCAAAATAATACACTTATTACCTTTTGGTTTTAGACCATTTTGCACGTGGTCTCTCTCTCTTGCATGAAATTGTATATCGCCATCCCATTTGAATTTCGTAATCATGGTCAAATACAGTTTTCTACGGAAATAAAGGCCAAAATTGAACTATTTGGATCAAGAAACACGCCTATTAGGAACTTCTTGTGTTGTTCTATGGATGTGGGCATGTCTAGTGATCCAAAATTCTGGCATATTAAGTCTTCAATATCCAATAAAATTAAAGGTACTTCATCACAATCATCACCATTATGAAATGCGATGACGATATACGATGTCAGGCAAGTGTAGGATAGATAGAGTGCTAATCGCGTGTGAGGACTAAACCGAAAGGTATTAAGCCAGTGGTGATATTGGTTTCCAATCAAATATACTTGGAAGGCATATACATATAGTGTGGATTATCTACTCAGTTCTGTCATAGAGAAGTAGGGCCTAGATAATATGATATTGTACCTATGTAAGTAGTAAAGTAAAGGTCGGGCTAGCATCTAGCGACGACACAATACACAATGCACACTGTACGAGAGAAAATGAAATTATTAATTTAATTTTTCGCCCCATTGTGGTCAGGAGCTGCTGAGTGCTGGAATTTTCTAGAACCATGCAGCTTTTTAACCCTTCAACCGCACCATTTTGAAAAGATTTCTTGTTTATTACTATTTGCCAATTTTTAAACTAAACCCGTATAAAGAAAAACAAACAAGCGAAATTGAGAGAGAAAGAATACACTTTCATCAAACTTCTACAGGTATCCTAAAACAACAGAAATATACCCCCAACACCCCCGAAAGGGTGTGTTCATAAAAAGGTGCTTTCCTAGTTAACGTTCAGTGCACAAATATTCACACTAACCAAAAAAGTTGCTACAAAAATGGTTACAAACACAAAGAACAATGGAAAGGGACTTGATAGGTATCTTCTTCAGAGACAAAGACAGTAGAGTAGGTGAGGAAAAAGTTTAATGGGTGTTTTACACGTAACTTTTTTTCCAAACATATCTCTATGACCGGTATGAAAATCTTAACAATCCTAATACTTAAATTTAATACAGTTGCCATAAGAAGAGGTATAATGTTAAACGCAACCATTAACCATAGATCACATAAAAGTATTTGTCATTTTTAACTTTTCCGTTACAGTCAAAAAATCTTCAAAAATGCAGGCGAAAACAAAATAAAAGTTATACGTTAACAGTAATTAACTCATATCGTAGTTAATCACTGAGGAATGAGAAATACTAATAAAGACACAGAAAATAAAAAATATAACAGAAACAAAATAACTTTTTAGTTCTGAATGGTTGTCCTATACCAGGGTGATACTGAGAGTATTTTCCACTTTGGAACGTTCCGAAAACATAATTCATATAGTTTTAAATTAGTAATTTGTCAAACAACATTAATTAATTTAATAAAATTTACACCCCTCGAGCACGGATCCGTCAACCTACCTACAGTATAGTATTTTTTTAAATCAATGTTTTAAAATAAATAAAATAAACATTTCCACATAATATAGTTAAGTACGTAGAACAATGACAGATGATTTTCGCCATCACTGTACGAAAATCGGTACTAAAATAGAATGTTTCACACAGAATCCATATGAAAAGACAAACGAATGGAAACTGGTAGAAAAAAAGCGTTGTGTAAAAAGTCCATAAAGTGACCGACATTTTATCTTCACAATAAAGTTTTAAATTGCAAAATAAAATCTTAAGCGCTGCTCTGTTACCCAAACATAATGCGTGTTTAAATTCTTTAATGCCTATTTTATATAGATAAGCATGGCAATTATTGCAATATACATCTTAGTTCAGTCGACTGAGGTTTTCCGGTCAATCCTGTCAAGATGGTAGCCGGTTTGAAAGTACCGATTTATTACGCCAGAGCGTTGCGACTGTTGCGAGCTGTCAAGTCGGAGTAATTAACATGACACGAAGTTTAGCTAACTGTCCACAGAACTACTAGTCATAAGGTGTTAAAAATGTTTTTATGTTGTGTGGTAGATCTGCATTTCCGATTTTATGCTATCAAGCTTCAATCTTCGATTGTATCTAAAGCTTAGTACACATACGCGAGCCGAACTACCGAGCTAAGCCTAAACTTATGGGAAAGGAACGAATCAACCGCAAATAGCTTGCAGTTGCCTCGATTCTTTCCTGTGTCTCGGTTCGCGTTTCGGTTCGCAAATATATACGTACCATAAGATTTCGCATTACTTTTGCAAGAATTTGATCACTTATGTTGACCACTTATTTTGACCGGTCGGTGGCCGAGTTGACATCGTGTTTGTTGACTCACTTAGTTGACATCTAAGTCCTCCATCACAACACAAGCAACATTTTCAGCTTACTGTGGTGGTAGTAGGAGATATTCAAATATTTTCAGGTTATTCGTAACCCGGGAATCTTTGTCTTTCTTTTTAAAAAAAAAGTTGAAGTTATTTATTTATTTATTTATTTAAACGCCCATTGGGCTTTTACATACATTGTTATTAGTGTTATTACATTAACTATGTGACATTTAAAAGTTTACGTACATATATAAATAAAATAGTTATTATATCTGTAGTACATAAATGTTTTACAAATGATACAGAATACCATTATGGAGAACAGTTTTTTTTTCTTTTTTTTTTTTTACTTGCTTAGAAAAATAAATGGATTGAAATTAATCAGCATTTATAGGGACTTAAAATCATATTCGAATTGTTATTTAAATTACAATATTAATTTGTAAAGTTAAAACATATATATTAAAGTTAAAAGTCATAAAAGAAAAGAGTGAAAAAACAGAAGCTAAAAAATGGGTTTTTCACTATGGAGAGGAGAAGTCATACATTTCAGCAAAGTGTTTATGTAGATTTAGTTTAAGCACTGCTACAGAATCTCTAAATATATCAACAACATTACCAAATTTATTACCAAATTTTTGTATTCGATTTAACGATATGTGCGCTTGATAATTAGATTTGAAATTGTCACAGAAAAAGGTGGAATTTTGTCTCGTATTTTTGGAAGGTACAAATAATTTTATTGTGGCAAGAATTTCAGGGCTGTCGATTCTATAATTAATAATTTTATTTAGTAGAATAAGGTCGGAGATAATTCGCCTATCTGACAGCGTAATCAAATTTAGTTGATGCATGAGTTGGATATAATTTATATTTTGGATTGGAATATTCAGTTTAAAGTTAATAAATCTTAAAAATTTGTGTTGTACCTTTTCAATATTGTTGGAATGTACTTTATAAAACGGGGACCAAATAGGCGAATTATAGTCTACTTGACTTCTTACTAAAGATGTGTACAGTGTGTTCAAACATTCTAGTGACTTGAAGTCACATGCGGTTCTACATATAAAACCGAGCATTTTTAGGGCTTTATTTGTGATTTCATTTATATGCGGATTGAATGTTAACTGTTCATCAAATATAACACCCAAGTCCCTGATTTGAGTGACAGCTGTCAATTTTACATTGTTAAGCAAATATTCATAAATTGTATGATTTCGTATTTTACAAAAACGAATGACCTGACATTTTTTAATATTGAGAAACAGAGAGTTGATGATGCACCAACGATATAGTTTATTTAAATTAAGTTGCAAAGTATAACAATCGTCTAAACTGCGTATTGTTTTATATATTTTCAAATCATCTGCGAAAAGAAGAACTTCTACATCTTTAAATATGCTAACAATATCATTAATAAATAACAAAAAAAGAATTGGTCCCAGGTGAGACCCCTGAGGGACCCCACTTGTGGCTTCGAAAATGTAAGATTCCACAGATTTTATTTTGACACATAGCTCTCTTTTACTAAGATAGCTATCAATCCAACTTAACAGATTACCCTTGATACCCAACATACTTAATTTTTGTACAAGGATATGTCGCCTAACTTTGTCAAAAGCTTTGGAAAAATCAGTATATATTGAATCCACTTGATGCTTCAAGGCAAGAGAATCAGTTATGTAATTTTCATATATGATCAAGTTACTTAGGGTGGATTTACCTGTGATAAAGCCATGCTGGTTGGGTACAATAATATTATTAATTTGTTTACATATTACATCTAGGACTAACGATTCAAATAGTTTGGGAATAGCGGATAATATACATATTGGTCTGTAGTTTGATACATCGCTTTTATCTCCCTTTTTATGAATAGGCGTAAGATAGCTTTTTTTCCACTGTTTTGGAAAACACCCTGACGACAAAGACTTATTAAATAGTAAAAATAATGGATAAGTCAAACTGCGAACACAAGATTTTAAATATATTGGAGGGAACCCGTCCGGTCCAGCAGATTTATTAGTATCTAATGCTTTTATAGCCCTTTCTATAGCGTTTATTTCAATAAAACAATGGTTTAGGTTGAGTGATTCTTCAAGTGATATATCATTTGGGATTTCATTATCAGTAATATTATCATCATAAACACTTTTGAATAAATCTGCAAAAAGATTGACAATGCCTTCGGTATTATCCGCACAATTGTTATTCAGATACATAATATTTGGTAAGCTACAATCATTTTTACGCTGAGCATTAGAAAAGTTCCACAATTTTTTAACATTATCATGAACCTCCATTTCTATTAAACTAATATAATCATTATAACATTTTTTAGACAATTCTTTGCACTGCTTTCTTATGTTAGTAAACATTATATAATCATCGACGTTTCTAGATTGCTTATATATTCGGTGAGTTTGTTTTTTAGTATAAATCAATTCTTTTAATTCTTTTGAAAACCATGTAGGGTAAAGGGATGCAATAAAATTAACTTTTGGAACATGACGTTCTTTTGAAGTGTTTAGGATTGAATAAAATTGTTGGACTTGATTCACAATATTGTTTTCATCTTCTAGAAATGACCAGTCTATATGGTCAAGATAATCAGTTATATTTGGGTAGTCAGCTTTTTTAAAATTGTACGATGAAGTTTTTAATTTCTGCAATTTTCTAGACTCATTTGTGATAATAATATCTAACGCCGGATGGTGTTGGTCTAAAGGTAACAACAATTCATCCAATTGTTCAACCACTGTCCTTAAGTCACTAGAAAATACTAGGTCAAGCATACGGTTATAAGAATTATGCACTTTATTTAACTGTTTTAGTCCTAGGAAAAAAGACATATCAAGCATTTCCTTAGATTTGACACATTGCACTTCTGTTTCGTTAATAATCACTTCATTGTTCTTATCGAAAGACCAGTCAATTTTCGGAAGATTGTAGTCGCCTACAATTATAAATTTGGCTTTAGGATATTTGTATTTTAGTGTTTCTACATCCTCGATGTGGTTCTTGTATATTTGCAGATCTGACATTGGTGGAATATAAATACAAGCGATAATGATTTTTGTGGATGAAATATTTAGCATTACAAACATCTGTTCAACGCTTTTGTGTTTAACTGGCAATTTTTTAGATGAAATGTTTTTTGATATACACACCATTACACCTCCTCCTTTTGATTTGTTGCTTGTAATGGGGTCACGGTCAAGACGATAGATGTTGTATTTATTGAGACCTAATTCCGATGAATTGATGTCCTCATTTAACCATGTTTCCGTTAATAACAAAATATCATGTGGGAATGTGGGAGAAGTTATTTTAAGTTGTTGTAATTTGGTTCTCATTCCGCGAACATTTTGGTAGTATCCAAACAATTTTAGGTGCTGTTTAAGTTTTTTGGCACGTTTTTTATTATTTTTGGAACAGAGTTTATGTACTTAATTGTTATGTTTGTTTCCCCATCCGCTTTTCTCGTTTCAAACTCTTTCCAAACATCCGTCATTTGTTTCCTTTGCAGCTCCGTGAGATCTTGTTTAACTTTGATGCCATTTTTCAGTTTATATTTATTTATGATTATTTGCTTAGCTTGATATGAATCTTGTAGTTCTACTTTTATGGGCCTGATCTTGTCAGTTTTTCTTACGCCAAGCCTATATATTTTAGAAATATTTATCTGTAATGTATCATCGATAATTTTCAACGTTGAACATACTTTGTTGTTGTCATCAGATATCCTGTTGGTTTGATTCTCGTCTCTACTTTCAGGTACGTTCAGCAGAATTAGATTTTTCGAACGTAAATTCCTTTCTGTTATCTCGGTAATTGCGTCACATATTTCCATTGAAGTAGATTGAGTAGTTCCAGTTATTGCAGGTTGGTTATTAATAATAATTTTGTATGCGGATCCATTTTGTTAGTTGGTACCGTGTGCTGGTACTACCAATTTTCGCACTATTTAAGATGGCGGACATCATATGATGTCTGCCAGCTCTCATTGTTTTACGTAATTATTAGATATTAGTCGGTTTTATGTTTAAAATATTAATAAAAGACTACAATATCTTTTTATTTCTGATTGTGAATATGTTAATATATTACTGTTAGATATCGTGAATTTTTCGTGTTTGTTTGATGTTTGATGATTTGACATTTTGTTTTGAGAAAATAATATGCGATAACATTACATACGCAATATTAACTCAAGGCGATGCTAATTAATGTTTATAAAAATAAAATTAAAAAAGTATTTAAATGCTCCCAACCGATAAGTGTTTTTGTTTTGAAAATTTGATACCTAGAAATATTATAGACGCTTTAATTAAATACTACGATACATTTTGGCCTTCACTGTAATCGAGCGTTTTTCAGGTTTTTTAAGTCTAAAGTCTTCTAGTAAACCTATAAAAAAATATCAGGCCATGAAATATGTTTTAACAGGTAAAATCTCCTATAGATATGTTTTTTGTTTTTATAATGTGGCAAATTAAATTCTTTGGAAAACGTTTTAACATTAATTTATGCCTGAACTTCAAAAAAAGTGCATTTAGAATAAGTTCTCTTTTGCATAAATCAAAACACTTTATCGTCACCTTTTGCGTAAGGAGTGCATGATTTCGTCCTACTTCGAATGTTACGGTTAAAAATCCGATTCCGAATGTTACACGCAGAGATGTCCTGACAGTTAGTGATTAAGAATAATTGCATAAGGAGTGGGTGATTCGTCCGATTCCGAATGTTACACGCCAAGATGGCTAAAAAGTTGATGCTTAAAAATCATTGCGTAGAAGCCATTTTACACCATACCCTTTTTTATCCTGTTTGTTTAATCGGGATGAAAAAGGGGACGTGTTCCATTTTGTTAGTTGGTACCGTGTGCTGGTACTACCAATTTTCGCACAATTTAAGATGGCGGACATCATATGATGTCTGCCAGCTCTCATTGTTTTACGTAATTATTAGATATTAGTCGGTTTTATGTTTAAAATATTAATAAAAGACTACAATATCTTTTTATTTCTGATTGTGAATATGTTAATATATTACTGTTAGATATCGTGAATTTTTCGTGTTTGTTTGATGTTTGATGATTTGACATTTTGTTTTGAGAAAATAATATGCGATAACATTACATACGCAATATTAACTCATTATCGGTTTGTTAACTTCATATTGTAATACACTATTTAATTAAATGAATATAGACAGGGTTGTCATAGCTATTGCTTTGGCATATGCTCTGCTGTGTTTTGGTAGTTCACTTCTTGTATTGTAGGAATATAGTGCCGATCAAGATACAGTGGTCAGGTAGGTAATTTTTCCAAATACCTAAAGACAAACGGGTGAACAAAAACATAGATTGGAGAGTGACCAAGCTCGTGACAAAGCTCACCAATGATAGTGACAAATGCTTTCATGATTGTGATATTATATATGGTTATATTCAAGGTGTCGCCATTTTTTTGACGATTTCGTATCTCAAAATATTATTTCTTCTTTAATGGCAACTGTCTGTATGAAATCATAAGTATTAAAATATTGATCTTGTAGATCGATAATTTCTTGTGTGGGTCCCGATATGTTATAGGTGTGAAAAAAAGTATCGTGTAAGGTAGGTATTAAGATTGCGTGATTTCGTCCGATTCCCAATGTTACACGCCAAAATGGCTAAAAAGTTGATGCTTATAAATAAGTGTTTATAAATCGGATGGTAATTTTATAGCCACCGGAAGGGTTAGCACGTTTACTTTTAGTATTGCTGTCGGGTCAACATGATAATAAGAGAATATTATAGAAAACATGTTTTAACCTCTCTTGTGTTGTTTTTGTTCCCTTTAAAATTTAAAGGGAATGTGGTTTCCTAGGATATTCCACGTTATTAGATTGTGATGATGCAAGGCTTTTGAAAATTGAAATTTTGTCTAATCAACTTAGTACAAGCTTGGTGGTTAAGTGCATAAAATATTCAATTTCCCATCGTAACTAACTAACTAACAAACTATCAAGCCTTTTAGCAGAGGTAGGCAGACAGTATGGACTGACACACAACTCTGTTTTGGCACACACTCTTTGCTTCATTCACATTCACACATCGTCTCAAACATTCCACCCTATTATTCTGACTTTTGACATTATCCAACTTATGTATTTGATTCACTTGATCGTACGATCGTATATTTTACAAGTCGATTATTTTTATTCTTTGTTCGAATTGTGGATTTTTATTTATTCCTTAATAAACTTGCTCAGTCTTGTGAAAAATCACGGGATGTTATAATTGTAAGATTTTGCAAGCTGGCTAATAGCCCAAACCCTTGTCATCAAAAAATCTGAGTTTACTTGTCAAAATCACCCCTAAAAAAATTTAAATGAAAGAAATGCATATTTTAAATTTAGCATTAAAATTATATTCATGGCAAAAAAATATTATGTTATAGGTAGGTAATTTGTCGCTTATCTAAATGCTTTACACATCAGTTTCAATTTTGAAAATGACACTTAAAACTTCCGACAAACGAAATTAGTATTTTTGATTGTAAACAATATAAAATACAGAATAAACGTACCGTTAAATAGAACTACCAAAATTACCCTCGATTTAAAAACGTAAATATAATATTCGCAATCAAATTATGATCCAAATGATACATTATCATGGGAAAATCTCGCAAGGCATTTTCCCTCTATACAATCATCCTCCATCACTCTCTATCTCCCTTTTCCTCTGCCGCCGTCTACTTACTCCTTATTTTTCCTCTTTTCCCTCTTTCTTCCAGTCTCCACTGCGAAGGAGGAAATAATTGGGTGGGCCCTGTCAGATGGTATCTGCCCGACACGCTAGGGTTAACTGCTGCCGGGAGTGTGTTCGTGACGAGATCGTGCTCCAGTTTTATTTTTATAAATATTACGAGGATAAAATAATGAGAAGTTTTTTTTTTCAAATTTATGTAATATTTCAAATATTTTCTAAGACTGGTTCTATATTAACTTATTTTGATAAGACCATTATTTAACTTGGGGCAATGTCTGTATGTGTGTACCCTCACCATAAATAAATAAGTTTGAAAAAAAACTACCCGATCGATAACGTTAAAATTTCGTTCTTATTACTGGCAGGAGTATTTTCAGGGTAATTTGAATAGTAGAAGAAATCGTGGACGCCCGAGACTTAATGCATTATCTCAGCAACGGAATGAGATACAGGATCCGCACTCCAGAGCCAGTGGGACTACGGCATCTCCAATTAGGATATGCTGTAATGCTGAATATAGCAGGGAAAGGAAGGTGATGGAGAAGAGAATAGATTTAGTTTCGAAAAAGCTGGGATTTGAACATTCGACGTCTGGATTCGTAGTCGCGGAAGCGGTTCAAAGCGATATAAAAAACATTGGGTGGGTACATACCGTTCCTTTTTCACTGGGCATAATTTATGTTAATTTGCTAGACCTACACGACGACGCACGAATAACTCATGTAACTCTTTCCGTTATGATGAATGACTGATTCTTTAGTCGCGTAGAGTGAATTTTGAGGCTCTTGTCTGACCCCAGCTCGATGAATTAAGCGTGCTACCAAAAAACGAACAATGGTCTATTTTTAGAATATCCACGCCACTTGGAGCCACAACCCTTGGGCCACGAGATATATTTAAATATTTGGAGACAGCGAAAATGTTTCTTCTCTAAATCTGGCGGGACCTTAGTGTAAGAGCTTTTTTATAAACGTTTTCACGTTAATATCACAATAAAAAATACAATTCGTTTTGTTGTCGGGACGTAGTCTACGCGAGCAAAGGACAATGTAATCCCGAGTCTTAGTGACAAGGGTCGCCATCAGATGGTAGTTGGTAGTGCCCCACAGTGCGGGGTCGACATGAAACGACAGCCAAATGTTAAACAACGCTTTCATTTCTTTCGCAGTTATTTTTACGATATGTGGGACTGGGAGATGGTATTGGTGGTGGATGGCACTTAACCTAACTAACTAATCTACCAATGATGAAAAATATTACAAATCTTAGATTTTCGTAATAAGTAAACGATTTACACAAAGTTTTCAAAATTTCACATAGATATTGCTAAATCTCAGCAATATAGGAATAAAACTGTAGATTTCTATATACATCAAAGCCATTCCGCTCATCCCCTGCTTGCGTGCTCAGACACTCTTCTTTGTATGTATAGAAGATAGGTATATACAATATTACTACTTCATGAGCGTCATGAGATATCCTGTGTTCAGCATCGCAGAGCAGGGACAGTTTAGTATAAGATATCATTTCACATCTTACAATACAATATTACAATCAAAATAAAAGAATATAAACATCGTAGTTTACAACACAATAAAAAAGACAATCTACTTCGTATTACGATCAGAGTACTTACAAGGATGTTTAACAAAATCGTTGATGTTTGATCTGACGCTGATGTTGGCTGGTGATTCAAGACTTTTCTTCCAATTTGTTGAGTTTAATTTGTATTCTGTCCAATGGTCAGTGAAAATTGATTATTATGCTTTGCTGCAAAGTATCTAGCTCAAATTTTGTTTTAGCGAAAGGAAAAAGAAATATATAATGCAGTAGTAGGTTAATTTTATAGATTCTGATCATGATTTTGAGATACATGCTGTGTACCTAAACTGTTTACGATAAAAAATTAAGTTTCGTACTATACATTTGAATCTGTGATTAATCTGTAATAACGTTATAAGTACGGCAATTTTAAATGAACTAATACACAGAATTCACGTCTTTATAAAGTTTGTGATTTTTTTAATAATAGACATATATGTTTTCACTTCTTCATTAATCACAAATTTACTTTAAAATAAAATACTTCTATTAATGAAGAAGTGAAAACATATATGTTTTCACTTCTTCATTAATCACAAATTTACTTTAAAATAAAATACTTTGTAAACACCACCACCAAAATAATCAACACGATTTGAAACTAATAGTTTCTTCGTCGGGACATACATCATATAATATGTTAGATTGTAAGTTTTGGAGAACTTAATCCATTTTTTCTTATTCGTATTTTTATTTAACTTTGACGTTAATATTTTTTTTTTAATAAATTTTGCAAAAAAGCATCCATGCACCGAATAAAGATTTGAGCACCATGCCTCTTTTAACTAAGAATTACATACAAAATAGTTACGCTGTTTTTAAATATAGCAAAACATTACATTTTCCTTGCATTGGATTATAAAATGTTCACTTAATTTTTAACATCTATTTTCTCTTCGTAGATAATTCACAAGAGAACAAAATACAGAAGACACAAGAAATAATAATATTTTAACTCCACCCAATATCATACGAAATGGGAAAATAAATAAAAGGCAATAACAGAAGCAGAAATTCAAAAGTCACCACCAAAAAGAGCAAATAAATTTCACTATATTTAACCCTTTCTCGTCCGGCACCGACTGCTTCGGACCACAAGGAACATTTGACGTTTTCGGACAAAATGGGGCAACCCACAAATTTATAAAAATACGTGTTTCTTTCATTTACCAAAACCAAACAACGCAAATAATATATTTAAATCTATAATAAAATTACTGGAGGGTACGACATTTTGAAGTGAAACTTCTTTACGCGCGTCATGCATTTTCGAGGACCGGAGTAAAACCGACTCATGACCGTCACGAAAAACCGTGATCATTTCGCTATAGGAGCCTAGCTAATATTATATACCTAGTTTAGGTCACTCTCCAAACTCAGCTTCGCGGTCTAGAGGCAGAGCGCCCGACTGTCGTCGTGAAGAACCGAGGTTCGACCCCCGCTTTAACTATTTTTTTTTTCTTTTTTTATAATTTTTAATATTTTTTTATCACATGCTACTTATAAATATGTCAATAGACAGAAAAAAAGAGAGAATGAAATGAAAAGAGAGAGAGAGAAGAATTCTAAAAGTTTCACTTCCGTCGTGCGTAGGCTTGCCACACACTGTATTTTTTTTTACATAGGAACACTTTAGGGATGGGTGCCAGAATAAATAACGAAAAGTATTCGGAATTCACTTTTATTTGATTGGGTAGTTAGTCGAATCCAAAAATTTTTTCAATTGAATATCGCCGTTCGATTTTGGAACGAAAAAGTAAGCAATTGAAAATTTTCCCTTTTTGTGATTTTCGTTTTTGGCTTGTTCGTGATTTCGGCATTCCTAGACACTGTCGGGCATCAAGAAATTCCAAGAGTTAAACAATTATTTAACAATATTCATACAACATCATATCTTTGTTAAGCGGATAAATAGTCTCAGAGAGAGGTCATCGACGATCGTCATCTTACTTGTATTGTTTGACAATATTCATACAACCGGGACCTTATGAATGTTATCTTTGTTCAGCGAATAAGTAGTCCCAGAGAGAGAGGTCATCGACGATCTTACTCCTAATTCTATTGTTTGACAATATTCATACAACCGGGACGTTATTATGAACATGAATGTTATCTTTGTTAAGCGGATAAGTAGTCCCAGAGAGAGAGGTCATCGACGATCGTACTCTTAATTCTATTGTTTGTCAATATTCATACAACTGGGACGTTATGAATGTTATCTTTGTTAAGCGGATAAGTAGTCCCAGAGAGAGAGGTCATCGACGATCGTACTATTAATTCTATTATTTGACAATATACATACATCCGGGACGTTATGAGTGTTATCTTTGTTAAGCGGATAAGTAGTCCCAGAGAGAGGTCATCGACGATCGTCCTCCTTCTTCTCACACGGCTTGTATTAACACGAAAAAGACAGCAGATACTATAATGACGACGTCACGTACGACCTCTCTCTGGGACTACTGAAGGCCATTACCGCATAAACAAACATTAGGTGATACCAATGATTACAATATTTATCTCAAATAATTATGTAATTTTTTTCTGACATGGTTTCTGTTGAGCTGATCTTAGTTCAAAGGTATAAATAATTGAACAGAAAAATCGATTCCGCTTTAGAAAACATTGACAAATCCAGCTTACCTCTGACTTTTACCTTTCTTTTAAAATTTAATTTAAGTATGTAATGCAATCAAACACATCGCGTCCGTTTGACTCTTGACTTTGTGCATGCAACAAAATGTCAATTTGCCTAATATTTGGAAGCGAGAGAAGTATTAAAAAAGCCTTAATTAATAGTATTTTGTTTAGTTATCTTCGTTCTGCAAAGCACCGTGTGTTCCATTTGCCACAGCCGCATGGCAAGACGTCGTAGGTAGGCGAAATTGCCGGAATTTTCCTCCGAATAGTTTATTGGACAAATGCATTTGACATGTGAAACCGTTTTATTGTTTTTTTTTCTCGTTTCCCGCCCTAAAACCGTTTGAAATGCCTTCCCGCGATCGGACCACCATTTTTATTGCGCGCAGAACGACGTAAGTCAATCTTATACATTCTCGGCGGTGACGTTTGATATGTTTTGGAACAATTTCAGGTTTTACAATCGAAATAATAATATGAAATGGGATTCAGAAACTCATAAATACGGGAATCTTTATTTATGTTATTGCAATATTGTCTAGAGAATTCGTATTATACAATATAATAGGTTTTCCTCTGTTCACATGAAAAGTCCACAAAATCATTTGTGGAAGGTCGTTGAAAATAATATCTTCATAAATAATAATATTTTTATACGTTTTTTACATTCTCTTTTTCACAAGGTAAGAACCTTAAAAAATTGTAATGTAGAAATACTTTTCTCTTCTTTAATAATCTCAAATTAATTTTATTTAATTAAAACAAAATACTTTATAAACACCACCACCAAAATAATTGAAATTCCAGTAATAATTAATTGAACCAGTTTTTTTATCGTGAAAGTATTTAATATCCTAATTTAGTGATTTAATTTTGACAGTTCGCGAACCCAAAATCACAAAAATTCTATAAAATTTTTTTCAGACCATAGTTTTAGAATGGCTGTTTAAGATTAAAAATTAAGTCGTGTCATATATATCTGTATCTGTAATTATCAAGTAGGCCATAAACAATATTCAGAAATAGAAAATATTCAATGTTGACTTAAATAAGTGTTATGTACGACAATTTCAAAAGAACTGATACGCGGAATTCACGTGTTTATAAAATTTATAATTTTTTAATATTTAAAAAAACATATGCGTTTTCACTGATCACACATATTTTACAAAAAAATACATTCATTACAGTAGGTACCTTATCAGAAAAGAGTAGCTTTACGGCCTGATATGGGAGACACGATTCTTACTCTGTGGTTGCGCTAATGCGCAATAGACATTAATTTATACATACATCTCATGCACACATACACACATACCTGCGACCACTGTACTGAGATAGTATTATTGTCCTTTGTCCTACCTTCCTTTCGATTCCTGCTAATTTTTATGTGCCCTTTGGCATTAGTATGTTGCAATAACCCGAACCGCTAACAATAAAACCGCATCCGCTCGAGATCTCATCTCCCTTATCTTACGACATTATAATTCGCGACGATATAGTGCAAGCCGCTCCGTGTTAAGTGACATTGTTGTGAGGAGAAAAGACGGGAAGAAACGAGTGCCCTTTCCTAATGGTGAGTCCTTCCTTTATCCCTACAACAAATATTGTCTTATGTGCAGTGGTCATTACTCAATCATTCAAGGTCCTTCGACAATCATTTCTTACACTAACATAAAAAACAACTTCATAATTTCTTACACACCACTCTGCTTGGTACATAATATTTCTGTTCATGAAAATTATCCTTTTAAAAAAGTGATAGCATGTCAATTTCATGATAAAATATTAATCATTCAGAATATATCGATAACAAGTGTTCTTTTCATAATAAACATCATGACTAAATGCAAAAACGTCAGTTTGTCAATATCAATATTTATATGAACACGTCATCCGCCGTCCTCATAGAACATTGGTTTTTAACTGATATTTTGTCTTCTGCCAATTCATTCGTTAAAGGCCTACAATCCCGTTTTTAACGGAAAAACGATTAATTTGACCAGAATTTAAGCGCGAAATATTCTTCACTACTCTTACAACTCTTAAACTATATGTATCTTTTTTGTTCTACGTGTAACCTTACATAATACAGGATGTTAAAGGAACTACTTGTCTTACTTTAACCGGTGATTCATGAAATTATTTGGAGTAAAAATGTTAATGATATTTTGGCATTTAGAAGTTTTGTGATCGTTTTTTTTCACAAAAAAATAGACAGTTAGGGTAGGGTGAGAGATTTGGGGGTTACTTGGATGAGTGACCATTAACTACATGTGAAATATTTTTTATTTTTGAAAAAATGTCACCAGAGAAAAAAATTTGATGTACATTTTTTACTCCAAATAATCTCGGGAATTACAGGCTAAGTAAGTTAAGCAAGTCCATTAACGCCCTACGCATTATTTAACTATATTTGTTGTAATTATTTTCATCGCTTTTACAAAAAATATGTTGGTTTTAAATTTTTTGAAAAAAAAAAAAAATATATGAGATTTTATAAACAAAAGTGTATTTTAGTATAAATCAATTAATTATTATTGTTGCTAGTAGCGCATACTATGACTAGTTAAACATTTTGAAAACTCTATTATCCTATTCACAGTGCAATAAAATTGTTATATATATTTTTACATCGAAATCATTTAGCCTAGTATTTATTTTTATATGAAAAAAATATAAGTACCTAAATTGAAGATAACATAACTAAAGTGCAATAATTTCAAAAATTACATTTGTAACTATAAACCCCAGACGATCGTTTGTACAGAAGTTAATTTTATTTTAAATTAGAGCATTAGTCTTACTTTTAACAATGGCATTAAAATGTAATGTTTAAACGTATTAAGCTTATTAACTCCTTTTGCTTATAAACACAGTAAAATATTCTAATATTACAACGTTCGAACGTTTTAACGATCAGAATCATGAAATTATAAGATTAAAAATCGAATGAGAATAGAATAAATGAAATGGAGTATATTTCCATTTCACCCTGGAGAATCTTGAACACGAATACAATATGCCGGCCATGCCTTGTAACCTAATGTAACGGCTTTGGTATAAACACATTCAGACGAGGAATGTGTAATATAGATTTGGAAGTCTCTAAAAACCGTTGAGTCTCCTTTGAATTGAAGAACTTAGCATATTCTACTTGGTAATGAATAAGGTGACCACACGATTTTCTTCAATAATTTAAAGAAATATTTTCTGATTTATTTGAGATGGGAATTCACGAACTGTTTCAAGCGGTCAATATTGACAGCTTCAAGTAGCGACTGCATAACAATGTTTAATTCTTAGAGAAAAACACATTACAGTACCTACAACACTTTACGTGTTTAAAATGTCGACTGCTTGTAGCAGTCAGTGTGTTCCCAGTCTTAAATTATCTTTTCTTTTTTAATTCTATTTTGTTTATTTAGGAAAACCAACAGATTTTTTACATCTTTAAATAATTAACTTGAAGAGTGGCGGTTAGTGACTTTTGGGTGTACTAGAGAGCTTATACTACAAAAATGGCATTATTGATGTTGTGTAGCCGAAAACGTGTACTTTCTTTTCCAAAATTCAGTTTTTTTTTCACACAAAAAAAACCGTTTTGGACTAAAAAAACATCAAAATGTCAAAATTTTCAATCTGAGCACTCTCTCACGCTCAAAAGTCACGAGCCGCCACTCACTCACTCACCAGTCACTCAAGACTTTAAGCATGTTATTTCTTCACTCTCGTATTGCGCATTTATGCTTGGATTCTTATTGGTAGTGAAGAGTGGCTACCATTGGTCCTTATCAGTATCCTCTTCACAACATTACCGTTATCGTAGAATAAAGGTGAACATGCTTTAAAAAAATATATATATAATTAAAATGATGTTATAAAATTTAGTTTTGGGAAGTGTTAATAACAAGCAAATTAAAAACGGTTCATAGAGTACATATGTAGTTCATGATTTGCCTATCACCAGGTAAAGATGCCAAACAACAATATAAAGATACAATACATCACACAATAAAGAGAAATAATAAAAATATCAATTTTCGTTTTATAATCTTCTAATAATATTAGAAGAGTCTCTATTTGTGGCGGACTGGTGGACGTGTGTCGTAGATTTGATTTGTACACGAATCTACAGTTTTATTCCGAGTCCGCTAAAATTTTGTAATCATGACCTTCTAAGCAAGAGAAAGGTGACTCATTCTCAGATATTTCTAAAAACCACCTTTATCTCGCTTTTTCACCCCTTAAAGCAGAATTTTGATACTTATGAACTTATTTTGAACTTATTACGATCAAAATAAAAGGAAAATTACTGTATTCGTCTGATATTTATTTATTCGTGGAATAATTCTGCGTAAAGCCGTGCAACGCAAAGTATTTCTTCTACAAGGGTTATAACTTAATTATATTTTGAATTATGTCTCACTTCAACTATCTTTTAAACTGTTAGTAATATTGAATCAACAACATGGCATCTTGCCTTACTGAAAATAATTACTTTGACATTTTTTTAAATATTTCACAAGGCCAATTTTCCATGGCCATAAAAAATAATGTTAAATTTACGTTCATTTCATTAAACGGTTAAGTTTAAAAGTAAATTATTTTGAACGGTGTTTTCCTTGTGATCTTATTCGATCTGCCCAACTCCTGAAAAAGCTACAAATGCGATGCACTTTAAAGGAACTGCATTGTTATTACAGTTGGAATTATGTAGATGGGTAACAAACACAATTGCCTTTCCATAGAAACTGAATGCTTTTTACTATTCGATGGAATTCCAATGCAAGGTGGAATGGAATACAGATAGGAAGACCTGAATTTTTGCATTCAATTCGAGGATAAATGGGAAAATTACTGGTTTAAAATTTTTATTTAAAAACAATATTCCTTGCAAAAGAAAAACACAACATTTCAATTTTGCATTCTTGTGTTTAAGCAACGAATCGCGTTTTTGTTAAAATATTTTTAGTTTTGAATTTTGTTTGTTTCAGCTACAAAGGTAATCTTTGAAGGTTCATCGAACAAAAGTAGTATTCAAAATTTTATAATGGAATGGCTTAAGGTTAAACGCGACGCTCGTTATTTTCTACGTGTTCGTAGATGGCTTTAATTAATTTATTTTATTAAAGTACGCATTTTGCTAGGTATTGCATTACAATATTTGGACAAATTATCTGTTTGCTCCCGTACATACGCCATATGAACACGAACAAATAGTTTTGTTCGTTTTAAAACTATTTATTCATATTGTAAATTCTATCTTAATAAAGCGATACCCTGCATAAAGCGTATTTTGATGAAAAAAAAATAACGCCATCTACGAACACGTTGAATATTAAAAAAATGTAATCTATGTCTGTACGAAACAATATTCCGTCCGTACAATACTGTATATGCGTAGGTAGCTGGATACACTTTTATTAGTGTTTCAGTCTTGGTGGATGTTTGCAGAGGTTTTTAATAGAGTTTAATGCCAAGATCAGAGAGGGATTGATTCCCAAGTCTGAGTCGACGAAAGGAATTTAAGACTGGCAAAACTGAATTTAATACTGAATTAAAAACACTTGAAAATATTTCTTGAGACTTGTAGACTTTGGAGATGGTTTCTTCAGGAGAGAAGTTTCTCTTTCAGGGGTAGTTTTTGAACTGACTTTGTATGGAATTCGGTTCTCTATTTATAGAACGTTTTCAAATCGAGCCCTCTCGGGGGAGTTTTCACCCCTTTCGTGAGGGGTGAGTTGGTTAGGTATTTTTCCTCTTTACAATTAATTTGTTTAGAGGAAAGTTATATTTTAATATTATACCTTTTACCGAGTCAGTTCAATTTACCCAAACCATCTCCTTCAGTCCCGTTTATTTATTTTATAATAAATTATACAAAGTTTCATATTGGGGTTGAAGTAAAATATCTTTGGTTTGAACATTTCCCAAAGAGTAAAAAACATATTTAGGTACAATTCTTTAAGTTATTATGTTAGCATATAATCATTTCTTGATGTTGATATTTATTCTGTGGTCGTATCTTCTGATATTTTCCTGTAAATTGAGTCTGATGTCATCATAAGTGGTCGCATCAAATTTCGTTATCAATGTTTGATAAGAGCTTCAATGGAGTATGCTGAGCTGTGATTGGTTGAAAACTCGGCGGCCATCATGGAATTCCTTCCGGGTAGTATGGAGGGTGAGTCACGTAAATACTGGGTCGCTTCCTTAGAGTGGTTCATTCCGTGGGTTGGTGGCTCCGAGTGAGGTGGTGGATGGTTATTTTCAGATGTGTTTCAGGTTCTGCTGTTATATTTCTATGTAATTGTCTTGATTAATCACATACAGCACATAATTTGATTAAGTAATTATGATTTGAAGATTTCCAATTGTGTCGGCGACACGGTATCGAGCGGTTTCGGGGTTTGAGTGTTTTTGTAATTTTTACGTAAATATGAATTCCTCTGAAAGATTCTGGAGGTCTGGATACGTATGATACAATGTCAATAAAAAATGTAAGTGCTCGTTTGTTGAAAATCTTAAATCTCCCAAAGGTCTTGACCGATTGCTTTTCAATGTTGACGTCAAAGCAGCACGTACTATTGTTTCTCAATCTGCACTGACAGACTAAGCCACAGCAATACACAGCCACAGCGTGATGGGGTACAGTTAGCATTAAATTAATTTGCGTTGCTTTGTAGTGTTGTTAGGAAAATCCTAAAGATGGTGAAACATCAATAAGCACGTCAAGCTTGTTCTAAGTACGCCTTACTGGGGTCATCTGTTTTTAACAGTTTTAAACACATTGTATTTATTATACTACCTGCCTCTCTTATGTGTGATTTTATACACTATATTATATTATTTAGATGTCACCTTTTTGACAAACAGGTGACAGGTAAAACATCTTTTTTGTTAAACAGCGCCATCTGTTCGACAAACATCCTTTTTTTAGCTATTACATCCAACAGCACTATGTGTTTGATTTAATAGCAACACTCGCTATTGTTTCTCTATCTGCATAGATAAATTAAGCAACAGCAACGCGTGGCGGGTTACACTTAGTGTATATAAATAAATATGTAAATATTCGTTTGTTCAAAATCTTTAATCTTCGAAAGTTCTTTACCGATATTGCTGAAAATTTCAAAGATTGTTCTTATTAGTGCCAGGGGTGTTTAAATAGTGGTTTAAATGGTAGAGGAAGTCGGGGACGTTCTAGGAATACTTATGGCAATATGTCTGCACCGGAATGAGTAGTTATGTGGTATTCAGTAGAGAATGGTGGAAGAAGTCAGACACGCCTGAGAAAGATATTAACAATAGCGAAGCATTGCTGGGTCCGCTAGTGTTTAATAAATGAATATCAAATCCCAGATGCGGTCGAATCCTTTTCTGTTTCACATTTTTCGTTTGAGAGTCGATAGACATTAGAAAAGACAATATTAACTTCCTTGATTAAAGAATATTATTTTCCACATGTGACAGGCAATGTCATTATCTTAATTTGTTGAAATATTTTTATTAAAATTCTTATTAATCATCAATTTATCTTAATATTCGTCAACGTCATTTTCATTATTTGAATGGAAGATGTTACGAGGAACTAGCTTAATTGATGCCTTTTCTATCACTATAGTTCATCGATTTTCCAGACTCTCTGTTTGCTCCCTCCAACAACGTGGGTCTCTTCAGTGTTTCCTCACGTTCAATCCTACCGCTCCTCAAAATACCCTCCACCCAGCACCCCCAAAGTTGACTTAGGCCCTAATTAAAATGATTTTATATTAACATAATATATTTTTAAATGAAAATTATTATGTATCAGTGTAATAATTTAGTATACACCCATTTACAGCAGGACATTTTAATTCTTTTTATTTTTAACATTTGGGAATATATGAAAAATTTTAAGGTACTAAATAAGTATAACATGTACCTACTGTTCGAATTTTCATTCTGTACCACCATTGATCTTGTCATGTTTTGCTGTGATAGAACATCTGTCTGCTGTGTGGTATCTTGAATATATTTTATGAAATTGAATACAATTTTTTAATAGTTGGGAACTTCCAAACCTTCCTATCTATTTTCCACTTTTTTTTCCTAAAAAAATCCTTAGTTAAAGGGTATATCATAGTTCCACAGCTCCAAGTAAATGAAACATTAAAATAGATTCAGACACTTCACTCAGACATAACTTAACGCATATTTAATGTGTCAGAATAAAATTACACAGTTGTGAAATTTACGTCCCAATATTTCCTGGTCAGATTGTCGTATTCTACATTAAAAAAAAAAAAAAAAAAAAATATATATATATATATATGTTATTGTTAAATCATACGACCAAAATGCATAGTGAAAAAATATGCAGCAAAAATGGCAGAATTTAAAAGTTAAAATTCAGTATCTCATGAAATTTCACATTTTTGTGTCAAGTGGGATTCAGATGGTTTTCAGCGAGTCTTTTTCCTTTACAGTTTTTTCTTTGCAAAGTCACCTCGACTGACCTCCCGGCTTCTGGGGTAACTTTGCACTTTACACTTTTCCGAGCTCCACACAGTCGACAGTCCAATTTAACTTTTTCGAAATGTGATTTTACACTACTCTTGAGGTTTACAAAATTAAATTTATCACCGTCTTTGGAAAAATTATCGTTTTTTTCCAAGACTTTTTATCATTCCTATTCTTTTTAACGATTCAGCTTATTTGATTTGTAAATAATATTTGAAAATCTTCCGTAAATCAAGTTACTTTGTTACATTTGAACATTTTTTTACTCTTCAAGAGCCCTCTATCGTCCAGGTTTGCCAATCCTGGGCGGCCCTGATCCATCCAGGCCGGAGTCCTTGTCTACCCATCTGGTCTGTGGACGACCTTTCTTTTGTTCCAAGGATGCCTAGCGATGATATTGTGGTTACAATCATTAATTTTTAGTCGCGCTATATCCCCATAAGATTGCCATAATTCTTTATTCGTCAGATGGTGGCAACCTGGTTTGGGAGCCAGTCTAAGGCCTAAGGCAAAGCCCTGCAGTCCCCATCAATCCGTGTGACTGGAATGACTGGAGTGGTCATTTTTTGACCGCATATTCGATGGTCTGCAATGCAATGCAACTTTTTAAGGCCACATTCATTATGCGGCGCAACGGTTGTGGGAGAACTTTATGCGATTGGCTTCATTTAGTAGGGCGAATGAGGTATGGGGTGCACATTTATGACGTCAGTCGATTGCCACTCAAATTTCCATCAATCTTCTGAGGTGAGAGCTATCCCGAAGAGCCTCTCCTCTTCCGTCCATAATATTTTTTTGGAGAGAGAAATATGCGACATTTGAGTTTGGAGAATGTGGTGGTTATGTTTGCCACCTCAAACTTGCTCCTAATCAGCTAGGAGTCCACTTGCTTCTAATCTACTCTACGTTTCTGTCTCACAGGGAAAATCCTAAATTTGTCCAATTAAAAATCATTGAAACTATTGAAAAAAAAAATACAATTTAAATATACAATAATATATTCTTGTATCACGATAAAATCGGAAGCACTCTTCCTTGGTCAGTTGTAACATTTCAAAATCGTTGATTTAACGCTACCACCAAATTTCTGGCCAGGACAAACTCTACATAGTCTTTTGCGATTCATATCATAATTTTTAGACTATTCTTCTTTTTATGGGGACAGGAGGGAACATTTAGGGCCTCAGGCGTCCCTTTATAGGCGGCCCTATAGACCTAATCAATCCCGCCAGGGAATTAATGGAGCGGGCGATCTTTGACCACATGTTCGGTGGTCTGCACCGCATCGCATCCGTACATCGCTGACTCTTTGAAGATCCACATATGCATCATGTGGGCACAGCGGTTGGCAGAGGTCCTTATTCTGTTGATGAAGGACCGGAGTTTACGAGGCAGTGAGAACCTAGGCGATCTCTCAATGAGGTCATATAAGAGATGGGCATTTCCCATATCATACGATTGCCGATTTTCCCATATTGCTCGATTCAACCGATCAAATAGTAGAAAATTTCAAAATGAACTTTGATTTTTGACGATCTCAAATGTGACAGTCGGTCAAATGAGGCTAAAAATGTCAATGGTGTATCGTATATCGTGAATATGATCACATTAATATATTCACAATTCGTCGTTCAAAATACTTGCCCGAGTGCCCGAGTTGCGCTCGAAGGATCGAGTTCCTTCATTACGCTCTTCCCGTCTACGCGAAGGTTATTGAATTATACCGGATAGCGGAAACCTTTAATAAAATTCCTGCCATACGCGAGGCGCAATCATAGGGTATTATTATTAGTATTAAAAATGTCAGTAGTTCCCCGGAAGTGGAGGCAGTTCATGGGCTTTTGGCGCCACTTGATATAATAAAATGGCGGAGCATTCTGCCCACTGAACAGACAATACACACTAGAAATGCAGATGAAGATTTGATTTATTTCAATTTTATTTAAATGCCACACATTATTCAAAACATATTATTTGAGAAACTACAATATATAGGAAACATAGGTAGGAATAATAATGGTGTTATTTGTTTAGGAAACTATGCCATGTTGCGCTTCCTCCTTCTTTAGCCATTGTTTAGAATGTTTAGATGTAAAAAAAGAGAGAGTACATCATGGCATAATACTCCAAAAATTTGGCGGCAAAAATATTAATCGCTTAGGTAAAAATAGGTCGCGCGTACGGCTTTTGAAGATTAATAAGTTCAAAATATTTTCAAATAGTAGTTTACCAAGACTTGTATTAGGCAATGAACACCATGGTCAGTTGCTGAGTTAGCTGGAGTTTTTTGACTTTCTTTAAAAAAAAGTTCATTTACGCTTTCCAATTTTGTCGCGCGGCTACTTGCACAGTCACTCCATTTTCACAGTCGATTAATATCGCAAGCGACTTTTTCCATTATTAAGTAATATTTTAAATTGAGCCGCTATCAATAACAACCCTTACGTAGATGGCGATAAGGTTTAAATTCCCGCTTAACACCATCCGCGTGTTTTGATTTATGCAAGAAAAAAACATGGCCAAAAAGTGCCTTTTATTTTATTTTGTGGATGTTCAGGCATAAATATTTTTTTTCTTTTTTCGATCATTTTATAAATAATTTAATTTGCCACATTATACAATAAAATAATAACCGAAAATGGGTTCGTAAGAAAATTTTGAACTTTAACGATTTTGAACTTTAATGCAGTTTTCGTAGGCCTTTACATTATTTTTTTCTGGGCTTATAAAAAGATATATCTAAAAATACTCGATTATTTCAAAGGCATTCTACTCGCAGTATTTAATTAAAGCATCTGAAACATTTCTAGGCGACCAAATTTTCAAATCAAAAACAATTGTTTAATTCCTCGGCTGGCTAAGTCCTCCATCACAACACAAGCAACATTTTCAGCTTACTGTGGTGGTAGTAAGAGATTTTCAAATATTGTCAGGTTATTCGTAACCCGGGAATGTTTGTCTTTATTTAAAAAAAAAATAATAATAATTTAGGTGAAATAACTAGGCTCTTAGAGTTGAAAGAAATCGCATAGACGATCCATGGACGATCAATTGATTCGGTTCCAACTTGACGGAAGAAAAGTTGTTAGTTATGGAACTTATTAACTCCCATTTTTAGTGTCAAAAAGTACATGCGGACTGCCAATGTATGTACAAGTTATTATTTCAATTTTTCAATTTATTAGTATTTTTTACTTTTGCGTAGCCGTCTGATGTTAATTCACATTTGCCAGATCCCAGCGTAGTCAGCGGATGTCCATTTTCATTACCAATATCGTTATGCGTATCAATAGTGCGACCAAGCAAGATAAATCTCTAGAAAAATCGTCGGTAGTTCCGCATATCGATCCGATATTGTAAAGTTATGGACCAAGCAACACTGGAGATATTTGATATTCCGAAACATCAAACGTCATACAGAATTGAATAGTTATTTGGGTCTTTATTCAAAAATTGTTAGGTACACACATTTCGTTTCCGCGCTCCCATACAGATGTAGGGTCATAGGCCCGAACGAATAAATCTAGCCGCGTATGCGAATGCTTTTAATTCCCAAGAGTTTTGTTCGTTGATAAGCCAGTAAGTTTATTTGTGTAATTCAATATGTAACACATAATTCAGTTCATTAATAAAACAGTATTTTTGAATAAATAACAAAATTATTAACAAAGTTGCGTATATCGACAGCCAACCGAAATTTAATTGGCAGCCAAGAAGCCGCGTTGGATTTGGCGGGAGTTTTTTTGTCAATGGTCGTTGACTGTGCTCGCGAATGTTACTAACTGACCATAGATCATGAATTCATTCAATATCGTATTGACATAGGACTTTATCTATGTCCAGAGGGGGTATAACTCCGATCAAAAACTGGAACCGAAGAAAAGTTACGGTAATCTCCATAGTTTGATACATCACATAATTAGCTACCCTCATCCACCAATGAAAAACACTGAATGCCTTAAAAAACGGATGACAGCTGAGTGGTATATCCACGGTGGTTTCATGTCTTGAACTACGCCATCGAAATTTTCAGTATTGTCTTTGAAGTTTGGCAGATTTAAATTTATTGTTTACATGATATTTATTTATTTATTTATTTATTTATTAAACGCCATAAAAGGCTTTTACAATAATGTGATACATAGATTATAATTATATAATTTTTTTATGCTTCCGATTTTGTTGTCCGGATTAAATCTTCCCCATAGGAAAAACTAAACCCTTCCACTCACTTTTCCACAAATGATCAGCTAGTCAATCAACACTATGCAAGTGCATTATATAAGTAAAATAAATACAAAACAATACAAGAACAACAACACGTCAACTCACCAGAGATCAAATGGGAAAAAAAAAATTCACCGACTCCAGATATTTTCATATCAGAGGGTTCGGCTCGGTAGAACTTCTAACAGGGCCTATAAATCCTACTGATCCCTCAACATAAATATTTAAAAAATCTTTCGTTATCCTACATGTATTCAAAATGACCGACTTTTGCATCTTTATATATAAATTTTTTGATAGATCTAATACGCCTAAATTTTTAATGAGAGAGCTAGGTATAATGCCAGTAGCCGAAATAACGAATGGTAATATTTTTATAGTCTGAGAATGCCAAATTCTTTTTATTTCGTTTCCTAAATCTGTGTATTTTCTTATTTTTTCATTAAAAGATTTTTGAATGTTACAAGAATTTGGAATAGCGACCATCAATGATATAAGATATTTTTTTAATTTTGTCATGTAAAACTATATCGGGTCTATTATGACTAATCGTTCGGTCTGTTGGTATAGTTTTATCATAATATATTTTATAAAATTCGTTTTCTAAAAATGAATTTGGTTCGTATTCATAATATGGTACTATATTACGGCAGTCAATTATTAGATTATCATTATATAATTACATTATCATTATATAATCATTATTAGATTATAATTATATAATAATTATATATTATAATTATTATAATTATAATATTAGCAAGATGTCCGTAGTTTAGTGGTTCTGATTTCACAATCGGAAGCAAAAGGCCGAGTGGTCCGTTAAGAATGTAAAAGAGCTATCGATATTTTCCAGATTGGCTAAAATAGTTATAATGTTTGTCGCCTGAAGCACATTTTGAAAACAATTCCGCCTAAATATATTTTAAATCGCTGCTTAAAATGATTCGGATAGGTATGTTGTCCTTGTTCTACGGGTATTACAATGGAAGATGCTCTGAGGAACTAGCAGCATTTAATTTTTTTTTTTGTATTATTTTCGATGGCTTACTAGATATATTCTGTTTTGGTTGGAGAGGTCAAAGGGTCTTCCTAAACCAGTATCTCCTAAAAATAAGGTTTGTAATTCGGGGTTAATAATTCCAGATATTTGGATTCCAAGGAATCCGGAATAAAAGCAAGACTATTAAGAACAGTAACTATTAAGAAAAAATTCTCATTGGATTTTATCATAAATAAACTTTCTAGATAATTCATTCAACACTGCTTTGAATCTCGAGAAGTGAATGAATTCCGAGATCCCTTTTTAGTTTCAGGAATTCAGGAAACAAGCACTGAAGAGATGAACGGAGCTAAGTGGGTGGGCATATCTGTGTGTCCGAAATAAGGTAGATTTTATCTTACGTTATGTATCCCCGTGCAAGAGGGGCTTTATTTGTATAAGGTTCACGTAGTTATTATGAATTCAAATTCAAAAAAATATTTATTACACAAAAATACAGAGTACAAAGGGTATAGCTTATTTCTTCCAGCTAACCCAACAAATACACATTATATTACATAACCCAACAATTACATGCTAACAAATGTATGTAAAAAAAAAAAAAATAAAAAACAGAGGTATTTAATTTATGTAAGGTATTCATTTAAGGTGTAGTGAAATTTGTTTAAAAGAAATGTTTTTAGTGATGATTTAAATTTAAGTATGTCGGTTATTTGTACTACATTTAAGTCATTGTACGTTATTTTTATTAAATCATTAAAAAAAATTACGTTTGCCTAGCAGAAGTTCCGGCTTTGCCCGAGTTTCACAGAGAGTTTTTCGAAATTAGATTGATGAAATCAGTAATTTGTCTATTATTTTGAGCGTCAAGTGTGTAAAAATTCAGAAAATGCTGTTTTAATGGGTGAGAAAAGTTCAGAAAAATTCACGTAAGTTTGATTTCATGGAAGGTGTTTTTTTTTAATTTTACGTAGACAGTGACCTTCGGCTTTGAAGGTCAAGTGCAAAAAATTTAATCAATATCCTAATAAAACTGAACATTTATTGAAAAAAACCGACACTGGTACTTTCTTCTTTGTATTTATCCACGGTGTACGGAATCTCATAGTACAATCGGGAAACTAGTGAATCAACCTCCATCGCATTCGTAGTCGATTTTGTGATGCAACTTTTTTGATTTGAGTTTTCGTTTGCTGAGTAAATCAAGCCTGAAGTTGAAAATTTTCAAAAAGTCGGTCGCTAGGTGGTTAATATCAGCTGATTAATGTATTAATGAAGCATATATACGGCTTCTAATGGTTTTTAACCCATGAGCTACCGAGTTTTTCGGGTTCTCCTAGTGATGTAGGTTCACAAGTTTCCCGCTTGCACTACGAGTTTCCAGACACAATATATAATATACACGGCCTCTTTTTTTTATATATTATATGGAATAAGAAGCCGATTTAGTTTTGTGTCCGTGCCTGGGTTAAGCTGTTTTTGCACATTTCTAGGGATTTTCTGTTCAGTGAATAGAAGTAAGTAAGGAGACAGTAACTAGTGCTGGTAAGCTTGCTGCGGACAGCTCTGTCTCACGGTTGCTGAACTCCTGGACCTGAACTTGACATTAATGCGGATTGATTTGGCGGGAACTGGTGGCGGGGGAAATCTGCCGCCATCTTGAAATAGGACGCCATCTTGCAGGCAAAAAACAATGGTCTGTGCCTGAAAGTGTTGTAGGTAAGAGAGAATTAACCGATTTACATTGCTGAGTGATTGTTCTTCATGGGAATAAAAACGTCTGTGCCGATGTTTTTGATATTGCCCTGCGAATAAAAACCGTATGCTAAGAAAACTCCTGATTTATTTTAGCAATTCGATGATTTCAAAATCGCAAGAATTTTTTTCAACCATACAATTTTTTTTAATGTTTTTGCACCCTGAAAACGTGCCATAATATTATGTAAAGAAAGCCAACGTTTTTAAAAAAAAAATGTGTTATTTAAATTAGATCATGAACAGTGACCATTCATAATATACTTTTGATAGGAATTCCTTATTGAAATAATTATGAGCAAGGATTAAACATTTAATTTGGAGAGACACTATACAAATATATTTTTAACAGGTTTAATGTAAGAGTATGTATGTAAGTGTTTAGGAATTTCAAAGTTTATATGTGTTGACTCAAATTTACGACAAGCCAGTCTCTCAATAAAAATAGCTTCGTAAATAGCATGTAGGTGTTGCCCCTGCAATGAAATAGTTCATGGTTGATAGGTCCAACACTGGCAACACCGCGAAGGTAATAGCGCGGGGCACTTCTCATAGTTCCTCCCGAAGGGAAGACCAATCCACTGCCGGCATCGCCTTGGCATAGTGAATTTCCTGTAAACAAACAATGTTGATCAATCTCTAAGGTATTCTGCTATATAATCACATTTGGTAACAATGGAAGATGAGGACTACCCACAAGGTCATAAAATGCGCACTCCTAATTAAAGAAACCATACAGGTACCCATTTAAAACTTGCACCATGCCCAAACAAAACTTAAAATTTCGTTTTTTTTTTTATTATGCTTACATCAACCTTGCTTATCACCACTTTCATCCCATGGTTCCCACTTGTATCCCAGCCACATAAACGCCTAAGTGATCTAATTCCTACAGCATTCACTCCACTTTAATCTTTCTTCTGCTAGTTACAGCACAATCTATCGATAAAGGATATATCGATAATGTCGACAACTTGACGGCTATCGTAAATACAACAGTTTACGTTAAATAAAATAAGAACACGGGCTGTTTCACAGAATTTAAACAATTCATCAAATTTTAAGGTTAAAATGCAAGTTTTGTAAAAGTTCTGTTAATATTTCATCATGAACCGGTTGCTTCACAGTACTTAGATAATATTAGAACTTGATTGGGAACTTCACAGAAACTTGATGAATTGTTCAAATTCTGTAAAGCAACCCGTCCTCATCGATGTGAACGTGTTGTCGATCTGCAGTCATGCTCGAAACGATGTTAAGTTACCAATCGACCGTGTTAGATAGATATCCATGCCTCACTGTCATCCTTCAGTGTCGGTAAAAATACTTCATTGTCAACTGCTAGCTTCACTTCTTTGAATATTTTTTTGTTAGTATCAACCGCGTTCAGTTCTTCACTGATGAAGCTACCTGCATTTACCCTTCTTCCAATATCCCTATGAGGATTAAATTTAAAATGAACTAAAACATCTTCTTTAAACCAACCATCCAGGGTTCCCGCACAAAACTTATCCAATGTGACGTAGGAGAGCATTTGGTGTTTAGTCATTTCCTTTCTGCATGCTTTGTTGTCCACCACCGGAAGAGATAGCATCCTCAGGGTCACCGAATCGTAGTCTGTCTCAGTACGCCCCCAACCGACCACCTGTTAAGATAAGATACGCATATTACAGTGGTGTCATCAAAAACCTTCCAAAGCATTCTTATCTACCAATAAAGCATAAAATCTGCGGTGTGAAATCTGAAGCAGCAAAACTATGTATTTTAGATCGATGTGTGTAAGAACATTGAAATTTAGTGAAATTTTAATTAAAAAGATATTTGATATTTAAAGCATTTAACTTGAAATATTTCATTGATGAACGTTATGAACCCTTTTTCAATATTTGCAAAATTACTTTGTTGCGCCATTTTTTTTTTTTAAATTTTGATATACTTTGTATTCACCACTTTTAACTAATAATAATCTACATGTTTTAAAGCCAATGACTTCTTCGTCGGGATAGTAAAACTTAACTAACTTAAAAATAGACAAATAACTACATATAGAAAATGTTTCTAATTTAAAAATCTGTTATATTCATCTTTGTACTTATTTCTATATATGTCTAGTTTTTTTATTATTCTGACGAAGAAGCCATTGGCTTTGAAAAATGTTGATTTTTATTAATTCCAATTCATTAAGAATTTTTCAAATATGCACAACCAGTATTGAAAATTAAACTTAAATTCGAAGCGAAAGTTCTAGAAGTCATTGAACCGGAGTTACAGACAGATGCAAAATGAAAATTATTTTTATTATTCGATACCTTTCCGAAGTTGCCAGGAGTCATTTGGTCCGTGTTAAAGTCACTATCAGTGAAGTCATAACAAGCTGGTAGGACTGAATTTGACAACTTGAATGGTGTCTTCAAAACGAGGATCGCGACATCTGCTTGCTGATTACCTCCTTCGCCGTCGTACAGCTCGTGCAGTATGATCTTGCTCACCTATTGAAACAAAGCTAGCTGATTGATTTTTTTAATTTTAATTTTTGGAAAGAAATACAATCAATATTCTCCTAGGAGAGGAAACCTCAAAGCCAACTGAATTTTTTTTCAGTTTTCTCATCCAAAAATACATAAAGCCACAAATTTTAACCTCCCTACACACCCTCCGTCGCAATTTTATATCAATAATCACAATCTGCTGAAATGATCGATATCAAATGAAACACCAAAACAATATCTACGATGCATGTGACTTGCGCATGTATTCTACGTATGTCAAATGCGTAAAATATCCGACAACAGCGCCACCAGAAGACTGTCTACATAAAATGACGTCTGTATAAAAGAAGTTTCTGAAAAAACGTTGTTTTAAATGGTTTTAGACGTCTTTGGTGACAAGATCTGAATAGCAAGGTACTTCCCCACCATCCTCTTCCCAATTTTTTTTCCTCCCCACTATCTTCAGCCTCACAACATACACCAATTGGGGATGCCATAGTCTCACTGGCTCCAGATGGCTGGTAGCAGTTGGGACTCTTGTGCGGTATTCACATAAAACAATCTACGTAGGACCTCCGTCATTGCACAAGCAACCTTTTTTGCTTATTATGATGGAAGTCGGTAAAAACCTTTAACAAAAACGAGCGGTCCGATGGATAAATTCCCATATCTTAATAAAAGGATTGCAATGTTTAGAGTAGAGTCTTTAGGTAAGAATGCTGTCCTTGTCATTTATCTCATCGGCACCGGTGAATAGTTGAAAAATACGCCAAAACGTGCGCCCAGCATAATATGTAGATGGTTGATGGATTATTTCTATGACTCGCTCTTCAGTTCTGTGAACGGTTTGCCGACCTCTGTGTTTCTTCACCCTACAACACGGGTCCCTTCAAGACAGATGTTCATTCCTTCTTCTCCTCAAAAATTGCCCTTTAGACAGCAACCTTAAAATTATATAGACCCAGAGGGAAAGTATTTTCGTCGGGGCTTCCTGTGTGGAATTAAAACAAAAAGTGTTGTTGATTCAAATATGGTCAGGATATTTATATCTTGAGAAATTTTTCATGGCTTATATTTCCTACCCACCTCAGATTTCTGAATGTCGTGATTGTTTTTTTCCTCTTCATTGTCCCATGTTCTCACAGACTTGCCGATGACTATTCTGTACCCATCAGGTGGTGAAACGCCTTTGGTGGCGAAATCATAGAAACATTGAGCGGCTGAAATAATTTCATAAAATAAACAGGCGGTTTGTCTAGGAAATCATTAATCCCCGAGAATGCAAGAAATATTAATGAAACAAATATGAATAAAAACTGCCAATAAGTTATCAGAGAAAGTAATCGGATCACAAACAGACCGCACGTCAAATTTCGCTCTTCAGAAATCACCTTAATTAAACCTTACAATACTCAATTATCCAAGCAATTCATCGTTAAACGTGCTCCTAAAAATCAGTAAAGTGAATTTTCTACTTTTAGCCCAGTCAATGAAGGTTTTGTGTCGGAACTAATTCCCCGAAAGCTGAATTTTTCACAGATGTTAGAAGACCTTTAGACATGTATTTTTACAAAAGTCCCCGACTTTCCCCCTTGTGCTTCCTTCCCCACCCTCTCTTGAATATATTTTTGAAAGCCTTTCGGAATACGCTAATATCTCCTTAATCGTTTTATAAAATCAGATTATTTATTTTTTGTTTAGTTTTTAATTAGTTATTCTAAAAAATTGTATTCTCTCATTTTTGCGAGAAAAGCTATACAATCTCTACAATGTATTAGTAAAGGAAAAATATCAGTTTTTAAAATAGTATTTCAGAATATATTTGCACATAACTTCACGTACCGTCCACGTACCGGACCAATATCTGTCGCTTCTTCTTATTGTAAAGTACCCATTTTCAGTGAATAGTTTATATTCTTCTTTAGTTATTCTTGATTCGAGTTGCAGCATACTTTGAACGTACCTACATATGTGCTGATTTTGCGTATGGTAAATGTCCTGCCGGGTGGAAAAATGGATGCATATCAACAATAGTATTTAGGTGCATTTTCCGATTCCCGGACTTCTCTTCAAATATAAATCTAAGAATGAGGTCGATGCAATGTAGAAGGTAAAGCCACAACTCGATGATTCATTAATCCTGTTGTCACTTGCTTCAGTATATGGAATCTTCTCTTTTAGATTGTCATCATTATTAACCTCCTCCATATCTTTTCTCCACGTAACTAAATCTTGATACATATTTTCTATTTGTCTTAATTTCCCATCAATATCTCGGTATTCTTCTCTCGTTACGCGGACAAGAGACGCTGCTGTTAAAGTGTAGGCTCTGTTTGCCCGAGAATATTCATGTCCATGGAGCATGTGCGTTACTGTTGAGGACGCGTAAACTGATTCCAATAATTTCCCACATACCTTTATTTAAATAATAAGTAACAAACAATCATACAACATAATATGACTGTTTAGCCAGACCGAGGCATGGCGGTTGGTGGATAATGAAAGCGCTTCATTGGGCAGGGAAAAATATTTATATTACCCCCCTCCCCACCGAACTAAAACTGGTAAATAACAATAAAACTCTTCAACGTTAGACGAATTTGTTATTTAAAAAAAACATGAATTAATCATTACTTTCCTTAGGTTTTTGTAATTTCTCGCTACGCCGCGAACCGCTGCGCGTTCGAGCCGCCACGCGCTGTGCTCCTTATTAACAGCCTTCGTGCCTTATTATAAATTAAAACCCATCGTTATATACATTATTTTATAGCTAAAAATATTGTCTACAAGTTTTGTTGATTTATTTTTTTTCGTTAACAGGCTCAGAAAAAAGTTATGTGCAAATATATTCTGAAATACTATTTTAAAAACTGATATTTTTCCTTTACTAATAAATTGTAGAGATTGTATAGCTTTTCTCGCAAAAATGAAAGAATATAATTTTTTAGAATAACTAATTAAAAACTAAACAAAAAATAAATAATCTGATTTTATAAAACGATTAAGGATATATTAGCGTTTTCCAAAATGCTTTGAAAAATATATTCAAGAGAGGGTGGGGAAGGAAGCACAAGGAGGAAAGTCGGGGACTTTTGTAAAAGTACACATCTAAAGGTCTTCTAACATCTGTGAAAAATTCAGCTTCCGGGGAATTAGTTCCGACATTGGGTCTTTTTTTCCCTTCATTGACTGGGCTATTTAGTAAATTATAAACATTCGGTCTTAATCGCATTCTAAATGTTTTAATACATTGTGTTGTGACAGAAGTGTTAAAAATTATCATCATCCGATTCACCAAATAATAATATACAAGAGTGAGCCAGTTGATATTACTCTTATTTGTCGAGTAACCGTAACCGGTCCGTGGTCTAGCGGTAAGAGTAGCGGTAAGATATTTCGGATAGCTTCCTAGCTATCTAGCTATATGTGCGAGCTTCCTAGCTATATGTGCGAGTTGCAATATATGCTCCTGCATATATTGCAACTCGCACAGACATCCGAAGGAACCCGGAACGATCCCAACTGCCGCCAAAGAATTTTATTTTTATTTCTTTTTCCTTGTAAACTGAAATCAAAAATAAGAAAGAGAACGGAATACACTCGAAAAAAAATCGAACTACAATGAATTGTGAAGCATGCTTGAACATCATCTCCAAAAATGACCATGCACTTACGTGCGCCATCTGCAATATTGCCTTTCATAATAACTGCCTAAATATCTCCGATACCAACTTTAAAAGAATGGCATCTAAAAATAAACAAACATGGAAATGCCTAAAATGTAAAAGCCGGCCGAGCTCACCTGCTCCGTCGGCATCAACATTAGGTTCAGAAGTCGATGTATTATTTGATCGCCTCACTAAACATTTTGACAACAAAATAAGTGAAATAAAAAAAATCTTTGAGGAAGAAATCAGCGATCTTAAGAAAAGCAGTAATTTTATTTGCAACCAGTATGATGACAAATGAGATTTGGAGGAGGGCCTCAAAGGTATAAAATTCTTAAAAGAAGAGAATGAAAAAAAAACACAAGAATCTCATCCCTGGAAAGCCGTCTTGCAGATCTAGAGCAAGTGAAGCTCTCCGACAGCTTGGAAATGGCGGGCGTGGAATTGCGGCCGGGAGAACAAGCCTCGGAAGCAGTACTTCGAGTAGCTAACTCACTGGGACTGCCCTTGCAACCACAAGATATACGCATGGTGACCAGGACTCAAGATCGAAGACAAAACACCCCGGACAAACTCCACATCACCTTCTATAGTCAAAATACAAGGGAATTTATGCTCTCAAAAAAAATGCGGCCAAAACCATATACTCAAATTCTCCCATTTTCATCAGCGAGGTGCTGTCACCGTACTTTAAGGAACTTCTGTGGAAAACTAAGCAGACGGCTAAAAAAACCCACTACCAATACGTGTGGTTTAAATCAAATAAATTGCTTGTCCGCAAAGCAACTGGGAATAAAATCATCCAAATAAAACACGAAAATGACCTAAAAAAATGGGGAAACAAACTTAGACGACTAATCGACCTAAATCCAAGTAAATTAAATGTATTGCTAATTATTTAATATGGCCGAATTACTAAATACTATCCACCAACTAGCACTCACTCACATTATTCAACCAATAATACAAAACTATGCGATTCTTTATTTAGCACCCCAGGCACCCTTACTATAATAAATCAAAACATAAGATCCCTAAACAAAAACTACGACGAACTAGACATAATATTGTCCTCCCTTAAAATAGACTTCAATATTATTATATTAACAGAATGCTGGATCCCAACCTCCTTTACTATAAAACAAAAAAAAAACTACTCCTCATATTTCACAACAAAATACCAAAACCAAAATGATGGAGTTGTTGTTTACATAAAAGATAATCTTAACGCCTCTGTCTCAGAATTCACCCTAGAAAACTCAAACTGTTTACAGATAATCGCTGACCCAGATACGTGCATACTCGCTATTTACAGATCACCTTCATCACACAACATTACGCCCTTTCTAACAGCTCTCGACTCTCACATAAAAAAATTACCCACTTCAAAAACATAATCGTAACTGGTGACCTAAACATTAATATACTTCCACAAGGCCATCCCCAGAATATCGAATACCAACTGATGCTCCTGGAACATGGCATAATAAGCGCTATCAAAACTCCAACCAGAGTTACCAGAGACTTGGAATCATGTTTAGATCACTTAATGATCAAATCCAAAAACAAATTCTGTAGCGTAGTATTCGAATCCACAATCACAGATCACTACACAACAATGATAGGACTTACCACACAGGCATTGAACCCAACAATTCAAAACAACATCACAAAATTTGAAACTGACTACGTGAACCTAAAACATTGCCTAGAAAAACAAACGTGGGAACACCTTAAAAAAATTAACAATACTGAAGAAGCCAGGAGGGCGATTCTCGTTCTTTTAGCCTTAAACTAAATGATAGCATTCGTCAACGACTGCTATCGTTTGCGAAAGCTAGCTGTCCGTCGCTTGTAACATCTTTTCTTAACTATTAAGCGATTCTCGTTCTTCTGATAGCCTTACAAGTTCGATTTTGGAGAGACCTAGTAAAAAATCCTAAAGAAGCGTGGTTAAGAGCATCTACGAAATTGTTAAGAGATTATTGAAAACACAAATTGGTGAAATATAATTAAGTGACGCAAGGTTTCTAACTAAAACTTAAAAAAACAAATACTTTGTATTATAATGCATTTTAATAACTGCTTATTGTATTTATGAATGACATAAATAAGCTATTTATCGAAGATTTACGTTTTGTGAAAAGGTACTTACCTCGCTGGATAGTAATGACTTTGTTACAGATTCACCACTTCTAAAGTGACGTTTGCTGTCAAACTAACGCTGCCGAATGGCGCTAACTGTCACCCAAGTTGATTTAAGAATGAAAGGGATTCTTATTTCGTTGTGGTTAACTTCAAAACCCACAATTTCGAGCGCCAGCAATTCTGCAGCCATTTTATCTGAAACTTATTATTATTTATGTAGAAATCCTCAATGGTATGTGTAGTTTATTGTAAATTAAATCACTTATCTGGCTTTCGACATGTTACGTAATTTACAAACATCGCAATTACCTGATTCAATTCATTTAATAGCATCATTGTGCCACAAACAAGTCCCTAATCATGTTTACAGTCAATACTTACGATAATATTAAGTTTTCTCTTGTTAAAACTACGCAAATATTGCTAATTGTCAAAACGTCACAATTAAATGAAGCAAATTCTCCGCGAACGCTAGCGTTCGGCCGCCGAAAGACAGGTCTAGGGGTACCCTTCGCGTAAGGCTAAAAGTTTTGGCGCGCAATCGAAAATCTAAGGATTCCATCTGTCATCGAGAGAACCGGAATCGCTTCATACGAATAAACCGAGAAAAATCGTTAATTTGAATGTAAGGACGATTTTAGTGTCGTTAAGTAGAACGAAAATCGCCCTCCTGAAATTACTTTATAACATACCTACAAACGCTCATCACTCAAAACACCACAAAAACATTCAAATCCTTCACGCACCGCAAAATAAGACTTAAAAAATGGATTACTCAAAGCATAATAAATAGCATTAAAAAACGGGACAAACTGCACAAACAAGTCAAACGCAACCCAAATGATACTTTTCTGAACTCTTTCTACAAAAGGTACAGAAATACTTGCTCTCTAATTATACGAAAAGCCAAAGAATTATATTACAGAAACAAACTGGTAACTGCTAACTTTGACCCGAAAAGCGTTTGGTCTATTCTGAGGGAAAGTACAAATACACAAAAAAACAAAGATGATGAAATAAAAAAAATACTTATCAACGACGAAGAAGTCGACTTCCACAAAAATCCTACACTTATCCTTAATTACATAAACAGACATTACACAAATATCGGAGCTAGCCTAGCCGAAAATATAAAACAAAAGTCGTCTAGTAACGATAATCAAGAACCTCAAAAAATTCCGACTCAGTGCACTCACAAAAATAGTGACAGTCTATTCAAATTGCATTGAGTAACTCTGGAAGACACCAACAAATTAATACATTCCCTAAAGAATAACACAACATCAGGTCCCGACGGAATAGACTCTAAAACAATAATTACACTAAGCCAACAACTACTTACTCCACTAAAATACGTTATTAATCTTAGCCTGGAAGAAGGATTTTTTTAGAGCATCCTAAAAAAAGGTGTGGTTATTCCTATTCATAAATCAGGACCTAAAAATAATGTAAACAACTTTCGACCCATTACACTATTAAACACGTTGTCAAAAATTCTTGAAAAAGCAATAAAAGAACAGCTGCAACAATATCTGGAAAACATGCAAATACTCTCAGTTAACCAACATGGCTTTAGAAAAAATAGGAACACAGAAAACGCAATTGCCACTGTAACCGAGTTTATTACACATAATTTAGATGCAAAAAAAGTTATTTCAATCTATTTAGATTTATCTAAAGCCTTCGATACAATTTCGCACAAAAAACTTTTCAAGAAGCTAAAAAACATTGGCATAAATGGAGTAGAATTTGAATTAATGAAAAGTTTCATGTCTGACAGAACACAACAAGTTAAAATTGACAACAAGACAAGTGAACCACTTTTAATCACGTACGGAGTCCCACAGGGGAGTGTCCTTGGCCCACTAATATTCCTCATATACATAAACGAATTATGTGACATTGAAATTGATGGTAAAATAGTGACCTTCGCTGATGATACAGTTTTTCTGTGTCAAGCAGCCACATGGAAAGATTTATTCATAACAGCTGAAAAAAATTTGTCAATTGTCATAAAATGGCTAAACAGAAATACTCTTACCGTTAACACAGTCAAAACATAATATATCACACATAGTATTACACAAAGAGGTAAACCTCCTTCTAACTTGGACTTGTTTTTGCATGAATGTAAACAAACATCATCCAATTGCCAATGCGAACACATCGAAAGGGTAAAACAATTAAAGTACCTAGGAGTTATTATTGATTCATACTTACAATGGACTGAACACATTACTTTTATTACCAATAAACTAAAACGAGTCTTGCACCTAATAAAATCCATTTAAAACATTTTCCATTAACAATACTTAGATCAATATATTTTGCACTGTGTCAATCCATTGCCACTTATGGAATATTAGCTTGGGGAAGCGCTACAAACACAAAAATTGACCCAATTCAAAAAGTTCAAAAGGCAATAATAAAACTCATACTGCAAGTACCATTCTACACAGACTCAACCAAAATCTTCAAAACACTAGACGTCATGTCAATAAGACAACTTTACTCCAAAACTGCTCTCCTAAACCTCATCCATAATAATCTTCATATTACAAATCAAGCACAAGCCATAATAAAAACCAGGTCCTCAACAAATAAAACACTGAACATCCCGATAACACACACCACACACGGACAAAGACATTTTCAATACTACGCAACCAAACTTTTTAACAGTATGCCTATTAATTATTATTTTTTTGGTAAACTAATGTTTTTAAGACAAGATTTTTTATGCATAGCACAAAGGGTAACAATTATTTTACAAGCAATAATTGTTCGCCTGAAACACTCATCCACATTGAAAAATCTCCTGATAAAAGATACATGACGCCAACGGGACTCGAACCCGTGTCCCTTCGATTTCCGGTCGACAGCTCTGACCACTGAGCTATGGCGGCTTATCTCTTACCCGCGAAATTATTCAATATATACTAGTGTTTCATTCAACAATTACTGCTTGTTACATTTTTCACCTGAAAACAACCAACTTTATTTTATATGAGAAAGGCATTGTAAGTGCTAACTCTCTCACTAGATGGCGTCGAGACAAATTGTCTACATTTTTAGGCGAAATACTTGAACTTGTCAAATATTAATTATTATTTTTTTGGTAAACTAATGTTTTTAAGACAAGATTTTTTATGCATAGCACAAAGGGTAACAATTATTTTACAAGCAATAATTGTTCGCCTGAAACACTCATCCACATTGAAAAATCTCCTGATAAAAGATACATGACGCCAACGGGACTCGAACCCGTGTCCCTTCGATTTCCGGTCGACAGCTCTGACCACTGAGCTATGGCGGCTTATCTCTTACCCGCGAAATTATTCAATATATACTAGTGTTTCATTCAACAATTACTGCTTGTTACATTTTTCACCTGAAAACAACCAACTTTATTTTATATGAGAAAGGCATTGTAAGTGCTAACTCTCTCACTAGATGGCGTCGAGACAAATTGTCTACATTTTTAGGCGAAATACTTGAACTTGTCAAATATTAATTATTATTTTTTTGGTAAACTAATGTTTTTAAGACAAGATTTTTTATGCATAGCACAAAGGGTAACAATTATTTTACAAGCAATAATTGTTCGCCTGAAACACTCATCCACATTGAAAAATCTCCTGATAAAAGATACATGACGCCAACGGGACTCGAACCCGTGTCCCTTCGATTTCCGGTCGACAGCTCTGACCACTGAGCTATGGCGGCTTATCTCTTACCCGCGAAATTATTCAATATATACTAGTGTTTCATTCAACAATTACTGCTTGTTACATTTTTCACCTGAAAACAACCAACTTTATTTTATATGAGAAAGGCATTGTAAGTGCTAACTCTCTCACTAGATGGCGTCGAGACAAATTGTCTACATTTTTAGGCGAAATACTTGAACTTGTCAAATATTAATTATTATTTTTTTGGTAAACTAATGTTTTTAAGACAAGATTTTTTATGCATAGCACAAAGGGTAACAATTATTTTACAAGCAATAATTGTTCGCCTGAAACACTCATCCACATTGAAAAATCTCCTGATAAAAGATACATGACGCCAACGGGACTCGAACCCGTGTCCCTTCGATTTCCGGTCGACAGCTCTGACCACTGAGCTATGGCGGCTTATCTCTTACCCGCGAAATTATTCAATATATACTAGTGTTTCATTCAACAATTACTGCTTGTTACATTTTTCACCTGAAAACAACCAACTTTATTTTATATGAGAAAGGCATTGTAAGTGCTAACTCTCTCACTAGATGGCGTCGAGACAAATTGTCTACATTTTTAGGCGAAATACTTGAACTTGTCAAATATTAATTATTATTTTTTTGGTAAACTAATGTTTTTAAGACAAGATTTTTTATGCATAGCACAAAGGGTAACAATTATTTTACAAGCAATAATTGTTCGCCTGAAACACTCATCCACATTGAAAAATCTCCTGATAAAAGATACATGACGCCAACGGGACTCGAACCCGTGTCCCTTCGATTTCCGGTCGACAGCTCTGACCACTGAGCTATGGCGGCTTATCTCTTACCCGCGAAATTATTCAATATATACTAGTGTTTCATTCAACAATTACTGCTTGTTACATTTTTCACCTGAAAACAACCAACTTTATTTTATATGAGAAAGGCATTGTAAGTGCTAACTCTCTCACTAGATGGCGTCGAGACAAATTGTCTACATTTTTAGGCGAAATACTTGAACTTGTCAAATATTAATTATTATTTTTTTGGTAAACTAATGTTTTTAAGACAAGATTTTTTATGCATAGCACAAAGGGTAACAATTATTTTACAAGCAATAATTGTTCGCCTGAAACACTCATCCACATTGAAAAATCTCCTGATAAAAGATACATGACGCCAACGGGACTCGAACCCGTGTCCCTTCGATTTCCGGTCGACAGCTCTGACCACTGAGCTATGGCGGCTTATCTCTTACCCGCGAAATTATTCAATATATACTAGTGTTTCATTCAACAATTACTGCTTGTTACATTTTTCACCTGAAAACAACCAACTTTATTTTATATGAGAAAGGCATTGTAAGTGCTAACTCTCTCACTAGATGGCGTCGAGACAAATTGTCTACATTTTTAGGCGAAATACTTGAACTTGTCAAATATTAATTATTATTTTTTTGGTAAACTAATGTTTTTAAGACAAGATTTTTTATGCATAGCACAAAGGGTAACAATTATTTTACAAGCAATAATTGTTCGCCTGAAACACTCATCCACATTGAAAAATCTCCTGATAAAAGATACATGACGCCAACGGGACTCGAACCCGTGTCCCTTCGATTTCCGGTCGACAGCTCTGACCACTGAGCTATGGCGGCTTATCTCTTACCCGCGAAATTATTCAATATATACTAGTGTTTCATTCAACAATTACTGCTTGTTACATTTTTCACCTGAAAACAACCAACTTTATTTTATATGAGAAAGGCATTGTAAGTGCTAACTCTCTCACTAGATGGCGTCGAGACAAATTGTCTACATTTTTAGGCGAAATACTTGAACTTGTCAAATATTAATTATTATTTTTTTGGTAAACTAATGTTTTTAAGACAAGATTTTTTATGCATAGCACAAAGGGTAACAATTATTTTACAAGCAATAATTGTTCGCCTGAAACACTCATCCACATTGAAAAATCTCCTGATAAAAGATACATGACGCCAACGGGACTCGAACCCGTGTCCCTTCGATTTCCGGTCGACAGCTCTGACCACTGAGCTATGGCGGCTTATCTCTTACCCGCGAAATTATTCAATATATACTAGTGTTTCATTCAACAATTACTGCTTGTTACATTTTTCACCTGAAAACAACCAACTTTATTTTATATGAGAAAGGCATTGTAAGTGCTAACTCTCTCACTAGATGGCGTCGAGACAAATTGTCTACATTTTTAGGCGAAATACTTGAACTTGTCAAATATTAATTATTATTTTTTTGGTAAACTAATGTTTTTAAGACAAGATTTTTTATGCATAGCACAAAGGGTAACAATTATTTTACAAGCAATAATTGTTCGCCTGAAACACTCATCCACATTGAAAAATCTCCTGATAAAAGATACATGACGCCAACGGGACTCGAACCCGTGTCCCTTCGATTTCCGGTCGACAGCTCTGACCACTGAGCTATGGCGGCTTATCTCTTACCCGCGAAATTATTCAATATATACTAGTGTTTCATTCAACAATTACTGCTTGTTACATTTTTCACCTGAAAACAACCAACTTTATTTTATATGAGAAAGGCATTGTAAGTGCTAACTCTCTCACTAGATGGCGTCGAGACAAATTGTCTACATTTTTAGGCGAAATACTTGAACTTGTCAAATATTAATTATTATTTTTTTGGTAAACTAATGTTTTTAAGACAAGATTTTTTATGCATAGCACAAAGGGTAACAATTATTTTACAAGCAATAATTGTTCGCCTGAAACACTCATCCACATTGAAAAATCTCCTGATAAAAGATACATGACGCCAACGGGACTCGAACCCGTGTCCCTTCGATTTCCGGTCGACAGCTCTGACCACTGAGCTATGGCGGCTTATCTCTTACCCGCGAAATTATTCAATATATACTAGTGTTTCATTCAACAATTACTGCTTGTTACATTTTTCACCTGAAAACAACCAACTTTATTTTATATGAGAAAGGCATTGTAAGTGCTAACTCTCTCACTAGATGGCGTCGAGACAAATTGTCTACATTTTTAGGCGAAATACTTGAACTTGTCAAATATTAATTATTATTTTTTTGGTAAACTAATGTTTTTAAGACAAGATTTTTTATGCATAGCACAAAGGGTAACAATTATTTTACAAGCAATAATTGTTCGCCTGAAACACTCATCCACATTGAAAAATCTCCTGATAAAAGATACATGACGCCAACGGGACTCGAACCCGTGTCCCTTCGATTTCCGGTCGACAGCTCTGACCACTGAGCTATGGCGGCTTATCTCTTACCCGCGAAATTATTCAATATATACTAGTGTTTCATTCAACAATTACTGCTTGTTACATTTTTCACCTGAAAACAACCAACTTTATTTTATATGAGAAAGGCATTGTAAGTGCTAACTCTCTCACTAGATGGCGTCGAGACAAATTGTCTACATTTTTAGGCGAAATACTTGAACTTGTCAAATATTAATTATTATTTTTTTGGTAAACTAATGTTTTTAAGACAAGATTTTTTATGCATAGCACAAAGGGTAACAATTATTTTACAAGCAATAATTGTTCGCCTGAAACACTCATCCACATTGAAAAATCTCCTGATAAAAGATACATGACGCCAACGGGACTCGAACCCGTGTCCCTTCGATTTCCGGTCGGCAGCTCTGACCACTGAGCTATGGCGGCTTATCTCTTACCCGCGAAATTATTCAATATATACTAGTGTTTCATTCAACAATTACTGCTTGTTACATTTTTCACCTGAAAACAACCAACTTTATTTTATATGAGAAAGGCATTGTAAGTGCTAACTCTCTCACTAGATGGCGTCGAGACAAATTGTCTACATTTTTAGGCGAAATACTTGAACTTGTCAAATATTAATTATTATTTTTTTGGTAAACTAATGTTTTTAAGACAAGATTTTTTATGCATAGCACAAAGGGTAACAATTATTTTACAAGCAATAATTGTTCGCCTGAAACACTCATCCACATTGAAAAATCTCCTGATAAAAGATACATGACGCCAACGGGACTCGAACCCGTGTCCCTTCGATTTCCGGTCGACAGCTCTGACCACTGAGCTATGGCGGCTTATCTCTTACCCGCGAAATTATTCAATATATACTAGTGTTTCATTCAACAATTACTGCTTGTTACATTTTTCACCTGAAAACAACCAACTTTATTTTATATGAGAAAGGCATTGTAAGTGCTAACTCTCTCACTAGATGGCGTCGAGACAAATTGTCTACATTTTTAGGCGAAATACTTGAACTTGTCAAATATTAATTATTATTTTTTTGGTAAACTAATGTTTTTAAGACAAGATTTTTTATGCATAGCACAAAGGGTAACAATTATTTTACAAGCAATAATTGTTCGCCTGAAACACTCATCCACATTGAAAAATCTCCTGATAAAAGATACATGACGCCAACGGGACTCGAACCCGTGTCCCTTCGATTTCCGGTCGACAGCTCTGACCACTGAGCTATGGCGGCTTATCTCTTACCCGCGAAATTATTCAATATATACTAGTGTTTCATTCAACAATTACTGCTTGTTACATTTTTCACCTGAAAACAACCAACTTTATTTTATATGAGAAAGGCATTGTAAGTGCTAACTCTCTCACTAGATGGCGTCGAGACAAATTGTCTACATTTTTAGGCGAAATACTTGAACTTGTCAAATATTAATTATTATTTTTTTGGTAAACTAATGTTTTTAAGACAAGATTTTTTATGCATAGCACAAAGGGTAACAATTATTTTACAAGCAATAATTGTTCGCCTGAAACACTCATCCACATTGAAAAATCTCCTGATAAAAGATACATGACGCCAACGGGACTCGAACCCGTGTCCCTTCGATTTCCGGTCGACAGCTCTGACCACTGAGCTATGGCGGCTTATCTCTTACCCGCGAAATTATTCAATATATACTAGTGTTTCATTCAACAATTACTGCTTGTTACATTTTTCACCTGAAAACAACCAACTTTATTTTATATGAGAAAGGCATTGTAAGTGCTAACTCTCTCACTAGATGGCGTCGAGACAAATTGTCTACATTTTTAGGCGAAATACTTGAACTTGTCAAATATTAATTATTATTTTTTTGGTAAACTAATGTTTTTAAGACAAGATTTTTTATGCATAGCACAAAGGGTAACAATTATTTTACAAGCAATAATTGTTCGCCTGAAACACTCATCCACATTGAAAAATCTCCTGATAAAAGATACATGACGCCAACGGGACTCGAACCCGTGTCCCTTCGATTTCCGGTCGACAGCTCTGACCACTGAGCTTGGTTGTTTTCTCTGACCACTGAGCTCTGACCACTGAGCTTGGAGCACTGGTTGTTTTCAGGTGAAAAATGTAACAAGCAGTAATTGTTGAATGAAACACTAGTATATATTGAATAATTTCGCGGGTAAGAGATAAGCCGCCATAGCTCAGTGGTCAGAGCTGTCGACCGGAAATCGAAGGGACACGGGTTCGAGTCCCGTTGGCGTCATGTATCTTTTATCAGGAGATTTTTCAATGTGGATGAGTGTTTCAGGCGAACAATTATTGCTTGTAAAATAATTGTTACCCTTTGTGCTATGCATAAAAAATCTTGTCTTAAAAACATTAGTTTACCAAAAAAATAATAATTAATATTTGACAAGTTCAAGTATTTCGCCTAAAAATGTAGACAATTTGTCTCGACGCCATCTAGTGAGAGAGTTAGCACTTACAATGCCTTTCTCATATAAAATAAAGTTGGTTGTTTTCAGGTGAAAAATGTAACAAGCAGTAATTGTTGAATGAAACACTAGTATATATTGAATAATTTCGCGGGTAAGAGATAAGCCGCCATAGCTCAGTGGTCAGAGCTGTCGACCGGAAATCGAAGGGACACGGGTTCGAGTCCCGTTGGCGTCATGTATCTTTTATCAGGAGATTTTTCAATGTGGATGAGTGTTTCAGGCGAACAATTATTGCTTGTAAAATAATTGTTACCCTTTGTGCTATGCATAAAAAATCTTGTCTTAAAAACATTAGTTTACCAAAAAAATAATAATTAATATTTGACAAGTTCAAGTATTTCGCCTAAAAATGTAGACAATTTGTCTCGACGCCATCTAGTGAGAGAGTTAGCACTTACAATGCCTTTCTCATATAAAATAAAGTTGGTTGTTTTCAGGTGAAAAATGTAACAAGCAGTAATTGTTGAATGAAACACTAGTATATATTGAATAATTTCGCGGGTAAGAGATAAGCCGCCATAGCTCAGTGGTCAGAGCTGTCGACCGGAAATCGAAGGGACACGGGTTCGAGTCCCGTTGGCGTCATGTATCTTTTATCAGGAGATTTTTCAATGTGGATGAGTGTTTCAGGCGAACAATTATTGCTTGTAAAATAATTGTTACCCTTTGTGCTATGCATAAAAAATCTTGTCTTAAAAACATTAGTTTACCAAAAAAATAATAATTAATATTTGACAAGTTCAAGTATTTCGCCTAAAAATGTAGACAATTTGTCTCGACGCCATCTAGTGAGAGAGTTAGCACTTACAATGCCTTTCTCATATAAAATAAAGTTGGTTGTTTTCAGGTGAAAAATGTAACAAGCAGTAATTGTTGAATGAAACACTAGTATATATTGAATAATTTCGCGGGTAAGAGATAAGCCGCCATAGCTCAGTGGTCAGAGCTGTCGACCGGAAATCGAAGGGACACGGGTTCGAGTCCCGTTGGCGTCATGTATCTTTTATCAGGAGATTTTTCAATGTGGATGAGTGTTTCAGGCGAACAATTATTGCTTGTAAAATAATTGTTACCCTTTGTGCTATGCATAAAAAATCTTGTCTTAAAAACATTAGTTTACCAAAAAAATAATAATTAATATTTGACAAGTTCAAGTATTTCGCCTAAAAATGTAGACAATTTGTCTCGACGCCATCTAGTGAGAGAGTTAGCACTTACAATGCCTTTCTCATATAAAATAAAGTTGGTTGTTTTCAGGTGAAAAATGTAACAAGCAGTAATTGTTGAATGAAACACTAGTATATATTGAATAATTTCGCGGGTAAGAGATAAGCCGCCATAGCTCAGTGGTCAGAGCTGTCGACCGGAAATCGAAGGGACACGGGTTCGAGTCCCGTTGGCGTCATGTATCTTTTATCAGGAGATTTTTCAATGTGGATGAGTGTTTCAGGCGAACAATTATTGCTTGTAAAATAATTGTTACCCTTTGTGCTATGCATAAAAAATCTTGTCTTAAAAACATTAGTTTACCAAAAAAATAATAATTAATATTTGACAAGTTCAAGTATTTCGCCTAAAAATGTAGACAATTTGTCTCGACGCCATCTAGTGAGAGAGTTAGCACTTACAATGCCTTTCTCATATAAAATAAAGTTGGTTGTTTTCAGGTGAAAAATGTAACAAGCAGTAATTGTTGAATGAAACACTAGTATATATTGAATAATTTCGCGGGTAAGAGATAAGCCGCCATAGCTCAGTGGTCAGAGCTGTCGACCGGAAATCGAAGGGACACGGGTTCGAGTCCCGTTGGCGTCATGTATCTTTTATCAGGAGATTTTTCAATGTGGATGAGTGTTTCAGGCGAACAATTATTGCTTGTAAAATAATTGTTACCCTTTGTGCTATGCATAAAAAATCTTGTCTTAAAAACATTAGTTTACCAAAAAAATAATAATTAATATTTGACAAGTTCAAGTATTTCGCCTAAAAATGTAGACAATTTGTCTCGACGCCATCTAGTGAGAGAGTTAGCACTTACAATGCCTTTCTCATATAAAATAAAGTTGGTTGTTTTCAGGTGAAAAATGTAACAAGCAGTAATTGTTGAATGAAACACTAGTATATATTGAATAATTTCGCGGGTAAGAGATAAGCCGCCATAGCTCAGTGGTCAGAGCTGTCGACCGGAAATCGAAGGGACACGGGTTCGAGTCCCGTTGGCGTCATGTATCTTTTATCAGGAGATTTTTCAATGTGGATGAGTGTTTCAGGCGAACAATTATTGCTTGTAAAATAATTGTTACCCTTTGTGCTATGCATAAAAAATCTTGTCTTAAAAACATTAGTTTACCAAAAAAATAATAATTAATATTTGACAAGTTCAAGTATTTCGCCTAAAAATGTAGACAATTTGTCTCGACGCCATCTAGTGAGAGAGTTAGCACTTACAATGCCTTTCTCATATAAAATAAAGTTGGTTGTTTTCAGGTGAAAAATGTAACAAGCAGTAATTGTTGAATGAAACACTAGTATATATTGAATAATTTCGCGGGTAAGAGATAAGCCGCCATAGCTCAGTGGTCAGAGCTGTCGACCGGAAATCGAAGGGACACGGGTTCGAGTCCCGTTGGCGTCATGTATCTTTTATCAGGAGATTTTTCAATGTGGATGAGTGTTTCAGGCGAACAATTATTGCTTGTAAAATAATTGTTACCCTTTGTGCTATGCATAAAAAATCTTGTCTTAAAAACATTAGTTTACCAAAAAAATAATAATTAATATTTGACAAGTTCAAGTATTTCGCCTAAAAATGTAGACAATTTGTCTCGACGCCATCTAGTGAGAGAGTTAGCACTTACAATGCCTTTCTCATATAAAATAAAGTTGGTTGTTTTCAGGTGAAAAATGTAACAAGCAGTAATTGTTGAATGAAACACTAGTATATATTGAATAATTTCGCGGGTAAGAGATAAGCCGCCATAGCTCAGTGGTCAGAGCTGTCGACCGGAAATCGAAGGGACACGGGTTCGAGTCCCGTTGGCGTCATGTATCTTTTATCAGGAGATTTTTCAATGTGGATGAGTGTTTCAGGCGAACAATTATTGCTTGTAAAATAATTGTTACCCTTTGTGCTATGCATAAAAAATCTTGTCTTAAAAACATTAGTTTACCAAAAAAATAATAATTAATATTTGACAAGTTCAAGTATTTCGCCTAAAAATGTAGACAATTTGTCTCGACGCCATCTAGTGAGAGAGTTAGCACTTACAATGCCTTTCTCATATAAAATAAAGTTGGTTGTTTTCAGGTGAAAAATGTAACAAGCAGTAATTGTTGAATGAAACACTAGTATATATTGAATAATTTCGCGGGTAAGAGATAAGCCGCCATAGCTCAGTGGTCAGAGCTGTCGACCGGAAATCGAAGGGACACGGGTTCGAGTCCCGTTGGCGTCATGTATCTTTTATCAGGAGATTTTTCAATGTGGATGAGTGTTTCAGGCGAACAATTATTGCTTGTAAAATAATTGTTACCCTTTGTGCTATGCATAAAAAATCTTGTCTTAAAAACATTAGTTTACCAAAAAAATAATAATTAATATTTGACAAGTTCAAGTATTTCGCCTAAAAATGTAGACAATTTGTCTCGACGCCATCTAGTGAGAGAGTTAGCACTTACAATGCCTTTCTCATATAAAATAAAGTTGGTTGTTTTCAGGTGAAAAATGTAACAAGCAGTAATTGTTGAATGAAACACTAGTATATATTGAATAATTTCGCGGGTAAGAGATAAGCCGCCATAGCTCAGTGGTCAGAGCTGTCGACCGGAAATCGAAGGGACACGGGTTCGAGTCCCGTTGGCGTCATGTATCTTTTATCAGGAGATTTTTCAATGTGGATGAGTGTTTCAGGCGAACAATTATTGCTTGTAAAATAATTGTTACCCTTTGTGCTATGCATAAAAAATCTTGTCTTAAAAACATTAGTTTACCAAAAAAATAATAATTAATATTTGACAAGTTCAAGTATTTCGCCTAAAAATGTAGACAATTTGTCTCGACGCCATCTAGTGAGAGAGTTAGCACTTACAATGCCTTTCTCATATAAAATAAAGTTGGTTGTTTTCAGGTGAAAAATGTAACAAGCAGTAATTGTTGAATGAAACACTAGTATATATTGAATAATTTCGCGGGTAAGAGATAAGCCGCCATAGCTCAGTGGTCAGAGCTGTCGACCGGAAATCGAAGGGACACGGGTTCGAGTCCCGTTGGCGTCATGTATCTTTTATCAGGAGATTTTTCAATGTGGATGAGTGTTTCAGGCGAACAATTATTGCTTGTAAAATAATAGTATGCCTATTACTTTGAAACAATTATTGACTACAAACACATCTACAAATTTTCTCAAAAAACATTTCGTAGCCTGGATAAATAATCAAGATATTCAAAAGATTATAATTCCAAACCAAAAATAACCAAAATATAATAAGTAAAATTAAATATTATACACGTTCTTCGGGAATTATCCAAAAATACATACACGCACATATAAATGTGTGTTTTCATGTTTCAATATATGTCTGTGAAAAAAAAAAAAAAACTTACTACTACAACACATAAATACCTGTCACACTTAATCACAAACACGTTAACACCTCAGCACAGGTTCTCCTAGTGAGGTGTTCACGTAACATAAAATATCACACACACACAGTTTTACCGAAATCAACCTATGTTCTTCATTTTTTATATCTTTTTTCTGTACTGCAATATAAACCACTGTAATAATTTGTAAAACGTGTATTCAAGAATAGACATAAATAAATAAATAAATAAAAGTTAATTTTTTTTCTTTATAAACTCACCCCCAATAACAATGTTAGAATGAATAAGGGTTCCTCCACAAATTTGATCATGCACTTTGTTATCAGTTACCCGATAAATGCCAACATTCCACGGCAAAGCTTTGGCATCTACAGATGGATTTACTAGACCACAATCTGAAACAAAAATATTTTTTACATTGCGATATTCTATTGAACAGATTTCGTCAATTCACATAATAATCAAGGCACATTATTCGGTACATTTGAGTCATAATCCCCAGTTGAATAATCATGACTTCCACCGATTCCAGCACCAATAGAAGAAAAATGAGAAACAGGAGAAGGAGAAGAAGAAGAGAGATTTCTTCTTGGGGTAGAAAGAAGGGGCGGAGAAGGTGAAGAAGGATAAAAAGGATTCGGAAGAGAAGGAGGAGAAGTAAGAAAATAATGCAAATAAGGGGAAGAAGAAGACAGAGTAGAAAGGTTTGCCCTTGGGGCAAGAAGAAAGGGAAGGGGTAAGAGGAGAATATGGAGTAGAAAGGATAGGAGGAGAAGGTTAAGAAGGAGAAGAAGAAGTAGGATTAAAAGGAAGGATTAACAGGGGAAGGAGAGTAAGTAGAATAAAGATAAGAAATGGAAGAAGAAGGAGTAAGAATAGAGGAAGGAGCAGAAGAAAGAAAATAAGAAGAAGGAGAAGAAAGGAAGGATATGAGAAAAAGGATAAGAAGGTTAGAATACAGATGAACGAGAACAGAGGATTTACTTTTTGGGTAAGAAGAAGGGAAGGAGAGGAGAAAGAAGGGGAGAAGATGGAGAAAAAGGAGTAGGAGGAGAAGAAGGAGAATCAGGAGTAAAAGGAGAAGGTGAATAAGGTTAAGAAGGTGAAGAATGAGAATAGGGAGAATAAGGAGAAGAAGAAAAGAAGTGAAGAACATGGTGAAGTAGGTTAAGAAAGGAACAATAGGAGAAGAAGTAGAACATGGTTAAGAATGAGAAGAGAGGGTTTGCTCTTTGGGTAAGAAGAAGGGAAGGAGAAGGGAAAAAAGAGAGGGAGAAGTGTGAGCATTTAGTAAAGTGACGGTGGTTGGAATAAGTTACCTGGTTTACATGCAGGAACAAAGCTCCACACTCCGCCTCGGCACACCATGTTCTGCAGGTATTCCGTCGGGATGTGACCGGCCTTGCACATGGTGTGGACGGTAGTCATATCCGGTACCTTTTCCGGGCACACGGTGTTCCCCGGGCATTTGAAATCCACCGTGTTAGAAGTCACCATGTTGCATCTGAAATGATGTCAACGAATAAGACTGCGACCAGGAATAATGTGTTTAAAAACAAACACATCCGCTTAGATGACAAATGAACGGACAGTAAAATAAATAGAAAAATAACAATGTGACATCCCAGGAAGACAAAGCAATAGAATAATATTGTAAAAATGTCAATGAAACGAGGAATATATGCCAATTGCGTATTCTCCACTCGCTCACGTAAAACGAGTTCATTACAAAAATACGGAGAACGTACAATATTATAAGGATTACGCAGCTATTCCACATACCTGCGTAAACCTAGATCAAACCAAGAGGTTATTTTGTAAGATGTATGTTAAAATTAAGTAAAGACCCAAACCAGATGTTGAACATGAGTTTGGTTGTTATTCAAACAGTTTGTATTTTTAAGGACAGATGGCACTTTGTCATTTTTCTCCCTCCAACAGGCTGAAATTAATAAAACGCCTAGTAACGCCATGATCATCCTCTTCTGCATCTTTACTTCTCAAGAAACAACATCTCAGTCCGTTTTAGAATAAATTATAATAAATAAACAATGTTTGTATTTGCTTTGTTAAGATAACGTATACCCTAAAATAAAGTCGTTATCTTAATAGGGCACGAAGGATATTTCAATATCTTATGGTTTTCTGCATTTTCAAAGTTGCTTGTGGTCATAACAGCACCTCGAAAAAATGCATATTCTCTCCTACTCAGTTAAATCAAATATTAAAAAAAAATTTCTTACTTTATATAAAAGTTCAGAAGTTTATAAAAGTTCAGTTCCAGTTGTAGGCATGTTTGTTCATATTTTATGCGCTGCCATACCATTCATTTTTCAACTTATTGCTTGCTCTTGCGCGAAGGTTATAGGCATAACACAATTAACTTACAGGTAGTTGGCGCATGTATCGTACTATGGAAAATCGGCAAAACACAAACAGCAAACGGCACATGTCATTCGCAGTATATCGTATATTATTATCATCGATACCGAACAATGAGAGTGAAATTAAATCGACATTTTTAATCTACAGTACTTAGAAATAAGCGAATTTGAGCTTCTAAACAAACCAGAAACGACAAGTGAGCAATGGAGCAATGCATCAGAATCAGAAGGTCGACATGCCATAAGAATCGAAAGAGTACGTTTACGTGCTACCCAATCGCGCGCATCAGAATCAGACGACCAACATGCAACGAGAATCGAAAGAGTACGTTAACGTGCTACCCAATCGTGCGCAGCAGAATCAGACGACCAACATGCAACGAGAATCGAAAGAGTACGTTAACGTGCTACCCAATCGCGCGCATCAGAATCAGACGACCAACGTGCAACGAGAATCGAAAGAGTACGTTCACGAGCCACCCAATTGAGCGCATCGTAATCAGAAGACCAACATGCAGCGAGAATTGAAAAAGAACGTTCACAAGCTACTTGATCTCGACGAAGAGTACATGTTTATTTGAATCTTGCAGCATTTCAATATGATTTTAACTACGATTACGGTTTGAATCCTAGTGTAAATATCGGAAAAATGGAAAAAGTGTGTGGGCATTGCGGTAGACTTAAGTTCAGCAATGAAACACCAGGAATAAGCTGCGCGAATGGCAAAGTTAAATTGCCGACATTGCATCTACCACTTGATCTATTGAGTTGTCATTGCTTTCGGGCAACTCACCTGATTAAAAACACTTTATTCAGAATATTTGAATATATAATTCAGCGTTTCAAATGACATCTTCTGGAGCCGACAAAATGATCCATAATCAGTACATGCCTACTGTCCAAATTAAAGGAAAAATATATTGTTAACTTTCAAACAATCGTAAATGTAATTAACATTTTTCTTATCTTTTGATTTCTTTATTCTTACAGGTGAGTATTAGTGATCAATTACTATGCATACCGCATAATGATACCTCAGAATGGATCAAATCATATTCTGCAATGCCATAAAAAAGGAATCATTTATTTAAATATTCAGAGTCTGATAGCGAATAATGAAGAAATCCAGATACTGATTGAACGAAATGATCCTGCACTTGTTCACATAATATGCGATATTGAAGACAGCGAAGTTACTTTTCAAGGATACACAACAATACGCTGTGATTCTTACAGTAGACACACAGGGGGAGCAATAATAATTATCAAAAAAGACATATTATATGAAGTTATTTCTAACACACAATATGAAAAGAACTGCTGGATACTAGCGATCAGGATAACTTCTGGATATAAGAAAGGAGTATACGGAGTAATTTACCATTCTCCAAATGCAAGTACCAAAGACTTCCTATCATTTATAGAGAACTGGTGTACCCAAAACCTCGAAGAAGAAGAAGATAATATCCTAACTGGTGACTTTAATATAAATCTCAAAAATTTGAATGATACATATACTAAAAGACTTAAAAAAATTATCCAAGCATCGGGAATGAAACAACTTGTTAAAAGTGAGACACGAATAACGGATAAATCCAGGACGTTAATTGACCTTGTCATATCCAACAGATTAGATTTGAATGTAAAAGTTCTAGATGAGCCAAAAATAACCGACCATAACCTTATCCACATTACAGATAACACAAAAAGAACTAATACGAAAACCAGCAAAGTAATAAAATACAGAAATTATAAAAAATATAACAGTGAAAGGTTAATTGAACTTCTGGGTGATATGAATGAACTTCATCAAATGGAATTTAATGAAAAGTCTAAATCATTAATAAATAACCTTCAAGAAGTAATCGACCAGTTAATACCAATCCAAACTACTAAAATAAGAGGAACAAATAAATGGTATAACATAGAACTACAATCAATACAATATGAAAGAGATAGACTGTACAAAATTGCAAAAATCTCAAGAAACTCACAAGACTGGAAAGCATTCAAAAATTCAAGAAATAAATACTCAAAACAACTGAAAGTTTGTAAGAACGATTACTTCAAAAATAAAATTATCTGTGAAAAAGGAGACACTAAAAAAATGTGGAAAACCATAAAAGGATTAATGCAAACTGAAGATAAAGGGATGAAACATGACATTGAATTTCCACATCAGATACAGGGTAGCATACAGAACTGCTTCAACAAATATTTTGTAAACAGCATAACGGAATTACATCAGAGTATACCAATACTGAAGGAAGACAACCGCGTGAGAAATGTTCCCCTAAACCGAGAAAAACTTGTGTTTAAAGAGATTGATGAAACATATCTTTTACAGATTCTAAACAGCACCAAATCAAAAGAGAGTCCAGATGGAATAAGTTTTACAGTTTTAAGGGATGCAATGCCTGTGATAGGACCTCATCTACTGAACATAATAAATGAATCGTTAAGAAGTGGAAAATTTCCAAACACATGGAAAACATCTATTGTGATCCCGATTCCGAAAGTTGTTAATACCAGAAAATGTGAAGAATTTAGACCTATAAATATGTTACCAAAATACGAACAGGTACTAGAAATTGTAATAAAGAAACAACTCGTTGAGTATTTGGAAAAACATCATATATTATGTGACGAACAATCAGGATTCCGTAATAATAACTCTTGTGAAGCTGCAATAAACATTGTGATTGATACATGGAAGAAAGAAACAGATAATAAAAAAATCACCATTGCAGCATTCTTAGATTTTAAAAGAGCATTTGAAACGATAGAAAGGAAAAAACTTTTGGAAAAATTAGAAGATATAGGTCTTTCTGAAGTAGCTCTAAATCTTTTCAAAGAATATCTCCATGAAAGAAAACAGGTAACAAAAGTGGAAAGCTCAGAATCAGAACCGATAGAAAACAACCTCGGTGTTCCACAAGGGTCGGTATTAGGTCCAATTCTATTCATTATTTACATTAATGATATAATTAAAACCATAAAACATTGCAAAATTAGATTATTTGCAGATGATACATTAATCTATATTTCATGTGAAGAGTACATAGATGCAATCAATAAATTAAATGAAGACCTACAAAATATAGCGAAATGGCTGAAATTAAACAAATTAAAACTGAATGTCAACAAAACAAAATATATGGAAATAGGCAACAAAACGCATAACACAGAGTTAAAATTGACAATTAATGACGAAAAAATTGAAAAAGTAAATGAAATTAAGTACCTGGGTGTGATACTAGATTCAAAACTAACTTTCGCAGCAAATTTTGAATATGTGCTAAAGAAGGTATCTAAAAAAGTCAATTTTCTTAGAAGATTAAGAAATAAACTAAATGGAAACACTACAGAGCTGATTTATAAAACTATAGTTGCTCCACATTTAGATTATTGCTCTACTATGTTGTATTTGGCCAATGAAGGAAACTTGAACAAGCTAGATGTTATACAGAATAGAGCTATGAGATGTATACTAGGAAAAGGAAAATACGCAAGCATAGATCAAATGAGAAAACAGCTAAATTGGATTTCTATAAAAAAGAGACTATTATTTAATGTGTTAATTTTTGTACATAAAATCATGAACAACCAAATGCCAAAATATTTTAAGGATGAAATTGTTTTTAATAGAGATGTTCATAATTACGAAACCAGAAATGTAAATAGGATTAGATTGCCACATATGAAAAAAACAAAATCACAGAACTGCCTAATGTACAAAGGACTAAAAATGTATGATGAAATGCCTGAAAGTCTGAAGAATGAAGGAAGAATGAATGTATTTAAAAAGAAATGTTATATTCATTGTAAAAATATGTAAAATTACAAAATGAAATATGATCTTGTTTATATTAGTTTATATTCAAATGTATAAACTAACTCAATAAATAATTAAATATTTCATTAATACGTGGTAGACACTATGTCAAAATATGTGCGTTCATAGAAGGTTTAAATTTTTCAGTGCTAGCTATGGTTCGACGTATTTTAAGACAATAAGCAGGTAACAGTAACCCTGTAGCAATCGATTTTTTCTACTTTATCCTAAAAAGTTTCATATTCAAACATGATTTACGCGAAATCGAAAGCTCAAATCAAAAAAGTTACACCCATCACTAAATCAACTATAAATGTGATGTTTAGTTACCAGACTCCCGCTTGTATATTCCACTAGTTTCCGGACACTGTGTATATAATATTTATTGTTGGATATATGTAAACATATATTTTTTATTAAAAAAAATACTCAAAATAGTGCATAATTATCAATTTTTCTGTTATTATGTGAAAGCAAAAAAAACATCGATTCGTTAAAGTATTATTTAATAACCGCAAACATGCACTTTTATCGTGTTCAAAATAATTTGTGTTGAAAAAGTAATAATTTCCATTTGAAAACATACTTCTTTTTGGCACTAACTTTATGCTTAATCTTAAATAATCTGATTTAAGCCACCTGAAAAGAGCAAAGATTTGGTGGAAAAAGTTACACATGAGTTTTGTGGTAAAGTCGACGCCCCGGACCTTGACGGCAGGACGGAAGGAAGGGGAATTAGATTAGAAGTAACGTTATGAATTTATTTATAAGATTCGTCAGGATTTTGAAATTATTGTGTTCAAAAACCGCAACGTTACGACAATTCACGAATCTAACAAAACAGAATTTGAAAATATTCTTAGTTCTTTGACAATATTAACATGCCTGTTATTTTGCATAACGAACGATATTATCCAAAAAGTTGTGCATATTCACAGATTACCGACATCTTGGAGGTGACCTCTGTAATCTGCTAAAAGAAACGGATTTGTCTACCGATTATCGGAATCATAACGCTAACTGGACCTCCTGAACTCGAAAGAGATTACTTGCTCAACTTACTTTCCCATCTTGATGGCTATCACGCATATAAACAGGGACACATAAACATTTCTCTGAAATTGGATAACATTAAAACAGTTAATAAACGAAATAAATGTCGGTCCAACCCAATCAGGATTTGTCTCAGTTATTAGCGCTGTTGACTCTAGTCCCTGGGGAGGAAGTTTCAATCCACATTAAAAAAAGGGTTTTAAAAGACATTCTAAAAGATCACAGCAATTAAGAGCCAGATCCTGGCAAGCAAGGCTCAAACCTTAGTCAAACATAAGTGTATTAGTAAAAAGTAGTATTTAGTAAAAAGACTTTGTTTTTTATTGTATGGATATTAATTTTACGATTGGCTGTCAATTTTCAGAAAAATAAATAAATAATTAACGAAAATTTGTAGAGCGTTCTATCAGACTTGCCTGTCGTACGTAAAAATAGGGAGTTTTTAATTGGTTGGCTGATTTTGTTTAGTGGATGTTATTTTCTTACGTTTGTGGATCGAGTCTCCGCACTGCTGCCGCTGCTTTGACTGCCAAAACTGTGAAAAAAATAGTGTTTCATTATTATTAATTTATTAACATAAGGTTTACTGATATTTACTTGCTACTTGCTGTCCTGTATTAATGACTCTTCTTACATCTTTACTGGCGGAGAAATTTATGTATAAGTATTGCGCAATATATTTCCAAAATTATCATTTGTTTTACAGATTGTCAATTTCATTTCCCTCTCTGAAGTCTGAAGTCGAAAGGTCTACTGAAAGTTAACGACAACACTTTTCATTCACACCACTATGATAACACTTCCAGTAATGATCTATTAAAAATCTTTTTAGTTGAATACCGCACAAGAGTTCCAACTGCTCCCAACCGTCTGGAGCTAGTGAGATTATGACACCCCCAATAATTGGGGTATGTTGGGAGGTTGAAGGTGGAGGAGATGTGGAAGAGAACGGTGGGGGATTACCTGGCTATTCCGATCTGGTCACCAAACACGGCTAAAGCCATTTCAAGAAATGTTTCAATTCTAAATGGTAATCTTACACCAGGGCGATACTGAGAGTTCCTACCAAACTGGAAAGGGCCGCAAGTATGCTATTGAATGAATTGTGAAATAATACAAATTCATTAAACAAAATTTAAGCCCGCGACCTTCGGATTGCTAGTCGAGAGCCATAATACCCCTTGACCAAGAATTCTTACTTACGAATATTTGATTACATTATTATTGAGTGTATTTTCAACTTAAAAGTCGAATTAAAATGTAATAGTCCTACAGCAACTAATTTTGTGGCATCATTTTAACTAAAAATTAATCTCTACTTAGTTTATACGTTTTTTAAGTATTACAAATTTTAATATTCTTACCCAGAATTCCGGCAAACAGAACCAATCGTGTGCACAACATTTTCGCTCGAATGATATCTCTCGAATAACGTAACCATATTTATAACCATATTTACGAGTATTATGTTGTTATTAAAAGTAGTTTTGCGAGGAGACGATTAATCGCATCTAACACACCTCACCCGATGAACCCGGGCACTTCTATTACATCACAGAATGTCTTGGGTTGACCTATATACCTAATAATATATACATAATTAGATAACTAAAATAATTAAAACCATTTTAAGTCACATTGTTTAATATTGAAAAACTTTTATGGTTATTCTAAAAATCGGGTTCCTACCTAAATTGCCCTTTTCTTAGTTTTTATTCCAATTTTCTAAATGTCTTACCTTCAAAAAACTAAACAAGAATATTTCAATAATAAAAGGACAAAAGCAAGTGCTTTTTGTTTATTAATGTTAATTTACTTCGTTATTGCATATCATTGCATTTTTGTCGTTCCAGTCATACAGGCTTAATCATCACAAATTAAATAAATTTTGTAAATCATCGAGATGGATAAAAAAACGGTTCAACCAAAAAATATTTGTGATATAAATACCGTCCGTTTTTTGAAACAATACTAGATGTACATGTATAAACTGTAGTGCCCATAGAGAATTCAAGAAGAAGCAACAACAAATTGAAGCAACAACATTCACAAGACAAATACCTCCTATCCCACTCCTATTTTTCCTTGTAATAAATACGATTGTTTAATATTATTTTCTTGTTAAAAATTATAGTCCATTCGTCGAGTACCAATCAATTCGGTTTGTAAAAATACATTTTGTTAGCCATATGGGTTGCTGCAAAATACCTCAATACGGCATTCCTAATTTGTTCCTAAAACGTTGGGTGACTGAGAAGGAAAGAGGAAATGGAGTAAGTTTGAGAATTTTCACGGGTTTGTAGTCGAATGAACTATTCGGCTACATAACCTTGTATTTAATCCTTTGCCAGCCCTTTTTTCTTCATATTTCTTAGTAGTATTTTTTGGTTTTAATTGTGGATTTCATTGAAGCAAATAATTCGAATGGATTAAAATAATTCGTAATCGTAATCGTCGCAGAAATAAACATGGCATCACTACTTGAAACTAAATGTTGTTTTGATATATTCTACGTTGACCTTTACGTTGTCGAATGTGACCCCTGACATCTAAAAATAAATAAATTATCAATTGGTTTTTCCCAAAAGGTATCTTGTCATAATACTGTATTATTACCTAACAGAATATTTATCAAAACCTTGACCCGGAGGTAACTAAATTCAAACTGCTTCTCGTTTATGAGCAATCCTAATATAATTAATAATTATAAACTATATTTGCGGCACGTTCCAGAGTGGCCGAAATTCTCAGCATCGCCCCGGTGAAAGATCACCATTATGAATTGAAACGTTGATTGAAATGGTTTAGCTGTCTTTGCTGATCAGATTTGAATAGCCAGGTACCTCCCAGCCACCTCTCCCACATTTTTTCCCCTCCCCACTCGCTTCAGCCTTACCCCAGCTTGAGGATTCCACTGACCTACTGATTATCAATTTTAAAATAATAATATATTTATTTATGTGAAAGTATAATATAGTATATATTTAGGGATCGGATGAGGGCCTTTCGCGAAGTTTCGAACCTTCTGACGAGTTCTCGTAATGTGCCAGACGGACTGCGACGTATTGTCGCCGGTAGATACTTGAAGCAGGTAGGTTGCTTTGTTTTGATTTCGGCTGCAAGTACGTACCTAAGTAGCGTCGAGCTGCTTATTATAAATGAATTAATCTGGATTCTTCTTGATGCTACATATATATTAAGCTTCTTAGACAATTCGCAAGCAACACACATCCTAGAGTCTTTTTGGGAGATATATTTCCCAGCCTGATATGGTCTGATAAAAGTTATGCTATATCACTCTTTATCATGGTGAGGTATATGATTTAAAAAGTATTAGAAAGAGAGAGTATTGCGCATTCAGTAAACAAAAATACCGCGGAAGTTCCAGAAAAAAATGAAATAATTCTATGAAACGTTTGGCATTTCACAAATATTTTTCAAGGACAGATTTAATTTTTTTTTTACGAAATCAAATATTTTTAAAACACCTTTGCCTAATTATGAATGTTTTTGAGTTTTGCGAAAAGTGGTAATTAAAGTAACAATTAAAACCATCGATAAGTGACTTTATCAATGCTTGCGTAAAAAAATTTCAGAATGGAGATTTGTAATACTAAAATCTCAAAGTGTCTTACATCTGCTATAAAAATAGTAGCTATTTTATTTTAAAATTCGTTCAAAAACAGCGATTTTTTCTGGAATCCAATATAATGTGAATAGAATCGAGTGTAAAGCGCAATCTGCATTCTGACAGTTCGCCTAAGAGAAGTACATTGCAAAATGTCAAAGACATTTGTCAATGTCAATGTCAAACAAAATGTCAATGACAGTTCGCCTAAGAGAAGTACATTGCAAAATGTCAAAGGCTTTAGGGGTCAAGGCCAATTTACACATTGAGTAGTAGAAAGTGATTAGTGATCAGTGTTAACCAACAATAACACTGATCACTAATCACTTTCTATTGGTGATCAGTGTTATCGTTGGTTTGCACATTGATTAGTAAAGGGGTTAAGGCCGATTTACTAATGAATGTGTAAATCGGCCTTGACCTCTAAATGTCAAAGACTTTAGGGATTAAGTCCAATTTACACATTGATTAGTAGAAAGTGATAAGCTATCAATGTTAACCAATAATAAAACCAAGAGGGACGCTAGCCAATTATAAAAGAAAGGCATTCAAAATAAAAATTGGGTCTCATTTTTCCCTGGCTTTTACCCTAACACTAGTCGGGAATCACTGGTTATATAATAAACTTAAAATTAATTATGGCACAAATATTACAATGAAGGAAACAGATAATTTTCAGATAATAATCCTTGTTATACATAATCATATTCTTGTTCTTTGTTATTCGTCCCCCAAATTAACGTAATAACAAATAAAGCACTTGAATGTCTATGTGTTATAGATTTATAATATTGTCCAAAGATCTGATGAATGCAAACGCAAAACATAAAGCTAGTCAGAAGCACTCTTGAATATAATTCCTCTCTCTGGTCACCTATATAAAATGTACAAACATATACTATTGAAAGACTACGGCATATATTTTTAAGGCACATAAATTATGAAGAATACAATTTTGTGTTGATTATTATTTAAAATCATTAATGGACCTTTAGACATTCCTGAAAGTCAATTACTGTGAATCCAACAAATATATATCACTAGACTCCATTCTCCATTGAATGTAGTTGCTTCTCGCTTCAATTTTATTTAGAATGAATTCTTGTTCTCATAGATTGCATCGTGTGGGGAATGTCGACACATTTTAAAAAGCACGTTTACATGCAGATTTACAATAATCGTTAACTGTATCAGTTTGTTTTTGTGTTATTTTAAATACGTTTGTAAGATTTTTAAAACCATCATTTACTTATTTTCTGTACGAAAAAAATGTAACGATGTATGAAAAAGCCCAAAGATATTAGAAGAACGAGATGTGCTATGAGCAGTTCATACTGTGTGGAATTGTTTTGCCCAGTGTAGCCGGTTTTGTTCACCAATACTACTGCACACCTTCGCTTACGCTAAGGTATCCGCACTAATACATAGAACAGATTTCTGTGCGTACACGTCCCGATACCGTTCAAAGTACCCTAATTAGGTAGTACTCCGCCTACGGTCCGGCGGCCAACATAGCATATCTCGTTCTTCTAATATCTTTGAAAAAGCCCAATCGGCGTTTAAGTAATAAACAAAGAATTTATAGAAAGAATATGTTCCAAGTTGTTGGTAGGTTTTTCAAGTTTCGGTAACTTATCGGTTTGCGTCCCAACGGGAAACATTTATGCATAATTTATTGTTTCTAGTTTCTCTCAAAAACTTTTACCACGATTTTTATTTATTTATTTATTTCACGCCTATTAAGGCTTTTACATACATATATATATAAAAAATATTTACGAAATTATACACGAAAATAGTGCAGGAAACGACTATTTAAAACAATTGCAGAAAAATAAATATAAAGTCAAAATATCACTGAACTTGATCTACACATCATGCAGGCACAAAACATAAAAAATCCAAAATATTTTTTTCTGTTTCAGTTGACAAAATTATTGTGTTAGTCAAATTAAATACATTTATTAAATATTCCACTACTTGATGAAAAAAAACTTAAATAGGGTATGCTTATATATTGAAATTGATGTACTAAATATATCAACAACATCGTAATATTTGTTTCATAGCTGTTGAATCCGTCGCATAGGAGTGTGATATTGGGACGCTGATATTGATAATTGCTACAATCATATAGTAGGTACTGTCTTGTAACCGACCTGCTTGGAGTATGAAAAAAGATTACATATAATAAATCAGGGGTATCAAACATTGAATCAATGATTTTATACATACAGGTTAAATCGGAAATAATCCTACGATCAGATAATTTTATTAAATTTAATGAACAAAGTACTTTATCGTAATTTAGGTTTTCTCTAGGAATGCCCATTTTAAAATTTATATATCTTCAAATTTTATTTTGGATTCTTTCAATCGCATGTGAATGAACCTCATAATTTGGGGACCAAACCTTGGAATTGTATTCTACATGACTCCTTACTAGTGACATATTTAATGTTTTTAGAGTATTGACATTATTGAAATCACTAGATACCCTTAAAATAAATCCCAACATTTTCAAAGCTTTATTGGTTATTATTTCAATATGCTTGATTAAGTTAAGTTTCGTATCAAACCAAATACCTAAGTCATTAATTTCCGATGCAGATACTAACGTCATATTGTTAATGGAATAATCAAAAAATATTGGATTTTTTATTCGATGAAACCTCATGATTTGACTTGTAGTACAAGTCATTTTCAAAGCTTTATTGGTCATGTACTTCAACTTATGTTAAGTTGCAAGCGGTTATCACAACACCATTCAATAAATCTTGACAAGTTATTTGACAATATATGGCAATAATAATATTTTCTCAGAAAAAACATGGCAAATTGATTTGTTCGTCAAATAACTGAGATTTAATCGAAACATCTTGGTAGGTAGGTACCCAAGGGTAAAATAATCGGTTAAAATAATTACTATTACATTCCTGATCATCTAAAATTGAAATAAATTTTCCTTGAACGTGAAACAATTAAGTTTATTCGGCCCTTTGGGCTGATGTATCTCCAGGCTTAAAATTTAAAATGAACCGTCAGTCAATAATCAGGAACTGCTCTGCTGCCGGTTACCAGTTACTGTTATTAGAAACAGGCCATTCAGAGAATTACTCAATCTTCCTCAGCCGGATCTATCAAGGCTAGGGATGTAAGCACTATTTATTTTTTTCTTTTTACGATCCCGGAGTTGCCAGGGAAAAATAAAAATCGTTGTTAGTAAACACCAAACAAAAAGATTTTTCAACAACAACGGAGGAAGCTTCGAATAGATATCAACATGGCGTATTGCCGTATATTAGTAACAGCGATTACTGAGTCAGCGTTTTTTCAATTGCATCTATTGTAGCATTCATATTTTAGGTAGAAATAGATGGCAGGTATAAAATACAATCTGTTGAAGCATCTATATTTTAGGTAGAAATCGATGGTAGGTGTGAAGCCCAATCTGTTGTAGCATAACCTACTAACAATAAAATAATAATAATTCACTCCTGTCGAAGACCTGATTCTTCCTGTAATTGCCCAAACTTGGCACAAGTCACAAATATAAAATATCTGGTTGTCGTGATTGGTCAACATATACGTTGGGATCAGTTCAAAGCTATCTCATTCTCCCCGCAATCATAAGCTATCTTATGTGTTTCGAACTCTTAGAAATATACTTACACTTAAATCAGTATACTGTGCTCTCTGCCAATCCTTATAAGCATACGGCATCATCGTTTGCGGTGGATGTGCTCAAACTATAATTGATGATCTACAAAAAGCACAAAAAAGGTAATACGTGTTTTCAACAAACGACGTACAAGATATTCCTCAATTCGACTCATCAACAAGCTCAATGTCTTAAATATACGTCAACTCCGTTTAAAATTAATGCAACACATTTCTTGTACAACACAATCACATCACCAGAAATATAAATAACCGACACTACAATGTACCTAAACTTCATACTACATAAGTACAAACATAATTCATCTACCTAGCTCCCAAAACCTTCAACATTCTCCCTTATAATCTAAAAATGAAACTCAACTTCATACTTTCAAGACACAAATAACTCTATGAATCCTTAAACCTGCAATACATTTCAATCACAACACCCGTACATTCTACAATTTAATCTCTCTCCACACATCTCTTATATTCCTGAATTGACTTAATTCATATAAACTATAATACTAATCAATATTTAATAAATTATTAACTATTTATTTGTCACTTCAAATATTAACTAAATCGGATTTTTAAAATTTATTAAGTACATGTATATTATGAAAATCGTCAATCTGTATACATCACCCGCCATAACCCATTGCGGTTGAAATAACATTCAAAATGAATCCAATGTAAATGTTCTTTGAAATAATAAAAAAAATATATATTTTAGGTAGAAATCGATGATAGGTATAAAGTACAACCATTTATATTTTAGTTTGAATTCAATGGTAGGTGTAAAGCAAAATCAAAAGCACAATCTGTTGTAGCATTTAAATTTTAGGTAGAAATCTGTGGTAGGTGTAAAGCATACCATGTATGTCCAAAATAGTTAGGTTTGTGAAAATTGCATTTGTATGTTTGACCCATTGTGTCGGATTCAGTTTTGAAATTACAATGATAAATGATGAATGCATGTGGATTCGGACATATAAGTGAATATTTTTTAGCTACGACATTAAACTCTAATTTAAGTATAAGTGGATATAAACCGTTTTCGTAGATTAACAATGAAAAATATCCATTTTGTGAACTGTTGCTGAACGCAGTCTATCCTAGATCCATATGTGTTATGATTTCTAGTTTTCTGTATTTCTCATTTACCGAATCCATACTAAAGCACCATCACCACTTTGCCAGAATGGTTGTTAATATAAATCAATCATTTTTGTTTGTAAAATTATCTTTCAGAATAATTTGACAGACAAACTACCAAACGCACAAACATTTCGCTATCCATCCAACTTTTTTATTTTTATTTTTTTTATTTTTCGCCCTTGTGCGCAATTAACGGGCCGAATAGAGCCTGGATGGATACAGCGGGTGCGGGCGGTGGGAGGTTCTGCCACCCCCTCCCTCCCCTGCAGCTTAATTGAAACGCCATTCAAGTAGATAAATGCTTCCAGCAGACAGTGGCGTGCGTCAAACCTCCTGCTCCCTTCTGGCGCCCTGGTACCGGTGGTCAGGGTGGCGGTCAGCTACAAACAATATAGCCTTAAGAACCCACGAAGGTATTTTGTTAATTTCGATCGGTACTTTATAAGACTACTCACTTCACAGTACATAATCTAGAATAAAGAAATGTGTCGATAAATGAATGCTAGATGATATCGGATGTTGTGTACTAAAACACAAGCAATTTTCACGTCACACAATAAAAATATATAATATTGGGACGTCTATTTAAACTTTTTTATTTATTGGAAACATCTATATAAATCCGGCTCACAAATATTTTTATTGCGTCGGTCTCTCTAGGGATATTCTGTATTGAGAAAGGTAAATTTAATCATTCTAATTTAACATTTAAGGCTAATTTCGAGGTACATTTTTTTGATAAGTTGGAGGCAAAGATATTTGATAGAATCATATAATTCAGGTTGGTATTGGTATTTGGTAACAATAATGGGAGTAGAGAAACTTTAATCGAGATTTGTGTTAATTTAATTTGATTTGATTTGAGTTTACTAATTATTGAACCACCTTTGTTGATGATCCAATGTTTATTCAAGATTATTTTTATTTTTGATTTCGTAATTGTCTACTTTTGTAGGGTAAATCTTTATTTATTTTAGTCTCCATGAACTTGATTTTTTAGTCCAAATAAAATTTGTTTAAGGTAAGAGTTTTTTTGTTTTAAACCGCATGTTCGTATGTTGTATTATAGAATTTTTTTTTGTTTTTAAAGAGACGTATTAAAATGATTTTTGTGTAAATTTGTCAAACGTCTACTTAACGTAGTACTTAAAATTTATTGAATATATCCACAGTCTGAGTTATCGTGGGGACTTTGAGTAAAACTTAATGGTTAATTATTTCTGTGGGTAGGTTTTTCGTGGTAAGTGGATAAAGTGTGAACCATAAAAGATAGGTATCAAACGTTAGATGAATGTATTTAACGTGGTATAACATGTTTTTTTTTGAGGTTGCCAAAACCATTTTGATTATTTTTTATCGTCCTTATTTACGAGCTATAAACGGTTTCTAATATTTAAATTTCCTTGATTGAAATATTTATCTGATTTTTAATTACATGTGATGTTCATGTAATTTTCATTCAATCATTGTTTGGCAGAGAAATCGAATAGGTAAATTCATAAAATAATTTAAATTAACAATATTATCTAAGATAATAATAATCATTGACTCAGCGTAGCTTTAACTTCACCTTTTTGCATTTCGTCTGTCTAAATTTGTTTGAACGTTCCGTTTCCGTTTCAAGATGGTGGCCGTTTTAATGGTTAAGGTAAGATAATTTTTTCAAATGTGAAATCATCATGTAAGTTTTTAGATTCTCACGGCCAAAAGCATTTTTGTTGTTTGTTTTTGGGGTGTTATGCCGTGTTGCGCTAACGAAGGAGTTAGCGCAACACGGCATAACACCCCAAAAACAAACAACAAAAAAGTGAAATCATCATGTTTATTTTGGACTTTCTTACTAGCATTTTTTCATTACACCTACCTGCCTGAAGAAAGTTGAAAAAAGAATTTAGATAGTTAATGTTTAATTCCTTATTTGAAATATAATAAAAATTGTTTAAAATTAATTAGGTAGGTATTTAAATGCCTACTTACAAATTTTACGATTTAAAGAGGAAATTTTGGAACAATTATCATTTCTTCGATGAGCCTTGAAGATTGATGGGAAGGCCCGAATATACTATCACGGTCAAAACTGTTTTCACACCCATTATTTTGCCTTTTTAATTAGCTTATTACTTATATTAACTATTAATTATGATTCTTATTGAATATCGGCAAACACATATAATGATGCTTTAAGTATACCAAACTCTTAATTAGATCTATCCAATAAAAACTAAATAATCTTGTATAGAGACTTAAGTAGTTTTTATTGGCAGGCATATTATTTTCAAATAAACTGGACTCTCCAGCGCGAACGTCAAAACGAGGAAGTAATCTGTTTCCTTTTAACAAACTACCAAAATATCCCCATCCTTTCTCACCACCAATAAATAGGAAGGGTTCCCTTAACCCCTATTTACCCTTTATTTCCCCAACTTCCCCGGATAGTTGGGCGAGCCTGCACAAGGGCGAGATCTGTAAATAATTACACATCTTTTTTATTAATTTATTGTTTAATGTGAGTACCGCGTAAGAGTCCCAATTACTTCCAAACGTCTGGAGCCAGAAAGACTATAACATCCCCAACTGGGGTATGTTATGAGGCGGAAGGTATGGAGATGAGGAAAAAGAAGATTGAGAAGTATCTATTCATATCTGGTCACCAAACGCGACTGAAGCCGTTTCGAGAAACGTTTGGTCATAGTCTTCAACCATTTATTGCTATCTTCAGAGCACAGTTGTCAGCTGGAAATGCTGTACTTGTTCTACCAGTATTTAAATTGAAGATGCTCCGATGAATCAGCGTTATTGATCCCTTTGGCACCGGTCCATATGCGGTAAACATGCCAAACGTACGCTCAACATTAAATTAATTAAATATTACATGATAACAACTACGAGTACGTTCTTGAGATCAACTTTGTCGGCTTCTCTGTTTCCTCCCTCCTACAACTTGTCTTCGTCTCTTCAAGACCCATATTCACTCCATAATTTTCTCATAAGACCCTCTACACAGCATCTATTTATTATCCTCGGGGTCTTCTATGTGGAGTTAATGATGAAAGGCGATATTGAAGTGTCTAGTACTCTGGAATGTGCCGCAAATAGCTATAATCCATTAATTTAAATGGTACCTACCCTGATGTATGCAAGAGAGGCATGGAACTGGGAGAGAAAGGATTAAAGTAGATTGAATGCTGTTGAAATGAGATCTCTGAGGGGTATGTGTGGTAAAACCATGTATGATCGTGTGTAGAATGTAAAGATCCGCAAACAGTGCAAGACTGTTGTAAGCATAATGAGTAAGATTAAGAAAGGGAAACTTAGATGCTTTGGGCATGTAGAGCGAATGAGCGAAGAAAGGAATGAAGGAGGATATACGATGCAAAAATGGTAGCAGAAGTCGGGGACGCCCGAGGAAGACATGGCACGATCAAGTGAATCAGATACTCGAGTCCGGCCATTTCAAGAGTCAGAATAATAAAAGAGTATGTATGAGACGATATATGAATGTGAATGAGGCATGAAGTGTGTGCCAAGACCGATTAGTTTGGCGGTTCGTCCTCTCTTCCTACCACTGCGGGGAAACGGCGTGATGGTCAGTTAGTTAGTTTAATAAATAAATTTAAAAGACACAAATAGCCGGGATTCGAACTCGCGACCTGCGGATTTGAAGAGGCGGATCGTAACCCCTCAATCACGGAGGCCGTCAGGCATTGTCTAAATAATACGTGATGTATTTCATTACAAATGTTATCCATTCGTCTTCTGACCCTTAGCAGTATTTTCATATAATTTCCGTAACAAAAGGTTTCATATAAAAGATTCTTCCTACAAATTGATTCCAATAGATACCTAATGTTGTTGATACAGATAATACGTACTAAAGATTATCTTTATTGGTGCGTATGTGCATATATTTCCGAAAATCTTTTTAAAATTATTGTAGAAAGCAATCACTTTGTGGTTTGACATATTTAATAAAATAAAATACTTTTTTGTTTTAAAACCACGATATTTATTAATTTAAGAACCGACCGGTTTCGCTTTACTTAAGCATCATCAGGGTACAAATTAATACTAAACAAGGTAAAGATCATACATTCTGTCATAACACCGGTGCTAACATCTTACATAAAAACGGGCATGGTAACAGACTAAACAACCTAGAGGCACTAGAAATTAAAAAAGCTGTAAAAACCAAAAGTCAGATACTTAATAATCAATTAGACATATCAAGTAGTCCAATATTAAGTCTGTTTCCAATAAACCCATAAAAAATTCCCAGTTCTCCTTACCTCCTTACCACCATGCCAGTTGATGCTTTGTTTCTCCCGATTTATTGGTATAACCCATTAGTCTACATAATTATCTGGCGGTTTTTTCCATTACTTGTGCACTTATGTTAATGTATTTTATGACCGTCTTTGTGTTGCTTATATTTGTATCATGTTGTCTCCCTCTATAATATATTTGTATCATGTTTTCTCCCTCTATATTTTGTTATATATATGCACACATTATGTACTTCTTGTTTAGTATTAATTTGTACCCTGATGATGCTTAAGTAAAGCGAAACCGGTCGGTTCTTAAATTAATAAATATCGTGGTTTTAAAACAAAAAAGTATTTTATTTTATTATCTTTTTAAAAGTTTCTTCGCAGAACGTCACTGAGAAACCGCTTTTTGAAGTGAAACTTCTTTACGCGCGTCATGCAATTTCGAGGACCGGAGTAAAACCGACTCATGACCGAAACGAAAATGCGGGACCACCGATTAAAGTTCATTTGATCTAGTCAAAGTTTTGAAGTAACATATAAATGCTTCTTAGCTCATCCCGACAACTGGCGTTGGTGGTGTAATGGTCAGCATAGTTGCCTTCCAAGCAGTTGATCCGAGTTCGATTCTCGGCCATCGCACATTATTTTTTTGTTTTTAACGCCTTTTTCATTCAATATCTTATTTTTTAGTAGGTCAGAACATTTTTTAAAAGAAAATAATATTGCAAAATAATAAAAACACTTATCTCACTGTGATAAAACATTACTCCGCTAGAGCGCGCTTTGCGTTATTGTGTTGGATTAAAATTATTATCTAATCCGTATATTATGATAATTGTATTACATTTATTTAATTAATTTATTTATTTTGATAATATGTAATAATTTACAGAAAAAAAAATTAAAACTATCTCCCTCTGATAAAATATCCGTTCGCTAGAGCGCACTACGCGATCTTGTGTGGGATTCTATTTCTGTACATTGTACATTATTTTTAAAAATATATTATATTTTGGGTGTGATGTAGGTAACATTATAAAACATAACAAGCTCTCATATTTTCAGAACCTACATAATATAATCAATTTATGCGGCTTTGCTTACAGTTGGTGCTCAGCGTGGTTGGCTTTCAATCAGTTAAGCGAGGTTCGATTCTCGGCTGTGGCATTTTTGAAGTGAAACCTTGTTGAGGTGGGGGAGCCGCTCACGAACGTTCTCTCTCTTCTCTTCTTTCCTCTCTCTCAGACACCAGCGAACTGCGCCACGCCAAGCATCAGCTGAAACTAGAAGTTTCACTTCTGTCTTGCGTAGGCTTGACACACCCACTTTTTTATTGCTTATCTCATCGTTTTTAGCAAACAACTGACGAAAAGGTAAGTGTAAACATTGATTCGTAAGTCCTGTTTTAACATGACAGTTTTGCATTGTATTTATTTATTTATACTGGGTTTTTACAGGTGATCTCACTTAAGTAAGAACAATCGAGTTATACAAACTCAGTTAATACACAAATAGGTACAAAAATCTACTCACACATTGGATACATTAATTTTCATGCATCTAAATAAAAATTAAAATATAAAACAAATAAAAATTATATGAAAGACAAATAGTACAAAAAAGTAAGAGACAGAAGAGACACAAATAGAGACGCAAGTAATACGTAATATAATCAGGGCAACATATTTTTTACCAATAGCATAATATTTTTTCTGAATCCAAAAAAATTATTGAAGAAAATGTCTACTTCAGCTCACTCTATCTTATTATATAGTCGACTAATTTAGGTCAGAAAGCTATAATATGCGATTTTTTAAAAATGTATTCAGATGAAACATGTTAGGGCGTCTTAAAAAAATTGGAATTGGGAACATTTATTTCAATATTGCTATTCTACAAAGACACAATGCATTATCAAGATGGCCGCGATAATTTTGTGTAAATATATTAGGTCAGTGAGGTGCCTTATAATTTTAAGTGCATTCATCTTAAAGTATTCAAGACACACATCATATGATCTAAGATATTTATGTAAACCACATTTGAAAGATAACAGTCTTAGCATTTTTATCCAATTCTACAATATTTTCGTATTTACAGTAATGTGGATTCCAATGTGTGGATTTCATATGTACAATATTGTGGATTTGTACTTTCCGTTTCCGTTTCCAGATGGTGGCTGTTTTACTGGTTCAGTAAAGATTATTTATCAAATGTGAAATTGTAGTGTTTATTAGGACTTTCTTATTTCTTAAATATCATAATATTCACTCAGACCTAAGTGCCTGAAGAAAGTTTGAAAAAAAATAATCTTTTATGAAATGGCGTACGTGTGGTAAAAATTTGTGTGATACTGTGAGTAATGTGAAAATTTGCAAAGAATTCATGGCTGATATGAGCGTATTCAGTAAGATTTATAAAGGGACGCTTAGATGCACGGAGAAAAATGAGCGTGGCTGATTTAGTGAAATCCTATTAAAAACGTGATTGCAAATCTATTTACTAATAAAATATTAGTCTATTCAGAATAATCGGAAAACGTGTTCATGCAGGTGTCCTTTTCCCAATAAATATAATGATGAAATTTTATAACAATAGATTCATAGGAACACGTGTTCCGACATCCTAGTAACATATTCGCGTATTGTTCAGAAACCTACCAATTCATTCGTTGAAGGCCTGCAGTCCCGTTATTAACAGGAATACGATTCATTTGTCCAGATTTATATTAGTTATCAGTAAGTTTTCTTCGTGTGGTTTGTATTTGTTAGAGCGAATGAATGTAGAAATTCGGGGAAGCCCGCTGAAGACATGGCACGATCAAGTGAACCAGATACTTGAGTCCAGCCACGACAAGAGTCGGATTAACAGAAGAGTATGTATGAATGTGGACGAAGCAAGGAGTGTGTTTCAGGAACGAATTAGTTAGTTTTACATAAAATACACGGTTTATAATTAAGTAGATCTGGTAATTCAGTACCTATTTACAAATCTTATGGTTGAAAAAAATAGTTGGTTTTGGTTTATTAAGGCGAAGCTTAATGCCAAATCACAATTTTGATTAATCTTTATAACGAGTTGGTGTACATTGTGAAAACCAAAAAATATGCTTTAGTTAAATTGAAGGTTCTCCTATCGCTTCGCTTGAGTAGAATACAAATAAAAAAATAAATTACTCAATAAAAAATAAATGCAAACTACTACAAAAAATATTTTTTTAATAGAAATATATAAACGCATAAAGGAAATTTAAAAAAAGAACAGTATTATAGCTAAGATTATCTGTGACAGTTTCATTTGACTAACTTTTTTGCTTTCTTATAAAATTATTTACAAACTAAGTAAAAACCAGTTTTTTGCTTGAAATCGAAAGTTTCTAGACTCCGTTTGTCAAGCGATTTTAATGCCTATTACCTACCATATTAGGTATACCAAGAATATACACATTTTTGGCTTGTATATAGCTTCCTCTTAAATAGGAGAACATTAAAAACATACTTGTTTGGACGCGAGGTCTACACAGACCTACACGTTTATAGAGTAGTGTTATAGATTATTTTAGAACTACCATTTTAGTTTGAAGAGCTTTCCCTAATAAAGAACACGATCGCGTGGTATCTGAGAAAATTGAACACGTTTTTCAAATTTTCCGGGCGTGCCTGAAAAAGGCAAAATGAACATAATGTATTGCTCACTCTCTATTGATTAATGACCGGATCGTAAATTGTCAGGATAGATAATATTATACGATATTCACATTTTAATCAAAATCTCATCTTTCGCCATACTCGAGAGGAGGCGCATACGTTCATATTGCACATGAAAATGATCCGTCAAAATTGATGAAAAAAGGGAACGCACGTTTCTTGTATCCCGAATATTCGAATAAATTGATAACGACACGTTATCTTCGAAAGTGCCAATATATCAAATAGAAAACAAAACATGTTCAGAGTGGTAGGTACTGCAAAACTTTATTAACGCTAAATAATGTAATTATTCTTCTATTCCATTGAAGAAATCTGTTTGGGCATAGTCAATCAGTCTTTAGGTTAAGGTTGGTCAAGGAAATTCTGCATCTGAAACTATATCAAGCCAATGATATCTTTTAGTTTTAATTCTTATGTGAATACCGAAAACTAGTCCCAACTGCTCCCAACCGTCTGGGGTCAGTGAGATTACGGTATCCCCAATAAATTGGGAATTGTTGTATGGATGAAAGAAGTGAGGAGGGGAAGGATATGGAGATGATGAATTTGGAGAAGTAAGGCGGAAAAGTACTCTGTATTAAGATCTAATCATCTAACCCGGTCAGGCCATTTCTAGGAACACCGAAGTTACGATTCTGATTGGTGATCATTTTCCAATAAATTCCACTCCTAATACAAAGAACAAGTGATTTCAGATATTATTTGAAGTAAAAAAATTATGTACATGACATTTTGGACTAGGTACTTCCTATTTCTTAGAGGCAACCCAATTCACAAGAAGTAGTATATGTATTTCAATACTACTGTGTTTTAATACACAAATAGAAAATGATGCAATTGGAAAGCTTTCAGTGATGATTTCAAATTGGAGCACATCTTGCATGTGTTGATTGGATCAGCTTGCCACGCGATACATCAGACGGCGCAGGCGATGGTTATAGCAGATAGCCAGTAGTAGGTGGCCAGCAGCGATGGCCAGCAGTCGGTAGCCAGCAGGAATTGGCCAGCCTTAGGTGGCCAGCAGTCGGTAGTCCCAGGACGTCAGCGGCGGAGCGGTCAATTGATTATAAGAACTAGCACATGGAGACGTACCACTATAATAATTTATTTATTGGTAAAGGTAAGAGACAAACAGCTTATACATAAAATATAAATATATATATATATATATATATATATACATGTTAAATACAGTCAAGCCAAAAAAGTCTCCTATATTAAAATTGATTGGAGATGGAGTTTTATTACATAAAAAAAAATATATATATATTTTAGGTGAGGAGGGGAGGAATAGAAATTTAGGATGAGGATAGGAGATGCTCTGGATACATTCCATACTATTGTATTAATTTTCGATCGTACGAGTTACTTCTAATCGATATTTGTGAAGTGTATTGCTAAAAATGTCTAGGTTTTGAAATTTAGTATTATATTGGGCACATATACGTGGAATTGGTGAATTTTTTCTAAAGTTAGTTCTATATGTAGGTAAATGAAACAAATGGGATTGCCGTGTTGATCTTGTTGGAATATGAATATTCAAAGAGTTTACTAAATACCGTTAGAATTGAGATTGGGCGGTAGTTTACAATGTTGCTTTTAGAACCAGTTTTATGAATAGGGATTATAGTTGCTTCTTTGAACTTTGTAGGAAATTTTTCTGATTTTAGTGACATTCTAAATATATTAGTTAGGGGGTATGAAAGATTTTTTGCACATTTTGAGAAAAAGTATGGCGAAATACCATCACTGCCAGCACCCTTACTAATGTCTAAATTCTTCAGGTATTTGTTGATCAAAAAATTGTTTATTTGTACGTTCCCAATCGGGTTATGATTATTCATATAGGTAAAACTATCGGCTATACTGGGATCATTCGTGTCCTTATCATTAACGTAGGTGGACTGAAAGTGTTTAGAAAATAGTTTACACACTTGATGAGCACCGGTGCCTGACTCATCTTTAAGGTGCATGATTTGTGGGATACCATTTGTTTTACTTTTGCTTTTAGCATAGTTCCTAAGTTGTTTATTATTTATAAGAATATTAGATTCAACTGAACTTATGTACTGAATAAAGCAATGCTTCTGTAAGTTTTTTTGTTGGGTTCGTTTGATTGAAAACTCTATGTAGTCTACTGGATTATTATAGGATTTCCATTTTTTATGGATTTTTTGTTTATCTTTAATGATATTAATTAGAGAAGCTGAATACTAGTTTGGAAATTTTCTCTTTTTGATGATACGTTTAGGGACAAACTGGTTGATGGTACTGTTTAAAATGTTGTAAAAAGATCGACTACTACGTCAATATCCGAATTTTCCTGAGTAAATGACCAGTCTGTCATTGACAGATGTTGGTTGATTAAGTCGTAATTGGCTTTTGTAAACTGATAAATTTCTTTAGGTGGGGCGTGAATAATAGGAATTGTATCGATTTTTAGCATAATTTTGAGTGATGGGTGGTGCGAGTCTTCGCTGACAAGAGGATCGCATGCACGAGATACTTGGCATTCCTCATTACAGATAACTAAATCCAGGATTCTGTTATTTGCATTTTTTATGTAATTATATTGTTTTAATTCAGAATAATTGATTGTGTCAGCAAGTGAGGAACTAATTGTGTTCAAGTTTTCAGGTGTCAAGTGTGAATCATTGTTATATATAATCCATGTTACGGTGGGCATATTAAAATCTCCAATTACAAGTAAAATGTCATCGGGATATTGATCTTTTACGTTAGCAAGTAAGCAAAGGAATTAATTGAGTGCAGTTTCATACCCTTGTCCCTGTGGGAGATAAACACAGGTTACATGGATAGTACGTTTGGAGGTATAGTTAGAAGGAGGAATAGTTACCCAGATACATTCAGCATTGCAGACCAATTCTTCGCGAGGGTAAGCATTAAGATTGTTATGTGTTATGATCATCACTCCACCACCTCGACGAGAATCTTCTTGGTTGTTTATGCTATTAATTGTAATGTTATTTGATCTATCCCGTCTGAAAACGCTGTAAAATTCTGTAGGTGCTAGTTCCGGATCTAAAATAGAATTAATTAGCCAAGTTTCAGAAATACCGAATATGTAATAATCGTCATTCAATAAAATATTGTTGTGAAATATGTCTGTTTTAGTGCCAAGTCCTCTACAGTTTTGATACATAATAGTAATCATCGTGAATTATGTAAGTTTTTCTATAAGTGTAAATAATTTTGGTAAAGATAAGAGATAAAAAAATAAATAAAATAATAATAATAATAAATGCAGAGTTTCATGAAGGACACGCATGATGTTATACTATACTGGTGAAATAGTGAAATATAAATGTGAGCAGCAAGTACGGAGAGCATGTTAGGAAAGAGGGGGGAGTGAGAGTGGAATGGGGGAATGGTGTAAGGTTGTGGATAAATAATACGTCGATTACTCGACGAATTATAGAATTACAAAACATATGATTATAAACAATATAAGACGATAACAAAATATAAGGAAATAGAAAAAAACAATTAAAAAAAAAAACATATAAATTACTATATTCAACGGAAGGTTAAATAAAAATGATAAAAATGCAAGAAATGCACGATGATCTTAATAGTACGGTTGTAAGTTAAAAGAAATATTTTTAGCATAAGCAAAATATTAATTTATAAGATATATAGGATATATAATCATGTCTAAAATTACATCATAGATACCTAAGTGAATTGTTGGTATATGTGAGTCGTGAGTTACTTGTGAAATACTCGTAAATATTATACATATACATATACATATACATACACACATATGTATATATATTTTTTAATCATTGGTGAAATATAATAATATTTTTATTGTGCGCAATGTTCAATACGTCATATACCTATATACATTTTTCAAATCAATTACAAATTACAACGGCATCTATGAAGTTAATAAAAGGTGACAATATGATTAAAAAAATTATAATGGTACAGGTATATATAAAACTTCAAATCAAAAAAAGTTAGAGCAGATAAAGGCAAACTAAATTTATCAATAGAAACTGTTTACGTGCGTAAATGAATATATGTAAATGATAATGTCTTGATAGAGATGCGTCCGGCTCAGCCGTTAGAATGCCGGCAGTAAGTAGCTCGTCACACGTAGTAAAGCAGCGGGTGGTCCGATTTGGTTGTGAAGATGGCTGTGTATGTCAAATTTCAGAAATGGATCGCGTTTGTAGGTGTTGCCTTGACCAGTTGTAAATATTTAAAAATATAAATATTTTGCGGTTTATTTTATAGTGTCTTCTGCAGGTCTTCGGGTGACGTCATCTTCAGCTTGCAAAAATTTGTTGTTTACAGTTTTCAGCGCAGGTGTTCATTTAGACCGCAATAATCTTATTCTGTTCAATGTCACGGCTTGTATCGCCTTGTAACAGCTTTTCACCTTTGTCAATATTATTATTTCGTTTTGGAAAAAGGAGTCATCAAACTCGCAGGTATATACATTTTATTAAATGTATAACATCAAGCTTCAACTTTCGATACGGCAGAAGCCATTGGCTTAAGTCAGACGGGTACGTTTCTGCGTAGGTTTCATACAACCTATATATGTTTTTAAAATCTCCATTATTCTAATAAATTATTGAAACTGTATTTTTTTTCCAAATAAACATGCTAGGCATGTTATATAAACATCTACCAAGCATTATCCAAAAGCAATTTTCTTATAATATTAACACCCTATCTAGCTTCTTAAAAGATTTCTGCCAAGTATATTCCTTCACCGCATTTAATCCACTTTTTATCCATTTCCCGGCCATTCCGGGCCATTCCCAGCATCTGTGCTCCGGCCTGACTCGGCAGATTCGCAACCTTTTAACTGCTTTTTCCCCATCACTCGAGTGGGTAGGGATAAAAAAAAGGAGGGAACCACACAGCTAGCCACCGTCTTATAACGTATTGTCTAGTTTCGAGAGAAAATAAAATAGTCAAGGCGATGCAATTTGAAACTATTTAAAATTATGAGTTTTGATTTGTAAATGACCTTTTACTGTTTTAATTCGATATAACTATTTTTTTTCAGAATTTTGAAAACAAGACTATAAAAATAATCGAATTTTATTTTGACAACCAATGGTCATTTTTTTGACGAATTGTTAAATAAACGTATTTAAAAAAATAATATTTATGCGTTACTACATGTGCCTGTTGTGAGAGCTTAGCACACAATATAACAAAATGTTAGAAAGTAAAATATCAATCAACATCCTTATTTAAGACACAACATAAACAATAAAAATATCATAAACATCGTACCATTAAAGAGGTCTAGAAACATTGTTGATGTTTGATCTTTTTGGCTTGTGATCCAAGACTTGCTGTCCAATTAAATTTAGCGTATAATTTGTGTTCTGTCTATTGGAAAGTAGATCTACATCATTGAGCTTTGTCGCAGAGTATATAGGTATCTAAAATTTCAGTATTTTTTTACATCGTTTTTAATACGCATTTAAAATAAAACAAACCTTTGATTCAACTTAATGGCAAAAAAGAACAATTTTTTTGCATTTACGATTATGGAAAAGAGTATTTAATATTAATTTCGTAAATACTTCTACGCCAAAATTTTCTAACTGAAGCACCATTTTGACAACTAGAATTTTTTTTGTTATTTTTTTTTTTTATATTAACTCCACACAGGAGGCCCTGAAGAAAATAATTTCCCTCAGGGCCTATGTCATCTTTGGGGATGCTGTGTGGAGGGTCTTTTTGTGGAGAGGAAGGAGTGAACATGGGTCTTGAAGAGTCCCATGTTGTAGGAGGGAGGAAACACAGAGGCCGGCAGTTCGTTCCACAGCCGAGCTGTTGAACTTAAGAACGAATCGTAGAAGCGACCCGTTCTCATGTGACAAGTGTCAACTGTGTACAAATGTTGGGCACGCGTTTGGCGTGTATCCCGACTACGCACCGGTGCCGAAGGGATCAATGACGCTAGTTCCTCAGAGCATCTTCCATTGTAATACCGATAGAACAAGGACAGCATACCTACCTGACGCCTGTGCTCTAAAGATTGCAGTCCGTTTGTTAAGATTGGGGAATCTATCAAACGGACCGCCCGTTTTTGCAAAGAGTCAAGGGTTTTTTTCAGGTATTTAGGGGCTCCGGACCAGAGATGGCTGCCAAATTCGACAGTAGGGCGCACTTGCGATTTGTACAGGGTCAGCAGTTGTGTACTATTAAAGTATCTGCGGGCCCTGTACAGTACGCCCAGCTTCTGAGAGGCTAGCTTTACTCTGGCTTCGATGGAGCCCCCATACCTGAGCTGGTCACTTATAGTTACACCAAGCATATCAATGGAAGGCCTGTTCGGAAGATTGCTTCCGTTGAAGGAGACTAGATTATCATTTAGATCCCTTTTAGACGAAATCAGACAGGATTGGGTCTTTGAAATATTAAATTCGACGAGATTACTTTTACTCCAGGAGGAAATACTCTCGAGATAACCGTCCATTCTCTGCTTCAAAGCCCTCCGAGCCGTTGGAGTTTGTGTGCCCTTTGGGGGCTTGTCAAACAAAAAGCTATCATGAACTGTACTGTCATCCGCGTAGCAATGAATCGGTGCACATGTCAAAAGGTCATTGATGTGCAACAAAAACAAAGTCGGAGACAGAACCGATCCCTGTGGGACGCCAGCATTTATAGAGTGTGAGGATGAGGTGAAACCGTCAGCAACTGCCTGAATCGACCTATCCCTTAAAAAGTCAGCAATCCACGTACACAGGGATGCGGGAAGTCCGTAAGAAGGCAATTTGTTGACAAGTCCTCGGTGCCAGACCCGGTCAAAGGCCTTGGATATGTCTAGTGCGACCGTTTGGGTCTCACCGTGACGTTCCAGGCACCGCCCCCAAACATGCGACACATACGCGAGAAGATCACCGCACGAGCGGTTCCGCCGGAATCCGTATTGACGGTCGTTGATAATTTTGTTCTTCTCGAGGTATGTGAGCAGTTTGTCGTTGATCACACGTTCCATCACTTTGGACAGAACTGATGTGATCGCTATGGGGCGGTAGTTGGCCGGGTTAGAGCGGTCACCTTTCTTGGGAATAGGGTGAATGACCGCTTTTTTCCAACCAGAGGGCACAGTGCCACACTTCAGGGACATTTTGAAGAGCTTTGTCAAAACTGGAACTATTTCCGCAGCACACCTCTGCAATACCAGGGCAGGTATTCCATCAGGTCCACTAGCTTTGTTAACATCGAGCCCCCGTATAACGTGGAGTACATCCCGATGCCTGATCCTCAGCTTTTTCATATAGAAGCCGCAGTGAGGAACCGACGGCGGAACAGCACCTCCGTCATCGAGGGTCGAGTTTTCCGCAAACATTTTCCCTAATAAGTTAGCCTTTTCGGTGGCGGTGTTTGCTAGTGAGCCGTCAGGTCTGGTAAGAGGTGGCAAACTGGGTTTGCAAAAATTCCGACCTATTGAGCCCGCAAGGGACCAGAATGCTCTGCTGCCATGCGGGCAGGCAGCCAGCTTTTTGCTGATCTGCAGGTCGTGTTCGAATTTTGACCTATTAATGATTCTCTTGCATTCCTTTGCCGATTTGTTGTATGCTGATCTGCTTTCGGGCGTTCGAGATGTGTTGTAGGCTCGGTAAGCCGCGTTTTTTCGTCGAACTGCTTCGGAGCATTGTCGACTGAACCACGGCTTTGAGCCCACACCAGTTTCTTTAGTAGTCGATTGTATGAAGCCATCCATCGCCGATTTGATGACTTCACCAATCTTCTGGGCACATCTTGAAGGGTCCGAAGTCCGAAAACAAACAGCTGACCACGGAAAAGCGTCCGTGATGGGCCCGCATACCGAACCAATCTGCTGACCTATAGTGCCACACTTTTCTCCTCAGCCTCTCATTGGTTGGTCTGAGGCTAACGGGGATTGATGTCGTCACTAGGCAGTGGTCAGATGATCCCAGAGGCGCTGTGACGTCAATCTTATAACCGTGTGGCACAGTAGTTAAGAATAGGTCTAACAGATTGGAACGGTGAGTCTGGATATCAGGAACCCTTGTAGGCTCCTGAACCAGTTGCTCTAATCCGTAGCAAATGGCAAAGGATTCCGCCTGTCGGCCAGCCGAGTCCGTTGGGCCAGAGAACTTCAACCATGGTTCGTTATGAACATTGAAGTCCCCCAGAACAATAAACTCGGCCGAAGGGTAGCGGGGCAAGAGATCATCAATAGTATCTCTTAAATGTTTGAAGAGCTCGGAAGTGTCTGATTCGCTATGGTTCGGGGAGCGGTATAGACATGCGTAGAATCTTGCCGTACTGGCAAGATTGACGCGCACCCACATTACGTCGAATCTGGAGTTTTCCAGACTCAATAGTCGTACACAGTTGACGTCAGCTCGACTATAGAGGCAGACTCCTCCTTTGAATCGGAACTTGCTTGCAAGGGTAAAGCCCGGGCAGTCCAGATAGGAGGAGTCTGGCGGCTCGGCTATCTGAGTTTCGGATAGGAAAAGAAGGTTGGGACGTTGGGACAAAAGATGGTGATGAACTGAATTTAAATTAGTGTGCAGACCGCGAATGTTGGCAAAATTTACCAACAGTTTTGGCCCGCACCGGGGACGCCTGCTACTCGCCGCTGTAATGATGTTAAGTTTGTTTTTATGTATATTCATGATTTTAATTTTGTTTTTTTTTTTTTATGGGTATGAAGTGAAAGGAAGGTCTGGAATGGAAAGGTATGAGGGGTGGGTAGGAATATGGGGTTCAGGCTGTCCAGGAGTGATGAGCGTTTGGTTCCAGCCCACTCACTGCGGTGCTAGGCGATAGGCTGGGAGAGTCCGGCTGGAGAGGGCATCCAATGCGCCCCAAACGCTGCTGCTGGGTCCCCTCCGGTCACGAACCGGCACAACAGCAGTGGCAGGGTTTTTTCACTCGCTGATGGGGCAGCCCACCCTTAGTCGTGAGCCTGAGGGTCGGGCCCCTGTACTATCGAGCGGCCCGGACAGCGGTAACCGGTTGTAAAGGGTCTCCCTCAACCAGCATCTCCCAACCGGCCCGCAACGCAGAAGGTGGGCCGACGCACCCGCCACCAAGACCTGGGCAAACCTTAACCCATGAACCCGGGCACCCCTGCTAAGTCACCAAACGTAGCGAACCACTTGGGGTGACCTGTGGCAGAGGTGTTGGTCATCCAATAAATGGTTCCCAGGGCGGCGGTACCCATTCCCGCCTACCAAATTGAGAATGACACATTTTGACAACTAGAATGACACATTTTGACAACTGGGTTGGCAGCAATTTATGGTTGGCAGTAAAGCTATAAACCCGTACGTACCCAGTTTAAACAAATTCGAATTTCGGATCAGTTTGCAAAAAATCGTACATGCAAAAATTTTTTTTTTATTGTCATTAAGTCGAATCAAAAATTTGGTTTTTGTAATGCGTAATAAAAGTGGTAGTTGAAAGTTAAATTTTTGAAAAATTCTTTATCCAAATGTTGTTTTGGCGAAAGGGATCAAAAAGAGATTAAGGCGACACAAGACTCTAATAACGGGGTTATGCTCGAGACTCAGATTTTAATTAATTCCGAATTTATACAATAATATTTTTTTGGGACCGATATCCACAATTACATTTAAGATTAATAATAATAGTTAGAACCTTACCATTAAAATATTTAACATAAAACGGTTGTAAAAATTAATCATTTTTTTCATCTATAATATTAGAGGTAAGCGCCAGATTTTATTTTTGTGGACGATGATTTATTAACTTCACCGGGGACTCAGTTAGAAACATCCGAGATTTTAGTAATTCGTTGATCAGAAATAATTAAAATAAACCCTGCGGAATGACCAATTTTCTAGGCCTGCTAGGGTAAATTCGACCGTAGGTTCGTCCAGTATGTCGGACCGTGCGCAGAATATGTTGGTACAGGCCTTCTTCATCGATATTTAAATTTCATTGTGTGTAGGTCCGTCCAATGCACCGGGGTCGCAGATATTTTTCTTTACACGTCTTTTTCGCTTACGTTGCTCGTTAACATTCCGAATTTTTAAGTTTTGTGCCGTTTTAAGGCCTTTGGATCTAGTATCACGAGTAAATTGAAAATTTTCAAATATAATTCTGTATTTGAAAAGAAATGTAAGGTAGTATGTTTTCAGCGTTAAGTTGCCAAGCATTCATAACGCAGGATTTCATCCGAACTGCTGGTGGTTGGTAGTTTTAGTATAATGTTTATAATTAGTTTCAGAGTTTTAAATACGAGATCAATGGCGGCAGCCCTTACCAGACTATAATACCCTATCCGATTTAAGATTGATGTATTGCAAAGCAAACTGTTTTGACTTCATCATAAATTTATTTTGAAGTGAAACTTCTTTACGCGCGTCATGCAATTTCTAGGACCGGAGTAAAACCGACTCATGACCGAAACGAAAATGCGGGACCACCGATTAAAGTTCATTTGATCTAGTCAAAGTTTTGAAGTAACATATAAATGCTTCTTAGCTCATCCCGACAACTGGCGTTGGTGGTGTAATGGTCAGCATAGTTGCCTTCCAAGCAGTTGATCCGAGTTCGATTCTCGGCCATCGCACATTATTTTTTTGTTTTTAACGCCTTTTTCATTCAATATCTTATTTTTTAGTAGGTCAGAACATTTTTTAAAAGAAAATAATATTGCAAAATAATAAAAACACTTATCTCACTGTGATAAAACATTACTCCGCTAGAGCGCGCTTTGCGTTATTGTGTTGGATTAAAATTATTATCTAATCCGTATATTATGATAATTGTATTACATTTATTTAATTAATTTATTTATTTTGATAATATGTAATAATTTACAGAAAAAAAAATTAAAACTATCTCCCTCTGATAAAATATCCGTTCGCTAGAGCGCACTACGCGATCTTGTGTGGGATTCTATTTCTGTACATTGTACATTATTTTTAAAAATATATTATATTTTGGGTGTGATGTAGGTAACATTATAAAACATAACAAGCTCTCATATTTTCAGAACCTACATAATATAATCAATTTATGCGGCTTTGCTTACAGTTGGTGCTCAGCGTGGTTGGCTTTCAATCAGTTAAGCGAGGTTCGATTCTCGGCTGTGGCATTTTTGAAGTGAAACCTTGTTGAGGTGGGGGAGCCGCTCACGAACGTTATCTCTCTTCTCTTCTTTCCTCTCTCTCAGACACCAGCGAACTGCGCCACGCCAAGCATCAGCTGAAACTAGAAGTTTCACTTCTGTCTTGCGTAGGCTTGACACACCCACTTTTTTTATTTTCAACTTTACAAAGTTCTACGATAGGGATGCTTTAGTTACACTTGCTCCGGAGAGCTGAAAGCAGTTGGGACTATTGTGCTGTGTTTACATTAAACTTCTAAGGAGTGTCAGTTCAGTAATATTATAACGAGTTTACGATCATTTTAGCTGTTGCATAAAATCGTACGACTTCCGCGATTTCTCGTAAAATAACAACGTTGTGTTGTATCTGCCTACCCATCGGGATACGAGTAATCTATGTACGTCGAGATGACGTACACATCTGCAAATGGTTAGCGCAAACAAACCGCTGTTATCTTAGACGATTTAAACAGAGCTACATGGGTGCAAACACGGAGATACACCTGATCGTAAATTAGGCTAGGTATCTTGCCGCATCAGTTGTTTACTGTGAGGGGCTTGGTATCCTGCCACCTATTACGTTCCCACACAACACATGGATGTGGACATAACGTTAAATGTTATTGTTACGGCTTACACGTGTTGTAAGTATCGGAGTTATTGGGGGAAATTATTAAGAACTGACGGAAATAAAAAAAAAAAATGGTCAAATTATATAATGTCTATTTTAAAATCTTTTAAAAAATCGTTGTATTGAAACTTGCTTTTCACAATATTAAGGTAGCCGCGGCGTCGAAGCAACCATGCATTCGGTCTTGTCTCGCATCCTATTTATCTGTTCTGCCGGGCAACCTGATATAGAGAGTTAAGCAAAAAATACACTATTCATTCGTATACCACCCACTCCCGCGCTGTATATGTAATTCAAAGTTCAGTCAAGCGAAGAGTGCATAATCGGCGACCCGCCTAGCTTGCGACCGTGTTGATGGCACATAGACTGTTAAGGATATGTCGAGAGGGCCCTGCTAAAAATATGAGGCAATCAAAAACCTTTCTTTTCTGTAAATATCTTCTGCGATCTCACCACTTTTATTTACAACGAGCAGATGTTTAAAATTACATTTCAGAAAAGTTTTAAAACTTTTTTTTATAAATTATTAATTTAATTGAAAACTAGGTACGAATTTTTGGTAAAAAACATTAAAATTCAACACATGTGGACGAATTGGCATAAAAATGTAAATTAATTTTTAAATATTAGATTGAATATGTAGTTGTGTCGATTAGACTACGCCCGACCTCTTTTGTTAAAAAAAGACCACGCGCCCGCTTGTGGCTTAAAATTAGACTTAAATGGAATGATTACCTAATTATTTTGTATGGCTTCCAGATACATATTACTAAAATGTAGGTAATACATTTCATCATAAAAAGTATAAAAAAAGATCCCGCCTTCAATAATGTTAAATACATCGTTTCTTTCAGCGTTAAAAATCGGTTCTCATTTCTTGTACATTGTTTAAATTCAGGTTGTCTTTCGTAAGTCTCCCGGAGTAATTCATTCTTACTTCTTGCAGCTTAATCCCAGGTTCTAATCCCTCCGGAGGGTGGCTGATCCACGAGGAGGACATCCTCTTATCTGCACGCCATACCAAATTGCTCCCTCGAGAAGGCGAACGCTTTCCTCAGGGGGATGATGTTAAAACGAAGTAAATCCCTTACACGGACGACCTTGGTGATTTACGCGTTTTTACTTCGGTCTTTGAAGTGTGATTTACTTTGAATTCAATCTGTTTTATGTAATAAGTTTCTTGTTTTTTTATTATTTAATATTTGTATTTTTTAAAAACAAATACACAAAGGCCCTGATACATGACATAAGCCTCGAGGGAAAATATTTTTCTCGGGGCATCCTGTGTGTGTTCATGAAAAAAAACTTATAACATCATGAAATTAAATTATTAAAAGATTTATCGATACCAGAAAAAAAGTGTTAAAAAAATTATATAATTTATTGACATTATAGTAGTTTTAGCTATTTTCAAATTGTAGTAGAAATTCGTCAATATTTTGGATAATTTTTAATGTAAATGAATTAAGGTAAGGTTTTTAAAATAGTTGTTTCTTATTAAAGATGGGTATTTTGAATGCGTTTGGTGTTCAACTTTGGGATTTTAATCATTTTAATTTTAATAATTAAGTCTAGGTGATACCACTTATAGTATTAGATTACCAATTATGGTATTATAGTAATTTTATATAAAATTGTAATCTATACTGCTTCTCTTCAAAAGTTTTAGGATTTAATATTTTTTATAAATTTTGTCTATTGTAGTAGGTACATTGAATATTGTTAAAAGAATTTCATTAGAAAATTTAGATGGTTTTCAGGATAACCTAATTTATCAATCTCTTTTAAATCAATTATCAACCTGTCTATGTATTTTTTCTTATAGCTTTCTCTTTGGTGCCACAGCTTTATTTTGAGAAATTTTTATTTAAAAAAAAAGAACAGAAAATTTATGAGAAAAAAAGTAAGTTGTCGAGAAGAGCAATGTTGTAAGTAAAGTTAGTGAGTTGTCCAGATCTGTTGCTGAAAAGCTAAACCCACTGTCCTGATTATGAATGGTGGTTTTTCACCAGGTCTATACATGGTAAGCGAAATAGAGTTTGAAGCTGATATTATTTAAAGTTGACATTAGTATTATTATTAAATTGCAAATTATTTTACGTTTACATTAAAATAATTAATATAGCTGACATTATTTAAAGTTGATATAAAGTTGTGACATTGTAATAATTATTAAAGCTTATATTATTTTAGTTGACTTGAATAATATTTTTAAGGCTGATATTCTTATTATTATTATCAAAGTTAACATGATTGACTTGTGTTCTGTGAACAGAATTCTAGTTACTTAATTAATTCATTACGTCCAAAAATATAACTTTTTAATTTTATCTTATTTAATAAATAAAAAGCGACCTTCGTTTTTGAAAAAGAAAGATTTACTGAACCATTAAAACGGCCACCATTTTGAAACGGAAACGAAACGTACAAATAAATTTACAGACAGACAAAATTCAAAACGATCTAGTTAAAACATACAAATATAATAACAATACAATTAATTATAATTATAATTTAATTTTAATATAATTATAATTTATTAAATTTCTTAGCATGACATATTTCAAAAATATTTTCACATCATTTTTAAAATTTTCTATGTATTAACAGTCAATTACAATTCGTGAGCTTATATTATAATTCTTGTTTTCAATTCATTTATTATTATCTATCCACACACTTCCTTCCTTTTATAACAATCTCAGGCGAAATTACGTAATGATATTTTATGGACATACGTAATAGGTACTACAACTATGTAATAACTAAAAATATCCAACTGTATCTTATTGTAATGTGTATGTCTTAACAAATAAATAAATAATATGCTTATGGGTAAAAAACATTCTGTGACTTGCCATTAACACGTACGTTTGTTTTAGTCCACTTTATTTTAACACTTCGCTCAACCCGTTTCAGAAGCGCATTTTCTTGAATTTTTTGGTTCACATAATGAATATAATTTTACGGCGTAATAATATTATTTGTAAATCATACTTATCATAATATTTTCAATACACTCACCCCATTAACCCGGGCACCCCTGATAAGTTATTAAACGTTGAACTTAACTTAAGGTCCCGCCCTTAATAGGTGAAAGCTTAAAAGTAATTATTACAAAAAAAGTTAGGTTTTAATTTAGTTGAACTTAACTTAAGTTACACTTAACGTGGAATTAACTTCGGTTGAATATAACTCACGTTTGACTTATCTTAGGTACGTTGAACTTAATATAAAATGTACATTAATTAAAACTTAACTTGACTTAATTCGTTTAAAACAATACTGTCGTATATTTGCAAATGAATTTTGTTGTTAAAGAATATTTTTTTTCATAAAATGTTGGAACATACAGGCCGAGGTAAAAAAATCCACTGTTCGAAATATAGCTCAACTTCTTAGAAAACACATTCTCAATCCGACGCATCAGCCGTGAAATGGATTATAGATTGTTTCTCCCAAGGCCGATGGCACCGCCGCTACTTACATCGCCCCCCTTTATATCGCCCCCGCAGGACCGGCCGTAATGAAGTATTCAAGCTTACGCCAGTAAAATCACCGAAGAGTTCGAATCCGGGAGAGAATGTAAAATAAGTGAAATATTTATATCAAGAGCGAAGGTAAGCGTACATTTTTCTTTTTTGTGACGGAAAATGTCGGTTGGTTGGTTTTTACTGTAAATAGAATTTTTAAATGTGTTCAGGATGAAGAATTCTTTGAATAATAAACCGTTTTTACCATTTTATACTTTATACTAGCAACTTTATGCTTCTCCTGAGATATTATATTAAAACAAACAATGCATCATTTTCTGTACAAATATAAAGATGTCTTAAGGTTAAGTCCGATTGAATGTGGATTATTAACGTACGAAACAAAGTTTTTTTTCGTAATGTATTTCATTACACACTTCATTAAAATAAAAAGTGTGTAATGAGGGGGTAGTTCTTCAAATGTTACTGTAAAACGGCTTACAAAGAAATATTATGTACATTTACTGTATTTCTATAGGACTATTAATAATTTAAATGCATTTACATATTTAGTTACTTGCAGAAAAAATAACTAATAAAGATAAAGAAAGCGTTTCAAAACTTTTTTGTTCCAAAATAGTTTGGGGACCACTGGTTGGAGCAAGGACAAAGCCAGTGGTGTCCCGCGGCGCTTTCTCTCGCTAAATTTCCAATCGCATGAAGTTATTTAACTGACAGCGGGATAAATAAACGGTAACTGAAACAAATGCCGTGTAATCGAAGTGTTCTCAAACTTTATCTGGTTTGCATTTTATTATTTTATTGTGAACATTTAACAGTAAAATTATCAATCCTTTAAAAAAAATTCTCATCATGCGTTGATTATTGGATACAAACCTAAATAATTATACACTGAATAGATGAGAAGAAAATAAAAAAAAAACAATAGTTTAAATTGTAAAATCAGTTATACAATATTTATGGATATGTTATTAGATTAAATATGTCATTATGAATTTTAAGGATAAGTTGGAAAATATATAAATTTTGTTGATCATACATATTATATTATTGATGTATTAATGTAGATTACCATTGGATCAAGGTTCCCTAGTTTGTATTATTGTAACATTTATACTACGGTTTCAGGTAACAATTCTGTTATAAACAGATTACATACCATTACATCGTATGATTTGTTAGCTGATGTTTTTGATATGCCTCTAGTGAAATATAAATCTTAACTGATTTTAGCAACGCATATTGTATCATTGCATGACAGGTTTTTATTTTTATTTTTGTATCTTCTTCATTTAATAAAAGAGAGAGAGAGAGTTACACCAAATGCAAACTGAAACCGAAACCGCTCAATTAAAAAAATTACACCATGTAATATATTTATAATTATTTCATAAAAAAACACTACTTAATATATTTATAATTCCTTCATATTATCCATACTACTAAATGCTAATAAAATTTAAATTAAATCTCAGTCATTATATCTATTTGTTACAAAAAAGGGAGATAATAAAACACTTATTATTATTATTATTAACTAACCCATTTTATGGAATAATAATATGAAAAACACGTTTCTGTGTAAATTTACGAACAAGTGAAACAGTTTTTTATTATTCTTAAGTAGGTATGTAAGAAAGTAAATCTTTTTGATAATAATATAAAATTACTTTAGCTTATTCAAATTTGCTTCAAATATTATGATTGATGAACATAATATAATTTTTCTGTCATTTTAAATATTGGTAATATTAAATTTAATAGATGAAAAGTTTAATTTTTTGTGTGAATATTAAAAAAATGACACAAGAGTTCCAACCGTCTAGAGCCAAGGACTATGACGTACCCAATACATTGAGATATATTATGGGGATGAAGTCAGTGGGGAGGGGTAGAAGATGTGGAAGGATTAGGTGGGAAGGTGCCTGGCAAAAACCATTTCAAGCAACGTTTCACTTCTGAATAGAGCTTTCAGGGTGATACTAAAAGTATATACCGTGCTGGAGCGTGCCACAATACACTGAATATGTTATTTTAAATTGTGAAATAATGAAAATCAAATCAAATCAAATTTACTTGCGCTTCCAAGAATTGAGGATCGTACCATTCAACCACGAAGGCGAAAAACTTCGTTAGTTTTTATTATGACTGGCTGAAATAAAAGAAATGATTAATAAAACATTGCATAATTAATCCGAAAGAATGTAGGTATATTGCCCTTCATTCTGTATCGACGAGCTGGTGTTTCTAGACACGGTCCTAACCGCGTATAAACGTACAATATTGTAGTCTTTCGAATCCTCTGCTATACTATACAATATAGTCCTTAGGTAGGGGGGCGCAGGGTACATATTAGTGTAGCACAGTTCCCTATTTGCCGCTTGGACGGGCCGTCTGCGCCAGTAGCGAGCCACCTCCATTAAACTAGATTAATGGTAGAACGGAAAACCATACGTTATTAGGAAAACGGCGGCCAAACAATTTATTTTGCCGCCGAGGAAACCGGCGACCCGGGGAGGTTAAAGAGAAGGGGACTCAGTGGCGGGGGCTATTATAATCTGTTCATTTATATTTCATTATCCACATATGACAATTTACGAGGAGACAATGAATGAAAGACGAAATGGGAAAGCCCAAGGAAGCAATAATTTTTAACGAAAATTAAAACGGGGTCCGGAAGTTGTACATCATATTTTTTTTCGGTCTAAGCATTTTGATTTTTATTTAAAGGGTACTTTTTTTGTTGCATTTAATAAATCAAACAGCCGATATTAACTCCCTAGCGACAGATTTTTTCTCAAATTAGACCTAAAAAATTCCAACTTCAGATACGATTTACTCAAAAACAAAAGTCGACTCCCTGTTGACGTAGATTCACCCTTTTTCCGCTTGTACTACGAGTTTCCTGACGCCGAATATTTAAGGAGTTAATACGACAGTAAAATTTTCTCCAAAAATGACGAAAATACGTGCTTTCAAAGCGAACCGAGGAGGAATAATATCTATTTCCTCCCAGGTAACAACGGATTGTCAATCAGATGGACCGTCGACCTTTGTGCAAAATCAAGTAAATTTATCAAATATTAGAAGTTTGCAGTTGGTCCATGTTGAAGAATCTGCTAGCATTATTACATACGACGTTCAGTTTCATGGAAGCCAGATTTATTCGAATAATATTTGAGCCGATCTGAGATACTTACTCCAAGCATTTCAATGAAGTGCTTATTGGGGAGGGTGCTCCTTCAGTTCTGTCCACGGCGCGCTCTTAAATTAAAGTGATACATTTGTAACCGAAATGAATTTTCACTATAAGAGACAACCTCATTGATTGACAGTGAGAATTAAACCCAAATCCAAATAGGAAATCCGAGACGCTCGACGAAAACATGTCCCTATCGAGTGAATAGAATAGATGAGGATACTTGTGAAGTATGTTCTTCAGGGGTTATTAATTTTCACCTTTGAAATCATATTGATAAATGCTGTTGCCTCCGAAACTGCTTACAAATTCAGATCCTCTTATAAATGGACTGTAAATAATTTAGACGAAACAAAATGAAATGGTGTTTGCTGGAACTGGGCGATACTAGGTGCAGGAAAGAAGAAGGTATGGAAGGAAAACAGGATCACCAATCACTTACCACGGCATCTCTGCAAAGGAGCACACAACAACAAGCACAATATAGTGAGTTCCACCGCAATTCTTAGAGGTAATTATCGCCACGACAAAATGGACGAGTACTTGCGATATTATGTACTTCCAAGAGGGTTAAATTCTTTCTTTTAAATTAAAAACGAGATTATGTACACCAAAAACACTAAAAAATTGCCTCTAAGGTAGTTCCAATCCTTGTTTTCAAAATAACCGCGCTAAAACTTTCTTGTAATTAATTGCACAATTTTATTTAAATTATTTCATATTCAAACAGTTAACTGATTAAATGACTTTCCTTTAACATTAGTCAATTCGACCTACTTAAAGCTCAAAGTTTTCAAATGCCAATTTAGGAATCTTGTCCATTTTATTGTTCCGACGAGACACCTATGCTCTGATTCTCACTATATCATTTTGCAGAGAATGGAAAAGTGATGCCGGTAAATTAAATTTTTCCAAGGATCGAAATTTCTCAACGAATCAGATGTCTAAATAACAGGTCTAGGGTTGAAACCTCATACCGGCGGATCGCTTTGCTGTTACATGACTGTTAAAAACTCACGAAACTATTTAATTTTCTTTGACGCAAACTCACTCTTGAGGCTATGAGGAAAATCTTTGATGAAGTGGCGGAAAATGTAATGATTAATCATCAAAAAACAATTTTTTTTTTTATTTATAACCTCCAATTTTTATTTGAGGTCCCCGTCTTTACGCAGAAATTTTATAAATCAGATGAAGATACTAATATTTGCATCTCACTTTGAAACTCAAAAATTCTGTTTAACAGAGTGGGATTTAGGCAGTGGTGTTTAGGTTTACAATATCATGTAGACAGTGACCTACATATTGTTTTGAAGGTTGATTGTGTAAAATTTAAACAGTCTCGGAATAAAATTGTATAAAAACTTCTCTTAGTATTTCCCAAAGATCCTACCCCCCTAACCATCACTTTGTAGCCACATGGAATAGAAGAAGAAGACAAAATATATTATAGATAAAGTGTACTGTTGCGTTTTTTAGTGTATAGTTTCATTCTTTTCCGTCCTTTTCTATTTTTACACTGCATTCACTTTAACACGATTTCGTTACAATAGTGTCAGAAAATTGTAGTTTACACAATCCACTTTAAACTATCTATTGTATGACACATTTCTTTCCACGTACAGTCTCGGATGTATCACTAAGTAAGATATATTTTCTTATTACAAATATGATAAATATAATGTATATGTTATCGTTTTTTGTTCCTGATTTCTGCGCAGGCAATCTCAAGTTGTGGCACTTTCCAAACAAAGAAAGATATGAAAAATATTTTTTTTTCTGGTAATTCTTTATTTATTTACCTTTGTGAGTATTATTTCTTTCGTTAGATAAATCTCAGCGGAACGGATGTCGGGAATTCTTCGTTTCCTTTTACCGGAGGAGGTGAAAAAAAACAGACCAAAAAGTCTTCACAACAAATAATTTTGCACTCTTTCAAAACCTCTGAAAATTTTTCAACATTATTTGAAATTAAATATCTTCACCTAAGTTATTGCACGTTCAATAAGCAAACGACGATAAAAAGATTGCTTTATATTGTACATTATGAAGTACACTTATCGAAGTCTAGGCAAAACCTTGTTAATTTCGCTAATTTTAGAATAAAAAACGATCTAATGAATGCATAAATATCTTTTATAGCCTACACGGAGAAAACTTACTGATTTGAAATACTGTTAATTCATTAAAAATCTGGTTGAATTAATGATTTGCCAATAAATAAATAAATGGACAGAATTCCTAAAAAATTATAAAAGTATTTAATGCGAATATTTTATATCTCTGTATATTGTGTATGGTCTACTTGATAATCACAGATACAAATTTCACAGATAATTTTCTCATTAAATTTAATATAGCTTATAATATCTTATAGGTCATCATCTCGGGCCAAGTAGCGAGTAGAACCTAATGGAAAATGATAGTACGGCCCTGTAGGAATTGCATTTGTTTGTGGCATTCTGAAATCAAAAAATTCGGTTTAAAATTTTTAGGAACAAAAAAAATCGGTTAGTGTCGCGTTATTTCGGATGCTAACGTATTTATCTAAGATATACGTACCCTGTAACATTTCACACATGTGTAACAAACGTTCAACAAACATGTGTAAAAAACGTTCAACATGTTAGTTAATTTGACTACAGCTTTAACACGTTTTACAAATAAAATTCAATAATTATTATTATTGATAATTCATGTTTTACTACAAATTTCCATTGAAATTTTCCTTTCTCAGTTATGGTCTATTCCAGTTTACCGTTTTGCCTGGCTGTTAAACCACATCGGAGAATTGAAACTGACAAAACTGCTTCGTAAAAGGGAAGATGTAAATAATGTTTTACACTGAAATGACTTCCTCCACAGGAAACCGGATGAAACGCCGGAAAATAAAGAAATTTCACTCTCGAATAATGCTAGTTACTGTTCCTTGTACAGGTACGAGGTCTGTTAATCCCACCTGCATTTCTTCCGCGGGAGAATGTAACACGGGTGCTTTTTCTCCTTGGAGAATTGTTTGAGGTTTACCTAGTGAATGCTTGATAGTTTTTTTTCCCGCGGAGTGTCAGTCTACTGCTTGTTGTTATTTATAAAATGAGTAATAACTGTCATAGTGATTTATTTTTGGGGTATTGTGCCTTGTTGCGATACCTCCGACAGCGGTTCGGACAGCATTACACACAGTAATACCCCAAAAATAAATCACTTTCATACGTGAAAATCTCAAATCATATCTGAATAATACTGATTTAATTCCAAAATGAGTGTTTGATCCTACACTATTATTTCTATCAATACATGAAATCCCTTAAACTATTTGTGTTCATTTGACAAAACTAGAAGGTCACATTTAAATTTATGGAGCACTGTAAAACAAATGTCATAAATGCTGCGACAATTATTTTTTCAATATTGGGATCTCTTAGACTAAAATCACAAATTGTTCCAGTTCTTGTATGTTTTTAGCAAGAATTTATTTATTTCTTTCTGTTCGTCCTCCATTGTCGATGTACGTAATGTATACAACTTTACGATATATTAATAATGGTGACCGGATAAATCATCAAAATAATAATTCATCACATCTTTTATACATTTAGGCACAATCAAGTTTTAAAAATAATTCACCAAAGTTTGGTAATTAAACATAACTTGATTGACTGCCGTAATATAATACCATATTATGAATACGAACCAAATTCATTTTTAGAAAACGAATTTTATAAAATATATTATGATAAAACTATACTAACAGACCGAACGATTAGACATAATAGACCCGATATAGTTTTACATGACAAAATTAAAAAAAAATAACTTATATCATTGATGTCGCTATTCCAAATTCCTGTAATATTCAAAAATCTGTTAATGAAAAAATAAGAAAATACACAGATTTAGGAAATGAGATTAAAAGAATTTGGCATTCTCAGACTATAAAAATATTACCGTTCGTCATTTCGGCTACTGGCATTATACCTAGCTCTCTCATTAAGAATTTAGGCGTATTAGATCTATAAAAAAATTTATATATAAAGATGCAAAAGTCGGTCATTTTGAATACATGTAGGATAACGAAAGATTTTTTAAATATTTATGTTGAGGGATCAGTAGGATTTATACGCCCTATTAGGAGTTCTACCGAGCCTTACCCTCTGATATGAAAATATCTGGAGTCGGTGAATTTTTTTTTCCCATTTGATTTCTGGTGAGTTGACGTGTTGTTGTTCTTGTATTGTTTTGTATTTATTTTACTAATATAATGCACTTGCATAATGTTGATTGACTAGATAATCATTTTTGGAAAAGTGTGTGGAAGGGTTTAGTTTTTCCTATGGGGAAGATTTAACCCGGACAACAAAATCGGAAGCATAAAAAAAAAAAAAAGTCATGGAAAGTGATGAAACAAAAACTTTATTAACTGGGTTAAGTAGGTTAGGTTAGGTTAAAAAAAATATGTTTCATCGTTTTTAATGACTTTATATTACTTTTTAAAAGTGTATTGAATAATCACTGTGTTGAGTTAGCACGAAAACATTAATAATCTATTTTGATTCAGTTACTTAAAGGTATTAGTTTTAATAATAATCGAATCTTACTCTTACAAAATCTATATATTAAATTTAACTTTACTGATTTGAAGTGTTAAATTATTTCAATATCTCTCTGAGGACGGGTTGTTTCAGAGAATTTGAACAATTCATCAAATTTCATATTTAATTTTCAAGGTCTTTGAAAGTTTTATTAAATCTGTTAATATTTAAGTTCTGGGAAGCAACTGGCCCATATTGATATAATAACAAAACTTAATAGGACTTTCACAGAACTTGAAAATTAACTGTGAAATTTGATGAATCGTTCGAATTCTCTGAAACAACCCGTCCTGATACTAAACACAATGTTCGTACTTCAGGTGTTCCTCAATTACTGTATTGGATTACACAACTATAAACAACCATTTACCATTTGTTGTATACCAGTTGTGTAAAATTTAAAGCACGTTTAATAGTAAGTTCCTAAATGTGTACCTGGTATACTGGGTACCCAAAATCGGAGCTAGAGGGATTTTCTGCCACCGAATGGAAAAGGTTAAATAATTTTATTTTTTAAATTTGGTTTTGTGCTTAGCTGGTCTTATACTATATAATATTTTGCAATAAACATAATGTCATTAAATCAGATTTAAAAAATGCCTTCCATCGAATTGACTCATTCCTATAAAAAATATTGTGAGACATAAATGTAAAAGAAGCAAAATAAATATTGGTAGACAAGTCGTACTCTTTTCCCAGAAAATATGAAAACATTTTTTATTAACGTTAGTTCGAACTCAGATAAGATAACTGAAAAATGATAACGGTGACTCCTTAGCACGCTCGTAAAAATATTAATCTGTCAGTTAGTTTGTTATTATCTTCTGCATCAAGTGTTTTCCCGATTGTTTTATGAAATTGCAAATACATTGCCTACAGTATAACTATTTTCTGCTAATTCAGTAAAATAATCAAAATACTAAATCTGCCATCTTTCAAATTTGACTTGTTTGACGGTTGAAAACACAACACAGTTAACCGTGATTAGTTTTGAAGTGATCTTAGGACAACGTTAAAAGACAAACTTATTTTTTGATATTGAATTTATGTCATGAAGATCTGTTGTGAGTGAACATAAAAATTTCTTGCATCTTAAGAGGAACGACAGTCCAAAATAACCAGCCAAACTGATATTTTTAAAAAATTAAAATGAACAGTATATATCTAAATTATTTTAAACAGCCTGTAATATCAATACAAGTTGAAAATATCTCCCGAGTAAAAATAAATGCCGCCGACGGAAATTGAACCCGCGCCTTCCGATGTCCGGTCGAACGCTCTGAACCACTGAGTTAAGTCGGGTTCAATTCCCGTTGGCGGCATGTATTTTTATTCGAGAGATATTTTCAATTTGTATTGATATTACAGGCGACTAATTATTGCTTATAATAATTTACTATCCTTTGTGCTATACATAAAAACCTTGTCTTAAAAACATTATTTTATCATTAAAAAATAGTTAATATCTAATTCTGATATTAGCCACCTATTTATTTTTGTTTTAAATTATTCAGGTCATTTAAATATTTCATTTTTCACGATTTTAAAGTTCAGCATCTCTTTCTGAGTTAATATAAATTTAAAAAATAATAATTTTGTACTGTAACAATATACTCGTAAAGAAACATAAAAAAAGGAATATTGTAAAATAGGCGTTTTTGGGTAGAAATTTGAATTTGTGTGCCACGAATTTTGTGTTCCAACGTAAATCAATTGTTTGTAAAAAAGTTAAGACTGTAACGTGCTTTTTTATCCCTTATTTTATATTTCAACAAATTAACATAGAAGGTAGCGCGAACATGATTTAAGACAAAAGTAAATAAAAATGTTTACATCTGTAGTAGATATTCGCTTTAACTTTTTATTTTAAAAATCCGTATTTTGTGTTTTAAAAAAGAGTATTTTGTTCTAAAATCCAAAATTGAGTATTGAGAAGGTCGCACAACTGTTCCTCTTAAAAACATTTAACTTACCTTGTTTATACCGATTTCAAAGGGATGGGGTTAGCAATTTACTTTCAATTAGTATTATTGGCATCTCTGTCAATTCTGCGCGTAGACCTCTGTCAGTCAAAGTCCAAACACCGTCACCAAGAGCATCATATTCGTCATAGTAAGACACATTTGTTTTTTTATATTGCATGAAATATTGCAGGAAATATTAAAATTAATTGATTTTAGCAGAATATTTTCTATAAACACTTCTTATTTACATGTAATAAGAACACATATTTGATTTGGTTTTCAGAGCCAGCAAAAGAACCGCCATATCAATACCAACAACAATCAATACCGATGCCGGTATCACCACCGAGAATCACACAACCGATAATGGTGTCACCACCGATATTCATTCCACCGATGGTATCGATTAAACCAACGACACCACCATTGATAGTTGTTACTGAGAGGTACATAATTCTTAAATTATTTTAAACTATTTTTATTAATATAAATAGCCAAAAAGCTATTTTTTATAATATCCGAATTTGAGGCTACCACAAATTTAACACATAGGCTCTATTCAGATAACAGATAAGTGTAGCAAGGAATTTACACTTCTAAAAGCACAAGCTTTGGATAAAGACACCACAAATACTAGGCAATTAAAGCATTTAACAATCTTATTCTCGACACAAAAAATGAGGAAAACAAAAAAACATTTCACAACAAAAAATTAAGAAATTAATTAAAGAATAAAAAAAGGATTTATTATAAAAACTTAAAAGAATAAAAAAATACCCTCATAGTACACATATCATACACAACCCGATAAATAATTACATGCATATTCCTTAGTTTTTATAACTTTTTTTTATTTTTATTTAATATATATAGAGTGGGTACAGGATATAATATGAGTACATAAAAAATATATTTACATTACAAAATATATTTGTGTTCGAAATCTCACCAATGAAGAAACTGGTTCTTGTGCTTGGTGAGAGAGTTACACTAATTATAAGAAAAATAGAATCATTATGCTATAAGTAAGTATATATATGATAGGAACAATATATAAAGAGAAAAAACTAAAATTACTATAATTATTTTAATTTCATTGCTGTATTTTATTTTATTTCTCTTACTTTATTTTAAAATATAAACTGAATACTTGGGAACATACTTACAAAAAAAAAACAAATATGATATGCATATAATACCATATATATAAATGTATGTGTTTAACCCGTAATATTTTTCATTCAAGTTCCTTATTAATACATAATAAAACATATTGTTTTCGGTTGCGGGTTTGATTGTGATTGTGATTGATTGCCACTTTGGTTCATTTATCGAATCAACTGGTCCATGATTCTGGTTGTCTGATATTGGAGATCTCAACTTCTTGATTTTGGTGGTGATGAGGTTTAAATTTTAAAGCAGTTTTTATAGACCTGATACTTTATTTTTATCTGGGCTTGACGATCAGTCTTAAAAAAACGCTCGACTGTTTCAAAGGCCAAGATGTGTTCTACTCGCAGTACTTAATTAAAACATCTAAAATATTTTTAAGTAATCAAATTTTCAAACCAAAACGCATTATTTTGCATTACTTCGTTGTGCTTAGACTCAAGCAATAAAGATTAAGTCTAATGAAGCAATAATTTAATATCATTTCAGAATCCTACATTTACTTTTTCTTAGTGTTCAATTAAAAAACAAATAATACATCTGAAAATGTTTCTCCCTACAGTATTGTCTGCCTTCTACCGAACTATCAAAGCAATGGCGTGTATACAGTCTCTAATGTATCCCTCAACTACAAGATTGTTCCCGGAAACAAAGTACCCATATTTTCCATGCTAATTTACTCCTGCAATCCTGGTTATGAAAATAAGGAAAAAAGTTCAATCTGTAACGAAGATGGTACATGGTCTGCTACACCTGTCTGCGAACGTAGGTTACCTACTTTATAAATCATCTTATATGGCAAATTTAGCAATTTCGTTATAATATGATGGAAGCTTTAGACTAGGAACAAGTCTATTGAAATACCCGTTCTGCGGCAGTGATAATGGGGTATTTTCACAAACTATAAATACCATTGAAAGTATGTGAAAGGTTTAAAGTTTATTTTTCTGAATTCTGATAACAGTGTTAAGAAATATTGATTTTTAAAACGATCTAAAACCGCACGCTCCGTAACGATTCCAACTGGATTCCAACTATGACAGAAAACGCCAATATCTGGTAAGAAGGCTGTCACCAACGTCACAATACACAAATAAAAACAAACACGTGGTTTTGGTGGCAAATCCAAAATGGAACATTTTAAAGCGTTGTAAAAAATGCATTCGTCTACATAAAAATATCATCATTATCCTAATTTTATCCGAGAATTAAAATAAATCGTGAAAATACCCTATTGTTAAAATCTGGTGGATTTTGACTAGAAATAAGCGTGCTTTCGATGAATGAGTGGATATTTATTTCAATAAACTAAAATGGATATTTGAATGGGGGCGAGAATTCCTAAAAGAATTTCTAAAGACTTCCTAAAACTATTTAAAAAAAATATTTTAAAATAATATAAATCGTATCTTTACCTTTATATTAATTTTAAACTTTTTATTATTTTTTTTCACATTTTATAATTTGTATGACTACCATAATACATGCTTTAGCCTAGTATGGTAGTCGAAAATTGTAATATTTAAAAATCTATAAAATAAAATAAAAATAATAACTTCAAGGATGATAATTTTTACATCTTTGCTGAAATGGTGAGCAGCGTGATCGAAATGAATTTGGGAGCTTCGTATTAGTTAGTACCCCACAAAACACAGTCCAACGATGAATTTAACCCTAAATAGCTAATATTCGTCAAAAAGACAAACATCAAACGCAAATGTACCTGTCTCTATACTTCTAACGAAAGTATAGCCGAAACATGTCAACTTAGTAGCCACTAGACTTGAGCGAATGGCGATACCTTCTGACTCTAATCATTATGTCGAATGGTTAGTTCAATGGTTTGGTGGTTTTTATGGTTTATCAAAAATATATATTTCGATGATTGTCATCGTTGATTTATATCTTTTCTCTTCACGATGTCAAAGATGAAATACAATTTTTTACAATAATATTTCTACATTTACTTACATGAAAGGTGAAAATCATATCTAAATAAGAAGTGCCATTTTAAATATGTGATTTAGAACTTAAATATGAATAAAGATACGTTTTTTTATTATTTCATTTAAATTAAACCTTCATAATTCAGTACTTTATTACAGAAAATAAAAATAGTGTATATGTAATAATAAAATAGGATTTTATAAAACGTTTATCGAAAAGCCGAATGGTTAGCTTATTGAGGTACAATAAAAACAATAGCTACGTAGGGTTAGACTCTTGCTGTGATCACGGCGCTACATCCTAGGGTTAATTTGGCCTTTTCTACTAATGGTGTCCACTAGATGTGGTCCTTCATTCAGTGGACCTACCTGAAATCGAATTCATGTGCTTTTCATGTAATTTTTCTTCAGTTTTAAATACATTTCCTGTAATAAATTGTTATGTTTTAAAAATGAAATATTCCGATTGCGTTAGAACGAGAGCGACATTGTTTCGACGGCTATCCGAATTCAACTGGCGATGGTTATCTGACTTGAGCCTTGTCTATTATATTCAGTTTTACCGCAAATAAGCGGGTAAATATTTGATAAAAATAAGTTCAATGGAAGTTATGTAGCCGCGGTCAAATTATCTATGGCATAGATAATAATTATTTTTGAAAACACTGTGTCATTCCTGATTAAAAATTAAATATATAACTACTAAGGACGGGTTGTTTCGGAGAATTTGAACAATTCTTCAAAATTAATTTTCAAGTTCTGTTATTATTTCAGTTTTGTCAAGCAGCTAGCCTATAATTATATAATAACAGAACTTGAATGGGATAGAACATGTTGAAATTCGAGAAATTGTTCAAATTCTCCGAAACAACCCGTCCTGAATATAGAATGACAATTTAAGTTTTTGATTGGTGAAATTGTTGCCTTGGGACAATACTTCCAAATAGTTGAACATTTTTATGAGTCACTTAAAAAGAAGTAGGTACCTACTGAAGAAGGAGTCAGTTCCTCATGTTTTTTTTTTAACTCACCGATAATGCACGATTGTGATTATTAGAGGAGTGTTTGGCCTTTCCCATTGCACAAATAAAAGCATTTTGATATCATTATTAAATTCGGTACCTTCTTAATGACACAAGATAGGTACCTTCTTAATGACACAAGATAGTAAATATAAACTGATACTGTTTAAAACTACCTTATAAATACCTATATTTGAAAATTTTTAATTTTTAGGAAAAACACAGTGGGGTTCTCCAGATTTTATTCACATTAAACCAAGAAAAGAAGTGGAATACAGAATGCGAAGTGAACACAACTTCCTTGAAATCATTGTGGAGGAAGAAATCGACGGCGAAGTGATACTAGCTTTATTAAATTACAAAGGTGCACAATGAAATCTTCTATTTGATAACAAAATTAAAAGTTCTTACTTATAATAAAAAAGCAAGTTAACTTTTTTTTTATCTCGTCCAAATTTGAATTTACTACACATTTTACGAAAAAAAAACTATTTTTTCAGGTGAAACTGTCCCTGAATTAATCACAAACGCGACAAAAGGTCAAAATATCGTTCTCGGAGCCGACATTAGGCCCGGTGACGAAATAGAAGGAAAAAAGTGGTACCTTGTGATTAAAAATAGACAGGATTTCGAAGGAAAGTACACGAACCGGCACAGTACCAAATTGACAGTTGTAACTGGATGGGAAAGACGTCACGTCTTTGTAACCATTAAAAATATTCAAGACATTCCACCCGAAATAACAGGAACGACATGCCTTATTCCGGTGAGTAAAAAAATCATACAATAAAACCTCCTTAATAACCCGAATATACTAAACGAAATACCCTGTAATATTAATTATACATCCAACTCCAGTAAAATATTAGCAGTATCAACAACGCTGGCCGCTTGAGGCACATTGACGTTGACCTTCTTTTCAATGGCGGCAAATTGAATTTATTTAGTACTTCGTGGCAAAGTTTAGCGCTTCCTAATTTGTATTTCGAGCAATATTTATAAGTTCTGTTCAGTTCACGGATATAATAATAACAAATAACAAAAACAAAGTAGTTTTTCAGGATGCCAAAAAACTTTGACAGGTTAGTTGGTCAAATACAATATGAGTTCGTTAAATACTAATAAGTAAATGTTGTTGATTACCTAAAAAGTGGATTATGCCATAAAAAATATGATTTAAAATTTTTTAAGGTTAATTAAGCAAAGCTGTGTTAATTCCGTGTAGGGTTCTGTGTTCATGTTTGTTGTGTTCGCACAAATAGTCTCCAACTCGTCTTGGAAGGAGTTTTATAAATAATAGGTTCTTTAATATTAATCAGCGATTTATTAATACTCCGCGTATTATATTGGTGACTCGTTAGTCGACCTAACTAGAAGCTTGTTAATTGGAATCTGGGCCAGTGAGATTGTGAGCCTTCGCACTGTCCATGGCGACAACTGGCCACTGGCTCCATCTTGCGGACTTCCCGGCAAGCTCTATGCACTGCCATCTATGCGTGATTCTACAAAGCTTCCTAAAAATATTGAAGTTATAATTCATCGTCAATGGTGATGTTCCAAACACATTTTTGTAGAATGTCTGTTTGAATTATTGAATAAATGCGTTGATATATGATATTAATAGTATATTTTTACATACTAGTAATATTAAATTTATTGAATATATTTTGTAAAATTTCTCAGAATTATGTGTGTATTTTATTACCTTTCTAAACTACCAAATACAGTTAATAGCCACTTTAATATTTTTTACGTATGACGAAAAAATCAATAAGATTTCTATAATTTAAATGAAGAATATATTTCACATAAAAATCATTGAAATGTGTGAAGGTCCACAGCTCATGCCGTCAGGAAGTGCTAGTATAATATGTTGCCGTCAGAATGTATAGGAGGTGTTAGAAGTTGTAAGTATTATGGTATTATTCATATTATAGGGTATTTAACTGTACCTTTACAAAGGACTATGTGAAGGAATTTGTGAAATAAAATGAAAATATTCTTTTCATGGGATTAATTGTAAAATCCAGTGTTTGTCAAATGCGCCCTCATCACGGGATGGTTAAAATTTAAAATACTAAAATGCTGTTTTATTTTATCATTGCTTTAATTTCAGGAGTTCTACGTGGGAATCACTAATTGCACTTACGTTGTAACTACTCATGGCTTTGATATTAACAGTTATTCTATAATTGCACGACAAGGAGTGGAAGACAAACTATTTGGTGTTACAACTAAAACTATACATCGTCATAGAAATGGCATTTCTGACAAAAAAGTGGAAATAAAACTCAAATCTTTACAGAGACTTCAATACGATATCAGCAGATTATACATATTTGCCATAGTGGCTAACGTGAGTACCAAATTTAAATACATGTTAAAGATATGAGATGAGTTAAAGCCAACACGTGCCGACGACTTGTCTAATTGGCAAGACAAAACCAAAAAAAGGTTCAAGGTTTCAGCCGTATATCAGTGGAAGTTGAGTTATGCCTCATTTCCATTAGGTTTTTGTTCTTTTGACCTAAGAAAATATATTTTTTTACTAAATACTTATGTTCATCTCATCCTATTCCCTTTGTTCTATTCGGGTCGCGCGACTAAGCGCCGCCAAACCTGAGAATATTTAACGAAAATTAAAAAAATACTTTTTGTCCATCTTATCGCATCTTCTTCCGTTTTTTTTTTATCCTTTTCCAGTCCTGGACCTATCAGTTCAACGATGTGTCTCCAGGGGTCCACGTCAGCGGTCACTATTACTGGTCATGCTTCTTTTCGCGTCTACGTAGTTGCTTTTCCCAAATTTTCCTGTGGCAGATCGCTGAACGTCTTCTTTCTGGAATTGCAGTCTTTTTATAATTTATATATGTTTAAACTACATTAATATTTAATTGATATATTTTCAGATTTCTGAAACACTCCAAGGGAGCGTAACTGCAGTTGTACAAGTCCAGAAATTAGGAACTTTCTGAACATGAAGCGTTGATGTTGAGAAATTCAACAAAAATGGTCATAACTTACTCCAGACGCGGCTACATTATCATGATTTTCATTTGAAAAATAATTAATAGTATTTTTTTTTTACTTCTTCTAAATTTTTCCGAAAACTCAACATTGTTAATTTTTGCATTACATTATTTTTTTGTAAATTTTAAGTTTGTAAGGCTTTTTCTTGACATGGAAGAAAAAATATTTCTTGAATGTGTGCATTTAATTTTTTAAATGTGAAGAAAAAAATTTCTCGCTACCTACAGTCCAGTTTTGACCTCGTCTGATTTTTATTTATTATGATATTTGAGAAAAAAAATTGCAGGAATATTTAATACCGAAGGTGACGATGAAGTCGAGACAAGCTGACGATCAAAAAGATTACATTGCAAAAAAAATAAACAAAAAACGGAAATCAAATAACTTTGACTACCTTAGGCAATTATGGTTATATCCAATTCCTTAAGCTCTTTTTCATCAACATGACCAGTCCTGTTGATGAAAGACAAGACTGAAAAAGATGACACTTAATTTGATTTCAAAACTAGAGTAGTTGCACATTTGGTTGCAGGTCATCAAGAGAAAAAAAAATAATTAAAATATATTCTTTTACTTAACATAACCAACCTAAAATGATTATTAATTGGCCTAAATCGCGTGATTTGGTTAATGATAATATGATGATAGCTACATTTTCATTTACCCTGGGAAAAGAATAATAAAGATAAAAACAACATCAATAAAAGATTAAGTGTCAATAATAAATTACTTTTAGAAATTTTAGAGACAAAGCAGCACAGACAAAACAAAGCAGTTTAACCAGTTGTTGGTGAAAGCAATTACGACATAGTCCACGTTGTTATTCTTTAGCGGTTCCTCAAAATACCCTGTGTCTTACGGAATAATTACCTGTCCGTTCCTTTTTATTTCGTAATCCTGGATATTTTTCATCTGTTCACTTTCACGTCTCTTCTCTGCAAGTGAATTTTATCACCTAAAAAACTTTGTCAATAAAAATATATTATACTGTATATATAATGCATTAGCGGAATCAATTATAGGATACGGAGTAAATAGTTACGGATTAACGTATAAAACGTACTTAAATAAAATAGAACAATTACAAATCCGTTTCCTAAAATTGATATCAGGCAAAAAAAAAATACAATTATGTGAAGGCGATTATAAAAAAATGTTTTCTTTGTGTAATGTGCTCTCTATACATAGTAGGATAGATAACCAAATAACGCTAGATGAATTCTGGAACACAGAAGTCAAAAAACCTGTAAACCATAACTACCCTACTAGGCATAGAGAAGCACAAATGTTTATTATTAAAATATCGCAAAATGTATACGGAGATAGAACAAAAAGACATAAAATTCCGGAATTGTTTAACTCATTACCAGAAGATATTAAAAATGAGACATGTCATTCAAAAATAAAAACGAAAATTAGATCGTTCTACCTCCGTCAAACATAAAAACAATTAATATTGTGGTACCAAGATATCAAGTTGAAATTAAATATATTGTTATAAGCTAATAAATAGAAAAAGTGAGAGATTTCTTACAATTAAACTGATTGATCAGTTTTGTAAGATCTAAGTAAGAGAAAATAATGTAAAAAAAAAAAAAAATAAATAAATAAATAAAAAATAAAAAAAATTCGAGCACAAATTGAAAATATTTTACCTCAGCTGTTTATTTATAATGACACTTGCAACTTTTCATGGTGTTTTCAGCCATGGTAAGTAAACTAAAATATTTAACGCAAGCCCGTGAAAAATCACGGGATATTATATATGTAGGATTTGAGAAGCTGATACTATTTATTAAAATGTATTTGCCTATCAAAAACTAATATTATCAATTTTAGAGATGATTGTAAATTTATTTTTCGATTGAACACCGTTAGTAATTTTAAAATTACGTCCTTCATTAAAAGAATAAACAAAAAAACATACTTTTCAAAAATAGAATAACCAAGCAATTAATTTAAATTCAGTAATTTTGTCAACTACTTTATCCCTTATCTGAATAATAGTTCCCAGAATCAGTTCAAATTTAAAAATAAATTAATTAAATTAACTGTTTAGTTACAGATATAGAGACAAAACTGAAATTAATGTATTTAATTATGTTTAGTGACGAAATAACCAACTGGGTGTAGCCTGCGCACATTGCATGGTTTTAGCCAGCAGAAACCACCAACTTATTAGAGAATATAAAGAAAAATAAACCGTGACTTTTCTTGTGAGCAACTGCAAACATTTTGGATTAAGACGCAATATTTAGTAACATCAATCGATTTATTTTGCCTTTAGGCTTACTTTGATGGTGAAATTACCAATGTTTTTTTAGTTACGCCACGTTTCGAGTTGGGTTTACATATTTTCATTAGGTGCCTACCTATATTTTACTTTTTTGTTGATACATTTCGACATACATACGAGTATATTAATATATAATTTTATAAATGTTGCATTGACGGGTGGAGGTTCATCTGAATATAAAACAAACTATACAAAGCGAAATAAAGTAGGTATTAATATCTGATAGCATTAGCAACTAGAAAAAAGTACGGTTTTACGATTAAAAATAAGAAAGGTGTTCCGTAGAAAAATGTCTCCGGAGTTTTGCTTTTGGTTTTTTGGGGGTAAAAGAAAAACAACTTATACCACTTAATTTATTTTACAATGTTTATAGCAATAGAACCATGGGGAGACAGAGTTTTATTAAATATATCACTAAGGCCAGAATTAAGTTACACATATTCTGACAATGGAGGTGAACGGGAACAAATAATCCTTTTGGAAGAAGAGGTTGACGGTGAAGTTATACTCGGCAAGTTAAACTACAAAGGTGGATAAACATTTTAGCTTTTATTGTTGTACGAGACAATTAACCGTCCGTACAATTACTGTATATGCGTAGGAGGCTGGGTACACTTGTCAACGTTTCAGTCTTGGCGAGTGTGGTGAAAGCTTGTAGTGAAGTTTAAAGCCAAGTTCAGAAAGGAATTTATTTCCAAATCTGAGCTGACGAAAAGAATTTATTATTGGAAAAAACTGAATTTAGTACTGAGTAAAACACTTGAAAATATTTCTTGGAGACTTGGTGATGGTTCTTCAGGAGAGAGGATTCTCTTTCAGAGGTAGTTACAGTTGTTGAACTGACTTTGCATAGAACTCGGTTCTCTATTTATAGAACAAATTCAAATCAGGCCCTCTCGGAGGAGATTTTCCTCTTTAGTGAGAAGTAAATTGGTTAGGTATTTTTCCTCTCCGTAGTTAGTTTGCTGAGAGGAAAGTAATATTGTGATATGATACCTTTAACCAAGTCAGTTCAATTTACCAAAACCATTATACAAATTTTCATATTGGGTTTGAAGTAAGATATCTTTGGTTTGAACATTTCCCAAAGAGTAATAAATATATTTAGGTATAATTTTTCATGTTATTATGTTAGCATATAATCATTTCTTGATGTTGATATTTATTCCGTGGTTATATTTACCACCATTTTCTCGCAAATTGAGTCTGATGTTATCACAAATAGTCACTTTTGAATTTGTAATCATTGTTTGATTAAAATCACAATGGACTATGCTGTGCTGTGATTGGTTGGAGGCGCCGGCCATCTTGGAATTCCCTCTGGTGAGTAGTGGAGGGGGATCAACGTAAATACTGAGTCGGTTCCTTAGCGGTGGTCATTCCGTTGATTGGTGGATCCAAGTGAAGTGGTGGATGTTTATTTTCAGATGTGTTTCAGGTTCTGCTGCTATATCACTATATAATTCTCTTGATTAATCACATATAGCATATCATTTGATAGAGTAATTGCGATGTAAAGATTTTTAATTATGTCGGCGACACGGTATCAAGCGGTTTCGGGGTTTGGGTGTTTTTCACGTACATATGAATTTCATTGAAAAATGCTGGATATTCTGGATACGTATAATACAATTGTTATTATTGAATCTCTTCCATTATAGGTTTTTGGCAACAGTTTCCGCTCTAGTAGCCGAAGCGAGTGTGTGACTTATTTCTGTTCCTGCATGTTTGTCTTTGTCAGGTTGGTCAAAAATATGTAACTCGTTTTTTGTATTTTAGTGACTCAACATCATACGAGAGAAGAATAAAGCCTCATAACTCTTCTTTTCAGCAAGAATTCAAAACAATCAAGTTAAAATACAGAATTTTAAATATTTTTTCAATTATTTTATTCAGTGTGCCAACAAGAGGATTTTTCTCTTTCCTCTCCCCTTTCTTCTCATTTTCATTCACTTGTCACATAAATATTTTGTGACAAGGTTAGTTCTTGCTTAATTAGGTTTATTTTGTCTATGGTGTTTTTTTTAACTTTGGCAATATTTTTAAGGAAGGAAGCACAGTTTTGTTTTTGATCACTTCCTCCCCCATCAGTTTTTTGGGCAGCTGCTCGCGGATCTTGTCACTCGCCATTTAAGGTGTTTTTTAATCTGAGTTAATCATGTGAATAGAAGTCATGCTTTTCTTTTAAAAAGGGCGCGGGGTGTTTTACCTTTCACGAATAGTTCGTGTTGATTATTATTTTAGTGGTGATTATGGAATCCCGCTTTTTATCCAGTGTTGGCCGGTGGTCTTGTGTGTAGTACTCGTGTTTCGGACGTGAAACCGCAAATAGATTGGTCCTAGCTGTGACTAGAAGTTTATGGCTGTTTATCCCCGCATCGCGAAGGAACGGATTGCTGTTCCCGAAGTCTGTAAGACGAGTCTGGTTGGTCGCCACGTGCTGCAGACTTGATGATCCTGCAGGCGCACGTTGAAGGAGTTGCGTCCTCCCGTTTCCACTAAGAGAAGGATGTCCTGGCTCCTTAAGACGAGTCTGGTTGCTTGCCACGTGCTGCGGACTTGATGCTCCTATTGGCGCGCGTTGAAGGACTTGCGCCTTCCCGTCTCCATTAAGAGAAGGATGTCCTGGCTTCCGTCACGGGTCCGTTCCCCGTTACCGGAGACAAGTTTTCGTTCGCCACCCGTTGTTATTCCTTCGTTTCTCGACCACGTAAAGTTAGTTTAGTTTGGTTCAGGAGTCCATCTGGTATGTGCCTACTTTATTTCTATTGTTACATGGTTATTATTTGTACTCCTTTGTTGTAACTTTTCAATATAATTTCTATTAAGTATTTACTCTTATTATTTCTGATTTTCCTCCTTACTTGACAGAGAATTATCCCCACAATCATGAGATCTTTGCTCTACCGTTTTTGTAAACATTGGAATGTTCCTACTTTACATTTTACACCGTTACACACTATCTTCTTCTTCTACTAGTTCTTCTCCTTCGCCTCCATCTACTACTTCTTCTCTTTGTTATTCTTCTTCTTCCACTTTTTCCCCTTCTTCTTATTCTCCTTACACTACTTTCTCTCCTTCTCCTGCTTCTTATCTTCTTATCCTTCTTAACTTCTTATCCTTCTTATCTTTACTATCCTACTCCCTTTTCTCATTCGTCTTCTCCATCTTCTACTTGTTTTACTTCTCCTCACCCTTTTCCTTCTTCTTCTTCCTCTTCTTCTTCTCCTTACTATTCTACTCCTACCCATCCGTCTTCCCAATTCTCTCGTTTCTTTCCTTCTCCTCATTGTTTTCCTTCTTCGCCTTCTCATTCTCCTTCCTCTCCTACTCTTTCTTATCACCCGTCTTCTCCACCCCTCCTTCTTTCCTCTTATTTTTCTCCCCTCCTCTCTTTTTCCGCTTCTTCCATGCTATACTTCTCCTTCACCCTCTCCTTTCTCTCCTTCCTCTCCTTTCTCCCTTTCTTTTCCTTTTTCTCTTTCCTTACTTTCTCTACCCATCCTCTCCTACCTGTCCTTTCCTTCTTCTTCTTCTTTCTCTCCTTCTTCTCCATCTTCACCTTCTACTCCTTCCACTCTTTCTCCACTAGCCTCTCCTTCTTCTATTTCCTAAGACGCGGCATTCTGTTTTTCGAACTGTAAATGGGCAACGCCTACCTCTTTTAGTTTTCATAGGATTCGTATAGGGTTATCATAGTCCTTTAAGCAAAAGCGAATTTAAATTAAGATTTGTTTGCTACATTTGCTACATCTGTTGAAAATAATAGAAAACATTGAAAAATTTATCAAAGACAATAAGTCTCCATTACTTAAAATGCCGGTAAATTTCAAACTGTGGGAATTATTTTAGTTCTTTTTTATATTATATTAAAATGGAACTCAAATTTTTCAATTTCAGATTTTCGTTTATGAATCGCTAATATTGTCTTCAATAATTAAATAAATAATATATTGTTTATATTATATTAATATCCATGTAATAATAAAAATATCTTTTCATTTCATTATTTGAATCAGATGGTTGATGAAATACTCTGTTCTTAAATAGATACAGTTGTTTTGCATTAGTTTGGTTTTAAATTTTGGTATTTTGGTGTTGTATTGATATATTTTTTATAAGTGGGTTTCAAAGTTTCTGGTGATGTTATCTTTGTATGTTTGGATAATTGCATTTTTCTTGATGATATTCTCAACTCAAGGCACCCCAAAATCTGCGAATAGCGTTTCCGTTGGATTTGTGGAGGGTATATTTAGAATTACTTTGATGATTAGCTTCTGGACCACTTTGATTAGGGTTAGAATACAGTTGAATATAGCTGTGTTGTCGACATATGATATTATGTTTGCGTTAAGCGGTAGTTTGAAAATATCGTTGACATAAATTATAAATAGTAAGGGGCCTTGTACTGTGCCTTGCGGTGTCCCGAAATTACTTGTTAGTAGTAGACTAAGTGAGTCGTTTATCTTGACTACTTGGTATTGTTCAAATAAATAACCTTTTATCCATTTTAGAGCTTTATCGTTTATTTCAAAACAGTTTAATTTTTTGATTAGTTAATACATAAAGGGCTAACAAACTGCAAGTATATCATGGCAGATGCAAATGGGAAAGTGAGCCTTGAAACGGCGAAATTCTCCATAATACCGCGAACGCATGAATTGAAATTGTTCGGAATTGAAATTATTAATTCTATTTACACTACACGTGCAAGTGAGTACAACAATAATCCATTAGAATTAATAATTGGACTAACAATTTTAAAAAAGCTGGACTATGATAAGTAGCGATTATATATATTTTCTATAGCAGCCACTGTGAGTTGAAACTCACTTACATATACTTTAAAATACAATTTAATATTACGTTATATAATATCACCAATACGACCATATACAAAGTAAGTATACAGTGCAAAATACATAAGTGTGAAAACAAAGTGAAGGTTGCATTATTTACTCATGATGAAATCATTATATAACTAGAATCCATCGTGGGCCTTGTGGTAAGCCCGCAATTGTTTTTCATTCGTTATTTATCTTCTAGAAATATTATGTACATCGATATCTTAAATCCTTTCATTCAGCTACCTTTAAATAACAATTATTTCAATGATTTCTGCTGTTTTGGTATCCACATATGAGTTTGACCACATATGACATAGATTTGATTATTTGGATATATTTTGATTTCATAATCTACGAATAACTGAAGAGATTTTTTTGGATTTAAGGTTTCATTACTCTTCATATTATATTGAAGTACATTAATGGTTTGGTAGGCCAAAAAGAGAAATAATACATCTTCAGCCATTCGTGGCATCTTTTATTACGTATACAAATTTGTATTTTTCAGGATTCAGCATTCAACCAAGGAAGGCTGCAGTTTCATCAGAGTTTCATTATCAATATGTGATAATACGTGAGATTTACAAAATAAGGATTGAAACAGTTAAAAAAACTAACTCGGACAATATCCCAAAGGATCGGAAGTTCCATGATAACCCAACACAATGACAATTCAACACACATTTGAAAAGTGATATAAAGTCATTTTAAGGTCAATTAAAATTAACCCATAAACCTAACCTACGTAGCCAATTTAATGTAGTTTTTGTTTCATCATTTTTAATGAGTTCATATAACTTTTTAAAAGGTGTGATCAATTTTCATTTTAGTATTTGATTTTTCCGGTTATCAGAACCAAATTATCCACCCTCTTACTGACTAAAAGAAATGCCCAGAACATTAATTTAAAATTAGAAACATTAAAAGAACCACGAGATAGGTATCTAATTATTTTCAAAATTATAACTAACTTCTAGCCACAATAAAAATCAAGATCAATCACCGTCTACTAAGAAAACCCGACATTTTTCATTTTCCTTTCCGAATAACCAATTTAACCTTCTCCCAACCTCTTGTGCGATTGTGTCGACTATTATAACATCACTGTCAGCAGGGGCGAGGGTCATATCTAAAGATAAACTCCAGAACTTAGATAAATTGCTCGAATCTCTTGTTTTCACGTGACCCAAAATTTATTTTGTCTTGTTTTGTTGTTGCTGTTTTACGTACTTTTTTTCTTATTCTATGTTATTTCTTAATGTTTTATGTAATCTATACCTGATGTAAGCATTATAAATAAAATAAATTGTGTGATAGCACACTTCAATGAATCTTTTTTTGTTCATTTACTATCTTTTCATTGACCTTCATACTCTACTATTTCTGATTAACTACCTTTTCATTGATCTGCATAATTTATTAATTCTTATTTACTACATTTTCATTGCCCTGCATACTCTACTATTTCTGATTTACTATCTTTTACCTTTTCATTGACCTGCATACTCTACTATTTCTGATTAACTACATTTTCATTGACCTGCGTTCCTATTATTTCCGATTAACTACCTTTTTATTGACCTGTATACTCTATTATTTCTCTAATAAATTCAAAACATCGTTAAATATTTTCAACCTGCATTTTTATGGCCCAAACTTCTTATCTCTACCTACTATTTCTGCAAATCGTACTCTTTATCAAAATTCCATCAAGCAGGAAATAATTAGCAAAATGATAAGGATATAGACATGGTATAAAGATAACTTTAATTGGAAATTCATCATATTATATAGCTCATCGACAAACGATGTGCATTGCATGTCGAAATCATATATCTACCATTTCACTGTAATAATCAAACGTTGTAGTTGAAACTGTATTGATTCTTAAATTCGATGAAAATATTAAAAGAGTTATTTAGTAATCATTATCAAATGAAAAACAATTTTTTTTATAGGGTGAGTTGAATTAAAAACTTTATTTTATTTATGGGCTAGTTTTTCTAGTTTTTTTTACACTTTCCATAAAATAGGTATTACGGTCCTTAGTGCAATACCAAGTGTCATATTTGGTTTTTTTATTCCAGCATTGCGTCGTTGTGCAAAACAAATTCCACCGTATTACAGAGAAAATTTGATTTTTTTTTTCAAATTTACAACAGTTATTGGAGCCATTAAAGTAATGTCTAACGCCCATTCTATAATAATAACTCTATTGGTGATTTATGGATTTCCCTGCAAACTAAGTGAACGTAAGTAACAATTTATTATTAAGTGTCAGCTACACTACTCGCTTCGACGCTTCGACGAAGTCCTCGACGAAGTTAGCCGAAGTTCGAAGTGCGTGCCCACACACTCTTCGTGCAACTTCGCGAGTAACGCTTCGAGTCCTTTGACTCGGGCGCATTTACCGACAATAATCGGAAGTCGGGCGAAGCGAAACGAAGTTGCCCGAAGCGAAGTGAAGTTCGTGCCCACACTATCGTATTCGGTCAACTTCGATCAACTTCGCGAGTAGTGTAGCTGGGCTTGTATAAAATACTAGATGACGTGTAACCGGCGTTGCTCGACTTTTCTGTATTCATATAAATATAATTTGCATTTATTATACGGTTCCATGCTAACTCAATACAGTGACTATTCAACACACCTTTAAAAAGTGATATAAAGTCATTAAAAATTATGATATATTTTTTAAAACTTAACCTAACTTAACCTAACCTACATAACCCAGTTAAAAAAGTTTTTGTTTCATCACTTTTCATGACTTTATATAACTTTTTAAAGATGTGATTATTTGACATTTTGATGATTTATCCGGTCACCGTATTATATATATAAACCTTTCTCTAAATGATGGTGAAAACCCTATTGAAATCCGTAGCGTAGTTTTTTGTGTTTATTCCAGATAAAAGAACATTACATTTTAACTTAATAAACTAGAAATAAATACAGTTATTAATTACATTACACATGTATTGTATTGTATTTATAACATAAAAATATCATTCACTTTCAGTGTATTGCTGATTGAGCATAAAAATGACAATTTTTTTTTTTAATGTTCCTACACTTTTTTCATTTTAATGTTGGCTGGAAGGAAATTATATGTGTTGCCCCCCTCGTAACCAATGGATTGCTTGCCATAGTGAGTATGTATGGTATGATTTGAGATTTTCACGGCCAAAAGTATTAAAGTGATTTATTTTTGGGGTATTATGCCGTGTTGCGCTACCTCATTATTTATCCAACGTTTCGGACAGCATCACAGTGTCCATTATCACATCTGCCCTGATGATGGATACTGTAATTCTATCAAAGAAACGTTGGCAAAATAAAGAGGTCACGCACCACGGCATAATACCCCAAAAATAAATCAATATGAATTGAAATAATTCTCTATTAAAATATTATATTATCGCATGTCTGAATTATTCTTCACGCAAGCGGTGCCCATTTTGAAAATGTGACTCTTAAATTCAAAGCAAATTTGAGTTTAATTGTACAAATTGTAAAAAATTCACGCAGAAAATTTTACGCTGGAATGACTAACGCATCTTACACACAACCGAGGTATTCGAGCCGATTTTAAAGTCAAATAATGCCTTAATTTTTATGACAAAAAATGCTAATGGCTCAGTTCTTTTTCAGACACATCACAATGGGGATTTCCGGTGCTAATAAATATAAAACCTAGACCTGAGATGGAATACTTATACTTTAATAACATCGGGGATAATTCATTTGTTTATCCAATCGTTTTGGAAGAAGAGATAGAGGGAGAAGTTATACTTGGTCTGCTCAATTATAAAGGTATATTTTCAGATTAATTAGCTACGCATCGGTAAATTTTGAAACCGATTGAAATAGTTATTAAATACAAAAAAATTAACAATTCTATGGCGCTTGATCCCCCACCAGTTGTACCCTCGACAGTAGATCCTTCTTCTAGTTGATCCCTCGGACATTTGATCCCCTAAAAAATTTTTTCTGTTGTTTCCTGATAACGTATGCAGAGATACAGCCGAATTACAAAGGTCGATATACTTATATCTGCAGGCATCTTGCGTCAAAATCCACTATATATACAAATGTTTTTGCTAACAATAACGACGTGTCCCAAAGGGTATATACAGAGAGGTTATACCACCGAATAAAAAAAGATAACATGTTTATATGTGAACATCAGAACAACAGTTCAGTTCAGCACAATAGAAATAATCCTTTGGGAGGTCAAGTGTCTGAGGGATCAAGTCTCTGAGGGATTAACTGTCCAGGGGTCAGTTGTCTGAGGGAACAGTTGTCTGGAGGATCAACTATCGGGGGATCAACAGTTAGTAGAAACATCTGTTTATGCGGTGCCTGCTATCGCTATGCCAGCCTTCCCGTTACCATGTTCGTTAAACTTTCTGTCACTCCCAACATGATACGCCAGCGTTACCGTAATTATATTTATTTTGCCACATTGGGTACGGGAAGGTTATTACTTTGATGTTTCAGTTACAATAAATAAAATCGATCTTCTTTTCTCTTGATATCTATTTGATATTTTGTATTCATTTCTAGGCTCTGCTATACCAGAGTTAAGGTTGCCGCATACGAATGACAATTTAGCTTTTAATGTCAAACTAAGACTGGAAGAAGTCGTGGAGGGAAATAAGTGGTATTTGGTGATAGAGAACCGACAAGATTTTGAAAGCGACTATGTGGATTATTTACACATGTCTTTGCATATTATCACCGACACAAAAAGACCAGTTATCACTTTGCAAATTAAAAATATTGATGACAATCCACCTGTCATTACGGGAAAAACATGTCAAGTTCCAGTAAGTAGCAGTTGAATAATTGTGCATAGAACCATAGAATTTTTTTAATGTGAAAATGCAAAAAACGACCCACTTCTTGTGCAGACTCGGTGGGACCATCTTTTTGAAGAGGAAATAGAATACAATATGGTAAGAAGAGAAAGGTTTTAGAATATGACTGTTCAGAAATGATTACTTAAAAATAATTAAATGTATCGAATTGGTCGCAGAAATTTCATTACATCGATGTTTTAAACCTTGTCTGTTATGTTAAAGTTCTAATTTTGAAAGCTTTTCAACTGTGTATTTGAAACAATGCTAGCAAAATTGCCAAAATGCCACAAAACTAGCATTTTATTATCCGTCAGTAATATTTTTAAATAATATTTCAGTGTGAACTTTACTCGAATAATTCAATTAAAGTTTTCTCAACCTCGACATATTTTCATATTCATATTTTTGTTGCACGACTTCAATAATATACACTTTGTCCGGAAACGGGAAACTGGTGAATCTATGTCATATTTGGAATCGATCTTAGGTACACATTTTTTTAAGATATGTTTTCGAGAAAATCCGAAGTTCAATTTTTTAGTATTTTAGTTTATTGGCGAAACAAACACTTATACAAATTTTATACAAATAATTACACTTGATTTGTTTGCATGAACAAATCAAGTAAAGTTTCCACATAAAACTTTGCTGGTCGAATTTTTAAAAATCTTTCGTTAGAGACATATCAGCCGTTTAATGAATTTAAAAATGAGTCTAAGCGTAGACTCAGCTTTAAAAGATTTTTAACTTTTTAAAAATTGAGAAAGTTTAAAAAAAAAAATCGAAAAGTTCAGATCGAAAAAATAAGTGTTTTGGGTTCTCTATGTGACGTAGATTCACCAGTTTCCCGCTTATAATACGAGTTTCCGTACACCGTTTATGGGTATTCGATTATTCTCGTTCATTATGCTTCGCCGTTATTTTCTTCTTCTTTACTGCGTTACGTAAACTATTCGCGTGGGTGTGTTTTATTTTATTTGCAGGCATTTTTTACGGGGTTGACAAACTGCACCTATAGCGTAACAGATGCGGATGGAATTAACGATTTTGGACAGCCAAACTTCTTTGTAGTACCACGCACACAAGAGGAAGATACATTGTTCGGGATTGAAATTTTGGGATACAATCATCCTACAAGCAATGAAAAAGATACCTTCGAAATTGGGCTAACCGTTTTAAAAGAACTGAATTATGATGAAGAACGAATATATGTATTCCCCATTGCAGCTATCGTAAGAATATTTTCATAACATTAAATTATTTGTCTGATTTAATTTAATACAATTAAAAATTAACATTAAACCCGCACAGGAGGCCTTGTCATCTTTTTTGATACTGTGTGGAAGGTATTTTTTTAAGGATAGGAAGAAGAGGAGGTTCTGGGAAGGTAATGGGTATGAGGGTTGGGTAGGAATCTAGGGATCAGTGTATCCAGGAGTGACGGACATATAAACTCCCACATAAGGCGGTAGGTCGAGACCGCGAGACCATTTGGACAGTTCAAAGTGTCTTCCTACTCCAGCCTCTCAATTAGACTCAAAAATCACGTTTTAAGTAGGGATTATGCTTGGCCCTTGCGGAATGCCTTAAAATCGTTATAGTTGGTGTCTTTGATATTTGCTTTCCTTTCAGTTAAATTCACATCATTATTATTTGAAAATTTGTCTTAAAAATGTCTTCGGTACATATTTGATATTTAAAAGTATGTATTTTTATAAGTTTCTATTGTTGTTAAAAATATTTAACAAAAATTATTATTATGATTATTAAAAAAAATGTTATGAATTATTGAGACTAACAGATGATATTTTTTTGCAGGATTCAGCTTTCAACCAAGGAAGATTTACTGCAGTTATACAAGTATTAAACTAATACTTCAAAATTCCTTTTCAAACTTAATTAACTTTTTTATGTTTCATGTAAAAAGTAATTCATAAATCGCCATTTAAGAAAAATTAAAAACGGAAGAGATTAAAACACCATGTGATCGGTGTGGCTTCTGACAAAACTTATATCGCTACCTCACGGGTCGGTCGGACGCGTAGATAAGAATGCAGACAATTTGTGCAAAGTTACGATGCGCAGACTCGCATATGTTTAACCTTGTGGTGTACAAATTACTTCAAAATAATTCAAGTTTTTCAAAAATCTTTTCTTCTTTTTGGTAACCTAAAATTCTATGTGTATTTAAATTGAGAAAAATTATTGTGGTAGAGACACAATGCCATGTAGCAGCTTCATTACTTAATTACTTGTAAATACAAAAATATATTCATGTTATTATGTATTTAAAATAGAAAAAAATATATAGGTACTGTCCTGCCTTTCGTTTTCACTTTATTTTCGCATTCCTTGTTATATGAACCTAATCTTATTATTGGCTAGTAGATAATACGATGCAAATATATGAAAAGATAATAATATGTTCGTAATGAGCCGATTCAGAAAATTTACGTGCGGAATTAATTAAACCTTATTGCCAATAATTCGCATAAACCCCCCAATCCACATGCCATTTCGAGTACACCGGTGACAACAATAGAAACGGAAGCAAATGCATCAAACATTCTATAATAGGATTACAACTTCTTTAAAAAAACGCATTTCTTGAAACAGCTAAACTCTAGAACGGTGAGCACTGATTTTATGAAATTTGAACTGCTTTTTTGTCCTGAATTTATAGGAAAACGCATTATTTTCAGCTTGAAAAAACATTTCCATACAACAAAGTATTATCAGGAAATAAAAAAATATTGTAATATATACACTGATGATGGACACTTTAAAGCTGTCCACAATGTTGACAGAAGCATAAAAGAGTTTTACTGTGGTAGTTGAGTCTCTGGCGTGGCACGGGCTTTGTGCAGAATTTTTCAAAATCAAATGTAGACAGTTATTTGTCTCTGCAAAATTTCACAAAAGTATTAAATTTCCGCTTTAAGGGGCGGAAAATGGGGATGGGGGTAGTTTTTAGAAAACTCATATAAACAATGACCTTTCCTCTTGTTTTGAAGGTTAAGTGTGCAAAATTTCATGAAACTCGAAATAAAACTTTCGATTTGTGTAAAAATAAAGGCGCACCGCCACAGACACTGACTTTTAAATCAGCATTGAGTTCCTTCAAGATATTCACATTTATTATACGGCACACTTGCATAATTTTACCACACACTCACAGCATTTAGTGTACTTTCATCCGTCTATATCCAGTTTCATAACTCACTACAATAGGGTTGCTTTTTTATTTATTTATTCATAAATATATTGGTATTATAAAGGTAAAGTATATTGTCCTCCACGCTAGGAGTTCACCTGTGTTGTGGAGGACTTTTTCAATTGTAAAGTAACTCCGTTATGGACTGCTACTTTTTACTAGCATCTAGCGCATTTACTAGTCTACCATTAATAAAGTTCCTTCATTCGCCATATTGTTCCCACATACTAAATTATGTATATTTTTAAATTAACTACTAGTACTAACCCCATGCTTCTTTTTGTTCAACGATATTGAGTAATATATGTGGCTGAATTGCGTGAGGATTATAGATACTAAATAATTAGCTTCATACCATTGATACTGACATAAAAGGATATAATTTATAATATATCAGTTTGTATCATGTGTCTTCATCATTCAGCCAATTTATGGCTCGTGTCAGTCAATGATACACGTTATTAAATAATAAAATAAGTGAAAAAAAATAAATTATTTACACGAAAACATGGAATTAGATTTTCATTTCCGTTTTTTAATTTTCATAACAATATTTTCTTTTGGTATCACCTCAGATTTAGGTAAGAAGCATTATATAATAATATTTATTATGATCGGAATCAGAGTTGTGCATTGTACAAGATATTTTATTTATTTTCTAGAACCCTTTTTGACCAATGTCTACCCAAGACCTGAAGTGTCTTACCTTGAATACTACGGACCATACGGAATACAAGAAATTGCAATGGATGAAGAGATCGACGGAGAAGTAATTATTGGCCTTTTTAATTACAAAGGTTGGCAAAGAACTATAATTTTTAAATAATACTTACAAATTAGATTTAAGGCGATGCCATAAGTCGTGTGACATTTTGAATCAAGTCGCTAACAATAGCACCCCTTATGTAGATGGCGATAAGGTTTAAATTCCCGTTCAACACCATCCGTCTTTTTTGATACATACAAGAAAAAAACATCGCCAAATAGTGGCTTTTGGCACAAATATTTAATTGTGTTACGATCATTTTATAAGGAACTTAATTTGCCACATTATACAATAAAACCGTAACGCAGAATAGAAAGATTATTAACTTTAAAGCAGTTTTTATAGGCCTGATACATTATTTTTTCTAGGCTTATTAAAAGACTTATCTAAAAAATACTGGATCATCTAGTAGGCCAAGATATGTTCTACTCGCAGTATTTAATTAAAGCATTCAAAAAATTTCGAAATGATCAAATTTTCAATCCAAAAAAACATGATTTTGCATTACTACGTACGGCATCGCCTTAATCTTTAATCTGGAGACGGGAGATGTGCAAATATCCCCAATAAACGGCTGTTCACGCTCATTTTTGTGTTTATATTATATCTATTTTCACTTAAATTCCGATTTTTTGTACCTGTCGGAATCACCTATGTTATTACCAACCTTATTATTATTTTTATTACTTATTATGTATATTATTTCAAATATGGAATGTATTGCATTGCACTACTCCTGCATACATTCTGGAATAATTTCTTATTATTATTATTGTTATTATTAATAATATCGCAATTCTGCCTCGCTGTATTCTCCAGAGGTTACAGGCCATAGATGAAACTAGAATACTGCATTTATTTTGTATTTTATGGTTTCTTACGATTTTTTTTTTCATTATTTATTTATAATATATACGTACATAAAGATTCATGGCAATTCAAAATTTTTTTGATTGTAATATTTTAAATTTTTTTAAAAGAATATGCTTTGTTTTAGATTCCACTGCTCCAACCATTTTATCCATCCAACCATCATTAAACCTTTTAGACACTGAAATTAGATTAGGAGAAGGAATAGATGGAAACCACTGGTATGTGGTTATTAAAAACCGACAAGATTTTGAGCTTGGACTTGATGTATTTATTTTGAGTATTAAAATCCCAGATGTTGAGCGGACAGTCTACATCCTGTTGAGACTAATAAATATTGATGACAACGCACCTGTTGTCACTGGAGGAACTTGCCAGGTCCCTGTAAGTAGAAATTCAATTTCTTTGCTGTTTTTTCCTTCCGCCTACCCATCTTTATGTGTGGAATATAAAAAATTGGGCATTTAAGAATGGAAATCTCTTAAATTCTCAGTATTGTGATATTGTGTTACTATTGCAGAGCCGCTAGTTAAATTTGTTGTTATTTTTAATGTGACACCTCACAAGAACGACCCTGTCTGTAAAATATACAGGCAAGGGAACTATGTCACCACATGGCTGGACAGCGTTGTGATGCGGGTTAATGTAGGGGCTGTAGGAAAGGATTTATTAACGAAAGTCTTGAAAATGCCCGGATTTTACGAAGGAGGAAAAACAGATGCCTTTCAGCTCGTTCTAAAAACGACAGGAAGAAACATTGATTGAATAATCACGGTGATATTAGGCAGCCTTGCAAACCACCAAAAACAACCAAAACCACCCGGTAATACCGTTTATCCCAATAACTTTTACACTTCCCTTATACAAAGATGCAATAGCCTGCGTGAAATTTGTATATACTCTATATTGGACACCTTCAATAGCTTTTCCTGTTAATTCGGTCGTATGCTTTTTATAGGTCCACGAAGGAACATAAAAGTTTCTGGTTTTTAGCCAAACACTTCTCAGTGAGCATATGCAGTGAGAAAATCTATTCCACGCAACCCCTCCCACATCTCATATTTTATCCTTTATTTCCATTCTTACACTTTCAACAAAAATTCTACAATACAGCTTGCCAAATGAACTTAGCAAGCTAACAGCTCTATGATTCCCACATTACATACTTGACCCTTTACCTTTGTATAACCTCATGATCACAGCCCTTCTCCTATGTAATGGCGTGTAACCTTCTTCTAAACATTGATTAAAAAGTTTGCTCAAACATGTAAAAATTACACGGCTATCTCTATCTAAGTATTCAGCAGCAATATTGTGAAATAACAAGCGTTTCTATACATTTAATCGATATTTTTATCTCATCTATACTGATTTTGGTAACATTCACCCCATCATCATTCTAACCTGAAATCACTTGGGTAGCTTTTGAAAACTTCTTCAAAATATTTCATCCATTTCTCTTTTATTTTTTCCTCATTCATCATAAATTTTCCATCTTTCGATTTTATCACTTTCATACTTTCGTTTTCTGTAATTTCATCCAATTTCATCCATATACATCCGCGTATCTGTGACTGCTACCAAGTTGATACAATACATTTTCATCGACAACGAGTCTGTTAGTTTCAATTTGTTTCGAGTTTTGACTCGATCAAGTGTCGGAAAGTGATTATTATCCATACACATTCATCGGACGCCATACATATTGTAAGCTATTTAATAATATTCAACATAATCCATAATCCATAATGCTCTAATGTTTTATATTTAGGAAATTTGCGACTTTTCAGGAAGATGTACACGATTCCACTGATTGTGTCTACGAAGTGACCGATGCAGATGGCTACCTTTCCTATAACAATATGCAGATATCCATCATCCCACGGTCAGTGGCTGCTGAAGACACGATATTTGGTACGGTCATAGAACTAAATGAAGCACCTGTACTATCTATGACGGTTCGTCTAACGGCTTTAGTGGAATTGGATTATGATCTAGATCGATTATTTATATTCTCCCTAGTAGCTAATGTGAGTCAGTTTGATTTTTTGCACCATCTATAAAAAAATAACGTAAGTTTATTGAAAAATAAATATTTAAATAACTGTACATATTGTTTAATCTCTTCTTTAAAAACTCCAGTAAAACTATAGAATTCCTCTTCACGCTACACATTCGCACAATTTGTTAAAAAAATACTTCGTTTCAAATTGAGAAAAAAAAACTGTTATATCGGGGAGATAAAAAACATGCACAAAAAAGTTCTTAGTTTGGATTATTTAAATAATTTGTGCATAATTAGACTGAAACAGAACCTTCCGGCAAACGTTACGTCATACTAACACGAAAAATAAAATGGCGGCGAAACTGTCAAAACACGAAAGATTTTGAACTTAGATGGAAAACAAATGGATATTTTAATATCTCCGCCGTATAGTTTTTTTCTTGTGGAAATTAAGTTTATAGCGTGTGTCATTGTGTTATTTAAATAATTCGTGTGAATTAAAATTGCAGCGGAATTCTTTAATTTTACAAAAACGTCGAACTGGATACATTCATTTAATGCTATCAATATATTAGTAAATCTATGTTTTGGTCCGAGTTTTCTTAGCAGTTACTGTGGCAAGACAAACTAATTTTCACAAAAAAATTGTATTTGAACCAATATTTATGGTACAGAAATTTTACCAATGCTACCTATCTACTTGTATAATTTTGACTAATTTTGATAATTTGGGACTGGCGATTAAAATGAAACTCAACGCTCTCTTCCTGAAAAACATTGATATGCATAGTGCCTGATACAGCATAATAGCAAAAACTGTTGTTTTTTTATAAATAATAAAGTAACAATTCAATGAAAAAGATATTGCCTAAAGTATGGTGTACACTGCACGATACTTGACAGTAACTATTCGAGCCTGGTGATAAAATAATTAATTCAAAGCTTCTAGTAAATGATTTTTTTTTCAGGATTCGATCAACGAAGGAAGAGTTACGGCTGTGGTGCAAATAACGCCGTCAATCCCTTTCTGAAAATGGACGCCGAAGAACGGCTGGGAAAATATTCTACATTTTTCGTTTTCTTTACCTTGATGTGATAATAGGAACTTATTTAAAATGTACAAAAAATAAAACAATATGGACATAATCAGACATTCTTGTGACTTTAAAACGGTAAATTCGACGAAGTTATTCTTACCCCAAGTGGTAACCCTCTAGAAGAAATGGTTTACTCTGTGCTTCAAAACCTTGAAAAGTTGTTGAAATTTGTGTTCCTTGTCAAACAAAAAGCTATAACGAACTTGACTGTCATCCGTGTGTCATTGAATTGCAGCACACGGCAAAATGTCATTGATGTGCAAAAAACAAAGTTGGAGAAATAATTGTTCCCTGTGAGACCATTATTGAAAGTAGCAACCATCTGAATCCACCTCTCCATCAAAAGGTCAGCAGTCTACATATACAATGATGTGGAAAGTCCATAAGAAGGTCGGAACACATCACCCGATCTCCTGTGTTCAGACATTGATTATCTGGCTGTAGACTCTTACCTAACTAATAAATGTCTCAATATTGTCTTGTCTTCCTGGTACTGCATTTTTATCTGCTACATACCTGCGATACCTAATAAGTGAGATTTACTTGCCTGTTCTGCCTCCTCGAGTAGCAGCCACTAGCAAACTTGACGCGAACACTGCTTCATCATAATAACATCGTGTTGAAATTCGAGAAAGAAATTGTAAAATTCATTATAATGGTTTTATTGGTGTGGTGATAATAGTGACTAGTAGTTAAAAACCCGCTCCGCGGGTTTATTGCTGCTAGGCCCTGCGGGCGGCACTTGGTTGGGCTTCGCCCAGTTTAAGTGATACTAACAACAGTTACATTTAATAGGTAGATATTAGGTCATTCACAGAGAGAGGGTGAGTATATGTTGTAAATAGATTATTACAATATATCGCCTCTGAGGTGATATCTCACAAAATCAGCACTATACAAATTGTCCAATAAATAAATATAGATTATGCTTAAATTTTATTGCGTTCGTATGCATTGATATACAGCGGAAGTAGATAAAATAATGTAATCTTATTAAACTTTATTTCATTAAAACACAAATAACTTTGTTAACGTCACTTTATTATATACAACCACAACATGTTTCATGAACGAAGTTCACCTCATCAGGAGTAAGTATGCTCCAAAGTCAAAAATTAAATATAGATTACAATTGGAAAGAAGAAGTGAAAGGAAAGGGGAGGGGTTAGAGTGGGCGGGGTTAGCGCAACACGGCATAACACCCCAAAAACAAATAAGAATAAAACACAGGGAGATCAGAAATAAAAAAAAAAACATACTAACACCAAATACAGACTTTAAAAGAAACCTCACAAAAGCACTAAAAAACACTATATTATTTACTTCCTCAATAATCGAAAATTGGCTTTTTAGCGTCATTTTAATTTAATGAAACTAAATAACTTTGTATTTATAAAAAAAAAAATTTACATCTCCTCAATTTATTTTCAAATTAATTCCCGTGTTGACGAAACAATATTTTTTTCTAAATATTGAAGAAAATATTAGTGATTTTTAAACGAAAATCTGAAACAGAAAAATCAGAAAAGGATACGGTCACATCTAGGACAAATAAGAATTTAAATAAAATAAGATAGGTTTATCTAAAAAGACGCTATCTAGATTGCATTTAGTTCGGGTTGAATCTTGCGATCATACATAAAGATAGTTGCCAATAAAAATGTGCGGTGGAAAAATGAAGACAATGTTAGTAGTTCTTATTCGAAGTACGATACAGTTAAAAGTGACCGAGGGGGATAGGGTCCCATTAGCTCAGTTGGTAGAGCAGTTTCCCGGAAAGACAAGGGTCCTGGGTTAGTGTCCTAGAAGTGACCGTATCTTTTTCTGATTTTTCTGTTTCAGATTTTCGTTTAGAAATCACTAATATTGTCTTCAATATTTAAATATTACAATTTGAGGTTTTACTCAATAAAGTTATTCCGAAAAATAAATATTTTTCTAATTTAGAGCTGACCCGGACCACGAATTACGGGAAAGTAACGAAGTAATAAATGATATTTTTACATATTTTTAGTAACAGAAAATATATTTTTTAATATTATACAACAAAATTTGGCTTCTGTTGTATCGAATTTATGACAATGATACACGCCAGTATAACAATCTGAAATTTCATGAAAAAAATGGAATTCGTGTTTTATTTCCGTACTATGCCCTTCGAAAATTTTATCTTCTTACATTGCCACAGCCTTTGAACCAAGTGAGAAGTTCTACGTATTTTTTACACTCATTATAAATAAATTAACAAGGATTTCCTTTTTTCTTTAAAGATATTCATATATGGTCTTTTTTCCTAGAGTAGATATTGGATAAACGATACGCAGTCAAATGTACAGTCTTTATAGAAGTTCTAACAAAAACACCAGGTTGGGAATTGTTTTTCATTAGTAAATTAGAACATAACATTTTAAAATTTAAAATTTCAATCAGAATGGGAAGCTCCACTATTCGTATTGCTGAAAACACAAGGTATTTATCTAGGCGTTGTAAAGGTAACAAAATCAGGTTCAATGAAGTGGAATTTATACGGCAGAGCAGAGACCACAGCTCAGGATTATGGGACTTAGTTAGTTTTCTGTCTAGTAGGTAGGAAATCAGTAAATAAAAGATGAACTTTATAAAATTATATTGTAGCCATCAAAAAAACAAAACATGGGAGTGTAAATTTATACCAATGAAAGGTTAGGATTAAATTTATACCAATGTAATATTAAGAATACAAAACATAAACATACCAGATGGACTCCTGGACACACTAAGCTAACTAAACGAAGCCGAATATTGTAGGAAAACACCGGATGACGAACAAAATTTTGGTTTGAAGAGAGAAACGGACTCGGGACGGGACTTCCGACCTCATCATCCGGAGACGGCGCGGAATCCACGGGAGCCTAGGTCATCCTTCTATTTAGGAGGAAGGGCGCTACACCTCCAAGGAGCGTCTCCAGCCTCAGGCTGTCTCCACAATCTCCATCCGAAAGGCACGTGGCCCAACCAGTCTCCAAGACTTACGGATTTCGGAAGAACTTTCAGCAATCCGTGACTTCACGACGCGGAGTCAAAAAGGCATATTATTCTAGCCGCAACAAGGAACAATCACTTTACAACAAGGAAGTTGAGTGAAAAATATTTTTACTTATAAAAAATATGTTCATGTAGATCAAAAAATATCGATTCTAAATATATAAATATATTTCTATATTATTATTCTTAGAATTAGTTAAACGTTCTTGAAAAAGCATTCAAAAGCAATAAACTGAATACGCTCCACGATTGGTCGAAAGAATTCTGACGTCACATGTGTAGTGGCTTGTACGTACCGCAATGTATCACCGCAATGTCTATGGTGCATCTCTTTCTATTACATGAGAGATGGTCGGTTTAGATGAGAGAGGTGTATAGGCCAAACGTTTATTTGGGCCAAATCACAGCCGGTCGTGGAGTTAAAGCTTCCAAGTAAGTATATCAAATTATTAATTGTGTTCATTTGTACGTTACGATAAATATAATACATTTTTACAGTATAATAATCATTGCTTATCTACCCATCTGACATTTCGCCATAACCAATAGTTTTGTGCAGGTATATTTATTGATTTCGCATGACATGATAATTATTCTCTACTCATTATAATATATATTATAATGTGGTGATGGCTTTTAAATATTTCATCTTTTGTTTACCATATAATAAGGCACTGCTGAAAACCAGCTGCATTCCCGGAGAAACCCCTTTGTCAATAAGATCTATGTGAAAAAAATAGCTCCCATCTATTGTCAAATATTTATGTAGGTATTTGTTGTTATTATTATATAAAATGGATTTCTAAAGATACATATTCGTATAGTGCTTTATAATAATATGTTGTTTATTGCATCGCTTAGAAGTTTTTATTATTATACATGTCACATTACATGTGATTACACTTCAGGCCTCTGCGCAGAAAAGTCTCACAGTGAACTGAAAATAGCGTCTTCAATACCGTGCGGGCGGGAGAAGCAAATATTTTAACTTAAAATATTAATTTAACTATGAAATCTTAATCAATTTTCTTTTTTTAATAACATCAATTCTAATAGACGGTTTACATTGGTAAAAAAATTACTGGAATTCCTTATTGAAGAATTATTTTTTTTTCCATACAAAATGTTTAAGCGACGTGGTTCTCACAGTTTGAATGACGTCACACCCACACCCCGCCTCTTACCGCTTGGATTCCGCTCGTTTTGGCGGGCTTAGTAAAATTTAAACTTTGAGAATTAATTTAATTATGAAAACAACTTTAAAAAAATATATATATCAGTATTTTAGTTTGAATGCGAACATTAATTAAAAAAAAAAAAAAATGGACTCAACTTCCTTATTTCATGTCCAAAAAACAATTTCCACAAAATGGCCAACTGCCAACACCGGAAAAAAGTGGGATACAAATATCATCCACAAAAAAATAATAACGTACATGAACTACTCGTGTTACGAAAAAACACCCCGCGCCCTTTTCAGGGATAAAAACAACTTGGATTCACATGATTTACTGTGATTAAAACACCTCCATGGTGAGTGACTAATTCACGAACAGCCAGCCCATCGCTGTTCGGGAGGAAGTGCCCATAAACAAAAAACCCCTTGTCTTCCCCAAAAAAAATTGCCAATCTCCAAAAAAAAAAACACTATAGACAAAATATCCAAATAGGCAAGAACTGCACTAGTCACATAATATTTATGTGACAGCGTCATAATTCGTTCCTAGAGCGTTTCTAGCAGGGTCCAGGCTCTTTTCTTGAATTTGAAAAGGCTCTCGGCCTATAATTCGGCACGAAAATATCTCAATATCTTATATAACTACCTAACTCTAGGATTTCCAAGTGACAATTACTTAACCCCTCCAGCGTTTTAGGATCATATCTGACCGGGCGTCCATATTTTATAAAAGAATTTTTATCTTTTTTTCTATCTTGCGAAAATACTCAAGAAGAACGAGATAAAAGTGAAGGTATTGTTTTCTTACAAATTCTTCAAACAAAGCGAATGTGTTTTCTATATATCCAGTTCTTTCAATTTTTCTATGATTGGAGTTAAAATTTAAGTAAAAATGTGGTTAGCGTTTTTGAAATTATATTTCACGTTTGATATTAAAATTTTATTATTTAGAAATAGCAATATTTATTTTAAATGCACACACAGGAAAGATAATTTATTTAGTTTCTAAAACAGTATTTGTTTTTAGCATTTTGTAGCAACCACTACAAACTATCTGTGAATTCTGTCTCTTGCTTCGTCATTCATCATTTGAGCAATATTTATAAAATTCATCACAATGGGTTGTGTTGGTGAAGTAAAAAAAGAAATGATGATGTCCCTACATACACCAAGTAAAAGCGATGATTGCGGACTACAAGTTGAGTACAGCGACGACTTCTGGCAATTCTGAATAAGAGATCATCATAGTTTAAAGGGAAGAAAGATGTGAAATATCGATAAAAGTTAATAGGTTTCTCAAAGATGCTTGTACATAACCTCATTTGGTTTTGAGATACTTACGATCTAATTACTTCATGTTTCTGTAGACAAAATGCCACTCTGATTCAAAAATTACAACAGCATTCTAACATTTAAAACATAGATAAAAAGCTGGATACAAAACAGAGGAATGTCAGAAATATAAAATATACTAATACCAAATAACCGAAACAGAAACCACACAACTGCACTAAAAACACTGCATTTTATAGTTAAAATTCTTTCAGTAACTTCGTGTTATTAATATAATTAAATTTTTATATGTAAATTAAATACTCCGCATGGGAGATCCTAGTACAAGTAATTATAACAAAAATATCAGATAAGTAATAAAACTTTTATCATTTGTATTATTTTTACTGCACAACGAAATTTGTTAATTTATTCACCCAAATTACATAGCCCAAAATCTAAGGATTATAGATAGTACGTGTAATAAGCAATGCTGATTGATACAATTATACCAGTTTGCATATTTGGTCTTCGTCCTTCAAACAATTTCTAGTTGCCATCGGTCAATGATACTCGTCAGAAAAACAGACAACAAAAATTTCGTAAAAATATGAAATTAGTATATTATTTTCATATTCTGATCCTGAAAATGTTATATTTTGCTTTTGCAACAATTATTGAGCCAGGTGAGAATTTTTACATGTCATGCTAGTGATAAATAAATGAACAAAGATGTTTTAAAAAATCGTCCAACTTAATAGTAAAATAATAATACTATAATATAAAAAAAATGTGTATTCATGCATTTTATCTATTTCTTAATTTTATTTTAGTTATTTGTACATCCAAGTTTACAAATGTCTAATTTATGATTATTTATATACATATTTCTTTTTATTAATATGGTTCTACAAACCAGCTTGAATCTACTAATCATTGAAGGTTTTATTGTTTCCTACAGTGAATTATAATATGGTATTCTTTTGTATATTAAACTATTTTGTGTATTGGCTTTTGTTCTTTTTTGGTAGCCTAATTTTTCTGCACGTTCTTGTGTTACGTCAATGAATGTCTTTGTGGTACATATATAAATATCTATGAAAAATATTTTGGTTATAGGTTGTTTATTATTTTACGCATAAATATCATCGTGTTCAAGGTCAGCATCTGTTTCACTGCTAGTCAATTTAGTTCCTTTAATATTTTAGTAACTTTTGAAAATCGATTTTGTAATATTATATTAAAATTATTATTCTTATTAAGGTGAGTTGGGGTAAGAGCACTGTATAAAATGAATAGATGAAGTTTAAAGTAATCCCATACGTCACAGCATTACCCCATCGCATTCAAATTTTTACACAAGGAATATTAACTATTCCTTAATCAAATTGTTTTATCGCAAGAAGTTAATCTGCTGTTTTTATTAGATTTTTAAGTATTCAAAAAAAAGGTCTTGATACTCGTAGATCCACTTACCCCGGAGGCGGGGTAAGTGGATCTAACCTCAATATTTTGATTTTTGGCTAAACGAATAAAAATGTTTAATTGCAAATCCAATCAAACGCACTAAACACACAATTTCGCCATTTAAAAATATTGAATATAGTGGAATATACGTCATAAATCAAACATTATTTGGCAGATTGGGGTAAGTGCAACATTTTATGACTAGTGATGGGGCAACGAAAAATAACTTTTTTTTTATGTATTAGTATTATTTTTCACAATATTTACTAACAATGTTATTATAATAATATATATTTACTACTAATAACTGAACTTAATATGTTTTTATAGGAACTAATATTTTGGTTACTAGATTTTTAAAAATTACACAATATATGGAAATAATAACGCTTTTGCGGAACCTGTTGTTTCCGACATTAAAATGATAAAAAATAAAAAAATAACATTTCTTTTACAGGTAAGAATTTATCTCATACAAAATTCCTTATTGAATATTAAAACCATTAAAGGACATTTTGAAAACGAATTCTCCTCTTCTCCCAGTTAAGGGGTTTGGCAAAACAGATATAATATCTGCGTTATAAATATCGGATACGTCATCAACTTTCGGGAATGAAAATACGTTACGATTTTCTCTGGTTAAATGTGAAACCCTTCGTACATATTTGACTGTCTTCTTATATTCATCATGTTTTATAATATTTCCTATGTAATGTTTGAGGCTCTTCTTCGCTATAAATTTATAAATTTATATTAGTATCCAATCACCAACTTTTGTCTCAACGTTTAAATTTGGTTGTACATCCAGTTCTTGCAAAATGCCATTAATGTCAATAGACAGAACATCATCTAAAGGTATGTTATTTGTATTTTCTTCCACGTCTTCCATTAATAGATTTTGGAAATAGTCGCATTCATCTTCAGAACTAGACTTCCAATCAGATTCGCTGACAGATGTTTCGGACGCCAGGCTAGGTTAAACTTCTTGCTTGAACAAATTTTCTTCTTCCAATCATTTAGTTTATTTTTTAAACGCTCTACGACATTATCGTATGTTATGACCTCCGCACCAGGTGCCACTTTCGTCTTTTTTACTTTAGCAGGTTCGTTTTTTTGTATAGATCTCAGCATAAGCTCTTCAAATGATTGTTTGACCTTTACAGAACACAGAAAATCTGAATTAGCTGTTTTAATTATTCGGTCTTCTAAAATTGTAATCTTCTTCAACGGGTTAAGGGAGTGATTTTTGGTAGTATAAGTAGAAGACTCGGAATACTGAATTGGGTCGTTTCCAACATGTGATACAAATTGTTTTATAAAAGGTTTGACTTCTTTAGATGTGGAAGGTATAGCATAAAATTTTTCAATATTTTCTATTGATGATAGTGGATTTTCAGGTAATGTTTTTGTTGGTTGCGCATTCCAATTGTGACTTGGTTTATCTATTTTTATGTTTTCCTCATCAATACACATTTCAAAATCAGTATTAGTTATTATTTCTATGTCTGATACTATGTTTCGTTTTTTTAAAGTAGTATGCACATCACTAGTAACATTTGCGTTCATACAAAAATATCAGGGGGAAGTGGATCTACAGTTTAGTAGCACTTACCCCAGCATGATAATTTATGGGGTAAGTGAATCTAGTCTCATAAATCACAATTCTTTAAGATATTCATAATGCAAATATATACACATCAAACCTCAATTCAATTATAGAGTACTCACCAATTTGTAACTTCCTAAAAAGTTTTTGTCAAGTTATAGATAAATGAAGGAAGCGCTCACTACTCGCACGCAGACTAAAACCAACTGCCAAAATTTTAAGCTCTCTAACAACTCTCTGTCTTTATGAAGCAGCTCCATCTATATGTCAGAATGAGGATTTAGCTAATTATATTACATTCTCATAGATAGCAGCGCTTGAATATTGTATTCAAAGAAGGTAGAAGGCCTGGATGAACTTCCCCCAAAAATTCACTTACCCCAACTCACCTTACTCTATTTTTGAGAATTCGCAACTTATTTTGTTATCCGTTATTATTTAAAAAAAAGTTGTTGAGCAGTACTTACAATGTGGAGCAACAATGGAGGTGTTCATAGGATTGTAGTTTTTCTGGAAATTTTTTGACGAATTCTTCCCAAAAAATAAATCTGCTTTCCAATTTTCTTTTGTGTATACTCCGCATGCTTGTTAAATGCATAGTTTGGAATGTAACGCAATGTTACACAACAGTAGCATTTTTAATAATTTCACAATGAATTTCAATTTTGCGTGTCTTAACTATCATACATTTTGTATTTAATTTAAGCTTATATATATCAAACCATCTATGTAGATACTCTATTCAGCAAGTATGTGGTTATTTAGTAAGGGGCTGGAAGGGATGAATGAGTAAGGTTTTTTTTTTAAATTCTTTCTTGCCAGGCAGCAACATAGTTCAGTGGAGTGGAGTGGGGTTTTTATGATTTTCAAAAGGTCCATTATCTTAATATGTAAAAATTCAGCCTGCTTATTTTTGCGCTCGCAAGACTGGAAAAGAAGTCGCTCGATATCACTGAATTTTTTTTTTCTTCTTATTATTGCCAAGAGTATTTTGAGAGTGGTTTGAATGGTAGCAGTCAGGGACGCCTGAGGAATACTTAACGCAATATCTCTGCACTGGGATGAGATACGGAGTTAAATTAAAGACCTTCCTTAAAATATTGACGTTGGATATTTTTAAAGATCATCAATAAAATATTGACGTTGGAAATATCAAAGACCATAAATAAAATATTGACGTTGGATATATTAAAAATTATCAATAAAATATTGACGTTGGATACATTAAAGATCATCAATAAAATATTGACGTTGTATATATTAAAGACCATCAATAAAATATTGACGTTGGATATATTAAAGACCATAAATAAAATATTGACGATGGATATTTTTGAATACTGTTAAAACAGATACTTTTCTGTGTCAAAATAATGAATAGAAGCTAATAGTATAGTAAATAAATCTCTGAGGTCAGGAGGGAAAAATAAAGAAAATGATTAAACCATCGGCTTGCTGATATAGGATGGACACGGCTTTGGGAGAGAACCCCGTACTCAGAGAACTCGTTGTAGAACACGGTGCTTGCAGAGTTTAGAAATGTGTTAATGCTCCGGATTTGTGTTGATTTGAAGGATTAATTCGTCTCTCGAGTGAAGATAGATTTGCCAACAATGAAATGACAAATTTGCTGTAAATAAATAGGCTAGCTAAGAACGGTTGTCCATATACTAGCAGACCTACATACGCATCTAATTATGGATACAGCTATGCACGTGGCCGGATGTAAATCACGCGCCAACAGCATGTCAACACCGTTATGGTTACCCATACAGATTTACGTACGTATATGTAAACATACCTACACAAGCGACTGGTAGTCAATCATGCGGCCGCTGCATGATCGGCGAGCGTCTACGCGTACCTACAGCCAATAGGAACGCGTAAATGTAACATCACCATATATGGATTCCCCCCACCACTTGCCTCGAGACGCAAGCGGGACATGAGCCAGGGAGTCGAGGCCCCTTGCCAGTTGCCCGCCGACCCTGTTGAGAATAACACAATGGATTTTGTCTCCAATCCTCGGCTTGCCGCCGATTCCCGGCCTCATTACGTTATATAGTTGAGTCGTGTCTCCGAGTCTATCACTGCTGGGCCACCACCAACCGCCACAGAGACGTTACATTATATAGTTTTGTCATGTCCCCGCCTACGACAGCCGCCCACGCTGTCGGTTCTCCGCCTGACGCACCACCAACCGCTACAGAGACGTTACATTATATAGTTTTGTCATGTCCCCGCCTACGACAGTCGCCCACGCTGTCGGTTTTCCGCCTGACGCACCACCAACCACCACAGAGACGTTACATTATATAGTTTTGTCATGTCCCCGCCTACGACAGCCGCCCACACTGTCGGTTCTCCGCCTGACGCACCACCAACCGCCACAGAGACGTTACATTATATAGTTTTGTCATGTCCCCGCCTACGACAGCCGCCCACGCTGTCGGTTCTCCACCTGACGCACCACCAACCGCCACAGAGACGTTACATTATATAGTTTTGTCATGTCCCCGCCTACGACAGTCGCCCACGCTGTCGGTTTTCCGCCTGACGCACCACCAACCACCACAGAGACGTTACATTACATAGTTTTGTCATGTCCCCGCCTACGACAGCCGCCCACGCTGTCGGTTCTCCGCCTGAGGCACCACCAACCGCCACAGAGACGTTACATTGTACAGTTTTGTCATGTCCCCGCCTACCACTGCCGTCCACAACAGACTGAGGCGGTGAACTTGTAGCCTCCCGCCTAGCGCTGTCCAGCAACCTGATCAGAGCCGCCTCACCCCTGACTACCGCCCACACCAGCCTGATTCGTGGAGAGCCCTTTTGCTGCCCGATCAGAGCCGCCTTACCCCTGACTGCCGCCCACACTAGCCTGATTTGTGGAGAGCCCCTTTGCTGCCCGATCAGAGCCGCCTACCACTGCCGCTTGCCAGACTGAGGCGGTGAACCGTTGCTCCGGCCCAGTTCTGCGTATCCGCCCACGCTGTCCAGCCGCCCACGCTGTCCAGCCGCCCACACTGTCTAGCCGCCCACGCTGTCCAGCCGCCCATGCCGCCTACCACCGTCCTAGGCGTCCTTCGTTGTTAACACGTGAGCTACTAATGTATTTAATTCTATCAGAGCCTTTAGATTCAATAGAATGCCCTAGTAACTACAGGTCTTAAACTGGCTATTGTAACTGTCTGACATTCCCCTTTTATGTGGTAATAAACCTGTCATCCCAAAATTACTTGTTTTATTGGACATTGTGCTACGAAACCCACCCCCAGAGATGGAGTTCTATCCTCTGCCGGCACTCTTGTGCGGCAAGCGTATATTACACTTTTACACAATAATCTCATAACTTATATCTTAACACTGGAATATACTTAGGTGAAGTATAACACTCCCGACCAAAGTGGTGCTATGTTACCGAATACAATATGTTACGGTATAACACTGGCGCTACATGTTAGCCTTTCTGCATTATACATAGAGTTATGTATATAACACATGGCTAGATGGGTGGGTGCTGAAAATTTTATAAGGACAGAATATAGTAATTCGATTACCAAAGTACCAACTAAACTTGCAGTGTTACCTAGTCTACAGTGGATTTCTCTTATTCTTATTTATTTATGGATGATCATGAAATTAGCAGAGTTATTGAAAAATATGGCAAATGAGATTCGTGTTTCAAACGTGCTATGAAATAAATTAGGTAGGTATGCCTAAAATACAGATAATTAGGATATATTTAGGAGAAATGCAAGGCTGATACATTAGTGATATAGATAAATGCTTTGCAACTTTTTACCACCCATGGTACAAAGTTCTTCAAAAATAAGAACCTTTTTGTATACATTTAGGGCTGCCACCTCTCCGGGTTTGACCCGGAGTCTACGGGTTTGCATGGTGCATGTCCAGGCTACGGGTTTAACATCGATATCTCCGGGTCAGACCGGGCGGTGGCAGCGAAGCGACAGACGACCATTACGGCGCGGAGCGTGTTACTGTCTGACTGAGTGAATGCATGATGAATTTTACGGTGCCAAAATAATGAGAAACATAAAATTTTTGAGACCTTCTGATCAGGATCAATTAAAAAAAGAAGCCAATGAGGTTTACAGGAGCACTCTTGAATACAAACAGAAATATTATGATTATGAAGAATCTGTATTAATATTTTTTTTCCAAATTCGATCTAACAATTGCAGTAAGTTACGAAGATACTGTGGAAGCTGTCGAATCACTTGGCTTGAAAAATTTCGACAAAGATAAACTTTATGACGCGACCCGAAAATTAAACCAAGTATTTCCTCAGTCCGTACAATCTAGTGATTCAACATTGCCTGTTGATTTACGATAGGTTCAGTGAGTCACCTCAACATTCACCGAACTGCCAAAAATAATTGAAATTTTTTTTCAATCCCTATAAGCAATGCTTTTATTGAACGCGTCTTTTCTTTAATGGGAAATTTGTGGAGAGACGAGCAAAACTGATGGTCAGTGGACATGTTGAAGGCAGAGATAATTGTGAAGATTAATTACAATATGAATTGCCAAGAATTTTTGAAGAAACCTGAGCAAGAAAAGATGCTTAAACAATCCCTTCAGAATGAAAAATATAGTTTTAAGTGTCAAGCTGGTCCAAGTCAGCTTAGCACTAGCTAGGTCATTTATATTTAAAAAAAAACCTTAATTAAGTAATTCATTTTGCCTTAATTAAATAATTCATACTAAAAAATGTTATTTTAATAAAAAAAACTATATTTCTAAAATCTCCGGGTACACTGTTTGTGAAAGGTAGAAGCCCTATTTACATTACCTACAATATTTTTAATTGATAACATACAAGAATAACTTTGCATAATTATAGGGCTCATCACCTCTTAATTGATAACACACAAGAGGAACTATGTGTACTTCTTAGGCTTATCACTTTTTGATTGATAACATACAAGAGGAACTGTGTGTACTTTTTAGACTTACCACTTTTTGATTAATTATGTAGGTACAAGGGGAACTTTGTGTGAATCTTGTATGTTATCACTTTTTAATTTATAATATACAAGTTTCACCACTTAGTGGCAAATAAGTATCTAGAAAAAAAAATCTTTACAAATTTGCCATGATGATGGACACTGTAATGCTGTCCCAAACACTGGCTAAAGAATGGGGTAGCGGAACACGGCATATTACCACAAAGAATAGGATAGCGGAACACGGCATATTACCACAAAAAATAAATCACTATAGTTAAATCATTGTTTAAAAACCGAACAATTTGATTTATTTATAAAGATATTGTTCCCAAAGATTTTATTTGTAAAAATTCCATGGGTTAAAAATGTGTTCTGCCTTTTATTATCCCTAATGATGTTATCAACATTTTGTATCAAATAAATTATGACCTTATGTTAACCTTATATTTCTGATTTAAAAACATGTTTTTATTCTTCTCGCCTCTCGTTTTTAAAATAATTTACCTTATATGGTTAATGACAACATTGCATTTTTCTTTTGTTTTCTAATGTACTTATACTTTTTCTTTTAATTGTGTAGGTTAAATGTACTGAGGGCGTAAACAAATAAATACAGAGTACAAAAAACTAAATATTAAAATTCTATTTTTTCAGAAGAATATTTTTGGGAGCAACCCCCTCTGATTAATATCAACCTAAGACCTGAAGTGTCTTACTCTACATACACATTTATCGAATCAGTCAAGTTCTCACAATATATTGACATGCATGAAGAGATTAACGGAGAAGTGATTCTTGGTATCTTTAATTACAAAGGTGGGTAACAAAATGATGCACCATTAATAATACTTACAAATTAACAAAATAATAGGTAGGATACAATAACGCCATGTATATTTCTCCAGAGATAATATCATTAGCCATTTAATATGATAGACGCAAGATGACTCCAACATTCTGATTGACTCAACATTATATTTAGAATCACGTAGAAGAGGAGTGATATAAGACAGTATTTGGTGGCATCACATATAACATTTTATACTTGCAGATGTAAATTTCGATGTTGCGGATTTTTTGCTGCTTTGAAATCTTCTGAACCCATGAAAACTTATCTCTACTAAGTAACAAACTCGTACTCACTAATATATTTTCTACCAATCAGATCTCAAAAAATTAAAGAGGGTACCGAAATTGTATATATATGTTTCATATAAAATTTGAGTTCATCTCCCACCTAATCGTCACTTTACTAATTTTTAACCAAATCGATTGAGAAGTTTAGAATTTGACGATGGTCACCGAAGGTTGGCATTTTGACTTAAAATTCAAGTTCATCTCCCACCGATACTCCCCTACGCTAATTACAAATTACAATTGAGTAAATAAATTACAAAAAAAATTTACTTGCGCACGCCGATATTTGAACCCGCAACCTCCAGCTTGCTATTCGAGAACTCTACCCCTCGACCACGTAGGCCGTCTGGCAATGATTTACAAGCAATTATTTGTTTTAGGCTCCACTGCTCCAGTCATTTCCAATGAGCTGAAAATTTTAGGCGCTGAAATAAGGTATGGAGTAGAAATAGACGGAAACCGATGGTATTTGATTATCAAAAACCGACAAGATTTCGAGCTTGGAATTAAAATGTTTTCTTTTATTTGTGCAATCCCAAATGATGACCGACCAGTCGAGGTCATGGTTCGAATAACAAATATTGATGACAATGCACCTGTTTTCACAGGAAAAACCTGCCAAATATCTGTAAGTACTATTATATCTGTTCTCCTTGCACCCGGATTGAAAATAATGCTCCTGCTTTAATGGGGCTTTCCATATTTATACAACTATTTGCGATAAAACCTTATTATCTACTTATTTTTTAAATCTGCAATTTTATCTTCGAATTTGAACTTGAATTTTAAATATATTATAATACTAGCTGAAACTCGCCACGCGTTACTGTGGCTCAGTCTATCTGTGCGGATAAAGAAACAGAATGGAACTGTAAAATAAACATTTTTTACCTGCGATAGGCAGGCGCAACCGGTGCATTAAATTTTTGGTAGTTCACCGATAAATTAAAAAAAAAACGTAATATATATTCGTATATAAACAAAAAATAATATATATAAAAAACAAAAGGATACTTTTTATCTGTAAAACAATCAAAAACTAACAATTTCAATGTCAAATATTTTCCCTAGCCCAAAAGCTGTATTACAAGATAATATTATGTCACGAAGTAGATTTCCCTAACGCATTTCAAAAGCCCCGCGAACCTAAAATTAAATGGAGGTGGTTAGCAACACTGGCAGTTGCGCACGTCGTACTGCGCAACCCACGCCAAACTCCAAAGGCTCCTTCGGCAGCCGCTAGCGCCCCCTCACTCGGAATCTAGCTTTGGTCCCAACAACACGTGTGGACAGTTTGCTACGAAAATCCTCACGGACGCTAGCTTTGGTCTTGACAACATGTGTGGTTGTTTTGCTATTAATCCGATCTCGGACGAAAAGTGCCGGCTACATCATTGAAGTCTGATACACGCGCGATGGCGCGTATGTACGAGAACTATCATGGTTATTATTCCACCATTACTGTGAGTAACGCCACCAGTCTCTCAACTCTTGCATCACCCGGAACGGCTCATGTAAGCATGTTACTTAACCATTCCCCCATTATGTGCCTTCTTTTAATGTCTGTTAAACAAGCTTGCCAGCCAAAACAAAATGCGAGAGAGATTGTTCAATTCTGACAGCCAGGTAATTAATAATTTAGGATGTTAACTGTGTCCCCATTTGTGTCAGAAAAATGTACCTGTTGCCTGTGAATACAACATTTATCAACCCCATAGGATATTCATTTGACGAGAGAAGTGTAGTCTGGATTTTTGATAAGTCCCCCGTTCAAAGGCTTTTGCCGACCCTTCCTGGATAATTGGATTCTCATATCTCTACGCTGAGCTGCCTTCCTAACAATGCCGCCACATGGAGCTATAACGTGGGGAGCTCCATCCCTAACACTGGCACCCTACGTAATCCCCCCATTCCTAACAATTACAAGGGACGCATAGCTAACCCATTGACCCATGAATGCATTTTACAAGAGAAATATTATTACTATCTTCTTCAAACCGATCAAGAATAATTACTTCGCTGCATTCCTTTCTTCTGAAATTTCCTGATACTTTCAATTCTCATATTAACTTTGTGCCGCATGCCGCACATCGTGTGTGCAATGCCGTGTATTCTTGCCGTGTATGCTTGTGTGAATAACTCAGTCAAATTAGTTGATATTTCACAATATTGAATGAACCAGATACAAAACAAAGAGGAGTAAATCTGACTTTAAACAATATTATTTCAACTAACTTCTATTTTATGATTTTTGGCGCGCAGTTCCACATTTTTGCGTTTTCGAGTAATTTAGTTAAAACTTCAAGATTAGGTACTTAATCAACGTCAATTACAATAAGTTACGAATTTGAATTTTGAAAATAATAATTATTTTCATATTTTAAATTTCCTTACAAAGGTGATACATATAAAATCATGGTTGTGGGAGAAATCGGTTTTGCTAGATTCGTGCTTATCTGAATGAATCGGTTTAGTTGGTCAAAATCTGAAAAAAAAACATCAGTTAGTATTCTTAAAAGGTTCTTATTATAACTCGATCCCCGTGAAAATTTAGATAAAATTAATCTCCCAAACTCAAAAAAATGGGAACCTTTTTATTAAAATAAAATTATTAAATAAACCGGTTGCGGCGAAAGGTTTACAGGCAACCAATCATAGACGGTTAGAAGCGTTTCGGCAACGGTTTATGGGGCACCAATCTTGGACGGGATGGTAACCGTTTAACGAGAAAGCGTTTAATAAATAAGCATTTCTTTTAAGCGTTTATTACAACGGTTCACGGGTGGCCAATCGTGGATAGTGGGTAAAAGGTAACAGTTTAACGAGAAAGCGTTTAATAAAGAAGCAGTTCTTTGCATCGGTTTATCGGATTCTCAAATTTCTGATAACCAAACCAAATTTTTCATACGATACCAAATTTAAAACCCGCGAAGAGTCTCAGCGCGCGACGTGGCGCTAGAAACAGGCAATGGAGTGATTCAGCCGATGGAGTGATACAGCCGATGGAGTGATACAGCCGATGGAGTGATACAGCCGATGGAGTGATACAGCCGATGCAGTGCCACCAAGCTGGGCGTTTTTGGAGGATAGTGGTTTAATCATTTTTAAATATCGATTTATTAAGTAAACTTATAATTATAAATAACTATAGAGAGAGAGTGGATCTACCTACAGAGTCTAGTGCTGACGTGTTTTTATGGTTGCATCAAATTAATAAAAAACCACCAAAGAACAAAAGTGAACTGAGCCTTCTGAGTCTTAACAAAAAACTGACACAAACTGTTAACCTATTTTGAAACAAGCCAGGCTCAATACAACACAATAGTGCATTCTAAAGAGCCTTACGTCATATCGCATCATAATATTTATCGCGAAATCACCTTTTTACATTAAATTCAACATGACTACACAGTGCATCGTATGTGATAAAAAAACTGACAATGCATCTGATTTCATATCTTGTACTTTTTGTAAAAACGCCTACCATCTCATTTGTGCAAAGATTGTGGAAACCTCATGCCGTGGAGCTAGAAATTTACAATGGAAAGGCAAAAAATGTTAAAAAATAACAAAGGTAGAACTTTGTTATGTGAGGTGTTAAATGATCAAGAGCCATCTATCTTCAAACATGTCAAGCAGACAATACAACCATCAAATCTGCAAGCATTTAGTCAAGCGGCACTAAAAAATTTCGAACTTCAACCATTGATGGCGTAAATCAAAATCAAACTCTTCTCACTTCTGAATTATGTACAAAGAAACTATCCAATTTTAAAACAGCTATAATGGAAAGTGTGGAACAAAAATTTGACTCATATAACCAAACATATGAATCACTCATCTCAAAAAACAAATAAATCATCAATTCAATTCAATTTATTTCGGATCAACACGGTGAATTAAAAAAGCGCACTTTTTTTTAATATTTACTCCACACAGGAGGCCCTTAGTTGAGATTAAAACATCACAGAAACGAGTCAACACTGATAAAATGAAAGTAAATTGGTATAATTCTGTCCTACAAAACACTATTTCGAAACAAGACGAGAAAATTGATCGACTATAGTACTATAGTCAAATATGCAACGTAGATAATAACATGCGTTCCTAAATCAAGCGTTGAAAACATTATGGAAGTACTGAAAAAAATATCCAAAATTATCTACGAAGGTGCCGCCACACCAGAGTCTGAAATAACAAAAATCTAATTGGGACCAAAACTTTCAGAAAAAAATCCCAGGTCTATTATAGCGGCGTTCCTAAACAAAATAAAGAATTACAAGAAATCTACAACGGTCAAAACTAAGAAACTAAACACAGTAGAAACTAAAGCCAGACGCAATTATGCATCCGAACATTTAACACCAAAAGGAAAATTTCTATTATCTCAAACAAAAAAATTTGCAAGAGATAACAACTTCAAACAATCTTGGTCGAATTCAGGACGTACATTACTGAGACAGACTGATACCTCGAAAATGATTGCAATATCCAATGTCCAGGATCTCGATCGGGAAAAAACGTTAATTAATATGACTAATGATACGAGTGATTTCATCGCGTACTTCATCACTAGATTCAACACAACATCGCCAGTTTCATGAGTGATTATTACATCGCATGTTTCATCACCGGTTTCCTCCCTGAATTCATCACTGTATTAATAATAATAATATGAACATTTTAAAATATACAATATTTATTTAGCAGTGCCTGTTTCCTAGTATTTCTTCGGTGGAGTAATCTAATTCTATACCCCCCACTCATCGGCAGCTCTGGGGCCTATTTTTATATATTATTATTATGTTTTCCTCCATATTTTGGTATTCATGTGACACAACCGTAGTAATTTTCTAATACCCGATCGCCTTCCCCTCCCTACACACTTCTGCTTCCAAATGCCTTCCAGGTTCAGACGCGTATTCTGGCGTGTTTACACTTGCGAGCCGAACTGCGAATCGCGGGAAAGGAACGACCCAACTGCAAACGGTGATTCGCGCCAAGAGTCCCAACTGCTTCCTGCCAAACGGGGTCAGTGAGACTATTATGGGAATATTATAGGAATTGTGAGGCCGAAGGGTAGGGAGGGGAAAGAGCTGAGGGAAATGAACGTGAAGAAGTACCTAGCTTTTCATAATACGGTAAAAGTAATTTTAAGCTTAAGCTTTAAGTTTTGATTCTGAATGGTAGTCTTTAAATATCTACCAGTCTCAAACGTGCCGAAGAATAATATATATTAATTTATATGAATTAAATGTGATATAAAGAAAAAAAAAATATTTGCGCACGCCGGGATTTAAGCCCTCGACCTTCCGATTCGAGGTGGAGGAATTTACTCCTGGACCACTGAGGCCATCCAGAGATTCCGGTCCAGGATTCGCGTCGAGATTATGTTATACATTTGTTATGTATTGCAGAAATCCTCTAACAGATTTATAATCCTTTGTTTTCCAATTTTAATAATGAGAAGATACACCTTAACAATTACTCACAAAGAACTTCAAATAACGCACTTCGGTTTACCTTGCGGGAACAGCACCAGGCGATCAATTTAGTGTTAGAAATATTTCCGACCAATAATTTGAGACTTGTGCCGTTCAAATAAAAGTTTTTAACATTTCAGGGGAATGTAGGCGTTACGAGTTACTGTTTATACGAAGTGACTGATGCAGATGGCTACCTGTCTATCAATAATATGCAAATATCCATCGTCCCACGGGCGGGAGGTGTTGAAGCAAGGATATTTAGTGTGGGCACAGGACTATCATCGAATGCACCAGAATATATGGCAGTTGGTCTAACCCTTGTAGTGAAATTGGATTATGATCTCGTTCGATTATTTATCTTCACTTTAGAAGCCAATGTAAGTTAATGCGTTATTTTGTTTAAAGTAATATCTACTTTTTAAAATAAATATGAAACTTTTTTTAGGCTATGTCTAGAAATATTAGAAATATTATTTCTCCCAATTCCATTGTCAACCGGATAGGTTTATCAATTTCTTTAAAAAATATACATAATTATCCGTGTGTTCCTGTCATCCACATATCAACATAGAAGGATACATTTTTAAATTTATTTATTTTTTTGATAAATTTTTCTATGTAATCTATGAAGAAATCAGCTACAACCAGGAACATCGGGCTGCTGATATGCCACTGGATTGAATGTAGGAGTTATCATTTATATTAAGAAAGTTTGGTATATGCATTTATTAGTTTGGTTTTCTCTTCCTGTTTGATTAAAATAATGTTTTATTTTCATGCAATAATTAATAAATATCTTTAATTAGTTTGTTGGTGTATTGGAGAACAAGCTTGCAACATAGAAAAAACAAATGTAGCGTTATTAGGTGTAATAATGTCTTTAATAAGGTTTATAAGTTGTAGGAGTAAAATCAAAAGTGCTTTTGACGATTTTGGCAAGTGATGAATTATGACAGTACTGGTTTGACAGGTATGTTATATTTATGTGCTTTTGGTTGTCTATATAGAGGTGGATATTGGGGATTCATGACGGAAAGGCTATCTTAAAGGTATTTATTTTGAATAAGAATTTGGCAAGAATTTAGGATTGCTTTTACATCTTCTGCAACTTTAGGGATGGGGTTTTTTTCAATAAGGTTACATTCCCGGTGTCCAGCATATCTATCTCGAAATTTTTCTATATATCGGGATTTGCATAAAATTACCGAACTATTTTTTTTAATCTGCTTTAGAGATAATTAGATTATTTTTTTGATTTTATTTTTGATTGATTTGATAGTGTGTCCTTTGCTTGAAAATTTACACTCAGTCGGTGCGTTTTTGACCATTTTAACGGGTAGGTATTTTTTACAAACCCCTAAGGGAATTAAAATATCTTTATCTATCGGGAGGTTCTCTATATCTTTTAAGTAAAGAGGTAAGTTTGTAATGTACTTAAATCTTTTATCAAACATTTTCATTTCTGCATCATTAAAGTCTATATTAGTGGGTTTCCTACCTTACCATAGGAGAATTATTTCAGACCTGGTTGTATTATACAAAGTCATTAACAACTTAATTGATAGCCCTGCCATCGTTGCCACTATTAAATTCCATGTGTTGACTAGGAATACAAGACAAAATATAGCATTGTTCTGCATTACATACACGACCAAATATCAGACACTCTCACTGACCAATACGATGCATGATCTGGGCAACAAGTATGGGGGTGCTATTTTTTTTTCATTTTTTTTTATTTATTGAATAAATAGTTAATACATATCAACAAACAAGTCCTGCTAAGCCAATTGAATTGGCTTGACAACAGGTGCTTAAAGTTTAGCTACATATACATTTTAAAAAGTTATAATTTACATCTTATATCTACAATTTTAGATCTTTTTTTTACATTTATACATTTTTTTATACATTTATTTATTTATTTTTTACATTTTTTTTTTACATCTTATATCTAAAATCAACAATTTTTTCATACAATTTTTCATACATATTAAAGTAAATATTTTTTTTCCGATAGCCAATTTTTCACCATATATTTAGCCTTATTCATAGATTAAAATTGTTTTATAGTGTCAGGTAATAAATTAAATATCTTCGGTATGTTGTATTCAAACGTTCTCTGTCCGTATTTATTATTAAATTTCGGAACTATTAACCCGTCATTACGCGTGAATCTAGTACTGTATTTATGTTCTAATTTTTCTTTATGCTGCGGGGTAAATATATACTGAATTATGATTTTTTGCCATAGAATAGCCTTAACAGGAAAAATTTTGGCACTCTGAAACAGCAACGGTGTATTATGTCTCTGTTTAAAAATATTAGGGACGACTAGTAATTTTACAATTGCGTTTTGTACAACTTGGACTTGTTTCAGATTGGTTATAGTAGTATTTCCCCATATGGTTAATCGATATCTTAAAATAGATTCTGCCATTGATTTATTTATTGACTCCATTTATAGAATTAAGCATAATCTATACCAACACTTTGTCGAATCCTACAAATTAGAGTAGCGTTGGTAAATTAGTTTCAATGTTTTGTCTTATATGTAGTGTTGTTGTAATTTATGTTTTTAATTTATGTTACTCTTACGTTTTACTAATATTGCTTCATATTTTCTCATTATACTTATAATCACAACTATGCAATTGTGTTTTTAGTACCTACTTTCCAATGGATTACATCTATTTACTGTCAGTATCTCCTGTATAATACAGATATTCTCCTAGCCCAGTCAATAAAGGGAAAAAAGAAGCTGAATTTTTCACAGATGTTAGAAGACTTTTAGACATGTATTTTTACAAAAGTCCCCGACTTTCCCCTTTGTGCTTCCTTCCCCACCCCCTCTTGAATATATTTTTCAAAGCCTTTCGGAATACGCTAACATCTCCTTAATGGTTTTATTAAATCAAATTATTTTTTTTTTAGTTTATAATTAGTTACTCTAAAAAATTGTATTTTTTCATTTTTGCGAGAAAAGCTATACAATTTCTACAATCTCTACAATTTATTAGTAAAGGAAAAATATCAGTTTTTAAAATAGTATTTCAGAATATATTTGCACATAACTTTTTTCTGAGCCTGTTAACGAAAAAAAATAAATCAAACAAACTTGTAGAAAATATTTTTAGCTTAAAAATAATGTATGTAATTATGGGTTTATATTTATAATAAGGCACGTAGGCCGTTAATAAGGAGAACGGCGCGCGGCGGCTCGAACGCGCAGCGGTTCGCGGCGCGGCGCAGCGAGAAATTACAAAAACCTAAGGAAAGTAATGATTAATTCATGTGTTTGCTTTATTTTTATAAAAAATTCATCTAACGTTGAAGAGTTTTATTGTTATTTACCAGTTTTAGTTCGGAGGGGAAGGGGGGAATATAAATATTTTCCCCTGCCCAATGGAGCGCTTTCATTATCCACCAACCGCCGTGCCTTGGTCTGGCTAAACAGTGATATTATGTTGTATGATTGTTTGTAACTTATTATTTAAATAAAAGTATGTGGGAAATTTATGGGAAGCAGTTTACGCGTCCTCAACAGTAACCCACATGCTCCAGGGACATGAATATTCTCGGGCAAACAGAGCCTACACTAACAGCAGCGTCTCTTGTACACGTAATGAGAGAAGAATACCAAGATATTGATGGGAAATTAAGACAAATAGAAAATATGTATTAAGATATGGAGGAGGTAAATAATGACTAGCTTTTTGCCCGTTGCAGGCAACTAATGGGTAAATGTGCTAAGCGATCTGATGTTTGAATGTAGATGAGACGAAGAGTGTGGGACAACAAAATTTAAAAAAAATATATATTTTGAGAAAAAAAAGTGCCAAGGAGCCTACTGATCATTTTTTCACCGAGCCGTTTGGGTTGTGTAGGTCGAGACACGTAATTTGATACCCATATCGTATGTACGGTTTTTGTCACCGACACTCTTGAAAAGTCCGAGGGAGTTTTATTTTGGAAAAAGCATTCCTCAATAAAGACGAAAATTTTTAAAACTTTTGAATAAAAAAATGTTTAAATGTAATATGTATGTTTGGATGTGAATGAAGCAATGAATGTGTGACCACAAATGTATTAAAATATATGCTTGTTTAGAAAAAAATGAATATTTTGAGAAAAAAAAGTGCCAAGGAGCTTACTGATCATTTTTTCACCGAGCCGTTCGGGTTGTGTGGGTCGAGACGCGTAATTTGATACCCATATCGTATGTACGGTTTTTGTCACCAACATTCTGGAAAAAAACATTGCTTTATAAACACGCAAAATGTAAAAACTTTTAATTTATATAAAAAAAAACAATTAAATAAACCGTTTTTAATAGTAAATTACTTTCCCAAACTTCTGTGCTCCTGGTAGATTACAGCGTCCTCGAGGTAATTTTAAGCAGAAATGGCTTTATAAGAATTATCATTATGGAGGAAAAAAGTTGAAATTTCAAACTTAATTTAATTTAAAAAAAAATTTACCGAAAAAATATTTTCATAACGCAATTAGGTACCTACTCGTTAAAAAATAAAGAGATAAAAATTTAAATATGAATGGCTCCCGGGGCGACGGTACCCATGCCCGCCTCCCAAATTTAATGATTATATAACAAACACTCAAACTGGAAAAACTTTTGATTAAAAAATGTTTATTTTACAAAACAATTAACATCGCTTCACCCTATTAACTTCTGCGCTCCTGGTACAAATTATAAATTTGCGTGACGCTATTGATGTAGTTTTTCACTACGGGGCGACGGTACCCGTGCCAAATTATTTTTACCAAACTTAATTTTATTTCGTTCAAAAGCATTATCGATTTTAAAAAGATAAACCGCCAAATTAAGTACCTACACAGATTTTATCATTTTTTGAATTAACATCACTATGTAATAAAACATCTCATCGGTGCTAGTCTATGATTGGCTGATTTATGATTGTCCAAAAGCCCGACTGTTTAAAATGGCATTTTTTTGTTAAAATAGCTAATGTCAAACTTTAGCCGGTTATTGTGAGACATTTTGAACCGAGCGCCATTTGTAGGACGGCCGATTAACGTTCCTAAACCTTTGGACGATGATTTTTTTTGAATATTTTAACCGTAGCCTCCATTTTTTCGACGGAATTCAATCATCAGGTTGACCATGTAGATTTGATAAAAAAGCGTACCACGTGGTTTTGAGTGACCAAGTGACTAATTTTTTTCCAATGATACCGTTATGCAAAGAAAAACATTTCCATTTAAATTAAACCTATTTCCCTAAAAATCGGGATATTTCGTAAAACTTTTCATGAAATTTAAAAAAAAAAAAAACGAACCCTGATTAAATCAGACCCGACGCTCGATCAAAATCGATCGTGTTTTTAATTTACGTTAGAGTAATGCGAAAAACGTAACATTTTCGAGCAAAAAAGGCGCACGAAATTTTTTTTATCATTTCGCGTTCGGGGTGCGTTCGAAATTGAATAAAAATATAAACGGTGAAGGAGATAAAGTTTTACAGATCGATGGCGATCGATGAAAACGAAACATTGAGAAAATGCACCAAAATTTGGCCGTTTCGAAACTGTGCATGTGGCAACACTCGCGGGAAAAACGTTGATTTGTCGCCGGGAAGCTCTGCCGATTTTACGGCCGCAAATCAACTTTTCGTGTGTGAGGCCGTCCCGGCGGCAGGAGAGAGAACTGCGGCGCTTTTGTATGGCGCGCCTTGAGCGCTTCCAGTTTCCGCCGCCAGAGGTTCCTCAAATTTTTGTCGACATCTAGCCCCGAACGAATCCGGTTGAGTTGGTCGGGGAATTATTTCCATAGAAACTCGCACTGACTCGTGTTTTCGGTTTTTACAGACCGAATTGAACCTCGGCTTCTATACGGACGGGAAGGCGTCTCGGTCGACTTTCGCCTGAAGCCCGAAACAAATGAGCTCGACTTTTTTCGAAAAACGGGGCGCGCGAAAACGAACCTCGAGTCGAAACGACTCTGGGGAAACGGCGGGCGCTTTTCGCCTGAAGCCCGAAACAATTGAATGGGACTTTTTTCTAAACGCCGCGCAAGCGAAAACGAACCTCGAGTCTTAAGGGGGAGAGTGGTCGCTTTTCGCCTAAATGCCCCCGAAAAAAAATAAAGAAACTGAGTATTAATATATGTATGACAATCTAAAAGAGACGATTTCATATTTTGAAGCAAGTGAATACATGATTAAGGAATCATCGAGTAGGACTGCCAAGTTGTGGCTTTACCTTCTACATTTCATCGACCTCATGCTTAGATTTTCCATACTCAAAATCAGCACATATGTACCTTCAAAGTATGTTGCAACTCGAATCAAGAATAACTAAAGAAGAATATAAACTATTCACTGAAAATGGGTACTTTACGGGATATGAATTGGCTTCAAGACCCCTTCTATTTTTGATGAAGTCTCCCTTCGTAAAGGAACAAAATCATGTATGGCGAAAGTATTTAGCGAAAGTATTCATGACGAAGTTGATTTGGAAAATGCTGCAATAGTCATCGATGGGGGATACCTCCTGCACTCTGTTGTTTGGCAAACTTGAACTACTTACGGAGACATCATTAAATCATACTCACGTTTCGTCCATACTAAATTTGGCAAACATTCTATTGTCGTTTTCGATGGATACCCTAAAGAATCAACTGTAAAATATGAAGAGCAAAGACAAAGGTCGGCTAACAACTCATCGTGCGATATTGAATTAAACTTCACTACACGTTGTTTAACTAAGAAGGAAGCTATCTTATCTAATAAGAATAACAACAACAATAATGATTGAAGCACCGTGTCATGAAGTTAGTGAATCTGGTTTGAAAACTGTCACGGCTGCAGGTGATGCCGATATTGACATTGTACTAACCGGCATCGAACAACTCAACATCTTCTCAAAAGTGATTGTTGTTGGCACGGATAGTGATCTTTTGGTATTACTTGTAAGTCTTGCTCCTGAAGGAAATTCTATCTTTTTCTGTAAAGATGTTGGTGAAAAGGCCCCTTCAAGAACTTTCTACATCATAGACAAACCTATAATGTTACATAAAGATATTGGAAAACACATGCTATTTACCCATGCCATTACGGGCTGTGATACGACCTCATCTTTATATGGGTTAGGAAAGATAAAAGCTGTTGACATGATGAAAAACAATCCCGAAGCAAAACGCGCAGCTGAGGCATTTCTGGAAAAAGATGCAACTGAAGAGAACTTGTTGAAAAAAGGAGAAAAATTCGTTCTCACCATGTATGGTCTTGATAGCTACTCTAATTGAAACGAAGTTCGATACTATAAGTTTACCAGACTAACGACAAAATCAGCTTTTACATCTCAATTTGACTTGGCAAAACTACCACCGACTTCAGAATCGTGTCATCAACATTTGTAGAGAGTTTAATTGCAAGTACAGTTTTGGTTAGGAAACAAACGAAACCCTATAAACTGGGGATGGAGGTATAAAAATGTAAATGAAAATGGTGGAAAGAGGAAATTTTTGAAACCATTTGCTCCTGATGACCTTCTTTCTCTGGGGTCCTGTTCCTGCAAGTCTGGATGTGGAAATTGCTAAAATCTGGATTTACCTGCTCTGCCATGTGCTACAACCATAACGGATTATCATGTCTGATTACACCCCAGTATGACGAAGAAATGGAAGACTCTCTTCACTAGAAAATTATTTGAATATTTGCCTAATTTTGTCATAGATAATATTGATAAGTGTATAATATTTTTTAAGGTATATTTTAAGAAGTTTGTTTGAAAGTAAACTATTTTAGATCTATGCACTATTTTAAGTGATTTGTTGTTTTGGTATTTTATTTTTGATAGGTGCACATAATAAAACAAGTGAGAATTTCCAGAAAAGATTTTTTAGAACTTCGCCATAACATAAGGTCTACAATATTTTAATGTGGTGAAAGGGTAGTCCCACGCTAACGTAGGTATTTTTAGCTTATTGCACATAACTTTATTCAAATAATAAGTTACAAACAATCATACAACATAATATCACTGTTTAGCCAGACCAGGGCACGGCGGTTGGTGGATAATGAAAGCGCTCCATTGGGCAGGGGAAAATATTTATATTCCCCTCCTCCCCTCCTCCCGACCGAACTAAAACTGGTAAATAACAATAAAACTCTTCAACGTTAGATGAATTTGTTATAAAAATAAAGCAAACACATGAATTAATCATTACTTTCCTTAGGTTTTTGTAATTTCTCGCTGCGCCGCGAACCGCTGCGCGTTCGAGCCGCCGCGCGCCTTGCTCCTTATAAACAGTCTACGTGCCTTTTCATAAATTAAAACCCATAATTATATACATTATTTTGTAGCTAAAAATATTGTCAACAAGTTTTGTTGATTTATTTTTTTTCGTTAACAGGCTCAGAAAAAAGTTATGTGCAAATATATTCTGAAATACTATTTTAAAAACTGATATTTTTCCTTTACTAATAAATTGTAGAGATTGTATAGCTTTTCTCGCAAAATAGAAAGAATACAATTTTTTAGAGTAACTGATTGAAAACTAAACGAAAAATAAATAATCTGATTTAATAAAATCATTAAGGAGATATTAGCGAATTCCAAAAGACTTTGAAAAATATATTCAAGAGGTGGTGGGGAAGGAAGCACAAGAGGGAAAGTCGGGGACTTTTGTAAAAATACATGTCTAAAGGTCTTCTAACATCTGTGAAAAATTCAGCTTCCGGGGAATTAGTTCCGACACAAAACCTTCATTGACTGGGCTATATGTACATTGCATTATGTATCACTTTTATGTAAAAGCCTTTTTAGGCGTATATAAAAATAAATAAATAAAAAAAAACAACTGTATGAGCGAACTTACAATCTTCTCTATTGGCGTTAATTTTACTTGTTTTTGTGTCCAATGTGATATTTTAAGTTGTTTTTCGTAAGTTATGTTTTAATCCTTTATTATAAGTAAATGTACCTTAAGCCTATGAACATCTGTCAACTTAATTTTATAATTAATAATTAAGTTATATTATTTCTCCTCTCTCCCTTTTTTTATTTTATATGTAAAATATGTATGTAGCACAATATACAAAAAAGAAAGAAAAAAAGTGAACTTCAAATTTTGATGTTTTGATGTCATTTTGATGTTCTTCCTCTTACAATATAATGCATGTAGAACTAATTTTGTTATTTTGTTTTACAAAATATGTATGTAATATACAATGCAACCAACACTAACAAATCTTTTTGTTTTAACCCTTTATTTTAAGTACATGTATCTCTTATTTTATTATTATTATTATTCGAATTCATTCGGTAAACAAAAATCAAATATCTCAATATTTTATTCAATTTTATTATTTTAAACTCTTTCAATCCTTGTTGTTCTAATATTTAGTTGATAAAAATGTTTACGCTAATTTATTTAATTTTTTTCTGTCCTAAAACGGCTATTCTTCTTAGTACTATCCTATACTAAATTATGACAAAATAAATAAAAGCAATCACATTTTAAAGTTATCTCGAATGTATGACCATTTGTTCGTTTCTTGTGTGGTCCACGTTCTGCGGACTGCAGTACTTATAAATTTTTAACGTATTTTTTTATTCACGACATGTTCCTGTTATGTACGATTTTACAAACTTAAATAAATTGTTATTATCAATCAAGAATTGAAAAATGATATACCTATGATTTACTATTGATGATGGCATAATTTATAGAAAGTATTTTATTTTCGCTTTATTGGTTTATAAATTAATGTTGGATTAATTCAGATAATTTGCACTAGCGAATATAATAAAACTTGACGCTTCCTCTGCACAAAATATTGATTTTAAAATGCCAAAAATAATTGTTATATTATTTTTATATTAATGTGGCCTCTTTGTAACAAATAAGAAAAATAATATTGTGTACTTTCTGCCATAATAGTATAACAATAAAACATTTTAAACGCTTTAGAGTAATGATATTTATTTTCAGGATTCGATCAACGTGGGCAGACATACCGCCGTGATTCAAGTACTACCATCCTTCTAAAAATTGGACAATCAACGTATTTATTTCCCAAATTTTATACGATTCTTATATCTAATAAACATACCATAATAAAACTAAGTGTATAAAACTGAAATAACTTAAAAATTTCTTCTTTTGTCCACATCACCCTTTTCCCTTGTGTTCAGACCACTGTGCCAAAAATATATTTTCGACAAATGTTACTCCATCATGTTGAAATTTCACATCTAGACTGGGATCCCAAAGCAACAAATCTAAGTCATTGAATACACAGATGAAACTACTTTTTGATATTTAGCAAACCTTAAGTAAGCTGGTTTGCCAGTGAGCCTTTTGGACAGTTTCTTTCAGTCAAGTTTTATTCTTTTCAGAGTAGTGAATTTTTTATAAAAATTCAATGGTACACCAAGTTTATTCGTGATGTCGGTAAAAGCTCCAGTTCGCCATATTTAAAGCGCTTCAAGCTTGCAAATTTAAGTTTCTTAGATTATCAGCATTTTTTTTCGAATAAAACACATATTCAGTTTGAAGTCAAACTCGTTAATCAAGCAATCAAAATAAATATTTGCATAAAACACCGCATTCAAATCACTGGGCACGGGAATGTGATCGAAACGGACCGGATTCGGCAGTTTCCGTCTTTTTCCGAACGAATGCAGCTCTATCGCGGCGGGAAGGCGGTTGTTCGAACTTTGAACTACTATAGACTATTGGGCAATTTCGGAAGGACTATTTTAAAATATATTTTTATAACAATATAGGCATGCGACAGCGGTGAGGGGCGCCGAGGTTGTGTTAGTGAGCTGGCTTGCATCGAAATGCTCAGCCGTCCAATCGAAATACTGGGATCATTCAAATTAATTTAATATCAGATTTTTTTCAAATCTGGCAATCTAAATTTTTAACACGTTAGCTGCCAGTAGCCTTTGCTACCATTACAATTACATATGATTGATCCGCCCATAGGAGTGATTGGCACTGAACCGGTTAAAACAGTAAAGAAATTAAAATAATAATAGATTTCACAAAAACAAAAAATAAAAAATAACATACCGTACTGTGATAACTTTGCACTGGAATATATATTTTTTCTATACTGAAGGAATTAATAAATTATGATTGTTCCAATCAAAACATTAACAGAGGTGGCAAGAACAAAAAAAAAGAATTTTCCCAGGAATGGAGCCCTGGAGACCTCCATTACATTTTACCGATTCTGAGATATAGTTCCAGTGGTGTCGAATGATTTAGCGCTGGTTGGGGTTGACAGAAAAAAACCCTAACAAAGTTAATGATGAACTAATAAACTCAGATAAGTTAATGCTAATAAATTATCCATGCAAGATAAATCAATTTTTGTCAGGATAACGTTGAAACTTGATCAATAAAAATTATAACGCTAAACTTATGCAATTAACAGACATGGCCTGTACTCTGAAAAAATGTCTAAAATATTCAAGCAGGTACGCCACTGGACTTGTGCGATAACTCTTGTAATACTAAGTCCGAAAATACGATTTTTTTTTAGAAGTTACATTATTCATCTGGATAATATTATAGTTTTGGGCTCTATTATGAATGGTGTGACCAATCAACGTTCCAATTTAAGGTTCCGCGACATAAAAAGCAAAGTGCCGCCCTACGAATCCAAGAAGAATACTCACAATCATTCTTTCGCCGGCATTCTGGTCACGTGCCTTGCCAAGGCGGGATCTGATTATGCTTTTAGAACCACTGAAACTCCCTCATAAATTCAATTATTTCAGTGTGGTGCTATTATAACGCATGAGAAGCTATTCTTCAAAAGTGGGGAATTCCAATGAAAAATATCCATGTAGGACAAAAACTTTTGTTGATTTTGACTATTTTTTTTCCGATTTTATGTCCGGGTTAAATCTTCCCCATAGGAAAAACTAAACCCTTCCACACACTTTACCACAAATGATCATCTAGGCAATCAACATTATGCAAGTGCATTATATAAGCAAAATAAATACAAAACAATACAAGAACAACACGTCAACTTACCAGAGATCAAATGGGAAAATAATTCACCGACTCCAGATATTTTCGTATCATAGGGTTCGGCTCAGTAGAACTTCTAACAGGGCCTATAAATCCTACTGATCCCTCAACATAAATATTTAAAAAAATCTTTGGTAATCCTACATGCATTTAAAATGACTGATTTTTGCATTTTTATTTATAAATTTTTTGATAGATCTAATACGCCTAAATTTTTAATGAGTGAGCTAGGTATAATGCCAGTAGCCGAAATAACAAATGGTAATATTTTTATAGTCTGAGAATGCCAAATTCTTTTTATCTCATTTTCTGAATCTGTGTATTTTCTTATTTTTTCATTAACATATTTTTGAATATTACAGGGATTTGGAATAGCGACATAAATGATATAAGTTTTTTTTTATTTTGTCATGTAAAACAATATCGGGTAATTACTATAATTATTATTGTTATTTATAATATTATGGTTATTCGTGCTATTAAGAAATCGGTCTGAAAATGGTATAGCGAACACACTTAAAATCGTACCACCCGGAACGAAATCGCGGACCACAGTGTCTAGAGTACAGGCCTGGGCGCGCGACGGCCAAATAACGAAGTCAGTGCTGGCGCATTTAATATTCTTGCCGAAAGATAACTCAAAAATCAGCAATAACCTAGTTATCAACATTTGCATACTGTAGTTGCTCGATGACACTGACTTGGTCAAGTAACACTTCAAAATCTCTTGGCTCCACAACATTTCAAATAAATCAATTTTGCGAGGTAAAAAAATACAAAACAGAAATTGAATATAACAGAAATACATAGGTATTATTAGTTCTTTTGTAGGCAAAGGTTAGTTTCATGTATCATCTTATAGCATTATACAACATAAATACATATGACATAATAATACGTCTCTACATTGCATTGCAAGCAGATAGATTAATCACGAATTTTCACGGCTAAAATCGTTTTCTGAATAATAATAATAAATAACATTTATTTGCCAATAAATAAATTTTAAATATTTTTTAACATAAATTCTATTGACAAAAAGGTCACTGCTCAGCTATGCATTCCGGATCTCTCCGGGAATGCAGCTGGTTTTCAGCAGTGAGTCCAATATAATAATAATATATACATATTTAGGTATAATAACGAACAATGAAATAAAATTAACAATAAAAAATCAAATCAAAAAATAAAAAAATAAAAATAGTATGTATACAAATCAGTGCAAATTATTAATATAGTCAACAAAAATTCAAAATAAACAATAATCGCAACCACATGTACCTAAGTATCCCCTTCATTGTAAAGATTGTAACGATAATGGATCAAACTAAAATCACCTATAAATTTTTTGGGATGTTCCGTATAACTTGAATAGAAACATAATGAAATGAAAACGATAAATTCTATTGTATTCAGTTAATACTTTGTGGTTGATTGTTATAAAAAAACTCGCTTTGTAAAAAGTAATGAAATCATTTTTATTTGTAACGACAATAATCTTTCTTTCAGTCTCATTAAAACCTTTTTTTCCATTCTCCCCACATCTGTCTCTCTCTCCCACCCCCACTTTTTACTGACCCCCCCCCCAGTCATACCTCCACCACCACTTCAACACCATAATTTTATATTTACATAAAGTTAGTCTATCATTTTGAACACTGACAAAGGAACGGTGGCTCTGAAACTGGTGGGAAAAATACTCTAAACAAAGTGGTTTTTCACGTTTGTGAAATTCTTTAATTTAAAAAACTAATGAACTTCACTTGACCAATATTTTATAAAATTACCCACGTGTTTCAGACCTAACGGTTCCTTCATCAGGATTCATAGTACATTGTAAGATAGTGGTTTTGACGGAGTTAATTATTTTCATTTAATTACGATGATGACACAAAGTGAATAATACTACATAACAATAATTATTATTGAAGAAGATACAAAAATAACTGCATATGTGTTGAGTAATGAACCCATGGCCGGAATAATAATGTTGTGTAGTGATGGACTAACGTAGGGTATGATATGATACTTATTATGCATCTGCGGGTAGGGACTGTGGTACTGAAAAAATATATCGGCCTGTGGCAGCATTTTAAAGATGTGGAAAAACGTCGTACAGTTTAATAATACATTGTCAGTCAAAATCACAGAGGGTGGTTTAATAAAGTGAGAAAAAGGACATCTTTCATTTTAAACTGGAAAGAAATCAATGCCAAGAAGCTGAAAAACATTAGGAAAGTAGTATTTCTAATGATAAAATATAATATTCCCGAACGTAAATAGTTTACTTTTTAATTATTGAAGACAATATTAGCGATTATTAAACGAAAATTTGAATCAGAAAAATATATATTCAGATTTATAACTCTCACCGCCCATTTTTATTAGCTGCTATATTGTGTTTTTTTTATGCTGGGTGTGAGGTAGGTTTGAGTAGGTGACACTGTGGTGGGTAATGTTATATGTTTTGTGAACACCTCACTGGGAGAACCTGTGCTGAGGTGTTTACGTGGTTATGAATGGTACATGTATGATTGCAAGATTCAACTGGAACTAAATGCAATCTGGACAGTGTCTTCGATAAATATATCGCATTTTTATTTGAATGTGCGACATCTATTCACTTTTTCTGCAAGTCCAGGATGAATAATTTATTTTTGGAATAACTCAATGAGTAAAACCACAAATTTTAATATTTCACTATCGAAGACAATATTAGCTGTTCCTAATAGAAAATCACATCTAGGACTTCAACTTGAGTAATGCCAGTTTTTTTTTATTTGCATGGTTATTTTCTGCTAAGCTCAAATACCTGAAAGATTTGTGTGAATTGTAATGTAGCTTTCTATAAGCCACTATTGAGCAAAGTGGAGAAAAACAAAACATTTTGTGAAAAAAACACATTATACCTACTCGTACACTCTGCATTAATTCTAAATTGATCGCATTTCTTTCGCCACTTTACATAATATATTACTGAAGAATTGCATGTTATTGCATTTTAAACATAAAATGTATTAAAACATAACTGGTTTCATTTTTAAATACATGTATATGAATTTCAATATTGTTTTCATGATTAAATGAATGAACGAATGATGCGGATTCTTGAAAGTGGAAATCAACTTACTTCACGATATCCGATCGAGCTGAAGTTCGGCAGATAGACTCGCTGTCGATGACAATGCATTCTATCATCTTTTGGTTGCACTCATATACACACACATGCATTAATGGTTAATATACTAAATAAATATCCTTAATATCCACTTTGATTTTTCTGCTTAGGTGTTTGCATTGTTGATTCCAGTTACAATTCCATTGCAAACAAAAAAAGTAATATTTTAAATACATCTGTTGAAAAAAGATGCACTGTAGTAAACATTGTAGATACACTGTAGTAAAAAAACTTGTTTTTTAACGGGTTCATTTTTTTAACATTCGTCTAGAAAATTTTATTCGATACAACGTTATTCCGGCGAAAGGGCTCAAATGACCCCACGCTTCTGTCCCCTAAATGGCCCTTTCATCAATAATAAGTATAAGTCCCTACCCAGAAGTAGATGTTTGTGATGGACTCTCCGTATCCAGCATTGGCGCGGAGTAATGGCCAGGAAAAGTGGTGAAATAAAACATTCTCCATTATTTCGTATTGAGTGTACGTGGCCATAATAGTAAAGCAGTAAAATACTTCCTACTTCCTACTTGAAGTGAAGTTTATTATAAAAGCTTCCCATTGAACCATCAAAAACATACCGAAATTGGCGTGAAATCCATAATAAAAAAAGTTCTACGAAATTCGTCTCTTTGGTTTACTCAAGATTTGTTTTTATATGTGCTTTGTAAATATGTACCCACCTACAACAATGTGTGAATAAAGCCGCGTTCAGACGCACGCATGCAACGCGCAATGCAACATATAATGCTACACGAATTATTTGGATGAATTGTAGCGCGAAAGAGATTCGGATCCTGTTTTTTTCATTGCACTTCTAAAACATTGGAAATACCTTAAATATATTTATTAGATCTAATTTCTAAATAATTATTAACATTGTATGTACCTTTACGGTCGCAAAATAAATATATGATCAGAAACTTGATTGTTTTTTCTCTTTCCATTTCCCTCCTTTGTGAAGAATTTTCAATATTATTTTATAGTAGGTATTCATGGTCTTTGGGATTGCAAACTACATGCCTTGATGCTTGATACGAACTTATTCGTTTGAGTGACTGTTCTTCGCTCCATTTGACGAACGTTTCTAAAACATGCGGCCCAAACGGGTACAGCCAATGCCCCTGTGTTCTCGTCAAAAACCGACAGGAGACGGAACATAGCGAAAGCAGCACGAATATTGTATTGCATGTTCAACGTTCATTTCATACTGCCGTCCAAACTACCAATTTACTTGGCATTGCACGATGCATTCCACGATGCATTACATTACTAGCATTGCACGCATCTGGATGCGGCTTACGATGAAAGCACTAAGTACTTGTTAGTTTATTATTATTATATCATTGAAGAAGAAGAAAATGCTAAAAAATCTCAACGAAACATGAAACAAACAAGACAGAGAAAAATAAAAAATAGATGACGGTCACAACTAGGAATCGAACCCAGGGTTTCTTGTCTTACCGGGACAGGCGTCTTAAACCACTTTTAATTTTTAAAAAAGATTTTATTTCTGTTCTGCTTCTAAAATCACTTTACAAAGTTAGTGCACTTTAACCACGTACACTGTATCTGTCAGAATTTTATATCTTATATAGGTTTTAATATTCTGCTGATGAAGGAGGGGCACTTCAGAAACCGGTAGAGTAATGTGTTAAAATAAGGTGGTTTATATCACATGTATCTATTTATATCAATTCATATTTTAATAATCGGTTTCAAGTCTATTTTTCAAATATTCGTTGAGTTCTGGTAGCGCCAATACTATGTCAACGAGTTTCTTCAGGTTCTTGTAGTCCTCCAGGATGTTGAATCTAGCCAGGTGGCTCCAGTACTCGTTTCCTCCGACGAAGTAGAAATCTACCCAGGATAACTGGAATATGAAAAACATAACTACAAAACCCATAGGTATTTTATAAAGCATTCCAAACGAATTATTTAGCTTATTCTATCTCACAATCCACAATCAAATCCCTCTTGGGAAGCTAAAGTTTTTAAGATCTCCTGGCAATGAAGGGTTGGCGAGGCTACTTTTGCGACAGAGAATCTTATGTGACTGAACTTTTTTTGTTGTTGTTGTATTTATATTAACTTTATCTTTATCAACTCTTCTTCTTTATCAACACTCTTCTAACGTCCTGGTTCTAAAATATTGTCAACCATTCCTCCTGTCTCGAACTATAGATAAATTTGGCATATCATGGCAAGCGATCATGCAAAACGTTTTTGCAAACATGGCATAAATGCCAAAAATCGGCCGAATGGATATCATCCTATGATATTGATTTTCCGGCAGTAATCCGTTAGTCGTGATAATGCATATGTTGAAACACATGGTAAAATAAAACATATATGCGAGGAGTGTGGAAACAGGTTTTAGATAAGCTTTGACCATGTCGTTGACAGTGACTGACGGTAATTGAAAGTGACTGACGGTGGCTGACAGTGACTGACAGTGACTGAGAGTTACTGACATTGACTGACAGTGACTGAGTATGACTGACAGTGGCTGACAGGGATTGAAAGTTACTGACACGGACTGAAAGTGGATGACACTAATTGACAGTGACTGAAAGGGTCTGATAGTAACTGACAATGACTAACTAAATAATCAGCGTTAAGTAATTATCTCACTTTTCCATTAGCCAAGTACCCTCCATTATTCTCAACCATTTTGTCCAGAGTACTCAAGTAGAGGGGTATGAAGGAAGATTTGAACTCTTCATATTTTTTCAGCGCCAGAATCGGATCATCGATATGTCTCATAATACCTCGAAGCGCTGGAATTGAAAAAGAAATCAGACTTTGTTTAATTGAACGTTGAGGGGGGCGTTAATTGAACATGGTAAAAACACCACGTTTTGATCAAATTCATTTAATTTTTAAAAGTACGGGATCAACAATATTAATGAAATGAATTAATAAATTCGCCTCTTACACAAATTTCCACTTTTCCATAATACATAACCATGAAAAAAACAATCGAATCATGGGACATGACAAAAACGCAATGTAAAAACATTAGAAAATATATCCTAATAAATAATATGGTGTTGTTAAAAATAAGGGATTTTATTTCATTTATAGTGTCAATCCTTGAAGTTAGCGTTTATTTCCTTCAAAATAGAATTTTTAAAATGAATTTATTTTGACCTATGACTTCAAATAGATTATTTAAGGGTTCCAAAATTGTTAATATCAAGTGATAATCTTTATTGTCTTTTTTAATAAAACTGTCAAGATAAGGACCGAAATATTATTATTGGATAAAATAGTAGTGATATAATTAAAATTAGTATTACTTATCCTATAATCGTAGATGACGTCAGCGGCCATATCGATGTGGGCTGATTCAACGGGGTCTTTACCATCGAGGTTGCATTTATTGGCAACGTATCTGCAGATGGCTCTACTCTGGTGAAGTCTTAATCCGTCTATCTCCAGAAGAGGAAGTTGGCCCATAGGAACACCTGAAGAGAACAATAATAATAGAATAATAAAGAGAACAATTTAAGAGGTTACTCATAGTTGGCACTAGATAGTAGTTTAAAAGAGTATCTATAGATGTACACAGTTTTGATAATTCAGTGTTGAGTCTATAATAAAGAGTACGCATTGCAAGGTCGAAGACAAGAATAATTTTGAACAGCTGCTAAAGAAACCATCAGAGCTCATTGTATCTATAACAAAAAGTCCAAGTCTTGCGTTTTCAATTTATTCTAATCAAACACTGAATAGATATTATGCGCCAGAATGAAATACGTTCCATTTAGATTTGATTGAAAGCTAATATCACCACTGACTTATGTAATACCACTTGATTCTTGCCAATTTATCACGTTCTCTGGCTATTTTATACTTGCCTGACATCGTATATCGCTATCCCATTTGAAGTTCATAATGATAGTGTAGCACAGTTCTGTATTTGAAAATTCATCGCGTCAGATTTCATGTGTTCTTCTTTATTCTATATTTTTGTACCTACCCAATCAAAGTTTCAACAATTGTTTACTGCATCAGAAATTTCATGCTATGATTGATCAATTACAATTGATTAAAGAGTTTAACTACATGACTGTTGCTTATTGTCATTAGCATTAAAGCAGTGCTCAATTCTACATATTGAAATCATTGGAATAAAAACAAATGGAATTACCGCTAATTATTTTGGTGCAAAGTTCATGACTAGCATTGTTTATTGTAATCAAAAGGTCAAGAGATTGCCCATACGTGTTTATTGTAGTTAATACTTACTTGTTTTGTGGTGCAAAGTTCATCACTAGTATTGTTTATTGTAATCAAAAGGTTATGAGATGGACCACGCGTGTTTATTGTAGTTGATTGATACTCACTTGTTTTGAGCTCATGCCATTGCGCTTCATCAATCCTCACGTCTTCAAATGGGATTTTCGCAAAAACCAAGAGCATCCTTATTGGTTCCCCCAAAGCACGAAAGTCAAAATACGTCAATTTACATACATCCATTTTGATAGTGAAAAAAATACAGTATCTTAACGAAGAACTGAAAAACACTCAAATACCACTGACTTTTGGAAACAAGTGAGTCTAATAACCAACAATCACCGAATACCACTGACTTTTGGAAACTAGTGAGTCTAATGACCAACAATCACCGAATATGTACCATTACTTGAATATCTACATTCTACGCTATCTAACTGATTGTTGTAATTGAATAATATATATATCGGGGACCCTCCAAGACATTAGAATAATAATCTGATAAAAGATACCGGTCACATGTTCGCAAATGTGTGTGTTAGATTTTTGTATATCAAAATTTGATAAGGCATTTAAACGTCTCTGAATATGATACTTGGATTAAGTCGTAACTATACTATTGCATAGATAAAGATGCTGTCCATTTTGAGTGTATATAAGCGCGGACCCTTGAAAAATCACGGGATATTATTAAAAATAAAAATAACAATAATTTTGGGTTATTATTTTATTTACAGTTAGATACCTACTTTAGCATAAATTATTATAAGTAATAATTAGTCGCCTGTAATATAAATGCAAATTGAAAATATCTCCCGAGTAAAAATAAACGCGCCTTCTGATGTCCGGTCAGACGTTTTGGACCACTGAGCCACGTCGGTTTATTTCCAACCCGCTAAATAATCCAATATGTACTAGTACTTCAATCAACAATTACTGGTTATTATATTTTTTCAATCAATTTTATTTTTTTTGTAGGAAAGGCTTTGTTAGTGCTAAATTTCCCACTAGATGGCGTCGAGAAATATTGTATCTACATTTGTTGGTGACATATTTTGAATTGTCAAATATTATTATTTTTTTTATGATAAACATTAGTTTATAATTAAAAAAAATAACCTGCTTTATGGCTGTTTGAAAGTATTTTTCACACAATCAGTTCCAATTTCGAAAATCTAAATTTGATTTAATTGTTTATCTGTTGCGTAGTTTTATCTGACCTGCCATCTGCATCTGTTTGTAAATAATAAAATAAGATTAAGCTAAGGAACACATATAATAAGTTCTACAGCCTCAAAGGCGATTGTTCACAAAAATGGTACCTAGATCTATTTTTAAATGTCTTAATTTATTTTTTTGGGTTTCACTATGAATTAAACCTTCCTACACAGGAACTGGAGTCAAACACTCTACCAACCTCGGCAAATGGCAATCGGGTAGGACCAACATTTATTTCTGATTTCAAAGAAATGCGTATGTCAGCGTATGTGTACGTGATTGCCACCAAAAGTTGATATAACATTGTCATCAAACAACGGGTCTATCTGCCAAGTTTCAGATTCGTTGTTGTATATAATATCTTTATCTTTATTATTATTTTTTTATGTATGCTTGGAAGATTTTACCCGAATTATACGCAATCTACATAGTGTCTCGGATAAATGTATTGATTTTTATTTTAATGTTTGACATCTCATGACTTTTCTACAAGTCTAGGACAAATATTTTTATTTTTATAACTTAATAAAAGATAGCAGCCAATAAAAGTATGCATAAAAAAATGAAGATAAAGTTTGTAGCTCTCAGTCGGAGTACACAATAGTTAATAAATAATAACGTTGTTAATGTTGATATGGTAGAATTTGCTCAGTGGTCAGAGCACTTTCCCCGGAAGGAAGAGGTCCTGGGTTCAATTTCTGGGTGGATATCTTTTCTGTTTCACATATTTGGTCTTCAAAGATTAAATATTGTAATTTGAAATTTGATAACTACAATTTTTTTTCTTTAAAACGTATTGAAAGAAGGTTAAATCATTTTCTTATTTTAATCCATAAAATTAGTAGTTCAGATACAGCACAAAATATTATCATAAATTGGGTCCATTTAGTATTCGCTCTCAGGCCTCTTATTCAGATAATCCTTGAGTTCCGGTAGTGCGAACACTTTCTCGACGAGATTCCTCAGGTGCCTGTAGTCCTGCAGGATGTTGAACCTTGCCAGGAGGCTGTAGTAATCACTGCCTCCGGTGAAATAGAAGTCGACCCACGTCAACTGAAAGTAACATGTCATCGAGTTAATACCTCGCATTGTTGAACGACTAGTAATGGAAGAATGATTGAACATACAACAGGTAATATATCTTCCTAACGGTATTAAATAATGCGATGTACTACGAAGTAATGCAAAACGTTAAGTTTTTTTGTTTTTGTTTTAAAGTTTGATCGCTTTTTTTACATTAGCTCCACACAGGAATGCTGTGTGTAGGATCTTTTTAGGGAAAGGAAGGAAAGGAAGTTCTGGAAAGGAAATAGGGATAAGAGGTGGGTAGGAATCTGGGGTCAATGTGTCCAGGAGTGACGGACATATGAATCCATCTCTCTCACTGCGGTGCAAGGCGATGCAAGACAGTGCGGCTGGAGAGGTAAAAAGGTCCCCCTCAACCAGTCTCCCGATCCGTTCCACCACGCAGTAGGTGGTCAAACGCATTCTCCGCCAAACCTTACCCCATGAACACGGGCACCCCTGCTTAGTCACCAAACGTAACCGAACCACTTGGGGTGGCCCATAGGTCAAGATTGTTGGTTATCCAATAAACTTTACCTGTTTAAAAAAAAATTACCTGTTTTGTCGAATTACAACGAGTGTAAAATATATATTTCTGTTAGTACCTTGTGGTATAGAAAAAATATGACATGATTTGAGATTTACACGGAAAAAAATTATTATCGTGATTGATTTTTCGGTTATTATGCCGTGTTGCGCTTCTTCCTTTAGCCAACGTTTGGGACAGCGTTACAGTGTCTACTAGGGCATATGTGTAGACTGTTGGCACTGAAGTGTGTGTTTTTATGTGACCGGCCATGAGATGAATTTTCATGTATTTCCCATCCAGGCGTTGTAAGTTCATTTTTTCAGATGACTAAATCCTCCATCATTCTACGTCATTTTCCGCTTTCTTTGATTGTACCAAGAATTACTAAGCATCGTCCTATTAATGTAATATAACAATGTGTATGGGGTTATTGTGGATTTACATTGACCCCGCTGGATGCGTTTTGGGCCTCTCCAATACAAATCCAAAGTAATGGCTCGTTTCAATAAGTGCTCAGCAATTGCCAAAATGTCCGGATGGCCAAGTTTGTACGCCACAAAAAGTTCTGAACTTGTTTTGGAGACGGATCGTTCTGTCGTTAATTTATTACATTCGCTAAAGCAACCCCAAAAATTATAACAGAAATAATAATTGTAATCTTACTTTTCCACATGCCAGGTATCCTCCATTTTTTTTCACCATATTGTCCAAAGTGTTCAAGTAAAGCGGGATGAAGGAAGAATTTAATTCGTCGTACTTCTTTTGTGCCAACATTGGGTCATCAAATTCTCTCAGAAATCGAAGGTCTAAAAATTAACAATAATAATGAACTATACACATGAATTATTAAATTGTAATTTGATAAAAATAAAAAGTGTTTTCGAAATGTGTTTGCATTTAATCATAAATATGTTTTACACACTCGCCCTAAAATCATATATAATATCTGCGGCCATGTCGATTTGGACTGATTCAATGTCGTTTTTCCCATCAATATCACATTTCTTGGAGAGGTATCTGCAGATAGCCCTGCTTTGGTGAAGCTTCAAGCCATCTATTTCTAGTAACGGCAGTTGGCCCATGGGAACCGCTGAAAAAAAATTGAACTTATATTATTAACTGGCAAAGATTTGAATTTAATAAGCGTCATTTACACAAGCAAAAAAATTGTTATCACATTGGGAGATAACAATTTTCAATCATAGCATCATTCTTTCTCACAATATACAATATTTTTCTATAATAATCGAATCTTCAGCCAAAAGTCAAAAGTCAAAGTTAACGTGTATCTCACACTACGGCTGATTTAAATTTAGATTAAATTAAGTTTAAATCATTTATGAAACCATGAATTGAGAAGAAATAAATACAAAAAAAAAATTCATTAATTTCATTTAACATTATGACTAAAATATAAATGTTCATCTTGTATTGTATCAAATACAGCATAAATATTTTCACCGAATTGTAATACTTCTTTAGGAAAGAGAAATATTAAATTTTCATGATGCGAAACTATTTACAATGTCCTATCAAATAATTGATATTTTACAGTAAAACCATTAAAAAAATGGAATTATCAGGGCTTGTAACAAACTCGCCAAATTCCGATTGGGTAGTACCGACGTTTATTTCGTATATTAACTGCTGTAATGTCATCCGATTTCAGATAAATACGTATATGTCCGCGTTGCCACCAAATTTTGATAGAATGTATTGTCATTGACAACGAGTCTATCTGTATACTTTCAACTCGATCGGATAATGGTTAATCTCCGATTTCAGTTCTTTCATTCATTAGCGATAACAAAGGTGAAATTCAAATAGATCTATTTAAAAATCTGTATTCTTTCAACTCGATCGGATGTCGGGAAAATGGTTAATCTCCGATTTCAGTTCTTTCATCCATTACCGATAACAAAGGTGAAATTCAAATAGATCTATTTAAAAATCTGTATTCTTTCAACTCGATCGGATGTCGGAAAAATGGTTAATCTCCGATTTCAGTTCTTTCATTCATTACCGAAAACAAAGGTTAAATTCAAATAGATCTATTTAAAAATCTGTATACTTTCAACTCGATCGGATATCGGGAAAATGGTTAATCTCCGATTTCAGTTCTTTCATTCATTACCGAAAACAAAGGTTAAATTCAAATAGATCTATTTAAAAAATCTGTATACTTTCAACTCGATCGGATATCGGGAAAATGGTTAATCTCCGATTTCAGTTCTTTCATTCATTACCGAAAACAAAGGTTAAATTCAAATAGATCTATTTAAAAAATCTGTATACTTTCAACTCGATCGGATATCGGGAAAATGGTTAATCTCCGATTTCAGTTCTTTCATTCTTTACCGAAAACTAAGGTGAAATTCAAATAGATCTATTTAAAAATCACCACAGGCCGAACAGGACAGAACAGAAAACCCTAGTGAAGAGGACTGTGAAAACTGTGACATTATTCTTACACCATATTCTTTGGTAATACGTTTTATATTTACTGTATGATTATCACAAGTCATGATCATGTGCAAACTTAGCTTAAATAGAAATTATGAAAAAAAAACAAAAATTAATATTTAGTTGACTCTAATTCACTACTACGATGCGTTAATCTCTGAAATATGTGTCCAGCGATCGGTGTTTTCTATGCGTGCGATTTGAAAATTTCTCGCCCTCATTAAAAAAAATCATACCTTTGAATATGGAAAAATATAAACTGAGTAAAGTGCTATATAGCTGATGAATTCGCCTGTATTTTACCGTTCATCCTATATTTTTATAATATATAAATAAATTTATAAAACACATTTTAATTTTTTTAAATTGCCATACGCGACGCACATTTGATTCAGCATTGAATATTTTCTATTTCTGTATATTGTGTTTGGCCTACTTGATGATCACAGATACAAATATATATAAGGAGACTTAATTTTTAATCGTAAATAACTGTTCGAAAAGTTTAGCATTGGACAAATTGTATGCCCTAAATTAGGATGTTTAATACATTTGCAAAAAAAGAACTGATTTTGCCTTTGAAAGATACGTACACTATATACTAAATTATCAATAAGAATAATTTAGATTTTTGCCTTATTTAGTTCAATTAATCTTTTTAAACAGAAAGCCATTTTTACTACGTTTGACAAAGTAAAAGACTCAAGGCGGAGAATTCACACTTTGATTAGAAGAATATGAAAAAAAGAAACTTCACATTTGTTGAAAACACGATAAATCGATAGATAATATAATCACGAATACTGATATTTATGTAAATATGATGTGTAACATCGAATAACACAAACACTTTATCAAAACAGACTTCTGTTTAGACACATTATTTTAAAATAAATAGTCTACGATTCTAGAATGGTCTCTTGTTCAGGCTTTAGGCGGTTGAATTAAAAAATCAATTGATAATATAGGAAAGTATTACATTGGCTTTGTACTAATGAAAACTGCAAATTGCGGGAATGTTTGAAAAAATACAAATAAATGTTTTACAAAAATTATGGAAAAATGGCATATTCTGGTGTGCGATCGCTTAAGACGTTTTTCAAATTTGGCATAATATGCCAAAAATCGCTCGAGTGCTGTACTATTTGGTAAACCTATTGTTTTTTTAATTTATAATTTTATAAATAAAAAACGAACATAATTTATTATATTGTTAACATAATTTTACACAAAATGTAAAACTTTTTTTAAAACTAACTTTTTTTTAAGCTACAACCCATTTTCAATTTTATTATTTGATTTAAAAAAAAATGTATCAATAGTTTCGACATTATATGTCTAATATTTATTTTAGGAATAACAGATGGGGAAACTAAATATTTTATATTAAACTGAGTTTAATTTTGTACCCTGACTGCTCGAGTGAAGCGAAACCGGTCGGTCTTAAAATTAATAAAAATTCGTGGTTTTAAACAAAAAATATTATATTATTTCATTAAAATGTTAAACCACAAAGTGATTGCTTTCTACGAAAATACAAATATTTTATGTTAAAGTAAATAATTTAAAAATTCAAGATAATTTTCCTCGAACTAAATTTGCTGTGGTATTCAAATGATAGATATTTAATACTGAGTAATCATTTCAGACACCATCCCAACTATTGAACAAAACCTTTTTTTTCATAAGAAGCAATTACTTTGTGGTTAGACATTATATTTTTTTAAATAAAACAAACACTTTGTATTTAACCACGAATATTTATTATTTTACACATCGACCGGTTTCGCTTCAACCAAGCTTCATCGGGATATAGAAAAAGCTTTATTTAGAAAAAAGTTATGATACTTTCCTAAGTAAAACACAGCATTGTCCTTGAGATTCTCAAAGAGGATACTGTGGTTCTACCCATGGCGGCAGCATTATAAAATAGGTTAGTAGCAGTTAAAGTACATCATATATTTCATAAAAACAATGTAGTAACAATTTTGTGAAAATATAAGGATACTTCATGAAGTGAACTTAATGATGCAGTTAGTTGAAAAGTGAATAAAAAAATAAAAAATAGATGATAATTAGTGCAAGTATATAAAGTATAACTGAAGTGATTTGTGAAATAGTTGAAATCTGTTTATTAAAAAATGGCTTTATTGTCTATTTTATTGGTCATTTGATAAACTTATTAATGATTAATAAATCTTACTTGTTTTGATAGTAGGCCACTCCGCTCCAAATCTTTCAATTCTGACATCTTCAAAGGGTATCTTAGCGTAGGCTAAGATCATTCTGATTGGTTCTCCCAAGGCACGTAGATTAAAATACGTCAACTTGCACAAAGACATTTTAGTACGCAAGCAAAGAAAACTCAAAAGAGAACATTTAAATAACTATAAAGTCAAAGAACAGGTCTTCTTTCCGAAGAACAGTTTTATGGAATACGATTGTTGTTTCTCAAATTTTGACGGAAAATTTTACATGTTTTGTTTCGTTGGACTGCTAAACAGATAGTAAACTGAGCGATAAAGATACGTAAATTATAAAATATATCTCTGTTTTGTTAGTGTGCGTGTTAGATAAGGCTATACGAGTTCAGAGTATGATTGATTATGTCACGTTTATCAGTCACAAACGTAAAGAGGTGACTTTTTGACATAAAATCGTATGGTTTGAACATTATTTACTTTTGCTTCTGATGATGTGACGAGTAGCAATTCTCCCATCAATTTTTCACTTTATTTTATATCTCCAATGTTTTCGTAATATTATTTCTTCAATAGATTTGTACACGGTTGACATTTGTCACGTGAGATCGGGTCGTTTCTTCGAATCGATCTAGATTTCAACAGCATGGCTGTGGAAAGATTTGCGAGCCTCTTTGTTTCTTTTATCTTACAACATCGGTTTCTTCGAGATCCGTGTTCACTCCACAAAGCATTCCAAAAGACGACATCGGCCTGTGTGGGAAAAGAAGATTTTTTCCATCGAAAATATTTGTGTTTATAAAAACCGATAAAAACTTGTACCCAAACTGTTCTTTTTTTCTAAATTTTCCGACATAAATATAATAATTTATGTCAAAATAGACAATCATTACATTTATTGGTTTGGTAAATGTGCTGACATAAAAATGATGATTTATTAGTTCTATATAGGTATGTTTTTGTTTTATAGGATTGTTTGTTAAAATTATTTTACGTACCTAAGTAAAAATAAATTAAAGATAATTTAAATTTTTGTTTTTGATTTCTATTTTTTTTCCTTGTAATTTTTTTTCCTGGTAATGTTTTACGCTGGTAACACACCCAATTTGAATGGAAACCTACTAATTTTAATATTAGAAACTTAGAACTCTTTACTGCTCTTTGGTTCGCCCCCATCTTGAATATGCTTGTGTTATATGGTCTCCTTTTTATGCTATCCATATTCGTCATATTGAGTCCGTTCAACATCGGTTCCTGAAAGGGATTTCTAGGAGGCTAGGATTAGAAAGAAACAATTGCTCGTATTATGAAATTGAAGAAATTCTAAACCTTTCTCCTTTAGAGGACCGTCCGAAAAATCTGATCTCATTTGTTTCTTTAAAATTATCAATAATTTTATTGACTCACCTACATTACTAGAACTCATCTTATTCAATATTCCTTTTCGCAGACTCAGAAATAAAGAACTGCTCTTCCTCAATCAACACTCGACTAATTATGCTTATAATTCACCATTGTCCAGAATATGTAGAATGGTCAACTCACGTCAAGACCTTGATTTTTTTGGTATAAGTCAGAATGTTTTTTGTCGCTCACTATGCAATTGAGGATATTTTGTATCACTTTAGTTTTCTGTCTAGTCTTGACTTGACTTGACACCTCTATTTCATTTATATTTTCTTATGTTTTCCCTGTTTATCTCTGCTTCTATATACCATCCTTTACTCTTGCATTGTACATTGTCCCAAATCTCGTATCGCTTTGTAATATATTGGACGTTAATCCCTCACATAATTAATTAATAAATAAATTTTACCTGAAATTTTTAAATTTATACCAATTTGTTTCCGTAACATACATTATTGATTTTGTTTAGTAAATAATAATGATTAAAGATAAATATTTCCATAAACTATAAATGTTTCACACTTATAATTAAGAGTTGTTAAAAATAATTTAAAAAAACATACATATGTGAGAAACACTCTACACTACGTGTTATCCGTTATTTCCAGATTTGAATCAAAATCACAATCAGACATCCTGTATTTTCATTAAAGCCAAAGTAGGTAAGTTGCTAGTTACTAATGAGATTTTTTTGTAAAATAGATAATACTACTTGCTATGGAAGTACGGACCTAATAATTAAAATAAAGGATTACCCATCGTTGGGGTTAGACAATCAATATATTTAATTAATTTACTCTACTGATTTTACCATTCACCTAGGCCATTATAATATCCGTGTACGTTTGTCGAGATAAAAAAAGATAAACCTTACCTTACTTGGTGAACTAGAAAGAGTTGATGGAACACATTTTGAACTTTTTATAACGTTGTATTGAGGAGGCCCACCGCTTTCCGGCACTTGATGTCATTTTTTCATAAAAACGGCACTATTTGTATTATATATATATTTTTTTCTTTATTCATAAAATATATTTTAATACAGTTTTTTACATGCTTTTTGACTACCACACTAGACACATGTCCGTTTTATGGTAGTCGAAATTTGTGTATAATTATATAAATTTAATACATGTTCATTTTTTAATGTATTATTTTGTGTAATGCAATGTATTTGTAAAAATAGGTAATACTTATCTGAAAATAAGAAAGAGATGAAAATAAAGATAAATGAATTAATTATTTTAAAAAGGAAATTTTAAATAAATAAATTAAAAAAAGAATAATAAAGCAAATGAACTTATGAGTTTATTTATTACACTGTTATACGTGGTGGAATTATATAGTATTAAAATAGAAAATAAAACATTTTTTAACTTATTTCCACTTGTTTATTTTACCAGTACCGGTTTCGTCCTATTATGGACATCTTCAGGCTGGCAATATAATTTTGAATTGCCAGCCTGAAGATGTCCATAATAGGACGAAACCGGTACTGGTAAAATAAACAAGTGGAAATAAGTTAAAAAATGTTTTATTTTCTATTTTAATCAAATGAACTTAATTTAATGATGTGAGGCATTCTTTAAAATAGTTCCTTCCCTTCATAAATAACCAATTCTGAATATATAATCACATAGAAGAAAGGAGTTGAAGTAGGTGAATCTTGTAAAAATAAAGATAAAAATAAAAATAAGGTAGGATACAAATAAAAATAATAGATAATGTTAGGGATAATAGAAATAAAAATAAGAATAATCGCCTCAGAGTAATATAAAGTTTTTGTTGAAAGTTAATTTAGAGATAAAATTTTTACTCGAGAAATATGAAAAAATAAGAACAGTTTTAAGATGTAAGGCATTCTTTATAATATTTCCTTCCCTGAGCAAATAACCAGTTCTGTACACTAATGGCATAAAGATCATCAGTTTTCGATGTCTTAATATCAATACTCTGTAAGACGAACATTTTAGGCGCTATATAAGAGAACTGTCGTTGGGCGAAGGCTGTTTTTGTTGGAGGAATTTTACATTTTTTGTGTGATGAATAGCGGGTGCTAATATTTTGTTGAGTTTTGAGTGTAAAATCATTTTTTCTTATGTGTATAAGAATTGTCATAACGTATAATTGTCTAATGTCAAGGAAAGCGAATTTTTTAAAAACTGGGTCTGAAGGGTGAGATGGGTGAAATTTTAATTCAATCCTTGGTAGCAGCTTTTGAATTAAGATCATGGGCTAAATAATTGAAGCTGCACAGCCTCCCCATCTCAGGATACCGTATGTAGCTATTGATTGGAAAAGTGCAAAATATATGCATCTCATTGTTTGAAGTTTCAGGATTGATCTGAGAGAGAGAAATATATAGCACAATTTGCGGAGTCCTTTTTTTGTGAAATTGACATGATCCTCCCAACGCAGTTGATCATCTATAACAACCCCTAGATATTTAATTTGGTCGGATTTTTTTAGGTTGGTACATGAGCAATTATTGAGTAATATGGTTCAATGGGCATGAGTGAATGATAAGATTAGGACAGTTTTGAGGAGAAGTGACTTTGCGTATGGAGAAAAGTAAGTATTTTGTTTTGTCAATATTAAGAGTCAGAAGGTTGTAGTCTAACCAATGTTTTACTTTATTTACGCACTTATTTGCTTTTTCCATAGTTGAGTTCCAATTTTCAGTTTAAAAGATGTATCATCAGCAAAAGAAATTATAGTTCAATCAATTGCTAAGTTACATAAAGTATTTATATTTATTAGAAAGAAAAGTGGGCCTAATACATTGCCTTGAGGCACGTCGTACATGATTGGTAAACTTGTACTTCTATATTCTTTAGCAAAATTTATAAGAGACGATTGTGACCTATTTGTTAAATAGTTCTCAAACCATTTAAGGGGAGTACCTTTTATTCCTACCTGAAGGAGTTTCTTCAAAAGTATGCGGCGAGAGACAGTATCAAAGGCTTTGGCTAGATCCAAGAAAACAGCAAGGGGCTTGCGGCTTTTATCAAGGTTATCAGAGACTACTTTCATAAAATTTGCAATTGCATCTGCGGCACTACGACCTTTGCGGAAGCCATTTGGATCTCCTGACAGAATGTCATTGTCTTCAAGAAATTTGTATGGCCTTCGTTCTACCGTTTTTCAATTTTTTTTTGATATCGGACTCAGCAAGGATATTGGTCTGTAGTTATTCACTGAAGATCTGTTCCCTGATTTATAGATAGGAATAATTGTTGAGTGTTTTAAAGAATTTGGGAAGAGGCCAGTTTGAAAAATTAGATTTATTATATGTTCAAGGGGCTTAGTGATGATTGGTTTGAGGTGTTTGATCAATTTAGTGGATAAATTGTCGATTCCAGTTGAATGTGTGTTTTTGAGTGATGAAATAATTTCAGTGATTTCTTGTTCTGTGGTAGGAGTGAGATTAAATGGACCATAACAAAGATTATCAATCGATATATTATTTGCGAGGTTTTATTCTGTCTTTCTGTTTTTATCTAAAATACTATTTGCTAAGTCTGATCCGACTGTGGAAAAGAATTTATTGAAATGATTTGCGATTTTTTTTGAATGATTTGTTGTATCTAGTGTTTTGTCTGCAATAGTTATTTTATTTATAGGTGCGGTAGTTTTGTTGGTATAGCAAATCTCTTTGACAATATTCCAGATTTGTTTATTGTCATTGGCAGCTTCCTCGATCTGTTTTCTATAATATTCGTCACTAGCTCTGCAGATTATCTTTTTACAAGCATTTCTGTATCGTTTGTAAAATAGGAGAGATTCGTGATTATTGGGGTTGTTTTTACAAAATTCGTGAAGTTTATTACGCTTGTGAATACAGTGTAGGATGCCATTTGTTATCCAAGGTTTAAGTTTAATTTTGCGACTAATTTGTTTGTCGTTAGTGATGGATGTGGAACTTTTCAAATGGTTATGTATGGTGTCGATAAGAAATTGGGTCGGGTGAGTTTGTAGAAATTTGACCAGTTTTCCTTGGAAACCAGTTTGAATAGAGTGTCATAGCAAATTTTCTTCGTGGATATTTTCGATGCAGGTAATTTTGTAATAACATGTGAAACGGAGGTGATAGTCACTGTAACCGTGCATTGGTATACGAGAGATTCGGTAACATTTAGCAAAAACATGGTCAATATAACTGATGCATAATTCTGATACCCGAGTGGGGGCCGTAATAATAATTATATTTTTTATTCTTATCAACAGAAAGTAATTGCTTTAAGGCGTTCGCTCTCATTTTATTTTTACTAAACGAAGCCACATTTATGTTGAATGAATCTAGACTCCGAAGTGTCTCTGCAAAGCAAAAACAGTTAAGATATAATTAAAATAAGAACTCATAAAACAGGAACAATTTGAGCAATTATGCACTTTTTAGAAGTACAAATAAATAATGCTGCAATTAACAGAAAAGTTACAGAAAAACTAAATTAAAAGGGTAGGAATCTGGAGGGTAAATGTCGCCAGGAGTGACGAACTTATGAATTCATCCCTTCCACCATGGTTTGAAGCTATAAGATGGGGTGCGGGAGTCTTTCTGGAAAGGTCAAAAGATCTCCATTTTACGTCTATGCCGATCTACCTCGCCAGGCTGCTGGTGGGCAGACGCAACCGAAAACAAGACCTAGACAAACATCACCCCAAAAACACGGGCACCCCTGCTAAATCCCCGGGCGGCGGTTCACATACCCGCTATCCAAATTGAGTCCCGATAGAAATCCGATAAATATTTATATATATATATACCTTAGAAAGACAAGTAACACAATATATATATATGAATAAGTAGTTTGAAGTGAACTGTTGTAATATGATAATACAATCATAGTTAATGGAAGCCTAATATATCGTATTTCTGACTATTAATAGTGCTTCTCCGTAATACTGTAATGGTTTGTTATTTGTTTTCTGCTAAATGAAAGTTTCCGTATTAAATCGACCAAGCCTTTTTGGCTTTCTTTGGTTGACTCCAGGCAGCGCCGCTGTTTTCAACCTCTGAGGGGTATTTCGGTTCTGTATGAAAGTTGTAATATTGGGGTAAACGATTTACATTGTCCAGTAGTATTGAGAAGTAAAAGCACGATGTTTCAAAAAGAAATAATTAACTTATTTTATCAAGTGCTTAATAAAGGTTAAGCTTTGTTATCCGACGGTCCTTAGTGGCCAATACTTGAGGTTTTGAAAGTTAAAATTGATCCCTTATCGGATAAAGGAGATGTAAATGGTGAATCGTTGATATCCCACGGTTCTGGGTGATCAGAGTTTGATACTTCTAATACTGAAGATGAATTCATATCATTTGTCATGGAATTGAGAGCTTGGGGGTCATCATTTCGGTGGTACTGGGTGGTTTGTACTTCACAATTCGGTAGTTGGAGGTGAATTTACATTTGTTGTAAAAGATGGAAATGATGATTCGTTATCATCTTGTGGCGGTGAGTGATAAATGCTTGGTGGTTCGGTAATCGGAGATGATTCCGACACTGAAGTTATACAAATATGTGATTCTTTTGCTGATGCCGGTCAATCTACATGACACATTGGTTCCGTAGGTGCAGTTCATTCATAAAAAGACGAATCTGGATCGGTTGGAAATATAAAATTCACTACAGTGCTTGTTGAATTCGATGAATCTTTGTCCGTGTATGTTGAATTTGTATATAATGTGGTAGTTGGAATCGCTGACTCAGAATACTTGAGGCTGACTCTGTAGTTGGGTTCATCAGTAGATTAATCCGTGGCAACTCTGTTCTCCAGGGAGGTTAGCACTGTAAATGAATCCATTGTTTCATTCATTATCATTGTTTCATCAGTAGGTCCTCCAGTAAAAGCTATAGTTATATCCGTAATTTCATTGCAATTTGAATCTTCTGTAATCTGTTTCTTCAGTAGGTGGATCCGTGGGATATATATATCTGGGTTGGTTGGCTCTATAGTTGGATCTGTCGTTTCAATAAAAGGTGCATCAGTGGTATCTGTGTTCTCCGGAAAGGTTGGCTCTCTAAATGAATCAAAAGTGTCTTCCGTAAATCTTTCCTCCGCAATTATTTCTTGTGCCTCCGTGGCCGTGGTTTCAGGTGAATCTGTGGGATATGTACCTTCCGTGGAGGTTGACTCTGTTGACTCTGGAGGCGTCGTTCCTTCAGTATAAGTGGAATTTGTGTCCACCGTGGAAGTTTCCTCTGGGAAACTTTCCTCGACTTGTACAACAACTGTGATTCTTCCTTCATTCTTTCCTAGATCCTGAAATGTGGCCAAAAACATTTGTATTTATTGGTAATGTAGAAGAAACGGCCAATTAAGTTTTCGTACCTTTTCTGCTTTTAGTAGACCTCGCGTCCAAAAAGCATGTTTCTTATTTTCTGTTATGTAATAAATCAAAACCACTGTAGTTACCTAAATACCTATCTACTTAATTATAAACCATACAATCATTTATGTATTTTTTTTTAAGTGAAGAAGATTGAAAAGCTCAGTAAAAAGTCTTCAAATAATCAAAGTTAATCATTTAGTCAAATTGAGTCTTGATTGAATAATAAAGTTAGTGAATGCAGCAGAATTTTTAAACTGGAAACGGAACTTAGAAACAAATTTTAATTTTAATTTACTAAACGGTAGAACTAAAACAGAATTTCGCTAAAATCAGTCAATAATGATTTTTTTTAAAGACACATATATATTTATTTATTAAGATTAATTATTGGAAGACAACCTCATTGCTTTGATGATTAAAGTAAATTTTATATATTATTTTTATGGTGTTAAAACATTTAAAATACATTTTCATGTGTACAAAATATAAAAAGTATATTTTCATGGGTATAAAATAATTAAAATATATTTTATGTGTAAAAAATATTTTTATGTGTGCACCGAACTAGGTTCCAAACTATATTATTATACTACCTACAAGGAACTTCAGTCCTTAATTATTTTGTTTATCAAGTCAATGATAAGTCAATACCGGAATATTTTTTTACTGTTATAGTTAATTTAAATAATTAACATAATTTTTGGGTCTCACGAAAATGCACCAAAATTGTGGTTTGTTTATGTGCTGTCATCAGTCACAAAAGGTTACGTTTTATTTCAATTGGCACTGTTTGGCAGCGTCTCATTACTACTATTATTGTACTGTGCCAAAGTGCAAAAATACACCCATGACCGCCCCTGAAAAACAATGTCAGCCTTCTCAGCCTAAATGCAATGAAATTAAGCTATACCGGAATATCTATTTAATCGAATAAAAATCCAGTGATCTTTAATTACAACATTGATAACAATCCTCTTGATATATTAACACAAATCAAAGACTTAAGGCCCAGCGCGAGACAAAGGCCTTTTTAATCAAATTTTTCTTCTGTTAACAACATAAAAGAAATCTCTAACGAGGACTTACAAATGTTTATATTTATTTATAACTACGTTAACTAGAAATTTCAATAATATTAAATATATTAAACTGATTTATTTCGTCTTTGTTAAAAGTCGATTTGAATACATTTTTCCCGTCTGAATCCCACATTACAGTATTCATGTACAAGAAATTAAAATAAAACAAAAAAAAAGACAATTTTTTTTAACTGGAACACACTCTTAAAAATGAAATATCACTTTTTAATCAAATTTTTCTTCTCTTAACAACATAAAAGAAATCTCTAACGAGGACTTACAAATGTTTATATTTATTTATAGCTACGTTAACTAGAAATTTCAATAATATTAAATATATTAAACTGCTTTATTTCGTCTTTGTTAAAAGTCGATTTGAATACATGTTTCCCGTCTGAATCCCACATTACAGTATTCATGTACAAGAAATTAAAATAAAACAAAAAAAAGACAATTTTTTTTAACTGGAACACACTCTTAAAAATGAAATGAATATGCTTAAATTGTCTGATAGAATAATTTTCATTGACTTATTCACTTAGGACGGGTTGTTTTGGAGAATTTGAACAATTCATCAAATTTTAGCGTTCATTTTCGTATGCGACTCGTGTGCATGTACTATACCTATAACATAATAAATTGCTAAATAAACGGTATGGTAGCTACTAAAATATGAACAAACATTGGTTATTAAATATATAAAAACCAATCAACTTACAGTAGGTGGCGCACGTGTACAATCATGGACAATCGGCCAAAGACAAACAGCAAACGTCAAACGGCACATATATATATATATATATATAGATATTTTTTAATATTTTTTTATTGTTTAACTTATAACATTGTTACATTGTACATAAAATTAGGTAATAATAGGTAATAGTGAAAAACATATGTTATTGAATTTCTACTCCAATGAAGAGTGCTAGCTCTTGAGCTTGGCGTAGGAGTTATTTCACAATTATTTCATGTTTATATCAGTAATTAACATAAATACAGTACAATAAATATGAACTTAAAAGAGGATTGTGACGTTAATTTTGGTTGTAACATGAAATTGAAGTTATAAAATTTGAAAGGTGATATTAATTTTTTTTAAAGATAAATTTGACCTTTTTTTTTAATAAAATAAAATCTGGTATTTTTTTCACTTCTTCGGGAAGACTATTAAAATATCTTATGCCTTTGTAAATGTAATTATTGTGCATTTGTTGTGTTGAAAATAGAGGAATTTGGATGATAAAATTATGCCTTAAGGATGAGTTGAATTTAAGTTTTTTTATTACAGTTTCTTTATATATTTGTAATATTGCATCTTTTTATAGAGGTCTTCAATTTTTGGTACTTCGAAAATTTTGAAAAATGATGCTGAAGAGAATGTTGGTTGTTTTTTCAAAATTACTTTAATTATTAGTTTTTGTACTACTTTTACAGAGCTTAAAATTTTTTCATAAGCACCTCCCCACCCAATGATTCCATACTGAAGTAATGATTGGACTAGTGCGTAATAGACTTTTTTCAGGTTGTTTAGCTTGAGAACATTTCTTAATCTAATGAATATATAGATACATTTTCTAATGCGCTTAACAAGTTCACACATGTGTCTGTTCCATTTCATATGTTGGTCTACAATTACACCGAGGTACTTTATTTCAGTTGTTTGGTTTAGTATGGTACATGATTTATTACAAACATCTTTGTTACATTTTTTGTTGTGGATATGAATGTTGGGGTAAGTTTTGAATTTATTTATTGTGAATGGTATATAAACTGTTTTTTTGCGTTAATTGTACGTAGATTTGTATCGAACCAGTTTTTTAGGATTTGGATGTCATTATTTGCATTTTCATTTACAATTTTCCAGTCATTACCCTTAATTATGATATTTGTATCATCTGCGTAAGATATAACTGTTCCACTGAGGTTTTGTTTAACAGTTATATCTTACGCAGATGATACAATTATCATGATTAAGGGTAATGACTGGAAAATTGTAAATGAAAATGCAAATAATGACATCCAAATCCTAAAAAACTGGTTCGATACTAATCTACTTACAATTATATATAAGTCCTACTGTAAGTTAATTGTATTATGCCTATAAACATAATGAACGGTATGGCATCACATAAAATATGAACAAGCAAATATTTATTTTTATATATAAAAAGATGTGAAAAATCATAGGGGCTCGTGGAAGGTAGTTTAGCTTGGGGAAGTATGCAAAAAGGGTTGGTGACATAAATTCATCCCTTAGATAAGACAGCCAGAAGGCAATTCATTACTACTGAGTGGCCATGTAAAGGAAGTATGGTTAATTCAAAAAATTGCACCCCACGTTACTTTAGATTTTAGAACTACTTTTAAAAGAGAATTTTTACAAACTTCACATTATATCCATAAACAAAAAAATCTTATCATTTTTTTTAAATGATAAACTAATGTCTATAATACAAGGTTTTTATGCATGGCACAAAGGATAATAAATGATTAAAAGCAATAATTGGTCGCCTCGTAATATCAAATAATACATATTGAAAATATCTCGCTAGTAAAAATTCCCGTCGGCGGCATTTATTTTTACTCGGGAGATATTTTCAATTTGTATTGATATTACAGGCGACTTATTATTGCTTATAATAATTTATTTAAAAAAATTTGAGTGCATTCATAACAGTCCTAGCGAGAGATCGTACGTGATCTCATCGTTCTATTATCTTCTGTCTCTTTCGTTTTGAAATAAGACGCGTGAGAAGGAAAAGGACCAACATCGACGACGTTCTTACGACGACTTATTATTGCTTATAATAATTTATTTAAAAAAATCTTAGTGCATTCATAACAGTCCTAGCGAGAGATCGTACGTGATCTCATCGTTCTATTATTTTCTGTCTCTTTCGTTTTGAAATAAGACGCGTGAGAAGGAAAAGGACCAACATCGACGACGTTCTTACGAGCTCTCGCTGGAACTAGTTATTCAAATAATTAATATAAATTAAAACTTACCACAGCTCGTAGTGAAAATATATATAATCTGGTCTCTTCGTAGGACAGTTCTATTTTTGTCCTCAGTGTTAAATTAATGTAAAAATCGTCACGTTGTATGTTAGAAAACTCAAATACTTCATCTTCCTTTTCTTTTCGAGGAATTATGGAAAAAATTATATTATTTAAGCTCAATGCACCATCAGCATCCGTGACGTAAAACATACAGTATGTTAAACCCACATAATATTCCTAAAAAATAAAATTGATAACATATTAGTTAATTTTTCCACAGTATTTAAAGATCTCTTTAAGCTACTTCACACCCTTTACACTTTCATGTATAATAATAGAATAAATCTGCCTTTCAACTATAAATATAAAAGTAACAATGAAAAAGTGCCTAACTCTGTTAATGAAATTACTGATCTTGGTATTAATTTCGAATTAAAATGTAATTTTCTTTCACGCATTGATACAATAACCAAATAAAGGATTACAAATGCTAGAAGACATTAGGAAGATTTCAAATAATTTTTTTAATCTTTTATAATCCATTTTGATTCCATTGAAAACTGAAAAAAATATATATTAAATAGATTTTTTAAATATAAATGTAAATGTTCGTTTGTTCAAAATCTTAAATCTCCGAAAGTTATTCACCGATGGCTTTGAAATTTTGGCATAACTTTGGATTCGAAAATGCGCGTGTTTTCGTAACTATATTATATAGATGTAACCTGTGACAGGTACAAACATGCCATTTAAAAAATAACGTTATCTGTTGGACGTAAAAGCGACAAGATATGACAGCATACCTCTTCAACGTTAATGTGACAAATTATTCTACTACTTCTCTGATCGGTTACATTTTTTTGAGCTAATTATTTACTTATTGAAGACAATATTAGCGGTTCCTAAACGAACAGAACAGAAAATTTGGAACAGAAAAATCCGAAAAAGATATAGTCACATCTAGGACATGGACCCAGGACCCTTGCCTTGCCGGGGCACGTTCTACCAATTGGTCAAAGCAAGGGTACTGGGTTCACGTCCTAGATATGACCGTATCTTTTTTGATTCAAATTTTCGTTTAGGAATCTCTAATATTGTCTTCAATAATTAAATATTACAATTTTAGGTTTTACTCATTAAGTTATTCCATAACAAAAAAATAAATTACTCTGTGATTACTTCGGCATTAATATAATATAATATCATAACGTAAAACGTAAAACTCAATATGGGCGTATAAAATAAATAAATAAACGTATATTATAATCTACGCGTTCGTAGATGGCGTTATTTTAACTATTTCATTAAATACAATGTTTCCAAATTAAATATTGAGAAGAATTATTAGTTTGCACCTACACATTTGCAATATGAGTAAGATTAATAGTTTTGTCTATAAATAAACCCAAATTCTTTCAAAGAAAAGCATACAAATACATTATTTTTTTGTATGCCTTTCTTGAAAGTTTTTATCCAGACAAAATTATTTATTCATATTTGTATTAAACCAATAATTCGTCTTAATATTTTGAAGTGTAACGTGCAACGGGTGTATTTTATTAATTAAAAAAATAACGCCATCTATGAACGCGTTGATTATAACTTACGTTACGTTAAACCTGAATATATTCCAACCCACAAAGCTGCCAAAGAAACTATGACGCCATGTGTAACATATATGTTTAAAAATTAAAGATTACAAAAATAAACTTTTTATGTTTGTTTCTTCTCGTGAATTGCTCATTAGGTGTATATTCTTAAATTTACTACTTGATGCGATAAGTAGTAATATTGAATGAATTAATGGTGAATAAATTTCGTTATCTGATTTTAATTTCAATAAAATCTTAATTGATCTGCAATGTGACATTTGTATTTTTTGATGTTATTTTTACATCTAATCTTAAATTATCAGTTGGATTACCCTGATATTTTAATGTTGATTCACTTTCATGTTTCTACCATAAGATATCCCTAGTGATATCCCATAAGATTACTCGACGTTGGTAAGTCTTTTACTAATGCAGCTGATATATCAGTTTTTGCATAATTTTTTTGCCCTTTTTCTATTCGGACCGGGCAATTTTGAAAAGGAGCCTCCTTGTGACCCTGTCCTGTGCAGCTGTATTTATTGATTTTTAATTTCTATTTTTGTAATTAGTTTTAGGGTTTTTATGCCGTGTGGCGCTTCCTCCTTCTTTAGCCAAAGTTCCGGCCAGTTTTATAGTGTCTATCATCAGGATACATTGTGGTGAAATGTGTTTTTATATATGTAGAAGTAAACTGGGTTGCAAGCGTTAATCCTCATAATTTGATTTTCTGCATTTAGTTTTGGAGGAGTTGTCTTCTACCGGATGTAAAGAACTACGAAGTTTAGCCAATTCACCTCCATTAATATTTAATTAATTTATATTTAATCTTTTATCTCTTGATTAGGTGTGATCAGTGAGTTTTTGGCCTTACCAGTACTTTAGGCACAAGTCCAAAGTAATGACCGGTTTCTCAAAAATCTTCTAGGATCCTTTTGGAGATGTTAATTTTGTCGTTAGCTAAAGTAAGAAAAAGCACAGTACCGTACAAAAACACTAAAATGAATCACGCTTTTTCGTCCGTGAAAATCTAAAATTATTTGTATCTTGCATCACAATCAAAAAGAGATTTAAATTTACTTTTACTTACCGGAACTTGGCACGTTTGCCCGGTAATGACGGGGGGGTTGTCATCGATATTGTTGATTGACAATCGGATGGTTATAGTGTCGTCTGGTATTTCAGAAAAGTAAATAAAAAGGTCGGCAAATTGGGGGTATTTACTTTCATAGTCTTGTCTATTCTTGATATATAAGTACCATTTATTTCCATCTTTTACTTCTCCTTCCCCTATTTCAGCTCCCAATGTGATATTTGATATATAATCCGTATCGATTCGCGGAACAAAGTCTCCTGAAAATAACAGATTCGATTTAATTTTTTGATAACAATGATAAATAGTCATATAATTGTGGATGGGTATGTTTAATATTATGTTATCTTTCAAATTAAAATATATTGTATCTTTATCCGTAAATTTATGGTAGTAGCAATATGTTGTAATAATCGCAAGCGTTACCTCATATAGTCCGATTACCCACAACTTACCGTCACGAATAACCTAACAATATACAAATTCTACCTACCCAATCAGATAATAGCAATCTTTGCAAAATATGCATTTATTTGCATCATAACGGTGGACCTAGCTTGCGGAGGATTGAACCCAATTAAACATTTATCCACAAACCGTTAATTCCTCGTTAAAAAGAAGGTTCCAAATAAATTTTAGCCTATTTATTTGACATCCTTCCTTACCTTGGTAGTTGAGATTCAACATGAAATTATCGTCAAATAATGTTTTTGGGTTATTCATATCTTCTGTGGTATTCAAATAATTTTTCCCATGTTTTTCTTTTACAACAAGAACAGTATCGTTGGCATAAGAGATAATTTTAGTTATTATTTTTTAATGATAAACTAATGTTTATAAGACAAGTTTTTATGTATAGCATAAAGGATGACAAATAATTATATCCAATAATTAGTCGCCTGAAATATCAATACAAATTGAAAATATCTCCCGAGTAAAAATAAATGCCGCCAACGGGAATTGAACCCGTACCTTCTGATGTCCGGTCAGGTGCTCTGAAACCACTGAGCTATGTCGGCTTAGTCAAAAATATTTCACCAATAAATGAAGATAGTATATGTCTCGACGCCATCTAGTGAGAAATTTAACACTAACAAAGCCTTTCCTACAAAAATAAAGTTTATTTATTTATTTTAATATCAACGGTATAAAATATACCATATACAGTAAATTATAAACAGTGACATCAGAAAATATACAATTAACAGAAACTCTAGATGGATATAAAAAGTTAGAGATACAAGTACACGCAAAACTTATAGGTAGACTAGGTTAGATTAGTATTGATTGAAATATATGATAGTATAGATACATGATATAATATATTACAATAGCTAAAATGTATGCATTTATATTCAGGTTTTGGTTGAAAGTAGTTAAGTGCCAATCAAGCTGTTGGTTCACTTTATTGACCCAAGTTTCCTCAGTTGCCCCAGGCAGTTCATTTTATATACATATTTATTTGAATTTTTACGTAAGTATGAGTAGACTTACATTTTATTGGCCATGATTTAAAAGATATGATATTAAAGATTTTTTGTACCTAGCTTCTGTGCAGTTAAACAGATCCGCTACATCTGCGTACCTATTACGAATTTCATGTAATCTAGTTACAAGCGAGTGTTTGAAATGATCAGTCTTAGAAATATTAATTAAAAAAATTACAAATTAAGAAAACTAACCTATTTCTTTAAAACAATAAGAAACATTTTAGATAAAGAACAACTAATTCAAATTTACTACGCACTAGCCCAATCTCAACTACAATATGGTCTTATCGGATGGGGAAGCTCATGCGATTCCACTATAAAACCAGTCCTCATAACACAAAAGGCAATTCTAAAAATTATACTTAGGTTCCCCATCAGAACTCCTACCGACTATGTTTTTAAAACCCTGAATGTAATGACACCAAAACAATTATACGCAAAAGATATACTAATTAACGCATTCAAAAACCAGGACAACTTTACACAGACAAACTCAGACAGACTCACAAGATCCACATTACAACGTATGTTACACCAACCTACAACTAAAACAACTTTTGGACAAAGAAATATGCAGTATTATTCTATAAAATTATTAAATGTCCTCCCTTTTGAAATAAAAAAAAAACATTAAAAAAATAACTGACTTCAAAAGAAACATTAAGAAATGGATTATGGATAAGGGAAGGATGAATATAGATATAATTTTGCAACCCAACAAAGACTAAAGCTTGTATTATGTTTTATTTTACTCTAAATATTGTTTTTTAATTTTCTATATAGTATTTTAACATATGTACTTATACTATTTCAAATACACAACCATGTACAATGTGTCCTTAGAACGGGGTACCCCAATAAGGACACATTATCTTATATAAAAAAATTGTTAAATAAAAAAAAAAATAATAATAATAATAAAAAAAAATAAAAAAAGAATTGCTACAATTAAAGTTGGTTGTTAACAGGTGGAAAAAATATAATAAGCAGTAATTGTTGATTGAGGTAGGTACTAGTACATATTGAATCATTTGGCGGGTTGAAAATAAGCCGACATAGATCAGTGGTTTCAGAGCACCTGACCGGACATCAGAAGGCATGGGTTCGATTTCCGTTGGCGGCATTTATTTTTACTCGGGAGATATTTTCAATTTGTATTGATATTTCAGGCGACTAATTGTTGCTTATAATTATTTGATAATTTTAGTATTTACTGGCTGAACAGGTATATTAGCATATAGAATTAATAATATTGGTCCTAGAACAGTGCCTTGTAGAACACCAACACTTAACGTTTTTGGTCGGATGTTTTGCTATGTATTTTTAAGCAGGGTACTCACCTAACCGTGTAACCTGTAACGTATCTGATACTGTATCAAGTGAGTACGTAGGTACGAGTCTACTGCGAGCCGCTCGCGCGTGGAGCGCAGTGTGCTCGCAGTGACCCGTCGACGGCGGTTTCACTGCGAGCACTAAAGGCGGATCCGGGAGGTCGTAGCTGGATACGAGCTAGGCTGTGGACGAGCCGTACCCACTTGCAGATTGATACAGTATCAGATACATTACATGCTACACTCTAGGTGAGTACCCTGCTTTACAAATCCGGGTCGATTTGTAAACGAACTTTTGATCTATTGGACGGTTTTTTGCAAGATGTTATTATCCGTTGGCTATTTGATTTACTATGTTTATTAAATACTATCAAATGCTTTTCTTATAATACTTCCGTATTCCTACAAATTCACATTTAATTATTAATTCATTAATTAAATTTATCAAATTGTCAATAATGTTAGCATACCTTTGTAATTTAGCAGGGCGAGAGTTACATTTCCATCGATTTCTTCGTCCATTAATATGTATTTACCTGCCGGATTTACGTATACCCCTTCCATACTTGGTGAAACCTCTATAAATGGAGGGGAACCCCATACCGCTGAAACAAGTAGTGCATAAAGATTTTTACATTTTATTTTGTATTGAAGTTTTATTCTTTCCGTTTTTAATACATAATACCTAATTAATATGAATCCTGAAAATTCCAATTATATAGTACCCATATGAAATCATCTTATTACTTTGTTAACGTTTCTTAGAAATGTTGTAATTTTATAATTTTGTGAAGATCTGCGTCTGAGCAGGTATAAGTAATTTCATGTACCTTTATAGTATAACTAACGTAGATCCGTGAAAAATCACGGGTTATTATAATGTTTGTAAATCTCGTTAGTGAATAACGCTTTCTTGAAAATGGAAAAAATGCAGACCGTTGAAACATTGCAAAAAACGACTTTACTTGTCAAGATTAACCCCTTAGAAATTAAAAAAAGAAATACATATTATGTATAAAGATTTTATTTAAAATTACAACGTCACATCACAAAGTATCTGCTGAATATAAAAAATAGAATTTATTAGTATATTTATTATAAGGCATAGATTTTATTGTACACTCTGTAATATTATTTTTAACTTTTGCACAAAACTTAAGAGCAAGTTCTTTTCACTGGCGTAGAAACACTATATATTTATATATATATATATATATACACACATATATATTTTTCTTTATTATTTTAAGGAAACAAACAGTAATATAATATAACAATAACATCGTGAAATAATATAAGGTAAATTAATTAAGTTTCCATTAATTTAGTAGTTTGTACGTCATAGTACGTTACAAACAAAAAACTAAAGATATTATAAGAATACCTAGTAAAAATTATAATCCAGAAAGACTTTTTCTGCGTCAAGAAATTGATGTTAAGCCGCTTCTCCTGCGACCGATTCCACAAACATTACCTCAAACGTTACCACAAACATTAGCGCAGACATTCGAAATGAGGGGCGTTCCTGTCACATTTTGTTTTGGAAACGCAATTTTTGTGTTTTTCGTGGCCGATGGAAAATATTATCCACGCATTTGAAACAGGGAATGCAGGGGAGGGGATTATTTTATTTTTTGGCACACACCGCGCGGTGCGTTCTGTCACGCAGCATAAATCGCATGCGTTTTTGAGGTTAATAACTATGTGTTTAGTAAATTTAAAATAAAAAAATGTCGTAATCGATGTTTATTTCTATTACGAACTCAACTCTAAATAAAGTCCTTTAATCTTATGAAAATTAATTGTATTTTGAAATTGTACACTTAACTCGTGTACAAATTCCTAGTAGCAGTAATAAATCGTAATGTAATTCCAATTAAATTGTAAATTGTAAATTTCCACCTTAAAACAGGCGTTTTACACTTAGTGATATAGGCAATAAGTGATTTCTGTAACTGAATGTAATATTTACATTATGAAATAAAAAATGCGATTCTGGTGAAATATTTTTTTGGAATCGGTTTCAGAGACATTTAATAAATTGCTCAATCCAAATCGGAATTATATTCTTAATTCGTTAAGCATTTTAAAACTTCAAGGTAGTAAGTACGGTCTTACTCGAAATCTGTGTTTTATCCCTGATGTTGCATCTAGAATCTTATCGCTAAAACTGTAAGGATCTCTTCTTCACCAGAACTCCTCAATTAATCTACTACGTAATTGTTTACGTAGACATAAAACGTCAAGTGTGCGGTGCGTAAATACGTCTTCACTACAGGCCACTAAATAAAATGTTTGTGGCCACGCCTACCGAGCCCCAATGTTTCAAAAAATTGAGGAGACGGAATGTGGACGACAACGAAAATGTTTGTGGTAATTTTTGAGGTATTGTTTGTGGAAATGCTCGAAATAGACTCCGCTTTAGACATACCCAACTAAATTTTATATACTTTTAAAATTAAGAAACAAAGCAATGTTTCAGAAGGGTTCAAGAAGCTATTATTTGCCATAAGAAAATAATTTAAAATAATAATATATTTACTCTTATACCTGCTACCTATTTCAAAATAATAATATTATTTAATAGTTGGTATTAGCGAATCTGATAGTATTATTACGCTTGCGTCTGGATGATCTAGGCCCTCTGATTGGTCGAATTCAACCCGTGTGTTTCGTGTAAATCCCAAATGGGAGTCTGCAGGCAAAATTCGACCACTCTGCCCCTCTGGCGGTATAAGAACGAACCGAATGACTGGCGCGAATATTTAAATATGCAGCTAACAATACGCGAAATTACTTGACCATTAACAAGCGTTTCATAAGAAGATTTCTTCTGAAAGCTTATCACTTTGTGATGGCATTATTTATTTTATTATAACATAAATAACTTTGTTTACATTACTAAATTACATACAACCTCTACATGTAACATGAACGAAGTTCACCTCATCAGGAGTAAGTATACATTGAAGTCAAAAATTACATATAGATTACAATTGGAAAGAAGAAGTGGTAGTAGGGGGAAGGGGTAAGAGTGGGAGGAGTTTATCAGAATTAGGAATTACAATATCGTTAGACGGGAAAGACCAGTTGAGTGGGAAAATATTTAAAAGAGGGTTGCCGCCCTCAGGGCCTAGCAGCAAAAAACCCGCGGAGCGGGTTTTTAACTGCTAGCACCCTATAATTGTAGTATAAATTTTATTATCATTTTTTAGTTCTTTTATGTTATAATAATAATAATGATTGGATTATTTATATAGCGCCGTTTTCGTGAAAAAATCACCTCAAGGGCGCTGAACAACTTAATTTATGCATTGATCACTTAGACTTAATTACTTTTGGTTTATAACTAAGTTTCATAGATAGAGAAAGACTTATAACTAAGACTAATGTCGATTGATTTACAACTAAGACTTTTAACTAATGACTTAAGCTATACATATTTTATGACCAAGTGGGCATTTACACAATACCGCTATAATACGACTTACAACTACGGCTTAAACTAGAGATTTACGACTAACATACATATTTAATTTAAATTTACAAATACCGATTGTTATGATTTCTGCCCGTGGTGTCAGTTATAAAATATTTAAAAGAAAAATTGTTTACGCGTAATAAACGGTTAATAACGGTGAAAAAAAGACAAGTAGAAAAATCCCCTGGAATGAGCAATTAAATACTACTGATGAAAAAATAAATAAAAAGGTTATCATTCTGGATACGACAAGTTGAAAAGGTGAATCTTTAGTTTTGCTCTGAACTCAGATGAGCTGTCGATCTTTCGCAAATATGAAGGGAGTTTGTTCCAAGCTGTTGGGCCTGCTACTGCAAAAGCTCGGTCTCCAAAATTGGTATTGTGATTGCGCATAGGTACTAAAAGTCTACTTATGGCTGTTGAAGATGCTGATCACAACGTTGCTTGCCTAACATTAACATCGTTTGGAATGCAGAGTTCCGACAAGTAGGGTGGCGCCATATCATGTACGGCTTTAAAAACCATCCAGCAGAGTTTGAATTGGATTCTCTCAGAGCACTTAAGCCAATGAAGGTTCCGCAAATGTTGCGAGATGTGGGAATATTTGGAAACGCCAATTATCAGCCTTGCTGCAGCATTGAAAACTGACTGAAGTCTGTCAGTGTATATTTTAGGGAGACTTGCGTATATGCCATTGCAATAGTCGAGTCGTGATACAACGTAGGAGTTTACCAACATCTTTGTGGCGTTAGCCGGAATATTTATTTTTATAGATTTGATTTGACGCAGGTGAAAGAAACCTGCGCTTACTGTTTTGTTAATTTGGGATTTGAGTGAGAGATCTTCATCTAAATGAACATCTAGGAGTTTAATGGCATTTTTAGGGATGATGTTGCAGCCAGAAGTAATGAGAGGAGTTTTGTCTAACATTGACTGGCGCTTTTTTGTTGCTGTCCAGAGAAATTCTGTTTTGGATGGATTTAGTCTAAGTTTGTTTGAAGACATCCACTCTGTTATGGCACCAATGCATTTAACAGTGATATCTTTTAATTTGTTTTTCTCATTCGGTGCACAGTAGAAATAGATTTGCTGATCGTCAGCATAACAATGGGAAAGAAATCCGAATGAATCTATAATTTTGGCAACATCGTTGATGAACAGAATAAAAGGTAGGGGCCCCAAGACTGAACCCTGGGGGACTCCAGAAGTCAGGGTCACGTAGCGAGAGTTTTTACCACCCGCTTGTACAGATTGGGTTCGGCCACAGAGGTATGATTTTATCCACTTAATAATTTCACCAACCACTCCAAAAGTTTTTTCCAGTCTGTCGATCAGGAAATTGTGGTCGATGGTGTCAAATGCTGCACTCACATCTAATAATGATAACAAAGTTAGCTTACCTGACTCATTTGCAAGCATCAAATCTGACAACACGCGCAGTAATCCAGTCTCTGTAGAATGGTACCTCCTATAAGCTGATTGGTACTTTGACAGTAGTTCATTTTTTGCCAGATGGGCGGTTATCTGTCTGATCACAATTTTTTCTAGGATTTTTGAGATGAACGGTAGATTTGACACAGGACGATAATTACTTAAATCTTATTATCTTTATTATTGAATTAATCTTGTTATCTTTATTATTATTTCATGTATAACTACCACATCACGGGCATTAGCCTAGTATGGTAGTTAAAAAAATGCCAAAAAATGTAACATGTAAACATTTATTAGATAAAAAAAAAAAAATTATGGCAATACGTCCGACTCCAGTGAAATCGTGGCAATATCAGCGGCTTGCGCTAGTTTAGTATATTTACTTTGATATTCCTTTCAATGGCGGTAAATTGAGTTTATTTAGTACTCGATGGCGGTGTTTTACGCTTTGTTATGGTTTGCACATAGCAACAGCTTACTGCACAGTTGAATATATCCACACGTGGCCGGAAATCGAATCACGTACTAAAAACATGTCAACACACTAATACATACGCGTGAGTTCGCGACGTCTCTGCCTGGTACGGATCACGCGGGCTAACAACCAATCAAATGGCCAGACTGTAAAACGTGTCCTTATAAGGGCATACCCCTCTACTATGCGCCAAAAGTACTAAACAGGAAGGGACAAGCTTGCGCCGGACGCGGGACCCAGCAGTTTACCGCGGAGCTCGTAAAGATCAACAAAATGGATAGCTCCGAGTTCGCGTTTACCGCCAATTGCGTTCGTAACTATGTACCGGCCTGATAATGTTTTATACTGTGCCGCGTCTCTAGACCAAGTTTACCACGTCAGGACAATCATCAGTAAACCACACCGTCATGGATATGATTGTGTCATATCCCTGGGCCGCGGCCCGTGCACCTGCCGCCTGCCGCATCCGCCCAGGCCGCCTCTTGCCGCCTGACGCCTTTCGCCGAGAGCCGTCCAACAACGGCCCAGGCCGCCTCTTGCCGCCTGCCGCATTCGCCCACGCCGCCGCCGCCCTGTAGGCGTCGTATTCCCGCCTTATCATCCGCAACAGCCTAGGCCCCGCCGATGGCATCAGCCCCATCTCCTTCGCCCTGCATCCGCCTACCGCATCCGCCGTAATTTACATGTGAGCTAATAATGTACCTTTGTCAATCAGAGCCTATAGATTCATTAGATTGCTCTAGTATAACAGTCAGGCCTTAAAAAGCTATGTACCTTATGTAGAACTGTCTGACTATCCTTTTTATGTAATAATAAACATGTTATATCTCAACAACCTATTTCATTTGGGAGACTGTCTAATATCCACCCCTGTAAGGTTATAGTTTCAATGCCCTGCCGGCCGTCTAGTATGGCGAGGGTTATTTGTATAACACGATCACTTGATAACATTAACTGTCCTAACTCACATATGTACTTTGATAGCTATAACAGTTATAAGGTACGTAACACTGGCGCCACTTGGGGGCCTTTACTCACTTTTAACTCACTTATAACTCACCTATAACTCACTTATAACTATCTAAGTTACGACATATACTGAAGGTTTATGTAACACTGGACGCCCAAACGTGGTTATTCAGTTAGCCCAATGAGATATGTTGTTTGGTATTAGATGTTTACTGTGATTATTGTAATATTTGTCATGTATGTTTAACGTGCTTTATCCACAGCTGTGTGTGTGATTCAATTCTGTGTTCGTGTTGTTCCGCCACGAGCGTGTAGTTGACGGACGAAATAATCGCATATAAGGCACGAGATACGCGCATTTTTATGAACTGAATACGCGCAGGAGTACACTGCTGTTTTTCCGTCGCTAGTGTGACGCATTACTTTCAATTACTAAATACGCAATAGACCAAATACGCGAAATTAAGTCGTTTAAATAAACATTAAATGTTGGCTGTTTTTCGAGGGATAAATGTGTTATTTCAACTTTGTATTGCAATCATTCTTTCTTTTCTAGAAATAATTTTTGTCAGGTTAAGCTCCGCTTATTTGTGTGACTGTAATAAGTTGAAATAATTTAAATACTCAAAGAAACGTCCAAAGTATCAATTTTCGGTCGGATTAAATTCAGTTATCGCTTTTTAATTCACATTCTTAAATAAATTACGTGTTGGTTGTTTTTTTAAATATGCATTTAAACTACCCCGGTCGTTATTTCAATAAAATCATGGAGTCGAAATTCGTGCGGACAATACACATACAATCACGTTGCCGTGTCTCATCCGGTTTAAGAATAAATATCGTTAACAATTTCGCAGTTAATAATATGCCGACAAGGGAATTATTATTAACTTGCCGCAAAATTAATATACAGAAAATAAATAGTTGGTTAGAATAAAAACTCGCAACAGAAAATAACATTTACACAGAAAATAGATTGTTTGGTTAGAATACGCAGTTTGTTTCAACATTTACGCAGTAAATAGTTTGCCAATAAAGGAGTGAGTCACTGGCCGCAGCAAAACAACTTTTATACACAGGAAGTAATCATAATGTCAAAACAAAAACTCTCCGCTCGGTAACCTGATATGTTTTATATTTACGCAGAGAATTTGCCGACAAAGGGATTATTTTTCTCGCGGCGCAGTAAACAATATTTACGCTCAAAAAGTAATAATAATAATGAATTGGTCAAAGGTCGCCACGTAAATGCGCAGTTAAAAGCGATATAACATTGTATAATATTTCGTGCATTTTTAATAGAATTATTTGAATAAACAGGGGCTATAGTGTCATTCGTTTTTTTATAACTCTAAGACGTCATGAATCTTTGAGTGTATCTATTTTGGCTGACATAATAACCACTCTGTTTTGTTTCATCGTGTTTTCTAGGAGATTTCTGAGTAGCTAACAGACTTCTTGAAGAAAAACATATTTTTTTTTCTCTTCCATAACAAAAACTCGTTTAACAATGAAAAAAAAAATCAAATTCGTTCATAACGATAGTGATTGTGGTGAAATAAAAGTTAATACATTGTAGTTATGAGGTAACTACGTAAGATATATAAGGATTATATATAAATATATACATTTTTGTATATATTTCGTTTACGAAACACGACACGTTACATTGATTGAGGGTTTAGTTCAAGAACCTTAAGTATTAGTGGAATTTTTTTTATTTATTAAAGAAAAAACCGCCTTAAGTATTCAATATCCTGCCCGGGACCGAAATGTAAACTTAATTTTTATTTTGTGGAATTATTTGTACTAAAAAAATATACTAATTTTTAGTACAATTAAGGTTATATGCGTGCATATAACCTTCTTTTCGTTGACAGGAAACGGCGTAAGAAATTTCCTGTACTATTAAAGGGATGATCTAGTTCTTCATCACTTATAGTTATCAGTGGTAGATTAAGAACCTATTTTGTAATTATAACTCAAATATCTTGTGTTATAAAAATTGTATAGATTAAATGAGAAAAAACCCTGTTATGTGGTTTTTGTTCGGACACTCTCTTGTATAGAAAATTATGTCAAATGTTTTTTTTTGTATTTAATTGGTTACCTACCAATTATTTGTTTTTCTGGAATTTTTTTTTCTCTTTCTTCTTGCGTAGTGAATACGTGACGTTTTTTTTCAAAGGAAGTCAAACTCTAAGAATCGGATAATGTAGATCTCGGTTATTAAATTGAAAAGACTCGAATAAGTCTTATGTAACAAGAATTGAATTATCACCACAGTAGTTGTTGAGTGGTATGTAATATGATTATGAAATATAATTGTGTAAATTGTTCCGTAACTAATTATTAATTAGTTATGGGTTGTGTATTGTATTTTTTGTAAACACGTATTTGATTGCTTCGGTATCAATAAAATAAACCAGCGTGTAAGGTCCTTCATAAAGTTGAGACGAAATAAAATTGTGTTATTTGTATTATATGCTACGCCATGTCAAGTGTGGTGTGTATATTTCTCATAGTAAAAAGAATTATAGTATATTCCCGGTAAGAAGAAATTGTTTTTGTAAAGATAACGTAATGTGTCATAGATTTGGTGGAAATCTATTGTTTTTGTCATTAAGGACAAATGGAGATTGCATATTTATGTCATTTTGGGACATTATTGAATCTTAACCAAAGAATTGGGTTGATAATTGCACTTAAAGTCATTGTGGGTTTTGTCTGGTTATTTGGTGAGAACACCTTATGAGTGGTCTGAATGTTTTGTCGAACTTTATCGTTACGACGTGTGGGTGTTTCTTGTTAACACCTAGTACAGCGCTGTACGGTTTACCGGAAGTAAATCGTTAAATGTTATAGGATGATATTAAACCTTAAAATTAATTACACGAGAGGCTTTGGTAGCGTTGCCTAAAGAATTATATGCGATATGAGAGGATGGTCATTATAGCCTAATAATTATATGCAAACCAGACAAACCATGACAAAATGAGAATATATTGTTAAAATCTTGAGGAGAGTTGATTTTTTGAAAATTATCAATGGATAACAAAATTGTAAAAAAACAAATTTGGACATTCTTAGAAGAAAATAAAATAATTAATTATAACCAATTCGGATTCAAAAAAAAATACAAGTACTCACGACGCGATAGCAAAAATAACCAACTATTTATATACGGCCCTAGATTCCGATAAAAAATGTCTTGGCATATTTATAGACCTCAAAAAAGCTTTCGACAGCATATCACATAAAAAATTAATAAGTAAATTGAAATCAGTAGGGATTAGTGGAAAAGTCTTAGCATGGATAACTAGTTATTTATATAAAAGACCTCAACAAGTAAAATTACTCAATCAAGTCAGCGATTCAAAATATAGTGACTTTTCAATACCCCAAGGCACGGTTTTGGGACCATTGTTATTTATTATATATGTCAATGATATATTCAATATTTCCAAATATGGAGACATTGTCTCTTACGCTGACGATACAGTCCTACTACTAAAAGCAAACACCTGGTCAGAACTAAATAACATGGCAAATACAGATATCAATGAACTAAAATTATGGTTTGATGAAAACCTGTTGACTTTAAATTCTAAAAAAACTTATTATTTACCATTTTTCATTAAAAAACAAGAAACACCTAAAGAAATAAACATAATTATCCACTCTGTGAAAAATACAGAAAACCACAAATGCAATATGTTATGCACAAACATAGAAAGCAAGACCGATATTAAGTACCTAGGCATAACAATAGACCAGCGTCTAAAATGGTCCCCACATATAAATATTCTGAACAACAGAATAAGGAAACTAACATATATATTTAGATGTTTAAGAGATATTTTAAACGAAAAATTACTTAGAACCACATACTTCGCTTTCTGTCAATCAATTATACAATACGGCATTATAGGCTGGGGCGGTACATATAAAAATCAAACTCAAACAATTTACATATCACAAAAACTAATAATAAAAACAATATTAAAAAAACCCTATTCATATTCGTCCGAACTTTTATTCAAACAATTTAAGGTCAGAAAATTAAGTGCATTATACTTCTACCATGCAACATTACAAATTTATAAAAACTATATTCAAAATAAAATTACACCCTTTAAAAACAACAGAATTCTTAGACAAACGTCAATACTTCCTACTCCTAAATGTAAAAAAACAATAGGACAGTTCAACCATGAATATCTCGGAGTTAAATTTTTTAACTCATTACCAGAAAAAATTAGAAACATGAATGCAAATATAAAAGAATTCAAAAGCCACCTTAAAAAGTATTCCGAACAGTTGAACTGAATCGTACCAAATATAAACCAATATAACAACACTCCCATACACACAAGCCCTGCTTATTTATGGGGGTACATCAAATACTTATATTATGTAATTAATAACCGTACTATATTGTGTAATTATATTATGTAATTGTTATATTATGTAATTCGTGTATCTTTTTTTTACTAATAAAAAAAAATAATAAGAATTAACATAACATGTGTATTGATACTTGTTTTGTATAGTGTCAAGAATTTCATTGTAAGAGACGCAAATATGGGTTGATTTCGGTCAATCGCATGATATAATCAGCGTACATATTCCCTAACAGGGATAATGTGTATAAAAAACCATGTCTAGTTTAAGAATTTCATTATAAAAGACGCAAATATGGGTTGATTTCGGTCAATCGCATGACATAATCAGCGTATAATATTCTCTAACCAGAATATCATTATGTATATCATTGTACAATTATAAACATGGCTTAATTTGTTCTTCTTTTGTGTGTTGATGGAAAGTGTAGGTTTTGTGGTAAATTGTGTACATCCATTCGGATATACCACATTGTATGCAACATTTGTTTTGTTGTGTTGTCTTAAAAAGCCATGTGTATTCTTTTTTGTTTGGAAAAAAGTCATGTGTATTCTGTTTTGTGTGAAAAGTCGTGTATGTAAATCATAGCGTGTTTTGTATCGCGCCTTGGAGATCATTTCTGCAATTATTTTTGAAAGAGGTTTGGCAACCCTTGTTCAGTGTACTTGTTAGGATTGTTCAACTTGGCCCTCAGGTAGTTAATTTTTATGTTGGCTCTTAAATTAGGGAGTGTTTAAATCTTTGTAAAAAGAGGTTGCTCTGTACCTCTCTTACGGCAAACAGGAGGACGTTGCCCTGCTTCAGCTACGTTGACTGGGATCTTCTTTCGTCGACGAGGAGGGTAGTGCTATGGTTCGCACATAGCAACAGCTTACTGCACAGTTGAATATATCCACACGTGGCCGGAAATCGAATCACGTACTAAAAACATGTCAACACACTAATACATACGCGTGAGTTCGCGACGTCTTTGCCTGGTACAGATCACGCGGGCTAACAACCAATCAAATGGCCAGACTGCAAAACGTGTCCTTATAAGGGCATACCCCCCTACTACGCGCCAAAAGTACTAAACAGGAAGGGACAAGCTTACGCCGGACGCGGGACCCAGCAGTTTACCGCGGAGCTCGTAAAGATCAACACAATGGATAGCTCCGAGTTCGCGTTTACCGCCAATTGCGTTCGTAACTATGTACCGGCCTGATAATGTTTTATACTGTGCCGCGTCTCTAGACCAAGTTCACCACGTCAGGACAATCATCAGCCAACAGACCGTCATGGATATGATTGTGTCATATCCCTGGGCCGCGGCCCGTGCACCTGCCGCCTGCCGCATCCGCCCAGGCCGCCTCTTGCCGCCTGACGCCTTTTGCCGAGAGCCGTCCAACAACGGCCCAGGCCGCCTCTTGCCGCCTGCCGCATCCGCCCACGCCGCCGCCGCCCTGTAGGCGTCGTATTCCCGCCTTATCATCCGCAACAGCCTAGGCCCCGCCGATGGCATCAGCCCCATCTCCTTCGCCCTGCATCCGCCTACCGCATCCGCCGTAATTTACATGTGAGCTAATAATGTACCTTTGTCAATCAGAGCCTATAGATTCAGTAGATTGCTCTAGTATAACAGTCAGGCCTTAAAAAGCTATGTACCTTATGTAGAACTGTCTGACTATCCTTTTTATGTAACAATAATCATGTTATATCTCAACAACCTATTTCATTTGGGAGACTGTCTAATATCCACCCCTGTAAGGTTATAGTTTCAATGCCCTGCCGGCCGTCTAGTATGGCGAGGGTTATTTGTATAACATGATCACTTGATAACATTAACTGTCCTAACTCACATATGTACTTTGATAGCTATAACAGTTATAAGGTACGTAACACTGGCGCCACTTGGGGGCCTTTACTCACTTTTAACTCACTTATAACTATCTAAGTTACGACATATACTGAAAGTATATGTAACAGCTTTTTAATTTGTATTTATATAGGTACAAAAGATTTCCAAGGTTCTGTCAGTGAGTTTACGGATGTAATAATTACAACTAAAAACACTCCAAAGTCGTTTTCAGGGTGTCAAAAAACGTCTTTCAATTACTTGGTGAAATATAACTAAGCATAGTTTAGTGTATAGAGTTATGTACTAAAGGAAATTATCTATTATATATATATTTGTATTTATAACACAATTTTGTTATATCATTATTTTATGTTTATTTTTGTATTTTTTCAATATTAAGTAAATACAATATCAAAAAAAGATAACTGTGTTTTTATCTGGATTGTTTTTAAATAATCAACAAAAGAACAGTTGTAGACAAATTTCTGAGGTGGGATAAACATATAGACTTAACTTCCTCAAAAGTCAGGAAACTTACACATCTTTTCAGGGCTATTAGAAATATTCTCTGCATTAAAGACATGAAAAGAATTTACTTTGCCATGTGTAATTCCTTATTAGATTATGCTTCCTTAGGTTGGGGCGGTTGTACTAAAACAATACTTGATCCCTTAGCAAAAGCTCAGAAATCACTTCTTAAAGTTATACTTAAAAAACCGTTCAGATACCCCAGTGATTCATTGTTCGAAGAGTTCCGTGATCTTGATGTAAGGCAATTATACATGAGGAAAATCATATTCCATACCCAAAGAACGCGTCACCAATACACTTCCGTACCCCATTATCACGATACTAGACATGAAAAGAGGAACCCAGTTGTTCCTCCCACCACTTCTTCATCCTTAGCTCAAAGACAATTCTCGTACTTAGACCCTAAATTGGTTAATCTTATTCCCGATGCATGGAAATCAAAAAGTGTTAACATTCTCCGAAATCTGGTAAATAATTGGCTTCTGATCTTGGGGAGAGCTGAATGCGAAAATATGTTAATTAACAGTCATTAAACTTGCTTTTCTTAAATTTTGTTTTCGAACTACCTTGTATTTTATTTTATATAAGTATTACAGTAAATTTATTTGTTTACCATTGTAAATTCAAAATCTGCTTAAAACCTTTCTTTACATCTTTTTATTTTATTTTAGTTTCTCAACTCTCTTTTAAATTTTTTTTATATATATTGATTCTCTAGAGCATTAATTCAACAAAATCAAAACAAAATTTCATGGAATGGAGAAAAAGCAGACATGTTTTTTAATATTAATTTATTTTTTTAATCTTCTACCTATTTCTACACTTCCTTGCAATTTCTTTTCTTTTTTATATATTTTTGATTCTCTGGCGCATTAATTTCACCAAATCAAAAGTAAGATTTCACGGAATGGTTGAAAAGCTTACATGTTTCTATTTTTTTATATTTGTATATACATATACTTTTTTGCATATTTTTTAATTCCCAATTTTTATTTTTTTTTGGTTATTTTTATTCTCTATTTTCTTTTAATCTCCTTTCTTTCTTTCTTTTGTCTATTTTTGATTCTCTAGCTTATTAATTTCATCTTAATAAAAAATAAAATTTCAATTTGATAAACTCACATGTCAATAATTTTTTACTATATTGCTATTTTTGAATTATCATATTTGAATATTCTTTTAGTCTATTCTCTACGTTTATATTATTTAAAATATATAGTTAGCAACTTCTTGTATCAACCAAGAAAACTTTTCAAATTATTTATAAAGTGCAATTATTAAGTGAAAGTCAATACACTAGACAAAACAAGAATCGCATTTAATAAATCTGCCTATTTCTGACTGTCCTAAAACAGGTTAATCTCCTAGTTGGACAGCCAAAGATCACTGTAATATGTAATGTTTTTTTCAAAATTAATAAATAAAAGATAAAAACCCAGTGTAAATAAATAAATAAGTAAAAATTGGTCTTCGTGCTTGATTGTTGTGGGTGAAGTTGAGCAAAGGAATGAAAATCTCAAAACATAAAAATTCAACCTGCGTATGTTTGTGTTCGCAAAACTCGTAAATTTGCCGACCGATATCGCTGAAAATTTCAAAGTTTGTTCTTATTAATGCCAGAAGTGCTTAGAGTTTATGTCGTATAAGTTTTGAGGGTTTGAATGGTAGAAGAAGTTGGGGACGCAAGCGGAATACTTAACGCAATATCACAGCACTAAAATGAGATACGGAGTCGAATTGACGAATCGATGTAATGTGTACTTTATTAACAGTCACATTTTGATATACAATAGTGAATGGTGAAAGAAGTCGAAGACGCCCGAGAAAGATATTGGCAATAACGAAGCATTGTGGGGTCCATCAGTATTATAATATTAAATAAATAAGAATTGACATTTTATCAAGGATTGTTCTCAAATAGGTAAAAACATCTGTGGGAAAGAACCCAACGCAAATAAAAAAAAAAAGTATAAATTGGTCTTCGTGCTTGAATATTGTGAGTGAAGTTAAGCAAAATGATAAAACATATTGTTTTATTTCTTTCAGTACCTACCAATGAATAAAGCAATTATTTGTTTTGGATAATAACCATAACTGATTGACGGATATGAAAAATCACGTTGGTATTTGTAAATACATAAAGTAAACACCAATTTTGAAACACATCTTTTATGAAGGTGAGGACCTGATAAGATAGCACAACATGTTCCGTTAAGTAACAACGTTTTTACACTGAAAATACTATTAAATCTATCTATAAACCTACAGTAAAACTGTCTGTGCACTATTATTATGAACTTATAGTAAAATCTTCTGTGCATATTATTATGAATTTAAAGTAAATCCGTCTGTGCAATATTATTATGAAATTAAATTACAATTATCTGTGCACTATTATTATGAATTAAAAGTAAAACCGTTTGTGCACTATTATTATTTTTTAAATTTTTTTTATTAGGTACAATATTTTTTACAATTCAAGTTTTCCAGTAATGTAGGCCTCACTGGGTGGCTTGCCCGTGCTGAGGCCTTCATTTTATAATATGAAATATAAACTACGTAATACATTTAATGAGAAAAATTATACATTTAAAATTAAAAATACATAATAATATAATTAAAATTAAAAAAAATAGTTCATTGAAAATAATCTTGTGTGTTTGTGAGTGGTGTGTGTTTATATTGGTTTTGTGTGTTACGTGTAGGTTTTATTTTTATTTTATGCTATGAAATTTTGGTAATATAGTAATATTAATATTAATATTACTATAATAAACCGTCTGTGCACTACATCTTATGGTACGTATACATTTGCCAACCAAAACGCGAACCGATAAACGAATTAGGGAAAGGAACGAAGCAACTGCAAACGGCGTTTCTTTCTTAGTTTCTTTCCAATAAGTTGAGATTCAGTTCGGCAGTTTGGCTCACGTATGTATACGTAGCATTACAGTAAAACCTTTTGCGCACTATCTCGCACAATAACATTCTTCTGATGATTCATTATGATGAATAGTTTAGGGTGCGCGCGAATTATCTTTCTTTATTAAACAATGACGAGTTTATAATATGCATAACCTATATAATAGTAATAAACTATTCAGCAATGTTTTCCCGCCAAATAAAAATAAAATGTTTCTATGTAGGTAAGTAGTTCGGGCACTATTTAAACGTAAGACACTGGAAACCGAAAGTTAAACAGAATGTAAGCAATTATTATCAAAATGGAATTAAATTTTTTATCCACTCCAAAAACATAATTTGTTTTGCTACCGGTTTTGTACACCGTGAACGTAGAAATTCGACACAAAGCAGGCATAAAAGTACCTATTTCAAACATATTATAAAAAAATTATATCACTTCACAATATGCAATATTTAACATTTCTTGTAATGTTTTTTAGAAAGGTACATAAATACACATACATAAATAATATTTTTATACAAGTATACCACTGTTTTGATTACTGGACATAAATCCATAATATGGTCTTTTACGATGTAAAAAAGAAACTATCGACACAAATCACCAAACTCGAAATTCGACTTCTAGCCCACAGACAGGCAGATGTAAACTGTTCAAGAAAGGATTTCGGTATTTGAAAAAGTTTTATGGTAAGGGAAAATTGACCTGACTTCCCACACGGATAAGAATGAGAACGGCTTTTTTTAAATCAAGAAACCATTAAAAATGTAACTGCATGATCATTTTCACAGTAAAATATTAGTCATTCAGAATATATCTGAAAATGTGTTAATGCAGGTGCGCTTGTCCGAATAAATATAATGGACCAGATGCGAAAAAATATTATTTTGAATAACACGAGTTCCGACTTCCTCATAACATATTCGTGCTTTACTGATGATAGCTTGTTATGAAATTTGTCAAATCATTCGTTGTAGGCCTCCAGTCCCATTTTCAGGAAAACGAAAAGATTTAGATAGGGTCCCATTAGCTCAGTTAGTAGAGCACTGTCCCGGAAAGACAAGGGTCCTGGGTTCGAGTCCCAGATGTGACCGTTTCCTTTTCTGATTTTTCTGTTTCAGATTTTCGTTTAGAAATCACTAATATTGTCTTCAATATTTAAATATTACAATTTGAGGTTTTACTCAATAAAATTATTCCGAAAAAAAAAAAAAAAAAAAAAGAAAAGATTTTTAATAAATTGACAATATTACACACTTCTATCAGTACCTCTTAAGTGATTTTAACAAACATGTATAACATGTTTACTTTTATATGAAATATGTTCTTACTATGTAAATTTAAATAAATAAAAAATAAAAAAAATAGATAAAAAAATTCTAAAATCTAAAAAAAAAAAAAAAAAAGTAACATAACATAATTACACTTTCCCCCGTACATACAAGCCTAGAGTTATCATGTTGGTATATCTTACATATAACATTATGAGCAATGATTACTACGTATATTGTGACATATTAGCTGTAATTGTTAGCTTTATTTAACAAAAGTGATTTGTACAAAGTAAATAGGTTTTTATATATATCTTTAACGACAAACTCAATAATTAAAAGGAAAATTCCAACTTACATTCTGAAGTGAGTGATGTAACAAAGTGGGGAAGGGCCAAACAAAGCAGTTGACATCTTAGTAATAATCCGATCATTGCGATACCTTTAAAATAGGGACAGGTTAAAAGAACAAACTAAAACGAACAGTGCAATCTTGAGACGACTTCAAACAATAAATTGAATCTGACAATACGGTTCCTCGAACCGCATACTAGAATCCACAATTATAATGAATTTATATTATAAGTAGATAAAACCCACCGATACAATTTAAAATCTGATAACATGTTCATTATTTTCCTTACAACCTTATTGGCGATTTCGTAATAATGTTGGCCACAGTGCAATATTTTTATTTGTAATTTTTCCACTTAAATTTAACGACTGTTATCTAATATAATAAAATTGCTTTAAAATAAAAATTATTTTTTATCCTCTTAATCGTATTTGTGGTGTTTTTGTGTCAAACCTAAAAACTTAAGAAATTAAAAAATTTAATTAGAATCATCTCCCGAAGTTAGTGTAGTTTACCCAGAATATTACGTAATCATTCATAACATTGCCAGCAATTGTTTTGAAAGAAGTGCTGTAACTTTATTTACGGTAATATGCCAACAGGTTTCGGAACAGAGCAGGTGTAAACGAATATATAAATTTCATAAGGACAAATGCAAACATATTATATATACCGTGGCATTGGCAAGGTTGCACCGATATTTTTGTGATTTACCCAAAGACACAATGTTTAATTTAATCAGAATAATATAATATATATTTTTCAAACCTATTAATCTGCACTAATTTTTTCATCAAAAATGAACCCTTCAAAGCAACTTCACATCCTCACTGCCGACATTGTTTTATTTCCACGGTAATATTATGAGTATAGGTACCTTTATGAAAGAAGCAAATAAACGGATTAATCATCTGCGATGGTTCAGTGTCGCTCCGTATTAACACAATCTACGAATTTCAATACATGGGCCTATTTGTTGATAAAGACACCAATTATTGTTGTAACATTACCCTTGTTAATCCGTCGCGTATCTATTTTTACTGATTACAACAGTCAGATGTATAAGTTATGAAACGCCAACATAAAATTAAGGGATAAAAATTCCGCTCTTTTCTTTGGAATGACTTTTTTCTTTCTTAAATATACATATCTTAACTTACCATGATTTCTTTACTGCTACTAGTTTATACTATTAATTAACTATTTATTAAAACAATATTTATCTTCTCAATACATTAGAGTGGTTGAATACGGGGGTGTTTATTTGCGTGTTTGTGCTTTTGCAGGAATTATGCTTCACAGAAAATTTCTAACAACCCCTCCGAAATATTTTTTTAATTTTTATTTTAATATGGGAATATAATTAATATATTCCACTGTAAAAAAATTTACGCTATTATTAAATTTCATAAAATTATTTTAATTATGTTCAAAAAATGATTTCTGTTTCGAATGTCTCCTCGTTGACGCAAAATATATCGATATTGGAGGAAATTTGGTTTAGGAGAAATATTGTACAACACTTCAACTTGAGAACCATTGAAAGGTTGATCCTACAGACAGGAAGATACAAATGGTTGATGCTCGCCGGTTTATCCACATGAGTGTAGATACTAGGTTACATTAGGATAAGCAAGGTTCTCATCATGTAGGTATTTTGCCTTGATAATGTTGATAAGTGTGTAAGAGTGAAACGTTTGTCGAAATTAATGCAAACACGCCTATCATCATAATACTTATGAATTTGCGTCGACCACCTGTCGCAATTACTATTATAATAATATTGTCACAATAATCAGAAGGTATATTTTAAATTTACTTAATTTTTTTTTGTTGACTAGTTTTGTCACTAAAATTACATCTTCTAGGCACAAGAAATACAAATTACTTTTTAAATATAATTATAAATAAAATATGTACGTATAATAAAATGATAATTTTTTTTTTTATTGCCGGTAACCCGGGCGTTTATTGTCATCAATATTTGTTTACATATTATGTGCGCTACCCGACTCACTAGACAATATCTGTTCTGAGCCGGGTAGCAGTATCTACCATTACATATATCAATCATAATAAAAGTGAATAAAAATACAAAGTAAATAAATAAAAATATAAAATACAGGAAAAAGAAACGTAATTAAAAATTAAAAGATTACCTAGATAAAATAATCTAAATATAAATTATTACATACATATGTAATTTTTTTTTTAGTGTGAATCAAATAATCAAATAATTGAACATTTTTTGTTGTGAAAGTTCTTATTTTTTTATTTAATATGTTATATAAAAATTAGCATGGAAGGTTTGCAAGTAACTTGTTGATGCAATTTCTTTTTTTGTTCATTAGCCACGTATTAAAGTATTTATATGTACATTTTCTGTTGATTTGAGTTGTATGTTGTGTTTCTTTTAAGAAAATATTGAATATGGAAGGTGCGAGGTAAGATTCATGTTTTTTTGCAAGAGTGGATTTAATTTTTGGCACTTGTAAATGATTGTTAGATTTAGCTCTAGTGTTCTGGGAGTGAGATATTTGTGAAGGTGACGATTTTATGCAATTTGTATGGATAATTTTTTTATGAATAGCTTCCTGATATCAAGTATTTTATTTTTAATTAAAAGATTTTCATTGTGATAAAGATATGGTTTTTTGAACATAGTTCTAATAAGTGCTTTATGAGCTGTATTAAATAGCTTGATGTATGTGTCTGCGGCACCACCCCATGCCGATATACCATAAATTAAAATGCTTTGACAAAGGGAAAAGTAGACATTTTTTAGTAGTTTAAGTGACATAATGTTTCTAATCGTTTTAAAAATGTATATTTGTTTCCGGATTCTCATTGCAAGTGAAATTATGTGAAGTTCCCATTTTAGTTTGCAATCCACTGTTAAACCAAGATACTTAATATTATCCGAATGTTCAATTTTTTCGCAGTCGCAGTTTTTGGTTTGTGATGTAGTACATGGATACAGGTGTAAAAGCGGGACGGTTTTTGGTTGCCCAATATTTGTTTTACTGAATGTTAGAAATTTGGTTTTCGAGGTGTTTAGGGTAAGAAGATTTTTGTCGAGCCATATTTTTATCTCCCTCATACCAAATTCGGCGCTCTTAAATGCCTTTTCCCAAGATTGCTCTTTAATAAGAAGTACAGTATCATCTGCGTAGCTGATCACATTATAGCAGAGTGTTGGAATTTGAATATCAGTGAGACCATTAATATAGATAAGAAAAAGAATAGGGCCTAAGACACTACCCTGAGGCACTCCGTACTTTATTTCTGCTGTGTCACTCAAGCATTTATTAAGTTCAACTATTTGTTTCCTATTTTTTGTATAACTGATGAACCATTTGAGAACCATTTTCGATGAACCATTTTTTATATATTTTAGGGTATTATGCCGTGTTGAGTTGTTGTTTATGCCTCCTTCTTTAATCAACGATTCGTACATCATTAAAGTGTCCATCATCAGGGCATACGTGTAAATTCATTGTTTTATTTTTATTTTATGGATTATTACGTAATCTTCTACCTTGATTCTTAACTATTGTAGTGAAGTGTGTGCTTATGCATTTAGATGTTGTATCGAACGTCATCAGCATCATCAATATAACATGTACATCAAATAAAACAAACACAACAAAATGCCGTCATATTTACCAAAACTATGTAAATCCTTCCATAAAACTAATGTTGATAAACCTGCCCTACATATAGGTAACTCATGTTTAAAAACCTGCCCTGCCGTTTAACGGTAAATTTTATCACAACAATTGGAAGAGCAATTGTCTTGCCTTAACGCAAGTAACTATCTTGCTCTCGCGAAGCAAACGCTCATTGGCTGAACGAAAAAGCCCGCTCTCCCGTCAACAGGCAATGAGAGATTTAGAAAAAAATACTAGAATTTGCACGCATTTTCTGTAATAATAGGAGACAATGTTAACTAAATAGTTTTATACAAAGATACTTACATGTTAATTTAATAAGGTCGAATAGAAATAAAATATGTTACACGTAAGATAATTATGTACCCAGCGAAACTCTGAAAATGTTAAAGAGATTTGACCACTTATCTTGTAGAATATGTCTTATTATAACTGTTGGCACCTAGCATCGTGCTACCTACCTTTATATCCTTTCTAAAATTATTGTGGCCTATATACCCAACTCCTCTCCTCTGCCGACTTAGTTGAGTTAAAATATTCGTCCTGTCAACATCGTTTGATTACGGAGCCCCCTTTATCGACCGTGTCGAAAATTCAAAGCCACCGTGAGCTCGCGCGTGGTGAAATTTGTGAATTGTTGTGAACCAGCGCAAAGAAGGATTGAAAACCGTGGAAGAATAGAAAAGGGTAAGTCGGCATTCCGAACCTTTCCATTTCCTATCATTCCGCGTTGCGACGGTGCTATATCCGTCCCCAACATTGGTCATTCGAGCCTGATAATTTATATTAATTGAAAAAATTGTGGTTAATTTAATTATTTCAAGGTTAAATTGTTCATAAAAGTTGATCTATGTGTAAAATTCGCGTCAGCCGTGCTGTTAGCGAAAATTGCCTGTAGGTAGTAAAAAATACTTAACTGGTGACAAAATTGTTAACATTTAAAATAAATTGTTGTACTCGGCATTTTTGTGCAGATTAATTTCTCAATACAATGGCTGAGAAAAAAGTACTTTTGTTGCAATCCCGACGTGAGCGAATAGTATCTCGTATTCGTATCACGCAAGAGCTCATAGCGAGCACTTATGATGATAGTAAGAAAAAAGATACGTTTCTTGCTAGATGTGAAAAGTTAAAAGATTGGTTACAAGAATTTGAATCAATTCAAAACGAGATTGAGGAACAATTACTGTCATTAGACAAGATTACAGAAATGTCAGAACTAGGAAACATTGCGAATAATGTTGATTCAATGTATTTCGAGATCATGCAAATGAAAAGCGTTATCACTAGTAATAATGAAAATTCAATTCCAAAAACGGCAAGTAATTCGGTGATTCGGGCACCAGTGATAAAGTTGCCCACTTTTGATAGTAACATTAAAAGTTGGTGCTCATTTCATTCATTATTTAAAAGTCTTATACATGACAGCAATGCATATACTAATGTAGAAAAATACCATTATCTTTTATCAGTTATTACAGGGCCGGCACTGGCACTTATACAATCATTGCCTCTTATCGAAGAGAATTTTGACATTGCCTGGAATATTCTGGTAAATCAATACCAAAATTCTAGAATTCTTTTCACGCATTATGTTGATGAAATTCTTAATTTCAAAATATTACAAAACGAGTCTGCGTCAGGTATAGCGCGGTTACTCAGTACGTTTCAAGAGAATTGCGCCGCTATAAAGGCGATGAATATAGAAAATATCTTTGATAAATTTGTTGGTCATATTATGATACGATCGATGGATCTGACTACTAAACGTCAATTTGAATCCAAATTGCCCGGTGAAGAGATTCCAGGGTTGGATTCAATTTTCGAGTTTCTGAGAAATCAAACGCGAATTTTAGAAATGTTATCTCCACATACTACAAAAGAGAAAAAAGGTTCGTTTAAAACGTTGTTATCTGCCAATAAGAATGATAATAACCTTCATTGCCCATTATGTAAAGGTGCACATTTTCTTTACAAATGTGCATCTTTTACATCTTTAAGTCCCCATCAAAGGAGGGACAAAATTAAAACTTTGAACCGTTGTTTCAATTGTTTGAAACAACACCATGTAAAAGATTGTGTATCAAAATTCACATGCCAGGTTTGTAATAAAAAACACCATTCAATGTTGCACATTGCCGCCGAACCATCGGGCGAAAATGAATTTAATAATTCAAGTGCAACCCTGGCCGCAACAACGATTCCGAGCGTTTCTACCGTTTTGTTAGGAACTGTACAACTTGAGGTCCGAAATCAATATAATGATTATATACCTATCCGCGCCGTCGTAGATTGTGGGAGTCAAGTCTCTCTGATTACGGAAAGATGTGCTCAGCTTTTGGGTTTGTCAATTAAAAAACATCGTATTTCACTGAACGGTTTAGGAAATTCTAGTATAAATTCTTGTCATGGAAAAACAAAATGTTTTATAAAACCTCGAAATAAAAAAGGGCCTATTCTTCAATGTCAAACTGTCGTGATTACAGAAATCACTTCTAATCATCCGTCATATGATTTACCATCGAGTGGAACGTCACAATTTAAAAATTTAAAATTAGCTGATGAATCATATTACAAGTCGGGCAAAATAGACCTTTTGTTAGGAGCTGACGTATACTTGGATATATTTAATAGTGGCCATGAAATAATTCACGGCTCTTCATGTGCTGTAAACAGTGTATTCGGTTACATTATAATGGGGAAGATGGAAAATTCGTCATTTCAAACGCCTTCGTCTTTATTTGTTGAAACAAATTCGTTAAGCAATACTCTTAGAAAATTTTGGGAAATTGAAGAAACACCTTCAATTGTGACGAGTAATCCGGACGACGAATTAGCCGAAACAATGTACGCTTCGAATCACTATCGAGAATGTGATGGTAGATATGTTGTACCATTATTAACAAAATCTGAAATTATGCCTTCTCAAAATTCCTTAAAACTTGCGGAATCGCGATTGAACAAACTAGAAATTCGTTTTAAAAGGGATCCCATGTTAGCAATTAATTATGGAAATTTTATACAAGAATATGAGGGTCTGGGACACATGACACGGGTACCTCGGAATTTAGATGCATTCTATTTACCTCATCATTGTGTTTTGAATCCTGAGAGGAAAACTACAAAACTACGTGTGGTTTTTGATGGGTCGGCAAAAACCCAACCAAATAACTTATCTCTAAATGACTTATTATTGAACGGTCCAAAATTGCAAACTGAAATTCCACGTATGATTTTAAATTTTCGTTTTCATAAGTATGTATTTACAGCTGATATTTGTAAGATGTATAGGCAAATATTAATTATTCCATCTCAGCGTAAATTCCAAAATATTTTGTGGAGAGAATCTCAGAATGAACCGGTTATTGATTTCGAGTTACAAACTGTAACGTACGGGTTGTCTAGTTCACCATTCTTGGCCATTCGTACCCTTCGCCAGCTAGCACAAGATGAAGGATCAAAGTATCCTGACGCTGCCAAGGTTCTATGCGATGATTTTTATGTAGATGATTTGGTAACAGGGACAGAAACGATTAGCACAGCCCTCAGACTAAAACAAGATATCATTGGATTGTTAAATCTTGGGAAATTAGAACTTAGTAAATGGCAATCTAATACACCGTCACTTTTGGATCACGTTTCGCAAGAGCACCAGCAAGATGGTCATTCTTTTGATAACGCCGGAACTGATCAAATTGTTAAAATATTAGGCATTCAGTGGAGTCCAACGACTGATAATTTTACCTACAAGGTCGATCTACCTTCAAATAAGATATGCACAAAAAGAACAATTTTATCAACGGTAGCTCGTTTATTCGACCCACTTGGGATCATCACCCCAGTGACATTTTTCGCAAAATGTCTATTACAGGAACTATGGAAGTTAGGTGTCGATTGGGACGATCGTGATGTTCCACCACATATTCATAATACGTGGAGTAAATTTGTAAGTCAACTTTCATTACTTCGAACATTGAATATTCCTAGATATTACAACACGGTGATGACAAGTCGTCTTTTCCTCGTAGGGTTCTGTGACGCTTCACAATTGGGTTATTCTGCAGTGGTATATTTATTAGAGCGCAATAGCAATACCACTCACATCTTAATGGGAAAATCGAAGGTCGCTCCTTTGAAAACCCTGTCAATTCCACGACTAGAATTATGTGGGGCCGTTCTTCTCACGAAACTTGTAAAGTATATTATGTCATCTGTAAAGTTTGCCGAACAAATAGAAAAAGTTTTTCTATTTACAGATTCGACTATTGTACTAGCGTGGCTAAAAACGCCGCCATATTTATTGAAAACATTTGTCGCTAATAGGGTTGTACAAATACTGGAAAATACACCAAATGCTGTTTGGAAGCATGTTGTCTCGGAGGAAAATTGTGCCGATTCTGGTTCAAGAGGGCTTTTCCCAGCAGACATTATATCACACCCTTTTTGGTTTACGGGACCAAAATGGCTTCACCAACCAATAGCACTCTGGCCTTGTTCAGCTGTGTACAATCAATCTGACGGAGAAATACCAGAACTCAAAACATGCAACCTTAAAACGTTTGTATCATCTCAAATAGTACCTAATTCGATTATTAGTAAATATTCTTCATTTTATAAATTGCAACGCGTCGTCGCTTGGATAATGCGTTTCGTAAATAATTGTCAGAAACGTCCTGGTAGTGGAAATTCAAACTCGACTTATCTAAGTTCTCGCGAATTAAATGATTCGCTTATGAAAATCGTACGCATTGAACAGGAAACGTATTTTTCTGTTGATATACGTAATATGCGAAATGGCAGTTCATGTTCAACGCAAATTCAAAACTTGAAACCGTTTCTTGATAGCCACGGTATTATCAGGGTGGGCGGTCGACTCAAGTATTCAAATTTGTCATATGAAAGTAAATTTCCGATCTTACTTCCGAAAATCTGTCATTTAGCTTATTTAATTATAGATTATTATCATAAACTATATCTTCATGTTGGGCCACGAAGCCTTCAATTCACTATTCAGCGTAAATTTTGGATAGTGGCTGCACGGAATAAAATTCGCTCACAACTGTCGAAATGCATTGTCTGCTATAAAATGAAATCTTCGGTGCTACCTCCCCTAATGGGTGATTTACCTCCCTCTCGAGTGCAACAAAGCCGTGCTTTTTCTCGAGTTGGTGTAGATTTCGGAGGACCTTTCACTTTGAAAGATCACAAACGTAGGGGAGCAAAAACGTCAAAGGGTTATTTATGTCTATTTGTATGTATGGCGACGAAAGCAGTTCATTTAGAGATCGTGTCTGATTTATCTTCTGAAGCATTTATTGCAGCCCTTAGCCGGTTTACAGATCGTCGAGGGTTATGTTCTGAAATCATAAGCGATAACGGAACCAATTTCGTCGGTGCAAATCGGTACCTACTTGGTATAAATAAATTCTTGGCATCACAGCGTGATGTTATATCTAATCATCTAATTCAGAGCGGCATTATTTGGTCTTTTAACCCTCCAGCGAGTCCTCATTTCGGAGGCTTATTTGAGGCAGGGATAAAATCTGTAAAATACCATTTAAAACGGGTGATAGGTGAGACCGTTCTAACTTATGAAGAATTTGCGACAGTTCTCACTAGAATTGAGGCCATCCTCAACTCCCGCCCTTTGTGTTCAATGAGCTCAGACCCCGAGGATGTGAATGGACTCACCCCGGGCCACTTTTTAATCGGTGGATTCCTACTAGGTTTGCCTGAATATGACTTTCTTGACACCACGTCTAATCGTTTAAGTAGGTGGCAACATCTCCAAAAGATGTCGCAACATTTCTGGAAACGTTGGCATTTAGAATATTTAAATACGCTTCAACAACGATCAAAGTGGTGCAAAATTAATCCAAACATTAAATTAGGTCAATTAGTGTTAATAAAGGACGATCGTCTTCCACCGATGAAGTGGGTATTAGGACGAATTATCCACGTTCATTCCGGTAAGGATGGAATAGTTAGGGTAGCTACTGTTAAAACTAAAACTGGTTCGTTGGTTCGACCAGTGATAAAGCTTTGCCCGTTACCGGAAGAATAAAATTATTATTGGTGATAATTCTTAAGATATACATCTAAAATAGAATACGTTTTCATTTTCCAGTTTTGTTGTGTTTTATTTTTATTTTATTTTACCATTGGGATCTATATATATTTTTTTGTTGTTGTTTAGATGTCTATACTCTAATTCTCGTTTTGTTTCTTACTCAGATTCTAGACCAAAGGAATATTACCAATTTTAAATATTTTTCAAAACCAAAATTTTTGTTATGGTCCAGGAACCATTCTTTGAAAAGTTATACTTAATTTAGTAAAAAGTTTTTTTTTTTTTTTATTGTTTTCTGCGAGGCATTACGGATACAACTTGAATGAACAATTTACCTATGTATATATTTAAATTTACCTTTTATTAAATTTTGTATCATAATTATTAATTCGTTCAAATTAGGTGGGCGGAAATGTTGGCACCTAGCATCGTGCTACCTACCTTTATATCCTTTCTAAAATTATTGTGGCCTATATACCCAACTCCTCTCCTCTGCCGACTTAGTTGAGTTAAAATATTCGTCCTGTCAACATCGTTTGATTACGGAGCCCCTTTTATCGACCGTGTCGAAAATTCAAAGCCACCGTGAGCTCGCGCGTGGTGAAATTTGTGAATTGTTGTGAACCAGCGCAAAGAAGGATTGAAAACCGTGGAAGAATAGAAAAGGGTAAGTCGGCATTCCGAACCTTTCCATTTCCTATATGCTATATCCGTCCCCAACAATAACCAAATAAAAAATATTGCGACGACGTGGTTTTGGCAAAACGACAGCGGTAGATAAGGTCTGATATTATAAAATATTCCCTTATTTCTGATATAAACAGATTTAATCCTACAACGTGGCGAGCTTCGAAGCAAAAAAAAGCAAAGCTCGTTACGGGAATTTGATATGACAAACAAGGGTCGGTGACGCGGTCGTAATGAATCTTATAAATACGTCGCAAAAACCGGTTCCTGGGCATTCCGCTACAAACCTTGGACCGAGCAACATCTACCGCTGTCTGCTCTGCCATTACTCGTTTCGCTACCTTGGAACTAACTCGCTGTGTTTGATTTCAACCCGGTTCCACCCCTCTGCTTCACTTCCGCTGTCTACTGAACTTGCCTGCTAGCCAGCCTCGGAGAGGGGATCTACTTTTGCCTAATGAGCCGGCCTGCTCACTGGCCCCGATGTCGCAGAGTCGTTACCGACTGAGCCTTCCCAACAGCCAGCCTCGGAGAGGGGATCTGCCAGTGCCCACTGAACCAGGCCGCCAGCCAGCGCCCCGCAGAGCCGTTACCAACTGAGCCTGGAGGGATACAAGAAGTTGCACCCGCAATAAAAAACAACCGTCTTTGTAAAGGCGTTCTTCTAAAAATGCAGATTACAAATGTCGAATATATCGCCTTTCTCAAGACGCATTAAAAACTAACCGTCTTTAAAGAAAAAATTGTATGGCACTGACATTAAAAATATGGCTATCTCTGGAATCATAAGGTTGGCCATTATATCCTTATACACAGATATACTACTATTTATTTGTATTTTTTTGACATACTTCGTATTGTGGGGCAGCTTAAGATTTTTTTTTTTAAATCCTCAAAGTTGAAAAAAACACTTTTTAATGTTGATGATTCATTTTAATGCTTAAATGCGTTTAGGCTTGCAGTGTAAATAAAATATTGTAAACTAGACAAAGTATACTCATATGTAAAGCATTAAAATAAATCATCAACATAAATAAGTTTTTTTTTCATCTCGAGGATTTAAAAAAAAAAATCACAAGTTGCGCCACAATACGAAGTATGTCGAAAAAAATAAATAAATAGTAGTATATCTGTGTGTAAGGATAAATGGTCAACCTTATGATTCCAGAGATAGCCTCATTTTTAATGTCAGTGCCATACAAATTTTTCTTAAAAAAATGACGACTCCTTCATTTGTACACGCAATTGCTTCATACAAAATTTTATAGCATAGTAATGATTAGCAGAATCCATTTCTAGCCAAAAAAAATACCCTTGAAAATTCAAGTCTCTATGTCTATGAAAGGCGATTTTCAGCCCACTGCGCGCAGTTTTTTGGCTTGCAGTGTAAATAAAATATTGTAAACTAGACAAAGCATACTCATAGGTAAAGGATTTAAGCATTAAAATGAATCATCAACATAAAAAAAAAAATTTCAACTTGAGGATTTAAAAAAAATAATTCGTAAGTTGCGCCACAATACGAAGTATGTCCAAAAAATACAAATAAATAGTAGTATATCTGTGTGTAAGGATAGAATGGCCAACTTTGTGATTTAAGAGATAGCCTCATTTTTAATGTCAGTGCCATACAAATTTTTCTTACAAAAATAATAACTCCTTCATTTGTAAACGCAATTGCTTCGTACGAAATTTTATAGCATAGTTATGATCAGCAGAATCCATTTCTAGCCAAAAAAATACCCTTGAAAATTCAAGTCTCTATGTCTATGAAAGGCGATTTTCAGCCCACTGTGCGACGTAAGTGAAGCAGCCGTGCACAAAAATATGCAATGCAATGGTGTGTTGAATAGACTTGCGGTTGAATTCGCCCTATCAAATCTCTAAAGTAAAGTGAGAATCTTAACTAGATAAGTGTTGGAGTCGTGTTAAAACAATATTCAGCGCGCGACCCGGCATAATGGATGGACCAACTGTCGACATTGCCCTAGCAGGACTAGAAAAACGATCATTCCTTGGGGTTGATATCAATAATTTCTGATGAACGTATTACTATCACAAATTTTTCTAGATTGATCTCTCGAGAAGTTACTAATTCATCGTCTAGATCAGGGGTCTCCAAACTACGGCCCGCGGGCCGTGTCCGGCCCGCCAGTGTCATCCATCCGGCCCGCGACATCTTATGACCATTTTCATCAATCAGGCCCGCGACAACTAATGGCTAAGACCTTACTCAGAAGGGGCGAATTCACCGCGAATTTTTTCGTGCGAATATATATGCTCATTGGCGAGGTACTGGGCACCAATACATTGCGTCCACAAATATCGCGCGAAAAATACGGGCGCAAATCGTGTGTAGTTCGCCAGACTTACGTCCAGTTTACGCGGGAACTGCAGAGCGAGTACACGTATCAAGGGAAATGGAGCGGCAAAATTGTGACAAGGAATGGTTCCAAATGCTCGCGCGTTTCACGCTCCTTCTGGATCCAATATACGCGCGAAACGATACGTGGCAAAATCGCCCCCTGGTCTTATTGTTTTAATTGTGATTGTGATAAGGTGGATAAAAAACTCAGAATGATAGTATCTTGGTTTTATTTACATGCTAGGCAAAGCTTAGTGATAAGTATAATACGCAGAATACGCTTGTTAACTCCTTGCTTATCTACGGAATTTTAGGTTGGGGAGATTCTTACAAAAACAATCTAAACTCAGTAAAAGTTTCACAAAGAACCATAATTAAAGTAATCCTTAAAAAAATCTACCTTCTCAACAGAATCACTATTTAAATTATTTCCAGTACCAAATGTCGGTGACATATTTAAGCAAGCTTCTATTACTAAAATGTGTAAAGAAAAAAATGATAAAGAAAATATGAAGAATTTTACACGCTAATGAGAAATGGAAATCAATTTATTACACCAAATTTTAAAACAACACAAATGCACAACCGTTATATTTACCAAGCTATAAAAAACTATAATAACCTTCCTTCTGAATTGCGCTGTATTTTCAACCAATCAGAACAAATAAATAAAATTAATCAATTTTAAAAAAAAAAACTTACATTAAAAAATAAATATTTTATACAAAATATATTATAAAATGTAACCTAAGTAAGAATCGTGGCTCCCTTATCAGGCACAAGAGCTCCTCTTTAGCTCGTCAAAATGTAACCTGTAATGTTTTATATTAAATTTAAAAAAAAGAAGACTCACTAAAACATAGTTACTAACAAATAAGTGTAATGAATCTTACTAACTTTATAAACATATAAAAACATTATAACATACGAGTATAAACACATAAACATATAAAATACTAATGAGATTTATGTAATTGTGATTTTCCACTGACGATAATTTGTAGTTGTGAATCAATTTTAGTGGTAGCAATTATTAAAAGAGCTTTAAGATGCTCATCGGTTAACTTAGATCTGTAAAAATTCTTTGTGTACTTCATTTTGGAGAATGTTTTCTCACACAAGTAAGTAGTACCAAAAATAGAAAATAGCCCACGAGCAAATTTATGCAAATTATCAAATTGTGCCAGCGGAAGACTCTTGTAAAATTCCAACAAAGATGAGTTTTGAAATTTGTTCTTAATTATATCACTGCATTGTAAATCAATAATTTCCATTTGAAGTTCCGGGGTCAAGGTTTCGATGTCGATATCAAGAGGATTTTGAAAAATCTTGATTTGATTCGCAATGATATCAAGGTCTGAGAAACGAGTATCAAAATTTATCTTCAAAGCACTCAAAGCTCCGATTGCAAAATCGACGGGAAACTCAGTCTCAGTAGTGTGGCTAAATATTTCACATGTTTTAAATTGTGTGAACCATTTTTTATTTAATTGTGATTGAAACAGCATTATTTTCTGCCGGAATGATTTGACATTAGTATATAAATCAGGGAGCTGATTTTCTCCTTGCAATCGCAAATTCAGTTCCTTCATATGTTTTGTCAAATCGACATAGAATGCTAAAGCTGGCCGCATACATACGTTTTTCTTCATTCGGAATGTATAAACGTCAGTACCAATGTTGCCGACAAGGGCGATATATCGCCATTTAGGCTACTCAGAGCGAGAATCGGCGACGAAAAAATCTAAAAGGCGACTGGTCGCCAATTAAGCTACTTCAAAACATCAATTTTAAACATGTCCCGAAATTCTCTAGCCACCCCCCCCCCCCCCATGAAAAATTTTATATTTTCTTTAAATTCTCTAGCCACCCCCCCATGATTTTTTTTTTATTTTCACGTAAAAACATCAATTTTAAACATGTCCCACCTAACAGCAAATTCGGCTACTTTACGCTACCTTATGTATGTAAAACGGCGATATTAGGTCAAGATCCGTTGGCAACACTGAATTACTGAACGGAAATTTCCGAACGTTTGCGTCGTTTTCCATTCGGTTTCTCCGAACGCGCCGGCTTGCATTCGGAACGTGCGTAAGGAATTTGTTCCGTTCGGAACTAAAACGAACGTGTGCGGCAGTTATTGTATTTTCTACTGATTCCGTGCATTCGGATGTCCGAATACGGAAAACGAATTCGGAAATCGAATAGGGAAAACGTATGTATGCGGCCAGCCTAACTTCCACAGCCATTCGCTATTTTGCAATTCGGTAAGAGGGCGATGCTTTTCATTCAAAAAAATTTCGATCACTGATCGAAGTTCAAAGAAGCGCTGAAGGACTTGTCCGCAACTTAACCAGCGTACGGCAGTATGATATGGCAAATCATTTTCTCCGATCTCTTTAATAAATTCGCGGAATTCTCGGTGATTCAGCCCAGTGGATCTGATGAAATTAACAATTGATATGACTGGTTTTAGAACTTCGGACATATCCAAACATTTTCCGCATAGAGACTGTTGATGAATGACACAATGTAAGACTAATGGTTTTGAACCACCATCATTTTCTACAGCCTTTGACACAAGAGCCACTACTCCTTTATTTTTACCACACATGTTTTTTCCTCCGTCAGTTGTGATAGATTTCAAGTTTTTCCATCGAAGATTCTTTTTAATAATGGCATTTTCAACACCCTTAAAAATATCTTCACCAGTAGTTGTGCCGTGAATACTATCAATATCAAGAAGTTCTTCATACACTTCATAGCTTTTATCCACTCCTCGAATAAAAATCAACACCTGAGCAGTATCTGACACATCCGTTGATTCATCCAAGGCCAGAGAATACCACTCAAGATGTCCATTTTTGTCAGACAGTTGAGATGATATATTTTCTGCGATGTCTTCTACCCTCCGCGCTACAGTATTTGCTGACAAACTGAGAGTTTTATATAAATTTACCTTTTCAGGGCACATTTCTTCGGCTACTGCAATTACACATTCTTTGATCATTTCTCCATCGGTGAAAGGTTTTCCACGTTTTGCGATTTCAAGAGCCACACGAAAACTGGCACGAGTTACAGCCTCTTGTTCATTATTGAGTTTCGTAAACGAAGATTGCTGCGATTTTAATCCACGCTTCAAAGCTTCAAATTTTTCTGTCCGCAAACTTCCCGTATATTGTGAGTATTTTTTAAAATGTTTCGTTTCATAATGACATTTAACATTATACTCTTTGAGAACGGCTATGGCTTCATTACAAATCAAACAGCGCTTTCTTATTGGACTCAATTACGAAATATTGAAAGTTCCATTGATCTTTGAATGCTCTGCACTCGCGGTCTACTTTTCGCTTCTTTGCCATACTTTCCATAGTAAATCACACCAAAAAAACAGTCTAATCAAAAAACTGTTACACAGATGTCTTTTAAAAACACACAAACACGTTTAAAGGAGTTACGCACTACCTTATTTCATAACAGACAGGCCCGCTTCATTCGGTTTCCCCAGGTGGACTGACTCACGGTCGCCGGTCTCGCCGCTATGCGATGGATATAGGGTACTACCACTACTTATTTCCGCGTGTAACCACGAGATGTCGCAAGCGTCTCAGTTGTGACAATACAATACAACACAATTTAGTAATTGAACACTAGCGTAGCGAACACTTCACCTCATATCTGGGGGATTGGAGTGAGATTGGAGTGAAATGATTTATGAAGAAATATGATCCCTGGAAATTTTATTCTCCACTTTTTACTTTTACTCCACCCCCCCTCGTGGACGAAAATATGGGTGTCTAGAAATTAAAACAGTTTTGGCCCTCCGAACTCACTGGAGTAGTCAATGTGGCCCTCCGGCTGAAAAGTTTGGAGACCCCTGGTCTAGATAAATAAAATTGGTGCTTACCGCTAATTTTATAGTTGAAAAATGTTTTACAACATTTCAAATCGTTTTATTTAAAATATTTCAATGGTAAGGTCCTGTTTTTATTAATCTTAAATATAAATAACTTACGTCTGTAGAGATCCCTCTAGAAACATTAAATAATTAAAATATATAATACAATAATATAATATAATAATACATTCATAAAAAATATATAAAATGTGAGCGTGGAGCAAACCCCCGTAATTAGAGTGTTATGTCCCTACCGGTAAATGGAAGTAGATTTTTTAAACTCATAAAACGTAATAGATATTGCGAAATGTGTTTTCGTTTGGCAGACGTGAAATATAGAAATTGATTTTTATTGAAGGAAGTGTAAAACGAAGCAATCAAGTCAATAAATTTTGGATTCATCCAGTGTGACGTATTTTTATGTCTACATAATTTTATTAAAAATCACCAAACAAACCAATAGTGAACTGAGTTAAAGTGCACAATTCTTCTAAATTGTAGACCGCGCGTCAAACCAGTGAATTTTTATCGCGTGAAGTGGCTGTTTTAGTGCTTTTTTACCTACATTTCTAAACTACCTCGAAGTGTCAAACTGCCCTGAAGTGTTATCTCTACCTATTGGAAAAAATCATCGGTTGTGACGCTAAAGTGATTAACGAGTACTATCTTATAATATTATTAGCCAATTAAACATCACTTTTTACGTAAAGACTGTGTCAAACAATACTACCATGAATACAAAGTGCATTATTTGCGAAAAAGACATTGACACTCCATCGGATTTTATTTGCTGTAGTATCTGTGAAAAAAGCTACCATCTTGGCTGTGCTGACATTACTGAAACGACACGCCGTAGTGCAAGGAGTTTGCAGTGGAAATGCAAAAAATGTTTTAAAAACAATAAAAATATCAAATCAAAGCAGGCGAATAATGAAATAACTTTGAAGAACGAAAAAGAACCGCCATCTATCGCCATACAAGCTAAACAGTTTTCTCAAGCGCCAAAACCTAAACTCGCAATTCAAACAAACACAGAAAGCTTACCAACCTCAAATATAGATGGAGCTAATGGTCCATTAACCTCGCAACTATTTTTAAAAGAACTCACTGAATTCAAAACAACCATAATGAGATTCGTGGAAGACAAATTTGATTCATATGTAAATAAATATGAAGCTCTAATCTCACAAAATAACGAAATAATAAAAACTATCCAATTTATGACAGATCAACAAGAAGACTTAACAAAACGGATAAATGTTATCGAAAAATCACAAGAAATAGTCAACGACGAATTAATTGCACAAAAAAAATCATAATAATATACTACTCAATACTATTTCTAAACAAAAGGAAACAATTGATAAATTGGAGTATTTAAGCCAAATCTGTAACATCGAGATAAGAGGTGTCCCGGAGTCTGACATTGAAAATAATGCAGAAGTTCTCAAAAAAATCTGTAATATCATCAACTACGAAAATACCGACGTGCATTCTGTAAAAATAAACAGGATGGGACCGAAGTTCTCCGACAAAAATCCTAGATCTATCGTGGCGACATTCAATACCATAACATCGCGGGACGAGTTCCTATCCAAATTCAAATCTTACAAGAAATCCACTACCAATGTGACAAACAAAATAAATACAAGGGACCTAGGATTATCGCAAACCGCCAATCACATTTATATATCCGACCAATTAACTCAGAAAGGAAAATTTTTGCTATCACAAACAAAAAAATTTGCTAGAGACCATAATTATAAACATACTTGGTCCAGAGGAGGGCGCATTCTTTTGAGGAAATCTGATACATCCAAGACAATTCCAATAAATAACATTGCTGATTTGGACGGTGAAAAACGTCAATTACTGTGACTAATGATACAAATTACTGTGCTGCTATACCACTCCACTATATTAGACATTAATGTTTGTTTTATAATATGTTTTTATCCGTTATTCAATAATAGTCAATATGTATTCTTACTTTCCCTGATGGATAATTTAGACAAGATAACACATACTCATAATAATGTACTCGATCTCTACCTAATATTATTATTATCTAGATCGACTGTTTTTTTTTTTTTGTTTTATGAGTCATAACACCACCATGATATTGTACACGAGATATAAATTGTTCTCATATAATCTATCAAGCATGTTTGTTTTTTAAAATATGCTTTTATCAGTTATTTTATGACACTACATATGTATGCTTACTTTCCCTATTGGCTACTTTCGACAAGAAAACACATACTCAAAGTAATGTACTCTCTCTCTACTTATCATTATTATTATTATCTAGATCGACTGTTTTTTTTGTTTTTGTTTTATGAGTCATAACACCACCATGATATTGTACACGAGATATAAATTGTTCTCCTATAATCTCTCAAGCATGTACATTAATGTTTGTTTTACAATATGCTTTTATCAGTTATTTTATGACACTACATATGTATGCTTACTTTCCCTATTGGCTACTTTCGACAAGAAAACACATACTCAAAATAATGTACTCTCTCTCTACTTATAATTATTATTATTATCTAGATCGACTGTTTTTTATTTTTGTTTTATGAGTCATAACACCACCATGATATTGTACACGAGATATAAATTGTTCTCCTATAATCTATCAAGCATGTACATTAATGTTTGTTTTACAATTTGCTTTTATCAGTTATTTTATGACACTACATATGTATGCTTACTTTCCCTATTGGCTACTTTCGACAAGAAAACACATACTCAAAATAATGTACTCTCTCTCTACTTATAATTATTATTATTATCTAGATCGACTGTTTCTTTATTTTCGTTTTATGAGTCATAACACCACCATGATATTGTACACGAGATATAAATTATTCTTTTTTAATCTATCAAGAATATACATTAATGTTTGTATTATAGTATGCTTTTTTCCGATATTTTATAATGCTACATTTGTATTCTTACTTACCCAATTGGCTACTTTCGATAAGAAAACACATACTCAATATAATGTACTCGCTCTCTACTTATCATTATTGTTATTATATAGATCGATTGTTTTTAATTTTTGTTTTATGAGTCATAATACCACATAATGAGATATATTATCACACACTTACTTTCACATATTTTTGGTTCCTTGGAACGGGCAATTTGCCTAGTTAGGAACCAATAATTTCGATCTGATAAGGTACAATAATCTATAATCACTAAAAATATTTTAACTATATCTTGTATCATATTGTACTTTGTGTAAATCTAAAGGAATAAATAAATAAATAAATAAATACTAAAACAATTTTGTTTATTATTATTTAAATATAAAAGAAATATACTATGAAAGAAAATTTTATCATCATTTAGACTATATCCATTTTCGATTTTAGTGAGAATATAAACAATTATACCGCACAGAGTTTTAACAGCCGGGCGGAAAAAACCGACAAGGAACGAAGCTGAAAGAAGTTGTCGTTCCGTGCAATAGTGTCGACCCGTCTTGCCACGCTTGCTACGCAAGAGTCGGTTTTACTTCCTTCAAAGTAGGTTGAAATATACTACTATAAGAATGAACGATACTCTCATTATCGCACTGACAAAATCAACACCTTGCTTGGAATGAACTAAGAAATGTTTTGTAACCAGGTCTGAATAGCTGGGAAGCTACCAATCTTCCGCTTTCCCATGTTCTTCCCTTCCCACTCCATGAATCTCAGAACATATCACAATAGTTGGGGATGCCTTTGTTCCACTACACTAAGGCATTTGGAACTCTTGTGCGATATTACACATATTTTTTTCAAGATAATCTTTCCGCAAATTTTGCAAAAACGATACACTATAGATCAGTAGAATTGTAAAATCAGTTAGTTTTCTATACACCAACACCCTAAACAACCTGTGATAAAATTAACATCGAGATAAAAAGGCGCCTTTTATCTGAGATGTCACCAAACACAAAAATAGCTTTCATTGTGTCTAAGAAGGCCGTAAGCTGCTGTCGGCCTGTTCCTCCACTATGAGGCTTTCAGCGAGCACTTGCTCTCAAGGGCGTAAGAACTTTTCTATCTCATTGTTGTTGGTCCATTATAATTCTTGCAGAATGGAAGGCCATACGGGGGGTGCTCTTTCGGGGGAGAAAAACACCGATTTTTTTACATTAAACCATATTAATTTTTGACTCTAAGATTTTTTCGAGGTTTACTTTGCAAGGTGACGAACCTCAGCGAGTGATATTCGAAATCCTGCAAAATCACTCACTCCTTACGCAGAAGCGACGAGGTTGAAATTCCTGCTTAACACCAAAAGCCTGTTTTAAATTATACACTACATAAAACCAAAACAAAGCCGCTGTTTTATTTTGTAAAGTTCAAGCACAGATATTGAATGGTTTTCATAGCTTAATTTGCAACATTATAAAACCATATCCGACAAGGGATTGATAAGTAGGAGATTTTGCATTTTAAAGCATTTTTATGTCTGATTTTTTTGTTGAAATATGTCGATCCTAGATAAGTTTATCTAGTATTTATTGTTATCAAGTTTAATTTTTAGAAATTCATTTGAATTTTAATATTTTCTTTAATGTATTCATTAGTATTATTTTTTTATTTGCAAAAATATAAAAAACTTTGATTCACAACAAGTTATGATGTGTGATTGCTATTTTGCCAAGTTAAGGCAACAAATAAGTTCAAAAATACCTTCAGAAGGCGAAACTGCTGTCATGCGTAATAATTATTACGAAGCAAAACTTGGTTATAAACGTTTTTTTTGTAAATTTAATAATAATATTATTGAAAATATGAAAGAAAAAGCGCTTGTACTACTTAGATGTAGATTGTTTTACTGGAATTTTTCTCTTGTGTTTCCTCTGTTGGATGACATATTGTTTTTATGATATGAGTTTGAACTCAATATTCAAACAAAGAAAGAGAGCAACCAAATATGAATATGAAAAAAACTTATATTTACTAGCTACATACTTCCCTTGTACAGGGTGGCCAGTTTGTGTATATTCTTCACTGTTTACATCTCTTGCGGAAATTCCGTGCGTTTTTTTTCTGTCCATTGTTGCCACCGGGGACAAATGAGCAAACCAAAGAAAGCGGTGACGGTGGAGGTTTGTTTTATACAATAAATACTCAGAAAATACATAGATTATTTTTAATTATATGAATGTGGATGAACCTACAAGTAGTCCAATACAAACACAACGCTTTTGAGACTAGAAAATGAAAATTAAATTGGCTTGATTTAAAAAAAATCAACCTATAAAAATCAAACATCTATAAATTGGTTTAAATGAGGATTCTAGTATCCTTTCAAGAAACTGGAGTCAACCTCACAAAATGTCAATCGGATAGGACCGAAATATATTTAGTATATTAACTGTTGTAATTTCTTTTGTTTTGTTGTTTTCAGAGAGATAGGTATATGTGCGCATATTTGTACGAAATTGCCACCACCGACAGAATGCATTGTCATAGATAATGAGTCAATCTGCCGAGTTTTATAGTTTTTTATTATTTCCTCTTCCAAGATTTGCATTCGGTCATTCCCGAAAAAAATTATAACTCAAATAGTATTTTATTTGAAAAATTCAGCACTATAGTTGCCAGGACCATAATTAGTGGGGATTTTGTGAGACGAATAGTGGAAAAAGGAGGTAAATTTGAAAAATCTTTTGCAAGTTATTTTCTTACGTCATTTGTATCAACTAATGAGCTTAAAGCGCACGCTTTAATTGATTTCAATTATTAAAATTTCACATGTTTGAAAAGTAATGTATTATTTTTTTTTAGTTTTTCTTTTACAATCTAAAATTATAATGTTTTTACAATAATAAACATAAATAATTACATAAATAGTGAAATCGCACAAGAGTCCCAACTGCTCCCAACCGTCTGGAGCCAGTGTTACTATGGTGTAGGAACAAGAACTAACCAATTATTTAAGTGGAATATTCTTTTTGGCCGCTGGCAATGTTTGGAAGATTGCAACACTGCGTCGTGCCGACGACAGCTGCTGAGCGCTAGCCATTTTGAATCTCATTCGTGATCTCGCTTCTTCCGCTGACAGTTAGTTCTAATTCTCTTCCTTCTGATATATTTACGATTGTTTCATGTATAAATTTAAATGAACAATAAAGTTCGATTTATTTCAATCATTGTTTTAATTTATAAATTGGGGTCAGATAATCTATGGGCATCCCGATCACTGAAGGTAAGCCAGCGATCCATTTACCTGAACCCCATAATGGCATTCCCAATTGGGAAATGTTGTGAGGCTGAAGGTAGTGTGGAATGAGGAAGGTTGATAAGTACCTGGCTATTCTGATCTGGTCACCAAACACGGCCAAAGCCATTTCAACCAATGTTTATGAATTCTGAATGTCGGTCTTACACCAAAGCGATACTGAGAGTATCTTCAACACATTATTTCTAAAAAAGTAATTTGTGAGATAACACAAATTAACCGAAAAAAATGTACTTGCGCACGATGGGATTCGAATCCACGACCTTTCGCTTACTAATCGAAAGCTTTACCCCTCGACCACGGAGGCCGTCAAAGAGTTAATTAATGTAACTGTTCAAAACTAGTTCGAAAAACTTTTTTGAAATTTTCGATCCATCGGCGTCAATATTTTGGGAATTCTTAGTGGAACACCGTTTCACAATCTGCTGGTCACTTCCACAATAATTACACCTTCTATTCTCATTATTAATTATGTACCTCAGAAGTCAAAGTCGGTTGTCCAGTTTTTTTGTGAAAATGAGTTAGGTATAAGATATTTTTAGTTTTTCCAGTATCTACACAGAGGTATAAAGACGGTTGTCCTACGACAATGTGAAACTAAGTTAGGTCAACATAGTTTCAAAAAGGTCTGGTATCCCCACAATGTTCAAAGGAAAATTTTTACTATTTCCACTCTCTTGAACAATTTCAAAAATGTGACAACCGACCCTTAACTTCTGAGGTACAGAATTTAAGTCCACAAATTTCAAGGTACCCACATAACATCCTAAAAATTACATTCCCTGCGACAAACTATAAATACTACTTTCATCCCCTTAAAAAAACCATGCGAATTATTTTTCCGCGATGAAATCCGAAAAAAAACGAATAACCGGAAGTGAGCTGAAAAGACGCGCTCTGGAGGGGTTTTCAGGAAAATTCCCTTTCTCTCCCTCCAGCCTTATTTTCCCCCTTTCTTTTTATAAAAAAATATTTAATCAGTTAAAATGGTAATGTGAAACTCTTACTAGGTGAATTATTTCTATAAAATACATTGATAACCATTCGGATTCCAATATGTAATACTAAAAGTCGGGATTTATTTCAGTGCAGTAATTCTGGGGCTAACTACCATACGTATTCCTCATTGCCCAGAATAATTATGGAGAGAAATAATTATACCGAGTCAGTGGACAACTCCAATGCATCACTTAGTAAATACAAAAGACTGTTAATGAGGCAGTTTAGTTCTGTTTAATAAAAAACTAAATTTTTTTAAATATTTATATGGAAAACTCCTTAAAAAAGACGTTTTTAAATAAATAGCTGAACTGCCGTAAAATCACATTGTACTTATCGTGTTAAATTATTGTGTGTTTTATGCCGTGTTGTGCTTCATCCTTCTTTTGCCAATGTTTCGGACAGCGATGCGCTGTCCAACATTGGGAAATCAGTCCATCTGGTACTTGATGGGTACACCGAAACTAAACGCCAAAAACCACATTGATTTCACAAACAATAATGAAATACTGAACCTAGGAGAATTAAAGCGAGCAACATCTATATACGTAAACATACACTTCACCACAATCTACACATCTGCCCTGATGGTGGACACTATTGAAAACTCTGTTGGCTGAACATTGGCTGAAGAAATAGGAAACGCAATGCCGTGAATATCTCAAATCATAAATGTTATACATTGGTTATTCTTTTTAATACATGTAACGTGAAAGCAATAAAAAATATTACTTTTAAGCTTTAAAATATCTGAATACCACACTGCCCATAATGAATACTCATTTACGACAATGAGCGAAAAATCTCACGCAACGAACTATATAATGCTACACTAAATCAAAGACAAATAATTTAGAGCAATTAATATATTTTAGCCTAAAGTAAAAACGTGACTAAGAGAACAAAGTAACAACTTGAAAACATAATGAGGATTATGTCTTAAAGGCAAATAGAAAATACAAAAAAAAAAATAAAATTACATATTATACTTAATACTCAAGTACGAAATAATATGCAAACTTTGTTATAGAAACTAATACAAAAATTTTGTAGATTTTGCTTTTTGAAGAAATTGAGAAGGTAAGATAATTCGGTTGGTACATGACAGCATGCTAAATTCCTGATAAAATATTATTCATTCAGAATATATCGAGAACTTAAAAAATTTATCATGACAAAATTTATCTATTTAACTGCATCAATATTAATTTAATCTAATTCTACCTTATTTGCACTATAGAAACTTATGTACTTGTATCTCTTGTTTACTTACTTACTTACTCTCTAATGTCATTTCACAATCAAATGCCACATATATTTGTAATTCTTTTTTTAAAATATTTCTACGATTTTAACTGTGACATGTTATCATTGTTTATGGTATATTTATACCGTTGATATTAAATAAATAAATGACGGAGTGTTACAATACAGGTATGTCAGTATCAAAATCAGTGTTTGTGTGAACGTTTGTTTTTGACCGATACTTTGTTACGAACTCTTTTAATTCATTCGTTATAGGCCCGCAGTCCCTTTTTTAACAAGAAAACGAATAATTTACAGTTATTAACTTTAAATTAACAGTATTTCACATCAGTTAGTTTTTTTCTTGCAAATTTGCAAATTCTGGTTAAACCAAAGATGATGGAATACGAGTATTAAATTTGGGTTAGACTAATCTAACTGCTCTTACTTCGCAAACATGACAGGAGGAATTTTATAAAAATGTTAGCTTTGAGGTAGAAATTATTCTTTGTGGAGAAGCAATAGGAATTTCATTACAGTAGAGTCCACCATTGAGGTGGTTTAGTTACAACCAATCTCTTAATACCTATCTAATAAGTTTAATAATAAAATTGTTTTATATCTCATTTGATTGATTCAAAATAATATTATATAATATATGTTAAGTATACTTTTGAAGATTGATTAATGTTGAAAATGACCCAAAAAATTGTTACGAAATTGGGCAGTTACAAGTGAATCTAACAAGGTCTAAATCGTATTAAATTGACAAAAATCTTGGAAATTGTTGAATATATATAATTAATAAAATTGAAAAAAAACTCAAGAATATTAGTTTTAGTACATCGGAGGAATTTTTTAACTGCACACAGTCTAGACGAGCCTTCCCTTGCGAGATACACGTCAAACCATCGTCAAACCGAGCGAGCAAGAAAATGGTAGTTAGTGGTATCATTGCGGTAGGGTTGCTAGGGATCAAAATATACCTACTACTTGTTTTAGATTTTTATTCGCTTACACTCACTTGTCGTAACTCATGGCCATTATTTAAGGATTTAGTAAAAAAATACTTAAAAAATAACCATCCACATTGTTAACAACAACACAAACAGAAATAATATTTTGCGATCTCTTCAAAAACATCAATAACCTATAAATAGTTGAGATTGTCTTTAAGAAATTAATCTGAAAAGACTTCGAGGGGAAATTGCACATAGACGGCGCTATATAAATTCATCCAAATATTATTATTATTTTATGGCCAATATACAAATTTTTCAATCTTATTTTACAGTTTTTTTTTTCAAATAAACAAAAATATGAATTTGACGAATTCTACTAAAATGTGTATTTATATGGTATTAAAATAACACAAGATTGCTGGCAGAAGCTGCTATTTCATGATATTATTTCGTCATAGCAAACTTTCTAAAGAATCGCACATATACTCTCAGTATAGCTCTGCTTAAAGATCACTATTCAAAATCGAAACGATGAAATGATTTTAGCCGTGTTTGGTTACCAAATCTGAATAACCAGATACTTCACCTTCATCTACCTCATCTCCTTCCCTTCCTCACTAACTTCAGTCTCATAACATACCCTGATTGGGGATACCATAGTCTCAATAAACTATTTCTCCGTATGTATCGAAAAGGAAGTCACATAGTCTTCAATCCTATCTCAGGTAAATTGAATGTTTTTTTCTTAAATAATGCTCAAAGAAAGGTTTTTTTAAAGGCCGAATAACACTCTTGGCTTATAAATAACTTGACAATATTTGTAAAATACTTTCTACCATCATTATAAGTGTTGATTTTGTGATGATAGATCGGTGAAATTATTGTAAGAACCAAATTAAGCAAGATAAAATTTAACTGAACCTATGTACTTAAGTTATAATTTGTAAACTTAAGTGTACAAATAACTAGAATTAAATATGTAAACAAAATAATAAATAGAAGGGTGATATAGGAATTGAACCCTCCACTTATGTGAAGACATTTGTGAAACTCAACTATAAACCGTTTATTTCCTTATATTTTTTAAATGTTGCTATTTTACTACTTCAATGGCTTTAGTATTTATTCCCATTCAAAATCTCTCAGTAATTTACAATTACTGAAAAACGAGCACCATAAAAAAATCTGCGAACCTTGGAAATAAAAACGAGCAAAACTATATATTCGTGCTTTTTACGCGGCAGTCCCCAGTTCCCAGTAGTCCCATTATCTGTGCAGCTAAATCCCGCTCAGAGTCGGAGTGAGGAAAATAGGGAACGGGAGGGAGATTGGGACAATGGACAATATGGCAGCAAGCGGCCACAATAGACGATGGATGGCGTTTTGTCTATGGCCGTTTGTTAAGCTTTCGCAGATCATTAGAGCACTAGAGATATTAAAATTCTAGGGGTGGTTTCTGCGGATGCGGCTGCAAAGGTACCTGTGTCAATAGGGTTTATTTGTCAATCTAAATGTCTTTCAATATAAATACCAATAAAATAAGCAAACATGTTTATTTAGATAATGTTTCCCTGTGACTTGAGATTTTTTTAAATCATCATTTTACATACATTACGTTGAAAAAATTCCGATGCTATATTCATATGCAAAATCGTGAACTATCTTGTTGATTCGTCATATCTATAAAAGTTTGCATTATACCAGATCGAACGATTTATTTAGAATGTCACAATTTAAATCTAAATATGTTTGCACAAATGGATCTTACCTGCAAAGATGCGGATATTTTCAACTGTACCTTGAAAACTATGCAAAGTTAAAATAACTGAATCTTTGCGAATATTGTGCTCATTTTTACTATTCAATATTCCTAAACCTTGTCTACAGCGACAATATTACCACAAAAATTGAACCAAATGTTTGTGCAAACACGAAGCATTGGCGCAAGGTCACAATGCCCATGCACTATTGCTACATTTATACCGCATTCATCGAACAAAAGAAGACAATGTCCACTAATAGAATCCACAAATCCATGGAATTCACTTGGTGACGACCGGCGGCTGCCTATCACCTGGATGAAGTAATTTTATAAGACTGATAACGAAGCTATCGCGTTCAACAGAACGTTGAAGTTTGAAGACGTTGGAGTCTAAATTGAATTCAAAGGGAGCAAGACTCGTCCATGGTAGTAGTGGAAAAATGTTTTTTTTAGAATACCAGGCTTAAATTTAGATCATGAATTCTGTCAACAAATAAATACACCATTAGTAATCAACGTATTGTCATTTCTCTTAGCCTCGGAAAGATTGATGGCCAATTACTGACACTGACGTTAGCCCAATTCTTCAGCAAAGTGCGGAGCCACGAGCATAGTCTAACTCCTACAGTACAAAAATACCTACATTTTTGTGACGTGCTATCTCCTCCTGAAAAATGGCGTTAGTTATTAATACTTAGTTTCTCCGTTCGAGTTCAATAATTAATAAATATTGAGAACATTGGAACATCAGAACAGAACACTACGTGCGAACATTGAAAGTCGTCTTTTTATGCATGTTTACCAATAAAACCAATTAGGCACATGCTCTTGAAAGTATGTAAAAGTTCTTAATGTAAGGCACGTCTTCATATTTCGCATCAGTTTGCAATATTTAATGGCTGCATTTGTGGATACGTATAACAGTAGCTCCGTCAAGAGATGCAACTCGAGAGAGCATCAGAACAAGATAGAGGAGAACATTGCACACTGAAGTGGCTCACTGCAGATGAATACGATACGCAGAACTGCACAGTGCATACTGTACAGAAATGTACGGTGCTTACTGTAGACTGCACATAACTGTTCAGTGCTTACCGTAAACTGCACAGTGTTCAGTACAGCCTTCGGGCCTTTACACAAAGCTGTATTGTGTATGCTAAAGCCCCAGAAGTCTCCGTAATGGTTCGGCCATTGTCTTATACACCGAGACGAGTATTATTTAGAAGCAGTTGAAGAATCTACTAACATATCGCTCACCCGAATGGGCTTCGAAGTTTTAAGCTTTCAGCGAAAACAGCCCTTATTAAAAGATAGTATGTTGATTTGTAAGACAAGACTTTTTGGGAATCTTTTAAGGCGAAGCTTAATGCCAAATCACTATTTTGATTATTTTTTACAAATAATTGGTGTACATTATGAATACCAAAAATATGTTTAGATAAATTGAAGGTTTTCCTATCGCTTCGCTTGAGTAGAATACAAATAAAAAAATAATGTACTCAATAAAAAATATAAATGCAAACTACTTTAAAAAAATATTTTTTCAATAGATATGTATGAACGCATAAATGAAACAACTTTAGAAAATACAGTATTATAGCTAAGATTATCTGTGACAGTTTCACTTGATTAACTTTTTTGCTTTCTTATAAAATTATTTTCAAAATAAATAAAAACCAGTTTTTTGCTTGAAATCGAACGTTTCTAGACTCCGTTTGTTAAGCGATTTTAATGCCTATTACCTACGATATAAGGTATACCAAGAATATACACATTTTTGGCTTGAAGCTTCCTCTTAAAGGGTGGAGACTCATTGGCCATACCAGTAGTTTTTTTTGTATTTATGAGATAAATACAACTTTATTTTTTCCGATTTTTTTAAATACTAAGCAAGAAGTTTTGGGTGTCCAGATTTGAATAGCCAAGTTCTTCTCAATCTTCCTCTTGCCTATCTCCTCCCCATCCATACTCTCGTTGGGGAATCATTGAATCATAGAATCCCACTGGCCTTGACGAACTCATCTGCGATATTCACATAAAAAACTACCTTAATTCCTCATAAAATACTACATTTATCGGTGATGATATAGTCCTACTGGCCTCGTGCGGTTGGGACTCTTGAGCGGTTTTCTATTTAAAAAAACATTTTTCTGAGGCGTCACAAGAATACCTACATAATTAAAAATAATAACATGAATTGCTGATAAAATTTTCCATTTATAAAATAATTATCAAACGAAATCTTTAACACAAATAAAATAAATTGTTTACATTCCGTAAAAATCAAGATTATTCCGGATCCGAAGAAAATTAGCCGAGACGCAATCCACAATTAAGCTTCAGAGTTCTCCCGCCAGATGGTGCTCAGGCCTAACAGTCACTCGATTAAAACGTTTAATGTGGCGCCCTATAAGCAGTGGGCCAAAGGCACTTGGTTATTCAAAAGTCGTAGTGGCACAAGGAGATGGTCCTCGAAACGTTTTCCTTGAAGGGAAAGTTTTGAAGGGCGTCTGTTTGTGAAATGTTAAAACAATGGGAAAATATTTTAGATTTTAGAACAATTTTTTTTTTTTTCCTTTGCGAATATATTATGACTAAATTTCTTTTTTTAAGTACGTACCTATTTACTTTCTATTTCGGCAAATGAATAATATTTTTTTGCTTGTTTTAGTAATCATGGAAAAATGTTAAAGGAAACAGTATCGCCCTGTTATAATCAGCCAATAAGGTTAGCGACATAAAAAATAGTTTTTTTCTAAAATGACGAAATAATGTAATGATCTATCAAAGTACCCGTGACGTACGTATGCGATATATTGAATTTAAATATATAGGTATATTGTCTATGAGTAGAACCTTCAAGTACCTACCTGTGACGTCACTAGTCGACATATATTTCCATCAAGAACTTTGGAACTTTGAAATATTACTGAAACTGTCAAGACAGGACGCATTGTGTTTTTAGAGCTGTATTGTTTAAACTATATTTTCATCATGAGCTACGAAGCTTTAAAATGTCCATTTCAGTGTCGAAAAAAATAACGCCATGTTACTTGTTTCATACTTACTAATAATTGTTCGGTGCTAAAAAATAATTGCTTTGTAATACAAATCATATTTGCAGTACAATAATTGGTAATCTTGCTGTAAAATATGGTTTCAATATTTTCACAATTGATATGATTTGAGATTTACACGGAAATTTTTTCCACTCATGTTTACCCCTAATAATAATAATAATAAAAATTTAGGCATATTAGATCTATCAAAAAATTTATACATAAAAATGCAAAAATCAGTCATTTTAAATACATGTAGGATATATATGTTGAGGGATCAGTTGGATTTATAGGCCCTGTAAGGAGTTCTACCGAGCCGAACCCTCTGATATGAAAATATCTGGAGTCGGTGAATTTATTGTTGATACATTATTGTTGATACATTATTGTTGATACATTATTTTACAATATTTCATATTCTAATTCAGTAATGTTGGCCTCACTGGGTATTTAATTATTATTTAATTATTTTCCCATTTGATCTCTGGTGAGTTGACGTGTTGTTCTTGTATCGTTTTGTATTTATTTTGCTTATATAATGCACTTGCATAATGTTGATTGACTAGATGATCATTTGTGGAAAAGTGTGTGGAAGGGTTTAGTTTTTCCTATGGGGAAGATTTAACCCGGACATTAAATCGGAAAAGATAAAAAAAAGGATGATTTGTATATTGCCGTTTTTGTGAAAAATTACCTCAAGGACGCTGTACAAATATATGACACATTTCTACAATGATCTATTTTATTACTAACTATATATAGACTTAATATACAGTACCATACTTATCTAAGGCCTATACTTTTACATAAAAGTTATGCTGCAGTGTAAATAGGAAATTATTTCTATAATGTAGGAAATAATAACAGTATGTAGATGTAATCTATTATAAGTACAACATAGATATATGAATAAAAAAATATAAAACTGTGATTATAAGTATAATGGAATGTAATGAAAATAATCTAAAAAAATCTTTATTTGAACCAATACTTGTAAAACGTAACAGTAACATAAAATAAAATAGAAACTAGAACAATAGAACATATTACACAAATAACTAAAACAACATTAACAACGCTACTATACTATGTATAATTTAACAAAGTGCTGGTATAGATTACGCTTAATTCCATAAATGGTGTCATTAAAGACATCAAAACTACCCCCAAACTTGTTGCCTAGATCATATAACCTATTGGTTAGTGAGTGTGTTTGATAGTTAATTGTGCATGTATTACAGAAGAATATTACATTTCGTCTTGTGTTCGTAGTCGGTACATAGTATTATATTGTTACAGTATTATAGTATATTATCGTGATCCCATGTCGACATTATAACCCTGTCCGCATATAATATGTTGGCTAAAGAAGTTGGAAGCGCCATACGGCATAATAACCCAAAAAATTATCATCGTAATATTGGTAGCATATTTTAAGAAGGTAATTGTTAGGTGATAGAATTTTATTTATTTCATTTCATAATTATTGAATTTTATTTTTTTAGTGAGTACCTACCGCACAATATTCCCAACTTCTCCTAACCGTCTGAGCCAGTGAGATTATTTGGGCTTTTTTGTGTGGTTGGCGAGGGCAAAAATATAAGAAGAAGAAAGTTGGGAAGTAGGTATTTAGGTTCGGTCACCAAACACGGCTAAAGCCTCTTTAAGCAACGTTTCAATTTTGAACGGTGGTCTTTTACAAGGGCGAAATTGAGAATATCTTCCAATCTGGAATAACAACTTTAAATTTATTTTTTACGATAGTTTTTCTCCCTTGATACTTCAAGACAATGTTTTATTTTATTTTCATCCCCGTCTACTTAACGGAATTACCACAATTTTACAATATTGACTGCGAAAAGCTGTCATTTCGTTTTCCGCGCACACTTACCAAGAAGTGACTAATCCACATTCTACACGGTCTTTCCCCATATTCCTTCATAATCCTCTCCGCACACATTTAGCCACTTAGCACATACTCGTTTCTTACACCCCCCCCCCAAACCCCCGTCTCACACCCCCTGCTACTCCTCCAACACACTTTTAATACTCCTTTTCACGTCTCACTTCCCACATCGCGTATTCATGCATCCCTCTGCCACCCCTTCCCCAACTTCAGGATAAGTACACTTTCTGAATAGCTTTATAAGAAGAAGAAGAAGTGGGTATTAAAGTCCGTAGGTACCAACCTTACCAGCTTGTACATCGATGGTAAATAAATTTCTTTGAAGATTTTTCTCAAAAGGGGTTTTTTCCTTGAAGTAAAGTAGTACATAGTTATTATGTTCGATTTTCTAAAGAGATACAAATAGTAAAATTACTTCTTCAATAAAAGAAAATTCACTTTGAGGCGTCACTTAAATTTAATGTACATACATAACTTTTGTTCACACCACTATTTAACCAAAATAATCAACATGTTTTGAAACCAATGGTTTCGTCACGATAAAAGTAACAATAATAATTAAATTTAATTGAACAAAGTGCAAAATAAAAATCATTTTTGAATTTAAATTGCTCAAAAATAACCGAAGATAATATAATACAAGATTATCTTTCACTATCGAATTCTTATAAAAATAAAAATAAATAATATATATTAATATTATTTTTTTGTATTATTGGAGAAAACACTGATTCAGAGAGTAACAAACATTAAAAAATATTAATTGGAGAATTCGCCTACATTCTAATTATTTCACACAGAATAATACATTGTAGGAAAATGTTTGGTGACTAGATCTTGAGCGCCCATTTGTTCCTTCGTTTTACGTGCTTCTAACCCATTGCCAAATCCAAAGGAAAGAAAATGTTCCATTATTATCTCTTATCCTTGGCCACAATCATAATCGACATCAATTACCGTCTACTAAGAAACCCCGAAACTTTCCATATTCCTTTCCAAAGAACCGAAAATTCTCCCAATCTCTTGTACGAATGTGCAGACTATATAATATCCTATGTACACTGTACTATGTAGACAGAAGCATTATTACCAAAGATATTAGAAGAACGAGATATGCTATGTTGGCCGCCGGACCGTAGCCGGAGTACTACCTAATAAGGGTACTTTGAACGGTATCGGGACGTGTACGCACAGAAATCTGTTCTATGTATTAGTGCGGTTACCTTAGCGATGCCTTAGCGTAAGCGAAGGTGTGCAGTAGTATTGGTGAACAAAACCGGCGACACTCCGCAAAACAATTCCACTCAGTACGAACTGCGCATAGCACATCTCGTTCTTCTAATATCTTTGATTATTACGGACAAATTTAGCGATATTGCGTTATATGACGTTCATTGTTCTCACTTAACTTGGTATTTATTTTTTTATATTAATTTGTATTTTTTATGCCTCTGTCTTTTGTGCACACTATAAATTAAATAAAATTATAACATTGACATTCCAGCAAGCTTTTAGGGCAGTCTTTTGTTTCGTGAATCAATTACTCTACCCCTCCTCCGACTGATAGTGTATGCACGTTGCTAATATGATAACTCAACACAGTGACAATTAAACACACTTTTAAAAAGTGATATAAAGTCATTAGAAACGATGAAAAAAAATAATTTAAACCTAACTTAACCTAACCTACTTAGTAAAGTTTTTGTTTCATCACTTTCCATAACTTTATATAACTTTTTAAAAATGTGATGAATTATCATTGTGATTATTTATCCGGTCACCGAATGTAATATATTATGACAGCTAATTTGAAAAATAAATAATTAACTCATACACAGAATTCCCTAAAAACGTCTTCAAGTACACACACACACTTTAAACGACAGCATAATAACAATACATACATGATATGGAAAGCAATCCATTGGTTCCGGGGAGGCAATTTATATAATTGCCTTCAAGACGAAATAAATAAAAAAAAGTTTCTGCATATTTAAAAAAATATATATTTATATATTTCTTGCGAAACGAAATGAACAAAATAATGAGGTAACAAGTAAGTGAGGTAAAAAGTACTGTAATGCATTTATTTAAGTAACCAACATATTGTAATCTGAAGTAATATTTATCGCAAAGAAGATGTAACGCCGTATGTCTTTCTCTCAAGAAGAAGCTACAAGCTAAAAATGTGTATATTCTTGGTATATTGTAGGTAATAGGCATTAAAATCGTTTGACAAACGGAGTCTAGAAACGTTCGATTTCAAGTGCATAACTGGTTTTCATTTATTTTGTAAATAATTTTATAAGAAAGCAACAAAGTTAATCACAGATAATCTTAGCTATAATACTGTATTTTTTAAAAGTTGATTCCTTTGCGCTCATAATTTTTCTATTGAGAAAATATATTTTTTAGTAGTTTACATTTATAATTATTTTTATAAGCAATAATTATTAGCCTGAAACACTCATCCACATTGAAAAATCTCCTGATAAAAGATACATGACGCCAACGGGACTTGAATAATAAAAATAATAATAATAATTAGATAATTTGTAGAGCGCCGTTTTTGTGAAAAATCACCTCAAGGGCGCTGTAAAATTTATTTCCTAGGATCTACATTTGTTATTTAGACCAACTGTGCCAGCACGAGGTTCGTCATCCGTTCAGGTATGTGTCTGCCGCCAATATAGCGCTGACATGTGTCTGCTGCCAATAAAGAGCGCTGACACAACATCCTCACATAGATAACAAACCTTGGCAGCACCGCTGTGACGTTCGACGAAGACAGAAGATGGAGACTCTGCTGCAAGAATCCTAGGTAGCGAAGGAACTGTACTAGCTGCTGCAGCGAGAGAGACCACCGCGTCCACCAACAGTGCCAGCACAAGGTTCGTCATCCGTTCAGGTATGTGTCTGCTGCTAATATAGCGCTGACATGTGTCTGCTGCCAATAAAGAGCGCTGACACAATATCCTCACATAGATAACAGACCTTGGCAGCACCGCTGTGCAAAATCACCTCATCCTAGTCTATTTTAGTCTCTCTAGTCACTTCCTAGCCATTCATGCCACTTAGTGTATCCTCTCGACCCTTTTAGACTCTTTCCTGGCTCCAATACCTAAATAAAATCCAGCGAAAAAATTACAATTCTTTCTATTGTCGTGATCCGACGATTTCACACCTCTGTCTCAGACCTTTAGGGCTCGCTTATAGCACGCTATCATAAGCAAAATCTTGAACCAAAGTCAAAGTGAAGTGTATGTGTGTCATCTGTAACAAAATACATAAACAAAAACAGAAAATAAAAACAAAAACATAACCTTTAAATAAGATATGGTTTATCTGTTTTCTAGGTAGATATCCTCGGTTGAAGAGGTCCCTTAAATCCCGACACCACTTGACACTTGAGGGGTCAGGTATAAAATCTTCGACTGCATTGAGAATCTTTGTTCTAGCTTCACTTTCAAAATTTAATCGGTTTAAAATGCTATAATAATTGCTAATTCCGGCTAAACGGTAGAAGTTACGCGCATTTCGTGAAATAAGAAGGTAAGCACTATATAAAACACGGATGCTGAACATTTTTCAGCGACCTCTTAACAAGGGAAACCTTCTGAAATGATTAAACAAACCGGAGCGGTTAAAACACGTCCGCTCTCAATGCCAAATCCCCCGTTGTCACATAAATATTTTGTGACAAGTGTAGTTCTTGCTTAATTGGGTTTATTTTGTCTATGGTGTTTTTTTTGGAAGTTTGGCAATATTTTTTGAGGAAGGAAGCACAGTTTTGTTTTTGAGCACTTCCTCCCCAGATCTTTTTGGCCAGCTGCTCGCGGATCTTGTCACTCGCCATTTAAGGTGTTTTGAATCTGACTTAATCATGTGAATAGAAGTTATTCTTTTCTTTTAAAAAGGGCGCGGAGTGTTTTACCTTTCACGAATAGTTCGTGTTGATTATTATTTTAGTGGTGATTATGGAATCCCGCTTTTTATCCAGTGTTGGCCGGTGGTCATATTTGTAGTACTCGTGTTTCGGTTGTGAAACCGCAAGTGGATTGGTCCTAGCTGTGGCTAGAAGTTGATGGCTGAGTGTCCCCGCGTCGCAAAGGAACGGATTGCTGTTCCCGAAGTCTGTAAGACGAGTCTGGTTTGTTACCACGTGCTGCAGACTTGATGTTCCTACAGGCGCACGTTGAAGGAGTTGCGCCCTCCAGTTTCCACTAAGTGAAGGATGTCCTGGCTCCGTAAGACGAGTCTGGTTGCTTGCCACGTGCTGCGGACTTGATGATCCCACAGGCGCGCGTTGAAGGACTTGCGCCCTCCCGTCTCCATTAAGTGAAGGATGTCCTGGGTTCCGTCACGGGTCCGTTCTCCGTTACCGGAGACAAGTTTTCGTTCGCCACCCGTTGTTATTCCTTCGTTTTTCGACCACGTAAAGTTAGTTTAGTTTGGTTCAGGAGTCCATCTGGTATGTGCCTACTTTTATTCCTATTGTTACATGGATATTATTTGTACTCCTTTGTTGTAACTTTTGATGGTTTCAATATAATTTCTATTGAGTATTTACTCTTTTTATTTCTGATTTTCCTCCTTACTTGACAGAGAATTAACCCCACAATCATGAGATTGAGATCTTTGCTCTACCGTATTTGTACCCTATAATTGATCCTGTAGATCTCAATATTATATGTAAACATTGGAATGTTCCTACTTTACATTTACACCGTAACACCGTGTCCTTTCGATTTCCGGTCGACAGCTCTGACCACTGAGCTATGGCGGCTTATCTCTTTTCCGCGAAATAATTCAATATATACTAGTGATTCATTCAACAATTACTGCTTATTACATTTTTTTCTTCTTTTTTTCAACTGAAAACAACCAACTTTATTTTATATGAGAAAGGCATTGTAAGTGCTAACTCTCTCACTAGATGGCGTCGAGACAAATTGTCTACATTTTTTGGTGAAGATACTTGAACTTGTCAAATATTAATTATTATTTTTTTGGTAAACTAATGTTTAAGACAATTTTTTTTTATGCATAGCACAAAGGGTAACAATTATTTTTATAGGCAATAATTATTAGCCTGAAACACTCATCCACATTGAAAAATCTTGTCTTAAACATTGGTTAACCAAAAAAATGTTAACATTTATGTTTTTTATTGAGTAATTAATTTTTTGTATTCTACTCAAGCGAAAAGATAGGAAAACCTTTAATTTATCTAAAACATATGTTTTGGTATTCATAATGTACACCAATTTGTTATAAAGATTAATCAAAATAGTGATTTAGCATTAAGCTTCGTCTTATCCAATTCCTTGCTTCAGTCACATTCATACATATCGACTCTTGACATATTACCTGGCTCGCCTGTTCATGTCGTGCATGTTTCTTATTCCGTTTTTAATTTAATTTCCCTGCTAACCCCTTAAGCGTTTTTTATCTAAAAGAAAAAAAATAATAAAAAATAACACAACTTCTTATCAATTTGTTTGGTAAAATTCCGAACAAACTGCCGCTTCCTGGATGGAAGTTGGCTTGTTAGTGCAGGTGCAGGCACTCCCTTTGAGATGTCTCCCGAAAAATATAGAGCCTTTAATCGGAAGTTCCTTGCGGTCAGTTCATGTCAACGCTTCGGGAGATTAATCGGTGTAAACCAGGGGATTTTCGGGCCTTTTTTTAGATTTTACGGACCAAAAAGATTTCGTCCGGTATTTTAGTAATCCGAAAGAGAGTTTTTCAAGTATTTAATGTTTATCAGATGGATGAAAATAATAACTTACATCAAAATTAGCAATCTATTCGTTATTTGAATTCTAAATAATTCTGTCAAAATTTAATAGACAGTAAAAGGAATCCCAAAAATTTCTGAATTTCAGAACTTTTTGTTTTATGAAGTTGAAAATTATTATTCCCTAGTTTATCAAACATTTTTCTTATAGTTTAAATAAATAGAAATTAAGAAATTAGTTTTTTTTAATTAATTATCACTGTGACATTTATTTTATATTAATATCATCTTTTTGTCATTCCGAAAGAATAGTCTATCTAAATATATAGATATTATGAACAATTCTGCATTAAAAAAAACACATATGTATTTAAATATACGTGTGTGTGTGTGAAAGAGTCTCACCTGCTCCCAACCCTCTGGAGTCTTCAATTGGGGTATGTTGTGAGGCTGAAGGTTGTAAGTAGGGAAAGGAGATGGGAGAGAGGAAGGTGGAGAAGTACCTGGCTATTCAGATCTGGCCATCAAACACGGCCATTTCAAGCAACGTTTCAATTCTGAATGGTGGTCTTACATCAGGGCTAACTGAGAGTATCTTCGACTCTGAACGTAACGAACGTAGCAAATGTATTATACACAGTGTCCGGAAACTCGTAGTACAAGCGGGAAACTGGAGAATCTACACCACATGGGGAACCCAAATAAACATAAAGTTTTTTGATTTGAGCATTTTCACAAAAAAAAAAAAAAAACCAAAAAAAAATAATTTTCGGCTATTTTAGGGTTAAAGGTTTTTCTGGTGTTTAGGGTTGAACAACAGATGTTTTAACCCTGCAGAGCAGAAATATTTTATGATTACACCGGATTAAATGAAGGGTGATTTCAAAATAATGCTTCAAATCCGAGTTTCTTCATTTGTTTTACTTTCAAATAGTTTTAATTAGTTGGGTACTTTGATCTTCAGTAATAATTTATAAGAATTTGATTAAAAAAAAAAAAAAAAAAATAAAAAAAAAATTAACTTCTAACTCGATTTACTCGATAACGAAAGCTCAAATCAAAAAAAAAATTAAACAAAATCGACTCCAAATGTGATGTAGATTCACCAGTTTCCCGCTTGTACTACGAGTTTCCGGACACCCTGTATATTATTTTGACTGAGAGAAATGTGAAATAACAAAAATTAATCAAATAAAATTACTAGCCCACTCCGGGATTTGAACCCGCGAACTCCAGCTGGCTAGTCGAGAGCCTTGCCCCTCAACCGCCGATGCCAGTTTTCATTTTTTGTTTTAAATGTCTTTAGGTTAATTAAATATATTATTCGCCGTATTATTTGACCTGTTTCACATTTAAATGTATTCAAAAGATTTTATGCGGTTGCGTCATAATGTATGTGCATAATGTTGCATACAATCAAAGTAAAGCCGCGTGTGCACTGTGCATAATGATAGTGTGCATGTTCGTGTTGTGTGATTGCACATTGAAAGCCCCTATTAAATACCGTTCCCGCGCGTTATTAATATTCAATTAATCCTCAGTAGATTCCGTACAAACAGTTTGTACAAAGTTGTGCGTGGTTTTAAAAATCGCTTAGATAGTTGTACCGTTAATAATATCAAAGTAAATAACAACTTAAAAAAAGGAATAAAATCAATATTTTGATATTATTCGTGTTAACAATAACTTATGGCTTAGTCTTCTTTGTGATATTAATTAGAAAAAGACTATTGTTAATATACTAAGCATACGAAGTTTTAAAAAGATACGGGAAATAAAAAGATTAGGATGTGACAGACACATGAAATCGGGTTCTAAACTGTACTTAATCCATTCTTCGTCATTTTTATCTTTTTTTCGTGATATTTTTTTAAAAATAATCCAGTTGAACTTAGTAATGATAAAAAAAATCACAACAGCAGAGATAAATTTCGTAACATGTTCAGCTTTTTTTGTACATGGAATGAGCTTGTTAGAAATTCTGCATCCCGTAATAGATTACCGGATATCTTCATAAAGACACCGTATCCGGAAACCCATGGTATAAGCGTGAATCCAGATCATATTTGAAAAGTTAATCTGCTTACATCACATTTGGAGTAAATTTTGTTGAATAACTTTTTTTGATTTAAGCTTTCGTTCCAGTAAATCGAGTCGTAAGTTATATTTTTTTAGGTCAAATTTGAAAAAAAATTGGTCACTTGGGGGGTTAATATCAGCTGGCCCTTTAAAACGCGTCGAAGCACACACCCTGCACAAAAGTTTTTTTTAACCCTTAAGTCGCAAAAAAAAAATACATATGATAAAAAAAAATCAAAATGCGTAGATTGAAATAAATTTTCTATTTCAATCTACGCATTTTTATTATTATTATACCTACCCCAAAACAATGAAAAAAAAGTTTTGTTATTAATTAGATTAAAAAAAAAATCCCATAAAAAACTACTGCTGTTAATAAAATATTAATAAAAATAAAAACGAGTTTTGTTTAAAAAAATAAAAATATATCTTAGCAGAACGTGGTTTCGATCCACGGACCTCTGGGTTATGGGCCCAGCACGCTTCCGCTGCGCCACTCTGCTCTGATGACGTAGTGTCGAAATAACACACTTGAGCTAGAGCGGTAATCTACCGGATTTTAATAATATGTATATTTTGAATTATCGACATAAAAATATAATCTAATAGAAAAACCTTGCTTTATCATAAAATGAAAATATCTATTCAGCAAGGTGAAATAAAATGTTTCACATAAATTTACATAATTATGACCTAAATTCAGTGACAAACTAATAACAACGGTGTATATATGTGATATGCTCTGCGGGTGATTTGCAGATCATAATATGACCTAATTTAGGGTCACCATACTTTCAGAGGAGAGTGTGGGACATACAATTTGGAAGCTTAGGGCACTTTTACAAACAAAAAACCAGAAAGTTTTTAAAATATGATGAAGTGACGAAAAAGATAAAAAATTGGTAGATAAATCATTAAAAAAATATGATATATTTATATATATGATAAGTGGCCCCTAATGCCTTCCTAATAAACGCGTTTTAAATTTTACACAACCGTTAAATAACCATTTTCGATACATAAATCAGTTTCGTAAAATTTATATGGCGTTTGTTAATAATGGGGTAAACCCGTTGATTTTTTCTACATGGTTGTAAAACTTATTGTGATGAAAATCATATTTAAGACTAAATTCAAATTTTAAGGCCAAGAGTGTGAATATGGCAATAATTTTTTTCAGCGCGGTTAGCTCTACCAATATGAATATTTGACAAGTCTTAGAGTAAAATATAGCACTTATCTTTAACTAACACAAACAAACTGGATACCTAATCACGAAAGTGAATCAGTAATATCAAAATGGGAACATGAAAAAAAGGGAAAATATCATATTAGCCAGGCTCTCGGCCCAAAACCCCCAAATTGGCACCAAAAGTACAAATCACTCAACAAAAGCCAATATCGTAATACAACGCCTTTTATGTCAATAATCAAAATTAAATAACCTAAAGTAAGCAGGTATTCTTCACTTGACACAGTGACAACTACAAAACACACAGTTACTTAAGTAAGCAAGTATTCTTCGCTTGACACAATGACAACTACAACACACACAATTAACCAAAATAAGTAGGTATTCCTCGTTTGACAACTCACAATGACAACTACATCACACACAATTTTTGGTGATTTGATGGACAATGACTGACAAGCTGCAATGACTTTTGGAGACATTTATGTATTGGTATTTAAAGTAGGAGGCCTAACGTGTTAGTGCGGCATATTACCCACTGTGTGATATTTACCCACTTTATCTTATTCTCAATACTTATACTATTTATTCACATCGGCAAGTACCTCTAGGTACCCGTAATGTTTTAACAGTATCTTTATTTGTTTTCACTATCTGGCAACCACTTATCAGTTATTATTAGCACTCGCATACTTCGCAGTCACACGTCATTACATTCATTAGTGTCGTTAGGCGTTAGCAAAAACCCCATTTGGAAAAGAAAACTCATAAACAGACGACGCTTCTGCATATTATTTTTAAAGTACCCAATCTATATTTCTATATTTCTATGATTCCATGATTCTATTTTCAAATTATTACTTCTTCAATAATCGCAAATTCATCAATAAATGAAAATAAATCACTTTGTACACCCCACAATTTCATCAAAATAATCTACAAGTTTCGAAACCAATGATTTCCTCATCATGATAAATATGTAAATATCGATTATTTTGATTGAACAGAAGGGTATACAAAGAGACATATTTATATTAAATTTTAATAACTAGTTTAAATACAAAAGACACAATTTTAAAAGATCTATCAATCCAATCTGTTATCCCTTCAGATAAATCTCGTGAGGTTCAAAAGGTAAAGAAACCTGTAAAAGAATTTAAATTTAGACTGGAGTTTTGTTAGACTGTTTACAGATGACCCATCTGACACCTGTTATCGCATTGTAAATTTGTATATTATCACATTGTATAAACCCATTGAGAGTTGTTAAGCGAGGAATACCTGCTTACTTTAGGAAATTGTGTGTGTTGTAGTTGTCATTGTGTCAAGCGAGGAATACGTACATACTTTAGATAATTGTGTGTGTTGTAGTTGTCATTGTGTCAACCGAAGAATACCTGCTTATTTTAGGTATGGTGTGTATTGTAGTTGTCATTGTGTTGCATATGTGAAACACCGAAAATGATTTTTTTTTATTGAGTAGGTAAGTTAAAAATAAAATAAAACAATCTTTGTATTTTTGAAATATAACAACTGTTTTATTATTATTAAAATAGATATTTTAAAAAGAATAGAAGCAAATTTACCACACAGAGTGTTGGTGGCCGGGCGAAAAGAGCCGACGAGTCACGAGGCTGGCCGAATGAATTGTTGTTCCGTGCAAGAGTGTCGGTAAAGGTTTCACCCCCCTCAGCGCTGCCTAAAAGCTGTTTAGTTTCAAAAATAAAATCAATGCAGAAGATAATATCAACAACACCCAATGAAAATGAGATAAAGAAACAGAAAATAAAAAAGGTAACTGTTATAACTGGGAATCAAACCCAGATCCTAGTCTTACTAGGATTGGCCTTTCTACCAATTGAGCTAACTAACTTACTAACCATCACGCAGTTTCCGAAGACGTAGGCAGAGAGAAACAAACTAAACAACTCGGACTTGACACACATTCCTTGCCTTAGTCACATTCGAGCCATTTTCATAAGTGTTGTTAATATTACATTTAATTATACATTGAAATGTGTAAACTTCAGTTAGTTAAACGTAATCAAAACATATTTAATTTAAATATTTTTAAAATATTAAAGACAGATAACAGCCCATCCATGTTAACCAAAGCATTTTTTCAAAGAGTTAAAAAAATGGCACACGTCCAAGTACCCATTCAACAATAATATTCCATTTCATTTTTAATAACATGAAAAAATATATAAATATACTATTATCCCGGTCTGGTGAAATTCAATGAGCTTCCGTAATAATCCGCCAGGCGGTGTCAGTGCATAAACTTGGCAAATAATTCTCATTACTTTATGGCCTCCGGGTAGAAAGGCCTCTCGCTCTCTTTCAAGTTCACATGAACCCGCTACGACTGGAGGCATTCGGGAAACTTTAGCACAATTCCGAGCGAAATGAATATTCTTGTGAAATTTAGATGAAATTTTAGAAATGATTTTATTAAGTATTTAAAAACTTTTGATTTTTGAAATGGTCAACCTTGAGATGTATTACTTGGCTATGTAAACTGACAATTTTTTAAAAGATATTCGTTTTTTAATTTGTTTTGAGTTATGCCTTCAGCGATTTTGGCCGAAATCTTCATTGTTGACGAAATTTTATATTTTAATCCTTTATTATTGGGTAAATGTACGTATATATATATATTATTTTGTTATCACAATTATTTTAATAAGTATACTAAACAAACATCAGTTTACTAAATGTTTAAATCTATATTATTTTTTTAAATCTTTTTCTTCTTCTCTTTCTTTTTTGGTGCAAAATATGTATGTTAAATCATCTAAATTGACCGTTTTAAATTGGGAATTCTTCCTACTTGAACAGCCAAAACGTTTAACAAATGAATAATGTGTATTTTTGATGCTGTGTGATGGATCTTTTTGAAGAAAGGAAGGAGAGGAAGTTCTGGGAAGGTAATGGGTATGAGGGTTGGGAAGGAATCTAGGGATCAGCTTGTCCAGGAGTGATGGACATATGAATATATCCCTCCCACCGTGGCGCAAGGCGATAGGCCGAGAGACCAGTTGTAGAGGTAAAAGGGTCTCCCGATCTAGCACGCTGGTAGGCAGACGCATCCTGAACACACCTAACCCGATGAACCCGGGCACCCCCACTAAATCACCATACGTGGCGAGTCACTTGGGGTGATCTATGGCATAGGTGTTTATTTATTTAAGGAGAAAACACAGATATAGACAGTAATTAAAAGATAAATATTGAAGACAATATTAGTGATTTCTAAACGAAAATCTGAAACAGAAAAATCAGAAAAGGAAACGGTCACTCGTTGCCATAAGCCTCGTTGTTCTGGGTGGTATTTTAAAGTTTATTAGATTGAGTAAGCCAGGACAGTTGATAAAAATGTTACAGATTTTGTACAAGGTCATTAGGTCAAGGTAAGTTCGCCGGTTAGTAAGAGTGGAGACGTTATATTTCGAGAGCATATTTGTATATCACCGTTTAGGTGCGCTCATTCTGTGGTTGAGGTAACGCAGAAATTTCTTCTGGATACTTTCAATATTTTCTTTATAGATATCGTAAAGTAGAGTCCAATTAAAAGATAATTTTGAAAAAAAAAACAATAACATGAGAATTCGCCTGCATCCTAACTATTTCTCACAGATTGACTGGTAGATAACAATTTAAAATATTTTTTTACATGTAAATAAGGAAAAAAGTATAAAAGAAAAATATTTTGTATATAGATAATGCTCAGTGTCAAATAAAAGTGAACACATATTTTTCATACAAGTTTAGAGATAAATCATAAAAAAGTACTTAAAGAGTATAGTGAATGAAGTAAGTACCTACACATTTTTTTTTATAGGAAAACAGACTTCAATTTCCTACTAAAAGTATTATGTGCCTCAAAAAATATGTCGGAATCCTTAAAGGTTTTGGTTTTTATTATACAATTCGCACATTCTTCTGATTGGATCCCTGACATCAGCATTTGTGCGCGTCCGGCTAATATGGAATAAGTCGTTAAGCCTCGTTGTTCTGGGTGGTATTTTAAAGTTTATTAGATTGAGTAAGCCAGGACAGTTGATAAAAATGTTACAGATTTTGTACAAGGTCATTAGGTCAAGGTAAGTTCGCCGGTTAGTAAGAGTGGAGACGTTATATTTCGAGAGCATATTTGTATATCACCGTTTAGGTGCGCTCATTCTGTGGTTGAGGTAACGCAGAAATTTCTTCTGGATACTTTCAATATTTTCTTTATAGATATCGTAAAGTAGAGTCCATATGGAGGTGCAATATTCAAGTTGAGAACGGACCAGCGCGAGCGTATAGTAAAGCAGAAGGTAGGTTTCAAGTTTTCGAAATACGCGGCTGTTTCTGATAACAAAGCCTAGCATGCAGTAAGCTTTATTCACAATGTTTTTAATGTGCGCATCGAAATGAATCCCTTATACAGTATACACGATCTAGTGAATAGTTACCAATATAATAATTGTGTATAATGGCGTTATGATTTTTAGTGAAGCTAATTTGTTTACATTTGTTGTAACTTAGGTAAATTTTGTTTTCATTGCAAAACGCTTCGAACCTTACTAAGTCTTATTGGATGAGCAGACAATCATTTAAATTCCTAAGAATGGCAAATATTTTTATGTCATCGGCGTATAAGAGAAATATACAATGCATGAAACATTCATTGTTGGTTATCCAATAAATGGTTACAGGGTGGCGGTACCCAAACCCACCTCGCAAATTTAAATATTCTGTACTAAATACATACAAAATACATTTTCACACTGATTGCAATAGTTGTCAAGATTTTTATAAGTGTCAAATGCACTAGTATCGTTCTGCTGAAAGGCCACTAGTCAGAATCGATGAGCAGATCGAAAAAGCCGAGTACTACCCAACCTTCCTCTTAATGTACTCCATCTTCTTCCCCTCCCCACAGTCTCTCAACATACCCAGCCACCATATTGCCGCTGACTCCAGGCGGTTGGGAACAGTTAGGACTTTTTTGCGGTAAACATTTATGTTTTTAGGTTTTAAGTTTTTTATGTTATTTTAAAACAAAACGAGTTCAAATTGGGAGTGAAAAGCTCCAATCGTATTTTTCTATCATAATAAAGTCACCTTCGAAACAATGCTTGCAAATGGCGACACTTTTTTAAGGCAGTAATTGTTTATAAAAAGACAAATATTTCGTATATCATCAGAAATTTAACAAATGAACTGTCATTTTAATGTGTCTTTCAAGCGAGAGATTGCAAACAGACATAATAATGTTGACACAACAACAATACTATATTCCTTTGATGGGCATCTGCAATATTTGCATCTTCATTACATAGTAAAGCGAAACTGGTTCGTCCCAAATAAATAAGTGAAACAAAAACTATGGCACGTGGAGTGGGAAAAAAGTTACAAGGTTTTTGATCAAAATAATTATGTAAAGTATATAATATATATTATGTATTCTATATAATATCGTAAATTATATAATTATGTTAATTATATAATTATGTAAATTATATAATTATGTAAATTACATAATTATGTAAATTATATAATTATGTAAATTATATAATTATGTAAATTATATAATTATGTAAATTATATAATTATGTAAATTATATAATTATGTAAATTATATAATTATGTAAATTATATAATTATGTAAAGTAAATTAATAATTATGTAAATTACAAAAATTAAATAATTATTTAAATTATATTATTATGTAAATAATATAATTTATATAATTATTTGAATTACATAATTAAATTATGCTGTGTCAGTAGAGGTAAAATCACAAGGAGGGAATGAATAATTGGTTTTATTTTGGCTATGTAATACTTATGTACAAACTGAAATAAATGTAAACTGTAGATTTCCCGAAAACTAATAAATAAACAAACATTTGAAAAGCATCTATTACAGCAGAAAGATTCTATTTTATATTATATTAACTATAAAAAATTGCTTAACACCACTGATATGTTTCATGTTACTTTAAAATCGCTTCAGAACAATATTGTGACATAGTATTTCTCTCTAGTATTATTTGCCGGAGTTGAAACAATATTTATACAAAAATTGCTGAAGAATAATGGATCTACCTATGTCAATGTTACTCGCATAAATGAAATATTATCAGTTCATTACTTTTTTTAGTTTTACATTATTTAAATTTTTCTATATATTATAATTGAAATATTTTTTAAAATTTGTATAAACACTGTAACTCGCACATATAAAATATCGACAGTTTGTCAATTTTTTTTATTTGCTTACCAATAATAGATGGTTTTTAGTAATTCATTTTCACATTGATTTTATATATTTTTTTAAATTATTAATTTCTAATATTATTTTTAATTCTTTACTCCTTACTATGTTTTATATTCTATACTTTTAAATTATTTTTAAATTCTTCTGTATTTTCATTGTATTAATATTTAGATGAGACATGAAGCGAAAAAATAGGTTCCGCTTTTCGACCTCCAACTCTGCCAACGATATAACTAAAACTACCGATTCCGGTCCAAACGCACCGCGTATCGCGTTCTAATAGTGGAACAAGTTTCGAAGAGATATTATACGCAGAAGTGCCTCTAATTTTAGCTCTATGTATGTTTTATACTTTTCATATATTATTTCAAATTATTTAAAAGTACTTAACATAAACACTGAAGCTCGAACTGAATAAAAACATTATTTTTTTTTTGGTAAACTAATGTTTAAGACAAGATTTTTTATGCATAGCACAAAGGGTAACAATTATTTTACAAGCAATAATTATTAGCCTGAAACACTCATCCACATTGAAAAATCTCCTGATAAAAGATACATGACGCCAACGGGACTTAGGCATCGGCCATAGCTCAGTGGTCAGAGCTGTCGACCGGATATCGAAAGGACACGGGTTCAAGTCCCGTTGGCGTCATGTATCTTTTATCAGGAGATTTTTCAATGTGTATGAGTGTTTGTGATGAAAGGCTTTAAATCACAGTGAAAAAAAAAACAGATAAACCATAGCTGCAAAAAAATATACAAATTATTTATGAAAACCGTCATTCTAGCGACATCTGTTGAGGTTAAAATTGATTCAGTTTGTTTTTCAGTAGGCACCTGTAATAGTTGGAATTATGTTGAGATTCTATAGCATAAACACAGAGGTCATTAAAATCGTCTAGGAACGACTAGGAATTCCCCTTTTGAGGCTTCAAAATAAGCATTGAATTTTGTCAACCAATAGATCTGAACAAAAAGCTATAAAATTTTGAGTAACCAATCAGTGAACGGAGGGGAGTGTGTCTACGAAAGACAAAGAAATGAACTATGGACCCGACATTAAAATAGATAATTAACGACATTTCGATTCCCACAGAAATTAGAAGTGAACGCACTTTAGGGTAAGCATCGACTTTCAAGGTGACAAACTCCTGGGAATGTTTACAATGACTGAGACATTTATGGGGTATCGAACCATTGAAATCGAGGGCTTTGGAAGTTTTACAAGTTGTAAAGCGCACACACAAAAATGCAATGAAAAATTATAAGCGTGATAGTATAAAAAAAGGACGGGAAAAGCGAAGGAAAGCTACTGGCGGAATTTTCAACTGTAGTGCAATTATTTATGATAGAAGTAGGGTGTCGAGTTCGAAAAAATCGTACTAAAGAGAGGTGAGAGTTTTGGAAACAATGGAAATTAATCGTTATCAATTTAAGATGAAGCGGACATATTGGAAAATCAATTTGGGAATGAAAATCTCGCATTAAAATAGACATTTTAGAAATAGTGGAGCGACTGAACGGAGTGATAATACAGAGATTTTGAGCTACCACAAAGGTCCTAGGAATATGATAATAGAGTACTAAAGGAAGGCCATAAAACTAAACATATAGCGATAGATTAGATTCAGGAAAAGTAGACATTTTACAAATTTATCAGGGTAGATAGATATTAAAGTTACACAAGATTACAGAGGGATCGAAACAAGATAAAAGGTTGACAGTCTCATGTGTATTTTGGAATATAAACAATCGAAATCCGAACATGATTTTTATTTACGTTAAGGTAATAAACGATTGGAGAGACGATTAATTTTAACGTGGACCTTATGGAATGTTTATTTAAAGCAAAAGAGATTAAAACTAATGGCTCTAAAATTAAACTAAATTTACGGCCGTAGTACATAAAATCTGAGACGTAAACATATGTCCAGACGTATAATTTATGTGAAGTCTTGTAAGTGAGGGATGGAGAATGGGCGGAGATTGGGTCAGACAATAAAAGTGACAGATATCCCAGAGTCTAATTAGGTATATCTCCCATAGGAAGTGTGGAAAATTATATATTAATTAATAATAGATGAAGTATGAAATTTTCCTGGAGACCACACACATCGGGAAAAGTGAGAGAAAGATAAAAAGAAGGGTAAAGAACGGAGATAAAGAATAATCCAAGTGGAGAAAAGTGATACAATTCAAATTTATCCGTGAAATAAATAAATACGACTTGGAAAATAATTAGTTATAGAGTTATGAGAAATAAGATAAGAATAAAGAAGAAATTTGTGTAAGAAAACGTCGCTAATAATATAAAATTCAAAGGGAGAAGGTAAAATTCAAATCTACGACATAAAGGAAGAAGGTACGGGAGAAAATGGAAAAGCTCATATAGGTGACAATAAAATTAAGTAGATTTTAGACAAATCGAAATTCAAAAATGCATAGTAAAGATTTCGCCATGGATTTAATCATGTTTCGCATGAGATGCATAAAATTGAGATCTATATATATGTTACTGAGGACGGACCTATCGCGAATTGAGAAAAAAAGGGAACGCAAAATCATGATATTTTAACTACATTTTGTATGAACCATAGAACAAAGGAAGCTTGGGCAATGAACGCAGACTTACCCGATTCGGACCCTATCAAGTTAGCGACGTGAGATGAAAATTAACCGCCACCCACAGCTGGACGACAGAAGATCGTATAAACGCACAATCGATATTAATGGCAGAGATGTTCGGATTTACGAGTTGATAGGAGATAGAATTAAGCATCAAGAGAAATTCAGATACGTCTTTTGGGACCTGAGAGGGGTATAAAAGATGGAACACATCAGTCAGGAGGCAGTCGCGCCGAGGATTCGAAAAGTTGTTACGTGGCAGTACTACGTCTTTGGTAGGATTAACAGTGAAAAATCTTTAAGTGTTAAATTTTAAATAAGTCCCTGACTTAGGAAAATTTTGTGAAAAGTACAAGTGCTAGAGTCAGTGAAATTAAATCAAACAGTGAAAATAAATACCGTTTAAACTCAGTGCTTTAAAAGTAAAGTGTGAAGTGCTTAAAAGTGTTAAAAGTGAATAGTGCAAAAAGTGTTAAAAGTGAATTATTAAAAATTTAAAAATAATTATTTCATTCAAAGTGAAAACATTCGAATTTAATTGAGAGTTTTATCGTTAATCTAGAGTGAACGGGATCGCGGATTGATATTTAAAAATAGATTATAATTTAGCATCAATCAAACACAGTACAATTTAGAAGAAAGTTTTAACAGATATTTAATTTATTCAGAATCGAAATAATTAAAAGTTTGCGCAATTCGGAATGAATTTTCTTATAAATTTATATAAATAAAAAAAAAATTAAAAAGAATGAAAACAACAAAAATAGTTCGACCTAAATAATTTATAATTTTCCGGCACATCTATATCACGAATTTTAAATATCAGCTAATTTATATGAATCGAGCAAGAATAAAATATTACATAGGAATAAATAGTCAATGGATTTATTTGAAATTAGTCAGAAAATACAGTTAATTAGGTAGTTTTCTTCATCAAGGTTGTTGTGTACCACCCAACCGGAAATACCTTGATTAGGGTAAGTTTGCCTTTTATAAATAATTTTCAGGTCCCGGGAGACACAGAAGGGCTGTGAAGTGGAAGTATATCAATTGAATATTAAAGTAAAACAACAAAACAAAGCATTACACAGTAATATATGTATATTATGTATTTATTTATATAAAATAAAGTAATATATTGTATATAAAGAATATATCTATAAGTAATGTATTTATATATATGTATTTTATTTATTAATCAAAACATCGGAATGGTAACGATCTAAAATACCTACTCAAGGACATATCTATATTATTGAAAAAGAAAATATGTATTTATTAATATTCAAGTCTATGTAGATTCATATATTTTATATTTATTTATTAATATATGTACTCTTATTTAACATATTTTGACAATCGAGATATGTGTACTTATATTTATATTTATTCTTCACTTAACCTCTTAGTAAATTTGTGTTCAAAAAATGAAGTAAATAGTTTAACTTCAATAAAGGAATTAAAAATATTTTAAATTGACTATGCACAATAGAGGGTAACGAAACTGAATTACAAGGAGAGGTAGAAATATTTCTTAAATAAACAATCTCGCATCTAGGTTAGTGTGTCAAAGAAGGTGTTTATATTATTCGACTTGTTTACAAATAGAGACGCTGAAGATCTGGGCCAACCGCATAGTTTGAAAACGACCTTGGCCGTAACTAGAAAATTTATTAGAGTTATAAGGATAATCATCAGGATGTCATTGTGCAATGTGCAGCGATTTGGGTCATTCACAAATGCCTATTGTTCGCAAGCGACGATTGAAAAATCACGGGCTAGCCAAATTTATATCAAAATATTACATGAAACATTTGAATACCATTGATTAGATGGTCGCATAGATTTTATTAGTTACCTGAAACAGCTAGAAGCTGCGTGCTTACAATTACCTACCATTCACAATCTACAATTGAAAAATCACGGGTTAGTAAGATTTATATCGAATAATTATACAAAACATTTGAATGTTATTGATTGGGCGCTCATACAAAACCCCATCAGTTGCCTGAGACATTTGAGAGTCGAGTACTCTCTAATGCGGCAATCAACTACTTGAAACAATTGAGAAATCACGGGATAGGATGAACAAAAATTAATGTTGAACCCTGGAGGTAAAATTTAAAACAATACAGTTCACCCAATAGGAGGCAGTGGTCGCTCCTATAACAAGACCATTAACCAAAACCAAATAGAGATGACGATTCTCTTAAATAAAAACGTCAAAACCAAACAAACAAAAGCCTGGAGTTCGATAGCTCTCCAAAACAAACTATCAAATAATATCTTATTCTACTAGTATTTATTAGTATAACCTTATTAATACGTATTTATTCGGTAACCAAACTTAGAGTTTCGCAGAACTCTTTGTGCGAGATCCGAGCTTGGGATGCGAGGTAAATAGCCTTGTATTGCAAGTTATAAACCCTTCCCAAAAACGTATGTATACATATATATTTTCTTATGTACTGTTTACTGGAGAATGCGGACCTGCATACAGCTTGCATTTAGGTCGGTAGACCACTCTCGCATTCTCTTTTAAACGTGGAATGAGGATTCACGACCCGTAAGTCCACACCAACCGTGAGTATATGATTGTATATAGGACGAAACCGGTTCGCCCTAAGTAAATAGTAGACCTTGGAGGAGATGGAATTTGGAGGTTTCGGGACCCGAGGGAAGACTTGAAGGCAGTGCATGATGACGTGGAAGGCTTTTTGGGACGCGATAACTTAGGTATCAATCAAAGAGCCGTGTCAGAAGATTGCGCAAATTTCATGTTGACTCACGATCATCTCGTTTACTTGCTGGAGGATAGGAGCCAAATTTTGCTAGCAAAGGGTTATTCTGAGTTCGTCAAATATACAATTAACTAATTACATTAACCTACTAAATCATTCTTTACATGTACCTTATAGTAGCAGAATCATAAAGGAGTGGCGCCAAACAGACAAGAGTTAATCAAAATCAAACTTACTAACAATTAACCATTTGAGTTATATTTAATTACCTGTCCAAATAAACATGTATAATATCTTTTATCAGCGTTTAACTACGACTTTGTTAGGGTGTAGGAAATCAGAATAGTTACAATAGGAAAGCTAGCTCATTCAGAGAAATCATTTAAGTCCAGGTTTGCAATGGAAAGACCAAGTAAATTTTTGAAACTCAACGCCTCGATCAGAACCAAGAGGGTTACCACAAAAAAAATGGAAGTAATTAAAATCCTATATCATAAATCAAAAAAATTACACAACGTTTGATGGAATTTAATTACAATATAAATACGAAAATATTTGCGTTCAATTTCGTAAATAACGTATTAATTAGTTAAGTACATATGTCTATAAAGATATACAGTACAAGAGGGCTTTAAGTAGCTTTCTGAAGTTATCAAAGAAATTAAGGGTCCGATTTTCATGGAGGCTTATGTGTTGTAGGGGAGGAATTTTCCATCCCTGCGAACACATATGCAAAGCCTTAGGAAAAAAAAAGAAGTATCGATCATAGCCAAGAGAGAAGAAAATATTATATTGTTTAATATAATAAAAAGCAAGAAAGACCGGAAGTATGAGAATATTACATGTTTCAGGCTAATAATTATTGCTTCTAAAATAATTGAATAAAAACAGTTTATTTTTTCTTTATTCCTTACTTACGTACTTACATTGATTTCATATATTAAATTTATAAGTTATATTCGTTTTATTTACTTTTATTTTGTATAATTTCTATGTTTCTTTTAAATTCTTGCATATTTCATATTTGTACTGGACGGGAGTCCGCACAAGACTGTAGATTTAGGCGCCGGGTCCAAACCGTGTCTTCAACCGATGAGATGCTCCTTTACGGCCGATGATGATGATTGTAGTTGATATTGATGATAAATCTGCCTCCCGCACCCAGTGCTTGGTGAATGTTGGGTACTGGGTGTGCTGTCGTCTCTGCTCGCTTCTGGTGTTGGCGGTTTTCCAGAGGAGGGCCGGCTGGTCTTGAAGAGGTAACACCAGAAGGTTTTGGAGCAGAAGACTCGGCGAGGTGAGGCAGATGTTGGGCAGGAGTCACTTGTAGATAATAAAACGCTTGGTTTCGGTGGTAAAGATGAACTAATTTTATTTTATTATTTGGCTGCTTATATTCAATAAGCATGACTCGCACCCGACATTGGGCTTTGAGTCAAAAAGTGGTGGGGGATTGTACCCGCGCCAGATATGTGTTTATAAGACCCGGCAAAATGTCGCATATTCATTTTGCCGGCAGCTCAGTCGAAGGTAGTCGCTTAAATTTGCGAGTTAGAAAAGATTTTGAACGCTTACATGAATGACAATTACATAGTTTAAATGCATAGTAGTTATAAGAATGTGTATCTTGACAACTAGATTTTTTGTTTGCCAAGATACGACAAAAAATAAGAAAAGTTTGTAAATAAATGTGTAAAAATGATCTCAAAGCGATCAAATTTGTAAAACATGTTAAGTTAGTATTTTTCCTAGGTCCCCCGTAACATAGCGCTCAGAAAGAGATAAGATTCACTATGCTACGAGGTTCCTGGATTTTTGTACACGCAAAAAAGGTAAAAAATATTGTTCAAAAATGGGTTTACATATATGTAAAAAAACAGCTTTTTTAATATCTCCTCAGCGGTAGTATATCGAAAATAGTGTTTATTTGACTACCGCCGAGGGGATGAACAAGTAAAATACATACATTTGCAACATTTAAAAATTGATTTTTCCTAGTAAATTTTACATACGAAAAATGTTGGACATCGATCCACGCGGCAGGTAAGCCGGCGATGCGGTATCGAAGCCATTCGTAGACAAAGTTTTTCAAGCGGCCGGGAACAAAATGGCCAGTGGCGGGGAGTGGTGATTTTGCCAGTGGCGTGGGGTAGGCACATTTTATAAAAGTAAAACAAATTTTATGAAATTAAATAATGTGGTCAACTACGTCCGTTACAATATTTGATATATTCTTTTAATGTATTTAATATACAATCGACCACCACAACACGGGAATGTACCTAGCATGGTGGTCGAAAAATTCTCCAAGACTTCAATAAACAATACACTGAATAAAGAAAAAAATTGTGAAAAATATGAGTACGAACAATAAAGATTAAATAATAAACCTTAGAAATGTCTTCCGCGTAGATTTGAAAGAAAACCAATAAAAAAAAAAGTATTATCTTCCTTTTTTGCAATAAATAGAGATAATGATATCGTCTCCGGGATCTCCCGTGTTGAGGATTTCATTTATATGTTATTAAATTTAGTACAGGGTTTTCCAATAAGAGTTGTTATTTTAAATAGCCCGCTATTTCGGTAGATGTTACTTTTAAAGCTGTCATTTTTTGACATTTTCAAGTAAAAACTACCCCATTAATAAAAATAGAACGATACACGCTTCAACAACGCATTGAAATTATTAAAATTCACTTGAGTGAATCAAATGCAAATCATCTTGAGTGATGAGGCCCATTTCCACCTCGGTGGCTTCGTCAACAAGCAAAATTGTCGCATCTGGGGTTCGGAAAACCCAAGAGTTATTGTTTAAAAAGCCTCTCTATCCTCAACGTGTGACTGTTTGGTGCGGTTTATGGTTCGGCGGAGTCATTGGACCATACTTTTTCGAAAATGAGGCTGTAGCAAAAGTTACGGTAAATGGATTGCGCCATCGAGAAATGATTAATGATTTTTTATAGCCGGAATTGGATGGTATTGATCTGGACAACGTTTATTTTCAACAAGACGGCGCTACGTGCCACACAAGTAACGAAACCATTGATCTTTTACGATTGAATATCAAAATAACAACTCTTATTGGAAAACTCTGTAGTATGGATAATATAAAGTAATTATTCAAATAAATAGTGTTTTTTAAGAAAGAATTATAAACATATTACGTATTGTTTTTTCAGTGCAGTTAAGTGGTTTCGATTTCAGTCTGCATTTGATGTCAATATATTTTCTATTTCTAATCTCCCCATGTCTTGTATACTAATTGAGATTTAAAAATTGAGATATAGTTGTGAGTTTTGAATTAGAGTTGGATTTAATTGTTTAGTTTATTACCATAGCATAGGAAGCTTTTGACCCTTAGATCTATTGTATCTAATAAATGTGTTAGTTGTTATTTCAATGTCACCAATGACTTAATACCCTTTGGTTCTAGACCATTTAGTATACGCTCCTTCTCCCTTACACTTAACTTGCTTCTTGATATTGTATATTATCATTCGTTTGAAATTCATAATAATGGTGAGACACAATTTTGCAGAATTTGAAAATTCAAGTGTCGATTGGACACACATTTGGATCACGAAACACGCAAACATCGCACTTCTTGTGTTCTTCTTTATTGTGTGGTCGGTAGGTAAAAATAACACAATGAGTAATGGACAGACTGCCCTTACAAAAGCTCCTATAAATATCGGGCCTGGTCTGTCGATATATATTACGTACATATTTCTACTTACATACTGTTCACTCTGTTCAGTTAGCACCTAAAAACCTGCTTTCAACTCCATAAAAATCCAGTGCTTAATCATAATTAATTATGGTTTGGCTGTCTGCAAAATTGGCCGGGGTAACAGTGAGAGGCTTATCAAAACCTCCCTTAAAACATAACCTTCATTTCTATTAGCCACCCTTAAGTGCTGTAACAAAAAATCTCATGGCTCACTGAAAAGAAGTGTCATAAAATCCATTATAATTACTGGTGCTTTCGAAAGCTCTTAAAGGAAAAGCTACGCTGGTCGTTAAAGGAATATTGAGCGACTAATTAACCTCTTAGGTCCTGTGGGGCAGGGGCAGATGAGAGAACTAAACGGGCCCGGGATTTTGGTTTTGTCACAAGAAACACGCGATATACTACATTTAGACAAAAAAAAGATATTTTGCGCCAAAACTATATAATAACCTACCTGAAGAAACAAGACAAATAAAACATTTGAATCAATTTTAAATGGCCATTAAACAGTGGATATTCAACAAAGGTCGTGCGGTAACCAGTAAAGTCACTAAATTTCATATAAAGTTATTATACTATAGGTGTTTATTATAGAATGGTTTTATATTTTCTATATGTATTGGAAAACCATAGACATGGAGTCAATATAAATTCTGCCTCAATACAGGTTCGCCTAGTGAGTCAGGTTATATTCAACACAAATATACCTACTATTATTGTCAATTTATTACTGGGCCATTTTACACATTTTCTATTACTGGTAATATATGCTATATATCTAATTTGTTAACTGGAATAGTAGGCACGTATGTTTATAACCCTGTATCGTTTTTAATGATAAATAAATACATTTTTGAGTTCAACAGATCGGATATTGAACGATTTGCCGGTTTCTATGTTTCGTTCATCCTGCAATAACATTCCTTCCTCTTCTTCTCTCCTTCAGCATCCTCAAAGATTACATAGGCCGTGACTCATACCTGAACGGACATTTCACTACAAATGGCAAGCAGGTGCAAATCAGAACAGTGTTATTGATTTCAATCCCGCAAATCCCTCACATGAAAATCTTGCATATCTCGCGGGATTGCAAACCCTAGCAGCAAGCCTCCAATCCCCCCCTGCAAGATGCCCCGTGCCCCGCGCCACGCCCGCAAAGCTCGCGAGATGTTTAAAGCTTCGTCTCCTAATCGTCCCCGCACCTGTTACAGTCACCAGTTCCTCTCCCTCTGCAGGTTAAGGCGAGGAAAAATGGTATTTGATTCTGATTTGACAATATGAATAATTTTACGGTGTGATAAAATTTACTAATCAAGATTTACTGCTTTTCCTGCTAAAGTGATTATTATTGGGTACCTGACTTGATTGGTAATTATATTCAGTCGACAACATTTCATGCCGAGGCGATCAATGTATATACTTTTTAATTTCAATTGTTCACAAAGCTTCCAAGTTCTACTTCTTTTCCCCTTTATTTATTTTTACTTGATTTATCTCAATCCTTAAAATGTAATATTATATTAAATAAAACAGACACTTAGTTTTACCCACAATTTTATTTTAATTTATTCACCAACCAGTTACGCTTAAAAAAATATATAGTTTGGATATATGATAGTTAAATAGAGAAAAATAATAAAATAAAATTAAAAAACAACGGAATAGTGAGATAAAGATTGACTTATATTATAGCAGAATGGGATAATATATTATACAAAAGAAAAAGACAGAACGCCAAAAGAAGAAGGGATTAAGAGATAGTGGAATTTTTTGATTATTTTTTAGAAATTATACGTGATATAGAATTACAGAAACATTAATGATGGTATTGGCGGCTTTCTGTATTGAAAAACCTTTTAAATTATTTAATTTATTTCCCGAGCTATTTTTTGTGAATAACATCAGCCCTGATGAAGCTGAAGCAGTGCGGAACCGGTTGGTGAATATATTTAAATAAATTACTGGTTAAAACAAAGTGTTTGTTTCATTTAATAATACGCCAAACCACAAAAGAATTTGCTTTCACAAAAAAATTATAATACTCTATTTAGTAACATCAGTGGCGTGCGGTCCACAAAGGCTGAAATGCCGTAACTAACCCAGGAAAACGAACCACAATAATAAATTAACAGACAATACAAAAATACCACAAATTTATGACCAAAATCTAGTTTTTTTCATAAATTTGGACTAGAACTTGTATGATCATTTATTCACCTCGCTACAGCCATCATCGGAAGTGATAATATATTTGACATTTTTAAATAATAATATTAAAAACATGGTTTCTCTACTAGAAAATCTACCCTTACTAACTTAACCTATCAAAACTATATATCTGATTCCATGTCTAGTAAATGTCAAGTTGACTCTATTTATACCGATTTTAGCAAGGCGTTTGATAAAGTCAATCATGAGTTATTGCTGAATAAACTCCATAAATTCGGTTAAGGTGGTTCATTATATAAGTGGTTTAATAGTTACTTGATCAACAGATTACTGGCTGTTAAAATTGATGGTACATTTTCATACAAATTCACTGCTGCGAGTGGTATTCTCCAGGGGTCACACTTAGGTCTAATCCTAATTTTATTATTTGTTAATGATGTGTTATATATTTTCAATGATGTTCAAGTATTAATGTTTGCATTAGACCTGAAATTATTCAAAGCAATCAGAAACATTAACGATTTATTAACGATAACTATTAACTATAACTATTAACGATAACATTAACGATAACTTGTCGAGATTTATTATATGGTGTCGTCATAACCGCTTGCAACTTAAAATAAGCAAATTTTAAATTATGAGGTTTTATCGAATAAAGAATCCAATATTTTTTGATTATTCCATTAACAATATATCGTTAGTATCTTTCTCGGAAATTAATGACTTAGGTATTTGGTTTGACACGAAACTCAACTTTATCAAGCATATAGAAATAATAACCAATAAAGCTTTGAAAATGATGGGATTTATTTTAAGGGTATCTAGTGATTTCAATAATGTCAATACTGTAAAAACATTTTATATGTCACTAGTGAGGAATCATGTGAAAAAAAATTCCACGGTTTGGTCCCCAAATTATGAGGTACATTCACAATAAGAATCCAAAATAAATTTTTAAGATACGTAAATTTTAAAATGGGCATTCCTAGAGAATGCCTTAATTACGATAACGTATTTTGTTAATTAAATTTTAATAAAATTATCTGATCGTAGAATCATTTCTGATTTAACCTTTTTGTATAAAATCATTAATTCAATGTTTGATACCACTGATTTATTATATATAATCTCTAAGCCTCCAAGCAGGTCAGTTACAAGACAGTACCTACCATACCTACATATTATTGTTGCAATTCTATATTAACGTCCCAATATCACACTCCTGTGCGACGGATTCAACAGCTAGGAAACGAACACTACGTTGTTGATATATTTAGTACATCATTTAATTATGTAAGCATACCTTATTGAAGTTTTTTTCATCAAGTAGGGGAATATTTTGATAAAGCTATTTAAATTGACAGTATTACAGTATTTTGCACGTTAACAGTATTTTAACAAATCATTACACTACAACCAATATTAGTATTTATTAGAATGTCTAAAATCCTAACATATCTTCGCAGGGTAAGTGACGTTCGTATTTGTCTTTCATAATTTTGGCAAACAAATAAAAAATAAAAATCAAACGATATACCTAATAAATAGATTTCTTTCATAGACGGCTTTCATTTGATTAAATATTATCTTATTAAATACTTCTTATGTTATTGCGTGTTTTTACGTTTATTGAAACTTGCCAATATTTGTTACTTATGGATAAAAAATAATTTCGATTCACAAAGGTAATGGCTAAGAGCGTAGAATCTTAATGCTTTGTTGAAGTCTTTTAAATGGCTCTCGATCAAGGATGTCAGAAAACAAAGCGGCTTACATCGTCTCTTATGATCATAGAAGGGCTGTTGATTGAAAGAAAATAATAAAATAAAATTCGAATTGAACGATATACATAATACACTAGTAGTTAGGTAGGCAGTTAGTAGACCTCGCGTACAAAACATACCTATTTTTCTAATTATACCTTTAAATATTTAAATCAAAATTTCTTCTGAAATCGTATATCCACCTAGTCAAAATTAGCCATCTAATCAAAGTAGGATTGCTTCAATCTTAAAATGGATGCAACAAATTTTATAAAATGGAAACGGTACGCACAAAAAAATTTACAGACAGATGAAATGCAAAACGGTCAGTTAATACAGGACTTCGCTATATGCTTTCTCAATTATTTTTTTATGAAACTTTCACATGAACAATCAATTTGTGGGTGTACATAATTTATTATAATTTGAATAAAATAACTTCGTTTTGATAACCTTTTATTATGTTGAGTTTAATGTGACTTAATGCATAAACCATTAATAATTTAGTATGTTTTGTTAGAAGATTAAGAAAGGGACGCTTAGATGGTTTGGGCATGTAGAGCGAATGAGCGAAGAGAGGAGTGCAAGGAGGATATATGATGCAAATGCGAATGGTAGCAGAAGTCGGGGATGCCCGAGGAAGACATGGCACGATCAAGTGAATCAGATACTTGAGTCGGGCCATGTCAAGAGTATAAGAATAATAGAAGAGTATGTATGAATGTGAATGAGACTAGAAGTGTGTGCCAAGAGCGAGTTGTTACCCCTGCGGGGAAAGGGGCGTGATGGTTAGTTAGTTAGTTTATGTTTTGTATGAACCGAAACCGGTTGGTTCATATATTACGTTGTTTAATTAATAAAGTGATATCCAAACAAAGTTAATTCATAGGAATTATTTTTTATGTGTACGTGAGAATTATTTTAAATACAAAAAAAAAAATTTTCCACACCGTTAAATTATTATAATTAATAATTCAATTAAATTAATTAAACAGTAACTCTGGCTTGTCTTCTTGAGAACAGACGGAAGTTTTGGAATTACATATTCTGAAGATTTCATTCTAATATTTGGGGGCTCTAGTACAGGTAATATGTTGATTATCATAACACAATTGCAACCTTCAACAAATAAAGCACATTACCAGTAATTTGTTTAAAGGATTTAACTACTTAGAACTTAGTTATACAAAGTTTGAGCCTTGTAAAGCAAGGGTCGATAAGTCGACGTGATCTCCTTTACGGGGTGATGACTTAAGTACACTAGTAGCCTTAGGCGTAACTTACATGCATAGCTTTACCGTTCACCAATGCTGCTAAAAGATTATAAGTAATTATCAGGTAAACTATTATAAGTTCTGATGTATGAACATTTAATACAGTATGTAGGGATTCTGATCTGTCCTCTTGTAAGCTTAGTAATCTCCCAAATGCAATAGAGAGCATAGAAATAATGACGTAATAGCATACAATTTGGAATGCTTGTATCAGGCGTTGGCACTAGTGTAGTTGGGGGTCATATCAGCTGTAAATCTTTGTTTATTCTTATGTGGGGTCAGTTTTTTTAAATGTCTTAATTTTGTATTGTACTCCTATAGAACGTATGGACACAGATTTCCTAATGAAAAAAGTGCTTTAAAAGAGATAAATATAAACCGACAAAAGTTCTGTTTTTCGCAAGTAACACTTTATTCCATTAGCCTCTATAATCGTAAGTTACATGAGAACACAAATGTGACATCCTCATTTTTCAACTTTCTTCTACTGAGAAACTCGTCTGAAAATTGTTATAATCTGCTGCAATGCGTATTTCTAATTTTATTATTTTGAAAGTATGTGAACATATAATACGTTAATAGGAAAACAATCTGAAATAAGTTGAGGTTATAAACAACTTACAAATTCTTACTTTAGTAATTACTTGCATTTTTATTTCTCAATTCAGTTTTAACTCTTTCACACTCAACCCATAATATTGTTCAACCATTCCATAAAATGCCTTTCAAATCTTAAATAAATAAAATTTATGCAATGTAACCTGTCATGTGATCTCCAACCACACTAGCGCCATTTGATTTGAACTTTCCAAATTAATTCCACTGAATAGCAGCCCAGTAATTAACACCATAGCGTAATCTGCTCTATATTTAAAAACTACATTAACATTAAAACCGTTGATACCTCTCCCAACCCTGCTACGCCACTCATACAAGCAAACAAGTCAACAAACACAAACACACACGCGTGTGTCATTGTTTTGTTTGGTTCTGTATTGTCTCCTTTATATACAGGGCTGTGTTCAGAGCTTCGAGAGCGGTGTCTGCTAGTGACAGTCGTACTTACAACTTCGCAAGTATTTATTGTTTGTGGTACGAAGCTACGAGAGCCCCCTGTATAACACAACTGTATACTCTGTACTGTATATGGATGCATAGCTAGAAGTGGTAGTGTTGTGCTCGTATGTACCAATCTACCCAACGTGAGGTTTCAAGTTGTTTTGTGTGTCGTGTAATAGCAGTAGAGCAGAAGAATAACACTTTATTCGGAGGTTATTTTCAAGGGATATTAACTTCAATTATTGTTACGGTGGAGACGAAAAATAAAACTTGTAAGTGGTACACAGTACACTCGTTTCTACTATGTATGAACAAAGTTATTGTTTATGATTGCGATGATTTATTTACAATGCGTTTTGTGTATCAAATAAGTATGTTTTGAAAGTGCCTCGAAATTCTCTGAGAATTTAAAGGATTTTAAGGAAGGAAAGATTTTTTGTGTGAAAACACTCTGTTAGGACGGGTTGTTTCAAGAAATTTGATCAATTCATTAAATTTCAAAGTTAATTTTCAAGTTCATTAAAAGTTCTATTTCAATCCTTTTATTATTCCAGTTCTGCGAAGCATCTCGCCAATAATAATATAATAACATAACTTTAATAGGATTATTTCACAGGACTTGAAAATCGACGTTGAAATTTGATGAATTTTTCAAATTCGGCGAAACAACCCGTCCTGTGTTTTAGACACATTTTACAATTTGTGTGTTTTTTTTAATATGAAGAACAGATGAAAAATTTCAAAATTGTTTTTATTTATTTGAAGTTATGTCCACGAAAATTATATAACATGCCAATTTCGGTTGTTGGTCTACTTGTGAGTGAATGTAACTCTAGTTCAATGACCTCGGATTTGTTTCGAATGCAGGTGTCGTATTCAAAATTGGAACTGATTATGTCAAGAATTCAGACAAGCGATAATGTTCCTACCTATACTATACAATATGTTAATAGAAATTTTCTTATTATTTTGTTTATATTTTAATTACCGTTTTCAAAATTTGCTAATCATGTGTTATGAATTCAAACATAAAAAATATTGACGAAAAACGTCGTTATCAAAGTTTGCAGCAATTGTTTATCTTCTGATATGTTCTTAGCATAAATTTTCTGCTTCACAAATCCTACAAAAAATATTTTTTTGTTTTGCATCTGCTCCATTAATAACGAAATAAAAATGAATTAAAAAAAATATATATAGATAAATAGTTAAAATATCCCGTGATTTTTCCAAAAGAGTTAGAATATTTAGACCTTTCTCAAGAACGAAACATGCTTTTGGTTTCATTTGAATGGCTTTAACTATGTTTGGTGACCAATTTAAAGAGCGAGTTATTTCCCAACCTTTTACATTCTCTTCGCCTTCATATTCCCCGTACTTTCTTTAGTTGCACAAAATTCCCCGAATCTTTCTGAGCAATTAGAAATCATGCCACAACAACCCTAATTTTGTAACAATTAAAGTAACCTTGTAAAACTTATTAGGTGCAGGTAATATTTTCGATCGAATTTCAAAACCGTCCAATATTCCCGGTGCCATGGTAAGTCCCGTGTCCCGTCTCAATCAGCCGTTTTCGCAGGAAAATTGAGCATTTATAGTAAGTAAGCCACCGTCTAGATTCAGGGTCTCCTAGAACTCGATTGCAGGCGGAGTGTTTGGTGAGTACATGTTCACAAGCCGCTTAAGAACTAGGCGGAGGTGGATAGCGCGTCTTGTACCCTGTACCCAGTACATACCCACTACCTTCAGTGGCGTTTTTCAACGGAGGGGGGGGGGGATAATTTGGACCATCCCAACCACAATATATTTCCGAAACATAATTAAAAAAAGGCTTAAAAGCGAGTGAAAATTTATACAGAAACATAAACAAATATTTCGGATCATACTCGTAATTAAGCTCGAATTTTGGTGATATAACACTGTGATAGACGGCCACTCTGCAATATGCCTTGGAGTTTACCAGTAGCTTATAGCGACCAGCGAGGTGAATCAACAGTCCTTTGATACATTTCTCAGTGCGCAGAGCCAAGAGCGCATATAGTAATATTCTTACTTGTCCCTAAGCGTTTGTCTAGGTCCTTAAATTTATTTCTCGATCCTAGGCACTTATGATTGTTTCATATAGCTTCATGACAAAAATTATTGGGCCGTTAGTATAGTTCAAGAAGTTACCATGTCGCCTTTACGGTCGTTCGGTGTTTGTGAGCAATTGATATTTTTTTTATTTGTATAAAGATTACATACAATATTATTTATACCCGCTAAGCTACTACAAGTAGCTTGTCAGCAGGAGATTAGTTGCACCTATAATAATAGTATAGTACATAAAATTAAAATAATCATCAAGGCTTTAGCGTAGTAATACATACATTTCTACAAAAAAACCAAAAAAATAAATAAAAAATTGTGTAATACCTTAAATTTGAAAATACAGAAACAGTGTTGTGGGGAAAAACAGTCTTAATACATGAGGTTACTCCTTAGTAGCCATGATTTTAATATTAAAGTGAATTTACTAATGGAGCAATTTTCTTTTAATTCATATGGCAATTTGTTAAAAATTAAAGGTATTGTGTATTCAAGAGTTCTTTGACCATATTTGTTTTGAAACACAGGTACTTTCATTCCTTTATTTTATATGAAAAATAACAAAAAAAAATTTAAAAGTCAAATTGGACGAATTGGAAGTAAAAAAGTCGAACCAATATTTTACTTCGTGTCTTATTTAAATGGAATAAATTCCCTTTTTGAAAATGGCAATCAAAATAATTTTCAACAAGCAACAGTTAAAATTAAACTTATATTCAAAGCAAAAATTCTGTGGTGCATTGAAGCTGACTAACATACAGAGTCACAACGTAAATGAGTATTTTTATTGTCAGAAGCTGACTAACATACAGAGTCACAACGTAAATGAGTATTTGTATTATTGATAATCTTAAAAAAAATACTCATTTACGTTGTATTTTTATTATCAGAAGCTGAATAACATACAGAGTCACAACGTAAATGAGTATTTTTATTGTCAGAAGCTGACTAACATACAGAGTCACAACGTAAATGAGTATTTGTATTATTGATAATCTTAAAAAAAATACTCATTTACGTTGTATTTTTATTATCAGAAGCTGAATAACATACAGAGTCACAACGTAAATGAGTATTTTTATTAATGAATGTTAATCTTTTAGGATATTTAGCACATGGGTATTAATGATTTTAATTTACTTTGTGTTTAGACATCATAGTGACTTATTTCTGACAAAGAAATTATATATATCTACGGTTGAGAGATTTCAGTACAGTAAAAAATGTTAGTCCCCACCATAACGCCACTGTCCACCTTAAACCCTGTATGTATCGTATGGTGCACCCGGTATGTCTTATGGTGTACGGGATAAATATGTGAGCGTCTTAGCACTACTTGCTTGAGAAGAAATGGAATAGAAAAGTTGGGAAACTGAGTTCGAATCTAGAAATTCTGTCGAAATATCGATAAATACGTGAGCTACGAGTATATAAAAGTAAGCAATCGGGAATAATTCCCTGATTTCATATATCTACGTTTATCGTGAAAGTTTTGTTCGGGTTTACTTATATTATTATTTTGTCGATCTTTACCGATGTTCGATTAACTATGTTTACCTAATTCTATAAAACATAATATCAGCAACAAAAAAATCAAAACATAAAGTTTGCATAATCTGATTTTATATTTATAGTATTATTATCATAATGACTATGTACCCTGTACAGTTTAAAATTGTTGCGAACGGAAGTGGCGCCCTCTGTTATTTTCAAAAAGAACCGTCGAAGGTTTTTAAACTGCGGCACCTGGTTATGATCTGCTAGTATTATTTATTTACATGACGGCCTCAGTAATCGAGGGGTATTGCCCTCGACTATGAATCCGGAGGTCACGGGTTGAAATCCCGGCGTATGCAAGTAAATTGTATTTGATTAATTTGTGTTGTTTTACAATGACTGCACTTTAGATAATGTGTTATTAAATAGTATATTTACGACGGTGACCGGATAAATCATCAAAATTATAATTCATCACATCTTTAAAAAGTTATATAAAGTCATGGAAAGTGATGAAACAAAAGCTTTATTGACTGGGTTAAGTAGGTTAGTTAAGGTTTAATTTTTTTTTTTCATCGTTTCTAATGACTTTATATCACTTTTTAAAGGTGTGTTGATTTGTCACTGTGTTGAGTTATCATGGAACCATTTGCCACATGTTCCATAGTGGAAGCTACTCTCAGTATCGCTCGGGTGAAAGATTATCATTTAGAATTGTAACGTTGCTAGAAATGTCTATAACCGTGTTTGGTGATCAGATCTGAATAGACAGCTACTTCCCCACCTTTCGCTACCGTATCTTCTTCCACTCCCTCACTAGGTACTTTCAGCTTCACAACATACCCTAATTGGGGATCACATAGTCTCACTGGCTCCAAATGGCTGGGAGCAGTTATGATATAACATAATAATATGAAGATAGCTATGAAGTTATCGTTTCATTGGAAGCGAGATTGGCGCTAGTTGAGGTAAATAAGTACCCACATTTCTTTTCTTTATATCCTTAGTTGTGGAGCGACTAAAGTATGATTTGGAGTTATTATTCCCGCAATATAATAGCGTTTTCCATCCCACTGCATTTGCATGCAATATTGTTTCCTTTTCCCATTCTTGTAAACGGAACAAAACTCATTACGATATCCGGGTTCGTCTGCAGAGATGCTGAACTCTAAACAACTTGCTGGAATGCGCACACCCTGCACATATATTCATCGTTCATATTGGAACATCCTGTTGTAATTCTAACTTTTCACGTGAGATCCAATCTCAGGAAGTTTAAATCAAATTTACTTGGTTATTACTTACCAGCGCAGATCTATGAAGAATCACGGAGTATTATAATTTTATTGTAGGATTTGTGATATTGAAAGGATTAATAAAATATGTATTTGCCTCAGGATTTTTATGCCTTTCAAAACAAGAAATTTACCAATTGAATGTTATAATTCTTGAAAAATTATGATACATATAAAGCATGTGTCAAGAATTTGAACAAAACAAGACAAAAAAAGACTCTAAGGATAGGCTGTTTCACGGAATTTGAACAATTCATCAAATTTCATACTTCATTTGAAAGAAAGATTTTTTCAAGTTCTGTCAAGCAACTAGCTTATAATTATATAATAACAAAACTTGACAGAACCCGAAAATGAATGTTAAAATATGATACATTGTTCAAATTCTGCGGAAACAACCCATCCTAAGGACGGGTTGTTTCATCGAATTTGAATAATTCGTAAAATTTCAAAGTTGATTTGCAAGTTCTATTCAAATAATAATATTTAAATAATTCAAAGCTGTCAACATTTCCTTGAACGACGCATTCTACTAAATTTAAAAAATGCAGAAAACTTACTCCAAATTGACGTTATTTCTGACTGCAACCCCATTCCTAAGTTCACATTCTTGCTAGTGTGCATTGCAAACGCAGGACACAGATTGAATAGCCCAGAGTGCGATTCTCGGAGAACGTTTCTCGAATTGACGTCCCGAATGCTGCTCCAATTCCACGGCAGATAAAAGTACGTTGTCTTTACTATAACTACGGTCTTGTCTTACAGTTTGGAGATCTTCTCTTAAACTTGTAAGTAGAACTCCGATTGTTAGAAATATGAGGTAAGCCTTATTTTCGTGGATTCTAGAACTACGACTAATGTTTGTCATTTTATATGTTTTTCCTACTTGTTATAATGTCCTGAAGTATGACAAATTCAGAGCGATGTTCATCAAGCATTCGTCATTCCAGTGTTGTAGATAGTATTGTCCTGTTGAAATGTCACCATTCAGAATTAAAACGTTGTTTTCTTTGGCCTGAATAATTAATTTATTTTTATTTATTTTAATAAATATACTATATATTATTGATCCATTTACAATAGGTACACGATATCTCATTTTTACATTAACGGCCTCCGTGATGTAAGTATAATGTATGGTCCAGAGTGGAAAATTCTTTCAGGATCGACTTACTGTAAGACCTCCATTCAGAATAAAACAGAATAAAAAATGCTTTAGTCATGTTTGGTGACCAGATCGGAATAGCCAAGTACTTCACCACCTTCTTCTTCCCCATCTTCTTCCTCTCCCCACAACAATCAGCCTCACAACATACCCTGATCGCGGTTGAAATAGTTTCACTGATTCCAGATGGTTGGGAATAGTTGGGAATTTTGTGCAATATTTTCATAAAAAAAAAACATTCTTAATATTTAGTAAGAAAGGCGAAAAAATATTTTTTTCTTACATACTGCATAATTTAATTCATTTGTACTGTTGTGTTGACTATAGCTATAGTTTTCCGTTACGTGTAAGCCATAGCATTCTAATAGAAATGACATGTATATTTAAACTCTAAATATTATCATTGTGATTGTTGTAGTGGCACTGGCTCTGGGCATTTGTTTTTGCAATCCCGCAGACATCGAAGTTGACCAAAAAAGGACTATTCTAACAACAACAAAAAATGACTAAATAATATAACTACCATATTCATAGCTCGAAGCCAACTCAAAGATATGAGGTGAAATGGAACATTTCTGGAAAGGAAAATGGAAGGAACTTTTCGTATAGCGTCTCCAATTTAATTAAACAAAAAAAAAATTAATATCACCAGAGTAGGATTGTCTGAATTTTTGACAAATCAGTTCCAATTTTTAAAGTCTTCTACTTTATCGCTAGACAGTTTCAATTTTGAGAATGATACTTACATTCAAAGCAAATCCGAGCACTAGAGATAAATTAACTAAATATTTTATCACGAGATTCAACCCCTCGTGTTGACTGTATTCCATTGGAGTGCTGTTGAGATAGAGGATAGAGTGCATGCGATTCGAAGAGTGCTTTTCTGCTTTTCAGGTATGTTTTAGGTATCAGAGTATCAACGGCCGGACTAGGCATGTCATCGCAGGATGGGAAATGTGTAACACGTGATAAAAATATTACAGTGACTGGGAAAATTTGGAGACGCCACTAAATAACAAAACGCGAGTTTTTTTATTGACAAATTATTAAGAATCATCAAAACACGTTAGGCATTATAGAAAGCCAATAAGAACGTGCAAGCGGAATATGAACTATGGACCTTTCGCTATCCGAGTACTGTCTGTCGCTATACTGTCAATATCAAGGCATTCACCGTTTCGAAAGCGACATTTGGTTATTATTTGTAAAAAAAAAAACTTTTTTTTTCAACTGCATTTTTTACAAACAGATTACAATCAGTAGACTTAGTGTAGTATGGGTAATTTTTACTTGACAGCTCGCAACAATCGCAACAGTCCTGCGCTCTAGCGGAATAAAAATGTGCTAACAAACACGGCTACCATCTTAACATGATTGACCGGACACGGAACACACACACGTATTTACAGATAGACGAAATGAAAAGTCGTCGAGTGAAAACAGGACTGCGTAACCCTCAGTTAAAAATTGTCTAAGGTAAAGTTAGTGTTTTCTCTACCACAGTGGGAATTATATTTATTGGGTCTTGAATTTAGTAGTTAATGAAAATTTAATGGATGGACACATATAAAAATATCATTATGATTCTTTCGTGCGTGAAAAAGCGAGAAAATAGATTTTTTTCCCTGACTGTACTTAGCGGAGACACACACCCACCATTGTTGAATATTATTATCACAGGACCAGAAAACAATCCATACCGTTAGCGACACTGGCGCAACGTTAGCGCGTCGGAAATCCGCGAAAGCTCCACGCCCGATGCAAGCCACAGTCAACTTGGCGAGGATTTTCCATCATAAAATGATAAAATGATGAAATGTATTGCTATTTGTTAAGATTTACCGTCATTCTGATATGGTATTTACAGGGTCGCACTGTTTCCACCATACGATTATTTGCAGATGAAAAAACACGGTATGAAAATTTTGCAGGTGCCCACAATTAAATATCCGGACCGTTTGATATATTCGCATATCTCAACCAACGAATTGCCGTTATTTGTGCTACCAGTATTTCAATGGAAGATGCTCCAGGGAACTAGAGTCATTGATGCATTGGGCAATGGTGAATAGTTAGAGAACACGCCAAACGCGCGCCCAGCATTTGTACACGGTTGATATTTGTGACGTGTGAACGTTCGACTCTACGACTAGTTCTAGAGTTCAACAGCTCAGCTGTGGATAGATTTTGGCCTCTGTATATCCTCCTTACACGGAGAAAACAAATTGATATGAAAAATTGTTAATTTATTAAAAAATACGTTAAATACCGGATTGGATGCCTATAACGAATGAATTGAGAAATTTCTAAAAAAAATAATACAATACGATTTGTTATGAGAAAGTCGGAAAACATGTTCTTAAAAATAATAATAATTTCGCATCTCGTCTGTATATTTGTTTGCACAAAACCACCTGCATTGAAAACGTATTCAGATATTTTCTGAATAACTGTTATTTTATTAGGAAATAATCACACAATCAATTTTTTAACAGTACAGTAATCAAAAAGCTAAGCTAATTTTATGACTCCTCAATACCTACGTTCACTCCTACCTCTTCTCAAAAAGACCATCCGCACAGCATTCTCAAAGACGACATATGCCCTGAGGGAATTTAATTTCTTCCTGATAATAAAAAATAAATTCATTTTGTTTTTGAAATTCATGAATATTAAAAACAATTATTACTCTCACTCAAAAAGGTGATATTAGTGTCTGAGTCAAAAAGCTTCGAACATTAGCAGCTCGTCATATTTGGAGTAATGCGGCGATGAACGCGCCCGCATCTCTTTTTGTAAAGTTTTTCGATGTAAATCGCATTTTAAGCTACGAAACAGTATAATAATATTTCATATATGCACAAAAAATAATATTATTTATTATATGTACGAAATATAATAATATTTAATATAAGTACAAAAAAAATTGACTGTCTGTAAATATCAAAGTACCTAACTAACCTAATATAAGTAGGTAACGATAACTCTAAAAAACAATTCTAACTCTCACACAAAGTTGATGAAAACTCAATTACCTTCCAAATATTTCATCAAATCAATACATAATTTAATCAACACATTAGACAAGAACATTTTCACGATACTTTCATTTATTCATTCCCTCTAGTCTAGTTGTTTTGCTTTGACGAAAGGAGCACAATTTATTAAATAACTAATAAATAGCTTTTACAAATTTTTGTGGTAAAAATTTACATCACTGTACCCATGGATGTTTTATGAGAACATGTAATTTTCCGAGGAATACCAAAAATTAATTAATAAGTGTATCGAGCCACCCCTGGATATTTGTACAGAATTGATATCAGACATCGGCTTAGCCGTAAATAGAACATTTGCTTCCATTGGAACGTGTGTTATAAGACAAACGGGTGTCATGACGCATTATATCTACAAAGCGAACTGGCTATAGAATAACTTACAAAAGCTAACGCTTGATTGAAAAATCTGCAAATATGCGTACCAATCAATTTTTCAATCAAGCGTTAGCTTTTGTAAGTTATTCTATCAATTAATGATTGATAAGTTATTCTATCAATAATTAATTAATAATCAATTGACTATTAATTTTTTTCTTGTGTTCTCTAAAAAGGTAACAGATATTTTCGTCTCTCAAATTTAGCAATCAATTGTAATTGTTGAAATCAATTAATTATCATTAAAAAGAGATATACTGTTTAAATAAAACAATTTCTCAACCATTAAATTAAACTTTAAATATGTGCGTACCTACGCATAAATAATCTTGTTGTTAATTCACAGGTGTACCCATATCTAATACTGATATACAAGACTGTTTAAGACAAAATATATAAACTTTTCACAAAAAAAATATAACCCTATCTACACATAATAACAATATGTTTTTTATATAACCCTGATGAAGGTTCAGGGTGAACATAAACCGGTTAGTTTTATATATAATGAAAATATAAACAAGAAAGTGATATTAAAAACTAAGTTCTTTTATTCTAATTATTACAAAATATGTAAATTTGATATTGATATGTGTTGAGAAGTAAGAGCTTCATAGATGCACGCATAGATGGCAGTGCATAGAGCTTGCGTGGAAGTCCGCAAGATGGAGCCAGTGACCAGTAGTCGCCAGGGCCAGTGGGAAGGCTCCCAGAGAAACATACTGTTGCAGATTCCAATTAGCCAGCTTCTAGTTAGGTCGACTATCGAGTCGCCATTATTATACGCGGAGTATTAATAAATCCCTGATTAATCTTCTTCTTCTTCGATGGCGCTACAGCCCATATCGAGCTTTGGCCTCCTGCAACAGTCGCCTCCAACTCCTCCTGTCCTCAGCGGCTGACTTCCAGTTTGTCACCTGGAGAAGCTGTGCTGCATCCCCTCTTACCTCATCTTCCCACCTCAGTCTGGGTCTTCCCACTTTTCTCTTTCCACCTGGGTGACCAGTCAGAATTCTTTTTGGGACGCGTGTATCCGGCATTCTCTGTACATGCCCAGCCCATCTCAGCCTGAGGAGTCTCATGTGTGCAGAGATGATTAATCTAATATAACCAATTATTTATAAACTCCTTCCAAGACGAGTTGGAGACCTGTTTATACGAACACAACAATATGAATTATTTTAACCAGGTCTTATATTTCTTAACACATTAAATATGTGTATGGCATCGTGAGAATATTATCATTAGTCTCATTAATATGTATAAAGACATCTGGGTTGAGCTAAAAAAATATTGTTATCCGGTACTTGACGGCTACACTAAAACTAAATGGCGAAAACCACATTAATTTAACTAATTATTATACTGAAATATTGGCTCTTAAAGCATCACTTTTACACCAAAATTTACACATCTGGCCTGATGATGGACTAAAGTTGGCTAAAGAAAGATGAAGCTCAACACGGCATAATAATTTAGGTTTTAAATTCGGAATAAACTCATCTTTATTAATATCATTATTAGATTATATGATATTCAAATGTCTGATACATACTAATGATACCTTTAAGTCGTTGCACTTAATCAGAATTGTTTATAATACATTGTTATGAATTTTTCTATTTTTAATTTTGTCTTAAATATTGGCCAATGATAAAAAATCCTAATACTGTAAAATACGAATCTATGAAGACTGTTTAAATAAATTTTGTAGCAATGTTTACGGGTAAAATAAAAATAAAATAATACACATGTATTTCGCAATAGGTACCTACGCATAAAAAATATTATATCAGACATTCCGAAAAATAAGTAGGTAGGTACCATTCTATCTTTCAGTTTATAATAAAGGAGTTTTGGATTCTCCGCTCATCACACGGAATGATGAGCGTAGAATGCGATGAAAAATTAATAATAAGAGAAGAAATAACTGTCACATTGAGCGACTGTCCTTTTACTTGTTATTTTGTCAGAAATATATATTATTTTATTATATCACCCCATTTTTTAAAGAACGAAATTGAAATATTTACTGATGTATGAACCTATCCAAGGAAGGCAAATATACACAAAACTTTGACTCCTATGCCATAACACTTTGTACATCCAAATAACTGATTCTGTATACATGAAAGAATTTCGAAAATTTAATATTATCGAACGTATATATATATATCGTAAGAATAATTATTTGTGTATACTTGCACAGTAATATAATAATGATATAATATGTTATGTCGTAATATAACACATAGTTTATACCTTTGTAAGCCTAAGATCCAAGATATGGTAAATTCAGTCTAAGTACATATGCGTCTCGAAGTTTCAAACCGTTGTCATAACATTCCTAGTCTTTCCATCCTCTAATTCCATAAATTCAACTTCCTCTGTAACTACTGGGAGCAAGGACTGAAAATTTTACTGGACCACGTTTATTCATGCATAGCTAAAGGTAGCGGCTATACCTTATAGAAATATGACACTTAAGCCATTGAAAAAAAGTTGAAATTTGGTGCTGGAGAAAAATTCTCACGTTGCCATACACACACAGCCAGACGCACAAATGTATCCATTATAAAAACGCTAGGCATTCACAATAGGCTTTTGACTATCTCTATACAACGTATTTCAAGATGTTTTGGATACGATGCTCGCCAAACTGAGGACTTCAACCTCTAGAAACTCATAGTCACTAGGAAGAGTTTAACAGGAGAAGCAGAGGAAGGTTGTCAATGTGCTGAAGTGTCAAATGTTCACTGACGTCATAGGATCCTTGTACACCATGAAAACTGTATCACAATGCTCAGTAACGAGGAACCGACTTAACACCCAACATTCTCCTGCGACCGAGTACTCCTCAGTGAACCATTTAATATTTTTGGTTGAAATTTACAACAGAAAATGAAACATAAAGGGGTACAATTTGATATTTAACCAGTTCGTAGTCTTTATATACGGCTGTTGGACAAGTTAAGTGAACTCGACAATATCGAAAGCTTTGTTAAGATAACGTATCTTCAGAAGGCTATGACTATTTGAATCTCTTAGAATAGTGTTTGATTTTAGCATCTTCGAATTTGAGATATGTCACAATATCAGTTTATTTGATTTAGTTCATATCTACTCATTTTTAACAAAAAATGGAGATACCATATCTAGGCTTTATGTCATCGATATGACAGCTCCGGCTTATCCACGGTGTTCTAAATTCCGTGAATTTCAAAAATTATCTACTGTTCCATACGAGACATATGGACATAAATTACACAAGATTGGCTTTATATATTTTTTTAGATTTAACCCTAGAAGCCTTATCTACGCCTGCGAGGCGTAAACACAATCGTAAATTCTATTTCTCTTTCTAACGGTTGAAGTTAGCGCCTCGTGCTTTTTAACCAACCCAGTGGTCGACGGGAGCTCGCCGATGATACCTGTATCACTAAGGTAATTCCAGCCATTTTTGAGTTTTTGAGATATAGTACGCCTGCGAGACGTATGTTTAGGCTTTGTGTAACTTTTAACTAAGATTATGTGTTTTTACTTTCGTTAATTTTTCGTTTAATTTTTAATTGTTTCAGATACCAATATATCATGGTCTAATATATTAAACAGCAACGATATTTTAGTAGATAGTCTTTCTCTGGGAGAATCAGCTCTCAAAGACGAGGACAGCCAGTTTGGACGACATTCAAAGCGAAGATGAGAATAACTATGTAACTGAAGAGGCTTTCGTTAGAGAATGTCGTGCAGTCGCAAAACTAATAGATGGTCAATGGCTGTTTTCTATGGCATCTTAAACATGGCTTTTGTTAATTCTGCTGTAATTTATGGCCACAACATGATCAAATAAACTCTCAAACAAAAGAGAATTCATTAAACAACTCAGCACAGATTCGGTCAAGCCTTGGATTCGGACTTGAAGCTCCGACTTAAAAATATAGAACCAGAGCCCAAAAAACCTAAATACTGCGCTTTTTGCTGCTAAAAAAAGAGAATGTCAAAATTAGTGTGCTGTAAGTGCAAAAAGTCAGTATTTTCTGAGCACAAAGTTGATGTCTGTGTAGATTGCTCTAAAATTATAGCTAGTAATTAAAAGCATGATTATTTTTAATGTTTGCCCTAAGAATAAAAAATTAATCTTTAAAAAATATATAGATTATATAAAAAAAACATACGTTCAAGTTGATTTTTAAGAAGATGATTTTTTTGTTTGAATATAAGCATAATGTTTTGATTCGTTTTAATAAATACCCGTGATAGTAGTTTTCATTGATAAAACTGTGTTTTATTATTAGTTTACATACCAACCTTAACTTTCCATCGAAAAATAGGGCACTAGTAGGTTTATTTTTGCCTACTGGCTGTCATTTACATGTGTACGCCTCTGAGACGTATCTTAAGGCTTTATGTACCTATAAAATAGATTAAGCTTCTAGGGTTAATACATATTAGCCATGAGGATACTTTATAAACATCGAGCAAATACAAGATATAAACTTTTTTACTAACGACAATTAATAGATTAAAAATTGTTGAATGAAAATTGTAATCTTTCTTTGTTTTTGTTGATTACATTCTCATTCGTTTAGAAAACATTACAATAAAAGAAAACAGGCCTTTGAAAGATTTTTTTTCTAAAACTTTGAATTTTGTGTGTCTTAATGAGTTTTTACTAAAAAAAGTGTACTTACAGTGTAGTAATACTATCAATATGGTTACTGCAATATTAAATTTATTTTTTATTTTATATACCAAAAACAGGTCTTAAATCAATAATTTTTAAGATGAATCTAGTTTACGAGTTAAATAATGGTTTTGCACAAACAGCTAGCTAAAACCTACGTTCACTTACTAAAAAAACATAGACTGACTGATACAGACCAAATATTCAACAGCTGTGACGTTTTACGTTACGAATTATACGTTAAAACACTACTAAACTACATTTTGGAAAAAAAAACAAATTTCAACATAGAAAAAATATCACTAACAGACCACACAAGCGTACAAAGAAAACATAAAAACTCCGACAGTAAATTCAAGCTTTGGACAAAGACACTACCAATACCATGCTATAAAAGCATTCAATAGTGTAACACTTGAAATTGAAATTGAGGAAAACAAAAATTAATTCAGACACAAAATTACAAAATGGATTAAAGAACAAAAAAGACAATAATACCAAAGTTCATAGCAAAAAATAAAAAAAAACCTACTCGTAATACACAAAACCAATATAAGACACATCACTCACAAACACACAAGATTATATTTTAAATGTATTATACTCTCTTTAAATGGATTATGTAGATTATATTTTTATATTATAAAATGAAGGCCCCAGCACGGGTAAGCCACTCAGTGAGGCCAACATTACTGGATAACTCTGAAATGTAAAAAATATTGTACCAAAAAAAAAAGTTGTATGCAATCTCAATGGTGAATAATACGTTCTTTAGAATTTATTTTCAATTTACTGCATGCTCATGTTTCTTTTCTACGTTGTTGTATCATTTTCTACTACTATTTTTCAATATTATTTTCTGCTTGCTTGTACTCTGGGCCGCTATTTTTTTTAACCACCTTGTTTCCTTTGTATTATTTATATTAATGTATATTTTGGCTATGAACAACTTGTAAAAACCCAGAAAGATTCAGTATTCATTATCCAAAAAAAATCTTCGCAGAATGGGACTCATCTAGATTAAGCTTTTCCGATGGTCCCACGTACCTACTTTGTCTTTGAGCATGAAGGTACCTTCCAAGTGAGGAATGCGCTATTGCACGCGGGGTACACACTGAAGGCATTTTGGCAAAGCTGAAGACTGAAGAATTTCAGGTTGTGTTGCGGTGTTGATCACGGAATTACCGACAGCTAAATTGTTATAATTGTTTATGAACGTAGTGGCTGCAGAACATACTTGCAACTTCGGTAGGTAATTCTATGTGATAGTAACAGCGTAAATAATGAGTAACTTATTTCGAAATTTGAAATTTGTGAGGTACTTTTTGGTTAACACTATTCAGGTTCAAATGTCAAAACTCTGATTATTTGTTATTGTTTGCATGTTGTTTCAATAGACACATAACACATAGACAAGGCCGAATAGCGGTAAAACACCACGCATATCAGTAGTAACGACATGCATCTACCACAAGCGCCTTTATTAGCAAACTTTCGATGTTCGATGGCATTGACTATATCACGTGACACTTTGAAATCGCGCCCAGACTTGTAACACCGTATTGTATATCTGGTATGTTCGACCTTATACTCCAGCTTTTCGTTTCTGTATCAAAATAAAACAATGCAATTGGTTTTAAAGTTTTCTTATGCTTGTACTGTGATACCACACTTTAACCACGGACAACATTAATACAAAAAAGATCATTTTTTCGTTAGTTAGGTAAAAAACGAACAAGAGAAGTTTCATTAAATTAATTCTGTCATAGCAGTAGAACATCCTTTACAGGCAAAACTACCATTTGGAGTAGCAAGAAGTGAAGGCAGCGAGTTTTAGTCTCTAGTCCCTACCGCTTACAACTTTTGCATCTAGTTGACTACACTAATGTCGTTATCCTAGTTTTGATAGTGGTGGGTTCTGACTTGAGATTCAACTAATAATTTTGGTTGAACGACGATGTTAGGATAAATATTTCATCTTAGTAACAACCAAATTTTGTTACATCGGTAGACCAGCTGCTATCGGTAGAGTTCATCTACTTAATATTGCACAAAAATTGTTTTGTTATTTAGAAATCCAACATACTAACAAAATCGTGTTTGATTTAAATCAGAACAGTCATTCATACGTACATTTGTTTATTACGAAGAAATTACTGTACGAATAATTTTCACATGGGAATGAAATGTTTTTCCGAGATGAAAAGTAGCCTATGTAATTTTCTAGTCCTACAACTATTCCTATGCAAAAAATCAAGTCAATTTGTTGCTCCGTTGGGACGTGAAAGAAGGAGAAACAAAAACTTTCGCATATATAATATTAGTTAGGATTAGGTTCACTTGCCCAGAGGTGACGGTTGTATTGTGTTAACTACTCAGAATAAACGTATCTATAAGTAAGCAAACTCGTTTTATTATGTTTTAACTGCTTCCGAACGCTACCTATGCACTATTAAAAATTAAAATTTAAGTTCTTTTTTGAATACTTACTTAAGGTAAACAATTACAGTGTTTTTAAAAAAAAGTTAAGGTAGCTTAAATTTGATCACTTCATTTTAACATCTAAATTAAATTACTTCTCCATTTATATGTTTCATCGTAATGCACATAACGTTAAAAAGATTTAAAATATGATGTACACTGTGCCTGACTGGCTAGGAATTCCTGTTTTGAGAGTAGGCGCTTTGAGGTGAGTTTCCAAAAATAAAATATGAAATTAATTTTCAATATAAAGGCAGTTTACAGCATACTGTTACAATCAAAATAAAAGAAAATCAACATCGTGCCATTGGTAATACAAACTACTAATAAACAAATAAAAAAATTATCGATGGTTGATGTGTGTTGGCGGGTGATCCAAGACGTGTTTAAAGACCAAGACCAATTTAAACTTCGCGTAATTTGACTTCATTATATTGGCCAGTTGAAGTGCATTTTATAGATTAGATGCGGAGTGCTTAAAATTTCTTTACTACAAAAGTAAGAGATTATGATTTTTGGATCTAGTATCTCGATCAGTTCGAGCATTGTCAAATAGAGTTTGAAGTGGTAAGCTAGTATGTTTTTACTTAAAGATGCCTAGTGTCCAAAAAACAGATTCTCCTAAAGCATTTTACAGTTTTCATCCCAAAAAATAATATTGACATTTGAAAATCACTATCGCTTACTAATCGCCTATAAAAACAACAATCAAAACTTTTCGTTTTGGAAAATGTCTCACCACGCAATGCCATTTATCCACATAAAATCTTCGGTACTTTTTCCACAACTTAAAATTTGATCGTAAATCACAGAGATAGATAAAAACCAAGAAATGAGATGATGTCGCTTATGTTATGAATTTATTTTTATGGGGTACATTAAATTCGGTAACGTGAAGCAATTTCTCGAAACTCAATCCGAAAATGTTTATTTATTCAAACATGTCAACAAACACCCTTTCTAAAATGTTATGTTCTTATGCATATTAATAATTATAAGAATGTGTATTTTTTATTACTGGTAAAATACATTTATAACTCAAACAGGTGAATTTTTTTTAATCTATGGTATATATCTAGCATCTGTTGAAGGAATAAAAGCTTATAGCTCTATAAGTACCATAGATTTAGTTCAAATAGTACCAGTCTGAAGATGCCCGTGATAAGGTGAAACCGGTCAGGTAATTAATAAAACAGTTAACGCAAGTTAAAAGATGTTTTGTAACCCACAAAAAAGTCACATTAAAATGGAATTTCACCATGAATTAAAGGTTTAAAAAGTGGTGCTTGCGTCAATTAAGGGTGTCAAAGGACGTAAAGGCACAAGTGCCATGTTCATAAATGGAAGTTATTGATTGTCATAGTTATTGAAAGAAAAGAAACGTAATATTATATATGTTTACGAGAAAAAATAATACACATCAGTTTAAAGTTATTAAAAGAAATAAAGAAGAAAACATGTTCTGCAATGATCTCTTTAATATATGCACTGTTGAGATGTTTAATCAGTACAAATTTATTTTTTGAAAGAGCTATACTAAAAACATCAGCTTACATTGCATAAGAGTTACCAGTGGTGTGTAATCTAGTTATAACAGAATTGTAGCCTTGTAGTATGATTAATACTAGGGAACCTTGATGTAATGGTAGGAACATGAAAGTTAATCAACATTAATATATCAGGGCTATCCAACTGGATAGTGGGAGGGTAAATATATGAGGAACAGGTAGGTGGAGAAGTACTTACCTGGCTATTAAGAACTGGTCACCGCAAAAGTCATTGCGATCTACGTTTTAATTCTGAAAGGTGGACTTGAATATCTAACATATTTAAAGCACTCTTTTAAAATGTTTTATTTGGTTATTTTTTGACCCCCTCCACATAATAACCTCATTAAATTAAAACATAGAATAAAATAAGAAAGTACCCTTCCATCTACCACTAACAGCAGACAGTAGACAATATAGTAAGTAAGCAACCCTCCCCTTTGCACCCCTAATCAGAACTACCCGCTCGGGCCGGGAAGTTCGCGATTTTAACGCTCCGTTATCTCAGCCAAATGAATCACGGCGCGCACTTATCTGAGGGCCACACTTGAGTAAATATTAAGTGTACATAATATTATGTACGGCATATATTATTTAATATGTATTATTAAGCCAGGCAGTCTCGTCGTGTGAATAAATTAGTAGGTATACAGTTTACATTATATACATGTATGATACTACATCTACATATTATATTACATTGTAGTGATAACAGGGGTGAACTAGTAATTATTGAATTAGTCCTGAATTAATTAAGAAATCGAAACTTTGCGTAAACTTAGTCTTTCGTTCATTTATAATACACCAGTCAGTTTGTGTTCCACACTTTTGTTATTACTTATTGATCTATTTATATAAAGAAGAGTGTCTGTGGCGGAAACCGGGAGGGGGGCGTGGATTTGATTTAAAAAAAAATATTCAGTTGTATTCGGATATTGATTTTGCACACTTGATCCTCAAAACAAGAAGAAGGTGTACATCTAATTTCGAAAACTCTCTATGAAGTTTAGGCAACACCGGTGACTTCAACTGGAAAATATATAAGAAGGGTGTCTTTGACGTTGTTTATTTTATACAAATCTGCAGTTTTATTGAAATTTTGCAAATTCGACCTTCAAAGTAAGAGTAAATTAGCTGTGTATACGATATTTCTGAGAATCTACATCCCCTTTTCCCACCCCTTAAAGCAGAATTTTGATACTTCTTCGTGAAATTTTACACACTTAACATTCCAATTGAGAGGAAAATTATTACTGTCAATATCTGATTTCGAAAATCTCTGTAAAAGTCCGGGCAATGCTGGGTATTGTAGCTAATAACTTATAAATGACATATTTAACAATTGAGAACAAGGTATACATTATTCGATGAATTATTTCCATGTACTTTAGAAGGAACTTAATTTTAGCTTTTCAGAGATAATATTTTTCATCAGAGTACCTCCTCTTACCTTCAATAAAGAGTAGTGCTTTTTGGCCACTGAAAAATAATTCCATTTTTAGACCTACATGAACTACATTTTGATATGCATTAGTTAGCAAGTTTCTCGAATGGATGGGTTTAAATTATTCAATCTGCCCAAGACGTTATATTCGTGTAAACGAGACGAATGTCATTATGTGCCAGTGCCTATTACTTAAAGTTTTTTTCTTGTGCAGGCCCTAAGCGTCTTGTACAACCTGGATGGGTAATTTTCCACGACTTCTGGTAAAACAGTCGGGTTCAAAAGGTACAATCTTCACGAAGTTCAATATAGGCCAACCTCATTTTAGTTCCAATATAGGCCAACGATGTTTAGTATAATATTTGTGAATTTGTAAATAAAAGCTCTGCCGATCACCCGTCTTGCCTTTTTGTTCATCCCTCTTCAGCTTGGCAGTGAAGTCATGACGAACCGTCCAATTCCTACAGACGTACGGTGTTTTGGATACCTATCCTACTTCCAGCAATGCGAATTAAAATTAATCGTGTAACTGTACTATGAAACACAATAAATCAATGAAAACCGTGTCAATTTATTATTCACTAACATCGTGCATTACTGACTAATTTTACTATGTTCTAAAAGAAAATATCTTCTAGTCCAGCTCTGTTGTTGTTAGGGAATCACTGCTAAAATATTCATACTAATCTGGCTTCATTTTGCCATATTAAGTCAAATTCAGGAAAATTACAGGCACCTATCTTTATGACGGATTTTCGCTCAAGGAGCCAAATTTTACACGTCTACTTGTATGTACGTATACCGCGTACAGTGTGCATAAAATAAGTTAAGACTCTTATATAACTTTTAAAATGCGTTGTTTTTAGGGAGGGGAAAAATTAAAATATAATGTATCCAATATAGACAACACCAGCTAATTTGAAGGCAATAGTCGATTAGTAAAAATTTTTCCTCTGAATCCAAAGGTCACAGGTTAAAAACTCTATTTAAAAATGGTTTATGTATCACCTTCACGTGATGAAAGAGCATAATTCAGAATCGTTTTATTCGCAATGGCTTTAGCTGTGTTTGGTGATCTGATTTAAATAGACAGATATTTTGCAACCTTTCTCTTATACTTCTTTTTACCATCTTTAAATTCTTTCAGCCTTATTCCCAAATGGTGAAATACTTCCATATTATATTTCGATAGCTATTCTATACGTACACGGAGAGATCTCTATTTTTACCCTCACGATAATTTAACAGGCTTTATTAATAAAACATCAATTTTAGAATGTTTTATCGATTTGCCTCGATACAATATCATGACGATACAAATAATTGACATTGTAATTAAAAAAAAATATTCGGATTTTCACGAACATGTTCGTAATGTACTAAAAGTTTGTCAGAAAACCCGATAATTCATTTTTTAAAAGTCTCGTTTTTAACCGGAATTACCAATAATTTGAAGAAATTCTTAATAAATTAGCAATAGAAATTTTTCTCTTCGCTGGAATTAGATATGTTGTTTATACCAAACAAATACCACCGGAGGCGGCACCACGATATACTGTTTATACCATACGGCAAAACAAACGTATGGGCTTAATACAACATGATAGGGGGTATGGTGCTACTAAACAACATGCCTCGTAATATCTTCAACACAAACCTTAAAAGTTTCACAAGACATATTGACTGTTAATAATTCTTCCGCGGTAACTAAAAACACAGTATCTTCCTTGAGACTCTCAATGAAGATACTGTGTTACTAATTACCAAGGCAGAATTCATGTCGTACTTTTTTATGTATTAGGTTTAAACAATGAAGTTACTTTCCTTACCATACATTCTACATTAATATCATGTTTCTATACTACTATAAGATACGATAAATTTATACTTTTTATATAAATATGTAAGATGTTTCTATGTTGTTTAAATACATCTTTGTTCCTAAATATCAAGTACAGTGATAACTCATGTTGATGCATTGCTATAAGCTTTACAAAGCTTAAAATACATTAAAAGGTTATATTAAATTAAAATTATCGTTAACACTAGGGGAAGGCTACGGGGAATTGAGAAAGAACTACAAAAATTGATTAAATTTATTTTTTCTCCGTGCAACATTCATTTCCTGGCAACACCGCTATACATACATGTCACAACTGACTTCAATCACTTGCCCGCGAAGAAACTCGATTCATTCTGGCTGAGCGATCTGTTAGGTTGATATGGTGTTACTAGTTCTCAATACCCCATAAAATCCTTCTGATAATTCTTGTGCAGTACATTTGTAATTGCGAAATAAATTCAAGTGATTCCAAATAGTTGTTTCTTTTCCTTTTACCTCGCGACCAAGAATGTAGTGGCGATGTATTTGTAAGTAGATATCATACCCACTACAGGTTTAAAAATTTAACAACTTTTCTAACCTTTTAAGATGTACAAACATATTTTTGTTTTTGTTACTGTTCAAAAAAGAAATGTGTTACAATAAACTTGTTAGTTTATTTGCTATTGTTTTTGGGCCACACCGTGACTAAGCAGGCACATTGTAGTAACGTTCATACTTAATGTTAATACTTAGGCCCATATTTGCCTTCACGCTTACGTTATTTGTCAACGGAAATGAGACAGATATGTTCTAATTTTAAACGTTTTTGGAATAGGCAGCGCGTCAAACGAAAGGCTTTATTTGAATAAGCTACCCTCTACCCTTAGATATCTCTGTAGAAATTTGGAAGGCAGATTGTATAAAGTGTTATTTTATGAATAATTATCAATTGTATGTTATCACACCGTTTCTCGAAGTACCACAACAAATATATTATTTATATATATATTAATTTGAGCCTCACTAGGTTCTTACCCGTGATGAGGTCCCAACAACATTTAAAACATAATTATGGGGATGTCTTAGTCCCACTGGCTCCAGGCAGTTTTGGATTTTATTTCGTAAAACCAAATTACGTTATTTCAACTGGCAAATGTAAAATGCATGTTCATCTGTCCTCAGCAATTTGTTACTCGTTGGATATTGTTTTTTAATTTGGGACAGCTGAAGCGCGGGGAGAGACAACATTAATTTGATGAGTAAATTTTCAAATGACCAAAGTGTAAGCTAACCGGGAAAGTTGTTTAACTAAAATACCGTGCTAGAGTTGGTACGACTATTTGCTGTATGGCGCGTAGGTAAACCAGGGTAAGCCCGCGCGGGTTTCAGAATGGTACATTTGCGCAGCATCCGAAAGCCAGTAGTTAATCTACTTCGTAAGGGATATTAATCTTCTCACCCGTAAGTTGCAGCGAGAGGAAAACTTTACAACTATTGGCCTGTTTAGAATTCTGAACAAATGTACTAACAAACATCCGAAACCAGTTAAAAACAAACAATGTTTTTACACAAACGCAATTAGAACAATACTAATTCGTTGAAACACCTTTATATTTACAACTCTGAAATAAATCGAAAAAATTGATTATTTTTTACAAAATAAATTTTTTCCCTCTTTAATTATAATTTTATCATAGGGACTTGCTGAAGACCCTAGCGTTGCCCGGCATGTACTTCAATTTTTCAAAACCAGATGTAAATAATAATTTTTCTTATTTTTTAATGATAAACTTAACATTTATAAGAGAAGGTTTTATGCATAGCATAAAGGATAACAAATAATTAGTCATCCGAAATACCAATACAAATTGAAAATATTTCATGAGTAAAAATAAATGCCGCCAACGGGAATTGAACCCGTGCCTTCTGATGTCCGGTCAGGTGCTCTGTATCCACTGAGCTATGTCGGCTTATTTCCAACCCGCCAAATGATTCAATATGTACTAGTACCTCAATCAACAATTACTGCTTATTATATTTTTTCACCTGTAAACAACCAACTTAATTTTTGTAGGAAAGGCTTTGTTAGTGCTAAATTTCTTACTAGATGGCGTCGAGACATATTATATCTTCATTTATTGGTGAAATAATTTTTGACTTGTAAAATATTATTATTTTTTAATGATAAACTTAACGTTTATAAGACAAGGTTTTATGCATAGCATAAAGGATAACAAATAATTATAAGCAGTATTTCGGATGACTAATTATTGCTTATAATTATTTAATAATTTTTCTCTTATTTTGAACGTCAAGTGTGCAAAATTTCATCAAGAAACATCTGCTTTAAGGGTTGGGAAAAGGGGATGGGGTGTGAGTTTTTACTCTGCTTTTGAAGGTTAATATGAAAAATTTCATCAATATCGGAATAAAACTGTAGATTTATTAAAATAACAAAGCCAGACCGACCAACCGCCACAGATACTTGTGAAAAGCGTGTATTACACAGATTTTTTTACTTCCATGTAGACAGTGATAATAATAAATAATAATATTTGGATGATTTGAATAGCGTCGTTTTTGTGCAAAATAACCTCACATCTATCTTCCTCTTGTGTTGATGGGCAAGTGTGCAAAAGTTCGTCAACCTTGGAATTAAACTGAATATTTGTATACAAATCAAATCAACTTACACTAAATTGTCGTATCTGTATCAGAATTCTCCCATGGGAACTACGGCGAATACAATGGATGACCAATTTTTACAGCGAGCTTAAAATTTTCAGCCCTGTAAACTAGCCGTATCAAAGGTAGTTACTATTAAAAAAAATTAGGTAATAACATAACTTCTAATTTCGCAATACTACGTACATGCAACAAGATTGTGCGAAATCGATGAGAACAAAATACTGTTTGTGTAACACCAAAGCTCTCGGGAGAAACAACGTCTGAAGAATTTAATCAGCAAATTCCCAGCGTTGCATTTGCAGTTAGGATACAGCTGTGCATTCGTTGGCAGTGTAATGTTAGAAGTAACTGACTTGGAAGATACTAGCAGCATTAACCTGTATAATTTGTTGTGAAAAACGAAGAAGTCAGTGCTTAGATGGAAATTCTATATGTAAATATATAGACTTTACTTAAATATCTCAAAATGTAAAATAATTAAATTTTCTCGAATAAAAAATCCAGTGATTTTTGATTGAACAATGTTATCAATGTTTCAATTTTATAAAATTTTAAATGGGTTTTCCAGCAATTATGTTGAACTACAACACTTAAATTATATCAATATGCTCAGATCGGTAGTCAGAAGAATTTTCACTGACTTGGTATATCTATATAAAATTCTTAATGATTTAGTTGATAGTCCGGTATTGCTAGAATTGATAAGCTTCCGGATTATTAGAAGTCGGGATTTATTTCAGTACAGAAATTCTGGGACTAACTACCATATGTATTCCTCTTTGCCCAAAATACTACGGAGGGAAACAATTATACCAATTCAGTGGATATCTTCAATTTATCTTTAAACAAATATAAAATTTTGTTAATGAAGCAATTCAGTTATGTACAATAAATAATGTATATTTATTAATATTCATATGTAAATTGAATATTTATTAATATTCATATCGCAAGTTTTCCCGAAAAAGGGCGTTAATCAATTAATAAGTAAATAAGAGTGTTTGTGGGTGACCTTGTCTTAATCGACAGTTTTATTCCAAGGTTGATGAAATTTCGCACACTTTACCACCAAAACAAAAGGAAGATCGCTGTTTACATGATATTTCGAAAAAGCAACCCATCTCTTTTCCAACCCCCTAAAGCAGAATTTTGATACTTTTTGATGAAATCTTGCACTCTTATATTCAAAACAAGAAGAAAATATATTACTGTCTTCATCTGATTTATAATAGCTCTGCGTGAAGCCCGGGCAATGCTAGAAATTCAGCTAGTAGTGCTAGGTGTTGTTTTTTCATTTGTTATTATTTATATATAAATACATAAGCGCAGACCCTTAAACAAACACGATAGCGAATTCTTGATACATCAGTTCCAATTTTTAAATGATAAGTAAAATAATTTTCTGTTAAAATATTATATTATAGGAGGTTACTTTCTCGCTTGTCTGAATTCCTTACACAATCAGTTCCAATGTTTAAATTCAAAACAAATCAGAGTTCTTTGAATCAGAATTACACAGTACACACAGAAACTAGACAGACTAAGGACGGGTTGTTTCGGAGAATTTGAATAATTCATCAAATTTCATCGTTCATTTTCGTGTTCTGTGAAAGTCTTATTCAAGTTGTTTTAATATATAATTATAGGTTAGTTGCTTGACAAAACTGAAATAATAACAGAACTTGAAAAAAAAATTCACGCGACTTGAAAATTAACTTCGAAATTTAAAGAATTATTCAAATTCTACGAAACAAACCTCCCTCCCGAAAGAATGGGTTGTTTCATAGAATTTGAACAATTCATCAAATTACAACGTTTATTTGCGAGTTCTGTGAAAGTTTTGTTATTATATCATTATTGAACATGAAAAGAACTTTAACGAAACTTGAAAATTAACTTTGAAGAATTGTTCAAATTCTCTCCTAAAACCCGTCCTAAGACCCACAACCGAAATGAATATTTTCGATGATATTGGTGGATAAATTACATGTTCTAGATATCAGACATTAGGATACCATATTATTGAATGCGAGCTATCCGTACTAATTAGGTAGTATTTCGGTAGATCGCATGAGAAATATTTATAAAATGTAATTTTTTTTAAAATTTGGAAATATTTTATATCTTTGTTAAATTATTTACACAAGAATTAAATAATATCGCAAGTTTTCATCAAGCTAAACGAAATTGGACTATAAAAACTTACTTGTACCTCGCTTAAGTGCACTTGGCCATAAACCGAGTGCTATACAAAATTAAACTCGCACCAACAATGGACCTATGTCGACAACAACTACTAATTGCTGTCCCACTGTATTATTATTAAAAACCTACGTGTACGCCGATTTTCCACGTGGTTAACATAATGTCATACCTTTTTACAATTCAATGGTTATACCCGAACGACATTCGTAAGTATTTAAAAAATTGTTTTCATACTGTTTCTCAGAACGAAGGTATTTTTTTATTTGTTTAAGGGCCACCACTCAAAAACGATCGTTAAGATAATTGTATAGTCTGCTAACTCATATTGATTTTTGTTAGGAAAATATGTAAGATTTCCAGTGGCATAAATCTTTAAACTGTAATCTTTTAAATTCTATGAAATGCATAAATGAGTGCACTGAGTTAAGTGAGTAGTGCTGATTTATTAAAATTCGCTTAGAATTATTGGAAATCCTGTTAAAAACGGGTCTGCAAGCCGCATCCTGATAAATCGTAAGAAAATTCGTAACAATATCGGAACACATGTTCATACACCTGCGTTTGTCTGACCAGTAACTGGTAACTGGTAACTGGTAATGATATTAAATGGAGGATACACTCGTACATGTAAAACAGGCCTTTTATTCCTTTTCGCTTTGTGCATTCATTAAAGACATACGTTCACTATTATTCCATAGTCTTCTACCTACGTTCGATACATTCCTCTACACTTAAATCGATCACCCACTCCAACACACTTTATTAACGAAGTGTATATTATTTTATCATACCTTTCCATTTAAAAACGTTTTTAAACCTTATAGGTACTAACCACCTGTATAGAATTAACGATAAATTATTCGTAGTATTTCATAAGTAGAACACAAAGAGTGTATTTTTGGATGCTGACTATTAAATGTCAAACTTATTTACTTTGTACGAATATGTATTCGACAAAGCGCGGCATTCGCTATATCCCAAGGTTTTGGCCCAAGTTACTAGTCATTTGCTTTCAATCCTTTGGGTTTCCCAACCTGGTTTTGGCCCTAGTTACTAGTACTTTGCTTTCAATCCTTTGGGCTTCCCAACCTGGTTTTGGCACTAGTAACTAGTCATTTGCTTTCAATCATTTGAGTTTCCCAACCTGGTTTCGGCCCTAGTAACTAGTCATTTGCTTTCAATCCTTTGGGCTTCCCAACCTGGTTATGGCCCTAGTTACTAGTCATTTGCTTTCAATCATTTGAGCTTCCCAACCTGGTTTTGGCCCTAGTTACTAGTTATTTGCTTTTAATCATTTGAGCTTCCCAACTTGGTTTCGGCCCTAGTAACTAGTCATTTGCTTTCAATCCTTTGGGCTTCCCAACCTGGTTTTGGCCATAGTAACTAGTCATTTGCTTTCAATCCTTTGGGCTTCCCAACCTGGTTTTGACCCCAGTTACAAGTCATTTGCTTTCAATCATTTGAGCTTCCCAACCTGGTTTCGGCCTTAGTAACTAGTCATTTGCATTCAATCTTTTGGGCTTCCCAACCTGGTTTTGGCCCCAGTTACAAGTCATTTGCTTTCAATCCTTTGGGCTTCCCAACCTGCTTCAATATTTCGCACACAGTCAGTTAACGAAGATGATAAAATTAATATTGAATTGTTGTCTTTTTAAATACGTCTATTTCAATTTCGATTATGTTTTCGTGAATGAATGAATACAAATCTTGAAATAGGAAATTAACCCACTTCCCGACATCCGATAAAACTGAAAGTAGACTTTTTGTCAATGAAAATGCATTCTATTAACTTTTGTGGCAATTACGCATACACACGGTGATATAAACGCGTTTCCCTGAACTTGGATGATATTACAGCAGTTAATATACAAAATAAACGTCGGTCCTGCCCAATCGGCGCAGTCTTTCAAAAGGTTTACTCCAGTCTTTTGGAAGGAAGGTTCATTCCTCAGTCTTTAAAAGTTCACATCAGCTTAAGAGCCAGTTAAATCTTTGTCAAACCATTTTTTTTTCCTTTGGATTGGCTACTAGCCGGCCCAAGAGATGGCGTTGAAAGTGGGTCGAAAAAAAAAACATTTTATAGTTAGACACATTCCAATAACCGAATTGATGTGTGTTAACATCGGTTAGAATACCACAGCATTACCACTTGCCCTCAGAGGTCACCATATTACGATGAAACCCCCAATATATTCGACCTGCCTGTTTACTGGGTGGTTATCACAACACGCGTATATAGCATAATGAGTGTTTATGTTAATTGCACGACCATATACAGTGTAATGTTACGTTCGTATATTATTAGATGAACATCTGCATACAGATATGCAAAACGTTTCAGGGACGGGGACGCGCGCTTAATTGTGCCACCACATTCGCAAGTCACGTCCCACTAAGCTCCCAAAACCCAAACCGATGATATTAAAAATGCAAGATTGGTCCCTTATAATATGATATTAATTACGTTCTTAGCGTGTAGGTAAATACAGTTTTAATATTTGTTTTAATGAATAAAAACACCCGTTTCCAGATTAACCCCTCCAGAATTTGAGGGTCATATATGACCGGCCGTGTAGATTTTATTTCATGCAGAAATAAATAATTTATTTGATGTTAGAAAGAAAAATAATAATTCTTTCCTGTTTGCTTCAAATATTCTAAATTGAATCAATCCATAAGAATAGCCAAAATGAATAATTCATATATCGCGCAGCTATCGTAACAATCTGTTTAATTTTAATAATTATTTCTTATTTTTTATTATATGAACGAGATAAAAGGAAGATACAGTTTTCTTAAATTTTTTTTTAAATGTCGAGTTCTCTAAATTTTTCTACGATTGGAGTAAAAATGTGGTTAGCGTTTTTGACAATATTTTTCACGTTTGATAATAAAATTTTATTATTTAGAAATAGTAATGTTTATTTTAAATACATACACTGAAAAGATAATTCTATCTAGTTTCCAAGACAGTTTTTTTACTGAAAAATTAAAAAAAGAAGTATTTTGCGCACTTGAAATACACAGAAAACATTGCAAACTGAACAAATGTGATGAAAGTTCCTAAGGGTTAAGAATAAAATCTCAAAGCTTAACTATTTGAATTTCTCCAACTGCCATCATTTTAACTGAAAAATGTTGTTTGTGCAATGGCAACATACTTCATACAATATCAGGTAGTGTAAGAGACAGAGCGCGTGCCAGAACTGAAATATCATCAAGTCAGTGGCCACATCGGTTTCCATTAACCTACGTGGAGGGAATTTCTAGATGTAATAATATTTCAAGAATTTTTGAAGAGGAGTTCACAACCGATATTTATAAATAATATAAATACTTTATTATCTATGATAATATGGATGTGCAGTAATCATCAATGAATGCAATCATAAATAAAAGAAAATAAATACACAAAACATGATTTTCAATATAAAAACACGATTTACAGATATAATTTTTTTTTTTTAATCTTTATAAATCACGAGATATTGATTTCATATTCAGTATACGAATTATTGTAAGAACCCCATCATTCCTTACTACCAGAATAATTCAATAATAATTGCTTAAACTAGAATAAACTATAACTCTGCAATGTAGAATTACAATAAATCATGTCTCAGAAAAAATAAATCATTGCATTAATATTGGATTTCATTCGTAAGTAAATAACAGAAAATACAATTAAAAATACATTTTCGTTAATTAAATAATATATATACATAAAGATATGTTGAGATTTATTTATCTTATAAATTTTATACTTAAAAATTATTATATAAATTATTACATATCATTACATAAATTATTAAAAATTATTACTTAAATTATCACATATTATCACATAATATATTACATATTATTATATAAATTATTACATATTATTACATAAATTATTACATATTATTAAATAAATTATCACATAATATATTACATATTATTACATAAATTATTACATATTATTGCATAAATTATCACATATTATCACATAATATATTACATTTTATTACATAAATTATAACATATTATTACATAAATTATTACATATTATTACATAAATTATCACATATTATCACATAATATATTACATATTTTTACATAAATTATTACATATTATTACATAAATTATCACATAATATATTACATATTATTACATAAATTATTACATAAATTATTACATAAATTATTACGTATTATTACATGAATAATTTAATTATGTCAAATAAATGTTTGTTTGTTTGTTCCCTAAAAACTCAAAAACTGCAGAACCAATTTTGCTGACAATTTCAAAGTTTGTTTGTATTATTGCCGAGAGTGTTTACAGAGTGGTCTGAATGGTGGGAGAAGTCAGGGACGCCCGGTGAAGGCTTCGCATTATCTGTGCACTGAATTGAGATAACGTAGTCGAATAATAGTCGATATTATGTAGTTTTTTAATAGTAACAATACGGTATACAGTATTGAATGGTAGAAAAATTTGAGTGTGCCCGAGGAAGAAATAACGCATTATTTCTACATTGGAATGAAATACGGAGTTGAATAAGTCGATTTAATGTAGTCTTTTTAGAAGTACCAATGTGGTATACAGTAGTGAATGGTAGAAGTCGGGCTTGCCCGAGGAAGACGTGGGACGACAAAGTAGAACAAAAAAATACAGTGTGTGGCAAGCCTACGCACGACGGAAGTGAAACTTTTAGTATTCTTCTCTCTCTCTTTTCATTTCATTCTCTCTTTTTTCTCACTTCTATCTCGTCACTACTCATTTTTGACACTAAAACTCTGTTCCAAATCGAATAAACCACAATCAATTACGTATTTCACTCGTATTACACTCACCGCGCAGTACACGAAGCAAGCAGCCGATGCCTGGCGTGGCGTCGTTGGCTAGAGAGAGAGGAAAAGAGAGAAGAGAGAGAGAGAGAACGTTCGTCAGTGGCTCCCTCACCTCAGTAAGCGACTACGGTGAGAGAGCGACAGTGAACGGTGAGCGGTGGTGGGGGTCCCGTACCCCCACCACCAAATGATCACGGTTTTTCGTGACGGTCATGAGTCGGTTTTACTCTGGTCCTCGAAAATGCATGACGCGCGTAAAGAAGTTTCACTTCAAAAACTTTTTATTTCTTTAGAATAATATTATCACCACCTTAAATATAGACCCAGTTTTCAAACCATTCAAAACCCCGAGCAACGCCGGGTACACGTTAAATAGATGATATTTTATAAGCACAAGCTGTAAAGTAATCACCTAGTTTAATCTATCCCAAAGTTCTCATAAATTTTCCAACAAAATTTCCCTATACAATATCGAACGCGTGTAGGTACTTTCCCCAATATTTCCCTACAAAACTGGCCAAGTTAATGCCCGGAGCTTTAAAGCCGGCGGAAATGTCACCAAGAACATTAATCGACTGTCCCTTACCTTTCAGAATATCATTTCTAAAGCATCGAGGTCGCAATAACCGACGGTAGATGTAATCACCGCTTCAAATGGTCACCCGTTAATTATTTTAATGACGAAATAACATAAAAGCAAGTGAACGATAGATTTAACGAATTATCATATTATTCAAGCATTTAAAGTTCAAGCTTGCCTTCAGTGCGAACTGTCCGAACAAAAAATATATTAACGTTAATATTGGATCTAAGAAACCTTTCTTTAATGAGACCTCTCCAGCAGAACTCCTTCGACCCATTGCCGTGCACCACAATGGAAAGGATGAATTCAGACGCCAGTCAATCCTGGACAAACTGAACCCCTGATTCCTAGGCACCTCTCATACCTTTTTCCTTCCCAGATCTTCCTCTCCTTCTTCTCCTTCCTTTCCTAAAAAAAACTCCACACAGCATTCCCAAAGATGACATGGTGACCAGATGACCTTGAGAGAAATGTTTCCTACTAAATAAAAAAGACTGGTACATAATAATGCTGAATATGAACGAATATTTAAAGATATTATAATTTTTATTATTAGTGAAAGATCTTCACGCAGTTTTTATTAAATGCAAACTCCTTTGAAAGGTAACCATCTCAGTCTCTTGCAGTAAGTTCTAATAATCGTAATGGTTAATAATTCTTAAGACATCTAATTAACCTGTGAAAAATATATATTATAAATATATTCTAAGTATGATAGCGATTATCGAGCGGTCATTTTGAATTTTCACGGCGCGTTTCACAAACGTCGGTATAAATCAATTCGGGTAAACAGCCGTTAATTTATTACGGACGTCGGTCGTTAAAGTTTATGATGGAAGATTGTAAATCACGCCGGAAATGTTATAGCTCGCAGTACATTATACGGATCAAGTTTATATCGAACATTTCCACTTGAACTTGCGAGAGGTACATGATTATTTCTTCGCTCTATTTCGTAGGGTTATTGTGTTATGGGCTACAGATTAATATTTGAGTGCGTAAATGGACCAATATCTTCATCGACTTAAACCTTGCGAGTTTCTTGACTACCGAAAAAACCCAGTTCACCCCTTATTGTCTCCTGTTGTCTCTTTCTAGTTAATTGAGCTTTTGAATTTACTGTTGACCACCACACCATCTTGCCACTTACGTTTCGCCACTTGCCGCATCTTGCAATTTGCGTCTTTTGTATTGCCACTAGCACTCATGTCTTCAACATGATAGTAATAATAATAATGATATTTGGATGCTTTGTATAGCGCCGTTTGTGTGAAAAATAATCTCAAGTGCTGTCCCTGGTATGAATACTTGTTTTTGGAAACATCTTTATAGTATCCATTTATAATTAGCTGGAACTTACATTAAAGCCCTTTGAAGGTAATTTTTTTTGTTTTGAATAATCATATTTCCAGGTGGAGACATCTGTTCCTACTGACCGTTCAGGGAAATAATCATTTGTGTCACAATTGTGCAAATACTAGCTTTATCATTTATTATTCATAGATTTAAAAAATAAACTAACGTAGCTATAGTATATCAATTAACATGAATTGAACGTATCCAAAACAAATTTATATTACGTACAAATTCAACGATAACTTTGAGTGTACATTTGAAACTTTGCAGCGAAGACGAGCAGTAGCTGACTCAATATTTATACACAGAATTTTAAACAATGACATTGACTGTACTGAACTTTTGTCCCTTATTAACTTTAACATATCTTTGAGACGTACACGACATACAGTGCTATTCCACACGAATAACTATAAAACAAATCAGCATCTAATTTGACAATTAACCGAGCTCATCATACTCTAAATAATATTTGTCTTAATTTTAACATTGACATTTTTTCTGATTCACTGCCCAAATTCAAACGTGGTATCATGTCAATAACTTAAACAATTCAATGCGCATACATACAGACACAAACATTCACACATACATTACAAACGTCACACATACACACCTATAAACTACACACGTCACCTGGTAATTAAGGAATAAACATTCCACTTAGCAGACATTACAAGGAAACATATCATTGGTACCCAACATGAAATATTTTATTCCTGTATATTGTTTCATCTCTTTAAATCATGTACTGTTTGTTTCTATAATATAAAATAAAATAAAAAAAATATAATAATTTACTGAAAAGTTTGAATTTCATGATCTTTAACCTCAAAATGGCACAAACATCCCTGCTGACATCTTTTTTGTACAAACGTACTCCACGGCTTTCCGCTCCAACTTCACTTGCGTTGGGCACGTTTATGCTGTTTGCGCATTCCAAAAGAAAGTATCAACCACATACTGTAGACGGGTACAAATGTACCCGTATATCAAGATTACCCTTTAAACAGTTATAAAATTTCTAAATTACCTATTTAAATTTCAGGTCCCTTATATTTGCAGGTAAAATTTTCAACCCTTATTCACATCAAAAGTACATTAATCCATCTTTTAGAAAATGTGTTTACATTAAATTAAATATTATTGATAACGAAACCCTTTTTACTAACAGGCACCTCCTAAACTAATTCCTCATTAATGTCTAAGTAGTCACCTTCTCCCAACACTTATTTTTACTAATCTTAAGGTTTTCACTTTGTGATGGCATTATTTATTTTAATAAAAAGACAAATAACTTTGTTTACATCACTGTACACAATCTACATGTTATACGTATATAGTATACGTTTGATCCTGAAGAAGTGAACATTGTTCACGAAACATGTTGATTGTGTACAAATAAAGTGATGTAAACAAAGTTATTTGTCTTTTTATTAAAACTTATTTTTACAGTTCATTTTTAGTATTCTTTGTATCTTGATGAAAGAACCATTGGTTCTGAAAAATGTATATTAATTTATATATCATACAGGTATCATTAAAAAGAGCGTTGAAAACTTACTATTTGCCAAGTAACATAAAAAATTGTAAATTCCGAAATAGATTCAGATATATGCTGAAAACATGGCTCATAAGTAGAAATACTTTATACCAGTCATCAATAGTTTTTATTTATAAGCATGTAAATTTAGTGTTATTTTAGACAATTTGTACCAATAATCTGAATATTTTAAAAGTCCTGTTGACAGACTGCTTGGTTTTAGCTTAACGGTAAAAAATTTAAAGAACAATAAAAAATAAATATTTAAAAACGAAGCTACTGGCATTTGTTTTTTTCCATCATAATCCGGGCATAATATTTATTTATATTCTCCATAAAACGGTTATGCCAATATATTATAGAGAAGATTACAAATTTGAGGGACATGTAATTATGAAAGGTCATGGGGGTGTTTTACTATTTTATGACATGCTTCAAAAGATAGTTGCAGAACTGTCTGTATCTGACGTTGAAAATATCGATGGTCGATGCAGAATCGTTAAGCAGTTGAGTCGCTCTGTTGATTTGCTCGTTCTGATAGGCAGAAGTCACCGCTTTCGAAGTATAAAAATATGCATGTGATCTCTGACTAGTATACTTGTTAAGTGAGCTTCTTTCTATATACGTGCTTTAAAGTTTTAAAGTTTCAAAAAATATTGCGCAAAGTCAGTTAGTTATACCAGCAATAATTCAACAAAATTTCCTTAATTAAATTTTTATTTGCTCTAGATAGTGAGGAAAAATTTCTGAAACCGATGTATATTTTCAAATATACACATGGTCTGAAAGGGTTAATATCTTTATTGCACGTGTCTTTGTAAGATTTAAATTAGAAAGTTTTTCATCTGCTTTCAACAACAATGATTTCATTTTGGGATACGTTAAAAAAATAACAAATATATTTGAAATCGAATGTTCAGCAGGAATATTTGATGACATGGTATTATTTTGTCAAAACCAGATGATTTTAAAATAGAGAGGGCAAAATAGTAGAAATTTAAAAATTCAAAATATCGCTGATTTACATAATTATACAACTGAGTGTAGCAAAGGGTGAATTTAGTAGATAAACAAGGCACATGTTATTACTAGGTGGGTATATTAAATCCGGCTACTTGTTACGAATGTTGTAAACAATATGTGTTTTGATTTCATTTCCTGTGTTAAAACACAAATTGCCTTTTTAATTGTGGATGTATTGTTTTTTTCACTAGGGGTGTAATGTAAAATACATGATGTTGTTTTTATTATTTCGACTGGTATATAAAACAATGAAACATTATTGTGGTCCACAAAGGAAAAGCATACATTGTAAACTTAACTTTCCTTTAGAGCATTCCAATTTTAGAAATCAGACGCAATAACCTTTTTAATAAAATTGTTGAAATTAAAATTCGACTATTGTGAATTCCTGCATTTAATAAATCTACATTTACGTACACAAAAACAGGAAAATTATTATTTTTTTAATATATAATATGTTCTTTTATATTATATTCATCTCATTCCAACTATGGCTTGCACTCCTCAATGCAACGTTTACATCGTCTTGTTAACGAATATATATACGATATGGGTGTATTTGACAATAATTTTAACTTTTTTGATTAACTTCAAACGCCGTACGTGCGAACTAATTCTATCTAGTTTATAAATTGTTGTTTACAACAATTTTAAACATTTTTACTAACGTAATTGTTGATTTGGAGCGTATTGGCAAATATTGATTATGTTATGATCTTGTTTATATTTTATGTTACAAAAATTATGATAACTCATGTGATTTTTTATTATTATTTTCATTTTCATTTAATTTTCATTCAAATTGTCATTTCATTGTGATTTCGTTGTCATTTCATTGTCATTTTATTCTCATTTCATCGTCTTTTCATTGTTATTTCATTGATATTTCATTGTCATTTCATTGTCTTTTCACTATCATTTTATTGTCATTTAATTGTTATTTCACTGTCGTGTCATTGTTTTTTTACTATCATTTAATTATCAGATTTACTTTTTTGCATATAAAAGCTTTTTGGACGTCGCGGACGGGAAACTAAGAAATGAAATATAGATCTTGCCTACTACATAAAATTAATGATTTGATGTAATAGACACTATTAGCATTTCTTTAGAAACATTCAAGGTTTATGTTAAAGGTATAAAGAGACGTGTTATTTAGCAGCAACATTACCCGTGTCATGCTGCTGCTGCCCCTGGCAGTATTTGTTAGGTATTATCAACATGCAGCATTTCATGAGGTATAGACTTATCTATCTATAAATTATGCATAATTTTACAATTTATATCAAATTATGCACAATTTTACACTACCTACCAAATTACGCATAATTTTACACTAACTATCAAATTGTACATAATTTTACACGCTGTTACTGCAAGGACCCCATTCCTTCGCGAGACGGTGAGACGGTGTATAAACGTGAAAAAATCAAGCAACAGCCAGAGTTGTGACAACACATCCTTTTTGCCCCCTCCCCCATCCCCATTTGCTTCGAAACCAAAAAAGACTCTACAGAAGTTTGAATGAACTTATTATGCACATTATACCAACATATTTAAGAACACAGCATACAACTGTATAAATATTTTTCTCTTATAAGCGTTGTGTGAAGTTAAATAAAATTACTGTTCTATGTTTCAGTAATTTTCAGAGCGGCCTCCACTTTTTAAAAGAACAATATATTTTTCGTCAAAAAGTTCAGCAGAAACAGCACGAGCGCGAGCACGAATCTGGCCACGCTTCGTTTGCACGCCTCGTGCTCGTTTTCACAAAAATACGTGTTCTCTGCAACGCATGGCGCGTGCTTGGCATTCCGATGCAATCACACATCATATTATATTATTCGGTCCCGTCTCTGACATTTCCGGCACTGGAATTCCTATGTTCACTTTGTACGCTTCGCCCTTGTTCACGTTATAATTTTGGAAAATAAAAATTTCTGTGACACTGGATTTAGTTTGGGTACCATTTTAACGGTGAAAACAACATATAAAGCAGTAAAGTAAGTATCTACAGGGTTTTAATACTGTAACATTTTTGAAATACACAATCTACTCGTATTTTTTTTTTTTTTTTTATATTAACTCCACACAGGAGGCCCTGAAGAAAATAATTTCCCTCAGGGCCTATGTCATCTTTGGGGATGCTGTGTGGAGGGTCTTTTTGTGGAGAGGAAGGAGTGAACATGGGTCTTGAAGAGTCCCATGTTGTAGGAGGGAGGAAACACAGAGGCCGGCAGTTCGTTCCACAGCCGAGCTGTTGAACTTAAGAACGAATCGTAGAAGCGACCCGTTCTCATGTGACAAATGTCAACCGTGTACAAATGTTGGGCGCGCGTTTGGCGTGTATCCCGACTATGCACCGGTGCCGAAGGGATCAATGACGCTAGTTCCTCAGAGCATCTTCCATTGTAATACCGATAGAACAAGGACAGCATACCTACCTGACGCCTGTGCTCTAAAGATTGCAGTCCGCTTGTTAAGATTGGGGAATCTATCAAACGGACCGCCCGTTTTTGCACAGAGTATTGTGCTGTAGCAGATATACTAGGATAAAAACAATGCAATGACAACTCAGTATTTTAAGTGTGTGGCAATGTTTGGTCTGTAATACCCTAGTATTTATATACATGTTAAAAAATAAAATTTTACGAAATTACATGTTAAAAAGTATTAGTATTAATAGTGCAGTTCATGGCTATCCTACGGGAAGCTGCAACGATTTTAGGCTTCCTAAGACAAATTTATCGGCAATATTAAACATAGACCTGTATTATTTATATTTTTTGTGAACGACATTTGTAATATTTTTAAAGGCATCGACGTACTTATGTTTGCAGATGATTTGAAACTTTTTAAAGCAATTCGAAACCTGGACGACTGTTATATTCTCTCAGCAAATTTGTCAAAATTAGTTCAGTGGTGTAACGATAATAAGCTATACCTTAATGTTAATAAATGCACAACTATGAGATTTTTCAAAATAAAAAATCCGATTTATTTTAATTACTCAATAAATAACATCATTCTCGAATCTGTTTCCCAAATAAATGACTTAGGTGTTACATTCGACACCAAACTTAGCTTCATACCTCACATTGAAAATATTTCAAAGAAGGGTTTAAAAATGTTAGGTTTTGTACTAAGAGTGGCTAAAGATTTTACCAACATTAAAACATTGAAACTTCTTTACACATCACTAGTGAGAAGTCAGGTTGAATATAATTCAACTGTATGATCTCCCGACTATAATGCGCATTCTCAAACAATAGAAAGAGTACAAAAAAAATTCCTAAGCTTTTTAAATTATAAACTAAAAATACCTAAAGAACAAATAAACTACACTTATCTATTACGGTTATCTAATCTATTAACTTTGAGTGACAGAAGAACTTTTTTCGATCTAGTATTTCTATTTAAAATCTTGCATAATACAATTGACAGCCCTGAATTATTGGCGCTCATAAATTTGAATGTGCCAGCCAGAAACACAAGGTCAGTAATACCGTTTTATTGTGGTAATACTACGACCAGGACGCAGTTCAATATACCACTCCACAGAATTCAAAACTTGGGAAATATGTATTCGCACATAGATGTATGGAATATGTCACTGATACAATATAAACATGAAATAATCAAATCATTTATCCATGATACAAGTTCTCACTAAAGAAGTTCATTGTTAAATTTATCAACTACATCGGCAAATTAAATGTATGATTCATAAAAGCATTATAAACCATCATAATCTGTAGTACCTATTATTTAGTTATAAAAAAAAAGTTGTTTCATCATTAAAATTAACTTATATAAAATATTAAAATACAAATCGGACAGTTCCGAACTCCTGCAACTAGCTAATTCCCCGGTACAGCGGTTTCGTACTATGCGAAACCAATACCGAACCAATACCGTAACAATAATGTTGTGATTCTCTGATCATAGTACTCTAAATTTTGGTCTTTAATTTTCACTGAACTTAAAATTAAAATTTTTAATGCATTTATTTTTAATTCATTTATGTATGTATGTATATTTCTTTCTCATGTTAAATTGTACTGCCTATATGTATATATGTAAAAGCCCTCTGGGCGTAAAATATAATAAATAAATAAATAAATGTTTCAAAATGTTCAATTAACTCCCTTTAAGAGTTAAGGAAGACGAAAGTTTTCTCAATGTTGTGAAGTCCAAGTATTAGTACGTAGGTAATGAAATATTTTGATAGTAGTTTTAGAATAGTTGTACACTAGATATAAAATGTTAAGTTTTATAGCTAAATAAAATATTTATGAAAAAGCAAAAATTATAATTTATAATTGTATTACCAAAAAAAAAAAAAAAATCAGTTGTTTAAACGTTCTCTGTAGCACTGATTCAATGAACTCAAATTTGTTTAGAATTCACCTATCTACGCTTTAATATTTTTAACAAAAAATATTGTAATTGTCTTTTTCAAAATTGGCTGATTTTTCAAGAATTCAAAATATTCCATGATTTTTCAGGTGATTTCTAATTTTCATTTGATTTGTAATGCACAAACTGCGGGTTTTAAAATTGAAAAATCAGCAATAAAACTTATACTAGCTTTACTGAAGCATTTAACAAAATATAAACTGTTTTCTATTTTGGCCGGTAAATGGAAATTTCAAATCTCAATTGAAATTATTTTGCACGCTGAAAGAAGCGGCGTCAACCTCGAAATTACACTGGTAAAAAATGTGATAATTTCATGACGCCAGAGCTCACAAACCAACAGTTTTGAGTTGGTCATAAAAACAGAAATTTCTTGTGATAGCTGTCCCGTTATTATTTTTTAAAAATTAAGTAAAAAACAGTTAATTTAATTTTACCCGTTAAATTTGAATCAAATTCAAAAATGTTTCTCCTTGAACACAACGTTTCACCACAGGATAGGCATTTAACTTGTTAATTTCTTACTGATGGCTTTTCAAAATATCCCCCGATCATTTTCCAGTTAACTGTTGCCCGTGTCGACGAGTTGATAGTCTATAGCCAATAATGTGACCAAACCAACGTTTGGTCGCATTAGAAATGGCTAAATTATTATTATTTGCAAGCATTACCTACCTATTATTACTGTAATTCTACAGCGAAATATTCGGAATTTTGATTAACCGCAAATCGAGATTTTGTAATCGATACTTAATTGTATTAATTATATTTTTATGCTGGACTTTTAAGGTAGGAGTGTACTTATTCTTGAACTTCCTCGCAAAGTTCTGTGAGAACCTGCTTTTCTTTCCGTTCGATAAAAATCCCAGGACATCAGAACAGACAGAAGTATTTTTATAATAATACGAAGCAGACAATTGAAGATCTTACATTACGTTGCTTTGATTGGACAGGGTTCTAACTTCACTTTACCTTGTTTTGAGATATAAAGTGTCAACGTTTGCAAAGACGGTTTCTCATAATCTATTTACCGATTTCTGATTTTGAGGTTTAATCTTGGTTAAACTCTTTTAGGTTAATATATTTTAAAGGAAAATAAAGATACAAGCAAAATGGCAATTGCAAAAGGTTCACAGAGATGTTAGAACCTTGTAAAATAATGTACTAAATGTAGAATTGATGTAGGAACTTCTTTATATAAGTATCTTTGGTAATACAACACAGAAGAGTCTGAAATTACTTTGGTAATAAAAATTGGCAAAAAAAAATGGTTTTGCATTAAAAGGTAATTTTAAAAAATATATCAGAGAGAACCTTGTCTTGACAATTACATTAATAAATTTAAAATCCGAAAATTATTTCATATGAAAATAAGATTCGTAAACTAATTCCAGCGAGAGCTCGTACGGACGTCGTTGACTTCGTTCTCTTACTTCTCACGCGTCTTGTTTGAAAACGAAAAAGACAGAAGATACTAGAACGATGACGTCATGTACGATCTTTCGCTGGAATTAGTATAGTACCTATGTACTGACGTCATAAGCAAAACAATATTTTTTTGTTTTTGTTTCATTGTTATGACAACATGGAGTTCATAGAATTAAAAGTCAACGTTTGAAAAATCATTGGGAGGCCAGCATTAATTTTAAATATGGATGGCGATGATAGTGAATGATTAAGAAAGGGACACTGTTTAATTTTATCGTACGTTTTATAAAAAAGGGCATTACAGATAAGACCTAACCTATTTTAAGTGAACATTAATCACTATCATCACGTGATAGCCATAGAGGTGCATTTGCGTAATAATATCTCTTCGTAACGTATTCCCCTATTATAACGAGAGTAACAGTGGGCAGGGACCGAATTCGGTAGTTTGGCGTTAAAGCGTTGGAGGTCGATTAGGAGTTCAAAGAGAGACAAAAGTTCGAGGAAAAAAAGAACCAATTTTTTCGCATCGTATTTTATCTAAATGGTGATAGTCCTAATTCTAGATAAATCACTTTCAAATTTGAAAATGACACTTTAATACAAAATAAAAGTTCTAGAATTGAACCGAGTACAGACAGACGGAGTCACAACCGAAACCAGCAATTTTAATTGTGTTTACAGTCAATGTTTTTAGACAATATTTAGATTCGCTCATACAGGTGCTTTTGGGAAAAAAATGCATCGGTCCGCTCGCAAGCTTGTTCCAAGGAACTAGTGTCATTTATTTCAACGAGTTCACAACTTCATCTTCTCAAAAAGACCCTTCTCAAATCATACTCAAAGATGACGTAGGCCCTGAAAAAAAATTGTTTTTTTCTTGTGGAGTTAATATTTATGAAATACTTGCATCCTTCATCGTTGTTAAAATTTGGCTAATTTAAGTATACTTATGTTGTATTACAAATAAAACAAATACTGTAATAGTCCATATAGCTGTGATGGAAAGAATTAGTATTGGGAAGTGAAGGATATGGGAAAGAGGAAGGTGTGGAAGTACCTGGCTATTTCATGATATTCAATCAACGTTTCGATTTCAAAGCTGTAAAATTAGTTAAAAGATTTCCTGGCAATATTTTGTCGATCCGTAATTCGATCTGCAATTATTTTTATTAAGACGCACTTTGAACTTTAAAAAAATAAATATATTATAGAATATGAGTGCCAACTTAATAAGTAAATATAATTGAATAGTTAAAATACTAAACAATAATATTAATATAACAAACTGATACATACAGTTACGAATTATTACTATTATTATTGTAAGACGTACCGTATAATGATTTTGCAAAAGCTTTTGATAAAGTAGATCACCTCATATTAATAAAAAAAGCATGAAAACTTTAGTTTCTCATATAGAATGCTTCTATTTTTTATATATTCAATAATATTGTTATTGGGTTAATAAAAACAGTTTATTTTTAAACAAGTTCTGCTGTGTAATTATTATTATTACGCGTGACAGCTGTTTCGCCCTCTGAAGGCATTATCAAACTGTGGGTAGCCCACTTACAGACGATACATTTATATTATTTCTAGGTAGGTATTTTAATTTCAATTACTGATTTCTTAATTTCTTTTAGAGCAGGTGGAAATTAACAAAAACTCAAATAATCTGAAAGCTATTCTAATTAATGAACAAACAAATCGTCGCCCCAGTGCTTAATTGTCCAAACGACCATTTTAGCGAAAATGAGTTTTTAACGCAATATTGTTAAGAATCAAATTACGCGTCGTTCGATGAAGAAAAAATAGTTTTATCAGCCTCCTACAATTAATTATAAGCATTTTAAAATGTCAATGTCCACAACAATATTCTAAAAGTGAGTCCTTGTTTGGCCAATCTCCTTATTAGGCCAACCTCCTAGAGTCGAGAATTTAAATTGCGTGCTAGTTTGTTCAAACTCCACCAACCGACCAATTACAGCACGATGCGAGGATCACGTGATGCCGCCATCTTAAGTTTTTACATTCCAACGGTGTTTGTTTTCTGGTGTTACGCGGAAGTAAAAAAGCATTTAAATATATACCAAGGAGTTTTTGATAGACAAAACAACAGGAAAATGTCAATAACTAATTACAAAAGTGCATACATACGCAGCAGTGCGGAAATAGAGCGGTAAGTGTTAGTTTTAAATATCTCTATCAATACCAAATTTGTTTTGTTTTTTACATTGCAATGAACTTTGTCATACAGCGTGTTCACTTTTCTGTTTTCGCTCAGACTCTACTTTTTGCAAGTTTTTGCTGTCAAAATTGGTTTTTTGACTGACGATTCATATTAAACTAGTTAGATTAGTATTTCAATTCGAAATTTTCAGTATATCCGTATTTGTATGTAGCCGTTTGAGATTTACAAATTGATCTATAGTGATTATGCAGTTTGTTGAAATAAATTATAGTTATATAATAAATTATAATTCTGATTTTTTCCTCATTTGTGTGTTTTGGGGTTTTGATTACGATTCTGAGCATTACCAACAAAAACGGTAGGATTTTAATTTTTAGCCAAAAAACATGTATAGGTATATTATTCACTGAAATAATTTGCATAAATTTCATATAATTTAAGTGATTTAGTTTTTTGGCCACGCTTACTGTTTAGGCGCAATTTTATGGGAGCACTCTCCCCAATAAAGACTCCATTGAAATGCTTGGAGTTAGTATATCAGACCGGCTCAAGTATCGGGGATCCATAGAAGCCCGAGTAAATCAGGCTTCCAAGAAGCTGGACGTCTTGTACACGGCTAGGATATCCTTCAACAGTGACCAGCTGCTGACCCTGTACAAGTCTCAAGTCCGCCCAACAGTTGAATTTGGGAGCCACCTCTGGGCTGGTGCCCCAAAATACTTAATTAACCTACTTGAATCTGTGCAAAGGAGGGCGATCCGTCTGATTGACAATCCGTTGTTAACAGACCGATTGCCTTCTCTAATGCATAGACGCAATGTAGGTATGCTGTGTCTGTTCTACAGGTATTTCAATGGAGCCTGCTCCAAGGAGCTAGCAGCATTGATCCCTGATGCACCGGGCCCAACCGGGTGGTTACATAGTTCCCCTGTCTGTATACTGGCAGGGACGCTCTTGTGAGGTGTCACATAAAAAAAAAATCTGATCGTAAGAGATTCAGCCTACTGCGGTCATCTTCAGACTGGTACAGATATTCCTTAAGCTGTGCTTTATATACATTAAATTTAGGGAGGGGGATTAAAAGGGGTGGAATGCAATGATTTTATTCAAATTGTATGGATATCCCATTTTCGTTGCTATGTCGTAATAACGAAGATGGAATTCTAAAGATGGTTGATAGGCTAAACCCGGTCACGGTCAGAAATAAAAAAAAAATGGACATTGTTTAATATATTATTATCATTGAAGTAAATTATTACAATGGAACTGTCGAGTACCTGGCACGCGTTTCAATGCCACTCAAAGAAAGATTTGTCCCGCATCCCACGAACCCTCCCCCCTCACGGATTATCCTCACCCTTCCCTCTTTCAGTCCCTACTGCTAAGCTACAAGAAATAATGCACACATTTTTATAACAACTCGATCGCCACCTATTATACAATCTGAATGCAAATTTCATAACGCCAGAGTTCACCTTTATGTATGGAAACCTTCGCCGGCGTGCGCAAAGCAACTCACCAAAGTTTCATCGCAATCGGATGAATGATATAGGAAATAATAAGAGAATCTTTATACAAATTTCACAACGCCATAGTTCAATATAATATAGGGAAACCTTCGCGGGCATGCGCACAACTCAAAGTTACAAAGTTTTATCGCAGTCGGTAGAGTGGTATGGGAAATAAGATGTGAATTTGTATATAAATTTCATAACGCCAGAGCTCACTTTATGTATAGAAAAGGTATAGGAAATAAGAAGGAACAAACAAAGAAAAAATCACTATTATAAATATATATATATAGATTCCACCACGAATTGTCAGTATCCATAATAGAAATATTGAAATTAAACTCATCCTGTATATAACTAAAGGTGGTCGTTTGAACAAACAAGCACGGAAAGTTCTACGCAAAAGTTGCCCTATCTCCAATTCCAGTTTGTTCAATCTCCTTTTACAAAATTCTGGTGGTGCGTTTTTGCTCAATCTCCATTTTAAAATGTAAAAAAAAGTATCAAAAACTATCCTTAGTCAATTTACAAAGAATTATTTAAGCTGATCAGACCTTTAGCTTGACGGAAATATCTTCATCTTAAACACCTGTCATAATGTTTCATTGAAATAATCAAAGAAAACCTCCTCCTGTAAAATTTGCAAATGGTCGTTTGGACAATTGAGAATTATATTTCGACACTGAGGTGACGAAATATAATTCGTTCACCCCTACTAGATATCTTCAAACCTAGTGCACATATGAGTGCACTATGCAGTACTTAATTATGCTAATAATTTCTAATATTTTACTCAGAAATCAATTAAGAAATCAGTAATTGAAATTAAAATACCTACCTAGAAATAATATAAATGTATCGTCTGTAAGTGGGCTACCCACAGTTTGATAAAGCCTTCAGAGGGCGAAACAGCTGTCACGCGTAATAATAATTACACAGCAGAACTTGTTTAAAAATAAACTGTTTTTATAAACCCAATAACAATATTATTGAATATATAAAAAATAAAAAAATAAAATGGAGTTCTACAAATTAAACTTAATAACAATAAATAGAATGCTTCTGTTCTTCCACAATTATTTATCTAACAGAAAAAAATACTTTTATTATGGGCAGTTTGCTTCAAAACCTTACTTCACAAACTTTGGGGTCACTCAAGGGTCTAATTTAGGACCTCTGTTATTTTCTATGCTTATAAATGATATAGCTCTGTTTATAAAATTTGTAAATTTTTTGTTATTTGCTGACCACATTAAACTTTATACCAATATAACGTCAAAAGTGGATTCTACTCATTTACAAACCGATATCGACGGAATCGTAGAATGGAGTAATCGAAATAAACTTTTTAACAGCGGAAAGTGTACAATTATGTGCTATACAAGGGCTAGGAGTACGTATATTATAACTATAAAATGTCTGGTACGTCGTTAAAATATATTTCACTAATAAAGGATTTAGAAATCACTTTTGACACAAGCCTGACATTCCGTTCTCATATCGATTCGGTGTGCAACTCTGCGATGCGAATGCTAGGCTTTGTAATCTGCAAAGAAATTTTTCTTTCCAATACAGCAGTCATAAAAATGCTCTACTTCACTCTGATTCGCAGCATTCTTGAGAATGGATCAGTAATATGGGGACCCAATGATGCACTCTACTCAAATAATGTAGAAAAGGTGCAAAAAAGTTCATGCGATACCTGTACATGCGAGAGGTTGTCGCGGGAATGCTGGGACTAAATCGTCTTGACGTTATGAGAAAAATTGCAATGGTATTAGTAGAACATGTAATGATCGGCCCTTTGCCTTCTTTTCTTTCTACGATAAATTTTCTTTAAGTCCCAGGTAACTTTGATTATGTATATATCCGGGGTAGGAATATCCTCCCTGCCGTCTTTACAAGCCTTTGCTCCTCTCTTTATTACACACCCCTTCAACTGTGTGCATCATAGTTTGTCTACGTGGTTTACGGCCTTGAACGTAATCATTTCACGTGACGGTCCAGTATAAAAAGGTTTCACCGAACGTTGTGTTGGCTTTTTTGTTTCTCGGTATAGAAACCTAGTTATCTTTGTATGTGTGTGGTACCCCTCGGTTCTTTTGAGATATAGTGAGTTGAATCCATTACCGCTGTGTTTTAAAGCCATTTCATAAACCTTATTTCTCTAAGTCGCCTGCTCTTAAACTAGCTACGTGATTCTACCTGTCATAGGGTTATGTGAGTATAATAAAGTGTTAGATTTTATATATGTGATAAACATACGATAAATTTATGATGTTAGTTGTCGGCGCCATCCATGTATATATTTTGGGAGAGGAGGGAGAGGAACGGGAATGAATTTGTTCAAACTAAAGTTGGCTCCTCCTCTTTACCAAACAAAACCGATGGATGATAATTTGAACAAGGCGATCGATATCTGCGTGTCTGGATATCCGAACCGGCCGGGTCTCCCCTTGTTCCAAATTGGCAACCGTCACGCCAGAATAAAGAATACCAGGTCTCCTCACCAATTTCAGAATTGCCCCAACCTCAATACACCTCCAGGAAAATCTACTTTACTGAGTATAGAAGGGGAAAACCATGACATCCCTTGTCACGAATCTAGTCGCGAAAGTGTGACACGTAAGGTCCTAAGTTATATGCCACCTCTAGAAAACGCTGTAAATTCCTCGTCGTCGGGAATTTACATCCCTTTCTAGGTCAATAACATAGATAACGCACGACGATCTTGTCGACATTTAGCCCGCTTCTATCGATAGGTTGTGTGCCTACCCATTCAGCCAATTATCATGTGAGATATATGTAAGGTTTACTCGAAATGCCAAATTTAGGATGAGGACTGTCTGTATTTTAATATTTGGTTCCAGTAATTATTTCATGAGGATACTAGCATCCTCGTGTATTAGGTATGGGTAACTTGTATTGAATACCTATCCTCTCAGGTAGGTATAAACGGACAATTGGTTTGATTTTTGGCATTTGATTTAAAGAGGCTGCCTACCTCTCGAAAGTAACCTGTTGAGAAAAGTTGTTCGGATGGTAGTTTTATTTCGGAGATTACCATCTCCCCCTTTTGACTCTAGATTTGTTCCTGTGTATTGCGATTTGTAAATTAGAAAGTCAAACAATTGATAAAAAGTATTAAATTAGAAAGTTAAATAACAGATGAAAAGTATTCATTTTGTTCTGTCTGGTTGCATCCGATCGCTTTCTATTCGGGCGGTCATACGCTAGCAAAACTCTCCCTTCGACTGAATGTACACCGTGCCTTGTCCCGGCTGGTGGTGATCGCCGTTTTAAATGGTACGCCAGTGTTTTGGTAGGTACTTTGTAGATAGGTGTTTTTTTTATACTGCGAATTTATATTGGTTGGGTAAATTTTCAATATGACCCTCGGTCCGGAGCGCCCTTGAGGTGATTTTGCACAAAAACGGCGCCATACAAGTCATCCAATCATTATTATTATTATTCCCCTAAAACAAATATTATCGGCCTACATATGAAAAGGTCATTGGCCCGTCTCCCCTTTTCAGCTGATAGATAATACTGTCTGGCACATTCCTTTTTGAAACATTAATTTGGGCGGCAGGAGTTATAAACTTGGTTTCTGTAGGGTCCTCTGGAATTTAATAAATAATATAAAACTCACCCAGTTAGCCATCTCCCACTCTCAGCGTGAAGTCTACCTGGTTACACACTAAATAGCTAAATCAATTTAGTTTTACGGTCTCCTCCCTACCGGCATTCCTTCCTCCTTTTAGCGAAATCCTTGCAATTTGTTCAATTTTGGTCCCCTCCCTACGCCTATAAAAGGGTAATTAAATAACTCTGTAAATAAATTTGTATCTCCCTAATCTCTGTCAGGATACGAACCCGAGTTTTATGATTTATTTGGATTCTCTGGTTTACGGTTTCCGTGGGTAGAACGCCATCTCGCCAATCGTTAATTCCTCCCTAATCCGATCTTACTCTTCCTGCCTTTAAATACATTCACTCTGTTTTAAACGCAATCATTATCATTATTATTTCCATGTTTTTAAGGCAAGCAATCTAGTTCGAACTGTATACGAAATCACGCTTAAATCAACACAACTTTATAACACAATCGCGATCGCACAACACCTTGCGCCCCTGAGGTGATTTTTTCACAAAACGGCGCTCTACAATACTATCCAATTTTCTATCCTCACGAAGTACAACCACTTTCACTTCACACAAACACCGGTTCAATAATATTTCACTTTAATTTAATATTCAAGAAAGCTTTCTAATACCATCTGAATTCACTAATTAACTGTAATTTCACACAACACTTCTGATTTGTATCGATTTCTCGGAGCTGTCGACGTATCCGAGTTCAAAAACCCACTGTCTGTCCTGCGATCTCCTCTTTCCATCTTCCCGTGGGAACGTGTTTACTTATAAAACCTTGTAGCAGTGCGTACTTCTGGACGGGCAGTTCCTACCCGATTAAGTTAAACATTGGTCAACATTCTACAATTGGCACTACTGTTTCGAGCTATGAGTGCGGAGCGCACTTCATCGACCTCAGTTGCTTGCTGGACTCGTGAGACTACGGTGTGTTCGTGCAACGCTGGAACAATGAGGGTCTACTGTGCAAATCACGAAAGGTCTTTTTCACTTATAACTTTTTAACATTGTACTTATAATTCAAACAGGGATTACTTATTTTAACTTCTTGCGTAGTTATTTAATAACTCGCTGGCGCCCGCTCAGACATTCCTTACAAGATTTAAATGTTTTAAATTTATTAATGTTACATGTTCGTTAGTCAAAATCTTATCAAGATGGCGTTAAACACACGTTTATTCTTGACACGCCCGGAGATAAGTTGTTTGATAGAGTCTCATGTTTATTTTATTTGATTAATTATTTTAATAATTGTTTTTAATAAATTAGCGTCTGTTGATATTTAAAATATTCAATTATTTAATCTTCCTTATCAGTTCTCATCACTACCTACCTACATTGCGTTAGTGCGTGTGCGTAGATGACTAGATCATTGTATTTGGTAATTTCCAATTATTGTCACAATCGATAGATCCATCATTAATTTATACAATTAATCTCTTCATCACCCATCCATTAGCAATCAATGTTACAAATGGCAGCCCTTGTGGGTGAACCTAATTTTTGACTAAATAATAATGCAGTATTTTTTTTTCTTTCCTTGTTTTAATCTTGTATTGCGATGTCTGATTTTTTTTTTTTTATGAATTTCTTGTATAATCCCTGTAAAAGACCTTTCGTTTTGCATGGTAGATGTTCGGGTGTTGTTCGAAATACATCGTGTCACTGAGATTTTATTAATTCTTCATTTTACGCAGCTTTTTATCTGGCACAACTCATGACGTTTTCGTCTTATTATCGTGTTCGTTAGTACGCTGACGTCACACTTATTTTATATTTTTTTGTGTTTTGCGGCGATTGTGGTTGTTGTATTGTTGCTTGCATGTTCTAATAATTTTTTTTTCTACCTACCCTGTTAGTTAGGTATGACGGATTCGACCATTTTAACAAGAAGTCGTGCGTTAATCATGTCTAAACCAGAGGATGGCACTACTTCGGCAAATTCGGCGGTCGCGTCTAACACAGTTCCGGTTCACAAATGGAACTTAACCTTCGACGGTACTGGGAACGTACATAATTTCATTGAACGGGTCAACGATTTGTCTATATCTCGGAACGTAAGTACAGCTTCTCTTTTTTCATCTGCGGTGGAACTTTTTACAGGTCATGCTTTAGACTGGTTTAGAGTCAACCGTTCTTCTTTTAAGTCATGGACGGATATTGTAATTGCTCTAAAGGAAGAATTTGAGCTTCTGGACCATGAAAGACGTTTAGTTGCTCAGATCAGAGCCACGTACCAGCAACAAAAAGAGAACCTGGGTTCATTCATAACTCGTGTCTTGACTTTAAACAATCAATTGTCGTCAAAATTACCAGATGACAAAATTCTGGAAATATTGCAATGTAATATGTTACCGAGATACATTCAAAAATTATCGCTCTCTGTCATCTCGGACATTAATTGTTTGAAAAGATTGGGAAAAATGATTGAACTTGCAGACAGTCGGTCTGATTCCAGACCTTCCCCGCCAAATGCAGATACTGTTAATTTTAATAATGTTTCTCATTCCTCCTCAAATAATGCATTTAGCAGAGGGAATAACAGAATGTCTCAGAATAATCCCAATTTCAGGAATCATCGTCAATCTTTTGAATTCAGTAAACGTAGCCCGTCAAATATGAGTTCTAGGGAGGTGAAATGTTTCCGCTGTGGCCGTCCTGGTGTGAAGGCGCCTTCATGCAACTGCCGGCAGGCAAAAAACTAGATGTCTTGGGGGTCCTGTCTGCGAGCGGGAAGTCGACACCGTTCGCTGACATCACCGCCAGGCATCGGCTTGCTGTGCTGTCGGAAACCAGAACTTTCTTCAAGAACCTTTGGACTTCGAAGGTGGTGAGTGCGGCTAAAAGGGATGGCCGTCCACACATCATTTTCCAGGTTCTGGGTTCCATCTTTTCTGGCCTTCTTGACTCTGGTTCGCATATCTCAATTATTGGTAATAATTTTCATCGTAAATTTTTAAATCTAGGGTTAAATCTTTCTGTTCTTAAGAAAAAATTTTCACTCACTTCTGCTACGGGTCATACTGTGGAGTGCGCTCACAAAATTGCGGTTCCGGTAGTTCTTGGTAATGTTAAGAAAATTTTTAATTTTGTAGTTATGCCAGATATAAAATCTAACATCATCCTCGGTTGCGACTTTTGGAAAGTTTTTAACATTTGTCCCAAGTTAACTAAATTAATGACTAATGACTCTGACAATAGTTGCGTGTCTGAGGTAAGAGGACTAGATAGCTTAGAGAACTTGGATTCATTTCAACAATCAACCTTAAATAACGTTATACACGAATTTGAAGCCTTTTCTGGAAATCGTTTGGGTAGAACGTCTCTTGAAAAACATGTCATTGACACGGCTGATTGTCAACCTATTAAGCAACGTGTTTATCCGATTTCTCCTCATTTATTGCCGGAAGCTCACAGAGAACTTGACAGACTATTAAATCTGGGAGTAGTAGAACCCAGCAATAGCTCGTGGAATAATCCTATTGTTTTAGTGCCCAAGAAAAATTGTTCTTTTAGACTTTGCTTGGATAGTAGAAAACTCAACGCGGTCTCGCGGCGGGACGCTTATAGCCTACCGTTGATATCTGATATCTTAAATAGTCTCGGAGGAGCACGATATCTATCAACTTTAGACCTAAACGATGCGTTTTTTCAAATCCCGTTAGAGGAAGATTCTAAAGAGAAAACCGCATTTACTATACCTAAACGAGGCCTCTTCCACTTTGTAACAATGCCTTTTGGTCTTCATGGTGCGAGTTCTCGGATGATGAGGCTAATGGACAAGGTTTTGGGTCCGGAGTTCGATGGGAAAGTTTTTTGTTACCTAGATGACATAATTATCATTAGTTCCACCTTTGAAGAACACATTGATCTTTTAAAACGGGTTAAACAAAAGTTACAAGCTGCGGGTTTGACTATTAACGTAGAGAAGTCAGTCTTTTGTCGTGATTCCCTTAAATACCTAGGTTTCGTGGTTGATAAGGATGGTTTGAGAACTGACCCGGAAAAAGTAAAAGCAATCGTTGACTTCCCCATTCCAACGTCGCAAAAGAGCTTGCGTAGGTTTATCGGTATACTTTCTTGGTACAAAAGGTTCATTTTAAATTTTTCTTTAATTGCAGCACCTTTGCATAATTTAACCAAAAAGGAGTTTGCTGGTAAAAAGTTTGTATGGAATGAACAGGCTGATGCTGCCTTTACTAAATTAAAGAATATTCTGGTCAAGGCTCCTGTTCTTGCTTGTCCCGACTTTAGTAAACCCTTTACAATTAGTTGCGATGCATCGAACACCGGTTTGGGGGCGGTCCTTTCTCAATCTGACGTTAATGGTATAGAACACCCTATTTCCTTTATTTCCAGATCACTATCTGCACAGGAGAAAAATCACTCCACAACCGAGAAGGAGTTAAATGCTATGATCTTTGCACTAGAGAAATTTAGGGGTTATATTGAAGGTTCGCCTATTCCTGTCAAGGTGATCACTGATCACTATAGTCTAAAATGGCTTACAAACTTAAAGTCTCCGTCGGGTAGATTGGCGCGGTGGGCGGTTAGACTTCAGCAGTTCAATTTTGAAATAATTCATAGGAGCGGAAAAGACAACATTGTTCCGGACGCACTGTCTCGTGACCCTTTACATCTTGACTTGATTAATCAGTCCTTTTCCACTTCCGACCGTTGGTACTTAAGTTTGAAAGAGAAAATTTTGGCTAATCCGGAAAAATTTCCAGCGTTTAAAGTTTGCAATGGTGTCATCTTCAAGCACATTCAGAGCATGGAGGCTCTACACAGGTCTTATGACTGGAAGGAAGTTCTCCCAAAAGAGTGTAGGAAAAACGTCATCGTTCAAAATCATGTTCCGCCTTCTTGTGCACATTTTGGCATCTTAAAAACGTTAAATAGGATTAAACTTAAATATTACTGGCCAAAAATGGCAGCTGATGTGAAGTCAATTGTAAGTAAATGTCATACTTGTTTAGGTTATAAAAGTTCTAACTTACTGCCTCCTGGTTTGATGGGTGACCCGAAACTTGTGCAAAGGCCGTGGCAAATGATTGCGACAGATCTATTAGGTCCTTACCCTAATTCTTACAAAAAGGGTTATACTTACCTTTTAGTGGTTTCTGATTTCTTTACGAAGTATACTAGACTTTTTCCACTTAGGAAAGCAACGGGTAGTGTTATTGCGGAAATTTTGGAAAATTATATTTTTTATAAATTCGGTGTTCCAGATACGATTGTTTTGGATAATGGCCCACAATATATATCGCGTGACATGAAAGCGCTGGCCAATAAATTTCATATCCGTCACTTGTTTTATAATTGCAGATATCACCCGCAGAATAACCCTGTTGAGCGTGTAAACAAGGTGTTGGTAGCAGCCCTGGGTTCTTTTGTGGGATCTGATCACAGATCCTGGGCGTGCCATCTACCTGAAATTGAACTGGCTATAAACACTGCTGTTCATGAAGTCACAGGCTATACTCCGTTCTTCCTTAATTTTGGTAGAGAGATTGTAATTTCGGGAAATGACTACAAAGGTGTAGACTTTAACGCGGAAGACATTAGATTCTCTAAACGCGATTCATGGGCATCTGATTTACATGAATTAAATGACATTTTCTCCCAAGTTCGCACGTCCTTAAGACAATCATACGAACGTAATAAGGTACAATATAATCTGCGTCGTAGGGACGTTCAATATGAGGTTGGGGACATTGTCTGGAGAAGGTCCTTTGCTTTGTCAGACGCTGGTAGATACTTTTCAGCAAAATTAGCCCCCAAATTTATACGTAGTAAAATTATTTGCAAAATATCGCCGGTTGCTTATCAATTAGCGGATATGACAGGGAAACCTGTGGGAACTTTTCATGTTAAGGATATAATCAAGTTAGAAGAAGCTAACTGATCTTGGGGTGGGTTAATTGATGAACTATTTTTTCTTATGTTGGAATCGTTATATTTTATTTGAGAATTAATCCCTTTTCTCTTGTTATAAATTAGGTTATTGCTTGCCTTGCCCTCAGGTTTGCAATTTTTCTTTGTGTTCTCTCATTGTGAGGACATGACTGGTATTTTTGTGTCTTCACATTGAGTGTATTTTAGTATAAGTTTTGTTTTGTCTTTGTGTACATGTGTAGTATGTGTTTTGGGGAGTAATTTGTCCATTCCGATTCAACGCGGGGGATTGACGTTTTTTAATCTCACGCATTGAATCCACATTTTTTTTGGATTTAAGTGCAATCATATTGTATTGAACATTTTGTAATCTCACGATTTGAATCCATTGTATCATTTTATGCGTTATCCTAGGGCAGTGAAGTTCACAATCTCAGTTGGCCACTGTTTTGTGCTATTTTTCTGTTCGAGGGATCTTTTAATAGCTGATTTTACTTTGTGAGATTATACTAGTTGTTCTTTAATGAACTAAGTCCGTGATGGCGACTTGTTTTGAGGTACGGTTTGTCCTTTCTAGAGGGACATACTGTATTTCAATTATGGCATATACGAAGCTGTATTTCGGTTTAATGGCTCTGTACCGAGGTTGTCCTCGTGTAATTTTAATTGTGTGCATGGTTGTTCTTTATATGTTGTTCTTTAGTACCTTAGTTTGCCTTGGTGTTGGTTGACTATTTTAATTCAATAATTTAGAAAATACTTCATGCAGTTTTCCGCGATAGCCTCAGATGCTCATAACATTCTATTTTTCTCTGGTTTTAGGAAACCATTGGCATGGTGTTTTCTATGATTTAGTCATTGTTTAATACACTTTTCAAATATTTTTTTAAAAATGTTATGTCATAATAATTAATTTAATAATTAATTTATTTATTTAATATTTATTTTGAAATTTAGTGAGTTTTCACTCGCTCAGGTTATTGTAGATTTACAGAATCATATTTTTAACATTTAAAAATTGCATCCTTTCATGAAGTTTTTTTACTTTTATTTGCTCTTAATGTCCTTGGCTTGAATTATTATTAAAATGATATTTGTTCATATTGTTAAGAATGTAAATGAGTATTTTTTTTTACTTTTTCTTGTAACAAATACTATGCGTTTTCACATGCAATTGCTGTGGCTTCTCTCTGAGCTCAAGACAAGTCGCATCAATTTCATTTGGACTTAGCTGTATTTTTGTCAATATTGGGTCATCAATATATGGTTCTGTTTGAGCCGGTCACTTCTATCTTATTATGAATTTGGGTTTGTTTCTGGGATAACTTTATAATTTTTCATCTCTGCTCGCAGAGGGCAGTAACTGCAATGTGGGTTTAGACTTTACTATTTTCATTTAATAGCGTTTCTTTTAGCTTCAAATTTAACTTTTGTTGGGCGCTCAGCTTTCACTTTTAGCTAGACTCGTTTTAAAAAAAAAATTTTTTTAATAAATTTTGTTAGTCTTTACTACAGTTTATCTTTTCATTTGTTATTTTATTCAAGTTTTGGTTAACACTTCAGTAGTTGCTAAATTCCTTGCTCAGTAATCCATTTTTGTCAAGCATAGCATACCTTTCTTTTCACTTGCCTCAAGGAAGTCAGTCGCCTTCATCACTCTTCGGTTCTTCACGACAAGATAACTCAAGATAATACAAAAATTTCAAGATTTACAAACTTCTATCAATTCTTCGAGGAAGCAATTTTGTACAAGTTCGAGCCTTCAGGGAAGCAACATTCTTCTACGGTAAGAGTTTAATAGGATACTACCTGGCCGTTCACTGCTATCAGAAAGAGGGTGCAGCTTCTCATGATTGCATTTGTTGTCAACATTGGAGAATGGTGATACAATTATCGGGGCTCATTATCTTCGCCAAGCAAGTTCATTCTTCTTCACTGATGTCAGAAGAGGGTCATTCAGTTATTCCATCAGCGAGAATTCTTCCTTCTACTTCCTTGGTGTTGGCGCTTCAATCCTTGCTCAGCAAGCACATCACGGACTTCTACATAACGTGCTGGACTCTTCTTCTAAGGCATTATCTGCATTTTGTGACTCTTTACCACTTATTGGACTTGGATTTGGAGGCATGAGGAGTAAATCAAAAAAATTATCGTGCCGAAAATTTTTTTTCCTTTGGAAGGAGGGTAATGTAGCAGTGCGTACTTCTGGACGGGCAGTTCCTACCCGATTAAGTTAAACATTGGTCAACATTCTACAATTGGCACTACTGTTTCGAGCTATGAGTGCGGAGCGCACTTCATCGACCTCAGTTGCTTGCTGGACTCGTGAGACTACGGTGTGTTCGTGCAACGCTGGAACAATGAGGGTCTACTGTGCAAATCACGAAAGGTCTTTTTCACTTATAACTTTTTAACATTGTACTTATAATTCAAACAGGGATTACTTATTTTAACTTCTTGCGTAGTTATTTTATAACTCGCTGGCGCCCGCTCAGACATTCCTTACAAGATTTAAATGTTTTAAATTTATTAATGTTACATGTTCTTTAGTCAAAATCTTATCAAGATGGCGTTAAACACACGTTTATTCTTGACACGCCCGGAGATAAGTTGTTTGATAGAGTCTCATGTTTATTTTATTTGATTAATTATTTTAATAATTGTTTTTAATAAATTAGCGTCTGTTGATATTTAAAATATTCTATTATTTAATCTTCCTTATCAGTTCTCATCACTACCTACCTACATTGCGTTAGTGCGTGTGCGTAGATGACTAGATCATTGTATTTGGTAATTTCCAATTAATGTCACAATCGATAGATCCATCATTAATTTATACAATTAATCTCTTCATCACCCATCCATTAGCAATCAATGTTACAACCTGCCTGTCAATAAATCTTCTCCCAGTCTAAACAAAAATTTTTTTGGAGTACATTCATTTCGTTCATTTTATGTGAGTATTCAAATCATCACAAACACAAGTTGCTAAACGGGCAGATTTGCAATCCTGATGTTCTGAAAAAATTGTCACTTTATGTCCCCGATAACTTCACCAGAGCGAGGCAAAACAGGCTGTTTATTTTTCCTAGAGGCAGGACCAATCTACCAATGATCATGCCTCTGAGGAGAATGACCTCACTATCAAACTTTTCTTCAGAAATTGACATTTTTCAATCGAATCTCAATCATTTCAAGAGCAAAATAATGGTATTCTTTAGCACATGTCATTATTAATGTACCTATTATATTATATAATTAATATTATTATAATTAAGCTATTAAGTATAAATTGTGATATGTAATTGGTTATATATGTAAACTGTTTTTCACAATAAAAATAAAAATATCTGCTTTATTCAGTACATTTATATTTGAACTCTCATTCCCTACACGATGAAATCTCTTCAAGCCAAAATTGTTTATACAATTAGTGCGAGAAGCAACTACATGAAATGGTGAATTGAGTATTGTGGTATATCTATTGGTTAAGCGATAATTAATCACAATCACCAAATCATGGCTGTCTAGATGTCGGTAAATGATTTCAAGTAATAATGAAATATAATTATTACACGAACAACATACCAATATAGGAACTCTTAGATTTACTATACAATTAGAATAACGGGACTTTTGGCAAAGTTCAGCCGCCGAAAAGCTCATCAGTTCCTTCCCGCGCTTTACAAGTCCTAACCGGAAGTCGGCGCACCCCCCCCCACCCACCCTCCTTCCCCCACACCCCTGAACCACCCACTTCCGGAAACAGAATCGAGTGGTTTGTGAAGCAAATTACTGCTACGCGGTAGTATCAAACAGTTAAAAAAACCCTTTGATGGAATTAATTGATAAATCAACCTTATTTGATGGCTCCCACGAGAATTTTCGTTTGCTTGGATAGATTTTCGTATTATTATTGGATTTGCGTTATAGTGGCGGAGATTTGTTCTGTGTAACATGGATTATTTATTTCATGAAAATCACTGAAGCGGTTTCCTGAAATTTCAGAGATCAGTGGTTCGTAGATCATTTTGTAGGATCGCTCGTTCAGTTTTCAAGTAAGCCATACTCGGCATGCATTGGAAATAAATTTTAAAGAGGGGTATATTCTAATTAATTCTGATAAACGTGTTACTAAGATCTTCGATGTTTCTGACTGGATCCTTTGGCAAGCCACTAATTCATCGTCTAGAAAAATAAAGACGGAACTTGCCATTAAATTTTTTGTAAAACATTTTTTAGCTATGAAATTAGCAGTAAACACCAGTTTTTATTTTATTTTTTATAGACGTTTGATTAGTAATTTCCCGGGTGATTTAGTCTCAACATCTGAGATTTTAGTAATTCTTTCTTCAGAATAAGTAAAGTAAAATATATATAAAAATATATAAGAGTCAAGCTTGCTTTGGCAGACGTTGTTAGAGTCAATGAACCCCCGTTATCAGAGAATTGTGACTTCTTAACATTATGAAATTAATATATTGTGGCTTAAAACTAGCCGAAGAATAGATCACACTGTTTGCAATTGACGAGGAGGTCACTGTTAGATATGCACCACTACACACAATATGTTATTTCAATAATAGGTCAACTCTATGTAATTGCTCGATCCCAAAGCCACATGCAGGCAGATTTTAAATAAATAAGTACTTCAAATTTTAATTACTTACTTATTATTTATTCAAGTAGTTATTTTGATTACTTGAATGGAAAAAATAATTAAATTAAACTGCTCAATTTCTCGGTTTCAAACCTAAATCCGTGTTCCGTGTGTTGATATAACTTTATATGTATTGAAAAAATAAACATATAATTGTTTGCGGTTTGAAAACGAATTTACTGAACATATTTTGATAAGAATTCTAAGATATTATGGTATGGTTAAATTTAACGATTTTCCAAATATCAATTTTAAGAATTGTTCTTAAAAAAACTTCTGGTAGGTTTATTTATTAAGCTGAGTACTCATCAGCGAGCTGTAACCGTGCCCAATGGAAACAGAGTAACCAGGCTTTAGTGTGTACGTGAGGGCTGTTATACACTTACAGGTAGTATCCATACTCTTTGCTTACAGGCATCGCATCGTTGGCTTGCCGCGTCCATACTGTGTATGATTTTTGGTTATCGTAACGTGTTACGGCTTGCGGTTACAGCTCGCTTATGATCAAGCTGATTTATTAAAAAGCATTCTAGAATTTTATATGGATTTTATGTACAAGTTCGAAATAGATAAATATGATGGTAGTCGATACGTTAAAGATTTTAAAGTTTCTGAATCTAAATGAAAAGACACACAGTATAAAAGACCTGAGCGGAGCATGGGTTTAATTAATTATTTTTTGTAAAGCTAATACAAAATGTCCGAGGGTACAAGGCCCTTATCAAACATGCATTGTACCTTCGGACAAAAATTTTTGTTTTTGAAAATATTTAAAATGTTTAAATCCATGTCAGAAATAATTAGATCCATTTATTGATAGTTTCTACTCTTATATTATTATTATATTTTTTATAAGAAAAAGATAGTTCGTTAAAAGAAATATTTTTTTCTCTCTTGTTACTTTTGTGAAATACCTACCGATTGTTTATTCGGCTGTGTTATTTGATATTCTTACTTAAATACACATGTTATAATTTTAATTGTTTGTTAAACCAAGCATCTAATTTTTATTGACAAGACACATTGAAAGAAACAGGCCAATGAAATTGTGTGTCTGTTTAGAAAATTACGGTATTTAAAAAAGCTAAATCAATATTAGCGGATACAACATGAAAAATTTGCTAAATTTTTCCACACATACATGCCTTTTGTTTGCCTTAAAATTTTAAGAGGTTTAATGTATTTCTTTTACTTGTAAATAAATGTATTTCCTGATAAATGCAGTACATAACACCATATTAGTCGCAACCCCAAAATAATAGCAGCAACCAGTGTTCATGAAAATCATTGCATCCTTAGTACCGTAGTTCCTTCACCAGTCTATAAATTTAGTGGTCTTGAAAGGCCTTGCTGAGCTCACCGTGTAAATACTCCTACAGCCTTAGCTCTGTAAGGTAAAGTAGTGGTTCCTACATCCATAGCTCCTACCCTCCACCCCTAGACTACCCCTAGCTATAGAGTCTAGAGTCTGGGGTCTCGATCGTGCTGCTGAATACAAGCTTCTTCCTTCTTCCCGCAACCTCCACGGTAATGCTACGGGCTGCATTTCCAACGGATATAATGAAATATGAAAGTGTATGATTTATGAAAAGACTTTATTTCAGGTAAGCAAAGTTTAAACTTGCAAGCAGTGTATTTAGAGTAATGGTAAATGTTTTAGCTTATCCAATCGACTGATGGAGATTTCCGGGTGTTTGGTTTTCAATTCAGCCATTCGATTTTGTTATTATCATGCCTCCAAATATATATACTTAAAAATGTGAACTAATAACTGCGGTTTCAAGCCAATTAATCCACCTAGATTTCATCATTTAGCCATATTATTAGGTTTTATAAAAAAAACACAAAAATCATAATTCATAAAAAATCACTTACCTAAATTTGAGTACCATCGCTCGAGTGTGTAAATATATTTACTTTATTACCTGGTAATAAGCATATTTGGAATTTGTCTTAGTTTCAACGGATGGTTAGAATTTCAAACCATCCGTTGAAAAATTATCACTTTAAATAATGTACACAAATTAAACATACATTCATACACTTAAAAATACAAATATATATTATTAACACACTTAGTGGATTGAAGATACACAGTATATTACCATTGATAAGATCTCTATTTATATTACAAAACAATTCACGGCTCATACCTGGTGGATTTGGTTCCTTAGATCTGTCTACCTAACTGTGATCAAATATTAACCTAACAAGATATAACAGCACACTTTACAGGTACACATTTAAAATACTTGCAGTTATTTTAAAATATAATTATGTTATTTGCTATGTACATGTATCCATGTAATGTAATGAAGTTATTATAAGCATCCAAAATCTTTTTTCTGATTGTGATTAATTCCAAAATTAACTACATCAAGTAATACATCAATCTACGCAAATTAACATTTTTTTCACCACATCTGCCCTGATGATGGACACTGCAAGGCTGTCTAAAACATTGGCTAAAAGAAGAAGAATACAATATTATAATAAAAATAATTATTCTTTTGGCCGAGATCATCTCAATTATGACTCCTTTTCCTTATTCTTAAGAATAAATAAGAATGTATAAATCTGGATTAAATTGTGATTTTAAGGCTTCAAAGATCACAATTTTCATTTTTTACGCGATTGCCATGCAATACGAGAAAATGTTTTGCTTCATCCAAGACTTGTAGAGAAGATAATTGATGAAGCCTGTAAAAAAATCCTAAATGTGACTGAATCATTTCTGCACTTTCAAGAGAGCAAATATAATAATGCCTTTCAACTCCTAAGCCTCAGTCATGCCAATAAAATTGATCATCTGCGCTTTGTAAATTTTTAACCATTTTCCCCATAAGTTTCACAAAATTTACCTTTCTTCGAGTACAGACACACCCTCAATTCATTTCTACCGATTTATTAATATGATGTGCACCCCATTTTCGTCTTAATGACATAGAAATATCCGAATATAGGCACCAATTTTCCATAAGTTTAGCAGGAACCGTTGACTCTGAGCTAGAGGTAGTGATGTGACTCACCTGCGCTGTGTCGATTGACTGAGCGGCGAGTCGATGACTAGTGATGTGCGACGGTTTGCAAAGCCCCCAATTTCACAGTCGCAGTACCGATTGCCGATACGGCTGAGGCGGTCTGAATCGTTACCCGCTCGAGCAATCGGCACGGTTCGATTATTCACAAGTGAATGATTATAGGATAAAGGATTCAAATCGAAATAGATTATTGGATATGGGAATCAAATACATTTTTAAAAGTGTTGCTGGTGGTTTTTCCATAACAAGGAAAGTTTGAACTCGATTTTTACTACCCACCTACAATAAGAACCTATCCATTGGATTGTTAGTGTTTCCCACTCTTCTCTCACATGAGCACAAACTTACACACACTAACACACACACTAAACACTACCCAAAAGGTCAACCCGAACTCTTTGCCAAACAGACTTGTCATTTTGTTCTGAGGCGGCACCCATCCGGCTGCCGCTGACTCGCACATTGAATACACCAATGATATTATTTGTGCTAATAATTATGCACATTGAATACACCAACGATATTATTTACCTACAATACAGGTAGGTATCTAGTACCTACTTAAACTATGACTACAAATGAACTTTTGTCAGCACATAGCACTCTCTTTAGGGTGAATTGCCTAATACAAAAAAAAAACTTTTGTCAAGTTCAGCCTAACATTTTGTGGAAAGGTACATAAGTTTTGAAGCAAAGTAAGGATTACGGAAAATCTCCCTATTTAAACCTAGTCACAAAATACACTTTAAGGATGTACAGAGCGCTATGGTTTTTTGTTAAACAATGGTATTGTTACACAAAAACCGCTTAGATTAAATATAGGTATATATATTATGTGGTTTCAAAAAAAGGGTATCACTTTTCTATTATTGTTGTTTTTCCAAGCGATTTTACCTCAATAATCTACCAAAATGATTTTTGGAAGTGGAAAACATATTATTGTGTATCGCCTATTTTTGTTATCTTGCCTACACCAAATATGTGATGAGGATTTTGAATTGGAATTATGAGAAAGCCGATTAAGTCATTGATATTTCCGTTAGATATAAGACGGCTTTTGGCAGTTGAGACACAAATTAATGATCAATTACGGTTGCAAAATACATGTGTATATTTCGTAATATCGTTTAAAACACTTGGTGCATGAATTTTATTCTATGATTTTTATGGCATTTGAATATTTCCATGATTTATAATCAGTTCACATCCGATAGCTCACGGGCACGTTAAAAATATAACTCTTCGGTGCCTCTTTACTGGAAGTCGGGCACTCAGTATGTTCAAGCTGGTTATTGATGGTCTTGGCTTTCTGTGGATGCTGGTACGAGTGAGTGGTGGCGGCATTCGTAGTTTTTTCTTCGTGACTTCGTGACCGCGAAAAGGCTAGCCTCTATCGCTTCAGCCAATCGATGCATCACTGGACCCAGATCTGACTCCTGAATTTTGTCCAGCAGCTGCTTTGTCTAATTTTCAGCCATAGTCTTCTCGACCTTCGAGACTTGATGTCAGCAAGGCCCGAGTTTAAATCACATCTTCGTTATTCTTTCTCAACCAAAAGTTTGGCAACGGAGCCGAGAACACATGTCAAATTCTTATACACTTTGAGCTGCTGCTCTTTGAACACTTGTGTTCGAAGAGCAGCAGCTCAAAGAATGCATTCCGTCGGGCTTTCAAGGCAATTTGTGTCCCGGAGAAAATCTTGTATCCTGATGGATTACTAGGACCAGGGTTGATTTCAGCCTCAATCTGATCGGCCTCGTAATCCGATTCACCAGAGTGGGAGGTATAGGGGGAAGCAATATTAGGGTTTTTTTGTCAGTTAAAATTTTGCCCGCGATTATCTTTAATATTTAATCACGATAGTGCGTAAATATCGTTTCTGGAAAAAACATCAGTTTAAATCGCAACCAACGGGGGGAGCCTTAAAAAGTGAGGTCATAATCAAAGCGGCCAATGATCAAACTTTGACCGTTTTAACCGCACTTCTGTTTGAGAAACAGTAAAACGAATAGTGAAAAAACAATGCTAAAATCATAAAAAAATCACTACCACAGGTTAAAACTTTATTTGCTTTCTAAAACAAATATTTTTTCTTCCAGCAGATTTGTTAAAATGTATTTTTTTTAGTATAAACGTGCATAATATATTGTTTTACTTTAAATATGTTTCTTATGTTCAGGACAATGTGCATTGTTTTGCGGGGTTTATTTGTGTTCTGTTTGATATGATGTGTTCGGTGACCGGATAAATCATCAAAACGATAATTCATTACATCTTTAAACATTTATATAGAGTCATGGAAAGTGATGAAATAAAAACTTTATTAACTGGGTTAAGTAGGTTAGGTTAGGTTTGATTTTTTTTGTTTTTCATCGTTTCTAATGATTTTATATCACTTTTTAAAAGTGTGTTGAATTGTCATTGTGTAGATTTATCATGGAACCGATGTGTTCATCTGAGGTTATGGTCTATTAAAATTCCTAGATATTTTATTTGTTCAGTTTTTTCTAGAGCAGGGCAACCGCAAATGTTGGTGTCTATGCATTCATGTGTTACTGTGGTGTTTGTCTTATTATTATTATTTATTCTACCTATAATAAACAAATATATCAATTAATAGATGATATCTGCTTAGTTATGCATAAAAGTTAGTTATCCAATTTTAATACGAATTTAATCAAAATTCAAACGCAATATTATTCCAACGCAAAATGCGTGGAGGCCCACACCCCATTCGCACTAAAAACGATATTATCATACATTAAAGTGGAGCTCAAAAAGCGATAAAACGCCAGCGAGGGGAACAAATCGTTACATTTAATATCCTTAAATATTTGAACTATTCTTCTGTTTAGAGTCGGAGGATTTCATATCACAAAAGATGTATTATTTGTTCCCAGAACAATACTGGATTCTACCTTTGCGTGGAATTTCACAGTCGGTTGGCCGCCTTATCTGGCGCTACCACTTTGGAACCCATTTTGGGGTACTCGGCTAATAATATTCATTGGGAGTGTTATTACAAGCTGCTGGCGCGTCACAAGAGACGAGGGTGGCAATGCGGAGCGCCCGGATGCAACGTTTTAAAATTATTAGAGATCAACTTTTTTATTCTGACAAAAGTCATATTTTGAATTATATTTTTGGAAAATTTAATATGATGAATTTTGTAGGATTGCTCTGTTACAATGTTTACAACCGTAAAGCACATATATTACCATGACCGTTATGCATGACGGCCGATCACAATTTTATCAAAGGTTGAAACGGGCCGAGAATAATTCATAATTATTGATTTTAAAATTAATCCGAAACCTCACATTCCTAAATGTTACGAACTAGCTACAACGTCGTATTATCAGAAAACCATTTTAAAGATAGTACATAATTAAAAATAATAAAAAAATGACTGACACTGTCCAAATATTTGACGTACTAGATATATACCAAACGTACACAAAAACAATACTAAACTACATTTTTGACCAAAACATAAACTTCAACAAACACAAAACATCATAAATAGACCAATTAGACAAGCGTACAAAAATAATAAAAACTCCTTAAATACCAGGCAATAACAGCATTCAACAATCTTTCACTTGATACAAAAAGCGAGGGAAACAAAAATATATTTCAGAGACTCAACGATGGATTAAAAAACAAAAAAAGCAAAATTACAAAAATATGTAAAATAATAAAACATATATACGTAATACACAACACCATTACAATACGTACATCATTATGAATACCCGTACCTCATAGAAGTTTCCATGATTACAGATTATTTAATAAAAAAATCTTCATTACCGCCTTGATTATTTTATTAACTGTATTTTATTGTATTTCAGCTCAGTTTTAATTTATATTATTATCAATTTATTATTTCATTTCATATTATCCTTTTATTAAACATTATAAATTTGTAAAATGCGGACCTCAGCACGGGTAAATCGCCTAGTGAGACCCACATTATCAAATGTTTTAAAATATATAAAGAATTTTACCTAATAACAAAAATATTGACTTAGAAAACGTCCACAGGTTCACATTTTAAGGATCCCATCTAACAGATTTATTAGGCGTAGAGCGTGATAGTGCGTCCACTGTATTCAGATTACCGACGTGACAGCCATTGTAATCGGATGTTAAACATTAAACGTTGGAATTGGGTGTACGAGATAAATGAGTGTACGGATCGGCAATCCGTATGACGTTACAGGTAAGCGTCCACAGGTCCGCATCGTACGCACCGGACGGATCGCATCAAACGGATTTTAAAATGCTTTGTATAGTTTGTCACACAATTGCGTACACTGATCCGCATGCATCGGACCGTCGGTAATGCCTACGCAAATTCTTTGAGGGGCAACTATTCCGATGCGTGCCGCACGCTCAGCCGACTTTTGCATTCAGTTCGAAGACACAGTTCATCCACTCGCTACGAAAATCAGAATGATGATGTTGAAAATCCGATTGTAAATGGCTGTCACGTCAGCAATACGAATACAATGGATGTACTACCACGCACTACGCCTGTGGACGCTTACCTTTAGATGGCTGTCATTGACGTTGGCCGGCGTGACGTTAACAATGCCATATTCACGAATAAAAACGAAAATTTGATTTAGGGGATAAACTAAAAAAGGCACATTTAAAACCGTCGTAGAAAATTTATTCTTTTATTCTTCGGCATAAAAATAAAAATAGTTAGTATACGATAATCATATTTTTTCTTAAAACAGTGAACAAATTGCATGTCCAATGACGGAGGCCCTAGCTGGCGGATAAACGAACCAGCGACTCTTTGATGAGAACCCCACGCTTTGGACCACTAGAAAAACTAACTGACACTAATGAAATGCTAACCAAATATATTGTTTGAAAATACTAACACTGTAAGTAAAACAAAACTGTTACACTGCTTGCGACTGGGACTAATGATCTAACAAGCGCCTCGTTAATTTACAGCTCAGTCGACAGATGGCGTCTATCGCTATTATAGCAGATTAGTCTGCTAAAATTAAAGTATAAATAAAATCAGATAAAAATGCAGACGTTGATGGAGGGAAAGCGGGGTTTAGTATAACGAATTTTGGGCAAGTCATCGTTATGAGCTCTCTCTGACCAAAATAAAGATTTGTTATTTATACATTTTGGCCATTTCTTTGGATTTGTTTATGATGTCCTGGGAAGACCCAAAACGCATCGAATATGCCTAAATACGGAGGCAATTTATTTGTACGAAAAACATTTTAATATTAATTTCTACATTAATGAGGTTTTAGGACGCGATGGGGCTAATCTTAATTGTTCTTGGTATCCGATACATGACGGCTACACAAAATCATTCAAAAACTTAACTAATTTTATTGATTAATTTAACTGCTTTTACATTAGCATACACTTCACCGCAATACACGTGATCTGCCATTTGCCATGTCAATCTGCTCTGATGTAACACTGTAACGCTGTAACATGCCGTAATACCTCAAATATAAATCACGACAGTACTTTTGGCCGTGAAAATCTGTAATCATATTAATTGAATGAATTCCGCTCCATGACAACTCAGGATGAAAAAAATAGCCATCAAACCTAACCTAGTTTTTTCATCGCTTTTTATAAGTTTTCAAAGAGTGTTGAATTTTCACTGTCAAAATCGATTAAAACATCTAAAAACTAAGAAAATCTCTAAAACACTGCTGAAATAATAAAAAAAAGTTAACAGCGTAAATGCATATTTAAAAACTCTTTAATTTTTGTAATTGTACAATTATTATCGTATGTGGTAGTGAGAAAATCTAAAAAAATATATTTGTATCATTCTACGTACCATACCGAGGTAACAATTTATATTTTTTCGTCTGAACGTGTTATTATTTTAAGAAATTGCATGATGATAGTAATAGAAATAAATAATGATTTAAGATAATAATAGAAATAAATAAATTAAAAAATCTAAATTACAAGGGCCGTTTAATTTCATTACAATTATTAATAATTAATAATGATATTTATCACTAGTGACTTTATATCACTTTTTAAAAGTGTGTTGAATTGTCACTGTGTTGAGTTATCATGGAACCGTTATAATCCATTTAGTTTATCACTCCCCCAAGGTTGTCATCAAATACCATATTTTTACTTGCCCAGTCAAGCACCCCGCGACCTAGTCCCGGGCCCACGCTGCCCCAACAGCTGCTGCGCCACTGCCTCCGTGCATGACGACTATTACCTCTCCCGCAGTTTTGATTACGAAACCATGAAATCTTTACGAGCACTGAAAACTTGCGCTTGTAATAAAAATATACCCCGATCCATAACTTTGAATAGTTATACATAATGGAAAATCGATTGGGAGACCTCATAAATGAAATCCAATCCAAACATAAATAAACGACGTGAATACCCTTCAAAAATGAAGGAAAACGTATTTAAAATTTCTTATTGATTGAAGAATTTTTTTTGGAAAAAACATTTTGTTGATCGCTCGGTTTTTTGGAAAAATGACACAAAAACATACTACTTATCTAAATAGCATCACATTCATTAAGGCTGGACTACACGGTAACTAGAAAAAAATATGATATTGCATGAATTATAACGACTTTTGTGTGTGATTTAATTTTGATTTGAGTGCTAAGTTTGAACATTTAGACATTATTAATTTTGTTGAGAGTAATTTTTAATTATTTCAAATATTCGTCTTTTTGTACTAAGATTTTTAAGAAATTTCGGTTTGGCCGCACGGATTTCCTGAAAAACTTCACACAAAATACAGAATGATCTAAAAAAAAGTCACGAACCGTCCGTCGATGATCATGACATATTTGATCAAAACCTTGCTCAGAAATCATAATATGACCGAAGTATGTTTTTGTGGAATCTGTCATTGCTTTATTAAGGAGTGGATAATTTGTGGCCAATTACCTATTCTTTGTTCATTTCTTCTGTTTTTCAGTTAGCATTATATTGTATACCGTGTTATTATTGGATGAAAGATAAAATAAATAAATAAATATAATACTCAAAAATATTATTTCTGTAGTCTTCATCCTGTAATAATTTTTTTTTTATAATTTTTAATTTAATTTTAACAACGTATTCCGGTATATTTTACTAAATCCCATTTAAATTGTGTTAGTCGAAATTCCAAGAAGAAAAAATGTTTGATTCCTTTTAATATTATTAAATACACCACGTTTTTATTGAACAAATGTTCGCTTTATTCTTAAAATAAGCTAGTTCTTCTTAATTATTTTCTGTAGAACAATTCTTTTTGTTATTCGTTAAACACACATTTTGTAAAATGCTTCTCAAAGCGGCATAATAAATTAAATATTTTTGGACAAATGTTTAAAAATTACAACAAATTTGTTTTATTTTATTTGATTAGAAGCACAGGTTAAAATATACACTAAACATAATTATGTTCTAATCTAATAACTATATAAATGTTATTTTTAAACTATAATTATTATCCTGAAATACCTATATAATTTTTTTAAATCTTCTTAAAAGAAATACACGTTGCTGACCGGAATTGAACCCGGAGCATTCTGTTTTCGCAGTTTTTTTTCTACTAGAAAACAACCAAGTAGGAAAGTAGTAAAAGGCATTGATGCATACATTATATCAAATATTATTATTTTTAATAATAAATAAACTAATGTTTACGAGATCAGGTTTATACACAAAGCACAAAGAATAATTTATAGGTTATTCGGACTAATAATTATTGCTTTAAATAGTATGTTATCCTTTATGAAAAAATATTTAATTACTTAAAAACCTTGTCTCGCAAACACAAGTTTATCATTAAAAATCCTAAATAAATGTTCACATAATACAAAAAATATTTAATTATTACATAAATTCTAGAAAAACCAATCAAATAAAAAAAATACAAGTTAAATTCAATGTGCCAGTTTTGTGGCTACATTCATATATTTAAAACTAATTATATTATTTCGTATTACACCATGCTTTGATTAAGCAACCTTCTTTGTTGATAACTTAATAAATAGTGATTTCAACATTCGTATTTGAAGATTTAGGGCAAATTTATCATAGATAAAATACATAAAACATTCTAAATATATAATATGTAATGCTGACATTTCGTTCAAACTAAATTAGTTAGTCAGACAGCGTGTTTTTATATCTAATTAAGGAAATATAATACTCTAATAAACGAAGGTTTGCTCGACGCAAACATTTGAATTATTTTTGATGCACGTATTATTAAAATCAATTTTTTTTCTAAAAGGATCCATACGAATGTAAGTAACTTATATTTAAGGTTAATAAGAAAATTTTATAAATCCTTTTTCAACCTGAAAATTCGCATGAGAAATTATTCAAATAAACCCCACAACCTGCTAGAGAAAAGTCGACCGTAGGTCCGACCACTACTATATACTATGAATATAGTTTTTACACGACTTCATCACTTATATCATTAAGATTCGCACTTTAATTTAGAGAAAAATATTCCACCCGTTGTATATTTTTGTGCACGGCTTCTTCACTTACGTCATTATGATTCTGGCTTTATTTTAGAGTATTGTCTCTCCTTAAGAATCCCACACTGAAAAGAAGGCGCTTCTTGATGTTATTTACGCGTACAAACAATGTAACATTAAGAGTTCCATTTTAATACGAGAAGATATTATTAGTTTCATATCCTGTTTGTCCATAATTTTGATAATGGGTCAAATAATCATTTCAGCGGGACGTTTCGACCGCCTGGAGCAACAGGGCCATTTCGCTCATAAAAAACTCCCACACTTTCACAACTACCATATTTTTATTCCCACCAACACAGCCTCCCTTATCGGGTCTCGGATTGGCCGGAGGTTCTTGGCGCAGGCGCAGTTGATCTGGGGGGTGGGGGTGCGGGCGGGGGGGTGGTAAAGCGAGCCTTTAGAGTAGTCCAAAGCCGCATTCTCCCGACGTTATACCGCTTCATGTTCCGTACGAGGGAATTAAATTCGCGTACTTCATTCAACCCCCACTCGGTTTTTACTACCCCACCCCACCTCACAAAAACAAAAGAAAATATTTTTAAACATTTATATTTTTTAATTATATTTTAATGTTTTTTTGAAGTTGAATGGTTTTGAAGTTTCGGGAAGTGTACGCGGTGTGCTTTTTTTGTTTGTTTTAATTTAATTTTATTACACCGGGTGGGTACCCCGCTGTCACCTGCCACCCCTACCCACTTTTTAACAATAGACTTTGGAATATTTTGGGAGAGCATGTGTCATAAAAGCGTGCTTTGGAAGGAGTGACTAGAAAAACAAAAAGGTAAATTCTTTAAAATTGTTTCAATGTCATGTTAATTTAATTAATTTGGTGTATGAACAACAAACATTGTATATTTTTTAATTTAAAAAATATTTTATTATAACAATGTTATTTTAAAAATTATCTTTAGAAATACTTTTATCAGCAACACGAAAACGTTTTTAGTTAATCATTTTATTTGTTGAATTAAACTTCGGTGATAAATTGAATGTTATATTAAGTAAAATAAAAATTTCCCTTTCAAGAATTTTGAAAAATTTTAGAATTGTATGTTATTTTGAGTTACAATCAAACTTCAAACAAAAATTTATCTATAAAATGCTAAGTTTTACCCACAACTTAATCAGAATTAAAGCTTTTCTTATTTATTGCATGAATAAATATAAATATACATATAGCTTCAAACTTATATTTCGTAGAAACATGTTATTGTTTATTATACCTACCTCCTGTCTATAATATTATAAACTGATTGTTATGTTTATTATAAATTTTATTTTTCGCTTTCTGGTGTGTTTTAATAATACAATTAGCCCAGAACCAAATAATTCATCCTAACTTCAATAAGTATATGAATGACACGTTTTAAAAAATGTTATATTATCAAAACCATATTTCAATCTACAAAGGTAACGTGTGCCAACATCAAAAAGTTGATAATTAATATTATTGAAATTTTATATCGTTCAGAATAATGTTTTGGCTTACGTATTTCCATTTTATAGCAACAAATTAAAAAAATATATATATATTATGACATTTTTACAAACGACGATAATTCTGCCAACCGATTTATAAATTCCTAACTTTATGTTCTTATTTTATGCGACTATGTTATGTGACTATTAATATTGACTTTCATACCTAAGCGCAATAATAATATAATTACACAGGGTCTTAAAAGACGAATCACACTTACTTTAACAAGTGATTCCTGATCTTCCATTTAGAGTCAAAAATGTAGATAACAATTTGGTCTCAGGTGACCTTTTAAATTTAATAAAAATACTTTTATAGTAGATAGTGGAACATTAGGGTCGGGATGAGGGGTTAGGCGGTTACTGGTCCAGATGACTAGTGGTGTCATATAAAAGATTTTTATTAAATGTCACCGGAGACCAAAACTTCATTCACCTTTTTTAAAATACAAATAATATCAGGAATCGATGGTTGAAGTTTGAGATTCGTTCCTTAACACCTTGTACATTATATTTGCATTCTATACAGGCATAGCATTGTATATTATCAATCTATCTGATATACACTAAGTTTAACTACTAAACAGAAATAAAACATACTATTTAACAATTTTCATTACAGTTGCAGAATGTAATTTTAAAACCAGGAGATCCTTTGTGTCTGCATAAATGATATATAAAAGCTCACACTTTTTATAAAGTTTCAATCAATGTTTTACAACTGTCTTCCATAACGTTTCAAAAATACTAGCATTTTCCATCATCAGAACAAAACATCGACAACTGGTTCAAGATTCTAATGAAGGAACAAAATTTTTCGTCCTTAAATTCAAGTAATAACAAATCATCTAACGCCAGTTTAATAATTAAACAGAAAACAATAGGGAACCAAAGAGATAGTACGGTAGAGAAGTGATTTAAAAATATGAAAGTACCAGAGAAAGGTCGCATGTGACGTCATAGTTCTGTCATCTTCTGTTTTTATCATTTTCATACAAGACGTGAGAGAAGGAAGATGACGATCGTCGATGACCTATGTACGACCTCCATTTGAGACTACTATATTATACTCGTACCTATTTAATTGGAACATATTATTTGCAATTAATTTAAGTTTTCATTGCTATGATTTTAATATTCGGCTTTGCCCGGGACATATTTGTATTTCTGTAATATATATATTTTTAAATAGAACCATTGGTTATATTTTAGAAGTTTTCCAAAAACTTTATTGCTAGATTTCTAGGATGATTCATGATTGGTCGAGTGGCAGAAAGGTGTTCGCACAGTAAACGTTTTGTTTAAAATTTTTCATTAATCCCGTCATCCCATCGGTCGGTACGCAATCGACATAAGCAGAACGCTAAAAGTACCACACTCAATTGCGCTGCAAACCGTTACCTTACTATGGCGAACTTAATTTTCTGCGCAGAGTCTTGCAGCATTCGGTGTATGACGATTGCTTACCGACCCTCTGGACGACGAACTTATTTGCTATTTACAATACAATCACGATTAGAACTGGAATATCGTTAAAATCAGCTATCAAAATTGTAGTTTGACGTAATACCTTTTCATAAATTAAATAAATTATTTTATAAATTAAACAAATTATTATATAAATTAAACAAAATATTATATAAATTAAACAAATTATTATATAAATTATTATTATGAATCAAAAAAAATAAATTTTTACATGTGCAAACATAAAAAAGTTTAAAAAAATGCTGAAATATAATTACAGATAGCAAAAAAACACATATTGTTTGTTATTGTAGAAAGCAATCACTTTGTGGTTTGACATATTTAATAAAATAAAATACTTTTTTGTTTTAAAACCACGATATTTATTAATTTAAGAACCGACCGGTTTCGCTTTACTTAAGCATCATCAGGGTACAAATTAATACTAAAAAAGTATTTTATTTTATTACTTATTGTTTGTTTATCGTTTAATACAAAAATAATTTATATAATTAATTTATATACAAAATTCAGTTACATACGTTTTTCTCGAATTGCGGTCGGTTTCATAAAGGGACACATTTTAATTATTTTAAGACTATACGGGCTGTTCGGAAAAGTGAACAAATTGAATCTACGGGTAACAGCTGTTTCTTCTCAAAAACGTACAAATTAGCCTGAGGGGTTAACCACATTCTGACAAAAAGTTTTGTTTTCGTAACTAATCGACAATAGCAAATTTCTTTATTGAAAAAAAAATGCTGTCGTTAAATCTTTAACAAATAATTTGTTTATGAGTTAATCAATAAACGTATAATCTTTTCATTTTATTTTTTGCAATAACTTAATGAGTAAAACCTCAAATTCTAATATTTAATTTTCGAATACCATATTAGCAACTACTGCCCGGCAAGGCAGGGGTCCTGGGTTCGAGTCCTAGACGTGACCGTATCTTTTTATGATTTTTTAAATATTCGTTTAGCAATTGCTTATATTGTTTTCAATAAATAAATCCGATTAAATTTACTAATGTATTTTAAAATATATTTATACAGGATGCCCGGGGGTAAGATTCACAAACTTCGTGAGTTTATTCTACATGATGGTACAAGTAAATAAGATTAAAAAAATATTTTGATAATTTAATTTTTTTTAAATAGTTTTCTGGTACAGAAGTTGAGCTGTTTGTATGAAAGAATAATATAATTTGGAAAAATAATTTTGTTTTGGAAAAATTAAAACAATAAGTACACCTGGACACCCTGTATTTTAGACAGTTTAAATGATATCATATAAAAATAAAAGCGCATTTCAATGCAAGTTGGGTGGTAAATTAAATCACGAGCGTTAAATCCCCGCTTTGTGTTGCTCTTCCATGACGATTAATATTCATTTCGGAATATTCATAACTAGAATCACAACGGTTGAAACATAATGCTGCAATAACAGATAGTTATGCCGGGAACATTTTCTACAATCCTAACTTACAATTCAATAGTTTATTGCATATGTCACTAACAATATATATTTTTTTTATTTTCATTTAAATAATTATGCATTACCAATTAAAATGTAAAACAGTGAACGCCGTCAGAGAAGGTCTGCATGAGTGCACGGAGTAAAATTAGTATTGCTTATATATTGAGAATCTCTTCAAATTATTGGTTATTCTGGCTGTAACGTGTTCTATTACACGTAAATGAACTGTAAATCAAATCCACAATAAAACGACAATGTAAAACTCATTCAATTGGTTTTGAAAAAACACGGGAAAAGTGGTATGAAGTAACAACCTACCTTGAATTCCCAAGAATTCCGGCAATATGGCTCGCGACGAAACTTGTACTGTTCACGGGGTCAAATTTCCTCCAAAATGAGATAATCTTTAATATGATTTTGATATTTTCAAACCGAGCACAAAACATGTGAATAATACGACGAGGACACTACGATTGCACCTTCTTGCTACACGACACGAATTCGAATGCTGTACTTGCGACAATTTACAAAGCAACAAATTATCTTCTTCTTTTCAAGCGTGGGTAAGGCTGTTTAAGGAAAGAAATTGATAGTAGGTCTTATAGTAGGTATATGATGGGAAAAATGGTAGATATTATCCAAAAACTGTTTCAATACTAAACACTGGTTAAAAACGGGATTGCTTTCCTAACGAATGAATTAACAGGTTTCCTGATAAATTTTTAGTAAATTACGAATATATTATCAGGATCTCAAATTATCAAAGCAAATCGATGAAACATTCTTAAGTAGACGTCTTATTATTTGGGCCCGTTAATTTACCGTGAGGGCAAAAGTCGATTTTTCTTCATGCGTTATCATAATATAATTCACAATTTTCTTTAAATAAAATTTCAGAAATAAATGCCACCTTTTTAAATATTTTGACCTAGGATTAATAATAGCAACCATAACCCGAAGTAGTAAGAAAGATATTATGTTAATATATCTACTATGATTCTACTTAATATTATTAAGATAGGTCATACATTTTGAAGTTAATCCTTCATACACAGGTCCGAGCTTTTCACTGAACCATCCTTCAGCGTAAAGCCTTAGCCTTTATTCAAAGTTTGGTTCCATTTCAAGGTCTTCTATTTATCAATACAATGTTGGGTTTAATCAAAAATACTTATTGTTAAACTTTTAATACACTACCAGTAAAGAATTTAATTAAATATGAAGAATCTAATCCAACTTTGAGGATTAATTTAAAACCTTTAAAAATACAATAATTAAAAACTTCCAATGTCTATCATTCAAAATAAGAAATTGTAAAATGTTCTTTAAATTGTAATTATAATGAAAACTGTAAATGTACCTAGTTAAACAATAGTGGTTATCTTTTTGTTGAATGACTTTTTGGAATAACTTAATGAGTTAAACCTCAAATTCTAGTATTTAATAATTGAAGACAATATTAGGGATTCTCAAACGAAAATTTGAAACAGAAAAATCAAAAAAGATACGGTCGCGAGTAGGATTCGAACTCAGAACCTTCGCGTTACCGGGGCGGTGCTCCAAAGGTCCTGATCCATACAAATGTCCAAAAGCGCTGCTCTAAAGGTCTTTGGTTCAAGTCCTAGAAGCGACATGTCCTTTCATATATTTGTTTCATATTTTCCTTTGAAAATCGCTAATTTTATCTTCAATAATTAGATTTTATTTATGTTAATTAAGTAATCATTTACTTTTCGAGCGGGTTCCAGTACCATCTAGCGTCCAAGTGAGAAGCTATTGTATATACCTACCGTGGGTCACTTTGTCCCCAAACTATATCCTTTCTCTCTCTTTGCTCTACAGATAAAGGAGGAGAACACTATAAAGTCTTACGTATGCTTGGTATTTTGTAATTAATTTTAAAAGGATATCTACGACATATGATTATTAAGGTATTAGAAAGAGATGAATGATATTAGATTGAAAAAATGTCAGTCGAAAGATTTTTTTGACACAATCGATAGCCACCCTGAACACGAATATTAGTTCGCGAAATTATGTTCATCATTGTTGACGTAATTTGCATGGAATCCTTAAAAATGTCAAATTATAGAAAGAAAGAAATTGCAAATTGAATCATGACAAACGTATTCAAATAATGTGATAATTAGTTCATGTTACGAGAGAGAAAAATAAAGAGTATTAATTTTTTTTCAGTGGATTTGCGGGTGCAATAAAATGATCGCATAGGTACTTTCGCTTTCATTATTTAATTTTTAAGTCTACTAACAAACAATGGACTAAGATTGGAGTTAGTAATTAAAAAAACTTGTAATAGGAAAGATCTTTGAAAAGAAAAAATAAATGAAGCATTTATATATGTAAATAATTAGATAAATAATCTTAAATTAAGCAATATTGTCCTGCTGGATTCAGACGTACCTTTTATCTCCTATCTATGTATTGTAAGTCCCTCTCGTCCTAAAATGAGTTTTTTAACCTACCAGAATTGCTCTAGCAAGAAATAAAAATATAAAAAATTTCAAAAAAAGAATAGGTAAACTACTAGAATAGATCTCTCTCTCTGGTTTCAATCCTGGGATTGGTTTGCAGCAATTTCATCTAATCTCCTCTTCCATTTTTCCTTGTCTTGTGCGGCTCTTTTGACTTCTGCATATGATGCGCACGTCCACCAGCAGGTCCTCCAGGTAATCTCGGCGTGGGCGTCCCCTAGAGTAGAAACTACTAATTCAATAACATAGAAGCAATGACCGCCATGTTCAACGGAGTGGTCAGAAGCAAGCTGGAGTACGCCAGTACTGTCTGGATACTTCATCAACTTAAATACATAAATATGATTGAACAAATTAAAAAAAAATTCCTAAGGTATGTTTACATGCGATCATACGGAATATATCCGAAATTCATGCATCACGTGGAACTGCTAAAGGAGACAAATTACCAAAGCCTGGAGACTAGGCGTAATGCCGGACTCATGGTATTTGAGTTAAAGTTACTAAAAAACCTTATCGATTGCCCATATCTCCTGTCATGCTGTGGCTTATTAGTTCCTGATAAATACTGTCGAAATCGTAGCCACGACCTATTCTGTATACCGCAGGGTCGGACAGATGTCATTGCCCAACATAGCATGACAAGAGGTATGACCTTGCTAAATGCCCTACCAGCGGATATAGATGTGTTTAATATCACTACCATGTTTTAAAAAAAATATGTACATGTATTGTTAGTTTTAATAAAATTGTACCATAATTGGACTTACCTGTCTGTCGTACAATAAAAAAAAAATAAAAAAATACTGGCAAATTAATTACATACATTAGTTTTAATATTATACACTACGCATTAGCAATATGTATTAACATTTCATATACATTTTTTTCGATTTACCTTCCACTTCTAGACAATGTTGTTTTAAAAAATAAATAAAAAAAATTTTCAATAGAACTTTACTGCATAATTATCAGCGAACTTACAATATAGAAAAAATCGTTAGAATTATGATGCAAAGAGTCAATTTTATCCAAAATATCAGATGGAACCTTGTCTTTCTAGGGGATAGAAATTTTGGTAGGAAATACCCTTATTTGATAGTTGATACAGAAAAATCAATTAAAGAGCTTCATGAAAATTTATTTTTACTAACGTCAAATTCAACTTTATTTGGATTATACAAATTTAAAAAAAACACCGATTTTAAAACGGTATTTATAAATCCAGCTGGAATTTATAAATACTTTTACGAAATTTTGTTCACACCAGCTCTAACATTCGAGAAACGTTTGGAATAGAATCCAGACTACTCTATTGAAAATCACAGATTAGGTTGTTTGGACACCTGCTCAGATTGTCAGCAGGATGACTAGAAAGCAAATAGCTTTCAGAAAATTCAAAGAAAATGCATCCACTGCACTGACATGCCCACAACACACTTACATCGACTTATGTCTTCAGTGGTGTGCATTGAAAGACAATGTTTTGATGGCCTGATATTACCCAAATGGTGCAAAATGCCAAGAGATTCGCGAAATAGAAATGTACATATCTCGATATCCTTCTGACTCCACTGCATATATTAAGTGTCACATGTTTTAAAATAAGTGGTTCTGTGAACTAGAATTAAAATTAAAAAACTTTTTCACTTTGTTCCACTTATTTATTATTACCAGGACCGGTTTCATCCTACTACGGACATTTTCAGACTGGTAGTTGAAACTCTTATGCTACTGATTTTATACAAACTTAGGCAGGGGTACACAACATTGTTTATATATAATGATTCTATATTGTTAATTTGAGGTAGGTATTATGAGTTATTTTGTTAATTTAGGGTACATTAGGTAATTATAAAGTTTATTTTTACAAATTATGAATGATGTTACAAAGCAAGTAGATATTTATAGTTCATATGAATATAAAAGAATTTATATAATTAAAAAGGTTTGTGATTTCTGATATTTTATTTTTGTAATGTTGGGATATTCCCTCCTTGTTGCTTAGGGCTTATTGTTAAATATTGATAGCAATTAAGTAATTATTATTATTAGGGTTCCCCACATATTTGGGTTATTACATCTTTAAATTGCATACTTAAATTATACCACTGCTCTCTGAAGTAAAATTATTCTAAGTGAATTATAATGGGTAAATTAATGGTGATTGAGCATTATGTTCCAACTGTTTATTCATAACATATTGGCGATCTATTTTCTTCGTTAAGCGATTGATTTCTAGTGACTCTAATCTGTCTAATTTTGTCCTTTGTTGCAAACATGAAGAATTTTTACATCTCTATCTTTGTCAAAAGTATGTTGGTTTTCTAGTAGATGCAAGGCAACGTTCGATAAATCTCCTTTTTGATTAACCCAACTAGCGAAATGTTCTTTTATACGGTTCTGTGAACAGTTAGTAGACCTTGTGTAAGTTTTTCTTATGTACCTAATAAATAATCAAATTTCCTCTGAAATCATAATATCATACCTACCTACTTAATTATTAACTAAGGTAATTTTTTTTTAAATTTCAAATAAGGAATTTATACAAACAAAGGTCACCATCTCAACGACAATATTTTTTTAAAACTTTCTTCATTATTCCAATCATTAATTTTGAAAAATGGGAATAAAAAAGTGCAAATGACAACGATTTCCATATTTGAAAAATGAATCTTTACTGACCACCTTGAACCGGTAACACAATGTAGACAAAAAAATACAGACAGACGAAATGCAAAACGGTCCACTTAAAACAGGACTTCGCTACACTCTGTCAGTATAAAATAAATATTACTTTCATTCTTGGCTTAGATTAAATATTTATTTCATAAAAAGCGCTTTCATTGTGATAAGCGCAAAGCACGTTCAAATATCTAAACTCAATCCAAAGCTAGGCGATACAGTTGTTTACGAAGAAGAAAAGAATATTGCCAAAGTACGCCATAAGCCGAAGCAACAGAGTTCGACTCTTAATTACGATAAAAATTTGAAAACCCAGATAGGGTACCTTTGTCTCATATCAACAAAATTTTGTGAAAGTTAATCAAAACATTAAAAGTACCTAACTAATTATTAAAATAATGCGAGAATACAAAGGCAGCAAACACACACAGTAGACTTTAGTTGCGGCCAAATGACAGTTGGAAACTATTTAAAAATCCATACCATAATGCAACGCAACTGTTGCCGCAACTAAAGTCTCTAATGTGTGACCTGCCTTATACTAAGCTTTTCACCAACGCCTTTATTTATTCAACCACTAGATTCACTTAAACATCTCGTGCCCTTAATATTTTTATTTTATAATTCATCGTGTTATTTTCATAACATAGTAGGTTTTGTAAGATTATTATTTTTGTTGTCTCTGAACTCAAGAAAAATTGAATTATTTTACTTTATAATTAACTTTATTATTCGAATTAATTTTACTATTCCAAGCCTTACACGTCAGTCCTTCTCATACCGAGGGACGAATCACATTTAGGAAGATAAATTTTAATCCAATCCTTGTACTATTGAACCGGCCAACATAAAATTTAATTTGCCTCTCATAAACTGGCTCATAATTAGCATTGAAATAAATACCAGAATACATAATGGCATTTTCATTGCATGTGTTTCAATCATATCTGACATTTTGGCAAGAGTTCAGATTTTTACACAAACTTTCTTACATTTTTTTTTCTCTTTGAAATCCTATCCAAAATATGTCTATCTTTTATGTAGTTCTCAGACAATTCAACAAAGTTTTCTATAAAATAACATTATTTTTTTAGAACAAGGTTTCAATTGTGATTTAAGATCAGTTTAGTTAATTTTTTTAAACAAGATATGAAAGAAAAAAAAAACAAAGTAAACAAAAAAAAACATAAGAAAGTTCAATTTGATAATTTTACGGACAACAATGTTTTGTCTGCTATGGATAACACATTTTTGGAGCAACATCGTCCCATATGCATTTCATTCGAGCTCATTTGCTTTGTGACAGCAATATTCCATCTACCATGGCGTGAAGCTTACCAATAAATAACATTTGTGAAATGTGATTATAATGCAGAACGCATTGTAAATCCATTTTTCTTTAGGAATGAATAAAAAAACAATATTCAGATAGAACCCCGTTGCTTTGAGTTTAGCTGATTTTTAAACCAATAAGGGTCTGTTTTTTGCTTAGTTCTAAATTGTTGGTTATTTGGCTAAATAATCAATGTCAGGAATGATAATATTCTTCTGCATATCTTATAGTGTTAACTAACATAATATATGTATTATTTTATTTAAACATTATTATTTCTTATTTATAAGCATCATTGAATCGCTGACAGCCCTGTATTGTTAATGCCAAGTTGCGATGTCTATGCAGCTATTCCATGTACAATTAATTTTGTGGTTAACAATAACTCACTACTGACTATTATCATAGACACCTCATACTTTGACTTATGACAGGTCTTATACAAACCTAAGTAGTTTAACTATTGTTACACTGTTTTTTTTTTTTTAATTATACATTGTCTTACTGCACTTATATTAATAACTGCATCACTTGCAATAGTGTTTTTGTTTACACATAATTGTTCTTTAATTAATTGCTATTATTTTCCTGTTTATTACTGTACGCTTGTAATTCGATTATCACTGTTTGTAAAAGTCATTATATGGCGTTTGAATAGATAAATAAAAAAATAAATGCTACTTTTTTTTTAAACTTAGAAATGGAGAAAATTCCATTACAATATATTCCGCATATTCTTTATTTATTATCTCTTATTCGAGATTGAAACTTTTAACATCAATATTTGAATTTCATACCGATGACACATATAACCTTCATAATCTTCACAGTACCTGCACGAAAAAAGTAAATCAGTTGTCTCTTGAGATACGTAAGATCAAATTTACTTTCGTAATAATCTAACTTATCAAATTACCTGACTACAATTCTCGGAGTGTAGCGTGATGATAAATTAATCATTTTACTGTGTAGTGAGTGGCGTGATCAAGTTGCGTCTTACTCGCTTGCGTTAACTAACAAACTAACACGTCTCTCACACATTCCGGGGGTCCATTACAGCCTCCAATCTCAGATAAACCCGTGTCACGTAAGGAATTCCATCCCCAAGATATTGCGTCTCTATTAGGTCACCTAACAGAATGTACGCTTTCATATAGACCCTAGACACTCAGCCGTATGTACGTGTAAGTCCTTATAGGGTGTTTGCAGTTCATATTCTACTGGAAAATAAAATTATTAAGACAGTTATAAAACTGCCTATAATTTTCCACCCTATTTAACTTTACTGTACCAAAACCTATGGTCTTTAAAAATATAAAGAAATCGTCACATTTCAGGATAACGCGTAAGGTTACAGAGTTCATAATATTTTTAGAGATTCTTCATGTAAAAGATTTCATGCCAACTTTACTTCGCAATTTCAAAGAAATTAAAAATGACAGGTATAAAATATGTATCGTTCAGAGATCATAATCAAGACAAAGATATTGCAAAAATTAATAGCGAATTTGAAACGGAAATGTATTTGCCAAGTTACAAGAAATATATATTGTTAAAAGTGCTGATCCAGATAAATGAAAAAAAATGCCATGAGAACTTTTTTTAAATGTTGCAGACTATCACGGCACCCTAGTCAAAAAAAGTAAACACCGGCAAGGTAAGAAAATACCTAAACCCCTCATACTCATCAAAATTATAATTCTAACAGAATTCTTAAATAATGCTCCAAGTATTTGAAAAAGGGGATACATATAAATGAACCATCGGTAATTCTATAAATGGGCATGAAAAGTCTGAGCATGTTAAATTAACAGTATCGTCGGAACCAAGCCGTATGAGATACCGTTTTTTACCCATACCTACTTCACTCTTTTGTGACTCATCGTCACTCTTCATTTTTGACTTGCACTATCCGTTGCCAAGTGCAGGCCTCCTTTTTATCCAATACTTCCTTGTTTGAGTCAGGGCATATCATTTATGCTCTCCATCTTACCTTGCGTACGTCATTCATAATAATAATAATAATAATTGGATAATTTGTAGAGCGCCGTTTTTGTGAAAAATCACCTCAAGGGCGCTGTACAATTTATTTCCTAGGATCTACATTTGTTATTTAGACCAACTGTGTCACCACGAGGTTCGTCATCCGTTCAGGTATGTGTCTGCTGCTAATATAGCGCTGACACGTGTCTGCTGCTAATAAAGAGCGCTGACACAATATCCTCACATAGATAACAAACCTTGGCAGCACCGCTGTGACGTTCGACGAAGACAAGATGGAGACTCTGCTGCAAGAATCCTAGGTAGCGAAGGAACTGTACCAGCTACTGCAGCGAGAGAGACCACAGCGTCCACCAACAGTGCCAGCACGAGGTTCGTCATCCGTTCAGGTATGTGTCTGCTGCTAATATAGCGCTGACATGTGTCTGCTGCTAATAAAGAGCGCTGACACAATATCCTCACATAGATAACAGACCTTGGCAGCACCGCTGTGTAAAATCACCTCATCCTGGTCTATTTTAGTCTCTCTAGTCACTTCCTAGCCATTCATGCCACTTAGTGTGTCCTCTCGACCCTTTTAGACTCTTTCCTGGCTCCATTGCCTAAATAAAATCCAGCAAAAAGTCTCTATTGCTGTCATTATTGTGATATTTTTCTATGTAGTCTCTTGCTTATTAAGTTTTTAAACATTATTTCGTTTAAAGATTCCTTTTCAAATGACCTAAAAATACCTCGATACTTGTATGTAAGCATTTTGAAAAGAAAACCGGATAAATAATTTAGTATTTTTGTTACATCATTCACAAACCCCCTGTGCGGTGTTCTCGTACATCATGCCCAGCCTTGAACGTGTATATTCGTGTCCGTTTACGTACGTGTCCGGAAGCCGCATTCAGAAGATAGCAATCCCAGCCAGACTCAGGTGTTCGATTTGGGAACACTTCGATTCAGTGACCATCAGTAATAAGGATTTCTCCGCAAGGAGGAGGAATCTCGGCGCAGGCCCGAATTAGAAGAAATCATTAAATAAATAATATTAAATGTTTTTAAAATAGCATTTATAAAACTCTGGTGAATAATAATGAATAAGTGAGTCCAGTAAGTTAATTAGAAACAAATAGTTAAATATTATCATTTTTGTACACTCTAGATAATATGAGATATAATTAGGAATTTCAAACACGACAACATGAGTTTTTTAATCGTGCTGTGTTAAAAATTCTGTTATTTTTTTAATGTAAGTTTTTTCTTCAAATAATGCTTGTAGGCTTATAAGGTAATTAGTTCATCTCAATTTAAATGTATCCTCTTAAAAAGCTATTAACACAATGCTGAAATTTCATTAAAATAAACCAAGCATTTTACCACCGAGCATTTCGATTATTTAGCTGCTGCAACTAGTACATTCATCGGAAGGAGTATATTGACAATCATTAGAATATACTTACACAGAAAGCGGAAGAACCAAAAAATGCAGTATTTTTTTTTTAAATGACTCCAATGAGTCCCAGCTGCTCCCCACCGTCTGGTGCCAGTGAGACTATGGCATCCCCAATTGCGGTATATTGTCGTACTGGAAGTAGCGGGGAGGGGAAGTATATTGTGAAGTGGAAAGCGGGAATCTAAGAGAAATAAGAAAGGAGAGAACCATTACATAAATGAGAATATATTTATTTATTACCTGGAACGATATCAACAAAAAAACCATCTTCACCAATATGAAAATAATTCTACAAAATAATTAGCATTTGAGGGCTTAGTACAAAAAATCTGAACTCCTTCTTAGTGCTTAGTATTTTTACATTTACAACACGAATTTAATGTTTACTTAAATTAGAACCTTCTTAATGTTCTATAAATTTCAAATTCAGTAGAGAGGTTCATTCGCACACGGCAACAAAAAAATGCTGTTAAGTTTGACCTTTCAAAACGGCCTGGGATAAAAACGGAATTATTTTTTTTTCGAGAACCCTTAAAAATATGTATTTTCTGATTCTTAGGCCTACGTAAATACGCATCACGTTTTGAAAATCTAACATTTTACTTGAAACGACGTAATCATTGACGATTGAAAGATCAATTATTTGGTTAATGGAAGGATTTGATTTTCTAATAATATTCTTCGAGGAAAATCAAGTTTATTTACATATTTAAAAATAATATTGTTTAGTCTTATGGATATTAAAACAATAAACATTTTTTTAAAGATATAGTTATTCGCACAGTTTATCAAACCTAACTCTACAATTTTTTTTATTTCTTCATAGAAATCTTTGATCCACTACGCGGAGAAAAATGAGCATTGCTGATTTGTCACAATGCGGATAAAAACGGGATTGCAGGGCATTTCATGTGCCTGCATTTGCTCTGATAATATTTTAAAACAAAATGCGAACATACAATCATTGTTTCTGAACACGTGTTCCGACATCGCGATAAAACAATTATGTGTTACTAAAAGTTTGACAGAAAACATATCAATTCATTCGTTAACTGCCTGCAGTTCCCTTTTCAACCGGGTTGAAGAATAATTTAAAAGATTCTTAATAAATTAGAATTATTTTATATTAGTAAGTTTTCTCCGTGAATATTGGCATACAATTCAGTCACACTCATTTCTTGTTATCTCTTAACACGTTGCTAAAGGCGCTCCTTTACAGACAGGTATTGATAAATAATAAATGACATTAATAATAAATGTTTAGGGGTTGTGAGTTCCCAAGTTTGCCCCTGCTTCTTTCCAACCCTTTCAAAGATCCCCCAACCCTTGCGGTCAAATTGACCAAAATATTCACTTAACGAAATACCCAATACTCCCCTCGATTCGATTAATTAGAAATATCAATTACTGGCGGCCGATTGGGGCGTTCTTATTAATTTCTTAAAACGATTTTAATGTTTGGGGATTAAATTAAGTTGAAAACTTCATTGAAATCTTGCCATTTAGTATAGAAGTATAGAAGAGTCGTCATTGGAAATGTCTCTAATATTAGGTAATAGAATGGTGTAGATGCTCTTAAAAAGCATTATACGCGTTATTCACGATGATTTTTAATGCCAATCCCCGTATGGAAAATATTCGCTTTACATTACCATTATTACCAGTCGCCATTAGACAAGAAATAATATTCTGGGACGATGCTAAATCGTCAAAAATGGCTACACTTTAAACGTAACCATAGATCACAACATGAAAGCATCTGTCATTTGCCTTTGCCGTAATAAAGGCGTATCAAAAATACACACGAAATTCATAATACCGAATATGTACTGAACACATTCACAATCGAAAATTAAGGTAATAAACACAGGTTTAATGGAATTTTTTGACAATATTTTAGTTAGGAAATAAATGACAGATCACATATATCAAATAAGGTCCGCCATTTTAATCTGTACCAAAATCGGTTCCAAAATACAACACGTCATTTTTTTTATACCGAATCCATATATTATTTAAAGACGACACATATAGGAAATGGATAAAAAAAATCAAAGGGCTTGTAAAGCGCCCAATAGTTTTCACCACATAAATAATAATTCACTCAAAAACTTATCTAACTACCCACAACTATTTTGGAAATTTAATTTTTTCTTTACTCGCATTCATACAACCTCTGATATTGACATGACACGAATCATTTATCCTATCGTATCTGATGTAATTATTAATTGTGCCTTGTATTTCTCGGGTATTCCGAATTTTTACCATTCATTTTTGGGTTATGTACTCTCATAATACTCGTTTCATCCGCTTTAAGGTCCAAGCCGTTACTTTTGTTCGGCAAACCTGTAAATCTCATTGGGGTATATTCACAAATATGAACAGCATTAAAAATGTGTGGAAGATTTAAAGTTTATTTTTCTGATTATGATCAATGTACTAAGTGTAATTTTGATATTTTACGCTAACATCAGTCTTGAACCCTTGGTTTTACCATACATACGCCTCAGGGATCTCATTTCTACAGCATTCAGTCTACTTTCATCCTTTCTCTGCCAATTCCATGCCTCACTTCCGTACATCAGGGTAGGTATCAGCACTCCATTGTGGACTGCTAACTTCGCTTATTTGAACAATTTTTTGTTAGCGCCAACTGCATTCAGTCCTCCATCAATGGAGTTACCTGTATTTACTCTTCTTTCAATATCTCTGGCAGCCTTCCCATCTTTCGTAAACATACTACTTAATTACACAAAGTCATCCACCTTCTTCAAGTATTCCTCATTCACAATTACATTGCACACTGTTTTGGTACTCTTTCTTTCAAACACCATTACTTTAGACTTACCTACATTCATCATTAACTCATTCTTCATACATACTTCGTTCATCCCAGATACTATCATATTATTTAATGATATTTTACTGCAAAAATGTACACTTCTCCTCCAACCACAAATCAAAGCTTCATGGAAGAGTAGTATTAAAATCTCTTGCTTACTTTAATTTCTTACAAAAAATGTACGTTACGTATTAAAAATGGATTGATTGATTTGTGGTAAATATGTGATGTAAAAGCAAAATCGAACCTTTCCTAATAGTTCCCGTAAGTAAGTGCTTTTAAACTTATTAATTGAAGTTTTCATCGAACTGTTGTTATTTCGTCAGATATATTATGTTGGGGTAGAACCGCTGTTTATTTAACTGGTATTTCAAAGAAAGGAGCTCTGATATCTGCTCATTACATATCGACTTTGTATCAACCTGCTGTACCCAGCTTTCGTTTCTCCGTCACCCCTCAACTCTCTAGTCTAACACCCACCGTCTTCTTTCAATATATAATAATGATTGGATTATTTGTATAGCGCCGTTTTCGAGAAAAAATCCTCAAGGGTGGTCATAATATTGTTGTTACATTTGGTATTTTCTATACGCAGGTATAAACATTTCAAAATATCCTTCCAAAATATAAAAGATTGTTTTCTTCTTACTTAAAAAGGAACTTATTTTTTTTTTTTTTTTTTTTAAATTTTTAAATTTTTTTTATTTAATATTAAATTTACAATTACATGTTATTACATTACATTAAGTTTATTTTCTTTTTATTACAGTACATCGTGATACACCTTTTTTTAGAGCAAATGCTCGTGTTAAAAAGGCGGAGAGTTGCGTGTAAATAGTAATTTAACATATTTTTTCAGAGAGTGTAAAGATAATGAAAAGAATTTTTATTTTTTAATATAAGAGAATAAAATTTTTATATGTAACAGTATTTTATCAAATAGAAAAGAGAAAAGGATGTAGAAGAAGGAAAGAGATAAGAATAAGAAATAAGAGAAAAGGATTTCAATATAATAATAATTGAGAGATTAAATTGTATTTTTAAGTATAAACGATTTTAATATGCTATTGATATAGTGTTTTTATTGAGCTTTTGAATTTTTTATAATTCGTTTCCAATCTTAAGTTAAGAGGTAATTGGTTAAACCATTTGACACCAAAATATTTATAAAATTGTTGGGCTGTGGTGGTGTTACAGCGCGGGGTAGTTATAGACCCAAGAATACTTTGTCTATTGCTGTTCGAAAAAGTTATTAAGTTGTCAATGTTGAAACAATCTTTATGTATTTGAAAAAGAGTTATTTTTTTATAAATAATATGAAGTGAAGGGACTTTAAATTCTTGAAATAGTCTAATTGTGGGGTAATCATACGGTTTTTTCAAAATTATTTTTACTAATATTCTTTGGATTATTTCTAAAGGTAAGAGAGAAGTTTTGAATGCTCCACCCCAACCAACAATTCCGTATTGTAATACTGATTGAATTAGTGAAAAATAGATGGTTCTTAATAATTTAAAATTTAGTATGTTTCGTATTCTAAGAAAAATGTACAATAATTTTCTTAACCTTTCTACTATTGCATTGATTTGTAATTTCCATTTTATGTTACTATCTATAATTACACCTAGATATTTTACATTAGTTTTAACAGTAAGTACAGAGCAGTCAGGTTTACATAAATTTGAAATTCTATTACAATTACATGAGTGTATACTTATCTTTAAATTATCAGGGAATGAATTTTTATTAATGGTGAAAGGTATTATAAAAGTTTTTTCAGTATTAAGTGTTAACAAATTTTTATCGAACCATTTTTTTAGTATGTTTATATCTAACTCTGCTGTTCTTTGGGTTTCATTCCAAGTTAATCCCTCAGTTAAAATTGCTGTGTCGTCAGCGTATGAAATAAGTTTAGACATAATTGAGAGTTTAAAAATATCGTTGACATAAATGATGAAAAGAATTGGACCTAGAACAGTTCCCTGCGGGATGCCAAAATTTGTGGTCTGCGAATCACTCAGAGAGCCATTCAACTTTACAAATTGCTCTCTATTAAATAGGTAATTTTCGATCCACGTTAAAGCATTGTTAGTTATACCAATTTTCGCTAGTTTCGAGATAAGATTAGAGTGTGATATACTATCAAATGCTTTTTTTAAGTCGACAAATGTTCCAATGCATTTTTTTTATTATCTAAAGATTTATATATTTCAGATGTTAAGTCAACGATAGCATCTTGAGTGCTCATATTTTCTCTAAAACCATATTGATGTGCATTTAAGATATTATTTTCTTTTACAAATTTAAATATTTGTTTTTTTACAATTTTTTCAAATATTTTGGCAATGTTTGAGGTGAGGGAAATTGGCCTGTAGTTACTACTTAGATTGGGGTCCCCAGATTTAAAAATTGGGGAAATAATAGTTTTTTTGTAGGTTAAGGGAAAGTTGCCATTTTCAAAACTTGTATTTATGATGTGAGCCAATGGTTTACAGAGTGAGTCAGAATTTTTTTTAAGTATTTCTACAGAAATATTGTCAAAACCAGGGGAAGAATTACCTTTTAATTCATTAACAATTTGTTTAATTTCATCAACATTAGTTCGTTGAAATTGACTCAAGTTGTTACAAATATTGGATGGTGACGGTAGATCTTTATTATCAGTGTTATTTATTTTAAGTGCTAATTTTTCATTATTATCAGTGTTTTTTATTTTGAGTGCTAATTTTTCACCAACTGACCCAAAATAACTGTTAAAAATATTTGCACATTTCGTTGGATCCGTGTTTACATCGTAAAGTTTGTTATCAATATCTGTGATTTTGTTTATGTTAGATTTTTTTGGTTTTTTATTGATAATTTCATTTATAGTTTGCCATATCTTTTTATTATTGTTGCCAGCAATATTGATTTTTTCTTTATAGAAATCTTCTTTGGTTTTCCGAATAATGTGGCATAGTTTATTTCTGAATTTTTTAAAATATTCATATAGTTTATAGTTTTCTGGAAACTTTTTATGTTCTTTATAAATTTTTTCTTTATGTCTAATTGAAATTATGATTCCTTGAGTGATCCATGGTTTTAATTTTTTTAATTTAGTTTTTGGAGAGTATTTTATAATGGAAGAGGAAGATTTGATGTGCTTATTCAAAATTGCTTCAAAATTTAGTGAACATAAGTCGGTGTTATTAGAGGATAGAACAGTTTCCCAATTTTCAATATTAAGGTTTTGTTGTAATTTTTCGTAATTAATAATAGTTTTTGGAAAATTATTGCGGGAGTAATTATTCACATCTATTTTGTCAGTTTTAAAAGCTACAATACATGTGTGATGATCAGTAATGTTATTTTTCCAAATAATTGTTTTTATTTTTTCAGTTTCATTAGAATTACACCAGATATGATCTATGCATGATGGCCTTTGTCCATGAAATTCTCTCGTATATTTTTTTATACATGGTTTAAAATTTAGTTCCGTTAATGTGTTGATATATTCAGTTTTTTCTTTATTTCTATTGTTTTCAAATTCATTAGATATATCAATATTAACATCGCCTACAACAAAAGCATTTTGAGAACAATTAGTATTTATAATAGATTTCAGATTCTCGGTGAAATTACTAATGCTCGAGTTATGTGTTCTATATAATGCTATTATATCATAAAACGTGTGTTTTATAATAATTCGAATATGAAGACAATTTACAAGATCGATATGAATTTCATTAACGGAAATATTCTCATGAATAGATTTTACAAAAACAATGATTCCGCTGTTTTGATTTATTTTGTAAGTTGTGACAAAGTATTTGTAACCAGGTAAATTATAGGTACCTGAGTAGCCGCTAATTCTGGCTTCAGACAACACAATACAATCCGGTTTATGAGTGAGTTCGTTTAATGCAAGCGTAAAATGATCAAAATTTTTCGAGACACTTCGAATATTTAGGTGAAGGATTGTTAATGCTTTTAGAGGATCTATTTCTAATAATGTGTTATTACATTCGACACTAGTTAGACAAATATTTTCCATAATATTAAAGGATGAGTCTATCTCTTCAAATAATGACTCAGACATGGTAGTGTTTTAAGAGTATAGAAAAATAAATTTTTGATTTTGACATTATTGTATTGTTGAAATATAATTGTAGGAAAAACATGTATTTGAGGAAAAACAGTGTTCGCCGAGTGAAACATTAGTTTCAGCAAGAAAATAAATAAAAATATGTATGTGGTTATAGCAGAAGAGTGTGTCCGATAAATAGCAATGATATTAAATGAATAATTTATAAAATTTATCTCCAAGTTTAATATATTGACATTATTCACCATTATTTCATTTACACTTGTGACAACGTAAATATTTGATACAAATATGGCGACGCCGCTATTTCTGTTAATTTTATATTTTGTTGTATAGTGCGAGTAACCCGGTATATTATAATTAATTTCACTCGATGAATGCGTTTCTGATAATATTATACAGTCAAGTCTATTTAATTGTTTAATAGTTATTAGAAATTCTTCGAAATTTTTTTCCAAAGATCTAACGTTTATGTGTATTATTATTAGGCTGGCTGTAGGTTTTATATCTATAAAATCGTTTGTATTATTTACCGTGTCAAAAATCCTTACGTCTATTTTATATGAATTATCTATTGTATTTATTATAAAGTCGTTCATTTTGAGGTAGTAATAAAAATTAACAATAATTTTGGCGCTGGGAATACACTTCACATTTGCAATTATAATATTACTTGTGTTGACTTGTATATCATCACTGCGTGTTAACACTTTGCGGGAGGGCTTTTCGAAATATTTTTTTGAAATATTGTGCAATTTATTTAGGTTTTCGTTAGACTTGTAATTAATAATATGCATCATTAGTCGTAATCGATGCGATCCCTCGCAATTTTCAGCATTTTGTTTCTATAGTTGCACCTAAAACTGTTGGCTGCGTGGTCCGTGGTGTTTTTTTCTCCATATTTAGAATTTTGTCTGGTGCAGTTTACACATGCTGGTACTGTTTTTCCTCTTCCCGGACATTTTGAAAGGATGTGGTCGCCCATGCAGTGTGGGCAAATTGGAGGGCTGGTTCGGTGTAGGCATCTTTTAGCCGTATGCATGAACATACAGCAATGAAAACATTGAGTCAATGGATCGCAATCTTCAATTTTTACTCGTTGAAACTGTATATTTAGTTTACCGAGTGCAAGGAGACTTTTTCGCATTTTGCCACTGGTTTCCATGATGTAGCTAGTGAAATGGCGCTGCTTTTCGTTTATGTTTGTGTTTTTTATCTCCGTTATAAGTTCTAACGGAGATAAGCTCCGTTATATTATGATCTACAGTATAGCGTTCTAAATTCAAATTGAAACTTATCCCATAACGCATTACAAAAACCACACCGCTCTCGAGACACTATAAGTTTTGGGAAGGGTTATCCGAAATTTGAATTTTGATAGAGAAGACAGATTATTAAGTAAAATTTATGGGCTTCCCTATAAATAGGTACTTACGTGAAAGTTAACACAAACTTATATTTTAATATCTAGAAAATAAACAGCATATCTGGGATATAATTTCAACACTTTAGGGCTTTTTTAACCTTACAGATAAAGTGAAGTGCTTTTATGTTCTTAGTTCTTAAGTATGTAAAAATATGTTATTTATAAGAATAATTTTGTTTTCTCTACAAAAGCACTGAAAAATATGACGTTGAATTCATTGCCTTGCTATTTACAATAATATTTTGGCGATATTTTTTGCACATTACACATATTAATTATTTTTCATTTAGTCAAGTGATATGATTACCGTATTAATTGAGTTGAATTTGGTATGGTTTCCAAATTAATTGAGCTAAGCTCGGTATGATTACCAAAATAAATTAATATCGGAACTGGAGTTGGAAGACTCTCAATCGTCCTGTCAACCATTCAGAAATGAAACATTTCTAGAAATGACTACAGCTTTGCGTATTTATGTCAAAGATAATATCAAAGCATTGGCAAGGAAGAAATAAAAAGCCTTTGGCATGGATGCACAAGTGCAACCTTAAATTATACTGGGCAGAATATTTGACTCTTTCAGAAGTACTTATTCGAATACTTTTGTTAACCCGATTTGGGATTTGTATTTTTTATGCAGCCAACAATTAGGTCGACTAATTAGACTAATTAAAAGAAGTCATTCGTAAGCAGATTTTATTTTCGCTGACTAAATGTTGATATTAAAATGCGAGTTGCCTGTATACTATCAGATTCATTTACTGACAAATTACAGAAATGGAGACGGTCTATTCACCTTCTATTCACGGTCTATTCACGGTATATTCACGGTCTATTCACGGTCTATTCACGGTCTATTCACCGGTTTATTCACCTTTCCCTGATGGGCAAGTCTATCAATTTTGATGTCTCCTCCGATAGTAAATGGCGTACAAATAAATATTAAATATTAACACGTGTTCGAAGATGGCGTTAATTTAATTATTTCATGGAAATATTTGCAAGTTGTTCTTTATTTTATTTTATTTTATTTGAGACACAAACAGAACATTTAAAGTACATTCTTGTTGTTAGTTGAAAATAAATTTACAAACAAATATATATGTCCCTAGACTAATGTGTCTGCAGAATTCAAATTTACTCATTCACTGAAGGAACACAACAATATCAGAATTTTTTTAGACGAAGTTTTAAATTACAAAATTACAAGACATAATTATTTTTTTTAAATATGTTTAAATTAGGTATATAATACAAAATATCAAATCATCAAAAATCAACAAACAATATTTGTTTTTTTTTAGGTACAGAAATTGCGGAGATATATCTTGAAACAAGTTATATTATTTACGAAAATATCTATGCAAGTATGTGTTTTAGCAATATTGTATGATCGAGACATTCTAGACATAGGATTAAAATAACCAGTGTTATTGGCAAAAATTTCGGTCCAAAATATGTTAAGGTTTCTAGTGAATTTGGGCCTGGCGTTTAACTTGATTTGATGGACTATGTTACTATCTCTAAAATATTACGATGAATTATTTGTTTGCGCCTGTACATGCGCAGTATGAATATGAATAAAGAGTTTTGTCCTTATTAACACTCCATTTGTTCAAGAAAGGCATACAAATACAAAATATTATTGAATCACCGATGCAATTTTGTATTTGTGTGCGATTCTCGAAAGAATTGATTTTTTATACGAACCAAACTATTTATTAATATTTTTACAATCACTTTTAAGGTGGTGAATCATATTAATGATGAACTATTTGAACAAGTCTTCTAAAATATATTAACCAAAATACTTTGAATAAATTTTAAATTGAGGTTGAATACTTTTTGACTGGATTCAATTATTGAAGTTGATCTTTTGACAAATTATTCCGAAGTTCCATTTAAACTTTTTGACAACTTTCGTGGCTGACTTGAATAAAAATATACCAACCCTTAAATCATTTCAGGCTTTTAATGTTAATTAATGAATTGGCAAGTTAATTTGAATAAATGAGAATTCTTCCATTAAATACTGACATTTCTGGACGTTTGGTAAGAAAACACTTTGAAATTCGGCCGGATTTTGTTAATAATATAAAGTTGTTCACGAAATTTTGACAGTTGAAACTACCGTCAAGACTTTGAAATCAAACAGCAGCTTAATAGAGATTGATGATTTAATCGATACCGCAGTTGTTCGAAAGTGTAACAAATAGATAATAAAACAAGATTTTGGACACGTTACTAGAATATAATTTTTTTCTTATTTTTAGTGAAATAAGAAAATTAAAGAAATAAAGTTTTAAAGTGTCACAGGACTCACTTTAACTAGTGATTTCCAAGGTTATTTGGAGTAAAAATGTATCTGACCTTTTTATTTAAAATAAAAATACAATATTCCCACTGAGTTTAATAAAACTCATTTCGAGAAAGACAAAATTACATAATAAAAGGAAATTATTTTTACATAGATGTTCGATTTTAATGAAAAGTGTACCGAGATTTTAAAACAGATTATTTATATGGTTATTAATTTGGTAAACACGTTTTTTTTCAACTAAAAACAATTAAAAATCAGTTGGTATTGGACAGTAAGGATCGGGTAGGGATTGGACGTTTACTCGGCTGAATTTACCAGTGACATATCATAAAAATATCATTCAAAAATTACGTAAAATGTAACAAATAATGTCAGGAATTGACGATTACTAAAATTAAATTAATTTTACGTCACCCTGAATTTGCCTTTACTAATCTGAACATTACTATTAATTTTTTCCTGAAATTATTAAGTTTCCAAAACACTGGATTTTCGTAGTTACAGTTAGGATCGAAATAATTGTAATATTTCTGATTTCTCCGTTATTTTTTATGGAACTGCTAAATATTAAAAAAAAATCGTTTAAAATAACAACAAATTACCACTTGTTCTATTTTGAAACTGATGGATTGAAGAATAAATTCCCAAAATTTGTGGCTCGGTTCGCGCAAATTTTCTCTTGTGTATACGCAGCATTAGTTACTTCTTGAATCTCGTGTTAATTTATAAAAGATTTCTGTTTATAGATACATAAATGCAATAATTATATTTTTTATAACTTTATTTATTTCATTCAATTTTTGTTATGATAATAACTAATTAATCATAGACAAAGAAGCCATTAGTTGCGAAACATATTTTGATCAAATAGTGGTGAATACAAAGTAATTTTTTTTCATTAAATTAAAATTACGCCACAAGGTGAATTTGCGATTTTTGAACAAAAGACTTGAACTGCGTTTATTATTAAATATAAGCAAGTACTTCCTTAATTATTATTCGATTTAAAAAATTCAAATCGCAAACAACTGTGGATTGATTCCCGGAATTCCAAATATATAATACTTTTATTGAATTCAAATGAAATGATTTTTTTTAAATGGTGAGCTGATTGCGTACAGTTTTCGGTAAAATCCAAATCTATAAGTAACTCCCAGAATTGGGAAAATGCAGACCTGTCATCATTCTTCTTCTGAGAACTCCGATAGGGTTGCGTATTTATTTTTAGCCAACCCTATTTTCGGTTTTTTTATTCCTGCAAGCTGAGGCGAGTTGCAAAATGTAGTATTTTATGTAGAGACCAAATTCTTGTAAAATTATTTCGCTATGTAAGATTAAATCGATAGTGTAACCCACCGCTTGTAAATCGAAAATTCAGTTATGCCACTCTAACAAAATACAAATTTCCGACGATTTTTAAATTCATTTTCGCTAATTACCCACCTTTTAATAATCATCTTAAATTTGATCCGCTGGGGAAAATTTGCATTTAAAAAAAATCGTCAAGTAAATTTTTTTTCTAATTATTATATATGATTTACTTTAAAAGTTAAGAAATGATGTTCTACGATTCAACGGAATAACAATAAATAAATTGTTGACTTTAAGTGATTGATTTTTGGGGTATTATGCCGTGTTACGCTACGACAGCATTACAGTGTCCATCATCAATGTAATGGACATTGTAATTCTGTCCAAAACGTTGGATAAAGAAGGAGGTAGCGCAAGACGGCATAATACCCCAAAAATAAAACACTATAATATTCTTGGCCATGATAATTTCAAATCATACCAAATAGTTCACTTCTTTCCGCTCCGGTTACACGCCTCACTTTCTTAATCTTATTCATATTAATTTAATCGTGTGTTACATTATATCCGAAAATATTTACACGCAATACGATCGTAAAATGATGTCTTTTCCGTTGTATTTAAACTATTCGTTTCTGAAATTAGTAGAGTATTAAATAAACTCAAAAATAGCTGATGAAATGAAGAATTTCCTCTTTAAAATGTCAACAGTTTTGGAACACCGTGTGAAAGTCCATTCTTTGAATTTCAGTAAAGTCCAGCATTGTTTCATTGCGACAAAAGATCTTTCGGCTAGATTTTATTACGTCCCACCCCGTAGTTATGTTGATTCCGTCTCCCTCGCTTCTTTGCGTCACGCCTTTCCAAACAAACTCTCTCACTCTATCTACCACCCTCTAAGAACCTTCCTTGTTATTAATGAAACAACCTGTACCGACCCTTATCCCGTTATAAGCGGGGTGCATGCAACACCATATCTTTTTTATATTCATTTGAAACGGGATGAGCAATGAGCAATTATCATACCCGTGTCGAAATGGAAAAGGTTCTTTCTTTGGAGAATATGATGCTGAAAAATAAACAAAAAAAAATTGTTGACATGGGGTGGTTTTTTCGATGGGTGTATATATATGTTTTTAAAAGAAGAAGAATACCTACCTATAGATGCAGACAAATGGAATAAGACAATTTTGATGCGATAGGAAACTGTTGATTTAAAACTGTGGCTATCACTTTTAAATTTTGTAACACTGGACAAGAAACCCAATTGACAGAAGCTAGTGGCATCCCCAATTCGCAACTTATTGCAAGGCTGAAAGAAGTCGGTAGAAGAAGGAAATAGGGAAGAGAAAGGTTGGAGAGTACTTGACTATACAGCTCTGGTAGAGATCACAGCTAAAGACATTCACATCAACATTTCAATTCTAAATGGTGGATCATTATAACTCAAAACTAATTTTAATTACGGTTGTACTTGAAATGGTTTCAGTGGTGTAGACTAGACTAGACTGTTAGGGACTAGATTTGAATAGCCGGTTACTTCCCCACCTTCCCCATCCCCAACTCCTTCCATTCCTAACTACCTTGAGTCTCACAAATAACCCATTTGGCGAAACTATAGTCTAAATGGTGTAACGGTGTAATATGTAATGTAGGAGTTTAAAGTTTACATGTAATAATGAGATCTACAAGATCAATTATAGGGTACAAATACGGTAGAGCAAAGATCTCAATCTCATGATTGTGGGGTTAATTCTCTGTCAAGTAAGGAGGAAAATCAGAAATAATAAGAGTAAATACTTAATAGAAATTATATTGAAACCATCAAAAGTTACAACAAAGGAGTACAAATAATAACCATGTAACAATAGGAATAAAAGTAGGCACATACCAGATGGACTCCTGAACCAAACTAAACTAACTTTACGTGGTCGAGAAACGAAGGAATAACAACGGGTGGCGAACGAAAACTTGTCTCTTGTCACTTGTCAACGCGCGCCTGTAGGAGCATCAAGTCCGCAGCACGTGGCAAGCAACCAGACTCGTCTTAAGGAGCCAGGACATCCTTCTCTTAGTGGAAACGGGAGAACGCAACTACTTCAACGTGCGCCTGCAGGATCATCAAGTCTGCAGCACGTGGCAACCAACCAGACTCGTCTTACGGACTTCGGGAACAGCAATCCGTTCCTTCGCGACGCGGGGACACTCAGCCATCAACTTCTAGCCACAGCTAGGACCAATCCATTTGCGGTTTCACAACCGAAACACGAGTACTACAAATATGACCACCGGCCAACACTGGATAAAAAGCGGGATTCCATAATCACCACTAAAATAATAATCAACACGAACTATTCGTGAAAGGAAAAACACCCCGCGCCCTTTTTAAAAGAAAAGCATGACTTCTATTCACATGATTAACTCAGATTAAAACACCTTAAATGGCGAGTGACAAGATCCGCGAGCAGCTGCCCAAAAAACTGATCGGGGAGGAAGTGCTCAAAAACAAAACTGTGCTTCCTTCCTCAAAAAATATTGCCAAAGCTAAAAAAAAACACCATAGACAAAATAAACCCAACTAAGCAAGAACTACACTTGTCACAAAATATTTATATGACAATGGCTCGAGACGATAAGAGCAGTTCGGACTCCTGTGCGGTATTCACTGAAAAATATTAAAACTTTATAAGAATATTTATTTAGATATGGTCACTAAACATAGCTAAAGCCATTCCAAGAAACTGTTTTGATTATGTATGTTGATCTTTCACCACGATGATCTTCATAATTCATAATTATTTTTAATTACATAAAATGTTGACCTTGGATATTGGGCATGGGTTTTCCTGAAATTGCACCTTCCTTTCTATATATTATATTTATCTGAGATAGTAAAAACGTCAAAGTGTTTTCAATATGGCACAGATCTTTTCAGAAGTAACGTAAGGGAAGGTCCCAGGGCTAGCAGGCCCGGATCTGCATTATGTTGGCCAGACGCCACGGCTTAGGGCATCAGGTATTACGAAAAACGTTATTGAAAGGTGGTTTAATGTACGGTGACATCGTTTATAGAAGTTATTCATAAAAGAGCTCATTTCCATTTTAGATGGACAAGGAAAATTTCCAGTGGTGAGAACGAGTTATTTTAAATGAGATATTTTTAGATTATCGTCGTCATTTTTACATCCATGCGTCGTGGTTTCAATTATTTTTCCAGGTTAGACTTCCATAATCGCGCAATCAACGAATGTTACGACTATTCGTAAACAGTAACCATCCACCTGTTTCTAAAGTCAAGTGTGCAAAATTTCAATAATCTGAAAATAAAACTGAAGGTTTATTTAAATAAACAAACCAACCCCGGGACTTCTCTTCATATATCATAAAATATACAAGCTAAAGCACTCTTTCGTGACAAAACTCGTACGAATGAACAAAATTAATAAGTGATGAATAAATGAGGTGAAATTAAGTTTTCTATTTGGCAACCGGGAAACTATAACTGACATTAGCCCGAAGAGTTCTTTACATGATTATGTGAATCAAACAAAATATCTCATTTCATCACAAGATACCCTAATCCAGCAACGTATCGTCACCATCTCATCCGCCCTTTTTTGTTTTTGTTTTTGCCCTTTTTTGGCGTCGACAGCGAAGATTGCCGCGACCGGCGGCAGATTGCGTTCTTCACAAACTGCGACAAATGTCGCTCGTCCTGTCACATCCTGCGACTATACGGTGGATGTATTGATCTCACTTGAATCTTCCCAGATAAAAACGACAATCCCAAAACGTAAACCCAAATTTATTCAATAATTTTTTACATTCGGTATTCAATTTTTTTGTATTTTTTTATGAAAACAATACGTTTTATCAGTGTTAAAAAAATCATCTTCTCCACCTCCTTCCCCACCCTACTTCCTGCAGCCTCAAATAAAATTGCCATGCTCCCACTGGCTCCATTGATTTTGTTCATAGAAAATCGGGGCTTACTAAAATACATGTTTATATTTTTTCCTAATAATTACTTGGTGGTTATAATGAAACTTAATCATTTGGAATGCATTTTTAACATAAGACGTAGTCCTGCCTCAGACCGCCTTCTAAGTAGGGAAGTAAAAATTTGCGGTTGTGTATATAGTTTTGGTTCAATAAATTGATTCAATATTTATTTAATAAATAAAAAAATGTATATAATATAAACTATGCATGATAATTATTTTTATTTTTTTATTTTTATAGTGAATACCTCACAAGAGTCTCAACTGCTCCCGTCTGGAGCCAGTGAGACTATGGCATCCCCAATTGGGGGATGTTGTGAGGCTGAAGGTAAGTGGGGAAGGGAAAGAGGAAGGTGGGGAAGTACCTGGCTATTCAGATCTAGTCACTAAACACGGCTAAAGCCATTTGGAGCAATGTTTCAATTCTGAATGGTGGTCTTACACCAGGGCGATACTGGTAGTATCTTCCACTCTGGAACGTGCCGCAAATATACTATATATTATTTTAATTAATTTATTGTGAAATAACACAAATTAATCAAATAAAATTTATTTGCGCACGCCGGGTTCGAACCCGCGACCTTCGGAATGGCAGTCCAATGCGTTACCACTGGACTATGCCGGCCGTCAAATTTATGATGGTAATATAACACTCATATAAAGGTTACAAAGATCAATAGATTCGTGGGTATAAAATTAACAGTTAGATCTATCGTACGTAATTTAAAAATATTTTAATTAATTAATTGTCTCAACAAGGAAAGTGTATTAATTATAATAGGACTATACATAACTCCTAAACTTACCTCTGTTACTGTGCAGACATCAAGTCTAATACATCTTTTTCGATATTTTTTAAACCCGCGGGCGATGGTAACAGTTCCTCCGTCAAAGATATAGGATTATTTTCCCCGATGAAAGCTTCTCCAGTATTGATGGGAAGTTTAGAACTTTCAAATATGAAATGAAATAAATATTTTGAGTGCCTCTCACTAGAAGATATTGCTTCAATAAACGCTTTTCGCAAATCGTTTTCAAAGTGTTATGACACAGTTTAAAGTTGATTTTTTTGCTCGGTTGGCAATATCTTCTGAGAGTAATGTAAAGTGTAGTAGACATGTGTAAGGGATTTCATTATAGTAAGCGCAAAGTTCGAAGTGTGTATAATATCTTTTTTAGAATTATAGCAAACACTCAAAAGCTCGTATCAGGGAAATATACACTTTTTGATGAAGGCCATCTACATACAATAACTAATGAAATGTTTCCTTGATGTTTTTTCATCACAAGGTAGGACGCTATATAAATTTGACTTTATAATAATGTATTTGTTCACTTTTGCGAAATTACAGAACACTGAGAATATTAACTATACAGCGTAAAACATGTTTCATTGAAGCTATTAGAACTCTTGAAGGTGATCTCTGGCGTTATGAAATCTGCATAAATTTTCTATTTGAAATTCTTAGGGTAATCCAGATATTTTTGGCCCGCCATCGTATTTCTCTTTCCGTGTCCAATAGAAGGCAGTACTGCTTTGAAACATACACTGCTTTATGACTCTAATTGTCTTTCTAAACTCGTGTTCAATTGAAGGCACGCGTTTTTCAATCGTACACGATTCGCAGCGCAAACTGCAACGCGCTCAATCAATGCGCATGGTAATTATAAGCCCGTGAAAAATTTGAAAGCGCGCCTTGAATTGAACACGAGTTTGGAATGAGAATTAGCGTGACAAAGTACAAGGCAGTATTGCCTTATATTGAATACGGAAAAGGAAATACGCAACCGCCGCGGTATTTCCATCATGAGCTATGGAGCTTCAAACCAGTGTAAATATCTTCGTATGCAAGATTTTTTTAAGGACTTTTATGAATTTAAAAAATAAATAAAACGTTCGTTGAAATAAGTAGGCACGTGCTCACACTGCTTATGTAAGCTTTTTCCGGAAAATACGGAAAACGGTAAAAACTCAGGACAGCCTTGGTATGCGCGAGTAATTTGAACAAAATATTACAACGTGGGTAGTACCAAGATTCAAGACATTGAAAACAGACTTACCGGAGATTTGCGAAAATCCAAGAATTTTATTAGAAATTCTACAAAAATACTACATACAAATAGGGGAGCAGACTGAAAGCTTGTAGTAAAAATACATTTCATGGAGACAGTAATGTAAAAATGGGTGTGATATAGTTAGTGGCATTGTTATTCTCTGCTCAAAATGTTACCAATAAATAAAAATATGTTTTTTTTCCATTTACCTACAAAAGTATGTATTATACGTCCATTGAATTAAATAAATAAAAAAATATATTAAAATGTCTTACAATGGGACCATGATAAAAATAAACAGTAATAATTTTCAAAATAATTTAATTATTTCTTGAATAGTATTTAGAAAAATTCACATTACCCAAATTCATACTTTTAATACTTAAAAACAGAAAAATTAAATATGGACTTTATAACCTCACACTATTTCCAAAGTTCATAGGATTTGCCATAGTTTTATTGACTTGGAGAAATCGGGGCACTTGCTTAATGTAACATTAGCAACGGTCCATGTTTGCGAAAAACCTGATAAAAACCTGATAAAACACTGGCTGCCTTACTAAAAAACGTGATGTAAATATTCAAAACGTTGAAAACTTATTACAATGGCGTTCGTTTTTTAACTGTATTAAAAACGGCTCAAGGCCGGCTTTACCACACCAACGTTGAACGGGCGTGTAAGAATCTAATAAGTATCTGCGTAAGAGTTCTTTTTTAACTGGACTTAAAATATAATTTTAATTTCCGAAATGCTAAATTTTTACGTTAATACTAAAATATAATATGATGAACAAAATTTATAATTTGCAAAGGGCCTAAACTAAAATGACTCAACTGTATTTAATATAAATTTCCGAATTTGACTGCGTAGGTCCATAATAATAAGTGGGCCAGAAACAGTAAGAGTAAAGCCAGAGGCCGTAAGGCCATTAAATTGTAAGGCCCAAAGCGCCAGCTTTATTATGATCATCATTTGATTTGTTAATCTATGAACTTGTATACCTAAGTAACATCATCGTATTTTCTTTCAAACTTAGTAATCAACATTGCAACACCAATAATTGGCATCACTCGAATAACACTATAACCAAAATAAAATTATCACAGCCCCCAACATCTGATGTGTGCAAATAGCAGTCCCTAAATACGCATTTGAAAACATTTTTGGCAAAAATCAATTTTACTTATTTTTTTGTCTTCAAAGATACATCAAACTAAACATATATAAATATGCTGAAACAATTCTAGAAAAAAACCTCAGGCATGTCAAATCGGACGCATGGAACCTTTCCGAGATTCATAAACCGTATGGGCTTACTTAAGGTAACGAATAGATTAAGCTTAGAAGCCAGAATAAATAATATGCTCTATTGATAGCACATTCCTATTGGAATGCTATGGCTGATTGGCGCCTGAAAACTTCGTCCGTAGTTGTCACAACTGCTCGTTCAAGATACCACACGGCAAATCAAATGTTCTAGCACAGCATAGCATAATAAATGGAATGGTGTTATGGAATAAAATTTATAACATAGTATTTTTATTTATCTATTATTATGTATTACTCTTTAAATAACTTTAAAACTGTTTAAAATAAACTTTTTTGTATGTACGTTTGATGATTCAGAACTTCCTTTCCACTATTTTATTAAAAAGACCCTCCACACAGCATTCCCAAAGATGACATAGACCATGGATTTATTTTCCTCAAGGTCTTATGTGTGGAGATAACATAAAAACGTATCCCATCTGTCTTCCTAAATGTTAAAAGAGTGTTTAAATAAGAAATCTTGTGGGTACTGTAAATTTTTTTTTTTATTTAAAAGAAAGACAAACATTTCCGGGTTACGAATAACCTGACAATATTTGAAAATCTCCTACTACCACCACAGTAAGTGATGTAGGACTTAGCCAGCCGAGGAATTGAACACACTACGCCTGGGTGGGACCCAAACGCGATCGGTCCAATGGATAAGAAATTTGTCTTACAGTGAAATACAAGGAATTATTAAATAAATACACGTATTTTATCAAATACAGATACGTACCTGATATTTATTACTTATTCACGAAAATACACAAAACATGTTGTATGTAATATTTTAACATTACAACACTTTTTGTGATCCAAACAGAAATAATATTATCAAGTTCCAAACCGAACCCGAATTTAATTATCCCAAACATAAATGTTTAACATCCATAAAATCTGTCCCCTTGGCCTTTATCCTCTCTTTCGGTTTCTCCTTTATTTTCCTTCTTTTGCGGGACTTTTGGACCTCATGAACGGAAAATAAATACTTGATTAAATGAAATTTCCTCAGACCCATGAACGGAAATTCGCAAAACCTCTGACCTACAAGTACTTTTGTCTTGTACATTGAGAATTGAAGGGGTATATTTTTATTGTACTTTGTTTGTTCAGTTTTCTGACAAACCTACTCAAGAACGTAGACAAACATCGATTGTAGATTTCGTCAGTTAATTTTTGAATTCCCTAATACCTACATTTTAAATATATTTTTTAAACAGGTTATGTCAAGAGTACAACAGAAGAGTGTGTATTAGACGATGCAAGAATGTGTATGACGCAAGGAGGGTACCGAAGACAAAGTTATGGAAACGTTATGGAAAACTCCGCGGTCGAGGGGTAAGGCTCTTGACTAGTAATCTAAAGGTCGCAGGCTCAAATCGAGTTCATTCATATGTGTTATTTCATAATTTATTCAGTAAAAATAATATATAGTTTACTTGCGGCACGATCCAGAGTAAAAGATTCTCTCAGTATCGCCCTGGTGTAAAACCACCATTCAGAAGTGAAACGTTGCTTGAAATGGCTTTAGCTGTGTTTGGTGTCCAGATCTGAATATCCAGGTACTCCCCCACCTTCCTCTTCCCTATCTTATTTTGCTCCCCAATACTTTCAGACTCACAACATACTCCAATTGGGGATGACATAGTCTCACTGGCTTCAGACAGTTGGAAGCAGTTGGTACTCTTGTGCGGTATTCAAATAAAAAATAAATAGGCCTGGTATATCGATTGATTTAAGGCTTGGTTGGAATGTCGAGCTTAGCGCGGCTTGGAAAATAATCCCTATTTATATCGGAAGCCTAGATATTAGTAATATTACAAGTGTTGTCTTTGATTGTAATAAAATAATTTTCTTAATTTTTCTATGATAAACAAAATTAGTAGCGCCTCGGTGTCTAAAAAGGGAACTATTCTGCGGCTTACTTTTTGTACTTTGTAGTTATTTTTCAAGAAAAAATTGGTTGCATAAATAAAGATGTATTATTATGAATTAACGTTTACTTATAGCATTGTTTTTATTTGACAGCCGTTTGAGCCTTCAAGGCTTTTATCAAAAGTTCAAAAATGTAATTTTTGACCATAGAATTTCTATCTTTTGAAAAGCGCTTCTAATATTTATTTTCAGGATATCAAATCAATTCTATAAAAATGATTTCCGATTTAATAATATTAATTTTATAATGGATTTTGGCAGCCCTGAAAGCTCACGCAAAACAACGGATACTCATTTTCTTTCTCGATTTCAAGTTCATATTTATTCGGGATCCATTTTGGGCGTCATAGTTTTATATATGTTCTAATTTTGAATTTATGCTCGGAAACGAAAAAAAATATTGACTCGTTCAACAAATTAATTAATAACGGCAAAAATACTAACTAAAATCATTCGTACCACGTGTTTTCTAGGTCACTTTATTTATGTTATGTGAGTGCAAAATAAGCAAATTCCTCGCGTTGTTTGTGATGTGAAATATTTCTGCGTGAATTTATTAACGTTCAATGAACTTTTAATTTTACAAATTGGAACTGATTGTAGGAACAATTCAGGCAAGCGATAAAGTAGATACTAAAATAATTTCATTTTAATAAATTTATCATAATAATAATATCATAATATTAGATACAAGATGTAAATTATAACTTATAAAAATGTATATGAAACTAAACTTTAAGCATCTGTTGACAAGCCAATTCAATTGGCTTAGCAGGTCTTGTTTGTTGATATGTATTAACTATTTATTCAATAAAAAAATAATAATAAAAAAAAAATTCAAAAAATTTTAATGTGTATTTCTTTTGTTCAAATTTTTATAAAATCGATAATTTTGATGATGAAATTTACTAAAGATGCTCTTTCGAAAAAATAATTTCTGATGCCAATCTAATTGTTAAAAAATATCCCTAATGATATCTTAAAGAAAATTTACACTTAAATTATTGATTTTTTTTTAAAGCAACTATCCTGATACAAATATTTGATGAATGCTATATATTATAAAATCCCGCGAGTTTTCACAGATCTAATAATATGCTAGCTGATTTTTCACAATCTCAATTGGTTCGTCATTGACCGAAATAAAAATTTCAAGGTCTCCATAGATAGTGCGTTATCTAATTTAGATGCGTTATTTTGGCGCTCTGTCATCACGTCAGGATGGCCGAGCGGTCTAAGGCGCCAGACTCAAGGTATACCTTACCCGCCCATACGGGGAACGAGCTCTTCTGGTCCTCTCTGAGGGCGTGGGTTCGAATCCCACTTCTGACAACATATTTTTTATTTTGATTTATTATTATGATGTTTTTATAAGTGGGACGGTTTTTACAGCAATTCTCGATTGTGGCATTGGAAATATAAACATAACTTTTTCTATTTTCCAGAACAAAAAGAAGAGATTGGTCGACTTTTAAAAAAAAATTATTTACGAAAGGAATTGGCCCATGTTAGTAATATTTGATCAAAGCGTTAAGTTTAACTTTAAAAATAAATACTATTTCTAAACACTAGTCTATTTGTTACGGAAAATCATGATCCTAAATAATTGTCAATGCAGTCCACATTTATCTAAATAAACAGGATTTGAACAATATTTACTATAATATACATATACATAAATGTGACCATCTTGTCAACAGAAAATAGCTGTATAAACTACACCATCAAGACAAAATATCTGTGCACATTTCGTAATCCCAGAGTTCAATGTTAGATGTTTTACTGCTTCAAACAGATTTTTAGCGTAATAGGCGTAAAGATTTGTTTATTTTTCATATGAATTCCGCACAAGAGTCCTAACAGCTCCCAACCGTCTGAAGCTAGTGAGACTATCGCGTCAAGATGAAGGTGGGGAAGTGGCTATTTAGATCTAGTCATCAAATGCAGTTAAAGCCATTTCAGGCAACGTTTCAATTCTGAATGGTGGTCTTTTACCGTGGCTATACTGCGAGTATAATCCACTCTGGAACGTGCTGTAAATACATGTAGTACTATTTTTAATAAATTAATTGTTAAAGAGCATAATTTAATTAAATAAATGTTTCTTTGTACCTACATCATGAAGCCGTCGATATTTTTTAGATATTATCAAAGGAAAACCTTAAAATCGTTCTTATAATACATACAAATTTATTGAAAAACAGAAATCTTCACACTAAAAAAACAACACTTCACTTGAAACACACAATATTTCTTAGTATTTTGAGATAAAATCATTACCCGGAATAAAAATTACCTGACATAAATAAACACTTTATAAATATATTTTTGTCAACAACATGTTCATTTGGGAATAAGCTCCGTTCGCAAACACGAAAACACCAAAAATGAGAAAGAAATTATAGAATATTTGGCTCAATTTGCCGATAATCTGGTTGCGGGAATACACATCAGATGTGAACATAAATTACCCCCAATGGAGGCATTTGTTGGCATAAAAACGTCGATTATGGCTTTGCATGATAAAAATTATCGACTATTACGGAGGGCTGCCGATGGTGAAGTGCCACACAACTATTAAAGTTATATCATAGCGGTTGACAGATGGCGTTATGTTGATTGCTTATATAACTTACACGAAAAAACATTTTTAAAACTGAATATAAGATAAGGTCTTAGAAATGTCACATTTGAAGGGTATCGGTAGAAAACAATGAGATTTAATAATTGCAAATGTTGAGTTGGATAACAAAGATAACAATGAAGTTATAGGAATCTTCAATTTTTATTGAAATAACTTTTCTTGTAACTTTTGAAGTTAAAGACAGATATCATGGGTTCAGATCCCAGTTGAGACCGATATCTTTTCTGTATCTTGTTTTGTTAAATGTTTCGTTTAAATTTATAAGTATTATCTTCTTCTTCAATAAGTATAGGAATCATTCAAATAAACGAATTTGCTATTTTTCACGACATTATTATTTATTTAACAGAATAAAGAAGAATACAAATTTACATATTTCAGATTATTAATAAAAATTGTTTAATTTACTTGGTATGTAAATATTCAAAAGAAAACAGTTAAGGTCCATATTATGATATTAGGTAAAAACAGTAAATATCCTTTGCTGGATTTAATTTTTTTCAACATTTGATTCCCTTTACTTTTTCTTTTCATGAGGAATAACTGTATCTTATGTAAATGGTCCAATATATTATGTAGCTTTTCAAATGTAACTCACTTTATTAGTGCACTATACGCTTGCAATCTCAAACATTTCAAAACTCGTGAGACTGTAGTCTCAATATCTTCACACATCAGCCCCATCTTTGCATATTTTTAAGACCGCGTTTTTATTAATAACAAACACGGGACAATAGACAGATTCTTGTTCATCTTTCAAAGTCAAAGATGTTACCAACAGCCGGGAAATAACCGACAAGTGTGGGTGGAATAAAAACTAAAGAAGAAAGTACTGAGAAGGGATATATATTGTTCTCTCCGTAATACGTTGGACATTTATTGTTTTCTCCGATACGTGTATTTTTTGTATTAATGTTTAAAAAAACATCTGGCTTACACCCAGTCTGTAAATGCACAATACAATTATATATCTAAGCCTAACAAATTGCATAATAGTTAACTCAAAAATGAAAAAGTGACTTTCATTGTTTTTTTCTCGACTCACTTATTTCCTACGTTATGGGATTTTTTTCCGGAACTTGGAAACGGCGGTAAGTTATTTAGTTCCATATTTTAGATATTACGTATAACACTTGAAAAGGCTGATAAAAAAAAGAAAGCTCGTCTCATTATTTAATAAAATCAAAAAATATATAAAATGGAAGGGATATTTTCGGTGTGTCCCTGAGTGGTGGGTATTTTCAGTATCGCCCTGGTTGAAGACCACCATTCAAAATCGAAAAGATGTTTGAAATGGCTTTGGTGATCAGATCTGACTGGCCAGGTAATTTACCTACCGTCCCCTTTCGCTTTCCACTACCTACAGCCTCCCAAAATACCGTAATGGAGAATGCCATAGTTTCACTGGCTCCACACGGTTGGGAGCAATTGGGACTCTTGTGTGGTACTCATTTAAAAAGCGCTCAGTGTTGGTTCAAACATCCCAGACTTAATCTCACGTTAGATTGAAAATGATATTGGTACCTACTGACAAAGTGTATTGTCTTACTTTATGACAGTTGAGTGGATATTTCAAAGAACGTATCCATTTATCTTTTTACTTCAAAAATCAGATAGAATCACCCCCAAAGTAAGCGTACTTTACCCCCGGGCACCCTGTATATGCACTTATTTTATTTGAATATTTTTGTCAGTGTCTATTTTTTTTTCACCTGCCCCAAAATTTTCTTCAAAAAGTTTTTGCTCATAAAATCACTTCATAATACTCGTACTTACGATGAGAGAAACACTCATCTCCAATTCAATTCTTGTCACTTTGAGAAACTGTTCCCGTATTAAAACAACGCACGGTATGGCAGATATACCTTGTTACCGATAAAGTTCAACAAAATTTAAACTGATCGAACCCATCGACCCGGGATTACCGTTAAATTTCACACGATTCTTACCACTTGGAAGTTTAAAAGGTCGAGACCTCTCCGCTTCGTTACTTTTCCAATAGCTGCTCTCCGAGGTACACATAAAGCGAGTTAGATTTCCACCAGGTAATAAAATACATTTAAAAATCATATTAACATTACAACAATGATGTAATGTATTAAAAAAATAAATTTATTATTTGTTACTGCTAGGTTTCACACGAGTTTCAACTCCATTTCATTGAATTTTTTTATTAGTTTTTACCTTTAAAAAATTGGAATGAATAAGTTGGAATAATTATTGTGTTGACGTAGACATTGTAGACTAAATTCATGTTGCCCGAACATACTATATGATAAGCGACACAATCGTGATTACTGTAATCTTACCTTGCAACGTTATAAGACGTTGACTATCAGAAAACATAAAATAAAATAAAAATAAGGGTGTATATTAATGGTTACCTTGGTAATTGATAAGAGTGAATAATAATATACACTGTTTTTCAAACGATAGACAGGCCGGGAACGCGTTTAGTAATCCTGACTTCGACCTCTTTTGATGCCGTTTCGTATTTCCGTTGTTTAAATTAATGAATAGTCTGTGAGATTCTGACTTAATGGCACTCGTTTCATACACTAATTTAGCTACATTTAATTAGGTTGGTACTCCAAATATTAATAAAATTATTATTAATTTAATCCTGTGCATTCCATTAAAAACTTTTCCAGACTTATAATCGAACACACAGGGCAGATTAGAGAGGGTAGCGAGTAGCAACCTGCTACTGCGAGTGTTATGCAAAGGCTTTGCGTCAGGCTGGAATTATAATACAGAAACACCCTTACCGATCCCACCCCTATTTATCCTGCAAGTCTGTTAGTCCCAGCGCTATTATATTGCACGTATGTAATATCCAACGGAACCTAATGTACTGAGGATTTGCTCCAAAACATATTAAATTCTTTCCGCCGAGCGGGCAGGTCTGCTGTTTTCCTATTGCAAGGGTTTCCGAGCTGAAAATGATGGCAGATTTTCCGGAAAAACAAGCAGAATGGACTACCAATTTGGGAGCAATCGAACGGCGTTGTTGTTATCGTAAATTATTATGAGGGGCTTTTGCAAATTGAGAGGGAATTTTTTAAGCCATAGTTGGAATGTTGTTGCTACGTGAACTAGTGGAGGTAGTCTATTCAAGGAAAAACTTTATCAAAATGAATTACATTGTCAGACGTGATATTGGGATACGATTTAAGATCTGATGTTGAATATTGTCGTTTAGTTAGAATTGACTTCAGATGGCAGGAAATTTTAATAATATAATTACAATGTAGGACAACTTTTTACTCGGGAAAGCGTCGAGGTGCTTCCTTTACATGTCTAGTAACATATATTTTGTGTCCTTGTCAAACGTGATGAGTCCCGCATAAAACACTAAAGATATATTTTTTAATAATAATTTATTTCATTTTATTTTAAACGCTCGAAGGGATTTTCTATATTTAACAAAATACATGTAGGTAACATAAATAATGCATTAGTAACAAAAAAATAAACTGTCACCATAAGTATTTATAAATAGTTCGCTCACCGTTAATGCTTTATTTAGGTGTAAATAATTTGTAGCTAGTTATCTAACATTCTCTTCGTTCATTGCTACTCTTTCAGTTCGTAATATATGCTTTATATTGAGTTATTATTGGTTGATAGTCTGTAGATAAATAAAAATATGGCGTTTAAAGTTTGTCAATAACATCCATATTGTCAATTGTATTGTCAATTACTTCCATATCACTTACATATTTGTAACCGAGACCACGTAAGCCTTGTATTGGGGGATGTATACATAAAACGTTATTGTTAATCTAGTTGTTCGTGTATGTACATGTACATTAATTAAATGCAATAGTTCACTACACTTGATATTAAAGTTTTTTTTCTGAAAAAGTAACGTCGCTTAATTTTTGTCTGTTTTCCAAAGTTGAAATGTGTAAAATTATTTTTATTCTAGCTTTTAACTTTGTCACATTATTTAAGGTAGTATGATAATAATAAAAAGCCTTTTTTATAGTGGAATAACTTATGAGTAAAACTTGCAATAGTAATTTTTCCTAAATGCAACTGAATCTTTTTCTGTATTTTCAGTTTAACATCTTTCGTCTGAGAGTCATTAATATCGTCTTCAATGATAATTAATTATAACAAATTAATAATATTTGCAAACAATCAACACCTCAAGGGTGTTGTACAATTTTAATTATATATTATAATTTTTTATTGAAAGTTTTGATGCAATCATAATGAACAGATATACAAATAAAATTACAATGTAGTGTTTAGCAAACAGTCCCACAAAGGCAAAGCCTGTGCGTGAGTAGGTATGATACTAATTATTATTAATAATACAAAAAAAAAATTCTATGGTAAGAATAAAACATGAAATTAAGGTTTACATTTTTTTTGTGGATAAATAATAATAAAATGAGAGACAATAAATGAAACGAAAACCAAAAAATTGACATTGTCAGTAAAAGTTTTATACCAGAAATAAGATACCTACTAATGTTTATTATTTAATTAGTATAAAAACTATAGCAGACTTGTGCGATGACCAGTGTTTTTTGATATAGTGTCCTCTGCGTGCAGTTTTATCTTTTATAAGCATAAATTTTTTAATATAAGTGTGTTTGTCGGAAGTGACTTGCCAGGTAAGTATGTTTTGGTATCTTTTCTAAATAACAAATGTAGATCCTAGGAAATAAATTGTACAGCGCCCTTGAGGTGATTTTTCACAAAAACGGCGCTCTACAAATTATCCAATTATTATTATTATTATTATTGTATCTTATTTCTGGTTTAAAAGTTTTATACCAGAAATAAGATACCTACTAATGTTTTTTAAAAAGAAGAATTCTCATACAACTATATAAATATTGTTATATTTGTATAATCAAAAACAAAACTGATGTAAGTAAATACTACTACAGACTGTTGACTTGTCAGAAAAATATATCTATTTCGGTCAATTTTAGCCGACATTTCATTTTTTTTTATAATTAGCTGTTTATGTTTACACGATATAAACTCTCCTCTATCTTACGAGACTTTATCTTATTCTGTCTGTTTTCAGGATTTGTCTCTTACCTTTACCGTTATGTTGCGTTGAGCGGGTCACTCACTGGTCCAGGTTTTACTATACAAGCGCTCGTGTTAGCCTAAAGTTCTGTATAAAGGCTTGCACTCATTAGGAATAGACGTAAGTCGCAAACACAACAGTGTGTATCAGGTGTTTTATCAGACAACAACTACCTACCCTAGCGTAAAAAAAAATTTTTTTTTAATCTGCTAACAGGTTATGTTTCATTAGGCATACAGTAATGACATGCCATCTGTGAGACATAACACGGAGGCTTATGGATGTTGGCTAGACTCTCTCCCTTAGGTCTAACTTTAAGCAGCTGGCGTACTAAGTAGCTTGAGACTTCTGTGAGCCAAGTTATTTATCAGTCATTTACAGTTGTATATTTGGCGAATGAGAGATGTCATCTGGATAATATTGTATGATCAAGGTATACATTTATTATTTTACAAGCAATAATTGTTCGCCTGAAACACTCATCCACATTGAAAAATTTCCTGATAAAAGATACATGACGCCAACGGGACTCGAACCCGTGTCCCTTCGATTTCCGGTCGACAGCTCTGACCACTGAGCTATGGCGGCTTATCTCTTACCCGCGAAATTATTCAATATATACTAGTGTTTCATTCAACAATTACTGCTTGTTACATTTTTCACCTGAAAACAACCAACTTTTATTTTATATGAGAAAGGCATTGTAAGTGCTAACTCTCTCACTAGATGGCGTCGAGACAAATTGTCTACATTTTTAGGCGAAATACTTGAACTTGTCAAATATTAATTATTATTTTTTGGTAAACTAATGTTTTTAAGACAAGATTTTTTATGCATAGCACAAAGGGTAACAATTATTTTACAAGCAATAATTGTTCGCCTGAAACACTCATCCACATTGAAAAATTTCCTGATAAAAGATACATGACGCCAACGGGACTCGAACCCGTGTCCCTTCGATTTCCGGTCGACAGCTCTGACCACTGAGCTATGGCGGCTTATCTCTTACCCGCGAAATTATTCAATATATACTAGTGTTTCATTCAACAATTACTGCTTGTTACATTTTTCACCTGAAAACAACCAACTTTTATTTTATATGAGAAAGGCATTGTAAGTGCTAACTCTCTCACTAGATGGCGTCGAGACAAATTGTCTACATTTTTAGGCGAAATACTTGAACTTGTCAAATATTAATTATTATTTTTTGGTAAACTAATGTTTTTAAGACAAGATTTTTTATGCATAGCACAAAGGGTAACAATTATTTTACAAGCAATAATTGTTCGCCTGAAACACTCATCCACATTGAAAAATTTCCTGATAAAAGATACATGACGCCAACGGGACTCGAACCCGTGTCCCTTCGATTTCCGGTCGACAGCTCTGACCACTGAGCTATGGCGGCTTATCTCTTACCCGCGAAATTATTCAATATATACTAGTGTTTCATTCAACAATTACTGCTTGTTACATTTTTCACCTGAAAACAACCAACTTTTATTTTATATGAGAAAGGCATTGTAAGTGCTAACTCTCTCACTAGATGGCGTCGAGACAAATTGTCTACATTTTTAGGCGAAATACTTGAACTTGTCAAATATTAATTATTATTTTTTGGTAAACTAATGTTTTTAAGACAAGATTTTTTATGCATAGCACAAAGGGTAACAATTATTTTACAAGCAATAATTGTTCGCCTGAAACACTCATCCACATTGAAAAATTTCCTGATAAAAGATACATGACGCCAACGGGACTCGAACCCGTGTCCCTTCGATTTCCGGTCGACAGCTCTGACCACTGAGCTATGGCGGCTTATCTCTTACCCGCGAAATTATTCAATATATACTAGTGTTTCATTCAACAATTACTGCTTGTTACATTTTTCACCTGAAAACAACCAACTTTTATTTTATATGAGAAAGGCATTGTAAGTGCTAACTCTCTCACTAGATGGCGTCGAGACAAATTGTCTACATTTTTAGGCGAAATACTTGAACTTGTCAAATATTAATTATTATTTTTTGGTAAACTAATGTTTTTAAGACAAGATTTTTTATGCATAGCACAAAGGGTAACAATTATTTTACAAGCAATAATTGTTCGCCTGAAACACTCATCCACATTGAAAAATTTCCTGATAAAAGATACATGACGCCAACGGGACTCGAACCCGTGTCCCTTCGATTTCCGGTCGACAGCTCTGACCACTGAGCTATGGCGGCTTATCTCTTACCCGCGAAATTATTCAATATATACTAGTGTTTCATTCAACAATTACTGCTTGTTACATTTTTCACCTGAAAACAACCAACTTTTATTTTATATGAGAAAGGCATTGTAAGTGCTAACTCTCTCACTAGATGGCGTCGAGACAAATTGTCTACATTTTTAGGCGAAATACTTGAACTTGTCAAATATTAATTATTATTTTTTGGTAAACTAATGTTTTTAAGACAAGATTTTTTATGCATAGCACAAAGGGTAACAATTATTTTACAAGCAATAATTGTTCGCCTGAAACACTCATCCACATTGAAAAATTTCCTGATAAAAGATACATGACGCCAACGGGACTCGAACCCGTGTCCCTTCGATTTCCGGTCGACAGCTCTGACCACTGAGCTATGGCGGCTTATCTCTTACCCGCGAAATTATTCAATATATACTAGTGTTTCATTCAACAATTACTGCTTGTTACATTTTTCACCTGAAAACAACCAACTTTTATTTTATATGAGAAAGGCATTGTAAGTGCTAACTCTCTCACTAGATGGCGTCGAGACAAATTGTCTACATTTTTAGGCGAAATACTTGAACTTGTCAAATATTAATTATTATTTTTTGGTAAACTAATGTTTTTAAGACAAGATTTTTTATGCATAGCACAAAGGGTAACAATTATTTTACAAGCAATAATTGTTCGCCTGAAACACTCATCCACATTGAAAAATTTCCTGATAAAAGATACATGACGCCAACGGGACTCGAACCCGTGTCCCTTCGATTTCCGGTCGACAGCTCTGACCACTGAGCTATGGCGGCTTATCTCTTACCCGCGAAATTATTCAATATATACTAGTGTTTCATTCAACAATTACTGCTTGTTACATTTTTCACCTGAAAACAACCAACTTTTATTTTATATGAGAAAGGCATTGTAAGTGCTAACTCTCTCACTAGATGGCGTCGAGACAAATTGTCTACATTTTTAGGCGAAATACTTGAACTTGTCAAATATTAATTATTATTTTTTGGTAAACTAATGTTTTTAAGACAAGATTTTTTATGCATAGCACAAAGGGTAACAATTATTTTACAAGCAATAATTGTTCGCCTGAAACACTCATCCACATTGAAAAATTTCCTGATAAAAGATACATGACGCCAACGGGACTCGAACCCGTGTCCCTTCGATTTCCGGTCGACAGCTCTGACCACTGAGCTATGGCGGCTTATCTCTTACCCGCGAAATTATTCAATATATACTAGTGTTTCATTCAACAATTACTGCTTGTTACATTTTTCACCTGAAAACAACCAACTTTTATTTTATATGAGAAAGGCATTGTAAGTGCTAACTCTCTCACTAGATGGCGTCGAGACAAATTGTCTACATTTTTAGGCGAAATACTTGAACTTGTCAAATATTAATTATTATTTTTTGGTAAACTAATGTTTTTAAGACAAGATTTTTTATGCATAGCACAAAGGGTAACAATTATTTTACAAGCAATAATTGTTCGCCTGAAACACTCATCCACATTGAAAAATTTCCTGATAAAAGATACATGACGCCAACGGGACTCGAACCCGTGTCCCTTCGATTTCCGGTCGACAGCTCTGACCACTGAGCTATGGCGGCTTATCTCTTACCCGCGAAATTATTCAATATATACTAGTGTTTCATTCAACAATTACTGCTTGTTACATTTTTCACCTGAAAACAACCAACTTTTATTTTATATGAGAAAGGCATTGTAAGTGCTAACTCTCTCACTAGATGGCGTCGAGACAAATTGTCTACATTTTTAGGCGAAATACTTGAACTTGTCAAATATTAATTATTATTTTTTGGTAAACTAATGTTTTTAAGACAAGATTTTTTATGCATAGCACAAAGGGTAACAATTATTTTACAAGCAATAATTGTTCGCCTGAAACACTCATCCACATTGAAAAATTTCCTGATAAAAGATACATGACGCCAACGGGACTCGAACCCGTGTCCCTTCGATTTCCGGTCGACAGCTCTGACCACTGAGCTATGGCGGCTTATCTCTTACCCGCGAAATTATTCAATATATACTAGTGTTTCATTCAACAATTACTGCTTGTTACATTTTTCACCTGAAAACAACCAACTTTTATTTTATATGAGAAAGGCATTGTAAGTGCTAACTCTCTCACTAGATGGCGTCGAGACAAATTGTCTACATTTTTAGGCGAAATACTTGAACTTGTCAAATATTAATTATTATTTTTTGGTAAACTAATGTTTTTAAGACAAGATTTTTTATGCATAGCACAAAGGGTAACAATTATTTTACAAGCAATAATTGTTCGCCTGAAACACTCATCCACATTGAAAAATTTCCTGATAAAAGATACATGACGCCAACGGGACTCGAACCCGTGTCCCTTCGATTTCCGGTCGACAGCTCTGACCACTGAGCTATGGCGGCTTATCTCTTACCCGCGAAATTATTCAATATATACTAGTGTTTCATTCAACAATTACTGCTTGTTACATTTTTCACCTGAAAACAACCAACTTTTATTTTATATGAGAAAGGCATTGTAAGTGCTAACTCTCTCACTAGATGGCGTCGAGACAAATTGTCTACATTTTTAGGCGAAATACTTGAACTTGTCAAATATTAATTATTATTTTTTGGTAAACTAATGTTTTTAAGACAAGATTTTTTATGCATAGCACAAAGGGTAACAATTATTTTACAAGCAATAATTGTTCGCCTGAAACACTCATCCACATTGAAAAATTTCCTGATAAAAGATACATGACGCCAACGGGACTCGAACCCGTGTCCCTTCGATTTCCGGTCGACAGCTCTGACCACTGAGCTATGGCGGCTTATCTCTTACCCGCGAAATTATTCAATATATACTAGTGTTTCATTCAACAATTACTGCTTGTTACATTTTTCACCTGAAAACAACCAACTTTTATTTTATATGAGAAAGGCATTGTAAGTGCTAACTCTCTCACTAGATGGCGTCGAGACAAATTGTCTACATTTTTAGGCGAAATACTTGAACTTGTCAAATATTAATTATTATTTTTTGGTAAACTAATGTTTTTAAGACAAGATTTTTTATGCATAGCACAAAGGGTAACAATTATTTTACAAGCAATAATTGTTCGCCTGAAACACTCATCCACATTGAAAAATTTCCTGATAAAAGATACATGACGCCAACGGGACTCGAACCCGTGTCCCTTCGATTTCCGGTCGACAGCTCTGACCACTGAGCTATGGCGGCTTATCTCTTACCCGCGAAATTATTCAATATATACTAGTGTTTCATTCAACAATTACTGCTTGTTACATTTTTCACCTGAAAACAACCAACTTTTATTTTATATGAGAAAGGCATTGTAAGTGCTAACTCTCTCACTAGATGGCGTCGAGACAAATTGTCTACATTTTTAGGCGAAATACTTGAACTTGTCAAATATTAATTATTATTTTTTGGTAAACTAATGTTTTTAAGACAAGATTTTTTATGCATAGCACAAAGGGTAACAATTATTTTACAAGCAATAATTGTTCGCCTGAAACACTCATCCACATTGAAAAATTTCCTGATAAAAGATACATGACGCCAACGGGACTCGAACCCGTGTCCCTTCGATTTCCGGTCGACAGCTCTGACCACTGAGCTATGGCGGCTTATCTCTTACCCGCGAAATTATTCAATATATACTAGTGTTTCATTCAACAATTACTGCTTGTTACATTTTTCACCTGAAAACAACCAACTTTTATTTTATATGAGAAAGGCATTGTAAGTGCTAACTCTCTCACTAGATGGCGTCGAGACAAATTGTCTACATTTTTAGGCGAAATACTTGAACTTGTCAAATATTAATTATTATTTTTTGGTAAACTAATGTTTTTAAGACAAGATTTTTTATGCATAGCACAAAGGGTAACAATTATTTTACAAGCAATAATTGTTCGCCTGAAACACTCATCCACATTGAAAAATTTCCTGATAAAAGATACATGACGCCAACGGGACTCGAACCCGTGTCCCTTCGATTTCCGGTCGACAGCTCTGACCACTGAGCTATGGCGGCTTATCTCTTACCCGCGAAATTATTCAATATATACTAGTGTTTCATTCAACAATTACTGCTTGTTACATTTTTCACCTGAAAACAACCAACTTTTATTTTATATGAGAAAGGCATTGTAAGTGCTAACTCTCTCACTAGATGGCGTCGAGACAAATTGTCTACATTTTTAGGCGAAATACTTGAACTTGTCAAATATTAATTATTATTTTTTGGTAAACTAATGTTTTTAAGACAAGATTTTTTATGCATAGCACAAAGGGTAACAATTATTTTACAAGCAATAATTGTTCGCCTGAAACACTCATCCACATTGAAAAATTTCCTGATAAAAGATACATGACGCCAACGGGACTCGAACCCGTGTCCCTTCGATTTCCGGTCGACAGCTCTGACCACTGAGCTATGGCGGCTTATCTCTTACCCGCGAAATTATTCAATATATACTAGTGTTTCATTCAACAATTACTGCTTGTTACATTTTTCACCTGAAAACAACCAACTTTTATTTTATATGAGAAAGGCATTGTAAGTGCTAACTCTCTCACTAGATGGCGTCGAGACAAATTGTCTACATTTTTAGGCGAAATACTTGAACTTGTCAAATATTAATTATTATTTTTTGGTAAACTAATGTTTTTAAGACAAGATTTTTTATGCATAGCACAAAGGGTAACAATTATTTTACAAGCAATAATTGTTCGCCTGAAACACTCATCCACATTGAAAAATTTCCTGATAAAAGATACATGACGCCAACGGGACTCGAACCCGTGTCCCTTCGATTTCCGGTCGACAGCTCTGACCACTGAGCTATGGCGGCTTATCTCTTACCCGCGAAATTATTCAATATATACTAGTGTTTCATTCAACAATTACTGCTTGTTACATTTTTCACCTGAAAACAACCAACTTTTATTTTATATGAGAAAGGCATTGTAAGTGCTAACTCTCTCACTAGATGGCGTCGTACAAATTGTCTACATTTTTAGGCGAAATACTTGAACTTGTCAAATATTAATTATTATTTTTTGGTAAACTAATGTTTTTAAGACAAGATTTTTTATGCATAGCACAAAGGGTAACAATTATTTTACAAGCAATAATTGTTCGCCTGAAACACTCATCCACATTGAAAAATTTCCTGATAAAAGATACATGACGCCAACGGGACTCGAACCCGTGTCCCTTCGATTTCCGGTCGACAGCTCTGACCACTGAGCTATGGCGGCTTATCTCTTACCCGCGAAATTATTCAATATATACTAGTGTTTCATTCAACAATTACTTAATTACATTACATTCAACAAGCAGTAATTGTTGAATGAAACACTAGTATATATTGAATAATTTCGCGGGTAAGAGATAAGCCGCCATAGCTCAGTGGTCAGAGCTGTCGACCGGAAATCGAAGGGACACGGGTTCGAGTCCCGTTGGCGTCATGTATCTTTTATCAGGAAATTTTTCAATGTGGATGAGTGTTTCAGGCGAACAATTATTGCTTGTAAAATAATTGTTACCCTTTGTGCTATGCATAAAAAATCTTGTCTTAAAAACATTAGTTTACCAAAAAATAATAATTAATATTTGACAAGTTCAAGTATTTCGCCTAAAAATGTAGACAATTTGTCTCGACGCCATCTAGTGAGAGAGTTAGCACTTACAATGCCTTTCTCATATAAAATAAAAGTTGGTTGTTTTCAGGTGAAAAATGTAACAAGCAGTAATTGTTGAATGAAACACTAGTATATATTGAATAATTTCGCGGGTAAGAGATAAGCCGCCATAGCTCAGTGGTCAGAGCTGTCGACCGGAAATCGAAGGGACACGGGTTCGAGTCCCGTTGGCGTCATGTATCTTTTATCAGGAAATTTTTCAATGTGGATGAGTGTTTCAGGCGAACAATTATTGCTTGTAAAATAATTGTTACCCTTTGTGCTATGCATAAAAAATCTTGTCTTAAAAACATTAGTTTACCAAAAAATAATAATTAATATTTGACAAGTTCAAGTATTTCGCCTAAAAATGTAGACAATTTGTCTCGACGCCATCTAGTGAGAGAGTTAGCACTTACAATGCCTTTCTCATATAAAATAAAAGTTGGTTGTTTTCAGGTGAAAAATGTAACAAGCAGTAATTGTTGAATGAAACACTAGTATATATTGAATAATTTCGCGGGTAAGAGATAAGCCGCCATAGCTCAGTGGTCAGAGCTGTCGACCGGAAATCGAAGGGACACGGGTTCGAGTCCCGTTGGCGTCATGTATCTTTTATCAGGAAATTTTTCAATGTGGATGAGTGTTTCAGGCGAACAATTATTGCTTGTAAAATAATTGTTACCCTTTGTGCTATGCATAAAAAATCTTGTCTTAAAAACATTAGTTTACCAAAAAATAATAATTAATATTTGACAAGTTCAAGTATTTCGCCTAAAAATGTAGACAATTTGTCTCGACGCCATCTAGTGAGAGAGTTAGCACTTACAATGCCTTTCTCATATAAAATAAAAGTTGGTTGTTTTCAGGTGAAAAATGTAACAAGCAGTAATTGTTGAATGAAACACTAGTATATATTGAATAATTTCGCGGGTAAGAGATAAGCCGCCATAGCTCAGTGGTCAGAGCTGTCGACCGGAAATCGAAGGGACACGGGTTCGAGTCCCGTTGGCGTCATGTATCTTTTATCAGGAAATTTTTCAATGTGGATGAGTGTTTCAGGCGAACAATTATTGCTTGTAAAATAATTGTTACCCTTTGTGCTATGCATAAAAAATCTTGTCTTAAAAACATTAGTTTACCAAAAAATAATAATTAATATTTGACAAGTTCAAGTATTTCGCCTAAAAATGTAGACAATTTGTCTCGACGCCATCTAGTGAGAGAGTTAGCACTTACAATGCCTTTCTCATATAAAATAAAAGTTGGTTGTTTTCAGGTGAAAAATGTAACAAGCAGTAATTGTTGAATGAAACACTAGTATATATTGAATAATTTCGCGGGTAAGAGATAAGCCGCCATAGCTCAGTGGTCAGAGCTGTCGACCGGAAATCGAAGGGACACGGGTTCGAGTCCCGTTGGCGTCATGTATCTTTTATCAGGAAATTTTTCAATGTGGATGAGTGTTTCAGGCGAACAATTATTGCTTGTAAAATAATTGTTACCCTTTGTGCTATGCATAAAAAATCTTGTCTTAAAAACATTAGTTTACCAAAAAATAATAATTAATATTTGACAAGTTCAAGTATTTCGCCTAAAAATGTAGACAATTTGTCTCGACGCCATCTAGTGAGAGAGTTAGCACTTACAATGCCTTTCTCATATAAAATAAAAGTTGGTTGTTTTCAGGTGAAAAATGTAACAAGCAGTAATTGTTGAATGAAACACTAGTATATATTGAATAATTTCGCGGGTAAGAGATAAGCCGCCATAGCTCAGTGGTCAGAGCTGTCGACCGGAAATCGAAGGGACACGGGTTCGAGTCCCGTTGGCGTCATGTATCTTTTATCAGGAAATTTTTCAATGTGGATGAGTGTTTCAGGCGAACAATTATTGCTTGTAAAATAATTGTTACCCTTTGTGCTATGCATAAAAAATCTTGTCTTAAAAACATTAGTTTACCAAAAAATAATAATTAATATTTGACAAGTTCAAGTATTTCGCCTAAAAATGTAGACAATTTGTCTCGACGCCATCTAGTGAGAGAGTTAGCACTTACAATGCCTTTCTCATATAAAATAAAAGTTGGTTGTTTTCAGGTGAAAAATGTAACAAGCAGTAATTGTTGAATGAAACACTAGTATATATTGAATAATTTCGCGGGTAAGAGATAAGCCGCCATAGCTCAGTGGTCAGAGCTGTCGACCGGAAATCGAAGGGACACGGGTTCGAGTCCCGTTGGCGTCATGTATCTTTTATCAGGAAATTTTTCAATGTGGATGAGTGTTTCAGGCGAACAATTATTGCTTGTAAAATAATTGTTACCCTTTGTGCTATGCATAAAAAATCTTGTCTTAAAAACATTAGTTTACCAAAAAATAATAATTAATATTTGACAAGTTCAAGTATTTCGCCTAAAAATGTAGACAATTTGTCTCGACGCCATCTAGTGAGAGAGTTAGCACTTACAATGCCTTTCTCATATAAAATAAAAGTTGGTTGTTTTCAGGTGAAAAATGTAACAAGCAGTAATTGTTGAATGAAACACTAGTATATATTGAATAATTTCGCGGGTAAGAGATAAGCCGCCATAGCTCAGTGGTCAGAGCTGTCGACCGGAAATCGAAGGGACACGGGTTCGAGTCCCGTTGGCGTCATGTATCTTTTATCAGGAAATTTTTCAATGTGGATGAGTGTTTCAGGCGAACAATTATTGCTTGTAAAATAATTGTTACCCTTTGTGCTATGCATAAAAAATCTTGTCTTAAAAACATTAGTTTACCAAAAAATAATAATTAATATTTGACAAGTTCAAGTATTTCGCCTAAAAATGTAGACAATTTGTCTCGACGCCATCTAGTGAGAGAGTTAGCACTTACAATGCCTTTCTCATATAAAATAAAAGTTGGTTGTTTTCAGGTGAAAAATGTAACAAGCAGTAATTGTTGAATGAAACACTAGTATATATTGAATAATTTCGCGGGTAAGAGATAAGCCGCCATAGCTCAGTGGTCAGAGCTGTCGACCGGAAATCGAAGGGACACGGGTTCGAGTCCCGTTGGCGTCATGTATCTTTTATCAGGAAATTTTTCAATGTGGATGAGTGTTTCAGGCGAACAATTATTGCTTGTAAAATAATTGTTACCCTTTGTGCTATGCATAAAAAATCTTGTCTTAAAAACATTAGTTTACCAAAAAATAATAATTAATATTGACAAGTTCAAGTATTTCGCCTAAAAATGTAGACAATTTGTCTCGACGCCATCTAGTGAGAGAGTTAGCACTTACAATGCCTTTCTCATATAAAATAAAAGTTGGTTGTTTTCAGGTGAAAAATGTAACAAGCAGTAATTGTTGAATGAAACACTAGTATATATTGAATAATTTCGCGGGTAAGAGATAAGCCGCCATAGCTCAGTGGTCAGAGCTGTCGACCGGAAATCGAAGGGACACGGGTTCGAGTCCCGTTGGCGTCATGTATCTTTTATCAGGAAATTTTTCAATGTGGATGAGTGTTTCAGGCGAACAATTATTGCTTGTAAAATAATTGTTACCCTTTGTGCTATGCATAAAAAATCTTGTCTTTAAAAACATTAGTTTACCAAAAAATAATAATTAATATTTGACAAGTTCAAGTATTTCGCCTAAAAATGTAGACAATTTGTCTCGACGCCATCTAGTGAGAGAGTTAGCACTTACAATGCCTTTCTCATATAAAATAAAAGTTGGTTGTTTTCAGGTGAAAAATGTAACAAGCAGTAATTGTTGAATGAAACACTAGTATATATTGAATAATTTCGCGGGTAAGAGATAAGCCGCCATAGCTCAGTGGTCAGAGCTGTCGACCGGAAATCGAAGGGACACGGGTTCGAGTCCCGTTGGCGTCATGTATCTTTTATCAGGAAATTTTTCAATGTGGATGAGTGTTTCAGGCGAACAATTATTGCTTGTAAAATAATTGTTACCCTTTGTGCTATGCATAAAAAATCTTGTCTTAAAAACATTAGTTTACCAAAAAATAATAATTAATATTTGACAAGTTCAAGTATTTCGCCTAAAAATGTAGACAATTTGTCTCGACGCCATCTAGTGAGAGAGTTAGCACTTACAATGCCTTTCTCATATAAAATAAAAGTTGGTTGTTTTCAGGTGAAAATGTAACAAGCAGTAATTGTTGAATGAAACACTAGTATATATTGAATAATTTCGCGGGTAAGAGATAAGCCGCCATAGCTCAGTGGTCAGAGCTGTCGACCGGAAATCGAAGGGACACGGGTTCGAGTCCCGTTGGCGTCATGTATCTTTTATCAGGAAATTTTTCAATGTGGATGAGTGTTTCAGGCGAACAATTATTGCTTGTAAAATAATTGTTACCCTTTGTGCTATGCATAAAAATCTTGTCTTAAAAACATTAGTTTACCAAAAAATAATAATTAATATTTGACAAGTTCAAGTATTTCGCCTAAAAATGTAGACAATTTGTCTCGACGCCATCTAGTGAGAGAGTTAGCACTTACAATGCCTTTCTCATATAAAATAAAAGTTGGTTGTTTTCAGGTGAAAAATGTAACAAGCAGTAATTGTTGAATGAAACACTAGTATATATTGAATAATTTCGCGGGTAAGAGATAAGCCGCCATAGCTCAGTGGTCAGAGCTGTCGACCGGAAATCGAAGGGACACGGGTTCGAGTCCCGTTGGCGTCATGTATCTTTTATCAGGAAATTTTTCAATGTGGATGAGTGTTTCAGGCGAACAATTATTGCTTGTAAAATAATTGTTACCCTTTGTGCTATGCATAAAAAATCTTGTCTTAAAAACATTAGTTTACCAAAAAATAATAATTAATATTTGACAAGTTCAAGTATTTCGCCTAAAAATGTAGACAATTTGTCTCGACGCCATCTAGTGAGAGAGTTAGCACTTACAATGCCTTTCTCATATAAAATAAAAGTTGGTTGTTTTCAGGTGAAAAATGTAACAAGCAGTAATTGTTGAATGAAACACTAGTATATATTGAATAATTTCGCGGGTAAGAGATAAGCCGCCATAGCTCAGTGGTCAGAGCTGTCGACCGGAAATCGAAGGGACACGGGTTCGAGTCCCGTTGGCGTCATGTATCTTTTATCAGGAAATTTTTCAATGTGGATGAGTGTTTCAGGCGAACAATTATTGCTTGTAAAATAATTGTTACCCTTTGTGCTATGCATAAAAAATCTTGTCTTAAAAACATTAGTTTACCAAAAAATAATAATTAATATTTGACAAGTTCAAGTATTTCGCCTAAAAATGTAGACAATTTGTCTCGACGCCATCTAGTGAGAGAGTTAGCACTTACAATGCCTTTCTCATATAAAATAAAAGTTGGTTGTTTTCAGGTGAAAAATGTAACAAGCAGTAATTGTTGAATGAAACACTAGTATATATTGAATAATTTCGCGGGTAAGAGATAAGCCGCCATAGCTCAGTGGTCAGAGCTGTCGACCGGAAATCGAAGGGACACGGGTTCGAGTCCCGTTGGCGTCATGTATCTTTTATCAGGAAATTTTTCAATGTGGATGAGTGTTTCAGGCGAACAATTATTGCTTGTAAAATAATTGTTACCCTTTGTGCTATGCATAAAAAATCTTGTCTTAAAAACATTAGTTTACCAAAAAATAATAATTAATATTTGACAAGTTCAAGTATTTCGCCTAAAAATGTAGACAATTTGTCTCGACGCCATCTAGTGAGAGAGTTAGCACTTACAATGCCTTTCTCATATAAAATAAAAGTTGGTTGTTTTCAGGTGAAAAATGTAACAAGCAGTAATTGTTGAATGAAACACTAGTATATATTGAATAATTTCGCGGGTAAGAGATAAGCCGCCATAGCTCAGTGGTCAGAGCTGTCGACCGGAAATCGAAGGGACACGGGTTCGAGTCCCGTTGGCGTCATGTATCTTTTATCAGGAAATTTTTCAATGTGGATGAGTGTTTCAGGCGAACAATTATTGCTTGTAAAATAATTGTTACCCTTTGTGCTATGCATAAAAAATCTTGTCTTAAAAACATTAGTTTACCAAAAAATAATAATTAATATTTGACAAGTTCAAGTATTTCGCCTAAAAATGTAGACAATTTGTCTCGACGCCATCTAGTGAGAGAGTTAGCACTTACAATGCCTTTCTCATATAAAATAAAAGTTGGTTGTTTTCAGGTGAAAAATGTAACAAGCAGTAATTGTTGAATGAAACACTAGTATATATTGAATAATTTCGCGGGTAAGAGATAAGCCGCCATAGCTCAGTGGTCAGAGCTGTCGACCGGAAATCGAAGGGACACGGGTTCGAGTCCCGTTGGCGTCATGTATCTTTTATCAGGAAATTTTTCAATGTGGATGAGTGTTTCAGGCGAACAATTATTGCTTGTAAAATAATTGTTACCCTTTGTGCTATGCATAAAAAATCTTGTCTTAAAAACATTAGTTTACCAAAAAATAATAAGTATACATTTATTATTTTTTAAAATCTGAAGAAAAGAAACGGCTCAACCAGATTTAATTTTTTTTAAATATAAACATGTAGCCAATATCTAGGGCGGATATTTTTAATTGCATTTTAAATAATAAAATATAAGAGATTAAAGAATTCTATTTTTCACGATAACAGAAGAAACTTTAGCAATTATTTGTGAGTCTAATGACTATTGTTAAAAATTATTTTATATCCACTGTAAACATAGGATGGAATTTAAAATAATTGAAAAATAAAATTGGTTATAAAATGGATTTTGATGAGCTAAAACATAGATTAAAAGGGAACGATTTACATTCGAATAAATTTGTCGTCAAAAAAAGCTCTTTTTACCCTGTTGTATTTTTTAATAATGACTGTTAATTTACAAAAAATTCTTAAGTTACCTGTTAATCTTGGAAAATCTAAATCTTTTGGCCTATATTTTTTTTAAACTTAGAAAACAAATAAATAAAATATCTCAGATACACGGAGATAACTTACTGATATAAAATATTGCTATTTTATTAAAAATCTCTTTAAATTATTCGTAATCCGATTAAACATGGACTGCAGACCCTTAATGAATGAATTTATAGGTTTCCTGTTATCTTAATTATCGTAATGTCGGAATACGTGTTTATAAAAGTAATTATTTTTACGCATTCAGTTATTATATATCTTTAGGGCAATTGCAGGTTTATGAGCACGTATTCTGATATATATATATATATATATATATGGAACGTACTAAAGTTTTGAAAGAAGTTGGCCTGCAATCCCGATTTTAACCGATTTAAAAAATCAGCAACTTTCATTATTCTATTCTCCGTAAACAACCGTGTATTTTTTATAGTTTTCGGTAGGTATAATGTATGACACTAGTAATATTAGGTATGTTAATGTTAAATACCAAACACTTGCAATATTGCCGAGGTGTAAAATCATATACAATAAGCCCCGGGCATAATCTCAATATTATTATAATCTCACTACAGGGCCGATGCTGCCGCAGCTTGATAGTGTTTGCCTGGCTAAGCTAGTGCGATAATATTGTACCTGCTGACACAGCTCAAATTTTGCCAAGCGCGTGAACCAAGGATTTTCGCAAAATATTATTTTAATATGTTAATATTGTTAACTAGGGTTAGTCCGCCCTAAGACGCTGTAGAACCAACAGGTTGCAAATCAATTAAATTTAGAATTCACATTAAATTAACACTTCATTCCAATGTAATAATAATACACGTGTTACCTTTCAAATTTGCCAATGAAGATAGATTTGTATACATTACTCGTGTAGGATTTGCCGATTCTTTAAAAGTTACCAGAAACTAACCCTGGACAAATCTCAAGTACGCCGAACAAAGCAGCCACAGAAATTCTTGATAAACCTATTTGATTTTGTGCAACAAAAGGCGGTCCGTGTGACTGACTATTTTATACTCTATTATGCAGTTATTTTAATCAAGCCTGCTCTAAGGAGCTTGCGGAATTGATCCCCGGTCCACCGGTGCACGTGCGTGAAACTCGACTGATACGAACGTAACTCCCGTTCAAAGTTGACGTTGACTATCTAGTCTATTTTGCAGGTATTTTAATCAAGCCTGCTTCAAGAATCTTGCGGAATTGATCCCCGATGCACCGGTGCACGTGCGTGACACTCGACGGACACGAGCGGAACACCGTTTACTTGTAACTTCGCGAGGACGGGTCGTTTCATCGACTCGTTTTTGTGTAAGTCGGCTCGTATGTCAAAAAAGTGATAGCATGCCACATTCCTGATAAAATAGCAGTCATTCAGAATATTTCGAGAACACGTGTTCTTTTCCAAATAAACATCATGACGGAATGCGACAGTGTCAGTATGTCAATATCAGTATTTGTATGAACAAGTGTTTCGCGTTCTCATAAAAACTCATTGATATTTTGTTAGTAACTCTGTGAATTAATTTGTTAAAGGCCTACAGCCCCGTTCTTAACAGGAAAATGAATAATTTCACCAGATTTTCATTAAATTAACAGTATTTTATATCAGTAAGTTTTCTACGTGGGACCTCTTCAAGATCCGCATTAATAAATCCCTTGCTACAGCCCTTACTTTAACCCGCTTTACGACGTTGCTCAACCTGGTGGCGACATAGTTCCCTTTCTTTACACTGTACAAACAGGAACGCTCTTGTTAGGTGTCACATGAAAATAAAATAAAAGTTTTCTAGGCAGGTTCTTGAGTTGAATATATACACAATATGCCCAACAAGGAAATATAGACGGAAAGAAATAAGGTCCCATTAGCTCAGTTGGTAGAGCGGCGTCCCGGCAAGACGAGGGTTCTGGGTTCAAGTCCTAGATGTGACCGTATCTGTTTTCTGATTTTACTGTTTCAAATTTTGTTTTTAGAATCGCTAATGTTGTCTTCAATAATTAAATATCACAATTTGAGGCTTTACTCATTAAGTAATTTCAAAAATAAAATAAAAAAACATTATATTTCTATTAACAATACTTCCTGTCTTACTACCGTTCTTTTTGACTCAACTTTTTTACAGTACCTCAGTTTTCTTGCATTAATTGTATGAATCCATAATCCACGTTATATTATAGTGTATAACTTACCATCCTGTGTAACGTATTACTTTTATAAAGTTAATTGTGTACGTGCAATTTGTCAGTTGGCTGTAAAAAATCTTTACTGTTATAGTTTTCGAGTCCTTCTGCGAAAAAGCAATATAAAATGTACTTTTAATGTATCCTCGTATCAATGAACTTTTCTTAAGCTTGGACTATCCCAGTATAATATTTTAAATAATTTTTAATAGATAATTTTTTTTGGAATATCGTCTGCTTCATAGTTTCCCAAACATCGGAATACATCTTTGAATACTGAAACCCTGCGGAACTGAGAACTGTGCTCCGTCCGACACGATTTGTTCGGATAATTTTAAAAGTTGTCCGTGTCTTTGCCGTCTCCAGCAACATTTACTAAGCGGTCCGCTGTGAGAGGGTTTCCTTGTTCGCCCCTCCCCACCTCTACACCGCCCTATAACCGTTACCCCTTACCGCCCCATCAAACCACCCGCTGCTGGAGTTGAGCGAAGGGGTTGAAAAAACTACTTTTGCACGAGAGTATTTTCTTAAAATTGAATTTTTCACATTAATTACGTACAGACAATAATACTATTACCTTCCCAGAGGAGTACAAAGGCTGATGTTTTTCCCATTATCGACAATTTTCTTCCTGAAATATACGTTTGACTAAAAGCTTAAAATTTACTAATACTAAAAATTTTACTAAAAGTAGGTATAAAATAACAATAAAAAATACAGTGTGTGGCAAGCCTACGCACGACGGAAGTGAAACTTTTAGTATTCTTCTCTCTCTCTCTTTTCATTTCATTCTCTCTTTTTTTCTGTTTATTGACATATTTATAAGTAGCATGTGATAAAAAAAAATTAAAAGTTATAAAAATATGCGATTCGAACCCGGGTCCTGCATAACGAGTTTCGAACGCTCTGCCTCTAGACCGCGAGGAGAGGTATCTCGCGCAAATTAAAGTAAAGGTAAATTCACAAATTTATGTAATTTTTTACTACATTATTACAAATCGTGGAAAAATAATAATAATTAATCAAAATACCGAGCGACTCTACCGGCTCGATTTGTAAGCTATATTTCGACCAAAATATCATATAGGTACCGTAAAGTAAAGTCAAGGTAAATTAACAAATTTATGTAATTTTTTAATACATTATTACAAAACGTTGATAAAAAAAATTAAAAGTTATAAAAATATGGGATTCGAACCCGGGTCCTGCATAACGAGTATCGAACGCTCTGCCTCTAGACCGCGGTTATTACGTATTCGACCAAAATATCATATAGTCAAAATATCTAAAAGTCGCAGCACGACAGCATTTTATCACTTTTCCTCGTATTAAAAAAATCACAAAAAGAAAAAAAAATAGTTTAAGCGGGGATCGAACCTCGGTTCTTCACGACGAGAGTCGGACGCTCTGCCTCTAGACCGCGAAGCTGAGTTTGGAGGGTGACCTAAACTAGGTATATAATATTAGCTAGGCTCCTATAGCGAAATGATCACGGTTTTTCGTGACGGTATGAGTCGGTTTTACTCCGGTCCTCGAAATTGCATGACGCGCGTAAAGAAGTTTCACTTCAAAAAACAAATGAATGGGTAAAAGGAAGAATACTTCAGTACCTATCTACGTTAGTTGTTAAAGTAATCAAACCCAGTTTTGAATTTTGAAGAAGTAAGAACCTACTTAAATACCTCCATACTTAATTGTAAACCACACATATTTTATGTGTCTTTTTTTCCACATAAAGAATCATACAATTTGTCTAAAGAAACGACACTATTTCAAAGACACCTCGTTTTTCAAACTTTCTTCAGGCGGGTAGTTGGTAGGTAGGTACCATTATATTGAACAGCTCAGTGAAAGTTAGCAACCTAGTCAAAGTGGGCCATCTGGTCAATCATCTGGCTTGCTTGAATAAAAAAGCGGTTAAAGCATATTTTTGAAACTGGAAACGGAACGAACCAATAAATTTACAGACAGATGAAATTCCAAAGGTTCGAGTAAAAACAGGACTGCGGTACGATCAATCAATAAAAAAAATATTATTAGCACATGTGATGATGGAACAACGATTTGGTTCATAGTTCTTTCTATCTGAATAAAGGGCCACATTACATTACCAGCTTGATATGATTAATGGTAGATATTTTTTGAAAGTAATTAATTGGGGAAATTAAAAAAATCAACTTTATTATTAGAACAGTGTATCGTGTATGATATCTTAATGTTTTTAACAAAGGCGAGAAATATCCTGTATTTGTGTGGAAAGCTTTAATATAGGATATATCTTTTATTATCCTTGTTGATTTTTTGGTGGTATGTTAATAACGAAAGCGATGCTACTAAATTAGTAATTTCGATTTATCTTTATAACGAATCGGCTTATATTATGAATATCATAAATATTCTTTGGGAAAATTGAAGTATTTTCTATCGTTTTGCTTGAGTAGAATTAAAATAAAATTGTTAATTACTCTATTAAAAATACAATCGTAAACTACTAAAATATCCATATTTTGTTAGAACGCATATAAGAAACCATTTTTTAAAAATATTTTTTTTTGTTACCTTTTGATAAATGTTTTTTCTTTCTTATAGCATAATTCAAAATACAAATAAAAACCACTTTTTCTCTTAAATATATAGTTTTTTGGACTTCGTTTGCCAAGTGATTTTTATGCTTATTGTCCATAAAGCATACTAATAATATACACACTTTTCTATTCCTCTAATTTTTAGATAAAATGTTTGGTGTATCAACAATTGTATGCACAATTCTTTCTTCTAACTGCATTTCAACTGCCTGTAACTGCCACGTCCATTATACGTAGCTAAAATACAAAAGATAGGAATTTAAAAAAACATATTTGTTATATTACATTTACGAAATGAGTATCTTATAACTTTCATAATACATATCAACACCAACAAATTGTATACGTCACTATTAAGGGGTCATATCGAGTTTAATTCGACATTTTGATCTCCAAATTATGAAATCCATTCACATACCACTGAAAATAAATTCTTATGATTTGTAAATTTTAGAGTAGATAGTCCTAGAGAATGCCTAAATTACGACTACCCACCCGCTAGCTAAAATTATACGAACGAAGAATTATTTGTGATTTATTGTGTTTGTTTAAAATTATTAATTCGGTGTTGAATACCCCTGAGTTTCTTTTCTTAATTTCGTTCCGGCAGGCGTTTGGCAGTTCAGTTACAAGATGGTACCTACCATATTATTGAAGCAATTCTTCATCAATGTTGCAGTATTACGCGCCTACGCGTGAATCCAAAATTTGGGAAACATATAGTATGATAACAAATAATTATAAGCAATAATTATTCGCCCTAAATATCCATACAAGTTGAAAATATCTCCCGAGTAAATATAAATGCCGCCGACGGGAATTGAACCCGCACCTCCTGATGAGTTACGTCGATTTATTCCTAACGCGCCAAATAATTCAATATGTACTATTACTTCAATCAAATGTCAAGTGTTATCCTTTGTGCTTTGCATGATAAACCTTGTCTTATAAACCTTGGTTTATCATTAAAAATAATAATATACTATGATACTGTATATATATTTAGTTCAACGATGTTGCATTATAAATTAGCTTTAATACTTTTTTGTCAACAAATAAAGCTTATTAACATAGTGAAATTATTTTACTCCGGATGTTCAAAATTAAGTATGCTGATGTCTCGTAAAATAAAATAATTTTCGTTATTTTTTTATCGTTTGTATTTGTGAATATACTATATAAAATATATATCTAAAAGTCTGTTTAACGGGAGTAAAAGTGTAAATGAATAAAATTGTAAATATGATTTACTGTAATGTAACTACAAAGTAATATGAAAAGTATTTACTGTTCTTAGTTATATTTATTGTTTGAACTTAATGCTAATATTATATTTCTGCATTAATTATGTAAAATTTCGACTTGTATAAAGTCTGCAAAAGCCCTACGGGCGTTCAACAAATACATAAGAAATAAAAAAAATAAAAAAAATACTTAGTCAAACATATTGTAATAACGACCATTACTCAATGTTTCACTTATCGACTAAAAAAATAATGCTTCTATTTAGGGAAAGTTATAATGAAATTTGATAATACATGTATATATTGTAAACGTGAACGTTTAGTAATGTCCCTAATGGATGCACCAATACATGTGCTCTCGCGGATTATATAAATTCGATAAGAATATCACCGGTTAGGACTTGGAGGTGACTTGATAAATAATTATTTTCTGCATTTTTTTGCGCTGGAAATATTTTACGTATATACTGCCTGGCGCTTTCGTACAGGGAAGCTTCCGGTAGCTGTTCACGATAGGCGGACAAAATTACGCCGTTTGGCCAAGTGGTGCAACCCACGTAACTATCGATAAAAGATAAATATCTTTAAAATATTTTTTTTTGTGTTTAATCTGTAGAACTCCAATTTATTATTTTATAAATTATTCACATAAAATATTGATTATTTATTAAAAATCGTTTTTTGTAGAATGAATGTATTGACAGGTTTTTTTACAAACTGTCTGTAAAACACGAAAATAAAAACTCTGATATTTTCGCATTTTGTCTTAATGTTTATTAGGATAAGCGCAGCTGCAATAGCACGTCTTCAGACATATTCTGAATGTACTGATAGCTTGTTAGGAAATAGCGTGCGTCACGTTTTTAACAGGATATTAATAAATCAGCAATTCTCATTTTTAACCGTGTTATGTAAATCAAATAAAATAATGTTATTATTAAGTTCTGCAAGTAGGTATCTTTAATAGATGATCTATTGTCACAATTACTTTGTCAGTAAATAGGTTTAACCGGTAATAGATAAATTTAGACCTCATGAAATTGAAATTGGGCGGAGGTAAATAGATTCATATATGTAAGTCAACAGTTTGAAATTGCCTTGAACGCCATGACGGCTGTCATAATAATAAAACAACCAAAATACTTGCATAACATTATAAAACTTGAATAACAATATATTTTTTTAAGTCTTTAAAAAACACTGCGAAAATGAGACATGATTTGCATTGTGGAAGAGCTTCAAGTTATATATGAAAACCACCAACTTAGCCAATTATATACGTTGAACCATGTTGTGTAACAGTACAAGTCCAAAATGCATGTGTTCGATATTGTTATAATGTCCCGAGTCGCGATCATATTTCGCCTTACTTCTATCGGTATCAGATTCTAAATATATCGAAGAGTAGGAAGTTACATCAATTGTGTCAAATGTTCAATTTGATGAACTCAAAGGTTCCTGATTATCTGTTTGACAGATTGCAGTGGTCCCGTGACTCTCATACACACAGTACGCGTCAAAGAAACCACTTACTCGCTTTCCCCAAACATAATACTACTGTTTTTTTTGTTATTTGTTTTTGGGGTGTTATGCCGTGTTGCGCTAACTCCTTCTTTAGCCAACGTTTCGGACAGCATTGCAGTGTCCATCATCAGGGCAGATGTGTGATTTTTGGACACTGCAATGATGTCCGAAACGTTGGCTAAAGAAGGAGTTAGCGCAACACTGCATAACACCCCAAAAACAAATAACAAAAATACTTTTGGCCGTGAAAATCTTAAATCATATAATACTACTGTGTTTGAGGGTAGTTATAGCTATTCTTCGACAATGCTTTGGAACGAAGTACCACTGTCAATTCGAATATCGACATCGTTGCATTGCTTCAAAAAGCTCTGCTGCGAATGGTTGCTATCGTTACAATGAAGGGGATACTTAGCTACGTGTGGTTGCGATTATGTATATTGTTTATTTTGAAATTTTGTCGACTAAATTTTTAATTTGCATTGATTTGTATACCTACTATTTCTATTTTTATTTGTTTGTGTTGATTTTAGTTTTTATTGTTAATATTATTTCATTGTTCATTATTATACCTAAATACCATTGTTCATTATTGTAGTTACATTTACAAGATCCAAAGATACATTTCTATTCCCATATCACATTAATAAAAATATATTAACACGCAAAAAAGAGATTCGTGACCTTGGGGTGATCTTCGAAGCAAATCTCTCTTTCAAATCCCACATATCTGACATTGTCTCCCGCGCCAACAAAATGCTTGGATTTGTTCTTCGTAATGCGAGATCATTTACTAATAGAATTGCAATACGGAGAACATATGAAGCAATTGTCGGAAGCATCCTGGAATACAGCTCCATTATTTGGGCCCCTTCTGAACAAAACCATATCTTAGAAATAGAAAAAGTACAAAAAAGGTTTATGCGTTACCTGTATATGAGGGAATATACATACTATCCATTCCTGTATCCATCCTTGTTCTTAACAGGAATGCTCAATTTCAATACATTAGAAGCCCGCCGAAAAATATTTTTAGGCAAACACTTTTTTAAGTTAATCTCTGGTACAATACACAATCCGCCCATGTTGAAAGAGGTTAACTTTTATGTCCCTAACAATTATACTCGAGGGAGATCCCACGCACTCTTATATGCTCCGAAAGCGAGGACTTCTGCCTATCAGAACGCGCCAATAAACAGAGCGACTCGACTGCTTAACGATTCTGCATTAGCCATCGACATTTTCAATGTCACCTACAGACAATTCAGTAACTATCTTTTAAGACATGTCACAAAATAGTGAAACTGCCCCTGTAAACTTTTTAATTTGTAATCTTCTCCATGATATATTGGTGTATAACCGTTTTATGGAGAACATGAAAAAATAAATAAATAAATATGTATATATTTTTATATTCGAGGCACTGCTGAAAACCAACTGCATTCAACTGAGAGATCCGGAATGCATAGCTGAGCAGTGACTTTTTGTCAATAGAATTTACGTTAAAAAAAAAAATTAAATTTATCTATTGGCAAATAAATGTTTTATTATTATTATGTTAAACCTCTTATCATCAAATAACATTCGTTGGTCGCATTTCAGATACCTTCTACTGAAACGGTCAGCTACCTTCTTATCTGTTTGCTCTACGATACGAAATGCTTGATGACAAGAAAATAATCGAAAAGCATTCAAAAGTGTCCGACAAAGTCCCTTTTCAAATAACATAAGTTTATGGCAAAATAAAACAAATACTTTTACATTTCAACACACAGTCACTATTTACAAGAATACACCCTTATGGCGACGGGGTTCGGGGGATGTGTTAAGAGGGCGGTCTCAGTAATGTAGCATCCCGTGTGACACTGTGTCGGTCGCAAAGGTCGCCAGTCATTTACACCCTTTATCTTCCACTCAGTGGGGCACCATTCCTCCCAATCTACCCCAATATTTGGTGGAACTTCTCTATTATGGTGATCGATTTATTGATTTCATGTTACTACTTGTTTATTTTTATTTATTTATTTATTTATTAATCTTAAGTTAGCTCACATCTTCGTGTGTGCTAATAGTTTTATAAACATATAAACATGTACATTGTTTGGCAAACATAATCTTTCTTTAAATATTTCAATAAAGTCACAAAAAAAGAAACATTAATAATTGAGATAGACATATTTTCTTAATTCATTTTTGAACTTATTAATATTTTCTATCACAGCAATTTCCTTCGGGATTTTGTTATAGAGTTGAACGGCCTGGTACATCAGAGATTTTTGGGTGCTTGTTTTTTTTCTTGTTGGCAATCTAATTAGTCCCGTGGCCGTGTATCTCGTTATTGTAATTTATTTTTCTTTTCAGTTCCTTAGACATCATCCCTAAGTTAATTTTATGTATAAAAATAAGTACATTCAAATACACGGTTTGCTTCACCGTCAAAATATTCAGCTCCTTTAACATGTCTCTTATCCGTGTGTATATGTTGCGCTTAAGTATTATTCGCATTGCTTTATTTTGCAGTATTTGCATTTTTTTCATTTTCTCTCTATTGCAGAGAAAAAGAATACTTGAACAGTAATTAAAGTGTCGTGATATAATTGTATTGTATATTATCTGGCATGTTTCTTTATTTACTTTGTTTCTGATTCTACCAAGATATGATATTTTTTTTGAAATTTTTTTAATTGTATAGTCTGCATTTTTTGAGAAGTTCAATTTTGAGTCTATAATAACACCTAGATATTTAATTTCTTCCACTTTTTTATGATTTCTCCATTTATAGAAACCTTTGGTTCCTCATGCGTATTTGTTCTGCCTATATGCATGTATTTTGTCTAATTTACATTTAGTTTTAATTTATTTAGTTTGAGCCATTTTGAAAATGTTTCTAAGTCACTATTTATCTTTTTGATTGCTTTCTCATAATTATCTTCTGCAATTTAAATTAGTGCGTCGTCTGCAAACAGTCTTATTTTACAATGTTTTAATATTTTTACCATATCATTTATGTAGAGTATAAACAATATCGGACCCAATACAGATCCTTGCGGTACACCCAGCTTATTTTCAATCGGATTTGATATATTGTTTCTTATCTTTGTTGTTTGTTGTCTGTTGCTTAAGTAGTTTTTAAGCCATTCCAGTTCTTTCCCTTTTATTCCATAATTATTTTTTAATAACTCTTTTTCTATCTATTGTTTCAAAAGTTCTCTGAAAATCTAAAAACACCGCAACAATATGCAAATAATTTAAGTTAAACTTATTCCAAAAGTATAAAGGAACTTTACTTTCATTTTATTCAAAACTTAATAAACTGCCACAACGGAACCTATCGAATGGCGAGGTCTGGGTCGGAGAGTTCTTATTTTTTTCTGGAATATCTAGGTCAATGTAACGTTTTTAATTTTTTGGAATAGTTTAGTGAGCAAAACTTCAAATTGTAATATTTAATTATTGAAGACAATATTAGCGATTCCTAAACGAAAATCTGAAATAGAAAAATGAGAAAAAGATACTGTCTTTTCGGTTTCAAATTTTCGGTTGGGAATCGGTAATATTGTCTTCATTTATTAAATATTACAATTTGAGGTTTTACTCACTAAGTTATTCCAAAAAATAAATATTCATCCAAGACTTGCAGAAAAGTCTATAGATGTCTCACATTAAAATAAAAATAAGATATGTTCATCTAAAGACACTGTCTAGATTGCATTTAGTTCGGGTTGAATCTGGCGATCATACATAAAGATAGGCCAATAAAAATGTGCGGTGAGAAAAAGTAAGACAATGTTGGTAGTTCTTGTTCGAAGTATGATACAGTTAAATATGACCGAAGGAGATAGGGTCCCATTAGCTCAGTTGGTACAGCGGTGCCCCGGCAAGGCAAGGGTCCTGAGTTCGAGTCCTAGATGAGACCGTATCTTTTTTTGGTTTTTCTGTTTCAGATTTTCGTTTAGGAATCGGTAATATTGTCTTCGATAATTAAATTAACGTTTTTTTATATATCAATATTATTTGCATTACGAGCTTTGAAATATATTCATTTAACGATTGCAAAAAAAGGATAAAAAATGTAATTTTTCCAAGTGTTCATTAAGAAAAACATTATATTTGAAACTAGGGTTAAGCCGGGTGCCTTGAAATATGAAATATAGTTTTTGAAAAGGTTTACGTTCAAGTTGGTAGCTCACTGTCATCCTGAAATGCGAATGCGAAATCTAGAACATGACAGCATGCTCAGAATTAACTGAACAAATAATAATTTTGAATAATTATTATTATTCTGAATTTGCCAACAACATTTTGGAACCAAAACATTCTATTAGTATAAATAAACGGTAAAAAACTTTAGAAATTTAAAAAAAGTGTTAGTAGAAATAAATCCTTACTTCTAGTATTACGAAAGCTTATCAATTCTAGCAATACCGGACTATCAACTAAATCATTTAGAATTTTATATAGAAATACCAAGTCATTGAAAATTCTTCTGTCTGACAATTTCAGCATATTCATATAATTTAACAGAGTGTTGTAGTTAAACATAATTGCTGGAATAACCATTTTAAAATTTATAAATCGTAAGAATTTGTTTTGTATTCTTTCAACAGCTTGTACAATGTACATGTATATTATTATGTGGGTTCCAGAGAGGAGAATTGTACTCAAGTTGACTTCTTACATAGGCAAAATATAACAATTTAATGCACTTTATATTGTTAAATTTTCTGGTTAGCCTAGTTATAAATCCCAACATTTTTAAGCACTGATTTCTGTTATGTGGTTAAAAAATGAAAGATTTGATTGAAAAGTGATGCCTAAGTCTTCGATTTGTGTTAATGACTCAAGAGCATTGTTATTAATGTTGGAATAAAAATCACTGGATTTTTTATTCGAAAAAATCCAACTATTTGACATTTTAAAATATATATATACTTTTATTTTTTTTTAAAGTCAAACATTCCCAGGTTACGAATAACCTGACAATATTTGAAAATCTCCTACTACCACCATAGTAAGCTGAAAATGTTGCTTGTGTTGTGATGGAGGACTTAGCCAGCCGAGGAATTGGACACACTACGCCTGGTTGGGACCCAAACGCGATGTCAACTCGGCCACCGACCGTAATATTAAGTAATAATAAGTAATATTTAAGTGAAATCTATTTTCATTACAAATTAACAAATTAATAACCAAATTAATAATCAATAAACTAATTTTGGTTAAGAAGAAACGTTACTGAGACATCTGAGTCCAGTGGACATACTTTAGCGGGACATTCATATAGCTATTTCATTCGTACGGTCATATTCTTTGAATGGCTATCTGTTCTGTTCCCATGAATATAACTCGTCTTGTATTTTTATAATGTTATTGGGTTAAGTTGGGATTATTTTGGTTACCATTAAATGCTGCTATGAACATCGCCATTGTATCTTTTTGAAAACTTAAAAACATTTTTAATTTTTTTTTTTGGTTTTACGCCCATCCGAGATTTTACACGTTTATATATAGTTTGTCTTAAATACATTCATCCAAGTGAGTTGCCAAGTAAAATTTGGTTTCAGTTCTCAACTATCCCCTTAGTAAATCACTAGTGAATTAATAATTCATTTCTTCGAGTTTCATTAACGCCATCCGGCATGTAAATGACTATTAAATTACGGTTAAGCAAATCGTCGCTCGTGGCGTCATTAGTCCCGCATTAGCGAGAAATGGCGTCAAACCAATTTGACAGTAGCTAGAGAAATGTCAATTAATACAATTTCATGATTAAAATAGGGGAAATTTTAAAACAAAATAGATGTGGAAAACATGTGATTCTGCAAAAATGTGTGTGTAGTCAGACTTCTAAAAGTGTGACAACACCTATTTATTTCACCACCAAAGTAGAAGATACTGGTTCAAGACCGGTCGGTGGCCGAGTTGACATCGCGCTAGGGTCTCACTCGGGCGTAGTGTGTTCAATTCCTCGGCTGGCTAAGTCCTCCATCACAACACACGCATCATTTTCAGCTTACTGTGGTGGTAGTAGGAGATTTTCAAATATTGTCAGGTTATTCGTAACCCGGGAATGTTTGTCTTTCTTTTAAAAAAAAAAAAAAAAGACAACCACTAAAAATTTAAATGTTGCTTGAAATGGCTTTAGCAGTGTTTGGTGACCAGATCTGAATAGCCAGGTACTCCCTCACCTTCCTCTCCACCATCTCCTTCAAATCCCTACTACTTTTAGCCTCACAACATACCCCGATTCGAGATGCCGAAGTCTCACTGACTCCAGACGGTACCAACCGCAGTTGGGAAAAAATCACGCCATTTAGGTAGGCAGAGAGAATGGACCTCCATACAACTCTACCCTTGCACGAATTCCTTCCTTCATCCACATTCATACGACGTCCTATACCTACTACTTATCTGTCATTCTTATTTTTGACTTCATGGGGTGTCCCTGACTTCTTCTACCTTTTAGTTTCTCGTCATGTATTTTTATAACATCTTCTCTACATGGCCAAACCATCTAAGTGTTAGTTTAGAACAGCCAGGTATTCTTAAATAGATCATCATTTAATTTTACTACGCTTAATATGCCTTAGAATTAAAACCTTTATTAAGCACCAGATAAAGTCCTCGGAGTTGCCCGGGCTTTATGCTGAGTGTTTCTTAATCATATTATGTAGAAATTAGTTTTGCTCTTACATTTTCAAAGTGTGCAAAATTTCATCAAAAATATCGAAATTCTGCTGTAACGGGAGGGAAATGGGATTAAGGGTGGTTTTTCGAAATCCCTTATAGACAGTGACCTTCCTCTTATTTTGAGTCAATGATGCAAAATTTCGTCGATTTCTGAAGAAAACAGTAGATTTGTATACAAAAATACCCACCCCGGTCAACTCTTCTTACTTCTGACTGTGCGTAGCGATTCTTGTTTTTACTTGACCATTTTGCAATTCGTTTGTGAGTAAAGTTATTTATTCTTTTACGGTTCATATTTTTTTATTTATTTTTTTATTGCCGGCAACCCGGGCGTTTATTGCAATAACATGATCAAAATTACAAACATGAAAGTAACCCGCCTCACTAGAAGATTTCTGTTCTGAGGCGGGTACATATATGTCCGTTTTAATGATTCGGTAAAGGTTCTTTTTCCGAAGGTGAAATCTTTATGTAATATTTAAGTACCTACATCAAATCTTTTGATTTCAAATGAAATATTTGACTTAAAATAACAGAAAATTTGAAAAACACTTTTTTGTATGTCTGTTCACAGGACTACTGCTATATGTAACATGGGGATAGATAAAACTTAAACCCTCAGTATTAAAGACTCTACATTGAATATATCTCCCATCTTGAATATGCTTGTGTTATATGGTATCCTTTTTATGCTATCCATATTTGTCATATCGAGTCCGTTCAACAGCGGTTTCTTAAAGGGATTGCTAAGAGGCTAAGATAAGAAAGAAGCAATTACTCGTATTATGAAATTGAACAAATTCTAAACCTTTCTCCGTTAAAAGACCGTCGTAAAAAATCTAAGATCATTTGTTTCTTTAAAATTATCAACAATATTATTGACTCACCTACATTACTAGAACTCATCTCATTCAATATACCTTCTCGTAGACTCTGAAATAAAAAAAACTGCTCTTCCTCAATCAACACTCGACTAATTATGCTTATAATTCACCATTGTCCAGAATATGTAGAATGGTCAACTCACGTCAAGATCTTGATTTTTTTGGTATAAGTCAGAATGTTTTTTGTCGCTCACTATGCAATTGAGGATATTTTATATCACTTTAGTTTTAGCAAGGTCTTGACTTGACTTGACACTTCTATTTTCTTATGTTTTCCCTATTTGTCTCTGCTTTTATATCCTATATTTTACTTCTGCATTGTACATTGTCCCAAATCTCGTGTCGCTTTGTAATATATTGGACGTAAGTCCATTAATTAATTTATAAATAAATAATACATATTGATATATTCAATCACGAAGACTTAGGTACCGACATAAAATCCTACATTTTCAATAATCCAAGCAAATTGAATGAACATTGTTAATGAAAGAAGTTGTTTTATAAAATTTGAACGTCCACCCTCACACCCCCATATGCCTACAGCCTACTCTGGCTGCTGCAGCTTGCACCGAAGCTTTGCTATGGACAGATTGCAGAAGGCAGCGCATTATATTTGCCCGTAATCCCCGCTGGACCAAGTAGATAGGACTATTTCACTATCCATTGTGTCGGCGCCCCTCATCTTTAGGATTTTCACGTCAAACGCGCCCAAATGCCTCCCCATTTCCTCCTCATTACCCCACATTTCCACCCGTTTTCCCCCGATGGACGATTATTTGTTGTTCTGTAAGGGTGTCGAGGGATTTGTGTCGATGACGGTGACAATGGACTAATCTATGACTCTGAATAATAATATTTCGCGTGACTGGAATTTCAGATATTGCTCATCCTAATCGATGTTCAACAGGTGTTCAATTTTTTAAATTATGACAAAAACTTTTCAGCTTTATGAAAGTATTTGACAAACTTTTACTGGTTCATTAAGTTATCGATATACATATATCTAGAATTTATGATAATTTATAGTTTAAATTTGTGTTTCTCTTTCTTGTATATATACTTATATTTATGAATACCGCGTTAGAATCCGAACTGCTCCCAACCTACTGGAGCCGGTGAGACTAAAACATCCCCAGTTGGGGTGTGTTTTAAGGCTTAAAGAAATAGGTAGGGGAAAGAAATGGGTAAGAGAAAAGTAGGGAACTACTTAGATATTCAGATCTGGTCACCAAACACGGCCTAAAATCTTTCAAGCAACGTTTCAATTCTGAATGGTGTTCTTACATCTGGGCAATACTGAGAGTAGAAATGGCGGGCCCCGACGTAGGGGGTCGGCTAGGTGGCCGGCTGCTGATTAGGCAGCGAGCACAGTTTTACCTGCTGATTAATGACTGACTGACTGACTACGTCTCGATGGGGCCCGTTTTATAGGCGCCCGGTGTGTCGAGAATCTTCTATGCGCCAAATAGAGAATTCTAGCTACGATGCGTTTTGCATGGGCGAACGAATATTATACAGGGTTTTCCCATAAGAGGTGTTATTTTGATATTCAATCGTAAAAGATCAATGGTTTCGTTGCTTGTGTGGCACGTAGCGCCGTCTTGTTGAAATTAAAAATTGTCAAGATCAATACCATCCAATTCCGGCAATGAAAAATCATTAATCATCTCTCGATAAATCAATGCATTCACCGTAACTGTTGTTCCAGCCTCATTTTCGAAAAAGTAAGGTCCAATGATTCCGCCGGACCATAAACCGCACCAAACAGTCACAGGTTGAGGATAAAAAGGCTTTTCAACAATAACTCTTGGGTTTTTCGAGCCCCAAAAGCGACAATTTTGCTTGTTGACGAAGCCACCGAGGTAGAAATGGGCCTCATCACTCAAGATGATTTGCATTTGATTCATTCAAGTGAATTTAAATAATTTCAATGCGTTGTTGAATCATTTATCTTTCCATTTTTATTAATGGCGTAGTTTCTACTTGTCAAATGTTAACAAATGACAGCTTTAAAAGTAACATCTACAGAAATAGCGGGCTATTCAAAATAACACCTCTTATTGGAAAACCCTTTATTACAAATGCTTATCAGACAGCAGACTATCACGGTATTTAGAAACTAAGCGTACACAAACCACCATTCACACCTTTTAATAATGATCTTTTCAACCAATGTTGAACATTATAATTTTGAGGTTCATTCCTTGTTAACTAAGGCTTAAATTTCAACAAAATATTTACGATATAAATATTTTTTTACATTAACCACATACAGGAGGCCACAAGGAAAATAATTTCCACCATGGCCTATGTGATTTCATCTTTGGGGATGCTGTGTGGAGGGTTTTTTTAAGGAAAGGAAGGAGACGATGTTCTGGAATGGTAAAAGGTATGAGGATCCCTGCTAAATTATTAAACGCGTGAATCACTTGGAGAGACCCATGTCAAATGGTGTTGGGCGGCGGTATCCAAGCCCGCTTCCCAAATTAAATTAATGTTGCCAAGCAAATGGCAAAAATTTAGTTAAAAAAATCTTCGAATTTTAAATTATTGACTCGTTTGAATAAATTAATTACAAATTCACAATTTACTGTTAGGGTTTTTTTAAGCAAATAAATTATTATAAATCCGTAAATAAATAATAGTATTATTGGATTTAAGTACCTACTAACTGTTTGATTAATATTATAGGTACCTATATAATAAAATCAATCACATCCTCACCCATCTAACAAAATGTTCAACCAAAACAATGTATTTATTCTTTTCTAAAACAATATTTTATTACATTGTTTCCAAGCCCAGTTCTTTAATATCCTATAAAAAAATTAATTTAAGTCGGCAAAAATGTTGCATGTAGGTTAGCCATTCGAAAGTTTTCTCCGAGTTTATTCATAAATTTCAACTCCAAACTTTTATTAACATATTTCCTAAACTTTCGCTATTAATAATATGGATGCTTACCTAATTATTACTTTCTTATAAAAGGATTTCAATGGGAGGATTGAATAGAGAATGCAAAGTGGGGAGAAGGAGAATGAATATGATTAAAGTAAGATGGGGTAAGCTGTATTACAAAGAGCGTACGAAGAATAATATAAAACCTGGAACAAGGGACGGAAGTCTCTGTCTTTAAACGCGCGTTAATGAAACGTTAATGCTTATTCTTCTTCTTCTGGTGTTCTCTTCGAATTACTCAACATACTTGTATTTTATTATTAGATATTCTTCGCACGTTATGACTTGAATTTCATTGCTAATATTTTGTTTTAGCTGTAGTTTGGTCGCTGGCTTATTTACGTATAACCTTTTTTTTCAAATAACCCCAAAGAAAACATTCTGGCGCTGTTAAATCCGGTAAACGTGAGGGCCAATTGAAATCGCTTCTGCGCGAAATAATGCGTTCGCCAAAGAGGTCCCGTAACAGAGCTATCGTGTCCCTTGCAGTGTGGGCTGTGGCTCCATCTTGTTGGAACCACAACTTTTGATGGTTTTCTACAGCTGGCCTCAAAAATTTGTCCAGCATCGTTCGATATTCAGCACCATTAACTGAGGCGCCATTTGCATTTTCAAAGAAATATGGACCAATGCTTCCAAATACGAATTTGAAAATCGAGTAAAACTGACTTCTTGACACTAGTCTCTCCTGTCGAAATTGAAATAAGGATTTTCAGTATATATATTTTAAGTAGTTATATAGTGATTTTTTCTGGTGAAAACTTAAGAATTTATGTTGCAATTCCACATTAGGAAGCGTAATATTCTAGGATGCCGAAGAAGTGGTTATATCTCTCATAATCTGACCTAAGAATGAGAATCTTTTAAAACTGTCTTAAATATACATGACCTCTTGATATTTCAAAAGGCATATTGTTTTTTTTTTTGTATTACTTAGACAGAATTAGTTGTCTGCTGTCTAAGGGTATAACTACTGGGCAGGGTAACATAACACCGTGTCCAAAAAAACATACGTGTATTGTTCTTCTGGACCAAAATCGTACTTTTCTTTAAGTAATTAAAAAATAAAATTCACCTGAGTTGTGACATTTATCTTTTTATTTTTCTGTGTCTTGTTCTGTTTCATGTTTCATTTAGATTTATTAGTATTATCTTTTTCTACAATTCACCAAAAAACATTAACTTAAGCAGTATATAGTTTTAAAGTTAAAATATATGCCTGCAAAAAACTGGGAATTGTCCAGTGGAATTCAATTGTTTTTTTCCATATTTTTTTCCCGCAGATGTGAATATTTTCTTACCGCACAACCAAATCAATTTTTTTACCTGAAAACTATGGAAAGTATTATATCTTTTTTAATTGCAAATGCCCTGTACAAATATTGTAGAATCAGCATATGAAGTTGTGCGCTTTACCTCCAGGCCAGAGGCGGCTCGTGACTTTTGGGTGTTCTAGACAGAGATTTCTTATTTTTTTCGAAAATTCGTATTTTGGTATGAAGATTTTTTTATGAAATTTCAGTTCAGCCTTGCGCCGCACGGATTTCATGAAAATCTTCATACGAAAAATCAACAATAAACAACATCAATAATGCCATTTTTTCTAATATTAGCACTCTAGTACATCCAAATTAACGAGCCGCCACTGCGTCTAACGATAAATAGTTACAATGGACAGTATGAAAATCCTTTCTGTAGAATTTCTGGGTACACATATTTCTATATGTTTTAATCTGAAGGTGTTTTCCATCCTAGAGCTTTGCTTGCAAAACACTGCAGCAAAATCATTTGTGTTTGCTCGTCCGACCGAAATCATCTCATTAGTTGCACCAGTGGCTCCCTACATTGCATTAGTGGTGATTAAATCATAGCAGGGTGGAGTAGAAGCGTGGGCCCCGGGCCTGGACCAGATAAGGCAAAGTGTTGCGAGTTCTCTATTCGTTATTCTAAACAACTTAGGTCTGCTGCCCTGTAGATAGCTTTTAACTGTTTGTAATTTGAATGCTGGAGAATTTGGATTAAATGCCTTACGGATGAAGATTTCCTCTAGAGATGTTGCATAATGTGTAACCCATGTACGTTCTAAGTATGTAGTATCACGCTGAAAGCGTGTTCGCGTTTTATTCCGATATTTTCTTTCTGTTGTAATTAAACTAGCCTATTTAAAATATACAACATTGAATTAAACGTGTTCAGTAGTAGATTCTCTTAGAGCCGGTTTTTCTTACATTACTTGAACAATTCATAAAATTTAAAAATTGAATATTCAAGTTCTTGTATTATTTTAGTTCTCCGAAACAAACGGCCTATAATGGAATAACAACCAAACTTGAATACAACATTCCCGGAACTTTAACGTTGACTTCAAAAATGTATCAATCGTTCTAGCTCTGTGAAACAAACGTCCTTAGTGTCTGTTATCGCCCGGGTGAAAATTTGCTTAAAATGGCTTTAGCCGTGTTTGGTGACCAGATCTGAATACCCAGTATTTCCAAGCTTTTTCTTCCCAATATTTTTTGACCTCAGAACATATTCCAATTTGGTATGTCATTAATTTTTTTTAAATTTAATATAATTCAAATTTAATAATATTATTATTAAGTTCTGCCAGTATTTTTTGGTTTTTATTATTGTTACAGCTGTCCAAGGCCATTTTCAAACTGTGGTTATAACCACGTTTAGACGACTTATTTATATGATTCTATTTAACCCCTTCCCAATTTAAATTTTATTATGTCTAAAATGATTTACTATCGGTTAAACCGATTTACTGATAAAATAATTGTGATCATAGATTTCAAATTCTTTGGGGGTATTTTGATGTCTGTTTTCCCCACATTAAAGTTATCTTAATTTTTGAAAAATGATATTACTGCTATTAATTTATTTAAATGCGTTATATTTTTTTGGTTTTGTGAACATACTTAGAAGCGGAGGATAAATAATTTTCCTCACTTTATTAATTAATGTTAATCAAATGGAGTTCTACGAATTAAACACAAAAAAAATAAATACATTGGGATGTCATAGTCCTATTGGCTCGGGATGATAAAACTTGTTCACCATAAGAAAAGTTGCGACGATTTTAGTCTTCCAAAAACAAATTTATCGACATCACGAAATAATATTTATTAAAAAAGATCTAATAAACTCCCGAAAAAAATCGAATCTCTATTAATTCATTTTCATACTTACGGATATCGCTTTTAACTCCACCTTACTTATAAATAAATAAAAAATAGAAAATATATTACGCGGCGCAAACGGTTAAATAGTAAACCACTTGACTTATTGCCACAGGCAAAGCCGTCTTATCTATACAAAAGCTGAACTGACACGTAAGTAGCTATCTAATAAAACAAGTAAAAGGGAACATAAAATATGAAAGGTTAAATTTAGAACCAGCTGACTTATCTCTGAAAAAAAATCATTTTATGTATTTATATTAAACTAGCTTAAGTCCTTGGCGTTGCCCGGGACTTCCACAGAGCTTTTCGAAATCTAATGTAGACAGTAATCTTGCTCTTGTTTTGAAGGTTAAGTGTGCAAGATTTCATCAATCTTACTTACTTACTAACCATCACGCCGTTTCCCCGCAGGGGTAGGCAGAGAGGACGGACCGCCAAACAACTCGGTCTTGGCACACACTCCTTGCCTCATTCATATTCATACATCGTCTCATGCATACTCTTCTATTGTTCTGACTCTTGACATGGCCCGACTCAAGTATCTGATTCACTTGGTCTTGCCATATCTTCCTCGGGCGTCCCCGACTTCTGCTACCATTCACATTTGCATCGTATATTCTCCTTACCCTCCTTTCTTCGCTCATTCGCTCTACATGCCCAAACCATCTAAGCGTCCCTTTCTTGATCTTACTCATTACGCTTACATCAGCCTTGCACTCTTTGCGGATCTCCACATTCCTCACACGATCATACATGGTTTTACCACACATACGCCTCAGGGATCTCATTTCAACAGCATTCAATCTACTTTCATCCTTTCTTTGCCAGTTCCATGCCTCACTTCCATACATCAGGGTAGGTACCAGCACTCCATTGTGGACTGCTAACTTCGCTTTAATCAATCTTTATATTTGTATACAAAAAATACATGCCCGTTGCGTATCCACACGCCCGCTACAGGTCACAGACACGCTTCTTTATATAAATGGATAGATGATACATGTATAAGTAGTAAAGTTGAATTTAAACTAATTGATGTAAGTTAATCTATGATAAAGGTAGTAAAATTCCAGAACACAAAGTGAGTTCCGATTTGAAGAATAGATAGGTACTGACAAAACATCATCCATGTCCCCAACCATTTACGTATTTACCGACAGATTTCAAGAATGCCAGATTATGATCATTAACGCCAGTAATCGGCTTTCAAAGGGAACAGTTCTATTGAAGGCCCTTTGAAAATTGTTTCATTCTTCCACAAAGAGGATATTTGATTTTTGGAATCATTTGTTTGCTACAGAAGGTTGTCATGGGTCAAAGCTAAAAAATATTATAAATCTTTTTTTGTTAAATTTTTATGTATCCAGACGCATCATATTTATGTGTATACTTTAACATTCAGTACAAAATCTATACAATATAAGCTTTTTACTTTCAATTTGGGAGGCAGGTCTTCTCCTTCCTTTCCTTAAAAAAATACCTATACACAGCATCCCAAAAAGATGGCATATGCCCTGTGAGAAATTATTTTCCTCGATATCTCCTGTGTGGGGTTAATAAAAAAAGTACTTAAAAAAACTTCAATAGTAAGCCATCATTTTGTGGTTAGACATTACTATATTTGATTAAAAATATTTTTGGTTTCTTCCACCAATTTATTGAGTACAAATATGCATAAACCAACTGATTTTTGGTTCAGCCCGTCAGAGTCATTTGTATAAAAATACATATATTATGTAATAATCAATAAAACATTTTTACCTTAATCTGATCCTAAAAGGTGTGGACTTACTTAAGATGTGAACCATGAAATAACTTGTTGCACGATGTTAATACAAATTTATATTTTTATTTGTCAACACACATAGCGACATTCAATGTTAAAAGATCACCAAGGATAGGTAACATTCCATAGCTAAGCCACATTTTTTTTGGTATAACTAAATGAGTTTATCCTCAAATTATAATATTTAATCACTGAAGGCTATATTAACGACTGGAAAATGAAAAGTGTGAATTGAATTGAATTGAACACAGAACCTTAGCCTTTCCGGGGCTTTGCTCTCAGATATTTCGACCGTATCCCCTTCGGTCAATATACGATTATCTCCGTTAATATTGGATAGGTACTCCTGTATACTATATAATCGCATTCAAAACCAGTGAAGTGTGTGAAATTTAGTCTAAGGGCTGGTCTCCTGCGAAAAAATGTTTGATCAAACATAAAACATTAGGGAGTTGTCATACACATTTACACAAATGTTTTCCTCGCAAAACAAATATTTCACATTGGCTCTAACATGTTCAATATTGAAAACATTTTCTCGAAGGAGACCCGGCTTCACAAAACGAAATACCTACAATAGCTTATCATTAATGAAGCGACCGCTGAGAATTAAAAATACCAGTGGAAGAGTATAAGTGAGATCGAAATCTGGCGTGGGTTGATTGAAATAGTCACAAATTGTTTGCCCCACGTTTCATCGAGTAAAATATCATTTTCATCATTAAAAAAATAGTAAAAATATTGTTCCAAGATCCAAACCAATACTCCAAACATCTTTTAATTCCTCCTCATCCCCTTCTGCTTTAGTCTCCACTTTAGTCAGCCTCCCCAACATTCCCCAAATCGGAATGCCATAGCACCACTTGTGCGTTATCACGTAAAGAAAACAAATAATGCTGAGTTACTGAATTCGCAGCTTTATTCCTAATTCATATTCTGAGAAACAGAAAAAGAATCCGAACATCAAATACTTATTCGTAAGGTCGTAACGTTTCTAGCCCCTTTGTAAAAAATGTGACCTTTTTGTTTATACAAACGCTTACAAATCGAACTGAAGTTAGTTTACAAGTGTATGGGTTGCGGTGAGGTTAATTTACTATTTCCAAGCAAAGCATAAACCATGTGATCGAATAATAAAGTTTTACAGTTTACAAAGTGCGTCAAGTCTGCATCTATTGATTTAATTAAATAGAAAAATCATTTCGATAATTATAATTACGAAAATAACTTTTCCTTCTCGTGATAGTGTTCATAAAATGCATCATCCACTGAATTATAAATTTAAATTCTAGAAACGGTTATTTAAAACCTAACGTGCATACATTTTGACCCCACCGCCCACTTAAATATTAGACGTTAATCGTTTGCTATGGTTTATGCTAGTTGAAAGGTAGAGATTTTAAAGAATATTGGTTTATTTGTTTCAGCAAAAATAATCATATACATATTGTAAATTGCCTGATGTACAGGGCTTTGTGACATTGTGATTGAAAAGAAGATTTCAAAATAACAGAAATATGATAACAAATTGACTAACTTAATGATTAAATCAGTCCAAAGACGAGAGATTTTAAGGAATAAAAGGATACTATACCATTGAATGTTTTAACATCTACCAATGTTCGGAATAACGACATTGGTAGATGGGTGAAAAATTCAGTTAATAATGGATTGAATAAAAAATATGCTGAAGGGAGCGAAAATTCTTACTATCACATCGTTTCACCGCAATGTGATTTTATCTCGGCGCACATCTCTTGCTTCATTCACGTGCATACATCCTCATGAAAAACTCTTTTGTTGCTCAGACATGATTCAAATCAAGTTTAGTGTTTGATGCGGACGAGTTGTTTCGGAGAATCTGAACAATTCTTCAAATTTCGAAGTTAATTTTCAAGTTCTGTGAAAGATTTTTCAAGTTCTGTTATTATTTCAGTTCTGTCAAGAAACTAGCATATAATGATATAATAACAGAACTTGAATAGGACTTTCGCAGAACCCGAAAATGAATGTTGAAATTTGGTGAATTGTTCAAATTCTCCGAAACAACCCATCTTTAGTGTGGTGATTGTTCATTTTGGGATATTTAGAAAAACTCTAACTAAAATACAGTTGATAGGGAAAGAATAATATTTCTTGTGGATAGAGGTAAACCGGTCTAATTCAAAAGAGTACAAGAAGTTAACCACTCTGAAGATAAATTAACAAAGAGGGTGGAACACAACAGTCATACTTTTTTTTATTAGCGTACGTACTATCATCCTGCTTCATTCATACTCGGTTATCTCTTTTATACAACAAACCTACGTACGTTTAAACTTACAAGTATACTCAAATTGACAATAGCAGTCCATAAAGGAGTTCTGACTTGACTTTTCTAGTGAACCATGGAACTAATAGAGTAAAAACTAAAAGAGACCCGAGGCCTGATACCTAAAATACCACTAAGTCCACATTCGATAAAAGTGCTAATAAGCCGACTTGAAAAGCACGTAAGGCCGATGTAAGCCTAACAAACAACTTTTCTTTTGAAGACAATTTATCTTTTTAACAAACACTATACAGATCAAACATGTGGAAGTGTAGGTATTGTCTTAACCTTAAAAAACAACGATCAATGGCAATGTAAATATTAAGTCACGTTCTACTTTCTTGTAAGATGGCTGGGTGTAATAGTATCGATCATATTGAGAATTTAACTTCTCTGGATATTGGAAACCTACTGTGAACTGCAAATAAAGTAATATTTATAATTTTTCAACTAATTTTTCTGATTATAATACGACTGAACTTTAAACAGGTCATTGATATTATTGCGTCAGCGCACCGTGTTCCCTGTTACCTGTCTGAGATTTTGGAAGATAGCTATGAATTATAATGCGGTAATTACATAACGGATTTATTATGAAGCTTTGTTGTAAAAACAAAGCAAATTAATGTTAAATCAATAATCATCTATTCAAACTGTTCATTAGCAATCACATAACGTCAACATATTAATGTAAAATAATCGCAGTTATCACCCGAGTAGAGATAATTATATCTTACCCTTTAACAATCAAATCAATATAACGTACTAATTTTTACTTTTCTCTTTGTTTCAGACGGAGTCTTCATAGAGGGGCTACAAAAAAATTATATTTATATTTTGTAAAATTTAAGGATATTTACAAGATAATAATGTAAATTAAAATTATAAACAAATCGTTTATTATTATGACAATAATATAATAAACACTAATATTAAATAAAATAAATATTGAGAATAAAAATCTTTCATTAAATTTAACAATTCAAATTTTTTGAAATATTATAAAGATGTAAAAATATTGAAACTTTTGGCTGAAACTTTTTTCGAAACATTTTTTATTTCCCTTTAAAGACAATTGGGGTTGGAGTAAAAGCTGGTAAAATGTGTCAAGTTGATGAGGCTTATCACCCGAGATGAGAGGATTCCTCATGGAAACATTTCGCCGACCTTTCCTGGCTGTTGGTGTTTTCCTCGTCGTTGTAACAGGTAAGCTCTCTAATTATTTTAAAATGGTCTTGTTGTTCTTCGGTCTCGTGTTTTATTACGTCATTTCAAATCTTCTTGGGTTGTTTTAGTGTTTGGGGTAACACGAGACCCACAAAAATGGAAATACGATGAGTTTTTTTTCATCGAGTTTGGAATCACTTTCATAGGTATTATAGATATTCATGTCACTTTTTATTGAATAAATATTACGTAATAACATTTTTATGTATGTTTTTCCAGTGGTCATTTGATTATAATGCTATAATATTGATACTAATCACGGGATAGTCATAAAATTACAATTTTCGAGAGTGCGCGTGGATTGGATTCGGTAGTTTCCAGTCGATCGGCGTTAAGGCGTTATGCATGTCGAATTGGACTAATTGGAGGTAAAAATGTAGAACCATTTTTTTCGTATCCTGTCTCATCTAAATATAAAACATTAATGGGGAGAGTCTTAACAAATCAGTTACACTTTAGAAAATAGCAATATAAATATATTTTTCTGTTAAAATATTATGTTATGGGTAGATACATCGCTTGTGTAGATTCTCCAAACTAACACTTAAAATTTAGAAAATGAAGTTTAAATTCAAAGCGAAAATTCTAGTGTTCATTGAAATGGAGTTACAGAGGCACGCCCGAAATTGGTATTTTTATAATTCCCATTCTGGGAATATTAATAGGGGACAAAAATATTAGGGTAACTTTGGAGAATTAGAGTTCTTGGTAATTTTATACAATTTTGTTACTAGTATAAACCTTAAATATTTGATTGATCATAAATTTACATATAAGCATCTTCTTCTTCTTGTCCTACTCGTATCGGGGACCCATCGCATCGATAAGGCGTCTCCATGCTACCTCTATCCTGCGCTAATTCAGCGCCCTCTGTTCATTACAGGACCAGCCCATACTCGCACGGTCCCTAGAGTTTAGGTGGAATTTTAATTACAGAATTTTTATCTTAAATTAACAGTTTCATAAACTGAAAAAATATGTATTATGTACCCTAAAACAGATAGATTTTGTTATAGAAAATAGGAAACGTTATTTTAAAACAACCCAGATAGCGGATTTTACAAAGGAAAAAATGACCATTACTTTTGTAATGTAGGTATATTTTTCACTAGTGCTTAAAAACATCTACGTAGTATTTATTATCTGTTGTCACCGTCCAAGAAGTCTACTTTGCGGCATCTTCTTTTTTTTAAATATGCAAATCAATTCAATTTAATTTTGAAAAAAACAATAAAAATTAAAACATTAAAAATTAGAGCGCAACGGTTAGCCAAATCTACCAAACGAAGAAAGAATTGAACAAGAACTAATAGGCTTCGCTTTCTTGACATAAGTTTACAATGTCAAACACAGAATGTTTAAATTAAAAGGAAAATAAATCATCAAGTCCATTCATATGTCTGTGATCAAGTCTGTCTTCGGTACCACGACAAAAATAAAAGTTTTACTAAGGCATGCAAAAGCAACTCTTGAATCAGATTGAGTTTATAAACTCAGCTGTTCCGGACGTGACAAGATTTGTGTAGGTCAGACAGAACGGATGACCTCTAAAAAAATGTCAAAACACTTTCGAGCATGTAAACTCGGCCACCCTGAGAAATCGGTAATTGCCAATTATTTAATTGAAACCAGCCATTGCTTTGAATTTGTTTCTTAAATTCTGGGAACAGAATTCATAAAGCATTCCTTATTACGGATGCAATTGAAATTTATAAAATTTCCATAAATATCAATAAAGACAAGGGGTAAGCTCAATAGTTGCTATCCGATAATTGATGGCTACACCAAAACTTAACATAAAAACACATCTTAAATTATAATGTATTACCAGCTCTTAGAGGATTGGAGTTGGCGACACGGTATCACACCTACATACACAAGCACACACTTCATAACAATCAATTCAAATTTTTCTTCATAAAACACATTAATGTAACGTAATATTAGTAAAGTAAATACAACCATCAGATGGTAATAGTAATATGGCCAAATGAGCCACAGTACTAGTTATTTAGACACGTAAAAGGGTATTGTTATAAGCATTAGCTAGTTAGAGGATTACCAGAGAATCCATAAAAACACATTAATGTAACGTAAAATCAGTCTTGTAAATGCAACCATCAGATGGTAATAGTAATAAAACCAAATGAGCCGCAGTACTAGTTAGTGAGACACATGAAAGGGTATGGTTGTAAGCCCTAGCCAGTTAGAGGATTAAGAAAGGATCCATAAAATAAAAATAAAATCACAATATTTTCACATCTGCCCCAATGATAGACACTATAATGATATCTGAAACATTAACAAATAAGTAAGTAGCGCCAAACGGCATAATACCCCAAAAATAAAACAATTTAATGCGTTTTTAAATAAATTTGAAGCATTAAAGAAAGTATTAACTATACTAGAAATAAAGAAGTTTAACTATTCTAGAAAACAAAAAGTAGTACCTAACTATACAAGAAACAGAAAAATATATTAACTGTACTGGAAACAACAAAGCTTGTCGTTTAAAAGCAGTTTCATTGCCCTCCCCACCGGAATGACCATTTGGAAAGTAAATCCTGCAGATTGGGAGATAAAACAGTCTTAGATGTCGGTGACATAATAATGTCGAGATAGAAATAAATACTATCTTTGACAGCCAAGTTTTCGAAATCCACTAATCAGTCTTAAGAAATGTGCAGCAATGTGCCCATCCCTTCTGAGTTTCTCGATCTGTAGATGGTTCATTCCAAACTTACCCTAGAGAAATATTATATTAGAAGCCCTTCATAAATTATTAACCTACAGTGCTTATGTGGGTATTTGGAATGCAGGAGTCGCTTTGCGACCTTTATCATGTGAATCTAGGTCAACTTCGAGTCATTTTGATTTCACTTATCCACCTTTGGTCGTTGATATTTTTCTATTGGCTGTGCATCCATCAATTTCCCGTGAAGTCTACTAGGAACATTAATTTAACCCACGGGGAAATTCATAGCACAATAGACCAAAATAGAAAATTTAATTTTTTTAAAGGCCTTGTTTTGTGACAGAAATGCTATCACTCAAAATCTATTTAATTTTCAAGCAGGTATAAGCGCTTACAAAGTTTAAAAATGTCCAAGTCTTAAGCATTTTAAATGATTATCAATTCGTTAAAATCGGAAATATAGCCAGTTTAGCAGCCGCTTGTGGTCAGCATTAAGAACTAGATTGATCAGCAAATAACATCAACCCCTAACCTAACCTAACCTTATCTTTTTCACTTGAGACAAACACAAAACATGAAGTTCAAATAATTTTTTAATTATTGTTTTTTTGCTTACCCAATATTCAAATGGCGACGCAATAATGTAATTACTTCTCACTTAAAATTATTATCCTGGAGAAGGTTGATCTAACCGAAACTAGTTGACAAATTAATATATTCTTGTAAAGTTGTTCAAAACTGAACATTCTATTAGATTTTTTTTGATAAATACTAGCGTAGACTTGTGTTTAATCACGGTATAGTTTTAATTAAAGACAAATCAGTTCCAATTTTTGAATTGGTTATTATCTACTGGGAAATACTTATGTATTATGATTATATGTGGGTAATTTATTGCTTGTTTGAATTGTTCGTACAATCTTTTTTCTTTTTTTTTTATGTACTATTGAATTTTTTTTTATACATACATGGTTACATAAAATATTGAAAAATGTATAAAAAATATTGAAATAAATGTACATAATTAAAAAAAATCCCACGAAGGCGAAGCCTGAGTGTGGGTATTATAAGTATTTTTATCTTGTGTCTATGGTTTAAGTGGAAATACAATATCAAATATAAATTTAAGTTATTTTAAAAGAGTTACTGTAGAGATGCAATACAAGAAAGTAAATCATGAAATATGTAAAAGTTTTAAAATAACACAAAGAATAAGGTAAATACTAGTTTTTAAAGAAGACATCTTAAAAAGTGAATAAGCAGACAAAGCATTACAAACAAAAAAAATGTATCCGCTGTTTTTTATGAATGTGACATAATAAAAAATAATCTCTACATGGATATAAATGTTACAGATAGTTTTATAAAACTTAAAAGAAAAAAATATCTACTCCAGTGTTTTTTAGCCAAGATTTGATGTACTTTTTAAAAGATTGAAGGTTTACACACGTGTCCCTTTTAAAGGTTGTACATAAAGAATTATACATTTTTGGAGCAATAAAACTAATATGCCTTTGGGCCAACCTGGTTTTGCAGTGAGGCACAGCATATTCACAAGCGCCATGTCGTTGGCTGGTACGATTTGAATTTTTAATAAAGTTGTTTGGTCGCGTATAAATAAATTTAAGACATTGAGCACTATAGGTCTGCTTAAGGTCCAAAATTTCAGTTTCTTGGAACAATTGTTTAGAGGGATAGGAATTAGTTTTTTGGTACATTATTTTAATAATTGATTTTTGGGCAATTTCTAGTGGTTTTACATGATTGTTGAAAGTTCCGCCCCAGCCAATTATTCCATAAGAAAGAGATGAATGAACTAGTGAGTCATAAACTAGTTTCATGGTTTTTATATTTACTACATTACTCATTCTTTTAAAAATATATTTTAGGTATCTCAATTTGTTAACAGTTTTTTCAATATGGCTGGTCCATTTAAGTTGACAATCTATAGTTACACCTAAATATTTAATAAATTTTCCAGATTTCATCTCCTCACAGTTACAGAATGTGTTTGGGTTACAATTTACGTTATGAAACTTCAAATTAAGCTTAATCAGTTCCATGTTTTGAAAATAACGCTTAATTTCAAATCAAATTTAATTTAACTGAACCAGAATTCAAGCAGGACTTACCGACTGACGACATTTTTCTCTAGTTTCATAATTGTCAGATCTGAAGTCATATAATAAATAAACATTTAATTATATTATCACATTACAGAAAACATTACGGGCCCTACAAATAAATGTATTTTAAGTTTTACACGCTTGACAAACAGCCATTAATGTATGGTAAAAGGTTGTTTATCAGTTGTGAAAAATTTAAAACGCGTTTATTAAGTCTGAAGTGAAGTGAAGTTTGAAAGCAAACTCTAATTAAAAAAATATATTACTTCAGTAAGTTTACTGGGTTGTACGTGAAAGTTATTCTTTATTGTTTTTCCAAATAGACTCAATTATCTGGTTACTTCGGTAAAGTAGAAAGAAAATTTGTAGGGTCAAAATAGAAAATATTTTTCCGTATCTTGCATGTAATTGGTTTGCTTTCTTCTCAGCAGAATTATTATTCGCTTTGGAAGTTTGCTATAAATTCGAGAACTAGTTGTAAGTAACTTTGTTTTAAAACTTAAACAATAAAATGCAACTTCTTTGAGCTCTTTATTTCGTTGGATATTTAAAGGAGGGAAAGTTTGGTCAGAATTTTGTGCCACTCTTTGTACTGCGCGGATGACGTTTATTGTGTTATTTAAAGTATATCGGACGCTTGTTCATTATAATTTAAGAAATAAATAAATATTGTTTGCGTATAATGTTAATCCGTGGATGTGACATTAATAAACTATTTTGAAATTGTCCACATTCACGGAACTCTGCATTGTGTACCTAGCTTTAAGATTGTCAAATTCCTTGAAATGTAAAAAATGTAACTTGTAAAAAAATAAACAATAAACAATTGGCCGGCGGGTAGCAAATTAGAAAGTGTGGGGTCCAAGGCTGGCTGGTACGCTCCAACGGCTATAGAAATCCGACCAATGAGAAGCCATAAACGGTCCGCTGGACCTTGGCTGACCTTTTTTTATGTGCCGTTGCCGAGTCGCAACTTTGACAAAAAGCAGCATTTTTAAATTCTAAATCCTCTTTCTCCATTGGATCACCCTCGCCTCGGACCTCCGCATCTACGAGCTACCTGCCGCTGCCCCTTTCTGCCAAGTTCTGAGAATTTTATTGGCCTTTCTCCTTCAACTGAAGAATCCTGCATCGACAAGATTCCGGCGGGCACCACGTGGCTTAAGAAGCTGACATACTTAACTGCCTTTTTAAAGGCAATCTTTCATTTATTTGCATTTGCACAAAGTCGTCTATATACCAGAAACGTCCTTTTCAGGACGAGGTTCAATTGATTTGCATTTTGCACAAAGTCGTGTATATTCCAGAAACGTCCTTTTCAGGACGAAAGTCAATTGATTGGCATTTACAAAGTCGTTTGAGTCGTGTAACTAACCCCTATTTTTTCAGTCTGTATGCACACGACATTTAGTCGGGTACATAAAGTAACAGAAGGTTCTATAAAAAACTACTAAAATTCCTAATTCGAAATGAAACTTACTAACTTACTAACCAACTTACACTTTTGGCACACAATCCTTATTCGTTTACACGTAAACTTATATTTATTTTATTATTATGAATCTCAAAATAATCCGACTCGAGCATTTACATTCGTCTGTTATTAAATTAACCTCCCTAAAAGGTACACGGAAAAAAATTACCGTGTTAAAAAAATGACACCGTTCTAAGTTTATTTATTTATTTATATTAATATCAACGGTATAAAATATACCATATACAATAAATTATAAACAGTGACATCAGAAAAAAATATACAATTAACAGAAACTCTAGATGGATATAAAAAAGTTGGAGATACAAGTACATGCAAAACATTTAGGTAGACTAGGTTAGATTAGTATTGATTAAAATATATGATAGTATAGATACATGATATAATATATTACAATAGCTAAAACGTATGCATTTATTTTCAGGTTTTGGTTGAAAGTAGGTAAGTGCCAATCAAGCTGTTGGTTCACCGTATTGACTATTATTATTTACCCAAGTTTCCTCAGTTGCCCCAGGCAGTTCATTTTATATACATATTATTTTGACTTTTTACGTAAGTATGAGTAGACTTACATTTTATTGGTCACGATTTAAAAGATATGATATTAAAGCCTTTTTGTACCTAGCTTCTGTGCAGTTAAACAGATCCGCTACATCTGCGTACCTATTACTAACTTTATATAATCTAGGTACAAGCGAGTGTTTGAAATGTTCAGTCTTAGAATTGTTACAATTAAACAAGGTTTTAGAACGAGTAGCTCTCATGGGTACATGAAATTCAATGAGGTTCATTAAATCAAGGCTGTCTACACAACGACTTACAATTTTGATCATAAATATTAAGTCGGATATAATTCTTCGATCTGAGAGTTCCATATTCTTCCATAGAGAGTTCCATATTCCATATCAGTTAAAATATTGGTCATTCAGAATAATTTAATTTGGTAGGCGGAAATGGGTACCGCCGCCCTGGGAACCATTTATTGGATGACCAACACCTCTGCCACAGGTCACCCTAGGTGGTTCACTACGTTTGGTGACTTAGCAGGGGTGCCCGGGTTCATGGGTTAAGGTTTGCCCAGGTCTGGTGGCGGGTGCGTCGGCCCACCTTCAGCGTGGCGGGCCGGTTGGGAGATGCTGGTTGAGGGAGACCCTTTACAACCGGTTACCGCTGTCTGGGCCGCTCAATAGTACAGGGGCCCGACCCTCAGGCTCACGACTAAGGGTGGGCTGCCCCATCAGCGAGTGAAAAAACCCCGCCACTGCTGTTGTGCCGGTTCGTGACCGGAGGGGAGCCAGCAGCAGCGATTGGGGCGCATTAGATGCCCTCTCCAGCCGGACTCTCCCAGCCTATCGCCTAGCACCGGAGTGGGTGGGCTGGAACCAAACGTCCATCACTCCTGGACAGCCTGAACCCCAGATTCCTACCCACCCCTCATATCTTTCCTTTCCAGGCCTTCCTTTCACCTCACCCGTACAAAAAAAAATAAAATTAAAATCATGAATATACATCAAAATAAAATTAACATAATGACAGCGGCGAGTAGCAGGCGTCCCCGGTGCAGGCCAAAACTGTTGGTAAATTTTGCCAACATTCGCGGCCTGCACACAAATTTAAACTCTGTTAAAGGAGGAGTCTGCCTCTATAGTCGAGCTGACGTCAACTGTGTACGACTATTGAGTCTGGAAAACTCCAGATTCGACGTAATGTGGGTGCGCGTCAATCTTGCCAGTACGGCAAGATTCTACGCATGTCTATACCGCTCACCGAACCATAGCGAATCAGACACTTCCGAACTCTTCAAACATTTGAGCGATACTATTGATGATCTCTTGCCCCGCTACCCTTCAGCCGAGTTTATTGTTCTGGGGCACTTCAATGTTCATAACGAACCATGGTTGAAGTTTTCAGGCCCAACGGACTCGGCTGGCCGACAGGCAGAATCCTTTGCCATTTGCTACGGATTAGAGCAACTGGTTCAGGAGCCTACAAGGGTTCCTGATGTCCAGACTCACCGATCCAATCTGTTAGACCTATTCTTAACTACTGTGCCACACGGTTATAAGATTGACGTCACAGCGCCTCTGGGATCATCCGACCACTGCCTAGTGACGACATCAATCCCCGTTAACCTCAGACCAACCAATGAGAGGCTGAGGAAAAAAGTGTGGCACTATAGGTCAGCAGATTGGTTCGGTATGCGGGCCCATTTCAATGCTTTTCCGTGGTCAGCTGTTTGTTTTCGGACTTCGGACCCTTCAAGATGTGCCCAGGAGATTGGTGAAGTCATCAAATCGGCGATGGATGGCTTCATACAATCGACTACTAAAGAAACTGATGTGGGCTCAAAGCCGTGGTTCAGTCGACAATGTTCCGAAGCAGTTCGACGAAAAAACGCGGCTTACCGAGCCTTCAACACATCTCGAACGCCCGAAAACAGATCAGCATACAACAAATCGGCAAAGGAATGCAAGAGAATCATTAATAGGTCAAAATTCGAACACGACCTGCAGATCAGCAAAAAGCTGGCTGCCTGCCCGCATGGCAGTAGAGCATTCTGGTCGCTTGCGGGCTCAATAGGTCGGAATTTTTGCAAACCCAGTTTGCCACCTCTTATCAGACCTGACGGCTCACTAGCAAACACCGCCACCGAAAAGGCTAACCTATTAGGGAAAATGTTTGCGGAAAACTCGACCCTCGACGACGGAGGTGCTGTTCCTCCGTTGGTTCCTCACTGCGGCTTCTATATGAAAAAGCTGAGGATCCGGCATCAGGATGTACTCCACGTTATACGGGGGCTCGATATTAACAAAGCTAGTGGACCTGATGGAATACCTGCCCTGGTATTGCAGAAGTGTGCTGCGGAAATAGTTCCAGTTTTAACAAAGCTCTTCAAAATGTCCCTGAAGTGTGGCACTGTGCCCTCTGGTTGGAAAAAAAGCGGTCATTCACCCTATTCCCAAGAAAGGTGACCGCTCCGACCCGGCCAACTACCACCCCATAGCGATCACATCAGTTCTGTCCAAAGTGATGGAACGTGTGATCAATGACAAACTGCTCACATACCTCGAGAAGAACAAAATTATCAACGACCGTCAATACGGATTCCAGCGGAACCGCTCGTGCGGTGATCTTCTCGCGTATGTGACGCATGTTTGGGGGCGGTGCTTGGAACGTCACGGTGAGACCCAAACGGTCGCACTAGACCAAGGCTGCCAAACCTTTTTAACAGTTGGGCGAAATTGACGATTTTGAATCACTGGCGGGCCACTGAATACCTAACGGTTCCTATTTCCATGATGGGGGGGGGGGGTTAGAGAATTTCTTTAAAACATAATTCCCCACAAAAAAAATTCAAAATGAGTGCTCCCCACAAAATATTTGAAATCCATGGGGTGGGGGGGTTGTTACGGAACTTCGCTGAGAAAAAATTCCGCGCACCCAAAAACATCATATGTGATTCCCCCACAACAATTTTTCGAATTCCATGGGGGGAGGGGGGGTGGCTACAAGATTCCATTTCGGACGCAAAAATTATTATATCAAAAACCGGTGTATTTTTGTTTAAAAAGTAAGTTCAACAGGTTATATTTTTTCGTCGCTGATTCTCGTTCTGAGTAGACTAAATAGCGATAAATCGCCTTCGTTGGCCACACTGGTGACCGCGCGCAAGCTGCATTGTTTGTTTTACCGCGGGCCCGCGACACTTTTTCAAATTGGCGGATTGGCGGGTTTTTCGAAAATGGTTCACGCGGGCCACTTATAATTCGTTCGCGGGCCACATTGTGGCCCGCGGGCCTGGGGTTGGGCAGCCTTGCACTAGACATATCCAAGGCATTTGACCGGGTCTGGCACCGAGGACTTGTCAACAAATTGCCTTCTTACGGACTTCCCGCATCCCTGTGTACGTGGATTGCTGACTTTTTAAGGGATAGGTCGATTCAGGCGGTTGCTGACGGTTTCACCTCTTCCTCACACTCCATAAATGCTGGCGTCCCACAGGGATCGGTTCTGTCTCCGACTTTGTTTTTGTTGCACATCAATGACCTTTTGACATGTGCACCGATTCATTGTTACGCGGATGACAGTACATTTCATGATAGCATTTTGTTTGACAAGCCCCCAAAGGGCACACAAACTCCAACGGCTCGGAGGGATTTGAAGCAGATAATGGACGGTTATCTCGAGAGTATTTGTCCTGGGGTAAAAATAATCTCGTCGAATTTAATGTTTCAAAGACCCAATCCTGTCTGATTACGTCTTAAAGGGATCCAAATGATAATCTAGTCTCCTTCAACGGAAGCAATCTTCCGAACAGGCCTTCCATTGATATGCTTGGTGTAACTATAAGTGACCAGCTCGGGTACGGGGGCTCCATCGAAGCCAGAGTAAAGTTGGCCTCTCAGAAGCTGGGCGTACTGGACAGGGCCCGCAGATACTTAAATAGTACACAACCGCTGACCCTGTACAAATCGCAAGTGCGCCCTACTGTCGAATTTGGCAGCCATCTCTGGTCCGGAGCCCCTAAATACCTGAAAAAAACCCTTGACTCTGTGCAAAAACGGGCGGTCCGTTTGATAGATTCCTCAATCTTAACAAACGGACTGCAAACTTTCGAGCACAGGCGTCAGGTAGGTATGCTGTCCTTGTTCTATCGGTATTACAATGGAAGATGCTCTGAGGAACTAGCGTCATTGATCCCTTCGGCACCGGTGCGTAGTCGGGATACACGCCAAACGCGCGCCCAACATTTGTACACGGTTGACATTTGTCACATGAGAACGGGTCGCTTCTACGATTCGTTCTTAAGTTCAACAGCTCGGCTGTGGAACGAGCTACCAGCCTCTGTGTTTCCTCCCTCCTTCAACATGGGACTCTTCAAGACCCATGTTAACTCCTTCCTCTCCACAAAAAGACTCTCCACACAGCATCCCCAAAGATGACATAGGCCCTGAGGGAAATTATTTTCTTCAGGGCCTCCTGTGCGGAGTTAATATAAAAAATATATATATATCGGGATCACGTGTTCTTTTCCGAATTGATATCGTGACGGATCATGCTACAGTAAAATTATCAGTATTTATATGTCGTCTGCATAAAGCACTTGCTTTGTTACGTACTCTTTCAATTCATTCGTTATTGGCCCGCAATTCCATTTTTAACAGGAAAACGAATAATTTGACCAGATTTTTAACAAATTAACAGTATTTTATGTAAGTAAGTTTTTTCCGTGTATGTACAACTATATTATATATAATTGAAAATTCAACTTTTTATGTTTGTTTATTTTTTTTCTTTTACCTGTTAATTTCATGAAATTAAAAAAAAAAATGTGAATTGAAAAAACCAAATGTGTGAAAATACATGAACATGATCCATATATTTGATTAGATTGCTGATCTTTTTCTACCGGTATTTCAATGGAAGATTCTCCGAGCAACTAGCGTCATTGATTCCTTCGACACCATTGCATAGTCGGGAAACACGCCATACGCACACCCAACATTTGACATTTGTCTAATGAGAACAGGCATTGAGTTCAACAGTTCGGCTGAATAACGATTTGACGGTCTCCGTTTTTCTGTCCCATCGAGAACCATGTTCACTCTTTCATTTCCTTAATAAGATTCTTCACAGAGCATCCCCAAACATGACATAGGCCCCGAGGTAAATTATTTAACTTGTTACCAAAATCTCAGATGTTTTCAGAGGAATCTAACATATTATTTACTGTTAATGAATGTTCGAATGACAAGTTATTTGAATTGTCCACAGGTCAGGTGCAGGTTCGACATGACAAGGAGCCTGAGTTCCTGGCTCCCCTGGAGAACCAAACGGTCACCCAGGGGAGGGACATCTACTTTACGTGCGTGGTGACCCATCTGCAGACTTACAAGGTACGTCGTTATTCTTAGATGTATTCCAATAGTTACTTCTTAAGGCTCCATTACGATAGTTCAAAAAAAAATTTTTGATTACTGAAGATGGTTTAAAATGAAGAATAATAAATTATTATAAGCCATAATTAGTCACCTGTAATATCAATACAAATTGAAAATATCTCCCAATTAAAAATAAATTCCGCCGACGGGAATTGAACCCGCGCTTGTGATGTCTGGTCAGATGCTCTGGACCACTGAGCCACGTCAGCCACTAAAAAAAATAATAAAATGAAGAAAATATGTAAATACGAATGACAGGGGGACTGCGTTAATATCTTTAAAAAAGAGCGTATGCGGCTGTTGTGAAATTTTCATTAAAAACCTTCGAATTAAAAGCCAACATCTGATTTAAGAAGCATCAAAAAAGCTACAAAACTTAATAACTTAACTTAAGAAACAGAAACAGATTGTTTTATTATAATTTTCGGAGCATTCTATTTGATTTTTTTCCACTGAGGGAATTTCATATAATTACTTTTAGCTTATGTTTAACCGCTTAAGAAATGGAGTAAAAAGTTACATTTAAAAATAAAAGTACACTGTATATCCAAAATGGGTAAATGTTCACCATAAATTGACATCCTATTTGATACTAAAACGTTGCCTATATATTTAAGTTAATGTTAGTCAAATAAAGCACCTGACACCAAAAATAATACCGTTTCACACAAGTAGTAAATGTTTATCAAAATTTGAACCCCAACTTATTCTGAAATGCTACTTAAATATGACCCTGTTTTTACTCAAATAAAATATCTGCTTCTAAAATAGATTGGTTTCCTCAAAAAAGTAAAGTTTCCCTACAATTTGAAAAGCATTTTATTATTTAATTTATTAAATTAAATTGCGTAAAATAGTTGTAATTAATTTGGTTAACATTTACGCAATTTGGTTTCAGTGTTCATTTTAAAATTCAAGCACAGTTACAAATACTTGTTTATCTTGCAATGCGAATTTACTATTTTGATTTGATGCTTGCCGGAAGGTTACGCGTCAATTTAAATGTTTTCGAATTATTTAACCCTTTCCGACCTGCATTAAAACTGGCAGTGGTAGAACATGTTTGGTGTTTGATAACAGTTTGTTGAGATGGTTGAAAATATTTGGTGTTTGTGTTTTTTTTCATTAGTTTAGAAATTATTGGTACTTTCATTTGAAAGAAAATTAGGTCTCGGATGGCGTGTTTCACATAAATGACTAATTGTACACTGTATTCTAAAAATATAACATTACATTAAATTAAAATTAAAATAAATCACGTTAATATTATACACTTACGACCTACTTATTTTAAATCAGGAGAAAGATATTCCGTTGAGATTTATCACAAAATCTCGTTTCAAAATATGGCTGTCGCCTGAAGAAAAAATAACAGTTAACACAGAAATTGGAAAACTGAAAACCGTCTTATTATTATTTGCTCAAGATAGTGAAAAAATAATTCTGAAATATACGTATTTTTAAATGGACACTCGGTCAGAAAGGATCAAATAATTCAAATTGAGATCCCAATTACCTATATTGTTTTTTTTTTATTTCCTCCGACGTAAATAGTTGTTTCTAGTATTAATTTTATTTAATTTATTGATTTGGGCATATTTAAAAGTAAGCGAAGTACAGAAATTTTACCTAGCTTCCTTATTTTCATGGCCAATATTCAGGTATCTCATTTTTTTCTCTATTCATAAACAATCTTTGTGTGGCCTACTTTCAGTCCCTCCTTGCTGAAACATACTTATACATCATTTAGTCCAAAGTCCATCACCCTCTGTTGAACTCAACCGTTTCGTCAGCTGTTTTTGGAAACCTCCTCCACCTTAATGATTGGCTGTCGTCGGTCGTCACACAGTGATTTCTATAAATCAGCAAATTGGTGAACATTGGCTTTATGAGTTAAATAAATTAGGTTCGTTTCCTCATACCTTTCTCTATAAAAACCACGCGGTTGAATGGAGAAAGCGCAATAAAATGATTTTTTTTTTAAATATCTCCATGTAGGTCAAAATATAATACATAACATTATTGTTTGGTTTGTTTCCAGGTGGCCTGGATAAAATCTGATACCAAAGCGGTTCTCGCCATCCACACGCACATGGTGGCCCTGAACTCGCGTCTCTCCGTGTCGCACAATGGACACGACACCTGGAAGCTATACATCAGCAACGTGCAGGCCAATGACTCGGGCATCTACATGTGCCAGGTCAACACGGACCCCATGCGGAGCCAGGTAGGACCTCAATCTCGTGTTACCCATGTTGTCCTACAGACTTATTATTGCTAATAAAGGTCAAAATAGAGATAACGAAAGAAAATGGTCGTGTTATCAACAAGCGACTGAGAAGATATTCCTCAATTCGACTCTTCATAGAGTATAATGTCTTAAGGCGATGCCATACGTAGTAATGCAAAATCATGTGTTTTTGGTTTGAAAATTTGGTCCCCTAGAAATTTTTCAGATGCATTAATTAAATACTGCGAGTAGAATACATCTTGGCCTTTTAAATAATTGAGTATTTTTTTTATAAGCCCAGAAATAAAATGATCGAAAAAAAATTAAATATTTATTCTTGAATATCCACAAAATAAAATAAAAGGCACTTATTGGCCATGTTTTTTTCTTGCATAAATCAAAACAGGCGGATGGTGTTAAGCGGGAATTTAAACCTTATCGCCATCTACGTAAGGGTTGTTATTGATGGCGGCTCAATTTAAAATATTACACGACGTAGTGCATCGCCTTAAACATACTTTAACTTCATCTTAAATGTATGCAAATACAATAAATAAAAACTCTCTTACAACACATTTACACGACCAGAACTATAAACAACCAACACTACAAGGTACTTAAACTACGTACTACGTCAACGAAAAGACAACTATTCATCTGCCTAGCTTCTAAAATCTTCAACCTTCTCCCTTATAACTTAAAAATTGATGTAAGATGACGTTGTGTATATTTACATCTCCAATACATTTCAATTATAGTACCCATACACACAAGTCTCACATTCCTTATTTAATTTTATCTCTAAATAGTATAAAATAAAGTCGCTATCCGCGTCTGTCTGTTTGCGCCAAAGATATTAGAAGAACGAGATGTGCTATGCGCAGTTCGTACTGAGTGGAATTGTTTTGCCGAGTGTCGCCGGTTTTGTTCACCAATATCTACTACTGCACACCTTCGCTTACGCTAAGGCATCGCTAAGGTATCCGTACTAATACATAGAACAGATTCCTGTGCGTACACGTCCCGATACCGTTCAAAGTACCCTAATTAGGTAGTACTCCGGCTACGGTCTGGCGGCCAACATAGCATATCTCGTTCTTCTAATATCTTTGGTTTGCGCCCTTAGGTCTTTTAAACTACGCAACGGATTTTGGTGAGGTTTTCACTATCATTTAGAATTTTTTTTCCGTAAGGTTAACATATATAATACGTGGGTATTATATTTATAAAAAAGAGAGAAAAGTCAACTTTTTATAAAAAAGTTGTAAAAATATATGTTCGTGCGCTACATTGCTAACATTGTCTAAACCTTATAAGATACATCAAAATAGTTTACTACGGAATTGTATGTCTTAAAAAAGCCTACAGAAAAGTCTACAGTGATATTTGTGTATCTAAGGATAACTCCCAGCAACGCCGGGTACAATTCATATAGTTATTATTTAAAATATTTTTAAATCGAGCTGAATTGTGTTATGTAAGAATTATTTTCGTCAGTCATATCAATAAATTCAATCTGTAAACTTAACCTGTCATAACACAGAGATATTCCTAGCACAGCGGAATGAAAAAATTAATCATCTCTCGATAGCGCAATCCATTCACCGTAACTGTTGCTCCAGCCTCATTTTCGAAAAAGTAAGGTCCAATGACTCCGCCGGACCATAGAGAGGCTTTTCAACAATAACTTTTGGGTTTTCCGATCCCCAGATGCGACAGTTTTGTTTGTTGACGAAGCCACCGAAGTGGAAATGGGCCTCATCACTCAAGATGATTTGCATTTGGTTCACTCAACTGAATTTTAATAATTTCAATGCGTTGTTCAAGCGTGTATCGTTACATTTTTATTATTGGCGTAGTTTCTACTTGTCAAATGTTAAAAAAATGACAGCTTCAAAAGTAACATCTACCGAAATAGCGGGCTATTCAAAATAACACCTCTTTTTGCGAAACCCTGTACTACAAAATGTATTTAATGTACAATTAATTTTTGCATGAATTTATAAAATAATAAACAGAGCACATAATGTAGCTAAATTAAATAAAATGTTTGTTTTCGTGGATTCAACCGCAAATTCAAATGTTGTACAATAATGTATAATCCACTAGATTTCTCTCAGTGACTCAATTTTCCCTTCAAATGAATTCTCTCGCAAATAATGGAAATTGTATAGGTCAACAGCCCTTATGTGGAAGACCGCAACATGTTTCGAAACTTCCGGGACCATAAACAAAAGGACGAAACAATCTTAAAAAAGCATCGCCAACCTAATTTGTGAACAATCATAAATAATAATTAGAAAAAAAGTGATACTTGAAAAAAAAATTTTGAATTCAAACAAAGCAAATCCCTCTCGTAATTTTTCCCCGCTTAAGAAGGGTACAAATAAAGGAAATGAAGAAGTGTAATTAAAAATAAATCCCAATTGCGTGCATATTAGCGACTCCGTTCTTACCCTGCACCGCCCCCCACCCAAGTTCTTTAAAGGCCCTATTAAGTCTGAGTAAAAGAATTGCCCCTTGTTTAACTGGAAAGAGTAATTTAAGAAATCGGCTGGGTGGGAAAAGAGGGTGTTAGGATTTTAAAGAATCCCTTTTACAGATTTTGAATACATTCTTTAACCCCCAAACTGTGGTATTTTTCCTTTTTACAAGGGAATATTAATTGAGGTAATTACAGAGAGTGGTGACTAAGTTCCATTTTGAAATATTTGCTCCTAAAGATTGTTCTTGTTTCCATTGTTTTAAGTCATTATCATTACGAATAACTGCGAGGATTTATGGTTACTGACAACTGGATACAAATGTACGTATGTCATGAAAGTTCATATTGTTCTTATTTTGAATGAGGGAGGGGTTAGAGGGGGGATATCTTGGTCTCTGAGCCGGTCTAGGACTTTAGTCGCCTATTGACTTCATCAATCTCATCGGGGAATGTATGTAATGAAGCGGACATTGTTTTTGGGAGCATTTTCTATTTGGGAAAAACTTCTGCTATAGATCACCCTAAGTGGTTTACTACGATTAGTGATTTAGCTGGGGTGCACGGGTTCGTCGGGTGAATTGTGTTTAGCATGCTTCTGCCCACCAGCTGGGTGGCTTGCCAGATCGGGAGTGGCTGCTTTAGGGAGATCTTTCAACCTCTCCAGCTGGTTTCTCGACCCACTCAACTCTCTTACCGTTTACTAGAACTTTTTCTACTTTAAAAAAAAAAAACAGTATCGCAAAAGATGACAAAGGCCCTAAAGGAAATTATTTTCTTCATGGTCTCCTGTGTGGGATTAATGTAAAAAAATCGTTTTCACACATCGCACCATGTGGGCACAACGGCTGTGGGAGCACTTTAACATGTAGAGTTTACGATACAGTGAGAACCCATTTCTTAGTGGGGGTCATGCACCAGGTGAGCTTTTCTCAAGTCAACCGATTGCTACTCAATTTTCCAACTAACTTCTGGAGTGATAGTTATCCGAAGACGCCTCTCTCCGTCCATCCAAAAAAGTTTTCGGGACTTCTTTGGGCGGCATGCAGGCTGAGAGACGACGTCATCGTGCAAAGGTATTTTGCTATTTTGCAACGCATAAGTGAAATTTTCAATTTGAGAGATGGGTATATGGGTACCGCTGCCCCAGGAACCATTTACTGGATAACCAACACTCCTACCAAAGGTCACCCCAAGTGGTTTACTACGTTTGGTGACTTTTCAAGGGTGCCCAGATTCATTGGGCGAGGTTTGTCTAGGTCTTGACGGCGGATATGTATTCATACTGTTGAGGGAGCCTTGTACCGCAGTGGGAGGGATGGATTCATACGTCTGTCACTCCTGAACATATTGACCCTTAGATTCCTTCCCACCCTAAATACCTTTTCCCTTCCTTCCTCTCCTCCTTTTCCCTAAATAGACCCTCCACACAGCATCTCCATAGGGTAATTTCTTCAGGGCCTCCCGTGTGGAGCTAATGCAAAATTAATATGATGAAAGTTTATGCATTACTATGTACTTCGAGTTCCTACTATAGTACTAATCAAATTGTTTGCGATTACAAAATAAATTAGTTTAATTGACGTGTATTCTTTCCAAAATAAACAATTTCTTAAAAGGTAAATTTAAAGGAAATTGATTCGTTACCAGTATTGGTGTGGGGTATCAATTTTCTTTGAAATAAGCAATAAATAATATCGTATAATTTTAACATGAAACCACAAAAATTATACAAATTATATTCCCAAGTGTCAAATGTTAAGTCAGGTAAAATTCCTTTTGATAATACATAAAGGAAACAGCTTCAAATGAAATGTATGATGTCAATTTAAGAAATTTGATATAAATTAAAATGGACATTGGTAAAGCAAATGTGGCCATGAAAAAATAAAAGCATGAATCTCGTTATGAACCTGTACACTTTGTGGGGATACATAATTATAATAATTAGAATAAAATAACTTTTTTAACACCACTTAATATTTATATTTTCAATATATAAAAACCAACCTGTTTCGGTTCACCCTGAACCTTCATCAGGGTTATACAAAAACATATGTCACATATTTGTTGAGAAATTTTTTTATTTTTTTTTATTTTAGTAAATTTTTTTTTACGTTTCAGAGTTATCCAGTAATGTTGGCCTCACAGGGTGGCTTACCCGTGCTGAGGCCTTTCTTTCTAGGGAACTGATCCTTACCATACAACGAAGTGAATATTTTAAAATATAATTTATCAGAGTTTTAGATTCTTTCATTACCTCCCTGGTAAAATATCAACATTCGGTCTCGATATTTTGTGTTAAATGGCTTCAAGCGTATTTGGTGACCAAATCTAAATAACCAGATTTCCAACAATCCTCCTCGTCTATTTTCCCTTTTAACTCCCTTCAGATTCACAATATACCCAATTTGGGGATGCCATAGTCCCACTGGCTCAGAATTGGACTGTTGTGCTCTGTTCACATAACAAAAAAAACTTACATGAATTAACTAACTGACCATCACGCCATTTCTCCACAGGGGTAGGCAATGAATGATAGACCGCCACACATGTCAATCTAGGCATTTACTTCTTTCCTTCAATCACATTCGTAGATATGTTATCTCAAAAGCTTAAATCTAATTATTTAACCACTTGAGTGATATATACTCACCCATGTGCGTGAGTGTATGCATATGTATATTTTCAGTATTATTTCTCGAAATATTAAAATGGAAACATATGAACTGCTTACTACTGTTTACGGCCAATGAATCTTTCATTATTTATCCCATATTTTTAGGTTATACAAATGTGGCATTTTAAAAGTTTTTAATTATTGTAAAACAAACCCACTAAAAACAACCCAGAAGGTGCGTTGAATAAATTTTATTGAAAGATAAATGATTGGTAGCGACTTAAAATTTAAAATTGATGGCTTTTAACAATTACTTACGTCATAAAAGAATCCATAAAATCAATGACATCCGCGGAAAATTCATAAAGTACATTATTTTATTCAAATTACTTTCCTGATTATATAATCTAAGTTAATAATATTTCCGCAAAGTAATTTTTACCGCAAACAGTCGAAGTTTTGCGCATAAATTTTCCTAAAACAGCTGCTTTAATTTAACAGCATATTTTATGCCCCCATTATCCCAAGATTTTTACTGCATAATGACAAAGGCATGTTTATCCTAGCTCATTCTACATGGATTTTCAGAATTTGATATAACTTTTTTTTTGTCATTCTACTGCAGTATTTTGAAATACTATCCTCGTGGTTAAAGGCTTTTTAAAAATAAAGAATTTAATATTCACTGTTACTATTTTTAGTGACAGTGAATATTAGAAAAAAAACTTTTTTTGTAACAGTGAATATTAAAGAAAACATTTATTTAATTTTCACTGTTACTATTTTTATACATTTTCACTAGCAGTATTACGCAAATATTTTATGGTACGTGTGGGATTGCAGTAACTTCCCTCACAATTCCAAATAACGAATAATGTTACCTTTATTATTTCTTCAAACACAGCAAACTATTTTGTGTTTGTAGGTTAAAACTTAGGATGGGTTGTTTCACAGAATTTAAACAATTCATGAAATTTCAATGTTTATTTTCGGGTTCTGTGGAAGTTTTATTCAGATTCTGGTATTATATTATTATAGGCCAGTTACTTGACAGAATTCAAGTAATAACAAAATTTTCAGGGAACTTGAAAATTAACTTTTAAATTTGAAGAATTGTTTAAATTCTCTGAAACCACCCGTCTCTACCAACCTGTGTTACTTGTCATTGTAGTCGACGCGTAGTTGAATATTCGTTAAAAAATATTGCAAGAGAAAATCTGTTTCTGAAACAATAAAAACTCTCGGACTGTGATTTCGGGCATTGCACAACGATCTCAAGATTAACGTCAATATTTTAAGCTCACAATAATAGCTTTTGCTTTTAAATAGACACTTAACTAATAATAACAATCTCCAGTAACAATCAAAAGTTTCGATGAAACAAACTATTATAAATATTAAGGTTCTTATAAGTTTTTAGATTCTCACGGCCAAAAGCATTTTTTTTGTTTGTTTTTGGGGTGTTATGCCGTGTTGCGCTAACTCCTTTAGCCGACGTTTTAGACAGCGTTGCAGTGTCCATCATCTTTGGATCTACCGGATCTGCCCTGATGATGGACACTGCAACGCTGTCCGAAACGTCGGCTAAAGGAGTTAGCGCAACACGGCATAACACCACAAAAACAAACAACAAAAATTAAGGTTCTTCTCTAATTTAGCATTAAAAGTACACATTTTTTAAAAAATTGTTTGGAATTATTCTTTTCGCAAGATTCATCTATTTTTTTTTAAACCATTTTTCAAACGAATCTCTAGGAACGGTTGAGTGTCCTTTTTCAAACAAAACTTTATTTTAGATTTGAGGCCAAAGACTGAACCAAACTCAATATTTATTTTTCAATCAAATAATAAAGCGAATAATATATCTAATATGGATATGAGCTATTTTATTTATTTATGATTTAAATAATCAAATTTTTTTTTCTATGCGAAATCCAGAAGCCAGTATGTGTTGATAAATTGGATATAAATCTAAAAAATCCATGCACTGTCAGGTATTCCCCAGGGGTCAAACCTTGGTCCATAATTGTTCCTCATACTTACAGACGACAGTCAGGTCTATGTAAAATATGGCAGATATCTTCTGTTTGCGGATGACCTCAAAATTTTGATGTTAGTAATCTCTTACAAGACTGTTTACAAATGAAATCTAACATTGATGCCGTAGCAGAATGGTCAGAAAAAAAAATTAAATTAAATATAAAAAAATGCGTACCATTGATCGGTTTTTGAGAACAGAAAGGGCAAAAAAGATTTTGGTTTCGTCTTTGATCTTTGACGTTCTTGGACCACATATTACGGCTCACTCCGGCATGCTAAAAACTCCTGGGGTTTATCGTCAGAATATGAAACAGTTTAGTGACCCAGATGCAATGATAACCATGTTCGGTGGAGTTATAAGAGGTAAGCTGTAGTATGCATGTAGTGTGTGGAAAACAAAACTAAATATATAAATATTCTGGAACAAATCAAGACAAAAATTCTCAGGTACGTCTATATGCGAACGCATGGAACTTATACAATGTCCATACACTATATGGACTTATTTGAGGCAACAAATAGATTTAGTTAGACGTTAAATTTAATAGACATTATGCAAATATTGCATTACTTAGTTTTAACATTATTCATAGCTCTGTTTATAGCCCGTTCCTCTTCGAATTCTGTAGCTCAAGATATATATTGTGTGCACATGCCCGAAAACTTCAGCCGTAGTCGTCGCAATGACTTATTCAAGATACCACGAAGGCAGAACAGATATTATAGCACAACAGAGCATGACACAAGGAATGGTGCTGTCTATCGAAAGTTTTGTTATAACAGTGGATGTATTTAACTCCTGTAAATAGCTTTTAAACTTTTTGTATACTTATCTTGTGTGTCGGAATGGGAAGATTGTACTTAAAAAAATGCCTTGGAATTTTCAAAGTAAATATTAATCATTTAAAAAATATGTCAAATCTTGTATTTTAATAAAAGAAATGAAAAAGAGACATCTTTGTTTTTCAACGTAATTTTAATTTAAGCCTATCTGAATACTTTTTTTAAATTTAATGTTTTATTAAAGGGTTTTTTTTTAATAATTACCATTATTTCCACCAAAGTTGCTTCTGAAATCATAAAAAATCGGATTATTTAATGATCTATATTTTAAAGTAAAAATTATTTAAATATTTTATATCCGTACCTACCGTGTTTGCAACAACTTTTGTTAAAATATCAATTTGGTTAAGTTATTGGCTTCAAATTCAAAATTAAGTTTTATATGAAAAAGTCCGCGCAGCCGTTCTTCTAAATATTACAGGATATAATATTATTTTCTATCAATATTTCTCTTGAGTTATTGGATACCTATTTACTTACATACATAGCGAAACGCTCTAATACGAGTACAATATCACATGCCTAAAATTGTATCGATACGAGATATTTTCTTGGGCGCCTTCTCGCGTAACCGAACATTCCTTTGCGGCAACGGTAGCTTATAATATGTGAAATTCCAAAGTACGAAAATTTCCCCCGCCATTGAAAATATCCCCATCCGCGGAAAATTTACCCCGCAGAGGGAAATTCCCCCACTGAGGATGCCTGTCTTTGTTTTAGCATCATACGGGGGGGGAAGAAACGGAGGAGTTGGGGTAAATAGGGGAATTGGGGGAATTGGGATGCTTCCCAACACGTAGAGAAATAGTAAATAGGGTGGGATAAGGGATTCGATGGGGTGAGCGAAGCTTAGCTCTGCGCCGATATGAACATTGAAGGAATTTTGTGAAGGTTTGAAATGCAGGTTTTAGTGCTTTATCCTTACTTTGTTACTTAGTATTAGTGACTTTCTACTTCGAAATAATGTGTTTTTATTTGAAAAGTAAGTCGAGATGCCCAGGGGAACACGTACTAGGTATGCTTGAATGAATGGATTGAAATATATGAAAATTCGTGTTCATATTGAAGGGGTACGCCAGTCTGCTTTTAAAATGTTAAGGTTTATTTTCCGAACCGTCAGAGTTTTTCGAGATACCCGTACTCTAAAAATTTTGTACTTGTCCTTGGTTCGCAGTAGGCTGGAGAGTGGTACGGCTATCTATGATCCTCATGAGGTAGGGTGCTTCCTCTTGTTGGAGAGGGTTCAAAAAAAGTTTTTGAGATTTCTCTACATGGCCAATATCCTTGACTCTTCCTGACGAACTTTCTCTGGACATGCTAGGTCTTCTTTTTTTTAGATTGCTGCGAGGCTATATTGAGAACTCAGCTATTTTGGATCACATGAGTCCCTGATGAGTGCTTTAGACAGCATCATCAAAGATTAATCCATCTTCCTGCTTGTAAGATCAACCTACCATTTCCCCTTGTAGGTAGGAATATATTACTTTTGAACCATATCTGTTGCGATACCGATATATTTTGCATCAGCAAGGAGAGATTCAATAGGGATCCTATTAATTCTTGAAAAAGTCCCTCCATATTGACGCGATATTCACCACATTTTTTTTAAATGTTATATATAATAAAGTTTTTTTTTTTTTTAATTTGTGTCAGGAAACAAACCGTCATCCCAACCGTCTGAAGATAGAAATAATATGTCACCCCCAATCAAGGAATGTTACGAGGTATTAGGGAGGGGGAGGGGGGATGAAGGTTGAAAAGTACCTAGCTATTAAGATCTGATCAGCAAATATTGTCAAAGCCATTTAAAGCAAAGTTTTAATTCTGTGTGGCAGGCTTACACTAGGACGATACTGGGCGTATTTTCCACTTTGGAACGTGCCGCAAATATACATCATATTATTTGAAATTAGTAGTTAGTGAAATAATACAAATAAATCAAATAAAATTTACTTGCGCACCCCGGGGTTCGAGCTTCAAGCTTGCTAATCGAGAGCCATACCCCTCGACCATGGAGGCCATCAATTATTATTATTAAGTACTAAATATCCTCACATTTTTTGAGTACAGCTCAACACCTTTGATCTTATGCAATATCTATTTAAATTTTAGATCAATTTATTATTATACGACCAACTTCTTCCTCGATGCTAGGAGACGGGGATATCCTTAAAAGACATGGCATATTTGAAATAATCAAAAACTCGAATCCAGTCATATCACGAGACGGAAAAATAAAATAGTGGGTATACTATATATTTGACCTCTGTCTAGCCCTGCATTACGTTGGCAAGGTGAAGAACGAAAAGTGATAAGAAATAACTTCACCAGTTTCAGAGTAGCAAACAAAGGAATATGTATTTTACAGATAAACAGATTTTTTTTTAATTTTCTTATATCTTTGATGTTAATGAAAACCTAATAATTTACGTTGACGTTATATTGTTTACTTGGTAAGATGTGATTTTATTCGAAACGTTAAAAAAACTTATTTGCACATTACTTACCATAATTACCTAAAGACTTTGATTAGATGTAGTTGGTAAAATGTTTTATTTTTTCAAGATTGTGGGAAAAAACTAAATGATTTCACCGTACTAGTTGAATATGTAGTAAAAATTTAGTGAAATTCACCAGGCAGATATCAAAGTGAATATTTTATACCGTTTATTTGTTTATTTATTTATTCACGCCATGAGGGCTTTTATATGTATACAATGTTTAAGGTAAGCTGATCAGGAATAAAATAACAGTGTATATTAAATAGCATAAAGGGCCGAGTACAGACAATATTAGCAGGTGTAATACTAGTTGTCGTTGAGAGTTTTTGTATATTCAAGTAATAGTTCTTTAGTAAATAAAGATGAGTACAAGTTAGGTACTATATATAGTATTTCATATGTAAAATACATATGAAATACTTATTGTTGAGCATCTTAGTATTTAGTGAACCTTTATAATTCCAGATTGGGTATTATACAGAACATTAATAAAGGAGTAAACAAGAACGGTTTGTCGTAAAGCAAATTTTTAATCAACAAACATTTACTACGCCCGATTGTGTGTTTTATGGAACAGAGAAAAAATTATATAAAGATAAAAAATAAACCTATTACTTGTTTTAAATTGGCATAAATATTTCAAAAAGATCCCCACTTAATTAAACCAATCACTGTCTCAATTATTTCCATCATTCACCTTATATCATTTTCCACTTTTCAAGTGCCACAAGGTTTTGTTACCTACCTACACTTTGTAACTAGTACAACCAGTTTTTTTCAATTGTACATAGTATCACATTAGAGGCCCATATGAAGGTACCACATTAAAAAACTATAGAAATCGTATATTAAAAGCCATTGAAAACTAGTTCGATATCCCTCTGGCCCTGTATTTGACCGCTTTTGAATACCCAGGCAATAGCTTACCTTCCAAATCCATATTTCTTTCAACCTGAATTTTTTTTCAAAACGGGGATACCTTTGCTGACTGCTTTCAGACAGTTAAAACACTTCTGCAGTGTGATACAAAACAATCAAACAAATTGAAACACTTGAGTGATTAAATAACCGTCTTGGATTTCTAAATAAACGAAATAGTTCTGCATTTTGATTTCCGCACCCCTCGTTCAGTAAATACCCTATTAAAACTAAATTGATTGCATTAAAATTGAAACAAAATTTAACCCCTTTTCTTATTTGTTTAAAGTCAACCCAAGGAATGGTGTCTGTAATGTGACAGAGGGCGGTGCGGAGAGAGGGTGGATGGCGGTAGAATTGGGTGGCCGGAGGTGGTACAAAGCCAAAGGGGTGGATCGTGACAATGTTTACTGAAACAGGGTGAAATTCTGCTGACTCTAACCTTCTGTTAGCAATATTTCCAACCCCTTAGACCAATATTATCAAAAGAATTTTATTAAGTTGAAATGAGTTTTTTTTCATCCTTTTTTATAACGATTATATTGGCATCATCGTATAGAACCGACGCAAAGGTGTGAAGTGTGTACTAGTCTGAGCATTTTTAAGTTAAGAGAAAGAGTTTTTTCAACCCACTTTACTAACGATTTTTTGGTAATGTCGCTTTGATTCAATACGAAATTGAGTCAAACGATAGGGTGAAGATGAAAATTAAATAATAATTCTCGTAAAAGTGAATGAAAGTGGAGTTTGAATATATATGATCATAAAATGATAAAAATTAAGGCAAAGATAATGTTTGGATTTGTTCCACGCGAGATGGTAGAATTGCAATACGGATAAGGTATGAAGCATTTGTTCGCAGTATTCTAGAATACAGCCTCATTATTCGGGTCCTTTTTGAACTAAACATTTTCTTGGAAATAGAAAAGTACAAAAGAGGTTTGTACATTATCTGAATATGTGGGAATATAAATAATATTCATTCTTGTATTCATCCTTATTCTTGGAATGCTTGATTTCAACGCCTTAAAGTCCGCCGAAAAATATTTTTACGTATTTTTTTAAGTTATCTCTGGATTTATACTAAATCTACCAATGTTGAAAGAGATTAACTTATACATGCCTAGCAAAAGCGACAACTTCTGCCGATCAATGAAACAACTCAACTGTTTAACGGTTCTGCATTGACCATCGACCTTTTCAATGTCATTTGCATACAGTTAACAACTATCTTTTGATGCATGTCACAAACTAGTAAAACTGCCCTCAACGATATTTTTTATACTTATGTAAAATTTACATAATACATATAAAATATATATAAACATTAAAAAAAATCATGTAAATTAGCAATAGATAAATTATCCAGGTTGTCTGGGGGTTAAGTGCACTAACATCTGGATGTGATTCTACATGGTAGAATTTATGAACGTTAAATATATTTTTCAAAAGTTCCATAGTTTTCTTCCGCACAAAAATTGTGTAAAATCACCTCCATGGCGATTATAAGTATATTTTACCTAACTAAAGAGTTATTAGTGTGTTTTATTGATACCTTGTTCAAGATACACTATGGAAGGTTCATAGCATGCAATTAAAAAGACTGGAACATAAAAGTTAATACAAATTTTATGTGTCATTACAATTATTATAAGACATATTGTGAGTACCAAAATATTCCTATAAAAGTTGAATCGAAGAATTTAAAAATAGTTTCTTATAAAGTTATTTTTTATTTCGTCGCTTTATCGTGTTTTTCATCTGAAATAACATATTTAGATTGTCGTTAGTTCATGATTAGGAAGCTTTAACCAACATCAGCATTAACTCATGCGCAAAAAAACAGAACAATAAAATCGAATGACGTTCCACTTCTGGTTTACTTCCTGCTTGCTCTGATTTGTTAAAAGCTTTTTATTGTTGTCTTATATTGGTAGCATTAAGTGATGAAAATAAACGATTTTCAAAAAAAAAATTGTTTCTAGCTACGATAAAAGTAGAAGAATTAAGGCTCCATGTTTAGATCATCCAATAAAAATAGTGACATATTATTACCTCCAATAAAGAAATACGTAAATAGATTCAAAATAAATAAAGTCGTTAATATTATTATCTTTGAGAAACCAAATATTAATGGAAAATGTGTGTGTTTTTTTAATATAAATCATAATATATTAGTAAATAAAAAAAGTGCATTGTATTATTCACAATGAGTTAGAAAAAGCTCATTCCGTAACATTCTTGTGACATTATTTTTTACTCAAATTTTTTTGCGCTTTCCGGGTGAAATAAGTTGAATTTTTTTTTAAATGTTATTAATTTAAAACATAACGATTTGTGTGATCTTTCCAGAAGTGGTCAATCATCACCAACAGAATATATTACGACACGTGCAATAAATACCAATGTTCCAGAAGTGGTTAACCATAATCAAAAGAATATATTATGATATGTTTAATAAATACCAATGTTCCAGAAGCGGTTAACCAACATCAATATAATATATTAGACATGTGTAATAATTACCAATGTTCCAGAAGTGGTTTGTTAACCATCATCAATATAATATATTATGACATGTCTAATAAATATCAATGTTCCAGAAGTGGTAAACCATCATCAATAGAATATATTATGACATGTGTAATAAATTTACCCCTCTTTCAATATGTTCTTTCGTAAAATACACAAACTAAACTCCTGCTACAAGACTAAACCAGTCAATGATAAAGCTGTGTTCATAACACCTAACTTCATATTCTTTACACTCTTTGCCCAGACCCCACATCTTCAGTCAATAGGCTGGTTAGTGTGCCACGTAGTTAGGCAAGACGCAGAGCGGAGGGTGGCAGTAGATACAGACAGGCGGCGACCCTCGCCTCGGTAACGTAAATAGGCCTCTTAGGCAGTGCTAAGGCTCAAGGGACACTGCCACTAGATAGGGGCAACACTAACCTACCGGGCAACCTGTTGCCGTTCGGCGTAGCTTATACACTATTCACTATACGGACTAAGACGACAAACATACTGCTGGTGTTAACTAACTATGAGGAAGTGGAAATATTGTTCTAAGCCGATTAGGGATAAAAAAAATACTTTGTATTGTCATTATCATGACTTTATGTATAGTTCCGTTCCATAGTTTGGCCGTGGTGCGGTTAAACCTCATTGTTCTATTTAAGAATGAGGTAACCCGAAAATAATAAATTATGTTCGTGCTCTTGGAACAACAAATTTTAATCTGCTATTTGTACGAGATGTTGTGGTTCAATTTTTGAATCCAGATAAAATACTACACTTGAAATTTAAAGAAAAAGTGAAAATGAATAACATATTGTAATTGAATTTTTTTTTGCTTTAAAAACATTTTAAGTAAAAAAAAACATTGAAAATATTGTAATTATCAAAATTTCAAAATCATCGATAGTGAAAAATCTTTTCTCGATCATATAATTTTTAATGGGTAATGGTTAAATGCCAATTGTATTGACAGACATTATCAGCATAATCAATGAAAAGGTCGTCAGTTTTAGTCTACCCTGAAGTCACTTTTTTAGTGTTTTTTAGATAAAAAATCGGATCGGTGTTATGATCTGAGATGGAATATTTGTTTACTAAGAAGCAAAAAGTTCCAGGCAAGTGTCCAGCAATGTCTTAAATAAGTGAAAAGAGAGAGGGTGATAAGATTTGGCTTACATATAATGAAAATGTTACAATTATGTACGAATTTTCCTTTCTTCTCGATTGTATCATTGATATAAAAATATATGTACGAAAAAAATATACTAAATATGCTCCAACTCATCCAAACAATCTGGATCCACAAAGGATACTAAATTATTATAAGCAATAATTAGTCGCCTGTAAGATCAATACAAATAGAATATAATAATAATAATAATTGTTTATTCCAGAATGTGGGGAGGTTAGTGCAATCCCACACAATCCATAAAATATAACTACAATGTTATATACAGAGAAATATAACTTATTTATTTATATATATATATATATATATATATATATATGATTTCTTTGCAAATATAGGAAAGAGTCTAGCAGAAAAAATTACCGTGAAAAAAATAAATAATATGTATATTGAAAATATTCCGAATATAGAAACTAAACTTGAACTCTTCGAACCAACCAATCCGTCTGAAATTGTACAAATTATATCAAAAATGCGAGGTGGTTCTGCTCCGGGATTTGACGGTCTCACCGTAAAAACACTAAAAATCATTAAAAATTATGTTTCTACACCAATCTCTCATATTATAAACAATAGCTTTAAGACAGGAGTTTTCCCGAGCACGTATAAGAAAACCATAATCTCTCCAATATTTAAGTCCGGTAGCCCGGAGGACATTTCTAATTATAGACCCATTTCACTCTTATCTAATATATCGAAAATTTTTGAAAAAATTGCTAAAAAAAGACTAACTGCATTCTTAAATAAAAACAAAATTATAAATGAAAATCAATTCGGTTTCACAGAGGGAAAAAGTACCCAAGATGCCATTGCAAAAATTTCATCTAGTATTCAGAGTACCCTGGACAAATCAAATAAATGTATAGGAATTTTTATTGACTTAAAGAAAGCATTTGACAGTATTTCCCATGAAAAACTTATATTAAAATTAAAAGAAAATGGCATTGACCACTTAGCCCTTAAATGGATAGAAAGCTACTTAACAGAGAGACCTCAAATTGTAAAATTAAACCAAACTTTTAGTACACCACTAACAAGTACATTTGGCATTCCTCAAGGCACGGTCCTCGGACCATTACTATTTTTAATGTATGTAAATGACATTTTCCAACAGAAAATCAAAGGTGAATTAATCTCTTATGCTGATGATACTGTTTTATTAATAAAAGGTCAAACATGGGAACTAGTTAACAAAATTGCAAATGAATGTATTAATATCTTAAAATCATGGTTTGATAATAACCTACTCACACTTAATGCTAAAAAAACAACATATGTATTATTTTCACTACAAAAAATACCTAAACACAAAGTAAATATCATAATCCATGATGAAAATTGTGACAATGTCAACTGTAAACTACTTAATCCTATGTGTACTGTAATCAACTCTTCTTCTGAAATTAAATATCTTGGTGTGATCATCGATGAAAATCTGAAATGGAAAAGCCATATTAGGGAGTTAGTAAAGAGAATAAGGAAATGTATATATATATTTGTTAGGTTAAGAAATATTTTAAATGTGAAAATACTAAAAAATGTATATTATGCTCTTGTCCACTCCCTGCTTATTTACGGAATCATAGGTTGGGGAGGATCTTATAAAAACAACCTAAACTCAGTAAAAGTCTCGCAAAAAATTATTATAAAAGTAATACTTAAAAAAATGTCTACTTTCCCAACAAAATTGCTTTTTAAATTGTTTCCAGTACCAAATATTGATGATATATTTAAGCAAACTTCCATTATAAAAATGTGTAAAGAAAAAAATAACAAAGAATATCAAGAATTTTACAAACTCATGAGAAATGGAAATCAATTTATTACGCCAATCTTTAAAACAACTCAAATGCAAAACCATTATATTTACCAAGCCATAAAAAACTACAATAATCTCCCTTCCAAATTGCGCTGTATTACGAACCAACAAGAACAAATAAATAAAATCAAACTTTTTTTCCAAAAAAACTTATATTAAACAAAAAAAAAAAATATATATATTTATATATATATATATATATATTTATATATATATATATATATATATATTATTACTATTATATCACATAATGAATTATGAATCTAAGTAAGAATCGTGGCTCCCTTATCAGGCACAAGAGCTCCTCTTTTCTGATAAGGTATACATGACCAATTATGAACCTTAATATTATATTTTGCAAAATATGTATGTATTAATGTAACCCATATGATGTATATTAAAATAATAAAAAAAAAAAAAAAAAAAAAATATATATATACGCCTAAAAAGGCTTTTACATAGAAGTGATACATGATGCAGTACAATAAGAGAATATGTATTATACAGGAGATATTGACAGTAAATAGATGTAATCCATTTTAAAGAAGGTAAAAAATACACACTTGTAAAATTGTGATTTTTTTATTTTTTTATTTAATATTAAATTTGCAATTACATGTTATTACATTACATTAAGTTTATTTATTTTTTTTTTTATTACAGTACATCGTGATACACCTTTTTTTAGAGCAGATGCTCGTGTTAAAAAGGCGGAGAATTGCGTGTAAATAGTAATTTAACATATTTTTTATCAAGATAATGAAAAGAATTTTTATTTTTTAATATAACAAAATAAAAATTTTATATGCAACAAAATTTTATCAAATAGAAAAGAGAAAATAATGTAGAAGAAGGAAAGAGATAATAATAAGAAATAAGAGAAAAGGATTTCAATATAATAATAATTGAGAGATTATATTGTATTTTTAAGTATAAACGATTTTAATATGCTATTGATATAGTGTTTTTATTGAGCTTTTGAATTTTTTATAATTCGTTTCCAATCTTAAGTTAAGAGGTAATTGGTTAAACCATTTGACACCAAAATATTTATAAAATTGTTGGGCTGTGGTGGTGTTACAGCGCGGGATAGTTATAGAGCCAAGAATACTTTGTCTATTGCTGTTCGAAAAAGTTGTTAAGTTGTCAATGTTGAAACAATCTTTATGTATTTGAAAAAGAGTTATTTTTTTATAAATAATATGAAGTGAAGGGACTTTAAATTCTTGAAATAATCTAAATGTAGGGTAATCATACGGTTTTTTCAAAATTATTTTTACTAATATTCTTTGGATGATTTCTAAAGGTAAGAGAGAAGTTTTGAATGCTCCACCCCAACCAACAATTCCGTATTGTAATACTGATTGAATTAGTGAAAAATAGATGGTTCTTAATAATTTAAAATTTAGTATGTTTCGTATTCTAAGAAAAATGTACAATAATTTTCTTAACCTTTCTACTATTGCATTGATTTGTAATTTCCACTTTATGTTACTATCTATAATTACACCTAGATATTTTACATTAGTTTTAACAGTAAGTACAGAGCAGTCAGGTTTACATAAATTTGAAATTCTATTACAATTACATGAGTGTATACTTATCTTTAAATTATCAGGGAATGAATTTTTATTAATGGTGAAAGGTATTATAAAAGTTTTTTCAGTATTAAGTGTTAACAAATTTTTATCGAACCATTTTTTTAGTATGTTTATATCTAACTCAGCTGTTCTTTGGGTTTCATTCCAAGTTAATCCCTCAGTTAAAATTGCTGTGTCGTCAGCGTATGAAATAAGTTTTGACATAATTGAGAGTTTAAAAATGTCGTTGACATAAATGATGAAAAGAATTGGACCTAGAACAGTTCCCTGCGGGATGCCAAAATTTGTGGTCTGCGAATCACTCAGAGAGCCATTTAACTTTACAAATTGCTCTCTATTAAATAGGTAATTTTCGATCCACGTTAAAGCATTGTTAGTTATACCAATTTTCGCTAGTTTCGAGATAAGATTAGAGTGTGATATACTATCAAATGCTTTTCTTAAGTCGACAAATGTTCCAATGCATTTTTTTTTATTATCTAAAGATTTGTATATTTCAGATGTTAAGTCAACGATAGCATCTTGAGTGCTCATATTTTCTCTAAAACCATATTGATGTGCATTTAAAATATTATTTTCTTTTACAAATTTAAATATTTGTTTTTTTACAATTTTTTCAAATATTTTGGCAATGTTTGAGGTGAGAGAAATTGGCCTATAGTTACTACTTAGATTGGGGTCCCCAGATTTAAAAATTGGGGAAATAATAGTTTTTTTGTAGGTAAAGGGAAAGTTGCCATTTTCAAAACTTGTATTTATGATGTGAGCCAATGGTTTACAGAGTGAGTCAGAATTTTTTTTAAGTATTTCTACAGAAATATTGTCAAAACCAGGGGAAGAATTACCTTTTAATTCATTAACAATTTGTTTAATTTCATCAACATTAGTTCGTTGAAATTGACTCAAGTTGTTACAAATATTGGATGGTGACGGTAGATCTTTATTATCAGTGTTATTTATTTTAAGTGCTAATTTTTCATTATTATCAGTGTTTTTTATTTTGAGTGCTAATTTTTCACCAACTGACCCAAAATAACTGTTAAAAATATTTGCACATTTCGTTGGATCCGTGTTTACATCGTAAAGTTTGTTATCAATATCTGTGATTTTGTTTATGTTAGATTTTTTTGGTTTTTTATTGATAATTTCATTTATAGTTTGCCATATCTTTTTATTATTGTTGCCAGCAATATTGATTTTTTCTTTATAGAAATCTTCTTTGGTTTTCCGAATAATGTGGCATAGTTTATTTCTGAATTTTTTAAAATATTCGTATAGTTTATAGTTTTCTGGAAACTTTTTATGTTCTTTATAAATTTTTTCTTTGTGTCTAATTGAAATTATGATTCCTTGAGTGATCCATGGTTTTAATTTTTTTAATTTAGTTTTTGGAGAGTATTTTATAATGGAAGAGGAAGATTTGATGTGCTTATTCAAGATTGCTTCAAAATTTAGTGAACATAAGTCGGTGTTATTAGAGGATAGAACAGTTTCCCAATTTTCAATATTAAGGTTTTGTTGTAATTTTTCGTAATTAATAATAGTTTTTGGAAAATTATTGCGGGAGTAATTATTCACA